>BRZY01000005.1:47732873-52532873 GCA_030159175.1 Glycyrrhiza uralensis
TGTTCGTTTTCCTTAACTGTGTTAGAGGTATAAGGGGTCGCCATGAAAGAAAAAGGATATGTGAAATAAACTCTTGTCCCAGTTTCTTGTGATGAAGATATGAATCAATCAACGATGGCGAAGAAACTCGAACGAAGCGAAAACCCTAAAAATTGAGCAGAAAACATGTCGCACTCTATAGTTTCTTCCGAACACGATCACGTGGATGGCGAGTGACTCTATCTTTTTTGGGTCAACAACCGGAAAGAAGATGGGTGGTTTTTTTTGGGAATTTATTGCGCACGTACATACTTTGCTATCTATACATACATGTTTGCGAAACTATTAGTCTTGCGAAACTACTAATAATTCCGCGGAGAATTACAACCCGCATAACTAATAGTTCCGCGGCATGTGTGTGTTGGGAAAAAAATAAACCCACAGAACTAATAGTTCCACAGAGAATTACAACTCGCGGAACTAATAGTTCTGCGGCATGTGTGTTGAAAAAAATAAGCTCGCGGAACTAATAGTTCCGCAGATATGTATGTGCTGGTAGCAAAATATGTACATGCGGATATAAATTTCCTTTTTTTTGGTCAAAAGATGGGTGGTTTAAAACGGGCCTGTAAGGGTTGAATATCAGGCCCATGGGCCATGAGACGATGAGAACCCATCAAAAAACTTTCTTCTTTTTTTTTTAAAAACAATAAAGTTTGATCCCTTGACCCAAAAAAAAAAGTTTTTGAATTTTGAATTTTAAAGTTATTGCAATTGAGGATTAATTGAGATAAAATTTGAGAATTGGTAAAATACACCAATTTTTTTGGACATACACCCCATATTTAAAAAGGAAAATACCATTATACCCTCATTGATTTGTTTAATTTTTTTTTCAATTTCGCGTTGTTACCGGAAACTGAGTTTTCGGAATGCATTTTTGCATTCCGGAAACTCCAGGAAAAATTTACATTCCGGAAACTCCAGTTTCCGGAATGTAAATTTGTATTCCGGAAACTCCAGAAAAATTTACATTCCGGAAACTCCAGGAAAATCCAGTTTTCGGAATGTATTTTTGCATTCCAGAAACTCCAGGAAAAATTTACATTCCGGAAACTCCAGGAAAATCCAGTTTCCGGAATACAAGCAAATTTGCAAACTCCAGTTTCCATACAATTTGTATTCCGGAAACTGGGGGTGTATGACAAGTTTCCGGAAAAGAAGCGAAATCAAAAAAAAAAAACCCATACAATGAGGGTATAATAGTAATTTCCTGAATAAATGTGGAGTGTATGACAAAAAACTGGGGTGTATTTACCAATTCCCTAAAATTTAGTAAGGATTTTTCAAGAAGTTTAAAATAGTGTTTTTTTATGTAAAACAAAACAATGGACGATGCTATTCATTTTCAAAGTTAAATTTTCAGTATAAAACAGTGAAATTTGTATTTTTATTAATAAAATAAAATAGGAAGCTATTAATTGAACTACCTTAGCAAAATGAAATAAGTCAAACGAGGAAATTATTCAAATGATCATTTTCATTTCTTTTTCTCTCAATTTCTTCAATTACTATGCTTTTGGGGGAAATAAATGAAATGATAATAAATACATAGTAGAGTGTATCATTTATTCCCCAAAAGCATAGTAATGGAAGATATTGAGGAAAAAAAGGAACAAAATCATAACACTCATGAGTTCTTCAGTTAAAAGTATGTATATCATTGCTTTTGTAAATGAATTCAATTTGAATACATTGTTCAGTGTTGCAAAGCTTTACACCGCTACCAAATAATGAGGTAGTATGCTCATTACACAAGAATCAAATACTAAGCTAACAAAGAGGAGCCAAAAACATTTTTTCAGTATATGTGTGTGTATACCTACCAATGCTACTTTTATACAATGGCTAATTACAGGGGATAACTTGTGTCAGATAAGTTGACAACCTGATCAAGCTGATTTGTAACAAAGGGGTTACCATTGGCATCCAAATCAATGAGGACAGTGTCACCTTTGTTGCACTTTCCAGAAAGGAATGCTTCACTCAATGGATCTTCAATCAATGAGGTTATGGCCCTCCTGAGAGGGCGAGCACCATATGTTGGGTTATATCCTTGCTTGCACACAAGGTCCTTGACTGATTCAGACACTTCTAAATCAACTTCTAGGGACAAGACCCTTTTCTTTATGTCTTGCAGCAGCACATCCAATATCTCCAGCAACTGTAATACAAAATAATAACAACAAAAACATCAATATAAATGAATAGCATGGATAGCTTTTAAATTCTTAGCACAACTTTTTTTATTAAAAGACACTAGTCATAGTCTAGATTTGTCTGAACTGCTTATAGCAGTTAGTTTCTGTAAAGAAAGTCAAACTAAAACCAAAACTCAACAAACCTGTGACTTCTCAAGGGGTTGAAACACTACCACTTCATCTATCCTGTTGAGCAGTTCTGGACGAAAATATGATCTCAGTTCTTCAATTACCATTGATTTCAAGCCATTATATGATGTTGATTTGTCATCAGGAATCATGAAACCTATGGAGTTGTGTTGACCCTTAGCAATGGCACTAGACCCCACATTCGAAGTCATCACCACCAATGCATTTTTGAATGAAACTCTTCGACCCTATTAGAACCAGTATTACAAACAATGAAAAGAAATCAGGGCACTAGTAGTGTAAAGTCCATGTTATATTGATACAATTGTTCCTTTTTACTTGGCATAGAAGCAGGAAAGGAAAATAGAAATTAAGATTCACATTCAGTATTGACAAACCTGAGAATCAGTAAGATGACCATCTTCCATCAATTGAAGAAGAATGTTGAATATATCTGGATGAGCTTTCTCTATTTCATCAAACAATAACAGTGTGAATGGTTTTCTTCTAATAGCTTCGGTTAAAATGCCCCCCTCTCCATAACCAACATAACCTGGGGGAGAACCTATCAATTTGCTCACTGTATGCCGTTCCATATATTCACTCATGTCTAATCTTACCATGGCTGCTTCCTGAAATAATAATATGAAAGGCCAACTATAAACAGATGAACAATTGATGTGACATGCACTAAATGTCTTCTCATTATTAATATTAATGCTAAGACATACTGTATGTGAAGTCTTACCGATCCGAAGTAACATGCTGCCAGAGATTTTGCAAGTTCAGTTTTCCCAACCCCAGTTGGGCCACAGAATAGCATTGTAGCTATGGGTCTACTGGGATCCTTGAAGCCAACCCGGGATCTCTTCACAGCTCTAGAAATGGCAGAAACAGCCTCCTCTTGTCCAATCACGCGTTTCCGAAGTTGATTATCAAGATCTAACAGACGAACTCTTTCATCAGCAGTGAGCTGCTGAACAGGGATTCCTGACCAGAGGGAAGCAACTGCTGCTATATCATCTGGCCCAACTGCTATAGGTCTAAAATGGAAAATAACATGTCAACCACTCATAAACCAAATTTAGATATATACAAATGAAAGGACTATGCTTTGGGGGTCAACTAACATACTCAGCATCATTCGGTGCAGAAGCTAAATATGAGTCCAGTATGAGTTCATTGGTATCATCAATGCTAGACGCGCCATAGTATTTAAGCTTGCTCTCCTGAACCAGCAGGTAAGAAATTTCAACTTCTTAAACTACAAGCAACTCATACAAACAACAGGAGAATACAGTAAGCAATGCCATTACCATTTCATGCATGGATTGAACAGTTCTAATTTCTAGCCAATAATCAGCTGGGCTCCTACAAAGTATGCAAGTTTCTTGCTTTTTTTTCATCTTAAAGGCTTCAATACGAGCTCTACTTCCTGCTTCATCTATGAGGTCAATAGCTTTGTCAGGTAGATACCTATCAACTATGTATCTTGCTGACAAATGAACCGCAGCCATTATGGCATCTTCTGTATATCTGCATTTGTGGTATGCCTCATACTTCTCACGTAGACCCACAAGTATCTTAACTGCATCATCCTATACATGGTAACACATATAGTCCAATGAGAAATTAAATTAGGATTAACATGCTAACTTAGAACAACATAGACATGAATATGGAATGCAACCTCACTCGGCTCATCAACCCAAACAGGTTGAAACCGTCTTGCCAAAGCCTTGTCTTTTTCAAAATGAAGCCTGTATTCATCCATGGTGGTAGACGCAATACACTGCAAAGGAGATAAAGTTATTGCACACTATGAATAGAAGACAAATCATGGTGTGTACATATTTTAATAAAACTTGTTGCAAAGAAGAAGAAAAAATGATGATCCAATCTTACATAAAAATGACAACTGAAAGCACATTCCAAATGCACCATAAAGTCGATAACCAATTACAAAGAAAAATTCATTAGAGGGTAGAATTATTTTATCTTCATAGTTGTGTCGGCCAAAGACATCTTTCTAACTAATCTCAACCTTGTATTGCACTTTCCAGATGTTAATTGCTTGCCAAACTTGTTCAGTACAATTACATTGAAAAAAGTGGTACCAGCGGTGCAGTAATTTGTAACCATATATTTTTGATCTCTAACCCTGATCTTATATACATCATTAGCAGTTGCTTACTGGCGTTCATATTCAAGGATCACTCAAAACAGAGGAAACTAGCAAATGCGGTTACATGACAAATCATCACCTGAAACTGACCCCTTCCAAGTGCAGGTTTGAGTAAATTAGAAATGTTTAGGCCAGAACCGTTATTTCCCCTCCCAACAGTGCCTGATTGAACAAGTGTATGAACTTCATCAATGAAAAGAATGACGTCACCTGCATTTCAAGAAAATCAATGAGAGCTAAAACAATCCTCTTGAAGTGTGTCACACGTGTATTCACATAACTTCTTTTTCCCATTTTTTGTTAAAATGTATCCACCTGAGTCTATTATCTCTTTTATTAATTTTGTAACACGTTCCTCTAGCTCTCCCCTCTCTTTTGCCCCTGCCAATAATAGTGCTACATCCAGGGACATGACACGTTTTGTCTGCAGAGACACAAAGCAGCAAGTGAAATTACAATGCATTGGTACATATCAATCAAGGCAAATGCAATTACAGAACAGTAGAACAGAAAAGAAAAACTTTAGAAACATGAACTGTATTTGTTGACAAACACACACCAATAAAAAAGGAGCAACATCTGCCCGAGCAATACGAACTGCCAGTCCCTCTGCAATAGCTGTTTTTCCAACGCCAGCTTCACCAAGAAGGATGGGATTGCTTTTCGTCTTTCGGCATAGTATTTGAATAATTCTATGAACTTCAACTTCTCGGCCAATAACTGGATCAATTCGTCCTTCACTTGCACGGGCAGTGAGATCCACACAGAATTGTGATAGAGCACTAGTCTCTGACAAACAAACCAGAGAATGAATATATTAAAAAAAAAAAAAACTCTTCTCTGCCTTCAAACATAAGTACAAAACAAGCTTTTAACTTTTTATTTTCTTACCTGTTGCTGTGGCGGTGGATCCTGCATCAGAACCTTTTCTTGAAATAGATTTGTTGTGCATATTTGGTTCTCTACCATCTTTAGCAAGCTCCTTTTGTAGTCTGGAGAATGCCACAGAAGCCAACTGATTTGTATTTGTCCCCAGTCTGAAATCATTTGTACACTAGCAACATAAGTAGATTTCCTTAAAAAAACTAATCCTAATGAATGTCTTCAAACTAGGAATGTGGCTGGAAATAAAAGGACTTTGAAACAAGTTTGCGACTTGGTATTTTGGATAAAACATGAATTTTCAATTTAGCTATTCAGCACAAAATTCCCGGTCATAAGTTAGGATATTTTTTTTATAAACACTTATAACATGAGTTTTTGAACTAATAGTTTCTCGTATAAATTGAAATGAGTTTTTTACACTTCAATTTTTTCAAATGTTCTTTTTTCTTATTTAAACTTCTCCATGAGCAGTTATCGACTATTTAACAACTTTTTCTCTCTTACATATATAAGAAAAATAAGAATGCAAAATAAAGCTAACTTTTCCCTAAATTAGAAGTCGCTGCGCTTTTGAACCCAAACATGAATAGCCAGGATTTTTTGGCTTCTAAAAAGTTGCTTTGGGAAATACTTCAAAATAATACAGCAAAATGCATTAGAGGAAACAGACAGATATTTTATACGAATGAGCCACAAAAGACAGTATAGAGAGAGATTGAAGCACCTGTAAAGGACCCGATTAGCAGTTCCATCATCTTCTTTGACTAAAGCAACGACAATGTGTTCAGGGGCAACGAATTTATGCCCCAGAGATTTTGAATACTCAACAGCTGACTCAAACACTCGCTTAGCGACAATGGAAAAAGGGATATTGGAGCCAGAAACAGAAGAAGAACTGGCCTTTTGGTTTCGATGCCAAATGTTGCGAACAGCATCGCGTGCCTTCTCAATGGTGACACCAGAAGCAAGGAAACCACCATCCGGAGGAGAACGATCCTCTTCCGCTATGAGACCCAGCAAGAGATGCTGCGTGTAAACCATTTCACTCCCAAGAGCCTTCGCTTCCCTCTGTGAAAACACTATCGCCTTTATTGCTCTCTCCGTGAACCGCTCGAACAACGCGTGCACGGTCAACACTCTCCTCCTCCTCGCTCTTCTTCCGCCAGTGGTTGGCGCCGCCGGCGAGGTGAGAGAACATCCTTTTCTTTGAGACGCAAGAAACGAGAGAGAATTGCTGCTGTTAATCTTGTTGTTCTTGTTCCCGGCACGTGAGAATAAAACGGAGGTAGCAGTAGAAGAAGAAGAACACGGTTCCGATGGGAAGGGGCGAACTTGTTGGCACCGAGTGGAAGCAAATGTTCCAAATCCAAACCATGAGTTCATCGATGATGACGAAACTTGCATCTTTGAGGTAAGGAGGATGTGGTTTGGCTTGGTTTGGTTTGGTTTGGGTTGGGTTGGGTTGGGTATTTTGCCGCCAAAAATTAACGCCGGTTTCAGAGAGGTTGTGTTTCTTTGTTGAGCAAGAAATTGTTAGTAGTACTATGGCGAAGATCACGGGGTTTCATCAACGAATAAGAAAAGGCAACTTTTTTATTTTTAAAGTTTCGCTTTCAGGGAGGAAGGGGAAGGAAGGAAGAAGAAAGAAGAAAGGGGAAGGAAGGTATGGAATGGGATGGAATGGAATGGAGTGAGAATGGCATACACGTCACAAAGAGCAAAAGCCAACTTTTTCTTTCTTGCTTACTTGGAACATTGCCTATTACTTGATCAATCACGAAAGCAACAGTGTCAGTCTCCCTCTTCTCCCCGCAACCTTCTTCTCCGATAGCCGCACGGGTTTTTCCCCTTAAAAATGAATTAATTTATGAGGAATGATATACATACACCCAAAAAATATATTCATCCATCCAATACCTCTCATTTCTCTTTATCTCTCTCTAACTATCACATCACATATCACATTATTTTATCACTTTTCTCTCATCTCTCTCTTTCTCTCTCTAGTGATAGATTAGCATTTGGGTGTCCACCAATCATTTTTCTTAATTTATTATAAAGATTTATAGTATTAAGCTATACTCTCTGTTCTTTTTTATCTATTGGGTTTTTAAGAAAATTTTTATTTTTTTTTATTTGTTGTTTTAATAGTTTAAGGTTATATTTTGACAATTATATCATTAGTTCTATTAATTATTTATACAATTTTTATAAATTAATTAATATAGTAGTTGAGAAGTTCAAAGACTAATTAAATATGATACATCTACTCCCAAAAATTATTTTACTTTTCAACAGTATAAATTTATTACTAATACACACATATGAATATGAATGTATCTAAGAATAATGAGATATTTGAATAAGAGATTGAAAATGATTAGAATGATGAGACACATTAATTGATTCATCTATTCTCAAAGGCTAATTAAATAAGAGTATAATAAGAAAAATTTATTAATTAATTGATTAATTGATTATAGTGAAATAACCTAAAACGACATATAAAAAAGAATAGAAAGAGTAACATTTAATATTTAATATTACTTGTGCATTAAATAACGCAAATTTTGATAAAAAAATTGCACTTCTTTATTCACTGAGACACCGGTTAACTACTCCCTCTGTTCTTTTTTATTTGTCAGATTTTGAGAAAAAATTTGTTCTTTTTTATCTGTCGTTTTGATAGTTTAAGGTTATATTTTGACAATTATACCCTTAATCCTATTAATTGTTTTTCACATTTTTTATAAAATTAATTAATACACAGTTGAGAATTCAAAGACTAATTACTATTCCCAACAAACAAATAGAGTAGTAAATAAATAAGGGTATAATAGGAAACTATTTGTCAATTAATTGATTCCTTAATTGCGGTGAAACAACCTTAAACGACAGATAACAAGAAACAGAGGGAGTAGATTCTAATAATAATAATCACAAATTACAATCATAATAAAATAAAAAATTCTGAGCCCTTATGAGAGTGAAGGGAATTAATTATTAATTATTAATTAATGAATTATAAATCGAACCAAAAATAATTAAATACAAGAATTAAATGGCAGCAATTTCCTTTTATGCTACCATTTATGGTAAGTTTCGACTACGGACAAAAATCCAATTTTAGTGAAGAACATTTCATCAATTGCTGTAGTAGAAAAGGTTTACAAGTGATCGATGCATGAGTTCAATTATTGAGATCCAATAAAAAAAATTTGGGTGGCAAATTTTGCTTCGTTTTTGTTCTACGACTATGTACTTTTTTTAACATGACTCGTCCTAAGATCAGATTCTGTTCCCATTTTGAGCCAAAAGAACACCAAAGGATTACAATCAGTCAATGACCTACCTACAACAGTTTGTAAAATGCTGACTTCTATTTCCAGAGCCATTCACAGCCGTAAAAAACTGCACACCTATGATGTGTAAGCGTCAGACCAAACCCCAAAAGTACATACTGCATACTTCTCGCTCCAGAGCTTATTACACCTATGAAAACATTCACACCCTAGTGTGGAAGAGTCAGACTCAAGTCACGAAAATGCAGACTTCTCATTTGAGAGTCGTTTACACCTGTGTAAAATTTCACACCATAAGTCTAATTCAAACCCGAAACAACCACATGTGGGAAATTTTCTGCTCTGACTCTAGCTAGCCTGATATATATATATATATATATATATATATATATTCTTACGAAAACAGAGACAATAAAAAAAAAACAGAGACAATCACACCTGGGTTATATTTTACACCCGGGATGTCATTCTCCAGCACCAAGCTACCCTCTTTACTGGTCCTTAAGAACAATCCAATCACGCTTTTCGTAGCAAATCAGTTTGGAACCAAACTGATTCTAAAATCGGTTTTTTTATGAAACCCAGTTTGAAAACTGGTTTTTGATGCAACCCAGTTTGGATAATTACGGATTCTTTTGTAAACCGTTTTTAAACTATTTTTAAAAACCAGTTTCTGAAAACCAGTTTTAAGGAGTTTAATTCTGAAATTGATCTAACCACGGTTTTGCCTAAGTTGCTTCAGAAACTATTTGGAAAAAAAAATTATTTTGATTCTAAAATAGTAAATCTGGTTCAAAATATTGGTTTTCAGTATGAAAACCTTAAAAATATTATTGTTATTATTGCTATTGTTATTAGAAAAAAAATAATTTAAATAATTAAGCATCAAGTAGTTAAGGGTCAAGGCAAATTAGCTGGACTCCATGCCACAGTTTCAACTATCAAGAGTCTTCAAATAAACATTAATGAATCAAAAACAAAAGGAAAGAGGGGTGTTCGAATACACATTAATATAACTACTCCTATAACACCGGTCTTTTATTTCCAACTAAGAAGGCTACGCCGCTCGACATGTGTCAACGGTCTAGTTTACATCAGGCTCAGGTTAGGTTAGGTTTTTTTATGAAATATATCATGTCAAATTTTTTATAAAAGTTTATTTAGCTAAAAAAATCAAATTTATGCCATTTGAAAAGTTTTTTAAACCTAACAGATTGACCTATTTAAATAAACACAAATAATAATTTTATTTTATAGTATTATTATCATATTATATTTTTAAAAATCATATACTTCTATACCTTTTTAAATATCTAAAAATATTGACTTATATAAATATTAAAGCCTCAAAAGCTTATTTAAGGATAAAGTTATAACCTATATAACCTACTTAGATATCTTATTCAAAAATTGACTTTTAAAAAAGTTACAATGAAAAAATTTATATCTTATAAAAAAGTAAGACTATAATTTGTTTATAATTTTTATTTGTTATACATTGAGTTTTTTGAACCCATAAGTCTATCCAGAAATAGGTCATATGACCAATTTGAATGTCTTAATAAGAATTAGACTTTTAAATAGACTAACAGGTCAAATCAGACTTTCAAAAAAGTCAGACCAAATTTTAAAAAAAAACCTCTGACAAATCACAGGCCAAACTTAAGTCTCAAAAATTTTAAATAGACTAAGCCTATTTAGCCAAAGTCTTATTCAGCCTAACTTATTTCCATCTCTATTTCCAACTCTTAATCAATGCACGATTGTCGATTGGTGGTTGGTAGTGTCAAGTGCGGTAGATAACCCCACCATTATCACGTTCAAGTGTCAATTTTGGTTCAACTGAAGTCTGAAGTCTTCTTTCTTTAATTGTTTTTTCCGACCCAAGACTTATGTGCGGTCAGCAATAGGGCTAAACAAATTAAAGTCAGTCGCAAATTGCAAGGAGATTTTTTTTTTTGAACACGTGAGCCCGAATAATTACGGTCGTTTCCCATAGTTGGTGCCATAGATTCTTCAATCCCACTTCTAACCGACACAATAATATTTGACATATTACGGTGAGCAGCATAAATAATTTAAGTTTATCATCAAACTTAAATAATTTCTTAACTTAATTACTAACTCCTCAAAATATGATTAAATGTCGTTTCTAACAAGTACTTTTGTTTACATATTAAAAAACTAGGGATGTTTGTGTTATACTTTAATTTAAATGCAAATGATAAATACTGGAATACAATTATCTCAATTCAGGCGCAGCTCTAAACAAATGGGTATTGTTTATATTGATTAACCTTGAAATTAAATAAGAGTAGATAACCACACTTGATTGTAAAATAGCTTCAAGAGAACAAATTGATCGGTAAAATAAGTTTATAAGATTCTAAAACAACTAAAAGATTTGAAATAAAATAAAATAAAAACTAAAACAACTAAAGAAAATGGAATGAGAGAGTATTTTATAATACTCCATCTGTTCCTTTTTATCTATCGTTTTAGGTTATTTTACCATAATTAAGGAATCAATTAATTAGTAAAAAATTTCCTAGCATACCCTTACTTAATTAGTCTTTGGAAGTAGACGAATCAATTAATATGTCTCATCATTCTAATCATTTTAATCTCTTATTCAATTATCTTATTATTAGTCTTAGATACATTCACATTCATATGTGTGTATTAGTAATAAATTTATGTTGTTGGAAAGTAAAATAATTTTTGGGAGTATATGTATCATATTTAATTAGTCTTTGAACTTCTCAATTACTATATAATCAATTTATGAAAAATGTATAAACAATTAATAAAATTAAGAGTATAATTGTCAAAATATAATTTTAAACTATTAAAATTACAAATAAAAAAATAAAATAAAATTTTCCTTAAAAATCGACAGATATAATGAACAGAGGGAGTAGTATTGAAAAAAATGATTAATAAGACATTTTTATTTCGTTTTTTTTTTACTGAAGACATTTTTATTTCGTGGAATTCAATGTTTATAGAATTTTGAGCGGCACGTTGGTCCAAAACATGTTCAGTGGCCGTTTTGTATCCAAAAAAAAAAACATGTTCAGTGGCCTTCGTTCAGATCCAGAGTGGCGAGTGCCACGTGTGATATGTGCCTCCCACCCCAACGTCTTTCTCTCCTCCGTCTCCATCCGTCCCTTATTTGCTGTACAGAAAACAGAGCAAGATATTGACCTCCAAAAAAAAAAACTAATGTCACTTTTCACTTCAAGAAATCCCATAAATCTAATCTTCTCCCTCTCATGATCTCACATTACTGTTTGCCCTCTTAAAAATTCTACAGCTTCACTTGCAGATCGAGAGAGTGAGAGAGAGTTTGTTTTATTGAGAAGTTTTGTCTCGTAAGATATTATATTTTTCATTAGAAGAAAAAGACATGTGATACTGTTCCTCTTACAAACTACATATAGGATAATAACTAATTTCCCAACATAAATAATCATAATTAAATCTATTTTAAATTACGGTCCACAATCGTTACATCAGAAATAAACCATATCACGACTACGATTTTAGCCATATCAATTTGTAATTTTTCATAATATTAAAGTTTTTGGAGTTACATGAACCGAGATAACAATTTAAAACATCGGCTAAGATACAACTTTAATCTCCTATTAAACAAAGGTTATATCGTTATTTTTCATTTTGAACAAAACACATACCATGACACTACCAAGTCAACACAAGATAATAATATTAAGAATAAATATTGGTAGACACCTTTTAAGATATATATTATTAAAAAGAGATAGAGTGAAATGAGAGAAAAATTATAAAATAATGTGATATGTGATGTAATAATTAAATAAAAATAAAAAAATAAAAAATATTAAATGAGTAGATATATTTTTGGGATATACGTGTATCGTTATTCTAATATTAAAACACAACAATCTCCTCTCCTATGCAACATAGTAAGAAAAAGACCATATCATGTGAAGAGATAGGCCTGAAGAAGGATCTTGTCTGTGTGTCGTCCTAACTGAAAACCTCAAATAGAGGCAGAGATAATGGGAACAGACGAGGTTGGAGGAGTTTCTTCTTCTGCAGATATCATCATCCACCATGGTGAGTCTGATATAGAACTCATTGGTAGTGAAAGGGTACCTCACACTCACAACCTGAACAAAAGAAGAAGTGGCAAGTTGAACGCTTCTGAGTCCACCTCTGGCATAGATCTTGGCAAATCCCATCAGGAACAAGATGAAGCAGGAGGAGGAGGAGAAGACTACGTTGAAGTCACCATGGATATCCATGGCGACTCTGTTGCTCTACACAGCGTTAAAGCCGTTACAGGGGAAGAAGAAGACGAGAAGCTGGGTTTGCTTGGCAAGGGAATTGAGAAGAAGAGGTCCTTTGGTGCCTCGGTTGTTCGAAGTGCTTCCATTCGCATGAAACAGGTGTCTCAGGAGCTGAAGCGTTTTGCTTCCTTGTCGACACAAACGACAGTACCTGCGCCTAAGAGAGTGGTATACGACAGGACCAAGTCTGCAGCGTCTTATGCTCTCAGGGGATTCAAGTTTATCGTCAAGACTGATGGTGGCGGTGCTGGGTGGGATAAGGTTGAGAAACAGTTTGAGATCCTCACTGCTTCCACTGATGGGTTTCTTCATCGTTCCCTCTTTGCCAAATGCATAGGTACTTTGCAGAATACTACAAAAATCCATCCATCTCCTAATATGTTTTTGTTGAAGATTTCTTTTTGGTAAAGCCCCCCGGCGGCACTCTAAGGTATCCCCGCTTTGACCCTTTGGGTTAGCTATGGCACTAATTCTCGGTTTGGGATTTAGTCACACTTAAAGCTTCTTGACCCTCTCCAAGGGTGTGTTTTGTGGGGATTAACCTTAATCCTCTCACCTACAAATTTAACGTGTATTGCCAATTAAGTCACACGAATTGGGTTTTGGTTGAAGCATTTAAGTGGTAATTTCTGAAGGTATTTTTTGGTGGGTTTTTGATGTAGGGATGAACAAGGAGTCTGAGGCCTTTGCTGTGGAGCTTTTTGATGCTCTTTGTCGGAGGAGGGAGATTCATGGGGATTCCATTAACAAGGCACAGTTGAAGGATTTCTGGGACCAGATTTCTGACCCCAGTTTCGATGCTAGGCTCAGAACATTCTTTGACATGTGATTCTTTGCCTTTTGATCTTTCTTATCTATATATAAACAAACAAACAAACAAAAAAGATGTATTGAATGCCCTGAAGTTTATTTTATAATACCAAGCTTAATTTGGAATGCAGGGTTGATAAAGATGCTGATGGCAGAATCACTGAGGAAGAAGTTAAAGAGGTATGGCATCATAAATTCACCCTTGCCTGCGGCTCCCCAAAACGTTGCTTTTTTTAATTTCATTCATCAACCGACAAAATTAATAAAGTAGTTTTGTGGGGAACTTGTTCCGGAATGCATATTGTCCCATCAGAATGGCATTTAGATTATCCTTGACCATATGTGTTCGATTCTGTTTTCAGATTATCTGCCTTAGTGCCACCACAAACAAACTCTCAAACATACAGAATCAGGCAGAGGAATATGCAGCTTTGATCATGGAAGAACTAGACCCTGATGACACAGGATTTATCATGGTAATTAATTATTAATTATTACATAACATAGGGGGAAAAGATCCATTTACTATTTAGGATTTGCTTGGATAAACAACTTATTTAAGCACTTATGGTATAAATGTTTATCATATAAGTGCTTAAGTATAAGCTATTTTTGTAAGCTATTTTGAAGAACTTATGAAAATAAGCCCAAAACAGCTTATGATCCCATCATAAACTATTTTCATGAGCTCTCTTAAATACTCTCACAAGTGCTTATATCAGTAGATAAGTCCAAATAAACTCTGTATAAGCAAATCCAAACGCACATAGATTCTCATCTTAGCGACATTTCTTTGGCCATTTGATGATTATTGCTTGGAAGACAGGTAGACAACCTGGAGATGCTCTTGTTGCATGGACCAAGCCATTCTACAAGAGGAGATAGTAAGTACCTGAGCCGAATGCTAAGCTTAAACCTTAAGCCTACATATGAAGGAAATCCTATTAGGAGGTGGTATAGAGATACCATGTACTTTCTGCAGGACAATTGGCAGAGAACTTGGATTTTGGCACTGTGGATTGGTGTGATGTCTGGTCTATTTGCCTACAAATTCGTGCAGTATAGAAGAAAAGCTGCATATGAGGTGATGGGCCATTGTGTATGCATGGCCAAAGGTGCAGCTGAGACACTTAAATTGAACATGGCTATTATCTTGTTACCCGTTTGCAGAAACACCATCACCTGGCTCAGGAATAAGACCAAGCTAGGCATTGCTGTTCCTTTTGATGACAACCTCAACTTCCACAAGGTAAAGTTTCATAGCTGGTTGTTCATTCGAGAGTGACAAGATGAGAGAACTCATCTACTTTGTTGGGACGTAGTAGTTATTGGAAAAAATCCAAGTTTCACATTGACTAGAGATAAAGTCTAAATAAAGTATATAAAGCTCAAGCAATCATCACCCCATAAGACAATATTATGGGGTTAAGTTAGGCCAGAAATCTAAAATGGTATCAAGATTTAAAATAGTTTCCACAAGACAAAGACAATAGGGTATGGAAATTTACAGTAATTAAGCAAATACAAGTCTTTTTTGCAGGTGATATCTGTGGCAGTAGCAATTGGTGTTGGTATACATGCTATTTATCACCTTGTTTGTGACTTCCCTCGCCTTCTTCATGCAAATAGTGAAAAGTACAAGCTCATGGAGCCTTTTTTCGGAGATCAACCATCAGATTATTGGTTTTTTGTGAAATCATGGGAAGGGGTAACAGGGATTATAATGGTTGTTCTAATGGCAATATCCTTCACCTTGGCTAGCCCTTGGTTTAGGAGAGGCAAGGTCAAGCTACCAAAACCCCTCAACAATCTCACTGGTTTCAATGCCTTTTGGTACTC
Organism: Glycyrrhiza uralensis; assembly: GCA_030159175.1. Classification (NCBI taxonomy): domain Eukaryota; kingdom Viridiplantae; phylum Streptophyta; class Magnoliopsida; order Fabales; family Fabaceae; genus Glycyrrhiza; species Glycyrrhiza uralensis. Next base: position 47,748,601 of record BRZY01000005.1, read on the forward strand.
CCATCATCTCTTCATCATTGTCTATACCCTCTTGATTGTTCATGGAATCAAACTTTACTTGAGCAAGGAATGGTACAAGAAAACGGTTAGTTAGCACTTAGCACCCTCCTTCAGCACTTAAACCTTTTTTTTTTCTTTCCTTTTTATCTAGTTTCCCAGCTAATTCACATTGCAAAGCAACTTTGTTATCTGTGTTTTTTAGACCTGGATGTATTTGGTTATTCCCATCACCATTTATGCAATGGAAAGACTGACTAGAGCACTCAGATCAAGCATCAAACCAGTGAGAATATTAAAGGTGAGTGTAGAATAATTAATTACTCATTACATGAAGAAAAACACATGGTTAATTCCATTAATATCTTTTGGCTAATATTCCAAAGTACCATACATAAGAAAAGAAAAAAGAATGTGGAAATGTTATATGTCTCACCAAATTTTCTGCGTCCTATTAATTTGAAGGTGGCTGTTTATCCTGGGAATGTGTTGGCTCTTCACATGTCAAAGCCTCAGGGGTTTAGATACAAGAGCGGACAATACATGTTTGTCAATTGTGCTGCTGTCTCTCCATTTGAATGGTATGAATTTGAAGAAACATCATGATTAACTCTTGTTAGCTTCTATATGAAATGTTGCATCTAAATATATGACTAATTCCTACACTGTTAAATATTGTAATGTTTATGCTGCTTTCACAGGCATCCATTTTCCATAACCTCTGCCCCAGGAGATGACTACCTTAGCGTTCACATCAGAACACTAGGTGATTGGACCCGGAGTCTCAGAGTTAAATTCTCAGAGGTGTGAATTCAGGTTAACTTTTGTTTGGTTTGGTAATTCTATTCTATTTGGACAATTTACATACTGCAAAACTCACTAGCACTTTTACACAACTACATTTATTTATGTTTGGGGTGCAATATCGCATAAATTTTTATTTATTTATTTATTTACAAATCCACGTGTAAATGGAATATTCCATTTTCTTTGGGATTTGTGTCCTCTCTTTTGTGACTAAGTAGGAGTAATTGCATTGATTCTTTCAGATTTGTCTTCCACCTAGCAATGGGAAGAGTGGACTTCTAAGAGCTGAGGGCTTGCAAGGAGATAGCAGCCCAAGGTAAGCCCCACATTTAAAATGGGGAAAACATAAAGACCAAGAATAATTCTTAATCTTTCAACTTGTTATTCTTACAAATCTTCCTAGTTACTAAATAGAAAAAGTATTAAATGTTTTTTATGTTTTCAAGATATTAGTTGTATTCTCTTTTTTATTTTATAAAATAGTAGGAGAATATGTAAAAAAATTTATAGGAAGATATAACATTTCTCAAAAACTAATATCACATCTGTAATGAAAAAGCAATAGCCGACACTTGCACGTAATTGGACGAGTTTTGTTGGGTGGATATAAAATGCATTTCTCTGATTTTTTTTATTGTTTTTAATACTCTTTATTTTTTCATTTGTCAAAAATAATGATTTAAATAAATAAAAAGTATATGAAAATAATATTTTTTTAATTGGATTTGGTGATATATACTGTATATTTACTTTAACTAGATTTACTCTACTTTAATTTGTTAAAAAATTGTTGGCTTAAGAAATGGTTAGCTAAATAATTGATAATAAAATAAAAATTAAACAATTATTTATTAGTTGAACTGACTAGTTCTGTTATTTGATAATTATTATTATAATATACATATAGTGGTACTAAATAATTGAAGTACTCAACTTGGGTTGGAAATTTATTCACGAAACTTTAGTGCATCCAAACAAAAACTTGTTTGTCTTTTTCCGTTTGGGTGTGAATAAATAATGATAGTTGCCGACACTACCAATGCAGCAATACCACCGTCTCACACTCGCTTGTTGAAAAATCAACCCAGCCCAAGCATTTTAAATATCACATTTATTTTTTTTATGAGTTATACTTAATTGTTTATTGACAAACTAATGATACTTAGGAGTATAATATATGGTTTAATTAGTGATGGCGACTAACAAGTGATGCTTTGAATATTATTATATATACTATTTGCAGTAATCTCCCTAAAGTTTTGATTGATGGTCCATATGGAGCACCCGCACAAGACTACAAGCAGTATGAGGTGGTTTTACTAGTGGGGCTGGGAATTGGGGCAACCCCAATGATAAGTATACTGAAGGACATAGTGAATAACTACAAGGCAATGGAAGAGGAGGAAGGGACCAATGTAGAGGAGGGTGAAGGAGGAGCAAGTGGGTCAGGACCCACAAGGAAAAGTACCGGTTTGAGTAACTTCAAAACAAGGAGGGCTTACTTTTACTGGGTGACAAGGGAACAGGGTTCCTTTGACTGGTTCAAAGGGGTTATGAATGAGGTGGCTGAAGAGGATCACAAGGGAGTGATTGAGCTTCACAATTACTGCACCAGTGTGTATGAAGAGGGTGATGCTCGCTCTGCTCTTATTGCCATGCTTCAATCACTAAACCATGCTAAGAACGGCGTGGACATCGTCTCTGGAACGCGCGTCAAGTCTCACTTTGCTAAACCCAATTGGCGCACTGTCTATAAGCGCATTGCGCTTAATCACCCACAAGCACGCGTTGGTGAGTTCACTTCCCCATTAATTCTTCAACCAACATATATTCTTTAGGCTTAATTGAACTATGGTCAATCCATGTATGCGATTTTGGTCTCTCAAATTTCAATTGCGCCAAATGTCAATTGGAACCTGAGACCAAAATCGCACGATACTGACCAGAATTGTAATTAATCCTATTCTTTAATTACTTGTTTATTTTAGCAACTTAAAAAGATAAAAACACTGCCTTATAAATCAAGGAGGCTGCTTAATTTTATGTAATAATATTATATTATTGCAGGGGTATTTTACTGTGGAGCACCAGCGCTGATCAAAGAGCTTCGCCAGTTAGCTTCGGATTTCTCTCGCAACACGACCACCAAATATGACTTCCACAAGGAGAATTTCTAAGAAGATGTATTTTGGACATTTTCCTTATTGAAGGGATGGAAAAGGAGTTGTGGGAACGAGGTGGGGTCTTCCACCTTTATCACACCGCGAATTATAAGATTGCACTATGTCCTTGATAATAATTAGAACATTGACCTGTACTGTGTCCCCAAAATCGCAATTATTACATCTTTGTATAACAGAGACGAAGGTTGGTTTAGGTTAGGTTGTGTGTTGGCCACCAAATACTATAGCATAGCATTGAATGGCAATGCCGCAACGGCATCACCGAGTTAGCGCGAAGGGAAATTAATCACGTGAGTTCAAAGAGAGACGGGTGTTGGCAAGTAGCAAATGGCAAATTTGTTATTGATCCCATCAGATTGTTGTACCTAGTAGTAGTAAATCTCTGTGTCTCTGGGAGTCATCACGTAAAAATTATGGGACATTGACGTTGGTGATTGTACGCTTAATAGTTTAATTGTCACAATATACTCCGTCATATAGCACATACCAAGTTTAATATGTATAATTTTAATAAAAAAATGATTGTCATTTCACGAAATCGTCGATGAACTTAAGTAATGGGAGTATTTGTTGGATATTAATTGGTTTTCTGCCTTTCTGATAATGGCGCGATTAGATTCAACTTGACGTCGCCCTCCTTTACGTGGGTTCCGTTGGAACTTGGAAGAATTTGGAGATAGTTTCCTGTTGACATTATTACCCTTCTATTCTATCTATAAAAGCAATCAATGAACTATTTCGTTCCAAAGAAAAATGGATTTAACTCTTCTAAAGTGAGCAAATCACTTTAGAGTGTAAAATAATTAATTTTAACCATTAGTGAGAAAATCAAAAGTTGGTATTATAAGTACATGTATAATAAATCACCCTTGATTTTCTTATTAATGATTAAGATTATTTACTTTACATTTTACTCACTTTAGAGGAGCCAAATCCAAAAAAAATTGGTCCAGCTTTTGATTTTATTCTAGGCAAAACCTCAACATACTATCCCAATGTCCAGCCTTATCTCCAAACAAATAAAATAAGATTAAAAATATGTTTTTTTTACTGTGACATCACCTCCTTAACAAGAAGTGTAAAACTTAGTTATAATAGCATGACTATCTCAATCAAAGATTCAACAAATAACAAATCAACTTGTTTATTCCATGTCATATGCTATTACTGTTAACATCATGATACTTTAGGACAAAACACACACACAAGCCCCATCTCTTTGTCTGTTGTATCATCTAGCCCATGTCCGCGGTTAGTGTCGTGTTTGCTTTCCCGGTCACTCCACTGCCACCGCGCGATACTGGAAAAGCTATAGAGTGTAGCTTTCACGTCTTCGAATATTTCCAAACACGCACTTAATGTCATACTTCGAATCTCATACCCGCCGCCCCCCCCCAAAACTACAAGTTATAATCCATTTCAGAGGATGGTGAATGAATATGCTAGCAACCTACCACAACGTCCAACTGAGCTAAAAATTTGAGAAAACTGATCTTGCGCGTAGAAAAATAAGTGTATTAATTATTTAATTTAAAGTAATTTATTGTATTTAAAATAAATAATAATTAAAATCTTACTTGTAAAACTTTTAAAAATTATGTCATTTCTTCAACAAATGAGCTTTAGTACTATTCATACGGTCCTCATGCCCCTCAAATTCAATGCAGCAAAGATCAGCTTCAAAGTTCAAAGAAGATCCATACAATCATTGACTCCCAAAACAGTATATATAATTGTAGCTTTCAATAGATAGATACAAACTAACTAGAACACAAATTAAACAAATTAAGAATCACAACATCTTTTTTGTATTATTCCCACAACTACATCATTTTTACAAAATAAAATTCAGCAGAAAGGTGTGCGTGTGCGTGTTGGCATATTCGCACCTTCATATTCAGACACCAGTGATACATGAAAACATTCTGTGACTCCTGAACCTCACGAGTTGTTGTTTTGAAGAGGAAGGAGGAGAAGCAGCAGCACCGGTTCTGATCGGCGATTGTTGGAAACCATTACCGAAATCTCCAACGGATTTATATCGCCGGTGACCAACTCTTTCGGAATGATTACGAGACAGTTCATGATGAGGAACCTCATTCTGACGAATTTGAGGGTGGATCTCAACCATGCTGATGTTGTAGCCTAGAGGTATAGCAGCAGCTGATCCTCCTGATGAAAGACACTCGTATTGCCGTCGAGTTCTGTTTCTCTTGATTGCTTTGTATACCAGAGGCAGAAGACCCTCCATCATCGATCTATCTAAATGACTATCACCACTATAACTCTTAATTTCGATCTTCACCTCTATGAAGAAATAGGGAAACAGAAATATAGGGAGAAATGAATGTTCTGAGGTGAGACTATAAAAATTAAAATAAAGGAATTTAGAAACCACCACCAAGTTGCTGGATTAGGTGGGTTCTGTTTTTTTTTGTATTTTCTATTTTTCGGTCCAAATCATTGACTTGGTGTTTGACTTTGGCAACCAAGGCGAAGGAACCAGCCACCTGTGGCACGCTGTGATTGAAGATTGAACTCAACACACACACACGCGGTTAGCCGGTTACTGCTGTATACATTTAATAAATAAATTTGAATTGAATTTTACCCCTCCCCTTAATTTTTATGAAGTACCGTTATATATATATATATATATATTTGTGAATTCTCATATTTTTCTCATACTATGAAACATATTTTACCAACATTACCTTGATTCGAGTATAACAGAACTGTGATCAAATACCTTAAGCAAGGTCTGTTCTCCAGTTGAAATTAGTCATCAGTGAAATTAGTAAATACTTCACACCAATATTATGGTCACCAAAAATACTAAGATACATATTTTAGTTTAAGTTTTGTGTCATATTAATATTAAATACCCTTTTAAATAGTTATTCAATTAAGTAATATTATTAAATTCTTTAATCAATATTTAAAACTTTTCAATCAAACAATATTAATAAATGAGATAGGCTTTAATATGAATTGGGTCCCTGTAAAATTTGAGTTTTGAATTTAGCCACTACATTTAAAGTCAACGGTTTTTTAGTTCTCTCAATTTTCAAGTTTTGAATTTAGTCTCTCTTTTGCGTTGACCAGTGTTTTGTCACCCTAAAACGCTGATGTGGCACGTTGTCCTGTCTACGTCATTTATTTATAGGGACTAAAATCAAAACATATAATTTTTACATGGACCTCCACCTCCACCACCACCCCCACCCCCTCCTTCTCCCCCCTCCTCCTCCTCCTCCTCCACCACCACCACCCCCACCCCCTCTCTCTCCTCCATCACCACCCCCTCTTTCTCCCCCCTCCTCCACCACTACCACCATCCTTCTCCCCCCTCCCCTCCTCCCCCAACACCACTGTTCAAAAATACCCACAATTCAAAACAGAAGAAAGTGCCCAAATTTGACAACCACTCCCCATTCCCCAGCAACGGCATAGTCTCACGATACCCTTTGATAGAAATAAAAAATTGTTCAATAATCCACATCCACATTACATGTATTTAAAGGAAAAAGAAATAATAATATTAAAATTCAAAAAAAGAGGAAAACGTTAGTTAGAGTTATGAACAGGACGAGAGGTTTCATTCGAGGAAGGGAGAGGGAGGGATCAATGATAATATGAGAGGGATGAATCTGCGACGCGTAGTCTTTGCGAGCTTGCTCTGCGACTTCAACGGGATTCCAGATCTTAACTTCTGCACCCATTATTAAATGCCACTGAATAAATCGAACCCCAAAACTAAAAGAAGGAGGAGGATGGTTTCGAAAATGGGAAGTGAAGAAGAGTTTGGAGTTTGATGAAAAAGAGGCGAATGGTGTGTGTGTGTGTGTGAAATGGTGGTGGTGACGGAATCGAATCGAATCGTCAGTTAATATGCATATGTGTATAGTGTTTGTTTTTGTTCCCTTTTCTTTTTTCTTTCGAATCGAGCGGTGTAACCTCGGAGGAGCACTGGAGTTGGAGGAGGCGGCGGTCGAGTTGGAGGAGGGGGAGAAGAATGGTGGTGGTGGTGGAGGAGGAGAGGGTTGAAAGAGGGGGTAGTGATGGAGGAGAGGGGGTGGGGGTGGTGGTGGTGGTGGTGGTGGAAGAGGAGGAGGAGGAGGGGGGCGAGAAGGAGGAGTGGTGGTGGAGGTCCCTGTAAAAATTATATGTTTTGATTTTAGTCCCTATAAATAAATTACGTGTCAAATGACGTGGACAGGGCAGCGTGTTACGTCAGCATTTTAGGGTGACATGGCACTGGTCAACGCAAAAGAGAGATTAAATTTAAAACTTGAAATTTGGAAGGACTAAAAACCGTTGACTTTAAATGTAAGGACTAAATTCAAAACTCAAATTTTCACAGGGACTCAATTTATATTAAAGCCAATGAGATATTACAAATCATCATTAAATTGATTCCCTACCAAATAATAAATAAATTATAAGTGTTAATAAATACTTATAAAAATAAAATTTTGATAAATGTTAATCTTAAAATTTTGATAATTAATCAGAATTCTCTTTCTTTCATAAGTATCAATAAATAAATTTTGATAGATTAAGGAAGAAATGAATAAAAGAATTTAAATCACAGATCGAATTGTGTAACATTTAAATAAGAGAGGATCTATTGTAGATGGTGCACACAATTACTCCCTCCGATCTCAAATATAAGAAAAAAAATACATATATCTGGACCATATATGGTTCAGATACATGTATTTTTTTTTTATATTTGAGACCGGAAGAAATACGTGTTTGGGATTTAGTTGGTACTTGGTACTAGTTATATAATACACTCCAATTGAGAAGCACGATTCTACACAAAACCAACATGCTGCAAAACCTTTGTTCCCCTTAATTTTAGGGGAATTTCTAATCACACATACATGGTTTTTTATATGCACATACATATCCGCGGAACTATTAGTTCCGCGAGTTTTTTTTTTTCCAACACACACATGTCTGTGCAACTATTAGTTCCGCGAGTTATAATTCGCCGCGGAATTAATAGTTCCGCGGGTTATACGCGAAGAATTATAACTCGTGAAACTAATAGTTTTGCGGACATGTGTGTGTTAAAAAAAATAAACCCACGGAACTAATAGTTTCACGGAGATATATGTGTACATAGAAAACCATGTATGTGTTATTAGAAATTCCCAATTTTTAGAGAGGAAGCTGCGCTGTGGCAAATTGACTTCTCTGAACCTAATCCGGAAATGACGAGTTCAAGATGTCTCGACGACGACGTATAGATGATTACAACAAGAAAGTAAGCAACCATTATCGATAAGTCATAAGCCTCCAGCGCAGCAGAAAACACACAGTACTATGGGCGGTATATATAATAATATAAGGCTGTTGGTATTAACTTAATTTATTGTTTAATATAATATAATTCGTGTTCCCTTTCATCGAACGGGTAAAAGGGACCAACATTAATCCGATTGATATAACTTCTGAAAAAGTCATATTTCACAACCAAGTGCCTTATATAAAATTCCCAGTCTCCTTGTGTAATCATATAGCCAAATATTTTAATTTTTAATTTTAATTTTTAGTTCTAATTATAAAAGAAGTACCGTATTTTCACTTTATTTCTTGCTTTCAAAGTTTTATATAGAAAACAAGAAAAATAATATAATTTTTATAATTAAAATTGGGAAAACTGAAAATAGAGATGCTTAGTTGTATCAAATATATGATATGATGACACGAATTAGATATTGTTATCATCTACTCTCTCAATTCCCTGACTTGTGTTATATTTGTTACGTTTTAATTTGTTCCAAGATATGTCATCCTGAATAGAACCACTAAGTGAAAATGAAAACCAAAAAAGCCCACCAAACTTTCAAAATATTTACGGGATTTTGTTTTTTCAGAGTTAATTTTACTGTCAAAATTGTTTTTAAAAAAAATAATTTTTTATCTAATAACATTAGAGCAATACAGAATTCCCCTCCTCCTCTCCCTCTTAAAATAATCAGAATGATGCAGCCATATACTATGCAGCATTGGTTCCACGTGGACCACAATCTATCTATACAAAAATACAAAAAATAAATAAAGGAGCACTAGAAACGCGCGACTGCGTGAAGCACGTGGCAATTGGCTTAAAACGAGCTAAATACAAAAATCAAACTTTCTTTAAAAATATTGAATTTGAATTATATTGTTTTTTTATTTTAAAAATTATATTCTCTGTGTGAGAGATCAACATGTACATAAAAAAGGGGCCATGGCCATCCGCCATTCAGCCTTATCCAATAGCCTTATTCAGTGCCAAAGACAAAACAACGAGGGATTCTAATCCTTCAAAGGTCACGTTATTGACATGGATCTGGAAGCAATTGGTTCTATCAATAGTAATATCTATGCCAAAATTTAATTCTACGATCAGAAAGTATATCTAAGGCTACAATTTTGTGTATAGTTTATGGATGTCTATATATGTTCCCAACAGGACGAATTCTGCAGGGGTTGTCTTGTTGTGAACTTAATTGTCTCTAGATCATTGGCGAATGATTATGATAATACCTGGCTTGGCATAAATAGGATCATCTCGAGAGATATCTTTTTCATGATGCTTAATTTTATCAATTAGAGGTCCTAATGTGCTTTCAATCTTGTAATAGTTTTATCTATTTTTATCATCTGTGTCGTTTATATGTTATGTGATGTATTTTACTGCACTAAATATATAAAGATATAGTTCCATTTATAGCAGCACTGCGCCAAACTTTTGGTACAGTTAGATCCACTAGTGATAATACGAGCATATCAGGAAGTTTGGTAAAATCCACTTATTGTTCTTATGTTGACAGATGCTATAAATTGAAACTGACATGTAATAATCTTTCTAATGGTACAAGTTTAGAACTTGGCCCTTTGCAATTAGAGGAACCAATATAAGTTGCGGCCCATGAGCCAACCTAGTTCACAAGTGAGTTGGGTTGCCAAAAATTGGGTTCAAATTTTAATGAGTTATTTTGAGCCGACTCGTTTAACCCACAAGTCAAAGTGTACGTGTTTGAGTTAGGTTGGCTTACATTAAATTAAAAAAAATCCTTCAAAAAATAATAATAACGTATTTAGCGACTAAGATATATGGCGCACGTTGTACACACTAGCCTTCATTGTTGTTCTTGATACTCCTTGGTCTAAAATATAAGCAACAAGTCATTTTTTGGTTCATTGAATAACTCATGTATCTGGTCTAAGGTTCATTGAATAACTCATGTATCTGGTCTAAAAAGTTAGACCAGATACATGAGTTATTCAATGAACCTTAGACCAAATACATGAGTTATTCAATGAACTAAAAAATGACTTGTTACTTATATTTGGAACTAGAGGGAGTATTATTTAGGGAAAATATTTCGATGATCTCTCCTTAAAAGAAGGTAGCTCCCTTGATGGTCCGTTCTTGACCAACATTACTAAATTGACAGTTGGATATCTTAATGACACTGTTATGTAAAAGTCCTTCAAGTAATATGTAAGTACATGAGCATCAAATAATGTTTGACATCATATATTAACATTCTACGAAGATATTATCATTTCTTCAATGATACTTAAGGTGGTCCAAAACAAATTTGGACCAAGGTGGACCATCAGTAATATTCAAAGATAAAATGAATCATAGTAAATATATATATACATGAAATAATTGCTAAACAATCCTTGGAATGAAATGTTGGGTAGCAAGGTATATTTAGATACATTAGATAATTGCTAAACGATCCTTGCAATGAAATGTTGGGTAGCAGATAAGCAGGGGTTGGCTCGGATGTTAAACAGACATGGCTCTTCTTCCTCTGCAAAGCGGAAGAGGTAGAGGGGGGCAAGAGCTGTGGAACTCGAGCTAAGTTACGATGCAATTAGAGTATTAAAGGTGGTAGCAGGTGAGCTTTTTGGCTTTAGTGACAACTGACAATTGCAATTGTGTCTTTACCGACAGTGTAGAAGACGACATCATTTGGGTCGAGGCGGGAGAGGAGGGTAGGGTGATTGCAATCCTGGGGATTCTGGTGCAAGTCTCGCGGGAAGGGACAGAGGGAGAGTACAAAAGTTTAACCTTCCTCTAACCACATTATTCAAATATAATTGTATAGTGATATATATATATATATATATATATATATTGTAGTTCCACTCCCAATAATATCCCAAAATTAGAAGAGACTGAAAAAATATTTTATTTATTGAGAGAAATTCTAATATAAATAATATATTTATTAATTATTTAAGTATATAAACTATTTTTTGTTTCATAAAAGAGCCTAGACCCAAAGAAAATAAAATTACATGCGAATATGACATGGGAGAGAGACTCCTACTAAATCTTGCATAAGAAGGGAGATACACCTAGGAGGGATGACACCAAGTACATGTAATCGATAGATATGTCTAGAATGGGACAATCTAGCTAAGATAAGCCATTTTGTGACCTTCGTGCCAAGTTTGACCCACTCTGACAATCCAATCTTTTGTTATAAGGTTGTATATTTGTAAAACCATAGATAAATAAGGGCGAGAGTTACCACAACCTTTGGTAATCGCGCCTACAACTGTACGGGAATCACATTCAGCCCAAAACCTTCAAAATCCAACATCCCGACCCAATTTATAAAGTCATTAAGATACCCTCAATACTTTACCATTGATTCATTAGCAGATTTTAGGTTAAACATGAAACCCATCATCGAAGCGTCAGAGGCGGCACCCTGAAAGAGTCCAGAGCAAGCTGCATGAATTTTGTCATTCAACACCGAGCCATCAACATTTCACTTCAACAATCCATCGAGAGGGAAACTCCAGAGCACATGGGTAGTACGATATGTGAGAGAGCTCTGCACATCAGTAAAAAGCGTACTGCTCATGCGATCATACATCCACGACTGAAACCCTACAACATGAAAAAACATACTTTTCATCACTATAAGATTGTTTGGTAATTTTATTTAATTTATATTTCGATCAACTCGATCCATCCCATTGAAATCCAATCTTGATCATTTCTACACATCATTAGATTTTTTTCTTCAATTTACAGTCAGATTCGAATTCAAAGAATTATCTCGGATTAAAAACTACAACAAACCCGGATCTAAACCAAAACCCATTTATCTCGTCGCGGGAACACCCAAAATAAAACTAAAATCGATGTGGATAATAATCTGTTTTTTTTTTCTTCAAAATATAGACACCTAAACTAAAGCGAGGTGTTGTCTCAGCTAAATCTAGCCAGAATGGATTGGATGACGAAGGTGTTTTCGCTGGGAATGCGGTGGTAATTTCTCGTAATTACCGAACAAAAGGAGGGGCACTTTACACAAGCAGCTATCACAATTCACCTACTAATATATAAAAGCTCTGTTTCATATCGATCTCTTATTTCTCTCACTTCTCTTTTTCCCGTGTTCTTCCCTCCGCCGGAAGTGAAGCACTGGAACTCTTGTTCCGCGGTTGTGCTCGTGCTACCGCTTCGGATCTATCTCTCATAACTAATAAAAATCTAAAAATCTCATACAATTCACCGTTTTCAGTTTTGACATTCGGTTTGGTTCCGCTCTTATCCGAAGTGAGAACCATTACAAGGTATCGCCGGCTCACTCTAATGCATGATCGATCGCATTTTCATTATAATTATCCGATCCGTATTATTCTGATCATTCCATGCGCTAAATCTCAAAATCCTCGTGCATACGCTGACCCGTAATGTTTTTCGGTTTCTGGATCTGAGTTTTTATCGATATAATTTAGAAACATATCGCATGAAGCCTGTTTTATTTTCTCCATCTGTTGCATGATGACAGATGTGACGTCACGTGCCGAAAGTTCAGTTGTTTTTTTTCTCCTTCTTTTGGCTTGAATTGAATTCCTTTGAAGGTTGCTGATTTTTTTGTTTATGGTTTGTGTTTGTTATTGTTTTTGACATTGGTAGCAGATCGCACGGTAACTGTTGAAAAATGGCATCGGCAGCGAGTGCGACCACGGGATGGTACAAGGGAAGGGTGAAAGCTGTTCCTTCAGGGGATTGTTTGGTCATCGTGGCCATTACTAGCTCCAAGCCTGGTCCCCTGCCTGAAAAATCCATCACTTTGTCTTCTCTAATTGCTCCTAGACTGGTAATCTTACTTATTTGACTGTTCTATTTGTTGAATTGAATCCCCTTTGCATTTGGATATGAGGTTGGAACAAGGACCTGTGTTTGTGTGCTAAGTTGCATGATTTTTCTGTTTTGTTCTAATTGCACTGTTGTTCTGTGTTTGGAATTTTTGCGAATTTCGCTCTAGGCACGGAGAGGCGGTGTGGACGAGCCATTTGCATGGGAAAGTAGAGAGTTTCTGAGGAAGCTCTGCATAGGGAAGGTGAGAAAAAAGAGAGTTGCTAGTTGCCACTCTTGATCTGATTGAGTGCTCTGGTTTGGTTTTGTCTCCTTCTGATGAAGAGTGGTATGTGTGATGTGTCACATGATATGTTATTGGAACAGGAGGTGACCTTCAGAGTTGATTACAATGTGCCCAACATAAATCGGGACTTTGGAACTGTTTTTCTCGGTGACAAGAATGTCTCAATGCTGGTTGTTTCTCAAGGATGGGCAAAGGTTGGGCACCGTGTGATTTATATTTCGAGTTGTGCCGTGTTTGGACTATTTTCTCCATTTATGCAATTGCATTGTTGATTGCGAGCTTGTTCATGCAGATCAGAGAGCAGGGGAACCAGAAAGGGGAAGTGAGTCCGTACCTGGCGGAATTGTTACGGTTAGAAGAACAAGCTAAACAAGAAGGCCTTGGGCGTTGGAGCAAGGTTTGTTTGGCTTTTCCTCTTTAGCATAAAAGAAATTTTTTGAAAACTTTGTAATTAAGGCATGCTTTTGCAACTTGGTTTACTTGAAACCAATGTGCATTGTGTTTGGCATCCGTGTTCATGACAATGTATAGCAAGCATTTCCTACCGGCATTATCTCACAAAGTCAACCGGACCACATGCTGCATTTAATAATTTAATTGTGTATTGTGGAAATGACCATTTGCGTGTTTATATTTTAAATTGATGGTTAAATACAAAATGAACTCATGCTTTATTATCCAATATATTATTTTGATATGGTCTTCTGCTACCATTTAAATCGACAAGACTGGATGATGCTAGAATGGGATGGAAAATTGAGATGTGTAGTTGCTATTCCAGTTTATTATGTTGAAATCCCTCATGAGTGTATCATATATGATTTTATGGTGATTGCAGATTCCAGGTGCTGCCGAGGCATCCATCAGAAATCTACCACCTTCTGCCCTTGGTGACCCTAGTAACTTTGATGCTATGGGTTTCTTAGCTGCAAACAAGGGATTGCCCATGGAGGCAATTGTTGAGCAAGTTCGGGACGGCAGTACTATCCGAATCTATTTGCTCCCGGAGTTTCAGTTTGTCCAAGTTTTCGTTGCTGGAATACAGGTATGTTTGATAAATGCTGTTTTTAAATGCTACAATTTTTTCTACGCATGGTACTCATTGCTTTCCCTTCACACCAGGCCCCACAAATGGGAAGGAGAGCTGCCCCTGAAAGTGTCGTTGAATCAGAGTCAACAGCTGATGACACTAATGGAGATGTTCCTGGGGAACCTCGAGCCCCACTTACATCTGCCCAAAGACTTGCAGTTTCAACATCTGCTGAAACTGCAGCAGCTGATCCTTTTGCACCTGACGCTAAATTTTTCACTGAGATGCGTGTATTGAATCGAGATGTAAGCAACATGCTTCTATTAGTTATATTGCATTTGCATTTCTGAAAATTTTCTGAATTCCAAATGGGCGTGCAGGTTCGGATTGTCCTGGAAGGTGTGGATAAGTTCAGCAATTTGATTGGGTCAGTGTATTATCCTGATGGTGAATCAGCAAAGGACCTGGCACTAGAGCTTGTGGAAAACGTATGTGACTAACCTGTATAGTGATATTATCATGATTTATTTGTCATATCAAATCTTATATTTCATTGGTTTTTTTGAAGCTGGGGGAACTTTGTTTCTTTTCGCATTTGTACTTAATTTTTGGGTGTGTATATATATGTATATATGTATGTATATATTATTATATTATATTATATTATATTATATACACACACACACAGACATATTGCTACTGGCTTTATTTGCTTGGATGGACTACAATCTCCAAATATTTGTGACTCTTTTTCTTTTGACGAAAGTGTAGAGAAAATAAAGTATAAATATTTCATCAATCGCCAACTGTTATTCATTTTATATTTATATATTTGTGATTTTTTATCTTATTTTTAACACAATATCGTAGTACAATATCTATTACATGACATTTAGTTGGGCCCTGATTACCTAGGTTTTTCCCCTCGAGGATATGGTAATTGAATGGTGCCAAAGTTGCTTGATAGTTTGCTAGGGGTAGATTTAGAATGTTCCTCCATGCCTTTAATCTGATGAAATATTAGTTCATATATACTCTCAATGTTTCTCATTTTGATTTTTCCATCAAATAGGGTTTTGCTAAATATGTTGAATGGAGTGCAAATATGATGGAAGAAGAGGCAAAGCGGACGTTGAAGACTGCAGAGCTCCAGGCTAAGAAAAGCAGGTTAAGAATTTGGACAAACTATGTACCACCGCCTTCAAATTCAAAGGCAATTCATGACCAGAATTTTACTGGAAAGGTAAAATACTCCTCAATCATATTTTTTTTATGTCAAATGGTCAATCTTCGGTGATATAAAATAAGTGTATATTTTTAACTTGAATTTTACAGGTGGTTGAGGTTGTGAGTGGAGATTGCGTCATTGTTGCTGATGATTCTATTCCATATGGAAGTCCACTAGCTGAGAGGCGAGTCAACCTTTCAAGTATTAGGTGTCCAAAAATAGGAAATCCTCGCCGAGATGAAAAACCAGCTCCCTATGCCCGTGAAGCAAAGGAGTTCTTGAGAACACGCCTCATTGGTCGTCAAGTATGAAAATATCTTATGGACCTTCTTGTAATACATTGTCGAGTTAGGCTATAATTGATTACTTCTATTTTTCAGGTGAATGTACAAATGGAATATTCTAGAAAGATTGCCCCTATGGATGGATCTGTAGTTCCATCAGGAGCTGGTGATTCCAGAGTAATGGATTTTGGATCAGTCTTCCTATTGTCCACTGGGAAAGTTGACAGTGATGACGCCCCTTCATCTGTTACTCCTGGAAGTCAGCAAACTGGTCTGAATGTTGCCGAATTGGTAGTTGGCCGTGGCTTTGGAACTGTCATTAGACATCGTGACTTTGAAGAGAGATCTAACTATTATGATGCTCTTCTTGCTGCTGAATCTCGTGCCATTTCTGGAAGGAAAGGAATCCATTCTGCCAAGGATCCTCCAGTGATGCATATAACTGACTTGACCACAGTGAGAAAAACTATAATTATACTAAATTTTGCTTTTACTCTGAAGCTAATAAAGTAAAACTGAACCGTTTCCTTTTTTATTCATATTATTAGGCGTCAGCCAAGAAAGCCAGAGACTTCTTGCCTTTCCTGCACCGAAGTAGAAAAATTCCTGCTGTTGTGGAATATGTCCTTAGTGGTCACCGTTTCAAATTGTTGATTCCAAAAGAAACTTGCAGTATTGCATTCTCATTCTCTGGTGTCAGATGTCCTGGTCGTGATGAGGCATATTCTGATGAAGCAATTGCACTGATGAGGCGAAAGATAATGCAGAGAGATGTTGAGGTACTTCATGTTCCTTTCTGAACTCAAGATTCCTGAGTCCTGAGTGTTGCTTATTTTGTATTCTTATGTTTAACGTTTAATTTTTGCAGATTGAGGTGGAAACTGTTGATAGAACTGGAACGTTCTTGGGATCCTTGTGGGAGTCTAGGACCAATGTGGCAGTTGCACTACTTGAAGCTGGTCTTGCAAAACTTCAAACCTCCTTTGGCAGTGATAGAATTCCTGATTTTCACATTTTGGAACAAGCTGAACAATCTGCTAAGAGGCAAAAGCTGAAGGTAAGAATGGGGTCCCCAACCATGCTTGACATCACCACTTTCTTTCCCTGTTAACCTTTCTGAAGTGAATTGTTTTGCAGATCTGGGAGAATTTCGTGGAAGGAGAGGAAGTATCCAATGGTGCAAATGTTGAAAACAAACAGCAAGAAGTACTTAAGGTGCTTAGGATACTATTTCACTTATGACCCCCATTTTGTGTTGATGGGGATTGACTTATTTCAATGTTTTGCATCCATAGGTAACTGTTACAGAAGTGTTGGGAGGTGGTAAATTCTATGTCCAGACTGTTGGAGATCAAAAGATAGCATCCATTCAGCAACAGCTTGCTGCTTTGAACCTGAAGGAAGCTCCTGTGCTTGGTGCTTTTAATCCTAAGAAGGGTGACATAGTCCTTTGTTATTTCCATGCTGATAAGTCTTGGTACAGGGCAATGGTAAGTTCTCATATGAAATTTTTGTTTTGTTTTGTTTTTCCTCGCCTTACTGTGTAGGCATTGCAATCCTATGGCTGAAAACATGTGGCTACCAATTTCTTTTGTTTGTATCTTTCTTTTCTGGATCCCCTTAGCTGCTTTTTCTCCTACCCTTCTTTGTTGTTGATTTGTTATCTAGGTCTCTTTATGAGCATTTTTAGGTTGATATTCCGTCAATGTGGTCTGTATTTTATATCACCTGTTTATGAATTCACTTGTATCACCTTGTCTATTTCAACTCCAATTTCTCATGGTGTGTGGTGCCACAATCCTATGTTTTCTTTATACTGATCATTCATAATTGAATCGTGTAGGTTGTCAATGCACCTCGAGGACCAGTTGAATCTCCTAAGGACATGTTTGAAGTATTCTATCTTGATTATGGAAATCAAGAAGAAGTACCTTACAGTCAATTACGGCCTCTTGATCCATCCGTGTCTGCCGCACCTGGTCTTGCTCAGTTGTGTAGCCTTGCATACATTAAGGTTCCAAACTTGGAAGACGATTTTGGTCAAGAAGCAGCTGAGTATTTGAGTGAACTCACTTTAAACAGTGGAAAAGAGTTTAGGGCCATGGTTGAGGAGAGAGATACTTCGGGTGGAAAAGTGAAAGGGCAGGGAACTGGGACAATTCTTGCCGTAACTCTTGTTGCTGTGGATGCTGAGATCAGCGTTAATGCTGCCATGCTACAGGTTCTTGTTGCTTGAAATGCTTTCAAAGTCTTGTGGTTTGCTTGATTGCTCTTGCTTGAAAAACACCCCTCTGACCATTTTCGAATTCTTGTGGAATTTTTAGGAAGGACTTGCTAGGATGGAAAAAAGAACTAGGCGGGACAGAAAAGAAAGACAAGTGGCCCTTGATAATTTGGACATGTTCCAGGGAGAAGCACGGACCAGCAGGCGTGGAATGTGGCAGTATGGAGATATTCAGTCAGATGACGAGGACACTGCTCCTCCGCCGAGGAAAGCCGGTGGCCGGAAATGAGTGTAACATGAGATAAGTTAATACTAAATATAGACAGACATCTTGAGAGAAAAATGATTCAAGTTATAGGCATGAGTTATATAGAGAAAAGGAAGAAAATGCCGTGCGTATTCCTTTGTAAGTTTTGTTTTATTTAATCTTGTTTTAACTTTTGTTGTTAGATTTGGCGAACAATTTTTTTTTCTAGATGTCATAATAAGGTACATGCGGCAGGGTTCTTTGTTATCATGAGACATGAGGACAGCAGAGACGTTTTTGTCATTTAAGAAATTGTCTTTCCTTTTTCCCCGTGGTGTGGTTTGGTTTCGGCTTGGTAAAATTTCGTTCTTGGAATCTTTATGGTGATGATTATCGTATAGTAACTAGGCCACAGAACTTGAGCTGACAAAGAATAACAGCTTACGATGCTAGTTTAAATAAGTGTCCATTTATGTCCTAATACCCCCTTTTAAGTGGACCATCCCTCATGGCTTGTTGAACTGCAATTTCAACGGTGACTTTTGCCGTTATGTTGCCAAGAACCCCACGGCTCAGCAGCTAGAACACTGACAGTGCTTAAATTTCAGGAAACCCCGATCCAATTTCCCGTGTTATCTGAAGAGGCTTTCACAACCAGCAGCGTTTGTTGAACGAATGGTGGCCTATTTGCACTGATCAACCCACCAACAAGTGACGGGGTTGGTGGCGTCTACGGAAATTTTCTTGCAATTCATTGGATAGATTGATAAAATTCATTTATAACAAATTATCAAGATTTAATTATAAAATCATGTGTGGCCGTATAACTATTTAATAAACTCATGTTAAAAATCTGTTCCTCTCATTTTTATTTAAAAATCGTCATATATAAAAACAGCGTTATGTCTTATGTGTGATTGACTTTGTTAAACCTGATCTGGTTTTTTTTTTTTGGTCAACTCTCAACAACCTGATCTGGTTCTTGAATTCATAATTTTAGCTTGGGGTGCAACTCAATTTCGTAATCGACATTTTTCTTCTTAATCTTTTATTAAAGTTGTGCGACTTAGATTTCAGTATCTCATTTTCTGTCTTTCCTCATTTATTTGTACACCTTCATTATTTGCATGAACTGATACAAATCTTACGTGACTTTTTATTACCCGAATACCCATTAGCAACACCTTGGCTGTACGGGTCATTCGTAAAAGGGCCTAAGCCCAAAGAAAACATAATTAGAGAAGGGAATTTCTAAAGGCACATACATCTTTTTTTAATTACACATACATAACAGTTAAAAGCCAAAAATATCCTTATTGCGTTTTGATATTGTGCGGAACTATTAATTTCGCACTGATAGTTCCGCACATGTTATTTGTATGTGTGCTACAAATAACATTTGCGGAACTAATAGTTCCGCAAATTTATTTCAAATGCGGAAATAATAGTTCCGCGATTATCCCGATCCATTCCTTTCTTTTTTTCGTTGTAGAAACCGATTCATTCCCTTCTTCTCCCTTTTCCTCTGTCCATTATACAGTATTCCGCAAAGGAGTGCTCTGGAAGTTGCTGGAGAATGAGGGTGGCTCGTCGTCCTCGTCACCGTCATCCTCCGATCTCAGATCTGTCGTATTCATCTGCGTTTTCGTCTCTCCTCCACCTTCGGTGTCTTCTGCCACTTCTTCCTGTTGTTGTTGTTGTTGTTGTTGTTGTTTCTCTTTGGAATTTGAATCTCCATTAACGCTGAGCTTGAGTTGCAAGAGGGAGGGAGGGAGAGAGAGAGAGAGTGTGTGTGGTGCACGCGGAAGTGTGTGTGTGTGTGTGTCTGTGGTGCGGAAGTGTGAGTGTGTGCGCGGGAGAGTGTGTGTGTGCCTTGCGGAAGTTGTGTGTGTGTTTGTCTTGCGGAAGTTGTGTGTGTGTGTGTGTGTGTGTGTGTGTTTGCCTTGTGGAAGTTGGGGGTGTTTTTGCCCTGCGGAAGTAAAGCGGAGCCTTGCGGAAGTTGGGGTGTTTTTGCCTTGCGGAAGTTTGAGGGATTTGTCAAATTTGAGGGTGTTTTTGTCTTTTAAAGTTTAAGTGTATGTGTGGGAAGAAAGTTGTGTATGTGCGGTTAGAAATGGCCTTAGAGAATTGGTAAATACATCTGACTTTTTGACATACACTCCACATTAATGTGAAAATTCCAAAAATGCCCTACAATTTTGTGTTATTTTTGGAAACTGGAGTTTCCGTAATACAAATTTGCATTCCGGAAACTGGAGTTTCTGGAATACAAAAAAGAGGATATTTTTGGAATTTCAGCATTAATGTGATATGTATGTCTAATTCTGGAGGGGTGTATTTACCAAATCCCCATAATTACTTGCGAATATAACATGGGACAGTTGTTGACCAAAAAAAAAACATGGGACAGTTTGACAAAAAAAACATGGGACAAAGACTCAA
Source organism: Glycyrrhiza uralensis (assembly GCA_030159175.1). NCBI lineage: Eukaryota > Viridiplantae > Streptophyta > Magnoliopsida > Fabales > Fabaceae > Glycyrrhiza > Glycyrrhiza uralensis. The sequence continues at coordinate 47,769,467 of BRZY01000005.1, forward strand.
AAAAATAAATGGGACAGAGACTCCCACTAAATCTTGCAAAAGAAGGGAGATACATCTAGGAGGGGCAACAATAACCAAAAAAAAAAGGAGGGGTGACACCATTTACATGTAATCGATAGATATGTTTAGAATGGGACAACCTAGCTAAGATAAGCCATTTTGTGACCTTCACGCCAAGTATGGCCCACTCTGACAATCCAATCTTTTGCTATAAGGTTGCAGATTTGTTGAGCCATAGATAAATAAGGGCGAGAGTTACCACAACCTTTGGTAATCGCGCCTACAGCCGTACGCAAATCACATTCAGCCCAAAGCCTTCGAAATCCAACATCCCGACCCAATTTATAAAGCCATTAAGATACCCCCAATACTTTACCATTGATTCATCAAAAGATTCTAGGTTAAACATGAAACCCATCCTCCAAGCACTAGAGGTGACACCCCTGAAAGAGTCCAGAACAAGCTGCATGAATTTTGTCATTCAACACCGAGCTATCAACATTTCACTTCAACAATCTATCAAGAGGGAAAGTCTAGAGCACATGGATAGTACGATATGCGAGAGAGCTCTGCACATCAGTAAAAAATGTACTACTCATGCGATCAAACATCCACGACCGAAACCCTACAATACGAAAAAAGCATACTTTTCATCATGGTACGATTTTTTTAGTAATTTTATTTAATTTATATTTCGATCGACTCAATCCATCCCATTGAAATCCAATCTTAATCATCATTTCTACAAATCATCAGATTTTTTTTTCCAATTTACAGTCAGATTCGATTTCAAAGAATTAACTCGGATTAAAAACTACAACAAACCGGGATCTATCCATTCATCTTGTCGCGGGGACACCCAAAATAAAAACTAAAATTGATTCGGATAATAATCTGTTTTTTTTTCTTCAAAATATAGACACCTAAAATAAAGGGAGGTCTTGTCTCAGCTAAATCTAGCCAGAATGGATTGGATGACGAAGGTGTTTTCGCTGGGAATGCGGTGGTAATTTCTCGTAATTACCGCACAAAAGGAGGGGCACTTTACACAAGCAGCTCTCACAATTCACCTACTAATATATAAAAGCTCTGTTTCATACGATCCCTTATTTATCTCTCTTCTCTTCTTCCCGTGTTCTTCCCTCCGCCGGAAAGTGAAACACTGGAACTCTTGTTCTGCGGTTGTGCTCGTGCTACCGCTTCGGATCTATCTCTCATAACTAATAAAAACCTAAAAATCTCATAGAATTCACCGTTTTCAGTTTTGACATTCGGTTTGGTTCCGCTCTTATCCGAAGTGAGAACCATTACAAGGTATCGCCGGCTCACTCTAATGCATGATCGATCGCATTTTCATTATAATTATCCGATTATTCTGATCATTCCATGCGCTAAATCTCAAAATCCTCGTGCATACGCTGATCCGTAATGTTTTTCGGTTTCTGGATCTGAGTTTTTATCAATAATAATTTTCAAACATGTTGCATGAAGCCTGTTTTATTTTCTCCCTCTGTTGCATGATGACAGATATGACGTCACGTGCCGAAAGTCCAGTTGTTTTTTTCTCCTTCTTTTGGCTTGAATTGAATTCCTTTGAAGGTTGCTGATTTTTTTGTTTATGGTTTGTGTTTGTTATTGTTTTTGACATTGGTAGCAGATCGCGCGGTAACTGTTGAAAAATGGCATCGGCAGCGAGTGCGACCACGGGATGGTACAAGGGAAGGGTGAAAGCTGTTCCTTCAGGGGATTGTTTGGTTATCGTGGCCATTACTAGCTCCAAGCCTGGTCCCCTGCCTGAAAAATCCATCACTTTGTCTTCTCTAATTGCTCCTAGACTGGTAATCTTACTTATTTGACTGTTCTATTTGTTGAATTGAATCCCCCCTTTTCAGTTGGATATGAGATTGGAACAAGGACCCGTGTTTGTGTGTTAAGTTGCGTGATTTCTCTGTTTTGTTCTAATTGCACTGTTGTTCTGTATTTCAAATTTTTGCGAATTTCGCTCTAGGCAAGGAGAGGCGGTGTGGATGAGCCATTTGCATGGGAAAGTAGAGAGTTTCTGAGGAAGCTCTGCATAGGGAAGGTGAGAAAAAAGAGAGTTGCTAGTTGCTACTCTTGATCTGATTGAGTGATCTGGTTTTGGTTTTGTGTCATTCTGATGAAGCGTGCTATGTGTGATATATGTCTGACATGATATGTTATTGGAACAGGAGGTGACCTTCAGAGTTGATTACAATGTGCCCAACATAAATCGAGATTTTGGAACTGTTTTTCTCGGTGACAAGAATGTCGCAATGCTGGTTGTTTCACAAGGATGGGCAAAGGTTTGGCACCGTGTGATTTATATTTCTAGTTGTACCGTGTTTGGACTATTTTCTCCATTTATGCAATTTTTGCATTGTTGATTGAGAGCTTGTTCATGCAGGTCAGAGAGCAGGGGAACCAGAAAGGGGAAGTGAGTCCGTACTTGTCGGAATTGTTACGGTTAGAAGAACAAGCTAAACAAGAAGGCTTTGGGCGTTGGAGCAAGGTTTGTTTGGCTTTTCCTCTTTAGCATAAAAGAAATTTTTCGAAAACTTTGTAATTATGACATGCTTTTGCAACTTGGTTTGCTTGAAACCAATGTGCATTGCGTTTGGCATCCGTGTTCATGTCAATGTATAGCAAGCATTTCCTACTGGCATTATCTCACAAAGTCAACCGGACCACATGTTGCATTTAATAATTTAATTGTGTATTGTGGAAATGATCATTTGCATGTTTGTATTTTAAATTGATGGTTAAATACAAAATGAACTCATGTTTTATTATCCAATATATTTTATAGAGATCGTCTTCTGCTTTCATTTAAATCAACTAGACAGGATGATACTAGAATGGGATGGAAAATTGAGACGTGTAGTTGCTATTCCTATTTATTACATTGAAATCCCTCATGATTGTATCATATACGATATGATTTTATGGTGATTGCAGATTCCAGGTGCTGCCGAGGCATCCATCAGAAATCTACCACCTTCTGCCCTTGGTGACCCTAGTAACTTTGATGCTATGGGTTTTTTAGCTGCAAACAAGGGATTGCCCATGGAGGCAATTGTTGAGCAGGTTCGGGACGGCAGCACTATCCGAATCTATTTGCTCCCGGAGTTTCAGTTTGTCCAAGTTTTCGTTGCTGGAATACAGGTATGTTTGATAAATGCTGTTTTTAAATGCTACCATTTTTTCTACGCATGCTACTCATTCCTTTCCCTTCACACCAGGCCCCACAAATGGGAAGGAGAACTGCACCTGAAAGTGTCGTTGAATCAGAGTCGACAGCTGATGACACTAATGGAGATGTTCCTGGGGAACCTCGAGCCCCACTTACATCTGCCCAAAGACTTGCTGTTTCAACATCTGCTGAAACTGCAGCAGCTGATCCTTTTGCACCTGACGCTAAATTTTTCACTGAGATGCGTGTATTGAATCGAGATGTAAGCAACATGCTTCTGTTAGTTATATTGCATTTGCATTTCTGAAAATTTTCTAAATTCCAAATGGGTGTGCAGGTTCGGATTGTCCTGGAAGGTGTGGATAAGTTCAGCAATTTGATTGGGTCAGTGTATTATCCTGATGGTGAATCAGCAAAGGACCTGGCACTAGAGCTTGTGGAAAACGTATGTGACTCACCTTTATAGAGTGATATATATCATCACAATTTATTATCATGATTTATTTGTCATATCAAATCTTATACTTCATAGGTTTATTTGAGGCTTGAGGCTGAGGGAAGTTCGTATCTTTTTGCATTTGTACTTAATTTTCATGTATGTATATATATATATATATATTGCTACTGGCTTTATTTGCTTGAATGGGCTATAATCTCCAAATATTTGTGACTCTTTCTTTTGACAAAAGTGTAGAGAAAATAAAGTATAAATACTTCATCAATCAGCAACTGTTATTCATTTTATATTTATATATTTTATAATTTTTTATCTTATTTTTAACACAATATCGTGGTACAATATCTATTACATGACATTTAGTTGGGCCCTGATTTCCCAGGTTTTTCCCCTCGTGGATATGGTATTTGAATGGTGCCAAAGTTGTTTGATAGTTTGCTAGGGGTAGATTTAGAATGTTCCTCCATGCCTTTAATCTGATGAAATATTAGTTCATATATACTCTCAATGTTTCTCATTTTGATTTTTCCATCAAATAGGGTTTTGCTAAATATGTTGAATGGAGTGCAAATATGATGGAAGAAGAGGCAAAGCGGACGTTGAAGACTGCAGAGCTCCAGGCTAAGAAAAGCAGGTTAAGAATTTGGACAAACTATGTACCACCGCCTTCAAATTCAAAGGCAATTCATGACCAGAATTTTACTGGAAAGGTAAAATACTCCTCAATCATATTTTTTTTATGTCAAATGGTCAATCTTCGGTGATATAAAATAAGTGTATATTTTTAACTTGAATTTTACAGGTGGTTGAGGTTGTGAGTGGAGATTGCGTCATTGTTGCTGATGATTCTATTCCATATGGAAGTCCACTAGCTGAGAGGCGAGTCAACCTTTCAAGTATTAGGTGTCCAAAAATAGGAAATCCTCGCCGAGATGAAAAACCAGCTCCCTATGCCCGTGAAGCAAAGGAGTTCTTGAGAACACGCCTCATTGGTCGTCAAGTATGAAAATATCTTATGGACCTTCTTGTAATACATTGTCGAGTTAGGCTATAATTGATTACTTCTATTTTTCAGGTGAATGTACAAATGGAATATTCTAGAAAGGTTGCCCCTATGGATGGATCTGTAGTTCCATCAGGAGCTGGTGATTCCAGAGTAATGGATTTTGGATCAGTCTTCCTATTGTCCACTGGGAAAGTTGACAGTGATGACGCCCCTTCATCTGTTACTCCTGGAAGTCAGCAAACTGGTCTGAATGTTGCCGAATTGGTAGTTGGCCGTGGCTTTGGAACTGTCATTAGACATCGTGACTTTGAAGAGAGATCTAACTATTATGATGCTCTTCTTGCTGCTGAGTCTCGTGCCATTTCTGGAAGGAAAGGAATCCATTCTGCCAAGGATCCTCCAGTGATGCATATAACTGACTTGACCACAGTGAGAAAAACTATAATTATACTAAATTTTGCTTTTACTCTGAAGCTTATAAAGTAAAACTGAAGTCTATAACCATTTCCTTTTTTATTCATATTATTAGGCGTCAGCCAAGAAAGCCAGAGACTTCTTGCCTTTCCTGCACCGAAGTAGAAAAATTCCTGCTGTTGTGGAATATGTCCTTAGTGGTCACCGTTTCAAATTGTTGATTCCAAAAGAAACTTGCAGTATTGCATTCTCATTCTCTGGTGTCAGATGTCCTGGTCGTGATGAGGCATATTCTGATGAAGCAATTGCACTGATGAGGCGAAAGATAATGCAGAGAGATGTTGAGGTACTTCATGTTCCTTTCTGAACTCAAGATTCCTGAGTCCTGAGTGTTGCTTATTTTGTATTCTTATGTTTAACGTTTAATTTTTGCAGATTGAAGTGGAAACTGTTGATAGAACTGGAACGTTCTTGGGATCCTTGTGGGAGTCAAGGACCAATGTGGCAGTTGCACTACTTGAAGCTGGTCTTGCAAAACTTCAAACCTCCTTTGGCAGTGATAGAATTCCTGATTTTCACATTTTGGAACAAGCTGAACAATCTGCTAAGAGGCAAAAGCTGAAGGTAAGAATGGGGTCCCCAACCATGCTTGACATCACCACTTTCTTTCCCTGTTAACCTTTCTGAAGTGAATTGTTTTGCAGATCTGGGAGAATTTCGTGGAAGGAGAGGAAGTATCCAATGGTGCAAATGTTGAAAACAAACAGCAAGAAGTACTTAAGGTGCTTAGGATACTATTTCACTTATGACCCCCATTTTGTGTTGATGGGGATTGACTTATTTCAATGTTTTGCATCCATAGGTAACTGTTACAGAAGTGTTGGGAGGTGGTAAATTCTATGTCCAGACTGTTGGAGATCAAAAGATAGCATCCATTCAGCAACAGCTTGCTGCTTTGAACCTGAAGGAAGCTCCTGTGCTTGGTGCTTTTAATCCTAAGAAGGGTGACATAGTCCTTTGTTATTTCCATGCTGATAAGTCTTGGTACAGGGCAATGGTAAGTTCTCATATGAAATTTTTGTTTTGTTTTTTTTTTTCCTCCCCTTACTGTGTAGGCATTGCAATCCTATGGCTGAAAACATGTGGCTACCAATTTCTTTTGTTTGTATCTTTCTTTTCTGGATCCCTTAGCTGCTTTTTCTCCTACCCTTCTTTGTTGTTGATTTGTTATCTAGGTCTCTTTATGAGCATTTTTAGGTTGATATTCCGTCAATGTGGTCTGTATTTTATATCACCTGTTTATGAATTCACTTGTATCACCTTGTCTATTTCAACTCCAATTTCTCATGGTGTGTGGTGCCACAATCCTATGTTTTCTTTATACTGATCATTCATAATTGAATCGTGTAGGTTGTCAATGCACCTCGAGGACCAGTTGAATCTCCTAAGGACATGTTTGAAGTATTCTATCTTGATTATGGAAATCAAGAAGAAGTACCTTACAGTCAATTACGGCCTCTTGATCCATCCGTGTCTGCCGCACCTGGTCTTGCTCAGTTGTGTAGCCTTGCATACATTAAGGTTCCAAACTTGGAAGACGATTTTGGTCAAGAAGCAGCTGAGTATTTGAGTGAACTCACTTTAAACAGTGGAAAAGAGTTTAGGGCCATGGTTGAGGAGAGAGATACTTCGGGTGGAAAAGTGAAAGGGCAGGGAACTGGGACAATTCTTGCCGTAACTCTTGTTGCTGTGGATGCTGAGATCAGCGTTAATGCTGCCATGCTACAGGTTCTTGTTGCTTGAAATGCTTTCAAAGTCTTGTGGTTTGCTTGATTGCTCTTGCTTGAAAAACACCCCTCTGACCATTTTCGAATTCTTGTGGAATTTTTAGGAAGGACTTGCTAGGATGGAAAAAAGAACTAGGCGGGACAGAAAAGAAAGACAAGTGGCCCTTGATAATTTGGACATGTTCCAGGGAGAAGCACGGACCAGCAGGCGTGGAATGTGGCAGTATGGAGATATTCAGTCAGATGACGAGGACACTGCTCCTCCGCCGAGGAAAGCCGGTGGCCGGAAATGAGTGTAACATGAGATAAGTTAATACTAAATATAGACAGACATCTTGAGAGAAAAATGATTCAAGTTATAGGCATGAGTTATATAGAGAAAAGGAAGAAAATGCCGTGCGTATTCCTTTGTAAGTTTTGTTTTATTTAATCTTGTTTTAACTTTTGTTGTTAGATTTGTCGAACAATTTTTTTTTTCTAGATGTCATAATAAGGTACATGCGGCAGGGTTCTTTGTTATCATGAGACATGAGAACAGCAGAGACGTTTTTGTCATTTAAGAAATTGTCTTTCCTTTTTCCCCGTGGTGTGGTTTGGTTTCGGCTTGGTAAAATTTCGTTCTTGGAATCTTTATGATGATGTTTATTGTATAGTATCTAGGCCACAGAACTTGAGCTGACAAAGAATACACATGTGATCGTTTTGAGTGGCCGTATAACTATTTAGTAATATTTAATTTTGACCATTCATATATACTCTTGCTAAAAATTTGTTCCTCTCATTCTTGAATAAAATTAGTCATATATAAAACAGCCTTATGTGTGATTCCCTTTCTTTTAAACCTAATCTGGTTCTTGAATTCATAATTTTAGCTTGGGGTGCAACTTAATTTCATAATCAATTTTTTTTTTCTTTTTAATCTTTTAAAATTGTGACTTTTTGTCTTTCAGTTATATAAGTACATTTGAGTCTAAAAATACATTTACTTAGAAAGAACTTTATAAATGTTTTGGATTCAAATATAATTATTTTGGATTCAAATATACTTTTGTAACTTTCAAACTTGATACCAAACATGCATTCTATTTCAATATCTCATTTCCTGTCTTTCCTCATTTATTTGCACGCCATTATTTCCATGAACCAATACAAATTTTACGTGACATTCCATTATTGTTTTGATTCCATTAGCCACACCTAATCGGTTGTACGGGTCATTTTTATGTTTTGCACCAAAATATTTGTGCCGACTAACGGTACTCTAGCATAAAAGGAAGAATACTAGCAACATATATATTATAGGCAAAATTACTAAATTGGTTCTTTATTTTTATTTATTTTTTTAATTTAGTCTATTTTTAAAAAAATTTAATAATAAAATTCTTTATATTTATTTATTTTTTTAATTTGATTCTTTTGATAACGTGTCAATTACTGATTGGTCTAAGATGATCGTGTACAGTAAATCGAGATCAATCAGAAATAGACACATCATCAACAAATAAAAAAAAAGACCAAATTAAAAAAATAAATAAATATAAAAGACTTTGTTAAAAAATTTTAATAATAGACTAAATTAAAAAAATAAATAAAGATAAAAGACCAATTTAGTAATTTTGCCTATATTATACTCTTTAATATACTTTTTGTTAGATTCAAGTAGAACTCATTAAATTATGATGTCTCACAAACATAGACTAAAATCATTAAGACCAATAAATATATTAAAATGTGTTAATTTTCGTTAATGATATAATTTAAAAAAAATAGAAATACCCTTTACATTAAATGGTTAAAAGTGACATGGTATAATTATTGAGTTGAATACCTAAGTGGTTTGATAATAAATAAGTGTAAAGTTGAAAATGAAAATTATCACTCCTTCATTGCATTTATGCATTATATTGAGTCAGGATTTTCGTTTAATGGGAACATTGCTAGCTACCTCTAAGCTATGTGAAAAAAACATAATCCATTACTAGAAAAACAAAGACAAAAAAATAATTGTACAACTTCAATTGGGTCAAACACTCACGTATCCAAAAAGGAGATGATATATACTCCTTAAGCATATAATCTTTCAAGAAAAGGAAAAATGAAGAATGAAAAAAAGTGCACCTAAAATCAAACTAAGCCCAAAATTTATCTGTGATGATGATCCTCGACAGGCGCAGTTTCAACCAGTTCAATTGTCTCGCCTTGTCCTCCGACGAGGAGGATTAGATGCTTCCTCCTTCTCCTTCTCCTTCTCTTTGTTTTCTTCATTCTCTCCACCAGCTTGGTTATTGGAAGTTTCTGCACGTTCTGTGTTGGTCTTCTCCACCCTTGGTGCCTGCAGAAGAAGACACTTGGTTATGAGATTAATTAACATAAAGTCAAAATACCTCGAGGAAAGAAATATGAATAAATACGCATGAAAAAGGTTTCACTACTCACAGGTTTCTTCCCACCGAATATGATCCTGAAGAAAATTGTCAAGAAGACAACCACAACGGATACAAGAATTCCAATGGTGAGATTTGGTTGCTTCTCGCCCTTTTCAATGAGGTCCTGCACAGAAGGATCAAGTATGGGTCATATTCCACCAAGTGGAAAATAATGGGTACAAGAAGAGGAGGAGGAGGAAGATTAAGTTATTATTTGAACTTGAAGCTTGGGACTTACATGAATCCTATGTTTGTGGTCACTCAGGAAGGGAATGTCTGCGATCTTGTACAAGAGGTCAAATACCTTCTTCTGCAAGGTCAAAGATTAACATTAACATCATGCATAAGAAAGAAGAAGGAGGCTTAAAAATGTACGGCAGGAAAAGAGAGAGAGTTAAAGGGAAGGAGAAAAACTGCAAAATTCTTTCATTACCTGGAAGCCTGCAATATCATCTGAACCGGTTGCTGCCTCTTCAGCCTTCTGTTTCTCTTTCTCAATGGCAAACTTGGGTTTCCAGGTAGTTTCCCGGTAGGACTCTGCAATCTTGTCATCTTTAGCTATCAGAACATTGTCAAATAGTATGCCATCTTGCATTGTCCAAATCTCAATGCCAATAGCAGCAATAGGCTCAAAATCAGGTCTCTCAAGTTCAAAGTAGTCAGGGTTTGGAATCTCCTGAGGCTTCCAAATACCCTTATAATTGGGGTTATCGATAAGGGGGGCACTCCATTTTCCCTTATAAGCTGGATTCCTCTTCATTGGCTTCTTCCACTCACCACAACCAGGGGCTGCTTCACACTTTGGGTTATCAATCTTCGGGGCTTCCCATTCACCATCCTCCTCCTCATCCCAATCTTCTGGTTTTGTTGCATCTGGATCATCTATTTCCTCAGGCTCGTCATCTAACCATCCTTCAGGTTTCTCAGCTTCTTCATCTACAATTTCCATGGGTGCATCCTCATCCCAGTCATCTGGCTTTACCGCATCTGGGTCGGGAATTTTGGCTCTCTCGTCCCAGTCCTCGGGTTTCTTATCATCAGGATCTGGGATTGTCTTGGGAGGGATAAGGGCAGGCTCAAAATCCTCAGAAGATAAGAAATTTGCCTTTTTCTTCTCCTCCCCGTCAATCAAAATTCTCAACTCATTATCAGGCTTCAAAATAGCAGTGTACACATGGGATAGTTTGTCAGATGGGACAGAAGGGGGATACTTGAGATGGTGTTCAACATGCTTCCCGGTCTTTGGATTCTTATGCCTGAAGATGAAGTGCACCTTGTTAGTTACCCCACACTTATCAGGACCAAACATGATAGAATATGGAGATTCATTGTCAAATTCCTTGGGTTTCCATCCACTCTCCTGGGGTTGAAGATATTTTATATATGCACCACCACATTCTAGGCCATTCTGAAGGCGGTTCTCGAACTGAAGAACTGCTCCATCCTTGAGATTGACAGGCTCATCAAGTTCTTTAACTATAGCATATTTCCTTGCTTGTTCACTAACAAGAAGTCCATAATCATCGTGCCCATCACTCTTTGCATGCTTCCACACACCTGGAACCCGAATTACAAATCAGAAAATGTTTCAAAATTTGTTGGATCAAATATATATCAACCGCTACGAGGGGAAGGGGATTCGGGTTTGGGTAGTTTGCTAAGAGGTGTCAGGTATAAACCTCCAAGCTTTATTGTACTGGCAAAAAAACGAAAAAATATATATATACTTCATTGCTTCAAATATGCAATCCACAACGAAGGATAGAAATAAAATGAAAGCATTAATGAAAAAAATATCAAGACAGTTATCTAAGAATATAAATAAGAGAAACATGTTTTCACATTTTATCATATCAAAGTACATGGAAGTCAGACGTTTTATTTTAACTTAGCGAAGCTGTTTGAAGTCTGAATGATAGATTTGCATACAAAATATACAGCCCAATTTACTATACTTTCATCCTTAATATGTGTATAATAATTGATAATTGATTCATGTATGGGTCATTCATTATTACGTAATACACTGTAAACAAATCCTCGACATTGCCACCGTATCATTCTTATATTTTTAAAATTTCCAAAAAGAATTTCCTACAGTTTAAAAAATGTATAATCGGGTCCCCGTAACTTTTTTTAAAAGTTTCAAATTGGTCCCGAAAACTAGCCTGCTATTATACATATGTAGGAGATCACTTGACAGTGCAAGTATTACACTAATTATATGTAAAGGATAAAATAGTGCACTAAGTTATCAATTAGTTTACGAATTACATGAAAATTCGTAGAATACGATCCAACTCATGAGCACTTTCAATCTAGAGGACGCATAAACCATAAATGGATAGTCCAGATTAGGCTTTACTTTAATCTAACTGCAGTGACTCATTTACAAATTGAAATTCTCAAAAATCGTATTCCTCAAAAATCTATATACTACTTGTAGCAGCAGAAACCGATTTGAATGAAGTACACACGCAATTTAATTCAAACTTTAACTTAAAACGGACGAGTTAGCGATACCAAAGTTAACAGAAGAAACCTAAAACACAGTTGGTAAGAAAACAATAATCAAAATACTTCCAATAGAAACACACACCCTCGATCTGCGCGCAATGATGATGGAATAGAATCTATTTACCTTTGTAATCATCCTTGTCGGATACAATCCAACGACCACCAAAATCCTCATCGAACGACTCGTAGAAGATCTAAACGATAGAAGCATTCGCGAATCAGAGATCCATCACACAAAAATTTAAAAAAAAAATTAAGAATGGAAATATGATGAATTAAGAAAATGAAGGACACTCTCAATTACCGCGTCGTCTGCATCATCGGAAGCGCGAACCAGCTGAAAGGAAGAGGAAGCAATGAAGAAGAGGAGCACCGCCAATAGCCCCATAGCTATAGGGATTCCTTTTCGTTCTCCCATTGCTATTGCTCACTCTCTATCTCTTCCTCAATCGCCAAACCCTAACACTGAGATGAAGAATGAAGTTCTGTTCTGTTTTTTGAGATCTAAATAGATAACTCGCTCTTCAAAGAGGGAGAGTGAGAAAGTGATGCAGCACTTGCGCTTCCTTTTTTCTCTATGTAGATCTTCCCCTGTTCGACCTGTTTCGACCAATGATATTACGTGCCACGTGATACCAGCCAATCATTGATCGCCACGTAGCAGTGTTGCATCACTTCCCCCTCCTCCTACCCTATTAAATCCAACTCCGTGCAATATAATTTTCCTTTGTCCAATAAGTTTTTTGCAGTGAAATTTTTTGGCTTTTTAACCGAATTGGTATAATTTTATCTAAAAATTATTAATTTGGTATAAATTTAAAAAATTTACCAAATTAGTATAAGTTGTATAGGCTATCCATGACTTTTAATTTTTTTTTTCAAAGTCGTCAGTTACATATACGACTTCTATAATTTTTATTTTTTTAAAAAAATTACACTGAAGTTGTATATGCCTTATATGACTTTGCTTGTCCCAGTACTATTTTTGTCATATTAAAGTAGAGTTGTATCTGCCTCCTACAACTTCAAGTTTTATTTTTATTTTTTAAATAGTAAAATCGTTAACGAAAAATACGACTTCACAAAATATTTTTTTAATAAAATAGTTAAAGTCGCTGATTCAAAATAAGACTTTACTATTTTTTTAAAAAAATTTAATTAAATCGTTATTTTAGAGTGCGACTTCACTTTTTTTATTTTCTAATGGTAAAAAGTGGACATTTTCTATTTAAAGATAAGAAAAGAGACGTAGAGAAAAAAGTGAGAAATTTTTTTTAACCCAATTTCGCATTGACTCACCATGATCGACAACACCAAGCTCGCCCCCTGGACGACTCCCGCCGAGTTGACTCAGCCTTCAAACCTCGTTGAGCTCGACCTCGGAAACACCATCCTCGTGGGTTCTCGTCGGATATGTTCGCTGCACGAAATTCTCCACCAAAAAATCCCCAACCAATAATCTGTAACTTACCACTCCCATAGTAAATCAACAACCCAAAAGAAGGAGAAAAGAGTGAGAGAGTAGAAAGATAGAACGGTGGCTAGAAGTCACATTGCAGGTGTTAAAACATAGGATAAAAGAAGGAAATAATGGAAAGAGTTAGGCAAATACTGGTCTGGACGAAAGAGTGAGAGGTTGGGGATGGGTTGGACAGATATCATGTGTATACATGTGTAGGTGTTCTCACTTTGCTTGTGACTAATCTAGTATCTTAATTTTTTTCTAATAGATCTAACGGTTAATATTTCATGGTCCAGCGATGGACCATATGTTACCCTTTCCCACACTAGCCACCACTCTCTTTTTTATTATCAAAAGTCAAGTCGTACTCTAAAATAACGACTTAATTAAATTTTTTAAAGAAAATAAAAAAATAGTGAAGTCGTATTTTGAACTAGCGACTTCAACTATTTTATTAAATAAATATTTTGTTGAAGTCGTATTTTTCTTTAACGACTTCACTATTTTTTAAAAAAATAAATAAATAAAACCTGAAGTCGTATGAGGCAGATACGACTCTACTTTAACGTACCAAAAATAGTACTGTGACATGCAAAATCATATAAGGCATATACGACTTCACTGTAATTTTTTAAAAAAAATAAAAATTATAGAAGTCGTATCCGTAACTGGCGACTTTGAAAAAAAAAAATAGAAGTTGCGGATGGCCTATACGATTTACACTAATTTGGTAAATTTTTTCAAATCTACACCAAACTAGTAATTTTTAGATAAAATTACACCAATTTAGTGAAAACACCGAAATTTTTCTCTACTTTTTCCGAAAGGTACTAATATCCAATTGGACAGGATTTTATTGGGCTTTGTTTTTGCCCATGGACCCTTCTATTTTAGGCCCATAGTCCTCATTTTTTTTACGTAGCCTATTGGATCATCTTAGTAGTGACTGAGAACGACAACTGTTGACAAAAGAAAAAAGAAGGCCAACTATTCGACCAAAAAAAAAGAACGTCAACTTTTGGGAATTGATAAATACACCATGAAAATTAGACATATACCCCACATTAAAAAGATAAATTACTATTATATCTTAATCGATTTGTTTTTTTTTTTTCACTTTCGGGTCTTTACCGGAAACTAATACACTTTTATATTTTTACCGGAAACTGGAGTTTTCGGAATACAAATTGTATGGAAACTGGAGTTTTTAGAATACAAATTTGACTGGAGTTTTCGGATTACAATTTTGTATTTCTAAAAAAAATACAAAATTAGAATCTCAGGAAGCAAAATGCGATATTAAAAGAGAGTATTTTTAGAATTTCAAGATTAATGTGGGGTGCATGGCAATTTTTGTGGGGTGTATTTACCAATTCCTCAACTTTTAATCCGGTGCACTTTTGTTTTTCATTATTTTGGAAGAAGACCAAAAAAAAAATGTTTTTCTAAGTTTTTTTTTTCAAAAATTAACAAAAAATATTATTATTTCTTAAAATAAACTAAATCTAATATGCAGTTATATGTCATTTCAATCTCTTTTTTTGCTTGTGATTAATTTAAATTTTCTTAATCGACGTTAACATTCTTCCATTTAGTCCAGAAAGTGATATGTAACCAAAACACTTAGAAATTGTAAAACAGTTGGTAACGAAATCGTAAACCTCAATCAAGGAAAAACAAAATTATACTTCGTGGTTAGTTCTAAAATATTGTAATTTGTGGGTGAAACAAACATTCATGTGCATTTGAGAAACCGTATGATAAGAAAGATAAAGAAATTACAGCTAAGTTTCCAGGGGAAAAAAACTTGGTTAAAGTTTATAACAAATATGCATTTGAATTACTAGATAGAATAAACATTCACTTTGGTTCCTGAGAGTATCAGGCGGTGTCACTTTGGTCCCTGACAGATGCAAAATTCAAAAAAGGTCCTCAACTGTCATCCGTTAGTCATTTTGGTCCCTAAAAGTGATTACTTACTGTCATTTTGGTCCCTGAAAAGTGATTACTTACTGTCATTTTAGTCCTTGAAAGTATTACTTAGAGACCAAACTGAAAAACGTTTGTCTCTCTCAGGGACGAAATTTTAATTCCCTATCTCTTAGGAACTAATATGACACCGCCTATATCTCTCAGGGACTAAAATAACCATTTACTCTACTAGATATGTGTAAGGGTGACGATAACAGCCCAATCATAGAAATAAACTGAATCAACTTGTATAGCTTCAAGTCTTCAACGCCTTTCTTGTAAAATTAAATCCTGAACAGTGAACACAACGCAATGTTAGTCGACTTAGTATGGACCACTGTCCATGTTTCCCACCGTGGTGAAGTGCCCCTTTTAGCCATTGATATATTAATATAAAAAATGAACGGATAGGATCTCTTACTTGTTACCTGGCATATAGGTTTTCCATACAATTTAATGTTATTGCAGAAAGGGTCACATAATGTGTTGCATTAATAACATTCGCTGGGCACTTAACATAATCAAGAACAAGCCAAATATTTTTGCAAATATGAAATAAACCCCAACATTATAAGTTAATTACACTAACAACCAAAATTTATTAAAAAAGCCATTTTTATGAGAAAGTGATAACTTGCTGTCATTTTAGTCCTTGAAAGTGGAACTTTTTGTGATTTTTGTCCCTGAAAGTAGGGGTGAAAATAGGCTAAGCCGAGCTAGACTTTGCAAGGCCTAAGCCTGGCCTGCTCAAAAAATTCAAGGCTCAAGTCTGGCATGTTACCTGTCAAAGGCTTTTTATTTAGGCTTGGTCTGACCTTTTCTGAAAGCCTAGTATGGTCTGTGAGTCTACTTAAAATCCTATTTCATATTAATGTTTTTAAATAAGTCACGTGACCTATATTTAAATAGACTATCGGGGTTAATAAACCAATGAGGTTAAGTTCTATTTATAATAAACTATAAAAGTAAAAAATTAAAACCACTACTACCAAGAGACATGAGACATAGAGGTGTAAATAGATAGGAAGAGCCGAGTTCTATAAGGTGTGATTCTGATTTATTTGTATGATATAAGTCTTTGTTAAGGTCTAACATGACCTTTTAGATAATCTAACCTTATATGATGGCCTATTTAAATTATATTTTGTAATAAAGCCTTTAAATATGTCAAAAATATATGTAGTCTAATATATGCTTAAATTATTGAAAAGGTCAGCATACGTATGATTTAACACAATGTACAAAATCTAACATAATAACAATAATAGCAATAAAAAATTATTATTTATATTTTCTTAAATAGGTTGGCCTGTTAGGCCTAAAAGGCTTTTTAGGTGGCTTGAGGCCTGACCTTTTTAGTTAAATAGGCTTCTAAAAAAGCTTTGACCTTGTCTATTTAAAAAAAATCTGGTCTGGGCTGAGCCTAATGTAGGCTAGGCCATAGGCCCCTGTTGGGCGGTCTGGCCTATTCTCACCCCTACCTGAAAAGTGATTACTTGTATGACGGAAGGGACCAAATTGACTAAAGGTTTCACTAGATAATGGTTTTTTTTTTTTGCATTTGTTAATGACCAAAGTGACACTGTCTGACATTTTCAGGGACCAAAGTGGGTGTTTACTCAATTTTAAAATTATAAAGACTTGATTGAAGTTTTTCAGCTATAGAGATTTAATTAAAAATTTAATAAAATTACAAAGACCTAGTGATACAACTAAGCCATTAATTTATTAATGTCTTAATGAGGTTTCCCAAAAATAAAGAACAATTATTTGACATGGAATGAGTTCAGTGGGAAAATCAATGGAATTATTGTTCGAATAATATAGGTGGTAATACAACAATTTCGTTTGCAGCAGCAGAGCAGCTAGAAATGGAGATCTCCATTTCTTTCAATATAGGATTGACATTTCTGTTAAGAACTCAAAGTAGTGAACTGAGTAAAATAATACTACAGCTTTATTTGATAAACTGATGATATGGCTATATAGCCTTACAAGAGAAAACAGAAAAACTGCAGCCCACGATTTACAATCCTAGTGACGTAAAGATAAACTAGGAAACAACTATCTAAATCCTAAAAAATAGGGAATTATTCAAAACGTCACTAACTAACTAACAGATAAAGATTAATTCAAACTAATCCTAACCTTATTAGTTCAACAATTTTAATGGCTGAGATTTAATGTTTAAAATTTTAATTTTAATTTGGCTTTAACATGTTTTTTGTCCCTCTAAATATCGGCGTTTTGAATTTAGTCACTCTAAAAAAAGTTAAAGTTTTTTTGTCTCTCAAGAAATCAATTTTTTGATTTAGGTCCCTCTTTTGCATTGACCGTTGACATGGCACACTGAGGTCCCTGTAAAAATGCTGACATGGCTTACATGCATCTGACGTGGCTTATATACATTGTCATGTCAGAGGGACTAAAATCAAAACTTAATATATAGAGGGACTAAAATCAAAACTTAATATATTTAGAAGGACCATGTGACATCAATCAGACCACCACCACCACTCTCTCTCTCTCCCCCCCTCTCTCTCTCTCCACAGCCCCCACCACCACCACCACACACACTCTGTCTGTTTTCTCTCTCTCTCTCTCTCCCCACCCCCCACCACAACATAGGCCATTTTTCTCTTCTCTTCAATCAATTCAATTCAGTGGCATATAGAAGTGCCCATCCACTGCAGCACAGAGATAAGTAATGGGAAGAGGGAAAAGATTGAATTTTTGTTTCTGGGTTCACCTGCTGGTGCTGAAACCTAACTTGATAAGAGTAGAACCCAAGTGAATTCAGGTTGGAATTAAACCTCACAGAAACTCCACAAACAGAAGAAAAAAAAGAGAGTAGATTTTCCCACAATTTTCTCAACACATCCAAACGAGATGTCGCTCAAATTTAATCCATCCAACTAAGAGGAGAGAAAGTGACTTTAGCCAAAGTGAGAAAATTGAAAGGCTATAATTGCTATAATTCAGGGGGGTGAACGGGGTTGGCAAGTGTCTACCTTGCCACTGAAACGAAGACAGAGACAGCAAAACTTGCAATTTGCAAAGGTCAAAGAACTATTTAAGGGGAGAATACGTGTACCAACCGCCACTACACAGTTCACACCGCAACGCCGTTTAGTCCAAGAAAAATGAAGGGAAGCAAACAAGTGAACAACCATTGGATACAACATAAAATAAGAGAGAGAGAAAACGAGAGAGAGATGGTGGTGGTGGTAGTCTGATTGATGTCACACGGTCCTTTTAAATATATTAAGTTTTGATTTTAGTTCCTCTAAATAAACATGAATGACGTGTCAGCTGACGTGGCAATGCATGTAAGTCACGCCAGATACATGTAAGCCATGTCAGCATTTTTACAGGGACCTCAGTATGTCATGTCAACGGTCAACGCAATTGAGGGACCTAAATCAAAAAATTAATTTCTTGAGAGACCAAAAAACTTTGACTTTTTTTAAATGGATTAAATTCAAAATGCCGATATTTAGAGGGACCAAAAACGTATTAAAGCCTTTTAATTTTAATTTAAAAACAACACATTTGGAAACGGGAAACACGTCCCGTGCTTCTTCTCCAAACCAGAGCCAGAGCGGCTGGGCCGCTGTCTTCCGCCGTCGACACACCTTCCTCGAAGCCACCACCGCCGGGGCCCCAGTCCTCTCCCTCGAAGGTGGTGTTCTCTCAGCCCTCTCCCATCGCTACCGCTTCAAGCCCTCCATTTCCCATCGCCGCTGCAAGTTGCCGTTTTCCGCCACGCCACCACTGTAATGGGTCGTTGCGCTTCATATCCGTTGGATCTAATCATAGTGAAGAAGGTTAGCAACTATGGAGGTTCGACATGGATCAGGTTGCGCGACGGTTTCTGATTCTGCAAGTTCACGGTTTTCTGGTTCTGCAAGTTTGTTGTTTCTGATTGTGGAGAATTTCTCCTCGAAAGAGGAATTAAGTTAAGGAATTGATTGGGGAATATAGACAATATTAAAAGATTTGGGGGGAAAATTTGGGAATAAAGATAATTTTTAAAACTTTTGGGGTATTTACTGATTGTACACAATAATTATTCTCACAAACTTTGGGGATGAAATTATGATAACTCAAAAACTGGAAAAACAGGCAATAAGAGGTAAAAAGGACAGTTCACCACCATGGTGAACAAGAAGGGTGGTCCATACTAAGTGGACCCGCAATGTTAGTTACCAAAAAACCGATGCCTGACTTTTTTTGCTTCTACGTACATCAACAGACATCCACGAAGAAGAAAAATGCAATCATGAATCACGATACCCTCCTCGGTAGAGAACAAAAGAGCAACAGCTATAATAATAAAAGGTATTAAAAATGCGTGGACGGCAGGATTCGAACCTGCGCGGGCAGAGCCCACATGATTTCTAGTCATGCCCGATAACCACTCCGGCACGTCCACAGGCGATGTTTGGTTTTTCGCTTTCTTTTATCTGTTTTAAAAACATTTTGTTATATTCTATGTTCTCTAGTTTTACCTTTGAGTAGAACCAAAATATACCACTTTTTATATTTTTATCATGTTGTGTTCTATTTTTAATGTCCACACAAAATACATAACATAACCCCTGTTCTGTGCCATTCCAACATGTCTACCAAATAAATACTACATAAAAGTACTGGTGTTAAGTACGATAGAGATGGGAGTTGGGTGGAACTTAGGGTTCACCACCGTGGGGAATGCTCCTTTTTACCTCCTATTGCCTATTTTGCCTGTTTCATGTTTATTACCATTTTGTTCCCCAAAACTTGTAAAAATATTCTTTGTGGCTTATTATATTTTCCATTTCCTCAAAATAGTAAAATACACACAAACTCTTACCCACTCTCATCTCTAGTATTTTCTTTTAATGTTATATATAATATTTTTGTTATCAAAAAATATATCCTAGAATGTTAAAGCTAGGAATCGAACGCACATCATGAGTTATTAGCAACAAATTAGCAACCACCGAACTAACTTCAACTTTACCTTAATTGTAATTTTTATTGACATTCAAATTAATATTATTATATTAATTATATACACATATTTAACATGTATCTCATCTAAAACTTCCTAAAAATCTAGATTATCATCAAATTTATTAAAATTATATCAAATTTTAAATAAGAAAAAATCTCATTAACTCTAACACATATATTTGTTCCACCCTTAAATAAACTTCTGAATTCGTCCCTGAATGCATTCAATTTTGTATATCTATTTTTTTGTAAACTAGACCTTTGCCCCACCCCCAGTTTGAGATTTAGTCACACTTACAACTCTTCATTTTTCCTCAAAGTGTGTTTTGTGAGGATCAGACCTTGGTCATTCTATCGACAAACTCAACATGTATTTGTATATATTTAATCTAGCGCATCATTTTTACCAATAGAAAAATAAATTCATAAATAAACAATTTTTGTTTATACCTAAAAATAATAACCAATACACCTTTAAGTTGTTAATTCTTGTGCCCCGTTTACGATTCCTTTATTTACAAATGTGATAAACTTATTTAACAAATACATATACTTTTTTTTTTAATTTCCAACTTTTGTATGACTTAACAAATAGCACGTATATCTAAATATTGTTACAATATTATATAAATATATTAATGTTATAACAATTCATATCTATTTTTTCAGAATATTAGGTTTGGTTTTTTTCATATTTGTTCAGAGTTTGGGAAAATTCATGATTATGATTAATGCCTTTCACTTTTGTTATTGCAACACACTTTAGGGGCTTTTTTGCAATTATGTTTACCTTTCTAATAAACCTATAGCCCCAGTTGCCAATAACAAATCCTATCCATTGAATATTTATATCAATATATCAATGGATATAAAAGCACCTTCTCCATGGTGGTAAACTTGAGGGGTTCACCAAGCTAAGTTCCACCAGAGGCAAAGACAAAAAGTTCTCCTCCAAATTACATATTTGGATATTTTTTTCTCCAACAGTTAAATCTCATATATAAGTCCCAGAAAAGGGGCTGTCCGACGGCATAGCCACTAGCCACCGAATAATGCTGTGGGTAAAGAAAAGTAAAAGTCAACCAAAAAAAGAAAGAATGAAAAAAAATGATTTTTTTAAAAGCATAGAACCAAACTTGGTGTTAGCTTGGTGAATAGTTAAAAACCAATTAATGGGTAATTTTTTATTGAGCTGACAATCCTTGTAGTAGAAAATATACGCTTGTCGTAGGTAAATATTTCAGATCATTGAATTAAAATCGGATAACCTACGTTTGAATTTTGTAAATCAAATTTAGAATTCAAACTCAGAATATGAACAGGTCATTTTCGACCTAATAGCATAAGATACTTGAATTGAAAAATGGACGGCACCAAAACCATCTTAATTGTGTTAAAAAAATGTAAGTGAAGTGCCTATACACCTCTTACTTCTGTCTTTACACTTGTCATTCTTTGTAGCTATCACTTATTTGGCTCCCTTCTTAATTGACTTCTTTTTTCCTCGAGTCCATCCACAGTTTTCAATTCCATTTCCTTATGAATTCCTTTACCCATTTCACGTTGCTCGTTTGTCTTTTCCACGTGGAGTGAGGCTAGCTCCCTGCCTCTCACTCTCTCACTCTCTCATAGAATATTGTTCTGTTTTAATTTAATTTAGTTTAAATAAAAGCAAAAGAATAATAATATTCTTAGCTGTGGTGGGGGATAAGCATATGTCCGTAACAAAATTAATTATTACTTTTGGAAATGGAGGGGACCATTTGAAGTGTGAATTTTTTTCGATCTTTGCTAATCTGTTATTTTTGGTGTGCTTTCAAAATCCTCTCCTAGCATTATTATGTTGAAAACTGAAGGTATTTCCTCTGCCCCAGTGCAATCTATAAGCTAAGCCAATTCAAGTAACAAAGCCAGGATGTGGAGAAAGAAGAAAAAGAAGAAGATGATATAGCCAAGTCGTCCAGTTTAATTTGGCAAAGTATGCGACTCTCTTCTTCTTCTTCCCTGATTTGAAGAGAGAGATGCAGGAAAAGGCAAGTCATGAAGGCAAAGGGAAGGTAACGCCTTTCTTCCAGGTTCAATTCATTGGACTACACTATTGTACTGGTAAATTCAGCTAGTTATGTTATGTGTTACACACAGTCACAGACACAGTTTGTGCTTTATTCTCAAAATAAGTACTTGTGTTTTGTTTTGTTCTGCTTTTAGATAGATAGTAAGTGTTTGTGTGGATTATATTGTTATCCATGGTGATCATTTATGTTGTGTTTCTGTTTCCAGAGACATGCTTCGTGTAACTTTGAATGTTTGACAGAAATTGCCATAATATTCTAAATTTCTAATGGTTGTGTCTGTGAAGAATGCCTACAAAAGATGAGGTGGCAAGTGTTTAAATGATATATATCAAGAAACAAATAATTAAATTTGTCGATTAGAAGTATATTGAAGCGATATACCCGTCTTAGTATGTAATTCCCAGATTCAATTAACATGTGATTGGTTTGAAGGTTGGAAGTATTAATAATTGATTTTTTTTCTCATGTAAACGTGATTTTAGTTAAAAAGAATAGAGATCTTTAATTACAGTCGGGTAAAATTGAGTTATCAGATTACTGTTTTAGACACTGATTAAACTAGTTCAATCCGCATATTAATAAAATAATGTATCAATATGCATTTATAATTCCCCACTAATATAAAATAGTGATTACTAATATTTGTCTATCCAAAAAGATATGCATTTATAATCAAATAAAATTATCTACAATATATTTAATATATACCACAAATTTAAAAATTATTTTGTTGTGTAAATTTATTGAAATATAGTTTTTTTATGAAATATTAAACGCTTATATTTACAAAAAGGGAGTTTTTGTTGAAACAAATCAGGGTTTGTGATATATATAACAATATGGATTTAATTACTCAAAGAAGCATTTGATGGAGTAGTCAAGTGCTTCCCCCTCCCATGGAGGAAATGGTTTTGATTCAAACTCTTGATAAATTGCGGCATTTTTACCAAGTCCGTTATATGACCCTGCTCAATTTTGGTCGGTTCAATGTTCTGACAATCTCAATGAGTCATTATATATCTGGTTTACAAGGTTTAACTGGTCTGAACCGTTTTTCTTCAATAGTGGTTAGTATAATAAAAATAACAAAATGGTAGATGAAACACTACAATTTTTGTTATAAAGTTAATATTTTTTTTTTGTTTTTACTAAATTCATCAGAACTCGGGCTATATTTGGTCTTACAGACATTTAGATGTTAGAAATGACATCAAGGAACATTTGGTGTGTGGAGCTTTATGCAATCAATATCCCATGTGATGTTCATACTATCTGCATACTCCTAGCAAGTGGCAAAGCCAAAAATAGCAACGAATCCTTTCTACTATGGAATTTGCACTGTCTTCCACCAACCAATTGAAAAGGCAAAAGCTAACAAACAAGTTTTACTTTAAAAAAATAAAGCCAATAAAAAAGTAAAATGATCTATTATTGAGACGTACTTCACTATTTATAAAATTTAGTTTTTCTTACATCTTGTCTTCTTAGTATTATTTCTGACCAAAATAATTTGACATTAATGCTCTCATGCTACCACTACAAATATTATTTCTCCCAATTTACTTTCCACCACATGTCATACAAAAAAAAACTCCCAATTTTTTTCTTTAACCTCTCACAATTCACAACTCTTGGACAACCTTGTACCCAAAAAATGAAAAACACACTAGCTCAATGTGTAACACCACAAACTAAGTTAAAAAGGTATCATAATATTTCATACACTGCTTATGCAAACATCACTTTAAATCCATGTTCTTATCGTCAAATTATTTATTTTCTCACACTTCTCGATGACGCTTTCAGCTACTGATGGCCCTTTCTTCTGTAACAATCTTCATATGCGTCAATATATCAATATATATACTCGAAAGGATTAGTCCCAATTGCTTGGTATTTTAACAACCAATCTAAGAATCCAATTCCTCAACATTTAGTTCAGATAAGCCTGACTACAAAATTGTTTTGAGACTCACAGAAAGAATGACTATTTGTCATATTGTCTACAGGACTAATAATACCTTTCTTTCTTTCTTTTTTATAGTCACCATCAACAATTCAAGATTTACTATAGTATTTGCATTAGGTCAATTTGCCTCATCAAATAACTAATATAACTCAACCATGAGGTATGGTCTACTAAGCTCCGGATTCAGATCTCATTGGAAGTACCTTGTTGCCAGGGCTAAGCCGAAACTTAGCAGCAAGATATTATAAACTCTAATCTAGCTCTAGACTTTTCTTCATACTTTCATATACCATGTAAGTAATGCTGGCAGCTGGCACAACTTTGAGTAGATTTGGAAAGAGTCCCTTGTAGAAACCTCTAAAACCTTCATGCTGAAATGTTCTCCAAAATGCATCAGACATCCCCTTATAAGCACTGGAAGCGTTGGAAGGTTGTGCCTGCAGTCTGTATGAAAAGGATTCAAATGTAATGTCAGCAAAGAACATCCATCTATAAAATAACAATTTGAAACCCAGATCTGAAGAACACAAATGATACCATCCCCGACTCCCATCATTTCTTTCGGGGGAGGAGAATAGAGAAACAATAGAGATACCGAGTCTGACAACATTATGAGCTTGTTTGGATAATTTTTTCAATAAGCACTTATAATATGAGTGTTATAACTAATAACTTCTCATATCACTTATGTTGAACGTGCATCAGCAGTTGAAGATCTTTGACCAAGTTTTTAGGAATATTTGTTTCATTTTTCTGTTATTTATTCTCTGATAGAGTTAGTAGCTAAAGTTTAGGAAGTTTGTTGCTAGTATTTGAATTTTTTCTGTTTCAATGCCCTGTATTTAAGCAGATTTTTATTCAATAAAATTTATTCCTCTTCCTTCAGATTTGTGAGTTACGCTAGTTCACCAACAAATTGGTATCAAAGCCCTCTTCTTAAAGGGACTTGTGAGTGAACTGAGTGAAACCTACCACACAAAAAAGCCTAAACACCTTTGCTTCGATTCATCAAATAGATGGATTCTGAAACACCCTACACAACACTAGCACCACCTGTGTTTGATGGTGATAATTATCATATCTGGGCAGCAAGAATGGAGGCACACCTAGAGGCAAATGATCTCTGGGAAGCTGTTGAGGAGGACTACGAAGTTCTTCCTTTACCTGCCAATCCAACAATGGCTCAAATAAGAAACAACAAGGATGATGGAGCAGAACAAGTGGATGAAACACTCTATAGAAGTCTAATTGGTTGCTTAATGTATCTCACAGCTACAAGACCAGATATCTTGTATGCTGTAAGTGTACTTTCAAGATTCATGAACTGTGCAAAAGAATCTCATTTCAAAGCAGCAAAGAGAGTGTTGAGGTATGTAAAGGGGACCTTAAATTATGGTATCAAGTTCAGTCAATCAGAAAATTTCAGGCTGCAAGGTTACTCTGACAGTGACTGGGCAGGGTCTGTAGATGACATGAAAAGCACCTCAGGCTAATGTTTCAATTTTGGATCAGGGGTATTCTCTTGGTGTTCTAAAAAACAAGACATTGTTGCACAATCAACAGCTGAAGCAGAATTTATAGCAGCCACAGCAGCTGTTAATCAAGCCTTATGGCTAAGAAAAATTCTATCTGATTTGCACTTGGAGCAAGAGGCAACTACTGAGGTGATGGTGGACAATCAGGCAGCCATAGCCATTTCTAAAAATCCAGTCTTTCATGGGAAGACAAAGCATTTTTGCATTAAATTATTTTTCCTCAGAGATGTGCAAAAGGATGGTGCAGTGTGCTTGAAGTACTGCAAGACTGAAGACCAGCTGTCAGACATCTTCACAAAAGCCCTTCCGAGAAGCAAGTTTGAGTTACTAAGGGGAAAACTTGGAATCTCCAACCACTGATACAAGGAGGAGTGTTGAACGTGCATCAGCAGTTGAAGATCTTTGACCAAGTTTTTAGGAATATTTGTTTCATTTTTCTGTTATTTATTCTCTGATAGAGTTAGTAGCTAAAGTTTAGGAAGTTTGTTGCTAGTATTTGAATTTTTTCTGTTGCAATGCCCTGTATTTAAGCAGATTTTTATTCAATAAAATTTATTCCTCTTCCTTCAGATTTGTGAGTTACGCTAGTTCACCAACAACTTAAAATCAGCTTTTATACTTCGACTTTTTCAAAAGCTCTTTTTTTTAACTTCTTCAGAAGCACTTATCTATTTAATAATAACTATTTAACAATTTTTTCTCTTTTCCATATATGAGAAAAATAAGAATGGCAAATAAAGTTAACTTCTCCGTGAGTTAGAAGTTGGACTTCTGAATTCAAACAGAACCTATACCTTGTACGAATGACCTGCAGTGGATATACACAAGTAGCTCCAAGGGCTCCAGAAATTGTCCCGCATCCTAGTTGTACTAGAGGACCAGGTTCTGTGAAGGAGGAAAAAAACAAACAAAAGATTCACTCTTCAAAGGTGAAAATTTTAAGAGTACTGTCAGAACACAAAAAATCAGTAAGTTGGTGGCTGCAGTAATAACATACCGCTATCACGGAGGATATATCTCCTGGATATATCTTTCAAGGTATCGTAAACTGTAAGATCAATGCCCGCATAAGGAACCATACCAAGCAGGGATGGGAGAAGCCCCCTGTAGAAAGCTCGAGGTCCCTCTTGAACCCATATGTTCTTTGTGAGTGTTCCAAGCTTAGGAGCCTTTCCACCTTCAGAGGCACAAGTCTGTAACCTAGTTTTGATAAGATCCATTGGGTAGATTGCAGCCTGTGCAATTCCACCAGCCATGCCACCTGCTAAAAGCCTCCCAGCAGTACCAACATCTGACTTGTTGCCTTGTTGAGCATCTCCGATTACATTTTTCAGCATCTCAAAAGCATAAAATTTGATGGCACTTTCTGGTGCTACCTTCACAACATTCAATCCATTACCTCGGAAAAATCCCAATAGACCATCTTGCTTCCATATCTTCATTACCGCTGGCATAACAGAAGCACGCGTAGTCTGAACTTGCAAGGCCACTTTCAGACGATCAAGAGGAGCAGTTGCTGTACGAGAAGTAGCTCCCGCTATTCCCCCCGCGATAAAATATTTGCTCCGGTTCACATGCTTGCTGATGTCTTCAGGAATGACAGCTTGCTCTCCAATGTCTACATGGAACACCCTCTCCCAATGCTGATATATATTTTCAATAGTTGCTTCATGAGGGTAAAGTAAAAGAAAATCTCTCCATTCTTCAAAAGTGATAACTCCATTATTGTCCTTGTCAACATGCTCCACAAAGTAAGCAAGCTCCTCCTCATCCATTTCAATCCCTGCAGCATTGAAACTGTAAAGGCTTATGATAAATACTATCAGGTAAAAAACAAAAACAATAAAATGGAAAAAAGCTTCCACAAAAAGTCAAAAAGGAATACGATATTCAAAATCCACTAAATGCGAAGAGGCCAGAGCAGATTATGGTACACAAGAAACTAAGCAGGCAAAGAAGTAACTAACACAATATTAATAGAATCCACCATCAAAGAGTGAACCAGGGTTCCCAAATCCCAAGCCAAATGCTGATCCAAAGAATGACTTCCAAAACAAAACAAAATCATACAAAAAAAAGAGGCAACAGTACACCAGCAAAAGAGAAACATATCAAGAATTTCACCAAAATTGTGAAGGAATATAAAACATCAGCAGCCTCTCAACATTCTTCTCAAATAATTGTTACCACTGGCTACAAATGTCCCATTAAAAAATCAAATCATATCTATTAGCAATCACAGAATCCACAAACCTATTTCCATTGATCCTAAACTACTAAAGTCTAAAAACCAAAGGCACATGCTTGATTAGCTTATTTTGTATTCGAAAAAGCTTTTAACCAGAAAAAGTTCTTCCTAATTAGTGAATTAAAGACAGTGATTGAAAAGTACTTAATACATTTTATTAAATATTTTCAGTTACTTTAAAAAATATTAAATGACTTTTTTATTAAATATTTTTTATTAAATACTATGACAGCAGTCTACTTTTGTTTCTATTAGAATTAGAATTCTTATAATAAAAAAACTTGCGTAAAAAAAAGTTACTATTTCCTTCAACTAACAAGCATAGCAGTACCAAGTACCAAGTATGCAAACAACAAAACCAGTAGCAACTAACAAGTAGCCTAGCGCAAGGAACAGAAACAGAACAGATTAAAAGGCAAAAGCAAGAGCAGAGAGATGGAAATTGGAAAAGAAAAAATACCAGCATTAACAAGTGCATCCCATAGCTCTTCAGGGAGAATGCTACCATTGTGTTCAACATCAATGGCTTGAAAGATGCGGTAGAGTTCCAATTCCTTATCATCCATGTAACGGCGGAACTCATTGTAATCGACCCTTCCATCGCTATTGGCATCACAGACCTTGAAGAGTTCCCTTGCGTACTTGTACTCTTGTGGAATCTGCAGTGCCGATAACCCTGCCTCTATCTGAACATAATCCAAGTACCCATTGTTCCCCGCATCGAAGAAATTGAACAGGCTTCTGATACGGACATCCCTCTCTTCTTTCGTTTCCCCCAAAGCAAGGAGCACGTGATCAATCGAAACATTCGTGGGGTTCTTCTTCTTGTTGCCACTGCCCCTACTCATCCTCCTCTTTTTGTCTTATTCACCTTCGATCTTTGACAATTCTGGGATACCCCTTTGGAGCATTACGATTCCAAGGCCCCAAAGTTCCAACCTTTACCTTCGGATCTGAAGCTCAACGTTCTGGGATCACATGGGTCAAAATCTCGGTGTCGTATATGAGCAAACGCACGCTCCTTCTTCTATCTTCTATCTACCCTCGCTTCAACTTCAAGCAATGGATTATGGATGGCAAATAAGTGCTCAAGAGATTAATGTTGGGGCTGAGAACGGTGGAAGCTGAAAATTACATAACTTGTAATTGCGGGACGGTTTCAACATTTTTTGCTTCTATTTTTCTAATATCGCATAATAACCAAGTTTTTTTTGTTTTGTTTTTGTTTTGTGTCGTTGTAATATTTGGTGGAGCGTGAACTTGGACCACCAGGAAGGGGGCTAAAGAGAAGGAGAAAAAAAGAGGAATTTTATTGGATATTCCTCTACAACAATCTCTCCTGCGGTCTGTAAAACCTAGTGGTTAAATTTATCTTGCTATGATTTGATCTTTGGAATATTTGTATGTGTATTTACCATATTTTTACTGAATAAAAAAAAACAATCTCTCCTGCGGGTGGCATTTAACTTGGTCAAGTCGACAGATTTGATCACGTTACTTCGGTGGGCCCTTTATCTTCTATAATAAGTTAACCCATTTATTGGGAAATATGAATATGCACCCCATTACTATGTATAAATACGAATGTTCCCCCAAAGCTCATATAATTTCAGTTTAACCACCGAGAATGCAATATCATTTAACGCACAAAAAAACACTATATCCGAAATTCTCCCCATGTTTTTTTAAGTTGGAAGGAATTAAACAATACTTCCCCATTTGCTCATATCTAGGTCGGAGCAACAATTTTTAGTCCCACATACCCATTTATAGTTTTTGGATATAAATTTAACACAACATAAACTGATATTTATATGTATCATTATGGTTTACTTTTTATCTTTAATCAACCACTACAATTAATTATTTATTTTCTATAAAAGCGAAATTTAAGTCCTTCTTCTTACTAACGAATTTTGAATTTTACTATATTAAAAAAAAGCATAGCGTACTTCGATCATTAATACACATTTTATGGGTTCAATAATTTATCCAAAATGAGACCGAGACCCGCACAGTAGTTCTTCTGTTTCATGTCAATTATTCACAAATAAATTGACAATGTTAGTTGTAATCCAGCTTCACAAATCTACTTCTATTTGTATCTATCTTTTATATTCAATGTTATGTCTCAGTATTTGGGTAAAAATACTGAGACAGAAGGTCTTGGGTGTGCCTAAAATGGGCCAAACCCAACCTCCCTCTAAGAAAATTTTCATTTACACGTCATTAGTTTCTGTAATTCTTTTAGCTACTGGTTTCGGTTATTCTAGTTTGTTCTAGTTCTACAGCAGCGTGTCTTGGTTTGGAATGTTGTATTTGTGTGAGACTCTATATATGATGTTTTGTTTTGGCCAACTTGTTTGGCCTTATGTTATAGATGTCGTTTGACTGGGGTTTACCCATGAAATGAACATGTTACCCTTGTCAAAAAAAAGAACAAAAAAAATCAAGTAATGGGATATTCATATAATTTATTAAATGATATTATGGCTGTATTAATGAAATAATGAATGTTTAACTTTTATTCAAATGACAAATATTGATCACATGAACTATTCCACTACTAGAGTGTATTTCACCCACGTTAATATCTCCATTTTATTAAAACACCTATACTATTACTTCGACACAACAACCTCATTATGCTAAAACACACGGCTTGCATATTAACAAAACAAAAACGTGATAAAAAAGGATCACGAAATTTTTATAACTTGTGGGTTATACGATAATTTCTACAAACTCTTGGAACTATTGTAATTAGTAGACACATTAACTCCTTCTTTGTAAATAGTATTTCAATGGACCGTTACCTATCCTACAGGTAGCCCAAACAAGATCCAGGCCATTCAAATTTAATATTAATATATCAACGACTTAGAAGCAACTTGAGCAACGTGATCAAATCTGCCGATTTGACCAGGCTAAACGCCACCCTCTCCTGCGTCCTCCAATGTGTTGTTTTTCCTTCCTCTTCTTCCCTTCCCACTAAGGTATTTTATTTCTGGGTCGATTTAGAATGGACCAATGAATAAATTGGTCCACCAAACCCTAGTAAGTTTTTACCTGATATAGGAGGTAAATTCGGTTTTTAAGTATTTACAAAAATGCCCAAAATAATTATATAATTATAAATTGAGATTTATGAAATAGACCACAAAAAATTATAAAATTACAAAAATTTACCAATTTACCAATTTTTGAAATAATAAAAAAGATGGCAATCACAAGTTTATTATATTATTATTATTAAATTCATTTATTTGTTGCTCTCTCTCCGTCTCTCCCCTCTCTCTTGCTCTCTCCCTTTCTCTCTCTCTCTCTCCCTCTCCCTCTCTCTCGGTCTCTCCTCCCTATCTCTCTCGCTCACTCACGCCCCCTCTCTCTCTCGCTCTCTCTCCCTTTCTCTCTCGCTCACTCACTCTCCCTCTCCCCCTCTATCTCCCTCTCATTCTCTCCCTCCCCCTCTATCTCCCTCTCATTCTCTCCCTCCCCCTCTCTCCCTTTCTCTCTCGCTCACTCACTCTCTCACCCGCTCTCTCCCTATCTCTCGGTCTCTCTCTCTCCCTTTCTCACTCACTCACTCTCCTTCTCTCCCCCTCTCCCCCTTATCTCTCTCCCTCTCCCTCTCTCTCGGTCTCTCCTCCCTATCTCTCTCACTCACTCACGCCCCCTCTCTCTCTCCCTTTCTCTCTCGCTCACTCACTCCCCCCCTCTCGTGCGCTTTCTCTCTCCCTTTCTCTCTCGCTCACTCACTCTCCCTCTCCTCCTCTATCTCCTTCTCATTCTCCCCCCTCCCCCTCTCTCCCTTTCTCTCTCGCTCACTCACTCTCTCACCCGCTCTCTCCCTTTCTCCCTCTCCCTCTCCCTCGGTCTCTCCTCCCTATCTCTCTCACTCACTCACGCCCCCCTCTCTCTCTCTCTCCCTTTCTCTCTCGCTCACTCACTCCTCCTCCTCTCGTGCGCTTTCTCTCTCGCTCACTCACTCTCCCTCTCCCCCTCTATCTCCTTCTCATTCTCCCCCTCCCCCTCTCTCCCTTTCTCTCTCGCTCACTCATTCTCTCACCCGCTCTCTCCCTTTCTCTCTCTCCCCACTCTCGGTCTCTCTCTCCCTTTCTCACTCTCCCTCTCTCCCCCCTCTCCCCCTCTATCTTCTCTCTCGTTCTCTCCCTTCCCCTCTCTCCCTCGTTCTCTCCCCCTTTCTTTGTCACTCCCTGCCCTCTCTAGCAAGAGAGAGAAAGCAAGGAGAGAGAGCAATAGCAAGAGAGAGGGAAAGGGAGACAGAAAGGGGGAGAGAGAGAGCAAGGGAGAGAGAGGGGGAGAGAATGAGGTAGAGAGGGGGAGGGAGAGAACGAGAGAGGGAAATAGAGGGGGAGAGCGAGAGATAGGACAAGAGTGAGCGAGAGATAGGGAGAGAGAGGAGAGAGGGAGTGAGAGAGCGTGAGAGAAAGGGAGAGAGGGGGAGAAAGGGAGAGGGAGAGGCTTTGCAAAGAGAGAGGAAGATAGTTATCATCAATTATCATTTTTTAATTATGAAAATTATTAGGGTAAAAGTTTAAATTCATGTAATTATGTGGTTCATTTCTCAATTATTGGAGTTTATTTATATATTCTAGAGACCCCTATCTGCAATTACATAAAATATTTACAATTACCAACTCACCCGGTAACCCCCTTAAATCCTGACCATACACTTAAAATATTATTATATCAATGGCTGAAAAGTCATTGGGGTTTGGTGGACCAATTTATTATTGTTCCGTTCTAAATCGACCCTTTATTTCTTTCTTTCTTTTTCCTTTTTTACTGTCATCAACTCATCAAGTTATTTGCCCACAAAAAAAAACTCATCAAGTTATTCTAAAAAAAAATCAACTCATCAATTTATTCTTAGTACCTGTTTGAATTGAGTTATGTAGAGTTTATCTGAGCTTATCTACTGATATCAATTCTTATCAGTGTATTTGGCAGAGCTTATGAAAATAGTTTATGACTAATTCATAAATTGTTTTGGGTTTATTTTCATAAGCTATCCATAATAGCTTATCAAAACAGCTTACAACTTATATAAAATCAATTTCATCACGTTCTTTTTTCAATTATAAAAATAGATTATGTATAAAGGCTTATCATATAAATACTTATACCATAAATATTTAAATAAGCTATTTTTTCAAACATACACTTGACTTTAAATTTTGGAGAAAAACAATTCGTCAAAAAGAAATTGGGGGAAAACAAACCCACTGAATTCAATTGGGATGGAAAGTCTTTTCAGGTTGTAATTTTGTAAACAATCTTTTTTAAAGTTCTTGCAACTAAAAGGTTGTCAGGAGATTTCTTTAAAAGAATTATTTTCACCTTAAAAAATTATAAATATCAAAATTAAATTAGTAATTACGTTTGCCTTCTTTTTTATTTTGGGCTCTTTCGCGCTGCTTCTGGCGTGTGTTGGACAGGGTAGGCATGTTGGTTAAGACACATATGTTGCATGTGTTGGTTAAGACACTTATTTTGCCTATGGATCCACATACTGGATTTTACTTGTAACTCTTCCAGTTTACCCTTGTGATATTTGGGTCCGTCGGTCGGTTTTTACATATGATATGAAATGATTAATTTATATAATAATAAATTGATATGTGATATATCTTAAATTTATAACAACATTAATTTTGTGACATTAAGCATAAAAGCTTACATGAAATAAGAAAGAAAAATAGAACCCATAAACAAATACTATTATATTGATCAGAAATAAAATCAAAAAAAAATTTATAACTCGTAGAAAGTTAT
Source organism: Glycyrrhiza uralensis (assembly GCA_030159175.1). Classification (NCBI taxonomy): domain Eukaryota; kingdom Viridiplantae; phylum Streptophyta; class Magnoliopsida; order Fabales; family Fabaceae; genus Glycyrrhiza; species Glycyrrhiza uralensis. The sequence goes on from BRZY01000005.1 coordinate 47,803,342, forward strand.
TGGAATAAATAAATGAGTGAAACCTATAAGTAAACACCGTTTAGTGATCGAAAATAAAATAAAAACAATAAATTTATAACTCGTAGAAAGTTATTGGAATAAATAAATGAGTAAAACTTGCAAGCAAACACTGTTTTGGAGATCGAAAATAAAATCGAAAGAAAAATAAATTTATAACCTGTAGAAAGTTATTGGAACAAATAAGTGAGGGAATCTGTAAGCAAATACCGTTTTGGTAATGGAAATAAAATCGAAAAGGAAAATAATTTTATAGCCTATAGACAGATATTGGAAAAAATAACTGAGTGAAACCTGTAAGTAGGGGTGGTAAAGCGGGTTAGGATCGACGGGCCAGCCCGCCAGCCCGCATTTTTGTGGCAGGGCGGGGGGGGTATTTTGGGCCCGTATAGCCGGCGGGGCGGGCCAGCCCGCCATTATTTTTAAACTTCAAATCATTTTTTCTAAATTTTTTAATATTTTTGGGCGGACTAGACCGCTTTTGGCCCCGCCAACCCACCTTTTTCTTTATTTTTTTTGGGTTTTAGGCGGGGCTAGCCCGCTTTTGGCCCAGCTAGCCCGCCAAAACGAGTCAGCCCGCCAGTCCACCGGCGAGGGGCGGGGTGCATTTTAGAGATCGTTTTCAAAAATGGGGCGGGGCAGGGCGGCCCCGTTTTGCTATCCCTACCTATAAGCAAATACCGTTTTGGTGATTGAAAATAAAATCGAAAGAAAAATAAATTTATACCTCATAAAAAGTTATTAGAATAAATAAATGAATAAAATTTCTAAACAAATACCATTTTAGTGATAAAAAAAATAATTCATCAAATAGAAATTGGGGGAAAACAAATCCACTAAATTCAATTGGGATGGAAAGTCCTTTCGGGTTGTAATTTTGTAAACAATCTTTTTTAAAGTTCTTGCAACTAAAAGGTTGTCATGAGATTTTTTTAAAAGAATTATTTTCACCTTAAAAAATTACAAATATCAAAATTAAATTAGTAATTACTTTTGCCTTCATTTTTAGGCTTAAATTTATTTTTAGTCTCTCATTTTTTATTTAGTTCTGTTTTTAATCTCTCAAAAATAAAACAAGTCTTTTTTTTAAAATTTGTCATTTTTAGTCTCTAGGACCATATTTTAAATTTAAAAAGTATTTTCTAAATTTATACTTTGACCACTCCTAAAGCCTGATGCTCACTTTAACCCATTTTTTCGTTCTCCTCCCCCTCCACTGATGTACCGCGACCCCCTATCCCTGCCAGCCAAGGGAGGATGTCCCTCATTTTTTACTGAGTTCTGTTTTTAGTCTCTCAAAAATAAAATGTGTTTTTTTAGTCATTCATTTTTGAAAATTTGTCACTTTTAGTCCCTATGGCCATATTTTAAATTTAAAAAGTTTTTTCTAAATTTATACTTTGACCCCTTCTAAAGTCTGATGCTCACTTTAACCCATTTTTTCGTTCTCATCCCCCTCCACTGATGCACCACGACCCCCATCCTCGCCAGCCAAGGGAGGATGTCCGCGTGGCCAAGGGAGGCTGCGCACAATGGCGGGAAGGGAGGCAGCCACCGCGATCACACAGGGAGGAGAACGAGAGAGAGGCCACATTTCGTAGCCGCTTTGAGGGAGGACGTTGGAACTACTCCTAGCGGGGATGGGGGGTTGCGGTGCATCAGTGGAGGGGGAGGAGAGTTTCACCAAAAAAAAAGTGGAGGTGGAGGAGAACAAAAAAATGGGTTAAGGTGAGAATCAAGCTTTGGGAGGGGTCAAAGTATAAATTTAAAAAATACTTTTCAAATTTAAAATATGGCCTCAAGGATTAAAAGTGACAAATTTTCAAAAAATGAATGACTAAAATGACTCATTTTATTTTTTAGGGACTAAAAACAGAATTCAGTAAAAAATGAGGGACCAAGATGAGATTTAGAGCCCGTTTGTTATTGATTATTTTTTAAAAAAGTACTTTTTTTAAAGAAATAATTACTTTTAATAATTTTCTATCTGTTTATTTTAGCTTTTAACAATAATTAGAATCTAAAAATAATCAAAAATTATAATTAAAATAAAAAGCTATCTGGAGTTACTTTTCAAAATTAATAAGATTTTAATAAAGAGAGAGAGGAGAGAGAAGATTAAAAAAGTAATTTTTAGGATTATAAACAAACACAAACTATATTCTACTTTACATAAAAATCTCTAAAAAATAATCACTAAATTATTTTATATAAAAATCACTTATTTTTTAATCAATAACAAACGGGCCCTTAAGCCTCTTTTTTATTTTGGGCTCTTTCGCACTGCTTCTGGCGTGTGTTGGATAGGGTAGGCCTGTTGGTTAAGACACATATGTTGCATGTGTTGGTTAAGACACTATGTTGCATATGGATCCACATACTGGGTTTTACTTGTAACTCTTATATGTATCTCCTATATGGAAACTTTTCAATTTCGAACAAGACAACGAAAATTTCATAAAAATATTGATAATTCAAACTTCAAAACGTCAAATTACATATTTACAAAAATACACCTCAAACTTATACATAACACGCCTCATTAAAAAAAATTAATTTTTCAACTATAGTTTTTTATTTTTGAAAAGCCGTGCCCTCACTCAACAAAAAAAGGTGGAAAACACATACTATACTTTAGACATTAAAAATATAGGAAAACATAGCAGACTACAAGCAACTATTTTTTTGTTAAAATTCCTTATTGTGATAAATAACTAGCCAAAAATTGACAAGAAAGGGCCCCAAGGATGCGGAACAAAAATTAGTTGATCTCTTACCTAAAGTTTAGTTCCATGCATTGACCGAAGGCCAACAACATAGGTGCTCTTGGACCAAGAACGTGGCATGTGATGACACCGATTTGCTCCATTGCATGCGGAGGACAACGTATGTGATACAATACAACATACATCTCTTTCATGTTCTATCCCAGACTCCAACCGATACTGCTTTCAATTTAGCTTCATTGTTGCTAAATCCACAAAGTGATAGAGAGATGGGGCACAAAGAAAAATCAAAGGACCGAAAAGAAAAGAGATTGCAGGAGATCTCTCTTTTGAGAACCATTCCTTATTCTGATCACCAGAGGTTTGATTTTCTTGCCATCTATAGTCTTATATTTTTTAATATTAATTCTCTTATTGTACAAATATAATTAGCTTTTAATATAGTTTTTCCTTCCCATCATCCTTATCATGATTCATGAGCTTATGATTGTTAGATTAATGCCTAGAATTAGATTGTTGAATGACTTAGTGCTTGCTTTTGGCACTTCGGAGACACAAATCTTGATCGAACCTATATTTTTCCAATGGATACATTCTACACATGCTAAAACTTCATATGGGTTTGATGTACTTTTATCTTCAACGAAGAGTCCAGCCCTGAATGTGGGGCGTCCGTTTACATCTATTTTTGTTTTCTATTTTCACTTTTGATTACAAAATTGAAACTTCATTTTTTATTTGTTTTCATATTTTAATAAACTGTGTTATTAATGTGTGCATTTGGGTATTCCTAGGTGGTGGTCTAGGGAAACTATTGCCGTGGTTACCGGTGGAAACAGAGGAATTGGGTTTGAGATTTCTAGACAACTTCTTGATCATGGAGTGACTGTTATAGTGACATCAAGAGATGCTAGTGTTGGTGTTGAATCAATTAAGGTCTTGCAAGAAGGTGGTCTAGACCATGTGGATTGTCACCAACTTGATGTGTTGGATTCTCCATCAATCGACGAATTTGCTGAGTGGTTGAAGGAAAAATACGGGGGTTTAGATATTCTGGTCAGTTTTTAAAACTTAAATACTTCCTTTTATAATCTTATGGCAGTTCAATTATTGATGTGTCCTATAGTTTTATCCCTTTTGATTACTTCTACCTTATCTTTTCCATTTTCATTGCCTTTGTATTAAGAATTTGGGGCTTGATTTCATCTAGACATACCAAGCATGGAATTGAACTCAAAAAATACTAAAAAAAAACTGTAGGTCAATGTGTCTATGGATAAATTTTAAAAACTACAAATGAGTACATGTAAATTTAAATAGGTTTCTGAAAATGTTGAAATTAGAAAGGCTCGTCTATAGTTTTTTTTTTTATTATGGAGACTTATTTAGGTATCTTGAGATGCATATATATAGGCACCTGCGGTTTGTAGATCAAGTTAACCGTGATCAAATGTTTCTAAGCAATAATATCATTATCTGCAGATAAATAATGCTGGTGTGAATTTCAATGTGGGGTCTGATAACTCAGTGGAAAATTCTCGTAAGGTTATTGAAACAAATTATTATGGCACCAAGAGAATGATTGAAGCTATGATTCCATTGATGAAGCCATCTGCTGCTGGTGCTCGCATTGTAAATGTGAGTTCACGTTTAGGTCGACTAAGTGGCAAACGAAATGTAAGTAAATAATTTATGTTGTTTCATTTCACATTAATGTGAGATTTATCTTTAATTCCCCATAACTTTATAGCTGCTTTGAGATTACAATGGAGCCATTGGTTTTGCAACTTATGCTAAATGGTAAGACTGATTATAAGTTGACTGGGTAACAGAAAATAGAGAATGAAGATTTGAGGGAGAAACTAAGTGATGTGGAGTCCCTTTCAGAGGAACTAATTGATGAAACTGTATCTACTTTTCTACAACAAGTAGAAGATGGGAGTTGGAAATCAGGAGGGTGGCCTCAAACATTCACTGACTACTCAGTGTCAAAACTTGCAGTTAATGCTTACACAAGGTTCATGGCAAGGAAGCTTTCTGAAAGGCCAGAGGGTCAAAAGATTTATATTAATTCCTATTGCCCTGGCTGGGTGAAAACTGCTTTAACAGGTTATGCAGGAAGTATCTCAGTTGAGGATGGGGCTGATACTGGAGTGTGGATTGCTCTTCTTCCTGACCAAGCAATTACAGGGAAATTCTTTGCAGAGAGAAGGGAGATCAACTTTTAGGCAGCATATATGGATTTGTAGAATTAAATTGCTACCAAGTACCAACAAAACTGCAAAGGAAAAGAGACTTACAACTTTGATTCCTTGTGGTCTATGGTAGGGGCTACCAACATATTTGGCCAAATAGTCCATTAATTAATGTGACATATGGAGTGGTATTTGAGGCACATTGGTTATCATCCCTCGGATGTTTGACCATGTTTGATGTCATCAAGCGTTCATCAACAATTTGAATATATTTTCTTATCATAGCATGTTATAAGACATTATTTAGTGATAAGTTCATTATTGGAGCTTCATTAGAACTCAAGAAAAGAAAATTCTTATAAGTTGCTTTTTTTTTTCTCTTTTTTTTTCTCGGATAATGTTGCTTCATGTTTGCTATAACCTTACCATCTTCCCTCTCCTTGTATCTGAAGTTCTTTCTGCAATAACTTTTGCTTTTTATCTGAAGGGCTTTTCTCATAATGTTGGATCATGTACCGAATTTGCTCCATTTTATTTTGCTAATTTATGTTGCATTTAAAACCGCTATTAAATCGTTATTCAGGACTAAATCTGGCCTAATACACCCAAAGGGTTATATTAAAAGTGGACTATAACTTCTAAACTTTACTGGCCATGTTAGGAATTTGAATTCTCGAATGCCACTTTGGGGAGAAAATTTACCTGATTATCACTTCTGTAAAAAAAAAAAAACTTAATTGAGAGTTAACCCATTGTCATGTCTATATAGATTTTTATTGGATTTAAATTGAATGTATTTTTTTAATAATAATAATAAATTTAGATTACAAAAGACACACCTCATGCAAGAATAGGAAGAACCACCCCTATCGTTTGGTATTTTTTTTTTAATTTTTATTTCTCTTTAAGAAGCAAGAGATACCTATAGAATAGGAAATTAAAGATAAGAAGAAAATAAATTTTTTTTGGCAATGATAGAAATAAAATTTACTAATTACCGAAAACATTGATTTTTTATTTTGAAGGGATAAAAAATTAAAAATGAATGAAAAAGTGAAAATTTACTCATTTAAAATTATATTTAACCCTTTTTTTAAATTGTTATTGGTTTAAAAGAACATTGCATGCTTAGGGATTTTTACCAAAATTGTACAAACTTAAATTTTATTATCAAAATAGGGTAAGTCGCTAGTATCACTGGTGACTTTTTTTTTTTTTCTCTCCACAGCAAAATCACAGCTATAGCAGGTGACTTTGCTTTTTTTTTCCGCAGCAGTGCCGAATTCGCCGATATGAACGGCGACGTTCCCTTTTTTTTTTATACTGAAGTTGAGGGCGCGCTACGGTGTTTCTATGAAGGTGAGGGTGCACGGTGAAGACACGGAACCCAGCCGCTTCTCGCCTCACAGGGACGCTGCTAATGTGTGACGAGGAGCACGGTAAGTCCAGTGGGGGCGCGGCTCCATGCTATTCCTCATTTAGGGCGTTTCTCAGGTGTAGCGCGGCGCATGGATCTTACGATGGAGACGCAAAAAAATAATTATTTAAAATGTTAAAAAATAATAAAAAATCTAAAAAAAATTAAAATGCTAAAAAATAATAAAAAATTACAGAAAAATAATAAAAGTATATGCAAAAAAAAATTAATTGTTAATTTTTTTATTTTTTATTGTGGCTCGTGAGCCAGCTCGGCTCATGATGGGTTGACCCGCTTCAGCTCGCGGGTTAAGTGAGCCGAGCCAAAAAGACCCGAGATTAACCCACGAGCCTTTTTGGCTCAGCTCACTTAACCCAGGAGCTGAAGCAGGTCAGTCCGTCACGAGTAGAGCTGTCAAAACGGGCCACCCGGCCCAGCCCGCCGGGCCAAATTGCAAAATCGGACCGGGCCGGGCTGGGCCAGCCCATATTTTCCATAGGCTACTTATTTAGTGGCCCATCCTGGCCTAAAACATACCGGCCCAGCCTAGCCCGCGACTTTTACAAAGGAAAAAAATACTCAAATACCATAAAAGTGCAAAAAAAATGAGCCCGGCCCGTCGGGCCCACCGGGCCGGGCCAAAATGGCCCCGTCTATTTCGGGCCTACGATCATGGTGCCCAGCTCGGCCTAATACACGGGCCAACTAGGTCAGCCCGTCGGGCCGGGCCACTTTTGACACCTCTAGTCACGAGTCGAGCTGGCTCACGAGCTACAATAAAAAATAAAAAACTAATACTTATTTTTTTTTGCATATAATTTTTTTATTTTTCTGTAATTTTTTATTATTTTTTAGTATTTTAATTTTTTTTTTAATTTTTTATTATTTGTTAACATTTTAAATAATTATTTTTCCGCGTCTCCACCGTAAGATCCATGCGCCGCGCTACACCTGAGCAGCGCCCTAAATGAGGAATAGCAAGGAGCCGCGCCTCACTGGACTTACCGTGCTCCTCGCCACACATTAGCAGCGTCCCTGTGAGGCGAGAAGCGGCTGGGTTCTCCGTGTCTTCACCGTGCACCCTCGCCTTCATAGAAACACCGTAGCGCACCCTCAACTTCAGTATAAAAAAAAAAAAGACAAGTTCGCCGTTCATATCGGCTACTTCGGATGCGGAAAAAAAAAAAATTTGTCAACCATAGCTGTGACTTTATTGTGAAAAGAGAAAAAAAAGAAAAGTCGCCATCACTGGCGACTTATCCTATTTTCATAATAAAATTTAAATTTGTACCATTTTAATAATTTTGATACCAAAATACACCATTTTGATAAAAATCCCGCATGCTTATCTTGCTTTCCCTGGTTGAGGATAACAGAAAGAAGCAGCAATGGCCTCTGCAATAGAACACGTGTTGGGTGTGTTGTTGTTGGTGTTCATCGTTCTACTCTTCTCGCCTTTAAATTCGGTGGCGGAGCCAATTCCTGCGGATTGGCCGGAACAGTTCCACTCGGTGCTGTTCATGAACAGGAGCGGAACCCTCCAGAAGGTGGACCTGTGGTACGACTGGCCCAACGGCCGCAACTTCAACATCCTCCAGGACCAGCTCAGCCACGTCATCACCTACGACCTCGAATGGAACAACGGCACCTCCTTCATCTACACCCTCCACCCCTCCGACCAACACTGCGAGGTCCTCCACGTTCCCGTCGGCATTCTCCGCCCCAATTGGCTCGACGGCGCCACCTATTTGGGTCAGCAACGCGTTGATAATTTCCTCTGCAATGTGTGGGAGAAAGTCGACTTCATTTTGTACTACGAGGATGTCCTCACTCGTAGACCTGTTAAGTGGATCTTCTACACAGGTGCTGTTCACTGCCACCGTCATTCTTTCTTTCTTTCTTGAAATTTGAAGTTGTGTCGCTAATTTGGTGCGTAAGTGTGAGTTGTGAACGAGTTTTTAAATTTCGATTGCGGTTTTAGTTTCAAACACTCTAAAAATTTTGATATTGCAAAAAAATATAGACGAATATGCCTACAATTGTAATTTGAGAGACTTTAGAAATCTTGATGTTACAGCTGCAATTTAAAAATTTGGTTGTGAATTTTGAATATTTCTCAATTTTTAACCGTTATTTTTTTATTTTTCTTTTTTTGTTGCATCATTTATCTATTGGGTTTATTATTCATCGTTCTTCTATTCGTATATGTCTCTGGATGTAAACTAGAGATCGAGTATCGAACCATCATTTTGTGTGCAGGATATACGGCTCATGTAATGACATTCGAGGTTGGAGCAGTGCTTGAGGATCCGAATTGGCAGGCTCCTGTGTACTGTTTCAATAATAGGACGGAGAAGGAAAGGAGTGTTTCCTTGTTAGAATCTGGTGCTGTTGGTCGTGGCGATTCTTTTGGGAGGTTGATGAGAGGGACTGGGATAGCTGCAAATGCTGCAGAGACGTTGTAATTATGTATCAAATGGCTTATGCAACCGTATCAAATTGTAGAGTCTAATCTTGGTCTGTTTTGAGGGATATATGTATTAAATAATAATTGTTTGGTTTGGCCAAATATTTACGTGAATTGTTTGGTTTGTTCTGTGACTCCTAGAGCAGTAACAATCTCGTGATCGAAGATTAACTTGGTCCGTCTGTTATGCAGGCGGTAATGGTGCTTGTTTGGGAGTAGATGAGAAATCTTCACTGAGTGGCAGCAGAATCACTTCTGCTTTTGGGCAATATTATATTCCTTTCAACAATAACGAGTTGTTAATTACCTTGTTAACAAGTGTTTGGTTTTTCAAAGGTGCTGAGTTTGAGGGATTGAATATTTATTATGTATATTAGGTATTGAAGCTGAAAAAAAATAAACAATATATACACATACATAAAATTCACTCAAGTATCCAAATGTGAAATGCTCCAATATTCATGATTATTTATCAAATTCATTTAAAACCCAAACAACAAAATGCTTTCGAAATTTTTTAAATGGGTCCCCAATTACCATTACTGATTTTTATTTTTAAAAAAACTATTATTGATTTTTATTCATCTTTCAATAGATCATTATTAATTATCTAAATTTTTAAATAGACTTATATAATTTTAAAACGTAAAATTAAAGAACTATTAACAAATCTAAGATCCAAAAAAAAAAAGAACTAATAACAAATAACAATAAAGACTTATTTAATTTTTTTTAAAAATACAATGATTTCATTAAAAATAAAAACATTTAAAATTATAAAAACCTATTTAAAAATTGAACAAAATTATAAAACAATAATTTAATTTAGCCCCGTTGTTCTTCCTATCCTCGCAACTCGCAAGTCGCAAAAGCACTGCACACACACACACAGAGAGAGAGAGAGAGAGAGAGCAGGTTTTAACTTTATAATAATCATTTTTGGTGTGGGAAGGGTGGAACAAAAATTGGAACCGCTGCAGGGGTTCTTTCATTCTCTGGCTCTGGATGACGAGCAGCGATTCACAGGCCAGACACGAATAAGACGCAGGAAAGGAACGAGGTACCGCCACTCCTCCAACTCCGATTCGACTTCCCCAATGTTCTAGAATTCGTCTTCTTGAGATAATTGCCCCACAATTAATTCAATGATTGATTATCACCATTCATTCCTATAAATAAAGATAAAAAGAAAAAAAGGAATAGAATAATATGTGTAGCGGGGGGTCGGATTCCAATGGATGGAACCGTGCTCGAGGTTTGGCAGTGAAGACTCTGCTACTCATCGGTGGTGCACTCCTCGTGAAGCGACTCCGTAAGTCCACCACGCGCTGGGACCATGCTCGTTTTGTCTCCCACTCTCTTTCCGGCGAAAAGGTTACTTACTTACCGCTATTCTTCTCATTTCTTATATTTTCAGTAGTTTGTGTTTGTTTTTTCAATTTCTGTCTTGGTGTAGTATTCGAAGGAGCAAGCTTCCAGAGACCCTGGTAACTATTTCAACATTAGGTATTTTTATCACACTCATCCTTTTTTGTTACTTTCGTTTTGAAGCTTCCCAGGTTGCTATCTGCACTCAAATTGTGGTTTTAATTGATTTAAGTTGTTTGTCCATTCTTTTAAATCACATCTCTGCAGAATGCTTACATGCCCGGCAGCAGAGCTAGTAGATGGTTCCAAGGTCCTGTATTTTGAGCAGGTGAGCATTATTATTGTACAATTCTATGTTTATTCATTTCTTTGTGAGTGATGATTGTTTAAAATTAGCTCATTGAAGATTTTTCTTTATGGCTGCTAGGCTTTTTGGAGGAGTCCACAGAAACCCTTTCGGCAGGTAGACTATATGTCTTGTGAGAATTCTTATTTGAATTCATTATCTTCCGTTTTTTTCGTACTTTAAATATGAATGAGAAGTAAGATACTTCTGTTAGCCACATGAGCTTCTGTGAAATTCGTCTGCAAGCGAAACCTTTTACATTACTGATTTCGGTTTTCCCTTTAATTCAAAAAAAAAAAAAAATCCGTGTCTTAGTTGTCATCGTTCATCTTATTTTGCAGAGGTTGTTAATGGTGAAACCTTGTCCAAAAGAGTTGAAATGTGATGTTGAGGTATGTATTTAGTCACTTCAAAGATGTCAACGCTCTTTATGAGGTCTTGCTATTCTTCTAGCACTGATTTGCGTGAAACATGGTCTAATGATTGGCATAGGTTTTCTGTATGACGAATGTTTACCTTAGCTACACAACCCTTGCTTAGGGCAATAGATCCTCTCATTTAAAATTTCTTATGACCTTGTGATGCGACAATTTTAATAGGAACCCACTCATTTATTATATATGAAGAGAGAGATAGACAAAAAATTTACATGGCAAGGTAACATGAAATTTTAACACGAGAGGATCCATTCCTGTAAACAGTATTGAGATCTTTAAAGGGAACTTACCACTGCTTTTCTATTGAGTGGCATTGTAAAAACTAAAAACAATGTATGCCATGCCTGCTTTTCTGAATTTTTTCTGGTTTTCTGTATACCTAGTGATGCTGAACATAAGGGGGTCAATTATAATTAAATGTCAGGTTACTATTTGGGCTTTGATAGATGAGTACTCACACTGCAGTCGTGTGGAATGTGGATAGTACTTCTCTACCATATTCCAAACAATACCCAACATGTAAATATGATTTGATCCAACCAATGCCCTACATTACATGGATACTTGTTCTTATATTTTACCCTGATTTCTGGAAGCATGATTCCACTTTAGTTGTTATATTTTATTTTAACTTAGAGCATGAATACTAACTTCTATTCGACAGCAGTTAAATACATATGCCATTAGAGACATGGAGGAATACAAGAATTTCTGTGATCGACCAAAGGATCAGCGTCCACAGCCAGAAGAAGTTATTGGGGTAAGCATTCAGTCATGTTCATAGTTTATACTGTGATCTTAGCTTAAGGCATCTTCTGTTTAGACATTTGTCATTTTCTTGTTAGGAAGAATTGGGTTAGAAAAGAGATTGATGTAAAAAAAAGTCTTAGGATGTTGAAAAGAAGCTGACTAAAGGAATAATGAAGAAATTAAAGAAAAACGGGAGAGAAAGAGATTGGTGAAAAAAATAAAAAATATTTAGGATGTAAAGAAGTATGGTGATGAAAAGAAAGAAAATCAAGGGTGAAAAGACTGACAAAAAAGAAGTGAAATCTTAGGATGTTTTGAAAATCACTCAATAATAGCCATTGATGAATTGATAGATATCCAAGAACTGGCAAGATATTACATTATATTACAAAGTGTCATAGATACGTAGAATCTAATCAGCCTGCTTTGTGCTTGAATGTAGAGGGTACATTCTCCACCAGCTTGTTAAACTAATGGGCCAAGCCCAACCTACTATTACTAATGATATTGAATATCAGTGGAAAAGAGATTGTCTGGGAGCCCATGAGTTGTTTAGCCAATTTCAAATATTTGCTCGATGTGGAGCACTTTGTTGTCCATACACAAATTCTTCAAGCTGTTAAGGATAGGAGCAAGGGATGTGCATAGGGATCCCAGTGGACATTGTAATCTTTCGTTCATAACTTGGACATCATGTGACCCTGGTGGGAATATGTTTGCAGCTTGCACAACATGTTTGCCTTGATAACAAGGTTAATGTTTTAAAAAAAGGGGGGGGGGGGTGTTGTTAGGTAATCCGTTGAGTTAGTAAGTAAATGAGTTAGAGAGTTAGCTACAGAGTGTGAGATGATAGGCTATAAATAAGAGGTAAGGAAGATTAGTGAGGGTTATCTTCGATTTTACAGAGGAATTTTCAGTTGGAGAGAACCGTGTCTAATGTCTCTTGAATACCTGGAATCCTGGATTGCACTAGAGTAGTTTTCTATCAATAGACTCTATTTCCTTCTATATTTTGAACAAGTATCTATCCGGTTTTTTTGTCTTGAATGACTTAACTACATCAATGAAATAATCTTTTTGGAATTTATGGATAAAACTTATTTTTGATTGACAGTCTCTCGAAATGCTTGAACAAGTGTAATACTTCTATCCACTTTAGTAGTTGACTTTCCTGAATACATACACTGTGGTTTGCAGGATATTGCAGAACCTTTGACAACAATACATCTTAAGCGTTGTCCACGTGGAAAACGTTGCTTATATGAAGGCTCAACCCCACCTGGCGGATTTCCTAATTCATGGGTAATTTTCAACTCTAACTACTGTCTTATCCTCCTCCCCATCTTTTATACCAGTACCAGTGTCTTAATATCTTCCCTCTTTTTGATAGCAGAATGGAGCAACCCACTGTACTTCAGAACTTGCAGTTATGAAGAACAATGAGATACATACCTGGGATAGGGGTTATGATGACGACGGAAATCAAGTTGGTTTTCTTCATCTCATATTATTAGTTTGACTAATTTGATGGATTGCTTTCCCTTTATAACTTGCAAATCTAGACAACGGGGAGAAACAGAAACATGAATTATTTCCTATTTGATTGCAGGTTTGGGGACAAAAAGAAGGCCCTTACGAGTTCAAGCCTGCACCAACCTCCTGTTTTAATGATATGTTTTCTCCCCTGAATTTCCCCCCTCCACCATCCATGGAGAGAAGAATAGAGGGTTCATTTATTTTGCAAGAATGAAAGCGTTCCATTACATATAACCACAATGTGTAATTCTGCCACTTAGCTGTCTGTCAATATTATGTCTTTCTCACAAGTTGGTCATTACTATCTTGTCAATATTTTGATTTCAGTCTAAATATCAAAAGCAATAGCCAATAAAAGAGCTGGCTTCTTATGTTTTTTTCAATCATATTGGATGGATATTCCTGGATACATATTTAGTAACAGATAGAGGGCTTAGTTATGATTAAGCCTAAGAAGCTTAGTATTGATAGAAGTGGCCAGAAGATGCATAATTTGCGCCTACACGATTGCAATGTCTTCGGAAGAATTGTCTTGTGGAGAATGCGTTACTATAATCGTCAACTTGAAGAAGTTCTTGACATCGATTTTTGGAAAATTATTATTTTCGATGTGCTTGCCATGGCCTAAACGTTGTATTGTCTGCTTTCCCTTTGACATTGATGAAAATATCATATATTTTATCGCTGCATTGATGACAATTTGATATCTTTTCAACCATGAATGACTATATTTTACTTCATAAACAAGTCAAATCTTCTAGCCCAACATAAGTGGCAAATGAAACTTAAATTCGCTTTTAATGATATCCCTGCTTTATTTTGCAGTTGAACTAGTAAGAACATTCTTGGTTCCAAGCTATTGGAAATTGAACAGAAAGAACTAAGTGTAACCATGCAAAGGTAGAACCAAATAAACAAAAGAACAGGAATAGATTGAAGGTCTGTTTTTCTGACGTAAAGGGTAATATTGCAACCAAACATCCAGCTAAAATTGGTTGTTCAGATAGAAGTATAATCCCGCAAGCACTACAACTCCAACGGCAACTGCAATAGGAAGTGCCTTCCTGTTTAAAGTTTAAATAACAAATGATGTCAAAACAAAAATGATGCGAGGGAGTGAACATATTAAGCTGGACAAAAAGAAAATGATGGATAATGGCTCACCCAATTGCTTCATCTCTTTGGAGTTCGGCTTTTCGTGCCTTCCTAACATCTGTGGCATTTGCATCTTTTGTGACAGGTGGAGTATAGGCCCTAAACCTTCGTTTTGGAGCACCACAAACTGCAAGTGCAAAAACACCATTTTAAGGCAATGATATTGCAATCTATCTACTTTGTTCAATTACTCTTCTTTCTTTTGCTTCTTACAACAAGTGCTTAACCACTCCAAACCGTTTTAAACTTTCTTATCAGCATGTATAATCATGAGAGCTTAATAAACTAATAGTGGGGGAAAAGAAATGAGACCAATATTCTTGGGCCCCACTAAGAGTCATTTGAATCCACACATCCTGTGGATATCATATGCCTGATTTTTAGCATCTCTTTCTTTCTGTACACTAGTTGGGGGAGATGGTATATCCTTGAAAATCAATCGAAATTGTTATCACAATAAAATTGCGTTCTTTGTTGTTAGACAACTAACAAGAATTTGATAATTCATATCACATGGAAAGCAAAAAAGCAAATTTTTGTTCTGAATTGAAGTCATAAATTACCAGGGCAGAAGTATTTGTCAGGCAATTTCTCAAAGGGAGTCCTCTCATTGTAAATATACCTGCAACAGAAGCATATGATTTTGTTGTATAGATTTCATTCATTTACTACTTAAAGAGAGAATTTTGACATAAAGGATGAAAGGGAAATTAACCCGCAGTCACGACAGATATAGGCTTGTTTGGAAGCCACACGCATGGAAATCCTGGGAGCTGCAGAAGTAATAAGGTGCTTATGATTGGGATGAAGTAAGAGGTTAAGGGAACCAGTGAAGAAAGAGGACTTGAAAGCAAAAGGATTGAAGGGTGGGACTCGGAGGCCAGCATTGGCAGTAGGGGCTAATGAAGGTGGGGACCTTGCAGTGTGAAGGGTGGCTGTAGGTGCCTGCAAGTGCAGGGCCATTTTCCCTTTGCTTTTTTCCTATGTATCACACACAGTTCACAGATGCTGAGTTCAGGAAGTAAGACTAAGAAGAGAGAGAGAGAGGCAAGAAGATAAGAAGATGGTTGTGGAAACAACGGGTGACTGTGTAAAAGTGTGTAATACTAGTTGGTGAGCCTACGTGGAAAGCGTGGCATTCATACTCCCCACACAAGCCCTTTATTTATATATCTTCTCTATTCTCTATTTTATTGCTCATTTTTTTCACACCATTATTTTTGTTATTTCTCTTTATCTCTTTCTTCCATTTCCATCACATTTTTCTTTTTCTTTTTCATCAAACTCACATTTGCACGCGTGTAAATGTAGCTTAAAAATATTGAGTGTGAAGCATTCATTAGAGAATTTCATGTATTTGCTCAGTAAATCGAAATTGTTGGATGAAGATTAGATGACTTATATTCTGAGCTCTCGTTTTGAAATCCAATTTGTTGAAGTTAGAATGTGAATTATCCAATCTTCATCTGATATCATGACTGCGTCAAATGCGTGAAATCGTGACTGTAAAGAATTCGGGTCCCATAAAGTGAATATAAAAAAGTGGTGTGAAAAAATCACACCCTTTCTCTATTTTTTGGATTAAGCACGCCACCGAGGATTGATACATTTTTGCTATAGCCCCACACTTTAGAATATGTAACTTCTAGGTCCTTTACACTTCATTAATTGTTGTTTACAGAATGAATGTGTGACTAAATTGATGTATTCGGAGACTAATTTGTTCACAGCTCAAAACAATAAAAGTTGTCACTTTCAGCTTCTTTACTTGTCCTTTGTGTTGTTGAGAGGTTCTAAAAACCTGAAAAGTATAGAATGTAAATTGGTTCTTAGGAAAACTGGCAGAGTTTATGAAATACTCTTATACCTTACCTTTGCCATGTAATCTTGATTATTTCAGGTTAGACAGATGCATGCCAATTTGTCAACTGCACAAATTCTTATAGTAATAGAATTACCGATCAGAATTTGTAGTTATCATATCTTGGATGTGAACCCTGGAAAACAAAAAAATATCATGGGTGTGAAAATTGGCTGTTAATTTCCCTAACTTATGATTTAAAACTTTCCATAATAATTTGTTAGAAACAAGGGTGTTAATGATTATAGCATTCATCACAGCTTGGGATAAACGAAGAGAAACAGAGGCAGGATATTATTTACTACTATTATTATTACTATTATTGTTATTGTTGTTAGTATAGCATTCATTCAGTGCCATTGAACAAATTTGCCAAACCTGTTTTGATGAGAGTTACAGCAATTAATCTGAAAGCTAGAAGGGCCATCATGTTGATGAATTCACTACTTTGCCTTATTTTGCAGGCATTCAAGCACCCTTGTAAAAGGCTTTCTGTGGAAAATTCCTGGCATGTCCAGTTGTGAGTCAACAGAATCCCATTTTATTAGATTGGTTCAGTTTGAAATTGACAAAAAATAAACATCCAACCTAACCTAAACAAAAGCCTTTTGATCAGGTTGGACAAGAGTTTAATCAAATCTGACCCAATCCAACTCAATCTGAACTGTGTACATTGTTAATAGATAGGTCACAGGACACGAGATTATTTTTAAAATCAGCCAATTGTATAGCCAATTATATATATCGCAAAATTACGTCAAAGAAAAGAAAGACAAACGCCAAAAAAATGAACCAAGTGGAAAGTCGGAACTCCGTTGCCAGCCATATAAATGGGACCACGTGGGCACCCACCATCCTCACCAACCGCAGAATAAAGTCATAAACAACAACAACGTTCCAGTCACCGAACCAGTGGCTTTCCTTTCGAAAGAATCAACATCTTTATAAAGAAACGAGTGACAAGGAAAACAAGAACAAAGTTTACCAAAACATCAAACATTATTATTAATTATAATTATTAGTCACATAGTAGGAACAAACAAAATTCATAAAAAAAAAAAATTCAAGAGTTAACAACTTCATTAGAACGGGCAGACCTAAACAAGAAAACCTATAATGAATCAATGATGTATTGATGCAATCACGATTCATGATTATGATTTCCATACCATAATCGTGAGCCAGGTTACCGACTCTAGCATGCAGTAAAAAATGACAAGGACTCTTAAAGCATAGGAAAAAAAATGTATACCATATTAAGATCAATCAAGCTGCAAAATGGATTAAATGATCCGATGAATTGTCTGACTGGAATAAATTTTTTTACAATGTAAACAATAACTGTCATCTCAATTACCAACCCCTATGAACACTTGATAGTATTGACCAAGATATGTAAAGAATACTACTTGCCCCACCCCCCCCCCCCAAAAAAATCTGTTACAACTGCTACCAAGGTTTAAGGTCACCCACAGGGCCAGCAGTCCAATTCAATGCCTTCTCCCCGGGTTTCAAGAACACACTCGGGTCATGCGGTAATTTACGCGCGAGGCCGTTCAGAACTTGATGGAAAGCATCACCTGGTTGGGCAGGTTGTGGGAATAGCATGGCTTGTTTCATGGAAGGGTTGGCAAGCAATCTCTGTTTCCTTAAGATGACTTCTGGTGGGATAGACGTGAGTATGGTATCTAACTGAGGGACATCCTTCTCATCAACAAACACACCTATCTCTTCCCATGGGATTGCATCGGCAAATGGCAGAACAATATCGTCCGCGATGATAACTGGAATGCAGCCAAATACCACAGCCTCAACCAACCTTGGGCTCCACGGGGCCCACCCGAGTGGGCACAAACAAAACACAGCCCGCTGCATGTCTTCGTAGTATGTGGTCGGATGCTCCGTGGAAATGTCAAACAGTGGATTGTCCTTGAAGTTCTCCCACACTGCTGCCCTTGCACCTCTACAAGATGGCAAAGGCCAGTCAGTTTGAGCATTCAGGATCACTAATTGTATTATGTTTTGTTATGAAAGCATCAAGACATGGCACCAAACTTCAATGCATAGTTATATTGCTTGATTTTCAGCCAGAATATTAGAAAGAACCAATTGGGTCACTATTACTAATGCAGTTAATCCAATTATGCTTGACCAATTTCAACAAATGCTAAATACCATAATTAATATAAATCAAAGTCAGTGTGATCCTTGCATTATTAATAAAAGGATGTAGGTTAGTGGTACTTATGCAGATATGCTACAAAAATACATGAAAAGCCTCACATCACCAAGTTCCCTCCTTTAAATTTGTGAGTTGTGACAAGACTTACCTTGCATAGTAACCACCTTCAGGGTCATTTCCAACATCATAAAACAGTCCTCGGAAGTAAACGAAAATGGACCTGGGAGTATTTTCAGGAATTAGATGTGCATGCATTTTCTGTGGCGGAGCGTATGGAGGAATCGTGATTGAGCCCTCTTTCAAACACACGTGATTCCTTTGTCCAAATGTTTGGACCAAGGTAGCACGCTGTAGCAATGGAAGAATTCCTCTTTCAATCGCCTTCTCTTCCTGGGAAAAAAATATGTTAGAAGTTACAATATCTATGTACAGCTTTAATAGTGGAATCCAAGGTGATTCTCACAAGACACCACATACTCAGTTCAAATGCTTAAGTACAACTAACAGTGAAAAAAATTAAAATGATATAATAAATTTCTTACTTGATAATGGAAGCATGCTCCAAAGTCATGAGGGGTCACAAAGAAATGATCTGCCCCTTCTGTCCTGTTCCAATAAGGCCAGTTTGAAGAAATAAGCTGTATGGCACTTCTCATCATTCGAGGTGACTTGAAAGGTAGAGGGAGGCCATTTGGTGTCAAGTCACAGGTGGTGTATACAGGGGTATAAAACCAATCAGCTTCTTCAGGATTAAGGGTTCGGACAGGGCTAGATAAGAGAAACCGGTGCATGAAGATCTCAGCAGCAAACATGTGAGTAAGGCATCTTTGGTCCTTTTGCAGAATTTTCTTACTATATTTGCTTGGAAGTTCGTAAACAAAAACCTTCAACCTTCCCACCGGATCATCTTCCAACACATCACCAGCACTACCTAAATTAGGTTCAACCACAACATGCTTAGTACTCTCATTTTCATCTATAAACACACATACACACACTTATTTCCAAAATAAATATAAATCACAGAGACTTGTAATTTGACTCCAATTTATGTGGTGAACCAGAACTGCTAAATGCAAGAAAGGAGAAATAGTAGAGAAGGCCACATCACTTCAGTGATAATTTAAAACCGACAATAACTCACTCCTGTTTTTCCATATCAAGTAATAGAGAACACACCAAAGGCTATAGGGCATAACAACCTATTTGTCTTCTTGTGAGTTCCCCAATGTGTTTCTCAAATAATCTCAATATATTTTCATATGTTCATTGGAAATCTATCTTTTGTGTGCATTATCTTTAAAGTGTCTGCTACCGACACATCTATGCTTCTTCCAAACTCTTAAGCACCAGTCCAAGGTCCAAATGAAGTTCATTATGAATTAAGAGGCCAACAACACAAGATATCAAATTAATTTGTACTTCCTCCCCCTCCCCCTAACCTCATTATATTATATATAACAAAGTATGCACTTCCCTCAAGAGTCAATACTACTAAAGATGTGAATCAAGATAGAACATGACTAAAAAAAGTCACAAAGGTCATCAAGACCTCTTATCAGTCCATGTAACCTGATCAAAGTGAAAATTGACAATCACATGACCACATGTTGATACATAGCCCCTTTCAATGTATCTCTTCTTCAAATTTGTATCTGGCCCCTGACCTTTATACTACAGAGGCGTAGACAAGTAATTGTTCTGGCATTGCCACATATTACAACCTAAACAGCTACACAACATCAGTCCCTAGAATGGATTATGCTACAAAGAGTTGAGGTCGTGCTCACCCTCGATATGATTGAATCAGAAAAATTTCAATATATAGTATCTAAATACCAAATTTGGATTTTAAGAATAAGTTGCTACTAGCAATGCTCATTAACCAAAGTTATATAATTCAAATGCTGAACAAAAAAATAACATCTCAAAACACAAACAACTCAACAACTTATGTAACAAGTATCTTCCAAATAAACCTCATACCAAGATAGATCTTAATTAAAATCCACACTCATAACATACAAAAACACACTAATGAAAACCATAACACGAAATGGTCAAACCAATGTAACAGCTAACCGGAATGAAATTAATCACAATTTAAACCTGAAACCCGAAATCAACAGAAGAGAACCAAACCAACCAAATCAACAGAATTAATCTGATGAAAAAAATTGCTGGGGAAACAAAAAAATTCAAACTTTGGAGAAACCCCGCCTGAAATTCTCTCAGTTGGCTGATTTCGACCAAGCTCCACGGCACCAATTGTAATAACAAAAGCAGCAGAAAGAAGGCCAACGAAACCCCACTTCGAAAAATTCATTTTTTTGGCTTAGTAGCCCACAGAAACCCTTTGATCCAAGGAACCTCACTAGTGGGCACCAAGGGAACCACACAAATACGGCTGCAATTGCCAAAAGAAAGGCTGAGATTATTATAAGGGAGAAGAAAAATGAAGTCAATTGTAGTCGGCAGAAGAAGATGGTTAACACGTCACAAGGCAGAGTAGTTGTGAGAGATTTCTTAGCAGTGAGGCTTCTTCAGAGGCTCCTCATCTGGAAGAAAGGGATATAGGTTCTTCCCCCATCAGCAACGAGAGGGACAGATTTGAGGGACCAAAAGAAAAATGGATTTGCTTTGAAGAAATAGGGACAATGGGTTTTTCTATTTTCAACAACTCAATGGAAGATGGTTTAATTGTTGAAGATTGAAGGAGAAGGAGGTGGCTGGTTTTGCAAATTTTGATGGATTTTTCTTTATGCGCGGTTTGATGAAATGTCCATTTCAGACTACCAAAACCCAAAGGCTCTGTCTACGGTGCGCTATCGACGTAGGAAGCGCACCGTGCGCGATTAGAATTGCTGGGGTGCACCGTGGACGTGCAGGTTAGAGACAACCGTCCAGATTTGTTAATAAAAAATGATGACTGAGATCGAATAATAGAGCAGCAGAGATAAAAAAAATATCATGTTGTGCAGAGATAAGAACACAAAAAACACAGAGAGAGAGGAAAAACTAATCCCTAATCCCTCTGGTACACAACCCGCATCGCATCTCCTAGGTGAAGGCTCCCCAATCCCTCCGGCGGCTGAGTCCAGATGGTCCACCCATCCGATTGGTCCTTCTCGAGCTTTTCCATGAAATTGGCGCAGCCATTAGCTTCACCCAGTGTGTGGCGGAGCTCCACCGACCATGGCCGCTGGATTTTCTCTCGCACGGCTTCAATAATGGAAGCATAGCCAAATTTATTGAGGTAGAGGAAGATATGGTTGAAATGAAGATCCTAAAAGCTGAGAGATTCCCTTGCTTACATTTATGGTTTAATAACTTCAAGGATGTCCCAGTCATCAAAGAAAACACCCATGATCAGGAGAAATTGGTAGCTTTTGTTAAGGCTCTTTATGAAAGAATTTTGGCATCTTTCTAAGAAAATGATCAGAGTAGCCTTTGTCATTATGCGTATTTCTTTATGTTACCGACCTCTGTTTTTGTTTGACTTGATGTACTCCTATATGTGAAAATAATAAAAGTTTGGTTTATTGTTAATTATGTGTAACAAAATAGATAATTTTGTGGTTGGGAAGATGATGAATAGTGACAAATGGCGGGGGGTGAAGAAGATGATGAACAGTGAATGGAGCTGACCCATCATTATTTTGTCAAAGCTGACCTATCGTTTATTAACAAATATGGATTATTCGATCTCAACCGTCGATTTTTATTAACAAATCTAGACGGTTGTCTAACCTGAAGATCCACGGTGCACCCTAGCAATTCTAATCGCGCACGGTGCGCGTCCTACACTAGTAGCGCACCGTAGACGGAGCCAAACCGAAATACGTCACGGTGTTACGAAGTTCAACCCTTGTTCATTTCCTTTTTCCCGTGTCACTGTATGTTTGAACATGTGCGATCTAAGCAGCAGTATATGATATGATATGATATGATATGATAGTAGTGTATATATTTACTTCTTTAGCGAGAAGTGACGCTGACATTTTCTATAGCGACCAAATTACCAGGGTCAATACAACGTAAGAAAAAAGTTTGGATAATACTGTAACTCAAATACTAAAAAGAAAACGACAAGATGAAAAATAGTGTCTTCTTTTTCTATAACATTTTTTGTTGTTTTTTCTTCAGCAGAAGAAGACGTAGTTTTTTTTTGTCAACCGGATAATATATAAAAGGCAATTTCTATCTACACATGCATGTTTTTCTATCAACACATACATGCTGCGTTCCGCAGGTGTATTTTTTTTCAGACACACACATACCGCGGAACTATTAGTTCCGCAGGTTGTAATTCACCACGGAACTAATAGTTCCGCGCGTTGTAATTCAATTCGGACACACACATAACGAATAAAAAATGCTTGCGGAACTATTAGTTCCGCAGTGAATTACAACCCGCGGAACTAATAGTTCCACGGTATGTGTGTGTCCGAAAAAAAATACACCTGCAGAACTAATAGTTCCACAGTATGTATGTGTTGATAGAAAATCATATATGTGTTGATAGAAATTGCCTATATAAAATGGGCACCAGCCCAGAGAAACAAAGGCAGAAAGCCCAATTACAAAGGCCCAGTCAGCAAGACGAGCTACTGAACACATGACCTTACAACAATTCGGGCTGGGCTACTGTTTTGTTTGTCGATTAGAACTTTGGGCCTTGCTTTATGGCCTGCGGTTGGTTTGGAGAAGAGGTTATAGGATAATCATCACTGAATCACACACTTCTATGATACCGTTAATAAAATAACGATTTTAAAATTGTTATTTTATAAGCAATGATAAAGTAGATTTTTATTTAATAATGACACATCAGATTATTTTTTTTTAAGGAATTCAATTCTTTTATATTATATTTTAGTCTCTAATCTCTTTCATATTATATCAAGAGGAGATAGCTTCTGAGTTTTGCCCTCTAAGGAGGAGGTGAGTTTCATGATAGAGAATTCGAGAATCCTAGTTACTCTTAATTTTAAACTTTAAAAATAATAATTATAATTTTAAATTAAAAATTGAAAATAGATTTTAAATATTTAGGAAATAAATTACAATTTTTCGTACAAAAATCTTGGTTACAAAATTAACGGTACCAAAATCGTTACTTTCATAACCGCACCGTAAAAATTGCCTTAAGACAGACCTCAAGTTTTGAACCAAAAAAAATAACGGACCCCAAGTTTGAACAATATATCAACAAAAATTTATATGAATTGGTTTTATCATTGATTAATATATCAGACCAAAAAAAAAATCATTGATCAATATAGAAATATTAAATGAAATGAATTATGATACTAGTAATTTAATAAGTAATACTGTATTTAAAAATATCGCAAAGTATTTTTCAAATAAAAGTACAATAATTTTAATAGATTATTTTAATTAATTATAAAAGGGATATTTTTTTCTAATAAAAACCATCCTTTAAAAATTTACTTCACATCTAGATCTAGATATTGTGCAATTTGTACGAAAGATCCATAATATAAAAAATCGTTTTGCAAGGAGTACTATAGGTATGTCCTATCCAGCAGGAATACTCTCAGTTATTCTTCCATGTCAGTTCGACTTGATTTAAGTGATGAAGTCAGTAAAATATGTTTACAACATTTTGCTTGTATAGTCATCAAAAAAACATTTTGCTTGTATATAGTAATACAATGACTGAGTTCGTATAAAATAAGTTCAAGTAAATTAATTAGGTATTTTTAATTATTTAATACTTAAAATTAAATTTATGAATCTGTCCTTTGGGGGGGGGGGGGAATACATTTAACATTCCAGGTGTTATTTTTTTAGTAATTTCTTTATTTGCCCTTAAAAGATTAGCATGTCATTCAAAATCGTTTCTAATAAAATTAGTTCCTTAAAAATCAGTGTATTGTCAACTCAGTCCTGATAAATATTTATTGTAAAACTAACTTTAAAGATTTAAAGGGCGAAAATAATTGTTTAAATAGAAATTTAAAGTGATAATAAGAAAACAAATTAAATAAATATTTTTATCTTTGATGAGTCAATTTAATGACAAAAATCTCAAAAGACTGTTTAACGCTTAATCTTTGAAGAACTGATTCAGTAAAGCATTTATTTTATATTTTTTGAATGACTGGTTAGAAGGTTGGTTGGTTGGTTTATTTTCAACACCACACCAAACAAATGGTGCCACGCTCCCTGATGAATTTCTCTGGTGTCAAATTCACTTAGCTCAGAGTTATGGACCATTCACTGCGAATCAGTGGTTTTTATTTTATGTCTGGACGATGTATGGATGGATCGATATGATCTGTCCATGGGTGACCACGTAGGTTTATTAGTGTGGCTTCGTTTCCTGCTTTATAGGGCAGACAAACGACAAGTACAAACTCATTATTACCACCGAACCAATACTTTCTTGATAGATGGCCATTTTTAATACAAGAAGATTAATACTTAATAATATGACAATTTCCACAAAATTAGAGCATTTATGATGGTGGTTTTTAGATAAGTTATTAACATTAAGAACAATTCTTAACTAATTTCATTTGGATGAACATGAAGTAGATGTTACTTGTAAGAACCAGCTCTTAAGCATTGAAAAATAATCATGAGATAATTTGTAGGATTTTTTTTTTTTAAAAACATAATGATTGACCCACGAGGTTGAGCCTAGCAGAAGAGACTAGTCCCCCACAACATAGTGAACCATGGTTTAAATCCTTGCAGAAAAAAGTGTCCACATTTAATGTTTGGTCGTGCATTGAACATGATTGTCTCCAACAGAAGATATCTGAATCCCTGTTTGAAATGAAATTATTATTTTTTGATAAAAAAAATATAAAGATTGTGTGAGACATATTTTAAGTTCTTAAAAAATTATACAATTGAAATAAAAATGGGCAGGTTCTTAAATCTAATATGACATAGATGGGCCAACCAAAAAGGAGTTAATAAACTCTAATAGTGTTCTCCAATGGTGCTCTACTAAATGGCTCAAGAGCCGTGAATGATGCTCTAATTAAGGATGAAGTTATTGTGAAATCAACTTTGGTTACGCTAATTACGTATCCAATCTGAACCATGCATAATGACCCAAAGCCATTATTTTTGTAATCCAAAAGTGCAGCCATGCTGCAAATCTGATAAATGATTTTCCCATTAAATGGCCCAAATCCCTAACTTCCCTAGTCCAGAAGGGCAGAGTAGTACGTAATAATCAGGCAATTTTGGTGGGTCATTTGCCCATTTGCTATGAACTCTTGTTTAGGCAATGAAAAATTAAAGCGCGCACCTAACCCAACTGTGTGGTTGAACACGTAAACTAACGTCAATTACTAGCCACCCAAGTCCCATAAACAATATCAGCATTTAATACGGGAAAAACAAAATAAAATACTTCTTGCAAGATCTTGTTTTTATATATGTGATAATAACAACATGCCATTGTACCAAAAAAAAAATAACAACATGCCATTAGTCAGCGAGGTGTTGAGTGAGCATTGAGCAAGGAGGGAAAAGAAATTGGTGCTTTTGAGAGACAAATTTGATTCAAGGGAATGGAGGCACTGAGCGCTGATTCCAATTCCAATCATAACTTAGCCAAAGAAGAAGCAAAAGCGCAAGTGCTTGTTGTAGATGATGGAGGCGCATTGAAAGATAGCACAGACGCGGAACTCACCAAAATCAGTCTCATGAGAGCTTTTGTTGAAAGCCGAGATCCCTCTTCCAAGGTACCAACACAACACCATTTCAATCATCATCGTACACATGTCTTTGTTTTACAGCAACAACAATTGAAAAAGAACCAACTTGCCACGTTTTTTGCAACAACTTGTGTCCTGTCCTTCCCACTTTCTCTCTTTTCGAAATTGGTGGATGAAAGATCTTGGATTTGGTGTCTAATGACTAATGAGTAGTAGTGAACTATGCATAACGGTGTGGATCTGTGTCTCACTCTGGCACATTGCCCATACCCTAGAATTTGACTTTTTTTATATTTTTATTGTTTTCGAACTAAAACTCTTATATTGTGATCAAAATGCAAAATTTATGATGCCCAAGTTGTTTGTTACTACCATAAATCACTGATTAAGCAGCTAGTGGTTGTATTGGAATTGAATTGATGATTGATCCTTGGTGGGTAGGAAGTGGATGATTTGATGATTAGAAGATTCTTGCGAGCTCGTGATTTGGATGTAGAGAAGGCTTCGGCGATGTTCCTCAAGTACTTGAAATGGAGGCATTCATTTGTTCCAAATGGTTCTATATCCCCTTCTGAGATCCCTGATGATATTGCACAGGGGAAGATGTTCGTTCAAGGAGTCGATAAGAAGGGTCGACCTATAACTGTTGCCTTTGCCGCAAAACATTTCCAAAACAAAAATGGTTTGGATGCATTCAAACGTATGCTAATGTTTCTCACTCGACATGTCATTAGTCATTACTCATTACAATTCAATGCTTATTACAGCCTAACAAGTACTTTTTTTCTGTATACAGGGTATGTAGTCTTTGCTCTTGAAAAACTAATTTCAAGGTAAACCGCTTTCCCTTTTTTAATTCATGCCCACATAACCTACATTCAGAACTGTGAACTCAGTTACAAGATTGTAAAGATTGTAATTAACATACCCATTTAATTAATGTGTCAGGATGCCACCGGGGCAAGAAAAGTTTCTTGCTATTGGAGATATAAAGGGATGGGGATATGCAAACAGTGACCTTCGTGGATACCTTAATGCTCTAGCCATTTTGCAGGTATAGGTCTCACTCCATTCTTTAACCATTTTATTGCCTTTGTTTATTTATATGTTTGTATGTGAGCAGTTGGAAACTTGAAAATCCAGACACCCCACACGATCGTTTTATTGGTTGGATGCAGGATTACTACCCAGAAAGATTGGGGAAGTTGTTTATTGTCCACGCACCTTACATGTTTATGAAAGTATGGAAAGTTGTTTACCCTTTCATTGATGACAATACCAAGAAGAAGGTGATACTTCAAAATCGTAACTTCAATTATCAATTACTATATAAGGAATTAGGTCCTGGTTGGGACATGTGTCTCCTTCCATGCTAGTTTTTTTATTTCCTGTCAAAACTATTTCAATTGTTGGATTTTTTTTATTGTTTATGTTATAAAAAGATTCGGACTGGTACATGGACTAGTGATACATGCTAAATGTGTCTGAGATGCTTTAGGAGCATATATGCTGAATCTTGCAATTTGGTGCAGATAGTATTTGTGGAGAACAAGAAGCTGAAATCAACACTGTTGGAAGAGATAGATGAGAGTCAGCTCCCAGAGATATACGGAGGCAAACTTCCATTAGTACCGATCCAGGATTCCTGATTAAATAATCACAGGCAACGGAAACAAGGATAGGCCAACACAGAATTAGAAAGAAAGAAAATTGACAAGGCCTTTTTTTATGTATTTGTTTGCTAATTTATTTTTCTTCAGATAACTCCAACTGCTGCAGCATCAGGTGTTAAATATAGATTGCCATTCTTTAGTTGGTCAGGTTATCTTAGCAGATTAAATTAACCTTCATTGTACAATTCTTGCATGCTTAATGCTTATAACTGGCTATTTCACATGGCCCTGTTCTTTGTTTGCTAGCTATAAATTGCAGCATCAAATTATCAATTACATATTTACATCCCATAAAGAAGTTTTTTTTTTTCGAAATTAAAGCATAGCACTGTGGATGCAACTGTAACCCACAGCCTACCGTCTATAGCCCATAATAATAATAAAATTAGTTTAATTGCACTTTTAGTCCTTCGGGTATCGCAAATGTGCGATTTTGGTCTCCCACATTTCAATTGTTTGGGTTCCCCATGTTTCCTAATTGTTGCAATTTGGTCCTTCTGTCAATTTTCCATCCAATTTTTAACAGTATCATCCTACAAGGCAAACATTTTAGTGACGTGATAATTAACTGGCCAACATGGCAGATTACGTGTCCAGTATCGTCTAACTCAGCTATTTTTAAAAAATCACTTGCTAATCAAAAGTGAGTTACAAATCCCCTGAATTTCTACCATAGAATCTGTCCCAAAATAGCCACCGATTCCGAGCAGAGCACACTCGCTCGCCATCTTCCGTCCGCCCCACACAGACATGATCGAAAATTAATATTCAGATCACCCTACTACTAACAACAACTCCACCCACTACTCCCTCGGTCATGGCACTCTCCTCGTCCTCATCGCTCTCATCATTCTATTAGACCTCTACATGAATATTGTTGAGGCCAAGAATCCCGTAAGCCCCATTGCTGGAGATACACAACCTCAACAACCACCACCCCTTAATCAACCACCACCATTTTTTTCTCAAAAAAACAAGCACACACAATCTGCCCAGTTTTCTAAACCAGAAAAATGCAGAATAGTCATGGATTAAAACAAGGCTAATAGTCAAGTTCTGCGTATTGGATTAAAACATGGTTGTTTCCTCGACAACAAACCGGGTACCATGACTGTTCATTGGTTCAACAAATGCAAAATATTCACCCAATCAATCACGAACCAAGAATAATACCAAGTGTTTGAGGGAGCTCTATATCTCGTCCGCGGAAAGAAAGACGCTTTGACGACGCTGTACTCGTTGTGGACGACAACCTTACATATGAACCCTAAATTGTCTATTCAAACTTTCGATGGGAGTAACACAGAAACCAAAATTATAAAATTTGTAAAAGAGTCCCTGGGTCAATTAAAAGAATAGCTAAGTCAGACGATACTGGACACGTCATCTGCCATGTTGGCCAGTTAATTACCACATCATTGAAACGTTTACCATGTAGGATGATATCGTTAAAAATTGGATGGAAAATTGACAAAAGGACCAAATTGCAACAATTAGGAAACTTGGGAGACCCAATTGGCACAATTGAAACGTGAGAGACCAAAATTGCACATTTGCGATACCTGAAGGATTGAAAATGCAATTAAGCCAAAATTCTTCTATGTTGCTTCCGGTGTTCATTTTTAAGATTGCATCCCAGAAACTTAATTATCTGTGTAGTAAAAACTGGACCGGCCGGTCGGACCGGGAACCGGACCCTAGTCCGGTCCGGCACATCCTGAGAACCGGTCTGTGCAAAAACTGGACAAAACCAGCCAAAAATTGGTTTGACTGGTTCGATGATTTATTTTTTTTAAAATCAAAAATTTCAAATTTTTTATTTTTTTAAAAGAAATAGATACCACTTTCTTCAATTATTTGTAATTTTGAATATTTTATGTTATGAATTATGACATTTAGTAGTAAAATTTAATTTTTTTTTATAAAGTTATGACTTTTATGTTAATTTTTGCATAATATTGTATAAGGTTTAAAATAATATTATTTAATTATATCCCGGTTCAACCAGTTGAACCTCGGTCGAATATCTAAACTTTAAACCTCTGTCCTCACAAGTTCAATGACCAGTCTTTCCGAGTGTATTTGGATTTCTGATGAAAGAGCTTAAACTTGGACTTGAGTCAATCCACGAAGAAAAACGTTTGAACTCTTTCAAAGGAAATCTAAACACCCTCTTAGTTAGTGATGAAAATGTGGAACGTCGGCAGTGGCACGTGCCATATCTTAACCAAATGTAACTAATTTTCTAAATCTAAATGCATAAGTTTTACATGTTTACTTAATATAGATTTTTTTTGGGTCAACTAATATAGGTTGTATATAAAGGTTTTTCTTTTTGTCGAATATATAAAGGTTTATTATGGTAAATTTTTGACTTAATTGCATTTTTAGCCCCTCAGTTTTTATATTTTCGCGAATTAGGTCTTTCAGTTTTTAATTGCGCGAATTGGGTCCTCCAGTTTCATTAACTGTTGCAATTGGGTCCTCCCAGTGAATAATAATAATAATAATAATAATAATAATAATAATAATAATAATAATAATAATTTGTACATGGTTTAAATAAATTTTTGGTTCCTGTAAACATTCGATTTTTGATTTTAGTCCATTAAAAAAAAGTCAAACTATTTCAGTCCTTTAAATTTATTTTTTTTTGTTTTAGTCCTTTTAGTGAATTACCACTGTATTGTGCTGATGTGGCGCTGATGTGGCATATATATGTCCCTGTCATGACTTGACACGTCATTTAAAATTTATAAGGACCTGCTGACTAGGACTTTCTTCCTATCACGGGACTAAAATCAAAAATCATAATTTTTATAAGGTCTAACTACACAACTTAAAATTTTTATAAGGTCTAATTACACAACTTAAAATTTTTATAGGGACTAAAGCACATCAACCCCCTCCCTCTTTCCCCTTCGTCCCCTCCTTCAACCCTCTCCTCCTCCACCACCACCCCCTCTCTCTCCTCCTTTTCCCTCATCCTCTCTCCTCCACCACGACCCCCCACCACCACCCCCTCTCTCTTTCTCTCTCTCTCCACCACCACCACCACCACCCAAACACACACACACACACTCTCTCTCTCTCTCTCTCGTTCTCTCTCTCTCTCTCTCTCTCTCTCTCTCTCCCTCTCCCCACCACCACCACCCAATCGAGAGAAAACGAGAGAGTGTTTGGGTGGTGGTGGTGGTGGTGGTGGGGGTGGTGGGGAGAGAGAGAAAAAAACGAGAGAGAGTGTGTGTGTGTGTGTTTTGGTGGTGGTGGTGGGGGTAGAGAGAGAGTGTGTGTGTGTGTGTGTTTGGGTGGTGGTGGTGGTGGGGAGAGAGAGAAAACGAGAGAGGTGGTGGTGGTGGTGGAGGGGAGAGAGAGAGAGAAAACGAGAGAGAGAGAGAGTGTGTGTGTGTGTGTGTGTTTGGGTGGTGGTGGTGGTGGTGGGGAGAGAGAGAGTGGTGGTGGTGGAGGGGGGAGAGAGAGAGAGGATGAAGAAAAGAGGAGGACGTGGTGGTGGAGGAGAAAGGGGGATTAAAATCAAAATCTCAATTTTGAGAAGGACTAAATTCAAAACTTAAAAGTTTTATAGGGACTAAATTCAAAACATAGATAGGCCACGTCAGCATTTTCTGCCACGTAGACATGCTGACTGGGTCATAATGTGCCACCTAGCACTAAAAGGACCAAAACCAAAAAAAAAAAATTTAAAGGACTAAAATTGTTTGACTTTTTTTTAATGGACTAAAATCAAAAATCGGATATTTACAGGGACTGAAAACTTATTTAAGCCTTTGTACATTCTCATAATTTAGGTTTAGGATCTTAACTCAACTCTACAAAACCAGTTTGTAAGATAAAGACTGCTCATGGTTTATAAAAATTATATTGGTCATATGTCTAATTGATGTGAGACTCTCAATACAATCTCTCATGCTTAGGAATATACATCTAGAGTGTGGACAAACACACAAATAATCCAATAACGGAATTAGCTTAATTAGACTCTCGTACCATAATAGAATTTGAGTAATTAATTGCATCTCAAGAGTCTAATAAAGTCATGCCTCTCTCTCTCTGTATATGTATCTACTTAATAAGATCATCCGGTGTGGGCAATGCAATTTTAATTTTATATTTTTTCTAAAGCTTTGGGAGTCTGGAATCACTGCATTTGAATAAAGAGTAAAGACACTGAGAATCTGGTGACTGATAAGTGACACCGTAAGGACCTCTCCCTTCGCTCATCTATTATGTTGTTGGCAATGGTAAGGTAGTATGGGTTGGAGTTGTGAGATGTGAAGCAGTGGTCTTCGTAAGTACACACATCCCTCAGCCTTTTCTACTTTACTTTACAGTGCTTAATTTATTAACACCAACTGGAACAACCCTGACCCTTCTCTGTACTTTCCCCTGCATCACTGCTTCTTCACAGTTCACACATATCGTCATGGAATAGTAGTATTTATTTAATTTACTTATTTATTAAATATTAAATTAAAATACCACCCTTTCTTTACTACCATTGTTTCCCCATTGATGATTTTACTGTATTTGCGTCCTCTGTTGTCTGTTTCCTTAACGAGTGTCTCCCTGATTCGCAAAAAAGCTAAAAACCTCAGTGAGATTTTCTCTGATTCCGTAACACCGCAGCAACAGTAACCGAATCACTCATCAATGCCCCTCTGCAACCCACCTTTTCTCCATCAATTGTCTATATACAATTCATTGCCCCTTCTCCTTTGTCACTGCAAATATATATATATATATATATATATATATATATATTGTATGAATAAATAAATTCATTGCTTTTATCATCAATCAAACACATCTCTCACCCAATTTGAAATAGCTTATACCAGAAAAGGCTCTCAATTTGGGCAAATTAAGATGATACAATGATAAACCTAGCTAGTGATATTAGAATTTATTACCTTTGATCAAGTTAGTTATGACTTATGATAAACCATAATTATATAGGATGTGAAGGAAAGTAGCTTGTTGGTTACACAGTCTACACACACACACACACACCACAAATGGCTTGCCTAAATGTGTTGAACAGGATACTCTATATCTACAACTCAAGTAGGAGTGTAGGACAAAACACTATGTAATCAATTTACTATTCCTCATTCACAGAGACATATCTATCCTTAAAATAATATATATGCCTCCGTATAGAACCTTAGCAAACATCACTTCAATTTTTTTGCAAAGGAAAAAATTGTTTTGAATGCAAACTGAAAAATTATATTTTTAAAGATATACTTTTTTCCCAAGTTTTTCTTATTTTCACTTGAATTGTTTTTGAAAGCCGTTAAACTCTAAAACAGACAATTATAGTTAATTGATTTTATAGTAAAACGAATGTCTAGGAGAAAATTCATACATGAAATATAAATTACGGATCTGATAACTCAAACAATGAGATAAATTAAGTAAGAATAAGAGATTTTTATGTAATTTTAAACAAAATACTGAATAAATTTCTTACTTAATGTATGTTTGGATTACCATTTGGGACTTGAAAACCTGAGTTTGAATTAGAGCAACGATTTGTTACTTTGAAAAAGTTGCTTAATTTGTAACTCAAATCCAGTCAACCAAAAAAGATATTTCCAAGTCCTTTTAACATAAAAGCCACTTGAAAGAAAACATGATTTTTTGTTGGAAAGTCTTGAGACCATAATTAATGGTAATGTATTGAAGATAATCCTCAGATATATA
This sequence comes from Glycyrrhiza uralensis, assembly GCA_030159175.1. NCBI lineage: Eukaryota > Viridiplantae > Streptophyta > Magnoliopsida > Fabales > Fabaceae > Glycyrrhiza > Glycyrrhiza uralensis. The sequence goes on from BRZY01000005.1 coordinate 47,836,903, forward strand.
TATTTTTTTAAGTATGAAGAAGAGGTGAATCCCATCTGAGGGCCTGTTTGGATTGACTTATGCAGAGCTTATGAACACAGCTTATGACTGATTCATAAGCTATTTTGGGCTTATTTTTCATAAGCTACCCAGGATAGCTTCTCAAAACAGCTTATGGCTTATATAAAATAAGTTTCATTATAATTTTTCTTCGATTATAAAAATAGCTTATACAGCTTATGCCATAAACAGTAGATAAACTTGTTATCCAAACAGGGCCTGAATCCTAAATTCTGTGCATGACCATGCCTCCTGGGTCTATACATGCGATCATAAACACATAGCTAATAATTACAACAACAAAAAAAACAATAACATCGATCCATAAACACTTTTATAATATTATCACTCATGTGACACTTCATATTTCTTTCTATTTCTTTTTTCTTATTATATTATATCACTTATCATATCTATTAATTTTTTCTATTTTCTCTCTCTCTCTCTTCATGGGTATATACAGTCGATGAAATATTTTTCACAAAATAATCAGAGAGCTAACACCAAAAAGACTCTCCTAATTTGTTGTTTAAGTAGCTAGAGGCTGTAATAGGTTGTTACAGCCACAACCACCCAAGCAAAAGTATCAGTTCATACATGGAACAGTGCTAGCATATTTTTTTTTTTGGTGAACACAGTGCTAGCATATTGTTGTTATGGACAAACACGAGGAAAAAAACAAATAACAGTCAAATCAGAGGTCAAACCACATCCACGTTACCCAACAGACCAATCTGGTCCGACATGGGTAACCACAGAATTAGAGTCAGTTAGTTCGGTTTCAAATCAAATGGAAACACCTCAATAGTTTCAAGGAAGATCTCACACATACAGAACAGGTTACAGAAGGGAAACCCCCCCCCCCCCCCCCCCCCCCAAGTTCCCAACCCCAACTAGTCTCGGGAAATTAAAAAAAACAATCCAATTCCAAATCATGGCAAAAGAAAGGGCAGTTTGGGAAATCCAAAAAACTCTCTCTGCTCTCTCGCCACCTTTACGCTTTCTATATCTCCACCCAAACAGTAACACACGCCTTCCACTTCTCACTTTCCAAAACCCCAAACAGTCACAGTCACGCAGACGAGGTTACCATTACAACACAGTTGCATTGTTTGTTGCATTAGCATAACTATGGACCCAGACGCATTCACCGCCAGCCTATTCAAGTGGGACCCACGCACCGTCCTCCCCGCGTCGGCCGCCCCCTCCCGCCCCCCGCTGGGCCCGCTCCTCGATTACGCGGTGGCCCCGCCGGCGGCAACTGTACCGCCTCCGTCGTGCCACCCGGTGAGAGCTCCTAGAGAGCTGGAGGAGCTGTTCCAGGCGTACGGAATCCGCTACTACACGGCGGCGAAGATAGCGGAGCTGGGATTCACGGTGAGCACGCTGGTGGACATGAAGGACGACGAGCTCGACGATATGATGAACAGCCTCTCCCAGATTTTCCGCTGGGACCTCCTCGTCGGCGAGAGATACGGCATCAAAGCCGCAGTCAGGGCCGAGCGGAGGCGCGTCGAAGACGACAACGACATCAAGCGCCGCAACAACCTCTTCTCCACCGACACCACAACCACCAACGCCCTCGACGCTCTCTCTCAAGAAGGTGCGCACACGCATCCCTCGCCTCCCACATAAAATAACCGTTACCGTAACCGACTAACCGTAACCGTTTCTTCAATCATATATCTATCTTGTTATATAATTAACCGTACCGTTATAAATAACAATTAATGTTAGCTTTCTAAATCATGTGTTGGGATGAAATGAATATATCTAACATGATTTAGAGTTTTGACTACTGTTATATTAAACTACTGTTCTAGTTCTAACGTAAAGTCATGCAAAGAAATTCGATATCGTATATATGTTGTTATGTGAAATTAAATTGACGATGGAGAGAGAAGCTATATACAGGTTTGTCGGAGGAGCCGGTGGTGCAACGAGAGAAGGAGGCGGTGGGAAGTGGAGGAGGGAGCACGTGGGAGGTGGCTGTGGCGAAGAGGCAGCAGATGAGGAGGAGGAGGAGGAGGATGAAGGCCAACGAGGAAGCGGAAGAGGAGGACGGAGAAGAGAATGATGAAGGGAACAACAACAATAACGGTGGTGGTTGTGGTGGTGAGAGGCAAAGAGAGCATCCGTTCATTGTGACGGAGCCTGGGGAAGTGGCACGTGGCAAGAAGAACGGTCTCGATTATTTGTTTCACCTCTACGAGCAATGCCGTGAGTTCTTGATCCAGGTTCAGGCCATTGCCAAAGACCGCGGTGAAAAATGCCCCACCAAGGTAGTATACTTACACCTTTTTTTATTTTTTTATTTTTTTTAAATTCTTTAAAAAACCAGTGTCAGAGTTGTGTAGTGGATAGTAGTTCCTTTCCTTCCTTCAGGATCACGAACCGTTTGGATAATATTGTGTGTGTTTTGCCGTGACACGTTCCACGGAACACGTGACGAGTCAGGGAGTCTCGTGAGGGGGCCCAGCTTCCTATACAAACTGGGAATTCTTGTGTCCGTACGGTGAAGCTTCATCGCATTATCCGGTTACAATGGTAGATCCTTACACCCGCAAGTCAAAGTCATGCCCACTGGATTCTTGCATGCCCTCTTAAGAATCCCAATCGACGCGTATCCTTGTTAAATTTGATGCATGCGCCTGGACTGGTGGGGTACCTACCTTTGTTGTTCTTGTTAGGAAAAAGAAAAATGATCAATGGACACCCATGTCCTAATCTACCACTAGAGAGAGAAAGAGAGGGATGAGAGAAAAGTGATAAAATAATGTGATATGTGATGTGATAGTTAGAGAGAGATAGAGAGAAATGAGAGGTGTTGGATGGGTGGATATGTTTTTGGGGTGTATATGTATCATTGTTCTAGGAAAAATGTTCGGTATACACCTCTACCCCCAAACAAAACAAAAGAGACAAGTCATAGATTTAATAGGAGATAATTATGCCGTAGTTAGATATAATAATTTTATATTAAAAAAATAATCTCGGTCACTTAATCTAAAATGAATGATCTCTGGCTACTATTTAAATATAAAATTATTATATATAATGACTACAGACTACTACCAAGTACTAACTGCAATTAATATTGATATTAATGTATGTGGGGTACAAGTACTGCAGGTGACAAATCAGGTATTTAGGTACGCGAAGAAGGCAGGAGCTAGCTACATAAACAAGCCGAAGATGAGACACTACGTGCACTGCTACGCGTTGCACTGCCTGGAGGAGGAGGTGTCGAATGAGCTGAGGAGGGCATTCAAGGAGAGAGGGGAGAACGTAGGGGCGTGGAGGCAGGCGTGTTACAAGCCCCTTGTGGCCATCGCTGCACGACAGGGATGGGACATTGATGCCATCTTCAACGCGCATCCCCGTCTTTCCATATGGTATGTGCCCACCAAGCTCCGTCAGCTCTGCCACGCCGAGAGGAACGCCGCCGCCGCATCCAGCTCTGTCTCCGTTGGAAGCGCCCACCTTAATCCTTTCTAATTAAAACTCTACTCATCTAGCTAGCTAGTCATAGTCTCATGGATGTGTTTGCGTTGTGTACCCAGTAGAGTAGAGTAGAAGTGTAGAACCTCCCTCGTACGAGGTTTCTAAATTAAATTAACAAGGGCATGCTTGTACCAATCGGAGGGAATTAACTTTTTCTACTTTTGAAGAAATAGCCCGATTATGTATCTTTATGCGCCTCATAAATTACTTGCTTTGTTCTACTAGATACATACATTGATATATAGATTGGGATCATATTAACATCTCATATGATAATGCTTTTTAATATTTTTTTTTTCTTTTACGATAAACATATATTCTCAAGGTAACTTTTTAAGTCATTCGAATTCAAATCTATTTTTAAGTCTCATAGAACTGTTTTCTGTTGAATTTATCTGTTATGTGTGCATTTGATGTAATGTGGTTGCATATAAAAGTGAAATGCTTGGAATGAACTTTGATTTGTTTTATTGGTTAATACTTAGTAGCTAATTAAGAATATGTCTTTTGACATTTATATCTTGACAATAGTTAAAGTTGAGAAGCATACGATATATCAGGTAATTATTATATACTCCCACCCTCCCATTCAAATCTTTGGTAGATTTAGCTTTTTATTTTTGTCTCAAAATTTTGGTTGTTTTAGGATTTCAAAAGATAATTTATCACATTTTTTCAACTATACCTTTAGTATAATTAATAATTTTGAGTGGAGAAATAATTAAGATAGTTGAAAATGATGAATAATAAATATGAACATTTTAGTCTAAAATTTATTCAATTAATTATTTATTTTCTGTGTATCAAAACCTTAAACTACCAAAATTTTGAACCAAATATCTAGTAGGACTGCACGTTGGTGCAAAATGAAAGAATTGGTATTATTACTACATAGTAGTTTATTATTATAAAGTCAGGTTTATTTATGGGTGGCATTTAACATGGACAACCTAAAAACTGGACCATGATGAACTACTGAGGGTTTACGATGGACTGCTGACAATTATACCCTTGAGTGTAGGTTACCCCCAGTTTTATAGTATTTATGGTAGGTATCCCATAATTTTACATAATTATGAATATGCCCCAGAACTTGTGAAAATTTAAAAAAAAGCCCTGCATGTCATTTAATGCAAAAAAGCATTGTGCAATTTATTTCCTGCCTCCATACTATAATGCTCATAGAGCCATCTACATGCTGAATTTTTTTCAAAAGTGTCTTAGTGGGTTACCAGGTGCAGGCATGTAAGTTTATATAAATTATTTTTTATAAAATTTCACTATTTAAAAATAATATAGCTAAAGTAAATAACTATTTAAATAACTATTATATTATTATTATTATTATCATATTCTAATATTAACTTAAATAGTTATTAAAATATCAAAATAATTATTAATATAATCGTATCATGATGCGAGTTTAAATAATTAAATAATAATATTTATAGTCTATAAATATTGTCATATATTATAAATAATTGATTTAATATTTAAATGTATAATATTAAATATTTCAATTTTAAATATAATTTTTTATATAAATCACTTAATTTAATTATGTCCTTATGGTTGCTATATTATGTTACAGTTGGAGCATTTATGCAATATAGGTGGGAATTGGTTGCAAATGCTATTAATGCAAATAAATGCATGGTTAGTATAAAATCTTATGACCATGCAGGCACCCCAACGTAGGATAGCAAAAATAAACATACCAACAAAAAAAAATCTCAAACTGGTCCAATTTTTTGGTGCAAAAAAATGATCAAAATTCTCAACAAATGAAACATCTAACATACAAAAAATTCAAATTTTTATAATTTTTTCTCAATAAAATACATTTTTTAAATTCGGGTATATTCCATAATTCTTATAAAAATTCATGGCCAAAACATAATTATCAATAAAATAAAACCCCTATCAACAATTACAAAACATTTATTTATATAATCTCCTGAACAGGTAATCGGTCCTCATCTTGTACTCCATCTTGACTGTTGAATATAAATATATATATATCCATGGTGTATAACTCGCTAGTCCATCGTGGACCTTCACTGGTCCATCATGGGCCAATTTTTAGGTGGTCCATGTTAAATGCCACCTTATTTATTATGTCAACTTTGCTACTCCCTCCGGTTCAAATCTTTAGTTGTTTTAGCTTTTTATTTTTGTCCCAAAACTTTGATTGTTTTAGGATTTCAAGAGATAATTTATCACATTTTTCCAACTATACCCTTAATATAATTAATAAGTTTTGAGTGGAGAAATAATTAGGATAGTTGAGAATGATGAATAATAAATAGGGTTATTTTAGTCTAAAATTTATTCAATTAATTATTTCTTAATTTATATGCCAAAACTTTAAACAACCAAAGATTTAGACCGGAGGTAGTATTTGATACGACTCGAGTTTCGCATGAAGGACACTTAATGTGGTTTGACTGAAGAAATCAGGTTGGGTCATCGTTAAAAATCAAACTACTGTTTTAAAGAGAGATCAAATCAAATCATCCTTATACTTCGTACCGATTTCGTATAATTCTTTTGGTAATAAACAGTGTTTGTTTCCCTTATGATATAAGCAGAAATACTGCATGCCACATATAATGTTCATTATGAACTAGAGTTTGTTTTGAAAAATATTGAAAAAATCTTTTCGTAATAGACACTCACACACTGTTTTCCCTTGTGATGCACTCAATTTTACAGACAGTTGCCACATATAAAGCTCGTTATGAACTCGAGTTTGTTTTGAAGCATCCACGTTACTTAGGCCCCGTTGCTTATTTGGGCATTGTGTATTTTTTCCAACCTAATTGGGTCTGCTTAAATAGGATATAAATCCAGATATATAATTGCAAGCCTTCTCATTTGGAAAGGTCCAAACCAAAGTGTCCATATTACTTGAGCCCTGTTGCTTGTAGGCTCGCTGCTTTCCATAGACAGTTCTCAAGTACAAATACACAGGGCCCAGTGGCCCACAACCAACGCGAGATTTCTTTCATTCAGAAGAAAGCCTTATTGACCAAAAAAAAAGAAGAAAGCCTTAATTTTTTGACCAAAAACACAAAAGAAAGCCTTAACTCTTGACCAAAAAAAGAAAAAGAAAGCCTTAATCCGGACCCAAAAAAAGCCTTAATTTTGAAACACCCCCCCCCCCCAAAAAAAAGAGAGAAAGCCTTAACTAAATTACGTGGAGATTGTCTAGCTTTGGGTGCAAATTCTATCAATAATACTTCTACTAAAAAAAACTTAATTTTGACCCCCCAAAAAATGAAAGCCTTAACTAAATTGTGTGGAGATTGTAAAGACTATATTAGAGTGCTTTTGAGTTTTGACCCAACTATTACCACTGCTAAAATTTTATATATATATATATATATAATAACTATTTATACAATTATTTTCTCCTCAAGATCTAATAACATGTTATTGGTTGAACGCTTCAATTCCCCTTATTATTATAGCGGAGGCGTGTCTTCCATATTATTCAATATTCATAGCGAAAAATAACACGTTATTGGAGAACTGATACATTTTTAAATTTTCAAATAAGGTATTTCAATTTTTAATCATGGATTCGGTTCGGTCTTTCCTAATTTGACAAGGGAAAAAAAAAAAGGAAATCTGAATTGCTTTCGCTCATAATAATAGGTAAAGGCAAAGGGGATGACGGCCTTAGTTGAAAATGACACTGAACAAACGAAAGTGCAATATTAAATAGCCGCAAAGTATGACATTTGAGACAACGCCAGACAGACACTGTCCCACGAATAATGCCGGAAAGGAGTTGGCGATGGCGACGACGGGTGCTGAACGCCGAAAAGAAACGATGCCAAAGATGAGTGAGAGCGTACCAACTTTCTCTCGCGAACACAACACCAGTTAACACTAATCAAGCTGAAAAACAAAAATAAATGAAATTGCATACAAAATCATAAAAGAAGGAAGTAGACAAAAATAATAATAATTAATTTTTATATATTAAATCTGAATTTTTACTTTTGGGATTAAAATAAATTGTTTCTATATTTTTTTTATACGATCGATCATGTGTACAATTTTGTCATAAATAGTTGGGGTGATCAAATCATTACTTTTTATTTAACCATTTTCATTTTTCAAACATAGTTTAAATATTTAATCAGTGTAAAATATAATGAAGTATAACCACGAGCCAAAAATTGCATATAATCAAAATAATTTTTAAAAACCTATATTGTTTTTACGTTTTACAAATTTTATTATCAGTATGATAATATTTATTAAACCTATTAATATTTTAATATTCATTTTCTATTTTTTAATTATTTATAAGTACTTTATAATATACGATATATTCATTAACTGTTTAATAATTCAGCTTTCAAAGCTTGCTGTTTTGTTTTGTTTTTTTTTAATTAAAAAAAAATAGACGAGCATAGTGTTAAATAGTTGGATTGGTGAATTTTAGCATTTGTAAAGATGATATATGATTTAGTGATTTTATAAAAAATTAATAAAAATATACTTATCAACTTTTGTTGATCCAAATGATAAGGAGTTTGGTTTCTCTAAGTTCTAAAAGCATACTTAAATCATTAGATCTAATTAAAGCGATAGTCTTTCATTTTGTCAATTCTTTTCCCAATCAGGAGTACTACTTCACCCATATTTCACTCACTTGAACTCAACTATATTCGTTCAAGTACGAGTTCACGCACTAATATTTCTCTCCAAGTGAAAGCTTTTCAAAAGTATTTGACAGTCGTATATATCATTATTATTATTAAGAGCCCAATCCAAGAGAACCGCGTTTCCTCCATATCAGGCCACAAATGCTCTTTTTTTTCTGTGTACTTGTGTCGCGGCAACCGTCATTAATATCAAATGAACCGCATTAATTACCTCCTTATATATTGTCACGAAGACTATTGTTACAAAAATCCCCAATAGCACCAACCACAACTGTTTCATCAATGGTCACGGATTCAATATTGGACTAAGCTGTAAAGAACAACATAATTAATAAATCAAAAATCATAATTAACTTAAAACTCTAGAACATTAGGTTTATAAGTATCTTATATAATCCTTGTTTTATTCATTCCTTTAATTTTAATAAATCAAGCACTTTAGCCTTTTATTGTGTAACTAGATCGACTTTGTGTTACATCAATTGGATGCGTAACGTAGAAAAAAAGAACAAATATGACTAAATCAATGAATCCCGCGTGGTCTGGGGGATAAACAAAAATGATCAACTCCTAACTCGCTTGAATGGAATAATCTTAATTTATTCTTGATTCGGTGGCCGAAAAGGTTAAAGTAACCAGAAAAAAATGGGAGAAGGTTGGCAGAACTCAGAATGCATGAACTTAATATTATTATTATATTTTGACAGAATAATGAAAAGAAGGAATAAGAGGGATAAAGCTGATGAGATGTTGAAATTAACTTGAAAGTAATGGGGACAAATCAATGTATCATTAAATTAATAAAAATTGATGGGCATAATCTATTCGCCATAATAGTCAGGCCACGAAACTAGTTGGCGACCAATCTACTGGTCAAGTCTGTTGTATACTCAATTACTGAAGAGAAATTCCAGTCAATGGGTCCGTTTGATGTACACTGAGCAAAAGACTACCGGATTGGGCAGGCAAACCACCCGTTTATAGCATATAAGCTTATAACTTTTTCTTTTGGTTTATACTTTATAGTATCTTTTTTTTTCAGACGCTATTTTAAGTAATGTTTGAGTTTATTATAGCTTATAATTTATTATTTTGTTTTTATTTTTATCCTTACTCTTTTAATTAAATTCATTCTCTACCATTTCTTAAATAAAGCAAAAAAATCTTAATCCCTAATTTTTCATATCAAAAACTTGAAAATTAATTTAATTAACAAAATATATATTTAAGGATTAATTTCACTAACTAAATATATATTTAACAAAAACATAATAGAGAATATATAATAATCCATAAAAATAAAAAATATATTAACATATTATTTTATTTATTTATAAGAGTGTAGGTCCTCTTGGTTTTGGGCTCTTCTGTGGTTCAGAAACTTTGACTCTCTTGGATCCAATACAGGCCTAATAGTGACTTTATTTGCTACAGTGAAGTCCACAAACAAAACAAATTAATGAAGATGACAAATGGGCTTACCCCCTCCTAAGTTTCGTGGATATGTCTGTATCCTTTTGGGGTGCTTGGTTATGTTTTCTGTTGGGGTCTTGGTAGCTTTGGTTGTTTTTAGTTTCGTTGTTTTCCTTCGCTGGTGTTTGTAAGGTTTATGTTACAGTAGCGAGTCTTAGTTTGTAGTGTTGTATTGTTTGTAACTCTGCTTATGTTGTATTCCTTACTGTAAATGCCGTATGACTAAGTTTTACCCATACTATGAACTTATTATTGACAAAAAAAAAAAAAGACGACAAGTTACTATAGACAAGCTCAGTAATAATAAAACAAATATATGAACAGTTATTTTACAAACATATAAAACAAAATATATGAATATTGACAAAAAAAACAGTGATTATACTCAATAGATAAGTATGCGGATGCATGCTTTATAAAAAAGTATGTGGATATATCCATTAATAGTTTAATAATAATGTATTAAATCACATTAGTGAAAAGGACATGTTTTTTTTTTACGGAATGAAAAGGACATGCTCGAACATTGAACGAGTAAACAACTACTTTGATATTTGAGAGTGTTAGACGGTGTCATTTTAGTCCCTGATAGATAGAAAATCATTAAAAGGTCATCAACTCATGTTTTTCGTTGGTCACTTTGGTCCCTACCGTCAAGAATGTAATCACTTTTAGGGACCAAAATAACAGTTAATTAATCACTTTTAGAGACCAAAATAACAGTAAATAATTACTTTCAGGGGATAATATGACTAACGACTGACAATTGATGACTTTTTAATAATTTTCTATCTATTAAAAATTAAAATAATATCACTTAATACTTTCAAAGAACAAAATAGTTGTTTATGAAGACTTGGAAACCCATAGTTGGATATGATATATATTGAATTTTTAGTCATTAATTATGTGCTACCAGACTCTAGTAATAATTACTCAAAAAGTAACGAAGACGGAGTATTATTATTGAGTGATCATGTATACACTGCCTCACATCTATACAATTTTTACCACTTGATACTTGATTGGTCCTATCTTGTTTATAGTTGTGTTGGGTCATTGTCTCAACCCATTACCCAATCCAATAAAGAATTTGGGAATTTATATATGCACTACACACATTGTTATTCACACATGTATAAATAGAACAAAACCTAAAATATTTTCATTATTTTTTGTTATTGTGCAGAATTAATAGTTTCATATTAGTGCAAAATTAATAGTTTTACATGTGTTATTTATAGCACACACATACAAAAAACACGTGCAGATTATTAATTTTGCACTGATACGAAATTAATAGTTCTGCACTGATGCGAAATTAATAGTTTCACACGTATTATTTGTATGTATGTGCTATAAATAACATGTGTAGAACTATTAATTCTGCTCATTTATTTCAAATGCGAAAATAATAATTCTGCAAAATGTCCAAACACAAAACCTAAAGGTACAACAAATTTCAAAGTCAAGGAATTATTATTTCAGCTGGAGAAGAGACATCAAGGCATGTCAACATCAAGACATGTCAAATTTCTGATGCGAGTTTTGTGTTTTGTGTTTGTACTGCGGAATTATTATTTTTGCATTTGAAATAAATGAGCAGAATTAATAGTTCTGCACGTGTTATTTGTTGCACACACATACAAATAACATGTGCGAAACTATTAATTTCGTATCAATGCAGAACTATTAGTTCCACACGATAACGAAATGCAATGAAGATATTTTAAGTTTTGTCCTATTTATATATATGTGAATAACAATGTGTATATGTGCAAATATAAATTCTCAAGAATTTTTGGTTTGGGTCGGGTTGAGTTTGCAAATATTTTTTTATCGAACCCGAAATAAATCAGCCTCACAAAAAATAAGTTGGGTTAGGTCGAGTCAATCAAGTCAAATTTAATTTTTTTCTGATAAATTGCTAAAATATTTATTTATTTTAGGTCATTGGCTTATCCAAACGCAAAGACATTATAATGCTAAAACAATATAAAAATATATGAAATAATTAATGTGACACAGTCGTATCGAGTTTGGGTTATCTAAACCAATGAATACCCCCTACGTACTTAACATTGTCAAAATGTCAATACTGAACTAACTAACATTCTCAAAAATTGGTAAAATGTTGTTAAGTTTGGTTGGTTGGTGTACGTCAACTTACAAGAAATAACCGATAAAATTGATAATCCTCAATATTTTTTAATTTAAAATTTATTCCAAAAATACCCATAATATTAAATGGTTAAAAAAGTGGAATGGGTCCACTTATATGGAAAATGAGTGAATGTCTCTTTAATATAAATCTTATAATAGATAAGGGTATAAAAGAAAAATAACAACTAACGCATTATGTATCTTATAGTTAGGACAAAAAATAGCTCTATGTTCTCTTGTAATAACTAGAGGTTGTAGATTATTTCACCTAGGACTGGCACGGGGTCGGTTCGGTTCGGGTTGAGCACGTTTTTGGGACCGAACCGATCAGCAGCACTCGGATTGGGTTGGTTCGATTTTTTGTGATTTTTGGGTCTAAACCCGAACCGAACCAACCCGTGCTAATTCGGATTGATTCGGATCGGGTCTCGGGTTTAATATTAAAATAATGCAAAAAAGAGAAAACAACAAAAAAAAGGAAAAAATTCTGAAAGAAAAGATTTTTTTTATGAGTAGAAAATAAAACAAAGCAATGAAGCAAACTACCAACTACAAACCCAGATTTGAAAAAAATAGAATAAAACAGAAAAATGAACTATCTGTAAAAACCACCAAACGTCACAGCACCGTGGCCTTGAAACAGAGATCCTTGAAATGAACAAAAATAGAAACAAATCCTTGAAATGGACAGAAACAGGTCCTCCAAGACAGCTGGGAGATCGGAGAGGGGCAGGTCGAACAAAGGCCACTCACCATTGCTCCGTCACCGAGGGAGAAGGAGCAGTTCGCCGCGGGAAGGAGGAGATCGCAGGTCACCGAGGGAGAAGGAGCAGGTCACCGTCGCCACTCGCACAGAGATCAAAGGAGCAGTCGCCACTCGTCGTCGGGGAAGAAGAAGCAGTCGCCATCGGGGAAGGAGGAGGAGTCACCGTAGGAGATCGCACTGTCACCGAGGGAGAAGGAGCAGCTCCGTCGCGACTCGCACAAAGATCGAAGGAGAAGTCGCCAATCGCCGTCGGGGAAGAAGGAGTTGCGCCGTCTGGAAAGAAGGAGGCTGCCGCCGTCAAGCTCTGGTCTGGTTTGGGGAAGAAGAAGAAATGAAAACCCTAGGAGGGTAGGGAAGAAGAAGGATCAAATGAGACTGAGAAATAAGTATGGTCTTTGAGGGAGCATATCAAGTGAGAAGACTTTTATTATGAGAGAATGAGAGGAGTGAATCATAGCCATAAGATCAAACCATAAATGGTCAAGATTAAAACATAAAGTCACATGACTTTTTTAAGTGGTCATGTGACCACTAACTAAGTTTTAATCCCAACCATCCATGTATGGTTATACGGTCCAGATTTAATCCTCTCATCCTCTCATATTAAAATTTCTCTCACTTGATATATCCCCTGGTCTCTGATGTATATCATATATCCCGGGTTTTTTATGTTTTTATTAGACTCTCGGTTCGGTTCGGTTCGGTTCAATCGGTTTGGAAAATTTGGAAACCGAATACCAAATCGGACTTGTTCGGTTCTTAAGTAATTTGCCCGAACCGAACCGGTGAACCGGACCAAACCGGGATTTGGTCGCCAGTTCGGTTCAGGTCGTCCAGTTCGCGGGTCGAACCGGACCTATGTCCACCCCTGATTTTCACCAAATTAAGACTCCCTGAACAATTTTATCTCAACAACCCGACAAGAAGATGGTTTTGACACAGGGAGTTGGTGATGTGAGCATCTCTTTGGCTGATTCAAGTCCAAATAATCTTTTTCAATTATACATTTTTTTTGAATTTTTTTATTGAAAATTAAGTAATATCTCATCAAAATAATTTCTTTCTTTTTAATAATAATATTTTCAACCTAACTTTTTTTCGTAAAAGTATCATTTTATAATTAAAGAGATAGAAAATGTAATATAAAATCAAGTAAACTGATACATGTAAGATGACAACCTTGTTGGGACTCATTCAAAGTCTAAAGTTGCTGTGATAGTGAGGTAATTCACACATTAAGAATCAAATAATCGCTATGAAGTCTTCGTAGCAGAGTGGTACACTTGTTCAAGCCATGGACTTTCTGGTTATCGGTTTGCCGAATTCAACGACCCAACGCTACAATACAATTTTTAGTTGAGGAACGCTACATTACAATTTAAAGTTAAGTTTGACCACTTCGACAAAAAAAAAGGTTAAGTTTGATCACTTTTCGTGATTTCAACCGGGTTGGCTTGATGAAAATCTTCTCTTTGAAGCGGCGTGCGTGCAAAGCGTGCTCACCGTATCCGGGATGTGAATTTTTTCACAGGTGTGAATGGATTTAGAATAAAGAGTCTGCATTTTTGTGGTTTGAGTCTATTGGTTTCGCACTAGTGGTGTGACTTTTTTCATAGGTGTGAATCCATCTGCAATGAGAAGTCTACATTTTTGGGGATTGGTCTGGCGCTTCCACACCTTCGGTGTGAATTTATTCACAGGTTTAAATGGATCTGGAATGAGAAATCTGCATTTTCGTGTTGGGTCTGACACTTTCCCACTGTGGGTGTGAATTTTTTTCACATGCTGCTGCATGCACAGAGTCTTCACACAATGGGTGTGATTTTATTCACTACTGTGAAAACGCTGAACTACACATTTGATATTTAGGACCATAGGGGTGTTTTTTACTCATTGATTCATTTTTTTTTGTATATATTGGTATGCATTATGGGTTTAGGGATCATTTCTTGTGGTGTTCATAGTTGACATTAATTTTCAGGCATGGTTGTCATCTCTTGTATTCTTTGGCTTTTGTTAATTGAGGGTATGATTTACGCTCTCTTTTGGTTAATTAAAGCATATTATTAATAAACTTTTAATTAGCTTATAAAAAAAACCGTAACATATTTTGAGCAGATTAATTTTTTTCGCTAATTTGAGCGGAGTAATTTCGAAATAGGCTAATTCTGCATGACAATGATCAACTTTTATGTTTTCGCTCAAGACACAACGTGTTGAGAGCACTTTGGGATTCACAATTGTGGCACGGAAGTTTGGACGGTTTGGTTTGTGTCTTGTGATACACGTGCGGACCGAAGCTAGGGGCGGTGGCGATTCTAGATTCTCACTTGTCTTTCCGCATTAATGCAACTACCCACTAATAATAAAGGATTCACATACACGTGTATATGGTAGTATTACAAGGCGAAGTTGCTACTCGTTCTGGTCTCAAATATAAAAAAAAAAAATACATGCATCTGGACTATATTCTCTCCGGTCTCAAATATAAGAAAAAAAGTACATGCATCTGGACCATATGATCCAGATACATGTATTTTTTTTCTTATATTTGAGACCGGAGGGAATAACACATTTTTATTTGATGAGAGTCATTCCCTATTTTAATTGTGGGATTTTTATATAAATTTTACTTAACAGATATATACTGATTTTTTCATATTTTATTTTTTATACTTCTCTCTATCTCTTTTTTTTTTTCTCGTATTCATGCATGTGAACATATTATTCTAGCTTTGTTCTCTTCCTATAATATTCACATTTTAAAAAAGTGCAAACGAGGTGTAACTCCAATAGTTTGAAACACTCTTTAATTTATTCTACTTCTTTAAAAAAGAAGTTACATAGGTAATTTTCTTTCTTTGATCTCTTTTCGAAGAATGAATTAACATGTTTATTTATTCTAGATTGGTATAGTGCAGTGATGAGTAATCAGTGAAAGCCGACATTACGACGCGTTTTTGGCCATCCTTCACTTCACACCCTTCCAAGTTCAAAATTTTACGTTCGTGTTCAAATCTACTTGCTGCTTCTGTTTCTTTTTGGGTTTAGGGTGATCAGTTAACTCCCTAGTAATCAACATATACATTAGAGATCTAACTCATTAATTCACGTGTATGTGTGTGTGTGTGTGTATTATATTATTTTCTTAACAGTTTAAGCTTTGGATACTCTCAAAGCTATAAAGTACATGATATGTAGATTTAGATAGATGTAGTATGAAATGAAACTGTATAATAATCTTAAAATAACTACGATTAATTAGTTCTTTATTTTATCTATTTTTTTTACAT
Organism: Glycyrrhiza uralensis; assembly: GCA_030159175.1. Taxonomy (NCBI): domain Eukaryota; kingdom Viridiplantae; phylum Streptophyta; class Magnoliopsida; order Fabales; family Fabaceae; genus Glycyrrhiza; species Glycyrrhiza uralensis. The sequence goes on from BRZY01000005.1 coordinate 47,852,823, forward strand.
AAACATTTATGAATCTATAAGGTGTTTTTTTGGTGAGTTTTCAAAGTTCTCTTATCTGATTTTTCACATAAACATCTATAAATTTATGAGGGTTATTTTTTCGTGAATTAAGAATCAAATAATTATGTCAGATGAAAAACTCCCATAAATTATAAAATTTAATTCAAATTCAACCATGATATATATAATAACTTTCTTTTTATCAAACAAACATTTCATCAACAAGATATATAAATAGCAGGACGATATATTAATATCTTGAAAACAACATCATGAAAACTAACGCAGTGACTAACAAGAACGAAAGAAACCTTGGGTGGTGGCAGTGCATCACCTATCCTCTTCATTAATGATCCCTCCAATTCCCAGGAGGAGGCTCAGAAGAAGAACCTCCAAATTGCATAGAGAATCTGAGAAGCTCCTGTTGCTGCTGTGATAGTTGTTCAGAAGATGAAGATGAAGATGAATTAGACGGGTGAGAAGGATTAACAAACATGTGGTCTCTCCCGTAGAAACGAAGCATATCCTCATTGAAGTTGCTACTACTCCCACTACTACCCTGAAGTTGTTGTTGTTGTTGTTGTGGATATTGAAAGGGACCTGCTTGAGAAAATTGTAGTGGAAGATGAGCAACTGGGTTATTAATATTAGATGGCTGCTGCTCATTAACTACTTGATGATGATGAAACTGATCTTGTGTGAGGTGGTGGTGGTGGTGGTGGTAGCCGAATTCGGAAACCCTTTCGGGGAAATTGAGCTTAGCTTTGCTTCCTTTGAATCTGAGAGCAGCTTCATCGTAGGCAAGAGCCGCAGCCTCTGCAGTTTCGAATGTTCCAAGCCATACCCTTGCTGCCTTCTTTGGATCTCGAATCTCTGCTGCCCACTTCCCCCATGGTCGCTGCCTCACTCCTCTATAGTGCCTTCTTCTTACACTCCCTTCATATAATCACACATAAATCTATCAATATACATATACATATACAAATATATACATGTACGTACGTACATGTTGAATATGGTGCACTTAAAGTGCACCCCCGTTTATAAATGGTGCAACGGGGCCTGATGTACTCTGGGCAGAAATTAATTAAATTGGTATCAAATGAAAAATTTATACCAACTTAATTAATGGCTATACTACTTAAAAATTAGTGCACCGTAAATGCTCTCATGTTCAATTATAAATAAATATACATATATATACACGTCTCGTATAGGTGGCTTATTTGGTTGAGTCAAGGGATATAAAGTGACCGTGTAAATTGGAGTTCTGAGGTTCGAACTCCTCCTTCCGCCCTTTCTAACAACAAACTCATTAATACGTATTACATGCATAAATGAGTGAATGTGAAAACAATTACATCTAATTTATAAAAACAAAAACTGAAGGGTTAATGTACGCATAAACCCACACCATGCCTTGCAGGGGATGATAATGATGATTCTATAGGTTACAAAACAATTTAAACCAGCATTTGTGAACACTTTGACCCAGGAAAAGAGTTGTCATATCACAAACATCGGAAAAGGGAGATAAGAACAAAAACGGAGAAAACCAAAAAAAAAAAAAAAACTATCCTTGTTTGTAAACATCAACCTTATTAAAACGCTGACTAATTATTTAGTCTTCAAATCCAATTTGATGAACCCAATAATAGTAATATATCATATATTACAACTTATAATCATAGGTGTGAGGAGAGTGAGGCATATATATATATATATGCACACTGATCACTTACCTTGTTGATCTTGCTGAGCTGGTTGTTGGGATAGTTCAATATGATTTTGGATTGAGGAGGAACCATGCAGGTGGTGAGGTGGGTGATTGTTGTCGGTGCCGCCAATGACTTGAGTGAGGGCGGAGACCATCGCCGACATATCTTGCTGTGACCTCTCCGAATATATCGGGAACATGTTCTCCTCTATTTCCTTCCCTTCTTCTTCCGAATTACAAGCACCACCGCCACGTGTCCTTCTTTCCATAGCAACTGATTGATATATGATATATAATATATATGCAGGGCCTATAATTAATTAACATGCAACAAGGTATATATGATCAATTATTTTGTGAAGTTCACATAGCCGTGCGTATATATACTGCAAGTGAATACTTAACTAACTTTCTCTGATTCCATTAATTCATCGTGGGACTGGGGATTGAGGATGTTGTGTGCATCATCAGAGTGCCAAGATGTTTAGATCGATCAAACGTAAAGCAGATCCAAAGAAGAAAAAAAAAGGAATTATATAGATTTAGGAGATGAGAAGGGAAGGGAGGGAGGGAGGGGGGAGAATTTAGGGTTTTGGTTCAATGCTTTATATATATGTGTCGATGCCTTGTGTGTGAAAGTGTGAAAATTAAACAATGAGCACTGGAGGCTCCAAAGGTGACACATCAACCGCCCAAAATCAAAAGTTCTTTGATTTTTTTTTGAAAGATGTTTTGTACACACGGAGATAGAAGAGAAACAAGTGATAAATGTGAAATATTAATATTAGATTTATTTATTAAAATTTTAAATTGTACCAATCTTAATTTAAATATCATCTAGTTAGAAGTTTTTTTTTTTGTTGATATTTTGAGTGATTTATAATGTTAGATTTTTTTTACCTAATCATTAATATTCATTAGGTACATGTTGTGCTGCATATTCTATTTATTTTTATTTATTGATTTTTCGAAAAAATTAAATTATATTAGTAATGATATTTCACCTGAGCTAAAACACGTTAATGAAATTTTGTTGGAAACACAAATGTGTATTTCTAAGAAAATTGAATGGTAGTCAAATATTTTTTTTTGTCAACTTTTCCATAATATATTTAGGAATAGGTGAGAACAAATGAAAAAAACTATTCCGGTATCAAATCGCCGAAGAACTTATCTTTTTCTTGAGGTTTACATATATATACTTATCGATCAATATGATCCGCTCCGATTTCCAAACCAAATTTCCATGGTTTAAGTAAAGCGCCTATCTTGTGATTGATTGAATTAAGTCTTTTCCTTTTCTCGCTAAACTTGTTTCTTTTGATCTTTTTTTCCCCAAGTGATTCTGAAACACTTTTTCTTTTCTGTATTCTTTTATGAGGAGGGATTCTTCTTTTATTATACTATTTACATAGACGATAAACTTCTCAATAGTTGTAACACACACGATGGATTTTTCTAAGGCAATAATTACATAAGCCTTTTCTCATTTAATTTAGTTCAGAAATAAAGAAAATGACACAGTTTAATCTTGATCAAATTTGTATATAAAAATATTTTATACAATCATTCAATAATATGTCATCGTATTATTAAAAATTTATATACAAACTTTAATCCTGTGACAAAATATTTTTGTTGTAAAAAAGATGATCAAATAAAGACTTAATTGCAATACTTTTAGTCCCTTTAATTTGGACTGTAAGCAAATTTGGCCTTCCAGGTTTTTATCAAGCCAATCAAAATTTTCTATTTTTAAAGTTAAGCAAATATGATTCCCTCCTCAATTTTCTTTTATTCAATACCTGTAAATTCTTATTTTTTATCAAAATATTTGGACATTTATAATGAATTTGAAATGCAAAATAGTTTTACATGTTCGGGAGTTGAATAGGGTTTAAAGAGGGAAAATTTCGATATTTTAATTGGTGAGTTTGATGTAAAAGAAGGTTTAAAACAATTTAATTGTTTCAATTTGTGAATATTTTGGATAAGTTATGATAATTTGAGTTTAAGTAAACGACGAGTGATAGAGGACTATTATGATTTTTCCATGTATGTTTAATATTAAATTGAGAATATATTATTTTTCACTTGATTTTCTATTTCTTAATATTCATATAAAAAAGCTAATTTTTTTACTGTTTCTTATATAAACATTTATAAATTAAAAAAAGCTAAAATAAAATAATACTTTAATAATTTTTTAGTAAAACTAGAGAATTTAAAATCAAACCAAACAAACTTTAATGAAACTTGAAGCCTTGGAGTGAAAAGATATATTTGCTTTTCCTAAAAAATGCCAGTCGAAGTGAAGGGTTTCTTCAAATAACAAAGGACGGGTCAACTAAAATAGGGTTTCTTCCCTTTGTAATTACTTACTATTTTGGTTTTGGATCTTCCGAATCATTTCCCCATGAGGTCCGGCCCTCCCCCTTTTTTTTAATGATCTTTGGATAAAAAGGCACCCAATTTAATTCTTGTTTCCATGAGTTAGCTATGTAGAGAGAGAGAAAGAGAGAGAGCATTTAAAAGAATAATGTATGATATCTATTTTTTTTTAACCATGTTATTGGTGCGATGTATTTACCGGTTGCCACTTTTAGTGGAATCTTCTTTCTCAACCACATTTTTTTCATCCATAAGGCTTGAACTCGAGACATTACTTAAGAGATTCGAGTCCAGTGCCATTCAGACTAATGTAATGTTGGTAATAATATATGATAACTTGACAAAAAAAAAAGAATAATGTATGATAATAATAGTTAGTTAAAAAAATCATCAATTAAAATTATATACATATACACACACACACATGTATAACAGATTATACAGTCCATGGTTGTGATTTTACACTTTTTTTTGGTCAAGTACAACTTATTTTTTAAAGCACATGAAAACAAGTATCATAGGTTCTCCGTAGACTGCGGAAGTTACTTTATCTTTTTTTATTTTATTTTTGCAATGTGTTGGGTAGTGTGATGTTGATGTTCCTTTACTTCAAAACTTCATAAACTGGCAACTCAAAAAAAAAAAAAACTTCATAAACTTTATATATAACAAAAAAAAGGATAAATACCCATCAGTGCAAGCCTCTTGTGAACGAGATCAAGAGCCTGTTTCATGATGCTGGGAGCATTCAAGTGCAGCATGTTTACCGTGAAGCAAATCAAGTAGCGGATTTGCTAGCCAACCATGGGCTTAGTTTAGATATGTCTAGTAGAATTTTTGAGTTTGGTCTTGATTTTCTGATGAACTCTCTTTTGGGAGATGTCTGTAATACGTTCTTCCCTCGTGGGTTTTGATTGTTTTCTGCTGTAGTGGGGCTGTTGCCCCTCTACACTCACCAAAAAAAAAAAAAAAACATTGTTCTGTCGCGCTAGTAATCTCCTAAAATCCATAGTATACACCCCGCTTTTGCATACTAAAGAAATTCTTCAATAAACTTATACCCATGTGTGGTAGACTAATAAACTATTAACACACTATTAATTAAATGATTAATGTCTGTCGTCAAAAAAACCAATTTAATTGATTAATGTCTATTATAATGACCTTTTGCACTAGTCTACAACAAGAATTAAAGTTCCCAAAGTCCAATGGCCGAAAATTAAGTTAATAGGTCTTAATGGACCAATAACATTAGGCCACTAGGATTGAGTTAGTGTAGGGGGGTTTGGGTAGTAAACATGAGTTCACAGGTTCAAACTTCAATATCACTATTGTGCACCAAAGAAAAAGGTGGACCAATAACAGTCAATGGCATCAATCATTTTTGTACGTCAGGCCAAGTACTGCACATTTGCGTAAGATAAGTTTCTTGGTATATCAAACAGGGAAGGACATTATCCCCTCTAACTAGTGACAAATTTCTACTTGGAGGAAAAACAAAACGCAGGTTTATGTGGCCCCTGTATATGCATGTACATATGGCAGCAAATGGAACATGTCAAATTGCCAAACCAAGATTCCCCTCAATATTTGGACATGTGATTCAGCAAAGAGACTACGAATTTGCTGAATGCATGTGGTTGACAGAATTCTCTGGTGTAGAAATATTCCCTGTCTGCATAGATGGCTGATAATACTCACTTCCCATTCCAGTTTGTGATGTCACCTCTTGTATGGCTCCAGACCTGGGGGACAGTAGTAAAATTAGGTGTTAACAAAACTCACTTCACATTGGCAAAAATGCCTTAAGCTCATAGCTATGTATGCTTGTTCAGCAAACAATTATAAACTTTTAAATTGACTTTCATGCTTTTGATAAGGATATGGGGCAATGCTTTCTCCACCGGAACCTTAAACATCATAGTTTTCAGTCAATGAATCATCTCCTTGTTGAAGTTAAGAGAATTAATATAAATCCCTATGTCCGACAGGGATTGCAGAGATAATTTAAAGGATTTCAAGGATAGGAATAAAGTTCACCCATGAAAAGTTGAAAAATACCCTTGATTTGAATATGTTGCAGAGACAACTTCTTGAGGAACGTATGGATAATATAATGATGACCAAGCATGTGATTGCATCACCACATTGGCATGGCCCATATTCGCCAGGGAGGTACTGTAATCAGGTTGTAGATTTTGGGCTTGCTGATGTGTGTGTTGATCCATGTAGCCGACCCCATCTAGTGGGATAAGGCTTGGTGGTGGTTGTTGTTGTTGTTGTTGTTGTTGATGATGATGTGTGTGTTGAGGGTCTGGTAATGATTGAGCATAACTGCCGCCCATATTTGCCATGGAGGAATAAGAGTCAGGTTGCGGGTTCAGGATATTCTGGTGTGTAGAGTGAGGGTCCCATGACATTTGGGCATGACTACTGCCAACATGTGGTTGTTGAGGATCTTGCAGTGATTGAGCATAACTGCTACCCATAGTCATCATGGAAGAATGAAATTCAGGTTGTGGATGCAAGACATTAACGTGCGCATGTTGAGAATCTTGGAATGACTGAGCGTGGCCACTGCCCTTATTCATCAGGGATGAATGAAATTCAGGTTGAGGGTTTAGGAGATTCTGGTGTGTATAGTGAGGATCCCATGACATTTGAGCATGACTGTTGCCCACATTAGCCACTGGTGGATGAAAATCTGGTGGTGGGTTTAGGACACTCTGATGTGGTTGTTGAGGATATTGCAGTGATTGAGCATAACTGCTACCCATAGTCATCATGGAAGGATGAAATTCAGGTTGTGGGTTAATTATATTCTTGTGTGTATATTGAGGATCCGGCAGTGACAGAGTATAACTTCTGACCATCCTAGCTGCATAAGTTCCTTCTGGAGTAACAGCACTTGCTGGTGCATGAATCTGATTCCTTGAAGCATGGAATGGCACAGACTGTGCAGCAACTAAATTTGGCAACGAATTGTTGACAGGATAGGCACAACCAGGAGGCATCTCAAGTTCATTTACATGTCTATAGTTCAACTGCCTTGGAGCTTGATTAGGTGACATCCTAGACAAAAATGAATCCTCGGAAAGAGAGGTCCTTGACATCTGATGAAAAACACCATTTGCCGGTGGAAGTGGCAACATCGAGGGAGAGTGTATCTCATTCAAAACAGGATGTGTAGGTGCAGTTGATGATACATGCAATGGGCGAAACAATTCTAACAGACTTCTTACCTGCAACATAACAACAAATTCTAACTTAAAAGGACATAGTAAAAAAGCAAAGAAAAGAAAAGCAGACAGTAATAATTGCAATTAAAATCAATTTGCCAGAGATCAAAATGAAACTTACTTGTCTAATATTGAGTTCAGGATTAAATTTGTTGGAGCCCTTCTGATAATTATCTTGAATAGCATGTTTAAAGCGATTCTCTGGCAAGGGTAAACAGTCTTTGTAAATTTTGAAGCTCACCTGAACAAAATCAAAAAAATGAAAGCGGGCAAATGGAAAAAGGAAAAATGGAGCCTTGACAGATATGTTGATGTTGTCACCATTCAATTATGGGAACAAGAGTTACCAGAGGCACTCGCTGATTAGAAGCCAAAAACTTAAAGCCTTGACTAGTTATGACTTGTGAAGTTAATTGCCGAGCATTGACCAAAACAAGGAAAAATAAGGAAACCAAGTAGCCAACCACACAATGTTACAATGAAATAAAACAATAATGGTGACAACTTCAAAATAATCATTAGACATTATAGCTCACTGGTTCACTGCTAAGACTACAACAGAGTCAATGGTAGTAAGTATGATTTCCACATGCAAGAGGCAGGTTATAGTCTTGAAGCATCAACAATTTAACCGGCTAAACAAGGGTAAAAACTGTTAAAGATTGGATAACAGAAGTACAAAATCACTACATAGTTGGCACTTGGCATATTATATATGCATTTAAAATGAATTGTTTCTTCTTGCCACTCACTGGAAACATGACTGATGCCACCAACACCATTTCTACAAACTACCACTCAAGCCAGAGGATGCCAGTTCTACAGAGAAGTCCAATTTTTCTGGAGGGAGTGAGGAAGGGGGGAACCTAGACAAGTCTATTTAGGTTACCATCTGTATCATCAATGATTTAAAAGCTAACCTGAGCAGGGAATCTGCCACCAAAAGCTAATGGCTCTATCTTTAGCTTCCCAGTTGAGGTTGCTACATATGTGCCATAGAGAAGCTTCACATCAGTGTCAAACAGGAAAAGGTATGTGCCAGGGCTGATCTTCTCTACAGTGTCCTTTCTCCCTGCAGGAAGCCCAAAAACCCGGAACCGATAGCACTCTGGTTTTGTCATTCTATTGCACATGAAAATAAAGCCAGAAAGTTTTTCCTGGATGTCGGTGCCCGTTTCTTCTGCTTCCATTGAATCACTGCATAAGTTAGCAACAGATCAATTCAGGCAAATCTGACTACTCGAATCACTAAACAATGTCCAGTAAAATAAAAGAAGATACAAACAAGGGGAAATAGAAGGAGGGAAATTGAGATTTAAGAAAAAATGTCCGTGACAGTACATTTTATTTTCCTCACATCACATGCCTTCCCGGCATCGTTATTTTTTGAGTGAATCACCAAAATCGTCCTTAATATCATAAAGCACCGTCAACTTAATCCTTAAAAAGTTAAAATATCATCCGCTTTTACTTTTGTTATCTTCAAATCCTTCTTTTCTTCATTCCTCCCTCTCACAAATAAAGGTAACATTATCTCGAACAAATATGTTTTAATCAGGCACATTCACATAATCTAGTATTCGCACACTTATCTTGGCTCTTAACGAAATTTCAAACCATCAAGACAGGAAATTGAACATAAACCCAAACAGGTAATGCTGTAATAATACGAGAAACAAAGACACAGAATCAACTATAGTAGAAGAAACAGTTGAGTGTACAGGTCCATCAAACTTGCTATTTATGTCTGATGATGATAACAAACCCTGATGGTGTCAAGTTAACCCCTCCACCCCATCAAGCTTAAAACCGCTAAAATAATAAACAAACAAATGAAACCCAGTAAATGCAGTTACAGCGAATAACAAACCCCCAAAAAACTAAACATGCCGAGAGTGAGAATTTCATTTTGTACGCAATCAAAACAAGGCATCATTTTGGAGAAAGAGGAATAGAAAGAACCAAGAGAGAGAAGTCAGGAACGAACGAGTGAGGGATTTTTGTTATACCTAGGCTAGGTGGATGGAAGGAAGGAAGGAAGGAAGGGAGAAAGTCGTGTCGGGGTGAGTAACACACCAAGGAGGGATAGTAAAGTGACGCTACCTCATACGAAATGGATGGAGCCCTCAATCTTCTGAAAAAGGGATTCTTTGTGATGCCACGTGTGCCTTGGACCCACATACACCCATAACTCAGGTGCATTTTTGGTTGGAGATATAATGTAAAAGGAGTGTGAATAGCAATTCGCACACGGCTAACTACCAATATTAATAGCGATTTCCTCTACTAATTCCAGCCCCTTACCCTTTACTTAATTGGGCCCAAGGTTTAGCCCAAGTATTTTTTATGCCAAGACATTTATAAATAATTTTAAAAATCTATTTTGAAAAAGTAAAAATCATGTTCCATTAGGATTTTGAATTTGATGAGTACTTTTTGCTTTTAACAAAAAATGTTCAAATAGCAGTTTTTTCAGTTCCAAAACACGGTCCCTAATATTTAGAATCTTAAAGATTTGACTGTAAAATACAAATGCTTTTCCTATCAGTTTTTAAGTCTTTTAAAACACTAAGAATCACAAAGATTTTTTCGTCAAAAAAAAAAAAAAAGAATCACAAAGATTTAACCGTAAAAACACAAATTATGCGTTACTTTTAGTTTTCAAGTCTTCTTTCAAAAAATAAAATCACAAACTAGCTCATTATTATAGTCAAACTATTATGAATATATTATAAACAACCTTACCTTACAACTGTAAGAGAGTGGTTTCATAACTTGAACCCATGATCTCTTAGTAATACGACAAGTCGACAACTGCTCTTTTGCTATTAATTTTTTTTAATAAAATAATCAGGAACGTACGGTATCTATGTAACCCAAAAACAATAGTAAAATACACTTTGCCATCTCTTGAGCAGGTCTTTCCCAGCCAAAATTTTCCTAATTTTCCGTTCCAAAAAAATTCTTCCCTTTACTCGGTTGCAACTTGCAACCCACAAAATTCCACAGTTCATATAGTAAAATTAACATTCCTTCCTCAAAAGTTCCAACTAAAACAAAAACTCAATATTCAGCACTAACAAAAGTTTGGAGACAGAACACACTACATGGCCAAGGGTAGTCTCACAGTCATTGGCAAAATAGGTTCTAGTAAACCTTGTGCAATCCAATGTTGAGATCAGAGGATATTGAAATGACAAGAGGAATAGACTGAAGCCACATAGCTCTGAAGACTCGTTTCTGATGAGCTCTTATAGATTGGGAAGGCTTGTGAGCATTATATCTAATATCAAAGATGTGAATTACTGGATCCACTGAACCAGATGTTATATAAAGTCCATCAGGAGACCAAGCCTGATTTATCAGAGCTGATTGAGAATCACTGCTTTCTTGCTTCCATCCAAAAGCATGAAGTTCTGTCTGCCTCAATCTAATATCAAATAACCGAAGCTGCTTCTCATGGGTCCTGATAGAAAGAAAAGCAGTCAATATACTGTAAACTTACAAGCAGCTAACAATACCAAGGAATAGCAATAGAAGAAAAATCTTGGTCTCAAACGGAAATAATTAAGATCAACATGGTACTGTTATGTTTCCATCTTAAAGGCAGGCTATACGGAATTCAATGTTTAAGATATTAACCAAAATTATAGTCACGTAGTTACGGCTTTAAACTCTCATTCCAATCAAGAATATGAACAACAAAAGGGAATATTCAGATCTTAACTAGGACAGTTGAACAGGCGCTCATCCTCAGATTGAAACTTGGGTGAATTTATCTTTCTCCATATTGAAAACTCTGATAAATGCACCTGCTGTATTATGGGCCAATCATCTCATTTGTTTTATCCTTGTTCACAAAGCACAAGGCAGGACCAAATGTCAATGGCACATACAAGACAGCTACATCCTAATATTTCAAGTTTTCAACCATATTTCATGTACAGAACCAAGTCTATAGGACAAGGATAAGCACAACAAACCACAATAACTTTCTTCACCATTATGCAGTTGTATGCATACAATATTTCCATCCCCTTCATAATTTCTTCCAATCAAAAGACACAGACACATGAGATAATAGAATGGTGGCTGTGCACCACATCCAGTAGTGTGGGAGTTTCAAGTTAGGTTACCAACTCAAACAATCTCTTTTGTTCCCATTTCCCTGTAGTTCACTGACAACTTACGCAATGAAAAAAGTTCTATCGCACGTTAGCAAACAGAGTAATAATGCAAGAAAGTTCATCTGGTTTCAAATTTCTTTACCAAATCTTATATTACTGTTTTCAAATGAACATAATTAATTTTCCCTAAAACCAAAAATTCAAGACAGATAAAAACTTGAAATTTGAAGCATGTTAAAATTTCTGCATACTACAGTAAAGCTTGTGAAAACTAAAGAAATACAGTTAACAAAGTGGACTCCAAAGCAGCTGTAATTTACCCTGTTTGAACCATGAATAAGTTGAAGTCACATGGATTGGGCAGGACACTCATGCATTTACTATCAATCTGATGTTTGAAATCTGCTCTTCCTACACCAACATCATACCCATATATTCTCCTGTCTGCACCAGCAGATAACACAATCTGTTTATGCTGCATACCAGCAACTCCCATGACAGCGGAAGAATGAAGATTCCTGTGCAATGCTTTTGGCTTCCATTTGTTCTCACCGTCCCTCTCACTCCAAAGGATAACACCATGGTCACTTCCGCCAGTTACAAAACATGTATTTTCCCAGGGCATAAAAACAATCCCATTGATAATTCCCTTAACATGAGGCTTGTCCTCTAAGAATTTTACACGGTCTCCCTGTCAATTACATACAAATTTTGCGTATCAATAGCAGTGACCAATAAAAGAAGCCCAAATACAAAGTTTTAATTTTATGACAAGGTATTTGTGTTAAAAGCCCTACCCCTTGTTTTTTATTCAGATTTGTAATTGATATTTGAGAGTCTCCACCATCAGCACTATATACTGAAAATAGGCTGTTTCCTTCCGGGTGCCAAGCTACATCTTCTGGCCATCTCCTCTGCTTTGGAGATACACAATCAGTAGTGCTAAGCAGAGAGGCTCCTGATCTACAAAAATACATTGATAGGAGAAAGAAAATGTGAGTTTGATTACATGGGTGGGTCGACTTTACAAGATTTTAAAGTTTGGTTGTAATGCTTTCCACTCCAAAAATCATGTACAATGAGGAAGAAACTGTCACTGGTAGAGGAAAGAACCATCATGTGGTCAAATTTAAAATTAAATGGGAAGAAAGAACTGCATCAGATAACATAGAACAAAGAAACTTGAAAAATTATTTTGGAAGTTTAAAGTCATAAAGTTTTCCATGCCAGAACCCCACATTCAAGGAGTGGAAGACTGATAGAGATAATAGGCAGTCAGCAGAAATGGAAGGAGCAACCGTAGGGAGTACAGAGTACAGACACATTTATGCTTGTGTAAAAACCTGATAAGTATCAGGCAGACTCCCCTTTCCAAATATTATATTTAGTACGTCTATTTATAACCAACATTGTCACCAAAATTAAGAATAAAAGCTCTCCAAAGCGCCACCAGACAGATAAATTAGGACATACCCCCTAGCCTGAACTTGCCACAAGTTGACCACTCCATCCAAAGCACTGCAAGAATTCCCAAAACGTAGCAATTATCAGACTTAAGGAATATATCAATCTTGTATTACCAGAAACATATATTACACGAGAGAAATCTAAATTGAGGATGACAAAAAATTACACAGTTACGTTGTCATTATGTCAGATACCTGACGATTAAAACATCTCTCAAACCATTAAAGATCATGTCAGAAAAATACACGAACAAACTTTTACAAAATTATTATTATTGTCAATGAATAAATTTTCAACAAATCGCCAAAAGGGGAGTTTTTTAGAAGTGAACCTGGTCACAAAAAGCTGATCATTCACAGGACACAAAGCAATACTCCTCAATTTCCTCTTGTGCTGACTTGAGATGTGGTTGCTTGTTTGACAGTGTACCAAGCTCGGTGAAGAACTCTTGCGTATTAAAGGAATCAATTCCTTGTGTTCTTTCTGTTCTGGAAAGCAAACAAAAATCTTATGAAGCTCAATTACAACCAAAAGCAAACTTGAGATAAAGAGGGCAGCAATAAGCCAACAAGTAACAGAAACAAAAAATTCCAGACAGAAGCACATAACCTTAGACATGGTCCATATACTAACCAAATATACCAAAAAACAAAAAAAAAATGAAAACCACCAGAGAGATGAATAAAAACAATCAAATAATCAAAGCCAGTGAATGTGTTACCAAATTTCCTTTTTGTCCCTTTGTCCTTGTTGCTCTCAACGTTTTGCTGCTCAGAAGAAAGTCTATTATGACTATGAGACTTATCAGACTTTCCTCCACCAGTGACAGGTGGAGTGGCTTCAGAATTTGAACTCATTGAAGCTTTATTATTAGCAGAAGACCTTGGCAAGAGTACAGGTGGCGAAACAACTTTTGGAGTGAGGGCAGGGATAACAAGTTCTGGTTTATTAGATTGAGTGTTGTTTTTGGAAGAACCCTCATTCCTATCAAATCCAACGGGACTGTTTGATCTGCGCTCTGTCTTGACAGCTCTAACTCCATCCTCTAAGGCTAAGCTACTTCTAGAAGACACTGCATTGGTTAATTTGGTTTGACCTCGAAGGCGAGCCAATTTGGACTCAGAATCTTGCAACCTTTTTTCCGCTTCTTCAAGCTACAATAATATTTCCACAAACTTTATGAGAAAAATAACAATAATAATGAAACCAAGATATTGATTTTGGATTTTGGAAGCGTAATAAAAAATAAATAAATAAGTAATAATGGAAGGGTTAGTAGTGGATGAGAAACCTGAGATTGGTAATAGGAGAGGCGGTGACGGAGGTTATTGACTTCGCGGGTACGGTGTTCGATGAGAGCCACCAATGCCTCTTCCTGTTCCTCCCTGCTCGTGCTTCCGTTCTGTTCTTCCTCCATTATTGGCTTTGGGCTCAATCGATGATCATCACCGTTTCGTATACTCGTGCTTTCGGAAACTAGTACCAGTTGTGTTGTGTTGTGTTGTGCTGTGTTCCCTCTCAATCTCAAATGAAACCTCGTTTTTGTTGTTGTCCAACTAGGCTAGGCGCACGTAGGAGGGAGAAGGGAGGGGCTGTGTTAATTTCATAATCTTTGGTTGGGGGGGGGGGGGGGGGGGCTATAAAGAAGATGATGGATGATGATCTTGGAAAATATTTTCTGCGTAATCGTAAAAACACTACGAATGAATTACGTTTCCTTCTCACAGACTACTTGATTGGATAGCCAGGGTCTGTTTTTTTTTTTTTTAATTTAAATTTAAATAAAAGTAGTTGGTTGATTAGTTGATATAAAAAATATGTCCCTGCTGATTTTTCTATAAAAAAACTATTATATATATAATAATGATTTCTAAAATAGTTATTACTTTTAATATTTTAATTTGTTTCAAATTATTTATCATTTTAAAAATTATGATATTAAGTTTTTTAATTTGAGTATCAAGGGGTCTTTTTTTTTATTTTACAAGAGAATAAAAGGGAAATTTAACTAAAAGGAAAAAATAATAAGCTATATAAATTTTATTTTCTAAAGTTATTTGTAGTGAGATAAAAAAAATTTAAAACATTTTTACTATAGTCAAACATTTTTTTTTGAAAGATAGTCAAACATATTTATTAACTAGTCAATTAAAAATATAAATTAACGTTATATCTAGGTCAAACAAACTCCTAACCAAGTCAATATATCTATTAAATATTTCATCTAAATGCATTGTATTTTTAAATTTTAAAAATGGTATGTAATATTTAAAATTAATGTGGGATAGAGTTTTATACTATAAAAAATTGAAGAAAAAAATTTTGAATCAAAATGCACCATTGTTTTTTCTAAAAATTTGATATAGTACGTTGTTTCAAAAAAAAAAATTTGATGTAGTACACTAAAATTTTAATTTACAGATATTAAATTTATAATCATGTAAAATTTTGATATTAATAATTTAAGAATTTATAATTGACTAGATTTAAGTAAGACCATTGAAGAATAACAAAAATTATGTAAAAGATATAAGGTGGAACAATTGATGCATAAAATAAGAATAAATTAAGAAAAGTACCCCGCACTGTAATAAAAAAAAAAAAGTACCCCGCATTCAAATATAATGACTATGAGTGATAGATTTAATTTGTGGTCTTTTCAAAAATTGTTTTCGTCGGCCTAACATATATCATCTCTTTTTTTCTCTCCCTTTAAACATCAGTGTTAAAGAAAACCTAATCTGAACAAGCAAGAGACGCACAGCGCATGCAGAATAATCACAAATAACAAGCGAAATAGCAATAATACCTGAACAAGTATTGTATCCATCAAAATCAGAATGTTCCAATTAAATATGTTCCCTCAACAATCCCATTATATAGACACAACAACAATCCCATAAAGAGGTCAACGCCAAGGGATATAAGGAAACAAAATTACATATGAACATCAAAGACAACAATTGAGAACAAAACGAGCAAAACACCCTTGAAACACGCAAGCAATGATGCGCACTATCTCAAGGGGACTGCAAATTTGATGTCATATATAGTCCCATTCACAGCTAGCCAAAATTTTTAAGCTTAAGTTAAGCCAGTTTCTAATTTTGTAAGATGGTAGCAGCATTTCCACGCAAAAATTTAGGAAAAACAAAGAAAATACTAGAATCATTGTCTTCATTCTGGTTATTTACCTCAACCTCCTAAAACACTTTGCAAGGCTCCTCTATAGGCAAAAATTGTGAGCCCCCTTTCCTACCGGCTCCAACGCTTCTCTCTCTCTCTCACACACACATGCACACACACCAAAAGATGATGTAAATATACAGTCTTCGAGTTGACATGGCATGCGGCATTGAACTGTTAGTGCTTGAGGCTAAATCAGTCAAAAGAATTCAGTGAAGAATCTATTCCATTAGCAGGCTCCTCTCCACTTGCCAAAGTTGAAGAATTCCCTTGGCTGCGATTCTCCTCGTTGCCGCCGCCGCCATTGCGAGATTTTCCAGCCCTCACTCTAATGTTGGTACCCAAGGGGAAAGGCTCCTGCAGAGAAAAATTAGGTCAATTTTTCTCGGGGTATTATCAGCAGAAGAACCAGTCAACAAAGGTACACTCATTGGGTTGCAAGCATAGCCTTTAAATGGAAAGCCCAATCTGTTAAAATGCACATGATGCTAGAAACAGTCAAAACCACAACAACAACAGATAGCATTTTAATGCCATCAAAAACCAGCTCATGTCAGAACCATAATGCTTTAGTTGTTATGAGCAAGTCCTATAATCATTTCCGGGAGCATTCATACAAGAAACTCTTTCTTGCCGTACTCGATGCATGAAAGAAATAGGCACCTAATGTGATAACATTAAATAGCATGCAAAAAAATTTCTTCGTAAATTCGAAAGCCTGTAATGTAACTAGCATCAGCCCAACTCATAAATGTTAACATCAGTAAAACCAGATCTATGGAGCAAAATATCTGTCGGGAGAATGTTGGTACTATAGCAGTTCCCTAATGCGGTTACAAACAGGAAAATAGTCACAGCTAAAGAACAAGCTGATTTACCGGATCACCAGCATTCGGGCCATCTGTATGGAAGAGAATAGGGCGGCAACGTTTATCTTCGTTCATCAGGCTTGAATTCTGGAAATGAGCAATAAGAGCAGATTTTCCTTGAATTCGGGCATATGCAAGTACGGCTACCTTTTCACTGTTAAACTTCTCCCATTTTTTCCCATTAAAAGCCTGCAAACATTTCTTATCTATTAGTTTTATCAACTCGCGCAGAAACAAAAGAAACAGATGAACTCAAAGTTCATATTGCATACATAAATAAATCAAATTAGTAATTACATAAGAATTCTCAAATAACCTGGTGGAATGGAATTATTTGACCGGGATCAATCATATTAATGAATGCATAGCCAACGTTACATTTGTTCTGCAACCATTTGTAGAAATGACTTAGAAAAACATTTATGACTGCTTCACTTATCATAAGAGTCAAAAACACCAAACAAATACTTGCCTTGAAATCAATTGGCAAATACAGAAAATCATAAGTTCCCCGACACTGCTCATCTATGGCAGCAAGAAGCATTTTTGAAGTATACCTGCCAAGATATTTATGCGCATATAAAATAGAAAAGAACAAATCAATAGATCAGTGCCAAAGAATTTGCACACTTTACTACCAGTAAAATCCATTACGGTAAACCAATTGATCAATATAAAAAGTATATGTAAAATATGCATGGCAAGTAAAAATTAAAAGTGTGTCATCACAAGTATTAGCAAGCAAAAGAGTGAAGATAATATTGGCATGGCTAATGCATCAAAATGAAAAGGGCAAGAGCCAAAAGAAACCTATGTAACTAACAATCTTGCCAGTGTAATGTTCTTATGTAAAATGAAGATGAAAAGAAAACAGGATAAGCAGCAAAAATGTACAAAAAGTAAGGAGACAATCGGCATACTTGTTGGGAATATTTTTTATCATAAGCGTTGTTCGGTTGTCTTCACCACGCAATATGCGGCCTAGGTCGAGTTCATATTGTTTTTTATCAGCATTGTTATTGTTTGCTTCACTTCTACGATGATAGAGGTTTCTCATCCGTTCATTGGTGGAATCAAATTTTGACATTGAAGTCATGGGAAGTCTCCCAGGGAAAACATGTGACAACTGCTTAGGAGAGCCCTGCCCAGCATTGGATGTCAATTCGGTACCATTCCCAGCAACATGAGAAAACATGTTGCAAGACAAGTCCGAAGGATGCAATTGCCAGCTACCATGAAAACCTGTACTTCCTAGAGATCCCAATCTAAAACCAGAAGCATCAGGAGACTCTCCCAAGTAAGAATGTTGTCTTTCCCACGGTGAGGCGGTAACAACTGGTGCTGATCCAACATGATGGTCTATATGTGATGCTCTCAGCACATGAGGCGGTGTCCTGGGAAAGCTGGGCATCTGTGGAAGGCATGGAGCACAAGCACCATTAACAAAGGATGGTGTTTTCTGCCAAAGCACAGCATTTGATGGAGGTTGCTGATGCAAGTTGGAGCTATTCCACATTTGATAAAGCTGACGATGAGGAAGGCTCCCATTTCCTGATGGTCCAAATTCCAAAATAAAACAAAGATTTCATACGCCAACATTCAAGTATGGAACTATTAAATCCAAATTAGATATCTCTTCAGCCTACAACTACCCAGCTTTTACCACTTATGGATAGAGGCTAACTCCAAGAAGAAGATTGAAATCGAAATGATTAGTCTCATACTCAGACAGACAAGTCTAAATTTATTTAAATCAATAGTTAGCCTTTTAAATAGCAACCTATGTTTTTGATGTTATTAACAAATGACACTATTGAAAACCCAAACTTCGTCATTAATTGGACAGTCCAGCCCATTATTGCAAGGTTTTGATTTCCTAGGATGCCATTTAAAGTAAACAATAAGTTAACCTTTGCAATAAACTAATCCCTTCCTATCACAATTTTATATAGACAAGGAACCATTTTGAAACTGTTGCAAATAAAGTATGATTATCCGTGAAGCTTTTTTACCACATTAAACTTACCTCCTGCATTAAATTCTGCTAGGTTCCCAGTTGAGCCCATTCCCTGAATGTGCCTGCTGTCTGATGCTTCTGTCGATCCAGTTCCAATATTGGCAGCCATGTTAATGGTGCTTGAAAAGTTGTAAGGACTACCATTAGCTAAACTATCACGATACTCAGGTAAAGAATGAGGTTGGAATCTCGGAACAGATGCAAATTTTATTGCATCTACAACATTACTGGATTCAGAGACACCAGATACTTTTCCAGCAGATGCCCCTCTTGCGCTTGCACTCTTGTGAATGCTAGAATTAACATGGAAGAATGAGTTATCAACGAAAGTATTCAAAGGTAGCTGTGATGCAGACTGAAATCTTTGATTATATCCATTTTCCAAGCTGCCACAGGATGCAATAACTCCAGAAGACAGTCCTGTAAATTATGTCTAGTGAGACCAAGAACATCTTAGCTTCCTAGGGGAAAAAAGATAAGTCACAGAATACAAAGCCATACCCTTCTGTCTTAATAATAAGCTGTCATTGAGATTATGACCAAGATCAGGTTCATCTTGTCCCTTCTGAGACTGCTGCATCATACTACAAAAAACAGGGTTTCCATGATTGTTATGATAAGTAACTTTTTAATAAACGAAAAAAGTAATATTTTTTCCATCAAGGTGATTGATAACAACTTTACACTCTATTATTAACCTAAAAGGGTGAATACTGTCAAAAGTTACAAAAAATTAGAGAAGAAAACTTAGTCAAAGTAAACAAGAAGTGGTAATAGCCACCATGTTGCAATCCTAGGATGGCCAGGTTCAAGCTTGATGTGCTTCCCAGCAAAGCAGATTCCATTCAATGCACGAAGAGAAGCTTCTGCACCTCGGACATCATAAAATTCAATAAATTTTATATGATTCATTTCTGGATATTCATAGATCTGCAATAACAGGTAACATTTATGGAGTTGGTATCACCTTTTGAAATACAAGCACTAAAATGGATGAAAACCAACGATGAACAACTTACTTCTTTAATTTCTCCATAAAACCCAAAAATATGTTTAAGTTCATCATTCAAAACTGATGAATCAAGACCAGATATCATCAGTGTACCATGGCCAATATCCTTCTCTGGAGGATTGCCCTAACATGTCATCAAGTTGAGATATATCAATAAGCAAGACATAAAAAACAGGAATGCAAGCAATTGAACAAGCAAAGCATATAGCAGTAATATTAAAAGATGATAAGATGCACAACAAAAATACCAATGACCAAATGATAATTGTTGAAATATAAGAAAATATATCATAATATCTTTATATTATCCTAGTTTATCTTGTAGGATTAGTTTCCTTATTACTTATGATTTAGAATATCTCTTAGGATTAGTTTCCCTATTTCCTAGTTATTACCCTGATTTGTTACTCTATTTGATTTGATTTGATTTGATTAGGATTAGGATTAGGATTCTTCTATCCCTATATAAAGGGGTTAGTTGTCGGTCCGTGTATTCAAGCAATTAAGTTATCATTTAATCATATTATCATATTCGTACGTATATTATATTTTCTCTCCTCCGTCTCTACTTGATACCCTAAAATTCAACATGGTATCAGAGCGGTATCATCCTCCGTGACCTATTCGGTCCACCGTTCTCCGTTGCCGGCCACTGTTATAATCATTCGGCCATCTCTACAATCTTTTACTTGCTTCCGCATTTAGCCGCCTTCATTGTAGTTTTCTTCACTGCCTTAATTGCAGTCCTTTTTTTGCTGCCTTGCGGTTTTTAGCACCTTGTGTGTGCCTTTGTCTTCCATTGGACGTTGCCCACCGTGTCTCCGCCGTCCGCCGCCACCGGGAAAAATTTTCCGGCGATTTTTCAATCGAAACCACCATCATCTGACTCGCCTTTAGCCGATCTACACTTTTTGTCAAAGCACCGACACCGGATCTGGCCTCACGTGCTCTCACGCGCCGCCACAAGTCGTTGTTTTTCTAGAGCGTGTAACCCACGCGCCTCGCTCTGGGCCGCCGTCGACACCGCCGTTTCTTCTGTTGTGTTCGCCTTGCCCTTCCGGTTTGTTTGGGACCACTTTCAGGTTGTGGGTCCCACTTTTGCAAGGTGTTTTGGGCCCTTTTTTGGTCTGTTTTTCCGCGGTTGCCTTTGGGTGTTTCATTCTGGTGTTTTTCAGTGCACGTTGTAGCTGTTTTCTGGGCTTTGCTCGCTAGTGGTTCTGTTTCTGGTTTGCCCCACTTTCAGTGCGTGCTCTGGTTCTGTTTTCAGTGTTGTTTTGCTTCAACTCCGTCTCTTTTGGTTGCTGTTTGGAAGTTGTTGTTCATCCGTTTTTGCACAAGTTGTTGTTTGGCTCGCTGTTGCTTCTTTGTGGCTGTTTAGAGTGTTCATCACTTTTTCATGGGTTGACAATGTCGTCGGCGTCTCTACGTAATTTTGGGCCATATTTTGGTTCCCTTCGCTGCAACTATTTTATGGGCTTTGTTTGCCCTGTGTGGTTCTCTTCTATGAGTTGTTATTTGATCGTAGTTTTGGCTTTGGTTATTTTTTGGCTTGTGATTGACCAGTGTTTATAGCTATTTTTCAAAGTTTGCCCCGCTGAGTTCATAGTTGCCCATCATGGTAGAGAAATATAGGGATTTTTCAGACCTCAATTTTCTGGGCACGTCTCTCGGAAAGGGCTACCCATGAAGGATTCTGACCAACAAGAAAGTTGTGTGAAGTGTCACCGTGTGAAGTGTCGTGGTGTGGAAGCCGCTGAGGATCGGAAAGGGCTATCCATGAAGGATTCTGGCCGGTGGAGGATTCTGACCAACGTGGAAGTTGTGTGAAGTGTCACCGTGTGAAGTGTCGTGGTGTGAAAGCCGTCGATGATGTTTTTAGTCCCACATTGAGGAGCTGTCCATTTATTGTTCCGATTTGGTTCAATGTTGTGATGCCCCGAAAACACACCAATCTCTTGTTAGGACTTCAGCCGTTGCAAGCGTTGTCCCATTATTGATTCAGCTTTTTTTGAAGATGGTCACCTTCAAGTTAGGGTTTCAGTCGCCGGAGTGAGCGCTATCCCATTTGCTGATAGTTTGGTTTGGATGTTGTTCGGTGGTTGTTCAGTTTTCTTGATTTATTCAAGATTTTTTTTTGGTCTGGTTACATTGGTTGTTAATTTTCTCTTCCAAAAGGGTATATTTGTAGCAAGCTTAAAGCTTTAGCAAGCTTTAGCTTGAGGGGGGGTGTTGAAATATAAGAAAATATATCATAAGAAAATATATCATAATATCTTTATATTATCCTAGTTTATCTTGTAGGATTAGTTTCCTTATTACTTATGATTTAGAATATATCTTAGGATTAGTTTCCCTATTTCCTAGTTATTACCCTGATTTGTTACTCTATTTGATTTGATTTGATTAGGATTAGGATTCTTCTATCCCTATATAAAGGGGTTAGTTGTCGGTCAGTGTATTCAAGCAATTAAGTTATCATTTAATCATATTATCATATTCGTACGTATATTATATTTTCTCTCCTCCCTCTCTACTTGATACCCTAAAATACAACATGATAATAATGGAAAAGGAATTATGCATACATGAGAAGTTATTAAGAAAGATGATACCTTTGGAATTGAATAATGTATATCAAGTTTCCTAGATCTCAATGACCTATTTTGAAGCGCTTTCATTGCATTTTGTGCTGCTCTTAGGTCATAATAAGAAATCATAACAAACCCGCGATGCTTGCAGGCAGTATAAATGGTTCGGATATCTCCATATTGCTGCCAGAACAAACAAAATAGTCCACTTACATGTCTTTATTAGTGCTATGAAGCGCTTCATTTAAATTCTAAGATAGCATCTACCAGCATAAAAGATTAAACTTTCACCTCAAAGAGTGCCTTTAGCTCAGAGTCTTCCACATTGCTATTAATGTTTCTAACAAAAAGTGTTCTAGAAGATTGTTCACCAAAAGGAATTTTTCCTTTAGTACCCCCCAAGTAACCAGGAACTCCATCCACGAAACTGGTTCTTTTTCTTGAAACTAGATGTTCGTCTACTTCCAACTCCATGCCTCCACCACTGCTGAACAAATCAAAATCTTCAAAATCGTCACTTGTTCTAGCATGAGCACTGCTTCCTAACTCATTAGTGACACCAGAAAACAGATCATCTTCATCGGGAAGGAGATCCCCTATGGTGTCAGCCTCAATTTCTTCAAGAGGTTTGTATGGTTCTTCCTCAGGAAGGGAACCAACAGTAATGGGATGATCAGACAGAACACCATTTCCCAATAACCTCACTGCACCAAGATACACATATAAAAACAGTGTCACATGAAGATACCAATTGAACTAAAGTAAAATTACAAAACCTAAAACATAGAAAACTTTTCTTAATTTCTTTTTGGTGCCGACAAAAGTGCCTTTTTTGTCTTGCTACATTAGGGAAGATAACAAGCATATATTCTGCTATGCTAATAATGATACACAAGCAAATTAACACAACAGAAACTTGCATCTAAAGTATTAGAAAGATTAAAAGGCATAATACCTATGATACATGTCTGCAACTATCTTAGCATGCATGAAAAAAGTTCTTACACTTTTGGCTAAATATATCGGACAGTGAGCTTGAGAATAGACTGCTTTCACGTGAGACAGCATTGGTGATAATCTTGTTCCCAATTAAACCATATGAGCTGGATGCCGGCTGCCTATGCACATCAGTCCACGATCTTGGGTGATAATTCAATGATTCTTTGGAATCCTTCAGCACATCTACAATGCCAGCTTCTCCACCAAAATGTAGGTTTTCTGAAATTCCCCCAGATAGACTAGTCTGTGACATTGGCAAGCCTATTTTTGCATTTCTTTCAAGAGTTGACGAAGCATTCAAAATGCTTCCAGATGATGCCGCCATTTCACTCTTTCCTGAAAATTTGAATATAGAACTTACTTTATCCGCAAATCAATTACCTGCTCAGCAAATTAACTGCTTATTATGGAACAAAAGTAAGCAAACACAAATATGGATACACACAGATATTACATATTACATCATATCCAATATCAGCATGATTAAAAAACAGACAAGTATGGGTATAAAAACCAAAATGGCATGTATTAACACCATTCACCACAAAATTTAACAAGTATAGTAGTTTTAGAATTTAAGAGTATTACTCTTGTTAAGGTTACTAGTTAAGCTACATCCATAATTATTTATTCTGAATGCAATATAACATTTATAAGTTGGAAAAGGAATGTGACAGAATTATGGCCTCAGAAGTCCAAAAATGGAAATATACTGTGTTTCAATTGAGACTAGAGAGGTGTCAGATAGGGTACACAAAAATATATGGAAAATCACCCCAATAAATTAACATGCCCAAACTCAAATTGATAGCAACTTGCCAATTTCCTAACTGAGATGTGAAACAGTGATCAAGGTCTGAACCTTAACTATCTGTTAGTTAATATATTTGGGGCATTAATGATACAATTGAAACACGGGTAAACCAGCACGACATGTAGGACTTTGTTGAACAATAACGAGTTGGTTAACCTCACCTTGTGGATAATCGTCATGAATGGATTTTGGTTTCCGTAATCCAGCATTCCTCTGCCCATGAAAAGTTCAAGACATGTTTAGAAAATCAATAGGTCAGAAAGGCAATAGCATTGAGGCCATAAAGAACAGGAGAAGTCAGTAGACATTTTGGGAGAAAAAAAAAGACTTAAGCCTTAGACTGTAAAATGTTTAATGGAACTGATGATCATTAATGTCTTGAGGTTATATGATAAAATTTGTTAAAAACCAAAATGAGACAATTAGGATAATAATCACCTCAGAAGCATAGGACATATCATCAAAAAAGTGGGATGAAGCAGTAACACCCCTCTGTTCCATTATTTCAAAAGGCATCCTGTAGCTTGTCCAGAAAAAATAGAAAGAGAAATATTACTGAAAAGCTCCTCACTTGCTAGGTTTGTTAGCCTCAATTCCCCGCCATCTGTTGGAAATTCAAGGTCATCTTCATCTGCTTGACAAACTAAAGGACAGAAAACCATAAGTATGGCAATCCATACCAAAACTGCTATTGGCAGAAAGAAAACCTGAGGCCATTTCAGACCCTGAAAGTATCATCCATCTCAAAATTAGGCCGCTATTAAGTACTAACATCAACCCATGCCCCCAAAACTAAAAAGGAACAGGAAGAAAAAGGGACTAATAGAACCCTACTAGAGCCTCCTCCGAGATTCAATTGTAAAATTCAAAGAGATTAGTGAAAAAAACTAACCCAAAAAATAGTTGCATCTTCAACTAAACATTACCAGAATGAAGGACAGCGTAGGATGATGTTAGGAAGAGAAGAAAGCTCGTTGCTTACCTACCAACGACCTAACAAGGTTTGGCCATTTGGTTGCCAAAAGAAAATGTAGGAAATTAAAACAAAAACTATCCATAGAAATTAGACCCCAATTCCCATTCAACTGTAACAAAACATCCCCCTCACCCCTTCATGACAGCTCTCCTTTTTCAAAAAAAAAAAAAAAGCATCTAGCTGAAGTTTACAATGCTCCACCTTGGTTCTGACACGAAATTAGACAGAAAGAGAGGGAATTTCACAGGGAAAGCCTTAAGAATCAACAGATCAAGGTGGGAAAAAAAAAATTCAGAGAGGGTCTAATCTGAACGTTAACAGATCAAAAACATGAACATGTAGAGGTCCTAATCTGACCATAAACCCATAACCAGTGGCACCAAAAACAAAAACACCAATTCAAAAATAGGAAGGCCATTTAAACACCCCCAGAAAAAAAAAACACAAACCATAATTATTTTTTTTCAAGGTAATAAATTCGCACCTTCTCAATTTGAACACAACCGAGCTAGCACAAAGCTCCAAAAATCTTCCTTATCTCGGTTTCTCCACAAAATTCAGTAAACTCTCCATCTAGAAACTCGAGAAGAAAGATAGATAGATAGATAATAAAAAAAACAAAACAAAACCAAACTGAATCTCGCAAAACGGTCTACAACATAGGGAATTCAGAAACAAGAGATCCCATGATGTTTGCTGCAACGAAAAGCTCCTTCCCTCTCTCTTTCCCTCCACATTGCTATCTCAGGTATTCTCCTCTATCACGAAGAAAATGAAGAAGAAAAAACCAATGCGTTTAGAAGGCAACACGGTCCTTCTCGAGGAGGATAGTGACAAAATAATCACAATTGGGGAAGTTGTGAAAGGAGAGAAAATGAAGCTTCCGGCACCGGAAAGAGAGTAGAGGCGAATCTCCGGCGAGGTTGAGCTCGCCGGTCGCTCTCTGGTTTGGTTTGGAGAGAAATTCAGACAACGCAACAACACGAGTTTTTTTTAGTCTTCTGACAGAGAAAGAGAAAGAAATGGGGTGTTAGTTGGCTTTGAAATGCAATGACGAGAAAAATAAAATAATAATAATAATTTAAAATAAAAAACTATAAATAAGAGAATATAATATAGGCGCAGGCCGCAGAGGGAGTGTGGGTTGTAATGTAAAAACTCCGTAATAATTTTTTTTTCCTCAAGTAAAACTTTGTAATAATGGACTTATACTTTTTTTAATAAGAAAATAAGAAGGATAACAAATTTAAACCTTTCTTGTGTGTACAATGGAGTATACGTTGAATCTCCGTCAAAAAAAGATGGATTATACGTTGAATCAAATCAAGTGTCTTTATTCTTTAATTAAAAATAATAATATGTTAATAAAAAATTAATTGTTAAAAATGTAAGGAAAAAATCATTAATAATATTTTTTTTTGTAAAGAAGCAGAGATAAGAATGATGACAAATACAGACAATTTATAATTTAAATCTCTTTATCTTTTTTTTATATAAATCTCTTTTATCTTTTGAGTCTAAGATGGAAGGTGAAGTGATATTTTAAATATATTAATTAATAAATGTTTTGGAAATGCTAAGATACACGATAACAAATGTATACATGAGACAGAATAATAACTATATATAGATGTTTAAAACTGATTCATACATTGACTGAAAAAAAAATTTCTTATATCTATTATATATATTAATAAATGTTCTGGAAATGCTAAGATACATGATAATAAATGTAAACATGGGACAAAAAAATATAATAGTAATATATATAGATGTTTAAAACTGATTCATGCATTGACTGTATAGAAAAAGTATTCTTATATCTATTATATTTATATTAATAAATGTTCTGGAAATGCTAGGATACAAAATAATAAATGTATACATGAGACAAAATAATAGTTATATATAGATGTTATTGATACAAAAAAAGGTTATATATAGATCATGTTTAAAATTGATTCATACTTTGACTGCAGAAAAAAAAAGTATTCTTATATCTATTACTTATATAATAATTTTTTATGTTATATTATAAGAGTTTGTGTCACGTGTCATTTTTTAAATTTTTTATTTTTAACCAAATAATTATTTTATTTATTAAATTTTTTCTATTTTTGTTAAAAAAGTCATATTTTATATGTGTTGGACCCGTCAACTAGTTTCAAGATAAATATTTATAATACTATAAAAAAAAGATAAATATTTATAAGAAATTTTTTATCTTCAACACAAACCATTATATTTTTTTCATATACATTATATTTTTTTGATAAAACAAATCATTATATTTATGATTTATTATTATTAATATAAAAAATAATCACGAACCTAAGACAATGATGTTTTTGTGTTTTTTTCCGTTGTTTATCAAAACAAAAGAGATAAGGATGTTTTTAGAAAAGGATAAGACAAATAAAAAAGTTGTGAAGAGTTATCCTAGTATATTTTCTTTTACCGAAAGAGTTATCCTATAGTATATAATATATAATAGAAATTACATCGGTAAGCCGAAAAAAAAGGAAAAAGTCACGTGGACACCTGATGAGGTATATATCACTAGAGTGAGATAGAGAGAGATGAGAGAAAAAGTAGTAAAATGATAGGATATCTGATGTAATAGTTAAAGAGAGATAGAGAAAAATGAGAGGTGTTGAATAGATAGATATATTTGTGGGTGTACATATATCATAACTCAAAAAAAACCGGTAAAGGTGCGTGGAACTAAGGGTGTTCGCGGCTCGGTTAGGTTTTGAGTAGGGATGGCAAAAAAACACGTACCCGCGGATATTTGTGGATAAAATCCGTCACGGGTATGGGGCGGATACCTTAATGGGTACCCGCGGATAAATTAAATGGGTATTTGAGGTACCCGCCAATAAATGGAGATGGGTAGTGAGGTACCCGTACCCGTTAGTAAAATTACAAAAAATATCATTTTATTTATATAGATACCTAAAAGTCTAAAATACCAATGCACAATTTGACAAATATTAGAGTGTGATGCATTACTTTTAGTTATTGTCTTTCTTTGTTTTAATATTGAACAAAGTGACTCCAAAATATATATTATTATTGTGTCATGTATTAATTCTCACACTCATATTTTTCATTTTATAGTTTTATTTGTTGTTATTTAATTGAACAATTATTGATATAACAATTGAGTTAAAATTATACGATTTGTATAATTTAGTCTTATTAATATGATGTTCATTATGACAAATATTGTGTGGAAATAATTTCTTTTAATAAATTTTTCGTAGAATTTTTTTAATTTTTTAATATCCATGGATATCCGCGGATACCCGTGAATTTCAAGGGTACCCGCTTAAACCTAGGTAACGGATACCCGCGCGGGTATGGGGCGAGTACGGGTAGCGGGTATATTAAACGGGGCGGGTAGCGGGGACCTACTACCCATACCCGTCCCGCCCCATTTACATCCCTAGCTTTGAGATAAAAGTCATCTGATCCAAAGTTTAAAATAGCATGCGGGTCGGCTCGGTTCGGTTTGTTTTCAAAAAAATATCCAATCCGATACAATCTGAAACAATGCGGTTTAGATTGGATCGGTTTTTGACTTTTTGTGGTTATAATTTTTTTAAAAATAAATATTAACCAAAGTGATTCCACTTCCGTATCACTTCTAGGGCCTGTTTAGATTTGCTTATGAACACAGCTTATGACTTATTCATAAGCTGTTTTGGGCTTATTTTTCATAAGCTACCTAGGATAGCTTATCAAAACAGCTTATGACTTATATAAAATAAATTTCACTATAATTTTTCTTCAATTATAAAAGTAATTTATACAGCTTATGTCATAAGCAGTAGATAAGCTTGTTATCCAAACAGGACCCTAATATATTTCTGAGTAAAACTCAATGACATATGTTTTAACAATTCTTGATGATTATCAATTATAAAGCCAATTTCTAAACATACATATGTCATTTCTAAAAAAATGTCTTATAGAAAAATAGTATTTGCAAAATCATATTCTAAACAAATAAAATGAAAAATGTGAAATAATATTTAACACACACAAGTCATTGTGAATTAATATTTAACACAAACACTACTTGCAAAAGTTAATTTTAAAAAAATACACAATATAACAATTGATTAGTAACATATATATGTAAGTATAAAAGGAATAATATTATAAGTTACGGTTCGGTTCGACTCGGTTCAGTTTTAGTGAAAATATTCGAAATTCGAGCAATTCGGTTCGGTCTTCCAAAATAGTCATCCAAAAAAATTCAAACAAATCGATTTTTAATCGATTTTTGACTTTTTGGATTAATTTTTAGTTATGTTTTTTGGATCGATTTGATTTTGAATACTTCTACGTGTAACTAGCTAAAACACATCACAATTCGTGACATGTGTTCCGCTTTTGTGAAAAAAAAAAAAACTGCCTGGAGAATATAAAATAGTACCATGCTGAATCTTCTCTCTCTAATTTTTTATTTTTCAGTTTTTCTAGTGAACATATTTTGAATTACTTTTATATAAAAAAATATTTTGAATTACTAGCCAATCAAAAAAATATATTTTGAATTACTAGCCCAGTAATAAAAATAGAAAAGTATTAAATTAAAAAATATATTTAATTTTGGGATCCCATTTAATAAAAAATATATTGTTTATTGTAATAAAAATAAAGTATTACTAAGTAGTACTTTATGGTAAATATTATTTTAAGAAAAATGTATTAAATGTTTTATGATAAAATCATTATTTTAAGGAAAATGCATTAAATACTTTAAAAAATTTAATGTATTAAACATTAATTTTTCAACGAATTTATAGTTTATTTTTTTTCCAATAGCTCTCTTTAATTCGGTCAAATTTTAAGAAATTCTTAATTTTCTAAGTATTTTTAATAAAATTTAAATATTGTTTCGTGAATAGTTTTATATAATCTTAACGAATTTCCTTAATTGGATAAAAATATTAAATATTTATTAAGCTTTTATAAAATTCAATATTTTAGGTGACATGAACATTCAATGTTTTTAATTTCATTTAAATTAAGATGATATGTGGAAATTTGTCACGAGGACATAGCATATGTTTTTAATACATAAAAAAGTGAAGTGATCCATTTACTCCATGAGTAAATTTGGTCAGAATTATTCCGTTTATTAACTCCTTATAAACATTTAATTTTATCAATCCAACCATTGTTGTAAGTCATAACTTACATTTTCAATGTCACTAAAAAGTATTTATGAAGCATATATATCATTAGTTGCATACTCTTCTAGATATAAAAATTGTCTACTTTATTAAGAAAAACACACAATCTAAAACAAACAAGAACAACATCCAGGATCACCGGTCAATCAGTGATTTTACGATGTTTTGATTAAGATCGATATTTCTGAACTGTTCCTAATTTCCGTCGATCATTCAATTGATCTAGCTAAAAAATCAATAAAATCATACGATCTTACGTGTGATCTTAACAACCCTAGATGAGATGGCTTTAAGCACACTAATAGGTCAAGTCATCTTTTCAAAAAGATCATAATAGACCTAAAAAGACAATGACAAATAACGAACTAAACCTAAACATTGAAATATTTTTGAATAAGCCATTATACTATTTAAGTAAAATTTTACTCTACCCAGCTTATTTCCACTCACCCCATGTGCAACAAAGAATTAAGAAAAAATATTGGGTTAAATATGTTTTTAGTCCCTCTAAATATCTGAATTTTGATTTTAGTCTATTAAAAAATAGTCAAACTATTTTAGTCCTTTAAAAAAAAATTGGATTTAGGTCATTTTATTGAATTAACTTGCTAGGTGGCACATTATGACTCATTCAACATGCCTATGTGGCACGAAACACTGATGTGACCTATCTACATGGCTTACATAAATGATACATCACCTGACACATCCTTATAAAAATATTAAGTTTTTAATTTAGTCACTCTCAAAACTGAAATTTTGATTTTAATCCCCCTTTCTCCTCCACCACCTCCCCCTTCCTTCCTCCTCTACCTCCTCCCATGGCTTCCCCCTTGCAAGCCACCATGGATTTTCTGAGTTCTGCTACTGCTCTTTTTCCTCTCTCTCCTCCTCCTCCCCTTTCTCCTCCACCACCTCCCCTTTCCTTCCTCCTCTACCTCCTCCCATGGCTTCCCCCTTGCAAGCCACCATTTTTATAGGGACCAATGTACATCAACTGAGCCCAAATTTCTATTGATACATTCATCAGAAAATACGAACAGCAGAAATCCAAAACTCCCAAATCACTTCCCTGGACAAGAACAACTGAAGAGGAGGAGGAAGAAGAAGAAGAAGACTAGCTGAACTCAGAAAATCCATGGTGGCTTCCAAGGGGGAAGCCATGGGAGGAGGTGGAGGAGGAAGGAAGGGGGAGGTGGTGGAGGAGAAATAGAGATTAAAATCAAAATCTTAGTTTTGAGAGGGACTAAATTAAAAATTTAATATTTTTATAGGAATGTGTCAGGTGATGTATCATTTATGTAAGCCACGTAGATATGTGACATCAGCATTTTGTGCCATGTAGGCATGCTAACTAGATCATAATGTGTCACCTCACAAGTTAATTCATTAAAATAACCTAAACCAAAAAAAATATTTAAAGAACTAAAATAGTTTGATTTTTTTTAGTGGATTAAAATCAAAATTCAGATATTTAGAGAGACCGAAAATATATTTAAGCCAAAAACATTTTAAGTTTCCTTTATTGGCTCATAAAAATTGGAGAATATTAGTACAAATAACCGTATATATGAGGTTGAGGAACAACTTTTTTTGTGTGTGTTATGTATCGATAAAAAAAAAAAATCTTTTGAGCTAGATTTGAGCTATTCCATTTAATAAATCTTGAACTAATAATGATCTATATCTATTGAACCGCATTAACTAAATTGATTGAAATTTGAATGCCACAAGAGCATGACATGATGAGATTATTTATTATCTCCATAAGTGTTTATTGGGTCTACAGGTGTGATCGGATATATGTTGGATAAGATTCTGCCTCAGTTCCACTCTCAGAACAATTGAATTAATTTTATGATTTTATCTTTTACTAATATATTGGGTTTTATTAGATTTATTTTTTCAAGGGGAATAACTAGAATCCGCGGATGTCGCCTCTTAACTCTCCTTCCTTTGGGTGGTGTGTGTGAATAGTCTCAGCTCATATATGTACCTGCCATTTTCCCCCATTCAGTTGCAACTTTTTGTTCTTATTACCCAACCACATGGCCAATCATTTATTCTCAACCTCTCATTCATCATTTTTTTTTTCTGGGTACATATCATTTTATATTTATCATTATAAATATATGGAAGCACCAATATTCGATTACAATTTTATACGGACTTGTGTCCAAATATTAAAAAGAGAAATAATTTTTGCACGTCATATGTTTGTAATATAAAGTAAAGAGTTTAATTATTATTTACCGACAGTGTAAAAATATTTTATACAGACATTCAATCATATTTTATCATAGTGTCACTTTATAATAATAATTTTTAAAATATTTGCACAAATATCTACGTAGTGAGATATGATTGAACGTTCGTGTAAAATTTTATTATACTGTCAGTGTATAGTAATTAAACTCTATAAAGTAATAAGTTCAATTTCTCGTTTACATTTGTCAAAAAAAAAGTTCAATTTCTCGTTGAACTTAAATAAATTGTATACTTAAAGTTTAAAATAATGTCAACTAGTACGGGTTAAAAATGAAAATGTATTTATTAAAAAATATTATTTTTTTAATTATCAATATATTAATATTACATTTTTAATTATAATTTTTTATTTCTTTTGGCATGAAAAACCTTAATTTTAATATACTCGCGTCTAGTAACACTGGAAAAAAATCTACAGGCGCATATAATAATTCGTGGGTACCTTAACTATTTCAACAATTATATACCGTATTAAAATCACTATTGGTTTGTTTGGACA
Organism: Glycyrrhiza uralensis; assembly: GCA_030159175.1. Classification (NCBI taxonomy): domain Eukaryota; kingdom Viridiplantae; phylum Streptophyta; class Magnoliopsida; order Fabales; family Fabaceae; genus Glycyrrhiza; species Glycyrrhiza uralensis. The sequence continues at coordinate 47,886,199 of BRZY01000005.1, forward strand.
TCGACAGGAAATGGAAGGAATAGACATCAAATAGGTAAAAAAAAAAATGGAGAGAGAAAGAATTATGGAGTGATTTTTATATACTTTATATACTGTTTACAGGGGAAAGTGTGAAAAATATATTTCTTGGTTGAAAAAAATTGAAATGAAGTAAAATATATTTATATTAAATGATTTACATATCATTTTAATATAATGATATATACGTGGATAAATAATTTATCACTTCAATAAATTTTTCTTTCTTTCCATTTTCTGTGTGAGGAGGAAAGATATGTGTGTGTATGTCACTATTTCCTCTCTTCTCAATTTACTTTTTTTTTTAATTTCTCTCAAAATAAATAAAAGATAAATAATATGCGTACAACTTTTTTACACTGATAATTCATTAAAATTAAAATATTTCTAATTATGTATAAAGGTATTATCCACAAACTTTCAAACCATCATTTATGTACTATCTTAAATTTGCATCCCACTTTCGATGTCCCCACACCGTTTAGGGACGTTTGGCTCCGGTTTGAATATTTTCTCATGTAATAATGTGGCTAAAAATGGTGCTAGTATTCAAGCTAGAGTACTGAAATTGAATTAGTGAGAATGATGATGATTTTGTCACACTGGGTTGATTGTTAACCAAAACAAACTCGAAAATGATGACTCCAATCGCTGACAGAAGTAAGGTGTAATCATATTTCAATCATCAACAAGTTCTAGTTTTTTTTTTTGAAGTCTGTGATCAAGTTCTAGTTATAAGGGACCTGAAAACAAGTTTACGTGCAACACGTGAACTTCATCCATTCGACTCAACTAGCTGGACGATGAGTACTCTTCATGTTGGCCAATGAAGGGATTGGATAGATAACAGTTTTTTGTTATGCGTTTGCATTTTTTAAATAGTAATATACCCCTTTGGATAGATAGCAGAGCCTAGGGAACCAGTTTTTGTTACATTTTTGGAGGAAACATCGGAATATACCCCTTTAAGAACAAAACACCTTAATTAAAATTACTCTAAAACATATCTAAACAATAGATTAATTAGTAAATGCATTTCATTCTGTTTTGTTTTACTCAACACCATTCTACCTCATTCAATTTCACCTCATTCTCTTTTAAATATGTAAACAAAGCATAAATTAGGGCTAAACATTGGTTGGTTTTGGTCGGATTTGATATTATAAGCCCCAATTCGTCCAAAACCATGGAGACAAAAATATGGTCCAATACCGTTTGTTTAGGGCATCAGTTTGGTCGGGTGGCGGGTTGGGCAAATGGATCCGAGTGTTTTGGGCCCATGACACATGCTGATTCAACATTTTCAAGCTCAAAGGAATTTCTAATCATTTTTTGTTTTTGCTAAATTTAAAAAAAAAATAGACAAAAAGTAGTCACGATTCATGAAATAGATCAATTTTAATTTTTATTTTAACAACCCAAATTTTATTTTAATTAGATTTGATTCGTAGCTTAAGTGATAAAAAAAAATCAAAGTCAATTGAGTTTGGTCATCGACGAAACATTTTATATAAGAAAATTCAAACTTACTCGTCACTATCTATCCAAAACACAATTTTTTTTAATCAATAACTCGATAATCCGCAACAAACCATCCCATTTACACGATTTTGGGGTTTAGTTTTTGGATTTCAGATTAGGCCTAAGTTTGATTTCCACCACGAGCACAAATTACATGTACTATTAGTACAACTATTCACCAATCACCACAACGTATTACACTGTAATATATCAGAATCATAATTAATCATTTGTCTTCGATTCGTACAATTGATAAATCACAATCGTATCAAGGCATTGACAACTCCATTTATATCGGCCCATGCGGGTGTCACGATCTGAGAATGGTGCCAAGTCGTGAATCGAACGGCAAGGAATGCACCAGCGCCACGTGAACCATTTTTCCTTATCCTTCATTATATCATATGCAACCGTTTCCCTTTCGCTATCATCACAACCCACCTTTGCGCCAAAGCCAAACTAGTTAGGGATCAAGTACTAATTAAAGCTGCATTTACATTACACATGCTTCTGCCTCCCGTACGTACCAAACCCCTCTCTCCTCTCTCTTTTCTATGGTCACCAAAGCTTCATACATGTGGCTTAATTTGTGTAAACGCGCAATGCAATGCAACCCCCGGCTTAGAAAAATTCAGAAACCCATGCATCAAATTAATTTGGTCTTTGTGGCTTTAGTTTTTTAGCATTGCTGACCAATAAAATTATTGAGTTTTATTATTGATATACATAAAAAAAAGTACTAAACCAGTAAACACTTCTATTTTTTAGGATACCATAGAAATTGTCTTAGTTTTCCACGCATATGTCTACCTTAGGCTAATTAAGCTACATTGAAGAGGGGTTATTTAAAAAAAAAAAAGCGACATGAAAGAGGGACCAAGACCAACTATATATTGTAATTTGAAATTGAAACATATCCACGGCATTTCGGCATGCCCGAATTTTTTCCTTATTTTTTTTATATGCCCTGATGTATGATCTAACAATGAGTTATGAGATACTATAAAATGAATTCAATTTCCTCTTTGGAATGTTATACATACACACATAATTTGGGATAAGTCAATATTCTAAAAGTGACAAATGATATGAAATGTAAGGAATAATAATAGTTATGATTATGAAACCAAGGAGTATAACATAAATGTATACTATTATATCCAATGTGAAATGAGTTCTGATAAATAACAAAAATATAAACAACCTTATTTTTCCTATTTCATACCAACATTTTGCACTCTCAAACCTGAAATCCAAACATCAAACATGCACGGCGGGCAGTTAATCAAAAACACAATGATGAAATCATGAAACACAGGATGAGTACCCTCTCCTCCATTTTGTTGTTCTGCAAGGGAGGCCCACGCGAACAGTGAGGAGATCATGAAATGATATGAAACTAATTAATCAGTTCTCACTTCAATTTTAGTGGGCCCCACAGAGGAGGCAGAACAGTTCAACTGATCCCCTTGTTGCAATTATATATCTGGACTCTCTGGGTTGTTACAAGAATCGGCGCCACAATGCCACCTACGGTAGCATAAGTAATGTGAAAATATTTTGGAAAACTTATGATGATAGTTTTTGAATAATCAATAATCTATTTTTAGCTTGTTTTCATAAGCCTACGTGAATAACTTATCAAAATAACTTATGTGAAACTTATAGATTACATAAGTCTTGATGCTATATAAGCATATGGTATTTTTTTTATCAATATAAGCACTTATGGTATTTTTTTGATCAATATAAGCACTTATGGTATAATTAAATAAATTATTTATCATCCACTTTAAAAATATATGGTTATTTTTTTATGAATAGACGGAAATACTTACCACGACAAAAATATATGGTTATTATAGCTAGTATTATTAAGGTTCTAACTCCTCAAAATAGTCTTATCAGCTTTGATTTATTGGTGCCTCCCAATTAATCTGCAAGATTCTCTTGTGGGTTTGATTTCCTCCCCCCGATCCTTTTAGTTAAAATCTCACCTATATAAAGAAAAAAATTAGCGTTATCACCTCGCAATATATAAATGTAATTGGATTAGAGAAAAAGGAATGAATATGGATAGACGCAATAGAGTACTGTGTGAATTAAATTTTCTTCCCTTTAATTATACCTTCTGGCTCTGCAACAGTGCATGCAATCGAAATCTTACGAGTCATTATTATTAATTTATTATCCACATCACTTGCCGTGCATTTTTTTGTCGTATTTCATCTCCGGAACTGGGGAAGCCGACTTAAAAAAAATAAGGGTCTGTTTGGATACACATAATTTTAGCTTATGGGAGCTTATCTTATACCATAAGCTCTTATGGAAGTGTTTGGGTCAATTTTTTTTAAGAGCTTATTGGATTTTCATAAGAGCTTATAACATATTTTCATAAGCTCCCTTTTCAAGCTTATGGGTCTAGCTTATGCGGAGCTTATGGCTCCACTAAACCTTAGCAGCCCTTTGATCCCGTGGTCGAGTCCTGCTTCGCCTGTTTTCTGTTTTTTGCATTTTTTTTTTCTATTTTTTCACGCGGTCTCTCTCTTCCTCGTGCGTTCTGAAACAGAAAGCCCTACAAATCACAAAACCCTCGTTCCCAATCTCTCTCCCTCGTTCCCGATCTCTCTGCTCCGAAGACCATCGTCCCTCATCTCTGCTCCGAAGACCTTCGTTCGTCGTTCCCAAGCTCTCTGCTCGATTCCTCGCCTCTGCCTTGCTTGCTCTTCTCTGCTTCGTAAGCTTCTTTATCTCCTTCGTTCTCCTTCGTTCTGCTTTGTTCTGATTGTTGCTGCTCTTCTTGTTGCTCTTCTCTGCCTTCTGCTTCCATTAATGTTCTGTTTGTTAAACTGCTGTGTGGTTGAACTGTTTGCTGTTTAAAACATTGAATTAGGAATCTGGGTTTGATTTTTCAGTGTTGCTAGTTTGATTTTTTTTTAAACAAAAATGTGTTCTAAATTTGAAGACTAACACAGTGTTAGGGTCCTTCACTTCATACATCCTTCCCTGTGTTCTGGAGAGAAGCCTGTTTGTCCATTGGCTGCTGGGGCCATCCTTGTGTAACAGATTATTTCCTTTGTTTTCTTTTTTAAAGGTTTTGATGAAAGTTGGAATTATAGTTGATTAGCTGTGCCAACTCTAATTGGAAAGATGAGTAGCACATTCAATCCACAAATTTTAGTTGAAAAACTAGCCAAGCTGAATGCTTCACAGACGAGCATAGAGATTAGAGAGTATCCTTCAAAGATCATTTTGTGGTCTATAATGTATAATTTTCCTGTTTGTGTCCAATATTGTATTGTTCAATCAGTTCTTTTTATCTGTTTCCTCTTTACTGAGTTCGTTCAGCCATGGTTTTACTGTCTAACACCAGCTATTGCCCTGAATTTGTTTTGCATTATTTGAAAGTTGGAACATTAGCCTTGTAATGTTGACAGGGGAATAATCCTCCTTCTTTTGTTTTCTAAGCACCCTCCTCTCTCCTTGGTTTATTGCAACAATGAACAGCCCCCCCAACTTCTGAACTGTTTATGAAGTTCTATATATTCACTAGTAAATAATGCAGTATAACTGTTATTTCCTTCTTTACCATATGACGGCTAGCAATAATCTTGTACCAAATTCATTTGCTTACGTGCTTGGACTCTCTCTTTCTCTCTCTCACCCACACACCCACCACATACACACGCTTACACGTAAATATGTATTTCTTTGGGTTCTTAAATTCTTTTTGCATTTGTTGCATATAAATATTTGCTTCTGTTCAGATATTTTCCTTAATGTGGTTAAGCTTTGTCACATTGGTGCATTTTTCATATGAATAAAGCCAAACAAGTTGTCGAAACATGGGATAGACAATTTCATTGTTCTCCGCATGAGAAGAAATTGCCATTTCTGTATCTTGCAAATGATATTTTACAGAACAGCAGGCGAAAGGGTTCTGAATTTGTAGGTGAATTTTGGAAGGTTCTTCCAGATGCTCTTCGAGATGTGATTGAACATGGAGATGATTTTGCAAGGAATGCAGCACTTCGTCTGGTACTTTATAATTCATGTTTCTTTACTTACAAAAAACGTTTATTGATTCTCCTAAGTTCAGGAGGTGGATACTGTTAAATTACTCAAATGTAAAATGCACTCTTTGCTTCACTTCACTAGGCCATCATTGGCTGGTTCAGAGGATCAGGGTTGCCCTTATGATGAAATGCTATTTGCTTGTGGTGGGAATGCTAGAATTATGTTATGCCCCCATCTCTAATAATTGATCATTGATAAAAAAATGTGTAATTTTGTTTTTGATCATGCTTCCTTGTAATTTAAATGTTCATGGTAAAATAAATTATGTGAAACATCAAATATCAGCATTGGTGAAATTTCTTTTGATGCATCGTTGCTTTCTCCTTTATGCAGATTAGTATATGGGAAGAAAGAAAAGTTTTTGGTTCTCGTGGTCAAATTCTTAAGGGCGAGGTTGTTGGGAGGCATGTGGAAAATAATAACCGTGATGTGAAACCTATGAATGGGAAGCTGGTAATAGTTTCTGTATTTATTTATATGATTTTGTGGCATTACAGACTTCACATATATGCTCTGCATGCTGGTTGTATCTCCTATACTTTATTTTACCTTTTGCAGAGACCATCTGCTGATGATATTGTGGCTGGAGATGTCACTTGGGAAGAGCGAATGCAAGAAACTACTAGGCAAATGGAGCGAGTCAGAGATATCATTAGAGACCAGATGCCAATAATTATTTAGCTTTATTTTTCATGTTTTATTATTTGTACGTTGTTTTAAAACTATGCACTAAATTACAATTGTATATTTAGTCATGTTTTTATTATTAATGTTACCAAAATTAAGAACAAATGAATGATGAATTTTTTTAATTTTAATTATGATTTATGATAATACTAATTTTTAGTTTTTTTCTCTTAAATTTTTTAAAATAATAAATTTTTATCATTTTTTTAAAATAATCATTTTGTGCCATGGTCATTGGTGAAATAGTTAATTTTTAATATATTTTAATTTTAAAAAATTGTAATATTTTATAAGTGCTTATAGAATTATGCATCCAAACAGCTCAATTTTTGTATAAGCACTTGTAAATGTGCATATCCAAACGCAAATACTCTTATGTCATAAGCTCTCATACGATAAGCTCTCTTATGATAAGCTCTCATGCGATAAGCTCTTAAATAAGTTGGGTATCCAAACAGGCCCTAAATCTGAGCAAATCACAGGCAACTCAAAAAATCATTCAACATATTACAATTTAATAAATAATATAAAATTTTAATGAATTTAATAATTATACACAAACAACATAATTTTTTTACATAAGTATCTAATCATACTTTGTTTATCAAAAAAAAAAGTATCTAATCATACTTTACTATAATTTCATTTTATAATATTATTTTCTAAAATATGTGCATAAATATCTATATAATGAAATATGATTAGACCTTTATATAATATTTTTTTACAATATGAGTTCATAATAATTAAATTCAATTTCAGTGCATTCAACAATTATTATTTGTGATTCACCGTGGTGCCCCAAATAAACCCCAAACAAGTGGGAAAGACCCTCACCCAATGTGTAACAAAAAAAAAGGGGTCCCTCACAGTCACACCCAACGTTAAAAAAATAAAAAATGTGTGTAACTGACGAGTGAGTTGTAGTAAACTGTAAAGAATCAGCGACCTGCAACCCATTTGGGTCTTTTCCAAATCTACCTTGTTGGGGAGAGATTATTGGATTGGCTTTCTGATTAAATACACCTTATCGTCTTTTTTACTCCTCTCTTTACTTTTTCTTTTTTCTTTAAAGAAATTCCATATTGGATTGACTTGGTCAGTTGCTCCTCTTTACAAGGTTTTTGTTTGTTTTTTCCGTCCCTCTTCTTTTATAAGATCAGAACTCAGAAGCTGCCAAAAGTGCACAGTTCCATTATATCCGTCTTCACTCTTCAGTGTTGAAGCAGCCCAACATGCCTTTTCCATGTGTCTGTCTCTCTGTTCCTTCTACAGTTGAGTGTGTCTGTGTGTATCATTCTGCACTGTTTCAAATTTCAAGATTCTTAAAATACCCTTGGGCTGCGTGCAATGCCATTACAAAAAGATGAGATTTTTCCCGCCCTTTGTCCATTGGAGTCAGAGAAACTTCCTCCACGTGTCAAAAGAGGTTTAGAATCCCCCATAAATTGTTCGGAGACGTTAATAAAATGGGAACTTCAACGATCCTATTGTAAAAATAACAATTTTAGTGCCGGTAATTTTTAATCAATAAGATTTTTTTAGCACAAGAATTTAACAATTTAATTTTTCAAATATTTAAAATTTATTTTATAATTTTTATTTAGCATTAAAACTATTTTATTTAAACTTTAAAATTATAGTAATAGCTAAATGATAAAACTCATTTTCCCAATGTTATATCATAATATCACAGATTTTCTCTTTTGAACAATACGCTCCCTCCGGTTACTTCTAGAACAATTTTTTTTCATAATAGTGTGAAGGAAAAAAATGCAAAAATAGAAAAGAGTTGCCATAAAATAAAAAGAATTAATTAGAGATTAAGATGTAATATTAAAAAATTATAGTCCTTAAAAAATATAATCTAATATAATAGAATTTTATTTTATTATTAGTTAATAAAATAACGGTTCCAAAATCATTATTTTACCAACAGTACCGTAGAAATTACCTGATAAAAATATTGTAGCATTCTTTCTGGGATATATTACATTATATAAAAAAAAGAAATATATTAGCAATATATACATACTTTTTTTTTAGGAAATATACATACTTTTTAATACATCTTTTAACAACTAGTTATTAAATAAGATTAATGAGAATCTCATTAAATAAAAAATAAATTTCACTAAATAGAATGAATCATTTATGATTTACTCATAATAATAGCTACGTCAAAGATGGAAAGAAGTCCAATATCTTAGCTGATTAGTTCAGTAGTCAAACTCAATACATTATGATATTTGATTTGATGGTGATACGAAATAATTTTACAACAATTAATCAAAATTAAAATACATACAATTTATAGGGTTAAATATGTTTTAGATCCATGTAACGTAGTGGATTTTTGAATTAAGTCCTTATAAAATAAGTTAAACTGTTTTTGTCTCTTTTTTTTTTATTTTTTTATTTTAATCCCTGATAGCGTTGACCGCTGATGTGACACTGTAAAATCTCTATAAAATTTCTACGTAGCTTATACGTCATCTGACATATGTAGATAAAAATATTAATTTTTAACTTAATCCTTCTAAAAATAACGTATATTGAATTTAGTCCCCTTTCTTCTCCACCACCCCCATCTCTCCCCCTTCTCCACCACCACCACCACCCCATCCCCACCTCCAGCAACTGATCATTAGTTCCTTATATCATATTCCGAACCCAGACAACCTGCCCAGAATCCCTTGTCTATAAGGCAAGAAAGTTTTCTTCTTCATATCCTGTGACTCAGCTTTCTTCATAGCATAGTGCAACTCATGAGCCGAAACAGGTCCCTTTCTCCTCGACGAATCCGAGGATCTAAAGCTCGAACCTTTCACCTCTCACCCTTCTTGAAAGCATCCTTGCTTGACCCTCTTCCTTCAGAGGCACTACGGAACAACAAAAAATCCCTCAATCTCTACCTTCTCGATGAACCCTTATTAGACCCAGAAGAAATTGAAGCTAATCCACGTTGTCAACGTTGACTCCTCTTTGTAATTGCTCCTACGAGGTTGTCGTTGCTCTGTCTCTGTCTCTTTCTCTGCCTCTTCTCTGTTCTGTTTTTGAAGCAAAAGAATCGTTTTTCTCTGATTCATTGGTTTGGGGTGGTGGAAGAGCCGAAGAGGGGCGGTGATAGAGAAGGGGGAGAGATGGGGGTGGTGGAGAAGAAAGGGGACTAAATTCAAAATAGGTTATTTTTAGAGGAACTAAGTTAAAAATTAATATTTTTATATGTATGTGTCAAGTTACATATAAGTCACGTAGGATTAATGAGGTGCTACGTAGGAATTTTATAAGGACTTTACAGTGCCACATCAGCGGTCAACGCTATCAGGGACTAAAATAAAAAAAATAAATAAAAAAAAGACAAAAACTATTTGACTTATTTTATAGAGACCTAATTCAAAAACTCACAATATTATAAGGATCCAAAACATATTTAGCCCCAGTTTATAATACGAAGTTCAAGCTATCTAAAGAAGGAGCTGACTGTTTATAAAAAAAAAAAGAAGGAGCTGACTATATGTTTGACCAATTCATATACAAATCTGTTGTTGGTGCATTGCCACCGTAACTAGAATTGAGATCAGGTATTCAGTCAACAAAGTGTTATCGGTTTATGTCTTGTCCTTTGGAGTCTCATTAGACAGTATTGTAACATATCCTTGGGTATCACAAAGACAAATTTAACTCTTCTAAAATGAGCTCTCATTTCATATGATAAAATAAAATATCTCAATTGTTGATAAAAAAAAAAAATAGTTGATATTTTAATACATCCATAATTTGTTATGTGCATACATGCAAGATCATTCATTGATTCAGAGAAGTCAAATTCCTCAAAGGCACCTTACATTGTGGTCTAAACCTAGTCAGCCCTTGGCCATTTAGGCTTAGAGAATTGGTAAATACACCAATATTTTTAGACATACACCTCACATTTAAAAAAGAAAATACCATTATACCCTCGTTGATTTGTTTATTTTTTTTTTCAATTTCGCGTTGTTACCGGAAACTTAGTTTCCGGATTTCCGGAATGCATTTTTGCATTCCGGAAACTCCAGGAAAAATTTACATTCCGGAAACTCCAGAAAAATTTATATTTCGGAAACTCCAGGAAAATCCAGTTTCCGGAATGTATTTTTGCATTCCAGAAACTCCAGGAAAAATTTACATTCCGGAAACTCCAGTTTCCGAAATGCAAATCTGTATTCCGGAAACTGGGGGTGTATGGTCAGTTTCCGGAAAAGAAGCAAAATCAGAAAGAAAAAAAACCCAAACAATGAGGGTATAATAGTAATTTCCTGAATAAATGTGGGATGTATGGCAAAAAACTGGGGTGTATTTACCAATTCCCTTAGGCTTATTGGGATACCAATTGGGCTATTGACCCAAACGATGCAACTATGGGCAATTTCTATCTACACATACATAATTTTCTATCAACACATATATGCTGCGGAACTATTAGTTCCGCAGGTGTATTTTTTTTTCTGACACACACATACCGCGGAACTATTAGTTCCGCGGGTTGTAATTCACTGCGGAACTAATAGTTTCGCAATCATTTTTTATTCGTTATGTGTGTGTCCGAATTGAATTACAACGCGCGGAACTATTAGTTCTGCGGTGAATTACAACCCGCGGAACTAATAGTTCCGCGGTATGTGTGTGTCCGAAAAAAAAATACACCTGCGGAACTATTAGTTCCGCAGCATGTATGTGTTGATAGAAAAACATGTATGTGTAGATAGAAATTGCCCTATTTTTCTGGGGCCTAATTTAATTTCTCAGTGGTCTTTTCAACACTGAAGCTGAGTACTAAGTCTCGACCAAAATAAAAAGCTGAGTACTAAGTTTAGCTCAAGCCACAATTGAAATTCTGTGATCAAAGACCTTCCTAAATCAGATCGTTGTTTTAGTTTTAGCAACTATTCCTACAGTTTATTGTGGTAATGAGTGTGCCCACACTCTCACCAAGGCTCTTTCACCTATTGAGTTCCTTAAACTTCGTGACAAAGCCCAAAGTGTGTGATTATCCTTCTGGTATACACCTTCCTTGAGCTCGAGGGGGAATATACAAGAGTAGTCTCGGTCATTACAAGTTGTGCCCCTTTTAGTTTCATGGCTTGACCTACTCTTTCTTGAGTATCTCCTAGAATATTTCAAAAGCAGCAGCTACAATTAGGAATTGTCTTTCAATTTGTACAGTTATTAGTTAGTTATGATCAGTGTAATTATCTCCTAATTGTTTTCACTAGTATAAATACAAGAGTCTGTAAAAAGAGAACAAAAGTACAATTCTCAATTTTCAGAACAGAAATTTTCATTTTCTCACAATTTTCTCCGAGTTCTACTACCACAACAATGTAATAATGCTTTACTCTATGATTTTATTAAGGAGTTAGTTTATAAAGTTTAGTAGTATCAATTATCTATATAATTGATCTTATTTAATGTCGTAAAATTTAATTGCTGCTCTCCGTGTGTGTGTGTGTGTATCATATTATAAATAAATTTTAAATTTTAAATCTTATTACAAATATCAAATTGAACCAAACAATGTGACACCCTAATTCGGCAAGTCAAGTTTTGTGTGAGAAATGTCCCTTTTGCTCTGTTGTTATCAGCTTACATCTGTTCTCCAAGATAATTAATTATTGTGCACAGTAGTCCTCGCTTTAGACAACCTGTATCCTGAAATTATTGCAATGATACTACCAGCTAAATTAAGATTTAGAAGCACAAAACTATTGTAGGCACTGCAATAAGTTTTCTGTTTGAACCCGAATATTTATACTAGTATATCTTCAGCTGGTACACTACCTTGCATAGCAAAGGATACACACACCCTTCAGCAGTGGTTGATATTAAGTTCCAATTTCCAAGGCACGCTTAAAATAATACAGATGGACTAATTATAGATTCCAACACTAGCTAACAAGTCCAAAAAAATGGCCACTTTGTAAGCATAGCAAGATATGTTCACAGGACCATATGTTATATGTATGTACCAGGCATATGCGCTAAACGGTTGTTTTGTCACTCTTTTTGGCTTCTTTCTTCCGCTTCCTTTCAGATTGAGGATCTTTGGCTTTTAAATCATTGGAGAAGGTCCTCAACAAGCCAGATAGATGCTCATTTCGATGCGCTGAACCAAAATGGTAAATACACAAGATTAATTAAAGAATAGAGCCGATATGTTTGTTTTGTATCAAAAAAAAAAAAGAATAGAGCCGATACCAAAACATTAAAAGAAAAATGAAAAAGCAGGAGGCAAAGATTACAAAAACTAACCAGAGAGTATGACATCTTCCATATTTACTGATTTACGATTTGCATGCTGTGCAAATAGCTGAAGATCCTTAGCCAACCGCTCTGCTCACGAAAACAGTTGCCTTAATTCGCGGTTCGCCGGCCAATTATTAACTCACAAATATTCAACTCAACATTTTATCTCTCAAACTAGTCGATCTTATAAATTATAGGTATTTTTTAATTTAATATAACTAGTGAAAAAATCACATAAACAAAATAATTTTGACGGAAAATAATGACATGTGCCTGGGAGGTGACACTATCACGTCCATAATCTAGTTTTCTTATATAGTAATGGATGATAATTGATAATTGAAGAGAAATTAAGCATACAAACCGAAACTATACTTAATCCATCGCCTCTGTGGACAGTACAACGCATACGACGCTGTTATTCTATTCGAAGAATCAAAATAACAAGGTGCGTGCACCGTATAAGGGATATTATGTCATACGCATTGTAATCATACTGATCTTAATTCCAAAGCGCGATAAAATGATAGATAGTTGTATTACCGGTATACTTGAAGGCCAAATCAGCAACGCAGGAGACAACGACATTTGATACTTCCATGCCGTTTTTGTTTGCTGCGCATATTATTATGTATGTATATCATCGAACACGAGAATTAGGAACTCCAATTAATCTCCGACGGTTTCTCCAATAGATAGAAAAGAAGAAGTAAAATTCAACAAAAGCGAGTGAGAGAGAGTGAACCTTGAGATTCGGCGATGGAGATTGCGGAGAGCCTGAATCTGTCTCGTAACAGCTTCATTTCTGAGTCGTTTTCCACTTCGATGCTCCCACTTCCACCCACCCCTTCCATCGCCTTTCCTATGCTTGCTTCCAAATTTCGATGGAGGGAAATCGAATCTCAGTGTAAATATGTTACCGCCATGGGCCCAATCTCTTATATGACCAGAGTCCAAACAACTTCGTAGCCCGATCCAACTACAGGGTTTTTTCTCATAATAATAACGCATTTGGACAAGATTTTTATTTAAAAAAAAAAAGACTTCAATGATTAATTTTTTCAAAAAAACCCTATGCTCCTCCTCCAAACCACCCCAAATCACCTTTTTTTTTCTATAACCAAACCACCTTATTACTCCAAAAAAAGTAAGAATATTATAATGATAGTATAAATAATTTTTATTCATATACCATAGTATATGACATAAACAAGTCTTTTTGCATGATTCACTACTTTGTGTGAACTATAATTTTTCTCCTGTAAAATGTTACACCATAGTAATAGTAATAATAGTAATTGTAGATAAATCACTTGACCCAACAAGTCTAACAATCATAACAAAATACCTATCAAAATGTTGACAAAAAAAAACCCTATCAAAATGGTTTTTCTAAGTTCACCAAAATTTCACCTGTTCTTTACATTCCCAAAATAACATGATAAACATGTGCCAAAATATACATGCCACTAATCTGAATTCCCAAAGATCATAGTATTCAAGATCAACATTAATATGTTCAACGCAAATTCAAAAATTAAAGAAAATGACATTAGTCTTCTTATAGCCACAAAATGCAGAAGCTTCCAATAACACACCAAAAGAGGCCACCAAACAAAAGAGGACTACCTAAGGAAGTGACACTTGACCAAAAAAACAAAGAAAGGAAGTGACACTAATGGAATGAGTTGTAACTATACGTATTAGTATACCTATAACTCAGTCATATATGAGGATCTTGGTGGAAAAATAGGGGGAGTGAGCGAGTCACATTGATCAAATTAATGTGGGCATGAGTTGCAAAATCTATAATAGAATCAACTTTTGAAATCAGAGTTTTCACCTTTCCAAGGCTTATTTACAGACGTAAGGAAAAATTCCAAGATCAAGAATGGAAATCGTGTTTAAAATGTGAGTGTTTAATAATTTTCTCATTAAATCATAAAGTATTTAATTTAATAATTAATAAATACGTAATCCAAATCTGTATATATAACAGCGTCACTGACACTCCACTGAAGGTGCTCACATGTGGGAATGATGAGCGATAAATAATTGGCAGAAAGAGCCAAATCGTCTTTTTAGCTTGTTCGATCTTGTTCCTATTCGGCGGAAGGCATCACAAACCTTATCATTTGCTTTTTATTTTATGTTTTCCAGCTTTTGCAATCTCATGGAAAACCTAAACTGACAGTGACTTGTTGTCACTCTTATTCAGCTAAAGATCCCATGCATCGCAACCAAACGACAAACAGTCAAACAAAACCGATAATACTGTTGCGGAGAATCATATCCGCTCCACTCTATTTTCCATATTAAAAAAATATTAATAACCCTTTATTGCATTTTCTCATTTGGATCAAATCAAAGTATCAAAGTGTTGTTGCTCATGGTGACTTCAATGGAGAGTAGTAGTGGTGTGTGTCTATGGGTTTTACTCTTCTTGTTTGGGTGTCTCCTTTTTTCCTCGGAATCCAAGTACATAAGGTACAACACTACCTCAAGCATTGTTCCTGGGAAGCTCAATGTTCACTTAGTCCCTCACACTCACGACGATGTTGGATGGTTGAAGACCGTTGACCAGTACTATGTTGGTTCCAACAACTCCATTCAGGTCATTCCATTCACTCATACATACATTACATATGCTCTGTTTGTTTTTGTGTGTGTGTGTGTGTGTGTCAGAATTAAATTGTAAGATTTTGATGTGGTTTCAAGTGCAGGGAGCGTGCGTTCAAAATGTGCTGGATTCCCTTGTACCTGCGTTGTTGGCAGACAAGAATCGCAAGTTCATTTATGTTGAACAGGTAATTAGGCCCATGCATGGAAATGTTCTTCTACTTACCTCATCTCATATGCACTTGATAAACCATACTAATTAAGGAAAATGCTAAACTAAAAGTTTTTCATAAAGTATATGATATTAAATTAAGCAAGTGAAGATACCTAGTTACTTCTAAAATAAATTAATTTTTATATTAGACTCAGCATGTATAAATTATGTATTCACTCTCTTCCTACTCACTTTCATAGCAAAAAATCCTTCATTAATTAAGAATATGGGGAAGAACAAGGAGCATAATTGAAGTCACAAATCTAAGCCAGTTGTTTGACTTTTCTTTTGGGACCATTAATAATGAATTAATAGATGTTCTTTCTTTGTTTGTATTGTAGGCATTTTTCCAGCGCTGGTGGAGAGAACAGAGTGAGGATGTCCAGAAAACAGTCAAGCAGCTGGTCAACTCTGGTCAATTGGAGTTCATGTATTCATCCATCTCATCTTTTTTCCTCCAGAAAAAAAAAATCTTCTTTTTTCTTTCTTTCTTTCCATTATTACATGCCATTGAAAATTGATATCAATAAGTCATTATCCCTGTAAAAAAAAGTCATTATCAATCTGCTTTTCGGTAGCATTCAGTTACTATTACATTTAGTGGTCTTTTATCATCTCCAGCCTTTATCAAATAATGACATTCAGTGGTCTTTATCATCTCCCACCTTTATCAAATAACTAGTAGATATGGACACGCTCTTTTTCAAACATAAATAGTAAAACAAAAATCAACAAATAAAATAATTTTGATGAGAAATAAAAAAAATTGAGACATGACATATGTCCCAGTCAGAACCTACTTTTCTTATATAGTAATTGATTGATTGATTCCAAGATTTCTGATTGCAGAAATGGTGGTATGTGTATGCATGATGAGGCTGCCACGCATTACATTGACATGATTGATCAGACAACCCTTGGACATCGATTCATCAAAGAAGAATTTGGTATAACTCCGAGAATAGGATGGCAAATTGATCCATTTGGACATTCTGCAGTGCAGGCTTACTTGTTGGGAGCAGAGGTACCATTTTGCTAAATCATATGCAAAATATCAATTTGTTAGAGTCTCTTTAATTTTTCTGCATGCATTGCGGCTTGTTTCTTAAGCACGACCCTTGTTGGCATAGGTTGGATTTGACTCTCTATTCTTTGCACGGATTGACTACCAAGACAGAGCTAAGAGAAAAGATGAAAAAAGTCTTGAAGTTGTGTGGCAGGGCTCTAAGAGCCTTGGTTCATCTGCACAGGTGAGTGGTCCAAAGTGGTTATGTTTATGTTGATGTGTTCCATATAAAAAATGTTATTTTTTTTTGGCTTCTGTTTGTTTCATTTCCTTATCATAGTATACTTACGAATCCTTAAAATTGTTCATTGGTAATTTGGTATAGATATTTTCTGGTGCGTTCCCTGAGAATTATGAACCTCCCAACAATTTCTACTATGAAGTAAATGACGATTCTCCAATTGTTCAGGTAAAATCCAAGTCAAATATTGCTGTCGGGCTTCTTAGCTTTTGTTTGAAAATATGTGTTAAGTAAACTTATGTTTTTTTTAACTTGAAGGATGATATCAATTTGTTTGATTACAATGTCCCTCAACGAGTAAATGAGTTTGTCTCAGCCGCAATATCACAGGTATGAAACTTATCATAAGCTTTATCAGTCACACTTAGAAAATGAATTGAGTCAACAACTCCACTGGCTATCCTGTTTCAGGCCAATATAACGCGCACAAATCATATAATGTGGACAATGGGAACAGATTTCAAGTACCAATATGCACATACCTGGTTTCGGCAAATGGACAAGTTCATTCACTACGTTAATCAGGTTACTTATCTTCAACTCTTTTTTAATTCAAAAGTTTCTGTACTTAATTATTGCATTTTACCTATCTAACATTCTTCTCCTTGAGCAACCAAGTTTGACTGAACCAATCTAACTTAAATATTCACTTCTTAGATAAATGACATTTTATATGATACAATGGGCTGCCCAATTTTCCATAATCCACATGCTCATAAATTTAAATAAAAAATTCAGCTTATTTTTCTAAGAGTGGTTTGACATAAAATGCTTATTTTAGGATGGACGGGTTAATGCCCTATACTCTACCCCATCAATATATACTGATGCAAAACATGCTGCAAATGAAGCCTGGCCAATCAAGACTGATGACTACTTTCCGTGAGTTCCAAATGCAAAACATGCAGCATATGAGCCACCAACTCAAAACCATGTTCAGGAAGAAGCTTCAGATTGTAGCTTATCCCTGCAACATGATTTTGAGAATAACATTTGGGTGGCTGCACTGCCTGCCCAAACAATCACTTCAATGTTTAGCTGCATAATAGCATTCTTTTCATTCTTCTAACTTCTTGTTTCATATTTGGACCATGCATTTATTAGGTATGCTGATCGTGTAAATGCATACTGGACGGGGTATTTTACAAGTAGGCCAGCCATCAAAGGTTATGTCAGATTGATGAGTGGCTATTACTTGGTAAGCCTTCTAATCATTGTTAGTTGAAGTAATTAAGTATTTGGTTAGATTTGAGAAACACTAAGAGGCTTAAGGGGTATCCTGATCTCCTCTTTTTATATGTGATTAAGAGCATTTTAATTTATTCAACCTTGCATTCTACTGGACTATCTTGGAATGTTATCAGAATTCCACAACTTGTCTTTTATTACCCATCAATCTTGAAACAGGCAGCAAGGCAATTGGAGTATTTTAAAGGAAAGAGTGCCTTAGGTCCTAAAACTGACTCTTTGGCTGATGCTTTAGCTATTGCTCAACACCATGACGCAGTAACTGGTACAGAAAAGCAGCATGTGGCTAATGATTATGCAAAACGGCTTTCAATAGGTTACACAGAGGTGATACTTTTCTATAAATGTTCTCTTTTGAAATTTATTGTCTTGCATGTAACATCAAAAATGTTTTTCATTTTGATGTCTTATTCAGGCCGAGAAAGTTGTTGCAGTATCACTTGCTTGCTTGACAGAGGCAGCAACCAAAACCGGTTGTAAGACTCCACAGATTAAATTTCAACAGGCAAGTAGTGATGTTCCTTTGTTCAACAATTGCGAGATGTTCTACTTTGCTTCCTTTACCAGCCTACAGTTTGTTGATTTCTAGTCTTCAAATAAGATCTTTAGGCATATGGCTAACCTTTTCGTGATGACTGTACTTTATCACCTAATTCAATATGTAGAATACATCACAATCAAGATAAACTAACCAGTGATGTTTACCCCTAGATTTATACCACTTTCCTTTCCTTCTCTTTTTCTTTTGTATGACAAAGAATCTCATTGTGACTATTGATTTCTATTTATTTCTCTTATTTCTTCCATCTTTCTTGTCACGACAGTGTCCACTTCTTAACATAAGTTACTGTCCCGCATCAGAAATTAACTTCTCAGCTGGGAAAGATCTGGTGAGGAGCTATGACATCTAATATGTTGCTTATTGGTATGCAAGATTTTATCTATTAATATTTTCCTGATATATATTACTTCCTGTAGGTTGTTGTCGTTTACAATCCTCTGGGATGGAAAAGAGAGGATGTTATAAGGATTCCTGTGAGTTTCTACTTTCAGTCACCCTTCAGTATCTCCATTCTTTTCATTTTCTGATCAAATTATGAAACATTCTATGAGCTATATAAAATTTTATCTGCTACAATGCTACATGCACAAGCATTTATTCAATTCTTTGCCTTCATGTGCCAATTGACACCTTCAAGATGAAGCATTGTGATGAGAATTACCTCATGTATCAGCATGAATGAAGGATGCTTCTAACTTAATTTGGAAAATCATATTGCAATTCGCAAGGACTAAACACTTCCATTCTCAAATACTGCTTTTGCTTCCACATAACTTGTCTATCAAATATGTCACAGGTTGTCAATGAAAATGTTGTTGTTCGCGATTCTAGTGGAAAAAAAATCCGATCGCAGCTGCTGCCAATACTTGATACTTTTCTTGGTTTAAGAAACTACCATGCTGCGGCGTACCTAGGAGTGTCTCCAACTGTGAACCCCAAATACTGGCTTGCCTTTTCAGCTACTGTTCCCCCACTTGGTTTTAGCACTTACTATGTGTCCAATGCCAAACATTCAGGTTAGTCCTGATCAGTGATTCCCTTCCTGAGAGTTGTGTTATCACTCATTCAAATACCTTGCAATTTGCAGCTACTATTTCAGATAGACATATAGCATACAAGTCAGGGAATCATAGTGATACATTTAAAGTTGGCCTAGGAAATTTGAAACTAGTTTATTCTGGGAAGGAAGGGAAACTTGCTCAATATATCAACAGCAGAAACAAGGTATGTGAACATAAAAGTACCTTGTAAGTTAGTGCTGCTAAGTATGTATACCATAAGGTTTATATAATATGAGTTACTAAATTTCTGTTCACAATGAAAGGTCAAAGAATCTCTAGAGCAGACATACAAATTTTATGCCGGGTATGGAGATGATGGAACACAAAATGCTCAGGTAATAAAAATTTTCTTCTATCCTTAGAATTTTGATTAGTTGGTTTGTTTATGGTTACTTATATCAAGCTATTGATTTTAAATTTCTAAATTTACAAAGGCGTCTGGAGCATACATTTTTCGCCCCAATGGTTCATCATCTCCCATCAACCCCCATGGGAAGGTGAAATTCGTTTATGAACCACTTGTGTACTGTTTCTATTACCAATATTCAGCGGCAACAAGAGATTAATGAGTTTTTATTTTTATTTAAAAAAAAAATCAGTCTCCTCTCACAGTTTTGCGGGGACCAATTGTGCATGAAGTGCATCAGAAGATCAATTCATGGATATGCCAGGTAGTATTTCAACTTTTTGGTTAAAATATATGTTGGGTTCCTATACATACATAATTTTATTTTCAATTTAGTTCCTAAAAAAACCAACTAAGCCCCTACAATCATTTTCAACACCACATATCTACACCTTTTTAAGTGACAATCATTTTTAATTTGATTTTCACATAAAGAAAGAAAGAACATTTTTAATTTGATTTCCATAGAAAGAAAGGAAGAAAGAAAGAAAGAAAGAAAGAAAGAACGAAAAGAAAGGAAGGAAGGGAGGGAGGAAAGAAAGAAAGAAAGAAAGAAAGAAAGAAAAGAAAGGAGGAAAGAAAGAAAAGAAAAGAAAAGAAAGGAAGAAAGAAAGAAAGAAAAGACAGGAAGAAAGAAAGGGAGGGAGGGAGATAGATAGATAGAATTTCTTTAAACTTTCTTGATTCTTTCAAATATCCATGATTAAAATATAACTGGACAAGTACGTGAGAGGCTACCTCCATATTTGACTATTGGCTTAATTGAACAGACCACCAGACTGTACAAGGGAAAAGAACATGCTGAAGTTGAGTTTATCGTAAGTCTGTTGTTTTATTTTCTTATCGATATTTTTTCCTGTTTTTCTAATGTGGTTACTCAATGCATTATTCTCCAAGAGCTAATAATCATGACAAAGTTGTTAACATCAGGTTGGACCTATACCCACTGATGATGGAGTTGGCAAAGAAATTGCAACTGAGATTAAAACAAATCTAGCAAGCAGCAAAACCTTCTATACTGATTCTAATGGACGTGATTTCATTGAACGGGTATGCCAAACAGGTTGAGCAATTGTTGTCTAGTTAATGTTTTCCATATGAATGCCTAATGTGATGAGTTGTTATAATAATGCATACATTTACAGGTTCGAGACTATAGAAAAGACTGGAACTTGGAAGTAAATCAACCCGTTGCTGGAAATTATTACCCTGTATGTTATGTGAAACAATGTGCATTACAAGATGCTACAATTATACACATGAAGACAAAGTCCTTGTAATGAAATCTATACTATATTCTTGTTTCAGATCAACCTTGGGATTTACCTGAAAGATAAAAGCAGAGAGTTTTCTGTATTGGTAGATAGGTCTGTGGGGGGCTCCAGCATCCTAGATGGGCAAGTGGAGCTAATGGTTCATAGGTTTGTTATGCCCCCTATGTTCATCATGTATCATTCCATGTTCTATGAATCAAACTCTACTATTTCCATTTTTTGACCCTTTTATGTAGGAGGTTACTTCATGATGATTCCAGAGGTGTTGCAGAGGCACTGAACGAAACAGTTTGCATCCACGATAAGTGCACAGGGTTAACTGTAAGAAAATCTAAGTAGCCTGTGAGTTCTGGGTGACAAGGATCATAGTTTCACATCTGGCTTATTCATCATATACAATAAATTTTGCAGGTTCTTGGGAAGTACTATTTCAGAATTGATCCTGTAGGAGAGGGTGCTAGATGGCGCCGAACATTTGGTCAGGAGATATACTCACCATTTCTTTTAGCCTTCGCAGAGGTGGTTGAAGAATGATTGTTAGAAGTGTCTGCTTTGCCCAGTGAACTGAACTTATATTTATAACTTACTTCTGTTCATTTTTATCTTCTAGAGTGAAGGTAACTGGGGAGATTCTCATGTCACAACATTCTCAGGAATAGATTCCTCATACAACTTACCAGATAATGTTGCAATAATAACCCTCCAGGTGGGGCTGATGTAACTCACTACTAATGTATTAAGCGTTCACCTTATTGAATGCAACTTAGCACTATCTTAAGTCTCACCCTCCACTGGACAGTGTAACCTATAAACTAATACCTTTTGATATTTGTCTTGGTCATTCTTTAATGGACACTCTTGAAGATTTACATGTTTTTTTTCTCGCTGCTAATGTTAAGCCATCTTATTGAACTCTGTAAGGATATGGGCGATGGAAAAGTTCTCCTTCGGTTGGCACACTTATATGAGGTATATTCTCTTTAGCTTCTATATATACTTGCTTATATAACATTCTTACCCTTTTCCGGTTCAACTCCTAATTCATTCAGAATTAAGAGGGCAATAATTCTTGGAAGCCAATTAAATGACTTTGTCGTTTTCATGCTCTCTTCCTTGTTTCTACTCTACACACTGAACTCTTTTTCTTTCCAATACAAGATTGGCGAGGACATGCATCTTTCAGTTAAGGCAAGTGTAGAGCTTAAAAAGCTGTTCCCCAATAAACAGGTAGAACAACATGACAACTGATAACTCTTTCTATAGCTGATCATTATATTTCATATAGAGCTTGTCTTTGTCTAAGGCTTTTCTTCTATAATTCCATTGTTGTATTTCAGGTAAACAAAATAACTGAGGTGAGCTTATCAGCTAACCAAGAAAGAGCAGAAATGGAGAGGAAGAGATTAGTGTGGCAAGTTAAAGGGTCACCTCGAGAACCCCATGTGTCAAGGGGAGGACCAGTTGATCCAGAAAAGCTAGTTGTAGAACTTGCCCCCATGGAAATAAGGACCTTTGTCATCAATTTTAAGCACTAAAGAGGGAATGGATTTTTTTAGGACGAGATGAGATTTTATGGTGAAAATAAAAATTTGTGTTTATGTTTCTCGCTTTTTATAGAATTATTATAAATTTTGTAAGGTTTCACTTGTTTAATAATAATTATGAAGAGAGACATCAGGCACAAAATTTTCACGTAATAAAATTAATCTAAAATTTTAGAACACGAATATTCATTCCCTGACATCACCTCTACTGAAAACAAAGCAGTACTTAGAGAAATGTACATTGTGTTGTGAGGCGTTCCAGTTCCTGTTTCTCAATATCAATGTTCAGGGTTTGTTGGGATAAGATTGTGTGGACTCAAATTCATAGCCAATAATAAAGTGCATTGTTCCTCTCCTTCTCTCTTGTTGACATCAAATTAAATAACTTTTTTTCTTCTTTTCTTGGTATTGTGCATTTCGTGAAATCAATTGAAAATTTATTAAAAGCCCAGCAACTGTGGTTCCTTGAAGGTATAGCTGGAAGGATAAATATATCAACATATGTAGCTAAGGTCGATTCTCACAAAGATAGGAACAAGTTGTTTGTGCACGTGCATATGCGTGTCACAGCATGAGTCGAGGACAAGGTGACAACACAACAACACCCTTGTTTTTTTTTTCTTTTGTCATTTTCTTTGATCGAAACTTGGAATGGATATACTATCAAGAAATCAAATTCAAATGAAATAAATCAAGGAGTCTTGGCCTAGTGGTGGAACACTAGGATTTTTGGGGGCATCGACCTATTGGTAGCGGGATCAATTCCATTTAGGGGTAAAACCATGTCTTGGCCAGTTCAAGCCTCTACTGACGAGTGCAGATTAGTCCTTCGTTGAAAGCGTTGGGACACTGCGTGGGGTCGGAGCGATCTCTCCTCGAACCAAAAAAAACAATTCAAATGAAATATAAATGGCAAATTTGTTATCCCCTGAACATACAGACCAGTATCTAACAAATTTTATAGAATCGAAAATTTATTTGAAAAGTGAAGCCAAAATGCAGGGTTGGAGCGGTCTTTATTATGAAGGAAAAAAATATAGATGGTCAAAGCAAAAAAAAAAACACATGTTGTTGACTTAGTTGTCGTGACACGGTGTGTCCAAAGAGAGAAAATGAAAGGGCCAGTTGAGATTGGATTTTGAGCAACAGACAAAGACAGGAAATATCACAACCACTGCTTCAATTAAACCTCCTTTCAATGCGCTCTAAATAATGTTACTTCTAAAGAAAAACAAATTAAACAAAACAACCAAATACCCCTCTTTTCCCTTTCTTTTCTCATCTGAGAACTCAACAAAACAAAAGAATAAAACCAACAAAAACTAGAAAGAAGATTCATAAACATTGTTTTTTCTGAAAATGTATTTCGCAAAACTCAATGACTCGCCTATGTTTCGGCAACAGGTTCTGTTATCTGTATGACATCTTTTTCCTTTTTGTTTAAATATTCTATCGTCATCGGTATTGATGTGTTTGTGTTATTCAAATTGTACAATTGTTTTTCCGAAAATATATTTCGCAAAACTCAACGACTAGTCCATGTTCCGACGACATATTTTTCTCGGTGTTGATGTTCTTTGGTTATTCAAATTGAACAATTATATAGGGGAAAAACAAAAGTGTTGAAAAATGTTGGTCTTATGTTACAATTACATTGAGAGAGATTATGCCTGTTGTGATTAATGTAGTACTCATTTATCATTGTTAGGGAGGGTCATATCATGTGTTTTATATGGTTGGTTGGTTTTGTGTTGAACATGAATTGGTTGCTTAATTATGAATAATGAATGGCGATGAATGCAGCTGCAGTGCATGGAAGAAGGTTCAGAATCGTTACGCTCCAGATGTTGGAAGTTTTACAAAGGGTGTCGAAAATACACGTGAGTTTTCCATATCATTTTTTTTTAACTTTATACATTATAGACCATTTTCTCGTTAGCATCTTGTATGTAGTGGTATAAGATTACTTAGAAGCACATCAAAGCTAGACCCCTCATTGATCTCCTAAGAATGCTTGAAAACTTCAATATAAAATACAAGAAAGTCCAAAACCTTTATCTACTCTTCCACTTCTTTCCCTGAATTCATTCACCTTTGGGGCATATTGATATTGTTGAAACTTGAAATCTTGAAGGACTTACTGCAAACCATAAGTCTTAACAACTTAATAGTTTTAATAAACTCAAGAGAAATTCCTATATACACTTAATGTGCACAATTTTTGTCCATCAATGTTAATTGATTTAGTGTACTTTGTTTGTGTATAATAGAATCTCTCATAAATCAAAAATACTTGTTGCGTACACACTTCAGTGTAAATATTTTTTTTTGGCTGAAACTTCAGTGTAAATATGTTCACATACTTTTTGCATAGATGGCATAACCTATGCATAGGTATATACAAGTCTTGTTGTGACTAACTACACAGTCTTATGTGTGAAATTGTGAAGCAACGTGTTTTTAAATGTGTGGATGTAGATGTAGCCATAATGTTTGAGTCTTTCATTGAAGACATTGTTATTCATACAACAAAATCAATTTTGTGTTGGAAAAATGTCTTGGCCAATTGATGTTTCCTAGAAGAAATGAAGTTCCCTAACAATTATGGGCTTCTACATCCTTGAGCAAAATAGTTCAAGGACCTCTTTTAGGTCACTTTTAAAATCATCTTTACATTCCTAATTAAAATTAGTGAAATGACCAAGTAACTATATTATTTTGATGGGAGAGGAAATATATGTAGGAACAAAGTGGATTCATAAGGTCTTGAAAATGACCACATGAAAATTGAACATTTTGCATGAAACCATAGTAATTTACATACTAATATGGTTTCATGCAAAATGTTCAATTTTCATGTGGTATATTTTTTAATTTGTAATTTAAAATATTAGTAATTTTTTATGTATATGATAAAAAAATTTCATGTACACAATATAATTACATATATATATATTCATAAAATAAATAGGTAATTAAATTATATTCTCCTTTTACAAAAAAAATTCATTTTTTCCTATTCATGTTGTATATTCCCCATCATTATTTGTAATTGAATATAATTAATTCTAAAATCCCAAAAACAAATCTATATATTCTATAACAATATGAAAATGATATTTTTTAAAGAAATTAAATCGTTATTTATATATATTTTGTTATTTAAAATATTAGTATTTTCATATTTAAAAAATTAAATAATTTCAACTATTATATATTTTTAATAAAAATTGATAAAATAACATTTAATATGAGAGAATTAAACTGACATTTAATTCTATTATGAGAGAATTAATTTTTGTTAAACCTATGATATTAATTGTGTGATATGGTTTAAATGAAAACAGAAATAATAATTAAAAAATAAAATAGAAATTGTTTTAGGCGAGAAGCTGAATGAGTGAGGTGTTGACACGTGGCATTACCGACCGTTACATAACCCTGCTTTATAATATATATATAATAGATAATAGATTAGTTACACTTGATATATAGCAATAATAAGGGGAGGAAAGGATCCTCTTAAATGATAATTTTTACATAACAAAGTCAATTGATAATTTTATATAGACTAAATGTCTTTAGTCCCAATAAATAGAGAAATATTTTTTTTAGTCTAAAAAAAAACTGTCTCTTTTAAAAATTATCATTTATAGAAATATGTCACATGTAATCATATTTTGAAATTAAAAAATATTTTTAAAAATTTTAATTTCCCCCCTCAATTTTTCAATTTCTATCCTAAATTCCCTCTCTTCACCAGTCGCCGGCAACCCCTCCGCCCTCCCCCTCCTTCCGAAATTATTGAATCGCTTCTCATCACAGTTTAAATCATTCATCCACCACCTGTGAACTCGCTCCAAGAAGCTTAACAACATCTTGTTGAAGCTTCCAATTCCGACGTGGTACAGATAGAGATGTTCTTGTCGTCCTCCTTCAGGTTCGTTCTTGGGAGCGATAACGGTAGGCCCAAAGTAATGGTTGGTGTAGCGCAGCATGCACTCAATCGTACCAGATTATGGACTCTATCTGGTTGGGGCAGCGCCGTCTTATCTATCTCCGTGGCTGCGGTGGCGACACTCTCCTCGCAGGCGGCGGAGGAAACATCGTCGCGGTAGAGAAAAACCCTGTTGACGGCGTTGGTGGTCCCCGAAACCCATGGCGGAGGAGTAGGAGGACATTGAGATTGGTTTGGAACGTGTTGTTGGATTCGTAGGTGGCGTTGTTTGATAAGGTAAGCGATCCAAACAGAGACAAGGGTAGAGATGCGGGGGGAGGGGGAGGGGAGCGGTTGCAGGGAATGAGGTTTAGGGTGAAAAATTGGAAAATTGGGAGAAAAAAATAAAAATTTAAAAAATATTTTTTAATTTTAAAATATGACTATAAAGATGATAGATGACACATTTCCATGAATAGAAAATAAAAAAAGATAAGTGTTTTTAGAGACTAAAAATAAATATTTATATATTTATAGAGATTAAAAACGTATTTAACTTATTTCATTTTGTATTTGTGTATCTCTTCATCAACATTCGTAAATTTTGATAACGTCCCATTTATTTAATATTTTGAGAAGAAGAACACATAAAACTTTGACATACAAAAGAGGATCAATTCCTAAAGAAAACTATTGATTTTCTCTTAATGTATGAATTTATTTCTGTTCTGGACTCTCGGTATCCGAAAGTCGACCCTAACTAATCCAAAAGTCACACTTGTTATATGAATTTTGAGTCACGTGAAAAGGTTGAACATTTTATAAAACACTACCTACTTGTATTGCTAATACCTAAGCAATTTATGGCATGCTAATTTGTTTGATCAATACAAACTTTTTGACTGTTGTGGCTGATTAAACAGAAGTTTAGTCACAATTCTCGTGCTCTTAAACTTCTAATGCCCTAATATTTTAAACTGTTTTAGGGAAGGGCTTGGGGAGGCATATGATGGAGACATCGCATTTGCAAGTGCCCTTGAAAATTTTGGAGGAGGGCATAGTGATCCTCTATTTGTAACTTTGGGAGGCAAGTCTAATATCTGTCCCTTTGCTCCTCTTCCCTTTTCCTAAATGAGTTCTTTGTTGTATGCTTGTTGCTTAATAAGAAGCATTGACTGGTGATATGGGTCTTTGGAGGTTATACCTAGAGCTATATTTTGGCTCTGGCCTAACATGAAAATTTAGGTTGAGCATGACAACCTAACAATTGTCATAGTGTTATTGGATGTATACTCCAATTTTGTGCATGATATGTTTAGGCCATTAAAGGAGATTCCACATTTTCTCAGAAAATATGGTCAATGATGCTTGGATCAAATATTTTAGTCTAGAGCATGTCATGTCTATTTCATTTATTCGCATATTCTTTTAACCATTGTGCTTCCTTTGAATGTTCCATAAAAAAATTATCCTTTTTTTAACTATGAATTTTGATAAATTTTGTTTTGGTATTATCAGGACCTGTGATGACCAAATTCACTATTGCTTTGAGGGAAATTAGTACACACAAGGAACTTCTTCGATCACAAGTAATGATTTGTCAAGTGTAGTGATTGTCTTTCTGATTTTTCAGCAATTTATGCATTTAGTAAGACTAGACAACTGGTTAAACTTGTGGCTTTCTGGTCAGTAAACTTTTAAAACTTGAGCTTTTGTTGGGAGTTTAATTCGTCACTCGACTCTTTCTCAGATCTAATGATATGCTTAGGTCTTATTTTCAATTTATGATCCTTCTAATAAGTTGGACTAAACTATAAGATAATATTGTTGAAAATCCTTTATTAATTTTTCAAAAATGGTTTTTAGTAATTAAAGTAGAAACAATTATTGTAATTGATATTGCTAAGCTAACTATACTTGATGTGGCTTCTTAGGTGGAGCACATGCTGAATGACCGGTTACTGAACATTCTAAATGTCGAAATCCTTGATGTCAAGGTATGTCGTGAGTTGTACAAATCTTTTAAAATTTTATACAAAATAGTGTTGATTATTATATGCTAAACCTATGGAATGTTAAGCCATCATACTTGATGATATGGCTCAGCCCAGATAGTTTTTGCAGAGGACCTATATAGTCATATAGTGTGATGTTGTTGTTCCTCTCCCAAGATGCTAATGTGCACAGCTCTGTGTCAGTATGAGTCAGGACTTTAATTCGTATTCTACAATGTTTGGTAGATGTCACCCAAAATCAAATCCAAAATAAGATTCTGAAAATTAGTACTATATAAATGGAATCAATTTTATTCTTATATTTAGTACAAAACGAATAAACCACTAAATGAGGATAGGAAAGGGCAAAGGGTAGAGCTTTTATCATAGTGGGGTCCTTGGAAGCATGGGATCCATTATGGATCTATAATAGGCAATCTTATCAGACAGGTTTTTTTTTTTTCTGTTTTTGTTCTTAAGAATATTTCCTAAAAACTGTTTATAATCGATGCCTTAATATGACTTGTAAAATTTCTGTTTTAATACTTCACAAGTGATGCTTGCAGGAAGCTCGGAGACGTTTTGATAAAGCTTCCCTTGTATATGATCAGGTACTTAAGAAAATTGCATAATATAATGATCTCTGCATCCACGTTTTCCCTTTCCTTCCACTGCATGTGTAAAAGTTTTGGCTATACAATTTATTTCATGAGACAAAGCACAAGTTCTAATTTGTAGTTTTCAGGTATTTAGTATGATCCTTTACTCTTCCTAGAATTATCTTTATTTTATTGGTTTGATTGAAACTTGCTCTTTAATAACTGATACCAGGGGTAAGTTTCTCAATGTCAGATATTTTTTCAAATTCATTGTTCAGTCAATTGCTCTTTAATATGATCTGTTAATCAAATCATTCCCACTTTATGAACTTTCGAAACACTTTGTATTGTAATGTTTTATTTACATCACAAAATTCAACTTGAGCTTGCACTTTAAGTGACTCTTTTGAAGAAATTTCAAAGAAGTAAGATGCATGTGTGAATTCAGTGTTGCTAAACCCAAGAAGAAATTAGGGAATTTTAAAATAATTATATATTGGAAGTTCATTGGCCTATCTCTTGATCGTAACGCAAATGCAACATGGATTTTATGCTACAGGCACGTGAGAAGTTCATGTCATTGAGAAAAAGCACCAAGTTTGATGTTGCCGCTGTCATAGAAGAGGTACGTCCAGTAGCTCATCTTTGGCATTTGTATTCATAAATATTTTGTTATCTTGTCATGGGTTACCATGAATCTTTTTTAATCTAATTTGGTATAGAGACATTTCAGGAATTGCACAATGCAAGAGATTCATTCGAAGAAGCTCGTTTCAATCTGGTAATTTTAGAACAAGATATGCTGCTTCAAATAAGAGTATGAAATACATATATATGTTCAGTTATTAACTATAGAACATATTTCATCTTCTATTATAGGTCAGTGCTCTTCATAATGTTGAGGCCAAGAAGAGATTTGAGTTTTTGGAGGCAGTCACTGGAGTTATGGATGCTCATCTTCGATACTTTCAACAGGTATATGACATAGTCATAGATGGCCTTTTTTTGGTATAGAAAAATTTATATTAGGGGAGTCACACCCTCATGTAAGGCCAGGGAGAACCACAAACCTCAGCGAGGGTTTACGATGGAATTTACGTATAGCCTACCAACGGAGAATTTAGGATTTGAACCCAAGTCACAGCTAGTGCGAGTGGAGTTTCTAACGATCTGTACCAACCCCCGTTAGCCTTAGTCATATATGGCGTTTTCCGCATGCAATTTTGCACTTATGATGATTTTAAAAATTCTTTCTATTGTAGGGATATCAGCTACTACAGGAGCTAGAGCCTTTCATTGTCGAGGTTTTGCTGCTAACTCCTTACTTCTGGTTTGAAGACATTGTTAGTGCTCCTAATATATTGACTAAATGGAAGTTTCCCTTTTCTTGTCATGTATTTGCTATGCTGTAGGTTTTGGCTTATGCACAAAAAGCAAGAGAAACTTACAATGAGGAGCAGATTTCTCTTTGTGAAAAAATGGTGGAGTACAAAAAACTAGTTCATCAAGAAAGTAGGTTGTCCTTGAATGGCCCTTATGGTTCTCCTGTAGAAGGTGCACAGATGCAGCCTTTTTCCAGGATATCAAATAAAGTGGTAGATGCAGTAACAGAATCAGCTGCAAATGGAAAGGTATTATTTCAGGATATGAACATGATATTTCCCTTTACTTCATTTCATTCTACTTAGTTTTTCATTTCTCTTTATCTCATAAGGTGAGCAATATCTTTAGGTTCGAATCATTAGACAAGGGTATCTCTCAAAACGTTCCTCCAATTTGAGGGGTGACTGGAAGAGAAGATATTTTATTCTTGATAGTCGTGGAATGCTTTATTACTATCGTAAACCATGGAATGGGTTCAACGTAAATGTAAGTATCCCAAGTCCAACTAAAAGCTAAGTATTAGTATTGTAAGTTAAGAAAAGCTCTTTTATTCACCTTATCTTTTTAATGGATGTTGAGCATATACCAATCCATTTCAGAGTTGCAATCAGCCACCTTCACAGAGGCACTGTGCCAATGAAAATAGTGCTGGGATTCTGAGTCGGTTGCTTTCTTCGCAATACCATGGAGTAATCCCTGATGAAAAATCTGTTGCACGTCATACAGTGAATCTACTAACATCAACAATCAAGGCTGATGCTGAACAGTCAGATTTAAGGTTCTGCTTCAGGATTATTTCACCAGCAAAGATTTATACATTGCAGGTATACTCATTTTAATATGTAGTTTGGTATTTGTAGCAACGTCTTAAGGATTATTATTCTTCACTATACTTAGGACAAAAATAAAATGCAGGCAGAAAATGCCCTTGACCAGATGGATTGGATGGAAAAGATAAATGGAGTAATTGCCTCCTTGTTGACTGTACAGACACTACAGGTTTGCAAAAAACATTTTGTTGGCTTTTGTTAACCAGCACCCAAAATATAAATAACAGAGACTCCTTGTACTAATGTTTGTTGGTCCAAGTGTGACGACTATAATAATTATGAAACAATTATGTGACAGTATCTCTCAGCTGACTCAGAAAGCGGTGACAGTGACTCTGCCTGCAAGATTGATTATTTGTCACAAAGTTCTCAAGATGATGATCGATCATTGAGTGTGGATTTTGGATCCAAGAACATCACCAGTAATAGATCATCATCTGAAGACTTGCAGAAGAATAGGCAGGGTTTAAAAGTTGAAAAGCCAATTGAAGTTCTTAGAAAGGTTAGCGGGAATGACAAATGTGCTGATTGTGGTAAACCTGATCCAGATTGGGCATCCTTAAACCTCGGCATCCTTGTATGCATTGAATGTTCCGGTGTTCACCGTAATCTTGGTGTCCATATATCAAAAGTAAGTAGTTGAGGTTGCATATATTTATGAGTTTTCTTAAACTGGTATATATGGTCCATGTCTTATCCAACTTTTATTGTTGTTCATATTTTTGTCTTGGAGTCACCAATTCAATCCTTGAATTTGTAAAGTGATATCAACTTAGTCTCTAAAGTTATTAATATTTCAAATTAGTCCTTGAAATTGAAAATCTTCGATCACATTAGTCCATGTTGAACAATTTCAGAGATTAAATTGACTTATCTAAAATGACTAATATGGAGTGACATTTTTTCCGCAGGTAAGATCACTGACGCTTGATGTGAAGGTGTGGGATTCCTCCGTCTTAACCATGTTTCAGTCACTGGGCAATCTCTTTGCAAACTCGGTTTGGGAGGAGCTGTTGAATTCAACAACTGCTTCGCATACGGATGACACTTTTGATGGGTAAGTGTTGCAAAGATATGTATAACAATTAACTGTTTGGACTTTCTCTAACATGCACCCTGCAATGCAGTTCATCCATAGCGGACACAAACAAATTATTTCTTACACAAAAACCAGAACATGACGATCCTATTTCACTAAAGGAGAAGTTCATTCATGCAAAGGTAATCTAACGGTTATTATAAGCTATTTCCTAGTTAGAAAGCAATAAAAAAAAATCCGCGGGGTTTGGTTTTTCTCCCTTGATTAAAAACCCCTAGTAGCTGGAAGGAAACATATTACTTGATGGGAGGGTTAATATCTGGGAGATAGAACTTGATGGTTTCTCTCTTATGGCAGTATGCTGAGAAAGTCTTTGTTCGACGGATGACAAAAAGCCACCATCTCCTTTCGGTGGCACAAGTGTGGGAAAGCATCTGTGCCAATGACAAGAAAGCAGTGTACCGGCATATTGTCAAATCAGATATGGATGTCAATGCTATTAGTGGAGAAGCATTATTGTCTGGTATGTCTTCTAATCCCCCAAAGTCTAAACTCCTGGAAATAAGTTCATGCTGTTGAAAAAGCAGGATAAGAAGAATAAATTGATTTCTGTGCAGGTGCAGGCTCTTTATCCAATATGCCTTCTTCTAGTAGTAATTCAAACATATCTTCTAAAGGTAAAACTCAACTAATGGAGGACATACAAGATGGTTCAAGTATGCTTCACCTAGCATGCCTAAGTAATGATGCTGGAATGATAGAGTTGCTCCTACAGTATGGGGCAGATGTAAATGCTATTGATTCAAGTGGTCGGACACCACTGCATCACTGCATTATGAGAGGGAAGAATGCAACTGCAAAATTGCTTATTACAAGGTAGGTACTTTGAAAGGTTCTTAAAAAAAAAAATTACATTTTCAATCATTGGATTTCAATCATTAAATAGCCAGTAATTCTCCACTATATTACTCAGTGTAGTTAAAACCGGACCGGTCGAACCGGGAACCGGACCCCAGTCCGGCACACCCTGAGAACCGGTCTGCGCAAGAATCGGTCAAAATTGGAAAAATCGGCTAAAAACCAGTTGGACCGATTCAATGATTTATTTTTTTATTTAAAAAAATTAAAAAAAAAACAATTTTTTTTATTTTTTAATAGAAATAGATATCACTTTTTTAAATTATTTGTAATTTTGAATATTTTATGTTATGAATTATAACATTTAGTAGTGAAGTTTAATTTTTCTTTATAAAGTTATGACTTTTATGTTAATTTTTGCTCAATATTGTATAAGGTTTAGGGTTTAAAATAATATTATTTAATTATA
Organism: Glycyrrhiza uralensis; assembly: GCA_030159175.1. NCBI lineage: Eukaryota > Viridiplantae > Streptophyta > Magnoliopsida > Fabales > Fabaceae > Glycyrrhiza > Glycyrrhiza uralensis. The sequence goes on from BRZY01000005.1 coordinate 47,920,131, forward strand.
TCCCGGTTCAACCGGTTGAACTCCAGTCGAACCTCTAAACCTTGAACCTCTGCCTTCACCGGTTCAATGACCGGTGCGGTTCTGACTACCTTGATATTACTTGTTCTATATATGCCTTTGAATTTGGTATCCTACCTTTTAAGATCTAGCCTGCCTCTTATTTAGGGGTGTTCGAAGGACGGGTTGGGACGGGTTACGTCCGGCCCTAACCCGGCCCTAAATTTTCACCGGGCCAATTTTTGGACCCGAACCCGGTCCTAAACCCGACAGAACCCGATGATGTGCGGGTTCAACGAAGACCGGGTCCAAATAAGACAAGACCGGGTTGACCCGAAAGGTGAAATAAAAAATTATGAAGCGATCATTCAAACATGGTGATGTTATATGCACCATCTTGAGAGTAAAAAATCTAAAATTCATATTTAAAACTCTTTATTTAGTAGTCATTTTAACTTCAAATCTTTTCATGCATTTGGTTTAGTCTTGTTGAATATCAATTCTTTCCTCAATTCTGCTATAATGAATTAAATTCTAAAGTATGTCGCAAATATTTCAAAAAATTGTTATGATATAATACTGCAAATACTAAACGGTGCACCTTTGATCAACTCTAAAACATTTGTTCTAGTGTTATTGAATTTCCAACCATGACTATTTGTGATGCTAGGCATAAACCTCTCAAACATGCAAAATTTACTTGTATGACATGTGAGTTTTGTTTATGTACATTAAAACTATAAGCACTGTAATACCAAAAAATAATTTATAAGCATTGTATTGGGACGGGCCGGGTGACCCAAGGATAAACCCGAACCCGTCCCAACCCGAAGCCGAGTTTCAAGTGGGACTGTCCCTTTTGTCCCCATTTTACTTATAGGACCGGGTTAGACCCGGCCCGAAACACTTGGGTTAGGACGGGTTGACGGGCCGGGCCGGGTCTTGTACACCCCTACTCTTATTGGTGTGTTCTGTTTCTACAGTTTCACTTGCACAATCTGCAGATAATTTTTTTTTTTCTAGTGTATGTGCTAGACATTTGAGCACATAAAAAACTAAGTTTGATCGAGCCAAGTACAATTATTTTTAGTGACTGAGTAGTACTAATAAGTGATTCCAATTTCATACATATTCAATTGGTACTCTTTCAAGTGATTAATAATTTTGACATGGAGGTTCATTTGTTAGTATTAGAATCAACCACCGCAGTAATCAAAGCACATCTAACTAGACTAGAAGCAGAAAGAAACACACAAGAGACACTACCAAGTTCCTTTGTGGAGATAATAATGCATGTTTTCTCACTGTATTATTTTTGTTCCCTTTCTTTGGTAAGCTATACACGTAACCATGCAAAAGGAATTAAAATATCATCCAAATAATATTGTTTATAATTATTTTTTTGGTCAACAATATTGTTTATAATTTAAAGGTGGAGTGGCTTTATCATTATCCCATGATGAATATATAATTTCAATTTTATGCTACTTAACGTGCCTTGCAAACTTCATTTTCATGGTAGCATTCCTATCATGTATATTGTTATGCCACATGTTCATGCTTGGTATACTATGGTTTACTATGAAAATTTACTAAAACAATTAGACAATTATTTTCAGGGGGGCAAATCCACTTGCAATGGATAAAGAAGGCAACACTCCTCTTATGCTTGCATCAGAACCCGGCACTATTGGCAAAGACATTCTTGCTCTCTTAACAAGCATATGACATGCCCTCAAGACATAGTACCATTTGACCAAAAAAAAAAAGACATAGTACCATGAATTTTTTTTTAAAAAAAAATCATCAATGTCTCATTCTAGAGAAAATTGAGGACCCAGTAGGCAGTAGCAGCCATTCATAGAGAGGAGCAACTAGCCCAACGGGCTTGAAGCTGGTGGGTTGGTTTTACTGGGCCACATGTTTATGGTCACTCATCATCTTGTGTTGTAAGATGGGATAGGCTGTTTAATGGGGCTTAACGTCCATTTCAATTTTCAACTAGAGTCTGAGTTTTGCAACATTCACCTTTTCAAGTTTTTGGGAGTCTATCTATCATACGATCAAAGTTATGGAGTGGTTGGATATAAGTTACTTGTGTGACTATTCATCAAGGCTTAAGTTCCTTGTACGGAAAAAAAACATTAGGACGGTTTGATTTGAGAAATCGTATCCTATTTTCATTTCTTCTTTTTACTTTTAATTAATTACAAAAGTTATCATATTGTTTTCAATCTGTTTTTTGTTTTTAAATATCTGTATAGAAAATAGTGAAAACAAAAGAATGGTTATTTTTACTATTTTCTGTGTAAATATTTAAAACTAGAAAATAAATTTAAAATAATATTGTGGTTTTGCAATTTACTTTAAAGTAAAAACAAAATGAAAACAGGAAACAATTTTTCAAAGCAAACGGCCCTTAGGTTTAAGACTTTTTTTTTGGTCAAATAGGTTTAAGACTTTTTTTTTTTTTTTGGTCGATAATAGGTTTAAGACTTTGAGTTCCCATTTCACGTACGTGAATATGTTGTAGTACTAGTAGCTACTACTATTCAATTGCAAAAGACTGAAAAAAGGGGACCGTAAAAATTTCCTGGATCGTAACTACGTGCGTTGATGATTATGACAGCGTTTGCTTAAATTCAATGCATCGTTTTTTTTTTGGCTGATTCATTAGATTCAATGTTCGTAACACGTTATGACTTATCAAATTCAGCACATTTGACGGTAAAAATCCTTAGTTAAATCGTGATTTTGAAAGGTTCATTTATCTAACATTTTTTCCATGCGTCCCTAAAAAAAAACATTTTTCCATGCGGTATAATTTTGAGTCGTGTCACTCGTTGTCGTTGTGACGTTATAATATTTTGGGTCTTGCTACCCTGAGTAAATTGGTTAAGGAAGCATTAAATTTTTTATTGAAAAGTGTAATATATTTTTTTTGATATAATGAAAGGTGTAATATTTGATATACTGACAATATTAAATACTACATTTTTCTGATAAAAAATTCTTTTCTAATTTTTTAACCAATGTCCTATAGCACTAGTATCTGCCCAATATTTTTTAAATGAATTTATTATTTTGTAATTAGATCCAAAGTTAAACACCGTAGCATTATTTATAAAATTGCTCAAATGAACCCTTTTCAAAATATAAAGATGAATGAAAAAAAGGTAATGTGAATAATATTGTTATTAAAGGTATAAATTAAAAATATTATTTAATTAAAAAGATATTCCATTACTTCTCAAATTTTAAATGGATAAAAATAAAAAATAAATTAACAGAGGTAATGGCAAAATTGAAACAACGGTCAAAAAGAGGGGGGAAAAGCTCAAAAAAAGTATTATTATATTTTTATATATGTTATAACTTGTGAAGTTTAAATATTAAATATTAAATATTAATTTTTCAATTAGTGACGAATTATGTTTGAATTTATAAAAATAATATGAAACTGAGTGGAATAAAATGATTAAAAATAAATTGTTTAAAAAGAGATTCCATTACTTTATTATTATTTGTTGGTCGAACATTACTTAATTTTTTAAATAAATAGTAAATAAAATAATTGGTTTGCAACAAACACACTCAAAGCAGTATGATCCATTAAAACTCAACGGCCCCCTTTCTTTCCATATTCTTTACCAATTTAGTATGGTACTTTATCTTTGACCAAAAAAAATGTATAGCACTTTATCACCATGAAATGGAACAAATACAGATTTCCCAGCAGCAAAAATATAAACATTGCACATTGAGTTGCTTCCCAGTTTTGTCATATGACGTGGGTGAATTGAGATATTCAACATTTCAAACGGTCAAATATATGGTTAAATTATAAATAAATTATGATTGAATAGGATAATACTTGAATCAGACGACTATTCAATTTTCAAAATATTGGGTGTTGGATCCTTTTATATCTTCCACCAAATGTATCCTCATTAAACGGTTGCCTTAAGTTTATTCAAGAGATACTACATTTTTCTTATCTAGCATTTGTTAGATATGTACGATAGGAGATTAACGAAGTAAGATGAGTTTTAATATGAGAGGATAAGAGGATTAAATCTGGACCGTATAATTATATATAAATGGTTAGGATTAAAAGTTAATTAGTGGTCACATGACCGGTCACATGACCACTTAAAAAAGTCATGTGACTTTATGTTTTAACTTAGGTCCTGTTTGGATAACAAGTTTATCTACTGCTTATGGCATAAGTTGTATAAGTTACTTTTATAATCGAAGAAAAATTATAATGAAACTTATTTTATATAAGTCATAAGCTGTTTTGATAAGCTATCCTAGGTAGCTTATGAGAAATAAGCCCAAAACAGCTTATGAATCAGTCATAAGTTGTGTTCATAAGCTCTGCATAAGCCAATCCAAACAGGCCCTTAATCATTTATAGTTTAATATTATAGTTATGATTCACTCCTCTTATCTTTTTATAATAAAAACCCTATCACTTTATATGCTTCCATATACGATATATCTTTGTCTATATGTCCATGAATTATGATACAATTTAATGCCTAAACTAATTTGGGGGGGGGGGGGGGGGGGGGGGGGGAGTTAATAGCTCATGAGCAGTTGTCTACATTATTTTTCTGTGAGGTCTGCATTTGATACAACCACGTGTGTGACTGATGAGTGGTGTGTTGGGTAAGTGGTAATAAATTGTCTACAGTATTCTTCCATTGATCGGTTGGCTGGGCAAATATTGGTTGCAATTTTTTCATAACCATGAATTTAAATTCAAAGCCAAATATTGATGGATCCATTACTTATTTGATATTCGACGAGTTTGATAGGTTATTTAATCGTTGTTTTATTAGACAATTAATATGGATTGAAAGGTAAATTAAGTGAGCAGTTTTCTCATATTTCTAATTTTTGTTAAGAGTCTCATATCGATTAATAATATATATATAGTGTTTATAAAGTTTGGACATTCCTTACTTTACAAGTCAGTTTTATGAAGATGAGTTAGGCCCACTAATTCTAAGAATTCTCTAATTCTATTTTTTTTTCTTTTGATGTTTTACTCAACAATAACAAGAGTATGGAATAAAGATATCAATTATCATTCACAAACTCTAATCCAAATTATAGAATATACTATAATCTTGTATTTACATAATTCTGTTTGGGCTATTCTATAAAATTCCAGCAGATCAATCTCTAGTTAAACAAGGTAATGTTCTCTAGTCCAATGTTTTGATCTGTTTTGAAGAGAATGCAGCTTCTCCTTGTGGAGGGAGTAACGCAAGGCATGGATGATTGTAATAATTAAAGGTGGCACACTGGCCATTGGCCACCCTCATGGACCCTTCCCCTTTTTTCACAGCAAATGGGAAACAAATTAAGACATTTGACCCATTCAGGTTCAGGGTACTAAATGTGTTTTGAGTCATGTCAAACTTGCCATATCCTATATATCTTCAGCATTTGCAATATAAGCATAATATAATATAATTTGTATCTTCAATATGGGGCCAATCTGAAAAAGACCCTGTTATCCTTAATTACGCTTCAACATTATCCACCATGACTAAAGAAATCATGTGGAAAAACAAATATATGTTTGGTTCATCTACTCAACCTCTTTTGCAGCTAAAAAATTTGAAGACTCAAACAAAGATGTGTCTTGGGGTGTAATGATTGGCCCAAAGGGATCAAAATGATTACGACAGAAAGAGAATGAAAATTGTGATGGCACCCATACTGAATTTTTAATATCAACACAAGTGAAGGCACACAGGGCGGTGTATAATTTATGTGAATTATAAATTATAAATATAGTTACTTTCCAGCACCCTCTTCTAACCTTCCCATTCCTGCCTCTATTGTTTTGATTTGTTTCTTTTTCTTCTCTCAATTACAAAACATATATGCTACTTCCCTTTTGCCTCCTTTTAGTTACATATTTATATGGCTAGTTTATTAGCACAATTGAATTCGGATCATGATTGCAGTCTAGAAACAAAGGTTTGGTTCAAAGCTGCGGTTTTTATTTAATAAATTTATGTATACAACTTTTTATTATAACGTTCTAATTTTATGGTTGACATCCTTTTTATATATATAGTTGATAGTTGAAAAATGATTGTACAGAATCATGGTCTCATTAATGTGGCTAGATGATAAAAGTGAAATGATGTCACAAAATGCCAGACACGTGGGATGGTGTTTATCTCAGAAACTTATTTGAGAAAAAGAAAATAAAAAAGTAAAAGAATGACATCTTCATTGATCTTGTTTGCACTATATTGAAGTTTATCTTCTTTCCTTAAAATAACAATATTATCTGCCTTAGCCCCATGATTCGCTGAATGAGCTGTTGAATTTTGGTCTTTTCTGTGGAATACAGGGTAGCATGGCCTTCGTCTTTTCCTTGGTTCCTTTAGTTGTTATGTAGTTTTACTTTGACATGCTGTGTTTTACTTTAGAAGATGTCATGTATGTACAATTTTCTTTTTTTTATCATATATTTATATATTAATTCAATTAGTGGTTTGCGGACTGATTAGATTAATTTTAAAGAAAAATAATCGGATTATAGTATGATAGATTATGGTGTAACTTTACTTAGTTGTTTGTTAAAAATGTATTTTACTCAAATCTATTTTTATAAATAAATATATAAAAAGATGAATATAAAAAAAAGTAGTATGAAAAAATTGTCGATAAATTATATGTATAGAGCTTAATTATCTTTTAATTGTGTGTCAAAACCTTAAACCATCAAAGATAAGAGACAGGGGTAGCATTTATCTTGCTTTTATATATAATAAAAAATAAAAAATATTTAAGAGATTATTTCTTAATCCCTTGAAACACCCGTTGAGAAGATCCTTTATTAAATTAGATTGACTAATAAAAACTCAAATGTTAATAAGTGTTCTTATGACCTGAATGTGCAAATTTTTTAATAAATAAACTTTTTTTTTTCACATTTTTTCAACCAATATCATAACACTAATTAACAACCAACATTACGTTCGTCTAAGGAACTGGTTCGGATCTCTTAAGCCATATATCCAGTTTAATACTCGTAGATGAAAAAAAAAGACTCCATTAAAAGTGGTCAGGTTTATACTTTGCACCAATGAGTCAAGTTCATACTTTGCACCAATGGCATGTCATAGTGACGCAAAATAAATAACACTAATTAACAGTTCTTTTTTGGTCCAAAAAGAGTCTGAAATAGGGGTGTAAATGAGCCGAACTATTCGTGAACTATTCAGGCTCGACTCATTAATTATTCGCTCAAGCTCGTTTGTTTAATTAAACAAACCAAACTCAAGCTTAAGATTAAGCTCGATTATTTAAATGAGTCAAGTTCAAACCTTACATACTCGACATTAAGAATTCGTGAATAGCTCGTTTATATATATATATAATCAAAAATTAAAATTACATAGATTCTACATTTTATATAAAAACATTTTTATATAGCTTGACAATGATAAAAAAAATTAAAAAGTTATTTTTGAGTTAAAATTTATAATATAAAAAATAAAATAAAAAAATAGTATTTCAGTTATTATGACTTTTGAGTTTTTCACTCATTTTTCCTTTTCTTTACTTAATAATTTTTAAGGGTTTTTTTTGACTTTTTCTTTCCTCAAGTATTTTTTACTCCTAAACTTTTACTCTCCATCTTAAGATTTAATTATGAACTTGTTATTTACTAGATTATCTAAATATAATAGTCTAACATTTTTGAATTTCATATACAACATGTTGAACATTACTCTTTATTAAATACTAAAACCTATAAAATTTAAAAATAATTTTAAAACAAATTCATAAATAAACCCACAAACCAAGCTCAAGTTTTATTTTTTTTAACAAGTCCAAACTTTTAATTAGACTCGTTTAAATAAATGAGTCAAATTTGAGCCGTCAATATTTTTCACAAGTCAAACTCAAACTTTAAGTGTTTGGCTTGGTTCAACTCATTTACACCCACAGTCTGAAATAGTGAAGCCCCACGTTCAGGGTCTAATTAATGTCGTTCACATATACAGAACGGTTCAAAACACACGGGGGAAATGGGGCACGTGGTATGCAGGGTTAAAATGTGTACCGTAGTATCATTACTATTAGTGGCCATGATAAAAAAAAAAATACTATTAGTGGCCTCATTTTCTTACCAATCCCTACCCAAACTCCAAATGCGTGTTTCCTTTTTCCAAATAAATTTAATTTGATTTTTTAATTTCTTTTTCTTTTTCTCGTTTACCATTTCCCTTTTGTTGTTTATAGTATTTAACAAAAAAATTGCTTACAGAAAATATAGAGTTACACCACACATGGACTTGAGCCGCACATGGATAGTTACCTATATAAGGAAGATTTTCCCAAAAAAAAAAACCTATATAAGGAAGAAAAATGCAATGAAATATTTATATTGTGCATCGAAGTTAAAAAGAATCGAGCTTAAAACTAGTGGACGTAATTCAGTATCATTATAATTAATCCTTGTTGACTTTCATTATCACTTTCAAATATAATATTCATTAAATTTCTCCAAAATTTATAGTGGTGGAAAAGACGCAATATTCCTTATTCAGAAATTCAGCATGCTATGTACTCCGTAACAAAATACATTCACAAACTTTAAAATAAATGTGATTCTTTTATGTTAAAGTTTACCGGCTATAATTGCCTCCGAGAGAAAGTTATGCTTATCTAGTGAGCATCAATCTTGTCAAATTAATTATTATGGAATCCTAATACTTAAATTGGAATCATAGCCACCACCTTAACATGTCATATGTGATCACCATTCCACACTCAAGTTGTTTGCTGTAAACAAACCTTTGTAGACTATAATTAGTAGTTAAGATTACCGACAGCCACTAATAAATATTAATTAGCTGGCCCAACTAAACAATAAGATAAGAGGTGCCATGATTTATCAGTCCTATTTCTTCATCATCGTCTTAAAATCACTTATTTGGACAAACACGAGAAACCCAATGTCACCCTTCAAACAGAACAAATTAAATATAATTATAATATTCTTCACTATTATGGATTAGTAAGGAGTAGTAATTAGGGGTGGGAATATGTCAGGGCAGACTAGGTTTTGTAAGACATGAGCTTAGTCTACTTTGAAATTATAAGACTTGAGTCTGACCTACTAGCTTGATATAGGTCGATTTTTAAGGCTCGGCCTAACTTACTTCAAAGGCTAGCCTGACTTATAAGCTTGTTTAAAGGCCTACATTTCAATAAGGTTTTTAAATATGTCTCCACCTATTAGGCTTTTACTTATAAATAGACTTATAGGTCTCTAATGATAAATAGATTAGTAGGCCTCCGATCATAAATAGGCCTTTAGACCTTCACAAATAAACAAACAAGTAGACCTATTTTTTATCATATATATATATATAGGCCGGCTCGATAGGTTTAATAATATTTTTTATAGGCCTAAGTCTGATTTATTTAACTAAATGGACTTTTTAAAAAGCCCAAACCAGGTCAGACCTTAAGTAGGCCAAGCTATAGACTCCTATTGAACAGTCTGGCCTATTCCCACCTCTAGTAGTAATCTTAGTTCACCCACCACTCTAAGGTCGTGTTTGGATGCAAAAGCTCTAGCTTTTGACATATGGAGAAGTTAGTCTTATTTTGCTTCTTATTTTTCTCATATATGCAAAAGAATGAATGTTGTTAAATAGTCATTAATAGATAAATAGATGCTTTTGGAGAAGTTAAAAAAGATGGCTTTTAAAAAATGTGAAGAACAAAAGTTAATTTCAACTTTTATGAAAAGTTAGTTAAAAAATATATGTTAGAAGTACTTATAGAGAAGCTTATCCAAACTTGGCCTAATTTATTTTGATAAGCACGATACCATGAACCGGTGGAGAACTTTTTTTTTTATCTGAGCACTACAAAAAATCGGCACTTTGCATAAGCAATATGTGGCGGTTGAAACCATTGCTAAAAGCATCTCGTGGTGGTTAACAAATTGCCATTGACAACACTGTCGGGAGCTCATTCAGCGGCAGTTATAGTGAATTGCTGGAATAGCCGCTAACAGTATTTTGCAGCAGTTCTCCTGCTTATTACAGCGGTCAGGATCTAACTAAAAAGTGAGTTGTTTTTCTTTGTCGTGGTTAAAACCACAGCTAAAAATCAGGGGGAAAAAATATTTTGGCAAATATAGCTTCGGGTTAACCCGCCACTAAATAAAAATTAAAGGTTGTAAAAATATAATGGCAGGTCAACCTAGCGTTTACCTTTTAATTAAAGTTGCATTTCATAGACACTCCAAATGATCAATATTTCCACTTCTGTTCTCATAGGAGGGATGCCAGCTTTTGTATAATTTTCATATCATCCATAAATAGCAAATAATTCATAAATATTAAAAAGTCATTTTTCATAAAATCCTTTTCAATAAATCCAAGACGATATGGTTTTAATTTGGCTATTAAGTGTGTGTTTGGATTCTCATTGAGAACACATTCCAATGTCATCCACGGAATAAGTAACACTTGAGTTCTTTCTACAAACCCATGTTTGGAAGCTCTGAAACATAAATCCAAACACACACTAAATGTTTCCTGTAACACCGTACTTTTGGTAGTAAAATTCATAGCTTAGCAAATATTCTGCAAAATGTTGTGAACCTAGGAACAAAATAAATTGAGCTTTCGTAAAGTAGAGTAAAAGAAGACCTGTAGGGACAGTGGTGAATTGGTTAACCTTTCTTTATGTGACCTACCGGTCTATTTTGAGTCTTCTCCCCACTATTCCACTGTATCCTATCACCTATACCCACACCAAAGCGATCCGAAGGAGTTTGTAGTATATATTTTTTATTGCATGATCACAAACCCCAAACGTGCAAGCCTCTACAGCCCATGATTCCTGATACCACAGTATTAATGATTGTGATTAATTAATTAATTAACTAATTAAAAGATCGTGGCGACACTTATGTCCTCCCGTTTACTATGATTGTACGGAAATAGGTTTTTTGCGTTGAGATTTTATATAATTTTGTTATTATGTTTAAAATTTGTGCGTGTTTGCCTTTCTTTTTGAATATGTGGAATCCTAAACCCTCAGGACCTCAGCCTTTTCTTTTGTTTTGTTACTTGCTTTCCTGCTTTTCCTCATGCCAATGAGATTTGCTTCTATTCATTAATTTATTGCCACACTCTTGTCTCGCTTTTTATCATTAATTTACTCATTCTTTCTGTTTCCTTCCTTGCTAACTTCTCTCACTAGCTTTATTCCAACCTTGTTCAACTACTCATGGCAAATGCTTAAAGTTTATGGGAGAGAGGGGTAAATGAAGCTGTGGGTTTAATTTTGTTGTACTGTTTTCAATTCAACCTTGCTTTTCCATTTTATTGTACTATTTTGTTATCTTTCCCCAGCATTATCATTATGCCATGTTCTTGCCAAATTTGTACGGGGCAATGCGTCCTTCCATTTTCTCTTCAATTCAATATTACAATTTAATCTCTATTGTTTATTTAGAATGCTATTACTTATGTAAATTTTGAAGTTTATTTTTTTTATTGATGTCATTGCTCTAATGCATTGCTTAGATGTAAATTTACAGAAGAGAAAATAGAGTGAAATTATGAACAGAATTTATATAGCCTAATCCTATTAAATATCTTCGATTCAGAATCAACTCAATCAAGAAAGATATATTACAAACCCTCATCCAACGGTATATTTTAAATTCCTACGCTTTCGTTTATAAAATATTCGGGTCATTTATCATTTTCCTTAATTTTTAGTTATGAACATAGATTTGTGTCTAAAGATATGTTTAACCCCAAAAAAAATTAGTATATAATTAATTACCAATATTATATTAGTCCAAATAAAATTGAATTCGAATCCCAAGTCTTATACAGATTATTTATTGACAAAATCAATAAATATCGTCAATGAAATCAATAAATATTTCATACTAATATTATAATTATAAAAAAAATTATTTTCTCTATTTTTAAATATAAACAAAAAATATATATATATTTAGACTAAATATAATCTAAATATATGTATTTTTTTTGTTTACATTAAAAACGAAGGGAGTATATAATTACTTTTAACTAAACTGTACAGATCCGAGGCCTAACCTTCTTGGCGATCGCGAGTCACGACCTCACGGAACTGCGCGATTGGATAACAACAACGTAACGTAAGCAGTTTCTGTTTGCTTCCCCCTCGCTTGTAAGAAACGGGTCCAGCTTCCACCCCTCTACCTGCGTAATCCACGTGCCTTTCCAACTGACTCTCGTGCCACGTGGCGCTCCACTTTTGGCGTCTCACAGAGAAAGAAGAAATCCCTTTCAGCTGCCTGAAGTTGTTTTAAGTAACACAATTCTGAATTCTCCATTCCGCTTCTGCCGCACACACACACACACCAGAATCGGTGTCCACATTTTTTGCAAAAGTGAAAAGTAGAGAGGGATGGTCATGGACTCATGCAGGGGGATCCAATATTATTATTATTATTATAATTTATGATTTATAATTTATAATAATTAAAAAAACCAGAATGGAACCCCGTTTGAAGTCCGTGACCGTTGCTAGACGTGGAGGGAGGTGAGGGCGATCATGAAGGGTGTAGTGAGTGAGGTTAGCAAGCTCACCTGAAATGGAAAAATGAAATAAAATATGGGATGGGTTTAATTAAATAAATAGATAAAATGAAGGGAAATAGGGTGTGGTATGTGGGTTAGGGGTCAAAAAGAATAGGGCGAAGAATTGTGGAAATTGCTGAGGAGAGAGGAGGCATACCCTAAATGGGCCCCACTACTTGGATTGGATCAACGGCAATGCAATCTAAATTGGGGACATCTAATTCACGGACCCACTTTCTCCAGTTTGGTTTTGTAATTAAGTGTTAATTATCATTATTATCTTGTCAATTGGCATAATTCCTTCCTCTTGACTTATTATTATCACCTCAAATTAAATGGACGACAGACTTTCACAATAAAATACCAATCAAACCCTTGTTTTATTAATAGTCAAATGTTAGTAATTTTTTTTATCAGAGTCAAATGTTAGTAATTAAGAATTAGTAATATATTATGTTAGTGGAGTATTCAAACTCATAATCTTCTTATCACTCAAATTCTTACGTCCCTTCTCCAAACCACTTTACACTCCCTACTAATTAAACCCCCGTATCAAGAATTCCTACACCAACCCACCAAAAAAAAAAGAATTCCTACACCACTTAATATTTTTTGCAAAATAGAAAATTAATTAAATCAAAATTTTAATAAAATAAGTTGAGTTTATAGATTTTATATACATTGAACTAATTTCTATTTCATTGAATTATTTTGTTTTAATTTACGGTACATTATTTTAAATATAAATAAAGATAAACTATTACATAATATACTCACTAATGTCTAAATTATATAAAACTTAACACATGTGGTTAGTAGTCATTGGGAGATGAAATTAACATCTTATATGTACTTTTGAAATATATGAAAATAAGAGTATTTTGATTATAGATTTATTTTTGTTTAAATCTTACAAAAATTGTTGACCACAATTTCTGGCCTCCTCCGATGTCAATGGGAAGTGCGGATTACCCACACTTTAAGGGAGAGCGAGGTGGTTGAGAGAGCGGAGGGGAAAGGGGGGGATAGGGGGAGTCTGAGAGAATTTTGTTGAGGTGGAAAAAATGATGATATATTAACTGAGTCAAGTCAACTCACGATTACAATGAAAAAAATAATATTATAGTGACAAAAAATATTTGACTTTTTTGGGACTAAAATGGAAACACCGGACCAAAAATATACTTAGGTCAAAAGTAATGTTTCATTAAAAATCTAAAATGTTACTTAATTTTAATTTATTTTTATATTAAAATATCGCATATTTTGAAATGGAGAGAAACGTTTTATAAATTTATTATATGTTATAATCTCTAATAAAAAATCGTTATTTCTTAGTTTCCCATTCCCAACCAGTATTTATTTATTTTTGGTCAATCCCAACCAGTATTTTAAAGTCACTAATCAACAAGACATTCTATATTATGTAGATATTCGTTGGTTCTATCCTATATATGCACGATTGCATGGGCCGGCATGCGACGAGAATACAAAAGTGATTTTTTTTGAATTAAAAGAATGTACATAAAAATATACAAGTATAATAAATATTTGGTTTTTTAATAATAAAAAAAAAATCACGCTGTCTCTTCAAAACTATGGAAGGGTGCAAAAAATCGATGGAGATACCAAGAGTTTCATGGAACCGACGTACTCGCGGATGTGTAATTCTAAACATACCCCCGTCGACGCTTGACAGACAATCGTGATCCTGAAAGATCTTCTTTGCTGCGTTGCTGTCTAAGTTGCAATCGCTGTCTCCATATGACCCCTTGCTCCCCCTCCATCTCCCATCCCAGTCACACCGACGCTTGCATTCCTTTTATATGGGTGGTGGTTTCATTGACTGTTATTAATATGGACTAAGTCACAGGTCCGGTTAGGATATTGATTTTTGTATCCTACTAGTCGAACTAATTAATCACCAATTGAATTGCATGAATTGATATATATATATTAGTGTAAATTTTTATACTAAAGATTTATGTATATAATGTATCTGTCTTGTGATTTTGTCAACCTATGCGATCTAAATTTGGGACTCCCTCAATGGTGTTTTACTATTTTTATTTAGATTTCTCCCAAATTAATAAAGTGATCGGATTGGTCATGGCTTCGGTTTTTTATTGGACCGGTTTGACAGGCTCGTTCTTTCATCCTTTTATATGTGTAATAAATAAATTTAAAATTCCAAGTTTTTTATTTGATGAATCTTATCAAATATTTTAGGGTGCACTTGTTTCCGGGCATTAAACCATATATATGAAAGCGTATTAGGTGAAAATTGATTATTATTATGAGAACAGGTTATACAAAACAATATGTTTAATTTAGAACCCCAAATTTAAAATTCGGGTTTTTTTTTACTTGAAAATAAAAGGTTGTCATGCAAGCCATGTATTAAATATAGGACATTATGAAAAGCGGGGGAAATCTGTTTTTTTTTTTAAACAAGTGTTTAAAAGACCAGAAGTTAAGAATGAAGGGAGGGGGGGGGGGACAAATTAAATAGAAAAGGAAAATATCAATTTAGTTTATCGATTTAAAAAAAACGCAGATATGGGTTGGGACTAATAAGAAAATTGAGAAGATAATTTTGGATATTGTCATTCTTCCAAGTAAAGGTTCAAATGTTCAATACCTGAATCCGCAGTTGATACTAATATGAAAAAAAAAAGTTAGGAAAGTAAATGAACTGGTATGTGGTAAAGGAATGACAATGATAAGATAAACAATTGAAGAATAACCAAAGATGAGAAGCCCAGGTGTAAAAAACTTGCGGTTAGTGCTAAACTAAGATTCCAATATGCATATTAGAAGGCACAAGTGTGTTGAAAATGTTTATTTTTTTTAAGAGTCTGTTATGAGGCTCACTCAAAGCATGAATAACCTTTCATATAAATGGAAAAAAAAAAAATTTGCCTGACCTAGCTAAAAATCAATAGTCATACCATATAATTTTTTTCTCATTTATTTTATAGTAAGCATTGTTGAGAGTAACTCCATTTTAAGTAATATTGGGAGCATATATTAGTTTTTTTATACTTTTTCTATTTTAAAAGAAGTGACATTTTAACTAAAAAAATATCAAGTGACATTTTTATTCCAATCTCATCCCAAATAAATAATAATTTTGATAGTTCAAGATAAGTGACGTTTTAACAAACAAAAAAAAAACACCTGGAGGGAGTATTAAATAACATTTTAGGTTTTCAATAAAATATTAAATATTTTATTCTAGCTCTATTCTAGATAAATGTGATGAATTTTTAGCACGTACTTAATGATACATTTATCTTGTAAAAAAAATGATACATTTATAGAAATGTATATATAGAAATAAAATGAGAATAATTTAGTAGTCTGTTCATTAAATTATTTATTATTTTTTTCTTAATAGTAGTACTTGTTAAAAATCTTAAATATTACTACTTATTTTAAAATGGGGAAAATAAATTCAAGGGGTATAAATACTCAATTTTTCAGTAGCCTTCACCCAATTGTACTTTCCCAATGATCATAATACGATAAATTCAATTTTCCGGTACAATGTAAAAAAAACAATTTTTTAAAACAATTTAATCACGATTATAGCATGGTAATAGTAACAGTATTTTGTTTGGAAACAAAGTATACTCTACTTATTGAAAAATAAAATAAAACTAGTAGTCAATAGTAAGTGAAATAAATTAAAATTGGGGACCATTTGTTTGTTGAGATAAGGTTTCCACGCGTTGAAACATGAGAGGAAGTTAATTTCGTATAGAAAATTGGCATGTAACAATTTGATCATATGTGAAACGCAGTGTCGCATGGGTTGGAGACTGTCTAGCGCGCTGTGACACGTAAACGGACGAAACGCAACGCAACAGCTGCAGCTACGCGAATCGAGAGTGAGGTTAAGAGTTAGATTAGGGTAAATAGACACTTAGGAGATGCATATTTAATTATTTATATTAATTGATATTGATTACTGACTGATTCATGATATTTTAGCGAGTTAAATATTTGTGCGGGGACAAAGATTCCTCGTGTTGTTGCTTTGGGTTGGACCATACGAGTGGGTCCCACTCACTTTCCTCTTCTCTTTTCAGTTCTCTCCGTCTCCACCCGCCTGTTCCCATTTTCTGCAGACACGTGGCTTGCCCCCACATTCTATTTCTCCCCGATTTCTCCTTCTCTATTCTCTCGTATCACACTCACGGGTTATGGTTAATTTAGGCTTAGCACTATTTTACTTCCTGTTTGGACTTCTTTAAAATTAAGTTTCAAATAAAGTAATTTATATTTAAATATTTTTATTTTAAAATAGCTTATATATATTATTTAGTATAGTTTTTTAATTTATAATCTAATATTTTTTATCACTTTGATTTTGTTATTTAGCCATCTATTTATCAAAAACTGTCTTTCTTCACCAACATGACGTTAATATGAATGAAATTAGTCTTAAATCCCTTGAGCAAAATAGAAATATCACAATCTCACAAGGAATGCGATGTTAGTCATGTTGAAATGTTTTTTGAATATTAAATCTCATAATAAATGTTCATGACATAATTAATACTACCTCCGTTCCTAAATATAAGAATCTTTACAAAAAACTGAAAGTCCATTTATATAAGAATTTTTCCAAAAAATTAATTACATTAATTATTTTTTGACTAAAATGCCCTTATGATTACCCAACTACTCTACCTTTTTCAATGCATTAATTAAGTGATGAGAGAGAGGGGGAAAAGAGATAATAATAAGTGTTAAAGTTAGTTTTGGAAAAGTATAGTAAATCATTGACAAATTTATTGTTATTAACTAACTTAACTAATTTTCTTAAAAAATGTGAATTAGTTAAAAGATTCTTATATTTAGGGACAGAGATAGAGGTAGTAAATAATAAGTGTTTTGTAATCTATTAAAATTAAAATACTGATACTGAGACAAAATATGAGTAATGATTTAATTATTATGCATTGACAATGTATAAATACTTTACTTAAACGTCTAATTACATCTTATCATAGTGTTACTTCATAATAATAATTACTTAAATATTTATACAAAGATCTATACGATGATATATAATTAAATATCTGTATACAATTTTTTTACACTCTAAATACATACTAATTAAATTCTTAATTATAACGCATTCCAAAGTCCATACTTATTTAGACGATGAATAGTTTTTATCACTAAATAAGTATAGACTACTGCAATGTGTATAAGATTTGTATCGGTCAAACAAAACAAACTTTTTAACTTAATTATAGCCATGTTAGGTTACTTTTTTAGACATACATTTTTATTTTCAATATAATATATTTTTAAACCAGAAAATTAATTTGTTTTTTTAATTTATCTCCATGTTTTTGTTTTTGTACTTTTCTCAAGCTTCAATTACATTTTTTCAAACTTAATATGTATTATTTTTTTTTATTTCTAATATATTTTTTAAATTATACCTAAATTATTTTGTAAATATATTCATTATAAAATTTGTGGTTTTTAAAATTTACTGAAGTTAAAAATTTGTATATAAAACGCGAAATATTTTCTAATTAAAATAATGTATATTATATTCATAATAGATATAGATTTTTATCTGGCCAAGAGGTATAGCTTTTTTTTTTGACAAACATAATAGCTTGCTACTACGATACTTGGGAATTTCTCAAAGTATATTCGATGCATGTAGCGAACGTGGCGACCATAAGGGGGTGGCTGTTGTTTATTATTTTGTTTTTGTTTTTTCCCCCCTTCTAGCAAGGGAGACAACAAATGGTCATCAATTTGTAGTCCACGGATTCAATAATCGGTGGTACTATGTCTGCCACATACCCAATAACAAATCAATTATAAATACTATATGTTCAATTTTTTATTTTATTAATTCACACCTTAATTTTAAACTTTGTCAAATTATTGTCATAATCTTTATTGCTATTTAATTTCAAGCATCAATTCAATTTTATACTTTATTCTTAATAAATTTTTATGTATCAAATAGCATTTGTATTCAACAAAATATGAAAATATCTATATTTGTATAATGATTAAGAAAAACTAACTAAGTATCACTACAGATTAATTTTAAAATTTAAATACAGATTATAGTGTAATTCCATAAAACTTATTCTTAATATTGTATATTATATTTTACGTTGCATTACTGAACTAAAATCCTGACTCCACCCCTTTAAAAAATGATTACTTTAATTTGGTATTTTCTTGCTCCAATTCTTCATGGAAAAACGAAAACTATTTTATTGCTATTGGGAAGTTAAGCAAATTTGTTTATTTTTTGGAATTTCCCTGCTTTCATTTCTTAATGGAAAAAAAATGACTGATGGGTATATGCAAATATGGATGCAGAGTCCTGCTAAAATTTCATAGAGCCTCAGAACTTGACCAAGTCATGAAGATGGTTTCCTTCCTTTTCATAAAAAAAAAAAAGAAGAATTTATTGGTTTCCATTTTCAGCTCCACGAAATGTTTTCGATATATTCCTATCCGGCGACGATAAAATGCCTAAAACAAGGGCAAAAGCGATATATCATGACGATATAAACGAAGGAGATATCGCGGAGACCCAAATGGGTTATGGGACGACAACCGTAGTTCACACTCACAGTCGCTTGGTGTCCAACAAATGAGAGTGAAAAAAAATGCGTATTGAATTTAATTTTAATGTATAATAAAATAAAAATAAAAAAGGAAAATGGGAAACGGAAAGCGAAAGCATGGGTAAGATGCGCCGGGGGTGTGTTAAATGCGCACACTCTGTGTGTGTGTGACTGTGGAATGGAATTGCAGCCAATCCCATCCCATCCATCAAGCGCTGTCCGTTAATAGCACGACAGTGCCATTTCCCAATAAAAACAGAACAACTTTCCCGCGAACGTCACGACACACGCCGTTACATGCCAATCCAATCCCTCCTCGACACCCCGCTAACGCCGTCTGTACCCTTCTGTGTCCCCAGCCGCCTTTTATTTATGGAAAAAAATCCTCACCCTTTGCTTCCGCGTCGTTATAACCGGCCCTGCCCGGTCACAAAGGGTGTGATTACCGCCAAATGCCGGTTCCCCCGATATTGGTTAAGGGGATTTGACCGTGGTTGAAATCATTGCACGCTGTTTTGACCACTGGTTGGTTAAGTCTCTCTCTCTCTCTCTCTCTCTCTCTCTCTCTCTCTCTCCTCTTGCTGCCCCCTCTCAGAAAAAAGCACCCACACACGCTTTCTTATTTCGGTTTTGGTTTTGCTGCAACCATTTCACAGTGTTCAGGGAAAGAGACACAGTTACAGAGGGTGAAAAAGTTCAATTGAAGTTAGATTGTGGAATTGTGTGTTGAAAAGAGGAGTGAATTGGTATTAGGACTTCTGAGCTCTGAGATTAGGCTATTCCGGCGAGAAAGTGAATTTTCTTATTTTCGAGTGTTTTTTTATTTGGTCTGTTTCTGCTGTGGCTTGTTGAGAAGCAGCGAAGACCTCGTGGTAGGAGAAGCGCGGGTTTTCACGATTGTGAAATTTTCGCTAGAGAGTGTTTCAGATGAGAGATCTGTGGTGAGGTCTCTGGAAATGGCATCATCAGAAGTCACGATGAAGCAGAGTTGTTTGAACCATAACGACGGTGGTGGAAACGCTACCGGCGAGGGTCAGAACGCTCATTCGCCGCCGTCCACGGCGAAAGGTCGGTAACTAATTCAGAGCGTAGCTAGTAGCTAGTAAGTAGCTAGTTTCGTTTTAATAACGATGGTATTGCTTTGCGGTGTTTTTTTTTAGACGCGGAAGCTGCGCTTTTCAGAGAACTATGGCATGCCTGTGCTGGACCTCTTGTCACGGTGCCTCGAGAAGGAGAACGCGTGTTTTATTTCCCTCAGGGACATATTGAGCAGGTAAATCCACAGCACCTTCCATTAAATCACGCTTATACTAGTCATCATTAATTAATTTTTTCCATGTTAAAAAAATTACTACAGTTTATGTAATGGAGTCAGAGCTGTGATTTGTAGCAAGTTTCAGTTCTGGCTCTGCCTTGTTTCCTTGTTTTTTAGGACAAAATTTTGTGCTCTTGATAATGGATTGGACTCAAGATGGGTTCTAATTTTTTTCCCATTGTTTCTCACTCTTATGTTTTGCATGTTTTTTTTCTTTTCTCTTGTTTTAGGTGGAGGCGTCGACGAATCAGGTGGCGGACCAGCATATGCCGGTGTATGATCTCCCACCCAAGATCCTTTGCCGGGTCATCAACGTGCAGCTGAAGGTAAGCGTTGGTCGATCTATGCCACTATTTCTTTTTATAAAATAAAATTCCCATGTTTTGAGGTGTGAGTTTCATAACGAATGTTTGTTTGTTTCAGGCGGAGCCGGACACAGATGAGGTGTTTGCTCAGGTGACCTTACTTCCGGAGCCAAATGTAAGTTCTCAGCTTGTTGGCCTTTTTATTATTTGTTTTTTTTTGGGTGGGGAATTAATGGATGGGAGTAATAATTGTGCAAAAACATGATCCTTATGGTTTTTCTGTTTTTCAATGTGGGTGGGGATTGTAGCAAGATGAGAATGCCGTGGAGAAAGTGCCTCCGCTACCTCCACCGCCGCGGTTTCACGTGCATTCTTTCTGTAAAACTCTGACGGCCTCCGATACCAGTACACATGGCGGATTTTCCGTGCTTAGACGGCATGCTGACGAATGCCTTCCTCAACTGGTTTGGCTCTTTCCCTTTACGTTCCTTCTCCTCCTCCTTGTGCTTCGTTTCCGTGTCTCATTACAGCTGACGTTAGATGAATTAATTGTTCCTTGACAGGACATGTCAAAGCAGCCACCTACCCAGGAATTGGTTGCTAAGGATTTGCATGGGAATGAGTGGCGATTTAGACATATCTTTCGGGGTAAGTGCCAGCTGACTATTCTCCTTCTAGTTGTGTAGTTAGTTTCTTTGTCATATTTTGTGGGTGTCTCTGTTCTGTCTTGTTTGTTGGTTGGGACTGATAACTCGAGCAAATTTCAGGTCAACCCCGTAGACACTTGCTTCAGAGTGGTTGGAGTGTTTTTGTAAGCTCCAAAAGGCTTGTCGCTGGGGATGCGTTTATATTTCTAAGGTTTGTTCTTCTACCGTGAATCGGGACTTGGATTGCACTGGTTTGTTACTTTTCGGTTTTCCATTTGGCATGGGACTAATTTTAGGGACTTGCAGAGGTGAGAATGAGGAACTTCGTGTTGGTGTCAGGCGAGCAATGAGGCAGCAGGGTAATGTTCCATCCTCAGTTATCTCTAGCCACAGCATGCATCTTGGGGTCCTTGCAACTGCTTGGCATGCTATCTTGACTGGGACAATATTCACCGTTTATTACAAGCCTAGGTTTGTTACTTATCTCATGAAATTATGTCCATTGAACCTGATATCTTGGTAGTTTCAGTCTGACCTACCCCGTATGTGTCTGTGGGTAAGCTCTCCTTGAGGGTTTATTTTAATTAATTCATTCATTTTCCACAGCAGAATTAACAACAATTACTGTCTATATTATTTTGCAGGACCAGTCCCGCTGAATTTATTGTTCCATATGATCAATATATGGAGTCTCTGAAAAACAATTATACCATAGGGATGCGGTTCAAAATGAGGTTTGAAGGTGAAGAGGCTCCGGAACAGAGGTATGAATGGTTGATGTTGGCTTCATCTTTGAATGACTTGCCATTGTGTATGCTTTTCTAATTTTTTGCCTGTCCTACTTTAAGTATATTATTGCTAGAGATACTATTTGACCGTTGCCATGGCTTTGTTAAAATTGTAGATTTACTGGTACCATTGTTGGAATAGAAGATGTTGATCCCAAAAGATGGAGAGAATCCAAATGGAGATGCCTCAAGGTTGTATCTCTAGTCTTTGTGCCACTGTTTATGACTTGTTAAATAGGGCATGCAATAATGGAGTTACTCTTTTCGTTCAGGTGAGATGGGATGAAACATCTAACACACCTCGTCCTGAGAGAGTTTCCCCCTGGAAAATAGAGCCTGCTCTTGCTCCTCCAGCTCTGAATCCTCTTTCAATGCCCAGACCTAAAAGGCCTCGGTCTAATGCCGTTCCATCATCCCCAGATTCTTCTGTTCTTACTCGAGAAGGTATGGTTATTGATATTTGGAAAAATGCTCTCTTTGCAAAAATATTTGTGGCTAAGTGAGGCCTGATATGTTTTGGGTGATTAACAGCATCATCTAAGGTTAGCATAGACCCTTTACCGGCAAATGGGTTTCCAAGGGCCTTGCAAGGTCAAGAATTCTCGACCTTGAGAGGCAATTTTGCAGAAAGCAACGAGTCGGAAACTGCTGAAAGGTCTGGTGTTTGGCCACCTGCAGTAGATGATGAAAAATTTGATGTTGTTTCTACTTCAAGGAGGTATGGGTCAGAGAGCTGGATGTCTGTTGGGAGGAATGAGCCTACATATTCGGATCTTCTTTCAGGCTTTGGGGCCAGCGGAGATCCTTCCCATCCATCCTTGGTTGATCAAGGGACCCCTGTAGCTTATCCTGCTAGAAAGCATCTGGTAGATCACGAAGGAAAACTTAATGTGCATCATCCCTGGCCTGTAATGCCCTCTAGTCTATCACTAAACATTTTGGACAATAATACAAAAGGTTCTGCGCATGGTGGTGATACAGCTTACCAAGCTCGAGGAAATTTGAGGTACACTACATTTGGTGAATACCCTATGCTTCATGGCCATAAAGTGGAGCATCCACATGGAAACTTGATGCCACCACCAAATCAATATCAGAGTCCTTGTTCAAGAGAGATAATGTCAAAATCAACACCAGTGAAACAAAAAGATGGTGACTGTAAGCTATTTGGCATCTCACTTATCAGTAGCCCTGTTGCGCCAGAGCCCTCTGTATCACAAAGAAATGGGACAAGTGAGCCAGCTGGTCTAATGCATCCAACACCACACAACCAACAAACCTCTGAAAATGATCAGAAGTCAGATCACTCAAAGGGCTCAAAACCGGCAGATGGTCTAGCTGACCTTGATAAGCCATCACAAACTTCTCAGCTGCATCTGAAAGATGTTCAATCCAAATCAACCGGTTCTGCAAGGAGTTGCACTAAAGTAAGGTCATTTACTGTTGATTGATCATGGAAAATCTGATCTAAAAAATTGCATGGAAAATTGATCACATGCTGTTTGTTTTAGGTTCACAAGAAGGGTATTGCACTTGGTCGGTCAGTGGATCTGACAAAGTACAGTGACTATGGTGAATTAGTTGCTGAATTAGATCAACTGTTTGAATTTGGGGGTGAATTAATGTCAACAAAGAAGGATTGGCTTATTGTCTATACAGATAATGAGGGTGACATGATGCTAGTAGGCGATGATCCATGGCAGTAAGTATCTTTATTTGATTATTCGTCCTTAATTAGCTGATTGTTTTAATTTTTCCTTTAGAATGGGATATAAATCACATATTCTCTTATTTAATTCAGGGAGTTCTGTGCTATGGTTCGGAAAATTTATATCTACCCTAAATTGGAGATTCAAAAAATGAGCCCAGGTACTCTGAGTTCAAAAAATGAAGAGAATCAGTCAGGCAGCGAAGGTGCAGATGCAAAAGAAGTTAAAGGTCAGCTGCATCATAAATTAAATTCAGACAGGGGCGTGGATGCCTGATATTAGTATATCGACTTTTATAGATTTCAGGTAACTCTCTGCCTCCATTCCAGTTGGCACTGGATTCAATGATTTTAGCTGTCCAGATGAAATTGCCCCATTTGATTGATGTTGCCATGTGTGAATTATGAATCCAGTTTAGTAAAAGTATCTCACATCTCATGGCGTAACGTTTCGTTTTTCATCCACAGATTCTGGGCTGGAATGTAGGGAACTATCATGAAGTAATCCAGTCGGAGACCATGACTTGAAGACACAATTATAATCAAGTCCGAGTGCTTATCAAGTGACTGCTTTGAATCAGAAAATAGAATTTTGGCATGAATGAGATATCAGAGCAATTTTGGACATATCCTGGAATTAGTAGTAGTACATGCCTGCCCTACACTAGTAGTGTGTAATCTGTGTTTCGAGCGAGAGGTGATATGGGGTGATATCGGCCTTGCATTTTTCAACAATCCTGCCTTATTGTACATAGCTTAGCTGTTTGTTTCTCTCTGTGAACACCAACCCATCACTACTGTAATGAAGTTCATATACAACGGCAGCCTTATGGTTGTATCCAGTTTAATTTGATTTTAATTTTGATTCTCTTATTAACCAACCATAATTCGTGACATGGAAATTATGGATGGATTGATCATTTGCATTATGCAAAATTGTGTACAGTTAAATTTTGCTCAAACTCGTCTGTAAGAGCGTGATTGGTGAGGTCACTTGGGCCGCAGGGACTCCAACCGAGTGGCTAGCTTGAAATGGTAATGTTAGACCCACAAAGCTATATATGGTGAAACGAAATGTAGTCGTGATTTGGCACGGAAACGTGGAGTTTTTGGAAGAAAAGAAAAAGGATAAGTTTTTATTTATTTTAAATAAATATTCTTTTAACAATTTTTTAATTCGACAATTTTTAATTAAAGTATTAAATAGTTTTGTCAATTATAAATAAGCAATTTTGTTTTCCTTTATTTTATTCGAATATCCTTCCAACAAAAACATGTTAATGTGGTCCTTGCTTCCCTAGATATTTGTGGAAATTACGTAATGAAGCCGCCTTCTAGGCAGCATCATCGTTTAAGGTCAATTACAGTGGCACGTTACTAAAGGGACAGGGGCTAGTTTCCAGCGGTCGGGGAATTACCCTTAGACCAAGGATTTTCATCATTTGGAATTGTTAGATTAAAAGGAGCCTCTACGAGGGATTGTGTTAAAGTCAATACCTTTAATATTGCTAATTTTGCAGCTGATTTTTTTTGAGTGCATGGGGTGCTGCATGATACACTTTTCTTCCTTTTAATCTACTTTTGCGGTTCAAAAAGGAAGATATGATAAATTTGTGATTTGCCAATGTTTAATCGAGGGGGGAAAACACAAAAAAAGTCGGTCACTTTAAAGCTGTGTCCTTTCTGAAAGCAGTACAAAGAATAAGTTGGACACAGAAAATACAAGCTTCGCATTAAAAACGCGTCCCTCCACTAATTGAACTTGAAAAACGGAGAAAACTGCTGTTAAAAGAGGTAAAATTCATGTGAGAATTTCTTCTAATTTTAACTCAAACTGAAGTCACCAAAGCCAGTACCATACACTTGAATTATGGGCATTAAAAAGTAAAAAAAAAAAAAAAACTGATTAAACTTGTCAAATTGACTTGTTTGGAATGGCGTCTACCAGTTTGTTTGTTGCCCAAAACCAGTTAAATCATGCCATGGAAGCCAGCTGAATCCAAGAGTACTGCTTTGATTTGCTCCGGATGGACATCTTGACCTTCTTGGCATTGCTGAAAGAGAGGAAATAAACAACTTTAACCGTCGAGATTTTTTAATGAATAATAATTCTAAATCCTCTTAATTATCAGATGATGAAAATGTTTTTATGTTTTGAAGATATTTAATTTTATTACAACTTTCCTAATTAGTTATTAGCAGGATTTTTTTTGAAGGATCTCAAAGGAGGATACCTCAAAATTCTTTTTAACTCTTATTTACTTCACCAATAGTCGTGACCTTAAAAACAACTACAGATGTTCATGAGGAGCAGAACTATAATAGCATTTCAACACTTAAGCCATTAATCGGTGTCAAAATCAATATTTGAATATTATAAGTGTGTTATAATGGATCATGATTGGAAGTAATCATACCAGGTTTGCATCAACAAATTGAAGTTTACGGAATTTCCACATGAAACATACACGATACATCTATTCTCATATCTATAAGACTACAACTATAACAACAAATAGATGGGAATGGGATACAAATTTCACTTGGACTGTGGACTTTTCCAAGTGTGGGATAGGTGGTATTGATAACAGAATAGAGTTATTACCTCGGCTCGAAAAATATCCATAGCAAATCCATTGAAACAGCTTATAACAGCTTGCTGAATGTCTAGCCCAAGGTTATCCAAAGCCCTCATGGTTGAGAGCAACAGACCAGGTTTTCTGGCACAAAACATGTGAATGTTCACAGCCCTTCCTTCACGCAACCGAACCTCAACCTATATATAAGGTGAAAATAACAATTTCACGATGGCATCAAAAGAACTCTATTATAAATCCAAAAATGCCCAACTGTGTAAAATGAACCGAGTGCCAAACCAAGATTGAGAAGCGTAGACTTGATACATAAGACACACGGTTCATTCCGTTTCCACCCCGAAAAACAAGCAGAAGTTCAGTTCACATAACCATATTAAAGTACACAAACAAAATTGCTTGCTGTCAATATATCCCCACTGGAATTTTTAGTTATTATAGGAATAGAAAGTAAGGAAGCAATGTTGATTTGAGCAAATATCAAAGCAAAAGGACAAGTAGTTAAAGCATTTGGACAAACAACAAACATTACCCTGGCAGGTTGGCCACTGGGGCTTGGCAATGAGCTGGGGCATAGTTCTTCTTTAATACGGTTCGGTAGTGTAGGTGGAGTAGGTGTCAAAGGATGGAAGCTTGAAGCAGGTGTCAGTGAAGAACCAGCAGGTGTTGACTCCAACTCATTGTGAAGGTCATTGATCCTTTGTAAGAGTTCCTTCAGATACTCAATTGCATCCCCAAGGATCGAAGCCCTATCCATCTATCAAACCAAAACCATGTCATAGAATCAAGAGATCCAGCACAAGCCACAGTAACAACACAATTAAAACTTTTAGAGCATGTTATGCTTCTCCCTAATGTTAACTTAATTAGTCCTCATCTTAACAATCATGAGCCATGTGATGTATACTGTATCTATGTATTATATAACATAAGCATCAACCAAGAAGAAAAATCAAACTCTTTCATGTTTGGTTTACATTTGTAAACATAAATTTGGCTGAGAATTACGTTTGCAGAATAAGCATAAACCTTGTTTTTCAGTTCATTTTGCATCAGAATGTATGCCAACGGATTTCCAACGGAATCCAAACACACACTAAGAACTTGAAAACAACTGCAATTCAAAATATTTGAATTTAAAAAGGCTGCAAAAGAAGAGAACTCTTACTTTGCTAATCTTTGGAACAACGGACCTCAGCATATAGAGTCTATCATTGAGCTTCTTCCTACGG
This sequence comes from Glycyrrhiza uralensis, assembly GCA_030159175.1. NCBI lineage: Eukaryota > Viridiplantae > Streptophyta > Magnoliopsida > Fabales > Fabaceae > Glycyrrhiza > Glycyrrhiza uralensis. The sequence goes on from BRZY01000005.1 coordinate 47,947,987, forward strand.
CGTCGTTCAGCCATCAAATTCTTAGCAGGCATTCCCTTCTTCTTCCCTTTCTGATCAACCCCAGTTAAGGTGCTGTTGCCATTGGAGTTGTTGTTCCCACAACTCTTCCCATTACTCTCTTCCATCTTACTATTGTTGTTGTTACTCTCAGTCAAGTCATCAGAATCATAGTTCAACCCCGACCCATCAAAGCTCCCATCTTCAAACTCCTCCAAGCTACCCATCATCTTCCTTTTCCTATTATCACCCACTTCCCCAATTCCACACTTGCTCCCACTCCCAACACCACTTTCGGATCCCATGTTTTTTCTGAGTGCCGCTCTCTTCTGAAACAGAGTGGGTTGTGCCCCAGAAGGAGGCAGCGATTCAAGTGGCCTCAAAATCTTCGACCTGTTCAAAAACAGAGTCTTTCCAGAACTCTCTTCAAAGTTCTGAAACCCCGCAAAGCCGGTGCTGCTTTGGTTCAAATGGGGCACACTCAACTGTGTGCCAGAGCTGAGGTTAGGGATTGTTAATTGGGGTTTTGAGGTTAAATCAACGAAGCCACCCAGTAGGGAAGAAGCTGTGGAAGCTTGAGGCTCAAGGAACCCAACCTCGCAGGGCATGTCGAAAGGGTTGAGAAGAGAAGACATGGTGGTGGGTTTGGGATTTGGAGGGAGAAAATACTGTAACTGCTGTGATGAGGAAGGGTCGAGGGTGTTGAAAACAGATGAAGAGGGAGAACAGGAAGAGGAAGAGTCCAGTGTGGTGTTGTGGTGGAGCAAAACGTTGTCCAAGTTTGGGGAGAAAGCCATGTCCCTCATGTACCATTCTTCATCCATTTCTAGCATGGGTTTCAAAGCACAGAGAGAACCCAAGTCTTCTCCTCCTCTGTTTTCAACGAAACCGGTAGTAGGAGTGTTTGGCTTTGAGTTTCTGGGTGCCCATGAGGCAGAGTTTTCGTCCTCTCTTTCTTCCATCCAAGCACCGCTGGACATCATGGCTAGCTTTTGAGTTTTGAGATTTGATTCTCTCTTCTGACAAAAAGGATTGAGAGGGTGGGGTTTTGGGTAAATGGGGTTTCGTTGGCGAACAGAAAGAAAGGAACTTGATAGGGGCCAGCTGGTTGCTGAGGTGAGAAAGAGGGAGGGGGAAGTTAAAGGAAGGGAGTAAAAAGGGCAAAAAGGACGAGGACGTTGCAGAAGGAAAAGGGCATTGCCTTTTCTTTTTTATTTTATTTAAGAAAAAATAATTTTCCAAAAATGATCCTTGGACACCTTTAGACGCTATCCTATGCCTATCACTTGACACAGATACAAATATACAGAGGTGGCAATTTGGGCTTTTGGGCTGGGCTCGGGTTGGCCCGGATCAGATTTGAGTTTTATAGGGTCGGGTTAAAAAATTTAGATTAAAAATGAGTTTAAATTTGTGTATCTGAGCTCTCTATTTTTTGGACTTTTTTTAGGCTAGACTCGGGCTTTGGCCTATTTTTTCGAACGGCCCGCTTTGGGCTCAGGCTTTTACGGGTTCAAGCTTTGTCGGGTCGGGCCAAAAAGGTCCTGATTGAAAACGGACTCAAATTTATATGTCCAAGCCCGGTGTTTTTTTGGGCGGGCTCGAGTTGGCCCAGCAGGCTAAGCCCATTTTGCTAACTATACAAACAGATAGATAGATGAGTAACGTGATAAAAAGAAATAAATGATGGTCTGTTTATTACGGATTAAATAATAAGTTATTTTTTTAGAAATTTTGTTGTGAATTAGAATTTAGTTTGTGTTTATTTATAATCCTAAAAATTACTCTCTTTGGTCCAAAATATAAGTAATAAGTTATTTTTTTTGTTTATTGAATAACTCATGTATCTGATATAATTTTTAGATCAGATATAATTTTTAGATCAGATACATAAATTATTCAATGAACAAAAAAATGACTTGTTGTTTATATTTTGGACCGGAGGAAATAATTTTTTAATCTATTTTCTCATTTCTTACCTCGTTAAAATCAGATTATTTTTAAAAAAATTACTCCTAATAACTTCTTATTTTAATTAGTTTTTATATTTTTTTAGCTTCTGATTTTTTTAAAATCTATAATAAATGCACAAAAAACTCTTACTAGTAATTTTTTTTAAAAAAAAGCCATAACAAATGCGCTCAAAAAAAGTGTTGAATAAGTGTTGCAAATATGTGGGTATTTAAAAATTATGATCGGATGGGTATTTTTAGACACTCCATCTCTATTATACATGGAAATAGATAGGAATAGAAAATAAATAAATGATATATGAGTAATGTAATAAAAAGAAAGATAAAAGCCAAGAGGTATATTGGATGTGTGTTGAAAATTGAATAGTGTTTAAAAATTAGAACTTTTTAAAATGTATTAATTAATATTTTTTAGGGGGTGTCTTAAGTTAAGATTGCGATTTTTGAGTCACACACAGGTCCAGTTTAGATAAACTTTTCCATAAATACTTCTAGTATATATTTTTTAACTAATATCTCACAGAAGTTAAAATTAAATTTTGCTCTTTATATTTTTCTAAAGCTATTTTTTTTAACTTCTCTAAAAGTACTTATCTATTTATCAATGTCTATTTAACAACTTTTCCTCTTGTTCATTTATGAGAAAAATAAAATATAAAATAAAATTAATTTCTTTATAAATCAAAAACTAAAACTTTTATATCCAAACAGTCTCTTAGCCTTCAAACGTTTGACGTTACACAACCAACCAACCACCGCTTCCCCAATATAGGGCAGCAAAGCCAGGATGGGTGGGATCATCAGCATCACTTAGAATCACCCTTTTATGAATTTTTCTGTTGGTGCTTTTCTGTGTTGGTGACTCTACACGTGGAATGATTCCCACACACTCTATTTGCAGCATGAGAAATCCACCTTTTTCATTTGAATAGAATAGATTGGTTGAAATTTGAGTGCGTCTAGTCACACTAGTTTCATTCCCTATTTAGTTGGAACTATTAAGAAAATGATGAGACTAATATGAGTTTTACTATATTAAAAAAATGTGTACGTCAATAATATTAATACTTCTCTTAAGTTAAGAGTATTAATGGTGTGAGAGACTGAGAGTGATGTAAAAACAAAATGGAAGAAAAGTTAAGAGATATGATAAGAATTGTCAAATATTTGCTAATCGTGAATCGTCAAATTATCATTGCACTGACTAAACCTTTGGGAAGTATTGGACGTTTCTTCCATCTTGGCCAAAATTTGTTTCTCTTACTAAAGAAAGAAGCATGTTATTCCCACCTATGAATGCCAGTGTCACCTCGTTTGGTCTATTAATCCAGATACGGCTGTGACGCTGAACACGTGAATATTATTTGACTAATGACTACATATATTTTTCAGTGTATAAGGTGCTATATTGGTTTTATTTGATCTCGTAAGCACAAGAAATTAATGTGCACTGCTTTTATTAATTTCCATGCAAAAAAATGATGAGGAGTCCTCTGGTGTCCGAAATTTTCATTTGCTTGATTGATTCTACTCTATCTGTGACTTTGGAAACTCCTATCCATTCACACACAAGAGAGATAAGCGCACACGTACATTATTTTTTTTTGGTTTATACCTACAGTGTCTCGGGAAGAAGGGGTCTTGGATTAATCTATTAACCGAGAATCGAACACGGGTCCTAGTTGAGTCTATTCCTTTAGATGAAATACATTAATCACTTGTGCCAAAAGCTGTCAAAATGGGTCGCCCGGTCCGTTGGGCCAAATTGCAAAACCGGGCCGGGGCTCGACCTACCCCGCATCTTTTACAAAGGAAAAAAAACACCCCAAATATCATGAAAGTACAAAAAAAGTGGGTCTAATCGGCCCGACGGGCCCATAGGGCGGGGCCAAAACGGCCCCACCTATTTCATGCCTATGATTATGGTGCCCGGTCCGTCAGACCGGGCCAATTTTGACACCTCTATTTGTGTCCAATCTCATGGTTAAGCGCGCACATATTTAGAGTTCCGGTAATAATTTATTAATAAAATAAAACTGGCAATTTGGTGGAGAACGGGGGATGCGCACGAGGTTAATGTGCTTGATTACGAGAATCTATAATATATATAAAGACAAATCTTCTCAAGACAAATTTTTACAGGTGTCGCTTTGGGAGTGTTTCAAGGCTCAATTGGACTAATTAGATTTGAAAAGATTTTATTGATTGATTATTTCATGAATCAAATTTAATGTGCCTAATTATTATTTGAAATTGTATTGATTGTATTCGATTCAATTAATTTAAAATTGTAGTTTCAATTGCCTATTTATTTGAGAATATTTTCATGCCTTATATCTCTATATATTTATTTTCTAAGATTCTATTTAATTCATTTCATTTCGCGTTGGCAATCATTCATGTTTCTTCTGCTTTTCATTCTCTGGTATGATTTTTCTATCATTTCTCTTTTCTGTTAATCTTCTCTCATTTTATATATAATTTTTTCTTCATTATTCTCATCCATTACAGTGATTAACACTTCAGACCTTCGATTAAAGATTAGTTTTTGTTTTATTTTTCATGGTTAATACTTTATATGTTTCAATTTTGAGATTTTTAATCTTAAATCTTAATATCTGCATATATTGATATATTTTATTTGTTTATTTTGTTTTAACCTTTGTATTATTGTTATGTACCTATTCATCAACACTGAATTCTCATCTAAGACGAGTTCATATTATTGCTATTTTCTGTTTTACTGTTAATCATTTTTATTTATTATTTTTAAGAGTTTATTAATATTCTTATAGCCTTCAAATCATCGATGTTGTTTGATTTTTATTCTTCTCCTCTAAGGCAAATATTTCTTCTTTTTGATTAATTCATTTTTAGTTATCGATTGTTTTTCTTGGAATTAATGCTTCTATATTTTACGTTGTTAAGTTTTTTATTTTCGATTTCTATTTGTGATTAGTTTTTTATTCTATTCAGATACAATATTCTTCTCTCTCAAACAAAAAGAGGTATCGTGTATTACAAGAATTTAGTTATTTATTATTTGTTTCAATATTTTTCAAGAAATTTCGTATGAGATTTCAATAATTATATATATATATATATATATATATATATATTACTGTGGTTTTTTGTATCTTCTAGGATAGATTTATTTTAGAAAATATATGTAATAGTTTATTAGTTTTTTTAGTTGAAAAAACATATAAGTTATTTAATTTTCCAATTCAAATTTCCTATTATGGAAAATTTGGTTTGATATAAATGTTATACCCTTAAACTCTTTTGGAATGTCTTAAATTAATTAATTTAACTTTTTGAAGATGTATATATTTTTAATACTATTTGGGTTTTTGTGAAATATTTAGGTATTAATAAAAGCATTTGAAATAATTTGTACAGATTTTACAAATCTCTATGATAGAAATAATTATAAACAATTTCAATTTGCAAATGGTACAAATTGTATCTCGTGGGACTAGGTTAAAATTCATAAAAGGAGCATGTTTATTATAGGAATTAATTTAAAATCATAACTGAAAAAATTGTATATTTGTGATAGGGGCCAATTTTATAAATCTGTATGATAGGGATCGTTATAAATTTTTTAAATTTGAAATGATACAAATTGTATCTCTAAGGATTACGTTGAAATTCATAAAAGAAGTGTGTTTATTATAAGAATTAATTTAAAATTATAAATAAAATATTGTATTTGTTTCATAGAGACTGGATTTCTAAATCTTTATGATAGAAATTATTACAAATTTTTCAAATTTTGATTTTCTACAAATTGTATCTATAGAAATCAGGTTGAAATCCATAAAAGAAATGTGTTTATTATAGGAATCAATTTAAAATGTTATGTGAAAAAATTATATCTTTGTGATAGAGACCGATTTTAAAAATCTCTATGATAAGAATCGTTATAAATTTTTCAAATTTCAAATGATGCAAATTATATCTATAGAGATTGTGTCTAAATTCATTAAAGGTGCATTTTTATTGCTGAAATCAATTTAAGATCGTAGTTGAAAGAAATTGTATCTTTGCGATAGGGACCAATTTCATAAATCTATATTGTAGGAATCATAATAAATGTTTCAATTTTCAAATGATACAAATTGTATCTCTAAGGATCATGTTGAAATTCATAAAAAGTGTATCTTTATTGTAACAATTAATTTAAAATCGTAGTTTAAAACATTGTATCTTCGCGATAGTAACTACTTTTAAAATGCAAAACCTTAAATGGTAATAAAAAAAATTTCTTTCATCTTAATAGATGTACGTCGTAATCATTATTTTTTTCTCATTTAGCATTTTTCACCTAATTAATTTATTAAATATTTTCTTTTGTCCAATCAATTTTGAATTTTTTTGTGATTAATGTCTATAAATAAACAAATTAAAGTAAATACTGTGGATAAAACATAACAAACGAGAATAAATATTTTTTCTTTATTATTACATTATCATCTAACTTCTAATTTATTGTACATGTTATTTTTCTAAGAAAATAAGGAGACTTTATAAATTAATATATAGATATAAATTGATTAATTTAAAAACTATAAATAAAATATAACACATGTGATATACATTTTATATAAAAATATACAAGAAAAATTGCACATATTACATTGTGCCAAATATTTTATGTGAAATCTCTTCGACATGTGAATTACTTAAAGAATTAAACTTTAATATATAATTCAAATAATCTTCTATTTCTCTTTATAATAATTTTAATATATATTTTTATTTTATTTTTTATTCAAAAACTAATTTATCAAAGACTTTTTCTTTTGGAATAAAACGGGTCAAAGCCCAAAAAAACTAATTACACGATAATACTACGAGGAGTATAAACTCCCAACAAGTCACTAGCGCAGCAGCAGACCTAAAAAAAAAAAGAGGATACTCCTACATAATCAAATACTTTGTTTAATCTAAGAGAAATTGAGTTTTTTTCCTCAAATTAGTATATATATATATGATTAATTGGGAATAATAGATAATATATAACACACGGGGATGAAGAAATACATGAAAGTATATATGGAGAAATTATAAAAAAGAAAAGAAAGTATATAAGGAGTAATTAAAGTTAATACATGAGAATGAACATTTTATGTTAAACATATTAACATATGAAATACAAAGAAAAAATTACACTTTATTACAATTTTATTGTTACAATAATTTTAATATAAACATATTTATTTTTTAATTTGCCACTATTTTTTCATTTAACTAATTTGCTAAAGATTTTTCTTGATATGAGCAAATTTGAATTTTTTGGGCATTGTTATCTATAAAATAAAAAAAACATGAATGTTTCAATTAATAGTTTACAAGTGGTGAGCGATTTTGGTAGTAATAAAAATCAATTATTTATGGTGTTATATGAGAAAATAGTTTATGGAATAAATTTCTACTAATTGAATATGCATGACAATTTGACGTGTACTCGATAGGTATAATTGATACAAGTACAAACAATTTAAAATAAAAATTTATAGATAATTTTAGTTGATGGGTTGTCCTGTCAAAGTCGCGAGTTCAGTGGGTAATGCAATTTCAAGTTTTTAAACTATTTTACTATTTCAACCATAATTTATACAATTTTTACATTGTATTCTATTTTAAAGTTGTGAATTAATCAAATAATTAATCAATTATTTTTAATAGATAACGATAATTTATAATTTATTATATAATTTAAAAAAGAACTCAAAGCTTTTATAATTGTTTAAACTTATTTTCTCATAAATTTTTATAAAATGTGTCATATCCCCGTGCATTGCACGGGTTACTACACTAGTGGATTATAAATTATGAATCTTCAGGATAAACCAAAACTTATGTTATGGCTTGGTGTTTATATGAATTTGTAACCAACGAAAATATACAGAAGAATGCTATAAGATGTGATCTTGGCAAAATGTTATTTTTGAAATTAACCATCCCTTTGTTGCTCTATATTTTAATCATTTTAATAAAAAAAGAAACATTTTAAATTTTCTATTCTAGTATTTTCTCCATTACTTGTTAGTCTTTTTTCCTTCAAAATGTTATCTTTTAATTGAAAAAACAGGATGCATAAAATATTACTAGAAATACATCGATCGATAGGGTTTGCTTTGGTTTGGACATGGATAGGTTTGATATGAAATGCAATACATGGAGCTAGAAATTAATGGAAGAGCTTGAGGTACAATAATTGTGATTTTGACATTAAAAACAGTGTCCTTTTTTTTATTTTCTTAGTGAAAATTAGGAAGATGGTAGAGAAGTAAGAAAGAGAACTAAGTAGTGATCGAATTAAGGTAGGGAAGCTGAATATAATACGGTCCCAAGTATCTCGTGAACCTTTTTTCTGGTCACCGCAGTTACTACCCAGTGGGAACTATAACACCTTGCACCCTCTCAATCTCTCTCACTCTCCCCACCACAACATGGGGCACTAGTCTATTTCTTGTTTTGTTGAGCGGTTACATCCCAAGTGCAAATGGTTTCAACTCTATCTTTGCCCTTTTATGTCAATTATTCAAAATAAAAATTTGATATTAAAAAACTTAGATTAGGGAATTCAAAACTCAAATCAAAGCCATAATTAGTGTAAGCAGAGAATCCGACCATATGAGTCAACCTTGTTGGCAATTATTTTTCTCATTTTTCTTTTTCATATGTAACGGTAAACTATTGAGAAGTATATTAGAATGAATATAAATATAAATTATAAGATAAACTAGTCAACCTAATTTTTGGGGAAGGAAAGGGGAATAAGAATTGGGTCCACAAAATGTAATTGTATTTACATCATGCATGTGTAAATCTGGGCCAGAATTGAATGCAATGAGAAATTGAATTAAAAAACCGTATGATTTGCTCAAAAATGTTTAGAAACCGGAGAGGGACAAGGATCTTAAATAAGTTGCAGTCTGTGGTGTGGCTGTGGGTATATAGGGAAGGAAAGATACTCTCCTTTATTATTTATCCACTAACCTCGTGAGCATGGGACATAGAACGTTAATTTCCCCCCTTGTCTTGTGGGTTGTGTCATCATCACAAAATATTTGAATCCTGCACTCTGCTGAACAAGTTGTCTGCTGATCATGCACCTCAAATTTTGAATTTTCATCACTGTTGCTGCTGCTCGGCAGCAAGTTGTTTACACCCAAATCTCAATTCCGTTAAATTTTACTGGGTATTGTTCAACCGTTAAGTACGGCAAAGCCCACCAAGTTCAGCCCATGTAAGTTTTCCAAAGTTGAATCAAAATACTTGGCTGATGCTAAATACACCTCCCCTAATTGCTATATACACTTGCTCTTACTGTTTTTTCATTGGAAAAGACTAAAATGCCTCCACCCTCCTAGTCCATTTTTCGTGATTCCCTGACTTTTCAGAAATTGGATTTTAGGAAGCCAAATTTGAATTCTAAAAATTCATTTTCCAGTAAAAAAACACATCGGAAACTGAATTTCCAGAATTCAAATCTGACTTTTGGAAATTCAATTTTCGGAACTTACTAGGGTCCGTTTGTTTTATATTTTAGTAGAATTGTGTTTGAAGAATTAAATTTAAAAAAATTATGTTGAAAAAAAACTATTTGTGTTTGGTAACAATATTTTAAAAGTGTGTTCAGAAGAATTGATTGTGTTTGGATGATAAGGGTAGAATCACTTTTGATGTGTAAATATAAAGAATTGTGTGGGTCCTACATGTAGGTAACAAGATGAAACACAAGAAAGGGGGATTGAATTGTGTTTCAAAGCTTTTGAAAAACTTTTCGCAAACGTTGGACCCTGATTATGAAAAACGTTGCACTCACAGCGCAACTAGTTTATTGGACGCACAAATATGTTGGACGCAAAAACATCCACTTAGTTTAAAACAGGTTTTCTTTGTGCGATTAAAGTGTATTGAATAGCTTGTTAAAATAACTTCAAAATCAATCCCCTCAGTTAGTATAAACAAATAAATTAACAGAGATAAATGATAGAGAAAATAACACAAGTGTTTATCCTGGTTCACCATTTCCTAAGAGCTACGTCTAGTCCCTTCAAACTAGAGAGATTTCACTATCAATCAAGATAGAATACAAGTATTCTTCAACAGCCTCTTCAGGCTTACACAAGTATTCTTTGCACACCTAGCCTCTCCAGGCTCAACACAAGTATTCTTTGACAATCAAGCCTCTCCAGGCTTAACCCCAAATATTCTTTGCACGCAGCCTCTCCAGGCTATATCCCAAGTATTCTTTTACAGACAAGCCTCTCCAGGCTCAAACAACTCAGAAGAGTGTTTTTGATTTAAAGTGCTATCTAACTCACACAAGTGAGAATATGAAAAACTTAAGCACTTCGAGAGTTAAGCAAACTCTCTTTTACAAGAAGGAATAAAATAATACAAGACTTTCTACAGTAGACAGAGTATTTGCACAGCGTTTCAGCTTTCTTTTGCTTGGTTCAGTCTCTTGTATTCTTCTTCTTGTTCACGGTATTTATAGGCTTTGATGAAGCTTCAGACTTGTTCTTCGAATAGCTCAGCTTCAGCCTTCAGAAATATGACCGTTCTCTAACAGCATTAAATGCTATTTTTCCGTTGCTCTGAGAAGTTCCACTTCAGTGTGCATGTCTGCGTCTTTTTCTCCTAAGTCAGAAGCAACCTGTACTCACAGTCTCAATTGCACAAAGGTTAATAGTAATATTCTGTTGAGACAAAGAGAATACACTGTGTAAATCAGAAAGGGGGTGTTCAAAGAGATATAGAAATAGTCAGAGTACATTCTCTATCTAAGTACTTTTTCACGGTGCTTTATGCTTTTCGTTTAATGCATGTTCAAACACGTTGAATACAACTATTTATTTTAAATCATTTGCTCAATAAATATGTTTCATATTAAATGCAAGAGCAATAAATAGCAGGTTATGTATTCTGCGTTTTGGACGCAACACATAGAATATATGGACTTTTCAGGTTATGTACAAAATGAACTCATACCTTTGCTTACTATTTGTACTTGAGATAACTTGGTTCATATGGACACATATTCATTGCTTACCATATGGACTTATGACTTTACTTCTCTGATAGTACGTCTCTATGACAGTTATTGGACGTTTATCAATTCTGCTTCTTTGGACGCAAAACATAGTACATCTCCATGAATAATTACTGAACGCTTATAGGTTCTGCTTCTTTGGACGCAAAACTTCATTTGACGTATTGCTTCTCAAAGTCCATTGGACGATACTTTTCTGAGGTTAAGTATCAAAGTCCATTGGACGCTCCACTCTTGGACTGTACATATATGTGCCAATGTCAAATTGGACGATGAACTTATATTTGTTGTGCCTATAAGAGCTTGTCAGCAGACTTTGTAAAACCTTTAATAATTATTGTTATCATCAAAACCACTTAGGGAATTCATGCATTAGAAGTGTTTTTGAATAATTTGGTTCCAACACTACACCCAGAATTGATTTTGGCAAACGAAAAAGCTAGTATGTGCTTACTTCCATCAAAATCAATTCTACCCACCAAGAATCAATTCTTACCTACCACGTTTGGAAACCAAACACACCAACTTTTTGCCAAAATTGAGTTTGATGGCCTCTAACGTCCGTTTCACAATATGAAATAAACGGTCACTTAAACCATGAAAAATGAATTCCAAAAACCAAATTTTCGAAATCCAAATTTGATTTCCAGAGATGGAAATTCAGTTTTCGGAATTCATTTTTTACTCGAGAGGATAAGGATTTGTTTAGCAATTAGGAGAAGAAGGGAGGTGAGAGAAGAAAATAGGAAGGAAAATGGAGGATAGACCCCTACCTTTTATGGAGGTTTATTTTTTAAATAAAAGAGTCGAAACCTTTAATTTGGAGGAACTCAAAAGTGTGCTATGGGAGAGCTTCAGATGGTTTTCAAAAGTAAAATATTAGTGATAAGGTTATCCATCCTCTTTTCATAAAACTGTCAAATAAGTAAAGTGTCAGTGATAACTCTTCTCTCTCATTTCCTCCAAAAATCGATCTTCCAAACAAACTAAGAAAAAAGATGACGGGGAAGAAAATGAAAGAAGAAAAATCATCAAGAGAGCATTGAAACCCGTATAAAGAATTTACAAACAAATATTTCTACTAAATGAGCTAGGTTTAATTTTAAAAAATAAATAACTTAGAAAGTGCATTCGTAAAAAATCTCTTCATTTAACTGCCTTCATTGTGAACCAAATTTATCAAAAGAAATAGCTTTGTTTTTTGGTCAAATTCAAAAGAAATAGCTTAAAGAGATGGAAACTTGGTGGTTATTAATAGCAAAGACTTAGTCCATGAGACTATTTATCATTACTCATCATTTTGACTCATGAGTTATTTTTTTTATTATACCCTTATGAGGTGGCCACTTTTTTTTTTGTCGAAAGGTGGCCACTTCATTCATGCCTTTTTTTTTTATCATTTGGGGGAGTGGGGATTTTTGGGGATGGGGGTAGGGGAGAGTGCAGATCGAACCCCCACCCTATACAATGTCCCCCTAGCTCTATCCACTGAGCTATCCAATGGGGGAGATTGGTCGAATACTTTCATTCGCATCTCTTTTTTTTTTGTCCAATTTCATTCGTGTATTGAGAAAACTATTTTTGTTAGTTGGAGCCCAAAGCGTCCAGCCCAAAGCTGGATTAGATGGTTTTTCATTATTATTTTTTATGAAGCAAATTATCATAATGGTAAAGTTCATTATTGAAAATTGCTCCTTTATACAGACTTTTTTATTTGCAGCGGTTAACTTGTTATTTGCATTCAGTCAATCAGGGTTTGAGTTTCTACCGTTACATCCTTTGCCGGCGGTGAAGACTTCCCGACAGGGTCAGTGACAATCGAACTCGCTATTCCCTTTGTTGTTGTTATGGATCGAAATGCAAAAGAAATAACAAGTAAAAACCAAAACATAAATTAGGCAGCGTGTGATGTTGTAACTCATTGTAGCGTTTGTCCACCCTTTTGACTACGGTGCGAACCACACAAAACGACGCGAAGCAACGAGGGATTTTTTATAACAAAGCTGTATCGTCTACGGCTTAGCTACAACGATGTTGATATTTCCATGGCTTTAATATTAATTTCGTCCCAATAATATATGAGGTTTTTGATTTAGGTCCCTATAAAAAAAATCAAACTTTTTTCGTCCTTGTTTTATTTATTTTTTTGAATTTAGTCATTTTTTTTTTAAATTTAGTCTTTCACTAGCGTTGACCGCTGATATGGCCATGTGAGGTCCCTGTAAAATTCATACGTGGCACCTACGTGGCTTACACGTCACCTGACACATACATATACAAATATTAAGTTTTGAATTTAGTCTATCTTAAAAAAACGTGTTTTAAATTTAGTCCCTCTTAAAAAAATATATTTTGAATTTAGTCCTTCTCCTTCTCTCTCCTTCTCCACCACCCCCCTCCACCACCCCCACCCCCACCTCCTTCTCCCCTTTCTCCACCACCACCCCCATCCCCATCCCCACCTCCACCACCCCTCTTCCACCACTCCCACCTCCTTCTCCTCCCTCCCCTGCCTCTCCCACCCTAACTCTCTCTCAATCCAACATTTGTTACCCCTCATCATGACCTCCTCCAAAACATGCACCTTCCTGGTAAACATATAAAACTTCTGAATTCACATTACAAAAATAAATCACACACACACATCCATTTTCGTTGACAATTTGATAAGACAAAAACCAACCAAACAAACAAAAATTTGATTTTTCTTCTAATTCTGCTGAGATTAATTGATTTGTTCATTTGGGTATTGATTTTTTCAACTTTTTTCCATTTTTGTATGTGGACTTTGTGCACATTGCAACTCAGGCATAGGTGGGTGGTCATCTTGCAGCAACTTCTCTGGTTTGCAGAGAAAGCGTTCTGCTTCTTCGAGGGTGGCGTGTTTATCCCGTGGGGGTGGTGGTGAAGGAAGGAGGAGAAGAAGGTGGGGGTGGTGGAAGAGGGGTGGGGGATTGGTGGAGTTGAGGGTGGTGGAGGGGGGTGGTGGAGAAGGGGAGAAAAAGAGAGGGACTAAATTAAAAATACGTTTTTCTAAAAGAGACTAAGTTTAAAATTTAATATTTGTATAGGTATGTGTCAGGTGACGTGTAAGTCACGTAGGTGTCATGTAGAAATTTTACAGAGACTTCACAGTGCCACATCAGCGGTTAACTCTTTCAGGGGCTAAAATAAAACAAAAATAAAATAAGAATAAAAAAATTTGGGTTAATTATGTTTTTAGTCCTTTAAAAATTGTCAGATTTGAGTTAGGTCCTTTAAAAAAAAGTCAAACTTTTTTAGTCCTTTAAAAAAATTTTTGTTTGATTTAGGTCCTTTAAGTGAGTTGACTTGCTAGGTGGCACATTTTGACCCAGTCATCATGCCTACGTGGCACGAAACGCTGACGTGGCAATATTAAGTTTTGAATTTAGTTCCTCTAAAAATTGAGTTTTGATTTTAGTCCCTCTAAAAATTGATGAGTTTTGATTTTAGTCCCTCTAAAAATTGAGTTTTAATTTTAGTCCCTCTGGTTTTTCTCTCTCACCCCACCACCGCTACTCTCTCTCGTTTTCTCTCTCTCTCACCACCACCACCACCACTACTCTCTCTCTCTCTCTCACCCCCACCACCACCACCACCACCACCACTCTCTCACTCTCTCTCTCGTTTTCTCTCTCTCTCACCCCCACCACCACCACTCTCTCTCTCTCTCGTTTTCTCTCTCTCACCCCCATCGCCCCCACCCCCCACCACTCTCTCTCTCACCCCCACCACCACCATTGATTTGTTATTAATTTATCAAGGTTCACGATTTGTTACATAACAAATTGTGAGAGAAAGAAAACGAGAGAGAGAGAGAAAGAGTGTGGTGGTGGTGGGGGTAAGAGAGAGCGAGAAAACGAGAGAGAGAGAGAGAAAGAGAGTGGTGGTGGGGGTGAGAGAGAGAGAGTGGTGGTGGTGGTGGTGGTGGTGGTGGGGGTGAGAGTGAGAGTGGTGGTGGTGGTGGTGGGGGTGGGGGTGAGAGAGAGAGAAAACGAGAGAGAGAGAGTGGCGGTGGTGGAGGTGAGAGAGAGAGAAAAACTAGATGGACTAAAATCAAAACTCATCAATTTTTAAAGGGACTAAAATCAAAACTCAATTTTTAGAGGGACTAAATTCAAAAGTTAATATTGCCACTTCAGCATTTCGTGCCACGTAGGCATGATGACTGGGTCAAAATGTGCCACTTAGCAAGTCAACTCACTTAAAGGGCCTAAATCAAACAAAAAAAATTTTAAAAGACTAAAAAAGTTTGACTTTTTTTTAAAGGACCTAACTCAAATCTGGCAATTTTTAAAGGACTAAAAATATAATTAAGCCAAAAAATTTTAATTTTTTTTATATAGACTAAATTCAAAATAAAAAATATTACACTAACTAAATTAATATTAAAGCCTATTTTCATTTATCTAACTTGTGCATTACTTAACCTTTTTTATATTTTCATTTGGCCTTTTCCGTTTGAACCAATCATTGGTGTGGGTTTAAGGCGGTGGAATGAGGACGCGCAGCACTGAATAAGAAATGATGTTTTGAAAGATCAAATGTTGTGGGGCCCAGTGAAGTGCAATTGCGGCCGGCTACGTGTCACGTACGCAGACACAACCTCGAACCAATCGACGCATCGGATCAAACGTGGAGAAGATATGTTTCAGTGGGAGAGGGTACAGGAAAGTAAAGTGGACCATCAGATTGAGATAGATATCTAATTTGGCATTTTTGGATAACAAACTTATCTACTGCTTATGACATAAGCTGTATAAATTATTTTTATAATCGAAGAAAAATTATAGTAAAACTTATTTTATATAAGTCATAAACTGTTTTGATAAACTATCATAAGTAGCTTATAAAAATAAATCTAAAATAATTTATAAATCAATCATAAACTATATTTATAAACTATGTATAAACCAATCCAAACAGAATCTTTATCTATCTTGATGGGTTGGGTTGGGTTTGGCCACAGCGCCTATTGCTCACCACATTTTTATTCCTTCCTCTTCTTCGCCTTCCCTATTATTATTATATTTATCATTTATCATTTATCATTATCATTATATAAATAAACAGCTTCTTCTCTTTTTTCAGCTCCCTTAGGTCTCTCTCTCTCTCTCTTCCTCGTTTTTTTTTTAATATTCATCTTTTTCTCTTATCCCTCCTTTAATTTTAGTGTTTTTGGGTTGATTTGTTATCCGTTATTTGTGGAGTGCTTCTGGTGAGTTCTATGTTCATTTTTCCTTTCGAATTTGCGAACATCCGTTCACTGATGCGTGTTACTGTTACTTTCGTTTTGGGGGGTTTTGTTAGCTCAAAAAGCTGCTTCAATTAGGTTTTTGGAGTTATTCGGGGGGTCTTTTAATCTTCCGTTAAGTGTTTTGGAGCACCAGGTGATTGAGCAATGGTTTTTTAATTGTCGTTTGTTCTTAAGGTTGCTGATTCATTAATTGAACTTTTCCCCAATTCTAGATATATATTATATGCATATGTAACTGGTCGCTTTCTTTTGTTTTTTTTTATTTCTCAGCCGCTATGTAGTTGGCTGTTGAGTTTTTTTTCTTTGTTTTTATTTTTTTGGTTTGTTTGTCAATTTTCAACAGTAAAATTTTTCCTGGCTCTGAGTATGTTGTTATTGGTTTTTCACTGTGGTCCTTGGCTGCTGGTGTTGATTTGTTAGTCCTGCATACCATACCTAAAGTTTAACACTGCTTTCTGAGTGGAGTCAGGAGTGCCACTTTCGAAGTTTAACACTGAAACTAAACCCCTTTCGAAGTGAATATCGCCCGTGGGTTCCTATTGCTTGTTGGTTAGGTTTTACTTGAAAGAAGAAGAAAATAGGGTTTGGCAAGTTAGGAAGCAGAATTCATTTCATGCACTTCTCCACTTCCTCCCACCACCAAATCACTCAATCTATTTTCACTTATGTTATAATTAATTAAAAGAATGTCTTAAGGGGTCATTTGAAGTAACTCTTGATTCCTCTCTTAGCTACATCCGTCTTATTATAGGCACTGCACAACATTCGCTCAAACTTCATTCCTATCACATAAGAGTCATTTTGAAATAACTTTGATTCTTGGCATTTGTTTGCATGTCCTTAGAACTTCAAATTTTCCAGATTTTATGATTTTCATCCGTAGCTTGTATCTCTTCATTATTCATCATATGTTCTGAAAAATCTTGTATGTTCATCATAATTTCTGAAGTTTTACTGTCTGAAAACTTGATTTGGTCGGAATATTTTATTTGGCTGGCAACTTTTTAGATTTCTTCACTTGAACCTTCATTAGTTTATTGTGATCCAATAACAATTTTTACTGAAATATATTATTTTGTGGTGAGGAGGGAGTTGAATGTGTAGATTCATTGAAAATCTGTAAAAGTATTTATTTTCCTTTATTCTCCTATGTGTTTCTTGAAGTGTCATTCATAGTTTTGGCTATTGATTCTGGTTACGAGGAAGGGTTTTTTATCCTAAAGATTGATCTTCTGGAAGCCTATAACATGTTCACATGCTTATCTGAATGCATTCTATTACTTCAAGAGTATTACTTGTTTTCTAATATGTTTCATCAATAAATGCAGCCAGCTATTCAGGAATCATGGCTAGGGTTTTGGCTCAGTCAATTAATGTCCCTGGCCTAGTGGCTGGGCACAGAAACGGTCAACATAAAGGATCAGGAAAATCAAAAAGATCAATCAAAATGATGTGTGCTTTACGAACAAACGGATTAAGAGTGGCAGGTTTCTCAGGACTCCGGGCTTTCAATCCTTTGGATACTATGCTGAGACCTGGACTAGATTTTCACTCAAAGGTATCAATTGCAATTAATTCTTCACGGCGGGCAAGGGCTACCAGATGCATACCCAAAGCCATGTTTGAGCGTTTCACGGAGAAAGCAATCAAAGTAATTATGCTAGCCCAGGAGGAAGCAAGGCGTCTTGGTCACAATTTTGTTGGAACAGAGCAGATTCTATTGGGTCTTATTGGTGAAGGCACTGGTATTGCCGCCAAGGTTCTAAAGTCTATGGGAATCAATCTCAAAGATGCACGCGTGGAAGTGGAGAAGATAATTGGAAGGGGTAGTGGATTTGTTGCTGTTGAGATTCCATTTACTCCCCGTGCAAAGCGTGTTTTGGAACTTTCACTGGAGGAAGCTCGCCAACTTGGTAAACATTTGTTCACCTTCTCCCATTAAATTGTATTATCTAATTTATAAGTTGAAGCATTTGTATCTTTAACAGATGATTTTCTTCCTTTTGCTGATCTGTCTATTAGCAGTTTAACCATGGCTTTTCTCCCATAATTGTTGCTTGCAATAAGGTAGAAGAGATTTGGTTATGTTGTGTTCAGTACATTTATCTATTTTACTCGAGGAGTCATTTAAATTTTGTTTACTTATAAAGAGGAAGAACAAAGTGAAAGAGCAGAGAATTGAATAAGCTACCCTAATATTATAGTATTATATCACGAGTTAAAGAAAAAAAGTAGAAGAAATCATGAGCATAATGATCTTTTGCCTAGTATTTCTTGCATGTCTATTCAGGCAACTGCTCCAAACCCCTTAATAGTCAATGCATGGCATGTGTGCCACAACTAGATGGCAGTCTCTTGCTTTGAATACATTCAACAAAATTGTTTTGGAGGCTATCTGTGATTTTTTCTTAATGGTTGGTGGCACATGTTTGGGGATAAAAATTATATTCGGTTGTATTATTTTGTCATATTTTTCTAAAACTGAGCCTCATAGCATGAAATTTTCAGGTCACAATTATATCGGATCTGAGCACTTGCTTCTGGGTCTTCTTCGAGAGGGTGAGGGTGTAGCAGCACGTGTTCTTGAAAACTTGGGTGCTGATCCTACTAATATTCGCACACAGGCTAGTTGCCTTCATTTATCTTTTTTTTTCACCTATTTATGTTTACATATTGTTTTTTAAATTTTTGTGTTAATCTGATAATTTCCACTGATGGGCACAGGTTATTCGCATGGTGGGTGAGAGTGCTGACAGTGTTACTGCTACTGTTGGCTCAGGAAGTAGTGGCAATAAGATGCCAACTTTGGAAGAGTATGGTACCAATTTGACCAAACTAGCAGAGGAGGTAAAGACACTTCCTAGTTTTCTTCATGACAGATGGCGGATGATTACTTCTTGGTGCATAAAAGCATAATTGTTTCTCATCTGTCCCCAGGGAAAGTTGGATCCTGTTGTGGGAAGGCAGCCGCAAATTGAACGGGTCACTCAAATTTTAGGACGTCGCACCAAAAACAATCCTTGTCTTATTGGAGAACCTGGTGTTGGAAAGACAGCAATTGCCGAAGGTCTTGCTCAGCGGATTGCAAATGGTGATGTACCTGAAACCATAGAGGGAAAAAAGGTTAGTAGAAAACATTTAACCTCTACCATCCTTAAAATTGGCATTCATTTTAGGGGATTTGTTATTCTTTCTGAGTACCATTGAGTCATTGACATGCTCAACTTGTTGGATTTGGATGTGTGTGTGTGTATTACCCTATTTATATTTTTCTAACAATATTTTGTCACGAACCAACTATCCCAAAGTTTAAACTGTCGAGTGAAAGTACATAAATGATTTTATTTCTAACTCGTCCTGTCACGCAAGAGTCCTTTGGGCTGGAAATGTGGATAATGTGCTGATCCATTTTTACCATATGCTGAAATTCAATTCTTATTTAGTAGAATGATGTTGGCAAGGATCAAAGTCCTTTACCACTTGGTGAAGGAGGCTTTGATACCATGTAATGAACCAACTTTTCCAAAAGCTTAAGCTGTTAGGTGAAGGTATATGATTATGAATGATTTCATAAATTCAAATATTCTAATAATGTGCTTTATTCTGCATGAATTAGGTTATAACCCTCGATATGGGTCTGCTTGTAGCCGGAACTAAATATCGTGGTGAATTTGAGGAGAGGTTGAAGAAACTAATGGAAGAAATCAAACAAAGTGATGAGATAATACTTTTTATTGATGAAGTGCACACTCTAATTGGAGCAGGAGCAGCTGAAGGTGCAATTGATGCTGCTAACATACTAAAACCAGCTCTTGCAAGAGGTGAACTACAGGTAGTATTTTCCTTGAATGTTTAATTTGGAATTACTGCTTGTTGCTTCTGACCTTGAAGTTGATGTGTTATGTCCAAGAGCAAGAAAGACTGGGTTTTTAGTTGTTTAATTTTATTGTCCAACTCTTGAACTTTTTCATGAGAAAAAAGGGACAGAAGACTTTCTCTGGTCTTGAGTTTCTCTAGCAACTCCACATTATACAAAAAGAATATATGATCCATCTTCTGGTTGTTCGGTGTTTGCAAACAGTCAAAAATTAAAACCATTATGAGATATTTAATCAGTATGCTATGGGTCAGCTAAACAGTCTCAATTCTGATGTGTGGTCAGAAATTGTTGCTGGCTTGTAGTCAAAATTGAATAATATGCTGAAGTTTCAAAAGTAGCATTGGAATTTTTAAACCAAAATTCAAGTTTACTGTTCCGATTTTGGTTTACAATGGATTACAGAATGGTCAATGTGGACATATTTTGAAGTATCTTATTATGTTGAAATTAAACTCACCATCATGAGCTTCTTGTAAGTTAATAGACGTGCTTAAATTTACTCTGCTGTTTATAATGGAACTGTATTAAAACATGTTTGCTTAAAATATTTCTGCAGTGTATTGGAGCCACAACATTGGATGAATACAGGAAGCACATTGAAAAAGATCCAGCTTTGGAGAGACGATTCCAGCCAGTTAAAGTACCAGAGCCAACTGTGGATGAAACCATACAAATACTGAAAGGACTTAGAGAACGTTATGAGATTCACCACAAGCTCCGCTATACTGATGAGGCTCTTGTAGCTGCTGCACAGCTTTCATACCAGTATATCAGGTTTGTCACATTTCATCTATTGTCTCCTCCTCTGTTCATTTTGCCATGTCATTTAAATAGACAGGCTACAAGGTTGGAAATCTAATATGGCTGTTTGATTAATATCCATGTTAATAAAAAATTCACCAAAAAATCCATGTTAATCAAAATGCTCATTCTATCTTGTTTTTACTTCTTGCTGTATATCAACCGACTAATTCCTGGCCTATAAAATACTGCCCCCTACAGTGATCGATTTTTACCTGACAAAGCTATAGATTTGATTGATGAAGCTGGTTCACGAGTCCGGCTTCGACATGCACAGGTATATTGTCTGTCTACCCTTTGACTACCAGTTCTAGCTTCTATTATTGAGCTAAGTGGGCTAGTTATATGTACTTCCAGTTACCAGAAGAAGCAAGAGAACTTGACAAGGAGGTCAGACAGATTATTAAGGAGAAAGAAGAAGCTGTTCGCAACCAAGACTTTGAAAAGGTAATGTCTTTCACTGAAGATTTAACTTGTAAAGTTTAAAATCAAACATTTTCAAGAAGATTGTCAACTACTTTTATCCAATGAGATAATGTTTGTTTGAGAAAAGTAATGCTTTTGCTTAAGTAAATATATGGAGAATGACTGGAATTTTATATTGTTGTTCTAGAATGATTCTGTTTGTAGTTTAATGAGTTTAAAGAACAGTTTAGTGGTATACCCCCATCCCCCCCTAAAAAAAAGATAAGTATAGTGGTTTTTCCTGGTTCAAATGTACAAATTTTCGACCAATAATCTGTGGCTTGATGATACGTGAATTTCTGAATAGGCTGGAGAGCTACGCGATAAAGAAATGGATCTTAAGGCACAGATCTCAACACTTGTAGAGAAAGGCAAGGAGATGAGCAAGGCAGAGACTGAAGCAGGAGATGAAGGTCCTCTTGTGACTGAAGTTGACATACAACATATTGTCTCCTCCTGGACGGGTATTCCTGTTGAAAAAGTCTCAACAGATGAATCTGATCGCCTCCTCAAGATGGAATCGACTTTACACAAGCGAGTCGTTGGTCAGGATGAAGCAGTTGAAGCCATTAGTCGGGCTATCCGTCGAGCCCGGGTTGGATTGAAGAACCCTAATCGTCCAATTGCCAGCTTCATCTTTTCTGGTCCAACTGGTGTGGGGAAGTCTGAATTGGCCAAAGCTTTGGCTGCATACTACTTTGGCTCTGAAGAAGCCATGATTCGGCTTGACATGAGTGAATTTATGGAAAGGCACACTGTCTCCAAACTTATTGGTTCACCTCCTGGATATGTTGGTTACACCGAAGGTGGTCAGTTGACTGAGGCAGTTCGGCGTCGTCCTTACACTGTTGTTCTCTTTGATGAGATTGAGAAAGCCCATCCTGATGTATTCAACATGATGCTTCAGATCCTGGAAGATGGAAGGCTAACAGACAGTAAGGGAAGAACTGTGGATTTCAAGAACACACTTCTCATAATGACATCAAATGTTGGAAGCAGCGTGATTGAGAAAGGAGGCCGCAAACTTGGATTTGATCTGGACTTTGATGAGAAGGATAGCAGTTACAATAGAATCAAGAGCTTAGTGACTGAGGAGCTAAAACAATACTTCAGGCCAGAATTCTTGAACAGGTTGGACGAAATGATTGTTTTCAGGCAACTCACAAAATTGGAGGTGAAGGAGATAGCAGACATAATGCTCAAGGAGGTGTTTCAAAGACTGAAGGTCAAAGATATTGAACTTCAAGTGACAGAAAGATTTAGGGACAGGGTGGTTGACGAAGGTTATAATCCTAGTTACGGAGCCAGGCCTCTAAGAAGAGCCATAATGCGACTTTTGGAGGATAGCATGGCTGAGAAGATGCTTTCTAGAGAGATCAAAGAGGGCGACTCTGTGATAGTGGATGTTGATTCTGATGGTAATGTGATTGTGCTCAATGGCAGCAGCGGTACCCCGGAGTCATTACCAGAGCCACTTTCTGTATAACATGGTTACCTTTTCTATGATGTGTACTTAATAATTTATTTAAAGCATAGTCATAGTCTGTTTTACTTGTCAATGGACCTAGAGCTTTTAATTCATTACTGGTAGGCCCATTAACGTTTCCCCATAGCAGCCTAGCTAAACAAGTCGAGAAAAGGGGTTACATCCATGAGGGGCATAGGGGAAAACTGAAGGGTATGGAGAAAAGATGAAAAAGAGCGCTGTGTATTGCACTGTATGCATTGGGTTTGGAATGAGCTATTTCGTCAGAAGCTGGGGTGTTTTATATGTTTTCACGGGTACGAACGAGTATGATGTAACATCCCAGCATTGCTGTAAATTCAATCTATGGCGTATTTGTTGTTTGACATTTAATTTAATGATTAATAGTGATATTTATGAATGCATTGCCTATGATCGCAAGCGTATAAATTCTATCACAGTATTGGTGCATAGAATGGAGTATGATAGAAGTTACCAAGGGAAAAGTACCATATATATTCGTTACAGTGGATGGGTGAAAATAATTGTGAGGTGTGTGTCACGTTCATTTCGTGCTTAATATTTGCAAGAATAATCTATTCATCTATCATTGAATGAGACTGCCTTTGTATGGGACTGACACTCCCACCACGGCTAATCTTCAAAGTGGTCAATGCCTTTTGGATTTCCATTGTCATGGCACTGTCTACGCTCCCTGATGATAGCCTTTTATGTGATTTCTGAAGATGGAGCTTTAGCGAGCTGCTGCTCAGTCCAGCGTTCTTGCCACAAATGGGGCAAATTTTCATCGTTGGTTTCCGCTGCTGCCACTCCATTGAAACCTTTCCATGTAGTTTCTGATCCAGCTGCAGCAAGATCTTTGCAAAACCATCATTCGGCTGGGCTCGACGATGAACTTGTTTCACAACATTCCATGCTTTTAATAAAGTAAACTTCCTGCATCACAAAAGCTTTCAGTTTCAAAACTGCCCATATAAGGCATAAATAGAATATATAAAGTTTGGACAATCCTCACCTTACAAGTGGGGTTGAGTTAGATTCACTAAATCTAAGATGCTATCATAGCCTATCTATCCTAGATTCAATATCATGTCACCCACCATATTACTCATGCACCAAGTCCAATAGAATATATAAAGTTTGAGCGCTTTTTACCTTACAAACCGGTTTTGTGAGTTAGGCCCACTAAATCTAAGAATACTCTAACCCACCTAACAATGTAAATAATTATACAATTTGTCATTAAGAGCAAATTCTTTCATCGCAACTGCAACAGTGATTGGTTATGGAGGAATGACTACATGAAACACTATTTTCAGCCTCACGTGTTTATATTTTTACTTACTTCCTGAGCATTAAGTAAGCAAGGACCAAAGTGACACTTCTGCTTCTCCCTTCAAAGCAATGAACTAAAACACTCTGACCTGTTAGCTCAACATAATCTATAAAATCACAAGCTTCCTCAAATATGATACCGATGTTAGAATCCTCGTTGTCACACACCTGTTCAAATGGGAGAGTGAGAAGAATTTAAGAGGGCAATTGGAATCAACAAAGAGAAAAAATTATCATAAACACATTACAAAATAACAAAGAGAAAATGACGAGTCCTGTGTCAACAAGTAAATCCTCTATCAGTCAAGAGGAGATCAAGTTTCAAATCTGATAGAATACCAGATCAAAAAGAATGATAGAAAAGGCAAGAATTTTAATTTAATTTAGCCATAGCAGTATGAAACACTTCAAAGCTGGGTTAAGCTGTAGAATAGAGTATGAAACATTCTACAAATAAATCAATAAAATGACCGGGTAAAAAATTGACAAAAGAAGATGTCTTACAGAGAAATTTTTGTATGTGAATATATCAGGAAACTGTGAATCTGACTGTCCAATTTCATTAGTACACAAACACAAAATATGAGAGATTCCCAAGTGTTGCAGTGTGTATACAGATCTTGCAGATAGTGCTCCACCAATGAACAGACTATTGGTAACAGCGGATGGTCTCTCTGTATTTGCAGCCTCAGATATCAACACAATCCTCTCAAGGATATGCTCAAGTCTGACCTGGAAGTTAATGGAGTAAATGCTTTCTGTGAATATGTATCCCAAATAAATTAAATGACTCTGATATATTAGTTCTGAATACTATTTTATGATGTAATACCTTCAATTCATATGCATCAACAACAGTGTTATTATCACTGCCCTCAAAAAATCCTGTATTGAAGTTGTTCTCCTGGCATAACTTAATAGCTTCATTTTTAAGCATTTCGTTCCAATGTTCCAATTCTTTATAAGATTCTGTGTCAACCTGGAAATCATGACAACGTAAAAAACCAGGAGAGAGAGAGAGAGAGAGAGAGAGAGAGAGAAGGAACACATGGTCCAAATGCTGTTTTACATGGCAAAGACACATATAGTAACAATGCTATATCCTTATTTGTCACGTTCAGAACATATGGGAATGGAATTACCAGAAAATATTTCATTTGAAAAGCTACATTTTTCAATGTGCTGATGATTAGTGACCTCATCTATGTTACATGTTGTATCCACATTGATTAAACAATAAGAAACCAACAAGAGCAAAAGGTCAGAGTAACATGTTTCTCCAAAATAAAATAGCAGAAACTGATTCACCAAAATTCAGACTTTACTAGAGACCAACCTTGGCAAATTTATGGAAGTCACGGAGCTTAGCAGTAAAGCGGGAACCGTGAAGTGGCTCCCCGCTTCCTTTAGAGAATTTTCCATGCCAACCTTCTCTTGACACAGAAGCAGAGTCACAACAATCTCTATTGCCTGAAGATGATGACGCCCTTGGAGCAGATCTCTGTGATTCTGAATCACTAAAATCTTGATGGCTATCATTAGAAAACCTCTCCTTACTTGTTGGAGAGGGACAACCACCAGCAGCAACAGGTGTAGGTGAGTCAGGATTCAATGAATCCTCTTTTTCAGACTCCCCCAATGATATTTTGCTCATAATATTGTTAAATGATCGTAATAAGTTATCAAGTTTTTGGTGAAGTGTAAGTAGGAATATATGGAATCCCTGGAGATCCCTAAGAGCAGCACGGAAACCACTTCGGAACTCATGAACAACTGAGGTTACATCACTTGCTTGTACATCAATTGTCATATCTATGTCTTCTGGAGGACATCCTAATCTCCCTCCAGTTATATCATGTAAAAGGTTAGAGGAAAACTTAGAGCTATTTAGTAGTAACTCAATCAACTTAGGATAATTAACATGATCATCTGCACGTCTTCCAGCAGGTGGTCGGCGAGGAACACCGGAGTCAATAGCCACAATGTTGAAGCCAGTAAACATTGATCCTCGCGAGGTTTGACTTTTAAGGCTCGTGTCAGTGGATTTTGTCAATTCTCTGATCTCTGAAAGATAAGAACCTTGTGATGTCATTCCACGATTATGAGAACTCAATCTGCTGTCTACTGAAGAAGTAGACCTTCTTTCTTTCTTTAGTACCCTAATCACTCTAGGTACATATTGGTTCATTGCAGAATCAAAGGCTTCTCCTATTGTATCTGTATTCGTAGAGATCATTTTTTCAGCCAATAACAAATTGGCAGAGTTCCCACGCCATCTAAGTTGACGGCAAGGAAGCCTGTCTTCATTTCTAATGACAAGGTCCAGCATCATTACCCTGCCAAGGGCTGCTGATATTCTTTCTGCAGAATCCTGTGATTCGAATGCGCTAGAGCTTTCAAGCAAAGGTGAACCGTGTACATAACTACAAGATGATGAATCTTTAGAATAAATAATCAAAAGTTATCTTGCAGAAGAATAGTTTGCAGCAAAATATACAATATTAATTGCTTTCATTGTCTTATCTGAGAAATGGTAATTTTGGATTTGATTTAACTACTTACAATTAAAAACAATGCCAAACACAAGAACACCATTTTTCAAACTAGTCCAACTTCCAATATATTGCACACTGTCACACATGGAGAAGAGCACAAAAGAAACATTTATTTCTTAGTTATCACTAGAATTTTGTTATTGTTATATTGAAATTTATATGAAAATTGCATTTCTTGGATCATTGCATTAACTCAAATATAGAATGATATATTTGAACACCACATTTGAAATCATCAGATCATGCCCAAGTATGAACAGTGGAGCATAGTCATTTTTGGGAAGAAAAGAAAATCATTAATATGTGGCAAAAGTAACAACGCAAGCAGAGATATCTCATGCTGCCATGTTGGTGAACCTTATCATATCAATACTAGATTTGAACTGTACCTCATGAACAAGAGACACCGGCTAAGCTCAAGTGCTTCCAAAAGTTCTGAACATGTCATTTCACCAATTTCATCACCCTCAGAACTTGCTGCATCCCTCACTTTTTCTGCGGCTTTCTTTATTTGGAGCCATTCTAAACTGGTACTGTGAATGACTCTAGCCTATATCTTACAAATAAAAGTAGAGCATAAATATGATGAAGGACAACTTGATACTCTAAGCTTGTGGATGTCATGGTTGAGTAAAATAAGAAAGTAACAACCTGTGGAGTTTGGACTCCCAACTGCTTGGCAAATTCATAACCAAGGCGTTCAGACTGTGTTGCCATTCTCGACGATGATATCTTTATAACAGCAGCTGCTTCTTTTGGAGAAGCATCATCACTCCCAAGGCCATTGAAAAGGGCAAAGAACACAACCCCTCCAGAATTTACTGTTAACTATGCACACAACTGAGAAATGAGGCCGAAGCTAAGAAAATAAACACGCACACTCGTTTCATCATTACAAAAAGAAAATAAAACACAACTACCATAACACAACATTGATTTAAAAAAATGAATCCCAGAAATGCTCTTCAACACCTAGAAATAATGAATTAACAGAATAGGTGTTGATGCTACATGGAAGAACCAAGTGAAAATAAATAAATTGGACAGAAACTAAATCCGAAAAGGAACTATTATTCTTTATAAACATAGAAAAAAACTAACTATTATCAACATGCTCAAATAAAAATTCACATATTCTTTCATCAGCTGCATAGTATTTGTACTGTGAGTATTTAAAAAACAAATATTATGAGTATAACAAAAACACCAAACCTCGAGAACTCGGTTCATTTCATCCTCAGAATGTTCATTGCTGCTGGTGTGTTCAGTGTGGTGAAGTGAAGAGAGTCTGTCCCAAGAAAAGAAGCTCGATTCAATGTCCAACATTTCAGCTTTACCAAGCCTCTCCCACAGGCTAATTTCTGTTTGCTCCTGAAGCTGATTAATCTTAGCACCCTCAGCAAGTTCTCCCATGCTGAACACGACAGTATAAATCACAGTTAGCAACAAGCACTTCAGAAAGCGTACACAAATTTCTAATATTCAACTTAAACTAAAAAAAATTGCAACTGATGGAGAAAGTAATGAGTAGTAGAAAACCAAGAAGGTATGGTGGAAGAAGAACGGTGAGGGAATCCAGAGGAGCGATAGTTGGAAGTGCGTTTACGAACTGATTGGAGCCATTGCGTGAACATAGACGCAGGCCCTGCTGTGATGTCTCCCAACATACACAAAACCTGCATTCACCAAACACACAAGTTGGAAGCTTTTTCTTTTGCAGAATGAACCCAATTGGAAAATTTTGATAGTAGCATAGCATACATACCCGGGAAGTAACGCTGAGAGGCAACGGTACCTCACCCTCTTTGTTTTCTACTTCCAATAACTTCTTTTCTTCTTCATCTTTACCCTGCAATTCCCACTTCTACACATTCAATTTTCAAAACATCACAATTATTTGGGTTGAAGATCACACACACACACACCAGGGATGCCTTCTTTTTATTATATAAAGAAATGAGAGCGAAAAGGGGAAACTGGGTAAGGGAGTAGGAGCAGAAACCTGGTTTTGGTTTTGGCAAGAGTTGGTGATTGCTGCTGCAGGGTCTTCCTTTTGTTGCTCTTTTGCCATGTTGTATGCTATGAAAAGAAGATTTGATTTGTGTAGGAATGCAAAAACTACTCGGAATCGGAGGAAGAGTAGTTTGCTTTTTTATTTTAAGGATGGAGGGAAGAGAAAGAGAGAATACAATTATACAAAGGTTATACTTAGACTAATAATGATACTACTCTAATATAGGTAAAATTACTCATTTGTTCTAATTGTTGATTTTAATTTAGTCTCAAATTTTTTTTTACTTTAAATTGGTTTTTTAAGTTTTTTTACTTATTTTTTCATTGTCATAGATATGTATATTATCTCTATCTTTGTTCACATAGTTTAATTTTGATCTATTTAAATATTTTGTTGGTCTATTTCAGCATATATATATATATATATATATATATATATATATATATATTTGATTTGATTGTGTTATAAAAAGATTACTTAGACTTACTTTTAAAAATTAAGGGATTAATTTGAAGTGAAAAAAATTATAGAACAAAACTAAAATGAACAATTAAGTTAAGTGATAAAATGACTAATTTTGCCAATAATATATACAGTGACACATATAGGTAAAAATCGAAAACAAATTAAAACACAAAAAAAAGCAGCTATATTTTTGGATATTGTTTTTATTAATAGTTATAGATGTTTTTATTAATAGTTATTTTTTTTTTGGTCAAATTTTTATTAATAGTTATAGATAATTTGATTTGTTGATGGAAGCAGACCGGTGTAGGGGATCACCATAATTCCAATTTTTTTTTTGGTCAAAACCATAATTCCAATTGAACCAAAGAAATCACAGTACGTTCTTTTCTTGTCATTTTGCGATTGTGTAATTTTGTGTTTGAGCTTGGGCCCGTTTAGTATAAAAATGATGTTTTTTGTCGATGATTATAAAAACATCATATTTCCTTTTATTTTATATTTTTAACAATTTAAATAAAGATAATATTTTTGGTATTTTTATTGTTTCCTAAATAAATAATTGAAAATTAAAAACAATATAATATTTCACTATTTTTATAATTATTAATAAAAGGAAAAATATAATTAAACAACATTTTCATTTTTCTTTTGGTCAACTAAACAACATTTTCTAAAATAAAACAGAACGAGCGAGTAAGCAATGGATATTGTGGGCCGGAGTAGTACCGGGCTCAGTGCTATTTGATCAAGGAATTTCTAATCACACATACATTGTTTTCTATATGTACATATATATTCGCGAAACTATTAGTTTCGTGAGTTTATTTTTTTTCAACACACACATATCTGTGAAACTATTAGTTCCGCGAGTTATAATTTTTCGCGGAACTAATAGTTCCGCAGGTTTATTTTTTTTTTAACACACACATGTCCGTGGAACTATTAGTTCTGCGAGTTGTAATTCTCCGCGGAACTATTAGGTAATAGTTCCGCGGGTTATAATTCTTCGCGGAACTAATAGTTTCGCGAAGAATTATAACCCGCGGAACTAATAGTTCCGCGGACATGTGTGTGCTAAAAAAATAAACCCGCGGAACTATTAGTTCTGCGGAGATGTATGTACACATAGAAAATCATGTATGTGTTAATAGAAATTCCCTTTGCTCAAAATGAGGCATCTTATTCTTACCTTTTGCCTCTTTTGGTAAACCAAATTTTCCAAATCACTTTTACATGTTTTAGTAACTCTAACTTATTTCTACAAAATCAGCTTATAAAATAACGAAGGTTGACTTTTTACATATTCTATTTAGATTTTAGCTCTGGACGTGGGACTTTAACTTTACTATAATAATATGTGTGGGTAAATTCTTTTATTATAACTTTTTTTTTGGGTCTTTGGGCCCTCACTTGCAAAAAAAAAAAATCTTTTGTTTTAACTTTTTTGCATGTTTTTTACTGTTTCTTTGGAATATTTGCATAGTGAGGACAAGTGGGATCAGAAGTTGCCTTTGTGGACAAAAAGTTGCTCCTTTAGGCGAAGGTACAACAAGCTTCCTGAAGAGATGTTTTTTGTCTTGTTCAAGCTGAGCCGGGAATTATCCCTACTTAAATTATCATTGCTGACACCTAATTTCCTAGAGATATAGCAACATCATTTCAGTACACATAATAATAACAATCCATTGCTGCAAACAGCCAAATGGATACAAAAAATAATCAATGTCTTAGATTAGAGCATATAGATCCTTAATTTATATTAGAATGCTTAACAGTGAATAGTGTTTAAATTTTCTAATTTTTCTGATGTGGGTGAGAGAGTAATATTCATATTGATCAGAGTGAGAGAAACCTGTAGTTATAAAGCTTACTGATTATCCATATTATAATTTGGTTGAGTATGGGATTTGCTGTTTCTAGGTGACTTATATTTACTTTTAAGTAGAGATGTGTTAAGGTAAGTAAATGTTATGAAAGCTCATTTTAAGATATGATTGCTACTTTATAAGAATTACACAGTTTCTAAGAGACTTTACATAACAGGGATGATCCTCATTATTGGCCTGGAAATTTAGAACAATAACCCAGCCTTATTCTCTTACAACTTTTTTTTTTTTTACAGAATCTCTATAACCCAAGGGTTCATTACATTTAACAGCTCAAAGAACAAGCAAGCACACAAAAACTCACGTACAAAGGTTGAAAACCCAAAAGGCCAAAAAAGAAAAAAAAAACACATTTTTCCAACTTTTCTTTTGACATTCTGCACAGTTACTACATTCTTTTACTGATGATGTGGTATTAAAGGATAATGCTTTACTTACAACCTCAACTAAATCAGAAAACAACAAAGGGGTATGTTCAGAGAACTTCAGGCAAAGACCTTCCTTCCAAGAATGACTTGAATAGCACAAGTGATCTTTCAGGCTGAGAGAAAGGGACTTCATGGGCGGCACCTCTAACGGTTGCAAATGAGAGGATATTGCCATAAACTTGAGTCCACCCACCAACCTAAGTTTCATTAACTGGGATTAATTTATGATGTACATACAATTTGGATTATGTTGAAAAAGAAATATAGAGTGAAAATCACAAATTTAGTCTCTAAAATAGTAGATGGGTATCAACTTAATTCCTAAAATGATTAATATTTCAAAGACTAAATTGACCGTTCGAAAAGAACTAACATGATCGACGATTTTCAATTAAGGGACTAGTTTGAAATATTAATATTTCAGGGATTAAATTGACAGCGCGTTACAATTTTAGAGACAATTTTGGTGATTCACTCGAGCGATATTACTTCCATGGGAAATATTGTGAATGCAGACATAATAAAGTTCAAACAAGAATAAAATCCACAGTTCTACACACTGCCCAATGGACAAAGATTAAAGCTAAGATGAGTGGATCATTCCACCTTGGGGAAAGACTAGTCACTAGTCAGTCCACTGAAGGCTTTCTGGCCTCTTATAAAATGGAGCCACGATTTTTGCAATGGTTACTCAATAATTCAAACTAGCAAGATATTTAACTAGTATATTATATATACCTGCTGGCCTTCAAACCATACCCTGTAAGGTACTGTTGTATTCAGTCTTAATTGTCTAGCCAACTTTTGAACTAAGGTGCGGCTTCCAGTCAGTGGAATTACTGAATCTTGATCTCCACTGTAGCAAGAACAATACACATGGTTTTATGTTGATTAGCACTAAAAAACATGTGCCAACCCTCAAGTTCAAGCAACCAAATAAATCAAAATGAGGAGGAAATTTTTTTGTTCTACTAATTTACCTGTAAATTAAGACCCGAACTCCAGCCTTTATCAGTGATCCAGCAATAGGAAGTGTTGGCACTTCCACGTTAAGCAAATCATAGTCCAGGATGCTGTTAGAGTTACTAACACAACACAGATCAGTGATTGCACAAGCTAAGCTGATTCTGATTACTGATCTTTCAACTTTTCCAAGATCAGTTAAGCAAAACCATTAATTAAGATGGCTAGCAAGTAGAAGAATTTATGCAGCTCCAGTCGACGCATTTAATACAGTCAAGAGATCAGAACTGTTGGATGAAGATTGGGCGGCTCACATTTCAAGTATGTGTTTTAAATCTGTTTTAGTAAATAAAAACATGAGCCATACGATCTCCATCCAACGGTTCAGATCTTTTGACCGTGTTAAATGCGTGATTCCTGACAGGGAATCCAAATCTGATTTTATGCTTAGTTAGAAGGACTGACTTACTTGCTGCAAACATCCCACTTGCGAACTCCAACAAGCTTCGCATGAAGTGCCTGTTGTACATCTCTTCTGTTTAAGTAGTTTGTAACCTTGTCATCTACACACACATCTATCCTCTCATTGTCATTTCCTTGCTGTCATTTACACAAGACAATAATAATCTTTAATGAATAACCAAAACTTGAAATGAAAATCAGTTAAGCATATGAGAAGGGAAAGGCCACAAGAGTAAGACTCACTTGGGTTTGAGGACAAATAACCTTGGATTGTGATAGCACTGAGGAAATGCAAACATCAAGGGTGACATCATATTTGTCCACAAACTTACTGGTTTCTCTGCTCACCAGCCCCATTACCCTTGAACAAATAGGTGAAACTGAGTCTCTATAGTACTCACTGACATAGCGAGAGTAATTACACGCTGTAGTGAACATGTTGTATGTTGAATCTGATATTAGTCCATGAGACCAGAAGAACTCAGCCCTTGAATTGAAGTCAGTGGCATATTCTAGAACTGGATTACCCAACTGCAATTCAATACAAGAGAGAGAGAGACCAGTGAGAAAAAAAAAGCATTAATGATAGATAAGTGAACTTTAACAATGATATTACTTACGGCTATGCCTTTCAGATTGAATATCTTGTTTTTTGTGTTCATTTCAATCATGAGCTTTGCAAGTTGAGGAACATAATGACCTGATATACATACATACATATAAAGAAAAATGTGTAAGCACATATAATAGTTATAATAATTGCTGTAACCTGCTTTTGAAATAGAGTTTTCGAGAAATGATGATAGGCAAATAAAAGGTGACATGCTTACCTGCATAACTTTCTCCCGTTAGAAACAAATCTCTGCTCTTGTATTGGGGAAACTTGTTGAACCAGCGTTGCAGGAATACAACATTGTCCCTGGCTTAAGAATTCAAAAAGCACTGTTTCAGATGACAAAACATGTAAATAATGACTATTTGTATAGTATAATAAATCATCATACTGAAATCAAGAGTATATACTATACGATTCTAATGCTTGCTTAGACAACAAGAGATGAAGAATAATCATGTAAAGTGCCATACAAAAGTTAGAGTGGCATTTTACCATAAATCACTGTTTTGTCTCAACTTTTTAAAAGCCTATACTAAGCAGTATACATACACGATACTTGCCTTTTCCCATAGAAGTAGGATTTAAAAGGAGCTTTCTAAAGAGAGAACATTTTTGTCCCAAAAGATTCAAAAAAAGGGTTCTAAACTCTAACCTCTAAAGTAATT
This sequence comes from Glycyrrhiza uralensis, assembly GCA_030159175.1. Taxonomy (NCBI): domain Eukaryota; kingdom Viridiplantae; phylum Streptophyta; class Magnoliopsida; order Fabales; family Fabaceae; genus Glycyrrhiza; species Glycyrrhiza uralensis. The sequence continues at coordinate 47,982,332 of BRZY01000005.1, forward strand.
AACATAACATTATTAATGAAGGATATATACCTGTTGCCTCATCATTCACTGTCATATAGGAAGAGCTACCTTTAGCATAAGAGAACCCCACTCCAACTGGTGTCTCCAAATACAGCATGTTTGCCTCTGCAACACAAAAGTAACTCTCAATCAGTAGAAGAATGAATCAATGAATGAATGCATGCCATTCTGGCAGATAGAATGGAATGTGGCAGCAGCAATAGTGTAGTACCTCTGTTCCAACTATATTCATTTTTAATCAGAAATTCCCCATTTGGTCTAAAGGGTCCATTTTCAGAGAATGCACCCACTCCCAGAGAAGAACAACCAGGTCCTGAACAAAACACGAATTAATTATTAATTAATTAGCTTATACATTCCAAGACTCTTCATGGAAATTTAATCCATGTTTATAATTCTTATTTAATCCAAAGTCTTGAAAGTTTTTTTTTTAATTTCAAAATTTGAAGCATTCATTACTTTGAATATAAGGGAAGCAAGTGAAGTGAGAGATTGCAGACCTCCATTGAGCCAGAGAACAAGAGGCTTTGAGGCAGGATCAGTTTCTGATTCAACAAAGTAGTAAAAAAGAGACTTGTGTTTCTTGTCATCAACTGTGACATATCCTGAGAACTGTTGAAAGCCAATGTTGTGGGGTTGCCCAGGAAGGCCAACAATTCTATCTGCATGAGAAGAAGAAGAGAAACAAAACACCTCCAATGGAAAACTCAAATGAAGCAGAAGCAACACCAGAGCCATTGCCATGGTCTTGGATTTGGACTTGGACTTCCATGTTGGCAAGTTCATGGTTTGAGAAATAGAGAGAAAGAGAGAGGACTATAAGGCAAAGAAGCACCACAGAGAGAAAGAGTGAAGGGTGATTGGTATATTTAAAATGTTAAGAACTAGTGAGAGTGAGTGAGTAGTACAAGGTTGGGTTGGGTTGAAGAGTGTGGTGGGGGCCAGTAAGGGTGGCTGGAATTTCCATTCTAATTATCATTACAATTTTGGCTTTTTAATGGCAGGCCTGAAAAATGGTGTTGAAAGAGATGTGACAGAGGCAATGACCACGGTGTGCTCTGTCCATACCCGGCAGCAAAAAGAAAATTATGAGAGAGTTGGTAGAATGCTTTTGAAGCTGAGTCAGCGTGTGAGTTTCTGCTGCTATGAAAAGGAAATTAGCTATTGGAATATGGGACTCTGCCTTGTAAGTACCCTGAGTAATATTCCTTCTCAGAAATTACAGTGTTTATATCTTCTTTAATCTTTATATTTTTTTTATTTTGTTTTTTTCTCCATTGATGCATTAACAACAAGGACCTTGTATCCTTCTTTGATCTCCTAGATATTGTGATGTTGCAATTTTGGTCACTCAATTACAATTGCACTAATTGGATCTCCAAATATTTCAATGGTTATAAGTTCCCTTCATTACTACGTCGTCTAATTTTTAACATGGCAAGACCTAATATTAACAATTGGACCCGCTGGTGCAATTAGAACCTAGACCAAAATCGCACAATTACGGTAATTTGAGAGATTAGAAGTACCTAAAAATGTGTCTATTCACTGGAAAATGGCTTTACGGGTTACTTTTCACTCCTTAGAAAAATGTGTATATGTTAGGATTATTTTTAAAAAAAATGGATAAAAGAAGAATCTCATTTCTCCATAGGTCGAGAGAGATAGTAGTACTTCACAGCATCTTGGGAAGATGCTGGCATGCTGCAGATATGCAGGGTGCAAAAGAAAGATCCACAGTTTTCAAAAAAAAAAATTGTTTCATTGATTAGTCTCTCTTGATTATTAGCTAGTACGAGCAAGATTTGCACATCGACAAAATAAGCGGTTACAGAATGTAGATTCCAAAGAAAATAGAGCCATCCTACTTCTGTAATGACCATTGAATTTTAAATACATTTGTGGCTTGTCAGAGAAGCAAGAAAATCAAAAGCATACTCGAATGCATCATTTAACCATATAAAGATATTCACTCGAGTAATGAATGTACATACTTTCCCTATTTATTTTATTTGCCTCTTTCCTTTCATGCAAAGTATCTTATTAAAGAAATTGAGTGAGATCTGGGATGAGGTTTTTTCTCATGCCCACAATAAGTGTGTTGTTGAATGGACCAAAAAACCCGAACAATTTTTAAGTGGTAAGTGGAAATCAAATCAAATCAGCTTAATATATAATCCCATAAAAGTCTAATCTTTTCCCGGTGGTGGTTAAAGACTTATCTTTATGTACTTATGTGGGAATGAACTTGTTCTCTTTGACCAGTTGTGAAAAGGCTTTTCTTATAATCATAAGGCAACTACTTGATTCTTTTTTTTTTCTTGCAAAAACCTTTTTGTCCTGGTGACACAAAAGTAAATACACACCCATCTCCATCTATCGAATATATATATTTATTTTTCTGCATACAAACTCACATGCTAGCCTCTAGGAGCCACATGTTCCCCATCGTGGCCTCATACCTTTCCATGCTGGCTTCTCGTGGGGCCTTTCTCCATTCACTATTTCAACCTCACAAAGATGTGTTATATATTTTGTTCGGTTAAAATTCCTCTCCTTCTGGGATCAATTCTAGTCAAAAGAAATAGATGAGTTTTTGGAAAAAGTGTCTTGGGACTCTTTTTTACCACTTTAGTGGTGACTGAAATCTTGGTGCCTGTTTGGTTGAGATTCCTCAACCTCCGTTTGGGTTCTAAAATTGTGTTTGGTCAAACACGATTTTGGTCAAAAGTGAGTGTGTTTGTTTACCTAAACGTAAAAATTCGAAATGTGATTTTGGGGTCTAGAATCAATTCTTGTGGAAGGAGGTCATGGGTTGTTTTTCTGTTTGCAAAATCACGTTTGGGTGTGAGACCCACAAAATTCTTTATATTTACATATCAAAAGTGATTATATCTCTAGTATCCAAACACAATCAATTTTTCTGAATACACTTTTAAAATATCATTACCAAACAGAATCAATTCTTCTCAACACAATTTTTTTAAAATCAATTCTTCAAACACAATTCTACCAAAATCTAAAACAAACAGACAAACCAAACTTGTTCATAATTGCTTGCTAGCCATGCATTAGCACGATTTATGGATGTTTATGGTTTGACAAACATCTCGAGTGATTTGAATTGACCCAATATGGCTAGAGATGAAGGAAGAAAAAGATGGTCTAGTTATGGTATTATAATGCCGCAAAAACCTTGCTATTGGACCACTCTAACTGCATGAGGTATTATAGGTTTTTATCTTGTTTGCCTAAGACAAGGGAGAAAAAAATGGAAGATAACGAATGTCAAAAAAAGAACAAACCATAAAAGGACAAATTTGATCAACATTCATATATGATATGATGGACTCTGTGTGCTTCTGTTTTATATGCAGCTCAAAGAACTGGTAAATGAGAAGGAAATGGTCCCTACCTTAAAACAGCTTTTACAAAAGATTTCAGATTTTTCATCATTACCAGCACTAGTGTCACTGATTTTTTGGCATTCATCTCTTTAATATATTGTCAAAATATTCTATTCACTCTCAATTACCCGAATTCTACTCCCAAAACAAAAAGCGAGAAAGAAGAGAGCAGGTGTTTATAATGCTTAGGAAAATTCATGTCACTAGGATATTTCATCATATATGACTGAATATTATAACAATGTAGAAGTGGTTAAGAAGGATGACTTTTGAGCATCAGAGTTGGAAAATGTGTGAGAAAGAGTGTGAGTGAAGTTTACAGGCTGCTTTTGAATCCTTGCGAGTAGAGCAAAGGCATGCCTTTTCGCCAAGTAATCTTTTTTGTTTTATTTTTTCTTCCTCGTTTTTTAACCCGCTCTCAAAACTTTGGTCCTTTTCACGATACTTAAAAATACACACAAGTGGAGAAAAAGTTGATCCACTTTTACTATTAAATTAAGCAGTCCTTCCTTCTTTTTATGATGGGGGTTGCTATTCACCAGCGACTATTGGTGTCCACCAATACCAAGCTGAACAGGGCCCCTCGCGTGAGTACAGCACCATCTCAGCTATATTTTTTTTCAATACTTTAATTAATATGTGTAGACTCAGACATATAGAGTATCCTGGTTCTCTGCAAGCAAAAGCACGCTCCTTACAGATCTTCCGCTAAAAGCCTGGGCTTGTATGGGCTATGTTATAATCTATTGTTATGGTTGTTGTTATTGTTATTAATGCTGTTGTTGTTGTTATTATTATTATTATTGGAGGGATAGGATAAGGAATCTGTTTTTTTGGGTTAAATTAAGGGAGTCTGACATATTGTGTTACCTCAAAGATGAAAGATGGTATTTGCCATAGATGCTTGATCCAGGTTATACCAGCATGACATTAGCTCTAATTGAACTCCAATACTAAAGGATGATCCAACATCTTAAACAATTTAACACTGAGTGATTGGACTTTTATATTCCACTTACCAAAGAAGTTTTCCAAGCTTTCATTGGACAACACGAGAGAAAAATAATATGAAACCAAAAATAGGGAAAGTATTGACCGTTATTCTTCTGCATTTTCATTGGACAACATATGTGAGAAAAGGTAAATCAGTGGAAGAAAGCCCGAGAATGCTGGAGAGTTGAGAGAAAATCGACTCGGGAGAAAAAATTTCAGAGGCAATTAAAATTGGGAGGAAAACCATGTTTTGTTTGACACGTCTCAACAACAGTATGCCCTGCCTCACCACATTAGGAGCAGAGTCAGTTCCTCTTCAGATTGAATGACCAGAGCCACGACCATAACGTGACCTTCGGGAATCATCTTTAGTTGCAACCATCCGTTTTGGCTCAACATGAGTGCCAAACAATTGCCGCTCTTGCTGAACAACTAACGGAAAAACTCTGTTCTCATCTGAAAAACGGATGGCTCCGTTTTTTAACCGTGAGAGAGCTAGGGTTTGAAAAAAAAAATGATGGCTATAATAATACAATTTATATATTGGGACAAGTGGCAATAAAAACTAACTGCAACAAACTAACCAACTACTAACAAACTAAGTGAACTAGATATTAATATTCCTTATCTTGTAATAACAAACGAACAAGCTCGGATTCATAGATTACAACATTCAATTGAAAGAATTGAGGAAAAATTCAGCCTCATGTAGGTTATTAATTATCACAAATTCTGTCTTTCTTCCAACGTAAAGATTCTTACTTCCTTTGTATTAGACCCAAATATACTGTTGAAACATGGGGTACAGAAAGAGAAAAAAAACTTGTGTAGAAAACAAAACAAAAATATACATGTAGGACAAAGAATCAATCAAGAAATAAAGGCCCCGGACAATCATGATGAGACATCTGAGTCAGTGGCAGGCTTATGATTATCAAGTGCCGACTCTGGTGGCTGATCAATTCCCTTCCGAGATGCTTCCCAAAGCTGCTGTTCTATACCCAGCTTCCTCAACTCCAACAAGCCTCGCTCAACTAGAAGGAAGCAGAATGAGCAAAAGAGTTCATGCACAACATTCAATTACATCAAAGCAGTAAAAATTAAACATTTGAGCGCACTCTTTGAATTTTCCCATATTTGCCTGTCTAACATTACAGACTATTCAACATCACAGATGTTAAGTTACTTGTCCATTTTTTAAATTGTAGCTGATTGGTAGTGGTGCAGATTCAGATAAAGGAAAAAAATAAAACGAAATACGAACAGAAAATTTTGTAGGAGAAACCTGGCCTGTTGGGCGCAACACAACTCACACGACCAAATCAGGCACAAAAGAATACAACTGGACATGGATTTGATAAATAGTCCACCATCCAACAGCATACAAGCAAGAATCTTTTGCTATTTGCCACGAACATAAATTCATGAAATACAGTACCAATGAGCAAGACTGAAACTCTACATTGCTATGTTACATCTTCTACATATTTTTTAAAATAAAAAAACAAAGAGTATAAACCATTTAAATTCAAGCCACGTCATTCATAATGATATGCTAAATACTTTGGTGTCGCTGAGCATTTTCCTCAATATGAAAAAAGGTATGGGTAATTAGACTAATTCAAGGTTATTGGTATCTATATAGAGGCTATTGGTACTGCTTTTACTGTTCATAGTCAGACCCAAGGATCATCGTTCTAAAATGGCATTACAATCCATGGAGGAATCTTCCATTGGAAACATTTTGCCAATCAGCACAAAATTCAAAAACCATGTATATACGAATTCCTCTGTATTTTCAAGACTATTTACTTTTAATTTGAGAACAAACATATTCACTCTCTTCAGAATCGCAAAAGAAGATGATAAGAATGATGGGCCTACCATCAACAGCATCATGTGATGTTGGTTTCCGTCCACTGCGGGCAATCCAAAATTGAAGCTGGTCTTCTGCAATATCTTCTTCCACACCATGAAATAAAGCTCTTCTCCAGAAATAAATTAACCATGCCTGCAAAATATTTATAGTTTATAAATTAAACATATTAAATAGCTATACTTTAACTTCAATTCTGACACAAACTGGTCATCCAAAAGCCATGGTTACTTTAGGAGCCTCCATTTCAAGATTTCATCTCAGATTGTGATTAATGAATAAAAACACAATAAAACAACTAACTGAATTTCCTAAGAAATAAATCTGACTTGAGCAAAAGAAAATTCAACAAAGAATGCAAATTTCTGTCAAGACAACCGATTGCTGATTTTGAGAAGACATTTAAACACGAGACAAATGCTCATAGAAATGATCATTCTATAACATCATCTGAAGGACAAGCATTACAATTTCATAGAACTAAAGCCAAGAAAATAGAGTGCCAAATGTCACAATCGTAAAAGAACAAGCAACTAACCGCTTTGAAAAGAACGTCTTCTGTTTCCTCTTCACTTAATTCTGGAGAAAACAGAGAACAGAAAATAAACAAAGTATTCATCAGGTCATCTGCCAGACATATTTCCATTTAGGCATTTACAAATGAAGAATGGCTAAATGCAGCCATGTCTGTGTAACATATTAGCAAAAATACACATGAAGCCATTGGCCCCATACATAAAGCCTATCCCATAGATGAAGCTGAGTCCATAATCAATAAGTTGTGATTGTTAGTCTTGCCAAATAAGTTTTCCATGTGTCTTGAGGTATGCATCAAAACACTTTATTCCTTTTAGTTTGTACTTTGTAGAAGGCAAGGGTGATTTTGTATTTCTCACAAATACTAGAAAGGGTAACAAATGACAATGTATCATGCAATTTACGAGTTATGACATAGAAGTGTTACAATCCTCCCATGCAGATCACACACATATGCGACCAAACCATGCATAAAACTCATGTATATTGTCCGGGTCAGTCCCAACTTCCCCTCCAAAAGAATACTAATATAGAGAAATGATGGAAAAAATATACAAGCAACATTTTACTAGTAAAAATTCTTTAATGCAAGAAACCTGGACTCTCATAACATTCCATAGACACCACTAAGCACATCAAATTAAACACTAAAATAAAAGCTGACAACTTAATTCTTACCAAATGCTTCCGAATATTTGGCATCACCAGGTGATTTGGAATCTGAAAATAAATTAAAAAATGTGAACATTATAATTCAAATCATCTTCTACTAAACTGCCTGCTTTGGAATAGTATAACAATATAAGTTGAGAAAATTACTCAAAAATGTGCACATGAATAAAAAAACCAAAACAGAACTCTCATTGCCAAAAGGGCATCCACATATGACAAATCATTAAACTAAGAGACTGCCTGAATTGACCAAAAACTGAATCATAAGAGGAAAGGAAACAATTCACTAATATGGTAAGAATTGTCCCAGCTGCAGGTGGAATGCGGACAAGTGTCACAGATCAAATGAGAGTGTCACGAAGAACCAAATTGATTAACCAGAAGAGAAGTAGAAAAGTGAGATTTGAAAAAGACAAGAGATAATGAATTAACATACCTAAAACAGACTGCCGAATCAAATTTGGGCGTCTGTGTTGGGCTAATGCAAGCACAACAGCATCCTCAACCTAAAAAAGTAAAAAAAAAAAATCTAAGTAATTTACTATATAGAGTATGTGTGGAGACCAGCTCCTTACAATCAGAGGTAGCCTCTCTGTACAGAACACAAACAGCAACACAAAAGTATAAAAGAGTTGCATATATAATATTAATAATAAAGTGATAACCACTCCAAAAAATCCCTTCTCCACTCAACATGCAATAGTTGTCCATGTTGTTACCGCCAGCCATCCCAATCTCTTCTAACAACCTTATCTTTTGGCATTTTCCCTTTCTGCTGCAGCAGTGCACCCATTTTCTCCAGTTACTTGCATCTCCTTTCATACATATGCAGTCCATCACTCTTATTCAACCCCTCTTTCTTTTTTTAGCATAAACATGTGCATTGGATCTACCAATATTTTTCTAGAAAGGAACGCAAATTTCAACCCAACTCGTGTGAAAGTTTGGATTCTCTAAATCTGTTCTATAAAAAAGACACTAGAGAACCAAACAAACAAAGCATTAACTTGAATAACATTCATTAGAACCTTTAAAGAAGCAAGTTCCCTCAAACCCATCTCAACTGAAAGCATACTCTCAATGTTTCCTTCCCCAGTGAGATCATTCAAATCACGAACAAGTTTGCTTCTGTCTGGACCATCAGCACCTGATCCATGCTCTTTAATTAGATGTCACTGTAACTAATTATGAGATAAATTATTCAAACTAAACTTTTAAAGTATTAACTCATGCTCACTTTTGTTCCAAGATTCCTCCTTAGCCTTTTGTCCAGCTGAGATGACAAGTTCAAAAGGAAGAGGAGCTAGAGCAGACCAATGTTCATACTTGGATTGTGCTATATCCGCACATATACCTTAAAAGCATGGAAATAACACACCACGAGAATTATAAGCATTCACGTTATTGATAATAGATGAACGGACCTTTGCAAAATATGCTTTTCATATTTTTGTAAGTCGTGATTTTTGAGATCAAAGGAAAAAAATAATTAAAGATTGAAATTTTCTTTTTCAGCATAAAGTAGAGAGAAGTAGCAATTTTGTTACCATGTTTTACAGCAAGACCCCAGTAGCGGGCAAGCCAACATCTCTTTAGGACAACTTCCTCCTGAAAGACAAAGAGATGAATTGAGACAGATGAAAAGATGAATACTTGTTAATCCTAATTTTAATGGAAAAGACAAACCATTTCTTCTTGAGTCAAAATCATTCTCTGTGTCATTGTTCGAAGAGCCTTTGCTTCAGCTTCGGCTTCTTGCCGTTGTTCCTCTGCTGCTGCAGCATCATCTTTTAGGTTCTGACAAATACAAAGAAAATAGTAGCTATAACTTATAGCAGAAAATAATTGATCAGATCAGGTACATGGTACAACTAAAAAATGAAAACAAATTCAGGCTTCCTTTAAAACTACCTGAATTTCGACATGAAGGGCTGTGATATCCTCATCCCTTTCATTCCGTGTTTGTTTTGCAGCCTTGAGAGCAGCCTGCGGCCAAAATATTGAGTATTCAAGGTCATTTTTTGAAATAACCAGAAATTTACGAAATGTTGCTCAAAACCCACAATTTAAGCAGAAAACCGTAACTGGAAACAGAGCTTTAGGGGAAAAAATAAAGTTTATACAACCAGATGTAAAACCGCCTATAATTCATGCCCCTTTACACAAATATGCACACATTCATCCTTCTCAACAATACAAAATTCAAACTTAGAAGAGATGGTATAGTGGCTTATCAAGCAAGGGTGATCACAGCACTTAAAACTTCCAATCATCAATAATTTCATATTTCTGCCACAACTAATACCCATTCTTCCAGCATACCTCTCTTTGACGCAAAGCGGCTTCCTTCCTGCAAATATACCACACAAAAACCATAACCAAAAAAATAAACAAAATAAATAGTTTCAGTTCCAGCTAAGCATATAAGGGAATTTAAAGCTAGGTTACCTGCTCAGAAGTTTGGCTTCCAGGGATACACCTTCTCCAAGAGAAGCAACCTACCAAAATCAAAATGAACAAGGATGCGGATGTCAGCAAACATAGCATGAAGAATGACAAATATGAATACGAAGTAACTTTTATGTTAAGTCGATCTCAGTTCATACAGTTCCAGCACGTGCCCCCATCTGTACAGTTCCTATTATGTAACTTCTAAGTTTTAACTTCTAACTGCTAGTGTAACTGATGTAACTGACCCACTAACCCCTATTGTTTATTCCTTCTTGTATATACCTTCCAGACCCTATTTTTCAGCTAAGGCTCATGCCTAACAGTTTCAAAGTTTAGTTAATATGTAGCAAAAAAATTCACCTGTTTCTCAAGTTCCCTAGATCTGGCCTCCACTTCTTGGTGTTTCTCCTCTGCTTGTCTTAGCTGGAATATAATCAGGCGTTTATGCTCAACATCACATAGCATGAGCCAAAAAAATGACTTTGTTTGGGTGTGAAAAGGCATACCTTTTCTAATAAATTCTCATTCTCTTCTTGTAGCATATCAAGCTGCAAGCAATACCAATATGAATCATCTTCAAAACTCATTCTTTAAGAATTATAATACAAAATCTACATATATAAAGCTTAAGAATTAGCATAGCCAACTATAAGGAACATCAGATTTAATTTTTGGAGACAAATCGATGCATGTAAATACTATACTTCATCGCGGAGTGCAGAAGCTTCCCGCTGATCTCCTGTGTCTTTGGAGTTAAGTTGCCTGATGGTGATATCTGGTGAAAACCTGAAATCATTAACCAATGATTAAAATTCAAAGAAGTGTGAGTCATCAATATTACCTAATGGCCAACAAACTAGTTTGTTCGCCTATCAATGCAGTCCACATACACACACAAGGCTATGGATAGATATATTATAAATAAAATAAGGATTGAGCTCATTCATACATAAAAAAGAATCAATTACATGCATGTGTAGAGGTAAACCCATGTACAAAACCTCATTGAAAAACTCATCAGAAAGTATGGAGCAATAAGAGAAAATATTATTTCTCTTATATTAGTCCTAAATAAATAAAATAATGATGACGGGAAACAGGCACTAAATTTGACTGATGCCTTGGCATACATTGCATGTCAAATCACTTTATTATTTTTATTTAGAGAATAGAGTATTTTGAAACTTCAAATAACTAACCATTACAACGACTTCCCATCTTTTAGGGTAATATTTGAACTGTTGAGACATGATACAACCAAACTCCTACAAATGCCATATATTATTATCATCATCGGAAATTCGTACATTCACTAATTAGAGGGAGATGGGGTCGTTAGAACAACACGTCACTGAAGTAGTGCAACAAGTATTTGGATGTCCACACTCCATAGTAGTTCTTTTAAATTTATGATGAATCGGCTCTATGGTATCATTTCTCAATTGACATAGCTGTAAAACCACAAGAATTAAGAGTGCAAAAAAAGTGCATGCTACCTTTTCTCTCTACTCCTATTGGTAGGGGGATCAATTGGAGGCACAGCCATAGGTGTTCGGATAGTGGATTTGGGGGGCGGCGGCACCACTGGTGTTGAGCGAACCGAAACTGCCGGTCTACCAGCTGATGTTGAACGCACCGAAAGATTATGCTCTACAAAGTTCCGACCTATCTAATAAAAACATCAAAATCTTATTAGCTCAGCAAGAACTTGGCGACAACGTCAATTCGCATAAATCCATAATAAAGAAACAACAGTAGCAATCCATGACTCAGATCTCACTCAATCACTATTTATGACATCAAATTAACACAACCACGAACCAACAAAGCTTCACTAAGTTCAAAATCCCAACGAATTTTCCACGAGTCAATAAACGAATCCATGCAAATAATCACGTAATCACATCAGAACCGAGGGTTAGGAAACAGCAGCGTTGAGAATTACCGCAGGAGAAGGAGATCTATTGGGCCTCGCGACCGAAATCGGAGGGATGGCGGCAGCGGTGGCATTAGCACTAGTGCTCTTGTTGCTGGAGAAGGAAGAGAGAGCGGCAGGAGGAGGAGCGCTGAACCGGAACCCGAGATCGTCGTCATCCTCGCCGTCGTCGTCGGCGGTTTGAGACGCCATGACGCGAGCCAGGCGCTGAGCGGCGGCTTTGGCAGCTACGTTTTGTGTGCGCTTGACGGTAGAAAGGCCGGTGGAAGAAGGACCGAGCCGAGATTGAAGATGAGCCGGAGACATCACCGGCGACGACGAGCCGGTGCTGCTGGAACCGCCGCTCCACTGCCGCGTGTACACTGGACTCGCGGTTCTCCTCCGATCCATAATTATTGTAAGCAATCTATATAGGAGACTTGGAAGAGACTGGGCTAGATTTTCTCGAGAAAGAGCTAGATTTTCTCGAGAAAATCGAAGGAAAGTTGCGGAGGATGAGTCGGAAAGTTTGTTCCGTCCGAATCGTGCGCGGGTGTGTTAGTAGGACAAAACGACGCCGCTTCTTTTATTAATCGGTTCGCGGGAGAGAAGACTGGAGTCTCTCTCTGGAGAGATACTAATACGTGTCTTTTAATCAGTCAGAGAGGTTCTTTTTCTTTGTTTTGGGTTTTTCCAGCATAGAGATTATTATTGGATCAGAGAGAGACGTCTAGTTTGACGGCTTAAGAAACGGTGTCGTTGGAGGTGAAATTGCGTAATAGTTCCTCGGATATTTCTTTATTTATGCTAATGAATTCTGGAGGAGAGAGGATACGTGGAAAGAAACACTTCAATTTAGTTCAAGTGATCAATGATGTTTAAAGGAATTAAATTCAATTTAGGATTAGGATTAGGTCAAATTAGGATTAGGATTAAACATATATGTTAAGATGTCCTATTTTGTTCTGTTTTTAATTTTATAAGCATAAATGTTTTTATGACATAAGCATTTGCATGTGCAAGTGTTTATGAAAACTTGATGTAGATTGTGTAGCATGTGTAAAACTGATTAGCATATTCACCGAATAAAGCACGCTTAATTTTATTGTTATTGCAACTTAATTTCTTTGAGTCGGGGTGACAGATAAAATCCTCCTCAAAGTGGTGACTTCAAGATTTAAACCCCAGCATTGTAAGTAAAATTTGTCTAGAGTCGTATTTTACTTCCACTAGCTAGGATCAACCACTTTTGAGTAGTTTTGTATTTTTTTTATAGATCACATTCTTTTATTCCTATAATAATTAGGTCAAATTTCCGATCATATAATATTGAAGCTCTTAAATATTAAAAAACACAGCAGCTAGCTGTTGATGGGTTAATTACAATGGAGGGTGAAAGGTCATGTGCCACACATATATAAATCTTATTTTATAAATTAAGAATACACCAACAAAAAAACACAACTTTTGGGTGCTTTGTTTTCTTTACTTTATTTATTACATTTACCCATATCATATTTCCTTTATAAGAAGTTTGCCGAGAACAATCTTTTTTTATCCTTTTGGTCGTTACCGAGAACAATCTGTCTCTCATTATTGTGTTTCATCATGAGGAGCAGACAAATTTCATATACTTACAAGATAATATTCATGTCTTTGCGGTGAAAGGCACATGCAATGTTTCGTTTGTCAATACTCAATATAACAAAGGCTATTCTATTGAGTATATATGAAACTTGAATAACAAAATCGCATGAATAATCATTTGACTCAAATAATTTTTAAAAATGCGTAATTTGTCTCTCCATCAACAAATTTTCCCAAGTAGATCAATAAAATGAAAAAAAAAAAATCCTAACAACTTTTCCTAGTCAATGCATATCATAATTTTTTATTATATCAAAGACTTACTATTAGCTTAAATTAAAAGTACATTTATTATTTATTCTGAAATAAGTTTTAACAATTTTTGTGTGAGCACTAATGTATGTAACTACACAACCATTTAAAAATTCGATATATCGAAAGTAATAATTAATAATTAATGTATGTTACAAATAATTAACAACAACAATAATAATAATAATATCGAAAGTATTGCTAAAATGATTTTAATATTTATCTTAAGTATTTGATTGGTTGTGCCACACCGTGGTCATGTAGAAAAGTTCTTAACCTAAAGCTATCCAACTACGCTCTCGTGGTTCAAACTCATGATCAGCTACGAAACCAATCCTTTGTGTCAAGCTCCTATCATTTGATCAAAAGCGATACGTATTAATCAAGCCATAACTTCATAATACACCACCATACACAGTAGACGCCAAGCACCATGATTAAAACACAAGTGGATAGACACCCGATTTCTTTTAATTTAAGCGATGAAAAGATCAACCACAATGTAATATTTTAATATGAAAAATTAGACACACCCCTTCCATGCCCAGTGCTCTACTCAATTGTAACTTCACCAATAAAGTTAGACAACTGGAATAAACTTTACTCTAGGTCTTGCCCTACAAAAGCAAATGGGATACGTATCTTCTAAAAAAATAAGACATGCCGCTTACAAGAAATAGTAATAGCGAGTTAAACAAGGTCACAATGGAAAAATGCTAATATGCTTCCGAAAGAACATTAAGAGCACATAAACAAGTCCAATTAAGGACGTGTTTGGATATTTGTTCCAAACTCCAGACATGCAATAACATGGCTGAATGATTAACCTCATCCAGTTATTCTTCTACTCTCACTTGAGAAATGCCTATCCAATTCCCTCGAGTTTAATCAGTTCATGACCTCCTAATCTTCACCTTTCTTTTGAACTAGTTCTCGACTTCTCGTCCTCAACGGTGATGCCAAACGCCCAAACTCTTCCTTCAAACTCGTGACTATTTCCACCCATTGCAATATAGTCCAAACCAAAAGAAACCAAAGTTGAGCAACTATAATTTATATAGCTACCACAAACAACACAGATTTAAACTTGATATGAATAAAAACGTTAGTGCTTTCCTCATAAAGCCAAATCTTGTGCTTTGTAACTAGCTAATTAACCAAGCGGAGCATTTTAATTAAACTCCTTCAACTACCATCAAACTATTCCCCTTGATAGTTGACAGAATGCCTATTTCAGCAAGCGTTTTCCTCACATAATTTCTGATAAAAACTTCTAACTAGCCTCCCTGTGAAACCAAGTTGCTCTTCAATGGCTGATCTTGATCTTGGTGAAGTGGGAAAACGGTATGAAATACAATCCTTGCAAAAACATGCCGTATTTCTTGTAGATTACCATGAGCTAAGGACTCATAATCAATTTTTATGCCTTGCCTGGACACAAATTGCCTATCAGCAATCCTTTTCACACATTCGAAAATGCTGAATGCTTTTATGTACAATTCTAATGTGATGAATACCTGTAAAATTGACATAAAGATTAAGAACACAAATCAAGAAAAATTCATGCACTATCTCAGTTATTACACTTAAATCAATCAAACTATGTGGCACAGAAATTGAATCTATGCCGCAAATTAATTTCAGAGCAAAATCTAGACCATATAGTGTAATACTCTAAAGATATGGATGAATCTCCAGAAATACACCATGGTAATATTTACATGCTATCATAGAATACCTAGACGCCTAAAAAATAATAATAATAAATAATCATACTTCTAATATCTGGTCGATTTGGCAATTTGAACTGTCAATTAGAATATATGAAAAATATCTCATAATATTTGGGTTGCACGTGAAAATCCCCGCTGTGGAACTCGAGTGGGAATGGTTTAAACATGTTACTTCTGAAAAAGAAACAAAGTAGCAAGGAATCTTTTTCCTTGTTCGCATGAAATGTGATTTAAATTATAAGAAATTCAGCTGTTGCAAACTTTCTCTCTCCCTCTCTATATATATATATATGCATGTTTTGGAGATGAATGTGAGTGATATTGCTGGGGAAAGTGGTAAGTTTCATTTTAATGGGATGATGTATAATAATTCGGGTATATAGTATCCTTGTGCAATCCGTGCAATGGATAACAATATCCTAAAGTATATATAAAAAACAAGGACAAAGATGCTCACTAGATCTGAATGAGGGGCTTGAGGATAGTCAGCCATGGCCTGAGATACAAAATGCTCATCAGTCATTTGCAACAGTGACCCTCTAACAGACTCTGCAAGACCCCGAACCTCAGCTTCCAATGCCTCTGCATCCAAACCTGAAGGATCTAACAATTCAGGAAATCTCATATCATGCAGTCTGTTGATCGTCCTTGCTATGTTCACTGCTTCCAACAAATTTCCACCATTATGGACTGCAAGGCTAAATGCAGCAACCACCAAGGGGTCCCTTGGTTGATCACTCAATGTTTTATGTAATGCTAGGATCCCAACCCTGAAAACATATATTACTGATGAGCTTTCTCCTTTGAGAAATGAAACTTCAATCTTACTCAAATTGTGAAAGTGACCAAAGGATTTAGATAAACAAAAGCTCCAAAAGCATCTTTGAAATAACTTTTTATAGAACCAAAACTTTGTTAAAATTTAAAAATATGTAACAAACTAATAGCTAAAGGATCATTATATAACCTCAACTGCTTCAAAAAATAAGAAAAATGAAGTAGACTACGGCCTAGAGGTTTTAATTGATGATAAGTGTA
The DNA here is from genome assembly GCA_030159175.1 of Glycyrrhiza uralensis. Classification (NCBI taxonomy): domain Eukaryota; kingdom Viridiplantae; phylum Streptophyta; class Magnoliopsida; order Fabales; family Fabaceae; genus Glycyrrhiza; species Glycyrrhiza uralensis. The sequence goes on from BRZY01000005.1 coordinate 47,998,874, forward strand.
TCAAGAAATAAAAGTTATTCGTGAGACATTTCCTCTGAAACCGGAAGGGAGAAAGGACTTAAAAAACTTAATCCATGTCTTCAAACATATGCCGTCCGATAGTATGATGGCATGATCTTCAAAGAAAGCTTAACTGCACTTCTGGTGCAAATTATGAAATTATTCTAATGGATTTTCTTTCCACATAGGATTACACATTACGTTTATCACATAGTGCTAAAAAATAAGACAAGGAATATAAAGGCACTTTTGTTGCAGAGATCATACCATAAGCTACTATGACATGGACGATTAGGAGCCAAAAGTTTATCCAGATTGGAGAACAGAGACTGCAATAAAATTCCAAAAGATCCGATAAAAAATGTGTCAATGTGGCGCTAATATGATATGCATTTTGAAATAATACCTAAGAAACAAATATTATTTTGCCTAAAAATGCCTGATAATCCAACATAAAATTGGAAGGAAATCCCCACCTTACCCCTCTCCCCAAACTCACTACTTGGAAATTCAAAGACTTCTGTCATGTGTTTATAAGACTAGCAAGAAAGCTTTAATGAATAGGTAGGAATACAATTGTGCAACCTATTATAAACAAAAAGAATTAGGTAAATTTATGGCAGAGAACTTAAAAAATCAAACAAGTATGAGTTCCGATTTCCAAATTGTGCTAATACATAATCAAGGTATTCTTAATGTGTGTTTGCAAGTGCGCACGCATGTGTACATACATACATGTATATCACACGTCATCAATATAGTGGAACAAAGGAACTCATCATATTACATGTTCAAGCTTACATCATATGCAAGGATCATGTGATATCAGCTGAGGACTTGTATTTATTTCCAACATGTTTTTTGATGCACTACTTGATAGACAAGATAACAAACAAGTTGCTGAGTCAGCTTAGGAAGCTCGATCTCTTGTATGCTTATCCAGAAAACTTTGCAATCTAAACTCCATAAAGAGGTACGAAGTTACCACTTACCAAAAGCATATTGCTTCTTTTGTCTCGCCTTCGAAATCCATGGTGAGCAAAATAAGCAGCCTGTAATGTTGAATCTAAATAAACTTGCATTCCATGATTGAGATTCAGAAATTAAATGCAAAATCAACATCTACCTGAAAGGGAAGAAGTATATCTAGCAGTCCAAATTTCCATAGTAGCCTCAAAGAAGCTTCACCAGAACCATAAGCTAGCATATAATTTATTTCCATCAGGAGCCTACCCTGAAACAATTAAAGAAGAGACAATTCAACCAGAACATTAGTATTATAGTGTGATAAATATAATAAAGCAGAGAAGAAGATACACTTTAAATACCTTATCAAGTTTTAATACTGAAGAAGACAAATTTTTAACAAAATGAGCTGTTTCCTTAGAAATACTAAATCCTAAGCGAGCAGCAATTCTAATTGCACGTAGAATGCGAGCTGCAGAAAAAAAAATTGAGTCAAACAGACATAGGATTAATTCAAATGGTAGGTGAGTACCAAACAGTTTACACTGCACAATATATAGGAAATCAAGATGAAGTAGTCGATCAATAGAAACTCACCACAATCTTCCTGAAATGAAGTATCTGCAGGAATTATCGTTTGTACCTATTCATACAGAAAATTCAGTAACAAAACGTCAAAATGCTGCTTAGCAAAAGTAATGTAAGAAAACACAGTTGTTAAGAGATGCATGCACACTTTAGCTTTTCTAATGTCTTCTATTCCTCCCATGTAATCATATACAATTCTTGCATATGGATCAAGCATCAACCTGCAAGAGCATGAAATTGGTTAACAGCATAGTAAATGTGAATTATAAATCAAGCAGAGAGACCACAGAGTGGAGAATTGCAGCCACATGCCATTGCCAACCCCCCCCCCCAAAAAAAAACTTTAGGGACTGGTGCACAACCCATTAATTGTAAAGTCCCGGTTTAAACAATTCATCCACCGAAGAAGGTCCTTCTCATCACAACCATTAGGTGCTTTTGTATGATGAGAGAATTCCGTACCCATCTTGCATCTAGCAGTATTAAAACTTGAGACCTAATTGGACAGAAGATAAAATAATCATCACAGAAAGCAACAAAAAAGAAGACAGGACTTTTGATATAGAAAAATTCAAGCAAGCATTTCACTAAAGTTCAGACCAAAGCTAAAATCCTTTAAAGTTAACCAAAATATACCAACCTCAACAATGGTATCATCAATGTGAACATGACATATAGGGAAACGTTTACCAATTATCTCACACCATGAAAATATTTTCATCACCTGCAAATTGAGTCAATGATAATCATGTCTTAAGATCCAGAGACATCAAGCCCAAAGTAGAAGTTTAAGTTTTCAAGTGAGATTACATAATATTTTTATGCAAAGCCAGATGCCAATGTAATATAGAAGTAAGTAACCTCTTTTAGCTCAGCCGAAGTTATAATATCAAAGTCCTTTGGTGTTTTCTTTAGAATAAGATCCCGTACGCAACCTCCTGCAAGGTATACATCATATCCTACGAGGAGAAGAAAAACAATTTCTAGACGTCTCAAAAGGAGGACATTCACAAGATAAGAAACAAGCAAAAGCAGCAAAACATAATTAACCATTAAAAAAATACATCCACATTGGATCAAATAACCCATCGTACCACAATCAAAGCAGGCATCTAAAAATTACAACACAGTTGAAGATACTTACTGTAGTTGCTTATATAAACCTAGAAGTCTTGACTAGATGTTTTGCATGGTCACAGTTATTTTCAAATTTTCAATTACATCACAAATTATGTGCAATGTCTGGCTAGATGTTTGAGAAGAACAAATACAAGTCAATTATTTTAATCATTTGAATCATTTGATAATGCAATTCATAATTGGGAATTTGCAAAACTCTTCTTGCCTAAATATAAGTGAAATGAAAGGTGCCATTTTCACAATGACAGGGAACCCTGTTGCTGTGATCGGGAAAATTGTTTACACTGCAGCATAACTACTTGTGAATTAATGAATTCATTTCTGGTGCATTGTAAAGCCATCCAAGGGTAAGAATATAATAATTCACAAAAGAAGGTATTTGTAAACGACGCATAGATAAAAAAGCCAGCAATCAACACATTTTACTATATAATGAAAACAAAATCATGTAAACGCTCTTCCTTTCATCTTCTATACAAAACCCAGCACACACACACATATGAGGTGCGATAGGAGTGTGTATTGTACCCCTTTTTTTGAGCCCGTTAAGAACCTTTCTCGTACTGATTCCAATCATTGAATTATGAATTCCAAGCTCTTTGGAATCTACCCTCTTCCATGCGGGGGGGCTTCCTGTTTCCTTCATCGATTGAAACAACACAAACAATTCCAGAATTACACAATACAAAACACCAATTAAAAATTTCAAAAAAAATTAAATTAAATAGAAAGCCCCGAGTTCACTACTAAGGATAGAGTTGAGTCATTCACTTGCCTTCTTCACGAATCGAGTCGCTACCTTTTCCGTTTGCCAATGCCTCTGCCTCAACCGCAGCGACAGATCTCGGCATAACCTTGAGTAGAATAAATAATCAAATGAGGGAAGCGAGATAGTATTATACATTAATGAAGATTAAAATTTTGAAGTGGCAAGCACGTATATATTATACACACACACCTTGCGAACACATTGGAATGGAGTGGGATGGAGATGAAGAGTGGGTTGGCGCACGAGTTTTAAGCCAGCGAACGCCATGTAAATTGCAATTCAACAGAGACGAACCATATGCGAGTAGGGAAAGCTTAGCAAGCCATTCTGTTTCTGTTTGTTTGCATTGCGCTGTTAGTGTTACACGGGACCATGGGTGTTCGTAGGACGGGTTGGGACGGGTTATGTCTGGCCTTAACTCGGTCCTAAAATTTTACCGGGCCAAATTTTGGATTTGAATTCGGTTTTAAACCCGACAGAATCCGATGATCTGCGGGTTCAATGAAGACCGGGTCTAAATAAGACAAGACCGGGTTGACCTGAAAGGTGGACAAAAAAATTATGAAGCAATCATTTAAACATGGTGATGTTATATGCACCATCTTGAGAGTAAAAAATCTAAAATTCATATTTAAAACTCTTTATTTACTAGTCATTTTAACTTCAAATCTTTTCATGCCTTTGGTTTAGTCTTGTTGAATATCAATTCTTTCCTCAGTTCTGCTATAATGAATTAAATTCTAAAGTATGTCGCAAATATTTCAAAAAATTGTTACGATATAATACTGCAAATACTAAACAGTGCACCTTTGATCAACTCTAAAACATTTGTTCTAGTGTTATTGAATTTCCAACCATGACTATTTGTGATGCTAGGCATAAACCTCTCAAACATGCAAAATTTACTTGTATGACATGTGAGTTTTGTTTATGTACATTAAAACTATAAGCACTGTAATACCAAAAAATAATTTATAAGCATTGTATTGGGACGGGCCGGGTGACCCGAGGATAAACCCGAACCCGTCTCAACCCGAAGCCGGTTTTCAAGTGGGATTATCCTTTTTGTCCCCATTTTACTTATAAGACCGGGTTAGACCTGGCCCGAAACACTTGGGTTAAGACGGGTTGATGAGCGGGACCGGGTCTTGTACACCCCTACACGGGACTAACCGCATAGCGGCATAGGGTTAGAAGATCTTTTAGAAAAAATACAAGTTTCAAGTGCTATATTCATTTTTTTTTTCAAAATTGTTTATTGTCATCATTTTTCATTTGGTTTAAATATTTTTTTCTTTATAAAATGAATAAATTTTAATTTTGGTCCATATAAAAAAAATTCTTTACTTTTTATTTCTCTAAAATCTAAAATCATTGTTTTTCATCCTATAAAATGAATAATTTTTTGTTTTAATCCTTCTAAAAAATTTATTAAGTTTCAATCTTTTTAAAAGTTGAGATCATTATTTTTTGTCCCTAACATTTATTTTATGGTATATTGATAACATTCGATTGTCTTCCAATAATAAGTTCTAATTTGTAATACAACAAATAGCAATTTTGAAACTAATTTCTGAAAGTGTGTTTACAATATTTCAGAAATTAAATTCTAGAAAGCAAAAAAAAAAGGAAAAAAATACACGAGGGAGTGTGTATGTAATGTGGGAGTATTTAGAGAAAATAATTTGTTTTAGAGAAAAAGGAAAGAGAGAGCGCGGAAAGTAAAAAATAAAAATGGGGCACAGAGAGTAGTTCCCTTTTTTTGGTCAACAAAAATAAATTAGTGATTCAGGACTTTATTTTTGGTCAAAAGTGGTTCAGGACTTCGGGTTCGGGACACCAAATAAGTGAAGTTTGGGCTTGGAGAAAGGTAAGGGCCCAATCTGATCTTTTTGTTTGGGTTTCATATGACTTCAACCCGAAACCGCCATTCAACCCGAAACCACCAGTCAACCCGAAACTACGTGTTAGACCAAAAAAAAATCCCCGAAACTACGTGTTAAAATCAAAACAAATGTGTTTCCAAACATCTTATAATCACCACATCACATTTTGAGCTAAAAAATTCAGCCCCAAATTAATTAAGTGCTAAAAGAATGATTGGTTTCGTTTTCAAGTTTGGACGCACTTGCTATGGAAGAATTCGTAGAAGAACCGTACTGCTTTTGTTCTCTTTTTGGAGAATTAACGCGGTTTGTGAAAAGCAAAAAGCCAAAACGATATTGTTTGAACTTTAAACAACCAATCGTGTATTCCTCACTTTCTCATGAGTAGAGAATATCTTACTACTAGTTACTAGTGCTTATAGGCTGCTCTGTGTCAAGTTGCATCATGTTGTGGTCCAAAACCATATATGGAAGTTTGCAAAAGACCAATCAAAAAGATATCGTAATTTATATGAGCAAGAGTACACAGTTCTCTGTTTGTCTTTGCTGCGGCTTTTTCAAGCAGATAGATATGGCATTTTGGTAGAGGTTACATGGCCAATTTGCCGAGTCATTTTCACTCATGACTCAAATTGATGTGGTTCTACAAAGTAGCTTTCGTTGGTATATAGGTGTGATGTTAAGAGTCCCACGTCCACATCGACGACTAATATAGTCTTTATAAGGCATGATTACTCCTTATCTTATAAGCTGATTTTGTAAAGATGAATTAGACTCACAAATTCTAAGACGTGAGAGGAATACAGAGACAACAGAATGAATGTGAGGCAGACGTTTGCCAAGTGCTAGCTAGTACGTACCACTGCACTACACTTTAACCTTATCATTTTAGAAGGAAGCCAAATCCACTACGGGGCAGGGGCAGAGGGGCATATACAGACAGACATTGTTTGATTTGTGGTAGTGTGTGTGGAAGAAAATAAAAGAAAACCTTGGATTGGATGTTTGTTAATTTGTTGTGTTTATATTCTTGCCATCAACTTCTTACGAAACAGGGCACGTAATTTTGTGAAAGTGGAAATGCAGAACTATCAATCATTTCATCCAGCTGTTAGCCAAAATCAAACAAATTACAATTACAATCACAATTGATCTCTGTCAGAATGATGAGGAGAACCCCACTATATATATATATATATATATATATATCAGTCAACAAACCTTGTACAGTATTGCACCCAACTCATCATCAATACTTCGGTTGGGTAAGTTTGTATATGTACAAAGAGATGTTATAACTGCTACAAATGTAAGAGGATGACGATTTCACGCGTAATTAACCAGCTAAGGTAATGTAATGTAAATTTAATTATAGACTAAAGGAAATCTTACTAAAAGGTACCAGTTAAAAACCACTAATGAAATTGAAAAGGAACTATGTGTATAACGTAACTAATGTAAAATTGAGTGCAATTAAGGGGATATATTGAAGTGTGTTGCAAATTTGACAACTTCTTTTGGTGATTACTCCTTTAATGACAGACAGCCTCGCATGTCGAAAGGGATATTTGATTTGGTGCAAACGGACGACGACATTAGTCGATCGATCGTCAGAGGATACGCATGTACATTGAAACAGATAGCAACCACTTTCATTGTGTGTGCTTAAATTTATCCAGCTGGGAAATATATTAATTTGTTCTAGCTGGCATGGCAAGATTGAGAATTTGACAACGTAAATGCCTTGTTCTATGTGATTGATTATAATGCGTGGCGATAGCGGAAAAATTAAATAGGATAAACTTGAGAGGGGAAAAAAAAGTAAAATTGATATCATGATCATTGATCATCGGGAAATTTGAGTGGGATATATATTTAAAATAGCTTTTGGTGGACCCAATGATAAGAAACCTACAAAAACCCAATCCATCGTGCTCCCTTTGGATTGAAATATAAGCAAAAAAAAATAGTTTAATTAGGGTCGTAGTCGTAGACGAAGTTTTAAGTAGGGACAGATATTAAATTTTAGCTGATCCAGTTGTTACTACTTTGTTAATGCAACGCGGAGAAACAAATACTCACATACGTAAAGAAACTGCCAAAGATCGCCGTAACACGGGATCATGCAAATCAGTTCACAGGAATTGTTCAAAGTTTCAAATTCAATTAATGTGCTTAATTATCGTTGGTAATGAGAAATAATGAGACATGTAGATAGATCTTTAGCTCCAAAAATAAGCAAAACTACTATTGTATTCTAACAAAACTACTCCTATATATATAAGATAACAAAATATATTTTTTCCCTAATTAAAAACTTATGAAACAACACTTAAATTGCGCACATATTAAAATAACAAGCCAGTCTTCTTGATGGTGGCACCGACGTACGGGATATATAGTAATACACATAAAGATAGATATAGTCTCTTCAGAATTAAATGGAAGACGCAAAATATGACGTCCAACCAGACCCACATTGAAAATTGATTGATATTAATTATTATTGAGGCGTGATAGATTCGTTGGCGTTGTAAGATTTGGTTCCCCACAATCATCTCCGTTTACGGTGCGTGAGTAGTTTCTATTCCCGTTTGGTTACATGTTATGGGTGCAGTTGCAGTTGCACCCACGAACAGCTAGAAATTTGCGAATCCAAAAAACAGAGGCCTTTCAACACCTCCTGGTGTGTATGGTCATATTTGTCAATAACTTTGTACTTCAACTATTTGACGACGACTACACCATCCATCGGATACTATAAAATTCACGCATTTAAAATGTGCATGATTAAATTAAATCCACCTAGTTGATTGTAAGGTCCTCCAGACAAATAATAAGTAAGATCCATATGTTAGATATATATACTAGTATATAGTATGAACAGATCTAACTTTATTTATTTACATTAATTGTAATGCTTAATGCAGAGATGCAAAATGGAAATTCAATATTTTCCAGAGTTAATTTATAATGAAGATCTGCTTCAAAGATTTCAGAAGTGGATATAAGGAAATTGTCGTAAAAGAAGGGCCCCCGGCGTGCCGGACTGCGAAAGACGGTGGTGCGGGGGCGTGTGCGCTCATAAGAAAGATTGTAACAAGATTTGTTTTTGTTGTCATAAAAAAGAAAGAAATTGTAACAAGAAAAAATGGTAGGGTACTGAAACTTTTGATATTTGAATTTCACTTGTGTTATCGGCATACTCTTTTAATCAGTTTATTGTATTTACTTTTATTTTTCTATTCTTCTGTATTTTTTGTATTTTTTTTTTTACATTTGTAGCATTTTTAATTTGTTTAAAATTAGTGGAGCAACTCGTGAATCAACCCGGCCGTGAGCTAAACTGCTAACTCACCAAGAAAGTGATCACCCACATTTTTTTTCTTAAGTCAACATTGACTCATTTGTGTTGACTCACTTTTACCTCTAAATTATTTACGATGAAGAAGGGAACTACTATCCTTTTTCTAGTGAAAATCTCCTTAATAAACACATTTATTTAAATAATAATTTCAAAGTTTACATACGATTTTTTATGTAGTAAAACATTTCTGGAGATGGGTCCTAACTACCAATATTGACGGTAGATATATATTCTTTGGTACGGAGAGTGATTTGTAATTTTTACGTAAATGTTTAGCTGTAAATAAATTTGTAATTTCTCACATTATCTCTCGTGATTAATTTCATTTTTTTCTCATTCTTCTGACACAGCTTGTACAATTCATCAGGATAATGTTAATGATACCCTTCCATTTTGGTTAAGCGAGATTAATACATTTAAAGAGGGAGAATTGATAAGTATTTATCCCCAATTTTATAAAAGATTATAAATTTTGAAAAGTGATTATACTACTTTTTTTGAGGAAAAAGACTAACTATTCTATTTCTATTTAAAAAAATTAGGCCTTTTAGTGGACACGTGTAAGAATTTTAAGAAAACATCTCCTCAGCTTGACACGCGGCGCACGGAGGCAACAGATCTATATTAGACGATTTAAGCACAGGCGCACAGAAGAAATGAGAAAGACACCATCATTAAGTCCGGCACAGTGCAAGGGAGAATGAAAAAGTGACACGTGGCAATATGATGGATGCTCATGGGTTGTGTCGTGCATACAAAATTGGAATTGAAACTTATATATAAACAACAATGTTTAAAAAAAATAAAAGCGGTAGCACATTGATGAGTTTTTTTTTGGGGTCAAATAGCACATTGACGATTGGATGTGGATGCATCGCACTAGGGCTCAGGGATTGTCTGGTATTTTCCATTTTTATTATAGGGATTGTATGGCATTGAAAAATTTATAAACATGTTTTAAAATAAAATAACATAAAATTTAATTTTAATAAATTTTTATAACATAAAAAATTTATATTTTATCAAAATCAAAATATTAACATTTATATTACTACATCATTATATCACTATAAAATATTTATATGTAAGAAATATATATTTTTACAAATTATTCTTTTCATAATATATTCATTTTTATAATTTAAATATTGTTTTTTAGGCCATGGGGATTGGCACAAATGGTCAAATCATTTGCTCACACTAACTGTGACGTCTGGTGGTTCTCTCTGACCTTGCATAGGGTATATATGATCCCTAATCTAAATTTCTCTAGATAAAAAATATTATTTTTTGTCAAATTTTTTTTTTCATAAATTACTTATTTTTTTTATAATTTTAAATATTCTATTTCTTAAATTTAAAAACAATACATAAGAATATATACGCTTATATGGATAAATTATATGATAAAAAAATTATAAAAATTGTGGTTTAAAAAATACATAAAAATCAATGCAACCCATGCAAGTGTGCACGGGTACCATACTAGTTAATATTTTAAAAGAAAGATATATGTAGATATAAAATCTTGTTGACATTTTTTTTTGGTCAACTGTTCACTATGAACCTAAATGCCCATTTTACCATCCAACAATGGGAATTGGTAAATACACCAATATTTTTGAACATACACCCCACATTTAAAAAGGAAAATACCATTATACCCTCGTTGATTTGTTTATTTTTTTTTCAATTTCGCATTGTTACCGGAAACTTAGTTTCCGGAATGTATTTTTGCATTCCGGAAACTCCAGAAAAAATTTACATTCCGGAAACTGGCAGTTTCCGGAATGTAAATTTGCATTCCGGAAACTCCAAAAAAATTTACATTCCGGAAACTCCAGGAAAATCCAGTTTCTGGAATGTATTTTTGCATTCCGGAAACTCCAGGAAAAATTTACATTCCGGAAACTCCAGTTTCCGGAATGCAACCGGAAACTCCAGTTTCCGGAATGCAAATCTGTATTCCGGAAACTGGGGGTGTATGGCCAGTTTCCGAAAAAGAAGCAAAATCAGGAAAAAAAAATCCAAACAATGAGGGTATAATAGTAATTTCCTGAATAAATGTGGGGTATATGGCAAAAAACTGGGGTGTATTTACCAATTCCCTCCAACAATTAATGTAATTAAGCCCATAAATGGTGGAATTTCTACATATGGGCCTTAACACCCCAACCGTATCTCCTATTCTTCTCATCATGGTGACACATGGCAAGGCCAGATGTGTAATAAACCAAGGAAGCAGTTGCCCACATCCGGCACAACCAGGAATAAGGGAGAGGCACAACCAAGAAGGAGGGAGAGAGTGAGAGTGACCACGAGGAGTGGCCATAGAGTTTTAATCTAAATGCAAAAACATCATTTCGTTGTACCATGATTTTCAACGGGAGTTTAAAGACAATAATTTTTTTTATTCAAAAAAAAAAAACATCAAAACTTCAAATTACATTAGTGTACAGAAGTAATTTGGAGGTTTCTGACGGCAAATCCAAACCCATAAAACATATGGTCGTCTCACTCGGTCCAAATTGACAGCATTAATCGCTGTGCATGCATCAGTGTGAAGTATATGCACATTGACAAGTGTCAAGACAGTGACATCTTTTACAATTTTTCAGCTAGCTATCTGAAATTTTATGAGGCTCTAGTTTATTTCTGCGAAGATAAACCCCAATGGTCACGTGAGTCCCAATCAACTTTAGTTTGCGCGCGGTTAAGATGGTGGATTAGTCATTAGTCCGAAGATACTACATTGCTGTATTAGTTTACCATTTTGGTTAAGATGGTAAACTAACTAGTACAATTCTAATTGACATCAAATCGGTTTGCTACGTGGACTTTACCATTTTGGTACAGAATTCCCTTCCATTACCTGGTTAGTTTACCACACACACATATGACAATGGTAATTAACTATAAGAACTTCAATGTTACAAGCGACCTATATTTTTACTTTTATGTAATCCTATATTTTTACTTTCAAGAACAAAGTATAATTCAAGTTTTGTATTCTAAACTTTTTTGACATCACCGGAACACCAATCCCATGGACATCTAACAAATAGTGCAGGTTCCTGTATAGGCCCGTGGGCACGGGTGACAAAATAGACTAATCCTGACTCAACCTCACTTTTGACCTGCCTTAAAATGGACAGACGGTTTGGCCCACCACTGGAAGTGGGTTGGAAATGCCAATCCGTCTTGCTTAGTTATGGTTGGCGGGTCAGTCTGTTTTAACGATTCAGAGGATCAACAACATGTCACGAGTAGGTTAGCCAGACCAACCCGCCAAAACTCGCCCAAAAAAATAAAAAAAAAAAAGCATAAAAAAATATAATTTTTTTTTAAAAAGTGTGAAAAACATTTTCCAACCCGGCAGACAAAGTCCGCCCCACCCCGTCGTTGACCCAGCAGTTGGGTGGGTTTGATTAGCTAACCCACTTTGCCATTTTTCACGAGTTAACTAGCGGATTGGTCTGTCGGGCCCAACTCGTTTTACCATCTTACTGGTGGACGACCAACTCAACATTTTCCTTGGAAGTTTTGCACTTCTTTTTATTGAGTATTATTTGATTTAATATTTTTAATATCCTATTATGTAGGTTAGTTATGTTGGGGACTCTGTATGGGCTAATGGATTCTGAAGCGTTTGATCCAACATCTTCAGCTGAACGCAAGATACCCCTGTCTCGTCAATGGTCTTGCTCTATAAAAGAATTCCACCAATGTGAATCACAGTGTGTGTAAATTTTCGTTGAAAGAGGATCAAACATATATTTGAATACATTTATCTCTCTTAGAAGATTAACTATTGTACGTTTGAATTCTTTTAACAAAAATCCAAACACACTATGAGAGAACTATTCTTTTTTATAATAGAGAACTAAATTAGACATGCAATATGTAAGTTTTTTTTATTTATATAGATTATTAATTACTTTTCTTTCAATAATAGAGGATAATCTAGATTTTTCAGGGTTAAAGATTGTGTTGTGATTATTTATTTGCGTTAAGATCTTGAGGTGGTGAACCCGTATTCTTTAAGTGTAAAACTAATCCTTATTCTAAGTCGTCACTCAAAAAATTATAAACCCAACGAATTTCTTGACGTACCATGTAAAGTCTGCACACCTCATGGTTCTTGTGATTTGTTTTTAGGTATGTTTTCCATTGATGGCAACTTTAATTTTAATTTCCTCTTAAATATCACTAATTAATTCTGTTGTTTTCCATTGATGGCGACTTTAATTTTCCTGTTGTTGTCTAATTGTTTTTATTTTCTCCTATTTTCACTGAATGCTTTGAATTGGGACCCAAAATTTCCTGTTCACTGACACGGGTCTTCCTCCTTTTATACACAGCAATCCAAACAACTCTTTTTTTTTTGGTCGAAATCAATCCAAACAAATCTTAACCGCATGAGCACTGCAGTAAGCTGTGAATTCGTGATTTTTCCAATCACTTATCACTTAATTACAAAAACAAATCTGATCAGTAGAGCATATCAGGGGTGACCTTGAGGATGTGCTGGGTGAGCGATCGCACAGGGCTCTATTTTTAGAGGGACACCAATGTACACAATTAAATCTTGAGTTTGCTGAGGAGTTTTTTAAAATTTATTATTTTTTTATATATTGTAGATCAAACTATTGACTGGCTTAATAGAATTTTTGAGCAATATAACACATATATATGAGGAGATTTTTGGATTTTTGTTTAGTATTGAATGTCTCAAGTCATTCTCTCATAAGGATTAGAAATTATGTTTGAAAAATATTGAAATTTATCTAAGCGTGATAATTTTTGTGATCTTGATGGTGAAATTTTATTTGAAGAATTAAAAGTCATTAGAGAGGTTATAACAGTTGAATCAAAATCAAGCTTTATGATATTGAGTTCTTTGAAGACATTTAATTGTTTTCCTAATGCATGCACAACTTATAGAATAATATTAACTATCATTGTTACTATTGCATCAGCTGAGAAAATTTTTTCTAAACTGAAATTAATAAAATCTTATTTCCGGTCTACTATGCCACAATATAGATTGCTTTGATATTTATAGAAAATGAATTTTTTAAAAATCTTGATTATGAAAGGATTATTTATGATTTTACAGCAACAAATATTAGGAGAACAATATTTAAATAATTATAAAGGCATTATTATTAAAGTTCGCACAAGGCCCCAAAAATCACAGGCCGCCCTGGAGCATATAGTAATGTATAATTCTAATCTTACTCTCAAGGGTATTATATGTTATATATTATCGAGTTTTATTATCGAGTTCATCAGTAGATAATTTTATTATCGAGTTTATTTTTCATTTGCTCTCAACATTATATTATATATTATCAAAAGAGTATACGACTTCTGAAATATTTTTCATTAATTATATATAGTGAAACTTATTAGAAAAATGTGCCAATATGATCAAGACTAATATTTTTTAACATCATCTATAATGTTTTTCTGGTACATGTCATCTAATGTTATGTTCTAACATTATTTACAGAACTACTTAATTAATATATCTTTAGTAGTTATTATCACAGGCGAAAAGACGGCACTACTATGCCCTGTCTATCCTTTTTTTTATTTGTAGTCACTGGAAGTTTTTTTTTTAACAGAGCAGTTACCAAAAGTTAGGGATGTGCATGGGTTAGTTTGGTTCGGGTTGATGGCATATTCAGGATCGAACCGATGAACATGGACTGGGTTGGGTTGGTTCTATTTTGTGCGCTGTTGGGTCTAAACCCAAGCCGAACCAACCCCATGGTGGTTCGGGTTGGCGCCGGGTTTAACAATAGAATAATGCTGCAACCATAAAATCGGGAAAAAATGGGAAAAAATAGAAAAATGCACCAACGATTACTCAGAATGGTTGTAACACCAACAATCAGAGCCAATATAACACTGTAAAATTGTACCAAACTACGTACCAATCTCAGAATGAGTTCAAATCTGAGTGTTTGTGCGAAACAAAAATCAAAAAGGGGAAGAGGAAAATCACGAGACCTACAGGGGGAAGGGGAGAACCACCGTGACAGGGAAGGAGAACCACCGTGGCAAGAGAAGGGAACCACTGTGACAAGAAGAAGAGGTCACAGTCGCACCGTGACAGGGAGAGAAGTCACGGCCTCGTGCGGATGCAGACCTCGCATTGTGAGAGAAGTCATCGCCGCGAGATGGAGATGCTTGCAATCACAAGTACTGTCGCACAGGGAGAAGGGACATGTCGGAGAGGGAGATGCTTGCAGTCGTCGCCGTCGCACAGGATGAGAGGAGCAAGTGAGGAGAAAAGTGAAGAAAACCCTAGATGGAAGAGGAAAGAAACGCATGAGACTGAGAGTGAGTGTTGTAGTCTGTCTAACTTTTTTTTTATTAAAGGACCCCCCTCCGGTTTGGTTCGGATCTTCTCGGTTTGCAATTTTGCAAAACCAATACCCAATCTGGAACAGCTATCTGATCTAAATGAATTTTTTAATATTTACGTTTAATTGATACTTTCTCATATTCTAAATATATCTTTAAATCAACAAAGCTCTATATATATTATGAAGAAAAATATATATAAAAAAATAAACGTTGACGTCAAATTATTAATTAAACCCCGACCAAACAGGAAGGATAACTGGATAAGTACCCGAACATGGTAACCATAACTATCCCTTGTTCGGGTTTATCAATCACAAGAAAACTATACGCCTTTTCAAGGCTTGGATGGAAAGCAAGAGTAATGTATATAGAAAAAATCAAGGTTTTGTTTCCTACTTTTTACTATAAATAATAATTAATCTCGCAATTTCTTTCACTTTTACTAATCCGTTTAACCGTTTTATATATTAGTAAGTCACATAAAGACCCAACAATGAACTACCCAAAAAGGTGATCAATTACTTTTTTTTGCTTTATCATTATTGGAGCTCATTTATTATTATTATTATCACTAATGTGAGAAAGAGAAAATTTTGGTTAGACCAGTCAAATGTACTGCTTCTGCAGTACTGCATGGGAACGAGTTAAGTTACTGCTTTAAAAAGATTTCAGCATTTTATGTGCCCCAGATTCTATATATAGACCAAGACCCTTTTTGTCACAGACCAACTTTTCCTGAGTCCACACTTCTACTATCACCATTCACTAGCAGCATCTAGCTAGCACTGCCTTTTCTTTCTTTCTTTCTTTCTTGAGAACTTGCAATTTTCACACCCGGGATATAACTCTCATAGATATGGCAGCTTTTTCATACCAACAATACCATCCTTTCCTTGTTGACTCAGCATTCTTGCTCAACATAAACACTCCTCCTCCTTCTCTTCCTTCACAGTTTCAGCTTCATCAGGAATTAACCTCTTTCAATGTCACCACAAATCAGGATAATACCAGCTGTGCTAATGATCAAAGCTCCAAAATCACCATCAGTGACAATGAGCCATCATCTGTCACCAAAAACCTTAGCCCTCAGTCCTCCACTGTAGTTGACAAGAAGCTTGAAACCGGTGAGCAGGTTACTCAGAAGAAGAGGAGAACCAGAAATATTGGACCTTCCTTAAGTAAAAACCCCCAATCTAAGGTAAATAAAATTTAGCTGCAATGGTTTCTGTTCTGGCTTAGCATTTTGGTGTACTATTTATAGTTTTATACTGTATTTTGGTGTACTATTAATAATATGTTTTTGGTTGTTCTTATGAATTTAATTAATTATTTTGTTCTCATTTTTTGTAATTACTATTGTTACAGGATAATATTGCAGCAGAAGGGAGAAGCAAGAAACAGAAGAAGAGCAATGGTGGGGTGCAGAAAGAAGAGGACAAGGCAAAAGCAGAGAAGAAGGATCAGAGGAAATGTCCGGAAGAGCCCCCAACAGGCTATATCCACGTCAGAGCAAGAAGGGGTCAGGCCACGGATAGCCACAGCCTTGCTGAAAGGGTAAAATAGCACTAATTACTACTACTCTTTAATTAAACAACTTGGAAAAATATTATATATCCATATCTATTGGGGGTCCACTATAGTATGTTATGTTTAATGTTGCCTCCCCCCACTTGGATGCATGAATTCCAAAAATGCCCCCTGTAGTTATTATCTTCAATGTGTCTCTCAATTCTGAATGTTGCAAAAATTGAAATAATCCAGGTGAGAAGAGAGAAAATAAGCGAAAGGATGAAGAGGTTGCAGCAACTTGTGCCAGGCTGTGATAAGGTAGGTAAAGTGTAAAACTTCACGCCAGCACATATAGGCCCCCTAACAATTAAAATCATCAAAATAACAACTTTAATAAAGATGTTATTTTTTTTAATTATAATTTTGATAATGTTTTTAGTTTTTGATTGGTGGTAGTGATTGAAGGACATTGTGCTAGCTCCTTTGCTTTCTATGCTTTTGTTTTTTTTCCGGCTCATCTCACAGCTTCATATATATGTTTTTTGGTTTATAACAGGTGACTGGAAAGGCCCTTATGTTGGATGAAATAATCAATTATGTTCAGTCTTTACAGAATCAAGTGGAGGTATATATAATACCATACACCACCAATATGCTCAAGTTGTTTTATTTTCTGGTTATTATTGCACCTTATTTATTACCTACTGCAGTGTGTATATATACTAACAAGCTAGCTATATATTGCCTCTATCTTGTGCAGTTCTTGTCAATGAAGCTTGCTTCTGTCAATCCCATGTTCTATGACTTGGCAACTGACCTAGACACCCTCTTGGTTAGACCAGAGGTGAGGCAGAAAACCCAGCTGTAATTAATTACATGTGCTAATGGTAGTTGTTGACTCAAATTAAAATGTCTAATCTTGAAATTTTAACTAACTTGGTCTCTTTGAATTGTCAGAAATTAAACAACTTGGCATCACCATCACCACTATCATCTGTGTCACACTGCAATAGTCCCAACCAACAAGCCACAACTTTTGCTGATACAACAACCATGACCCCAACCACCATCTTCCAAACTGCTAGTGACTATCTTTTGGATAGTTCAGCTTCTTTTTTACTTCAAGGGCAGAGGTCAAATGTCGTCTCTGAGGTATAAACAGGAAAAAAAAAAACAAGGCTTTATTAATTCTTCTTTTCTTATTCTGACAAAAACATCGTTTTCAGGATGCGGGTAGTCATTTCTGGGACGCAGAAGACCAGCGACAAAAGTTTCTTCATCCACATGGATTCAGCAACAACTTATGTTCCTTTCATTAATTTAAAATTCACATGTTGTAAGCTCTCAAATCCTGCCTCACACATTAAAACTTTATTATATAATTTAATTCAATTAATAACATATACATGCTTCAATTCCTGATCGAGCCTTTAAACTCTTTTCAGGATTTAGCTATTACAGTATGTAAGGAAATTCCAAAGCAGCAAGAAAAACCAAAGCTAGCTACACTTGGTATATATCAGTATGAGTACATTTATCTGTTGAATGGAGGGTAATTCATGGTGTAAGACTCTGGCTCTCAGACTCAGTTCCTAGTCCATCAGATTTAAAGTGACCTTCGAAGATGAATAAAGGGCATCAAATTAGACAACATTAATGGATGATGAAGATTGAAGACCCAAAAGGACAGAAAATGCCGACCAAATAAGACCAAATCTTTTCTAGATCCGTTGTTCTGTTCCAGTGATTTTTGACTCCACGAGGGCTTATATATGTTGCACAAATTCCTAGAGACTATATATCAATCCTACGTACACCACCATCAGACATTGAAATTTATGTCATGTAAATTATTGATGGAAGTATTGATTCTTGTGGTGACAGTTATTCTGTTGGTACGGTTAATTTCACTACCATTATTGAGAAATGAATTGGGTTTGATGCTACCTATCATGTTCTTGACATGACTGGCCATGCATTTAGCTTTATGTATATGTATCTGCAGAATCTTCAGAGTTTTGGCATCATTATGGCTATTATTGTAATTATCGTTGTTATTTATGGGTTGAGCTGTTTGGTGTTTTATTTCTTCTACTATAGCCACGCCGTCATGTTTCGTTAATGAGATGGGTCCAATGAAAAACAAAACAAATTGTTCGAGTTTGAAAAACAATAGTAATAATAATTAATCTTCATATGATTATTCAGTTATGTAATTTGTTTAACTAATAATTATTTTTTAATACCTTCCATGTTTAATGTATCAGCTTTTAGTCTTTTACTAATTATCCTTTAAATTCCCTCTTTTATGAAGTCATTAGCCTAATCTCGTTTGCAACAAATTAAAAGTATCGGTAACTTAGTTTTATTTGCTTAACAACACTCCATTGCTTAACATGCCAATGCATGCGTATGTCTCATTTTCTTTCAGCATGTTTGGTTTACCATTACAAATGTAGGTTTGACCGATATAAACTTTGCTTTTCAGTTCATTTTTCACCAAAACGTGTACAACAGATTCCAAACGGAAATCCAAACACAAATGATCGAGTTGTGTGTGTTATTGGTAATCGCTTAATCGGTACAAAGAGTGTGTACTAGCCTTACTCTGTTAAATATACTAGTCAATATATCTTCTGTAAAAAAAAAAACAACAGTGTTAATTCACTTCACCTAAACGATAAAAGAGAGTATAGAAATTGACGTGACAAATTTTTGTTTCTATAGACAAGGAAGTTCTGTCTTTTTATGTGGATAAAACTGTCAAACTGCAGAGAAATTAATCTTCCATGCTTTCAGAGTGTGCATGTGCTATGGGAACACAGAAAAATCCCTCCCAAGCTGTGTGTACATTGAACCATTACTAAAATGTGGAGTGGCCAAGATAGAAATTGTCAAGTGCTACAGAAAATGGTCTTTTAGAAATAGCTGATTAATTGGATCTCTTAAGAGTATCTTTTAATCAGGCGGAATAGTTTTGAAAACAGGGTACTAGTTTTTTTTTATGATTGACTTAAATTGACAAGGAAATTAGAAATTCCAGTACTTTATGCTACAGTCAACATACAACCACCATAGCTACTTAAATAAACATTGGCTTTTATTCAGCTTAATTAATATTTGCGAGGCTAAGAGATTCAAAAATTTCCCAAAGAATATATATCTCCATTAAATGAAGGTTTTGGGAGGATGCTGGTGTGAACAAAGAGAAGTTTGTTTTGATTACTTAGGATCGGCGTGACATCTATCTATCTATCCATATCAACAAAGGATATTAGCCTTGAAAGCAAAATAATAATAAAAATAATAATAAAAAATAACATTTAATTAATAAAACAAGACAATGACTATCAGCTTTCTTTTCTTTTTTCAGCTATATGGGTCCGCATACTAAAAGGATATGTGAGTGAACAATATTTGCCACTGATTTCTATCTACCTCACAATAACTGCTTCTCTATAACTTTCTCGATTTCTCCAGTTATAAATTGGTACATAAAGTATATGTTTACACATAAAAATGAAGAAGTAAAACAAATAAAAATAAAAAGTCATTGGAAAAGAGAAATTAATATATGGTTCGCAACTCGCTAGCAAAAAAGGAACCAAATGCATATAAAATCAAGTGATCACAAGTGGGGAGAGAGAACTCCATCCCCAAACAACTAAAAGAATTCCTAATTAATTTGCCGCTGGTGGTATATAGACAGTCCATGTGGATTTCGTGTTCCACCTGTTTTCTCTGTGTCGACCCGCATGTTGCATTGTCTTCTCCATCTCCTTCTATGGGTCCTTTTTTCCTATTGAGGCTATAGGGATATATATTGCATGATCAACTGGGTTTTGATGAATATATTGTATGACTGGCATTAATTTGTTATTAATTAGAGAAAAAAAATAGAAGTGTTCGATTTTTTTTCTTACACACCTTAATTAAGGCCTTTGGCTTCTTAGTGAACGTTAAAGCTTAAATGTACTATTCCCTCAAGCTTCAACTCTTTGAGCCAGCTATCAGATTAATTAATCATCAATTCGAATTTAGTCACGGTTAAAAGCTCATCACACCTCACTAAATGTGTGTTCCTATCTTTATTCAACCATATCTAGTCCTATCCCTTTAATTTCCTATAAGGGGTATAGACACTGGCCTGCTCTAGAACCAACTACTTTCATATATACTCCCCTGTTCATCCTTGTTATTATTTGCAAAAGATCTGGGCATTAAGTACCCACCTTTCTTATATAAAGTTGAGTGTGATTAGTTTCCATGGTTCAAATCATGACCCATCAATTCTGGTCCTGAATGGAGTGTACTAGACACAGGACTGTTCTCTGGGCCGATTGATGCACATATGTCACCTGGCCTCAGCTCCTATATAAGTATTACCTAATTAGAAAAGCTAGCACATATTGACCAAAAAAAAAAAAAGAAAAGCTAGCACATGACCAGGGAAAGCAACATTGAAGTTCAAACACACTTCACAACCGAATTCTCCAGTTTGAGAAGACAAGGTGCCGGCAATTGTTTAGCAAAATACAGAACTTGTTGGCACCCAAAGGGAGTAAATGCTGTGTACATATTTGTTGCTCACCAACACGTCCATCTGCAACTGAAGGGGGTCCCTATTGTTTTTATATATATTTCACTCAAAACACAGTAGGGTCGTCTTCACCTGAATTGACAAGTAATGCAGTACCGGCATTGTCTCTACTCTCTACTTCTTATAATTAAAACTTCCTATAGCATTTCTGGGAAAAATTAAAGGTGGAGGGGTTTAAAAGTGAGCTATAGCCTATAGGAGATAAATGTGAAGATGCTCTTGTTGTTATAAATGAAAGAAAACTTGATACATAACCATGCATGATACGCACAATTTGATGACTCCTTAATGTAAAAACCGCATCCAATTGTCATTTGACTTAATAAGTGATTTGGTGACATATACTTGCTTATTTTTTAGAAGGACTAAGTTAGCAAGTTATACCTATGAGTTAACAAATTTTAAATTATAACTTGCTAACGTACTCTTTCTAAAAAATAAATGGGTGTATATTAGTAAATCCTACAGTCAATTGCTAACGTACACCCATTTATTTTATAAAATAAATATATTAATAAATTACATCTTTGAGACATTTAACAAAATTTATATTTTAACTTGCTAATATATTTCTTTTAAAAAAACAAGTGGGTGAAAATAAAAGGCATGATATGTGTCTTTGTGAGACTTGTGATAAGCTTAATCCGCTTGTTTATCCTGATATGTATAATGTATGTATATAGTTGAGTTTTTAGATAGTACTAGCGTAGTGACCCGTGTCATACATGGTAACACGAGACATATAGTGACTACTAATTATTTGATTCAATTTTAAAATAGAGTATAACAAAAAAATATATAAATTATGGTTGAAGTAGTAAAATAATTTAAATAGTTGACATGAATAGTCATGTCAAAAACTCAAATTCGCACGTATTCACCCTAATTCACCCCAATTTTGTCAGGGATAACTCGCTAACTCGCTTTGATGGGACTAGGGGTCGAGTTTAGATTTTTTCTCTTTTTCAAATGCAAAGACATTGCCGGTGATGTTGCACCTGCTTGCTATTTAAAAATATTATATTAAATTAAAAAGTAATAACCTACAGGGATGTTGCACCTGTCTCGCTATTTAAAATATTATATTAATTTAAAAAATAATAGAATTGTTGCACCTCTTCTTAGTTTGATGCTTAGAGATTATGTAGATTATAAATATAAATTATACATTATTAAATTTTTTATATACATTAATGAGAAATAATTCAGATTTGTTTGGACTAAAGAGAGGATTTAATGAAATAATTAGTTAGATGAATGACGCTAAAAAAGAAAGAAATAATGAATAAAAAATTGATTAAGATAAAAGAAAATATTTTTTATTTTTATTACATGTTCATAAATATATAAAAAATATTAGTTTAGCAAAAATAATATAAAAAAATTTAAAATCACCTGTTCCTAAAGAGGTCAAATTTAAATTGCCATAAAAATGAATTATTTTATTTATTATATAATCTTTAAAAAAAATAAATTAAGATAAAAAAGTTATTACCTGAATCTGAAAATCAAATTAAAATCAAGTCATTAAAATCAAATCTTTTTAAATTTTAATTTTTTTTCTAATCCTAAAAAGGTTAAGGCTTAAATATGTTTTCAGTCCTAGTAAATATCTGAATTTTGATTTTAGTCCATTAAAAAAAAGTCAAACAAACTTGGTCCTTTAAAATATATTTTTGAGTAAAATACACTCCCCTCCCCTTAGAGATATCAATATTACACTCCCATCCCCTCTTGTTTGATAACACACACTCCCCTCCCATGAGAGATACCAATATTACACTATTCTCTTCCCTTGTTTGAAAACACACATTTGCTTCACTTCAAAGATAAAATATAATACATTTTTCTCTATTTTTGTAATTTTCTATTAACGTAAAAGTTAGTCTCCGTTAAATTATTTTTTATTACCATAATAATTTTTTATTTTTCATTTCATTTCCTTTTTGTCCAATTTCCTTTCTCATTCCAATTTCTGATTCTTGAAATCAGAATCACCGTTTCACTGTGTTCACCACCACATTCCACCAACAATGGATTTGTTTTGGTTTTAGTGGAATGTGGTGGTGAACGACGCTGAAACAGTGATTCTGAAATCGGATTGGGAAAGAAAATGGGACAAAAACAGAAATGAAATGAAAGATAAAAGATTATTATGGTAATAGAAAATATTTTAACTGAGACTAACTTTTTACGTCAATGAAAAATTATAAAAATGGAGAAAAATGTATCATATTTTATCTTTAAAGGGAAGGACGTGTGTAATATTTGTATCTTTTAGGGGATAGGAGTGTGTGTTTTCAAACAAGAGAGGAGGAGAGTGTAATATTGGTATCTCTCAGGGGAGGAAAATGTGTGTTTTCAAACAAGATGGGAGGGGAGTGTAATATTGGTATCTCTCAGGGGAGGAGAGTGTATTTTACTCTATATTTTTTTGGTTTAGGTCCTTTTAGTGAATTAACTTGCTAGGTGGTACATTATGATTCAGTCAGCATGCCATGTGGTACGAAACACTGATGTGACATATCTATGTGGCTTACATAAATGACACAGTACCAGACACATCCCTATAAAAATTTTAAGTTTTGAATTTAGTCCCTCTCAAAACTGAGATTTTGATTTTAATCCTCTTTCTCCTCCACCACCTCCTCCTTCCTTCCTCCTCCACCCCCTCCTTCTCCCACACCACCACCGCCGCCGCCGCCCCCTCCTTCTCCCCCTCCTCCACCACCACCACCCCTCCTCTCTCTCTCCAATTCGAACTTGCGTTTTATCGAAAAGGTGGAGATATTGAATATGCAACATCACATGGCATTCAAGAAATCATAATCAATCTTCGGGCAAAACCCTCTGGCAGCCCCCCTGTGGAAATCCCTTTGTCATTGTTCAATTGCCAATCCTTGAAAAGGCTCGAATCAAAAGATTGCCATCCTACAAATGCCTCATTGCCGTTAGGTTGCAAATCTTTGGAAATGTTGCATTTAGAACATTTGTCTATGCATCCTGCTGCAGCTGATCTTTCAAACTCAGTTGCCAGTTTATCAGAGCTTTTTGGTTTTCAAAGGAGGAGAGAGAGAGGAGGAGGGAAAAGGAGGAGAGAGAGAGGGGGTGGAGGTGGGTGGTAGTGGAGGAGAGAGGAGGAGAGAGAGGGGGTGGTGGTGGTGGTGGAGGAGGGGGGAGAAGGAGGGGGAGGGGGTGGGGGTGGTGGTGGTGGTGGTGGGAGAAGGAGGGGTGGAGGAGGAAGGAAGGAGGAGGTGGTGGAGGAGAAAGGGGATTAAAATCAAAATCTCAGTTTTGAGAGAGACTAAATTTAAAACTTAAAAATTTTATAGGAATGTGTCTGGTGCTGTGTCATTTATGTAAGTCACGTAGATAGGCCACATCAGCATTTCGTGCCACGTGGCATGCTGGCTGGGTCATAATGTGTCACCTAGCAAGTTAATTCACTAAAAGAACCTAAACCAAATTTTTTTTTAAAAAGACCAAGTTTGTTTGACCTTTTTTTAATGAACTAAAATCAAAATTCGAATATTTACAGGAACTGAAAACATATTTAAGCCAAAGATTAAATACAAAATCATCAAATGTTTTTTACGTCCTAAACTCAAATTTGGAAAACTAAAAAAATTATGATGACATCTTATATAATATGAAAATAAAAAAAACTAATATTTTTAATATTACTCTCTGAATATGACTTGTATTTCATTTACGTCACACAACTAGTTTAAAAAATATATACATTTTCTAAAAGTTAAATTAATTAATAGAATTTCTCACAAAAATTAATAACTTATTATGTGTATTTTTCAAAATAAATCTATCCTAAAATATACAAAAAGAAGTAGTAATTTATATACCATTATTGTTATTTCATATATAATTTCTTGAAAAATATTAAAAAAATAAGCTACTAAATTTAATGTTGTTTAGATGTTTCTTCTTATTTGAAAAGTAAGAATGGTGTATCTGCATAGAATTAAAATAATAATCACAAATTGAAAATATAGAATAAAAAAATTGACAATACAAAATATGAAAATGTTAATTCTAAACAGCAATTAATAACTTAAAACGATTCATCAAAAAAAAAAAAAATATTCACCTAAGAGAAAAAATTTAAGTTAATGAATAGAAATACTCGCCTATTGGAGATAAATGTGAAGATGCTCTTGTTGTTATAAATGAAAGAAAACTTGATACATAACCATGCATGATAGGCACAATTTGATGACTCTTTAATGTTAAAAATCGCATCCAATTGTCATTTGACTTAATAAGTGATTTGGTGACATATACTTGCTTATTTTTTAGAAGGACTAAGTTAGCAAGTTATACCTGAGTTAACAAATTTTAAATTATAACTTGCTAAACGTATTCTTTTTAAAAAGGCTTAAATATGTTTTTAGTCCCTCAATTTTGGGTAATTGTTGCTTTTAGTCTCTCAAATTTAAAACGTCTATTTTTTGTCCCTCATTTTTAAAAATATGTCATTTTTAGTCCCTGGGGCTATTTTTCAATTTAAAAAGTATTTTTTAAATTTATATTTTGACCCCTCTTAAATTCTGATTCTCACCTTATCCCTTTCCCCTAACTTTTAAGAATTTTTTAAATTTATATTTTGACCCCTATTATATTTAGAAAATATTTTTTAAATTTAAAATATGACTACAGGGACTAAAAATGACACATTTTTAAAAATAAGGGACCAACAATAGACGTTTTAAATTTAAGGGACTAAAAACAACAATTACCCAAATTTGAGGGACTGAAAACATATTTAAGCCTTTTAAAAAATATGTGGGTGTACATTAGCAAATCTTACAGTTGATTGCTAACGTATACCTATTTATTTTATAAAATAAATATATTAATAAATTACATCTTTGAGACATTTAACAAAATTTATATTTTAACTTGCTAATGTATTTCTTTTAAAAAATAAGTGGGTGAAAATAAACGGCATGATATGTGTCTTTGTGAGACTTGTGATAAGCTTAATCCACTTGTTTATCCTGGTATGTATAATGTATGTATGTATATATATCATTGCCTCGAGTGCAGTCCTAAACAGCATGATTAAAAAGTTTCTACTTGAATTATACTTATATTAAAATAAAGTCTTATCAGTTATCATCGGTTTATTACAAAAGTTGATAGGATAATAGGACATTGCAGGTCTAATCCTAAATCTAAAAAGTTTACCTATAAAACCCCATTAAATGCTAATAAGTTATCAAGTACATATATGCTTTATCACCAAAAAAAGTACATATATGCTTGTCACGCATCGGGACCAATCTTCCTAGACGCTAATGAGGAGTATTTCTTTTCTGTGTTAGCAACATCATGCATAATATTGGTATATTACTTTCTATCCCGTCAAATGTTAATGCTTAATTATTGGGTGGATATTAATCCAACATTAATCTAAGCTCTAATTAACTTAATTGTCGGGGTACATGGTTTTGTCGGGTACGGTTTATAATGATCAGTTACGTAGTGGTTTGTTCAAGTTGTATTTATATGGAGCTGTGACAGTGACATCACAACTTACCCCCAACCAATAAAAAAAACAGTGATTAAAACACAACAATGCTTATGTGCATGATTAATCTCAATTTGAAAATTATAAAAAGGGTCTCAACCACTCATGATCCAATTGCCAGAAACATGGCAAAGACGACAGAAAACATCCCAGGGATGTGTCTCCGGCTGTCTCAACTTGGACTAGGAATAGCTAAAAAACAATAATAATGAAGAGCTATGGTTAGATAACTCAGAGATTCTTTTATTAACGCAGTGTTAATTGTTGAATTATAGGGTGAGAGAGAAAATCAAATCCCTCACCCATACCGTAAATATCTCAATAAGTCATTTTTTTAATATTTTATCTATACGAATGTGGTACTATTGTGGGAGATAATCTGTGTTAATTAATGTAATTGCTTGGAGTGCCCTGAGCGAGTAAAATTTACACGTCATCAATATAATATTTATTTAATAAGAATTATCCACATTATATATTTATGCACATATTTTTTTTGATACATTAAACTGTACATATTAAATATGTTAGGATTATCCACTTTATATATTTAAACTACACATATTAAATATTAACATCTGTGAAAGGGTTCTGCTGTGACCAAAAAACATGTGTGAAAGGATTCAGGTTTGTTAATTGCATTAAATTAAATTTAGAGTAATGATATTTGAACATTACTCAATTTCTAATACTCATCTATCACCCCTCTCTATTTATCTTTTCTTATCATATCACTTATCTATCTTCCTATTTCTCTCAAAGTATATAAAACTTGAGATTTTTTAGTAAACTTAGCCAAGAATTTTTCGTATAGGCAAAAAGCAAGGTGCATATGAGAGAGTGTGAGAGAGAGACTCTAAATAATATAATTTTTTTCCGTGGTGCCTAAGTTGTTGGGATAACTAATTAGAGGGATGAGAGTCTTGACTTGGAGGGAGAGGGACCAGCCTTGGTGATGTGAGAGTGAGAGGGTTGGGGGACGGTGCAGAGCCCATAGGAGTGGGAGGCCCACGTATGGCCCACAACGCGAGGGAGGAGCAAACCTGGCCTTATGCCATGGCCCACTAGGTCATTGAATTGCCTTGTCCTTTTTGTCTAGAGGAAGAAGCGTTGAAGAAGATAGAAGGTGACATTGATTGATTTATTAGGGAGGTATCCATACCTCTTTGCAACTTAGACATGGGATGTCCCAACACTGCACTTGCTAGTTTATAGTCCATATATATGTTCTATGTTATCCCTTCTTTTTTATTTCCTCTTGAACTCTCCTTGTCCCTGCTTTACTTCAATTACCCACCTGCCATCTTCACTAAAAATTTATTATTAAAAAATTAATTTGAGAAAAAATATATTAGATTGTTATTTTAGAGTAAGCAAAAAAAGAAAAATTGCTCAAAAACTTTCAAGTGATACAAGTTTCGGGAGTCATAAGGTGATTTGGTAATTTGAAAAAGAGGACATAGGGTTCGAGTGATAATAATATCATAGGTTCAAACCCCCTCCACTAACATAACATAGTACTAATTTATTAATATTTGTCTATATATAAAAAGTGATGCAAGTTTCTTTTGAGACTTTTTTTTTTTTGGTTAAGCTTTTGAGACTATTTAGATATCGGGATCAACCATATTGAGATTGTTTTTTTGGTCCAAAACCATATTGAGATTTTTTTTTGGTCAATAAAGCAAATTGAGATTTGAGATGCACTTTGGTCGAACAATAAGGCGTCTCCTAAGTCCAAATGAAAGTTCTTACTTCCTTTAGGGCTGCAGGTGCTCCAAGGATGTCTTCCCGTGGATACATGATATTCCTTTGGGGGAATTTCTAATCACACATACATCGTTTTCTATATACACATACATATCCGCGGAACTATTAGTTCCGCGAGTTTATTTTTTTTCAATACACACATGTCCGTGGAACTATTAGTTTCGCGAGTTGTAATTCTCCGCGGAACTAGTAGTTCCGCGGGTTTATTTTTTTTCTAACACACACATGTCCGTGGAACTATTAATTCCGCGAGTTGTAATTCTCCGCGGAACTATTAGTTCCGCGGGTTATAATTCTTCGCGGAATTAATAGTTCCGCGAAGAATTATAACTCGCAAAACTAATAGTTCCGCGGACATGTGTGTGCTAAAAAAAATAAACCCGCAGAATTATTAGTTCCGCGGAGATGTATGTGCATATAGAAAACCATGTATGTGTTAATAGGAATTCCCTTCCTTTGGCCGTTATTCAGCTGACACAATAGTGGCCAACCTAAGGTGTCCTTGGGCTTAACCAAAAAAAAAAGGTGTCCTTGGGTGTTATTGACCAAAAAATAAAATTAGACTTTTGGGTCACATTTATCGGTGGAGATTTGGTCCAGTATTTAGCTCTTCACAAACTATGGTAGAGTTGGTTGACCCAAAAAAAAATAACTATGGTAGAGTTGCGAGTCTAGTCGACCTTAGTATATTGCATGTTTCAATATTTGTAATATGTAATTTGTAGTACTCTAACTATGTCTAAATTTTAGCTTTCAAAAAAAAAACTATGTCTAATTTTTCCATAAAAAAAAACTATGTCTAAATTTATACATTGTTTTGTCAAAAAAGAAAAAAAAATTATACATTGCATGTTTCAATGAAAAGATGCAAATTATTACAGCAAGCAGATTGTTTATCGAGTAAAGATTCTTGAACAAATTTATATTTTAAAACTTTTCATATAAATTTGGAGAATTGTCAGCCCTATGGTTATGGGCCGTACGTATAGTAATTAATATGAATTGTCAAAGACTAATTGATTATTTTATTCATTTTTTGATACATATTTTATTCATTTTTTAAATGTCACCCAAATTAAGAAATATAATTAATAATGTCATTTATATGAAAATTATTTTTATTTCATGTATTATACCTTTTATTCTTTTAATTTATTATAGCTATACAGTAACTAATTAAATAATTCAGTATTTGATAAGATAAACTATATCAACTAAAAAATATTAAAATTTTATTAAAAAATAGTAACTCATCTACATTGTTTTATAAATTGAATTTCTTACTTTAGTTTTCGTTTCCATTTCAAAACTCTTATTATTTCTATAAAAAATTATCATTAATAATTACTTTTTTGTTTAGGTAATAATTACTTATTTAAAGAATAAAAATAAACAAGATGTTATAAGCACATCGATTTATTTATTAAAACATAAATTAGTTACACTATAGAAACAGTTTGAGAAAATAATTAATCTCCTAATAATAATTGCATAAGTACTTAATACTAATACAATTAATTTGTTAATATTATTGTTATTATTTATGTTTTTTACGCTAACAAATGAACAATTATAACGACTATACGAATTTATAAATTAGAATTGAGCAATAAAACAAAATACTAGAACAATTTTTTTTTTAAAACAATATTGATAGGAGTTTTATTTTCTTTTAATTATTATTAATTAATTAATTAATTAATTATCCCTTCACTTGTACAGGTAACAGGGTAGGCAACTGGGAATTCCTATCGCTTCAGTTCGCTTCACTCTCTGCTCCTTTTCTACTTCTCTCTCACTCTCACTCTCTGCTCCACCGCTTCATTCCAATCCCACTTCAAAATTACGAAACCAAACGAAACAGAAACAAACCAAGAAGCATCACTCGTTCGTCTACTTCGCCGGAGACGGAATAAAATGGCAGAGGTTCCGGCGCCGGAGGGTCAGATAAACGGCGCAGTAACGGCGGCGGCACCCAAACCCTCGGAGCCGGTCGGATCGAAGCGGCAGCGAAGGCCCAGCGTCCGATTAGGCGAGATCGGAGACCAGCCGTCCGATTCCCACACTCGCCGCACCACCAAACCGTGGCGTCTCAACTTCCCCAACGCGCCCTCAGGTAATAATAATAAACCCTCGAAGACTCGCCCGTTGACCAATTTGACCTCCGCCTCCGATTTCGGCGAAACCCTAGAAACCGACGACAGAGAAGGACCCAACAACAACAACAACACGGACGGCGTCGTAATTGGTAGCTGGAGAGTGAAGGATTCCAAGAAGAGGGGTTCCTCCTCCAACTCCTCCAAGAGGCCCCGATCATCGAATTGGGTTTCTTCACGAATCGACGAAGGCGATGATGACGTGGACGATGGGTATTATCGTGATTTCGATGCGGACAATTCGGAGAGCCCTATTCATTATTCTACGGAGAATTTGGGCGATGATGAGAGAGAAGCTCACGCGCAGCAGCAGCATTATCATCATCAGGGGCATTTTAGGGATAGGAATAATAATGGGAGTTGTGGTGAAGATGGGGTTAGGATTTGGCTCAATGGATTGGGGTTGGGTCGTTATGCTCCTGTTTTCCAAATCCATGAAGTTGATGATGAGGTTTTGCCCTTGTTGACTCTAGAGGATCTCAAAGATATGGGGATTAATGCTGTTGGCTCCAGAAGGAAAATGTACTGTGCCATTCAGAAGCTTGGCAAGGGATTCTCCTGAGCTAGCTTGGGAGAGGAGAATTCTCAGCCATTGCAAATTTAGATAGATGCATGTCTCTCTCTCAACTCTGATTAGTTTAGTTGCAGAGTATCGTAACTTGTTGGGCTGGCTTTTGGAATGGTTATATATATACGATATAACTGCTAATTTAGTTGAGTTTTCTTGGGTAATTTCTAGGTGTATCATTTATGACACGAGAAAGGGGAACACACATCTTATAAGGAATTCGGGAAGTTTTTGATGTTATGACAAAAAAAGGAAGTGCTCTGTTTGATTTCTCCATTTTATCCATTGGGTAATAAGAGATGAATGAATGAATGAATGCTTATACTTTTGTGGATACTCTCTGCCTGGTTCTCTAGGCCTCTGTTGTATTTAATAGATAGATTTCTACTATTATTCTTCGAGAGTTACTATAGCAGGGGAATCATCAATAAAAGCCATTTTTATTTAACATATCATTTGAGGTAGTATTCTTTTGGTTAAAATAATTGTTTTGTAGATATCAATATCATTGCAGTTTGGTATGTTTTGTACTGTGATTATCCTGTTTAATGAAGTTAATATGCCCCTCTTGTTTAGTTACTGATGTTTATGGGTGCTGCCTCGGAAGCCTTTTTGTTATGTTCTTGGGTGGATGGATGGTTGGATGGATGTTCTATGGTACTGCACAACAACACATTGCATTTTCTCGTCAGGCATGGAGAGTGTGTTAATAACTGGACTCTGTTTCTTTGCAATCATAAATCCAACCCGTAGCCTTTGCCATTTCAGTACCAGCTAACCTGTCAATCTTCTTTCAATCAATTCTTCAAATACTTTCACTCTTCAAACCAAACACCAAGCGACAGGGTGTTCAATACAGGCACAGTAGTGCAAAAAAAAAAAGAATAATAAATCAATCTAGACATGCTTAAAAAATGGATGCAGAGGTTAAAACAAAAGAGTAGCATGATTACCTTTTCCATCACAGGACGTAAAAGTCAAACAAAGAGGAGGCCATGGAAGTTAGGTTGAAGCTGTTTTACACAAATTCCAGCTTCCAAGAGTTACATGAGGCGAGGTACTAGTAGGAGCGACTGGAAGCGAGTGAGCAGAGGGAATAACGAGGGAAAATTGCGGAGTAATAGTAATACTCAGAGAAATACAAATCATCAAATTTAACTAGTCAAAGTTTTTATTTATTAAGTAACATATATTATTTTATATCAGCAATAAATTAAATTTACACTCATTTATTTAATCATCCCACTTGATCGAGTAAGTATAGGACTTCATGGTCTACTAAGGTCTTTCTTTTTAATTTGGTTTCTCGAGAGTATTCTTCCACCTGACCCAATAGATAAGAAACTAATCTCTCACGCTACATAACACAAAGCCACGCTACATAACACAAAGCCAGGAACTTCTAGAATCACATACTTAAAGTACCCCCAAAGTCCTTTTCAGTTGAATCACCACATGTTAGTTCAACTAAAGTTTCTTTCTTGAAATTTAAGCTTGCATCCTCCTCCTAGAAAAACAAGGTAGCTTATCAACATGACTCATCCTTTGCCAACAAAAATGCTCTTTATTATATAGCTAACATGCGTGATTCAATAAAAAAATTGATATTTCCACCATCAATGAGAAAGTTAACTGTCATATTATATACACATGTATCATATATGACAAATCAAGAATGTCTTAAATTATTAATTGCCAATTTGCCATTGATTTTCTGATCAATAGTAGAGATTTCTCATTTTCTCCTTTAAAGTGAGAACTCCCTCTAATTAGAGAGCAAAACTCTTTTTGATTGTATTAGAGATAATATAGTATTTGAGTGCTATACAAGATTCACAATTAATTAACATTTTAAAATTCTCGTACACAAAAAGTATACACCTTTTATGTTAAAAAAGTCAATCGGTTTAGTGGAGTTGCTTCAAATTTGTGGTCACGCGCATATTTTTTAAGTGTAGGATTGCAATTAAAGCACAGAGCTCTGACTACGAACTTCATGCATTATTCCAAGCTTCCCCGTTAAGAAAGTATATATAAGGGATTGATTACTCTTCACGTGTATTTCAACTTTATATCCTTTTATATATCTACAAGAGAAAGAAAAAAAAAAAAGGGGTATTCTATTGATGTCAATTTTGTTGCTCTTTGCCATGCTATAGGGTCGAGGGTGTATGGGGTATATATGTCCCCTGGGTTTGGGATAGGTTAATATGCTCTGCTACGTGTTCGAAATTCATGAGGTTGATGATGGTGTTTAGGCCTTGTAGACGCTATATCTCAGAGATATATGGCCATATATATGGGGATAAATGCTCAAGAACGAAAATATATACCGTGATCGACTATGATTTCTTTCAGAACTTATTATGTATAAGAGCATGTTTACAGTATGAAATCAAAAGATAAATTTTTAACCCAATTACGACCATATATTTGCAGCATGCAGACACACACGAAAAATATTTACAATACAAAAATGAGTTCAAAAAATAATAATATCAAACAGGCACGAGAATTTATTTTATAGATAATCATAGAATAAAACACAAATTGAAATGAGATAGCAAGCTATAGTTACCAGAACATGAAGAAACAAAAGAGAAAAACGGTGGTTTTCTATCAATTATTACAGAGATATATATTTTTCAACCATTGACCAAGAGATGATTTCATGATGTGGATAAAAAATTGTAAATAAAAATTGCATTTTTCTTCAATACTTTATCCCTTCGTAATTGTTTTAATCAAAATACTTGCACATATGGTTAATTTTTAGGGTGTACATATCCAAAATCGATCCAATAAATAAGTACCGTAAACCAATCCAAAACAGTTGCAAACAGATCAAAACTATTTTTTGAATTGTTTTTAAAATTGAATCAAACCAAACCGCAACTTATACAAAAAAAAATTCCACGATTTATTTTACCTATTAAAATGATGACATTCGAGCCTGAGACTAATGAGTTAGATAAACACCACTACATTTTTATTTTGATTAAATTAGTTACTAACCTTAGAATATGACAATTTATTTTGATTAGCATAACACCACCACGTTTTTGACATAATTATTTTTTAAAATTTATAAGCTGGTATTTATTTTTTTGTTTGCACCCATAGTAGCTGGTATTTATTTTAAACAAGGAAAATTGATCATGGAAAAATATAAAAAACCAAAAACCGAATCGATCAAACTGTATTTAATCGAATCGATTATTGATATTTTAACACATTCATAATTTGTTATGAATGTGCTTGTAATATCAACCATTAATTTATTTATCAATCATTAAAATTATTTATTTTACACTCTAAAGTGAATTGCTCGCTATTATAAAAAAAGTGATTTACTTACTTTAGAGGAATCGGATCTCAAATTATGTAGGGATGGGTGTGTAAAGAAAGATATTACGGATATTGATTAAACAGGGAATTCTAAGCGACAGAAAAATTTGAACATAACTTGAAAAAAAAATTGAACATAAAGATTTGTCTTGCGATTTCACCTTTTTTTTTTATGTATATCTTGCGATTTTACTTTCGTTACGAAGCAATACGATAAGTACATAAATACAATGAAATGAAGATTTTTATTCCAATATTTCAATTCTCTTGGAGTAACAGCCGAAGCAAGAATATAACAAGAGTCAGCTCTCCGCATGGCTTGGGACAATACACCTCATTCTTAAGGGGTGTCCTCCTACACATCCTTCTAGCCATATGACTGAGCAGATTCAACAACTGGTACTGCAGCGACCATGGCATTTACTTTTCTGTCATTTTGTACCGCGAGGCTAACCAAGTGGCTGACTTGGCTGGTTTCTTTTTCCCATTCTTTAGATATTGGATTACATGAGTTCCAGTCCCCCCTCCCTCCCTTACGAGATGCATCCCGCTGTTATTGCAGGATTTGGCATGTACCGTCTTTAGTCGTAGAGTTAGGTGTTAGTCTCTCTTTTTGTT
The DNA here is from genome assembly GCA_030159175.1 of Glycyrrhiza uralensis. Lineage (NCBI taxonomy): Eukaryota > Viridiplantae > Streptophyta > Magnoliopsida > Fabales > Fabaceae > Glycyrrhiza > Glycyrrhiza uralensis. Next base: position 48,034,085 of record BRZY01000005.1, read on the forward strand.
TCCCTTGTAGCTAAAAAACGATTTTTTTTTTTTGAAAGGCAAAATAATTTATCAATGAAATGATTGACAAAGCAAGTGCACGAGATGTAGTGTACCCATACAATGTCAATCAATCAATATAATTACAAAAAATCCCTAAGAAAGATGTGTTACATTAATTAGCCTTGCACGAAATGAAATGACCCTAATATATATCCTTGAATGCTGACCGTGTCACAGTTGTGCTAAAATCCACACCATTGGTGTAATGTCTTCTGTTATTGGCTGCATGAGTCCGACCTTCAACCTGGCCTTCATCAGCTAGCGATGTGGGACTTCAATTAAGTGATCATCGGCAATATTGTGGATTAATTAGCTTCTGATTCATGGACATTGATATGATATGGGAAGAGTGAGAAGGTCTGGCATGTAAGACAAGAGACAGTCAACAAGCCATGGATGCCTGCCTGCTATTAAACCAAACCAATTAAAGACAAAGTCCCTAGGATTGTGGTTTTAGCTAGCTAGCTAGGCAAGTCATCCTTGGCTACCAAACATGACTCTTTATCTACATACAAGACCCCTCTCTTCCTCTAATTACCTGAATTTTGATGCCAAACAGTGAATGGCAACACCCCCTATTTATAGCCACCATGCATCATATAATAATGTCACATACAGAAATAACAGCTTATTGGTATATGCTGACCACATATTCCTCATTATCACGAATTAATTCATTACTTCTTTCTTTGCTTCGTTAGCTATATATATTTCCATAACAACGATATGGTTGTTGCCAGACGAAGAGATTATCAAAAGAATATGTTCTAAAAACTAGGAGGGACCATATATCAATTCACATGTCCATCAATATTAACCTGCAGCTAATTGTGTTGCTTTTGTAGGCCATTTTGGTATAGGTTGAAAATGGTAAGTCAACTCCAGGTACTGCGAGGAGTTTGCGCATGTTGATGAACCAAGTTGCAACTGAATATGTTCGTTTTGACATTCACCCTCTTTGAAACTCCTATGATCCTATCAAACTTTTGGACTCGATTGTTACATTTTGTCAGGTAATGTACATTTTCACTTTTTGATATTTATTATTTCTTGCTACCGAAAAGGGATCCATCGTTATCCCCCCCGTTTTTCAACATTTAATTTTAATTTACTGAATATCGAAAATAAATTATATGTATTATGTATTCAAAAAAAAGGTTGAAATTAATTGTTTTTTACTGAAGGTTGAAATTGTTATATCAGGCAATCAAGTAATTATATAATTATTTATATATAATAATGTAATGATCTTATTTTCAAAAAAATAGAAAAAATAAATAATATGCTTAAATGGATGTAATCATTAATTTAATTAACTAAATTTGAAAAGTTTGCCTAATCATTCAGTCAACTAAAAATCATTCAGTCAACTAACATCATGATAAAATAATTTTATTTAAGTGTAAAATCAACAACGTAGTTTAATTTCAAAATTTAATTTTTTTTCTTTCAATTAATTAATTAAATTTAATAATAGTTGGTTTGACATGTAAGAAATTTATTGCATTTAATGATATGTAAATTCGAATCAAACTTTTTTAAATTAAAATTATAAAAATTTATACGTACTATTAAATAAATATGTATAACAGTTTCGTATTATGACTAGTTTAAAAAAATAGAGAGATAAGTAAGATCAAAAGCGTCCTATGTAAAATAAATTAGGCTTAAATGTTTGGTATATGTCAGGCTTTGATTGCACGATTTTTGTGAAATTGATTTAACATTGAATTGGGTCATCTTTAGAATTAATGGTGTGACAAAGACTCTCGTATCATAAACTTTAAATAGCATGTGTTGCATCACATATGTAGTCAAAACCGGGCCGATCGGACCGGTTGGACCAAAAATCAGTCATGTGTCCAGTTTATTTAACCAGAAACTTGGTTGATTTCAAAACCATTGAGAACCGACCAAATTGGCCCAAATCCAATTAAATCTGATTAAAAATTGGTGGCAAGAATCGGTTTGAACCAATTTTTTTTAATTTCTATATTTTTATTTTTAAATTTAAAAAGTATTTTTTAATCGACTAAAGACACATTAATAAGTTTCAAAAATTTATATATCTGAATTTTTTTATCTATATTTGTATTATTAATTATTCCTTAGAATATATAATATGATCAATTTATATTAATTTAAATTTTGAATTGTCTTAATTTCTCTATATTTTATATTAATTTATTATTTAATATAATACATAATTTTAAAAAATATATTCAATCACTACATGTTCAGCCACGGTTCTACTAAGGTTGAATCATTAAACCTTGAATTAGTATCTTCACCAATTCAATAACCAATCCGGTTTTGAAAATATTAATCATAGGTACTCCCTCCGGTCTAAATCTTTGGTAGTTTTAGTTTTTTATTTTTGTCCCAAAACTTTGGTTGTTTTAGGATTTCAAGAGATAATTTATCACATTTTTTCAACTATACCCTTAATATAATTAATAAATTTTGAGTGGAGAAATAATTTGGATAGTTGAGAATGATGAATAATAAATAGGGTCATTTTAGTCTAAAATTTGTTCAATTAATTATTTCTTAATCTATGTGTCAAAACCTTAAACAACCAAAGATTTAGACCGGAGGTAGTATCACTTTGTTTACTTTGAGAAATTTTCTTACAATACACAATACCCACTATGATAGGGTAGTCTGACTCTATTATATCAGTTTCACGTATACGTAGTTGGTAACAAATTATGTAGTGGTGGTGGCCGGGTGTGTACAGAAAGTTAGATAAATGCAGATCTTAATTAAACAGGGAATTCTAAGGACATAATAATTTGAACATAAAGATTTGTCTTGTGATTTTACTTTCGTTGGGAAGCAATACGATAAGTACATTTTTTTTAAACAATACGATAAGTACATAAATACCATGAAATCAAGAGCTTTATTCCAATTCAATTCTCTTGGAGTAACAGCCGAAGCAATTGCATCATTATTCAACGCAACATTTTTTTTTGAAAGGCAAAATAATTTATCAATGAAATGATTGACAAAGCAAGTGCACAAGATGTACCCATACAATGCCAATCAATATAATTACAAAAAATCCCTAAGAAAGATGTGTTACAATTAGCCTTGCACGAAATGAAATGATCCTAATATATATATCCTTGAATGCTGACCGTGTCACAATTGTGTTAAAATCCACACTATACACTACAAGAATAAATGGATGTATGTAACGGAAATTATTCAGGGCCATATGACTGTAGGTAATTTTTTACTTTTCTACGGTTTTGGCCGTAGGTAAGGAGATAAGAGAGAGAAATTTGAATTTTAAAACTACCTACGGCTATAGCCGTAGGTAATTTCATTTTTTTTAAAGAAAAAATGAAATATGTATTTAGAGAGGGCCTAAGCCGTAGGTAACCTTCAATTTTTTAGAGACGGTCAGAGGCCGTAGGTAATTAAAACGCGGGAACTGATGTCTACGGCTTAAGCCGTAGGTAAGTTACCTACGGCCACGTGGCCGTTGCTGCCTCTTAGTATACGACCCCCCAACCCCCAACACCCACAACCCCTCGGCTTCCCCACTTTCGACCCCTCTCTCAAACCCTGTTCTCTCTCAATCTCTTTTCTCGTCAAGCTCCGGCCACCACTGCCCTCAAGCTCCGGCCACCACCGCCCCCCGTCCAGAGACGGCCTCCCTCCTTCCTCCCTTAGATCGCTCTCTGTTCATCCCTGTTCTCGATGCCTCTCTCCCTGTTTATCCCCAAATAAAGCCCTCCGTCCCTCTTTCCCTGAAATCGCCGCCACCGCCACCGCCCTTCCTTGGCCACCACCGCCACCGCCCTCAAAGAAGGTTAGTCTCTCTCACGATCTGCCTCTCTCTCACTCTTTTTTTGTCTATCATAGACCACCGCCCTCAGATCGCTACCCCCACGGCCAATGACGCCCTCACCGTTCTCCGTCATGGTCGTCCCGCCACCGTTCGTGCCATTTTTCTCCACTGCGAGCCCATTGTCTCCCTCCGTTCATTCTGCGAGCCCGTTCCTCTCCGTTCGTTCTGTTTGCGGTTTCAGGTTCCTCCTCCTCTCTCAGGCTTTGGGTACGTTGCGTCTGTTTGTTGTGCGTTTTACTGTTTTTACTGTTTAATGGGTTTTTATTATTTTTTAGATCAAATTGTTGTTGTTACTGGTTGGAGCTGCTTCATTTTCAGACCGAAGAGCACACACACGGCTTGAGAGAGGATTGTTGTTCAAACCCACTCAAGTAGTATAAATCTAATAATAAAATGTTAAAGTTTTTTTTCTCTGAAATGAAGATGAAGTTGAAAAATTGTGTTTTTTAGCGTATTGTGATTTGATTCTAAACTGGGTATGAGTTTCTGAATTATGATTTACTTTCCTTGTTTCTGGTTATTTGAATTTCGTTTTATTGTGTTTTTATTCAGTTTATCTAATATAATTAATTGCTTTCTATTGTAATCATCCATCCTTGTTCATTTCTGTGAATAATTTTGTTTTAAATCAGTTCATCTGAATTGTTTTGTTTCATACTTGTAGGTGTTAATTAATTGTATTAGCTTCTAACAACTATTGGCTTTCATCTTTTACTCTTTTTTCAATAGCAATTTGATGTGAGAGGAATGCATGCTGTTTCTAATTGCTTTCATACTTCCTGATCAGTTAGTTATCTCGAGATGTTGTTTTTGTTTTTGTGGGCCTTTTCTTTTTCTTTTGGACTGAGAAATCATCTTTTTTTTTTTTCCTTTTCCTTTTGCTATTTCCTACTCTGGAGTCAAGCATAACCTGAGTATAGATAGATCTTCCTATAATCCTATGGGTCATGATGTTATATATGCTCGTAGTTGATGCTGAGGCAATGGTTCTGCATTTTTGGTAATAAGATATCCTACTAAATGTAAACTGAATGCAGACTTGTTACTTGATTATTTCTCATTGTAAATTAGGATTTTCTAAATGTGCATTGTTTTGGTCACAATAATACTTTCCATGGGTGAATAATACTTTCCCTCCCCTATTCTCTATTGTTCTTTTTTTTTTGGTTTTGTCTTCCACTGATTTGAGGAAGACAAAACCAGAAGGAAAACCGGAAGGAAGGCTGAGGCTCTTTGTTTCCTCTTTTGTATTTACTCTTGTTTTCTGTTTTTTGTATTTACTCTTGTTTTCTGTTTTTTGTATTTACCTTGCATGTTCTCTTAGGGATTGTAAATTCACATTAGGCTTAGCTACATATCCTAGACTGCTGTGGTTATTGAACTGATGTTGTTGGTGATTATGTTGGTTTATTATTCAATAACAAAACATGATCAAGCACAAATGTATGGCACATAGCAAATAAGAACACACAATAGAGCACATGGTTTTCTTGCTTATCCTTCCTCTTTGATTGTTTCTCAAAGGAAGTGACAGAGATAGTTATGTTTTGGCAATTTTATATGGGTTGAAGTTTTTTTTTTTTGGGTCAATAGATGGGTTTAAGTTTGAGGTATGCTGAATGGGCTAGTACTATGTATGTAGAGTAGTGGTGTGACTAGTTAGTTAACTGTTGCTCTTGTGAAGTAGCAAAGCATATTTATTGTTTTAGGTTGTTATCAATGGACACTTGAGTATGCTTATGGACAATTAATTGAGGCTTTCTTCTATCCTTGAAAGCATCCTTGAAAACTTTGTGATTATGCTGCCAAAAATCATGTATTCATCCCAAAGGGACAGGATATTTTAACACAAAGCATAAAGAAATTTCAGTGCATCATATTCTGTGAATTATTGACTGTTCTTTGGCACTAATTTTTTTTGGTTTATTACACTATATTGATTATCTGTAGGTAGAGGTGTGATTCAACTTGTCACTTTGGTAGTTTCCTGGTTCTATTTTGCAAGGACCTAACAAGTATGGCTCTAATCTTCTCTCTGCAAGTGTAAGATGTGATATAGTGTTTTTTATCTTTGCCATTAATATTCAATTTAATGATTCTTGTTGTGAATATTTTAATTATTTTATTATTTAATTTAATTTCAGATTACAACTTGGTATCACCGGTAGAAGCAAGACAATGTCCTCCTGTTAGTCATGAATCATGGAGTTAGGAACCATCAAGATCTCTATTTTACTATTTTATATTTAAGGACTTACTATGTAGCTTTTTAGGTATTGACTCTTATGGACAGTATTAGATAGCTTTTTAGTTTATTTTGTATTTCAGTTGATATTTTATTGTATTTAACTTAGACAACATTGGTTTAATATAATATTAATTTTGCTCTTTTCAATTAGTGTCTTTATTTTAATAGAAGTATCATATTAATAAGAAAAATTAAAATGATTAATTATTGAATAATAATTAACTAATTATAAAATAAAAAAATAACTAAATAAATAATAAATTTAATAAAAAGAATAACTAATTAGTTTAACATAATTATAAAATAAAGATAATTTAAAAATATAAATAAAAAAGCTACATTGGTCACCTACGGCTTTTGGCCGTAGGTAATTACCTAGGGCCTGGAGCCGTAGGTAATTACCTAGGGCCATGAGCTGTAGGTAATTGCTCATGGCCCTAGGTAATTACCCACGACTTTTTAAAGAAAACCCTCGCTAAATATTTGCAATGAGCGATTTATCCATCGAATTCAGGTCGTCTCTCAGCCGTAGATAATTTTTCATTACCTACTGCTTTTTGCTTCTACCTACGACTTTTGGCCTTGACTAAATCGCATTTTTCTTGTAGTGATAGGTGTAACTTCCTCTGATATTGGCTGCATGAGTCCGACCTTCAACCTGATCACAAGATCACACCTGGTGTATATTTAACACCCGCAGTGTGAATTACTTGCTGTCAAAACCGAGCGCAGATTAAACCATATCCACACAGCACTCAAAACCTGTAATTGATGCAGACATTTTCCAAATCAAATAGCTCGATATTAAGCCCACAGATAGATCCATAACAGTATTAAATCAACGCAACATAAACTTCCTGAAATTAAATCAAGAGCTGCATTTATTATGTACCTAACAGGGGTGGTGTATATATGCTATGACAGAAACGCATGGCCTTCATCAGCTAGCGGTGTGGGACTTCAATTAAGTGATCATGATCAGCAATATGAAGTGGGAAGAGTGAGAAGGTCTGGCATGTAAGACAAGAGACAGTCAACAAGCCATGGATGCCTGCCTGCTAATAAACCAAAAACCAAGACAACAAATTGAAGTCCCAGGAATATTGTGGTTTTAGCTAGCTAGGCAAGTCATCCTTGGCTACCAGACATGACTCTTTATCTACATACAAGGCCCCTCTCTTCCTCTAATTACCTGAATTTTGATGCCAAAACAGTGAATGGCAACACCCCCTATATATAGCCACCATGCATCATATAATAATGTCACATACAGAAATAACAGCTTATTGGTATATGCTGACCACATATTCCTCATTATCACGAATGAATTAAATGTTATTTGGCCTGGCCTCATTAATTCATGACTTCTCTCCTTGCATCGTTAGCTATATCATACCATCACTGCTGAGCCAAACGAAGAGATTATCAAAAGAATTTGTTCCAAAAATTAAACTAGGAGGGACCATCCATTAATAATTCACATATATCCTGCACCATTATTATTTATTAACCTGCTAAGTGTTGCTTTTCAAGGCCATCGTCGTGGCAGGGTTGACAATGGCGAGTCAACTCCAGGTTCTGCAAAGAGTTTGTTTGTTGATCATATGGACCAGCTTGCAACCGAATATGTTCCTTTTGAAATCCCCTGCACCCTGATCTCTTAACCTCATCAAATTATCAATCCTCTATACTCGATTGGTACGTTTTATTTAGTATTATTATGGTCATGTTTGGATGCAAAAGTTCTAGTTTTTGACTTATAAAGAAGTTAGTCTTATTTTACATCTTAATTTTATTATATATGCAAAAAAGAAAAAATTGTTAAATGATAATTAATAAATAGATAGGTGGTTCTAGAGAAGTTAAAAAAAATAGTTTTTAAAAATGTGAACAACAAAAGTTAATTTCAACTCATGTGAGAAGTTGTTAGTTAAAAAATACATAGAAATACTTTTGGAGAAGTTTATCCAAACTGGACTTAATACTTTCTCAGTTATTTTCTAGCTATCTAAAGGGATGTTAGAAATATGTTAATGTATACCATGAGATTTAGAACACCAAAATATTTATCATAAATCATAGTATACCTCTTGAAAATATTATCACAACAAATCAATTAGCCTCGCGAAAGAATCATATACACACATGTATACATTAGGAAATATAGTAGTACTCAAATATAAATAAAAAAATAATTATTTTGCACTAATTAAGAATATTAGTTAAATTTTTTAATTTCATTAAAAAATAAACTTTATTATCTAAATTGTCATTAATAAAAGATGTCATTAAAATTAAAATTTGAAATAAAAAATATATTTTATAGATGAATTCATCAAATAAAATAAAATAAATTAAGATTTATTTATATTTTAAGTAAGGAGTGTAACAAAAGAGGTATGGTTGGAATTGCGAGCCTATGAATACATGTGCTCATATTATTTGTCAACTCAAATAAATGGTGCACATCTCTCAATCCACACACCATTTAAAAAACTTTAGAATATTGTTTATTAAAAATAGAAAAAAGTCAATCAGTTTAGTCGAGTAGCTTCAAAAATGTGGTCACTTACATATTTTTCAACTGTTGGATTGCAAAGCACGGAAGTCTGATTACAAACTATACATGCATTATGGTTCCAAGCTTCCCCGTTAAGAAAGTATATAGAAGGAAGGGATTGATTATACTCTTCACGTTCATTGATGTCAATTTTGTTTCTCTTCGAGTGCTATTGAGTCGGGAATATTATTGGACTGGATATGCCATATGGGGTTCTTCACTTCTTCTACCTGCCTCTCTCAGTGCCCCCACTTTTTGTTCTCAATTATAGGCATATTTCATGTGAAGTATGAAATATATATGTAAGCTTTTTTTTTTTACTGAAAAAATATATGTAAGCTGTTGTGCATTGATTATATATGTTTAGTTTGGATATAAGCGTAATTATAAATCCGGGTGCATGTAATAATACATTTTTCTTAATGTTGTTTTATGAATATTTTTTTAAAACCAGTTTGATAAAATCACGAAATCTTATCATATATAGTTCAGTCTATTTAAAATTTTAAATCGCCATGAGACTAATGCTTATTCGTTTGTTGAAGCACATAGTTTTTGATAAATTTTAGGGAAAAAGTTGCAATTTGATACAATTCCAAATAATGTTAAAAATGAAACGAAATAAATTAATTTTACTAAACTAAATTTAGCAAAATAAAACTATAATTTTATCTAAATAAAATAACTTTTACGGTTTTACCGAACACAAAAAGTAAAGAGGAGATTTGATGGCCTTGTTTTTACAAGGATAAAAGTATCCTGACAATTAATAATCAATAATATTTAATTACGTATTCCATTTTTATTATGATTTTTTCTATATTTTTTATTATGAATATTATTACATATTCAATGATTTGAAATATAAATACAAAATAATTTATTATTATTATTATTATTTTGGTCAATAGGTATTTATAACATGGGAAAAACCCAATACAAAATAATTTATTATAAAAATGGACCGAATTGATCCATCGCGGCTTCACTCCAATTTGCGAGAGCCAGCCCAAATCAATTGAATCGGGCCGTTTTGATAGCTACAAAGACTTGGACCAAAAAGGAAAAGACAGAGTTAGTATTTTTCTTTTCTTGTGAATGAGATAGAATGTGAGAGCAGTTTTAATAAACAATTTATTTAAGTACTTATGATATCAGTGTTTATCATATAAGAATTTATATATAAATTATTTTTATAATAAAAAATGAAATATAATAAAATTGTTTCAATATAAATTGTAAACTATTTTAATAACTTATTTTGAGAAACTTATAAAAATAAATCTAAAATAACTTATAAATTAGTCGTAAGATATTTTTATAAACTCTATAAAATATTACCACAAATACTCGTATCAATAAATAAATTATATATAAATAAATCCAAATACACCCGAAATAGTTAAGAAAATCCATTAAATATTTGTTCTAAGTTTTTTTAACTTGCAAAAGTGTGGAGTACCCACTACGTACTCTGCATATACGCTGAGTTTGCAGTGTGTGTGGGAGAGAGTGTTGCGAAATGAGGAGTGTGAACACAAGAAAGTCAGCACAGCAGTAAGGGGGAAAAAGAGCCAAAAGCACACGGCATGGGATGGGATTAGAGAGTAGAGACTGGACCTGGGAACTTTCGCTGTCTGGGAGTCAGACTCACACCGCTTCCTACCTCTACCTGTTCCTCCCATCAATTAATTGAATTGAAGATACTTAATTACTTCTTCCGTCTTTGATTATAAAAAAATTTTATTTAATTTTTTTTATTAAAAAAATTAGTTAATATAATTTATAGTATTAAATATATCAATAATTTATATTATATTTTTAAAATTATTCTTAATAATAGTATTTTTCTATTTTTACTTTCTATTTTTTATTTAATTAATATATTTCTATCTCTCTCTTTCAATAAATAAGAGTAATTTAGGTAAAAATTAATTAATATATGACACATTTTTAAAAATCTCTTATAAAAAAAGACAAATAAACTTACACAAAATCTTTTATAATTAAGGACGGAAGAAGTAAATGCAATTAGTTGTAATAAAAGCCTGGAGTCTAACTTCTAAATATCGCCTCTCAACCACGCTCATTTATTGTGCGTGTGTGTTACTGTTACCTACCTCGTGTCCATCACCACGTGCTTAATATTCAGTTATACTGCTAATTTACATTTTTGGAATTTATATGGCTCTCTTTCTCTTCCGAAAAAATAAAATAAAATTGGTTGATATAATTAATTAAATTAACTGATAAATATAAAATAACATACAAATTTATACTTTTATGTATATATTGTTTAATTTAAAATAAATATCATTTTCAATTTTTTAATTTATTTTCAATTATTTACTAGCACCGTAAAAGTTAGAATATTAGTTTTATTATTTTCTAATTGTTACTTTTAATGCTTTTGAGATGTCTTGAGAACTTTTTAAAATTAGAGCATCTTTAATGCTATAATTCACTTTTGGGATTTTATTAAGGATAGCAAAGTGGGCCAATCCGTCTCGCTCTGTCATCAATTGCCTAAAACTGAACGGGGCAGGGTGGGTTAGATTTGATAGGTGGGTTGAAAGTACCAACCCGTCCCGCGTCCGCAGTGGGTTGGCCCACCATCAATAGAAAAAATTTAAAAATAGAAAAAATTAACAAAAAAAATATATATAAAGGTAGGTTGGCAGGTTGACCCGTCAAAAAATATTTAAAATATAGAAAAAAAACACAAAAACATAAAAAGTTGATTAAAAAACAAAGTCGCAACCGACGGGCTAACCCGCCCCACCCTGCCGTTGGTATGCATTCTTAGCGGGTTATACAGGGTGGTCAGAACGGGTTGACAGGTTGATAATCCCAACCCGTCCCGAAAAAAAAGAGATTAAACGGGTCAATCTAATAGGTCGAACCGGTTTGCCATCCTTAGACTTTTTATTATTTAGAAATGAAATTGATGATGTTATTTCTATTATGAGAAGATTCAATTAATGCCAATTTCTTTTAGAAGAAGATATAAATTGATCGAATAGTCAAAGTGTCAAACACATTACCCACTCTTTGAATCATTTCATTCGTTGTTACAGTGACAATCCCAACAAGCACACAAGACACAACACTACGGGGAACAGACAACAATGATATCTATACATCCAAATCCTTACACAATCATTAAGACGATCAGCATGATCCTCCTGCGCTAATCAAAAAGATTTACTAGTGGCATCGGATAAACCCATATCTGGTTTACATAAAAAAAAAAACTGAGAGAATCAAAATCATTGTAATAATTAGCGCAGGATGAATTTACTACCTTGTTTGTTACTACTACCATTCGAAGCCGTAGAATAGAACATGAAACGCGGGTGTGACGCTAAGCCGGTAAGCATAACCGGGAGTAGCTGGCGGGAATCAAGCCCCAAACACCCCACAAGGCGAGTGTGTTGCACGCTCCAAATCCGGATCCTCTCTTTTTCCCGCACAGTCCTGTCTGTCCTGTTGGCTGTTTCTATATTTTGTACAGTTAGTTCCTTCTCACTCACATCACAACTCACATATTCACATAGCAGAAGAAGCATGAAGCCGAAGGAATCAGCAGCGGAAGCAGACCCGATCAGCGTGTGCCTCCACGTCCTTAGTTCACTCCTCGACGACGAAATCCCCACCGTCCACCACTTAAAAGGCAAGTGGTCCATTGCCGGAGTCAAACTCACCCACCTCCAAACCCACCTCGCCGACTTCTCCTCCGAGCACCCCAAATCCTCCACCTCCAACCCCCTCTCACTCGACCTCCTCCACTCCATCTCCCACACCCTCCACGACGCCGTTTCCCTCGCCCGACAGTGCCAGTCCCACTCCCCCGACCTGCCACGTGGCAAGCTCCACACCCAGAGCCACCTCGACTCCCTCCTCGCCACCCTCGACCGCCACGTCACCGACTGCGACATCCTCCTCCGCAGCGGCGTCCTCTCCACCCTCGACTCCGCCCCCGCCACCAACAACCCCTCCAAGAGAGAGGCCGTTAGATCCCAATCCAGAAACCTCATCGCCCGATTGCAAATCGGGTCGCCCGAGTCCAGAGCCTCCGCGATGGACTCCCTCCTCTCCCTCCTCCACGAGGACGACAAGAACGTCACCATCGCCGTGGCACAGGGTGCGGTTCCAGTCCTCGTCCGCATGCTCGATTCCTCACCGGAGATGAAGGAGAAGACCGTCGCCGCTATCTCCAGAGTCTCCACGGTGGACAGCGGCAAGAACGTGCTCCTCGCGGAGGGGCTTCTTCTTCTCAACCACCTCCTCAGGGTTCTGGACTCCGGGAGTGGGTTCTCTATAGAGAAAGCCTGCATCGCTCTTCAGGCGCTGAGTTTCACCAGGGACAACGCCAGGGCTATTGGTTCCAGAGGTGGAATCTCGTCGCTGCTTGGGATCTGCCAGGCTGGCACACCCGGTTCACAGGCATCAGCTGCAGCGGTTCTGCGGAATCTTGCCAGATTCGCCGAAATAAAAGAGAATTTCGTGGAGGAGAATGCGCTTGCTGTTCTATTGGGTGTGGCTTCTTCTGGAACTTTACTGGCAAGGGAAAACGCGATTGGATGTGTCGCTAATTTGATTTCGGAGGACGAGAGTCTTAGGGTTTCGGTTGTTAAGGAAGGCGGCGTGGAGTGTGTGAAGAATTTCTGGGACTCGGCTCCACAATTTCAAAACCTCGAGGTTGCGGTTGAGGTTTTGAGGCATTTAGCTTCGAGTGGCCCCATTGCTGAGGTTCTGGTTTCGGAAGGGTTTGTTATGAGGGTGATTGGGGTGCTGAATTGTGACGTTCTGGCGGTTAGAATTGCGGCGGCGAGAGCCGTTTATTCATTGGGGTTAAATAGCAGCAAGACGAGAAAGGAAATGGGGGAGTGCGGGTGCGTTCAACCTCTGATTAAGATGTTGGATGGGAAGGGTGTGGAAGAGAAAGAATCTGCTGCGATGGCATTGTCGGTGCTGTTGCTACACCCCGGGAACAGGAGCATTTTCCGCAAGGACGAGAGGGGGATAGTGAGTGCCGTTCACCTGTTGAACCCTTCTCTGCACAACCTGGATAAGAAGTACCCTGTTTCGTTGCTCGTCTCGCTCTTGCATTCCAAGACCTGTAGGAAGCAGATGGTGGCGGCGGGGGCTTGTGTACATACGCAGAAGCTCGTTGAGATGGATGTCCCCGGGTCTAAGAAACTCTCGGATAGCCTTGGTCGTGGTAAGATATGGGGAGTTTTTGCAAGACCTTAGAAGAGAATCAAGAGATAAACATGCATTAACTTAATTACTCTCACAATTTCCGAAATCATGGTACAGGAACAACCGATGATTAATTCATTGATCTGTATGTATGATAGGCGTGTTCAGGTTTTAATTTTTATTTTCTCCCCTTCTTTTTTTCTTGTAATTAGTAATAATTGATGTTTTATTTCTCAAGTATGTAGAGGTGAAGGTGAGTTTTGTCAAATGATGATTTATCTGGGATCAACTTGTGTTTATGTTTAGGAGCATGATAATGATAATGATGATGAAGTACATGATTTTCCATTGTTTTGGCTCAGCTGGGTTGCATTGCATGTATTGGGATAGTTCATAGTTAATTAATTGCAAAAATGATTGACTGACATAGGATGCTTTTTATTTATTTGTGCGATTGAGCCATCAATGTTCAGACTGGAAATGCCATTTTCAATGTAGGTTTCCAGTATCATGTTCAGATGTCTAACATGGCTAGAACAGAATATAGAAATAAAAATAAAGCTTACCATAGATTTAATGAATGAAAATGAAGATTCTGTTTTACTTTTTTAAAATAATAAATACCCAAGGTTAGTCTATTTCATCTTTTGCCATCAATCAATTCAAACATAAAAATACTCCTAGTATATATGTTCTATTCAATAATTGGACTGATTCTGTAATGGCTAGGCAGTAGCTATGAGCCCATGACTTGTGTTTGTATATTGATGCGTTCCGGAACAACACCAGTCCGAATCAAAGAAACTTCTCTTATTTGCCTTCCACAGATCATAAATTCTTTTACACCGGCGGGGTTACACGTTCGTGGAAATCCCAGGATCCAGATCACCATTGAATAGGGAGGGAGGGTGCTTGCTCTCATTGTACTTTCGCGTGTTTGGCTCTGAACCCATGTGTGGCATATCCTCTTATTATAAATAAATATTTACCTATTAATGTGCTATCTTAGGTCTTGCTTTCTTTGGTGACTTCTTTATCACGGGTTACATACATTTCGTTGATGTCCACATCATACCCATCCTTAAAACTGATTTCATCACAAGTAAATGTTTCTTTGGCTTTGCCTCATTAGTATTGGATCATTAGATTAGTGGTAGAGGGTTTGATACTGTGGGATTTTCATTTCCCTTGGTGTCTTTTTGGTGGATGTAGAGACATGACTACTGTCTGTGAGTGCCATGTGCATTTGTTCTTGACCATGTGCATATGGTCTATGGATTGCCCAAATTGCAGTCTTCTTGTCTGTTGCTCTAACACATCAAGACCCTACCTTTAATCTTTTCCCTCGCCTTCTACACTCCTGGGCTTGTCCTTACTCATTAAACAATTTTCTGCTGAAGTCCCCTCCCAGTGAATCGATGAATTAAAATTAAAATTTTCCTTTGCTGCGTTGTCATTATCCTAAAAATACGAAAATTGGTAGTACAAGATACTCCACCAGTATATGATGACAGCTATATGTGGGGAATCTTCAAATTCTGTGTGCCAACTGTAATGTGTATATATATATATATATATGACGCAAATGAAATAAGAAAACCTTCATCTCTGTATTCAATACAATGGAAGTTGTTGTTTTTCCTGTGTCTGGTTATGGAATTGGAAACGGATTTTTCATATTAAAATTTTAGATTTTTTTTTACGGGTATGAATATGAAATAAGTAAACTTTTTATCAAAAAAAAAAAAGTAAACTTTTTATCAAAATCTGTAAATATTTATAAGAAATTGAGAAAAGAGACCGACACAAGTACACAACAAATTATTCATGTATTACCATGTAACTGTGTGGAGTTGTGTTCATATTAATTATATTTTATTTCATATTTTATAAAATAGTAAAAAATTTTGTAAGAGAATATAATATTTTTCGTAAATTAAAGAGGAAAGATCATGATTCATAAGTGAGGAAAGTACAAAATTTGCTGCAACATCCCTGTGGTAACCAGGAAGGATAGTGAGGATAGTTGGAAAAGCCAAATTGTGACTCGCATCAACATAAATTCAGACCTTGTTGTTGATATATAAAAGCCTCTTTACAAATGTAAGCCAGGGAGATCACGGAAAAGGTTGATTCAACTTTCCAGGCTGCAAAAAAACAAGTAGATAGAATCATGTGGGAATCAAATGATTGCTATCTTATTTGCCTGCCGTTGAAAGCGACAGGTCTGCATGCTAAGTTTGGTACGTTCAATGATTACGTACGGTTGATACCAATAGAAGCAAAATAGTAATAGTAACTGAAGAAAAAAATTGCGGATATATAGTGTTATTTTTTTGAAGCAAATTGCGGATAGTTAGCAGCATAGCACTCTTTATTGTTTAATAAAAATACATTAGGAGTATTTTTTTTCACACCCCCCCCCCCAATGCTCACAAAGTCCGATGGGGTCTTGGTAGTGTCCATTGTGCTCGTTGCCGGGGCATGGAGGAATCCATTATCCATGTGCTGAGAGACTATTCTCTTGTCTCTGAAGTCTGACATCATTTGGTGAAGGTTGGAGACCGAGGTCGTTTCTTTCAAGGGAACCTATAGGAGTGGTTATACCTCAACCTGTATCAAGGCCAAAGTGATTTGGAGTGGGTGGTGGTGTGGGCCACAAGTTGTGCAATGATCTAAAAATAGAGAAATAAAAGGGTGCATGATCCCCATTTCGTAACGCCTTTTAGGCCTTAGGATGTCATTCTGGAACATGTCCACTTTTACCAGCAACCAAATTCGATCATTGAGAGCCCTAGCGAAGATTGTAGGGCTTGGAAGGACATCAAATGGAACCCACCGACGCCAGGGTGGGTGTGCTTAAATTTTGATGGTGCATCTAAGTCTTCCTCTAACTTGGCTGGGTGTCGTGGGCTCCTCCGAGGCGAGCATGGTGAGTGGATCAGTGGATATGTTCGTTGTCTAGGTAACACTTCGGCGTATGTCACGGAACTATGGGGGGTGTATGAGGGGTTGAAACTGGCTCATGACCTGGGAGTTCGTTTTCTTGAGGTCCAACTAGATTCCTTGGTGGTGGTGGGAAGCATTACTGGTAGCGGTATTGGAAGAACTGCAGGATGGACTCTCCTTCGTAACATTAAGAGGCTTATTTGCTTGGATTGGGAAGTTAAGTTCTTGCATGTGTTTAGGGAGGCCAATAGAGTAGTTGATGGGTTAGCAAATCTTGGGTGTGACTGTAATGGGTTAAGGATTTTTTGTGAGGGACCTTCCAATCAAATAGGACAATTGTTAGCTGATGATGCTAGAGGGATCTCCTTCCCTCGTCGTGTTGCTGTTTAGTTATTTTTTCTTTTGGGCTTTTTAGCCCCGTTGCAACTCAAAAAAAAAAAATACATTAAGAGTTGTCTAAAAAAAATTAAGATACTTATTCTTTTTTTTTTTTAACCTAGATCAGGGTATTCTCAGGCACATGCAGGGACTAATCCCTTCGAATTGGGTAGCTGAGAGAGACTCGTACTATCTCACCCAAGCCTCCGGCAGTAGATACCGACTCTATCTGATAATATCTGTCACTTTTGGTATTTCCACTTGTCCCAGATCACAAATTATTTATCATTATCAGATATCATGACAATATTAATTTCATTTTTTCAATAATAGTCTTATTTAATAAGTGTAACTAAATTAGCCTCTTTCACCTATGACTAATTTGTAATAAGTGTATCTTAGTCAAGAAAATTTATTTTATCATTGTAATTAGTGCAATTTATTTTTTCTCTAAATAATGTGTGTTTATTGCTTAATCTTTAAAAATAAATAATGAGACGGTGGGAGTAGTTGAATTATAACGAGGATAATTATAAACGTTCAAGACCAGGGTACCGGGAAAGAGTGACACAATTGGTTGTATTTATAGAGACACCCTAATTGAAGTACAGTACTCAACAAAATCAACTTAACCAAGGACAAAACCAGGTGTAAATTCAGGCTCGTAATAAAATCAAGAGTTTACCCATTTTGTAATAATTTACTCAAACTACTACAAGTTTGACAAAAAGAGAGACACATTGCTGTAATTTAGCCCTGCTCTGTACAGACCAGTGGTTCCAATATTATCTGTTTTCAGTTGTCACTCTCTTCCTTCACAAGCGTGATGCTATATTTCTGTTTTGGCCACAGCCTCTCAGGCCTCAATCATAGGAGAGCAGAATCACACTTAATAAAGGGTCAAAGAAAGTACTATGAATCAAATATGGACAGCAACTATGTAATTTACAAATTTTAAGTTAAATGGAGGCAGATGCCCCAAAATTCAAAGAAGAAATGAATCATATATATATATACAATATTTACAACTATATATACAAAAACCATTGAGAGAGATACATTGGTATTTCAGCTGCTGATGTCGAAGTATTTTGGATTAGATGGGAAATGATATTCCACATGTAACTGCAACATGAAATAATCACTAGATGAGATAAAGAGAAATCAAGGAACCAAGAAGTGCAATGATCTTTAAGAAGATTAGCATCATATAGCTCAAGACTATTAACTGAACAAATAAAAGAAAAAGATTGAAGCTATTATTTAACAAATCATCGAGGTTGGTCGCAGTGGCACAATCTCATGATAACCCAAAAGCAAATTCCTAAGGATATGAAATACAAAATGACCTACATATTTCCCAAGTTATTAGTGTATATATGAATGCATTAAAACCACTTTAGATATGTATTTACATTTACATACCTTGCCTTCATCAGAATCTGAATGGCGCTGAGGAAACACTACCCTCGTATCATCGTACAAGTAGAAACTTCTTTCGTGTTCATTGTCCATAATATTTCTAGCTTCTGCAGATAGAGGGTCAGATTTGCACGGAGGAACAGACCTCGAACGTTTCTTAGGAAAAGGGCACATAAAGCGAAGGTGAAGAGCATAAAGGAGGGTGCCATTGTTAATAGCATTGTTGTTGATCTTTGAAGGACCATTCAAAAATTTGTCTTCATCAACAAGGCAGGTGCTTGAACTATAATTTTCTTCCTTACCAGTCTTGGTACATGCAAAACTATCCATCTCTCCACATTTTGAGGTCAGAAGATCTTTATCGGTACTTTGACTGGTATTTGAGATCAATGAGGACTTGGCATCAACATCAGAATCTGTTTGGATATCTTTTCCAGTCATAGACATCGATGTAGATGAGGTTAGAGTGATCTTTTGCCGCAAGAATGTCTGCTTAGATGAATACAGGCAAAGCACATTACACGTGAATTGGTAAAAATTTTGGTCTAAGAGCTGTGTATAGGATGGGGAAGAGATAACAGGTCCATATTGTTCATATTTAAATAAAACATACAGTTTCAAATTAAGTTAACAAAAAATGACCTCATGGGCTCAAAAGGTTTTGCAGAATGACCATGTAAGGCATGATGGCACCAGGTAGGATTAAATTTACTAAGTCATGCAGTCCAAATGAGAACTTTCTCATCTCCATTCAACATATAAGAACACACTAATAAAAATTTATGCAATTATATTCTATTATACAAGAAGGAGAGCCTTCAACACTGAGGCTGAGGTGTGACTCTGTTCAGTTGCACCAAGTAGCTCACATTGACCATTGAACTGCTTAAAATTTGGACTACTTGAGCTACTTGAGCTTGAAGCATGGACAATGTACATACCACATACCATATCCAGAAATTCAACTTTTTTTGTTAAAAGACTGGGAATGGAAATGATCAAACTCTAGACCGCTTGGTCATGGAAGCTATGACATCATTTCATGAATCAATTCTCCCAAAGGCTTAAGCTATTGGGTGAAGGGACATGAATGATTTTCTATATTACTTATCTAACCCATTGTTAAAGTAGATGATTATATGACATGCAAGTGGATGATTGCCTGGTGACAGAACATTGAATATGATAAATTCACCCAATCCTACCTTGGTACCGGCTGGCATGTCACTCAAATCATAATTGCAAAAGAAGGTGTGAATAGGTGTCCTCTCTGGATTGCTGAGAACCTGCAGTTAGGTCAATCAGTTTGTCACACACAAGTTGGTACAACTATGTAGAATTCACATGTTAACACAGAATGTAATTGATAAGCTAGCCATCTAATAGTTGTTTCTACATGGTATTGCTGCCATGAAATTCAACACAAGCCACAAACTATTCATCTACCAGCATGACTTGTCACGCTTCCTCAGGCAAGTTTATCATCATAGCAATAATATTGATCGGGGTACATCATGTATGTTTATCATTCATATAACTATATATCACCTTGGTTAAAATCCATATTGCTGAGAATTAGAAGAGTTCAGTTTGGTTAATAGTATTTTTGTGGTGAGTTGAGATGGCCAGATAGGTAATGAACAATTACCAACTAATCATGCATCCAGAACCAAATCAAAGGCTCCTGGCAATAGGATTTTTGGAATCATATATTAATTATTTCTTGATGCATACAGTTTGAACAAAGTTTTCAAATTCATAATGTATCAGATGTGAATGTGATAACATTTTTCCAAGATTTGTGGTGACACAGGTGATAGATAAGGAACTAAATCTGCCAACACTGAAACTGATATTTTGACAACACACTTTCCTCTACACATCACGTGTAAATTAGTCACTTCTTTTAAAATCAGGAAACTCATTTACTCCAAAAATCCAAGTTGGCAGCTGTATTGTGCCTTTTCATGTTGGTAACAGTATAGAAAAGAATGAGAAAAAAAATGATAGAATCAATGTTCTCAACTTAACAACTTTAAAGGTCTTGTAGTGTAGTACCAGTTGAATACGTCCTTTTATAGGTATACGTATACGGCTCTTTTCAGATCGTGATTCATCCATGCTAAGGGATCTCTGAAATTTAGCCACTCTAGACTTGCTTGATAATAACTTTCCTGAAATGTTAATTGATGAATAATAAAGTTGGTATTTGTCTCCATCCACGCTGGTTACTGCAAATGGGATTTTCCGTGATTGAGGTGAGAATTTGCCACCAATTACATTCAGCACAGCAAGAAAGCCTTCAATCTTCTGCAAAATTAAAGATAGTACAATAACAAGAGTAAACAAAAAATCACTCAAATTATGCCAACTTCATTAGGAAATTAATGCAGAAAGGAGATGCCTGTATATGAGAATAACGCCAACCTGACTAACTTTCCCAGATAGTAGACGACCGGATAACAGAGATTCCTCGAATGAACCAACCAGGGACCTTCTAATTGGAAGCCTACTCATTGGTCCACATAACTTGGCATGCTGAGGAGGAAAGCTAGCAGGATAAGTCCAATACTCATTCATATCAATGATATTATCAGGAGTAAACAGGTCAGACTTTTGTCGCATACTGTTGGAATTGAGCAATGATTTACTTGGCATCTCCGGTGGAGATAAAATGCCTTGGCAAGTTCTATCAAGGGATTGTTCACCATCCAACATAATATCAATATCTCTGCATCCTCCCAATTTTTTATTTGTACAGGATTTTTTACCCAGAGGAGACAAAGGGACGCGGGGTGATGAAACCTTTTTGTGAGGTATAGACAATGCTGCTGTTTGGGACTTTGTTTTAGTTGTCTCTCCAGAATCATTAAGTGCTGGAGATGATTTGAAATGCTTATAAGATATTGGCTCTTCATGTTCACAGTGTGAACGCTGGTTTACACAAGAGGATGATTTCATAAGTTCCTGTAAACAAGATGAAGACCAAATTGTGGAGTGAATATTGTTGTAGTTTCCATGTAGAGCAGTATAATTATCATCACCAGCCTTTGAACAACTTTGATAAATACCACCGCCAATGTCCAGGGGATCACCTTTCAAATGATCTGTAAGCAGCGTCCCATTCAAAGGTGACAATAACCGCTTTCTGACTTGAGACTCAGATGCTTCACTTGAATCATTGGTGACATTAAACACAGTTGATGAATATCCATTTCCACCAAAACCATTAACATGAGGAGTTAATGCTCTTACTTGAAAGCCTATGGTCCTAGAAGTCGGTGTCTGCATAGTTTGCTCGGCATTGACGGACAACCTGCCAATTTGTTCCATGGAGTCAATCTTCAACTTCTGTATGTTAGATCTATCATCTTTACATGAGTTTGAAATATGTGATTCTTTTGAAAGCTCTAGAACATCTTTTCTTTCAGAGTTATGCGTGTGAATTTGCACGCGATTACCAAAGTCTTCTTCTGTAGCCAACAAGTTCAACTCATAGTTGCTTATGCTAGCAATCCTAGATGCTGCCACCTCCTCAGCAAGGCAGCCTGAAGATACCTGTGGCAACCCCATTTCTATCTTATTCAGGGTAGGGTTCTTCCAAATTTTCTAAAACAAATGGTGTTCTTTACCATACTATCTTTCATGATCACCATCTTGCAAGTGCATTCATTTGGTGCTTTCATGTTTCAACTGTACTCTCAAAACCACATATCCCAACACCAATGCAGTTGAAAATAAATTAGTTCCCTTCAATAAAAAGAAGGTAAATATTATCAATCAGACTTTACGGCAACATCATGCTTGCTAGAGGTACTCTCCTGCAGAAATAAAGAATTTATCGATAAGTTCATCCTGGTATACAACATAGATATATTAGTTACATAGAAAAGATGTAATCTTTAGTCCTCACCTTGTCACATTTTTTATTCTTCTTTCGTGTACTAAATTGCTAAAGGTGAATCATATAGTAATATCTATAGGCAATGACGAGGAGTAATAATTCAAAAATCATTTTAATAAAGCCATTAATGATTCCCTGATATGCCTATAAACCCAGACAGAAAAACCACCAGTCCAAGTGTTATTTCCATAATTTGGATTAAAATAAAAGTAAAAGCACATCATTGTTGTCACCCTACCATATATTCAGACAGAGAGCTTAAAGTACCAAACCAAAGGGTATGATGAAAAAGACCCACCAGAATTTGTGATTCAAATGACAATCAGTCCATATGAATGCTCAAAATTATCCAATCAAAGGAACGAACTTTGCAAACCCCACAACATGAAGGACCCGGGGGAATTTGCTTCTTCCTCTTTCTTCTCCTTGGCAAGTGTTGTGTTGTTGTTGGGGGCACCCTGGCATTTCCATCTCTCACGTGAAACGAGGGTTGGGTGGTGTTTGGATTGAATGGATAACGATGATAATGGTTCTTAGCAAAAGTTCCTCCTATAAGCAAAAACAATTTGTGGGGCATGGCCTTAGCCAGAATTTTCTGGCTGTTTTGTGTTTGTTACTTTTTGAAAACCACAACTTGCAAAAAGGAAACCACAAGTTGTGTCTTTTTTGGTGTGTTTTCAAGTCAAGTTGCGGTTCTATTTTATTTCTTTCTGCGGATGACGTCTCCGTCCATGACATGTGTCAATCCATGTCAACATGCAACGACATTCTTACATTTTGATTTTATAGCACCATTTACCTGTGTACAAATACACATCCCTCTAGAAAATAGTAGATGCACAGAACATTATAGCGGCCATACCTGCTGGCGCTACCCCTGTGTTTGGTTTAGATGATTTTGAAATGAAAGAAGTAAGGACGAGAGAAAGATAGAACAAAGAGGGAACTTCTCCGATTTGGTTCAGAAAAGAAGCATAGCAGAGAGAAAGAATCACGTGGGCTCCATTGGCTTTTTGTTTCTTCGCAAATCAACGAAGAAAGTCGGGGAAAAGAGTGGTGGTCTTTCTCATTTTCCATTTCTACCCTTTTTCTCATTCATTATATTTACCTCTGTTGGTTTGCACAACGTTTTTAGACTTTTCATCTTGAAATATTTTTCGTGAGTGAATGTTGTGCCCCCGTAATTGTGGACTATTGATATTGTTGCCACTTATGGATTTTGGTGTGTACCTTGTGCTAGAGATAGTTGATTGATTTTTTGTGTTTCTTGACAATAGAAAATAAAATAAATTTAGTTAATTAAAATAAAACAATATACAATAAAATTAATTAATTGAATTATTTAATTAAATAAAAATTTAATTTAATTTAATTTTGAAAAAAAATGTCAAAATAATATAAAGTTATATATTGATATATTTAGTCAAAGGGTGTTTTTGTCCTTTCAAAAAAAATATTATTTCTCTCTTCTCACTTTCTATCAAATCAAACAAATGAGAGAGATAAAACACACTTCTTTCTCTTCTTTTTCTTTTCTTTTTCTCTTATACCAAATAACACCCTAAATCTACTCAATTTCTCATCTCTTTCTCTCTTCTCATACCCTTTCTCACCTCTTCTGGTTAGGAACGTGCTTTGGCAATTTGTTTGCTTGTTTGTGCCTTGTAGTGTGTTCGGGATTTCTCATAATATTATCGTTCTGGTAAAAACTACAATTTGTATTATTTTTGTCAATTTCAATTTTTTCAATACTTTATTTGATGTTTAGATGATATAAATAAAGTTTTTTAGAATTTATTATTTGAATAATCAATTCATATTTATTATTTTTTAGTTAATTTTACTATTTTTTTTCAATTTTTTGGATTTTTTATTATCTAATCCTCTTAACAGAGATATTAACAGAAATGTTATAGAGGTTATGAACTTAGTTAGAATTAGAGTTAGTTGGCACTAATTAATTAGAAGGTTAGTGCTTACTAACTATTATAAATAGGACTATCATTGTATCATTTCTCATCTTTTATTAATCAATATGATTCCCTATGAGTTTTTCTCTCAAGAATACTCTTATGCACTTTTCCTCTCCTATGAATATGATTTTTATCCCTCACATCCTCTGATTACTAACACCTCTAGCCAAATGGGTCAACTGCGGATCATTAAGATACTTGTCCCATTAGCTTTGTGTGCCAACCTGGTCCAATCTATATATTTGTGGACTAACGCAGACTGAGCTTAACAGAACCAAACTCGTATATCCAATTCTATTTACTCTATTAAGGCACTAATGTTGACCCAAAAAAAAGGCACTAACCATTAAACAAGGAAGCAAAAATGAAAAAAATTCATTGAAGAAGCATTTAATGTTATCCCTATATTAAATATTATATTTTTAATAAAAATATTCCTATTTATTATTTCTTAACAAGAACACTCTTTAAGATGAGCTTATTAGATTAGGTAACATGTTCCTTGTGATCAATTGCAGCGCATTTCTTGATCAAAAAATTGCAGCGCATTTTATATGGTTGAAGTCGTTCTATAATGTGGTCGTTTCGTATATTTTCTAAGACAATATGATTTTTTTGGGGGGCATAGATTCTGAGATGAATTAACTTCCTGCTTTTAACGGTCAGCACTTAAAAACACAAGAAAAATCATTTTCTTGATTAATGGAAGAACAATTCCAAGGTCACAAAGAACAAGTGCTCTAAAGAAACTGTACAGCAGTGGATTTAATCCTGAGATATACACAAATGTAATGATCCCCGTTGTAGATGATTATACAGCAACAACTTTATGCCAAATGAAATACCAAAAAATAGGAGAAACACTTGGAAGAAAAAATTGAAAACCACCGCAAAATGCCAAAAAGGTGTATCAAGGCCTAACCCATTCCTTTCCTCATTATATAGGATATGCCCAAAATCAAATGAAACCGATTATTTGCTCCTAAATAATAAATCCATTGAAAGTCCAATTGTTGATGGCTTGAATGGACGCATGAATTTCCACGATGATGCCATCTGGGAATCTTCGTTTCTAGTTTTAGTCCCTCTGTGAGGTCCTCCCCCAGCATCATGACTTCTAACAGGCCCTGATGGTTTTTTACTATTAAATATCCCCGAATCAAAGGAAGTGTCAGGGGCACCAAACGAAACAGGTGCTTTATTTGATGCATCCTGTGGATACCCAACAGCTCCATCTTGATGAGGAGGTGGGAATTTCTCACTCTTGCTTTTTGCATTTGCATGGGTCACAACTCTCCACCTCTGAAATTCAGTGAGAAAACACACATGTAATGTTGCTCAAGGCCGGCAGCATATAAGACACTGTTTTTTTAGTTTAAAAACTCAATTCACCAAGAGAGCAGTCATCAGGTCAACCAAAATTTCTCACGAAGTTCAATGTCTTTAAAGCTAAAAAATAAAAAAACTATCGCCAAAATCATATTTTAAATGTCAGGGGTAGACATGATCAGAGAATCCAAAGTAAAAAATGCTAAAGAATCTAGGTCTCAAGTTCCAGAGAACACTATAATTTATTAATACTGCTAAATCACACAAATGGCAAGGTGTCGTGTCAGTACATGAATATAGGATACCTAAGATATTCATTATTCATGAAAGTGTATGACATATGCTGGAGCTTGGGTTGAAGGAACAGGAAATTAAAATCGACCACAACAGCACAAGTAAGTGCCAAGTATGAGGATAATAGGCGACAAACATAACTACGTGTCTGACTTACATCTAAGTTTGTTTGGATCTCTGCATTGGCTTCCGGGGCTGGAATGGCCCGACCACGCTCACGTGCTCTGACTCTTTTGGCACCATCAACTGCATTAGCCTTTCCATTAAGTGCTTTTTGCCTGACAATGAAATGATAAACATCAATGAGTAACTAGACAGAATCAGTGTAGAAGTTAAATAAAATGAAGAAGAAAAACAATAAAAAGACCTTCTAGCTTCTTCATCTCTCAGTTTTACATCCAATTCTTTGCTGGGAGGATACTTTGGCAAACTTGACGGTTCACAAGCACATGGCTCAGTGGTAAAGAACTGCAGATAGAAAACAATTGTGAAATGTGTTACATCCCAAAGCTAAGGTTAATTCACAGGGATCACTCACTTCACTATTTAGAGCAGCTGAGGCAGTGCCACGATCATCGGGATCTATTGCAAGGAGAGTTTCAATTAGAGGTAGCGAAGATGGAGAAAAATCCTTGAATGTTACTGAGATACAACGCTTATATGGCTGCTGTGGCTTAAAGAGTGTAGCATTTGGCAATCTATACTTCTTCCAATATTCCTCAGATGGAGAGCCACACAACTTAAATATTTTGTGCAGTTGTTCAACCTAGCTCCAAGCAACCCAAAAGTCAGTCATACATCATCCTGAAAATAAACATTTCAAGAGCAAAAATAGAAGATATTTGAATGCAGATAAAGGAATATTGTGAAGGTGAGTGAAACTGCAACATGAAAATATTTTAACAGCAATTGAATACCTTAGCAACTGCCTAAACTATATTTTCCTTTTTTATAAGCACTGCCTAAACTAAATGGGTATCATTCTCAGTTATTTCTTTTTCATCTGTTTATCTTACATGTTTTCTTTATTTTAGTTGATAAGCTACACCTGGTCCATCACGATGATACGATAGATCCATCAACAAACAAACTAAAAGTTGATGACACAGCCCAACACAAGCTCCTACGGCCACTTTACCCAACTTAGTTCGTGTCTAAGAGGACTTTCCAATTAAATGGTCAGGAAAAAAAAATTGCTTCCCGCATACAAAGCCTCAAAAGTGATCCTGATTAAGGATCAAGTTGAACCACAAGCAAACTACTGCACCAAGACTGTTACTTGAAACATTTGAAAACAGATTAGAAGCATCACAATTATGATTAGTGTTCTACAAGCTAAGGTTTGGCAATGGCACATATAAACAAAACAAAGAGCAATACCTCTGTTCGGCCAGGCATGGTTGGCTTTCCAGCAAGCAGCTCTGCCAAGATGCAACCAGCACTCCAAAGGTCAATACCTACACCATAAGATGTAGCCCCAAGAAGAAGCTCAGGGGGGCGATACCAAAGGGTCACAACTCTGCTTGTCATGGATTGCTTTTGCCTAGGATCATAGAAAGTTGCCAGTCCAAAATCTGCAATTTTAAGGACTCCTTCATTGTCAATAAGCAGATTGGAACCCTTGATATCACGGTGCAATACACCTCGACTGTGGCAATGCTCAAGACCAGAAAGTAATTGCTTCATAAAGCATTTGACCTGTCATAGAGAATATACTGAGAGACAAATCAACCTAATCAGCCTTTCAGAATGAGTTTTCCTTTTAACTTTTTAATATGACTGAGTCATTCTCCAGTCTAGTCTCAGTGATAATTGAAAAAGCACCACTGCTTCACAGGACTCCACCAAGTGTAAAAATTTCCATGAAACACGTAATAAGCCTTATATGATTTAGCATTTATATTGCAACTGTGTAACATGTAAAGTCACCCTCCCTTTGCAATGTGCAAACTCTGTTTAAACTAGG
The DNA here is from genome assembly GCA_030159175.1 of Glycyrrhiza uralensis. Lineage (NCBI taxonomy): Eukaryota > Viridiplantae > Streptophyta > Magnoliopsida > Fabales > Fabaceae > Glycyrrhiza > Glycyrrhiza uralensis. Next base: position 48,062,217 of record BRZY01000005.1, read on the forward strand.
GTAGACTAGAAATGAAAATGTTTTCATAACAACCAAATTCTTTCCATAAGATAGAACAGTATACCTAAGTAAAAGTAACAGTATACCTAAGTAAAATTCTTTCCACAAGAGTAGAAAGCAACAATATTCCGAAATCCCAATTAAGTCATAAGCTTACTTTCTGGGGAGAGAGAGATGTAAAGGAAATTTCAAAGTAGTATCATCAGGGTCAAAGGTAATTTAAAGACAACATACGAGAAGCTTTGGGACATCATAGGATCATGAAATAAATACAAAACTAAATATGCTTAAAATAGTGCATGGGACCCAACATCGCCTAGAAAGCTCTAGGAGCAAGATCAAAGGCCTACAAGGCTACACTACACGAAGAAAATTAATGAGAAACAAATGTAAGAACTTTTAGCTTTTAAACCTAGTAATGCAACAAAATCATGACCTGAAACACACCCAAATCAAAAAATTCACAACACCCGAGGTTTGTTGCAAACCCAATTACACCTCTCTTTATGCCCAAATTTAATCATAACACAAGTATGTGCAAAATGCATTCAACAAGGGGCAAAAACACCAGCTTAAAATATTAAGTACCTGAGGTTCGGTGAACTTAACACCTTGGCCAGCTGCAAGCCCTGCAAGATCATGTTCCATATACTCAAACACCAAGTAAAGACTGCATGACATTCTAGAAGTAACCAATCCCTCAAGCTTCACGACATTGGGGTGATCAAGCTTCCTCAAAACAACTATCTCTCTTGCCATGAACTTCACACTCTCTGGCTCCAAATTATCAAATCTAACTTTCTTCAAAGCCACAATCTTCCCCGTAACAAGGTCTTTAGCCTTATACACATTGCTATACGTCCCCTGCCCAATCTGAACAACACACAAAACAGCACTAATTCAAAAAAAATCCTGGTGATTGGAACAATATATGGCCAGACTTAACCTCTTGGCCAAACACAGATTAGTCATGATACTTTCCACTGAAATACCATGGGCAGAAACAAAAAAAAAATCATTTTTTTTATTTTTTAAATAAAACAAAAAAGTACATCAGTTTCGGAAATGGAGTGAAGCGAAGCATCGAAGCACCTTAGCAAGCTTCTCGAACGTGTTGGCGCGACGGGGAGTCCAATCGCCGATTGCGTCGCCGGCGACGGCCATCAACCAAGACGGCCAACCCTGTGGAGTCACCGCGCATGGATCGAGCCTAGGTTTCCGCCGCTCCGGCGCCGGAAGAGTCCTCGGAAAATCACCGGTGTGCCGATTCGTTTGCCTCTCCCGAACCCTAACGGCATTATTATTACCTCCGTCGGAAGCAACGTTACTCTGGCCACTCCGGCGACGGCGGCGCTGAGCTCCATCACCGGCCGGCGTCCCGAGCACGCAACCCATTCGTCAAGTGAGGCGGCGTACGGCGGCGGAGGCAGAGTATGAAAAACACATGGAATCGGAAAAATAAAAGACGAGCTAGGTCGCAAAAATTGCCGTCGTGTTCGGCAGCGAGCGACGGTGGTTTCTCCGAAGAGGGAAAAACTAAAAAGCTATAAGCTTTTGTTGATGGGTGTGACTGAGTTGGACTAAGTAGCGAGTTCAGATTAGTGTGAATGCCTGGGTTGTGAATTGGTGTTGGGGAGGGTGTGATTGTGTGCTACGCATGCACCTTGAAGAAACGGCACCAGCATGGAGAGGAAATAACGGAAATGCCACTGCGTCTGAAAGTCTGAGCTGGTGTTGTCAGTTAAATGGTGGCTGTGGCTGTGAGTGGGAGAAAGAAGGCAGAAAGTCCAAAACGACATGACGTCATGCATTTTTGTGACCCCAAAAGGTCAAGCTGTGCCACAAAAGTAAAAAGGGGGATAATTTTGCTTTTCTGTTCCGTGGAAAAGAAGTTGCTCCATTTTAATTAGATTATTATAGATTTTTTTTCCTTTTTTCTTCTACTGATTCTCGATATTTGACTTTATGGTTGGACCAGTTAAATTCTTTTCAGGAATTTAGGTGCAACGATTAAATATTGGATTTAATGGACTACCACCAATGGTGAACGTAGTTAATGGTTACAATTCAATTCTCAAATTCAAGATTTTTTTAGTACTAGTATTTATCAAATCTGACAATATATGAAGTTACTTCCACCCACCATGTCCGACGCAATAAATACAGTGGCTTTGCATTCATTGTTCAAAGAAAGAGGCAGCAGAGGACATAAACTTTGAGGGAAAAAAAAAACCTTAATCCTAAATTTTTTATTTTTATAAAAATTTTTAATTATTAAATAAAAAAATATTAAATATTAATTATGTTTTTAAGATATTAATTATATTCTTTCTTATTTTATAAAATAATTAGAAGATATATAAGAGAATTTATAAGAAAATATAATATATTTTTTTTATTTTGTTTTTTATTTGTAAATATTTACTCGAGAAATTAAAAAATAACATGGATATTTAAAAAGAAAAAAAATTAAAAATATAACATTATACAATTATTAATAAAAATAAAATGAAATTCGGAAGAAAAAAAATTGATTACCGTTTTCGTGATTGTAAACTCCATAGGTACATAATTTGGTAAAGTAAAATTGGTTGCCGTGATGGTCGGAAATCTAGTTTATATAATGGCATATTTGGAGGGACCTCCTCTGCTGTTGAAGATATTAAGTTGAGTACTGTGCAGAACACGCGAGCTTTGACCTGGTCCTTGCACGTTACATTTTGGCTAAATCAGTCTATCTGCACCTTCTTTGAATTCTTTATTTTTTGTTACTTTTTTATAAACTAAAGTTGAAATCAAAGGCTATGATGATTTTAAGTGTTTAATAAAATTAAATCAAAATTAGTCATTGAACACACTTATAATATGACCATGAAATAACCAGCTAAATGTTTTTAATAACTAAATATTGCATATTGCTTTATTTTATATTTAATATGGTTTATTGTTATTTCCATTGATATATAAATAAATATACTTATTAGCAAATTCCTTGAGCTTAATAGTTAATAGTTGATTTAGTATATTAATTTGTACGAAATGTTGAGTGTCATTAACGTTTAAAACGAGTAATATTTTCTTTTCTGGGTGAGCAACAAAACGGCATATGGTTACCATAAGAAAGGAGTTTAAGTACATTACTTCAATTAGCGTCCCACTTTAAAACATGACATTATTAGTTACCCTGAACAGTGGAAAACAAGTACATCCCTATATAATTAGCAACTAGTTCTAAAATACGCACCACTGGTTAGAATTAAGATTGTTAATTACATGTACCAAACGAAAGGAATAAGCAAATGGTTGGCAGTGTCATTCACAAAAGGAGAAATTGGATTGAGCCAGTTGCCAAATTATTGTGCATGCCTAAGCAATTAATTATTCGACTTTTACGTTTATGTTGCATGTATTTGATAGACGTCTAGTTGCTGGTTCGAGATTTTAGAGTGAATTTGATTTGACTCTAGTTATTTCAGCTTATATTTTCTGGATATTAATTTATAGTTTTTTTTATCAAAATAAAACTATTTAGTAAACCATTTTATTTCATTATTTTATAGTGTTTTCAAATTTCACATGTTACTTAAAGTAGTATTAAACTTATATCTTGTTTTGCAAGTATATCTTTTAGCTTATTATTTTGTTATTTCCCCTCAATATTATACTATTTAGGTATTACAATTAATATACTTTTTTGCAATTGTAATTAATTTAATATTTTACAAATTTTAGGGTTATTTTTTTAAAATACACTATTTATTTTATTTGTTTACCAAAATATTTAATTTTCAAATAAAAAAGATAAGATCAGTTCGAAATTAACTGAAAAATCTAAAAATATAATCATCCAAAAAAACATATTTTGATATAGAATTGTATCAAACAAAATCTAGAATTGTACAAAAATCGTTTTATATTTATTAGTAAATTGAATAATTAATTTTACCAAACATTTTTTTTAATTTCAATTATAAAAAGAAACACTTTTTTAATTTCATGAAATTCGATGAGCATACAATATATTTTGTCAAAACTTTTTTTTCCAAAACTGAAGTGATAACATTCAATATTTATTGAAAAATACACTTGGTTTACTTTTAAAATATAAATTCCAACGTAAATGTATATATTGTGTGTAGTTAATATATAGTTTTTCTTTGACTGAGTAATTAATATATAGTTGATAGAATTAGCTTTGGTTGATATATAAATTCAAACCAATTCGGTTGAGTGGTCCAATTTATTTGATTGAAAACAAACCAATGGTTCATATAAAAAAAATCAATTTAAATGATGACTTTCTTTTCTTTAATTTGAATCAAGCTAGTCAAACTATAGAAACTCTCAAATAGAAGAGAAAAAAACTAAATTAACCATTTTAAAGTGACATTAAAAGAATTTTTAAGTTCGACGTGATATTTATTTGGATCACTTTTTTTTATACTGATTTGGATCACTTTATCATTACAAAAAATTGAAATGTTATTACAACATGTTATAATTTTTAAACAGTTTAATGTAAGTTATATCTAGAGGCAACATAATATTTTAAAAATGAAAAACATTGGTCAATACACCAAAACGAATACACGTTTTTTTGACTAATTAATATTGGTACGGCAAATCCGAGAGGTATATAGCTGATAGCTCCTCCTACCTTTTATTTATTGGAAACAGATTTTCCGATATGAGTATTTTACAGCAACGACATGAATGCCTCGTTAGATTTTTTGCATCCATTTGTCAATTTAATGATTCTATTGCATAAAACATGTAACGGTAAATGCTAGCATTGTTTTTAAGATATACTGGCTAAAAAAATTAAAATATAGTTTTTGGAATTATTGTTATATTCAATACTATAGTGTTCAATGGAGATATTTTTTCATTAGTTATTTTAATGGAAATATTTTAATTCTTCATTTTTTAGTACATTTCCTGAATGTGGTGTTGAAATTTTCCTCTGAACTCCTCTTCCCTACCGTCATATTTAATTTTGCATCTTCCTTTGTCGACAGTCAATTACTCCATTTTATATCAGTGGTCATCTTTGGTCATATTGTGTTTGTTCAACGACCCATCTCTTACTGTATTCTCACGTCCATGTCACACTGCTTTACGTGTTATTTTTTTTAAAAAATAACTTGATTGCACTTTTGGTCCTCCCCATATCACGATTTGTGATTTTGGTCATGGATTCCAATTTTGCAATTTTGGTCAAATATTACTATTGTGTGGTTTTAATCCCTCAAATATCACAATTGTTACAATAGGTCCCTTTGTCACCATGACATTTTTAACACCATGCAAAGATGGAGAGGTTTACCGTCTTTAAACTTTGTCTTGAGCTAGAAATAAATTTATAAATAAGTTTTTTTTTTTAAATTCAAAATGGTTATTGTGCAAAAAATTATTTTATTAAGATTATTTAAATAAAAAATAGTTATGAGATGGATTACAATAATCCATATGTCTAATACTGTATGGAAAAGATTGAAAGTGTACCAGAACCTCTTCATGTTTGTGGCACGGGAGAAATTCCCTTTATTTGAATATCCTATTCAATAACGTCTCATATGAAGAATCCGTTAGTTGACGAGTACACATATTTGAGTACAAATTTAGCCGTCATATGAGTGGGACAACTGGGATTAGATCTACCTTATCCCATGCAAGCCTGTGCAAATATTGATGCAAGTATGGTACTTAGGACTTAGGAGTGTATATAGGACGAGTTATAGTTGTCCTTTATTTGACCTAAAATTTTGATTGTGTCAAATTTTTAGACCTAAATCAAATCCTAAATCGAAAATAACCAGATGATATATAATTAATACTGTGTTCAAGTAAGGTGAGATCAGTTAACCCCAAAGCACATGCTAAATAAATTTATATAATGATTTTATGTTAAATGTTAAAAGCAAAAATAATTCATGTAATTAGCAAATATATATATATATATATATATATTATATACATTAGAATATCTCCAAGTATAGGTAGTGTCTTTACTTTGTTATAATTTTATGATATTTCTCTAAGTATAGGAGTATCAATTTAACAAATTGATAGGTAATGTCTTTTTTAAACATCACATTCTGTAGTTTGAAACATGAGAGTATCCAAATCTCAATATGACAACAACTTAGTCCTTTTTTTTTTTGATAATTTCCTGCTTCAACTTAAGAGTCATTTTGAATAAACTTCTCAACAAACATTTACATGAAAGGAAATATCAAAATAATCTTGTAATAGCTATGGTTTTTTTTTTTCTGAACAATTAATGTTCAGATGAGTTAATATCCATGAAGAAGAAATCTTGCCAATAAGGTATTCAATTTCATACCTGCTGTAACATTAGTAAAATGTCGAGTACAGTGTTTCGAAGGAGTTAAAAAAAAAAAAGGAAAGGCAGAGTAAAACAAAAAGACTATACGATATATCTTAAGTAGGTTATATCTTTATATTCAATTAACCCGTTTTGTTTATATGGTTCCAACGTCTTAATGCGACATGTCATCCTAATCTTCACCATGATCAAAACGCTTTAGTCGATATCCCATACATAAGCTACAGCAGCCTTTCAAGAGCCAAGTTTTCATCACCACCAACAGCTTCCAAAATGCTCCTTACTTGAGCTTCAGGAAATCCCATCTCAACGAGTTTCTGTACCTGTACCAAATTATATAGAAACTGCAAGCGTTATAAAACGTCATACAAAATTGTCATAATTCAACGGACATTGGTTCATAAATGAAACTTTTATGTTTCTCGTTTTCTTATAAAATGAACATAATGGCACTGTCTAATATAATAATATTAACTAGATTGTCATTAAATTTTCGTTAGTGAAATGTTCAACAACAAAACACATAAAACAAGAGTTAGTATACAATTTGTTCCTTAAAAGTGGCAATTTGTATAGATATAAGTGTCCGTGTACAAAAATTAGTTTCCATTCTCCAAATGTAACTTTCACATACATTCTCTGGTTTTCACAAATTCATTTTTTCATGACTACTATTAATAAGGTGTAACGGAATAGTTGACATGGCATATTAAGTATTAACTTCACACATTTAACATTAAGTAGCACATAAGTTGTCTACATAGATGATGCCTACTTAAGTGTCACAATTGGCTACTTAACGAAAGGATGGATTTGTTAGACAGAAGGATGGTTCTGTGAAGAAGTTGGCATATTTGAGGAGCAATTTGTACAGCAGACTTTCAAAGACCAAAAGTAATACAAGTTGCTATTTTCAGGGATTAAGTTATTATATATTAAGGCCCTGTTTGGATAACAAGCTTATCTATTGCTTATGGCATAAGTTATATAAGCTACTTTTATAATTGAAGAAAAATTATAGTGAAACTTATTTTATATAAGCCATAAGCTGTTTTGATAAGCTATCCTGGGTAACTTATGAAAAATAAGCCCAAAACAGCTTATGAATCAGTCATAAGCTGTGTTCATAAGCTCTGCATAAGCCAATCCAAACAGACCCTAACTCTAAAACAAGATGCTTGCGCAAAACATTAAACTCAACTGCCAACGTATCCAAGACAAACCCATGTAAAATATCAAAGAATGTTCATTGTGAATGTTGAAAAAATGCCACCTGTTGTTAAGACCAATTAAAATAAGCTCAATGATGTGCAACAAGCTTGGTACCTTATCTTCAATCCCACGAGATGATGTCTTGGCAAAACTTTCTGTCCAGTAACGAGCAGTGTTGACAAATGTCTGATAGTCTTTCAGATACTGCATTGCCCATAGATAAACACTGGTTTAGAGTGACAGAAGGACTCAAGAAAAATAAGCAATACTAATAGAAGTTGATCTAGCAGAAACCTAGACAAGCATATAATTCTTAAATATACTGTGCTTCGGCAGTTAGATACACAAAGCATGAATGAATCAGACCTGCTGTGCCACAACAGCATCTTGAGGATCATCAGGCTGAGGAGCAGAGAGAAGTGCTTGCACAGAAAGAAGTGCAGTCTTCAGAGTCAGGGCTGGGCTCCACTGGTCTTTTAAGATGTCCAGGCAAATAGCTCCACTTTGGCTGCTGATATTCGGGTGCCTTCAATAGTTAAATGCAACACAAAATCCATACATTAATCAATCAAATAGATCTTTTTTTCCATAGTAGCGCATTAAATGCCATATTTGCTATGCATAAGTAATTGCTCATATTATAAAGGCTAAGATAGAAAACAGACTCAATAACCAGAACACCTGCCGATTTTGACAACAATTCACCTGATGCTGAGGCAATGGAAACCTCAAACTTCTTTGAACCTATGGCAAACCCACAATTCTCTGAATTTGTGAGAACATCAAAACAAGTGCGAGAAACATATTTTGCAGGTTTAATAATCAAGGAGAGATGGTGAAAAGGAGATATTAACATGAGATGAAATAACACACTATGACACTATTTTTTGAAAAAGAAACAGCATATTAAGCTTCTCTAGTAGGTTTAGAACATGCACTGGCAGTGGCATCAACATTCAATGTAAAATTGAAACAGATGGAACCCTGGCAAAAAACCTCGCAACAATTGCTATATCACCCATTAATGAAGGATGAAATGAAGGTTTTAGAAGAGCTCATCTTCCAAACCCTAACTATATTCTTGGATCACACTATACATTTCCAGGAAAATAAAAGCATGTCAAGCAACAAAGTGCAACGAGTTTTCACACTAACAAAATTATAAGGGTGTGTTCAGCAAATTGGTTAGTTTTGTATTTTATTCTCAGTTGATATGCTCTCCCTGATAATTGCAAAAATCTACATTGTTTTCATCTTGTTTCCTGTTTTCAAGAATTTCTAAAAGAAATGTTGAAACTAGTCTGTAAAATCATGAAAACAGGAATCAAAGTAGCATTTATGCGATTATTAGTAAAAGCATTTCAATTGTTAAAAACGAAAACAAAGAGTAATCCGTGGCATTGATCGAACAATTTCTTCCCCTTCTCCAAGTCCAATTCCATGCCAAGGGAGACATCAATCAAATACAAATACAAATATTTCACAAGAACAAGATCAACAACATCTTAAAAGGAGGACCCAGCACACGCTCCACAGTCTCAAATCAAACTTAACCACTCTGTTCTGTAATCAACGACGATTCATTAATCACATACAAATAGCGTGAGAGAAAGAGATGGAACAGGGACAACATTTTCCTACCAGACTTTGGTTGCAAACTGCATCTTAGGGGGTTCAAATGGGTATCCCTCTGCAACAAAAGCAACGAACAGGAATACTCATTCATTGGTGACTAAACAACAACCTTAATTGTGCCGAGAATTCAAAACCCTACCTAGTGATGGAAAGCAATAATTGGGGATAGAAAAAGAGGGAAACAAAAAAACGAAGAAGGGATTAGTACCGGGCAATGTGATGTCAATCTGGAAAACACCACCTTCGTAGGGAGTTCCAAGAGGGCCAGGAATGGTGCCCATCAAGAGAACGAGGTTGTCACTCTTAGGGATGACTTTGATGCCCGATCCCTCAGCGTCTTTGCTGCATTCCACGAGCTCCTTCTGCACGCGAGCAAAGTCTATCATCTTCAATCTGAAACAACCAATCACAACCAAACCCTAGACACTGCCTCAGTCACAATTCACAAACGGAACAAGAAAGATAACAAAAAATGAATACAGGGTCCTATTATATTATCTTTGCGTCACCGTTAAACAAATGTGAACAACAACAACAACAACAACAACAACAACAACGAAGAAGAAGAAAAGGCTTCTTACACACCTTGCTTGGGTGCGGGCGGTACAGAAGAAGCTAGGAATAAAGCTCCTTGGCTCTTGCTTTTCACCTTTTAGTGATAGTAACGAGTGGTGAGTGATGTTTGTTTTCCAACTCTTTTTCTTATTTTATTTTTTTCCACCCTTTATATAATCACATATATATAATCACCGCTTTTCTTTCTGCCCGCACTTTTGTTTGTTCGGCCGGTGCGGTTAATGAGTTATTAGATTAGATTAGATTCTTTTTTTTTTTTACGTTATATTAGATTAGATTCTTACAGTCTAGCTTTGTGTTTTATCTCCATTTTAATGCACCCCCTAACTTTAAAATATATATAACTTTATTTTAAGTTTTAACCATGTATTTTTAAGGTTCTTTAAAAAAAAACCATGTATTTTTAAGGTAAAGTTAAAATAAGAAATTTTAACCATTAATAAAAAATTAATAATTGATATTATATACACATATATGGTAAATAATAAATGCGTTAAAATATTAATAGTTTATTTTTTATTTTACTTTTTAAAGCGAGAGCTTGTTTTAGAAAAGTATTTATGTTTTTAAATAATTGATATACTTGAATCATTAAAATAATGCAATTATAGAATCATAGTTAGTATGAAACTTTTTAGGTTAAGAAGGTATAAAGCGGGTGTTTGTTTCAAGTTATAAAATCGTATTCTCTATAATGATATTCCCGGAAATACTATTACTAGGAATATTATTCCAATGTATACTTTTTTAATATGTTTCTTTGTTTTTAATTTTCAAATATGTTTGGTAAGTACTTAATCTTTTTAGGAATGTTTTAAATTTTTTTTAAATAAAAAAATTGTGGTAGAATGAAATTATAGTGAGAAGTTATAATTGGTTGAATTTTAAAATATTTATATTCTTGTGGGATAATAAAATAAACAGTTAGTTAATATTTAAAGAAAATTGTTTTAAAAAAGGGAATGTTGTGTACTTCAGGAAAAAAAATCGGAAGGTATATGATTTATCAGAAAAAAATATCCACAACAACTGAAACTATTTTTTTTGGGGGCGGGGGGTCCGAACTGTAAGATATTATACAATATTTATATGCTTTATATTATAAGACCTAAAACATTTAGGATTGGTGAATCGTTCATGATCTAGCTCGGATTCTTAAACATATTAATCTACACTTTTTATTTTAAAAGTTTGATGTTCTTTTTTCTCAGAAAAAAAAGACAAAATTAAAATTTGTTCAATGGAGTGATCTGAATGGTAAGCGACTCAGATCTCTTAATCATGTGTCAGGGGTTTGATTTCCGACTCACGCATATGGAAATACACCATTTGAAAAAAGTAATCATAATTCTCGAAAAGATTAGTCTCCCAGTTGCGCGCAAAAAATACTTAAAAAAATAAAAATAAAATTTGCTCACCATATTTTATTTAGGTGCCACGGACATCTCCTGAGGGTAGCGGCTGGTGTAGCCAATAGCTACCAAATGTTGTGGTGCCAGTAGTTGCTGTCAAGCAATCACCATTTTTAAAATGGGCATGCTACTTTGCATTCTATTTTTTAATCTATTGTTATCCCAAGTTTGTTAAGCAATCACACCCGGATTTCTTCCCCAAAAAAGTACTTTTTCCCCCCATCTTATAATTCTTACCTTGTCCAACCCCAAGAAAGTGGAGTTACGTGATTTTTGCAATGTGATATGTTATGTTTAGAATAAAGTTTGAAAATCCCAAATGAATATCATCCTTAGGAGAGATATTAAGCATAAATTAAAGATATTTGTTCAAAATACATAATTTATTCATTACCAAAACATAATTGAAAATATATGAAAATATAATAAAGACAATTTTATCCTTATGGTGGAAAAGAGAGGAAAAAATGAGGATCAAAATGACAAAAACTATATTTCTTCTTCATTTCTCTCTAGACATGAAGAGATTTTTTTTGGGTGGGTCCCACTCAAAAAAAACTTTTTCGACCATATGAAGAATAACTTATACAATCATTTATAAAGATAATCAATTAGCCACATGAAGAATAATCCAATAGTATTTAGAGATAAGGTAGATGAGAAAAAACTATATAGCAAACCACTAAAAAGGAATTGGAGTTAGACATGAAAATAAGACATTATAGCAAAATTTCATCCATATCCATATAATCTACATCACCTAGTAGGATTTGGCTTTGGTTGTTTGTTTGCTTCATTATATGCAAAAAGACATTATTTGGATACATGTAGGAAATGCTACCAATGTGATTAATTGTTACTCATATTTTTATCATATCTAATTTTGATAACATCTATGTCTAACTACTAACCAACTAGTCTCAGACCGACAGCTTCCATGATAGAAAATAAATCAGTTACATAACTTAGAAAACCAGATTCACAGGGTACTTTACAAAGGCAAGCGGGTTGCATTCTAAATCTGATTAATCAATAACATGCCATCTACCAGTAGATGGGGGATTCTGAAGAACTTGAAAACATATGCCTATACAAAAGAGCCCAAACAAATAAGACTTCTTTCTAACTCAATATATGATTAGAATTTAGAAGTTATCCTCAATATCCATTCTACCACCTAGTGTAGTAATCGATCAATTATTATCTGCAAGAAGACTTCTTCTGTCATTGCCAGCGCACGCCATCATTCTGTTCATTCGATTCTTCTGCATATTCTTGACGTTGAGTAGATTCTTCTTCATCGCCCCCAATTTCTTTATCTTATTTCCTTTTCTCTTCTGAGTTGTCTCAACCTGAAGAATCAAAATAATAAAGTTCTTATCATTATTAGCTCTCTTGGGGAGATAAGAATGTTTTGAATATTTAGTATCAAATTAACCCCAGTTTCCTACAGCTAGCTACATACATCTATCTCCAAATACATTGTTCTTTAATGTCCTTTGTGACTTATGAATGGTGAAAGTTATGTAACAGAACTAACTGAATTAGACAAATTACAACTCTTTCTAATATAAATAATAGCAACAAAAAAAAAATCCATCAAATCTATGAAATAAAATAATTTTGGAATGGGACTTACTTTTTGTTATATAATAATTAAAATTGAATGCAAGAAAGGGAAGAGAAATAAATAAACTGAAAGCAGAAGACACTGAAAGCAGCTTAATTACCTCGTTTGGGTATCCTGGGATCTCTGATGCAGATGCAGCGCTTTCATCACTATCAGTACTGGGTGACTTCTGGTGCAATATGGCAATGGTTTGTTCCTCTTTCTCATCATCATCACCTACATGTGTGTCAATGTCCTACACTCTTTAAGATTTTGCAACGACAACAACAACAACAAAAATAGCTAGGATAGGATACACTTTAACATACATAAATATATATATATGGAAAAATTGCAAACAATTAATTCATTCAGTAGTACTCACGCAATTCATCTTCCTCTTTTTTTCTCTTCTCTGCCTCAATGCAATATATTTTGAAACTGGGCGACCCAGGACCAATAAGCCTGCCAGTTTCATTGTCATCCTCTTCATCTTCATTTTCCTTTTCATCATCATCACCATGTTTTGCATTTGCTTTATTTTCTGGGTGTGGCCCTACAGCTACACTCTTTATGATCTCAGCCTTCTTTTCAAAATCTTTCTCTTTTTCTTTCTCGCATTCAGAAACCGGCAACGGAACCACCTTAGAGAGCTTTTCTACGGCGGCCTTGGGTGGTTGTTGTTGAGTCTCCTCGATTCCATTATTTTTAGCGAAGGAGTGAGAGTTTCTATCAGCATCATTCTTCAGAAGCTGCTCCTTGGAGATTGCGCCTTCTAATTCTCCTCCTCCCTGAGGGGTGACAGTGACAACACCATTATTATTCCTACGCCTTCTGAACTCTTCGATTCGTTGGCGGAGGAGAGGGCGGATTCTTGCTGGCAATACCTCTCCCCCTCCATTTTGGTTCAGCTTGGAATTGTTGCCTCCCATTACAGGGAAGCTAGGTATACCCTGCAATTAATGAAGAGGCAGCAGGGGTGGGAAAAATACAAACTCTTTTGGATTGGTTTACAAAAAGGTTGGAACAATATGGGAAAGGTGGGAGGGGTGCATGGGGGGATTATGAAGGGGTTTTGGTTTTGGGGATGTGGTAGTTGGAATTAACCAGATACAGTCTGTGTTTTACAGGCATGATATTGCTGGTTAGTTTGATTCATAATTTCATATGTTTTCTGTCTCACTATATTGGAACCTTCTCTCTCTCTTTTTTTTTTTCTATTGTTTGAAACTAATTGGAAAGGGGTCAACTTTGGATAAGGCACCAACACAACCTAGCTGGACAAGTTAACACGCGATTGCTACATAAAGCCACACGGCCTTAAACGGGGTTCTGTTCTGCTCTGTGTCTGTCAATTTTCTCAAAATAAGATTTCCTCCTCCTTTTACTCCGCACTGAAATAGAATATAACAAGTCCCTTTTTGTTATTTTTGGTTATTTTTAGTCACCACAGATAGACTCTCCAAACAGGGAAATTCAGGACAAAAAGTTTTCTTCTTCCATAATGTAGATACCCAATTTTGTCCGGATTCTTAATTATTTTCAAAAATTACAAAAAAAAGTGAAAAGGAAAAAGAAGAGAAAAAAGATAGAAGAAAAAAAAGAAAAAGTATCAGAGTGTTGTTATAAGGAAAAGGGAAAGGTGCACCATTCTCTAATATATAGGTACATGGAAGAGAAAGACAAGCACAAAATTACAAAAATGAGCAAAACGAGAAGGAAGAAAAGGCAAGGAACATCAAGCAGCAGCAAGAGCTTTTACAAATGATACACAAATGGGGAAAAATAGCAACAGCAAGCAGCTGAGCAAGGCTTTTGACAAAGAGAAAAGACAAAATTGAAAACCAAGTCAAACCCCCTATTCCTATACGTGAGAAGCTTGGAAAGGAAAGCACCGACCTGCAAAAAAAGAAATAGCTCTCTTACTTAGACACAAATGGGAGGATTCTAATTGAAATAAAATCAAACAAAAGCATGAAAGCAGCAGAGGATTGGGGGAAACAATGCATGGAACAGAGAATTGAAGCACAAATGGAGCATTTGAAAGTGACCCAACAAGATTCACACATTGAACACAGATATTTCTTCTCCCTTCTCACCAAATAGAAAAAACTCTTGTCCCTCCCTGGCCTATAAATTGGAATCGCATGTTCAGAGGAAGGGGGGCTGGAAAAATTGGTTGTCAAACTCCCCTATCAAAGAACTAGAGACTCCACATTGGGGTACTAGTTCACTAAGAAATTTGAAATTTAACAAAAGATCAATTGGGAACAAAGAATTGAGGAAAATAGCAATTTTCGTTCAATTTACAGAGATAGAAAGAAGTGTCGTTACTTTGCTGGTGCTGTGAGAGGTAAAATCCCTTGATCCATTTTCGTTTCCCTGTGAGCTTCCTCCTCCCCTTTCATTTTGTTCCTGTAAACAAGCAAAACCATATAGAACTCAGACCCCCAAATAGTAAGAACGCAGAGAGGAACAACCAGAAAAATAAAAAAACAGTGAAGGGAGAAGCTCAGCTCCCTGCCGCCGGACGTCTCCACCGCGGGCGCGCGGCTCAGGCCGCCGCCCATACCCCTCTCTTCTTCTCCTCCATTCTTTCTCCTTATTTTTCCTTCTCTCAGACCGCCATCCACGCCTCTCTCTCTCTTCTCTTTTCCATTTCTTCTCCTTCGCAGGGACCCCTACCTTTTTCCCTCCATAACCGAGTCACCACCGTGGTGGTGGGTGGTCGCGCCGCGGCGAGCCCGCCTTGGCTGCGCCACCGTCATTTCCCCCTTTCTCTCTCCCTCATCGCGATCTCTCTCTTCTTCTCTCCTACACCACCGTCGCGAGTCCCCCTCGCGAGCACTACGTCGCGCGGTTCTCCCCACTGCAGCGACGCCACAGGCGCGGCCACCGAGCTCCGCCGCCTTCGGCCTCTCTTCCTCTTCTCCCTTTCTCTCTCAACTCCTCTCATTTGGACTTAGGGATTGTGAATCCCGTTTGACCCTTTTCTCTCCCTTCTCTCTGATTCTTTTTTTTTTTGTTTAATCCCTCTCTTTTCTTTTATTTGCATTTCTTTTCATTTAGTCTTGTTTTAATTTTGTTTTTTGGCAAGCCCATTGTTTATTTCCTGCCTGATGCATGACTTTGGATGTGAGGCCCATTTTCGTTTTTTAGGGGATGTCTGGTTTGGTATGAGCTTAGCCCAATTCTTCGTTCTTTTTGTGTATTTTATTATTCTTTATGTTGGACTCAACCCAATTGTTTCTTTTAGTTTCTTATTTGTTTATATCCCTTAATGACAAAAATATTTCACACCTTCATTATTTTCATTATCATTATTATTATTATTATTATCCTTATTTTTATTATTATTATTATTATTAATCATTTAAGAGAAACAATCTTACTTTTAAAAAAATATATGTTATTAAAGAAAGAGTATATTAAATAATTGATATTCTAATAATAAGAGGCTTATGGGGCGTGACGCCCTTTTAGTCCTCTTTCCTTTTCAAAAACTAAAACCTAAAGGGGTCTTCTTGGCGTGATGCCTCGCTTGATCCCTACTCTCACTAAAAATATATATTTCAACTTTTTACTAAAAATGGATTATTGGGACGCGACATCCCCGTAGTTCAATCTTTAATAGGGACTTTTGTAGGCGCGACGCCTAATTAGTCCCGCCAATTTCCAATAAATTTTTTTTCTTAAAAATAATTAATTAATCAACCCACACGTATTTTCTATAAAGAACTACGTAGCTTTGATTTTCTCATTGCACCTGAGAATACGTAGGAGCAGGGACCTTCCCTGTCGAGCACAAAAATAAATTTTCATATTTTTTTTTCTTCTCTTTTAATTTAAATTGCATCTTGTAAATAAGCAAATGATTTCTCTTTGGGGTAAAATAAATAATTTTAAAAGCTAACAACATTTACACATTTAATTAGAAGTAACCGCTTTTTAGCGGACGTCGTAGGGTGCTAATACCTTCCCTACGCGTAATCGACTCCCAAACCCTAAATCTGGTTTCAAGACCATTTTCTTCAAAATCGGGTTTTTCCAATGTTTTTTCCATTAAATAAACTTTGGTGGCGACTCCCTCTGTTTTGCGAATTTTGGGTTGCTTCACATAAAAATATTTAACCTTGAATAATACTAGAAGTACTCAAGGAACACGCGTAATAAAATTACATTGAATTGTGGATGATTAATAAAACAACATATTCATATACATATTAATTCCCAACTGTTTACGAATATCTTGTCATGTATGATCTTATCTCATTTTTTACTCGCATACACTCTAATTCTATCGTTTATCATTCATCTATCCTGATGCGAGATATGTGAAATTCAAGGAACTTTTTATTTGTATTTTTCTTCTGTCGATGGTCTTAGTCTATATTATAACTAGCGAGGGAAATAGGCGGAGCTGAACTTTGGCTAAATAGGCTTAGCTTGTTTAAAAATCTTGATGTCTAAGTCTGACGTGTGACCTATCAGAGGCTTTTTTTTAGGCCTAATTTGGTCTTTTTGAAAGCCTACTTGACCTATTGGCCCATTTAAAAAGCCTGATTCTTATAAAGACATTCAAATTAGTCATATGACCTATTCCTATATAGACTAATGGGTGTGGTTATATGACCTATTCCTATACAGACTAGTGGGTTAATAGGCTAACAAAAAATCTCTATGTATAACAAATTATAAACTGTGAAAATTTAAAACCACTACTACTCAGGGTGTATGAGACATAAGGGTAGGTTAGACTTTATAAGAGTAAAATCTTACTCATTTATAAGATATAAACTTTTTTAAAGGTCTATTATAAATTATAAAATATAACCTTCATGGTAACTTATTTAAGAGTCTATTTTTGCAATAAGACATCTAAATAAACTATATCGGTTATAACTTTATCCCTAAATAATCTTTATAGACTTTAATATTTATGTAACTCAACATGTTTAAATATTTGAAAAGGTAAACAAGTATATGAGTTTAATACATTATAAAAAATATAATAAATAATACTACAAAACAAAATTATTATTTGTGTTTACTTAAATAAGCCGGCCTAGTGGGCCTAAAAGGCTTTTAAGATAGCATAAGTCTGACCTTTTTAACTAAATAGACTTTTATTAAAGCCTTGACCTGATTTATTTTAGAAAAAAGTCTGGCCTATGAGTCTGATGTAGGCTAGGCTGTAGGCCTCTGACAAGCAGCCCGACTATTTCCATCCCTAATTATAACGTCCTTGAAGGAGATTTTCCACAAAGAAACCGGTCCTAACCTTAATTAAGGCTTAAAGTCTTAAACACAGCAAAACAAAATAATACGGATCGAGTATCTCTCCACCCCAATCATTCTTTGAATTATCCGAATAATGAATATTGCATTTTGACTACTGATATATACTCTCTTTGGTCCAAAATATAAGTAATAAAAACACTTTTTTTGTTCAAAATATAAGCAATATTCACCGATTTCAAATAAATTAAATATTAGTTTTCCAATTATACCATTCATTTAATGCAATATTTATATTTACGAGAGACACCAAATGGGGTATTTTTGGAAAAAAAATTGAAACTAGTGAGTATTAATTAAGATTATTACATTTTCAAGGCATTCCTTGATCTATGTATTTTTGTACTATGTTATTTATATTTTAGACCAGAGGTAGTATTATCGAGGAGAAAGAGAGACAGGGATAATGATATTTTAATTGTTTTTTTTTTTACTAAAAATCTAAAATGCTAGCTAAAAACCCCCGTACTTGTCCTGAAAATTTATTAAATCTGTTGACTCATCAAAGACAATTTTTTACACGTTCATGTGAGGGATTAAATTCACTGTACTCTGTATATTTGATAGTTTAAGAAGTTAAATAAGGAAGTTCCACACCACTCTGGATTCCCTGCTGCCTCTGCAGCAGGGTGTTGTGAGTGAGGGAAGAGAGAGAAAAAGTAAGAGAGAAAAAAAAATGAGGAGAGAGACAGAGATAGTGGATCTCTCTGCAGCCTCTACAGCGGCTGCAGAGGGTCCAGTTCCGCACACCCATATATTTTCAACACTCACTGTACTCTGTATATATGATCTATTTTCCTTAATAGTTATATTCATATAGCATATAGAGATATAAACAAAAATTTGCAGATAAAATTAAGGAAGATATAACTGTTATTAAAAGTCAGCATATATAGCCGCTTGTTTCTTCAGATGAAGAGACCTCTACATTATTATTAATGTCAGTGGAATTTGAACAAGATGAGGATGTAGAAAAATGGATAGGATCCGGAGCTGACTTGTGTACCCTCATAAAATCAAAGAATCTTGGCTGAGCCACCTGAACAACATTCATCACTACATTGTTCTTATTCAGCATGGGAGCAGTACTACTGTTGTACTCCTCGCTATTTCCTGAACTTCTTTTCTTCATGAATATGCGACACAGTACCCAATCCCCTATCTCCTTTACATAGTTCTGCCAACCCCAACAACATTTGAGTACAGATAAATATTTGTAAATTAAAATTAAAATAAATCTTAATAATTTTAAGATAATATAATGAAAAACTTGATGAAATTAATTAATTTACCTTGGATAATGAGTCGTCGCAATCAATAGTTTCTAGACTGACAAGACGATATTCATGCATGATCCAATCAGTTCGAGACCCCTTTGGAGACTTGCCTTCATAAAATACCAGACTTTTTCTCATCCCCGCAATACTACCATAATTACTTACTGATGATGAAACTTTCTTGTCTGATCCCGTTGCTTTCCAATAGCCAGAGTTGGTTGTGCGGTTCATGCGATTGCCGTTTCGATACTTGGCTTCCTTGTAGCTGAACAAGTACCTATCTTGCCCATCACAATTTCCTAAATAAACACACACGTCCATCTAATTAAACAGTACGTCAATTATATACAATTACAAGCAGAAGTCTACTACAAGAGCTTAGCATATACTCCCTCCGGTCTCAAATATAAGAAAAAAAATACATGTATCTTGGTCCGGATACATGTATTTTTTTTCTTATATTTGAGACCGGAGAAAGTATATATATATATATAGTATAAGCATCAGAAGATTCAGAACAATGTTTATGACTTGTTTTTCTGATTCAATCGTTTAGCTAGTTTGGCTGTATATATATTAGTTCCTTTAATTTTTTTTTTTGTCCTTTTTTATAGCCATGACAGATAGTTCTTGCTGGCTTAAGATTGAAGTTGCACTAATTATTAGTCTTTTGTGTGTAATCATATATAATAAAAGTTTAATTAGATAACGTATTAGAAAGCCTTTGATATACGTCTGTTTGTTTGGATAAACAACTTATTTAAGCGCTTATGTATATGCTAATTTTTTAATCAAAGAGGGAATGTGATTAAACTGATTTCATATAAGCTATAAGTTGTTTTGATAAGCTATAATAATAATAATAATAGATAGCTGGGCATGCTACCTGTAGGCAAATCCCAAGGATCGTATTTGCAGACATTGATCTCAGGAATGATTGAGGCAGGCAACTGGGAGGAGAAGATCTTACATTTCAAGT
Source organism: Glycyrrhiza uralensis (assembly GCA_030159175.1). NCBI lineage: Eukaryota > Viridiplantae > Streptophyta > Magnoliopsida > Fabales > Fabaceae > Glycyrrhiza > Glycyrrhiza uralensis. Next base: position 48,082,564 of record BRZY01000005.1, read on the forward strand.
ACTGAAACACAAGCTCTTCCTCTGTTGGCTGGAAACGAAAACCAGGGGGCAATCTGCTTATTCCATTCTTAGCAAAATTCAGCTTTTCCATTTCCTTATAATTAACCGTAATTCTCTTAAAAAACTTGGGCCAGGCACATCAATGAATGTTTCCATGCGTGTATTTATATATATAGGCTGAGAATTATGAGAAAGCAAAGCGGTTTGGAGTTGGAAGAAGAGGCGAGGGACAATACTTAACGCCCTAAATTTCATCATATGTTTTACAATTAATATATTAAACAAAAGCTTTAATCAGTGTAACAAAAGATATTTTTCTTTGCCTTTTTGCATGCGGCATATGCCTTAACCTTTTGTATCATACATAATAAAGTGATTTATTCATCTGTCAAAATTTGTTCTACTTTCTATATTTTAGTTTTTCAAAAAAAAAATGAAAAATTGCAAAGTCTAAATTCAAAACACGATATGTTTGCAGGGAGCTTAAGCATATATTTAAGGCAACAAATTATTTACATACCTACTAATTATTTATTTCCCTCTCAATCACATTTTTTCTATCCACAATGATAGAACATGAGATATATATTGTTTAAGGAATCCGAGTCTAATTCCACTCAAACCAACGTAACGTTGGTGAAGTCCGTGAGTTTAATTATTATACTCCTTTTTAATTCCTATAATTTATTTATTGTCAGTTTTTTCTCACTGAAGCTTAATTGTTCTTTTTTCTATATACGAACATCTTGCATGGATAACAGTACTGATTCGATTGTGGCGACTGGTCATCCCTCCAAATGAGTCACCTTTGGCTGTTTTTTCTTTGACATGCATGTGGGGCTACAAAGCTTCATATACAAGGACTAATTAAGCCATTATCTTTGATTTGCCCCCTTTTTTTTCAAATCGACATTTACTACATTTAAAGATGCCGTTTAGAATGGACCAATAAAAGATTGGTCCAACTTACACCAATGACAGTATGACCATTGATATAATAGTTTTTTAAAAGCGATGGACTAGATTTGCGACAGACAACCTGCACAAAAGTAAGGTAAGTTATTTAATGTTATTTGCAAAGATGGGTTGGGATGTTATTGAATTTTAAAATTGTGGGCAAACTTTATTATATTTACAATTGTCACAAAATTTTAAAAATAATAACGATTTTGGATTAAAATTACATAAGCATATTTCTTTGACATATTTACCATCCTTAAATCATGGAATTTCTTATTAAGATTAAAATGCAACAAAAAATAAACTTATATGACATCAAACAAGTTAATGCGTTTGATTTAAAAACAATAACACATTATGCAAAGGGGTGGCAACAATACCCATACCAATGAGTACCCGCGAATAAAATTCACAACGGGCATGGATGGGGTACCTATATAAGGTATCTGTGTGTAAATTAAACAGGTATTCCTTGTACCCGCAAGTTAACAGGGCCGGAAAGAGTATTCAGATACCCGTACCCGCTAGTACCGTATCGACAAAGGAACTAGAAAACCCTTTATATTTATATATTTGCTAAAATGCTAATTAATATTAATTCTTACAATTATGATTTTCATGTTGTAATATTATTTGTTTTTATTTAATTGAGCAATTATTGATATGACACTTAGGACGTCAAAATTACAATGATTGGTGCAATATTGTGCAAAAAATAATATTTTCATAGAAATAGATTTTTTTTAAAATTAGAATATTAATGGGTATCCGCGGATATCCGCGAACATTGTGGGTACCCACCAAAATTCATCCTGCGGGTACGAGTAGCGAGTTCACCCCATCATGGGACGGGTAATGAGTAGCTACTATCCGTACCCGCTCGTGCCCGTTGACATCCTTGATACAAATATGGCAAATTAGCGATTCGATCGTGGATGACCATGCCAACTGATGCAAGGTTAATATATACCTCGGATTTTTCAACCTAAGCGAACGATTCCTCATCTCTATTGACACGGGCTACCAATCAAGGTTGACATCCAAGCTTATGTAAATGCATATCTGTAAAACTTGACAAAGGTGGTTCTTCTTTTAATTCCTCAACAATGTTGCCCCCAACAAGATAGTGATTCTTCCAAGTTCTAATTGGGGGGTGCAGATGCAACATTTTCAGTGAATATCAAGATAGGGTTTGTCAAACAAAACCAGACAGTAGATTCCTAATTCAATTTGCTTTAAATGGGTTGTTGGAATATTTATTAATTCAACTTACTTTAAATTAATTTGGGGTTGTTGGAATATTTATTAACTAAAAAACCTGTACTCGGCATGTGTAATATAAATAAAATATTTGAGTATTTTTTTTGTGTTTTTTTTTATAAATTTAAATAATATTTATCGGTTATTGTTCAGTAAAATAATTAAAACTAGATGCTTGAATTTTTACATGTACAACTCGATGGAGGAAGGAACGGGATCGTGTGTTGAGCAGTGGATGATCATGATGGTCATCAAGCACAATTTGTCTGTTGTTCTTTTCTCTTGAGGTTAGTTATAGATTTGATGGAGAAATTAAGAATAATAATAATATGTTATAAAAAATAAACGACAAAACAGCAACACCGAAATTGTGCAAAACTTAATAAATAATCACGATATAACACTAGCAATTGTGGAACGGATTATATATATATACTATACTATAGATTACTCCCTCCGTTCCTTTTTATCTGTCGGATTTTGAGAAAAAATTTGTTCTTTTTTATCTGTCGTTTTGATAGTTTAACGTTATATTTTGACAATTATACCCTTAACTCTATTAATTGTTCTTCACATTTTCCATAAAATTGATTAATGCATAGTTGAGAGTTCAAAGACTAATTACTATTCCCAACAAATAGAGTAGTGAATAAATAAAGGTATAATAGGAAATTTTTTATCAATTAATTGATTTGTGGTGAAACAACTTTAAACGACAGATAAAAAAGAACGGAGGGAGTACAACAATGGGGTAATTAATGAAACATCATGGAAATAAATGTTATTGATGGGTCTTGTGGGTAAACTTTATAAATAACATAAAACTCACACTAACTTACTATTGCAGGTCAGAATGCCATTGGTGCAAGTTGGACCAATCTTTCATTGGTCCATGCTAAAAGCCACCACTTTTAAAATTATCTTTGCGACTTGGTGGATTTGGCATATATTTAAATTACTGGGCTTTCTCTCATTCTTGAATTAAATGAATTTCAACTATTTGTGGATAGATGACTCAACCACTCACACTTATGTCTGCTGCAGGTGCTTCTAAAGATGAAGCTTCTTTTTTTTTTTTTTTTTTCCTTTTTAGTAGTTTTCTTCACCAAATTAATTAAGTTTAGCCAAGCATATTATTTTGTTGTTTGTAAAGTTTTGGAGAATCGGATTTGGACGAACAAAGAATGGAAAATCAAAAGGCCCATTCTTTTCTTTCATTATAAAAGCTAAACCACAACAGGCATAGGCACCAGTAAACTATATGATATACGAATTCTTTCCTGCATGTAACCAGATTAACAGAAAAGATTATTGGTACTTTACTTCGCTAAGAAGACGTTGCTTACTTGGACTTGCTTTGAAGATGGAGCTTACTTTTTTTCCATGTAACTAAAGATTGTGAAAGATTCACGATCGGTAGAAAATTGAAAAGAAAAATAAAAGTCCCTATTGCATATTTGCAAGGTTGAATCCCTTTGCTTAGCAGCAGCAACAAAAGCAATGAGCTTTGTAGGTGGTAATATATCCTTAATTTGAATGAGTGCCTTGTAGTTCTATAGATGGGTCTCACCTCTCTTTCTTAATGCATCTAACCAATCATTTCCATTTTATCTGGTTTTTGCCCTCTCTCCCTACCTACCTATCATGTGTAGAACTGGTAAAATGAGTCACCCCGATAAAGCCTGAAAAAATATAGGACTCGGGCACACACACTTGAGTCTGTTTTCAGCACGAACCCGATAAAGCCCGACCAAACTGGGCTGCCCCGAAAAATACAACGTTAAAGCCAGAGCCAGCCCGAAAATAGAAGACTTGGGCACGCAAATTTGATCCTGTTTTCAATCCAGACCTTTTCAGTCCGAGCCCGATAAAGCCTGAGCCGATGCGGGGCTGGTAGCTCGTTCTGCCACCTATGAGTCATGTGTCGCATGATCTTTATTCTTAATTCTTAATTTATGCCAAAGTTTGCTGTGCTTTCTTTACGAAGAAATAACAGCAGAAAAGGCAAGTTATGCTTAATGCATAAGAAACTTAGTCAATGATTTTCAGGATGACTTGCTATTAATTTATATATATCGCAAGCAGTCACAACTCATTAATTTTGAGAATGCAGTCATTATATAATTCCCTAGTTACAAGAAGGTTCGAGCCTCGAATAATATAGGAGGGGAAACTCTCTCAACGTTTGATTGTATACAAATTCAACTCAATGACGAATTCTTCTAAAAATGGATCTCACCAAAATAAAGATTAATGAGACCAAATAATTTAATGTGGACATACATAAATTTTACTCAATATTGGCAACAATGCTCTCAAACTTATTTGAAATCTAGGGCGTAAGAAATCGTACAACATTTAAAATTTCTATTTTCAAACACGGAAAAAAGTAATAATAAATGGCATAGGTAATAGAGAAGAAATAATGAGAAGAATATAATCAGTGAGATGAAAAGGAAGTATATATAGATCAAGGATGATGTAATTAAATCTTAATTTCATAACTAGATATCAATCAAATAAAAGACTAAAAGTTTTTAATTCTGATGATTAAATTTCATTCAAATAAAAATTAAATAATGTATTATAAATATTCAACTTGTAATAAATATCCGTAAAATGTCAACAAAGTGATTAATTAACTCTATAGAATAAAATAAATAATATCAACCATTGATAAAAAAAAACCAACCGTTGATATCACAATATTGTTGGAGGATTGGACGCACAAATGCTTATTGGACGCACAAACCTCCTTGCTGCATTGGACGCAGAAAGCACCTTACACTGCGTTATTGGACGCAGAAAATACTGGACGCAGAAAACACTCGTTGGACGCAGCAGTCCGGATTCGTGGTCACTCACACAATCCTCACCAAGTGTTTCACTCACACTTAGAGTAATCTCACACGCACAGAGAGTTGAGAAAGTGTAAGGAATAAGATTGAACACACAGAATTTTTAGAATGGTGGAATTCACTCTTCCACACTTTTGCACTAACTGAATCACGTTCTGTTTTACACAGCTTTTATATTGGCTCAAGTCCCACACCGGAGAGATAAGCCATTATCACTAATTCTGTTACAAGCCGTTACAAACTTCTAACAGCCACTACCCAACACTTTTACTTATTACAAAGTAACCCCACAACTGAATTAACAGACTCTCAACACACCTCCCTAATTCAGTTCACTCAAACATATTACACCTAACTTTTTCCTCAGCTCTTCGAATCTGTCCTTCCTCAATGGCTTAGTCAGAATATCTGCAACTTGCACTTCAGTCCTGCAGAATTCCAAGCTTAACTTCTCTCTGTTCACTTGATCTCTCAAGTAGTGAAATCTAGTCTCAATATGCTTGCTTCTCCCATGTGCAACTGGGTGTTTAGCAAGGTTGATAGCTGACTTGTTGTCAATTAACAGTCTGACTGCAGTTGGTTCTTTCATCTTCAATTCCTGCATCAAGGTATCTAACCAGACAGCTTGGCAAGCACTCATCGCAGCTGCCACATATTCTGATTCACAGGAAGATAATGCCACAATAGGTTCCTTCTTTGAACCCTACGAAATTGGGGATCTTCCATAGAAGAATACAAACCCAGCAGTGCTCTTTCTCTCCTCTTTATCTCCACACCAATCTGCATCTGTGAAACCAAACAATTCAGGATCTTCTGCTGACAGCTTTCTTTCAAATAGAATGCCAAAGCTTTGAGTGCCTTTGACATATCTAATAATCCTCTTAGCTGCTAACAAGTGAGGCATCCTTGGTTTTTCCATGAACCTGCTTATTAGCCCAACACTATAGGCTAAATCAGGTCTTGAATGACATAGGTATCTCAGTGAACCCACTATTTTTCTGAAATAAGTAGGATCCACCAACTCCTCTGATCCTTCCTTTTCTAGGACCAAACCAGTTTCAGCTGGAGTTGCAGCTGAGTTGCACTTCTCCATGTTGAATCTCTTCAGCAAGTCTTTCACATATTTTGACTGATGCATCAAAATTCCCTTCTCAGTCTTGTTGAATTCCAGACCAAGGAAGTAGGAGAGTACCCCCAGGTCTGTCATCTCAAATTCATTCATCATTTGGCTCTTGAAGACTCCAATGTCAGCTTCACAATTCCCAGTAACTAATAGATGATCTACATAGAGACAAACTATCAGAACCTTGTGATCAGCTGCAGTCTTTACATAAACACCATGCTCACTGATGCACTTCACAAAACCAACCTCAATCAAGAAGCTGTCTATTCTCTTGTTCCAGGCTCTAGGTGCCTGTTTCAGGCCATATAAAGCCTTATTCAGTTTGTAGACTTTTGATTCTTGCCCTTTCACAGCAAAGCCTTGTGGTTGATCAACAAATACTTCTTCATCCAATGGCCCATTCAGGGATGCTGATTTGACATCCATGTGGTACATGGACCAGTTATGCCAACTTGCAAATGCAATGACCATTCTGACTGTCTCAATTCGAGCTACAGGGGCAAACACCTCCCCAAAGTCAATACCAGGCCTCTGTAAGAACCCCTTAGCCACAAGTCTGGCTTTGTATTTATTCACTCCACCATCTGGGTTCAGCTTGACCTTGTACACCCATTTTATAGCAATGGACCTTTTATTGGAGGGAAGTTCTACTAGTTTCCAAGTGCCATTTCTCTCAATTGATCTGAGCTCCTCTTCCATGGCTTGGATCCACTTGGTGTCTTGCACTGCTTCTTCAAATGTCACTGGTTCTGCCTCAGCAAACAAGGCAAAATGTATCAGATCACCTTCTGAGTTTACTGCTGTATCAGTCACCATATCAAAATCCTGGAACCTTTGTGGAGGATGTCTTTCTCTCTGTGATCTCCTGACTTCAGATGTTTGAGGAGCAACATCACCTTCATCAGGATTGTTCATGTCAAGCAACAAACTGGCTGTGCTTTTCTCTTTTTCAGACCAGTTCCACTCTCTGGCCTCATCGATCACCACATCTCTACTGATGGTGATTTGATTTGTTCTTGGATTCAGCAGCCTGTAACCACCTGTTGAGTGGTACCCCACAAGAACCATCTGCTCACTTTTATCATCAAGTTTTTTTCTCATTTGCTCTGGAATATGTCTATATGCAACCGATCCAAACACTCTCAGATGCTCTACACTTGGCCTGCTTCCACACCACACTTCTTCAGGAGTCACATCCACAAGCCTTTTAGTTGGGCTTCTATTCAAAACATAGACTGCATTTGATACAGCCTCACCCCACAAGTTCTTTGGCAGATTTTTGCATTTCAACATACACCTCACCATATTCATAATGGTCCTGTTTCTTCTTTCAGCAGTTCCATTATGTTGGGGAGTATATGGTGGTGTAACTTCATGAGTTATTCCCTCCTTTTCACAAAAATCTTGGAACTGATCAGACACATACTCTCCACCCCCATCAGTTCTCAAGGTTTTTATTTGCAAACCACTTTGTTTCTCAACCAGATTTTTAAATTTCACAAAAGTATCAAACACCTCACTCTTCCTTTTGAGCAAATAAGCCCAAGTCTTCCTACTGAAATCATCTATGAAGGTGACAAAGAATCTGTTACCTCCAAGTGAATCAGTTTGCATTGGACCACACACATCAGAGTAGATGACCTCCAGTTTGCTCTTGGATCTGGTGGGAACTTGCTGACTGAAAGAGGATCTTGCTTGCTTGGATTCCAAGCATTCAATACACAGCTCACTGGGTTGTTGGATTTGTGGGAGTCCAGAAACCATGTTCTTCCTTTGCAGCAGGCTGAGATCTTGAAAATTCAGATGCCCGAACCTGTAGTGCCAGGTCCATTCCTCTTTGCTTACTGCTGTTGCAAAGCACTTGTGCTCCATAATTTGAATTCCCACCTTGAAGGTTCTGTTTTTAGCTAGAGGTGCTTCGAGCAGCAGTCTATTGTCTGCATCAAACACCTTCATCTCCTTATTCTCCATCCTCATCACATACCCCTTTTCTAACAGCTGGCCAAGGCTTAACAAATTGCTTTTCATCCCAGGAACATACAACACATCTGAGATGAATGAGGGATTCCCATCTTTCCTTCTGATCAGCACCCTTCCAAGTCCAGCTGCTGAAAGTGTACTATCATCAGCAAACCTGACTTTGTTTTGGACTGATTCATCTAGGTTGACAAACCAATCTTTCCTGCCTGACATGTGAGTGGAGCAACCTGTATCTAAGTACCAACAATCCTTGGCACTTTCCTCCTCTTTGGTGGTCACCATGAGAACAGCCTGAACATCTTCTTCATCATCTCTTGCCATCTTGGCCTCATCACTTTTTGAGACCTTCCTGTCAGGATTGAACCAGCACTCATCAGCAAAGTGCCCAAACTTCTCACAGTTGTAACATTGGATCTTGCTCTTGTCAGTTTTTCTTCTTTCACCTTGCCTTGAGTCAGATGCACCCTTGTCCTTCTGTTTAAAGAACTTCTGATCATTGCCTTTCTTATCTTGAGTCTTCTGCCATTTGTTCTTGTTGGCCCTCCACTTTTCTTTGCCTTTTTTGAATCTGGAATTGTTACTATCAGGCTTAGGATTAGCCCGAGCCTGCAGGGCCTGCTCATTACTCTTGCCATTGTTCCTTTCATTCAGCTTCTGCTCATAGGCTTCCAGGGAACCTTGCAGCTCCTCGATCTTCATGTTGTCCAAATTTTTGGTTTCTTCAATCGTGACCGCCATTACATCAAATCTTGGAGGTAGTGTCCTCAAGATTTTCTCAATAATGGACTTGTCTGAAACTTTCTTTCCACATGCCTTCATCTGGTTGCACAGGGTGATGACCCGACTGAAGTAACTGCCAACTCCTTCATTTGACTCCATGGCCAGCAACTCATATTGGCGTTTCAGGGTCTGCAAGCGCACTTTCTTGATCTTGTCAGCACCCTCATAGGCCTGTTGTAGGACCTCCCAGGCTTCCTTGGCAGTCTTTGCTCGTGAAATCTTCTCATAGTTTCCTGGGTCCACACATTGGTGGATTATGAACAGGGCCTTGTAATCCCTTTTCTTCACCTCCTTTGCTTTGTCATCGTCCATCTTCTCCACCATCTTTGTGTAGCCAATTCGGACTACTTCCAAGGCATCTTGAAACCCAAGAATCGCCTCCATTTGATTACTCCATCGATCCCAATTCTTTCCATCAAGAATGGGAAGGCTTGCTGGGAAGCCATTGTTTAAGGTTGCCATTGTAGCAACAATCACGCAGCGGAAAAAAGAACGTCCCCGAACCTTAGGCGATGATACCACTTGTTGGAGGATTGGACGCACAAATGCTTATTGGACGCACAAACCTCCTTGCTGCATTGGACGCAGAAAGCACCTTACACTGCGTTATTGGACGCAGAAAATACTGGACGCAGAAAACACTCGTTGGACGCAGCAGTCCGGATTCGTGGTCACTCACACAATCCTCACCAAGTGTTTCACTCACACTCAGAGTAATCTCACACGCACAGAGAGTTGAGAAAGTGTAAGGAATAAGATTGAACACACAGAATTTTTAGAATGATGGAATTCACTCTTCCACACTTTTGCACTAACTGAATCACGTTCTGTTTTACACAGCTTTTATATTGGCTCAAGTCCCACACCGGACAGATAAGCCATTATCACTAATTCTATTACAAGCCGTTACAAACTTCTAACAGCCACTACCCAACACTTTTACTTATTACAAAGTAACCCCACAACTGAATTAACAGACTCTCAACAAATATATATATATATGATTTGTTACATGTGTACATAAAATATTAACTATTAATTTTATCATGAATGGCTTATATTACTTACAGCTTGACCCATTAAAATAAATTGTCCACTTTAAAGGAGTAAAATCCCTGCAAAACGTTTATAATTTTTTCACCATATAACATAACATATAGATAACAGTACATTCCCTTTACTTTTATGGGCTAATTAAATATTCCGTGTGTATGGGCCATCATTTGGGCCACGTTTCTCACCAATTATTGGGTTTGGCCCTCTAAAACAGTGAGGCAAGCTGAATGGGTTTCCATGCTTGGTTCGCCTTCTTTATCCTCTACTTTGCGGTCTCAGGGTTTTAGCTTTAGGTTTTCTATTGTCTTTTCGTTTTGCTAGGACCAGTGGCATTAGGGTTTTTGTGAGAGCCTGTCGAAGATTTCACTCGGGGATCCCTCACCTCTCTCGCGCTCATCATGGATCTTTCGGATCTCAGTTCACCTGAAATGCAGAGGTTCTACTCTGTAAGTTTGATTTCATCTTCTCATTACCACGTTTGGTTCCGCTTCTGCTGATAGATAATGGTGTTTGTTTCATTTCTGCGGAGCCTATCGTAATAGGAAATTCCATATTATTTGTTGATTTTACTTTGGAATCTCTTGTTAGTATACTGTGTTTCGCGGTGTTCATTTTTATGAAAAATATGCTTCCTGACACTAATCTCAGTAAATAACTCCGTCTTCTTCATTGTTAATACACTTTGTTTCAGCTTGAAATCGAATATTTGATTGGTAACTTTGTGCATATGCTTGCTTTCTGGTTTTAGCTTTGACTCTGAGGCTACGAATTGTTTGATGGTAAAGGTTGATTTTGTTATTATTGCTATAAAACAAATATAAATTGTCATGCAAGTTGCAAAACAAGTTAAACAACACACATTAGTTAGTTGAAGTATGTTTCACGTTTGGCACTAGGAAAAAGATATCACTGCAGTGCTATTTAATCATCCGTTAGTTTTCTAAATTTATGTAGGTAAAGGTGATTAACTGTACTTCAGCAGCTTGTGATTTTCTTTCATGACTATGGCTTTTCTGTGAATTATGTTTTGATTTTATTTACCGTTGGTTAGACCTTAATTTCACCTATCATCATTTTTTTTCCTAAAAAACAAATAGTCTCTACAAATAAGAAGGTGGCTGAAAAATTTTGGTATTTACAAGCTGCACATTCTGTTTTAGGCATTCTTTTGCTTTTAGTATGAATAATTTTCACTTATCCCCCAGTAAAGTAGTTTAACCTTAACTTTGCCCTCCAAATGCAGGAAGAACAGCAAAGAGCCATGGTTAATGAAATGGTGGCAAAGCTGACAAGTGATTGCTGGGACAAATGCATCACAGGGACACCTGGGAATAAATTCAGTTCTAGTGAATCTACTTGCCTTACAAACTGTGCACAGCGTTACATGGAGATGAGTATGCTTATCATGAAAAGGTTTCAGAGTATGCAATGAAGATCAATGGCTATCGATGTGCTTTCTCAGTTAACACAAATGTAGTCTCAAATTTCTCTCTTTCATAATCATCAATGTTAGTATCATCATTTAGCAATTTTTGGATTTTTTATATTTCGTCGAGACTGCTATGTCAGAATATTTAGTTTGCTTTTCGGCATTCCTGATATTTAGATGATAAAAAAAATCCTGGTGCCTTTGGTGAATAACTTGTGACTGAAGGGTGGATGAAACTCAAGCGTTTTTCAATTTTAAAATTGTCAAGCAAGCAACAAAATTTTATTCATGTGTGAAAATGTTATAATAGCGCTACAATATATTGTCAACTAACCAAGGGTCTCAGAAGAGGCAACGTGCAATGTTCCTTGAATAAATGGTGCTACGTGTATGTACTTTCAAATTCAAACGAGCTCTGATCATTGTGCACTTTGAATTAAGTTTGGTCGTTTTAGAAATGATCTGAGTTTATCTTAAAAAATGAGGGGTTTGTGATGGTACCATATATGCAGTCATAAATCATTCTTATTATCAAGCACCGAGTTGATGTGGTACATGAAATTTGTAGAATAGTATATTGATTTCTGAAATGAAGTTGGTATTTTCCTCCTTTATTATTCGGCTTCTTTTGTCAATTGGAGCTAAAGGTTCTGATTATGCTGTTACAGAGAATGCTTGATGAATTATATTTGTTAATTTCTGGATTTTTTGTGAATATTTAAATGGATGGCAGTTTAATCAGAATGCTAACTTTTATGTACTCTTGAATGAAACTTCTCAATCGTAAATTACAATTATCAACCTAAGCAATTAAACACTACCTTTCCTACCTTGACGCCCCGCAATGCTAATGCTTGTGTTACGATGTTGCTTTCTGAATCTTGACACCATTCGGACCCATCTCGTAGTACTGAAGCATGGACTCAGTCCATTGGAGGAGCCTAGTGTAGTTACTGGGAGGATGGATTTCACTCTTGTCCAACCTTTGATCATACTACTTGATGGTCAAGGCAAAGCCAATCCTGTTGGTCAACTTGCGTTGGTAATACACCATAGCATAAAGGCGAGGGAGGCGAAGTTTCTGTGTCCAATACGTTGTTTGGAACAGTGGGCTGTTGATCATGTCATTGCATTCTTTGTTGAGGACGCTGAAACGTGGGAGCACTTCGGGAGGGAGGCGTAGAAAGATTTCAAAGAGAATGTCATTGCACAGCTCCACTTGTGGATGAGGAGAGGAAGATGGACACGAGGTTTGGAAGAGGAATTGCATGAATTCCACAATCCATTTCCAGCATCTGGATAATGGCATTTCTTTGCCCTTTCAAGAATCGGTATTTTATTGCATTAGCCAATTGGAGGATTCTTGATTCTTTTTTTTTTTTGGTCAAAGAGGATTCTTGATTCTTCCATGTCTAGAAAAACTTGGACATGTATCTGGGCATTGTCCAAACGAAGGGTTCTGGCTTTGTAATCTAGTTCTTGTTATCATATAACCATGTGAGCAATGTGCGATGTGGAGGTCAAACGTTTAGTAAGGAGACAAACACGGCATGCCAGAATCGGTGCCCCAACTTCATAACTTGTAGCATGACAAAATGTCATTAAAATGTATTAACCTTTCCATTTTTACTGTTATTTGGATGGGTATATTTAAGGGGGGAAAATGTTTCAAAAAAAAAAAGATTTAAGGAAAAAATAATAAAGAGATGATAAAAACAAGCTATTTCACTCGTCTGTGGTAAAAGAAATGAGGAGGAAACGCAAAATTTCTCTCTATGTTTGTAGAGAAATCAAAGAAAAATAACTTTTATCATTTTTACTTTTATACAACTGCGTTTTTTTTCCTTCAATAAATAAGATACACACCAAACTAACAAACAATGCAGACATCAGATGGTGCTATTGCTACCAATGAAATTCTCAAAGCAATATAACAAAGGGACAAAAACAAAAGAAATGGAGGCAAAAATGAAAAATGCACACATTGGAAGGATAACTTTCCATAATTTCTATAATTCTATTCTTCTTCTGCTGTACACAAGTTCCCCTTTTAAAAGAACTAGATCACCACAGAATAACAAAAAAGAAACTATCCAACAATCAATAAAGAGGGTCCAATGTCATTCTTTAACCAAAACACACGCACTAGATTTACATCTTTGAACACAAGTTTCCCTATCAATCCCAACCCAACAAACTCAGTCCCACGCCCAACTTTTTTTTGTGTAATTTTAATTTACATCTTTGAAATTTTCTGAAAAAATTATGAAGACATTTTTGTTGAGTTGCCATTAGGCTCATTACTACTGTCACTGGGGACCCGTTTTGATTCTCCAACTTCATGTATCTCGTCCACAACTTCAGGAGCTATGTCCCATTTTCCGCTGCTTCTTTCCCATAACGAGTCCCTTAGAAATGAAGCAACTTGTCTCTGCCCACTTTCTGTGTCAAGCATCCTGCTTAAGTCCACGGACACATCAGTTAATTCACTCCCCTTGCCAAGTTCCTCATCATTGGTGAAACCATCTTTACTATAATCTCTTTCCTCCTCCTCAACCTCATTGTAAACTGGCATCCCTAGTTTCAGGGTATCAACACCCTTTCTTTGAGATGACTCTGACAGCTCTTTAGGAATTGGAACCTTAGACCTGAATTTGTTCTTGGATGGAGGAATGACAGTGCAGAATATTTCTTTGAAGTTCCTAGCTACCCCTTTGTCATAAGGGTTGTTGACATTTCGGTCATACCGGTATCTAAAATTTTCATAAGTAGACTGCACATAAAACAAAAGGAATTATCATTAACAATAGATGTAAGAAAAACAAACTAGAAAGGCACATAAGTGTTTTATAAATGAAACTAGCCGATGGACCGGTATAAAGTATGAGTCCTTTTCTATTTTAATATAAACAATAAAAAAATTCCAACAAATGAGAGAAATTTATAAAGCTTGAAAAGTGACATGTCACAACCTGGGAGATGACACATGTCCCAACTAGGGACATATTTTTCTTATATAGTAATTGATAATTGATATATATATATATATATATATATATATCATCACATATAGCAGTCTATGTTATAGTAACTTCATCACATATAGCAGTCTATGTTATAGTAACTTCCAAATGTAAAATGAAGGGGCTGATCAGAAACACCCAGAAATAGAAGACAAAAAGTCACATTTAAGGTTTAGGGATTATGAGTTGAATGGCGTTCAAACCTGGTTTGTGCTGATTAGATATGTATGGAAAACAGTGAGGCCTCCAACAAACCAGACAGAAACGAAACTGTATATTATTAGTGCAATTGAAGCAGGGGTTTTGGTCATTGCTCTCCAAATTGATATCTCCTCTGAGTTCATGATCCTCTTGATATAGACCCAGCAAAAGCCATGAATATATATGCAAAGAAGGGTTGCAGAGAAAACAAACATGTAGAAGAACCGGTAATTTCGCTGCCACCATGTACAGAAAAGCAAAGAGGCAAAAAAAATCAGAAAGTGATAATCGTGTATGATTAATTATGCTTGTCCTTGTGCTTGTGCCATTGAAAGTGATGTTTAGGCATGAAAGCAGAAAATACCAGTTAACATGCAAAGAATCCTCCATTGCTATTTTTTTATATACACAAAACATAGAATATATTCAAGAATATGATCATACATACAAACAAATAGAATCTCAATACACACACAAAGCTTATTCAAATATCCATAGAGGGAGCTTATGCTTTGATTATATTCTATGAGCCAATCCTATCCCTATGTCTCTGGAAATTTCCGTTGTTTGTAATTGTACATCACATGTAAATTTAAGAACTATTTAATGCTTTCCATTAACAGGCTACAAAATTCAAAGCTTTCAGCCTCCTGAGTATACTAAAGATACCTACAAGCATAGTCTGTATAGACATGCCTGCCTAGTGCCTATCCCCTTTCAATAGTAACTTTGATTAAATTCACTTTTCATTAGTAGGTGACTGTAAGCACTTGATCGCTGTAAATTGACAGTTTAAGTATCCCACTAAAACTGTTTCTTTGTTATTTCATAATTGTGCAAGAAGATTTCATGCAATAGTTGTATAATGTAAAACAAAACACAGATGACATACTAAAATGAAAGCACAAGAACTGTTCTAATTCTAAATCATAATAAGATGATAGAAAGAGACTCTGTTGTCCTTTTGAATACCATCACTTTGAAATTGGGATATATAATAATACTGATACTATATGAATTAATGAGCATTACCAATCCAATACACTGACCCACCCATGGGCAGTGATGATCGAATCGCTCCACGCAGTTATCACATACCGAACAATGAGAACAGCGGGGAGGTCTATACAGCATGCAGGTATCACAATATTTTACTTTTACAGATACTCCATTGACAATTACTTGCTTGGAACGTGGCAAATGTAGCCCTGGGTTTTGCCCATTGTTGAAATTGGCACTCCCATCATAATCATCTGGCACTGGAGGATAAGAATTACGAGGGACTATGCCAGGATCTCTTCCTGAGGTCAGTAGAAGGGTGATCAGAACCTGGGAATATGCTTTAAGACTTTAGGAGTATAAGTGGTAATGAGAAACACTGTGCTGTAACAGATTTGCATAATAGTATTGAAAAAAGTAATCTACACCCAACTTTGAAGTTCATTGATTTAAGCATCATTTATTGTTTGTTTTAGTATAAAGAAAAAGAATAAGTAATGGCCCTCTAGAGGTTGGGAAGTAATGAATGTATAAGAGCTGCAAACAAGTGACTTTTTTAACATAAGAAATTCATTATGTTCATGATACAACATCCATATGTAATATCGAGAAATGCTATTTGCCTATTTATATCGAGCAAAATATGCAAGCCAGCTATCAGAACTAGAAATTTGACCGTGATAAGAATAATGCTGCACTTCTATTCTGAAAAGGTAATGCTTTTCAAGTTTCAAACTATGATGAACTTCCTTAAGGCCATTTCAGCCAATTCATTGTATAAACTTATCCAAGTACAGTATAAATGGCAATGTCCCATGACGACAAGTAACTCAATAATAACTAATTTTAACTTTTAAGGTTCTGGTTCATGATTCTGTAGGTTAAAGTTAAGATCTGAGGCCTAACTAATAAACTAACAGCTATGAGATGGTACAGACACACTCGAGAGTAAATATCCATATTGTTATACAAGAGTAATGTGAAATTCTACTATTAAAACAGATTACATTAGCGGACGTGTGAGCAATTACTGAGCATATTAAAACAAATCATAGTAATCAATTAATGAATACGGGTACTTACAAAAATTGTGTGAACAATAACTATGACCAGCACTGAATATCCAGAGTGATGAGGAAAATCATCCAACAGTTTTCGAGCCACAAAAGCACAGAAAACAGCAACCGGGGCAACGATGAGAAATATTGTCATAACTATAGATTTCACATCGGGTCCAAATATAAGCCTCCCTTGAAGTAAAAATTGCTGAAAAAAAAAATTAGAACAGCCACGAATTCAAAACACAACAAAAAGGTAGTAATGATAACAGGGAACTGCATTAATTAAAACAATACAAAAGCTTGATCCTTGAATATATAAAAAAAAATTATTATGCAAGAAATTGAATTGATGTTATTGTTGTTGTTATGTTAACTTACGTTATTGCCTTTCCAAGCGCGGTAAGTTCTGATCAGCGAAGGACCAATAGCACTGCCACCGTCTGAGTTTTCCGGTGCCGGCGCCGGAGGCTGCACCGTATTCATTTCTTGTTGTTTATGAGAATGTGAATGGAACGAACAAGCACAAATAATAAGTACAACTATTATGTCAAAGGGCAGAGGCGGCTTCCTCTTTCTTTTATTTTATTTTATTTTTTTCAGAAAAATGAAAAAAAGGGTTTTTGCAAAAAGGTGAAAGGAAGGTTGATTAGTTGACTTTCGTAACACTGTTTAAAATTGTCAATGGTCAGTTTCCGTCCCCACCCAATGATGATGTGGCAAATGTCGATTCATGGTCGTTGTTCAACCGCCGGACAATTATACTTTTAAAACAAAAAAAAACGTAGTCAAATTCGAATCAAATAAAAATATTCTATCAACTATCGATTAATTAATTACATTTAATAGTATTAACAGTTTTTTAATGATTTAATAGTATTAACGGTTGATTTTTTTTTATGTTTGAGGTTTTTTTATTTTTAAGAGGTAATTACTTTTTTTTTGATATAATTAAGAGCTAATTACTTTAAATGGACACGCAAGGTCTGATTAATACATATATTGAAAAAATTTAAAATTAAAAGGACACCGGTACAATTAAATCATATTTTTTGAGTTAACTGTCATTTTAACCCCTGAAACTGTAATACGATATCACTTAGATCCATGAAACTAACGAAAAGACAATTTAGCCCCTAAAATTGTAAAACGTCGGTCAAATTAATCCTTAAAATTGTAAAACGACAGTCAAATTAGTCTATTGTTTTACAATTTTAGGGACTAACTTGACCGATGTTTTACAATTTCAGAGATTAAATTATCTTTTCGTTAGTTTCAGAGATCTAAGTGAGACTGCTTTACAATTTTAGGGGTTAAAATGATAATTAACTCCATGTATTTTTTGTGCCGTTTTTTTTGTCAACCTATGTTTTTTTTTGGTCAAATTTGTCAACCTATGTTTGTTTTATTAATTTTGTTGTTTGGGTTACTGGGCAATCGGGTTTGGACAGAAAACAAGCCCGACCTCAACAGGAAATTGAAAGAGAGAGAGAGAGAGAGAGAGACGACTACAATACGCTCACTAAGAAATGGCCCAATTGCACTGCGAGGCCCAAGAAAATTTTTGGAATCATAACCTATGTGCACTTTGACCAACACAAGAATATTATTGTTCATATTTTTTTATATTCCAGGCCCATATGGATCATGCATAAAAAAGTGAAAAATAGAATGGAAGTATTGTTATTGACCAAAAAAAAAAAGAATGGAAGTATTGTTGTGTGGTGATCGCTACCTAAATCCGATCCACAATTGATGAAAACAACAGTTCGGAAGGCAATTCTGGAAAGAACACAAATAGCACAACACTATCTATTATACATCTAACATTTTGTCTTTTTATTCCTGCATATAGTTCTATGTTTTGAAATTGTCTCGATTAATTATATACATTGCCATTATTATGCCCACAATTTAGATGTGTCATTGAATATTTTTCTTCTGAATTTTCAAGACTGGCCACGCACATTCCAAGATCTTGTATGTGGACTTCTGTTGTATAATATGTATGTATTTGGAGTTATCTGATTGTGTCATCAATAATCTTGACCCATATATATATAGCCTCGTCATGAACAAGATAAGATCAAGCTATTTCATGTTTATGCGAACATGGCATGACAGGCTCAGAGGACCTGGATATTAATTAATTCCCCCTCTGAATGTGACTTTTATAAGCTTTTCCACTAAGCCATCACTGCCGGCGATCTTATGTAGTGGCCGAGATCCAAAAATTTAAGCCAAATTGCCTCCCTCGCCCCGTCAATGAATTAATTGGTTTCAAAGTGTAGAACTAGCTAGCGGTGATGGTAAATTGCCTTAACCTCACGGCAAAGTAATCTAATTCATAGCCTCACATTTTTGGGAAATTAAATGCTTCCATCACTCTCTTCAACAACCCCATATTAATTACTCACTCACAAGGCACCTAGCTAACTCGATCGTATTAATTCCATACTATAGTACTTTACAAGGAAGTCATTATTCTTCCCATGGTTGCTATATCCATCTAATTTCTTTTTTGGCCATCCTATATCCATCTAATGAATAACACTGTTGTGTATAGTACTACTGTGGGGTCCAGAGTAGCCTAGTTGCACTCCAATATGTATAGTACTATTTAATTAGCAATGGGGCATTGGTTTACGGTGCGTCAAGCTATCTTAGCCTAGCTAGCTGACATTTGCTTAATTATTTGATTTCGAACTATTATATACACGGGGGCGATAATACACATTATAGTTCATGTTGTTGATCCCAGAAGATTTGCGAAGCGGCACCATGCATGTGGTCCAGGTGGCTTCCAATTATTTACAAGCATCTAAAAGGTTACATCGCAAAAATTATTGCGTGATCTTGAAAGTGATACGAAAAATATGTGTCACGTTGAATTATATATACTTACTCTCTGTTTATATATATTTTAACATTTTAGTATTAAATGATGATTGAGCTCATTGTTCACTTGAATTCAACTGTTAAAAAAATTTATTTTATAAAGTATATATGGGTCTTACATTGATTTATAAAATATTGGCTGAACAGTATTTTGACGACGGGTTCTGAAATATTCATATTGTGATCCTTGGATATTAAACATCACATGATGAGTGTATTTGAATAGTATAGCCTATAGTTGAATGAATCTATGATGGGTGGAACCATTGCAACTCTTTGTGGAAGAATATAATTTGAATAGTTGTGACTCTTTGTGAAAGGATGAGTTGAATCATTGTAACCCTTCATGAAAGAGTGGGTTCTCTCTCCATTTATCTATAAATATATGTCTTGGGACATATGACATACAACTCTATGTTATGACATCCCATTAAAGCTGAGAAAGAAGGGGAGAAAAATCAATTCAATCTCTTATTGTCTAAGGGTTCATGAATCCAAGAGTACCAAATCTATTTGAAGAGAATGACTTCAAGTATCATGATCCCTTATATTAGATGTCTTAAATTCGTACAACTTCGATCCTATATGACTGATTCAGGTCATGTATGTAAATATGACACACGATGTCCAATTTTTCCAACATCAAGCTCAAGTTTAAATAAAATATATAAATAAGTGATAAATTCTATTGTTATTATTTTTAGAGTTTAATTACTATACATTGATTTCTTCTATAAATAATAATAAAATGTTGAGTTTTTTGTTTCAAAAAAATTACTACACACTGACAATGTAAAAATACTTTACACGAATATCTAAACATATTTTATTATAGTACCACTTTAATAATAATTTATAAAATATTTATACAAATACCTGTATAATGATATATGATTTGACGTATGTGTAACTTTTTTTTTTTACATTTTCAAAGCATACTAATTAAATTCTTAATTTTATTTTAGAATGAGATGTGAAAGTAGGAAAAAGAGAAAACAAGCGTAGTCCTACGTGATAGTGTAATTTTCAATCAAGCTTCATAAAAGAACGACACTAATAACGCAATCAATTGTATGAAAAGCATTTCCATGGTTGACATTAAGACGGGTTTCATGTCAAATTTGCCCAGCTAAAAAGCCTGTCTCCAACGGGCGGGTCCCCCTCCCATCATTGTGGAAACACAGATTGATTCGCGCGCGAACCATGATCACATTAATCAAACATCTCCCGCGAATCCAAAATCATGATAACCTGTTTCAAATCCCGTACTCTGTTTCTTGCTTGTGAATGACCTATGAGATCTTTGACAAAAGCACCACTCTACCAAACCCTTGAGTAAATTCGGGTCAATTATGTGTAACTACAAATTAAAACAAAATAATTTAAAAAAAAAACGATTATACGACTTCTAAGTAAGTATTTATTTTAATTATTTATGTAACTTTTTGATAATCAAATTTTAAAGGTTTTGTTAATATATATGTACTCTAAACTCTAAAGACAAAAGGAAGATTCACAATACTTTATTAAATACATAAAAAAGTATCGAATGCCTTTTATATTTCCAAAATAGCAAATATTTTCTAATAATTTTTTTTACAAATATTCATTGATAATTTTAGTAGTATTTAAATATTACTTATTTTATATTATGTATATTTTTAATTTAATTTTCTGAGCACAGTATAGTTTGCAAAAGGTTATGATGTGTGAGTCTAACTTCTTAATTAGAATCTCTATTTGGCTGCTGGTAGAGCAGAGTCATTAGTTTTCAGTTTTCACCGGCTATATGCCTACTGATTTTTATTCTTATTTTTGAAAAGACTGTGTGCCTACCGGCGGGTCAGGGCAAAAAATATATGACTGAGACACACAAATTTGAGTCCATTTTTAATTTAAATTTTTTTGGCCCGGTCTGATAAAGTCTGAACTCGGTAAAATTGTAGCCCGAAATGGGCCGACTCGAAATATATGCTAAAGCCCGAGTCTGGTCTGAAAAAAAAGTCTAAAAAATGAAGGACCTAAATACATAAATTTAACTCCGTTTTCAATTCGGATTTTTTTTATCTGGTCCAATGCGGCCTGAGCCCAAGCCTAGCCCAAAAGCCCATTTTGTCAGCTCTAGGTTTTGGTCCCAACTGCCCCCAAGTTTATAGCAGCTGCTATTGCTGCACATGCTCATGCTATTCTCATCAGGCCTTGTTCTTCTTTCTTTGTTGCTGATATTTTCGCATTCACCAAAAATAAAAGGTTACAATGTTCCTGCCTTTGTTTTGAGAGAAAACGAGGGCCTATTTAATTTTATTTTTATTTTTAATTACAAAATTACCATCATATTTTCAATTTGTTTTTTTACTTTCAAAATTTTATATAAGAAATAGAGAAAACAATTTTTTTTTACTATTTCTTATACAAATATTTGAAAAAAAAAGATTAATTAAAAACAATGTGGCAATTTTTATAATTAAAAGTGAAAATAAGAAATAAAAACAAAAATTGTTTTTTCAAATTAAATGGGATATGATCATTTAACTACAAAGAGAAAATTAGGAGTGTGGAAAATGATGGGTTTAAAAAAATTCTCTTTCACGATAAAGTTTTTACTTTAGACTAAAATCGTTTTTACTTAAAAAAACAACAAGAATTGTTTTTGGTCAACAGCTAGAAATTGTTTTGGTAAATGAAATTACCTTTTTTTTGTCAAAATAAAAGAAATTACTTACATGAGCTTTTTTTTTTTTGGTCAACTACATGAGCTTATTGATGTCGGATAGAAAACACACGAAGCAAAACCCATTTTTTGCAAGCCCGCTGTTACAACAAATTTACTTGGTCCAATCTTGCGAAATACGAGAGCGGTAAAATCTTTTATCCAGGAACTTCATGTTTTTTTAGACCAAAAAAAAAGGAACTTCATTTTTTAGAAAACTAATGATACTCTTTATATTTTTTTAAGCAAAATGATACTCTTTATTATATGTATATTATCTCTATTTCATTTATCTTTTTAAAAGTATGTTAATGAAAAAAATAGAAAGAAATTTTTCAGGAAAATTAATTATATTTTACTTCTCATTTTCATTGCTAGTAAATAAAACTATGAAACTACGATAAATTTTTAATTATTTTCTTTTTTTTATATTTTTCTTCTTAAGTTCAAACAATCATTAGAGTAACAACGTGGTTAATGTGCTCTGTCTAAAGGATGAAGTCGATTAGTACCCGTGTCTGATCCTCGGTGACGAAACAATCTATAGTTAGGTCATGTTTGAATGTAAAAGCTCTAACTTTTTACTTATGGAGAAGTTAGTCTTATTTTGTTTCTTATTTTTCTCATATATGCAAAAGAATGAATGTTGTTAAATAGTCATTAATAGAAGATATATAGGTGTTTTTGGAGAAATTAAAAAAGATGACTTTTAAAAAATGTGAAGAGCAAAAGTTAATTTCAACTTCTATGAGAAGTTGTTAGTTAAAAAACACATACCAGAAATACTTATAGAAAAGTTTATTCAAACTGAGCCTTAAGTTCTACTTATCTCCTAACTAAACATAAATTAGTCCAGAGAACCTTTTTTCATGGGATAATGTGGGTATAAACCAAAAAACAATCATTAGAGTGAGTAGAGATCCCTACAACTACGTGTGTGTGGTCATCGGTCACCCCCGCGTATATATCTGGAGTTTGCAAACCAATCTGTCTCCGTACGTGGACAAATATCCCAAATAATTTAG
Source organism: Glycyrrhiza uralensis (assembly GCA_030159175.1). NCBI lineage: Eukaryota > Viridiplantae > Streptophyta > Magnoliopsida > Fabales > Fabaceae > Glycyrrhiza > Glycyrrhiza uralensis. The sequence goes on from BRZY01000005.1 coordinate 48,105,924, forward strand.
CTATTAATTTTTTTATTCATTCAGGTTCGGGAGAGTGTCTCCTCAGATAGTCCCAAAAATAAAAAGCACGTAGCGGAGAGACGACGAGATTTCGAGTATTAGCTAGCAGTACGGCATTGGTCAATTTTCATTTCAATCATCAAGTCATCACAATGCTGACTCTTTTAGTAAATTCCAGATTATTCCAGCTATATGTCCACGTACTTAGACCTATATATAATACATATGACGATGAGTCACACAAGAAGCTACCCCATGCAATGCAAGACAATTTTCTTAGCTTTATGATGAACCACACAAAAATAAAATCCATAAATCATTCAAAACAATTATATATATAATTGATATGTATTCAATCAATCATATACATATGTCGACTAATGATGAAAATATGATAGAACCACCTATGCAGTTTGAGCCACATGAGATATACACGTATGAATTTCAATTAATAATTATTAATTCCTCGGTAGGGTAATGTACCACTTAGAAAAACTAGGACCCTACGAAACTCTTTTCGCTTTTGCTGTTGTTCTTGCCAGATCACCGTGTCTTACGTAGTGCATCGCATGATTGGTTGGCGTAGACGTGCATTTTTGAACTCATTTAACACATCAATGTTATCAATGTTATAACTCTTTGATATTGTTTGGCCTGCTGCGTGAGTTAAACGGGACTTAATTTGGTGCTGAACACCCGTTTGAACATAAATAGTGAAAAAGCTTTGCTTCTACGTTAGGTGTTGGATCAATGGGTATTTATTAAAACATTTAATTGAAATTTTCTTTTTAATTAGCTGCTAGCTAAAAATATTTTGAATAAAAATTACTTTATTTTAAATTTCCTTTTAATTGAATTTAAATTTAACAAAATTAGAATATATAATGTAAAATAAATATATAAACAATCACCCAAATATAATAATAATAATATTATTATTATTATTATGCGTCAAGAAACAAAAATTCTGCATGAATTAGGGCATATGCATGTACTAGATGATGAACCAATCGCACAAATTATCATAACCAATCAATAAAATGTATATTTTTAACGTTTCATATTTGTTCTTCTTTTTGGTGCCTCCACGAGCAATTAAAACAAACCCCGTGGAGCACATGTATATTTAACATAAATACACAGACGGTGTTAATTTGTGGCTGTAACATCAAGTTAAACGCACTAATTTCTGCATAAAGTGTGGGTAAGAACTTTGAAAATTAAACTAAAGTGGAGTTAGATCAGGACACTATTGAAGCCACCTGAGCCGTCATGACTGTTAATCAATAATTGCTTCCAGTCTCTAAACCCTAAACAAATCATATACTAGTATATCAATGTTACAGTTACAATGCATGAAAAGAATACGTATCCGTTTATTTGTGTTTTTAAGACAAATACTTTAATAAATGAATATTTTTAAATACTTCAATAATTATTCAATAGCTTTTAGAATAGAAAGATATTTTTAAAATTTATATCATATTTTTTCAAAAAAAATATTTAAATGTAATTTAAAAGTAAATATTTTAATTAGTTGTTTAAATATTAGCGTATCATTAGTTTTTTAAAGAAACTTTATGAAATTTATTTTTCAAAGATACAAAATAATTTAGTTTTTTATGTTATAACTTCATTCGTTAAAAAATAAATGTAACTATGTTTTAAACTTTTTAGAAATTATTTTATCTATTTATTTTAAAGCTCATATTATCTCAAAAAACATTTTTATTTATCGTCATTTTAAAAATAAAATAAAGTTTATTATTTTATCAAATTTAACCAAGAAATCATTTAACTGATAACTTTTTTCTATTATACTCTCGTCTTATCACTACTCAACTATATCTATTTACTCTCTCTACATTAAACTGTATGAAAAATATGTAAAACAATTAATGGAATTAAGAGTATAATTGACAAAATATAACCTTAAACTATCAAAATGACAGATAAATAGTAATAATTTCTTTTTAAAAATGGATAATTAAAAAAGAATATTGAAGGGAGTATAATTCTCTCAAAGTTATAAAATTATAATATAAACAGAAATAAAAGATTTCTTGTAAAACGATAATTAGAAAAACAAAGGTAATAATGATTCATTAATTTTGAAGGATGACAAAAAAAAAGTACTCCCTCCGGTTCAAATCTGTGATAGTTTTAATTTTTTATTTTTGTCTTTAGGATTTCAAGAGATAATTTATCACCTTTTTTCAACTATACCCTTAATATAATTAATAAGTTTTGAATGGAGAAATAATTAAGATAGTTGTGAATGATGAATAATAAATAGGGTCATTTTAATCTAAAATTTGTTCAATTAATTATTTCTTAATTTATGTGTCAAAACCTTAAGCAACCAAAGATTTGGACCCGATGGAATATCAAGAAATAATAATTATACGCGCATGAACACCAGCAGTAAACACCTGGTGCGGCTTTGCTGTCCAGAAATATGTTATTTTTATAACTTTTGTGAATGAGAGTATCTATTTCTATACCGAGCTTACACACCTTCAGTTTCTGCACACTCATAATTGTATTTTTTTTTTATAATTTCATGTCAAATTTTTTATATATAAATATATACTGATTTTACATAAGGTAGATTAAAGGTGTAAAAATGTGATTATGAATAAAAGGTGTAAAAATGTGACGTGAGGATATAATTTCTATTTTTACATATAGATTATCAAAACGGCAAAACCATGACGAAACACAATTAATTCTAATCATGGAAAGAACGCTAAGGTAAACTTTAATTATTGGTATGAAACGGGATAGACTCAATTAACAATATCTTAAAGCGTTATCCCCATATTTTAAAACTCTGCATGCGGCCACCACTTTGGAGTCCAACTATACCCACTAAAGAGATTTTTTTTTCTTTTTTTAAAGTGTGAAATCTGCTTTATAAAATGAAAAAAATATCTCAATTATCAATAAAAAAATTAGTTTGTCGATTTATTATATAACTATATATATATATATATATATATATATATTAATCATTAGTTTTTTCATCAATGAAAAAAATTACTTAATTTTCTCTAAAAGAAGTATTTATTTCAAAAGAATCAAATCTCTATTAAAAATATATGTCATTATTCTCTATTTTTAATATCTCTATTAAAAATTTCTTTAATCTTCTTCTCTTGATGGGTTGTGTTTGAGCTGGAGGCTTTGTATACCTAAGGGGGTGGGGATTCTTTTTGTAGGTGTTTGAAGGTCTGGTCATGTACACTATCTTGTATTAATTTTTTGGATTGGGCACACCTTGTGCTTCCAATCTAATGTTAATTCAGTTTGGCTTATAAAAAACATTAATCACAATTAATAAATGTTAAATTGATCAAATTCAAAATTAATTACATCCTTTCACAGTTCACAATTAATCATACCTTTTACAATGTCACTGTGACTGCCAAATACTCTTTATTACTACCACCACTCGATACCATATGCATCACTATCTACACCTCCACTGCCACTATCATAGATAGAGTGAAAAAAGGAGATGAACAAAAACAAGGGGATGAAGTTGTGCTTCGCAAAACTAAAACCTATAGCCATTTTTATTTAAAAAAAATGAGCTAAAAGTGTTTTAATTAAAATTGAAATACAAAATAATTTTGCTCTATTTTAACTGAATATATTTTGTTTTAAAATTTACATTCAAAAACCATAAAACTAAAGTCTCGTAACTAATTGTACATGCACCTAGACGAAACCCTTAAAAATATATCCCTTTTTTCCTCTACAATTTTCTATTCATACGGATACACATCCTTTGTACTGTCGAACAAACCAAATGCAAAACAAGTGCACACGTATAATATAGTCAAAGTTTTGTCAAAGTGTATTAGATCCGTATAACTTGCATCAGATGGGAGGGTGACACTTGGTTTAATCAGCAAGAGGCCTTTTAATTTGAATTGAACCCCACTGTTTAGGCGTGACAGTCAAAAAGCTATGAGATAGAGCGCAATAACAGTTTTTTTTTTTATAACAGTTTTGATATCAAGATAAAACATATTATAAATATGAATGAATTACACTCGCCATTCAGCAAGCAAATAAAATAAAATAAAACAATAGTGCATGAAAAAAAAAAACATTACTACGCGCTAACATGTAAAGCTAGTGCATGACTGTAACCCCATTTTACACGTGGCCCGCTTTCATCTCTAAATCATGATATTTTTGAAATATATAGGTTACTTTTCATAGTAGTGGGGAGGATTCGGTAAGGGGTGTTTGGCGGCCTGGTGCACGCTAAAGCACCACCAAGACATAAATTAAAATTAAAAACTAGTATTTAACAAACAAAAAAATAACGAAAAATATATATCAAATTCTTTATCATCTTTTTTTATTTTACATTTCCCCCAAATAAATTAAGTAAATACTTAAAAACCATTACCAATTAAGACAAGTATTAATAGAGCAGAAAATTTGAAAAATAAAATTGTCTACAAAAGAATGTTTTGATCAGTGGTGAAAAGGGTGCAAATAATTAATGGAGATGTGTCACGTAAGGAAGGGGAGGGGTGTATGGGGAAAGAAGGCATTTTGGGTACGTAACGTGTAGTTAAGTAACTGTGGGGGCCAAGTATTAATTATAGAAACACTGCACCTACAACTTATAACAACAATAATCATGTATTGAGTTAGCAATCATGCTGGGTAGTTGTCCTTTGGAATTTCTTGATGTGTTCTAAAGTAAGAAAAAGTTTTTTGCTTTACTTCATTAATTTAATTACTCTACTTCAGTTAATATTAATAATCATCATTTCTCATTTTAACAACGTTTTTAATGTTATACCTAATAAAGTACTGTACATTAAACGGTATAAAATAAGATTCCCCCCCCCCCCCCCTAAAAAGCATCAAATAATTAAAAAAAAAAATTCTCTTGCCTTTTGTGTGTGTGGCATTCAAAGCAATTAGTACTGTCTTGGAAAGCAATCATTCATGTATAGTTTCATAATGTCCACGCAAAATAGACCGTCCCCACTACCCCCCCCCCCCCCCCCCCCCCCAATGCATGAGCTAGCAGCCACTCTCTCTTCCCTATATATAAGGGATCCATACACTCCACGAAGGAGTGTGACACAGAAACTGAGCTAGAGTTCTATAGCTTCCCTTCAAACCTTCCTATAGTACTCTCCCCTTAACACAAGGGAAACATCAGAGAGAGAGAGATTGTGTGTGAGAGAGATACATATTCCAAATTAAAACCATGTCTCACATTCACCTATCTTTCATCTTTGGGGTTCTAGGTACTTCTTCACATATATAAAATTCATTTGCATTCTCTTCTTTCTCCACTACCATGGACATGTTTGGTTTTCTCATTGTAAACGTACGTTTAAATTTAAAAGAATGTTTGTCCAAAAGAACTTTATAGATATTTTGGAATCGAACGTACTTTTACAAACCTTCTAACTGAAAATCAAACATACACATATATATCCATCCGGTATCCTCCTCCTAGTAAGGTTATAGAAGATGAACTAATATGATTTTCTTCCTTGCTTTATTGTAAATGTTGCAGGTAACGTTGCCTCTTTCGCGTGCTTTCTGGCACCACTGTAAGTACAAACGTTCTTTCGAACCACACTTTTTCATTTATATTTGTGAAATTAGTCGAAATCAAAATATGAACGAACACATGCATATGTTTTTGCAGACCGACATTCTATAGAGTTTGTAAGAAGAAATCAACGGAAGGGTTCCAATCAATTCCATATGTGGCTGCACTCTTCAGTGCAATGCTTTGGATCTTCTATGCCTATGTGAAGACGGGAGAAATGCTTCTCATCACCATCAATGCATTCGGTTGTGTCATTGAGACAATTTACCTTGCCATTTATGTCACTTACTGCCCCAAGAAAGCAAGGGTACGTATAATAATTAAGTAGTATGTGTGTATATATCTTTGTTGCAAGATTAAATTAAACATATCATAACTTTATATTCACATAAATTAAGATTGTTTGGTATTGTTATTATTGAACTTGCAGATGTCGACATTGAAGATGATCGTGTTGTTGAACTTTGGGGGGTTTTGTGCAATTGTTGTCCTAACCCACGTCCTGGCACACGGAGCTGGCCGTCTTAAGCTTCTTGGATGGATTTGCGTTGTCTTTTCTACTAGTGTTTTTGCAGCACCTTTAAGCATTATTGTGAGTCTATATATATCTTAATAATTCATTATATATACAATACAACTTTCTTAATTATAATATGCCTAATATTGCTCATATATAATTATACTAATCATGCATGCATGGTTAAATTTTTTGTTTGGATTTTTCAGAGGGTGGTAATTCGCACCAAAAGCGTAGAGTTCCTTCCTTTTCCTCTTTCACTTCTCCTCTTCATAAGCGCTATCATGTGGCTATTATACGGTGTTTCTCTGAAAGATATCTATGTTACGGTAAGTCATATTGATAGTCGTCAATACTATATGAATATTAGTCAATGAGACATTAATTGGGCAAGCCCATTTTGTGTTTTCTGGTACCAGCTATTTTGTCTCTCTATGGAGAGATCAGATAACTTATAATTAATGCATATATAACTAATTAACAAACACTTGTTTTTTTTTTTTTTCTCTGGACAGCTCCCGAACATTGTGGGGTTAACATTTGGAGCCATTCAGATGACACTATACGCAATGTACAGAAAGAACAAGCCCGTACAGGATCAGAAGCTCCCAGAACACAAAGGAGATATCATTGAAAACGTAGTAGTTGCTGTTGTGTCAGATGAGAAGAAACAGGAAGTGAGTGTTCCTCAGCCCGGAGATATTGAGAATATTGGTGAGAAAAAGGAAGAGAAGCAAGATGATCAACAGCAACCTGAGGAGAAGAAGAAGCAGGACCAAGTAGTAGCAAATGACAAAACAGAGCACAACAACAACAACGTTAATATCAATAACATTAACAACAGCAACAACAAGAACGAAACAGGGGAGAGGGAGGAGAATTGTGAAGTTTGATGGAAGGACCAATTTTGCGGGCTCAATTAATCTCCAATCACTCTCGATTGACATTGTTCGATTTACGTGTAAAATTGTGAAACGCATAAAAGGGGCAGCAGGGGACGGTGTAGATATCGACACCTATTATCTATATCTCTAGTCTACACGTGGTTATTTAACTTATTTTGTTTCACTTTTTTAATTCAGTGCTGATACAAGGACACAAAGTCCGCCCCACAACGCCCAAGGTGAATGGGTAAAATGAAAAATGGGGGTATGACATGGGTGAGTTATGGTGTTAGAATAACATTAGTGTTTTTAATTATGTAATAAATGTAATAATTTAATTTCTCCGCTTTTTTTCTTTTTACTTCAAGCTCATTACTTATAAATTATGCCTCCATGATTCTAGAGAAGTTCATAGAAATGGTCCCCCCCCCCCCTCCCCTGTTTATGGTGATATTATTCTATAGACAATAGTTGTAAAAGCTTTTGAGTGGTGATTCATAAACACCCCAAAAATATATTCACCAATTTAATACTTTTTATTTCTCTTTGATTAATTATCATATCATATAATCTATCATTTTATTACTCTTTTTTTTTTGTCAGGGGGGATTTTGGGGTGGGGGGGGGGGGGGTGGGGATCGAACCCCACATCCACAACATATCACCCTGCACTCTTGTCCACTTGAGCTGCCGTGAGGAGATTTTGTTACTCTTTTCTTGTATCTTCAAATCTCACTCTTGTGGTATAAAACGCCTTTCGGTGTCCACCAAACTTACTTTCATTGAGTTCATTGGTGGCGTTTATGGAGGAGTTGCCATGGAAGAGAAATGGTTAGGATAGAAATTTAAAATTTAAAATTTAAAATTGAGAGAAGTAAAAATAAAATTTTAAAATATCACCACATGGACAAGTGACATATTTCTAAAAATTAGGGACAAAACATAGATAAATTTTTTTGATGAATTAAAAATAAATATTAACATATTTACAGGATTAAAACTATTTTTAACTCTAAAATTTAACGTTATTTGTTGAACTTGTAAAGGTTACCCAAACTTTTTTGTTTTTCTGTATCAATACCCGATTTTTTTTTCGCTCTAAAGTAAATTCATTACTTATTATAAAAAAAAAACAAGTCCATTACTATTAAAGGCTTCCGTGCCATCAATTACGATAACGATGTTACAACAAGGGGAAAAATGACAAACATGAAAGTAGCACTAGCCACTCAAAACAATTCGCCGCAAATATCTAATGCGTACCGTTATTGTGTGTTTTGCCCCGTTCTTCTGCCGACCCCAGCCCAAAACAAGAAAATAAGGGGAAAAAGTGAAAAACCAAATATGTGATTTGTAAGATTCCATCCCATGAAAGGCTTCTTTCAGCATAAATAACAACAGGAATTATATAATACAGGATTTTGGACATTTGATTATAGTTTTAAAAATAAAAACTAAAAACTTGTTTGAGACTTTGAGTTGGTATCACTTAATTTTTTTAATAAGTCAAAAAATTTATTGACAAAGGAAGCTAAGTACAAGCATAACGAGTGCCCAATACAAGCTTCAAATGTAAAATGAAAACTAAAGTATATCAAATGCATGGTTGGACATATTTTTCAATTCAGAGCCATTTACAGCTGTGGAAAACATTCACAGCCACAAAGTGAAACCTTCATACCCAATCCACGAAAATGCAGCCTTTCTCAATACAGAGCATATCACACGTGTGAAAAAATTCACACTCCCAGTGTGAAAGATTCAAATCCAATCCACGAAGTAGAATCTTTTCAATTCAGAGCCATTCACAGGCACAGCTGTGAAACAATTCACATCCCCGATGTGAAACCATCAGATCAGATCCAATCCATGAAAATGCAAAAAGATGAAAGTCCTTTCCCAGCTTGTATTGTGAAAAATAGTGTTTTTTAAAGTGCTACCTTCTGCGTTGTTCCTTCTTATCTTTATGCTTTTCTTTTTTTATTGAAAAGTGTGATATAATTAGATCAAAAAAAGGTATGATATAATATTTGTGATCTTTATATGCTATTATTATTTTTCAAATCAATTGGTTGATCATTGAAAAGCATTTGCGGGTAGCTAGGGGTGTATCTGATCTAATCTAATTTAATAAAAAGCTGGGTAAATATAAAAAATAAATGAAAAACCGTTTCTTTTTTTTATTTTTAAAAATCATGTAATCTAATCCATCTACTCTTCCGCATCAGGGAAATTCCATACGAGACCCTCGTATCCCACTGAGATGGCTCAACATTATCCGTTTCATTAACATTCCCAAATATGTTGATCATAAAGAGGTTGCTGCACTTTTCTTAATTTTCTATTCTAATGATACAACCTTTTTGGGTGACTGAGTGGCACTATTGTTTTTCTTAACCATGTTATTGGTGTGAGATATTTACCAATTTTGTCGATGACTAATCTTTACCGAAAAACCTGGTTGACCACCTTTAGACTTTAGTGGAATCTTTCCTCCTGACAATTTTTTTTCTATCTACAAGATTTGAACTCGAAATCTTACTTAAGAAATTAAAAACCCAATACCACTCAGACCAACAAAATATTGGTAGAGTGACGATAATTATATTGTCTTCTTTTTCACATATTTTCTATAAGGGTTGGCTGTTTACAAATTAGGTAGTGCCGTCTTGGAGAATGCGAATTTTTATTAAAAAGGAACAATAGATACTCTAATCCATTTATAGAAAGCTCACTTCAAACCTTGATAAATACAAAGGACAGTAATCATATACCAATGTGAAAAGGTACATAAGAAATACCCCTCAAAATAAAAACCATCCATGTCAAACAAAAAGCTTTATTTCTTGCAGTGGCTTATGCAATTCTCAGCCATGTGGCCCAATTTCAATTGTGTGATCCAATTCTTATAATATAGTTTGACAAGTATACATAATTGTTGTTTTGATATATAAATCACACCTTTGATTATATTAATTAAAATTTGAAGAACCAAACCCGATCAAAGGGAAGTGAAATTTACCCAGATCAAGAAAAAATTATAAGTTTTTGTTAGAATTCACACTTAATCTACTATGTTTATAAGTTTTTGTTAAATTCATATTTAACAAAAACATATAAACATTGACTGATATTACCCAGATAAAAATTCACACTTAATCTACTAATTAAATTAAATCGTTCAATTAATTGGATCTGTTAAATATATATTATATTAAAAATTAATAAATAGAGTAAAATTGACAAGACTAACTCTTGGATTAAGTACTGAATCTCTACGTGTTTATCTTTTTATGTTGACAAATTTAAATAAATTAGCGTAATGACCCGTTCAACGCACGGGACATATGACACACTTTATAAAAAATTATGAAAAAATATATTTGAACAATTATAAAGGATTTGAGTTTTTTTAAATTATGTTTTTTAAATTACATAATAAATTATAAATTATCGTTATCTACTTAAAATAGTTAGTTAATTATTTGATTAATTCACAACTTAAAAGTTGAATACAACGAAAAAAATAGTACAAATTATGGTTGAAATAGTAAAATAGTTTAAATAGTTGTTGTGAGTAGACATGACAAAAAACCTGAAATTGCAGTACCCATTTGATCTCGTCCCTACTTTGAAGGGACAACCCATCAACTGCAATTATCTACAAATTTATATCATAAATTATCTTTATGTACTTGTATCAATTATACCTATCAAGTACATGCCAAATTGTTGTACATATTCAATTAGTAGAAACTTATTTCATAATCTATTTTCTCATGGAGCACCATAAATAATTCATTTTTATTACTACCAAAATTACTAACTATCTGTAAACTATTAATTGAAACATTTATGTTTTTTATTTTATAGATAACGGTACCCAAAAAATTCAAATTTGCTCATATTAAGAAAAATCTTCAACAAATTAGTTAAGTGAAAAAATAATAGAAAATTAAGAAATAAATATATTTATATTAAAATTATAATAACAATGAATTTAAAATATTAAAATTGTATTCTCGAAAAAATATTAAAATTGTGATAAAGTGCAATTTTTGCTTTATAATTCATATGTTAATATGGTTTAACATAAAATGTTCATTCTCATGTATTAACTTTAATTTCTCCATATAAACTTTTTTTTATATATAATTTCTCTCTATATACTATTATGTATTTCTTTACCACCATGTGTTATATATTATCTATTATTTCCAATTAATCAATTTATATATACATATATATAGACACACACACACACACTAATTTGAAAAAAAAAATTAATATTATTAGATCAAACAAAGTCTTCAATTATGTATAAGAAACTTTCTGTTTCTTAAAGCCAGCTACTGCTTGGTGACTTGTTGTAAGTTTATACTACTTGTAGTATTATCGTGTAGTTTGTTTATTTGTGCTTCAACCCCGTTCTATTCCAAAAGAAAAAGTATTTGATAAATTAGTTGGTGAATAAAAATAAAATAAAAATATATTTATATTAAAATTAAAATTATCTTAAAGTGAAATAGAAGATTATTTAAATTATATATTAAAGTTTAATTCTTTAAGTAATTCACACATCGATGAGATTTCACGTAAAATATTTTTTTTGACAACAAAATGTATTCATTCATTCAAATCGGTAAAATACATCCCATGTGCAATTTTATAATGTTACATGTGCAATTTTTTCTTGTATACTTTAATGTAAAATGTACATCCCATGTGTTATGTTTTATTTATATTTTTTACATTAACCAATTTACATCTATATATTAATGTATAAAATCTCCTAATTTTCTAAAAAAAAAATAACATGTCCAATAAATTAGTTAGATGATAATGTAATAATTATATTGAAAAAAATATTTATTTACATTTGTTATGTTTTATCCATACTATTTATTTTAATCAGTTTATTAATAGACATTAATTATTGAAAAAATCAAATTTGGTTGGACAAAACAAAATATTTAATAAATTACTTAAGTAAAAAATGCTAAATGGGAAAGAAATAATGATTATAACATATATCAATTAGGATGAAAGAAAATATTTTTATTACCATTTAAGTTTTTGCGTTTTAAAAGCAGTCACTATCGCAAAGATACAATATTTTTACTACAATTTTAAATTAATATCTACAATTAAAATATACCTTTCATGAATTTCAACATGATCCCTAAAGATACAATTTGCATTATTTGAAAATTGAAACATTTAATATGATTCCTATCATAGAAATTTATGAAACCAGTCCCTATTAATTTTTTTCAACTACAATTTAAAATTGGTTTCAGCAATAAAAAGTACCTTTTATGAATTTTGACATGATCTCTCTCTCTCTCTCTCTCTATATATATATATATATTTTGCATATTTTAAAATTTGAAAAATTTATAACGATTCCTATCATAGAGATTTTTAAAATCGGTCCCTATCACAAAGATATAATTTTTTCATTTACCATTTTAAATTGATTCCTATAATAAACACTCCTTTTATGAATTTCAACCTGATCCCTAGAGATACAATTTGTAGAAAACTAAAATTTGAAAAATTTATAATAATTTCTACCATAGAGATTTAAAAAACTGGTTTCTATCATACAGATACATTTTTTTTCTATGATTTTAAATTGATTCCTATAATAAATATATTTTAATTATGAATTTCAACGTAATCCCTAGAGATGCATTTTTTATCATTTCAAATTTGAAAAATTTATAACTATTCCTATCATAGAGAGTTATAAAACTGGTCCTTATCACAAAGAGATAATTTCTTTCAATTATGATTTTAAATTGATTTCTATAATAAACATACTCCTTTTTTGAATTTCAACTTAATTAATCCCTAGAAATATAATTTGCCTCATTTGTAAATTGAAAGTTTTAGAATTAATTTTTTATACTTAAATTTTATAATTATTTCTATCATAGAGATTTATAAAATCTGTATAATTTTTTTCAAATACTTTTACTAATACCTAAATATTTCACAAAAAATTAAATAGTATAAAAATAAAAATATATATACATTTTCAAAATCAAATTAATTTAAAACATTCCAAAAAATTTAAGGGCATAACATTTATATCAAACCAAATTTTCCACAATAGGAAATTTGAATTGGGAAATTAAATAATTTATATGTGTTTTTAAATTAAAACATCTAATAAACTATTACATATATTTTCTAAAATAAATATATCCTAAAAGATACAAAAAACCGCAGTAATATATATAATTATTAAAGTTTCATACATATTTTCTTCGAAAATATTGAAAAAATAATAGACAACTAAATTCTTGTGATATATGATACTTCTTCTTGTTTGAGAGATAACAATATTGTATCTGCATAGAATAAAGAAACTAATCACAAATGAAAATCGAAAATAAAAAACTTAACAATGGAAAATAGAGAAACATTAATTTCAAAAAATAATCGATAAATAAAAATGAATTAGTAAAAAATCAGAAGAAATATTTGCCTTAGGGGAGAAGTTTGCCTAAGAGGAGAAGAAAGAAAATCAAACAACATTGATTGTTTGGAGGCTATTAGAATATTAATAAACACTAAAAAATAATAAGTAAAAATGATTAACAGTAAAATAGAGAAATAACAATAATACAAACTCACCTTAGATGAGAATTCAGTGTTGATGAACAAAGGAATAACAATAATACAAAGGGTAAAACAAAATGAACAAATAAATTTTATCAATACATGTGGATATTAAGATTTAAGATTAAAAATCCAAAAATTGAAACATATATATAAATGATTAACCATGAAAAAGAAAGCAAAAACTAACCTTTAATCGAAAGTCTCAAGTGTTAGTAACCGCAATGGATGAGAATAATGAGAAGAAAATGTATATGAAATGAACAAAAAAAGAAATGATAGAAAAATCATACCAGAGAACGAAAAGGCTGAAGAAGCATGAATATTTGCAGACGTAAAATGAATAGTTAAAGATATAAGACATAGAAATATTCTCTAATAAATAGACAATTAAAAATACGATTTTAAATTGATTGTTTTGAATACAATCAATACAATTTCAAATAAGGCACATTAAATATGAATCATGAAATCATTAATCAATAAAATCTTTTCAAATCAATTCAATCCATTTAATCCTTGAAATGCTCTCAAAGCGACACATGTAGAAATGTGTCTATAGAGGGTTTGTCTTCATATATATTATAGATATGTTAGATTTCTAATTAAATGTTTTTTAATTATTTATCAAAAAAAAAGTCTTTTAATTCACTCAAATGTAACAGCTTTTACGGCTAAAGTTAATAATTATTACAATATTTGCGGTAAAGAATGGTCACTCCGAAGCAAACTTAATTAGGAGCAACCAAGGAGTCTTGGCTTAGTAGTGGAACACTAGGACTTTTGGAGGGATTGAACTGTTGGTAGCAGGATCGATTCTATCCGGGGGTAAAATCATGCCTTGGCCAGTCCAAGTCTCTACGGACGAGCGCAAATTAGTCTTTCGTTGAAAACGTTGGGATACTGCGTGGGGTTAGAGCGATCTCTCCTAAAAGAAAAACTTAATTAGGAGCTAGCAATTATAACAATAAAATAGTATTTTTTTTACAAAACAATAAAATAATTCGATGGTGGAAGTTACGTCATTCCGCGTATTAAGGCTTTTTCGTTGCTGGCTGCCCAATTATGTAAAAATGAAAACTAAAAAAAATAAAAATTAGACATGTTATTAGATGCCAGGCCATTAGAGAAATAGGAATAGAAGATAGTGGAGTGATACATAAGTAATGTGATAAGAAAAAAGAGATAGAAAAAGAAAATATATTATTATGTTTGTTGAAAATGAATGGCTGTTTAAGTAACATTATTGAATGTATAAAAAAATATCATTATTGAAATGAAAAATAAAAGAAACACCAATTAAAACACACAACCTTTAAATTCTTGGGGACTTCTACGGTCCCGTTGTAAAAATAACGGTTTTGGTACCGTTAGTTTTTAACAAATGAGATTTTTTAGCACAATTTTGCAATTCAGTCCTCTAAATATTTGAAATTTATTTTACAATTTTCATTTAACATTAAAATTATTTTATTTAAAATTTAAAATTACAGTAACTGCTAAAGGACGAAACCCATCTTTTCAATCTCAAATCATAATCTCACATATTCTCTCATTTGAACAGCACGCTCCCTCCAGTTACTTCAAGAACCATTTTTCTTGGTGATAATGTGAAGGAAAGAAATGCAAAAATAAGAGAGAGTAACTATAAAACAAAAAGATTAGGGATTAAGATATAATATTAAAAATTTGTAGTCTTTAAAAAAATAATCCGACGTGACAGAATTCTATTTTATCATTGGTTGGTCGCACCATAGAAATTGCCTAAATTCTTTTGCCAGTAAATCTTGAAGGGGTGAAGGCCACCCTAGCTAGTGGACTTGAATTATATATTGTCTTTATGGCATCCATCTATATGGTGAATTGTGTACATGTTTGGTGAGGTAGAGGAGCCAAACATCCACCCCACCTGGCCCTTAGCAGCAGCAAGGAGGTCTAATTGGAGTAACAGACCAATATTCCATTTGGTCACCCATAATTTCTATTGGTCTTTAATCTCCGTCACTATTTTCATATGAATTATTTCGATCGTACGAAATAGTAGTGTTATTGGAATAATTTTTGGAGGAGGGAGCATAAATCGAACACATCACTTTTAGACACAAATTAATAAAAACAAATTCAACAAATAATTAAAAAAATGTAAAAGTGTGAGAGCATCTGATGACACACATATTCTCTCTCGATCTTTTTCGTCTTCTTTCTTCTCCTTGTAATTATTTTTCACTCTCTCCTTCTCGTCTCTCTCTCTCTTTTCTGAAAACAAACTAAAGTAAGCAAATCATCCGTTTATATCTTCCTCTTCCTCTTCAATCACGACTGTGTCATAACTCATTATAAGCTTCTCTCTCATTAATTACTATCATTTTGGGCGTGTCTTTTTTGTTTTATTTTTCTTTTGTTAAAGTATGAGGTGTTGGATTTGTGGTCACTTAAGAATTACTCAGGTAATTGTAGCAAATTCTAGTCCCCCTTGCCTTGGTACTGAAACTATATATATAACCATGAGTTGTACGTAATTAAGGCTTAAAAACATCATAAAGAACCGATGTGGCCCCCCTAGGAATTTTTGTGTATCCATCGGTAATGGTACTAGGTAACACTAGTTACCCCCGGGAGATGGCATCTTTGTTGAAGAGATTTCAACCAAATAAGGTTATTAGAGAAGGAAAATATTCTTGGAGTGTGTTATAAAGTAAGTAAACAGTGTTTGGGTGGAACAACTGGAAAGTGCACTCTAGCTAAAAGCAACAAGATTCATGCCTCTCCCTCGCGATAATATTCCTGTTAGTTAATTAGCAACTCGCGCACTATAAATACCCTCCCACTCCTTGGCATAACGACTCGTGGAAATTGAGCTGAGGGTTTAATTTTCATCACTACTTGAGATCATATATATCAACTATTTCCTTCAAGCCCAGAGAGACACAGAAAGAGATCAGCACTTCCAAACAGAGGGAATATGGAATTTCACCACGAGTCTTGGGCTTTTGTTTTCGGCCTTCTAGGTAAATATTATCATACCTGCAGGCTATAACCGTAATTAATTTCTTGCAAATTACTAATACATAACATTAAATAACCTGATTAATTGTTTGGCTATAATTAGAAGCGTATATTATTATTATTATTCATAGCTAATTTACTACAATTGCTGTTATTCGGTAGTTCCAGTGGACATGTGATAACTGGAACCATATGTGGCATGCAGATTGCATGGCATTATTTCTGTAACAGTAAGGTGGATCTGTTTGTGAGTTTTATTAAGTACCCATTTGAGATTTGAGACTGATGAGTTACTGGGGTAAACTGGTATGTCTAGATACCACTTTGAGACCATGTAGGTTACTGGAGAATTGCGTTTATCACCTATTTACTTCGGTGTGATTGGTGTTTTAAAATGTACCCCTTTGAGACTAATGAGTTACTGGAAAAATATCTAAGCATTTGATCGATTCCTTTTTGAGACCATAGGTTTCTGGGGAAATGCTTTATAATTACCTTTTATCCTAGGTTGACGTTTCTGAGAAGGAGATGATGTATTTAAGTGTATGGGTTGCTCTTTTGAGGAGGATGGAAGTTGAGTCATAAACAATTTCTGTATTCATTTCTAGACAATGAACTACTTGTGTTTGATGTCTGTTTAATGCATTTTGGTTTATAAAAAAAAAAGAAATAACATATACATGTTTTAATTAATCAACGTGTTTCTCAGATGTACTTGAATATAACTCATGCATAATATTGATAAGGTACACATTCATGTGAATCGTGACAACAACATTTGAGGTTTATCAATTTCAAATTAATTCTGCATTGCTAATCTGTTGATAAATAGGAATAATTAAATTAAAGTTGGTTATCATATTTGTTCACCACCACTACTACTACGCTAGTGTTTAGTGCTAATGGATGTGTTTTGTATTTTTGCCGTGTTATTATAGGCAACGTCATCTCCTTTTCGGTGTTCCTCGCTCCATTGTAAGTGATCCTTTTGCTTTTGATCTAGTAATAAAATAATGAATTAATGAGCAGCATATATATATATAATTATCTGCTGAGAAGTACTTTGCTTAACTATATATATGTATGTATATTAAATTAAATATATTTGACTTTGAGTGCATGCATGCAGACCAACATTTTGCCAAATCTACAAGAAGAAATCTACGGAAGGGTTTCAATCGGTTCCTTATGTAGTTGCACTGTTCAGTTCAATGTTGTGGATCTATTATGCACTGGTCAAGAAGGAAGCTAGCCTCCTTCTCATCACCGTTAACTCCTTTGGAATTGTGATAGAGTCAATTTACCTTGGCATATTCCTAGTTTACGCCCCAAATAAAATCAGGGTACGTATATTAATTCATCTATATAATAATTAACTCCCATCTATATAGGCTGAATTAGTTTCTTTATTCTAATTTACTATAGACAATGAAAAAATAATAATAATTATTGTTCCAATTTTATTTCTCTAATTGTACGTACAGCTTTCGACCATCAAGCTTCTTGTCTTGTTAAATGGGTTTGGGTACGGAGCAATGCTTCTCGCAACCCTCTACCTAACAAAGGGATCCAAACGCCTTTGTGTTGTAGGATGGATTTGCCTGGTTTTCAACATAAGTGTATTTGCTTCTCCTCTCTTCATTCTGGTGAGAATTTTTGAAGTAGAAGATATATATACTACATAGTTTATTTATGTACTTTGGTGGAAACGTGTTTATTTATTTTTTCACATGCGTTTACGAGGATAAATTAATTAATTAAATATTGTCATGTAATTGTTACATGCAGAAACGCGTAATACAGACGAAAAGCGTGGAATACATGCCGTTGGGTTTGTCCTTCTTTTTGACCTTGAATGCTGTCATGTGGTTTTTCTATGGTCTTCTCCTCAAGGACTACTACATTGCCGTAAGTTCCATTAATTTAGTTGACGGAACCGTACAAAATGTGAATCTTTTTTTAATATAGACAGTAAAAAAAATCTAATAAATAAAAAAATTTATTAAAAATAAAAAAAGTTGAGAGGTGTGACACATGTAACATGTTCCAATGTAAGAGGTGATATATGTCCTAACTAGATCTATTTTTCTTATATGGTAAATGATTAATATATTGTTGACCATGCATGGAATTCTTTTCTTATTCCTAGCAAAAGTCTTTACTTTTTTTACGTTTTTCATTAATTAATTTGTTATATATGTAGATCCCTAATGAGCTTTTCAATTACTACGTGCTTTATAAGTGATAAAATGTCCATTTAATTATAACAAAAGTAAATATGCTTATATATATAAAAAAAAACAAAAGTAAATATGTGTGCGCGCTCCACTAATGTTTAGTTCCCATGAAAAAGATCAAACGGCAACATGGGCCCCGTATTCTAAGTACATTATTGTTATTAGCTTTAAAAAAAAAACAAAAAGAAGCTTGTATTATATAAGCGTGTAACACAACTTAATTTGTTTCCTTTCCCTTTTTCTCTTTTGAAGATATTTCGAATGATATTAAAATAATTGAAGTCACCAAAAAAGAAATTTGATTAAGAAAAAAAAATGATTTAATATTTGCATTTGGATGGTGCAGCTCCCAAATACGCTCGGGTTTCTGTTTGGCATAATTCAGATGGTGCTGTATTTAATTTATAGAAGAAACTCCAAGAAAGGGGTACTAGAGGGGCCAGCAAAGGTGCAGGAACTAAATGCCCATATTAATATTGATATCGTGAAGCTCAGCACCATGGTGCCATCCGACCCAAATGGAAAAGAAGAAACAAGAGGGTAACTAGAAGAGCATGGATTCCACTAGTAAAGTGTTATCAATGGAGGAAGAAAAAAATGAATCACCAAAATTGTCTTTAAAATTGTAAAACATCGTCAATAGTACTCTTTCAAATTATTAGTATTTCAAATTAATCTTTAAAATTGAAAATTCTCGAACATAATAGTCTTTTTTATATTGATCAATTTAGTCTATAAAATGGTCTGACAGAGATTAATGTAATCGAGAATTTTCAATTTCAATAAATAATTGAAATATTAATAATTTGAAAGAGTAGCTTGATAGTGATATGTAATTTTAAAAAACTAATTTGGTAATTCTACTAAATAAAAAAGGTCCGAGAAAAATTAACCTTGGAGTGCAATTACTTTAAGGTGCCAATAAAGTGGGACCTCATCCGCAGCCAGGTGTTAGGGGTTTTATTGGTTTGATTAATGTATTTTCATGAACAAGTAGCTGTAATATGTAAGGAAGCCAATTATGTCATGACTCATGAGCGTTTCTTTGCCTCGTGCATCACTCAGATGCAATAGTACGTGTAACGAAGTATCCTTTCTTCTTTCAGTGTGTCCCTGATCAGTCAAACTCGCCAATTCTCTCTTTCCTTGTATGCCCCATCTATTTTGATTATTTAATTAGCAAGGCAACTTTATTAACATATATACAAGAGGATAAGGAACACTTCAACTCGCTTAAGAGTGTATTTTCAGTGTATCTAATAAGTAAAAAATATTATGCTACTCATTTCTAAATACAGTTCCATTCCAGTAATTAATTTAGTTAAATAGGCCAAATAGCCAAAGCATTTGCTCAAATAAATCTAAACTTTTTACTTGATTAAACCAATTGCCGCTTGATCTATATAATGGGAATTATTTTACTGATTTTGTAATTCACGATTAATGAGCAAACTTTTAATTTTAGTATATACTACAATCATGATTATCCTGTTGTTAAATTTTATAGTGTTATTGATAGATCATTATAATTAATAAATTATAAATTAAGCGACATAGAGAGTGGAGGTTTTCTTTTTTATTTCATGATGTCATGTAGAAGGGAGCAGATATAAAGGGCATGCTAAAAAGTGAAAGTGTAAATATCTTGATGACGGCAGCGTAATAAATCATTGCAAAAAATTGAAAACACCCGACCCTATGATTGTAATTTGCAAGATACCAATCGGGTCTGGTTTCCTTCTATCGTCAAAAGGAAGAGTGTTAAATAAACATATATATGCCAATGATTTGAAATCACCAAACCTGAGGATTAGAACGTCAAAACCATGATTTGACTCTTAATTATAATTTACTTCCGATGTTTGCTCAAGATTTCAACCCCAGATACATGTGTATGGCTGGACAAAGTCAAAATAGAGGACAAGTGCTTATGAAGCATATGCACAAGGAATGACCAGCTGCTCGTGACTCATCTTGCTTTAACCTTTTTTAAGGGTATCAAAATGGACAAATCCGTCTCGCCCAGCTATCAACCTATCTAAACGGGCCCCAATGAGTGCCTTCCTTATCCTGCCCTGTTCTCTTGGCAGATTACATGAGGTGGATCAAAATGGGCTGGTGGGTTGTAAATAGAGCTGGGTATATAGGTTTTGTCCTGCAAACAGCCCGTTTAGCCCCGCAGTCTGTGCAAACTACGGCCGACCTAAATATAGGTTCGTTTAAATTCAAGTTTTTTAGTCCGGTTCATTTAACCCACAGACTAGGCATGTTTGGTCTATGGGTTGTCAGGTTGGCCCGTGGGTCAATTATTTTTTTAGATCCAATTGTTTATTTTTATTTTTATTTTAATGTTAATTTTATTTTATTTGTAAAAAAATTAATCGTTTTTTATTCTTTAGTAGACCCACAGGCTGACCCGTTTAGCCCAAAGGTTATGTGGGATAAACACGGAACGCAACATATAGGCCTATGAATTTGTGGACTGGACTGGATCAGTCCATTTATATGCGAGCCAATGGGACTGAGTCTAAACGTATCAAGTCAACCCGTATACGCATGTACCTCTACTTCTAAACCCCCAACTCTCCCCGTAAAAAAAAGATGGGTTAAACAGGTTGAGCCCACCGTTTTGCTATCCCGATTTCTCCCCTTTCTTATGAGTACAGTATGTACAACAAAGCCTTTGTTAAAATTACATTAATATTACATTAATGATACACACACACCCATCACACACCCATCATACACCCCATTCTCTCATTTTATTCATTGGAGTGGGGTGTTGGTGGGGTGTGTGGGTGTCTATATATAATTGCTCTTAATATTATGATATTGCTAGCACGGAAAATCAAAACTATTTTGATATTTACTAGATGAACAATATGTTTCTCTATTTTCACTTCATTGATCTCATCAAATTTTCAAGGTTTAGTATATCAGTTGGTTATAATTAGGTATTTGCGTACACCGTACATAATTGACCGTCCATCTATGTTATTGACATACCATGCAATTGTAACCAAAATAAAGGGAACTATATATTATTATTTTTTTTAATCTGTTTAATTCTCCAAGAGGAAAGGGAATAGGATATTTTGTCAATAATATCAAATTATGAATAGAACGGGACACAATTTACTTTGGACCACCATATATATGATGCTTCGTGGTAGCCTCTATACGGGGCAAGTATGGTGAAACATCCTAAAATAAAAGGTATATGAACAGAAGAAGACAATTTTGATTTTTTTTCAATCCTTCCTCTCTATCAAATCTTCGTGGGAAAAAGATTTGTGTATGCTTTTAGAAAATGTCGCATTCTGATCAAAGATACGGGAAGAAAGAAAGAAAAAAATATGAAGGAGTTTGTTCCAAATGTCTAACATAATATCGAGGGTTTTTTTGGGAGTGGAGATAAACCAAATAAAAATGAACGGTAGGCGGAGGAAAATGCAAGAATGAGGATTGCACTAACTAAACGTGAAACCAAAGAAATGGGCCACACGGAGAGAAATTAAGAAGATAATGCGCGGAAAGGTGACTACTCGTGCGTGATCTCAAGATAAGCATTTGAAGGCTTTACGCAAATAAGTAATAGCCAAGGTTATTATTATTCTAAAAAGTTTCCTATGATAGTGTTGAAAGATAAACATTGTCTTGCACCAAACACAATTATATATATAATATATATACATACTTGGTTATTAATTAGGCGTGGTTCCCGTGAAGCAGATATATATGTCCCAGCAAACATGCAGAGATAAGGGTGATGTAGTAAAACACTTGTGTCGACCACTTTAAATCCCCCAAACCCCGCCAACATCACCATATGTGTGTGTCTTCTTTCGTTGCTTTGTATCCTGTTTTTATTGATCATAAGACGTCAATGAAATGAAATGAATTGATACATATATTGTTCGATTCATTACAATGCAATGGCACGGGGGCTGCCACTTTGGCCCATATAGATATTAGATATGATTTCATTTCTTTATTATTATTATTATTTTTCTTTTAAGTGGCTAACCTCGACTCTGTGCTAATGATTGTCCCATAATGTTGTCTTAAGATATAAAATATTTATGGTTCTGATTGATTTTTGTTTTTAAGTGACTAAGGAAGAACCATGTGTCATGCATTATAACTTTGTGCCGGCCCTTAATTGCTTACCTCATACTTTAATTCAATCATATCTTACTGGTATTCCTTTCCTCCTACCTTTTCTTGGCCTTTTCTGTTTCCCCTGTTTTAAATGCTTCCATATCCATCCGTACACAGTTATGGCGGCAGGGAAATATTCATCTTTTTTATGTTGCTATCAACGACATCATTTTGTGCCACATTAAACATATCGGAGATTTATGTTCCTGATAATTTGTTGGTTCACCTTAACTGAATATCAATGTGACAAGAATTGGCGTGTGTGGCCTTAATTGTCTCAAGTGCTCATATATAATATATTTAAACTAATCTAATGCTTGACCAATAAAAAAAACTAATCTAATGAAACCTTATTCATTTCTTAATTTCGGATAAATCCTCGACATGCACAGGCGTATCAAGCAAGATAATTAATGCTGATAAGAAGATAACGCACAAATGTCGATCCCAGATGACTAATGCACGATCAGATATTATTTGATTGAGTATCAATATTAAAAAATAAAAAACTTCCTCAGATGATAATTTAATTTGGTCCAAGTATATTACATTTTGCAGCAGGGAACAGAGGAAAGGGGATATGGGCGATATGATTATATCAATTATGGATGCCTTTGGACAAGCACATAGTCAATGTAGTCACATCATGACCACAAAAAAAAAAAGTCAATGTAGTCATAAGATTGATATCGTCAGATAAAAATCACACGGTTCACTTTTTTACTTTACCAAAACAAATTTAAAACATATTATATTTAAAATAAGTCATTGAATCTCTATACAGCGATTAAAATGCACCGACTCCTTACTTATCCAAGTGCATGCAATGTGGACATGTCATGATACCCTCAACTTTGTAAAATTTCCTTTTACATAAAAAAGTAAAAAGAAATTTTAAAAATTTATTCATAATATATAATATATATTTTAGATCCCGAGACTATGTTTCAAGTCCAACTTTTGCTGAGAGCCTGATGATTCAATTCGATGTAAAATCTTAAAAATATGGTATTAACAATGAAAGACACCTAAATAGTACGTGAAAAAGGTACAAATATTATTCCATTCTAAAAAATAACTCAAATTCATTACAGGAATGACAATTCAATATATTGTTACACCATTATAACACATTTTATATATTAAATATAAAAATATAAGAAAATACGGGTGATTTTTTTTTCCTCTTAGAAAATATACTTTGCTGGTTTAAAAGCAATAAATAAATTGAAACAATTTTTCTAGATTGATATTTTGAAATTGAGTTTATACCTATATGTAAAATATATTGGCTGATTCAATTCGTCAAACCGTGAACAGATTGTTCCTTATCTATTCACTCTTTATTATATTATCTGGTCCATCCTTGAATCGAACACTAATTTAATACACTCAAACCTCATCAATTAATTACATTTTTAATGCTTGAGGTTGGTTGTAGAAATGCTAAATATCTAACTCTTCATCCAATTTTTTTAAAGTATATTACATGCTAGGAAACAAAAGGGCAACGAATAGTCTGTAAAGCTTAGCACAAATGGTTAAATCCATCTTGCGTTGCTAGGTTGGACGTGGTTCGAACCCCAGTTAAGGCGCTTGTGTGTGTGTGTTTACCAATTCTACTAGATCAAAAAAAAAGAGCAACGAACATTTTCAAAAGATAAATAAAAATAAACAAATATACAAATAAAATGTAATAACCACTAAAACACGGAATCCTGTTTTCGAAATTGGTCCATACAAACATACAAATTTGGCTTGTGTTTTACCCATTACTTCGACAAATGCAAAGCATTTACGTTTAGTAAGACATGGTTTAACCAAAAAATGTTAGTACATAAGCACTAACAAAACATGTGGTCATCTTCAAATAGAAAACATCTGATGTTTACATCCTTTCCGCCGCTATAAAGGCGAATCAATCAATAATAATAACAATAACAACAATAATAATCATGACTATTCTATTTATTCTCCAGTGTCCCTGAATAACAGCAAAATTGTATAACCTGTTCGCTAACCTGCATAACTCAGATGAAAAACTTCCATGATATGTATACATCTTGGGATCAATAGGTAGCGTGTTAGGTTTGTGTCAGATGCTGTTTTATATTTGTTTGAAGTGTCCCATGAAAAATATATCTAAGTTGCCTAGTCAAGTTTCGCCCAATCAGGATATGGGCATTCATACGTCCATCCAGGTCCAGAGTACCGAAAACAATGTAGCCACAGACCTTCTTCATCGCCATCATATCTACAATCAAAAAATCGATAAAAAAAAAAATAAACTTAGTGATCAAGCTGTCTGAGATTCATAAAAAACAAAAGGATAGTCACTAGTATTATAAGATCAAGTTACTGGATACTTGCTATAAAACAAACCAAGTCACGATGAGCTTCCACATGTTACAAATACAAAACAAAAGCAGAAAACGCAAAAACAGAAAGGGCAAAAAAAAAGCGTGTATAGTTTAACTAATTGTCATGTAATGGTCAATAGTGTTACACCAAACAGACATTAAATATTTATTTGAATCAACAGTGGCATCAGCGACATCTTCATATTCATGCAGAAAAAAACTTCTCGTTACAAAAACAATACATAAGAAGGAAACAGCTGAGCAACTATCCGAAACTTTAAGCTTCCAATTTATTAAGCAAATATTTACCTAATTCCTAGTTCATCATGTCCTGAGATCACAACCCTTTATCGCACAGATAAACTGTATTAAACTCATGTTTACACCAAAGCATTATACCATAACGTTTGTTTTGATCTTCTCCAATTATGGTCTCTTGTGATGTAATAATGAAAAGGCTTAACTACAAGAAAAAATCTACCCACGCAACCAACAGAAGATGTCCATTCACTCCATTGTACTAAAAACAGTTTAGACAAAAGGCTTGAGATCGTGATATTCAACTTTCTTCAAAAGTTAGCCATGCATCTTTGTCTCTTGCAATTTACAATACAAAACAAGAAGCAAATATTTTTCTTTCTAAGAAGATAGAAAATTTATTACCCTTTTGGTGCCAAATTCGGACAGTTTGTACACATGGGATCAAAGGTAAAATCACCATTGGAATTTTCTTGACATTCATTGGGAACTTCATCAGCAAAATTTGATGTCAGAGAAGCATCAGATATGCGAGCTGATCTATCAGCAGATGACCCTTTAATAGATTGATCAACAGTTTGTTCTGAGATGTACAGCATGTCATTGGCTATTGGGTGTCCAGAATACTGTAAATGAACACGTATCTACACCAGAGGTGGGTATTTGTTAGCACCTACATTTACATTAGTAATAGGTTGAATAAGATGAAGCGCAGGGTGTCTTTAGTCCATTGTTGACTACACATTTTCAATTGTATCTATGGTTTTCAATTTTCATTCCATTTCCTCTATTTTCCATCAGTTTTGTCAATGAAACAATGACAACCATGTGTACACCTACACTGCAACTAGCATGTGGTATACTTAGGAATGTGTTGTCACCGACTGTTGTGACACATCGCTCGCAAGTCAGCATATGTGGCAGTGAATAGTACATGTGCTATTTATACCCATGCAATGGCAAGAGCTTAGAATCAAAACACATTGAAGATAGCAATGTTTGTTTTTGGCAGACAATAAAGTATTTGATAGACAATAAAAAAAATGTTTAAACCAAAGATATCAGAGACAGATGAAAGGAGTTACATCAACAACATGCTATAAAGATCAACACCTGAGGAAAAGGTTAAAATAGAAAGCATATCCAAATATGCAGCAAAGTCTTGAGTAGTAAGAAACAATCAATCCAAATACCAGCCTGCATATTTTCTTACCTGATGAGTGCGGCCAGTGATTGGTTCACATAAAACAATACTATGAGTACCATTGGAACTAATCTGAGTAAATTTTGTAGAGGCAGTCTTTCCCTTTACAGAGTCTCTGACCTTCAATAACAAATAAATATTGATTTAGATTTATCACATAAGATAACTTCTGGCCTTTCCCCCACTTTGTATCTTACTCATCAACAGAATGTATCAACTTCATTTTTCTTCCAACAATGTCGGTTATTAACTATTAATTATTAACAAAACATCAGAATAACAAATATAATCACCAAAACCCAGCTTGTTTTGGTTGTCATATGCTGCTCAAATTTGACCATTTAGCAATGACTACGGAATCCATGGTGTCAGTTCAATTTGTCTTTTTCATGATGTTAACCTTGGTGAATTGGAAAATATAATTGCCTTGAACTTTGACTTCATAATCACATTGCTCTGATTCTGATATATTTTTTTAATTGCGAAGATATCAACATTGGGTATTATAATGAACCAACTATCCTAGAAGCTTAAGTTGATATATTGAGTCACATGAGTGGTTTTAAATTTTTATATCATATTTTTGACACGCCCCCTCACACAAGAGTCCTTTGAGCTTCAAGCGCATGGACAATACACAAGCCCACCTACCTTGTGCATAAATTCAATTTTTTATTAGAAGAATGAGGCAGATTGAACTCTAGACCAGATGCTCATAAAGGTTTTGATACCATATCATGAACCAACCATCCTAAAGGCTTAAGCTGTTAAGTGAAGAAAGGCTTAAGCTGTTATGTGAAGACACGCGAATGATTTTCAAACTATATTTCTAACAGGTATGATTGTGTGAAACTCTAGACACTGAAGACCGATATTAAAAGGTATTTGTCAATTTATTTCCATTGAACTTTAGTTAGACTGTCGTACTTAAAAATGAATGGCTGACTCTAAACTGGTTGTACTTAACATAAATGAGTGCAAGTGTTAAATGATTCGAACGCTGATCTTATGGCTTGAAATGGGCCTAAGAACTTTGAAGGAAGGATGTTTTCTTAATCATTTGGATAAAGGTTATGAAGAAAAAACTCAGGGCTCGTTTGCTTGTTTTTTTTAAGAAAAAATACTTTTAATTAGACAAGTTTTTCAAGAAATAAGAAACTGTTTAAGTGTTTTTCTCGTAACCTAGAAAACGTAGTTTCTTAAAAAAGCTATATCATAATAGCAGTTCTTTCCAGTTCACTAATAATTATAATAATACCCACCACATTGTTTTCACTTTGTTTCCTATATTAGGAACCTGTAATTGGAAAAAGGTGAAAACAACAAAATCTTGTGTTCACCATTTCTTCTCCAAATATTTGAAAACAAAAAACAAACTTAAAATAAAGTGTCATTTTTGTAATTATTAGTGAAAATAGGAAATTATAACAGAATGTTTTCTCAAATAAAACAAACCCTAAAATTCTCTACCAAGAAAACATATAGAACCAAAGGGCAAAGACCTCACCTCAGCTGTGCTCCTTCCTTCTCGAGCATTATAGTCTATATTGGCATCAACAATTAGCTGAAAAGCAAAAACTTAGTCAAATGAGGAGAAAAGTATCTCAATCTTGACTGATAGAACAGAACTTAATTCCTGAAATCAACCAACCATCTGCAAACGAAAGGTCACTGAAGTACAAACAAATGACTAGATGTCTTAGATTAAAGATTCAGCTAACCAGGGCCTGTTTGGTTGTTGCTTTCTGTTTTCAGATTTTATATACCCAACAATTAACGAACAATGCTTAAAACTCAAACAAAGTACTCTTTAAATGTTTTAAAAATAACCCATCCAGATCAGCTGTTCTCATAGTGGCAATATTGCAGTTAGTAACTTTAAGTAATGACGCAACCAAAGATATGCTAAACTCTAGCTTTTAATTACTTTTCATTTAGTATATGATTCAGATTTGTGAATACTATCTTTGCAAACACTGATTGACAAAAAATGGGACACTTTTAAAATTGGAGTTCT
Source organism: Glycyrrhiza uralensis (assembly GCA_030159175.1). NCBI lineage: Eukaryota > Viridiplantae > Streptophyta > Magnoliopsida > Fabales > Fabaceae > Glycyrrhiza > Glycyrrhiza uralensis. Next base: position 48,134,797 of record BRZY01000005.1, read on the forward strand.
TCAAATGTCAATAAAATTGTTAAGGATGCTCCAAAAAAAAGGACAATAGATCTGACCAATAAATAATCCTGAGGATAGCATACTATGTTAATAAACAAAACAAAAAGGGAAATAAATGATCTCACGTTATCATTTATGAAATACTTGCAGGGTTTATTTATTCGACATAATATCAAGTATGGTTATATGCAACATAATTTATCCAGGCTAAATAAGAGAATACCTCATCCTTGGGAAATTCTCCCACTACTTTTGCTATATACTGTTTCTGGACTAAGCCAGCTTCAATCTGTAACAATCAAATTCTAGAGTTATGTTTGTATAGGGAAAAAACTATATGTTGATATAGTCATTGTAAATCAAACATAAGTTCTTTCCAAGCTATAAACTCATCGAGATAGTGATAACATGACGCAAGAAATTGAGCTTTTATTGGATTTCTTTTTCCATTTTCTTCCAACATAAACCATACCAATAGTTTGGTAAATGTAGGTAGCTTACATTTCAGACATTTTCTTATTGCAGACAATAGAGGTCACTGTTCAGACACAGCAAAGACTGACATGCAAGAAAAACCAAACTTTTTTATCACAGATTTAGTAAATAAATCTAGTACAAAAAAACAGGTAAATAAATTATCTTTTACAAACTCATCAAAATAATTAAATACTGTAAAATATCATCTGGATATACCTCATAATTGTATTTTTACAGTGCAACATTTTCATTTTCATTAAACAAAGAATGGAACCTCCTATATTTAGTCAAAACATATAATTACTAAAAATATTTATTTTTACAATATCAACGGACTAGACATCTCAAAGGATTAAGAAAAATGAACTGTGTTGCTCATTAAATAGGTCATGTAAAATTACCTGCCTAAATTTACCTGTTGCCTAAAAATGTCAGCTTTTGGAGCATTTCTGGCCAAAATAAGAAGTCCTGAGACAAGGCGATCAAGTCGATGAACAGCTGAGAGGATCATGTCAAGGGAAAATTGCAAGTACAAAATGGATAATCTATGAGAGATAAATGCAAGAATAAAAAGGATAAACTCAGAGAGATAAAGGGAAAATGCAAGTACAAAATGGATAGACTTTGAGAGATATAGATATGCAAAAAAAGTGTAAGGAAGAAGCTATATTTTATGCTAAGTGGTAATTGAAAACCTTGTTAGCATATGGCACTTCTCTTTATCATGATTACATAATGTACTTCCAAAAAGCATTTCTGGATACGAAATAGAGGTGCCAGCCCATACTCTGCTTGAAGGATGCCAACAACAGTGTTCTTACGATATTGACCACATGGATGAACCTATGTAACAGCTTAAATTCACAGCTTTAGCACATGTGAAATATAAAGCAAATATCATTACGAAGCACATCACCCTTAGGCAACTAATTGAAAATCCATTTAGAATTCAGGACTTCTTTCTAAAGCAAACTTCCTGATGTCAATTTTTATTGGGTTTCCACCATGGCACTGCTGCAGCCATAGCAAGTGATAGCATCATTTTAACATCACTGATTCAAATTTACATATCGATAGAAGGTCTGTGCAGTAATTTATGCTGCTTTCTGTTAAAATTCAGAAGAAAACATCATATGACCAGCAAATATAGTTCACTGTTCATATCCTGATGGTAGAAAAAGAGTTACAAAACTGTTAGAAGAGGATGAGATCATTCTCTCTATATGTATTTTACTTAACAGTTAACATGACAGTTCTTAACACGGGCTTAACTAATTCACTTGTTACTTACAGGGACAGATGCTGGCTTACAAACAGTGAGCACATCTGGTTCTTTTTGAAGAATAGGAACATCACAAGCCATCACAGGTGGTTCATGCCTAAAACCTCACTCGCATCAGTTTCAAGTTCTATCGCATCCTTAGAAGTAAAGCATCAAGTGCAAAAGCAAACCTGTGTAAGAAATGGCTTATCTTTTGAGATGGTTTAACTATGTATGAAACCGGCACCATCTCACCATCAACTTGAATCCTTCCACATTTCACTGCACTAACCTACAATCAATACAAATAATCAATTGACCAAGAGCAAAATTGTGTTCACACTGTTCAACTCAAGAAGAAGATTGTGAAGTCAGCGATGGCACCATTTGATTAAAAACTGTTAAAAATGGCAAATAAAAACTAACTAACAACATGACATTTCTCTGATAATACCTATACTTTTTTTAGGCATGGTACCCATCAAGCATTTGATTGGTTGGTGATTATATTTAAATTTGAAACATATAATATGAAAACAACATTGAATAAACGATTGACAACTCACCTCAGTTGCCAAACCCATTTTAAGGTACCACATCAATTAACACTAGAATTACGTAACACTTAATTGAAAACTGATAGAGTAAAAGGGTTCTACTCTGATGGTGATCAAAATTAAACTCATGAAACAGAGAGTGGTGATTTCAGGGTAACATTTGTCATATGGCACATCACCTAATGACCAAAAGTCCAAAACATAAATATGAATATTACGAAATAAAACTTACAATTAAAAACAATCAAACGTCAAATGTAAACGAGTAGGCGTGGTTCTTACATAATATTCATAAGGTCGACCTTTAAACTCCTCAGCGAACAAATCTACAATGATTTTCCCCGCCCACCGATCTTTTACCTGGCATCAACAAATTGACCATTTCTAGGGTTTAACTAGGGTTTTTACACTACAAGTAGAGTGAGACTTGTTAAAAATGAAAAAATGTTAATAAACAAACCGAACTAACATGAGCGATAAATTCGAAGTAGTATGGTCTAACGAATCGAATTCCTGCACAAATTACATCAGAAATAGGGGGGGGTCATCTTTCACGATAAACTTTCGACCTTGTTACTGGAATGAATGAATGTGGTGGAACCTCTGCGACATTTGATATTACCGTTTCGAATGATATAGTCTTGCGGTTGTGGGGGATTCGCTGGGGTCTGCCACACGATATCCATCCCCTCCTTCCCTTCTCTCTTCCTCTTCATCTTCCCGCTTTTCCAGTCACGTACTTAGCGCCAAGCGAAGATTGCGATATGGATTTGGAAGGTAGTGTCTGCCAAAACGACACACTCGCTGTGGCCAATTCAATTAAACAATGTCGTTTTGCTTCAGAACGCAGGCGCGCGCAACGCTGAAAATTCGTTTCCGGCTGGACCAGGCTGGTGTTGAGTTTTTTTGCAGGAAAACGGAATTTTGGCCCAATAAAAGTCTCGAGGAACTGCAGGTCCAGTGGGCTTACTTATAGGCTTACTTTTTTAATTGAAAAAAAAAATAAATATCGCTATAATACTGCCATAATACTAGAGCACCTTAACCCTTATTCGAGCTGTGGTATTTCATTGGGCTGACTCAATAAAAGTTTGTTGCTATATAGAATCCTGAACAGCGGGCCGGGTTTATCAAATCGTCAGAAATTAAGATCACGGGAAAGGCTAACTTATTGATATTTTTGTATTGAAAAATAAATTTTAACAAGTAATAATAGGTCAAAGATATAAAACAAAATAAGATGTCCATAACAAAATCATGTGAAGAGGAAAATTTTAATAATAGAAAAACCAAGCATACTTTCATTATCAGAAAAAAAACCAAACATATTTTGTTTACTTAAGTTCGATTTCGCTTTCTTTCTTTAAATTATTTGCAATTTAAAATAGTTTTGAATTTTGGGAATCTAAAACTCAAAGATTGTTTTTGTCTAATTATAACTTTTAATTCAAATAAAATATTCACACAAAATGCATGACCATATCTGATAGAGTTCTGTCAAAAAAAGTTCGGCGACATTTGTCAATACTCTTATACTTTTTAAGTTGCACATGTTAAAAGTTTCTTTCAACTATATTATTTTTTATCACAAAACAAGGATGCTTATGCCCACATACACACATAATTTTTTGTTTATATCCTTAATTCACCGAAAATGACATTCGGCTGAATACAATTGTGCAACATGATCAAGTGCTCTTTAATGTTTCTCATGGGAAAAAACTACTCCAATAATTATTAATTATTCAAGGTTGAATACATCCACTTGAATGGGGAATGAGTAAGTGTCTCATTAATATGAGTCTCACAATAAAATACTAATAAGAGTATAAAAAGAATTTAGCAATCAATACATCTAAAAATGGATTTATATTTCTTATAATTAGGACAAAAGATAAATATTTCTGTATTTTCTTATAAAAAGTATAGATAGGAGTAATATGATGAGACATTATTTAAATTATTAAATAATAATTTAAAATTTTCCCATTAATAATATATATACTAAATCAAAATAGTCAAAATATCTCACTTGGATTTTTTGTAATAATTAATGTTGCGACAGAATCATTATCTCAATTAAGAGCCTTTCACATACTTTGAAAGCAAAACAATGCGACATCACCCCCACCCGGTGCCAAGAAAAAGACAACCGATCGTCATCGAATCGAATTCCTACTAATAAAAAAATGTAACACATGTAACTTATTTAATAATTTAATATTTTATAAAGAATTAATGAATAACACACAGTTCATATTTTCTAATAAAAAATTTTGAGACAATTTTTATAATAAAAAATGTAAAGCGTATCGTAGTAGTAATACTTTATTCACCAAAAAAAAATAGTAGTAATAATACTTTCACTGGTACTCTTCTAGTCTTCTGTTTTTTTTGACAGATTCTAGTCTTCTAATTAAAATTAAAAAACTGTAAAAATATAAAAACAACATTATATTCTATTTATATTTTTGCTTTCATTTAAAAGATAGCAAATTTAAAGAAGTCATTAAAAGTAAAAGATAATCTTAATATAAACCGAAAAATGATTACATTTCATAATTGATATATCATCATCATTAAGTTAAGTTATAAGTAATCTGCCAAATCATCATCATCAAGTATACTCAAACTACATCTAGGGGTGTACAAGACCCGGCCCAGCCCGTCAACCCGTCCTAACCCAAGTGTTTTGGGTCAGGTCTAACCCGATCCTATAAGTAAAATGGGGACAAAAGGGACAGTCCCACTTGAAACCCGACTTCGGGTTGAGACGGATTCGGGTTTATCCTCGGGTCACTCGACCCATCCCAATACAATGCTTATAAATTATTTTTTGGTATTACAGTGCTTATAGTTTTAATGTACATAAACAAAACTCACATGTCATACAAGTAAATTTTGCATGTTTGAGAGGTTTATGCCTAGCATCACAAATAGTCATGGTTGGAAATTCAATAACACTAGAACAAATGTTTTAGAGTTGATCAAAGGTGCACCGTTTAGTATTTGCAGTATTATATCATAATAATTTTTTGAAATATTTGCGACATACTTTAGAATTTAATTCATTATAGCAGAACTGAGGAAAGAATTGATATTCAACAAGACTAAACCAAAGGCATGAAAAGATTTGAAGTTAAAATGACTACTAAATAAAGAGTTTTAAATATGAATTTTAGATTTTTTACTCTCAAGATGGTGCATGTAACATCACCATGTTTGAATGATCGCTTCATAATTTTTTAGTCCACCTTTCGGGTCAACCCGGTCTTGTCTTATTTGGACCCGATTTTCGTTGAACCCGCATATCATCGGGTTTTGTCGGGTTTAGGACCGAGTTCGGGTCCAAAAATTGGCCCGGTAAAAATTTAGAGCCGGATTAGGGCCAGACATAACCCGTCCCAACTCGTCCTACGAACACCCCTAACTACATCTAAGAAGAAACTAAGTATAAGAAGAAAATGTCCCAACCTATTCCAACTTTATCGTGAATCAAATTAATGTTTCTGGAGAAGAACTTAATTTTGGTTGTTGACATTATGACAACTCACGGACCTCCTGAGGTGATCTCACACACTAATGTATTCAACTCAAAACATACTGGAATTGGATAGATCCCTCCATCTCTCACTGGTGATCTAATTTTTCATTGAGCACAAAGAAGAGAATTAAAGGAGTGGGGGCCCGTCCTGTTTTATTTGCCACCTTTATTTTCCTTAAAATGTGCGTAGAGCAGACAATAGCAGCCTTGATTGAATGCAACGGATGTAATGAACTTTTTCAGCCAGTGGTAAAACTTAAATGCTTGTACAGTAACAGCTCTATTAACGAATGTACACAAATGGGAAAATGGGTAAAAGCGTACCATCTCATCATGTCCCAAAAAACAGATACAAACCAAAAAAGGGCAACACAATTGGGTCTGGACCTTTTATCCTCTACTCAGTCCTCCCCTATTTCCTATCTATCAAAAAATTGTAAGCATATTCCCTCTAGTCACATTTCAAAGATCCATCATCACGTGCACATGAAAGTGAAATACCTATAATATGTGTATGTACAAGTCCAAAAAGAATTAAATTCTGCAAAATCCAACCAACTCACCGTGACACATACCCTCCAGACTCGAGAAACCAAAACACTTCACATGACACTCGACATTTTCAATCATCAATTTCCCCCCGGGTTTTTATGGCTGGATCAGTGATGGCAAAAGCTCCATATGGAGGGTGTAAATTGTCAAATGCAGACCACAGAGGAAACGGAGAGTGGATAGAGGTAAGTATTGGCATATTGGAAAGAAAGAGTGCCACCATTGATCAAGGGTCTGCCATCATTGACGAGGCAGTCGTTGTAACGGAGGCGCTTGAACACCTTGGGGTTGATGAGACGTGCAGAGCTGAACCAGCCGCAGCTGAGGTGAATTCCAGAGATGTCGCATCCACTGACGCACATATTCATGATCTCAACCGTGTAGGTCGGGATGCCACTTGGGAGTGGTGCTGTGGGGCCTTGGCTGATCACTATATCAGACTTGCTGCACTTGTTGTCACCCCATATTCGGTTCGGTTCCACCACCTTCTCAGACTCGGTCGCTGCACAAAAGGGTTTTGCATAAAAAAAATTCAAAAAAGAACCTTTTCTATCAAAATACTAGTCAATCAAGCTTTTGCCCAAAAATGAAAAAAAAAATCACCCATCAAAATATCAAATATGATTTTTGTAAAATTTTAAAAGTAGCACAGTACTACACTTTTTTTTTTGATGAGGAGCACAGTACTACACTACCACTGCTAGTGTGCTATGTACAGTTAATAGGAACAACCCATCCACCTACACAAGGAACCACACAGCGACAAAACGCTACTACCACTGCTACGGTTACATGGGAAAAACAAAGGAAAAAACGAATCAAATTTCAGGTCTCTGAAGCTCAAAAGCAAATTCCAGGACTCAAATTCATCTAGGGTGGAAAAAAAAACCATTATTCAAAAGGCTTGTGCTAGCTCACATAATCTAATTCCACAGTTAAATTCGGGGGCTCTTGAGTTTGTAGCCATTTCCCAATCAAATACAAAGAGATTCAAGCGAAGACATGTCCCTAACAAACTGCAACCTCTATAAGGAAGAGAAATTGACTCGTTCTCCCAATGAAAACAAACAAACAAATGTCACGATTAAGTTTATAATAAGGTATCATTCATTCAAAAAAAAAAGTTTATAATAAGGTAAAAATAAAAAAAAATTACCACGGCGAAGAAGTTTGCGATGCGGATCATGGAGCGTGTAGTTGGTAATGGTTCCTTCCTCTAAACCCAGCGACAAAGACACCAAAGTTCTGACGCGAGCCCCACCACCCAAACCTGCAAGGAGATTCACAAGGACAAAAAACAATATTAAAGAACATTCACATAGCAACATGAAGACCCCTCATGTCGTACAAAGAAGAAGAAAAAAAGAGCACAACCATGGAATTGTATTCTTTTCGAGATAAATAAAATAAAACAACACAAAACGAGGAATCTGTTGAAAGTGAAATCAACGGTGGTTTCGGAAAGAGGAAACGCACCTGCGAGAACGGCAACGATTCCGAGGGAGGAGAAGAAGAAGACGGTCACGATCACGGCGACTCGTTGAACCGAAAACGGTTCCATGAAAACGCAGCGAGTTACGAGTCGTTTACTTAGAACCACTCAGGGAGAGCCGTGGAGCATAATAGCATGGACGACAGAAAGTGAGGGGGAAAAGCTTAGGGATAGATCTGCAGGAGAAAATGAATGGTCAATGGGTCATTCATTCATTCATATATTCATATATATATATATATACGCATCACAATCACAACAATATCACATCGTGTGATTGTGAAGCGAAGCGCAGAAAATCAGTCGTCGAAACACGAAGAATAGCCGTCGATTCGGGAAAAGAGGAAGATGATTCACGGGGCTAAGATGACAGTGTGTGAGAGTGTGATGTGAGACCTAAAAGGGAAAAAGAAGCATTCATTCCTTCCGAGTCAACCAACAAAAAGAAAGAAAAGCCAGAGCCAGCTATTGTCACTCACACACAATCAGAAACACACACGGTTTTTGTTTTTGTTTTTGTTTGTTCATAAATCTTCTCGATCAAGTTTCTGAAACGACATTCATTGCTCCATGCATTTTCTATTCTATTATTTCTCCTCCTCCGATAACCGTGTCCAGTGTTTTCATTTCACATTCAGGGAAATAAGCCTATAAAACGGGGAAGAAATAGGAGCGGCGAGGGAAGTAGTAGTAGTATAGTAGTGGAATAGAAAGAAGGAGGAGCAGCGTAGCATAGGCGAAGGGGAAAAAAGGGAAGTTGAAGCGACAAGGTGGCAGAAGGGATCAGAATTCAGAAGTGACAAAACTGCAACGCGTTGAGGCGAATTAGGCGCATTTATTATATTTATTTATTTATTTATGAGAAAGATGGAGTAATAAAACACTGGTTTCCCTATATATGCCAGACCGCGCTCACACCAGACAATAGGGAAAGTTTGTTCACCTTCCGATTTTCTGTTTTACCGAGAGAGAGAGAGAAGGTGTTGGCTACTTTGGTAGGCTTTGTTCCTTTTCAATGGAAGGCTGGCTTGATCCGGAGAGGATGGGTTTTGCCTTTTTTCAGTGTCGGGAGGATTTTCCTTTTGCCTTTTCGCTTGGTTTTGAATTTTTTTTTCTTATAAATTCAGATATTTTAACCGTAAAGACTAATTACTCGATATTGAAATTTATTTAAAAAATTGATCTCTCATAACAAACACGCTTTCATATATACTGACCAATATACTTAAGGAATCAGGTATTTACCATTTGTACCACTCCATATTAATTTGGTTTTGATCTTTAGCCTATATGATTATTAAGTTATGATTTTTGGAGAGAAAATTTCTTCTCTATCTCTTTTCCTCTATTATTAATTTATTATACTTTTGGGAATAAATCATATATTTCTATTTCTATTTCATTTATTTCACAAAAGAACATAGTGATAGATAAAATGAAAAGTAAAAAAAATAGAAAAAATATTTTTCCAACTTTTGAATACTCATTCATTTCTAACCTTCAGCTTCGGTATATCTTTCTGTTTATTTTTGTCACATTATTTATTTATTATATCTATTACTTATTTTTTTTAATTTCGAATATAAATTAGAGTTTTGGTGTTTAAAGAAAAAGAAAAAATTCCATGCCTATTTCACTCCCTCGCCCATGCCCTCTGCCCCTTGCGGACTTGGTAATACGTATACAGTGTCAGTTGCGTTTTCAATTAAAAAAATGGAGGAGGGTCATTTTTGTTTTAGATTTTGGGTTGGGTTTCAACCATGGTTAGATTAGAAGCACCGCACGTGGGATTTTTAACCGTGGCCGTGGGATATGTGAACAAATGATATACCATCATCATGATGATTATTACGATTCTCATTCTCCTCGTTAATCATTAGCTACCTCCCCCTTTCCTCTCGCCTTTCACAAAGTAAATGCTATTCTTCCATCTCAGGTGTTTCTCCAATCTCACCCGGGTCCATCTCCCATCATCATCAATTTTTACCATCTGAGAAAATTTTCTTATTCCGTAGCATTCACATGGTTTTTTTTTATCAATGGCATTCACAAGGTTAAATCTTAATTATAATATTAAAGAACATAATTAAACTATAATAAGAATAGTTTACGTATTTGAAGTGAATCTCGCTTTTTAGATTAAAAAATTTCTCAATTTCTCCCATCTGATTAAAATTATATTTAACGAATATGTTACTTCGTACTCAGAAAGACACATTACTAGATGTTTATTCTTTAGGAATTACAGATGCCGCCATCTTACTAATTAATCTACCTGGTAAAATTTATATTCTTGAGCGTCTTCTTTTATTTTATACTAACAAACGGAATATTGAAAAATATTTGGAAGGAAAGGGGAGCTCATCACGCGGTCCAACCAGAAATTGAGCTCAACGATCCCAATTCAAGACATTCCAAGAGTCGTGCGTTTTACGGACGCAAGCAGGCACATTCTGTTTTTGTGCACGTACAGGCATACATGGATGGAATAGAGGGTACAACGAGGCACGCAATGAAAGAAACGATCCCCATTTTGGTACATTGCAATTTGGTCATGGATCAGTTTTGTGCATTTTTTCTTTCTTTTTCATAAGAGAAAACCCGCCAGCAAGGATGAATGGCAATTGAACTTTGTCCTCTCTTTTTTATTTGGTTATACTTGATAGAAAATAGTGTCGTGTATTGCTCATTATCATGTGTAGTTCAAATTGTATTTATTAGTAGAGCTGGCAACACGGGCTTTTCGGGCCGGGCTGCATCGGGTTCGGGCTTTATCGGGCTGGGCCAAAAAAACCCGGATTGAAAACGGACTCGAATTTATGTGTCCGAGTCCTCCACTTTTCGGGCTCGGGCTTTAGCCTATATTTTGCGGACGGCCCGCTTCGGGCTCGGGCTTTTCCGGGTTCGGGCTTTGTCGGGCCGGGCCAAAAAACCCAGATTGAAAACGAGCTCAAATTTGTGTGTCCGAACTCTTTATTTTTCGGGCTTTTTCGGCCCAGACCGACAAGCACGGCCCATTTTGCCAGCTATATTTATTAGCAATTAGCAGTGTCACCAATTTCATTTAATTAGTTTTCAGTTAGAGTTAGCTAGACAATTTTTTTTTTTTTAATTTCTACATCTTTGTACCTAGTATCACTCTCTTGACCGTGCAGTTTTTAGCTAGCTAAATATGGTTATAGGCCATGTAGATTTATAATTTTGGCTCTTGGGTAACTTTTTTGGTTGCAAGGAGGGCTCCACCGTCCAAACTATTGAAACCCAACAGTAGACATGAAAGTGACTTCCACGGTACATTGCTTCCAATTCGAGTGACATAGTGAACCTCAATTAGAATTCCCAGGGCCCCAGTTGCACCCCATATGCAATCAAGATAAATAGCAACTTTCGACCCAAAAAAAAAGATAAATAGCAACAAGAATATACTTTCTCAAAACGATTGATTACAATCGAATGCTTGTTAACAGTGTGTCTTTTTTCCTTTATTGACATTCGTGCCATTGCTAACACTGCCAGCAGCGGATGCTCCTCAAAGATCATTTGCAGTTCATTTAACTTCCTACCACATTTCGCAAAAGCTTTATGGGGTCTTTGAGTCCGTTTGTTTTAGATTTTGGTAAAATTATATTTGATAGAATTGTGTTTGAAGAATTAATTTTAAAAAAATTATGTTAAGAAGAATTGATTTGTGTTTGGTAATGATATTTTAAAAGTATGTTCAAAAAAATTGATTGTGTTTGGATAATAAAGGTAGAATCACGTTTCATGTGTAAATATAAAGAATTTTGTGGTCCCACACTCAGAATTGATTTTGACAAACAGAAAAGCAACACAGAACCTCCTTCCATCATAATTGATTCTGGACCCCAAAATCACATTTTAAATTTTCACGTTGAGAAAACAAACACGTCCACTTTTTGCCAAAATCAAGTTTGACCAAGTCAAACTCAATTTTGGGGCTAAACGTGTGTTTGATAATCTTAAACAAACACACACTTTGTCAATTTCCTCAACGGAATTTGAAGAATTGGGCTCTTACTTTTTTTTTGGGGTCCAAAATTGGACTCTTACTAGAATTAACGGTAATGGAAATATTTGGGCCTCTAATGACATATAGAGCCCAGCAACTAACTAAGTCCAAGAACCCACCACAGGGGATAGGTCCACATTGGTTTTATTAAAAAATAATTGATTAAATATATATTTGTTCCCTCATTTTTAGACTTTCATATTTAAACTGTAACTTTCTAGTCTCTATTTTTTTAAAAAAATAAACCACATTTAATCCCTTTGATGGATTTCGTTAAGTTTATCGGCTATTTTTACCACAAAGAACCCGAGTGTTCTTCGATATCTATGGCTAATCAAGTCTTTATCTTCAAAGCTTGAACATCGAGAAGTTTTAGCTAAAAAAACACATAGCAAACCACGTATTCGGTAATCATCTTACTATTATACTTTTGTCAAATGAATAATACTCCAAACAATGACCATTATCTTCACTTTTCCTATGAATATCGGCAAGTTAGAGAGTATCTGGAGTTAAGAAACTCTTAAGTCTAGTTTAAATAAATTTCTCCATAAACACTTATAGTATGTGGTTTTTAACTAATAACTTCTCACATGAGTTGAAATTAACTTTTGTTATTCACATTTTTCAAAAACTATTTTTTTAACTTATCTAAAAGCACATATCTATTTATTAATTACCATTTAACAACTTTATCTTTTTTGCATATATGAGAAAATTAAGATATAAAATAAAACTAATTTCTCCTTAAATCAAAAACTGAACGTTTTGCATCCAATCAGGACCTTAAGCCCTGTGTATGCTTTTCTCATCTCCTTCTACACCTCTGCTTTGAATATTCTGAAACAGAAATCATAAAACAATCAATATTGCATTAAATTTATTTGAAAATATGAAGGATGTTATTATTGGAGGAGAATAGGAGCTATGCACTTCAATGTGGGGTAAATCCGTAAATATGTCGGTCGATATTAAAATAAAACCCGTTGACCATGGTCAACATCTAGGTTGTGAAAAATATCTCCTCTTCCGTGGACCGTGATCTTTCATCATCAGGACAGACATTGACTCCTATGTTATAGTGGAGAACGTAAGATTTGACTTACATTACATACCTTGGCTTAGATCTTACCCGGAAAAAAGTAAGCAAAACCAATTACCATGGCCCATGGGTACAACTTCAGGGTCTTCCTTGTTCCTTCCCTTTGTTTCTCCAAAATATGTGGGCCACAACAATCCTATATGCTTTTTTTTTTCTTCAAAAATGTGCGGGCCCTACTTAAAGCCTGACTTAGGCCATAGTAGAGATTGAGTTTTTTTATATAATGTCATTTAGACTTTGGCCTTTACCCGACTAATGAATCTCTTTCGACAAAATGATAAAAATAAATTAAATCACCTAGTTAGTTGTAGCAACAAGCCGTGAAAAATAATAACAAACTACTCACATGAAGATGCTAGGCAAATTCAAGCTGAGGCATAAACTCTGATTTTTATTAAGTACGCTAGCTCTATACAACTACTGAAAATTAAAAAAGAAGAAATAAGAACGTCAACAAACGTCTTCCCATCTTTAGCACGACGTGAGAATAATACATTAATAACCCAAGCCTCCTGGTACTTGAATGATATAAGCAACCGTTGCCCACAAAGGATTAACAATCAATTACACACGGGAAAAAAAGAATAATTAAATATTATATAGGTATGTGGAAACCAAAAAAGTCCTCCTGCCCTACAACAAATCATGGTTTAATTTCATTAAATTAAAGAGAAAACTGAAATGCATTCAAAAGATTTAAGATTTTAAGTTTTATATATATATATATATATATATATATATATATATATATATATATATATATATATATATATATTCAAAGAACCTAGCTAGAACATTCCAGCAAGGACACATCTCGCAACACGTTCCCAATTCAGAGAAAGAAAATCATATAAATGCTGTTTCTTAAATGAATAACTATATAGCCTATGTATATATTTTATCAAAAAAAAATAGCCTGTGTATATATGTAGCTACAGCTGTACTTAGAAATTTGAATATCAATATAAAGTGAAGAAAAAAAATACAGATTGCTAAATAAAGATAGAGTTAGAGGCGATGTTAACGTCATTAGTAATGTTTGGGATTTTGCATAACTTTTACAATTTTTCTCGCATGTAGTTTTACCCTTTTACAAATGAACTGCCACAATATTTTCCCCCTAGTACAAGGCATGTACTCCTTCCATTCTTCCTCAACCATAAGGCTATATATGAAACCCTAATTCACACTTTCACACGCCCAATAATTCTTAAACTAGTACATTTACACGTACGCCCAAGGATTCTTAAAGTAATAAATCATTTTAAAATAAGATAAAATAAAAAAAGCTAAAAGATTATGTAAACTTGGTACTGACAAAGTTAGGCCTTACAATAACTGTGTGGTTTCATAGAGTGTATTTAAAGGTATATTTTAAAAAACATTTTGCTATATTACCATCCTTAAATTCTCAACATTCACACACACAAGAGGCCATCATATTATTTCAAGAGAAGATTTTATTACATTTTTGGTTTTTCTATTATAGTTAACGTATAATATTTTATGCCCCTCAAATAATAGTTTTCTAGAACACCTAATATTTAATTGTTACAATCACATCCTTTCTCTACATATAACTCTTAAAGTCTCATTCTATAATGAAGAATTGGAGGTTCTAAGTAAGAAGAACAAATAAAGGACTTGAGTACTGTAGTAATTAAAAAAATAAATGTATATAAAGGAAAATTACTGAAAGATGAAAACTACATATCGACTATAATACAATGATAAAAAAATGCAATTAAATCTTAAGATAACAAAATAATTTGAATTTCTTGTAGGAATTTACTCCTAACGTTTAAATTTTTTTATTATACGTATTTAAAAAATATTTGTAAATTTATTTTCGAATTATTTAAACGATATGCATTTTGAAAAATCGATTAATTTTACAGAAACTCAAAACAAAAAGGAGAAAGCTAGGGTAGAAGAGTGAAGACGTGATCAATAAGGGAGTGTTCCTTTCTCTTGCTAGCTCGTCATTACATACGTTGACTTTGAACTACTATTATCAGCAGTTTAAGATTGACTTTGATAAGAAGCACTGTAGACTGTAGTTCATATAAAAATAGAGGTTCCCGTTATTTAATGTCTTGAGTTTTTATTTTTATTACAACAAAACGATAAATTAAAAGGAAAAATTTAATTTATGGTCAACATTTTGCGCATGCTCTAGTTGTTTGGAAATTAGAGAAACCCAAATTCATTGACTTTTGTGGAAAAAATTAATCCCTACTTTTCAAAATCTGCGGCATTTGACAAAAAATGTTAATGCCAAACTATAACGACTTCGCGTTATGTTAATGTGTACACACTGTACCTGCCTTCATTTTCTCCACCCATATAAATTTAATACATTCTCTTCATAAACATACCCCGTTAATGGATGGCCTCTATCTGATTTCTCTTCCATTTAGTAAAAGCCCAAGTCCAAAATCTCCAGGTATATGCATGCTCTCTTCCATTTTCAAATATGATCACTACTTAATTAATACATGTGCTTCTAATTTTCCTCATACAAAATTAACTATATATTTCTACGTGCCCAAATTAATATTATATGGTTTACAGGACTTGGCGTATTATTAATGGGCAATGTAAAAGGAAAATGGAAGAAAAATACGATTTTGAAGGTGTTGGAGCGTTGGCGATCATTAGGGGGTGGCACTAATGGCAATTCACGGTTGAATAGAAGAGCTACTTATTCAAAATCGTTGTCAGAAAATGGGAAGCACCAAATAGCCCCTAGTGGTTGTTTTTCAGTGTTTGTTGGGCCCCAAAAAGAGAGGTTTGTTGTGAAGACGGAATTTGTTAACCACCCACTATTCAAGATGCTGTTAGATGAAGCAGAAATGGAGTATGGGTTCCAAAGTGATGGCCCTATTTGGCTTCCTTGCAATGTCGATTTGTTCTATAAAGTGTTGGCTCAGATGAAAATGGACAAAGAGGAGGATCATAACAGTAACAACATTTCCAGGGGACCCAAGGGGTTTTCTTTGTTTTTTGTTCTTCGCAGCCCAACTCGTCTTTTTTGTCATATGAATCGGGGTCGTTGTGTTGGTGCTTATAGTGTTATGGATTCGGAAATACTGAGAATTAAATAAACCGATTTCAATACTAGTATGTTGTAAGTTCGCAATGCGTAATAGTTTACTCGCTCGTTGTAGAATTTTTCTGACTTGTAAATTGAATACGAATACACTCGCATGATTAATGCACCTAAAAATCCAACAAACGTGTTAATGTTTTTCAGTTGTCTGCATATATATAGCAAGCTTTGCTAGCTAAGACAGACGTGAAACGAATATTATATATATGTAGTATAATTGCATGGCTTAATTATTCATCCAATTTCATTATATGATTATGCAAGATACCATAAGGCAATAATGTTCTTATAGGCGCAAGGACAGATTCACGGGGATAGGGTCACACCCCTAATAAATTTTTAACACCTACCTAATACTTTTTTCTCTTTCTATTTCTCTCTCATTCTCACATCACTTATCTATATTTTATTCTTATCTCTATCAAGGTGTAAATCGGGATTTAAGTGTCTCTATAAATAGTTTACTTATAGCTTGATTAAGTATGAATCATTCGTGCTTTTTCAAGTTAATAAAATCATTTTTCATTGTCATAGGTATACATATTGTCTCTATCAGACTTTATCCACAAGCCTCGTCGTAATCCATTTGAACATTGTGTTGGTCTATTTCAGTTTGTATACAAACTTGTTTGTTGTCACATCACTAAATTGTGTAAATACACAACTTAATCCGTGCTAATTAAATACGAAAAGTCGTAGCTAAGTAAGTGCACCAAACCAATGGAACAGCACAGTACCATGGGAATTGCCCCTTCACAGAAGCTTTCCAATTACCATGGCACATACAATTAAACTCAACACCTTTATTACAAATTTAAGGAGATATATACTTGAATTATAGCTTAGCAAGATACTTATTTATACACAAAGGATATATATAAATGTATGTAGGCTACATATATATATGCATATCTTCAAATCTGCATCACCAATGCTTCAAAACTTTCCATAGCAGAAGCAGGCAAACCAAGGAGCACATTGATGCTTTTCCTTTCTTGACCCTGTGACAAGAACAGAATGACCTGTTTCTCAGGCAAGGTAACAGGACCAGAACACAGAGGTTCTCCCCATCCAAAATCAGTAGTATGGAAAGACAACCTAGTCCAAGTTGTGATCAAAAGGGTAGCTGTTAAGGAAGGCCTAGCCCTTGTAACTTCAAAATAATCAATAGCAGATCTCATATAACTGTCATTGACCATCTCAATGGCCTTTCGAACCAATCCCACAGTAAATGAAAGAGGGTTCCCCAATAACTCACTTGCATTGCAAAGTGAATTTGTCAGCACAATAGCGTTCCCAAAATACCCTTCTGGTATTGGGGGAATGAATCTTGACCTTCCATCAACTGCAAAGAGTAGCTTTGTTTTCTGATCAGGGTGCATCTTTAATGCTTCTGTTCTTGCTCTCCATATAAAAGCTGAGAGTGCTTCAAAACTTGAGCACTTTTCTAAAACCCCATCTTCAGTGGCCTTTTTCTTGAGCTGTTCGAGCTTCTCCGGGTCGAAACAGAAGGATCTGTAGAACATCTTCTCTTGTTCGTAGAGGTTTTCAGTGTTTGAGATGTCTTCAATCTCATCGAATTCGTGGTGTTGGAACTCTATTTTGGGAGGGTCACGTGCTTTGAGGATGGTTCGGTCAAGAAATGGTGGAGTCTTTATGTCCAAACCTCGTGCTGTCTCACTCCATGCATTCACAAACTCCATTGCACATAGTCCATCTTTCATACAGTGGATCATGTTTAGCCCCAAAGTGAATCCTCCACATTTGAACTTTGTCACCTAGAATATCATTCAATTAGCATCTTAATTAGATAAAAAACACCATCACATACATATAGAAACACATGTACTCTTTTAAGACTCAAATATAAGAAAAAATACATAAAATTACACAGGTTAATAAAGTTAGTTAAGTTTATTTAATTTTTTTGATTCTATAAAATAATTAACTATATTATCTAAATTATCCTTAATAAAAGAAGTCATTAAAATTAAAATATACATCAAATGAGTGATATTTGTCGAAAAAACCTTAAAATAAAGTTAAATTAATTAAGATTTGCTTATATTTTAGACCATTACACTTGTGTTATTTTTTGTTTATATTTGAATCTGGAGGAGTAACTTGTTGAAAACTTAATGGGACTGGATTCTTTGCAGTAGAAAACGTATACAATTGTCATAATCAAACATCTTAGACCGTTGGATTGAGATTAGACAGCTCATGTTTGGACTTAGTAAATCGGATTTAGATTTAGAATCCAAACTCTAAATGTGAGTTGTTTGATCACAATCCAACGGTCTGAGATGGTTGATTGCAGTAACTGCGTGCTTTTTCAACCATAAAGAATCCGAGTCCAAACTAAATTGGGTGATATTTGTTTTAGTCTTTAGTGACAAAGCAAGCATGTCAAACCTGAACTGTCATAAGAGGCATCTCTAATATGCTCCGAGCACCTGGGGTGTTATAAACGAGTTTCCCAAGGGTATCAGGGTCTGGTTTTGTTAAGTCCCCAATGTCTTGTATGTCACAATCAGCTTCAGCCTCAACAAAAACTGCACCTTCCCCTGTGTTGTTATCGACTATCAACTTCCCTTCTGAGCTGATCATCAACTTGCCTGCCATGGGGTAATAAGGGACAAGAATCTTTGACAAGGAATCCTTGATGACTCGTGCAGCATCCTCGTTTCCTCTCGATGCTGATTTGAAGCAATAAACCGTGCGAACTGGAACTGCAATGTTCTGGTCAAGGTTTGAAAGGAAGTAGAGTCCCTTTTCTGTTTCCTCTGCTGGCTTAACTCGAGTTGGTTCTCCTTGCCTTACATTCAGCTCAGTGTAATTAGAGATTTCCCCATTTGCCATCACGTAGGTAAGAGTTAACCTTTGGATAAAATACAATATAAAGAGTATGTGAGAAATTTTCATACTGGCAAAATGAGCAAGTTAAAACAAGTCATGCATGGCAAAATTAAAGTTGTAACTGACAAAGAATATGCAAAAACAAGGGGTATGATTCAACCCCAGTTTCTCACCTGAACCTTCAGTGCAGGAAATGTTGAGAGATGCAAAAATTATTAAGGATATAATGTAATATTTGCATACCCATTTGGTGTAGGGGTTAGAGAAGTTATATAGGAAGATGTGGCGAGACAAAAGTTTAGGTCACCATTATTTCCTCTAATATATAAAATGTTTAATGTGGCTACTTGATAGGGACAGAATCTTATGGATATTTTCAAAGTTTATACGTGCAATTAATGCATGAATGCATAGCTGTTTTTGTAAAAGAATAGAAAACCAAACATTAGCTGCCCAGAAGCTTCTCCTTACCCCAAATCTAATGACTTCTTTTTTCAGTCAAAAATCAAAACAGAGCACCGTCTCTTTTTGCACAAATAATGTTATCAATCCCTAAATCTCTAGATTCGTATTAACAAACATTTACATTCAAGGCATTACATAAAGCTTTCTTCAGATTAAAAAAAAGGGTAAATTCACTTATAAACTTACAACAAGTGTTGTATATTATTTTTATGGACATAAATTCTTTAAATTGAGATATTCACTTGGAGTAAATAAAAGAAGAATTATATTTATTAATTAAGAAATTAATCATTGAAATTTAGAATTTAATAATTATATACGGATAATGTGAGTGAATTTTTACACGTACCTCCAATTATATTTTACAATATTATAACATTATAATAGTATTCTTAAAATATGTTTACACTTTGATAAAATATCATCAAACGTAAATACAAACTCCCTGCATCGCTAACTCCCAATCCTAGTGCTTGCGACCTCATAAATTATCATAATGTTAAAAATTGATCTTTTTAATTGATGGTTATAACTTTCTCTTTTCTTTTCTCTTTAGAGTGAATCTTGCAGTTCAAAGGAGTTGAATTTTAAAATGTTGTATGGTGTACGGGAAATAATTTTATTTTATTTTCCAGCCGGATTATCATCGCGAATCCAGTGCGTCAAAAGCAAGAAATAAATATAAAATTCCTATCCCAACCAGTTAGTTGAAGCGTATTGATCAGAAATTTTAAGTAGCAGTGATGGAGTATACATATGAATATAACTTTGTTGATTTAACACGGCATGGAATTTGTAGTTTGTACTCTGTAGCAAGTTACTGATAAAACATTTCATTTTGTGCAATAATCTCGAGCCACTGAGCCAAGGTGTTTTTCCCCCTATAATATTGGTACGAAATATCTTCATGGGCAAAAAACTTGACTGGCAACTTTTCATAGCCAAGTACGTTTAATAGTTGTTACATTTAAGAAGTTTTAAAGGTATTAACTATTACATTAATAAGTGAGAAATTATTATAAATTATTTTAAATAAAAATAATTTTTATCTAAAAGCTTTCACAAAAACTAATTGACTGAATTAATTTTAGTTAAAAATGAGTTAAATGTAACATGATTTATATTTATATTTAGGCACATTCACAAAAGGGTAATTTTAATCTATTCATATTGTTTAGATAGTTTGGTTCAAAATTGACTTTTGTGTAGAATTACCCAAAAGGGTGCAAGCATGGAGAAATAAAGTCCCCATTCTCTATCAACAAAGTTGTACTCAAATAAAGGAGTGCAATTGACAAATTGTTGAATATGTAAAGTACAGGTGCAGGTTTAAATATACTTAGTGTTCAAAAAGAAAATTTTAAAATATTGTTGCCATACATGGTGTAAATCAATAAAATTATTCCCTGAAACCTTATAATGATTAAGCGTGTATGACAACGACAAAAATAGAATTTACTCAACTCAGTAACCAGCAATTAGAACGCTGTACTAAGGATTGGTGGGACTAACATAATCATAATGTTAAGAACAGCAAAGGGAAATGCAAATGTGTGTGCCCGACTTGAACCACTAGACTTAATTCCCAATTCACAAACCAAAATGAGAATCATGATAATTAATACAGGGGGTAATTGCTTATCAGCAAGAAAACAATCATCTCAATTTTCAAAGATCCACAATTTAGTTCAAACAAATAAATTTAAGAACATTGATCTAAATTAGAAGGCAATAATGTTTACAGCCAGGTGAAAAAACAAACTATTCAATATGAGAAATAAAAGGGTACATCAGTAATACAGAGGAGCGGGTTAAATCTAATATGGTACAAAGTACAAACCTAGCTTTGAGCATCTATCATGGAAAAGGTCGCAACTCAAACCAAATATCTACCATAGCTTAATCCGCAGAGACAGCTGACAGGAGAATGATGGAGATAAAATCTAGCTATTGGATTGATGCACTTGCCTCTAATTTCTGCACAGGTCAAATATTATTTTTCCAACTAAATCATGCATCATCATCATCATCTTTATCTGCATCACCATCACCTTCAGCTTCATCACCTTCATCTTCCTCATCAGACATGTTATTAATTACGTCTGTGATGATATCTTTCACCTCTGCCTTTCTATGCATTAAATCCAGGCCAAAGTGGGTACCTGTCAACATTTCATTCCAAAATAGCTTAGTTCAAGAAATAATTTCCCTTATTTTTCAGGAAGGAGGGAATTTTGACATATGAAAGGTCATACCAAGTTGCCGGAGGATATCAGACAAAGTTGCCTGCATCAAGGGAAGTACAAAATATTGCAAATAAGTAATATTACAAAACTCTAAATATGCAAACAAAACATGAATTGCCACGGAAATATCACTTACAGTATTGAAATCAACTTCCTTCAGAATGTCTACAACTACTGCATGCATGTCCTCCCTACTCGGTTCTGCCTTGGCCTTCTTACTACTTTTACCTTTACCTACCATTGGCATCAGGAAAAATTGGGTAAGAAGGTTAAGATAGCAAGAGGACACAACCATATTTAATAAGAGTCTCTC
The DNA here is from genome assembly GCA_030159175.1 of Glycyrrhiza uralensis. Lineage (NCBI taxonomy): Eukaryota > Viridiplantae > Streptophyta > Magnoliopsida > Fabales > Fabaceae > Glycyrrhiza > Glycyrrhiza uralensis. The sequence continues at coordinate 48,156,807 of BRZY01000005.1, forward strand.
TTTTGTGTAACTTGTTCAAACAAAAACAACATAATATTAGATGGAAAGTTTCCCTGGGACAGTTCAGCAATATTACTCAAGCAAAGGTTCAACAAATTAACCTTTTAGCAACCAGCAGACTGACAAATGGCATTAGAATAAGTACTTAAGTATACAGGACATCATCGAACATGAAGAGGGAGAATGTAATCAATGCACCTTGATCCTTAACCAAAGCCTTTGAGGTTTTGCTTGCAGCCTTCCCCTTGGTGTCCTGCTTTTCCTTTACAGTTTTCTGTTTCTTGGATGCAGGTTGCTTTGACTTGGAAAGGGAGGCAGAAGCAGTGTCATGCTCGGTGACAGTCTTTTTTGAAGTTGATTTTTTTGGAGTTTTTTCAATGCTTTTGGCAGCTTTTCCAGAGCTCTTCTTGGCAGATGTGGTTCTATCTCCAGTTTTGGCAACTGAACCCTCCTTCACAGTTTTTTTGGAAGTACGTTTGTGAGCCTTTGATTTATCTTCCTCTTCCTCTGATTTACTTTCCTCGTCATCACTTTCATTATTTGGCACTGCAACATCCTCATCGTCTTGAGATTCATCTTTTGCATCTGAAAGTTCAGCTTTATCATCCTCCTCGGCATCAGAAGAATGCTTTCTCTTTTTCCCAGATTGTGAAGTTTGCTTTTGCTTCTAGAGCAAGATAAAATATATAAAGGTGATTAAAAATAATAAAAACATATTTGAAGCATATCCTTTGTCACACTTTTGGAGAATAAGCAAATTTCCAACCCAAATCCTACACAGGAAATAAAAGGAAGATAAAACTGAACAATGAAATATAAGAAGCCACAAAAACTGTAAATATTAATTCACTGTAATCAACAAGTTTCAAAATGAAGTCAATCCAGCAATAAAATATACATATCCAGATGAAAAGATGAGCAATCTTTGCTTTCATTATTTACAGAATACAGAAACTTGACAGGAAATCAAGTTATCTCAAAGCAAAATTGGCATCAACACCCAAAAAGCAACTCAGCAACAGCCATCAAATAACAATGATTAACACTTGAGTCACTACATTTCTAATTCTAGCAGCACAAACTGACTGAAAACAAAGCACATCAAATGATAATTTTCAACAGATGCAATCGACCTTTAACAGATTCGCCTTTCAGTATTAAATTAGATAAAACTCCACCTTCCTAGTAAATTAAAAAAAAATGAGGACATTGAACAAGAAGAATAATTTCATAACCCATGAAAATATTAAATATCCAACAACTTACAAAAAAGAGGAACTTCTTTCATTTGTTAGGAAAATCAGAAAGTATATTACAAGTGATAGAATCAATTATTATATTTAAACAAATACTACTGAAAATTTCTCACTGTTACCATTTTACAAAGATTTTTATTTTTGCAAGGGTGAACAGAAAAAATGCAACCCAAATAGTAGGCTGGTAATGGCCGAATAGATATAATATATGAGACCAAATAGCATCATTAATTAAAGAAACAAACTATCAACACTGAACATGGCCCGACTAATAAGGTAACATATTGCTAAATTATTGTTGCAGGTTGACATAAACAATACGTCTATCCAAAGTTCACCTCCACAATCGCAAATAATAAATTCAAATGCTCATATATGGAGAAGATGAGACAACTAACAGTGAAAATTGTCACATGCAGATCACCACATGCAGATTTTTAAGTTATATTTTGAAGCAAGAGATTGCACAAGGTTAGTGCATAACAGGTATACAGCAAGCCAGAATGAAGTCAGAATATAAAGAACATAAAATACCTTTGCAGGTGTTTCTGTAGATGCTTCCCCAGGAGATTTGCTAGGAGTTACTTTTCTGGTTCGCTTCTTACCTTTCTGTTAACATAGAAGCAAGCTTCAAAAACTAACAGCATGAAAATAAAATCTAAAACAAAAAAAAAATTAAAACAATGGGTCAGGATCAATTGACTCTATTACAAGACACAATTAAATGATTAATTAATTCATAGAAAGTAAATTTCATTGATCCTATCCAACTGTTGAATCATAGTTGTCATACCAACCTTGCATGTTAGATATAAGAATAAGAATTGGACACCAGGTAGTATCCAATTATGTGGTTGATTTCTCATGTTTGAAAAGTATATAATTTCTTAAAATTAATTTTAGAATAGTTGGTTGGAATGACAAACAATTTTAAAATAGTAAATAAAAAGGATAATATGTGTGAGATTGACAGGTGCCTTTAATCAAACAGCTCAACCAATGAAATGTTATTCAATGATGTAGATGTAGATTATGTTACGCCTCACAAAAGTTTCAATTGACCCTAACCCGTATATAATAATCTATAATCTATAAATAATAAACCTGTTCTTTCTCAGCAAGCAGAACATCAGTTGTAGCATGGGGGGCCTCCAGAAATTCCAACAACTTTGCAGACAGTTCCTCCTGAAAGCAAGTCTCGTTTAATAATTTCTCTTTTAAAAATAGTACTTCTTCACTTCTTGGATGGAAAAATATTATATCAATACCTACCTTCTTCACATTGCCCTTGTTTATTGGAATATTAAGAACATCACAAAAGTCCATCAATTTTTCTTTCACGCATTTGTCAATCCTCTCCTTTACCTTGGCCCTCTGTTTTTCCTGCCATGAATTATGAAGCCATAATATTTTAACTGCATGTTTTAATTACAGCCTCAGACACTCACATTTTTATGAAAAGATAGCATGGACACAAACAAAAGTGACAAATCCCCTCATCAAGATTCATCTGTATAGTTAAGAATAGAAGACAAGCATAGTTCAGAGTTTAACACAACAATACCTCATTTTCAGCCCACACATAACCAGAAAACTGGCCTATATTTCTCTTTAAATTGTGTGCCTGCACACCATTCAGGAATAGTCATGGTGTTAGAGGATTCCCACACCTTTACAAGACTTGAACAAATCCATGAACAAAGAATTGAAGTTGGCAAAAACAACACAAACTCAGAAACATCACCTTTGTTTTCTTCCCAAACAGTATACTGTGAAGAACATGCAGATTGTCATCGGGTTTTCTCTTTGACAACTTGAAAGCCACTGAAACAGTTTATACATAAATAACTTGATTGGGCAACACTGATGTAGAAAACAGATGAATAAAAGTAAATTAACGATTTTGAAAACTACAAAGATAATATTGTATGGCCGCTAGTACCAAACATATATTACATGCTAAAAGATAAATCAAAAAATAACCAGTACGACAATGAATGGATTGGAGTGAATTTAACAACAGCAGACATTATGCCACTCAGCACTACAAACACTCAAACTTCACAAGTTACAGAAGAAAAGGAAAATCAACAACAATAAACACCAACAATAAGAATGTGAGAACTAGGAAACTAATAATCATGAAAACTTCTTTGAGAAAATTGTGCAATTGTTTTATATTCTCTCAGCCACAATCAAGACCAGCTTCTGCAATCAAGTCAGACAGCACCAAATGTAAACGGGCCTCCAAATACAGACCATGTGAGAATGTTAGCTGTTATCTTTATGTTTTCATGTCAAGTATACATGAACTGAAAACAAAAACCACATCTCCTTGCATCTAGGAAACACCATATTGAGGGTGCAGAACATTTAAAAATCCTACATCTTATGCATATTAAAATAATCAAAACTGGAACCAGCATAATCACTGGGAGATGTAATGAAACCTTGTCAACAAAATACACAAGTATGAAAAGCATATTGGAAAAAAGAAGGAACAAAGAGAGAAACACTTTCAACTAGAATAACCCACAACTGCAGTTTAAATGCAAATGCTGAAACTACCAACCTATTCATGGGATGCCTCAAATAATTTTCACAAAAACTTGATCCATAAGTAATTAGCAGGTATTTCAATCAAAATCATCCAGAATGGCAATGCAAGCAAAGAGATCCACAAGAAGTAGAACACAGCGCAACACGGATAAAAAACACACACGATCCCAAAAAATCACAAGCCAATCTACAACAACAGGTTGGTGGAAATGATGAAGTAATTGAGGGAGGAAACTAAACATACCATTCGGAATGTCCTTAAGCTGCGTACCACGACCCTGAAACCAAACAACACCCAAACGATCAAAAACAATTAACACTTCAAACTCAGACCTTATAAAACCAATACTCAAAACAGAAGAAGATGTACCTTTTCAATTGTCAAACCTTTACTCGCGGAAGACCTGCCGGACTTAGAAGGCGATGGTACAGAGTAGCGCTCCACTGTTTTTCTCTCCCTGGTTGGTCTCTCACTTGCCGGCGTAGCTGGATCCTTTCCACCCTTTTTCTCCGACACCACCTCTTTCTTACCCTTAGCCTTATTGGGACCCCTCTTAGCCTTGGCCTTCTCACCCTCTTCAGCTTCGTCTTCCTCCTCATCTTCCTCTTCCTCTTCCTCTTCGTCTCCGTTTTCATCTTCATCATCCTTCTCCTCGTCTTTCTCCGCGTCTTCGCTTTTGTCTTCATCGTCCTTCTTCTCATCTTCTTCTACCTGATTTCCGTCTTTCTCGTCCTCCACTTTCTTCTCCTCGGATTCGGTAACTTCGGTTGGAGCATCTTTCTCGGACATCACCGTGTCCTGTTCTGCTGCTGCTGCTGCTGCTTCTGCTTCTTCTGCTTTTGCTTGGGTTTCCTCTGCAGGTTCATTTTCTTCATTGTTGGGTTGGGATTTGGACTGGGTAGCTGCGTCGTCCTTGTCCTGAAGGGGTGGCTTGTTATCTTCTAGGGTTTCCGTAGCCATGTTTGGGGGGGAAGAGAGGGAGGAGCAACGAAAACGAAGGAGGAGTGAATTGGAAACCCTAAGCACAGAAAGAGAAAACCCTAGAATAGAATTGGGAGAATTGGAATCGGGGTGTGATTGAGATTGAAAGAAGAAAGAGAAAGGGGGGAATCGCGAAATGAAATTAGAGTTGGCGGAGAGGCGCGAAATGAAATTTGATACCAAAATTGTGAGCGGGGTCCTTGCACTCTCGCACTTGCTCCTCTTTTTTTCTTTTCTCCCGGCAAAACCAAAAATGAAAAATTAAATGAATTAAAGAGTTGACAAAACCAAAACCCCCCCAACACAACCCCAGTCCCCAAGTGGTATTGTACTATTGTATGTATAATGTAACGCTCTCGGCTGCTTTTTACTCGTGCTACTATACTACTTGTGAAACTTTATTTAATCATTATATTATTATTATGTGTTGAATCTGTGTGCGGTTAGCAGTGTGGAGCTGCGTCTTTCATCGGAAAAAAAAATGCGAATAGAATAATTCTTTCCCTTTTTTTTTTTGGTCAAATAATTCTTTCCCTTTTCGGGCTAATTGAATGGCACGGGCCGCTTGGCAATCATGTGCCATGCGGGCCTTTAAACTCTATCGCTTGGATGAATAGGCCCATGTCTTTCGGGGATGTTGTCTGAAGAGAAAAAGGTAGTTGACAAAAAAAGGAACAATTCGAGGACAAGCCAGATGCCTAAGAGTTGACCCAGTATTGACCAAAAAAAAGTTGACCCAACAAATTAACTTAATGAAACACAACAGATTGACCTCAAGACAATGAATACATGGGTCTTCACAATTCACATTGATATTGTCATTACTTAATTCATTATTAATAATTGCTTTGCAACAATCTCCCCCTCAAACCTGGATTTTCACATTGTCATGTTTCCTATCAAGTGAAAGTCTTGTCGAGTATATGGAGTTGGTAACCGCCGATTGAAAAAGAGAAGAGCTCGAATAAGGGAGATACAACTATCGAGGAGAGCCTAACTCTTATAATATAATTTGTCTTTATTTATATATACAACTTTAATTTTTATGCATTTTTACTACTTCTCACATACAAATACTATGTTAGCAAAATGCTTTTCAAGTTACACTATTTGAAAATTTTCACTCAAATTACTTAATGTGAATAAAAATACATGTTAAAAGTGATTATTAGGAAACCGAAATTAACCCAAATCAATAAATAATTTTATACTTGCCTCACTTTAACAAATCAATAGTAAATAATTAACAAATTAACACGCACGCACACTAAAATTATTTGAAAAGCCAAAAAGTTTTCAAATGTCAAGAGTAAAACAATGGAAAATGGGACAAAAGATGGCGTATCCAGAAAAGGGTTGGTAATCAGACATTTTAAAACTACATTGTTGAAAAGAAATTTAGGCCTGCTCTGAGTGCTCACTCAAAAAAAAAGCAAAAAGCAAAAAAAAAAACTCATAACAGCGCCGTTTCCAACCGGAAATAAAATAGATCAGCCCCATCCTCTCTCCGGTACATTTTAGCATGGAAGCCTCAAAGGACCCAAATTCAAACCCGGGTCGGATCGACGAGTCAGACTCAGAACTCGAACTCTACACCATCCCAGGCTCTTCCAGTAAGTACCCTCTCTCTCTCTCTCTCTCTCTCTCTCTAAACCCTAATTTCACCCTCCCCGGAAAATATCCTGGTGTTCACTAACCGGCGTCGTTTTGGCAGGATGGTTCGTGTGGGACGAAATCCACGAAACGGAGAAGACAGCATTCAAGGAATTCTTCGATGGGAGCTCGATATCGAGAACGCCCAAGATATACAAGGAATACAGAGACTTCATCATAAACAAGTACCGAGAAGAGCCCTCCAGGAGGCTCACATTCACCGAGGTGAGAAAGTCCCTTGTGGGTGACGTCACGCTCCTGCGCAAGGTCTTTCTCTTCCTCGAGAGCTGGGGTCTGATCAACTACGGCGCGACTTCGGGGGACGATGGTGGGGACGCGGAGAGGGAACACGAGGAGGAGAGGTGTAAGGTTAGGGTCGAGGATGGAGCACCCAATGGGATTCGCGTGGTGGCCACGCCAAATTCATTGAAACAACTCTCTCTGCCCCGCAACACCAAAGCTGGTGGTTACAATGCGAGTGCTGCTGCTCTCAAATTGCCGCCGCTGGCGTCCTATTCCGACGTTTACGGAGATTTGATGAGCCAGAAGGAGGAGTTGAATTGCGGGCTTTGTGGTGACAAATGCGGTTCTGGACGCTACCGAAGTACCCAGGTTGCTTTTTGTTTGATTTTATTTGTTTACATATCAAGTCAGACACAGGGCTTTTATCACGAGAGAGTGAAAAGAGTGAATATTAACCATCCAAGTCATGAAAGACTAAAATTAAAATATAAAATCATGTAACTTAAATAAGTGGTATCATTAAACAATTTTTAATCTTAACTATTCATGTATGGTTATATGACACACTCTCATAGAAACACTCCTCTAACATGGCTAGGTCGGCTATGTAGAACAAATGACACCACAATGTCATGTCATGAATCAGTGATTTAGGTTATCAGTACAACAATGGAGATGGAAATTGGTCACTTGGGATAGGCTTAGCTCTGGTGGTTTGTGTTCGGTAGGGATTCTGATAGAGAAATGAAATGAGGTTCTCGGTTTAAGTTACGGTAATGACTCTACACCACCATATGGTGCATGTATGTGTGTGAATATCAGTGATCTGTCCTATTTTGTTTCAGTTAATGCTTATTCAGGCGTGGTAGGTAAATACTTGGCACTGGATGTGTTTAGGGGTTGGAAGGGGAGGGAATCAAAAGAAAATGAAAGGAAAGGGAAGAGGATTTGGATGTTTAAGACCTTCCAAATCGGGTGAACTTTAATGTTCATAAAAGTGAATGAGGGAAGGACTTGGGTCCTGTTTGGATAACAAGCTTATCTACTGCTTATGGCATAAGTTGTATAAGCTAGTTTTATAATCGAAGAAAAATTATAGTGAAATTTATTTTATATAAGTCATAAGCTGTTTTGATAAGCTATTCTAGGTAACTTATGAAAAATAAGCCCAAAACAGCTTATGAATCAGTCATAAGCTGTGTTCACAAGCTCTGCATACAAACAGGCCGTTGGAGGGTTGCATTTTAATCTTCCGGTTAAAAAAATCCCAAATGAGGGGAATTTTTTTACTCCCATCTCACCCATCCAAACATGCCTTGGATTTAATAGGCGAAAAGTGAGGTGTTCAAAAGGAAAATAAATTTACACTTGCTCAGCGCAACAAAAATATGAAAAAGTAGAAAATAAAATATCAATTGGATTTCTCTTTGGGCTATCAATTTGCATGAAATTTGAAAACCATTTTCACCCTCATCCTCTTTTTAGTTACAATTAGTGAAATCTCCTTGTATAATATCTCTTAACATAATTTTACAACACATATAAATGCCATTGGTCTGTTCTGCTGTCCAAATAGTGTTTCTTCTTAGTCTTGTGCTTTCCCTTTCTGATGACAGAGTTTATTGCATTTATTTACCTCCCCCATGTTCACTGAACATGTGCTGATACAGCATTTTGAAGTTAAATTTAGGAGCAATTCATCCCAATTTTTTTTCTTGCCTCTTCTTGCAAATTTGTTGTATTCCATGTCATTAATCTTTCTATCTGCAATTTCACTTGCATTTCTGAAAGTAGTATTGCCGTTAGTTATTCTATTATTTGCATAACATGGCAGGATGATTTCATTATTTGTACAAAATGTTTCAAAAATGGGAATTATGGGGAGAAAAGGTCCATGGAGAATTTCATATTAGACGAGTCAAGTGAATTTAGTGGCAAACACAGTGCTGTCTGGACTGAGGGAGAAACTCTTCTCCTTTTAGAATCTGTTTTGAAGCATGGGGATGACTGGGAACTTGTTGCTCAAAGTGTTCAAACCAAGACTAAACTAGATTGTATCTCAAAACTCATTGAGCTACCCTTTGGGGAGCTCATGTTAGGCTCTGCTCACAGAAATGGTAACAGTAATAGTGCTAATGGCGTCATGAACAATGTAAAACAAGTTCAGTCATCTTCATCTGATCACCAAGAAACCTCAAAGACACAGGACCAATCTCCTGAGCTTAAAAATGAAAATGAGCAGAATGGAGATGCTGTGAAGGAAAGTCCTTCAAAAAGACAGCGTGTTGCTGCACTTTCAGATTCCAGCAGTTCACTAATGGAACAGGTAATAGATAATCTTGAGTTTCACATCTTTGTGTTATGCTTATAATTTTCCAAATCTGGTTGCATTCCCTTGCTTCTGTGGATTTTATCTTTAGTGTGGCATATCACATACCTAGAATTTGAGAAAGACTTATGTCCATTTATTTGCTTTGTTTGCATACTGCAGCAGCACAGCGCTAGTATATATTGACCAGGGAAAAGAACATGTGAATATTGATATCATTTGGACCCATGTATTATAATAATTATTATAATATGTACATTTGGTTGATTGTACCATTTTTTAAATCTTTGAAAATAAGGTGTGTGTTTGTGATCAGTTATTTGCTTTCACCTTTTTCAGTATGACCATGAATTAATGGTATTTTGAATCAGGTGGGACTGCTCTCTTCTGTGGTTGACCCTCATATCACAGCTGCTGCAGCTGATGCTGCTATTACAGCACTTTGTGATGAGAATATGTGTCCAAGGGAAATATTTGATGTTGAAGAGGATTATGCTTCAGCAAGGTGATCCACTGATCCATATCATAAACCTACTGGTTACCAGTCGTTTTCTCTATTTATCCTTCAATTTTGCTGGATGGTCACGTACTTTTAAATTGAGCCTTCACTTTATAAAATCCTTATACTTGTAATTATCTGTGTCAGAGCCCTTGAGGGTGAAGGTTTAGAGATGGAGGGGTCCACTCAGTCAGGTATTTTTCATTTTATGTGCACGAATATGATGTTCTGATATTTGAGTCCCTTAAAACTTGACAAGTTTCTTAGAGATACATGAATCAAATAATTATTTACTCCCTCAAATGTAAGTTATAAAAATAAAAATATAATTATGCATTCTATCTTGTCTTGTGTGAATGAAATCATTGGGGAGAAATTGGGGGTAGCTCCCATTGTAGAAAAGATAGCAGAGTCTTGTCTTAGGTGGTCTGATCATATGTGGAGAAGACTTGTAGAAGAACTTGGAAGGAGGATAGAGCAGATGAGGAAAGTCCACTAATTAGACTATTAGAGGTAAAAGGAGACCAGAGAAAATTATATGTCAAACCATTAAGAGAGATTTGAAATTAGATGGTCTATCATAAAACGTGGTTTATGATAGGACAGTATGGACTGTTGTTTTGCCTATGGTACTTTCATAATATGATGATTTTGAAGATTTAGTATGGCTCTTCTAACTGTTAAGATTTCATTTCAAACACCACTACTGGTCCTTTGCAATTTGCATACTCAAATTGAGGATTCATTGAGTATCTAACACGAGAGATAAATTGAATGCCTTATTTTTTATTTTTAAATTAATAATGTATGTGTTTGATTTCTTATTATGGGCCGCATCTGGTGCCTACATATGTTTGTGGGTAAAACATTGGTTATGAACTGTTGCTGCATGTGACCTTCAATCTGAGCTTACTCTCGCAGAAATAGATGTGAGATGCCCAAAAGATGACATACCATTGACACTGCGTATAAGAGCTGCCATTGCAACTGCTCTTGGAGCTGCTGCTGCTCGAGCAAAGTTGTTGGCTGACCAGGAAGACAGAGAGATTGAACAATTAGTAGCAACCATAATTGAAGCACAGGTTGCTAGCTTATGATTTTCTATATCTGTAATTCCTGGCACCATTAGAATTTCTCTGGTAACCAATTTTCTTTTGCTGATTTGTTAACTAGATTGAGAAATTGCAACACAAGGCTAAACATTTTGACGAGCTGGAGCTTTTGATGGAAAAGGAACATGCTGGAATGGAAGAGGTAAAAGACTCTATCTTGACTGAACGGATCGATGTGTTAAGGAGGACATTTAGATCTGGAATCACTAGATGGAAGGATTATTCTTACGCAAAATCTTAGAGACCAGTTTGCATGTATCTGTATAGTTTTGGGGCTATCTGGGTATGAATGATTGGACTATCATTTTATGTCAGGGCCAAATTAAGTACTATAAAATTTCCAGCTAACTGCTTTTGGAAAGATCGGTCTTCGATACTGTCTATAACCTTTTGTTTGCGTTGCGCTTACGTTCTACACACTTCTAATATCGGATTTTGGATGGGACACTAAATAAATTTACTTAAATTGCAATGAGATTAAATTGATACAATCAACCTTTGTTCCATACTCTTGTAATTCCCCACAGATTAATGCCAAGGTACCTCTGTTTCTAGAAGTCGGGTCATATAGGATAAATATTAGGGGATTTCTAATAACACATACATAGTTTTCTATGTGCACAATAGTTCTGCGGGTTTATTTTTTTCCAATACACACATGTCCAGTTCCATGAGTTGTAATTCTCCGCGGAATAATTCCGCGGGTTTATTTTTTTCCAACACACATGTGTCCGTGGAACTATTAGTTCTGCGGGTTGTAATTCTCTGCGGAACTAATAGTTCTGCGGACATGTGTGTGTTAAAAAAAAATAAACCTGCAGAATTAATAGTCCGCGGATGTGTATGTGCACATAGAAAACTATGTATGTGTTATTAGAAATTTCCTAAATATTATCGCGTGGAAGGTATACGAAGTACTAAACATGCGCACAGCCCCTCAAACCTCTGTTTGGACCAATGGTAAAGGAATCGAAATCTTCCGTGGTTTGTCAAGGCGACACAATAACCTTGTATAAATTATCAAAACTGGGCTACTCACCTATCTAACTCACGCATAAGTCAATAATTGTCAAATTTCTAACTATTCCAGAATTTGATACTCAAATGTTACATTAATTTTTTAAGCGTATCTTTTTCTTTTCATTTTATAAGTTATATTAGAGTATTGATGGTTGGTACTTGGTAATTCCAAAGTCGTTTATGGTTTGTTTGGATAAATAATTTATTTAAGTACTTATGACATAAGTGCTTATTATATAAATGTTTATGGATAAGCTATTTTTATAATCGAATAGTGAATGTGATAAAATTGATTTCATAAAAGCCGTAAGCTATTCTGATAAACTATTCAAAAGAATTTATAAAAATAAACTCAAAACAGCTTAGGAGTTAGTTTTAAGTTATTTTCAAGCTCTCCCAAATACTATCAGAAATGTTTATGTCAGTATATAAGCTCTGAATAAACTGATCAAAACAAGCTGTATTCAAATTGCAACTGTTCAGGATAAATCAGATCGATTAACCCTTTTCTCCGACTATAATCGCCAAGTGTGCAAGTTACATGAACTGCATATTCATGCGAAAGACGGAAACACAGAGGAAAAGCCTCGCCTTAGACAGCAGCCTTGTATCTTATTTAAAACATATATTATATAACAGGAGGCAGAGTTTTCCTTCCAATGAAGAGAAAACGTTTGCATGGCAATTTCAACCTAAGCAAATACAAATCTTTCCCTTTTCTGTAATCATGCAGGACGCACTCAAGAATTTTGGCCCCAGAATTTCTTTGCATTTGGAAATGCACTCGGGAAGTGTGCAGGGGCTGAGTGGGATGCCAAACACAGCCTCCGCAGGTTGTGGCTCCAACACCAACATACACAGCACTGTGACCACCAAGATCACAGCCAACTTCACAACAAAGGATTTTGTCATTGAAAAATGATAGGATTGACCGATTGAGGATTCAGAATTTTGGAATATGTTTCTCTCCTAAAACTGATTCTGGTCGCTTGAGATATATATTATATGTCTCTTACGATCAGTATTTATAGACACAAATATAAGCACATTATTGATATACTATTGCTTAATATATAAGATATAAATAAACCAGTCAAAAATTACTAAAACAAAAATTAAGTCAAATCTTCTTCAATGCACATGAACGTTTGGTTTTGAAAAAAAAAAATCAACTCATGTTTTTTTACCGGTTCTAAATATGACAGTTTTATAAAATCACCTAAAATTAATTCAAATCAAATAAATTGTGAGTCAATTCCACCGAATTTTGCTTAGTATTTCCAAACAGAGAGACACAAGAATAAGGATATAGAATCATATAAAATTAATTGAAATCAAATAAATTATTACTAAAATAAAATCAAGTCAGATCTTCTTTAATGCACATGACGTTTGATTTTGAAATAAATTCAATTCATGTGCTTTTTTACTGGTTCTAAATATGACAATTAATTTATAAAAATCATATAAAATTAATTCAAATCAAATAAATTGTAAGTCAAATCCACCCAATTATACTTCTTAGTATTTCCAAACCGAGAGAGTGTGACTGGAACACAAGATTTAAGAATTATTATAAATTCTTTCAAAAAAAAAAAGAATTATTATAAATTAAACAATTAGATAAATATTTTTTTAAATATTATTAATTTAGAGTCTATTTGTTTTGGACTATTTTATGAAAAAATATATATTTTTAAAGAAATAACCACTTTTAAAGATTTTCTACATAGTTGTTTTAGGTTTTAAAAAGAATCCAAATCTATAAGAAAAAAAATCTAAAATCTAGTTATAATGCTACTTTGAGTAGTCATTTGAGAAATAATCTAATTTTAATAATGCCAAAGATGAGAGCAAAGATAATTTGTTTAATTTACATAAAAATCTTTGAAAAAATCACTAACCCCTTTATTTTGTGCATAATTGAGTTAAAATTAATCATATTTCACTTTATTTTTTTAGTAATTTTATCATTTTACTCATTCTATAAATTCTATAAATGCGAATAAAGTGAAATTATTACCTCAAATTAAATAAATTTTTTAACAAATTTTAAATTTTGCATATAAAAAAGGAAAATTACATTGGTCGCTGGAACTAGCTTAAATCCATTAAGCAAGATCTCAAGTTCAAGTCTTGTAAATAGAAAAAGTGTGTCATCAGTACAATTATGCACTGAGGTTTAAACCTAAAACCTCGGGGTTATCAAAAGGAGTGATTCACCAAAATCCTACTTGAAATTATGAGACGCTATTAACTTATCTAATAAAATTATTAATATTTTAAATTAGTTTTTAAAATTAAAATTCTCAATTATATTACTTTTTTTTATTGGTCAATTTAATCTCTATAAATTGTGTAACATAGACCAACATGATTGAAAAATTTCACTTTCAAGAACTAATTTATAGTATTAATAATTTCAGAGATTAAATTACTAATATTCTACAATTTTAAAGACTAAATTAATAATTCACTGAAATTAAAAAGATATGAGATTAAAATAAAGGCATCCAATGTGGTTGTGGTGTTTATACATAGAGAAATATTATATTCTCCTATAAATCCTCTTACATATCCTCCTACTACTTTATAAAATAAAAAAGAGAATACAACTAATACTTTTAAAACATAAAAAATATTTAATATTTTATCTATTTAATAATTAAAATATTTTATATAAATAAAAAGTAAAAAAATTTAGAATTATTCTTATACATATCTTGTGTGATATGGAATCTTGTAGCAATCTAGCATGCATATTGGCTTTAGTGATAGACCTATCTCACTTCATCATTTTGTCGTTGAATGCAATACTAGGGGTGAGTACGGGCTGATTTGGATTGGATTTGTCTAAATCTGTTATCCAAACCGATCAAAACAGGACGAATTGGGTTGGATCGGATTTTGTATTTTTTATCATCAAATCCGAACCAAACCAATTCGTTCTTGGCCAATCGGGTTAGATTTAATAGATATTCTGAAAATAAAAAAATGAAAAAAAAGAAATGAAAATGGCCCAAACCCATAAGAAGAAAAATAAAAAAATGATTAAATGGGCTCCAGCCCAATAGTATTAACTAAATAAAACATGACCAAAAATAAAACAAAAAAAATGGAACCCTAATTCTAAAAAGGGGCGCCGCACTGATGCAAAGCTTTGGAGCATCCATTTTTTGTCTTAATCATACAATAGAAGCAGCTGCCTCCCTGCCTCTCTATTTCTTCGTTGGTTTTTGTCACTGATGCAAAGATGAAGTCCTTTGATTTTTCTACTTCTTCGTTGCCAACATAACTTGGTTACAGAATGCAAGGACCAATAATAAAGATCAGTTGGAACGGTGCTCGCGGTGGGACCTCACTATCTCGACGGCGGGAGGCGCGTCGGAGCTGTTGCTGGCTGGTTGCGCCGCGACGATGAAGGATGGCTTGGCTTCGACGAAAGACGCTGACTGCAGTGACAGTAGAAGATGGCTTCAATGACTCTAGAAGATGGCTTCGACGATAGAAGATGCTGCTATTTTTGGCTTCAACGATGAAGATGGCTTCGATGACTTTTAGAAATACTCTATGTGTGTGTGTTTCTGAGCGTAAGGCTAACGCATTAAGGTTAGAAAAAAAAATTGTAATGTGGGCCACGTCACTGGGTCGGGTTCACGGATTTACGGGTTCAGAAAGTGAAACCCGTCAACCGAACCAAACCACAGTGAGTTCAATCGGTTTGGTTTGGGTCTGGCCCAATAATCTCCAAAAATATTTTTAAAAAAATGGATTTGTTCGATTTGGGCCGATTTGGGTTCACGGATAACCTGGACCCGTGCTCACCCCTGGCCAATACTACCGGTTTCCACCTAACTGGAGGAGCAACTTTTCTCCAGAATTTTTGAATTCTGAAATTAAGCACACCAATTGAATAACGAACTTATAAGTGATAGCTATATCATTATGTTTTACACGTGTAGTAATTCCATTTCTTGTATTTTTGTACCAAACACGGCAACCAATGTACAATCGCCGAGCATGCAAGATGGTGTCACTCCCTGATTTGCACTTGGCGATCATCTTTTCCATCAGTCGTCACCGACGCAGGATAGCTATAAATGAAAGTGCAATTACAGAAGAACTGAATATGGAAAGAAAGAATATAATTAATATGCCCACTACAGTATGTATGTATGTATGTATGTATGTATAACGTGTTCAGTAGGCAATGGTCGATCCTCCTACCACTTTTGCCACCTGCACAAAATGTATTTTGAAATTTATATATAATACTTGAAAAAATAAATTAAACTAATCATTTGCATCTTCTGATTTAATTGAAAAAATATTATTTTCTTGGCAGTGTTATCTTGGCCTAGATCACTAATGTATTATGTGATTTGCTCAATTGTTTAAGATACATACATATATATATATATAGATATGGAATTACTATTAAAATAGCTTTAGCTTATTAATGAGATTAACACAGATGATTAGATTTTATGCCCGCACTAGGTGTAACTTGAGTTGAAATCTTGAATTTTTCTGTATATACATTGTTGGTATAAGCCTTCCAAAATCCTTTCCTCCAAAAACACTCTCCTAAACAAACCCTTAAAGTGTTAAACTAACCGTATCAATTTAATTTTTAATCTAAAATTAACCAATATAATCCGACAACCTTTTTTCAAATGAAAAACCCGTCGATTTTATCCTTAAACTAACCGTAAGAAGTTATGGTGAACCCAATGCCAATGAAGCCCAACTCAATTTTTTTTGGGTTGAAAAGCCCAATCTGACTTGATTGGTAACGCCTTTTGGGCTTCACCTGATACGTATATCTGGCCGTGCAAAATTAAGCAATTCTGCCATAGCCCCGTAAAAGTTATAAAAAAAAAATCAAATAAATACAAAAAAAAAACCGATACGTTAACTTACAAGTATTCGATTCCTCATTCGTCACTCATACAAAACAAAAAATCTGAAACATTAAAAAAGAGGAAAAAACAGAGAATGAAAATAC
Organism: Glycyrrhiza uralensis; assembly: GCA_030159175.1. Lineage (NCBI taxonomy): Eukaryota > Viridiplantae > Streptophyta > Magnoliopsida > Fabales > Fabaceae > Glycyrrhiza > Glycyrrhiza uralensis. The sequence continues at coordinate 48,173,468 of BRZY01000005.1, forward strand.
TGTTGCGTTATGGAATTTGGTATTACTTTCGTGTGAGGCGAAGTTGAAATTACAGCACATATGCGTGAACTGTGACTCAAGAAAGAAATCACACCACATACATACACTAGATGAGATGATGACGCAACGCAGCAAGATGGCAGATAGAAAGGGAGACAAAGAGGGGAAATTCCAAAGCCATATACATTAATTATTTAATTATACACACATTAAACCTAATTAAATAAAACCAGTTATCCAAATTGAAAGTGAAGCTAGTCCAACGACCCAAGACCTCAACCCAATAACCCATATCCACTGCTCAGCTCAGCACCGTACTTCCCAAATTCAATACGCCTCCTGATCCCCCTGTTCCCGCAAGTCATAGCATAATCATAACAACAATTTGCATTAGAAATACAAAAGCATTATAAAATTAATTAATCAATTCATTGCAATTTGATCAAATGAAAAGAGAATAGCTAGGTTAATTAAATAGCTTACTTTCTTGGGTGTGATAAAGTCGACGAACTTCTTCTTCTTGGCCTTGCCCTCGTTGGGTGACTTTTTGTTGTGTTGCTGCAGGTGGACCTGCTGGTGATGGTGCTTCCTCTCTGTTACATATTTCCGTATGTGCTCCCTCACGAACCTTTCATACAAGTAAGCAGCCCCTTTGAACTGCGGCAATACCAGCCATGCCGCCACCAATAACTTCACATCATACCAAATCGGAATCCTGCAATTAAATTTTCAATTTTATATTTAATTATATATTATATTATATTCATATTATGTTATATATCCACCGACCCTCAAGTCACAAGGCAGCAATCTTACTGTTGCGTCAAGTTTTACTTGATCTCTATATTCCTACTATATTAACAAATTAAATTTTACTAGGTATGGATATAAATTCCTTATAATTATCAATTAATGATTCTATTCCAAAGACAGAAATGAATTAACAGAAATTAAGTCCAAACTGACCACTCCAGAATAGGTTGAAGAAGCATTTCCCCAAGGGTGAGGAACGAATAGATGATCCAATAAGCTAGCCACTGTTCGTCATCCAGCTTGGATGGGCTCTCTATCGCCACCACCGATGCATACCTATAATAATAATAATAAAATACAATTATATATTCATTTACGTTCGTGTCGATATATATAGATTAAATGAATATCGTGAACTAGTTTTGAATTTTGATACTTACAAAGGGTACAATAACGTCAAAACCGGCCTGCCAAAAAAATAGATAGGAATGAGTTATGAGAATTTAGAACATAATAAATCTTGAATACTATAAAAGAAGGTTGTAGAATGCATACCCAGCAAGGGAATGAAGCTGGGTGATCAAAGTCCACAACTTGGTCATGTGTGTGCGTGCGTGCGTGCGTGTATGATATATCTATCTATCCCTTGTGCCGAATGATTTGGTTTGATGAATTGTATTTAAGATGAAACGAAAACCGTGTATGATATGGTTGCTTCTAGGGTGGACCACCTTTGTGGGTGGTTTATGGTAAACCACTAATTATAAAACTCTTACAAAATTTTAATAGACACTAGATTTATTGATAAAAAATTCAATGACCCAGATTAATTAAAAATAAAGTGAGAACAACTCAATCCTACCTTACACAATCCCTATCCCACCCCACTCCACCCCCGCCTGCTCAACGCACAACCCCTGCTTCAGTGTTGTTTTTCATCTTCTTCTTCCTCTTCTCCTTCCAAATACAGCAATGGACTCCCCACATCAGATATTTCCCTTTCACCCCAATGCACACCATTCCTCCACCATCTACTATAATCTTCAAAACTAACAAAAACTTTCATCCACTAAGATGATTTTCAGCTTAAACGAATCTATATCCTAAAGAAAAATAAACTACAACCACCACTTAATTCCTCAAATGGAAATTCCACGGTTGACCCATTTCCCCCTTTGCTTCACTTTTGATAAAAAATGATTTTTTTCTCATGTTTTCTTCCTGCGTTATAATCTGGTTTCTGGACCTTGGTGGACATGGTCAGTGGTCTCATCATCTTCGAATCGCTCCAGTTGATGATGTCGGCCGGTGAAAATTTCCACCATCGACAACGGAAGAAAGCTCGGCGGCGGCTAGTGGGTCTTTTCTCATTCTCGAATATTCAATGAAATCTAAAAAACAAACAGTCGCAGAACGAGTTTTCTTCATCTTCGTTGGGTTGGGAGTTCCGTGGTGGTGGAAGAAGGAGCGTCCCGCCGTTGTTGCCGTGACGGTAAGTAGAAGAAAGGGATGGGGGTTTCATGGTGGTAGAAGAAGGAGCGGCCACGTCGTAGTGGCTCTGATGGAGGGAGGAAGAAGAAGCCGCGTTATAGTGGAGGCCAGGAATATGTGCTCAACGATGGAGGGAAAAGAGGCTGTCGATGGTGGCTGGCTACAATGTAAGAGAACTTGGTGTAGCTAGGGTATGATTTGCTGTGGAAGATGTATCACAAGATCTGATGAGACTAATCAATCCAATGGTTACAATTAGTTATTATAATTTCCCTTAAACTTCACCACGGGGACCCTAGACAAAGCTGTATGGTATATCTATTTAAGATGAAGAAAAAAGAGGGAACAATTGAAAAAGTAGAGTGACGTTGGGGCGGTTGGTCACAACTCCCAAGATGTAAGTGAAGTTGCGAATGGTTCGGACCACAATTGGAAGGGACAGGGTTGTGAATTATGACGGGGGACACGTCACACACGTGGGAAGAGAGGAGCAAGCTTCGGATTCTGCCTTTGACGTGTCATGCTTTGTTTAGCACCGTCCAGATAAGAGATCATCTCGTCTCGTTTAGGGTATGTTTAGATTGATTTATGCAGAGCTTATGAACACAGTTTATAACTGATTCATAAGTTGTTTTGGACTTATTTTTCATAAGCTACCGATGATAGCTTATCAAAACAGCTTATGACTTATATAAAATAAGTTTCACTATAATTTTTTTTCAATCCAATCTAATTTGTTAAGCGAACTATCCTATATTCGATCCATATAGCATCAGTCTTTTTTTTAATAGAGAAATTTAAAAAATATTTTATAAATAAAATAACATTACTTCAAAATAAAAAAAATAAAAAAATAACACGTGTCATAATTTATGAAGTAACGTGTCACAATAAAGAAAATTGAAAGTTAATTTTTTTTATATAGAAATAGATAAATTACTATATTCTCTTATAAATTTTTTTACATATTTTTTTACTATTTTATAAAATAAATATATTTAATATCTTAAAAATATAAAAAAAATTTAAAAAATTTCATTTAATAAATAAAAAAATTTGTAAGAATAAATGACAGAAAGATTTAGAATTATTATTTTTTAATTTAATAAATAAATAAATGGGTCAATTTTCATCCACAGGTTCTTTGCCCAAAGCACAAGCCACGTGTGCACACCTTTCAACCACAAGCATGTTGGCGACACGTGGCGATTAATGTGCCACCTGAATCCCGATCTGATGGTCATGCTTAGATGGTTGAAATGGCGGGAAAGCCAAAGATAAGGCGGGGCGCATGTAGGTGATCCATTATCGTCTAGGGCTAATATGTATCAATTTTCTTATTATTGAGAGTTCTTTAAAAAAAATTTTGACAGGAGAGTTCTTAATTTGTAGGTGGTCCATCATAGTCTAGGGCTAATTTGTAATTTAGAAAGCATGATACTTTGAAATAATGGTATTAATGTGAAGCTTGTATCATGTAAATTTTTTTAAAGTATTATTGAATTTACTTTATATATCTGTTGTAAAAAAAAAATTTACCTTACATATCTTAATATTTTTAAAATTAGGGACAATAGTAAAAGTTAACTTAAGTGTTTATTGTAATAATAGTAAGAAATGTTCGCAATAATAATGATTCAGAAATGGTAAAAAATATTAAAAAGTTGAATGAATCATCGATTTAGTACATGAAATTGTAGGATATTATCAATTTAGTCTTAAAAATTATTAATATTATAAATTAGTCTCTAAAATTAAAAATCTTTAATCATGTTCAAAGATTAAATTGTCGGACCCAAAAGGTACAAGTTTTAGAGTTATTGAATTTTTTTTCTTGATTTCTACCTTATATTAAAAGTTATTAGTTATAAAAACTTATATCAAGTGAACCAATCAAGAGAAAGAGTTATTTTTTCACTCCTTTATTGAACATTAAATATTTAATTAAATTCATCTGATACTATCTAATCCACGTTACAGAGCTATAAATTAGCTGGAACTAATAAGGCATTCCTAAAGCTAGACTTCAACTATAGTTTATATATTTGAGTTAGTTGTGCCTCAAAATTAGTCGTTGATTACAGTTCTTAACTAGCTAGCTATGGTATCAGTGGTAGTAACAACCAACAACATCGGGTTTCAATTTCAAGGAAGTTTGAGCAATGCAAAGAAGAAGAAAACTATGGACAAGGCAGGGGTTTTTTTGAATCTGAGCTTTAATTCTTCTCACAACACTAACACATCAAACAAAAAACGGAGATTTCCATTGTTGGTGACTGCAAGTTCCAATGGTAGCCCGCAGAAAGAGGTCACAGAAAATAGAAAGAAAAAAGGTACAATACATGAAACAGAGGCTTCTCTTACAGCAGGAAAGTTGGCAAATGAAAGCGCAGAACATACAACCCTTGTTACCTTCTTGCGTGGAACGTTTGTGGAGGACAAATTTGTGTATAGGCAGATTTTCGTTATCAGGTCTTACGAAATTGGACCAGATAAAACTTTCACCATGGAGACACTCATGAATTTCCTCCAGGTAATTAGCTAAACATTAATTTCTTGCATCAATCTTGGAGCTGATCAATATTACGTACCCATAATTTTCAATTCATCAATAACGCGTGTCTTTATGTATCTAACGTCAAGACTAATTTTATTTGACATTACTTTTGACTATTAGTTGTTTTCTGGTTCAGAAAAATCTCACTTGCATTATAGGACAATTTAGAATTAGCATACTATAAAATTTAACGCAGTTGATACAATTGTCCCCCTTTCCCCTGATTAACACAGGAAAAGATCCTCCCTCAAAAAACACAGGAAAAGATTATTGTCTATTTCATTTATTTTCTCCAAAAACATAATAATGAAAGAAAATCAATAGAGAAAAAAAAATAGAAATAATCTTTTCCCGATCAACACACCATGGCATAATGATGAAGACCCGTGTATATAGCCCATAAAATTGCACAAAAATATATCGCAACATCTCTCTCTATATCTATCTGTCTATCTTAAAAAAAATATGATCTCACACCACTTGGGACTGACTTAGACAGATTGGGGTGATTTAATGGGAAAAGAAAAACGGAATAGAGTGATATGTAATTGGAATGTCACATTGGGGTCTAAAATAAATCAAGAGTTGTATAAATTTTGATTTATTTATCATAAATATCATTGATAACAGGGAAGGATTAAGCTTGCTCCCTTCGTCCTTTCTTTAATTATACTTGTAATTTTTAGCCTTTAAATTTATTAATTTTCCACCTTTTTTTATTCTAATATTATTATACATGTGTTAGCTAGCTTTTCTTAGTTTTTTTTATTCGTTCTTGCGTACAAAATGGTTCAGGAAGCTGGTATAAATCATGTGTCCAACTTCGCGGTAACTGGGAGCGATTTTGCAGTTACTCCCGAGATGAACCTTCGGAAACTTATCTGGGTTGCCTCGCGAATCCAGGTTCAAGTACAGAGATACAGCAAATGGTAAATAACTAAATAATTATGATGCTTCTAACTCTTCCTATAGGTTTTTTAATCAATCAATTATCTATCTATTATTTATTACTATTACTATATAAAAAAATTAATTCCAATTTTTTAGACTGTGACACTTGTCACTTTTTCAATTTTTTTGATTTCTAACAAAAATTATTTTTGTTTGTTAAATTTTTTTTAAGAAAGGATCGTATTTTATATGGATAAGTTCCATTGACAAGTTATATAAGAAAACTAAATTCTAGTCTGATTGTAACTCGTATCGTCTTGCAAACTATGACTTATGTCACATTCTCAACTATTTTTTTAAATAGATTTGTTTTATTTATTGAGTTTTTCTATTAATTTTGTTTAGAAAAAACTAATATTTAGTAGGGATTGAGATAGACTATTATATTATAAATTAAGGATAAATAGAGGTGTCAATATGTGTTTTGACTCGAGAGTCAACCCGTCTAAGTCCGACTCACCGTTGAGTCAGGCTGCAAAAAAACAGACTCACATTTATCCAGGTTATTTGGACCGACTCACTTAAGTGAACCAACCCGTGGTGAGCCGGGCCAACAAGTTTTTTTTTAATGTTGTGTAATGAATTTTTTGTAATTTCAATTATGTTAAATTTGTTTTTTTAAAAGACTTATGTTTGAAAAATTAGATTTTAATGTATTTAGTTTTTTTCTTCTATTATTTTTATATTTTTGATTTTTTTTTATTTTTTGAATTTATATCATTTTAAAAAAGTTTAAATATGTTTTTAGTCCATCAAGTTTAGAAAATTGTTGGTTTTAGTCTATCAAATTTAAAACGTGTGTTTTTTGTCCCTTATTTTAAAAAATGTGGCACTTTTAGTCCTGAGACCATTTTTTAATTTGAAAAGTATTTTTAAAATTTATATTTTGATCCCTCCAAAATCCTGATTTTCACCTTACCCCCTTTCCTCTAACTTCTTAAGATTTTCTAAATTTATATTTTGACCTCTCCCAAATTTAAAAAATACTTTTAAATTTAAAATATGGTCCCAGAGACTAAGAGTGACACACTTTTAAAAATAAGAGACCAAAAATACACTTTTCAAATTTGAGAGACTAAAAATATATTTAAATATTTTAAAATTAGTGGACTAACTCATACACCAACCCACCAATCTAGAGTGGATTGAGCCGAATTGAGTATTTTTTAACTCACCAAAAAATGAGCCAATTTGGCTCGGCCCACTTTTATCTCAACAAGTGGTATTGTGCTGTACTCCATAAGAGGAGTGGGAGACGAATTCGGATCCTCGCCAGCGACATTCTAGTAAATCTCTCTCCAGCAGCTCTCCCAAGCGTTACATTGATCTAACGGTTGGGACATAAAGAGACAAAAATGAAGGAAAAAGAGAAAGAAAGTGAAAAAGCGAGAGACATGACTGATGACCCAGTGATAATACAATGAAAAACTAACAGGGATAAGAAGAAGAAAAATGCGTAAAAATAACGGAAAAAATGAAAGTGTGAGAAAATAGCTACTCATAAATAAATAAATAAATTATACAAAGTAATTAACGACTATACATTTTTCGAAGAATATTTTGACTAATCGATTAAAGACAAAAACAAAAATACGACAGGAGAGATGAAATCGAGGTTGATACTTGGCTTGATACTGCTCGAAAGAATGGAATGCGAAGAGATTTTATAATCAGGGATCATTACACCAAAGAGATCATAGCAAGATCAACAAGGTGCAATAGTTCATTTTTTGTATAATTACTGACTAATAATCATATAATGTGTGTCCTTATTTTTGTGCTTCAAAACTTCCTTCATGCAGTACATGGGTGACAATAAATAGAGAAACAAGAAGATTATCCAAGATGCCTGAAGAAGTTAGACAAGAGATTGCTCCTTTCCAATTTAATAGGCGTGCCTTTGCCAATGAAGAAACAGATTGTAAGAAGATAGACAAGCTCACTAATGACACCACTGAGAGAATTAAATCTGGGTTGGCTGTAAGTTTGATCGATAAACAAATTTTTAATCCCCTTTCCCATTAATATTACTCCCTCCATCCCTAATATATTGCGGTTTAAGGTTAATGCACACAGATTAAACAATATTAAATGGAGGTTGTACATAGACTAAAATACAATGATCTCATTAATTTTTTTTAATTTTGTTTAAAATAATTATTATAGCAATTATTAAATCAGGATATAGACAGAAAAAAAAATTTTTACTAAGACTTTAGAATTAGAATTGTAAAACAACAGTAGTTTTGAAGAAGAAGAAAAAAAAAAGAGAGGCAGGCTAAAATTGCAATAGATTAGGAAGGGAAGAAGAGTAACACTTTAGTGGATACCCTTCTTTCTCACTAGCAATAAAATTCTAGTACTCACACTTTGGATTAGCATTTACATTAATTGTATTGACTGTATTTTTCAATTGCATGCAATCCAGCCAGGGTGGAATGACATGGATGTTAACCAACATGTGAACAATGTGAAATACATTGGATGGATTTTAGAGGTACTTAGCATATTAGATTGAAGAAATTGCAATCTATGCGACCTGGCTCTGTTTTGTTCTCTAAATAAAGTCTCCCATAAAAACAACATTGTGCAAGATGTCATAGAAATAAGAACTAACCAATTAGGCATGTTTTGATGGATTTGCTTGGTGCAGAGTATGCCCGAAGAAGTGTTACGAGATTACAATATGACAAACATGACATTAGAGTTTCGGCGAGAATGTACGCAATCAAGTTTGCTTGAATCCATGACTAGTCCAACAGCAAGGGTGATTGGTGCTTCCAATAATGATGCTATCGCTATTGACAGAAAAACCCACCTACAATATACACACTTGCTTCGCCTGCAACATGATAAAGCAGAGTTAGTCCGAGCCAGAACTGAATGGCATCTTAAGCAGAAGCACAAGTGAATATCATGTTTATCTAATTTTAATTAAATTGTGGTTTTTATCGCTTTTTTCATCGCATTGCAATAAATAAATGCAAGAAAATATAGCTACTGAATGTATTATACGTACCAAAATTTTAAAAACCATGACAGATATACTGTTCATGGACGGATAATTGATCCATTGCCTCGCTACATTAATTTCTAGCTAGTTTTGTTCACTCTTGTTCTTGCTTTCCTAAATATTTTTTTAGAATCATCTTTTTATATATAAATGTTTTCGAGTATTTTTGTTCTGTTTGACAAAAATAGCTAATAAAATTAGTTGATACTCGATAGCTTTTTTTTTTGGTCAACTGATAAAAAAATTAGTTGATAGCTGATTGTTTTGGTCAACTATTAGCCGATTGTTAGGCGAGTCCCTCTTTAATTGGGCCACACTAAAAGAAAACAACAAAAATGGAAGAAAGAAAGTGTATGCGTGTTGATGGAGAATGGGCTGAGCCCACTGGTTTATTTCTTTTTAAGGGGATTAGTCCCTATTGTGAAATAAGACGCGATTCGACCAAAAACAAATGTTGAAGTGGTGCAGCAAGGGCACAAGGCGTGAAACGTAGTGCAACTGTAGCTTGTTGCAGCGGTAAATAGAGAAGAAAAAGGTCTCTTGGCATACAAAGCAAACGTAGATGTTTTTTTCCCCTCTTGTACCCCTTGAACATATCAGCAATATGCCAAGAACCATATTTATCCCTATTTATATCCAAACACATTTCATCTGTCAAAGGGGTAAAATAGGGATAAATATGGTTGTTGGCATATAATAAATAATAATTATCGCAGCAGAAAACTGAATTTTCAAAAGCAACAATTTGTTGCTTCCACTTCAAACAGAATTTGAAGCTAAACCGTGTTCCTCGAACAAAGAATGTGATAACAAAGGAGAAACCAAACAAAAATGCAAACTCAATTTGTAGCATGAACCTACTTTTGTGGTAGTTGAATGAGATACCAAACACACTCTTAATATTCTTACCACAAAAGCATCTAGAAATGGAAGAAAATATTGACATTACATTTATGAAAATTAGAAATCATGTTACTTTGAAATAATGGTATTAGTATCATGTAAAATGAGTTATAAACTTATATCAAGTGAACCAACCAAGAGAAAGAGTTATTTTTCCACTCCTTTATTGAACCACACTAAATACTATCTCCGGTCTCATATATAAGAGAATTTAGGGTTATTTTCTTGGTCTAAAGTATAAAAAACATAGACTCATTTTAAATGGATCAATTATATAAAATTCCTTTTATACCCATTGGAGAGAGAATAATATGATTGTGAATTAGGAGTGATTTAATGTCATTAAATATATAAGTTACCATTTTAATCATTTACTATAAGGGGTAATTTTGGAATAAAATCTTTATTATACAGATAAAGTAAGGTGCACTTGAGATTATATTTTTCCGCCTAAAATAGGGGCAATTTGGGAATATGCAATTGTAATAATAATAAAAAAATATGTGGTTATTTTTTGTCATTAAATGCAATGAATTATTTCAACATTAATTAATTATTTTGTATTTAATGTTGGAGTTGGTTAGTTGGGAGAGTTATTACTCATTCTTTGAAGTTTTAAATATATAATTGTTGACAAGCTGATGAGTTTTTTTTTTGATTAAGTAGAAATGATAAACACACACACACAAACGTCTCAACCGGAGATCGAATCTTGTTCAACCTAGTATCGCAAGATGGATTTAACCATTTGTACTAGGCTTTACAGACCAAGATGATGAGTTTTGTAATTTAGTATTAAAATTATTTGGTGTAAAATAATTATATTTGACTATATATTACTGTTGAATCTTATAATGAAAAGTAAAATAGTGATGATAACAAATTAAATGTAATTCTAAAATAAGTATAAATAATGTTACTTTTAAAAAAATAGCTGAAAGGGTCCTCATCCAATTTTTTTTATCTTTATATATAAATTAATGTGCACTTGGGGTTATATTTTTTTGCCTAAAATAAGAGCAATTTGGAACTATATAATTATAATAATATTAAAAAAATATGTAGTTGGGATTTTTTTTAATTGTTTTAAAATTAAAAAATATTATTTCTCATACATAATTGACTAATTCACCACGTGCATTGCACATGATACAAAGTCTAATTTATATTAATTACAACTAACTCATTTAACTACCTTTTATTGATTTTTGTGAATTAGATATTTGTCTCTTATATATGGAAACAAAAGTAGTATTTAATTAAATTCATCTCCTCTCGTCTAATCCACGTTACAGAGCTACTCCCTCTGGTTCTATATATAAGCAAAAAATTACTTTTTTGGTTCATTGAATAACTTATGTATCTAGTCTATAATCATGAGTTATTTAATGAACCAAAAAAGTAATTTGTTGTTTATATATAGAACCAGAGGTAGTATAAATTAGCTAGAATTAAGCATTCGTAAAAGTAGACATCAACTAGAGTTTGCATATTTGAGTTAAGATGTGCCTCAAAAATTTGTCGTTGATTACAGTTCTTAGTTAGCTAGCTGTGGTATCAGTGGCAGTAACAACCAGCAACATCGGATTACAATTTCGAGGAAATTTGAACAATGCAAAGAAGAAGAAAACTACGGACAAGGCAGGGGTTGTTTTGAATCTGAGCTTTAATTCTTCACACAACACTAACACATCAAACAAAAAACGGAGATTTTCGTTGTCGGTGACTGCAAGTTCTAATGGTAGCTCGCAGAAAGAGGTCACAGAAAATAGAAAGAAAAAAGGTACAATACATGAAACATAGGTTTCTCTTACAGCAGGAAAGTTGGCAAATGAAAGCACAGAACATACAACTCTTGTTACCTTCTTGCGTGGAATGTTTGTGGAGGACAAATTTGTGTATAGGCAGATTTTCGTTATCAGGTCTTACGAAATTGGACCAGATAAAACTTTCACCATGGAGGCACTCATGAATTTCCTCCAGGTAATTAGCTAATTAAACATTTCTTGCATCAATATTGGAGCTGATCAATAATACCCACAATTTTCAATTCATCAATAACGTGTGTGTCTTTATGTATCTAATTAAGCTAAAGTCAAAACTAATTTTATTTGACATTACTTTTGACTATTCATGTAAAATTAATTAGTCAAGATTAGTTGTTTTCTGGTTCAGAAAAATCTCACTTGCATTTTTTTGGATAAGCGAAAAATCTCACTTGCATAATAATAGGACAATTTTGCATTAATTAGCATACAATAAAATTTAACGCGCAGTTGATACAATTGCCCCCTGATAACACACCATGGCTTAATTAATGATGAAGGCCAATGTATAGCCCATAAAGTTGCACAAAAAAATATCGCGCACAACATCTCTCTCTATATCTATCTATCTATCTTACAAAAATGATGATCTCACACCACTTGGGACTCAGACAGATTGGGGTGATATGGGAAAAGAAAAATGGAATAGAGTGATATGTAATTAATTGGAATGTAACATTGGGGTCTAAAAAAAATCAAGAGTTGTATAGCTTTTGATTTATTTATCATGGATTAAGTATATTTTTAGTCCCCGTACATACGTCAAAGTTTACTTTTAGTCCCTCATAAATTTTGTCTCTTTTTAGTTCTCTATTTTTAAAAAACTTATCATTTTTAGTTCTTGTAATATTTTTGAAATTTAAAAAATATTTTTAAAAATTCATTTTCATCTCTCCCAATTTTCAATTCTCAATTTTTACCAAACTCTCATTCTCCTGAATTTATCAATTCCCAATACACTGGTCTAGGCCGAGTCCAAATTATTTACAAATAAAAATAGCTTAAAGTATTAAAAAAATACGTAAAATGATGATCCAGCCTAGCTTGGCAGAACCATCAGGCCATGCCAAAATGGCTATATTTCTTTTGAGCGTATAATTAACGAGTCCAGTATAGCCTAAAACATGGGTCCATCGGGTTGAGCCGTCGAGTCGGGCCAAAATTGAGGTATCTAGGAATAAAAAGAAGAGTTGGGTAAAAATCAAGAATTGAAAATTAAGAAGGGTAAAAATGAATTTTTAAAAAATATTTTTTGAATTTAAAAAAAGAACAAGGACTAAAAATGATACATTTCTAAAAAATAAAAAACTAAAAAAAGATAAAAAAATATGAAAGACTAAAAACAAACTTTGACATATCTAGAGAGATTAAAAACATAATTAACTCATTTATTATAAATATCATTGATAGCAGGGAAGGATTAAGCTTGCTCCCTTCATCCTTTCTTTAATTATACTTGTAATTTTTAGCCTTTTTTTTACAGTTGTAATTTTTAGCCTTTAACTTTATTAATTTTCCACCTTTTTTATTCTAATATAATTATACATGTATTAGCCTTTCTTGGATATTTTTTTTATCTGTTCTTGCGAACAAAATGGTTCAGGAAACAAAAGTAAATCATATGTCCAACACCGCGGCAAGTGGGAACGATTTTGCAATTACTCCCGAGATGAACCTTCGGAAACTTATATGCGTTGCCACTCGAATGCAGGTTCAAGTACAGAGATACGGCAAATGGTAAATAACTAAATAAATATGATACTTCTTAGAGCATCTCCATGAGTATCCACTTTTGGGTACTTAAGTGAGCTCCATTTATACACATTATTTATTTTTATTTTTTTTAATTCAAGTACCTAATAGGTACCCAACCCCTCCAACCCAGCAATTCCAAAAAATTTACTAGATGAGTCATACTAATAACTCTATATCCAATTATAACCCACAAAAATATATGGGATCCACGAGGAGAGAGGAGAGAGAGGGTGCTTGTAGAAGCACCCCTCTCCCATTAAGTACCCAACTTCTTCTCCTCCATTGGGGGTACCTATTAGGTACTCCCTAGATACCCATTAAGCACCTTGCAATGAATATGCTCTAACTCTCCTGCAAGGCTTTTTAATCAACCCACTATCAATCTATTATCTATTATTATATATTATATAAGAAAGACTTAAATATATTTTTAGTCCATGTAAATATCTGAATTTTGATTTTAGTCTATTTAAAAAAAATTAAACTATTTTAGCCCTTTAATTTTTTTTTGGATAAGTCTTTTTAGTGAATTAACTCTGTATTGTGCTGACGTGCACTGGTGACATCATGTTATTAATCATACGTGATATATTTATAGACACATAAGCTGACACATAATTAATTTATATTTTCATAGGGACTAAAATAAAAAACCATAACTTTTATAAGGACCAAGTAAACAACTTAAATTTTTTTTAAGGATCAAAGTACATCATCTGAGTTCAAATTTCATCTTCCTCTTCTTCCCTGTCTTCTTCTTCCCCTTCTTCCCTGTCTTCTTTTTTTTTCTTCTTCATGTTCTTCGTCTTCGTCTTCTTCTTCTTCTTCTTCTTCCTCTTCTTCGTGTTCTTCTTCTTCTTTGCTTTCTTTCTCTTTCTCTTCCTCTCCTTCTTCTTCTTCTTCCTCTTCCTCACGCTTAGTTTTCAGAAGAACAAATAACAAAACCTAGTCTATGACGGCTGTGCGAACGAACAGAGAAGAAGAAAGCGAAGAAGAGGAGGAGAAAGAAGAAGAGGAAGAGGTAGACGAAGAACACGAAGAAGAAAAAGAAGAAGAAGACAGGGAAGAAGAAGACAACGACAAAGAGGAAGATGGAGTTTGGGCTCAGTTAATATACTTTGATCCCTAAAAAAATTTTAAGTTGTTTACTTAGTCATTATAAAAGTTATGGTTTTTTATTTTAGTCCCTATGAAAATATAAATTAATTATGTATCAGCTGACGTGTCTATAAATATGCCACGTATGATTAATGACATGACGTCACCAGTGCACGTCAGCACATACAGGATTAATTCACTAAAAAGACCTATCCCCAAAAAAATTTTTAAAGAGCTAAAATAGTTTGACTTTTTTTATGGACTAAAATCAGAATTCAAATATTTACATGGACTGAAAACACATTTAAGCATATAAAAAAAAATTAAATTTTGGTCTCCTAGTGGTGTCCTGTGTCACCGTACAAATTGTAACATGTGTCACATTCTCAATTATTTTTTTAAAATAAAATTGTTTTATTTATTGAGTTACTTTATTGTTTTTGTTTAGAAAAAAACTTTTATTTTATACGGGTCGGTTTCATATGCTAGTTAGTATAAATTAAAGATAAAGATTATATTGCACACTATAAGAGGAGAGAGAGAGAGAGAGAGAGATGGCAAAGAGAGACAATAATAAAGGAAAAAGAGAAAAAGAAAATGCAAGAGACATGACTAGTGATACAATGAAAAACTAAGAGAAATAAGAAGAAAAAATATGTGTAAAAATAATGAAAAATTAAAATGAAAGTGTGAGAAAACAAAACAACTACTCCATCATAAATCAATTAATTACACAAAGTAATTAGCGACATATGTTTTTAAAAAAAAGTAATAAGCGACTATACATTTTCGAAGAATATCTTGACTAATCGATTAAAGACAAAAACAAAAATACGACAGGGGAGATGAAATCGAGATTGATACTTGGTTTGATGCTGCTGGAAAGAATGGAATCCGAAGAGATTTTATAATCAGGGATCATTACACCAAAGAGATCATAGCAAGAGCAACAAGGTGCAATAATTCATTTTTTGTAAAATTACTGACTAATAATCATATAACGTGTGTCCTTATTTTTTTTTTGATAAAAATTTAGGCACGCGTGTCCTTATTTTTGTGCTTCAAAACTTCCTTCATGCAGTACATGGGTGACAATAAATAGAGAAACAAGAAGATTATCCAAGATGCCTGAAGAAGTTAGACAAGAGATTGCTCCTTTCCAATTTAATAGGCGTGTCTTTGCCAATGAAGAAACAGATTGTAAGAAGATAGACAAGCTCACTAATGACACCACTGAGAGAATTAAATCTGGGTTGGCTGTAAGTTTGATCGATAAACAAATTTTTATCCCCTTTCCCATTATTACTCCCTCCATTCCTAATATATTACGGTTTAAGGTTAATGCACACATATTAAACAATATTTAATGGAAATTGTATATAGACTAAAATACCATGATCTCATTAATTTTTTTCTTTTTGATTTTGTTTAAAATAATTATTGTAGCAATTATTAAATAAGGTTATAGGTAGGCAAAAAAAAATAATGAGACTTTAAAATTGTAAAACAACAATAGTTTTGAAAAAAAAAAGGCTAAAATTGCAATTGATTAGAAACTGAGGAAGAGTAACACTTTAGTGGATACCCTTCTTTCTCACTAGCAATAAAATTCTAGTACTCACACTTTGGATTAGCATTTACATTAATTGTATTGACTGTATTTTTCAATTGCATGCAATCCAGCCAGGGTGGAATGACATGGATGTTAACCAACATGTGAACAATGTGAAATACATTGGATGGATTTTAGAGGTACTTAGCATATTAGATTGAAGAAATTGCAATCTATGCGACCTGGCTCTGTTTTGTTCTCTAAATAAAGTCTCCCATAAAAACAACATTGTGCAAGATGTCATAGAAATAAGAACTAACCAATTAGGCATGTTTTGATGGATTTGCTTGGTGCAGAGTATGCCGGAAGAAGTGTTACGAGATTACAATATGACAAACATGACATTAGAGTTTCGGCGAGAATGTACGCAATCAAGTTTGCTTGAATCCATGACTAGTCCAACAGCAAGGGTGATTGGTGCTTCCAATAATGATGCTATCGCTATTGACAGAAAAACCCACCTACAATATACACACTTGCTTCGCCTGCAACATGATAAAGCAGAGTTAGTCCGAGCCAGAACTGAATGGCATCTTAAGCAGAAGCACAAGTGAATATCATGTTTATCTAATTTTAATTAAATTGTGGTTTTTATCGCTTTTTTCATCGCATTGCAATAAATAAATGCAAGAAAATATAGCTACTGAATGTATTATACGTACCAAAATTTTAAAAACCATGACAGAGATACTGTTCATGGACGGATAATTGATCCATTGCCTCGCTACATTAATTTCTAGCTACTAGCTAGTTGTTTTTTTTATACTAATTTCTAGCTTGTTTTGTTCACTCTTGTTCTTGCTTTCCTAAATATATTTTGAGAATCATCTTTTTATATATAAATGTTTTCCTGTATTTTGGTTTGTTTGAAAAAAATAGCTAACAAATTAGTTTATTTTTTGGTCGTTGCTAATAAAGTAGTTTTTTTTTAAGGGAAGCCAATAAAGTAGTTGATAGTTGAGGTGGCATTTAGGGTAGTACACTTTCAAAGTGAACTATGGTAGTACAGTAACTTGGAAACCTATGATAGCCTATGTTCCATGTATTCTGAAATTAACCCCAATTTTTTTGTCTAAATAAATAATAACCCCAAAACTTATAGATATTTGAAAAAAATCTAAAATTCCATTTTTATTATTTTATAATAACTGAAAGTCTTTTTTTTTTATTTTATAGCTGAAACTCATTTTTATTATTTTATAAGATCTCTGTTTTATGTTTAAGTCTCACAGTAGAGTGATAAATCGATTCACAGGTGTGAGTTTGAGATACCCCTATTTCACTCAATGTTTAAGTCTCACTCAATGTTAGATTTGGCTACAGCAATGTTCACACCTGCAGTGTCAATTTTGTCACAATTATGAAAATGCTGGAACTCATAGATCTATCATCTATCAGTTTTGATGTTTGAAATATCTTAGTTTCTATGGGATCCCTTATATTATGCTTCTAATTGCAAACATGAACAAAAGGTTCTCGGGGTGTATTTTTTTATGTAGTTTGCACATTATGGCTATTGTCACCTCATTTTTGTTTTGGGCTTGGCTAACTTTGGGCATATCTTGTGTTCTTATTTAGTTTAAATTCTTTATTAATAAAATGTTTAGTTTATACAAAATAAAAAATAAGATATTGGTGTACTCGAAATGTTTCTGTTACTTTGAATTGGTATTTTACTAAGATTTCTAGAAAAAAAATTAACAACAAATGTTTCTGTTTCTGTCACAAAATAAAATAATTGAATTTGGGAATATTTTTCATTAAGAAAATATTTATTGCTTTTTTTATTTCGTCATGACCAAAAAATATTTAAAATAAAATTATAATAAAAAATTGAATCTGGGATTATTTTACATTAAAATAAATGTTTAGAACTTTTTTAATTAGTATATTCTTCAAGCCCTCTTTTGCAATTAACTTTTATCTTAACCATTACATATTCAGCAGGTTATCCTTCTGAAATCATGGCCCTCTAATTTTTTACTAATATATCAATGGCTATAAAGCAAACTGTACTACCGTAGTTCATTTTAAAAGTATACTACCCTAACTGCCACCGATAGCTGATTGTATTTTTTGTCAATATTTTTTTTGGTCATTTTTTTGGGGTCATTATTGATAGCTGATAGTTATGCGAGTCCCTCTTTAATTGGGCCACACTAAACTTTAAAAGAAAACAACAAAAAAGGAGGGGTTTTTCTATATATAAATACATACTTTTCTATCGACACATATAGTTTTGTATGTATATATTTTTTTAAAATATACATAATGCGAAACTATTAATTTCGCACATTATACTTCAATCCAGAATTAATAGTTTTGCAGATAATTTTTTTTGAAAATATACATGATGCAGAATTAATAGTTCGCAAGTATTTTTGATTCGTTACGCATGCTTGCAGAAGTATTAGTTATGCATTGAATTATAACGTACGAAACTATTATTTCTGCATTATGTATGTTTTCAAAAAAAATACCTACAGAACTACTAATTCCGCATTGAAGTACAACGTGCGGAACTATTAGTTCCGCATCATATATGTTTTTAAAAAAAATATAGATGTAGAACTATTAGTTTTATATCAGGTATGTGTGGATAGAAAAGTTTGTATGTATAGATAAAAAACGCCAAAGGCCATTGGTTGATTTCCTTTTAAGGGGATTTGTCCCTAATTGTGAAAGAAGACGTAATTCCACCAAAAATAAAAAGAAGAGTTGAAATGGTGCAGAGCAAGGGCACAAGGCATGAAACATAGCGCAATCGTAGCTTGTTACAGCTGTAAATAGAGAAGAAAAAGGTCTCTTGGCATATGAAGCAAGCGTGTTTTGTTTTAATTGAAATTTCAATATTATGTTGAAGAGCTATTTATCCATTGTTGAGTTTTATTGCATTGGTCTCTACGGTGATGGTCTTGTCGATACCTATTAGTGATAGGAAGAATTGACGATGTATCCATTCCTTTAGAGTTAGTTACTTGTTCTTAATTTTTTTGGTTTGTTTCTTTGAACGTTATGTCAATCAGGCATGTTACTTCTTATTTATTTTATTAACTTGTTGGATTCAGAATGGTGCTTTAAAAGACAGATTTGATAGATTATTCATATTGTTAGAGAACAAAAATGCACGGGTTAGTGAATTAGGGGTGTCGGAGAAGGGTGTGTGGAAGTGGGATTAGAGAATGAATCTTTTTCAATGGGAGTATAAGTTGGTGGTGGAGGCCGTGGTTTTGGTAAGGAGTGAGAAAGATAGATGGGTGTTGGGGGGGGTGATAGTGATTGTTCTCGGTTCGGTTCGGTTCGTTTTTGAGGTAAAAAAACATCCGATCCAAAGTTTAAAATAGCATGCGGTTCAGCTCTGTTCGGTTTGCTTTCTTAAAAATATCCGATTTGATCCAAAATAATGTAGTTTAAATTGGATCAGTTTTCGATTTTTGCAGTTTTTATTTTTTTTTAAAAATATCAACCAAAGTGATACCACTTCCGTTTTACTCCTAATATATTACCGAGTGCAACTCAATGACATTTGTTTTAACAATTTCAATGGATTATCAATTATAAAACCAATTTCTAAACATAAAAAGCTTATTTCCAAAAAAAATGCATTATAGAAAAATAGTACTTGCAAAATCATATTCTAAACAAATGAAATTAAAAATATGAAATAATATTTAACACACACAAATGTCATTGTGATTTAATATTTAACACAAAGACTACTTGTAAAACTCAATTCTAAAAAAAACCACAATGTAACAATTGATTAATAGCCTATATATGTAAATCCAAAAGGAATAATATTATAAGTTGCGGTTCGGCTTAGTTCGGTTTTAGCGAAGAGATCCAAAATCCGAGCGGTTCAGTTTGGTCTTAAAAAAATGTCATCCAAAAAAATCCAAAAATATCGATTTTTGGTTTTTTTGTTGGATCAGTTTGCGGTTATTTTTTGGATCGGTTTGGTTTTGAACACCCCTAATAGTGAAGGGATCTACACGGTCAAGTCAGGCTATAAGGCATTGCAAAATTTATCTCACCCGCTTGTTGATATGTTTTTCAAGTCTAAGACAGGTACCATCTAAGGTGCAAACTCATGTGTGGAAGCTTGCTCAGAACCGGTTGCCAACGTTGTCTAATCTACTTGCAAGGGGTGTGTTACAACAAGCTCAATCATTGTGCAAGTTTTGTAACTAGTCCCCAGAGACGGTCACTTCTAAAATTTGGTCGCATACATTGTTTAGGTGGGGAGTTTCATCAGCGTTGCATTGTCACTGCAAGTCACATTTTTTTCCAGTTCAAAGGGGAACAGCGGAGACGCATTTGGATATGACATTTTCACTCCGCGAGTGGGAATTTATCCACAATTGTGAGCTTCTCTGGATTATATTTTCATTTGGGACTGGTGATTTCACACAGCAGGTGGGAATTTCTCCACAATTGTGAACCAATCTCAATAGCTATATGTAATCTCGTACTTGCTTGTTCGTCCTCACACCACGAGAGGGGTTTCTCCCACAGTTGTGAATGGCTCTGATCTTCCTTGGTGTAGTTTTCATAGGTTGGGGTGATTTTATTAGCTACTCATGTGGGCTTGGCGTGATGCAAACGATAGATAAGGTCTGAGGTACTAACTTAATTGAGATGTCTTTCTCTATAGTGATGCTTTTGCACGCTAACTCTATTGTACTAACAACAGGAGATCGGTCGTTTTTGTACCGATAACAATCTTGTTATTTCCACGTAGCTAAATCTGAGCATATTTTATGCTCTGATTTAGTTGTTTTCTTAATAAATTTTTTGCTTGTCCCAAAAAAAACTTGTTAATTTTATAGATTTTAATCTTATTACTTTGTAAATATTTATTTTGTTTTTATTGATTTTCAGATTTCATTGTTATATTTTTATTTATTTACGTTTGTTGTTGTTTATTTTATGGAGGTAATTTAATACAATATTATAATTTACTTTATTAACTTTAGAATTGCTGTCTTTGGATGAGGAGTTACTGTGGTGGTTCAATCTCTGTCATTCCTACATTCATAATTTTCATTTTATATTTTCACTGATAATTATAAAATTATTGCTTTATTCTTACTTTATATCTCATTTTCAGAAATTTGTATAAGCAATTACGAAGTGGTTTTTTTTTTATATTATTTTCACACATTCTATACATTACTCGTAGTAGTTTCACTAGTTTGACACTAATTACCACTTGGCCATACAATCTTTATTTTTTTATATTTTAATCTTTTATACCCATAAACATCTCTAGCAATCTCTCTCTTCATTTTCAATCACATTACTCATAATAACATTTGTTATATATCTTCTCTCTTTTTTTTTCCTATTTTTTCCTCTCAAGGCGGTGGGAAAAAAATTTTGTTAATTATTTTTCTCACCACCAAAATAGCTTGATGTTGAAGAAAGTGTAACAGACGTTTGATTTTGTCTCCGCTTCCGAACTACTTTTGATTGTTTAGTGTTAAATTGGAAGTGCTATTCTCAAGGACATTAGTGCTACACATATACAAGCAGCACCTCTCACATATGTTTCTATTCTTGCGTGCAAGTTAACGATGTGTTTTCCTCCGCCTCAATGAAGTGGTTGGGCTGAGAACCCGATATCTTTCTCCCATGTTACAAAGACATAATCTCTTCCTCCTTTTCCTGTCTTAATTAAGCTACCCCTTTCTAATAATTCACTGGTGGTTACACCTACAATTAGTTATATACTCTTTCGAAAGGAAAAAATAATGAAGAAATCATCTACCCTTCCACAAGAAACATGACCTTGATTTATATTTAACATTTAGCGTTACTTTTTTAACTTTCCACATTTGTTGTATTCTATTGGGCTTATTATTAATTTCCTTGTGATTTTGAGTTCTTGATTAACAATCGATTGCATCAAAATGGAGGCAATTAGCAACATTGGTTCACGATTTTCGGGGAATTTGAGCAACGTCATCAACACAGGGGAGGTCTTGAATGTGAGGTTTTATTCACCGCGCATCAAGAACACATCGAACAACAAACGAAGATTTTCATTGGTGATTGCAAGTAATTATTATCATGGTAGTCCTCAAAAAGTGGACACAATCAATGGAATCAAGGTGAATGGTATACGCGTGGCAGAGGCTCCTCTTGCAGCAGGGAAATCGCCAAATGAAAGCAAATCAGATGCTGTTCTTGTTACAAATGGAAGGTTTGTGGAGGGAAGGTTTGTGTATAGGCAGATTTTTGTTATCAGATCTTATGAAATTGGACCAGATAAAACTGCCACCATGGAGACACTCATGAATTTTCTTCAGGTAATTAGCTTCACAATTAAACAATTAATATTTCTAGTATCAACATGCAACATGCCTATAACTAAATGTATAATGTCTACTGAGATTATTGAAATTATTTTAGGAAATTTATTTTGGTTACTACAATTGTCCCTTTTACATCATCAAATTCAAAACCATGGCTTAATGATTGCATATGAAGGCCAACGCCATCTCTCCCCTATTATTATAATTTATAACAATATAGCTAGCCTCTATGATACTAACAAATATATTCTGATCATATCCAATGCCATTGGTATAGTTCAACAAAGCTAGAATGAAAAATATTTTATGATATTTGATAATAAATAGAGTATGGATGAACTAGAGGAATGGAAACCATTTTTTCTTTTCTTTTCAGGAAACTGCTCTAAATCATGTTACCAGCTCTGGGATCGGAGGAGATGGTTTTGGAGCTACCCGTGAGATGAGCCTTAGGAAACTCATTTGGGTTGTTACTCGTATTCAGGTTCAAGTGCAGAGATATAACAAATGGTAACTATATATATTGATGCTTCTATCCCTTACCTTGCATAATTATACAAAATACTCATGAATTAAAAACAAAATCATATATAATGTGACAGGGGAGATGAAATTGAAGTTGATACTTGGGTTGATGCAGCAGGAAAGAATGGAATGAGAAGAGATTGGATAATCAGGGATTGTCATACCAAAGAGATCATAACAAGAGCAACAAGGTGCAATGTTTCATCCTTTTCATATAACTGAGACACAATTAGATTTTCCTCAATATTTAGTCCATGTTATATGAACCTCTCCTTCATGCAGCACATGGGTGATCATGAATAGAGAAACAAGAAGACTATCCAAGATACCTGAAGAAGTTAAACGAGAGCTTACTCCTTTTTACCTTAATAGACTCGCTGTTGCTAGGGAAGAAACAGATTGTGAAAAGATAGAGAAGCTCACCGATGACACTGCTGAGAGAACCCGATCTGGATTGGCTGTAAGTTTGATACCTAATAATTTCAGTTCAATTTTAGACCCCCTTTTCTAAATTTATTACCATTTTATTTAATTAGTCAATTCATTAATGCTTTCTCTATACAGTTAGCTATGAAAGTCCAGTACTGACACACTTAGATGATGGATTTGGTAAACAAGTTAGAACAGAAAAAAAAAAGATATAAAATAAGAAAAGTAGGATATTTTAATTTTAATTAGACCCCCTTTTTTGCTCTGTCCCATTCTATGCTTATTCCAAACACTACTTTAGTTTGCACATGTATGCTATGTCTGGTTTAACATTGAAAGGCCCCAAAAGTAGGTTTGCCCCAAAGAATGTTTGGGGAATTTCAATATACATTAGATGATTGTACTGACTGCTTCTTTCTGCATGCAATACAGCCAAGGTGGAACGACATGGATGCTAACCAGCATGTGAACAATGTGAAATACATTGGATGGATTTTAGAGGTACGTATCAAATGATGAATAGCAATGGAAAAAACAATGCAGAGATGTGACAAAAACAGCAATACTCCATTAGAATTTTTGGTGATGGCTAACTGATGTGTCCAATAGAAGGAGCTAATGTTGATTTGGGATGTTAATTTGGTTGTTGTGCAGAGTGTGCCAATAGAAGTTCTAGAAGATTACAATATGACAAGCATGACATTAGAGTTTCGGCGTGAATGTACACAGTCAAATTTGTTGGAATCCATGACATGCCCAACATCAACAAGGGACGTGATTGGCGAGTCGAGTAACAACAATTCCATCAATAGAAAACCTGATCACCTGCAGTACACACATCTACTTCGTCTGCAACATGATAAAGCAGATGTTGTCCGAGCTAGAACTGAATGGCATTTGAAGCAAAAGCAACAGTGATAAATGAATGCCCCTAAAATCTATGTTTCTTGTTAGTTTTTCACTTTTCTGGTTTTGCTTTCTAGGACCCTTTATAACTCTATGGTCATTAAATTTGTCAATGAATCCTTTGTAAATTTTTTTCTTGGGTAGGAATTATAGTTTGTGAATTATTTTGAGAATTATTGCAAATAAGAACATGCTATGATGATTGATTAAAACATCAGCATGTATGGTAAAGACTCAAAATCATTTCTGAGTGGCATGACTCGTGATCGAAGAGGATTCAGGACATTGGAAACAAAAACACAATGGCCAAAGGGAGAAAATGACGTTTCTCATTTATTTGTGATGAGGACCATGCAATGCATTGCAATGCTTTGCAAAATTGTGGGTTTGCATTTCCAAGCTAATAACAACATGAAAGGGTCCACGAAACAACTACGAGCTACCCTTTTATAAATAAATTGTCCTCATATTCATATTCATGTTGTGTTTTATGTTGTGGGATATTTCCAAAAGTTACAAGTCCCACATTGCTTGGCCAAAGAGATTTTTAAGGCTTTATATACTAAGTTGTGCCTCAAGGTTCTAAACAAGTTAGAAAAAGAGATGGCCTCGCGTGCACACAAGCACAGGCCAAATTGGACGATTTCAGTGTAAATCCTCTGATTTGCCCCCCCTGCGCGCCATATAATGGGCCTCACGACCTTTTGCTTCAGCTAGGAGCCTTATCCGGAAGTTCTTGTTTTCAGCCTCAACCGAATTTGATCCTAGCCTTCCTTAAAATTCGCTCACTAAGCGGATTCCCTTCACCCTCGACGTTTTAATCCGGCCTTGATAGGTGTCCAGGTTCATTTGTACCAAATCTCTTAAAACGGCTACCAGATCTTTATCTGCTATTTTTTCTCTCCTTATCGGCACGCTCCATACTTTTGAAACCGTGCTACATGTCATTGATAGAGGAGAACTCCTACTCCTTTATTCCCTTGGGTTAAACCTCCGCCTTCTTCTTCCTAAAATTCGACCTGTTCTAATATCCTCGGCTACCGCTGAGACGAGTCTGCTGTACCCCTGGAGGATTTGCGCAGCCCGCGGATAAATCCTTGAGGGCAGTGCATTCTCGCCACTCTTCTGCAGTTAATTTCTAACGTATTTTTTGCAGGTGCTCCAACAATTCATTCATTACAAAATCGGCATGCTTGGGTGGCCCCCCTAATTCCCCTCTCTGCACTAATGTCCTATGTAATCTCTGCAATTTGGGATACAAGCAGACAGGTCTAGAAGCGAGCATCACCAGCTACCCATGTTCCTCTGTCTCTGTCATTCCATCTTAACAATTGGTAAAATCAACGTACAAACAAAATCAAAATCACTGTGTTCTCTATGTCAAGTGTTAACAAAGATATGGAAAATATTCTTTGGTCTCAAAAGTAAGATGAAAGATTATGAGTTTGTTTGAAAATTAACCTCTATTCTCTTGTCATGAGGCAGTCCACCGCAGAAGCTACGGACCGGAGCTTTACATCCAACACACAGTGTGTCCCATTCGGCCGTGGTTCCAAACACACTGTATGATTGATTGGTTGAGTTTCACAATTGAGAATAGGTAATTGCTCTTGAAACAAGTTTTACATAGGAACCACCACATGTATGTTCATGCATTTAACAAATCTTCGAACTGAATTGTATTATTGTAAAGATCTTATTACTTTATTATGCTTTGCTACCAGAGGTTAAACTAAAGTAAATGAAGAATAGGGAGGGCGTACGTGGAATGAATATGGATATTATGGAAATATGGAAGAAGAAAATGAAGATTAAATAGATTATTTTGATTTTAATTTATAAATGTTTGGTGAAGAAGACCAACTAAATGAGATTGAATGGAGAGACATATTAATTAGATTGAGCTACACTTGATGACAGTAAAATATGCTATTTGAGCTAAAACAGAAAATCAAAGAATTGAAATGGTCTGAAGACTGGGTAGAAGTACTGTCAAAAAGCACATGCTGCACTGTTTATAATTCTATTCTATATATATACATGGTTTTGTTCAACTGCAAACTAAAGGGAACTATCTAATAATTTGTAGCTATCTCTCAGACGATATTAGGCAAACAAAGTATATCTATTTATTTTTCTTTGCTTTCCCCTTCTCTGCCCTCGCCAAAAAGTATCAAAGTTCATTCCTTTTAAGATTTTTTTTTTTATATATTTGCTAGTTCGTTCGTACATCAGTTCTGAATTGAAACGCTGACCATAAAAACATCAATGTATTCCCAAAAAGACCCAAACATCAGCTCTGTAATGATGAAATTAGCATGTGAGATCGAATATTTAGGTACAAACAGAAACCTTTTCATACGAAGAATTTTAACTTTTAAAGTCATCCTGCGAGAGACAACTCCGTAATCTAATCCATGTTACCGTATATGACATGATTAATTAACTTGGTTTTGTTTTTTTTTTATGGAGATAACTTGGTTTTGTTTGTTGATAGATAATTAGATACTCCACTGTTTTGGCAGTGGCACAACTCTCCATAAGCCCGTAACACACACACACTGAGTGTCTATGACACACCACTATCACACTCACTCACATCAAAGTAAAGGGCATCGCATGTGCTATTATCCGGGCCATTATGGTAGTTAGGAGTACCGCTAATTCTCGTCTTATTTGTTCTACTGCTGAGCCCACGATCCTAGCCTACTTGAACTTTTACTTGCACCAACTTTGTCAGAGCTCAAAGGCACCTTTTAAAAAAATAATTTTTTTTCCTTTCAAAAAAACAAGTAACATTGGATCTTCTTCAGATTTTCCCTTTCTGATTTTCTTTCCAAGACTACATTTTCACCACTAATAAATATATGCAATGTTTTAAATTGTGATCATGGTCGTGATTGCAATTACATGACAATCCTTAACATTGTGAAAAATTACATATAATTATTGTTGATGCAGCTGCAACTGTGGTTGTGATGCGTTTTCAAATACTCTGAAAACCACAATATTGTAGCCACAATACGATTGCGGACCATAATTTAAAACTATATCCCAGAAAATTCTCAAAAGATAAAGAGCCACGGAGATGGGGGTTTGTTCCCAGCGGAGCAGAACTACGACTTCTTGGCTGCCTCCAGGTAATGGAGGAATGGTCCCGCCAAAGCACCCAAGTAGAGGCCAGGTTGGAGGGTCCAATGCAGAAGCCGCTAAAACAAAGGCATGTAAAATGCAGGGCCCTGAAAAACATAATGCTTTCCAAATAAATACTCTCTCTGCTCTAAAATATAAGCAACATAGTACAAAAATACATAGACTAAGAAATACTTTGAAAATGTGATAATCTTAATTAATATTCACTAGTTTCAATTTTTTTTTTCAAAAATATCTCATTTAGTGTCTCTCGTAAATATGAATATTGTATTAGATAAATGGTATAATTGAAAAACTAACATTTAATTTATTTGAAATTAGTGAATGTTGCTTATATTTTAGACAAAAAAAAAGTACATTTGTTGCTTATATTTTGGACCGAAAGGAATATTAACTGGTTTCAAATTGCAAGGCATATTGGAATGGTTGGAATGGTGATAAGAAACAATGGCCACTCTACATGGGATGGGGGCCTGGAGGTGGAGGGAAATAGATTCTCTTCAGTCAGGGATTCTTGCATTTATGTAGTGAGTGGATCATGATTGTTGGATGGAAATTGGATGACTCACAATCTCACGGATAAAATTGGATTTAAAATATAAACTCAAATCACGCGTGAGCCATCTGATCTCAATCTAACCGTCACAATCTGTTGACTAAATACACCGGTTATCATTTGTTTCTTCAAAATATAAATTTGGTTTAAATAAGTTTTTGGTCCCTGTAAACATCCAATTTTTGATTTTAGTCCATTAAAAAAAAGTCAAACTATTTCAGTCTTTTAAATTTTTTTTTTTTTAGTTTTAGTCCTTTTAGTGAATTATCACTGTATTGTGCTGATGTAGCGCTGATGTGGCATATGTATGTCCCTGTCATGACTTGACACGTCATTTAAAATTTATAAGGACCTGCTGACTAGGACTTTCTTTCTATCACGGGAGTAAAATCAAAAATCATAATTTTTATAGGGTCTAACTACACAACTTAAAATTTTTATAAGGTCTAATTACACAACTTAAAATTTTTATAGGGACTAAAGCACATCAACCCCTCCTTCTTTCCCCTTCGTCCCCTCCTTCAACCCTCTCCTCCACCACCACCCCCTCTCTCTCCTCCTTTTCCCTCATCCTCTCTCCTCCACCACCACCACCCACCACCACCCCCTCTCTCTCTCTTGTTTTTTTTTTTCTCTCTCTCTCTCTCCCCACCACCACTACCCAAACACACACACACTCTCTCTCTCTCTCTCTCTCTCTCTCGTTCTCTCTCTCTCTCTCTCTCCCCACCACCACCACCCAAACACTCTCTCTCTCATAGCATAGCAACACAAACCAAAGTAAGAAAGACAGAACTTCCAAGAACTCGAGAGAAAATGAGAGAGTGTTTGGGTGGTGGTGGTGGTGGGGGTGGTGGGGAGAGAGAGAGAAAAAAAACGAGAGAGAGTGTGTGTGTGTGTGTGTTTTGGTGGTGGTGGTGGGGAGAGAGAGAAAACGAGAGAGGTGGTGGTGGTGGGGGGGGGAGAGAGAGAGAGTGTGTGTGTGTGTGTGTGTTTGGGTGGTGGTGGTGGTGGGGAGAGAGAGAAAACGAGAGAGGTGGTGGTGGTGGGGGGGGAGAGAGAGAGAGTGTGTGTGTGTGTGTTTGGGGGGTGGTGGTGGTGGTGGGGAGAGAGAGAAAACGAGAGAGGTGGTGGTGGTGGTGGTGGGGGGAGAGAGAGAGAGAAAACGAGAGAGAGAGAGTGTGTGTGTGTGTGTGTTTGGGTGGTGGTGGTGGTGGGGAGAGAGAGAGTGGTGGTGGTGGAGGGGGGAGAGAGAGAGAGGATGAAGAAAGGAGGAGGACGTGGTGGTGAAGGAGAAATGGGGATTAAAATCAAAATCTCAATTTTGAGAAGGACTAAATTCAAAACTTAAAAGTTTTATAGGGACTAAATTCAAAACATAGATAGGCCACGTCAGCGTTTTCTGCCACGTAGACATGCTGACTGGGTCATAATGTGTCACCTAGCACTAAAAGGACCAAAACCAAAAAAAAAATATTTTAAAGGACTAAAATTGTTTGACTTTTTTTTAATGGACTAAAATCAAAAATCAGATATTTACAGGGACTGAAAACTTATTTAAGCCTATAAATTTTTATTTTTTTATTTTATCTCTCGTGTATGGTCCTCAATTCTCTCTATCGTAAAAATTCTTAGGAAGATTTTCTTACTATTTAGCAACTATCATATAGTTATCCAGTGGATAAGGATAAATATATTAAAGATTTTCCGACATGAGTTCATGTATTGTTTCGTAAACAAGTCAAAAAAAATGTATTGTGTAAGTTGTTATCGAAAATCACACTATTTAACGCATTATTGTTTTCAAAAGTTATAATCTCAAAACAAAAATAAGAAGAAATTAACTTTCTAATTTTGTATACTCCATACATCGGTTATCATTTGTCTCTTCAAAATACAAATTCAAAGACCGACACTAGTACTCCACCCAAATCCTATTCTTATTACTATCTTCACTCCCCTAATTATTTTTAAACAAAAAAAAAACAGTAACTTCAACTTGAAGAAGAAGTACTGTACAAATATTACAAAAATTCTACGGCACATGTGTAGCTTATACTTGCACTTTTTGATGTTTAGCAGAAATAGTACAGGGGGCCAAAAGTCACGCAAGCAAGGGGTTAGTCACGCACCCAAACTTGACAATTTTCCATGATTTCCCACATCACCCCTGACATTCCTCAATAATTTCTTTTTTACATGACAGTGCAGGCATTTGGGTTCTCGTCACTGAAAATCTGCGGTGGATAAGCTTGGTAATGTGCAGGGTATGCAGGGTATGCATACAAGTCCATGCCATACCTTGGTGGGTTATAGTAATGCTCATTTTTCTTCACCTCTGCCTCAACCTTGGTCTCTTCTATAACTGCCTCTGTCTCACCCTGTGGTTTGGCCTCAGTACCCACTGCTTCCTCTTTCTTCTCCTTGTTTTCCTCCTCCCCTTCTTCGCTCTTCTTATTCTCTTTCTCACCTTCTTCTGCTTTCTTTTCCTCTTTGGCTTCTTCCTCCACTACTTTCTTCTCCTCCGTTTCTTGCTTCACGATCACTGCATGCTTCCCACATCGCTTGTGCACGAATTCAACCAACATCGCAGGGTCATACACTCCCTTCACGCTAACCTGCGAGTTCTTCAGATCGGGTTCCACCGATTCCACCCCTGCCAAATTGTTAAAAATTAAATAAAATTACTAGCATACATACATACATAAATCACCGCCTATAATAGAATATTCCACGAGGCACTTGAAAGCGAATCAAAGATCCGAATCGAATAACAGGATTCAGTATTGATTAATTAAATGAGATTATAAAGTTACGGGAATTATTTGACCCACAACTGAAATCTGACGGCTTTAATATTTTATTAATTTAATATAATGTGCTGGAGTAATGAAGGAAGAGACCTTGTAATTACATACTGTTATGGGATAGGAGCTTAATTTAAGTGTGATTAAGTCCCAAACCGTAGTTAGTCCCACGGCCGATCCAAAAGTTGAAGTACCTCCAGAGTGTCATTAGGGTCAAAGATTTTAATTACGGTAGTTTGCGGAAAAATAGAAGAGGGCTTATAATTACACACCTTTCATTTTCTGTATGCGTCTTTTCATCTCCAGTGCACACGCCTCGCAATGCATGTGAACTTTGAGAACAACCGTGACAGCAATCTGAGGCGGCTGCGCAGGGAGTTATATTGGAGATTGAAATTACAAGGAGAGAAAAAAAAAAGGGAAATTAAAGCAACATTCCACGGATTCAAAGGAAAAGTTAAAATGAGACACTAAATTAAGCACCTCTTCTTTCTTCTTTTCCTCCTCGGGCTCGGGCTTCTTCTCTTCCTCTGCAGGGTTTGGGATCGGAGAAAGAAGCTCAACCTGCCTGTGAGTCTTCCTCTGAACTCTCTCCAAAACCTTCAATGGATCCGCTTTGTCTCCTTTAACCACCACCTTGTGAGATTTGCAATCCGTCATTACATCTTCAACCCCTGTTTGACACACGAGTTTTTTTTTTTGTTTTATAGACAAATGTTAATAATTAGTATTAGTATATTATGAAGCCATGAAATCAAATAACACAAAAGATTTAGTAATGAAAGGTGAAGAAGACACCGATATGTACCTGGGAATCCTTTGAGGGACCGACGAACCTTGCGAGCACAACCTTCACAATGCATGAACACTTTGAGCACAATCTCTGGTGGCACCGGAGGAGGAGCAGCTTCAGCTTGGGCTTTGGATTCTTTGCCATCTTTTGGTTCCTCTGGTTTTTCCGCAGGCTTGTTTTCTTCTCCTTTTTCTTCTTTCTTCTCCTCTTCACCCTTTTTCGGTTCCTCTGGTTTTTTTTCCTCCGCTTTGGTTTCCTCTGGTTTCTTTTCTTCCTAATTAACAAATTAACAAGGAAAAAAATGGTAAGAATCAGAATCAAAGAACAATGGAACTAAACAAAAACGGGGAATGATTATAAGGTCCCACATGCATAAATCATTAAATACAATGATTTGAGAATAAAAGTTAGAGAAGAGTTAATTATCAAGACCTCCCCCATTGGTGTTACTCTCTCTCCCTGTGGGTTCAATTGTTCAAAGCTTCACAGAGGAACTCTGCCGCTGAGATAAGCTTAATAGAGCTTCTACTTTCGCTGTTATTTTCCCCTCTTAGTGTTTATTTTTTGGATGCTTGTAGTTGTAGGCTCTCTTTCTCTTTCTTTTGTGTACCACTACTAAAGTACTTCTATTTATATATGATTAAATCCCATTTTGTTCTCTCATTTTTAAATTCTATTTTCAAGCACATCCATTTTTATAATTTATTTATATAAAATTTATAATAATTCATTTATTAAGAATTGCATTTATATTTTTTTGAGACAAGAATTGCATTTATTTTCAACAAGTCAATTAGAAACAGTCATACTCACATTGACTCAATTAATGTATTTTTTATTTGATAACAATAAAAAGTACTAAACAGCATAATTTTATTTACAAAAATTACTTTATAAATTAATTTTCTTGTAAAAATTATGAATTTTTTTGTATCAATCACCATTTCTCCATAAAAAATTAGTGAAATGACGATCTAAACCTCTTATTAATTATCAGATTAAAAACTAGATGCATGGTACATAATTTAGAGAACAATAATGCTATTTAGTACGAACAAGAAATCGCACGAGGCACACAAATAAAGACACGACTTTCCGTTGTTTCTCTAAAATTCTCTAAAATAAATATCAATTATTAACGTAAAGTGTTTTCTTGGCCAAAAACATGCCACAGTTTACGTGTGTTATTTCGTAAATACATGTGTGCAGGAAGGCGAACATGGTATCTGATGCACTTACTAATATGGGGTGCGATCAGGATATAGCTTCAGCGGTTTATTAGAATCTACCGGCACAACTTAGCCAATTGTTGCTATCTGATGTTAGAGGAGTTTCTACTCCCTGAGTTATTATTTTGTAATTAGGGTCTCTTTGGATTGACTTATATATAAGCGCTTACGATATAAGCGTTTATGTCATATGTACTTAGATAAATTATTTTTTCAAATAGACCCTTAATACATTTGGCCCTCCGATCTGCCCTACTTTAGAAGAAAAAAAACAAATTCTTTTAAGAAATGATTGTTTACACAAAGCACCGAAAGTAGTTAGTATTTAGATATATATTCGGATTGGGAAGGGAGAGAAAAAAATAAAATTTATTTGTCTAATTTGATTGAAAAAGGAGGGAAGTGATGGGAAAAAAGTTATTTTATTATGTTATCCTCACATAAAGTAAAAGAAATAAATCATAATTAACTTGGACTAATATGAAAAAATGTTTAAAGAAGTTTCAAAACTGAAACTTACATGAGGTAAAAGTGAATAAGGTTGATGTTGGTGTCAAAAAATTATGCATAATATATATACAGTATTGCTATTTTTTACGAATTAAATTTGCACAAAGGAAACGAAAAGACACACGTCCCTCTTTTCAAATATACTAGAGATAGACAGTAGTTGGTTTGGCGAAAATCACAGGAGTGTGTCATTAGAAACAACCAATGAAAACTATTCGTCTCTCTTTCGTCTATCTCAGCTTCGTAAAATGAAACATTATCCGTAAATGAAGGATGGTTTTGAGATTAGCAAAAAAAGTAATAAAATATATTTTAGTCATTTTAAATTATTTTTCTTTCCTTTTAAATTCCCTAACTTTTGAAATGGAACAAGAATGGAAGGAGAGAATCAAGCGTCGACTTAATGGTTTTAAAAAAACATTTTATACTTTATGTTTTAATTGCAAAAATAATTTAAAAAAAGATGACATTTTTTAAATTAAAACTTAAATAAAAAAAATAAAAGCCAAACACAGGGCATGTGTTTTTTATTATAACCCACTTCCTGTTCTCTATCCATTTGATCTCTTATTCTTTCAATTAAAAAATAACGAATAAAATTAAATATTTTTTTCGATAAAATAATGAATAAAGATGTTATTATTAAATATTTTAATTTTATAGGATATCATTTTTTTTAATTTAAAAACAAAGAAAATAACAAGTAATTACACAACAATCCCTAAGCTTCTACATATCTATCGGCTAAGACCACCAATCCACCATCAGAGATACTATGTGATATTATGAAGAGTCCGTTTGTTTTAGATTTTGGTAGAATTGTATTTGATACAATTGTGTTTGAAGAATTGATTTTTAAAAAATTGTGTCGAGAAGAATTAATTTGTATTTGGTAATGATATTTTAAAAGTGTGTTAAGAAGAATTGATTGTGTTTGGATACTAAAGGTAGAATCACTTTTGATGTGTAAATATAAAGAATTTTGTGAGTCTCACACCCAAACATGGTTTTGCAAAATGGAAAAGCAACTCAAGGCCTCTTTTTCACTAGAATTGATTCTGAATCCCAAAATCACATTTTAAATTTTCATATTTAAATAAACAAACACATTTATTTTTGACCAAAATCGTGTTTGACTCCACAAACGTCCGTTTGAGAATCTGAACAAACAGCCACTAATTCTGTCATCATTCTGGAAAATCACATTACGTGGCCTCTTGTAAGAGGCACGTGCAAGGGAGGAGGGGCATGCTTCGAACACATGGCTGGTGCTCTGGCTGAGGTAGTCTTGGATATTTTCTGAAATCGATGGAATCGGTTTTAACGTGCCCTCGTCACCCTTACTCGATCTTCCTGCTTCCCCGCTTCAGCTTCAACAAAACGTACAATAACATTCTATCTTATCGCATCTCTAATGGAGTGCTTAATGAGTATTTATTGAGTATTTATTAAATAATTTTATTGTAGAGAAAAAAAGTTGGTGTTTAATAGGGAGAGATGTTTGTACAAGTACCATTTCTCTCTTTTTTTTGGCTAGTTCCATATGTATTTATGGGTTTTAATTGGATGTAGAGTTATTGATGAGACCTATTTAGTATATTTTAAGTTTAATTGCATTTTTGGTCCCCCAGTTATTGTGTTTGTGCGATTTGGGTCCTTCAGTTTTCAATTGTGCGAATTAGGTCATTTAGTTATCCTAATTGTTGCAATTCAGTCCCCCTATCACTATGTCGTCCAATTTTTAACACCTGGAGCCTACGTGGCACACGTGGGAACTGATTTATACTAAATCAAGTCACATTGGTATGATGTAGGTAGCTAGAAGATTTTTCAAAGCAAGTCGGGGAACACATGATGCAATACATGTTGCTTAAAATTTCTCACTTTTGAGAGTTTTTGTCATGTCATCAATGTCAGGATGTCCCGACTCAGTGCCAGGGTGACCCGATTTAGTGTAAAATCAATCTCCACGTGTGCCACATAGGCTCTAGGTGTTAAAAATTGGATGACATAGTGATAGAGGGACTTGATTGCAACAATTGGGATAACTGAGGGACCTAATTCGCACAATTAAAAACTAGGGGACTGAAAATGTAATTAAGCCTAAATTTTTTAGAGTTGTTGGATTAGAGTAGTTGAGTGTTTGTATTAAAAAAGATAAAAATAAATGATATATACATATAAGACTCACTTAAACATCCAAAAGTGAATGCTACATTAGAGATGCTCTTATGCTTTTGATAAGAAACAGTCATTTTTATAAGAAAAACATGACAAAATTATTGACACCAAAGAACTATATTAAAATGAGTAATAATGTTATAATTTGAAATTTAAAATTTATTTTCAAAAATATCATTTGGTAGTATTCTTCTTGTATGAAAAATATATGAATTTTTTTAAAGTGTTTTCATAATAAATAAGGATAAAAAAATTAAGCAATTAATATTATTAAAAATAAGGTAAATTGTTTAAAAAAAGACAAAAAATATATCATTTTATTACTTATAAAAAAAACGACTGAATGGAGTATTTTCTAGCAATTTTCCAAAAAATAAAACCCAAGCTTAAGGTTCTTTTAATCATTCACTGAACTGGACCCCAGATATTAGATTTAATCCCCTTTTCTAACTTATATATTGATACTAGTTTAATAACCCGTGCCTTGCACGGAATATTATTATATTTACTTAATAATAAAATTTGATTAAATTGATATATAACCTGTGCCAAATTTTAAATGATTAATTAAATATAATTTTTTGTGTATCAAATTATATATTATCTATTAGTAAATTAGAAGAAGAAATATCTAATTCTAAATTTTGAGATAATATTATACATTAATGTAGGTTAAATCAAACTTTTTATAAATGAGATAATTTTATATTAAAGTAGTATTGTTAATTGTCGATGTATCATAATGTTAGTAATTGCTTAGATTATATTAATAATTAGTAATTTAAATTTGAATATTAAGTTTGGTAATTTTTTTGGTTACATCCATGTATTTGTTTGGGTTACATAGTTTGGTGGATAATATTAATAGTAGTATTTAATTCAGATATTTTGTTTAATATTTTATATTTCAATTTCCTATGTACTGAACTTCTAATCAGTATGATTGGCTTAGTTTTTTTGTTTGATTCAGTATTATATTGTTAATTCAATTTAATTTTGTATTAATTTATTATTCTATTTTTGCTAATTAGCATTTTAAAATTGGTCGTCTCAATTAATATATTAATCTATTTATAGAAATTATATTATAAATTGTGATTTAAAATATTATCATTCAATGAATTGTTAATTTAGTTTATCAAATTTTGATTAAATATTGAATTATATGCTATTTTCATGAATGTTAATTAATATTTGAAATCAAATCTACAATAATAATATATGATTTGATGTAAATTAGCATGCATTTGTAATTATATTCCATGTCAATAAATAAAATATGTTACTACAGAGTTGAAGTAACCACAAAAATTTTGAATAATTTTGTACGCAAATTTTTTTTTGAATAATTTGTGTTATAGCAAGTGTAATTATAATTTCAACTTATCTTCCTCTCTATCATCAATGAAGTTTGAAGAAGGAATGCAATGACAACTTAGACATGTATATAAGAAGGTTTATGTAATCCAATTTTTCCATAGAAATCAATGAAACCATTTCATTAACAGCCAACCAAAAATTTTAATAATAGCATTCTACCTATAGGCAACACTCATCCTATCGAAAATGCACATTATAAATCAAAACAAATAAAAGTTTCTTCTTTATTTATGTAAGAAAAGAGATATAATAAATATCAATAAATGAGCATGTAAATGAAGACATAAACTTATTTCCATCCACACACATGAATGACATGGTATTTTTTTTTTTGCCAGGATCGAACACAGGTCCTAACCGAGTCTGTCCCCTTAGATGGAGCTTACTAACCACTTGTGTCCAATTTCATGGTTATGACTTGGTATTAATAATACAAATTAAGCATTACAATTTTGAAAATATTATACAAAGCGAAAGTGACTTCTCCTAATCCCAAAATTTCAGACTAAACCTAATTCAGATAATACATTTAAAAAAAAACTTCAAAAAAATAGAAAAGGAAATTAATCTTATATACTTTTAGATTTTTGGCTTAAATAGACCCCACAAAATTGTTTTGTAAGGTGAGAATTACTGAAACTTAATAAGTTCTATTTATATCAATTTAGCCAAATTTGGCACGGGTTATAAATTTAAAATTTGGCTAAATTAGTAATTTAAAATTACTTTCATTAAAAAGTAAATATAATAATATCCCGTGCAAGATACATTTTATGAAGCTAGTATGATAAAATATCAATCATTTAACAAAATGTAGTATTGATTTAATTGAATTCGGAAATTCTAAATGTGTTTCGGTTATAATTTATTGTGTCAATATTAATTAATTGTCATGAAATATCATCAAGTGAATTAACATATTTGTCTCCACAAATGAATCATTATTAAATAAGAAATAAATAAATTAAAAATAATTTAAATATTTGTTTGTTTTTGGCTGAAAACTGAATAAATCTGAGGGTGACACATGGCATAATCTCACGGGGCAGAAATATGCTATATATAATACTAACGTTAGTACCCGAGAGATGCATATGTTTTAAATATAATTTATTAAGTAATATACATAAAATTCATAATTGTAAAAAATGATAATATTAATAATATCATAATTTAATATTGTAAATAAATTATATTTTTTATTATCTTTTTTTTTAAAATTGTTGTAACTGTAAATAAAATTTTGTCAAAAAAAATAAACAAAATAAAATAAGTACAAAGTTTACGATCATGATCATATTGTATTAAAAATATTAAAATAAAATGCAATTTCTACTATAGTAATTTACATACTAATAGTTTCACCTAAAACGCTCAGTTTTCATGTGGTGTATTTTTTTTATCTATAATTTAAAATATTAGTAATTTTTTATGTATATGATAAAATGTTTTTCATGTACACAATATATATATTCATAAAATAAATAGGTAATTAAATTATGCTCTCATTTTACAAAAAAATCCATTTTTTTCCTGTTCATGTTGTATATTCCCCATTATTATTTATAATTGAATTTAATTAATTCTAAAATCCCAAAAACAAATCTATATATTCTATAACAATATGAAAATAATATTTTTTTCAAAGAAATCGTTATTTATATTTGTTTTGTTATTTAAAATATTAGTATGTTTAAATTTAAAAAATTAAATAATTTCAACTATTATGTATTTTTATTAAAAGTTGATCAAATGACATTTAATATGAGAGAATTAATTTGCATTAAACCTATGATATTAATTGTGTGATATGGTTTAAATGAAAATAGAAATAATAATTAAAAAATAAAATAAAAATTATTTTAGGCGAGAAGTTGAATGATGAGGTATTGACACGTGGCATTGCTAACCGTTACATAACCCTGCTTTATAATATATACAACAATGATACATGTACACCCATTTTTTCTTAACACCCATCCAACACCTATTTTTGTTTCTATCTCTCTCTTCCTATCACATCATTTATCTATCACATCTATCACTTATCTCTCTTTTATTTCTTTCTCTCTCTGGGTGTTAAATGGATATTGGGTATCTATGAATCATTTTTCTAATACATAATAGATAGATATAATAGATATTGATTATTGAGGGAAAAAAATGCTACACTGTACTGACAAAGCGTATCCGTCCAAAAACGTTATGGTTTGGCTTTTGCCACTCGCTGAACTTATCTCAAGTCAGTAATCAATAATAAAATAACCACAAAATTGAACACAGGTGGTTAATGTGTTCTATCTAATAAAACAAACTCTGTTAGGATTCGTGTTCGATATGAAATAATCCGTGTTCAGACTCAACTTACTTTCTGGTCAAACACATATTAGTCCAAGATCAAATTTTCTCGAAATACTGTAGATATAAAAAAAAATCAAATAAATAAAATAACACGCGACAACGGTATTATCGAGCGGAAAACGTGAAGAGAAGTTAGAAAGTAATAGTACTTTCGGGCTATGTTTCCAAGCGCCAAGAATGTGAATTGTAGAGTTGAACATGAGTACATGACATGGTGAGTAACGTTTAAATTTCATATTTGACCAGCGTAAACCCACTTAGCCCCTTTCATTTTTACATCGTCATTGCCTCGCACTGACATGCCAAGTGAGAAAAGACGGTAAATGTTGGAGACATCTATTTATTCCGTTATTAGCTATTATAACAGACTAAGCATAGGGGGATCAACAATGTGAGGCCGTAGAATTGTGAGGAGGTCAAAGCAGATTGACCCACTTTGTCATCTCTCTGTATTACGTGATAAAAATTATGCTTTTTTATTTTGCCAAAATAAATATTAATGTATCTTGTTATTAGAAGTAAAACTAATCTAATTTAAACAACGTACTGAATAATCAATAGAATAATTTACCAAAAAAAAATAGTCAATACAATACATATACGAGAGCAGGCAAAACCAAGTAGCAGGATATCACGTGCTTTCAGTACTCTCATCACCAACCCCAATCAAAACAGGGGTACTGAAAATCACATGCAGGATAATTGGGCAAATCGGATACTATTAATGATTTACTTTTTGCAACTTCCGTCGCCTATAAAATCTATTGATACTTTTTAAAAAGGTTCCTTATAAAAGAATCCGATCGATATGAAAAAAGTTAGCAATTGCGTTATTCTGAATCAACAATGTTTAAAAACAAATTAAGCAAACACAGAGGCCGACTGTAACTAACATTATTATCATCTCAAAATATGCCGAAAATAAATTTTAAATGTTTTTTTTAAATATGTTTAAGGTCATTTCAAATTTGGCCGTTTTGATTTAAGTCCCTACAAGTTTTGGTCAAAGTTTTTTAGTCTAATAAAAAAAAATTGTTTGATTTTAGTCATTTTAATGATTTAGGACTGAGGTAGCATGGACACGTCATCTCATAAATCTGACGTGTCATATTCAAGTGTCACGTAAGCACGCCACGTACGCAGGGCAAATTTGCAGGGACTAAAATTAAAACGGACCAAATTTGGAGGGACCTGTGGCCTTAATTTTTTTTTCTTCCCTCCATCTCCACCACCACCACCCCCACCCCCACCCACACTCTCTCTCTCGATTTTCTCTCTCTCTCTCTCACCACCACCCCCACCCAAACACACACTCTCTCTCTCATTTTCTCTCTCTCTCTCACCACCACCACCACACACACTAGCCCCCACCCCCACCACCACTCTCTCTCTCTCTCTCTCTCCCCACCACCACCAATCTAACAAATGCTAGTGAATCGTGATGTGCTTCCACTCCCAAACCACGCTGGTGCTAGACCCAGGGACTCAGATAGAAAGAAAAAAACAAACCCAGAAAAAGAAGAAGATTGAAGAAGATAAAACGTGGTTGAATTCAGTCCCTATAAATATATGAATGTTTTGGATCCAGTCCCTACAAATATGTTACATTTTGGATCTAGTCCCTACAAATATAGGAATGTTTTGGATCCAATCCCTACAAATATGTCTTTTGTGATTTACGTTTTGTGAAAAAAAATAGTTGTCGTTGTTGTTTGTGTGTTGATGATGTTGTTGTTGTTGGCCAAAAAAGGAGAAAAAATCATTGTTATTGTTATTGTTGTTGTTGGGGTGCTGTTGTTGTTGCGAAAAAATGGTGTTTGGGTGTTGTTGGGTGGTGGTGGTGGTGGTGAGAGAGAGAGAAAACCAAGAGAGAGAGAGTGTGGGTGTGGGTGTGGGTGTGGGTGGTGGTGGAGATGGAGGGAAGAAAAAAAAATTAGGGCCACAGATCTCTCCAAATTTGGTCTGTTTTGATTTTAGTCCCTGCAAATTTGCCCTTCGTACGTGGCGTGCTTACATGGCACTTGAATATGACACGTCAGATTAATGAGGTGATGTGTCCATGCCACCTTAGCCCTAAATCACTAAAAGGACTAAAATCAAATTTTTTTTTATTGGACTAAAAAACTTTGTCTAAATTTGCAAAAACTAAAATCAAAATGGTCAAATTTAAAAAGACCTGAAACATATTTAAATCATTTTTTTTTTAAATTTATTACTAGTAGCATAAGAGGATATCCTCGAAAGGAACAATACACAGAGGAAGAAGAAAAGGGGGAATAAAAAACACTGACATCATAATGATACGTTCGTGCTTTTATTTTTTGAATGCTTTTTTTTTTATGGAGATAAAGATTCTTGTTTTGTTGTTAGTGCAACTTTTGGAGCTCAGAAAAAGGAGGTAGGTTTAAGGTTAGAGTGCATTTGCTGCAAGGATGTGATGGGTGGGTGAATGTCTTAATTTTTCATCACAGCAATGATAAAAGTTGGTGTTAGTTTACAATATAAGCAGATAACTTCCTTTAGGTGATGTACCTAACTCGAACGGAGTCCCTCCGAATCATGATTGTCAGTTAGAGATATCGGGAGTTTGATCATTTGCTCACAAAGAACCCAATTCTCATCTAGCTTGCGTTTCAATAAATGCCCCTGCATTTGTTTGATTGAAGAACCCGTGATTCAAATGCACAAAACTAAGATCACGTGGCAGCATGGAACCATGGTTTTGAATTTTGGTCCGCAACGGCGATTGTGGTCACAAATTGTATCACAATGTCATAGTTTTTAGAGTCATCAAAATTGTATTTTAATTACAATTACAATTGTGGTCACATTAATCACATTTATTTGAAATTTTCTATAATATCAAAGATTGTGATGTCGTACCCTCAACTATAACTGTAATAGCAATTTAAAACCCAACATGAACTAAACCTATAAATCCAAAGTGGGGTTTCAAACCTGGTAAGGAAAAGTAAATTAAAGTAGGATTAAAATTTCTTATTTAGGTGTTTAGCCCTAGGATTAATAGTGTTTAGTTTGGCTTGAGAGTCTCCTCCCCTCCCTCTCTAGGGAAAAAAAAAAGGAAAAAATCTTATTCAAGTTAGCTCGACTAGACTAGCTAGCTAGCTTTTACAATTGTGTAAACCAACCAACAAAAAAAGGGCAAGTGCAGTGTGTATAGAATTTTATCGATTGAATAATAATGTAACTGATTAAATATTAACAGACACACGAGGCATGAAGGAAATTTTGGTGTAATTGGGAGGAACTAGCTAGAAAGAAAAGAATGCTTCCTCTCCAAAGTCTTTTTCTTCTACAAGGCTAATTCCAAGAAATTATATATGGAGCTTCCATCACATGATTCATGATCCGATTCCTTTTTTCCCATACACCAAACTGAACGAATTAGAAAAATCCAAACGAAGTCGCAACAAATTAAGGGGTAGCCAGATTAGACAGAAATTGACGTTCTGAAACATGGCAAAATTAGAGGTATACGCGTATTGTCAAAATTAAAGGTGGGCAAATAAAGTTGACTCTTGAGAGGACGAGCGAG
The DNA here is from genome assembly GCA_030159175.1 of Glycyrrhiza uralensis. Lineage (NCBI taxonomy): Eukaryota > Viridiplantae > Streptophyta > Magnoliopsida > Fabales > Fabaceae > Glycyrrhiza > Glycyrrhiza uralensis. Next base: position 48,216,130 of record BRZY01000005.1, read on the forward strand.
GCCAATAGTTCATGTGACGTGGAAGGAAGATGCTTAGTTCGGGAAGGAATAAGGGAAGTTAGTTATATGGAAGCGACATGTTGGCTCTGTTTCATCACAATCACAAATCACAATGAAAAAGAAACAAAACAGAGATAAGGATAGGATAGCATGGGCAAATTATAAAGAATATGTGTATTGGTGCATATGCGAGTGCTGCACGATTCATGATTTGACGTACACAGTGTTGCGTTACGTATATATGTATGATCAGCCTTCGCTTATTAAAATATAGCCCCAGCTAGCATTGGTGCAATGTGATTAATCATTTTTTTTTATATATATTTCTAATCAAAAGCTTTTAATAATTTGATTGATATATGTAATCATGAAACTGGAATGACGAAGAGAAATTGTTGATCTTTACGAAACGGTTTCTCAAGGATAAGATTTTTAAATGTGTATTCGTCTTTTCCTAATTTTCCCCCAAACATGTATATATAATCATTTATTCAATATATTCACTTTTATACCTGGGGACGAGAGAAGGTGGAATTGAAATGCTCCAAATTATGTATCGAAAAAAAATGCTCCAAATTAAAAGGGGTGTAAGGTCGGTTTGGTAATTATTAGACATTTCAATATTTCGGGGAGACAAAAATTCAAATCAATCAAAGTGAATTGTTATGAGGAATTGTATATTTAAAGGTTTTAAAATAAAATTCATCATTAAAATAATTATTATAGATATTTGGCTTAAGTTTTACACAAAATTGATGTTTTTTAAGAATTATAATAAATACAACTTTCTTTTTTTTTTGGTCAAACAATAAATACAACTTTCTTAACAAGATCTTAATTAATCATTTATTTTGTCAATGGAATTGTCAGCACGTCCTTTTTTTTTTTGGTCAGCACGTCCTAAAGAGGCTGAAATGGGGCTCACTGTCCCCCAAAAAATAACATATCATACCACGGAAAAGTTATTTTGATTGGACACCAAATTAGTAGAGGTGCATTGTGGAGCCCATGGAATATATATTTGTGACCTCGAGGGCCCATTTAAACATTGTCGCAAGTTTGCACCGTCCAATATCGAGAGCATGGATCGTATTGGAGTGGCCCATTTTCTGCCTCCCTTTTATGTACAAGAAAATTTCTTTCAATTTGATTTTTTTTTATCAACATTCTTTCAATTTGAATGCATTAACTTCCTTTGCAATTTGCATCAAGTTCTCAACCAACAAGCATCCTTTTTTCAAATTATTTGATGGTATAGTGATGTGTTTGGTTATATAAATTTTTCGTTTTCAGAGACCTTTCAGCTCAAAAGCTACTGAGTGTAGTTTTCCGTTCAAAAATATACTCTTATCTTTTGTTAAACTGATTATAGTTGTTGGTAAGCTCTATCAAGTTCCTTAAATTGGAAGAGTTGAAAATGAAATTAGGTTGTCAATAAATTTTGTAGCTCAATTGGCACTTGTACAAGTTTTAATTTACCCTTTTCAGTGCTTCCACCCCCACTAAAGTAACCAATAACTAAATAATAATCAGGTTGTGTTTATGGTGGGTACTTGGGCAGCGTCCTTCAGTAGAAACTTAAAAGTAAAATTAGTTGGAAGTTAATTTGGGGATTGAAACTGGTATGAAAAGGCACAATGAAAAGTTAATTTTGTGTTTATAGTTAAAATTAGACGGAATTAATGTGCATAGTTAAAATGTTCAGCATCTTTCCCTTATTTGCTTAAAAATAAGTAGTTAAAATTCATTAGAAAAGAAAGAAAAAGGTTATAAAACATGAAGCATGGCTAGTGCTAGTATGTAGTTCATTACTTTTTAATCAATGGAGAAAAACCAAGTGATATCATCAGCTGCTTTTCCATCTGATTGTAATAAAGTTGCTTATAATCCCAGTGTTCATGTTGAGAAACAAGACGTTTTAAGAACTCAAAGGAAGGAAATCATATCAGCGCAGAAAGAAAGTGAGAAAGAGATCAAGCAGCAAAGATATGCATTTCAAACAAGGAGTGCGGTTGATGTACTGGACAATGAGTATCAGTGGAGGAAATATGGGAAAAAGATAGTGAAAAACAATAAATTCCCAAGGTTAATGCCACTTAATTTTTAATTAACAGTGCTTTTGTTTTGATTGCAATTAATGCATTAATTTTTGTAGTATACTCCCTCCGGTCTGGTCCAGATGCATGTATTTTTTTTTTTTATATTTGAGACCGAAGGGAGTATGCCGCTAAATTGAGCCTGATGTGTGAGTGTGTGGTGACATCTACCCAACAGTCAGAGAGTCACCTTTCTGTGAAAGATTTAGTACATAACCAAAGAAGATCTACTTTTACCCTTTAGCATATGGTACCTTTTGATTTGGAAAAATATAAGGATGTCTTGTTGTTTGGCTGCAGAACACCCTCATTTGATTCTAAGTAACAAAACCAGATATTGGGAACCCTGCATGCAAGCAACCAACTCTGCAATGTACCTACCTCCAGTACCGTTGGAATACGATAAGAAGGACTACTGATAGAAGCCGATTATTGTGTTTCAAAATAGTGTTTATCATCATAATTAGTAACAGGCCTATGCCTATGGCTCCATGCAACTAAGCTTGTTAGTTGTTAGTATTTGCTTTTCTGTCTCTGAATATACTTTTTCATCAGAAGCACATGCATGTTAAGGCATTGATGGATGACTACAGTAATCGGTTCAGGTGTGTGATTACAAAGTTAAAATAAGGGCGGCAGTTCTTGTGTCAGCATACTGCTTATTAAATTAAACCAAATAGTTAACATTTGTGCAGAGAAAAAAAGCGATTGGAAGGGAGACCCACTAAGTGTCCGTTTGTTTTAGATTTTGGTAGAATTGTGTTTGATAGAATTGTGTTTAAAGAATTGATTTTAAAAAATTGTGTTGAAAAGAATTGATTTGTGTTTGGTAATAATATTTTAAAAGTGTGTTCAGAAGAATTGATTGTGTTTGGATGATAAGGGTAGAATTACTTTTGATGTGTAAATATAAAGAATTGTGTGGGTCCTACACCCAGAATTGATTTTGGCAAACGGAAAAGCTAGTAGGTTCTTACTTTCATCAAAATCAATTCTACCCACCCAAAATCAATTGTCAATTTTTCCGTTTGAGTAACCAAACGCACCAAAATTGGGCCAAAATCGTGTTTGACTTTTTAAACACGATTTTGGCCCCCCAACGTGCGTTGCATAATCTTAAACAAACGCACTCTAAAAAGAGTTTCATTGTGAGCTTTAACATTTTTTTATTATCTATATTATAATTATAATAAAATCTGTACGCTATCAATCACTGTTTTTTCTATGTGTCAAGTTTGCAGCGCATACCCCCATATCCATTCCATCAGCTACATGCCTACATTGATTTCCATTCCATTTTTTTATTGACATCTGCTTTAGTTTTTTTTTTATTTGGATTTAGTTTCTTGATTTTAATATGTAATAATATAAGAATAATAATATATATAATCTTACGTGATAGATAATATGATATATATAATCTATATTATAATAACATAACATAACATAACATACTATACAATGCTATTTTACGTTATTATATTTATTTTTAATAAATAATATTTATTTACCAGTTTTATCCCTTTTTTATAAATTTTCATATCATAAAATTATTATTTTTGTATTATTTTTTATGAATAAATAGCATTTACTAATTTTGTAAAATTATGACAATTATTTAATTTTATATTCGATAAATAAATAGTGTTTACTTATCGATTTCATTTATGTATTTCTTTTTCGGGTAAATTCTCAAGCTACAAAATTATTTTTCTTTTAATGTTATTTTAGATAAATAAAATATTGTTTGTTTATTTGTTTTATTCACTTTTTGTCACAATAAATTTTTAAATTGGAAAATTATTATTCTTTTAATTTTATTTTTGATGAATAAAATAGTATTTCCTTCACACATATTTATGTAAATTTGCAATTGCAAAATTAATTTTTAAATTTTATTTTTAATAAATAAAATAGTTTTGTTTATGAGTTTTATTCATGTTTTTTTTGTTCTTGAAAATTTTTAGGTGACAAATTATTATTTTTAGGTTACAAAGTTTTTTCATTTATGTTTTTTTTGGTCCCATAAATTTTCACATTACAGTTTTCTAAAATTTCATTTTTGATAAATAAAATAAGTTTACGTACCAATTTCATTTTTTTTGTTCAATCAAATTTTTAAGTTGTAAAGTTATTTTTTATTTTTGATATATAAATTACTTACGTGTTTCATTCATATTTGTTCAAATAAATTTTTCAGTTGTAAAATTTTTTCTTTTAATTTTATTTTTAGTAAATAAAATAGTTCTTACTTACATGTTTTGTTCATTTTTTTGTTATGATAAATTTTCAGAATGCACAATTTCTTTCATTAATTTTGGTGAATAAAATAGTTTTTGTTTACAGATTTTATTTATGTTTTTTGGTCCTATATAATTTTGTTTTTAATAAAAAAATAATAATGTTTAGTTATGTGTTTAATTCATGTTTTTTGGTTCTTGTAGGTTTTTAGGCTGAAAGACTATTTTTCTATTAATTTTATTTTCGATAAATAAATAAGTTTTTGCTAACAAATTTCATTTCTATTTTTTTGCACGTGTAAGTTTTCAAGTTATAAAATTATTTTTTTTGATAAATAAAATAGCGTTTGTTTATGAATTTTATTCATCTTTTGTTCCGATAAATTTTAGAGCTACAAAATTGTTTTTCTTATAATAAAATAATATATATTTGCTTACTCATTCTTTCTTTTTTTTGTGTAAATTTTCAAACTGACCTTCATTTTTGTGTAATTTGTTTTTAATTGTTCTCTATTTATTCTGTAACTGATTTAGCCTTCATTTGTATTGATATGCAAAAATAATTGTTGATTACTTATAACATATTATTTGTATACGAGGAGGGATCAAATTACACCGGTGTAACACTTTGGTCAATGTGACACCGCCAATAACTCTTCAGCGGATAATTATATTCTAAACACACCGTTAGATTAAAAGTTATTATCATATAGATCATTCCTGCAAAATTTCACATTAATCTAAAATTGTTTGATGTGTCATTGAGATATATCAAAATTCATACACTTTAAAAGACATTAATCTTGACGTATCTCAATGACACATCAAATGATTTTAGATTGATGTGAAATTTTATAGGAATGATCTACATGATAATATCTTTTAATCCAACAGTGAGTTTTAGAATATAATTATCCGATGAATAGTAATTAGCGGTGTAACATCGTCCAAGAGTTACACCGGTGTAATTTGATCCCTCCTCTTTGTATATTTAACTAAAATACACAATATCACACTCTCAACACTGTCACAAACAAATCATTTCATATCATCTAGAAAAATCAACACAATTCGCACGGGTCAATCGGCTAGTTTTAATATATTAATGATATCTTGAACACCTGTCAATTTACAACAAGCATGTAACACCCTTTTTCTCTCTCTCTCTTTTTTTTTATCACATCATTAATCTATCATATCTATCAATGATTTCTATTTTATTTCTATCTCTCTCAAGGTATCTAATAGCACATGTGTGTCCAAAGATATTTCCGAACTTTTGATTGGTCATACCTACCTATTATCGATGTACTCATAAAAAATTGCTCTCATCAAGGTATTATAGAATTTTTTGAATAAACTCGGGTATCCTCTATGCGCAACTATGGAAACTAATCTCTCGACCTCTCCCAACATATGTTTCCCCATGCACATGGCTAGGGATTGAACCTCCGATATCATGCTTAAAGGATTCGAGTATCTATCACCCGTGTCACACCGTGTAGGTAAGGTATCATAGAGTAATCCCCGTTTTTGGATAACTAATGTTGGGATGAATTCAACATGTGCCGACTACCCCACACTGGCAGCCAATCTCAAAATTATCCGTATCTTCTATCAGTACGTAACAATCACCAAAAGATGCAGACAAGTATTTTACAAAAGAAAAAAACAAATCATTAACTTGCAGATAGCAAAATATACCATCATTTATTTACCACATAAATAGATTATAGCAGTTACACGCATAAACACTATCACAATTAATCTCGAAAAACAACTTAAAAAAATTCATGTTGGGACCAAAATAACATCGTAATCGAAGCTCATGCACATTGCAATTGCAACCACAAGCAGAGCAACAGCAAACCCACCTAACAAAACAGCATACCTTGTATAAATTCCACAGCGAGGCCTAGAAACACTAGTTCTAGCATTAGCAACTCTTATATCTGCTACCCTTGCTGCCACCACACGGTCCATATTGAAAGCAGAGGAGGAAGAATTAGAAGAAGACGAATAAGAATACCCATCAAGAAGCCCTTTGCTTCCACATGATTCATTGATCTGATCAATATCATGTTCATCCTCCTCGGAGTAATGGAAAGAAAAAGAAATTGACCTCACTTCTTCACTCTCACCCTCCTCAACCGTTGACTCATGAAAAAGTCTTCGACCCTTTAATTTGCCGCTCTCAATAGCCTCCCTACGCTCTTGGAGAATCTCACGCGCCGCCACGTCATTATTATTCCTCCACGCTAATTCCGCGGGTGGTGATGATGAGGGCTCTCGTTGAAGCTCATACATTAGTTGTCTCGGAGATATGTCTCGTTGTTGGAGAATGATTGGTAGTAATTTTATATTGGTGGAGGCGTTAGGGTCATGATATTTGCGTGAACCTGTTCTTGTTCTTCTTGTTGACTTAGTAGTAGATTCCTTAAAGGCGTGCCAATCTTGTTCTAGTTTCTTGTAAAGCTGGTGGAGTTTTCTTGTTTCTTTTCCTTTTACTCGGAAGCTTTCCATGGTGGAGGGTATGTGGGGACGTTACTCTGTTCTTGTGTTCTGTGTTTGATCTTTTTCTCCCCTTTTCTTTTTTTTCCTTCTAACTGCTTTTTGGTTCATCCTCTCATCCCAATCTCATAATTTTGTGGGGTTCTGTTGTTCTTTGAAGGATGCAAAAAACTCAAATTAGCGGGCTCAATTTGTTTTCAAAGTGGTGAGATTATGGCGGAACAGAAATTAATCACGTCCTGTTTTTCAAAAAAATAATAAATAACTTTAAAAAATTAAACAGATAGATTTTCGAAATAATTAGTTTGGATCACGAGAATCTGTCTAGATTTTCTTGACCAAAACAGCATCAATCGGATCCTAATTTAAAGCACCCCACAGTTATTATTATCATGTTTATCCGTATCTATACCTATATATAATGAAAACACATCAAAATAATTATATATTTGGTATCCTATTTTTGTTTTAATATTATACTTATGTAACTTATTTTTTAAATTTTAAATTTAAACAAAACACATTTTCTCTTAATAATAATTAATTAATCTATATCTATATATAACCAATCAAATTTATACAATATACGATTTTCATATTAAACAATTAAGCAATAATAGAAAAAACAGACAGACAGACACTACCATGTTTGTCTGTATGCTAGTCTCTAATAATTTAATCAGCCCACTATAATAATCAGTCCACTATAATATGTTACTGAGAACATGTATTTAAATGACTTTGCAATTAAGTCATTAGAATTGGATTAGTGGTAAAAGATTTGAGTAGTAACCACGAAGTCATAGCTCATAGGAGTTCAATTAAGAAAAAATAACTTTTCAACTTGTATATACTTTGTTCAATTAATAATTTCATTTTTTTCTTTAAATTATTTTTAGTTGTAATCCAAGCAAGAAAATAAAACAAATAAATAAATGTTAAAAACGTGAATCCAGTATAATCTAACCGTTTTTTTTTTTAAACAACTGCCATCCCCCCCGCCCCCAAAACACATAACCCGGGGGTTACTGTCAGCCCTTTTCGATTCAGGTTACAGGGTCCATGCTTCTATGATTGCCATTTTTTTTTCATGACAAAAAAAAATGATTGCGTTTTTCCATCACTTCTTTTAATTATTATTAACTTTAACAACAGACACTACGATTACCAGTCCCCCACCACCAGGTTTTCTGAGATGAATAACCTAGGCTAGTTGCTAGGCACCTGTTTGGATGAATTATTTTAATGAGTGCTTATTAAAAAACTTTTTTTTGATGAATGCTTATTAAAAGACTTATTCCAAAAACAATGATGTCCAAAGTTTTTTTTCATAAGTATTTATTCAATCCGAACTCACTGAAGATCTAGGTGAATCAATTTTAATAAATTTAATTTTAGGAGTGCTAGATGGCGTGAATTGTGTTATACAAAATGAAAATGAATCAATAGACGACTAATAGAAAAAAAAAAAGATAAGAGGGAGAGAGAGAAAACACAGGAAGAACAAAATTTAATCAGACGGTTATAAATCACTTCGTCCCATTTTTGTGTACATAGCAGTCGTGCCAAGAAGCTTTTTCCATTTAATTTTTGGTATTTCTGATTTTTTTTTTACTTTTTGCATTGATTTTCAAGATTTTTTTATAAATTCAGAAATTCAACCCATTTAACTCATCAATCTAGGGTGGATAGAGTCAAGTTATACTTTTTACAACATACTAAAAGAGGGAGTAGAATTGGATTGACTCATGAAATAAAAAAAAAAGAACTGGATTGACTCACACCTTTTTTACCAACCATGGTGAGCTAGCCATTCTAATGATTTGGATTGACTTATTTTCATGCTGAATGAGTTGGGCTAATTCACTTTCCACCTCTATTTGCATTGTCAATGTCACATAAATATCTGATTTTAAATACTAGTAACTAAGCACACCCAATGCCAGATTAAAATTCGAATATATGGAAAGTTGAAATTATTTTTTTTTGCTCAACAAGTTGAAAGTAATTTGAGATTATTAAAACGAATGAAGTCTCCACCAAAAAAAGAATTAAAACGAATGAAGAGTGTGCATATATACAAATGATACGTATGGCCCAAGCCAACGTTACTCATGGAAAGATTTCAGTACTAAAAGGGGGTGAAGCCGGGTTTGATCAAGTTGGGCCCAAGCCAACGAATTTAATTAATTCAATATAAATATTTAGTAAACATTTGATCGAGTGTAAAGGCATGTTTTCTAAGCTAGTGGGTAATAGTTGACCAAAAAAAAAAGCTAGTGGGTAATAATAACCATAATTTGTTATATCGTAATTTTTTATTGAGTTGAGTTGAAACATAGAAAAACTTATAAATTTGTGTAGATTTTCTTATAGTATAGATTTAAAGAACTTTATTATTATGAAATTTTACTAATGTTAGTTACATTATAATTTGGGTTAAATTATTTTCTAAGTTCTTATAATTTCATTACATTTTTAAATAGTCTATTTCTATATTAAAAAACCATGCCTCTAACCGGACTGGCGGACACCTATATAGTATCTTAGAAATTTATCTCCCTAACTAGACACGTGTTAGCATATGGGCTTTCTCATAGAATCTCACGCTTTTTCAAAAATATAATAATGAAAAAAATAAAGAGAAAAATAAATAGAGAGGATCTCAACTCCTTAACACTTCACACACTCTTGAGCTATGGGAATTAAAACTTTTGAAGGTTTGGTTACATTTTCATTAAACTACTTTAATTTATTTATGATAGATTATTTATTATCATAATTTACCAAATGAAAGTGTATATTATCGGAAATACTATATTTATATAAGACTATTAATGAACTAAAAAAGACAGAGCTGAACATTTAATAATTGTTCATTAATATCCAATAATGAACCAAAATACTATTAAGAAAACCGTAGTCAAGAAAATCAATGAATTTGAAATAATAAATACATAGGGATTTGTCTAATGCGGAAGGATTGGACACATATTTGAGGAGAGATTTTTTGGAAGATCGCATAAATGGAGAGTTTTGTCCGTTGCTAGCAGATGAGTTGGGTTGATGGATGTGGAAGGGGACACGAAGCTTACTAATACTTTATGAAATACGCACAGAGAGAGAGATTTTAGGAGTAAGCAGTTACTTTGGTCCATTAAAGTATTATGCGGTGTCACTTTGACCTTTGATATATATAAAATTATAAAAAGGTTCTCTATTGTCAACGGTTTGTCATTTTAGTCTCTAAAATCGATTATTTGCTATTATTTTGGTAATAATTTGTAGAGACTAAAATGACAACAAATAATTACTTTCAAAGACTAAAGTGACAAAAAATTGTCAGTTGAAGACTTTTTATAATTTTATATCTATCAGAGACTAAAATGACACCGTCTAATAGAATCAAAGTAACTATTTACTCGAGATTTTACTCTTTATTTCGTTTCCTGGAGTGGTGGCAATGCAAGCAAAGGAAGTTAGTACTTGGGTTGGGAGGGAGGGAGGGAGGTTGGTCCTACTGGCAAAGGAAAATGGCATCAGCAGGCAGAGCTGCCACACTGACTTTTGGTGGTTGCAGATTTAAAGCTCTTGTCCATTTGTCCATTGTCAAGACACCTTTACCCTTCATTTTCATTCTCACCATTTCATCCTTCATATTTCACTACTGAACTTAATCCTCTTTTTTTTTTTGCTGTTAAAATTCAAATAATTTAATTAATTAGTATTTTATTCATATTATTTGATTGGTATGAATATGTGTGTTTGACTTATTTTGAGAATTTTTTTTGGCAATATATGCAGCTTGTCAAAGTGGTCAAACTCTATTAAATTAGTCACACATGTGTTTGGTAAGTTATTGCCTTTAAAAGTTGGTTGATACAATAATGGATGAACTTGGTTATAACAATTGAGATATTTATAGGATTAAAATTACATAATCATGATATTTAATACCTAAGAGACTAAAAGTGCAATTAAATTATGTGTAAAAAATATTATGTAAGTCTTGTTCATCACATATGACCTGTGTTTTTTTTCACATGTAAATCATATTTTCCATGTATGACTTGCAAATCTCATTTTTTTTAATATTGATATGAAGTTGTACTTTTCATGTACGACTTACGATATTTTGGTATTTTTTCACTTGTATATCTAATGATTTTTTCCCCAACTTACAATAATTAGGATATCTAGCTTTCTAATGGTCGTCCAAAGTATCCCCATAAGTCTTTGAGACGATTACGAGACTAATTCTTGATTTGAGATAATCACACTTAAATTATAGTTTTTTGCCCCTCTTCAGATAGGTGTTATGCAAGATTTGAACTTAAGTCATTTCCCACAAACTCAAAATATGTTATTAACCTAAGTCGCACTTATTGTGTCAAATCAAATGATTTTGAAGTGGGACTACCCCGTCTTTGTAAAATAAATTCGATAGTTGCATTACGGTAAGATCTCAATGTGAATATATAGATGCAAGTGACCTTAAATATAAGTTTAATGGTTATACGCACGCTTGGCGTGGGAATAGATGCACTCTTTAAAATATGTAAATGAGCCAATCATTTTTCCTAAATAATGGGGCTAAAATCCCAAGTGAGTTAAGGGGTTGTTTAGTCTTGTTTGAGATTTTTTTATTGATAATTATTAAACAAATAATAAAGATAATAGAAGAAGCTATATGCTATCAATTATTTTTGTTATTTCTTTTTTTTTGTTATCTTATTTTTATTATTTCTTATACAAACATTTAAATATAAAGTATAAATTCAAAATAAAATAACACTTTTAATATACAATTATTAGTAGTAAAAATGAAAATATTTCCTCAAATATCGTTAAGCTGAATAAAGTGACCGCATCTATACTTACTTGCATGGCAAGGACAATAGAAGTTCAATTTTGACTCCTTATTATTATGATATGAATTTTTCATAAATAATTATTCAACACACACACGTACAATATCTGCCACGCATATTGAGCAAAGCAAACAAATGATGCATTGATGTTACCTGACCAAGAAGATGACACCTGACGAAGTGAGAAAGAACAGATTTTATAGCAACAATGTCTTAGATTTTTTGTGCACATTTGCAGAAAAATACTTTTCTAAAACATTGAATTAAATTATATTTCGACATTTAATAATAAATAAAATAAATACATTATTCTACAATCTATTATCTATTATCTAAATATTTATGAGTTTAATTTCTATGAACTGTCAGTGTAATTTTTTTTTACACATGTATCCAATCATATCTCACTCTGGTGCCATCTTGTAACAATATTTCCTAAAATATCTATATAAATATTTATATAGTGAGATCTGATTGGTTGTCTGTGTAAAAAAAATTTACACTGTCAGCATACTAATTAAATTCAATATTTATTAGATAAAATATTAGATAAGATGAAATGAAATGAAATGCATTATTCATCATATATATTTCATTCCTAGTGTACTGTATATAGAGTTAGAGTTATCATCATCTCTATTTATTTTTCTCTCTATTTTCTCCATTATTATATTTTTTAAGAATAAATAGAATAAATGACACTTTTCACTATATATGTACACCCTCCGGAATGAGTTATAGGCAAAAAAAATCTTGAATGATATAAGCAAATATTAACTACTTTCACACTATTTAATGAGTTCATCCACAACATATCATTCATTTAATGCAAGTTTTAATTTCAATGACCTCTTTTGTCAAGGGCATTTTAGGGAATGAAGTTTAATTTTTAATGAAATCAACAAAATTAAATGCAGTTAACTAATATTCTTAATTTGCATGAATTAGTTACTTTTTGTTTATATATGAGTCCAGAGTAATATCACATTTAGGTCATTTATTTTCTCTAAAAGCATAACAATGAAAAAAATTGAAAGAAAAAGAAATGGAAAGGATCCTAACTCCTGTATATAAGGAGGGCCCATGAATCCTCTCAGAATCATAAATACTGAATATGCAGTCCCTACACCACATATCAGCGATTGCAGATTGGAGACATAAGGAGTAAGAATGATCACATGCTCGAGGTTGTTTGGGCATATGAACGTTTCATGGGGGTCTCATTGTTGTTGTGGCCGAAATAAGCAAAGCATCTAAAACCTGGAGCCCTCAGTATTAATAACGGACGTCTACTACAAGGCCCACCAGCAGGAGTCATCATTGGCGTGCTCGCAAGAAACTCCACCCCACCATAACTATTCGACACGACTATACAAATATAGAAATTTTTACTCACAAAACTCCCTCTAGCAACTAGTAACTAGTAATAATAATTGTTTTTAATTTTTTTTTGTTTAATTGCAATTTTCATCTCCAATGATTGTGCGAGTTTGATACCCAACTTTTAATAGTATGATTTTGGTTCTCAAGTATTGCAATTATTACAACTAAGTCCCTCCATCAATGTGTTGTTCAATTTTTTTAATACCAAGAACATATGCAACACATGTGAAGTTGATTTGACACTGATTTTGGACCTCTTAGCACTAACGACGTGACAAATACACTCATATTACAATTTTTCAACAATTTGTATCACGTCTATTAGTTGGTTTGCTTTGAGAAATTTTCTAGCAATACGCACCCACCAAGTGGCACGACTCTGTCAAATCAGTTTCATGTGTCCAGCGTAGGTTTTTAATGTTAAAAATTGAATGACACAATGACGAATTTAATTATAACAATTGAAATAATTGGAGACCAAAATTGCACAATTAAAACATGTGGACCAAAATTACACAATGCTAGTTCCTGGAAACAAAAGTGTAATTAATTATTTATTTTTAATGGGAAATGAGAGTGGGAGCTCAGCTGAGATTTCAAATTTGAAGTGTTTTGGTTTGTCCACACTGGGTGGCAGGGGGGTGTGGGCCTTGGGCTAGCTATATGTGGTACACTACAGTTGCTATTTTTAATTAATTTCTTAAATTTCCGAATTCCATCGGTAAGTAAATAGTAATAATAAAAACAAGAAAGAAAAGAAAAAGGAAAAAAGAAAAAAGAAAAAAAAAAAAGAAACCCAGGGGAAAGACATGCCATGAAATGTGAAACATAATGCCACATGCCTTGTCTTGAGCATCCATTCCTTTGTACTTCTTTTTCCTGACTCATAAAAGTTGAAAGCAACCAACAGCCTGTCCTTATTATATCCATCCTCCTTTCCTTTCTCTCTCAAGCTATCCATGCTTGGAAAGGGAAGGAGCCCTATATTTGGCAAAATAATAAAAATTACTGTATTAAAATAATATTTGGTTGAAGAGTTGAACCTTGTAACAAGGAGCAGCATATCAATATCATCAATCCACCCTCCTCCTTTTTGCCTTTCAACAACTACACTCTTCTTCTCTCTCAACTTTCAGTACATTATCCATTCTCCTGTGTGTGTGCACAAATCCAACAGGTATGGTTTTAAGGGATTCCATTTCTCACTCTCACTCTCGCTCGCTCTCACCTAACATATACAGTACTCTCCCTTTCATTTAATTAAAGTAAAAAAATTATAAATATAAAAGAAAAGTGAAAAAAATAGTTTTTTTTTGCTCTTGTTAATTTTACTATTCATTTCACTACATTGGGTACTCACGGAATCCATGTCAGGCAACGAGTGGTCGGTGAAGGAAGAAGTAAGCATCCTTTTCTGCTGCAATTGTCTGCGAGAGTATACTCTCTTCCTTCCTTCTTTTCATTGAGTAGTATTTATTGATTGATTTATCCTTCTTTTTTTACTTTCTTTCTATTTTTGTGCTTGTCGTTGCTTCATTGCTATCTTGTTGTTGGGTAACCTGAATTTTAGGTTCCAGTTTCCCTGGACCTTTTGGCACTTGACTGACACCTAGGTAGTCATTAGTCAAGTCTTTTAATTATTATTATTATTATTATTAATTATGCACATTTAAGTTTTAATAACCCTTTGATGCAGGTTTCTTTCTTCCTAGTACGGACATAGACTTCTCCAATGTGTTTTGTCTTATAAGTGTCTGTTCTAATTTGGATTCTTAATTTCAGTTAGGTTCCACTTTTGGTCTGTTAATTAGTGTCCCAATATTAATGCCTTGCTCACTGCTTAACTTTTGTTTTTTGTTTTTTGTTGCCTTTCATGCAATTGTGAATCATAAACATATACAGAAGGTAACCAAACAAAGAGGGACTTTGAAGAAGCAGAGCTGAAAAAAGTGTTTTTAATTCATTTTACTACTTTTTGTAGTAATGGACTGGAATTTGAAAGCACCTTCTTGGGATTTGGGGGATGTGGATGAGGCAAACTTACCCAACATGGAAACAATGGATGAATCAAGCAGATTTGGAGTGTATAGAGTGAAAGGGGAGTTTTCTGTTGACTTGAAGCTTGGTCAGGTGGGGAATTCTGGCCCTGAAGTTTCAGCACTACCCCAAATGCACAAAGATGCTTCTTCTGCTGCTGTTGTCTCCAAAATGGCACCCCCAGCTCCTTCAGGGTCTTCTAAGAGAGCTAGAGCCATTAATAACTCAACAGTGACAGTGTCATGTCTTGTGGATGGGTGCAATTCAGATCTTAGTAATTGCAGAGATTATCATAGGCGCCATAAGGTCTGTGAACTCCATTCCAAGACCCCAGAGGTCACAATTGGTGGCCTCAAGCAAAGGTTCTGCCAACAGTGTAGCAGGTGTGTATCATAATACATATATTTGAGTGTGTTGTTCTTTTCTTAATTTGCAATTTAAGTTATTTTATCTGAGCTCTAGATTATTGCTTGCTTGTAATTTCTCCTATTAGTTAATGCCTTTTTTCTTCTCTCCCTTTTTTTTCCTTTTTATTTTCATTGTAGTCTTGATTTTCAGTTGCAGACGTATGTTTGAGCCTAAAAATATGTTTGCCTAGAAATAATTCTATAATTATTGGGATCAAATTTACTTTTACAATCTTCTAACTGAAAACCAAACATGCACTATGTCATTTGCATCCCTGTCCATTGTTCATGTTAGCTTCACAAGTACTCTTGTTTGCTATGGGAATTATGACTAGTCAAGAAATCACTTTCTTTTGCTTTCTGCTACCTTTAGCATCTTAATTAGCGTTCTTCAGCATACCTGTAAGTAAAAAAAAAAAAATCTTTACCCAAAAAGAATCTCAACACATCCGAAACCTGGCTCCACTTTAAAATTTTACACACGCATGTCTCATGCCAGAAAACAACACTATTTTATGTTATTTCTACAAATAGTGTTCTATGATTATAAATCCCTTGTTCTTATGTTTTATACTCGATGGATGGCACATTCTTACATCATCTTACAAGTAGAATCTGATAGTATCTAAGTGCATAGAGCACAATTACAGAAGTTTTCATAGAATATCTTACAGAATGACTTGGCTGGGTTGGTCTGTTAATAAACCCTGTACTTCTGGTGAATCCATAGTACATACTTTTCACTCTCCTTATAATAACTTAGTTTCACGTGCATTTGATTTTATTTGCTTGATTCCATGTCATATTGCTGTGATGTCTTATACCCTGAATTTTTCCCTTTTGTAGGTTCCATTCTCTGGAGCAGTTTGATGAAAGAAAAAGAAGCTGCAGGAAACGCTTAGATGGACACAACCGAAGGAGAAGAAAGCCTCAACCAGAACCTCTCACGCGACCTGGTAGTTTTTTGTCCAATTACCAAGGTTAGCCTTCTAGTCAATTTCTACCGCATTATCTGAGTGGACCCCCATATATATGCCTATATTTGATGCAGGCAATAGCTATTAGCTAAAAGATGCCCCACATAGGTACATAAATTTTCAAAAAGAGTAAGAAGCTTCATGTGATAAACACAATGCACTTAGCTAGATGAGTGCGCTGCCAATGTACCTGAATGGCTGATTTTGGTCCATTTATGTCCACACTTATGGCAATCTAGTGGCCACTAAAATAACATGTCGGTACATAGACCAAACAATAAGATTTTGCTCATGACTACCACTTATAACAAAATTGTCTATTTATGAAACTAATGACATCATAATATCTTTGATGCCTCAAGTATATCTTTGTTTGGAAATTTTTGTAAACAAGACTGTCAAAAAAGACCAGTTACCCAATTCTCTCAACAAACTTGCGGTATATGTTGTCTCCAAATTTCTCATTCATGTACTGCATATACTAGATTTTTATCTTTGAGAAAAGTTTTCCCCAAAGGGCCGGCTGAGGGATAAGGCGGTCAAAGCTCTTGCTTTAGATCCATTGGTAAAAAACTTTACTATTAGTATTTATAAAACTAAATCATTTCACTAGTGGCTTTCTTAGCACAGTGGTGACTAATGCTGCTCAGCCCCACTTCAAAGTTTATTTTAGGCCTAAAAATATGTTGGGCCGGCCTGAATCCCCTTCCCCATATATACCTTCATGAATTGTCTAAAAATTTAACTGCTACCATTTTTCAGGCACCCATTTGCTACCCTTCTCAAGTTCCAGTGGCATGGTGAACCCCTCTTGGAGTACTGGTGGACTCGTTACTTCCAGTGCTGGTGGTATAACTAGGATGCACATCCACAATAACCAACACCAACAAGTGCATGTGGTTGATCATAAACAAGATCTTTTCCTTGGAACAACTCCAACCAGCTATAGAGATCAAGGGAAGCAACTAGCATTCTTACATGGTGATCACAACACACTCAATAATCACCAAAACCCAAACCCACATCTCCCTGTTGCTTCTTCTGTGTGCCAAACACTTCTCAGGAGCAGTCCTTTGTCATCAGAAAGTAGTTGTGGGAACGTGAGAAGCAAATTAATGTTCTGTGATAATAATAATAATAGCATAACTAGTTCAGTCCAGGACACTCCTTGTGCTCTCTCTCTTCTGTCATCATCATCACAGACACATACACCTGGGAATGGTTTGAATCAAATGGTGCAGGTGCAGCCTCATCACTCGATGTCCCTTATGCAACCCTTAGGCCTTAGCCTGCATGGTAACAACATCTATGAGTCCATGGAACGAGTCTTGGTTCACAATGGGAGTGAGAGTGATCACCATTGTTCCTCAATGTATAACATGGGTTCTGATGGATCCCAGGGCAATGATGCCCCTCAACTTTTCCCCTATCAATGGGATTAGTAGAGAATTTTTACAGTTATAAGGATGCATTCATCCTTTGTCTTTACCCACGGACTGCTTAATTGTGATCCCCCCACCCCCTTTTTTTGATGAAAGTAATGAACCATCGTGAAATTTATATCTCTATCTTTGGGAAAAGAAAAACTCAACGACAATTATACATATGATTCAAAAAAAAAATGGGAATGGGAATTATATACAAAATGCCACCGGCAAATGGGAACACCACCTGGCAAATGGCAATTTCAGCTATCAACTATCAACTATAAGCCTATAACTATAAGCTAGCTTATAAGCTATCAGCTATGACTATAAGCTAGCTTATAAGCTATTGTCTATTTCATCAGTTATAAGCTACTTTATCAATTATTTTTGCCGAACAGAGCTTTACTCTCTCAAATAGATCTATTCAACTTGACTTGAATTAATAATTAAAAATTAAATATGACTTTTGAATATAAAAAATATTAGAAAAAAAAGACACCAAATAGGTATTCGACTCTAACTTATGTTTTATAATCAAAATGAAATTCACTTAACATAAAAAAATATTTTTGAATATATTACCCATTTGGTACCTTTATTACAATGAATGCATGATTTTGGCCAACCAATTAGGCAAATTTAATCTCTTAATTTTAAAAGATTTAATTGTACTTTTAGTTCTTGTAATATAGTGTTTAAGCAATTTGATTTCTATATTTCTAAGTGCTCTTTATTGTCCATACATTTTCCAAATTGCATACTATTTCTCAAATTGTGTAATTTTGGTCAATCGGTTAACTTGCCATGTGAATGTGATGTTAACATAGTTGTTGACGTGGTTGTGAAAGAAAATGATAAAGGAGATCAGCCCAAGTATAAAAAAATTACAAATGTTCAGTGTATAAAAAAGGACAGCGCGTTAGCGCATTAGGAGTCGAACTAGGAAATCACATATGCATTAAAAAGGTTATTCATTAAGGCAAAAGTTGGTTTTAACACGTGTGAAAAATGTGTTATATAAAGAAAAAAAATTTAAAACAATTTATTATTTTTATTAAAACAAAATGTTAAAATTCTTAAATGAGAATTTTAATAAATATTTTTTTTAAATACATTGATAGTAAAAAAAATTATGATGGCCAAGCCAGATTTACTTAATTTTGATTTTAAAAAAACTCCAAAACATTGCATCCAGAATCCAATCTATTTAATAGAGAATCCAATTGAAATTCTCAATATAGGTAACTTTCTTAATAATAATAATACTAATTAAGTTGGAAGCACTAATTGATTTTCAGGGTAGGAACACACACATGTACACACATCGCTTACCCCCACGTGTTCTATATAAGCCTGTAATCGACCACCTTGTAAAAACAATATTGTCACCAACCAATAGGGATATGAATATGATGGCTGACAAATTAGAAGGAATCGATTGCTTAAACGATGACATTATTCAAAACATTCTGGCCAGATTGCCAGCCTTGTCCTTTGCAGCTGCTGCTTGTGTTAGCAAAACTTGGGACCGTGTCTGCTCTCAAATCCTCTCTCGTCCTAAGCTTGCCTCAGCTCTCTCTCTTAATCCTTCTCTCATTGTAAGTGCACTCCCCATCATTACCCACATAAGGACTATTCAACATTTTTCTTATATATGCCCATAATCGAAATGTCAAATTATATATATATATATATCATTGACTTATATATACACTTTGAGTTTGTGTTTTCGCCAGTGGATTAATTCTTTGGTGTTTGTTTGTTTTTGCGATTAATAGATTGCTGTGGATGAGGTTCTTGAAAAGGTTCTATGTAAGCCGATTCGTCCAGACTTTGCCATAGCTTGCATTAGTGAAGAATATGGCTTGACATTGGCTCACCAACGGGTATATATAAATATGATTTAGTTCAGTTATATCAAACGGACCGAACTCATGGGTATCCGTCCGAATCCATCCCGACTTTGACGGGAAAATTGTTTTGATCGGACTTGGACTTGGATTTGGGTTCGGGTTTTTCCTCGCTTTTAAAAATGGGGGTCGGTGACACGGAAACTAATATGGCCCTCAAACCCGTCCCATACATTTATTTCACTTAAAATATAATATTTAATGTATTAGAATTATTAAAAATTATTTTTAATAAATAATTATTTTTAATTATTTATTTACTCATTAATATTTATCTAACAAAATATATTAAAAAAGAGTATTGAATTCCCTTAATTATATTCAAACCAAAAAAATAAGAATAAAAAATTGGATTATGAAATATTGGGGCTGGGCTAGTTTTTTAATTCGGGCATGGACTAGGGGCAAAGTTAGGGGTCGGGAACAGGGATGGAGAATGTAAAACCTGCCCGTCTTACCATACTTAGTTATGTGTTATTTTTGGGAAATGTGTTCCCTATTTGCCTTGCATATATTATATGTTATGGAAATATTAATGTTCCATTCTCACTAATTACTGTTATATATCTCATTCTGGTTTGTATATTGGATATAATTAATGTAGCTTACTCAAGCACTTGGAGCCCGAACTCCATTGGTTACTCATGTATCCAATGGAGTGATGGGCATGGACGTTCTGACTAATGAACTGAGAGAGGTATGCTTTCTTTCTTTCATCTGGTATATATTTCCAATTGAATTACATTTTTGGAAGAAATGATGACTAATGGATTTTAGTAATATTCATAAAAATATATATAACGCAGGTGCAATGGGAGTATTTAGATTATAGCGGTCCTCATCCCCGTGATGGTAATGCAAATCGAGGGATTGTTTTGGTAGTTGGATATTTACCAGGAATGAAAGTTGATGCTATACCATTTTTTCATTCAAAAAGGGTAAGTTTTATTTCTTTAACCCAAAGAGGGTATGCTACGCAGCAAGCCAGGGTGAATATATATTTGATTTTGATTTTCTTTTTAATTTTTTTTCTCTATTTTTGCAATTTTTCATTTGAATAAATTAAAAAATTGCATGTCAGTCCTCAATATCATTGTGCAGAGTAAGGGTGTTTCATAAACAATGCAACCGGTAAATATCGAATCAAAAATAAAAATTTAAAAGTAATTTTAATTGAATTGGATTAATTCAGATTTAATTTTAAAAACCAATCTAATCTAATACAATTTGAGCATACATAATTTTGTTATCACCTCTAATCACAAAATCTTTAAGCAAATTATTTATGAATTTGTTCTCTTATATATATAGTATTTATTTATTCTATTCTCGGTCAATATATGAGAGTTCATCGCTCAGATAAGGAATTCCAATGAAATAATGTTTAAATTTGAAACCAAACAAATTAGATGATGAAATAAAATAAAATAAAATAAAATATAACCGCATTAATCGAATACTAGCTTTTTTTATCTTGAAAACAAATTAAATTCATTCTGCAAGCACCCTAATCCATATCATTGACTTGAGTATTTTGTCCTAATAATTATATAATAAAGCAGGACCCTGGAATTAGCATGATTGACTATGACAACTTCGTTGGACAAATAAAGGCTTGCACGGCTTCAGCTTCTGGCGATGAATTCCCCTCCGCCATTTTGATGT
Source organism: Glycyrrhiza uralensis (assembly GCA_030159175.1). Lineage (NCBI taxonomy): Eukaryota > Viridiplantae > Streptophyta > Magnoliopsida > Fabales > Fabaceae > Glycyrrhiza > Glycyrrhiza uralensis. Next base: position 48,237,654 of record BRZY01000005.1, read on the forward strand.
TTGGAGTAAGTTACTGTCGGGAATGCATCTGTGACATTTTCCTTCGAAATACTATATTGTTATGAAAAATATTTTTTTTTTGATAAACATTATGAAAAATATTCTGTCACCCTGTGTTCCTATTCATAAATATTCACATGTTTTAACACGACACACCTATTCAATGACCAAAGTAACATACGGGAAAAGTGCCACTTGTCTTTTTTGTATACTCTGACATTAATTAATTAATTACTGATAGTGATAGTTAACATATTTTTTGTTTTTTGTAGGATCTTAACAGTGACGTGAATTCCATTGTTGCAAAAATGGGTGAGTCACCCCTCTTGCAAGATCACTAACAAATTAATATCGCAATTCCCTTAATTTGTTTCATAGACATGATCATGATGACATAAGGACTTTGCTATATACGATGCAGATCATGCTATGCCAAAGGAAACGGCCATTGTTGGTGATGCTGGTGGGTGCTTTTTGTTCAATAGCTTGAACTACTCAATAACTAGTCCTGCTGATTCCTACATACTTGATGCAGTTGCTCTTGTATTTGCTAAGGATAAAGACAAGTTCCCTGGTACTTACTTATATAATAATCTTATCATTAAGTCCCACATTAGAGACAAGACTTAAATAGAAAATATATAATAAAGACAACTTTCACCTTACAAGTCAGTTTTGTAAAGATAAATTAAGTTACTAAATTGAAGATGCTAAATTCTGAGAGTTTTTGTTCATCGGTACTTGTGTACATATATATAAATCAACCCTCATGGTTAATTTGTCTTATTAATTAATCAGATGTAGGGGAAACTCAATTCCATGTTGCAATGGCTGGGGGTTTAGTGCCATTTGGGCCCCAATCTGAGGCGATTGCTGTGGGAATGGGACCAACAAGTAAATGCTCTTGGCTCTGTGCTAAAATCGAAGGACTTGATGTAATTTTGAATATAGAGGATGTCATGGAGACTATGAATGTGATGGTATGTTTGTGTTTCTAATTATTATTGTTTACGAAATAGCTTTTGAACTGTCTTAATTCATTCCTTTATTTAAAGTATTGTTAAATTGTCCCAATGCAGGTTCATGATCAAATTCTTGGTTTGTACATTGCCGTAACTCAAAACAGAGTACACTACTCTAGGGAAAGTCCAGGGTTAACCACATCCACGGCTTTCTATAGAGTCTTAGGGTAAGATGTGTGGATTTCCTGTGTTTTCTCATGTAGTGAGTATTTGGTTTCATGCTAAGAAATATTATAATGATTTTAGCTCTTGTCAACCGTGATTTTCGTTAATATAAAAGATGTTTGGTTATTTTTATAGATAAAACTGATATTATATCCAAATCTCGGTTTGATGACAAAATGTAACTTTTGTGTTAGATTAAAAAGTCCAAAAAAAGTTTGATGAATCACTAAATACTTATAAAAACCTAGAGAGATAGATAAAAGAGATAGGAGTGATAATGCAACAGATGAGTGATGTGATAAGTAGAGATAAATAAAAAAAGATGCGAGTGTTAAATAAGTATTGAAAATGTGTAGAAGTTTAAAAATCAAAACTAAAAAATTTACAATAAATTTTACCTCAAATTTATTTTTTAAGTAAAAAATTCAAATATAAATAACTTAAAATTCAAACTTTAACTATATAATTATATTCATTTAAAAACACTTTCATCAAACACTCCCTCAAACACATATGCAACTTTCACATGTGATATTACAAACACACAGAAAAGATTGCCTCTTTTTTTTTTTTTTTATCATCTCGTAGAAAACAACCTCATGAGAATGGTTTTTCTTGATTATTACAAACAGGGGTGAAGGTCCTTTCTTCTTCGTTGAAGGTGTTGGCATCAAGCCTGGTGATTCCTTCATATTCTACCACAGAGACCTGGAAACCGCAAACACCACCAATGCCATTACCTTTGATAATCTAGAGATCTTAAAGGAGAACACAAGTGATGGTGTATTTGGTGGTTTCATATTCTCTTGCCATTCTCGTGGCGAATCATACTTCGGAGAATCTGATGTTGATATCACTCCATTCTATAGCAACTTTCCCGGGGTCCCACTTGCTGGGGTGTTCTGCAAAGGCGAAATTGGGCGTGGCTCTTCAGCCTATATCACACAAGAGGAGTACGAGGAACAAAGTCCTCGTCATTGTTGCATTCATGCTTGCAGTGCGGTTTATATGGTCATGTCTTATGTGCCTGCCCCATCTGTGACCGAATAAATAGAATCTATTGATCCTAGGCTCTGATCTCTACAAGGGCTCTCTCTGTCTGAAATAAGTTCCTATGATATTTTTGTCATTTTCTTTTGAGAGAATAATACTATGCTATGGTTTAGAAATTGAATATCTGTTACCTTCAAAATTAATGGCTAAATAAAGGTTTATAGTGGTTTCATTATTGTGTTAAAATATTTGTCACTATGATATAAATCTTCATGTAAAACATCTTCTGAATTGAACTCAGCAGTTATGATCATCGTTTACACAATCCGCCCCAAACATACTCGTATAATTTCTCTCTATTTTCATTTTATCCTTTCCAAAATATTATTGCTTAAATTTAGTCAATAAATTTATATTACTCCCTCCGTTCCTTTTTCTTTGTCGTTTAAGGTTGTTTCACTATAACCAAATAATCAATTAATTGATAAAAAGTTTCCTATTATACCCTTATTTATTCACTACTTTATTTGTTGGGAATAGTAATTAGTCTTTGAACTCTCAACTATGCATTAATCAATTTTATGAAAAATGTAAAAAATAATTAATAAAATTAAAGGTATAATTGTCAAAATATAACCTTAAACTATTAAAATAACAGATAAAAATGAACAAATTTTTTCTTAAAATTTGACAAATAAAAAGGAACAGAGGGAATAATAATTTGTATATCCATGTTTACTCAATAGACCTTTTTTTGTTTTGAATTTGATGCAGTGATTAATCAACAAGAAAAATATTTTGTAGATACTCATTGGGTATCTACACCCAAAGAGATAAAAAAAATATAAGTAAAAGAAATGATATACGATATAATACGATAAAAAGAGATAAATAAAAAAAGAGATATTAAATAGATGACAACATTGTTGGATTTTCTATCTATCGGTATTTATTCAACAAACAATAGTTGTCAGTATTGGGAAAATTTGACAAATATCTTTTAGAAAAGTTGACAAAAGGGAAAGTGAAGGAAAAATGATGAAAAAATAATTGATTTCTGCCGCCAGTATTGGGCCAAAGCAAAATGAGGCTATAGCCCATGTGCGCAATGTTAAAGCGGTGCATTTTGTCCGAAAACACTGAAAGTGTGATGCTCTGTGTTGGTGAGAGTTGAGAAGCTGAAACCACAATGGAGAAGGCATCGTGTTCATCATCAGCGAAATCGAGCACGAAGGGAAAACCTTCAGAAGATGCGATTATTGGTGTGGGGTTGCTGAACGAGGACCTTCTTCAGAACATTCTGACGAGGCTTCATGCCCCATCCTTCGCTTCAGCAGCTTGTGTTAGCAAAACCTGGAATTCCGTTTGCAATCGCATCCTTTCTCGTCCCAAACTCTCCTCAGCGCTATCTCTCAACCCTTCGCTCGAAGTAATTCCCCCTCTTCCCTTTCCCTTTACTACTACTAGCTCACCCAATTAGGTATCCATGAAGCTAGGTAAAAATTTAAAATACGGAGCTTAATTACCTTCAACTATAAAAATTTATTAAGAAAGTGTTTCCTGTTTTCATTTCCTATTTCTACTTTTAATTAATTATAAAACTGCAACATTGCTTTCAATCTGTTGATTCTGTTCCCTCATTTTAAAGATTTGTACATGAAACCGTGGAAACAATTTTTTGTTTGCTTATTCGGGTTCAACTATCTGCTTTAAGAGATCATAGAATCTGCATGTTAGTTATAGTTACTCTTTGGTTAACAGGATGCTGTGAACGAGGTTCTTCACAAGGTTCTGTCTGAGCCCATTCGACCTTATTTTGCCATTGTCAATATTGGACGTGGGTTCGAATCGTCCAAGATTCTGCAGCTTGTAAGGAATTGATACCTTTTTAATTTTTAATTTGCAAGCATTACTTTATTCGTATTATTATGCAACTGACTTAATGCCTGTGGTGCAGGTTAGAAGGAGGTTGGGGTTCAAAATTCCGGTTATTGTCACTGTCAATAATGGCATTATTGGAAGGGAAGCTCTTACTGATGAATTTAAAGAGGTTGAATGTTGACACTTGTTTCCCTTTTTGTGTGAGAGATTTGCTAAATTCGAGTAAACCCCAGGATGATTTGTGCAGGTCAAATGGGGTGCCCTTTTTAGTGGCATTGACGACGTGGAATATGCGAGGCATGTGAATGAAGGCATAGTTTTGACGGTTGGCTACCTTCCAGGATTAAAAGTTGAAGCTATACCGTTACTACGACCGCCAAAGGTAACGGAATATATTTAAGAATTTGGACTTTTCACACTCAAAGTGAATGTGTAAGAGTAAGACATTTTGAAAATTAATTAATACCTATACAACCCAAGGTAGCCTCGTGCAAAAGGTGCCCTTAAGCTGCCAACTGGTTTTAATAATGCCTTTTGGCAAGAGGAGGCTTACTGAAGATAGCTGTGAAGAATAGATAAAAGAAGGAAACTGTATAATTTTTGGATATCTCTACATTGATTTTCCGTATAAATTAACTACTCAAGTTACAAAACAAAAGAGTCCCAAAGATTGACATTGTTTATTTAACATTGTGACTTTTTTACCCTCTGTAGAATCACAGTTAGCAAGTTAGATTGGCTAGGTATTTAGTTTTTTTTTTTTTCAGTTGTAAATAAATAAGATGCGAAAGCCGTGCCTCATCCGAACAGAATGGCCTATAATAAGGCACCAGAGGTGTGTGCTTCAACCAGCCAAGGTGTATCAAACGCAGCCTAAGAAGGATCTCAATTTTTAATACCTTGCAACCAGCAAGAGGCACTACTCTTGCCTCACAGCTCCTTAATTGCACCTTTTTTCGTCGTTGACTATACTAATACTCTATATTAAATAATTTAATTAAGATAAGGCCATGCTTTATGCTTTTATAATTTGATAAAGTTATTAATTAAGAATATTTCTGACTCCAGGCACCTCAAGAACCATGGATTGATAGTTTTGTAACGGATATCAAGGAATATTCAGAATCTGTCTCCAGTCGCCAATTCCCTGTTGGGATTATATTGTTTGGAGTAAGTTAATAATTGCACACTTATTTACCAATGTTGATTTTATTTTATTAAATTTCTTTTTCATTACTTATACCATTTTTGGTTCTGTTCCTAACACTTTGATATGGCTGCACAGGATGCAAACAGTGACATGAAACTGGTTCTGGAGAAGTTGGGTGAGTGATACTTGTACACATGTATTTTGTTTTACCAATTGTTATTGTGTTTCTTAATTTTGCTTTTGATTCGTATTCTTATTTGCTCTTAAGGAAAAATTTAGGAAATTTAATATTTTCTCGGTAGAATATACGAGGTTTATCTCTTCATTTTTAATGTGTTATAGAAGAGAAAGGAGCGAAATGATTGGTAAGAGTTTATATACACAATGCTTTAATTGATTTGAAGAATATTAATAACTGCTTTTCCTATAATACTTTGTTACAAAATGTCTGTGGGATACATATGGCAATTTGATACTTGAATTTAGATGGGGTGACTGTGTATTTTATGTTAGTTCTGTAATTGAGGACATGACTTCAATTTACACCCTTCTGCCATAGGTCTGTGCTTGGTTTTATTCTTTGACAATGTCATGTCTTGTTCTATTTCAGATTATGCCATGCCTATAGACACAGTCATTGTGGGTGATGAGAGAGGCTCCTTTCTATACAAAAGTGGAAATAATTCTAGAAACATTTGTGGTAAAAGAGGGTTCGTAGAAGCTGTGGCTCTTGTATTTGCTCAGGACAGAGACAGGTCTTCTGGTACTTCTCAATTTCTTTTTTGGTAGCCCTTGCCATATCATGCATCTTATAAGTCCTTTATTTTATTTTATCTTCTTGCAATTTTTTTATAAGTCACTCATTTTTGTTACAAATTGATTTTGCTACAGGAAATATTAGATTTCATGTTGCATTCTCAAGTGGTGTTTCAGCTGTGGGTGCCAGATACAAGGCAGCTTCAGTTAGAACAAACAGCACTGATTGTTCGACATGGCTAACTGCTAGGAGGGAAGGGCAAATGCAACATCTTGACGGTCAGAGAATTCTACATGATATTAACAATCTGGTGCGCATTGTTTTTGAATATATTTTGAGTTTGGACAACACTACATATTCCTTACATTAAGGCAAAATTAATGTTTAAGAGTTAAACTACCAAGAAGGAATGTTTAATCTGAAGGAATATAGAAAGTTTAAATTATTACCAAGGACTAGTCAAATTTTATCATTTAGGGAGAAGGGCCATTAAATTTCACCTAATAGACAAAAATACCTGTATGAAAAAATTTGAAGTGGCTATTGCACGTTAATGAGTGGTTATTTCCAAGGTTTTCAAAATTGAGATCCTGCCTAGGATTGAGAGAGGGGGTGAAAGATCATAAATTATAAACTAACATGAACTGTAAGATCCTACCAAAAAAATAGCAGTGTATTTTAATACAAAATATGATAATATAATTAAGTAATGTGTAATAATATTGCTAAAATTCAAGTAAGAATTCATATATTTTTTGTGGTTATTGTATTATTAATGTCTCAATGTCTATATTATATTTGATAATAATTATCAAAAAAGGAGCAGAAAGAAAATATGACCTAAAAAAAAAGCAAAGATCCAAGAAAAGTTATATTTCAAGTGAAGGCCCAGAACAAGCCCAGCTTGTAGGCTTCAGACACCCCCCACCCCAACCCACAACAAAAAAAAGGAGCTTGAGATAGAGAAGTCATGGGTTTCAGCTGAATAAGAAATGGGTGCTGAGACAGATCACAGAGATCAAGGGTTTCAGCCTTCATTAGTGTAACCTGAGGGGCTGTAAACTTGAAACGCTGTGAGACAGCAAAGAGGAACACGGACTCAAACCTTTGACTGAACAACTAAGAGATGGTAGAGAGAATAGGTTTTGGGTGAGTGAGATCAGAGAGGGTTTTGACGCAATGAGAGGTCCAATGGTTGAGTGTTTTGGGTAAGTGATGGATTGGATGATTGTATTAGGTAAAATGAAGAAGAGTCTTGTTGGTTTTTTATCCCAGGTTGCGCAACCGAAACAAAGTTCTATATTAAATACATGAGGTTACGAAAGAATTTGCAAACAGCTGTCACTTATTGTCGACACACTAAGTGGCTAACAACAATTGATATTTTTTTTATTATAGATGATATTTTGAATAAATTTGCAAAATGGTATTGCTTTTTGTTGAGATCCACATTGGCCTAAGTAGTCCTTATAAGATTTGGGCAATCCTCACGTCTCGAGCTAGCTTTTGGGATTGAGATAGACATAGACCAAATTCTAAGACTTTCGTTGAGTGATTATTTTTTCCTACTGGGTTGTTAAGAATTTTTCCAATGACAATTTTTTATGGAGCAGTTAATTATTTTTGATGAATTGATAACAACAATAAATAACATTTTTCATTTGTAAAAATAGATGAAGTTATGTTTGTGGTTTTGTGAAAAAAGACGATGATGATAATATAGGTTGATGCTATCTGTTCATTTTTGTTTGTTTGTTTGTAAGGCTTCATATCATTTCAAAAGTTTTGTAAAACTAATTTGATATAATTTTTGTGCTTGTGGTTATTTTTCTCTTCTTTCTCTTTCTTTTTATGTTTTTCCCCTAACCTTAAAAAATGTGGCAGCTGGAAAATCATATTGAGGCTCCTGAGTTGGAGTTGTACATTGGGGTAATTAAACAGAGGAAATTATCCATTGGAGCAGAGAAGCCAATGCCAAGAACTTGTATTGCATATCATGGAGTTGTGGGGTATAATATAAACTCTTCTCTTTGTAGATTGTAGGTCTTCTACTATTTTATCAATATTAATTCTTGTCTGGATTTATTTGAAAAAAAAAATTTCAACAACAACAACAATCAAGTTTTGTCCCACAAAGTGGGGTCAGCTACATGAATCAATTGATGCCATAAAGTCTTGTGAAAAAGACCTATAGAAGCACAGATAAGAAGAGTAGAACAGATAGAGGATAGTCTAGTAGTGACTGTTAGAGGTAGAGGAAGACCAATGAAAACTATAGATCAAACCATTAAGCGATATTTAAAGGTAAATGATCTATCTTTGTACTTAATACTACATGGAAAAGACCCATAGAAACATCAAATAGGGGTGTTTGACTAGATGGATGATAGTCCAATAGCTAGAGATAGGGGAAGACCAATGAAAACAGTGGAGCAAACCCCACCTAGTGCATGACTGAATATTATGGCATCGTCTAATTCATATGACCAACTCTACCTAGTGGCAAAAGGCTTTTTAATCCCATTATTTCGTCCACTTTGCCATTTTTGGCAGTAGTTATTGATTTTGGCTTAACTAGATTAGGTAATATGTGATGAATTCCGGTTGCTTATAAGCTTATCAATCTGGTGAAAAGTCTAGTTGTCTATCTTGCTATCTTTGGGCTTTAGAAACATCCTAAGGTCGACCTGAGCCTCTGGTCAAATTGTCACCGTTGGTGCCATGAGGCTTAGGGCCATGTGTTTTCCCCCTCTCTCAAGTGACCCCCTTTTTTTCCCTATCCTCTCCCCAGTCTATTATTGTAAACAATCCTGTTCTTGAAAATAACGCTAAGTTTCCATGTTTTGTACAGAGGTGATGATGAGTATCTATACATTGATGGAATCGGCATCAAAACAGGAGACATCTTTCAGTTCTACCATTCAGATCCTAACGCAGCATTAGCTTCATTAACTGAGGTTCGTGATGCCTTCAACAGCATTAAGCTGGAAGGAAATTCCAGGAGTTTCAAGGGCGATGGAGACAATGCTAGTATCGACAATGTTTTCGGCGGTCTTATCTTTGCCTGTTATGGCCGTGGCGAATCGTTCTTTGAACGCCCTAATGTTGATAGCTCCCCTTTCTTGGAGAATTTTCCAGGAGTGCCTTTGGCTGGAATCTTTTGTGGTGGAGAAATGGTGCGCCCTTGCACCACTTTGATTGGTCAGTGTGAAGGAGCAAGCCCCGTTAGTTGCTGTCTGCATGTTTATAGCACTGTCTATTTAGTGATGTCATATGCTCCTCCCTCAGTGGAACATTAGATGCTGCCCATATTTTCCTTTTCACAAGTTGTACATTGCTAGTTTGAGGAGGGTGCCGTTTTGCCCTCTGCCATGCACATGGACTTGATTATCTTGTCGTTTCTCAGATAAATTACATGGTTATGGAATTTATGCTTTGTTATATGCAGTTATTTGTATGTTTACTATCACAATTTCATAACGCACTTGACTTCGCATTTTCTGAAGTCTTAAGTTCTAGGAGCGAAAAGTTCGACGAGATAGTAATTGTCTCTGTTCGTAATCGCGTCTTTGAAAAAAAAATGTTTGAAACTTATAAAATCACTTCTGAAACAACAGAACATGTTTATTAAAATCACTTTTAACTTTATTTAAAAAGGTTGTTGAACGTTTAAAAATTAGAAAGATCTAATTTATAATTATTTTAAGAATATATTCAAGATAAAAGGCATTTTTATAATAATTAAAGTTAGATGGAAAACAATTTATGTTTTATATCAAATATCTAAAAAACTGCTACTGATCTACTTTGAAAAGTATCTAAAAAATATTTTTATCAAACAACCCTAATTATTTACCGACCCACTTCAAATTTTAATTCGAATTTTTTAAATAAAAAATATTCATATAAAATCAAATTAATCCAACAATACATTTGCTGCTGCAGTGCGGAACTGAATTTGACAAATTACACCTAATCAGTTTCAGTTACTACAATTGTGCAATTTGGTTCTCTCAATTTTCAATTGATATTATTTATAGTTTAAGGGCTTCTTTGGATTGGTTTATGTAGAGTTTATCTGGACTTATTTACTAGCACAAGTTCTTGTCAGTGTGTTTGACAGAATTTATAAAAAACAGTTTATGACTAGTTTATAAGCTATTTTAGGCTTATTTTCATAAACTACCCTTATCAAAATAGCTTATAGCTTATATGAAATCAGTTTTACCACATTTTTTATTCAATTATAAAAAATAGCTTATACATAAGCGCTTATCATATAAACTCTTATGCCATAAATGTTTTAATAAACTATTTTTCTAAACAGGCCCTAAATCGATCGTGACTTGACTTTATTAATACTCCCTCTGGTCCAAATCTTTGATAGTTTTAGCTTTTTATTTTTGTCTTAAAATTTTGGTTGTTTTAGGATTTCAAGAGATAATTTATCACTTTTTTTCAACTATACCCTTAATATAATTAATAAGTTTTGAGTGGAAAAATAATTAAAATAGTTGAAAATGATGAATAATAAATATACTTATTTTAATTTAAAATTTATTCAATTAATTATTTCTTAATTTATATATCAAAACCTTAAATAATCAAAGATTTGAACAAGAGAGAGTAAGAGAAAATATCAAACAAAGACTTGATTAAAATATTTTTACCAAAAAAGTTTCTAAATCCGGCTTTTTGATCACTATAACATCTTTTTTTTTTTCTTTCCAATCTAGCACTTTTTTTTTATTTTTCAAATTAGCACTCTTTTTATTAAAATATTCATTTTTATTAATTATCAATTAATTAAATATTAAATATTAGTTTAAAATTGTAATTAAATTGTTAATTAATTAAATATTTAATTGTTAAATATTTATTAACCCAATTTGTTAACTAATTAATAATATAATTATAGAAAATAGCTCACATTTATTTAAAATTTAAAAATACAAATACAATATTAATTGTTAGTTTAAAAGTCAAGACATCAATGTCTCTGTTTTCGCACACTGATCGGAGCACCCTCATCTACTCCTTTTCTATCACAAAAGACATACATCAATGTCTCTGTCTCTACGCACTGATCGGAGCACCTGTCACAAAAGACAAAGACATCATGAATTTCAGGCCCTACACTATCTATGTTCGCATGTCATCGCTGCTTGTTCCCAAATTCACCACGACTACATGATATATGTGCCTCCCCAGTACACATTGCAAAATATATACAATGTTTACCGCAAAGAGTTCAAACCGGTGTCTCACCGTTCATATTGACCAGAATACAATGGAATTAAGTTGTGCCACAATCCAGCAATGCAGAGAGATCCAAATGGTCGTCCACAATCCACAAGGATTCGCACTGAAATGGATTAAACGGAAATAAGTCGTCATCCCAAGAGATGTGGACTGTGTTGAAATGAAGAGCATAACAAGAAAAACTGCCCTTACCGTTCTAGAGCTGATACACAGCAGTAAAAAATTTCTATAATTTGCATTTAGTTCACTTTTGTATCATTTCTGTTTTTATCACTTTTGTATTTGTATTTTTAAATTTTAAATGAATGTGAGCTATTTTTTATAATTATATTATTAATTAGTTAACAAATTAAGTTAATAAATATTTAACAATTAAATATTTAATTAATTAACGATTAACAATTTAATTACAATTTTAAACCAATATTTAATATTTAATTAATTGATAATTAATAAAAATAAATATTTTAATAAAAAAAATACTAATTTAAAAAATAAATAAAAAAGAATGCTAGATTGAGAAATAATAAAAAAAAATACTATAGTGATCAAAAAGCCCCTAAATGCAAGTCAACATAAGCATGCGTAATGGTTTTTGACCTTTGACTGAAACGGACTTTCATTCAGACAACTACCTCCCCAATTAGAGTGAAAAAAATTTCAGTCACATCACACGTGACAAATTCATTTTTAATAACGATTCCAACAAAAAAGGAATCGCTTACGTGTACGCCAACTACTGGCTCCATTCAAATAGCGTTAAAAAATTCTGATATCTCCTTTTTCACTTCTTCTTTTCTTCTCCAGGTTGCCTAGGGTTGGCTTCATTCTCTCCCCTTTTCTCTCCTCTTTCCCGCTCGCCGGCCGTCGGTGACCGGAATCCCAATTTTCCGATCATATTCAATTACGCTCCACTTGTTTTCTCTTCAAACTCCACCTCCTTCAATTTGGAACTGTAGCTACTAGCTAGCTGGTATGCGTTTCTTCGATTTTTTTATTTATATTATTATTATTGTTGGTTCTGTGTATTCGATTTGGTTTGAGGTGGATGGTGGTTTGGTTTGGTTTCAGCGATTAGAGTAGAAGGTAGAAGATGGCAAGTCAAAGCGGTTCCTCTCGAAGGAGTATTTCGTCTTCGAGGAGAGCCTCTGAGTCTGGGGCTGCTCGAAAATCTCTCTCCTCTTCGCGTCCCTTGTATGTTATTGTTATTCACTTCCCCTCTATCTTTATTTGGCGGATTATTATAAATATCGCTGCTTCAATCTGTGCTTGTCCATGCCCCTCGTTTAATAATTAAATGGCTAGTTTTGATTCCTAACCCCTTGTATTGTTATCCTTTTATCTTGCATATTTCTTGTTGGTTCCATCTGCTCTTATGTTTTAAGTGCTAATAAAAGTTTACTAACTTGAAAACGAAATTAGGAATTTAGGATAGTAGCTATTCTCGTGGTCTTCCTATGATTTCCACTTTTAGGAGAAGATATATTCAGGTCATTCGGTGCCATGATTGCAAGAGACTTATTTTTCCAAGTGTCGGTGTCAAACCAATGTGGTTTTGTGAAGTCTCGCTTAATTGGTTGGTTTACAATAATATTTATGAAGAACTCTGACCTTGATGGTTTACTGGTTTGGGGTCGGTTTCTATGCTTCTACCTACCATCAACTTCACGTGACGTGATTGGCACACTTCTTTAGTTCTCTACGGCAGTCCATATTTACTTTGTGTTTGTGGACTGCATAGAACAAATCTGGACCTTTGATTTCACAAAGTGAATATGGATTATTTCCAATTTCCATTCAAGAATTCCCCCTCTTTCCCCTTATAATTTTGACCGAGTTGTCAGTTACAGAGGTATTTGATCATGCCATGGTTTGTCTATATAAGAATCTGCATTCTTCAATCACATATGTTACAACAGATTAGTTGTCGTCTTAAAGGTTGACTAGAGAAGCTTGAATGTTTTTCATGAGTTGTTACTTGCACTCGATTAGAATAATTTTTTCGCAAAACTATGATAACTCGTGCTTAAGTATCTAAGGAGATAAATCGGTGAGGGTTTCATCAATTTAAATCATGGGACGAGGCCTTGATTCGACTTGGAATTGGATCAGGGGATTAGCAGGAGAGCGGACAGTGAAATCATTGCGACTTTCAAAGGCCCTGACAGTACCTGAAACAACATCTGTCTATGAAGCTTGCCGTCGGATGGCATCCCGTAGAGTGGATGCTCTATTACTAACTGATTCTAATGCTTTGCTCTCTGGAATCCTCACGGACAAGGTGTGACCCTGACTTCTTTTTCTAGCCAATTAACAAAAAAGAAAACAAAGTTTTGAGATGTCACCTGGATTTCTGGAGATTTAACATGAATATCTTCCTGTCCTATTTTGTGGTTAAAGGATATAGCAACAAGAGTTATTGCCCGAGAAATTAATCTTGAAGACACACCTGTTTCCAAGGTTATGACAAGGAATCCGGCATTTGTCCTTTCTGAAACTCTTGCTGTGGAAGCCCTCCAAAAGATGGTGCAAGGTCGGTAGTGTATATAGAGACATACTCAACTTTTCAAATTAGTTTCTACATGCTATTGTGTATCTTGCCCTTTGAATACATGGCTGGTATATATCGACAGGGAAATTCAGGCATCTACCTGTGGTGGAGAATGGAGAAGTTTTGGCTTTACTTGACATAGCAAAGTGTTTGTATGATGCCATTGCCCGTATGGAAAGGGCTGCTGAGAAAGGAAAAGCAATTGCAGCAGCTGTTGAAGGAGTTGAAAAACACTGGGGAACATCTACTCCTGGTATGTAGAATATTTCCCTTTTCACACTTAGCTCTTTGATTTCTAATGATGGCATGGAAAATATCATGATTGTAGTTAGGTTCACAGTTCCTAATAGCTTGGTTTTATTCCATACTAATTGGTCTTTGTGCAGACCCCAATTTATCATTCATTGATACTCTTCGGGAGCAGATATTCAAACCATCATTGTCCACAATCATTCCAGAAAATTCAAAGTAGGTAATACCTTCTTTTGTTTGAGTTGAAGAAAAGTTTACATCAAATTTAATTTGCCTGCATGTTTGGTTGCCAACCAAGTTCCTATATATAACAGAAAATGGCACTTTTTAGGATTGTAACAGTTTCACCAACAGACTCAGTTTTGACAACAACAAAGAAGATGGTTGAACTTCGTGCAAGTTGTGCTGTTGTGACAGTTGATGGAAAACCTCGAGGCATCTTTACGTAAGTTCCTAGCCATTAAACTCTCCAGCAGCTCAACAGTGCACTTTTTCTGAAAAGTTCCCTTTGCCTTTCCCCAATTGTCATTATGTATGCTTACATTAATTTTGATCAATTATAATCTCCATACAAATTTCAGTTCAAAGGATATCTTGATGCGGGTAATTGCACAAAATCTTCCTCTAGCATCAACTCCTGTTGAGAAGGTACTTTGTTTTATTTGTATGCTGTTTGGAACAAAATATTAACGTTTGTCCATCTTTTCTGTTGTTAGATTTTGCAAAATATAGGTCTATAATGTTTAGAAGCATGTGTTTTTTTTTACTCTCTGTTCCTTTTAATTGATGTTTTAGCAGAATACTTTTGTTCCTATTTTTTTGTAGTTGTAAAAATCCAAGATAGCATTAATTACTATTTTGTCAGTTATATGAGTATATCCATATCTTCACCTAATTAATTAATGAGAGATAATTGTGTATAGATAACAGATTGAAGAGTTAAGAAATTTAAAAGATAAATAAACAAGGACATTAACTGTATTTTTAATACATGTGTAATTACCTTAAACAACACTTAAAAAGGAACGGATGGAGCACCATGTTTTAGAAGAAAAAGTGGTCATTCTTAGTGGTCATCCTTGTTTCATTCCTCTTATTTGATATTTGATATATATAAACAAACAAAATATGCAGGTCATGACTCCAAATCCAGAATGTGCAGTAACTGATACACCAATTGTCGATGCACTTCACACTATGCATGATGGAAAATTTCTGCATCTTCCTGTGGTTAATAAAGGTAAAGCAATTATATATGGGATGGGGAAGAGGTCTATGCATCAATATCTTTTCTGATTTGGGTTTGGGTGGTTAAAAACAGATGGCATTGTAGTTGCTGTGGTCGATGTGATTCATGTCACCCATGCTGCTGTGGCTACAGTAAGTCAGGTATGTTGTTATCTATCTTAGACTGTGGAGTGTGGTGTACCCATTATTGTTGATTTGACCCTCTACTGGATCCTTGTTGCATGAAAATGGGATAAATGACTTTATGTATTGCTTTGAGCATGATTTTTGTTTGCAAAACTTCGTAACTTTTCATGCCCTTGATTTAGTTTTGCTGATATTTTTAAATTAAATGTAGCTTTGGAAGTACTGTCTATAACAATAGTGATGACTGATGAGTAGTTCTGTGATATCCATTTTAGTCCTAAACATGGCACTGATAAATGTGAAATGGCAAACACTTTGATACCAGAATTCCTTTTATATAAAAGATTTCTGTTATTTTTTTGGTAAACAATTTAATGGTGGTGCCATTTTCTCCCTCTAATTAGGTTGGAAACAACGAAGCTGCCACCTCCTTGATGCAAAGATTTTGGGATTCAGCCATGGCCTTAACTCCAAATGATGACGACGACGAAACACGAAGGTTATATGCATTGAAGTTGCTTGGATAATATTTCCAATTTTTTATTGTACTTACACATTATTGATTGTATACCAGTGACAACTCCTTTAAACTGGCTTCTGAGGGAGGAGAAATGGGGAGATCTGTTCCTTATCATTCAACAAGCATGGCCAATGCATTTTCCTTCAAAATACAAGATAAGAAGGGCAGAATGCATAGATTCACATGTGGTATGCAAACTATCATGTTACTGATCAGATCCTTGTCTGTTTTCCATCTATCTGTGACAGCAACAGCATATCAATGATGGTTTCAGTATATGCTCATATCTAACAAGTCTCACTTTTTTTCTATAAGCATAGCAAGTAATAACTAATAATTAATAACTATGTTGCATGTACATTGATAGGTAGGGCCATAGTAATAACAAATAACTATAAGCAAACTTGTCTGCTTATAAAAGAACAAGACAAGATAGGATTAAGAATGAATGCATTGGATAGAAAGTTGAGGTAGCACCTATGGTGGAAAAAGATGGAAGAATATCGCTTTAGATGGTTTGGACATGTGCGGAAAAGACCCATAGAAGCCCTAGTAAAGAGAGTAGATTAGATGGAATGTAGTTCACTTCAATAGTCAGAGGTAGGGGAAGACCAAAAAAACTATAGGTCAGTTAAACCATTAAAGCAGGATTTAAATTTAAATGGTTTTTTCACTAGACATGATTTACAATACATCATTATGGAGTCATTTGATCTATGTGGCTAAGCTCACCTAGTGGGAAAAGATTTTGTTTGCTTGGGTTTTTGTTTTGAATAAGTAATGGATCTATCGTTTTTTTCTGGGAGGGGGTCCATAATTGTTTCTTCCTTTTTATTGGATTGCTGGTTTTCTTATTAAGATGGGTTTCTAGATGTGTTTCTTGTTTTTCTTTTTCTTTTTATTTATTCTCAATCAAGAAAAAAGATGGATAAATATAACTGGTCTATTATAATCTGAGTCTTATTATTGGATAGGTCGGCATATTTCAAGTAAATTATATATAAGTGGAAAACTAAAAGTTGGGTGTTTTGTGTGGTTGCTTACAAGTTTAGATACCCGGAGCATGACCGAGGTTATGACTTCAATACTTCAGAGACTTGGTGATGATATTGACCCTGACAACCTGCCTCAAATTCTGGTACCTTTCAAGACAATATATTTTATGTTCTTAATGTTGAATTGATATGTTTCCCCCTTATCCTAATCTGGCCAAATTTTTGTTTAGTATGAAGACGAAGATCATGATAAAGTTGTATTGGCTTCAGACAGTGATCTTGCTGCAGCTGTGGACCATGCTAGGACGGCTGGTTTGAAGGTATAATAGTTTTTTTTTTTTTTTTGCTGATCCCACGACCTGAATGGTTTTCCCCCCTTGGAAGAGGGTAAAATCTGTGTAGTTCTGAGGAATTCTTGATTTAGAGCAGGATAGAATAATGGTTATTTTTGTCTGATTCCTGCTGCCATCAATCCCCAGTTGTTGTAGATTTTGGACTTGTCATTTATGGTACTAAAAAGGACTAAAGGTGTGTTATCTGTATACATCTGCCTCAAAGGGAGTTTGAATATGGATTGATGATTTTTGTAGGGATTGAAATTGTATTTAGACTACGAAGGAACACGTGGTTACAGGAAAGGTTCTCGTTCGGGAAGTTTGGAGCATGCTACTTCAGATGCATGGGCCTCAGCATATGGCACCGTCGCTGCTGGAGCGGCACTTGTTGCTGGCTTAGGCCTGTTAACATACTTGAAGCGAGTTTAATGAAAGGAAGGAACGAGTTTTTTGTTAGTTCCGAGGCCAAGCTGAAGTAAGTTGATACTTTGAAGGGGAAGGGCACACTGTGCACTTGCCATCTTTATGTTCTGAAATTTTGTACAACAACATTTATTTATACGAGAAAAGGGTCAATGCATTTTTTTTACGCTGGTTATTGTGCTTTATGAAAATTGGGATGCGTCATCCATCCCTCACTGCTTGTATATTTGTAATTTTAGGTATTGTAGACTCATCAGTCGAGGAGGTTGTGTACAAGAATAAACGGCATTAACACAAGTTTTTGTCCATTATAAAATCAATCGATAAGGATTGAATTTATTGACAATAATTTTTTTGAGATGATGATATTCTTTGTAGTTTAACAAACAAATTTCATGAGTAGCGTTAGTGATGTTGTGTTCTGTCACAAATTTTGAACTGTTGTGTTCAGTCACTATACGATCAGATGGTTATATAGAAATGTGACCACTCCCCCCCCCTTTCCCCAAAAAAATGATGGATCATAAAATCCGGTCTGGCCCATCTGAACTTGTGATTACGGGCCTCTTGTCAGTATCTGGGTCCCATTGGCACCTCCTTACATATTAAGGAATGTCTCTTCTCTTTTTTGTCCATTTTTTTTTCTCTCTCTCAAAGTCAAAAGTAAAAGGTGAAGCGTGTCTCTTCACTTTAGTTTACTACGCTGCGCTCCCTTGAATCACGAGCACCGACGGCATCGCGCCCGCACAGCACAGCTTTGGTCGTTAGGCATGAAAAATGACATTTTTCATTCGTTATTTTCTCGTCTCACCTCACGGGCTCCCAAGTCAAAACATTTCACGTCCCAATCACCATACCATATGGAATTGGTTTTATGCAGTGTCTGTCTTGTGCATGACATGGTTGAAATCTAAATAAGGGGATGCAAACGATGACGAAATGTTCATGCAAAAAATAAAAATAAAATTACACGTTTATCTTCACATGCATCCCTTTGTTTGTGCCCACCGACTTGTTTGTGAGAATATAAAAATACTAGGGTCCCTTGAATCTATCCAATATCTTCCCCTGTGCCCTCAAATGTGTGGATGTCGCAAGTTCCCACTTTGCAGAGCCTCGTTTCTTAAAATTCTCAATTTCATTTATCCTTTTTTTTTTATACAATTTCATTTATCCTTTAGCAGCATATCCAATTTAACATTTTTATTAAGATAAATTGATTTTTCGTATGATTATTATATCATGTACCGGAAGGAAAAAAGTTCCATTTTTGGGGGGCTTACCTACTTTATTAATCCCTAGCCTAGCCCGGTGGTAATTAGTTTCAGATTGATTTCGGTTTTCACACTTCAATCATCACTAAATTGAAGTGTTTTGCGCTGCCAACTCAGCAGATAGTGTCTTCCTTCCTCACGAGATGATTATATATTTGTTGAGACTTGCAAATATCAATTTTTTATTCACACAACTTTTATTATTTAATAATTATAACTAATTTTAAGTCCATCTTTTTTATATACATATAGTAACCTAATTCACGTAGGACAAAGATGATTAGAGTTTTTAAAGCTAAAATACATCAAGTTGCTAGTCACGCAAGATTCATGTCTTTCATATTGCTCCAAATTTAGGATTCTATTCCACATCAAAGTTTGTTCTTTTGGTCTTGTGAACCCAACTCATTCTATACTAATTTCATATACGTGACAATTATTCTTCAGTCACATGGAATATGTAAACGCCGTGAAATAAATAAATAAATAAATAAATAAATAACCATTTCAATTTGACAAGGATATATAAATTTATATAGCGTGAAACACTAAATCATAATATATATAATTCTTAAATAATCAAATATCATTCGTATATAATATAAGTTTTTTAATAATCAAATATAGAAAATATATATAAAAAATATATATGAATGTGAATGTAACCAAGACCGAGACTAAATGTAGCATGACCGATTAGACTACATATTTATGATCAAGAATTAAATATTTCTTATTTGATGTTTTTTAGACTACATCGATCTCAATTACTCGATCACACTGCACCAATATGAAATTTAAAGACAAAAAACGTGTACTACTTATGGAGATCCTTATACATCATGTCTTAGGGTCTGTTTGGATTGGCTTATGCAGAACTTATGAACACAGTTTATGACTGATTCATAAGCTATTTTGGGCTTATTTTTCATAAGTTACTTAGGATAGCTTATCAAAACAGCTTATGACTTATATAAAATAAGTTTCACTATAATTTTTTTTCGATTATAAAAGTAGTTTATACAGCTTATGCCATAAGCAGTAGATAAGCTTATTATCCAAACAGTACCTTGGTACTTAATCTGTGGGCATCATTATTGTTTTTGGTGTTTAGGCTGCTTAATCACACAGATAATAAATTTGGTACAAGAAACAAGTAAAAAGCCTCCAATGAGCAATAAAAAAAGCCTAAAAAAAAAGTGGAGACATCTTCCAAATCAGTTATATCCCACTAGGACAGTGGTGAAGGTGGTGTGGTATAAACTATTCCGCAAAAAAAAAAAGATAAAATAAATAAATAAACTAACTGCGGGAAAAAGGAGCACGTAGGAGTCTCCTCCTCCCTCCTCTGTAAAGTCACAAAACGCCACTTCTCATTCACATTCCATTAATCACGTTACAATTTTCTTTTTCTATGGGCTCCATTAAAAAAGCTGAGTGAGTGAGTGTGAATGAGGTAAAGCACAAAAAAAGAAAAAGGAAAAACCCAGAACCAGAAGCTTCCCTTTCCTCTCCTTTCTTTGTTACTGCTATTGCTACTACTATCTTCTTTCTACATATCTAGCTTCAAACACAGTAACCATAGAGAGTTGCATACCCATTTGCCAAAAGACCCCATCTTTGCGTGCAACAATGAGAACTAGCAAACCCAGATCCTCCCTTCTCTTACTCCTTCTCACTGTGTCAAGTGTGTTCCTTCACCCAACAAGCTATGTTTTTGCAACCGCACAACAACAGCAACAACCTATCAAAACGGTTGTCGTTTTGGTTATGGAGAACCGTTCATTTGATCACATGTTGGGGTGGATGAAGAAAGCCATCAACCCATTAATCAATGGGGTCACAGGAGATGAATGCAACCCAGTTTCTACTGAAAGCCCAAGGAAAGATTCAATTTGCTTCACTGATGATGCTGAGTTCGTGGATCCGGATCCGGGTCATTCATTTGAAGACGTGATGAAACAGGTATTTGGTTCTGGCCCCATTCCTTCCATGAATGGATTTGTGGAACAAGCATTGTCCATGTCTCCGAACCTCTCTGAGACTGTGATGAAAGGGTTTAGACCCGAATCTGTTCCTGTTTATGCCTCTTTGGTTAGGGAATTTGCGGTCTTCGATAGGTGGTTTTCTTCAATTCCGGGTCCAACACAACCCAATAGGCTTTTTGTGTACTCTGCAACTTCTCATGGTTCAACAAGTCATGTCAAGAGGCAGTTAGCAAAAGGGTATCCACAAAAAACCATCTTTGACTCCATGCATGAGAATGGATTGGACTTTGGAATCTATTTCCAAAACATACCCACGACTCTGTTCTATAGGAACCTAAGGAAATTGAAATACATATTCAAGTTCCATCAGTATGATTTGAAGTTCAAGAGAGATGCTAGGGATGGGAAGCTTCCTCCCTTGACTGTGATTGAGCCTAGGTACTTTGACTTGAAGGGCGTGCCCGCGAATGATGACCACCCATCTCATGATGTTGCACATGGGCAAATGCTGGTTAAGGAAGTTTATGAGGCTCTAAGAGCAAGCCCTCAATGGAATGAGACTCTTCTGATCATTACATATGATGAACATGGTGGGTTTTTTGATCATGTGAAGACTCCTTTTGTCAACATTCCTAGTCCAGATGGGAACACTGGACCTGCCCCTTATTTCTTCAAGTTTGATAGGTTAGGTGTTCGGGTGCCTACTATTATGGTCTCTCCTTGGATCAAGAAAGGGACTGGTAAGCTCAAAATCCTTAGTTTATCATTTTTTTTAGCTTCTTCTCTTTGGTCAAAGCCATTATACATATTTTTTTAAGATAGAGATGTCAGATGATTGTGTCTAATATTAATACTTCTCTCATGAAGTTTTTATTCTATTGGATGCTAAATTTTGTTTTCAGTGACCATTGTCCGTTCTGTTTACTGGTTTTCGGTATTCTGATGCCTTTACTTTGTCAGATAGCCTTGACCTTGAGTTGCATATAGTTAGTTGATTTTTCATTTTTTGGTTGAGCCTATAAGTCCAAGCTTGTCTTTTCCTTTGTGTTTTTGAGTAGAGTAAGGATTGAGGTCTGTTGTTTTCTAGCCAAATTAAGTCGGCAAACTTGATATTAATTTTGAGTAATGTGGTTATAATGATTATGGTTTACCTAGTTTCTTTTGGTGCATAGGTTTAGATTCTTCTTAAGCTTCTACCTGCTTTTGATTGGTTCAACATGTCTACTAATTTACTTCCTTGATCCGGTTTTTTAGTGATAAGTGGCCCCAAAGGAGGACCAGCTGAAAACTCAGAGTTTGAGCACTCTTCTATTCCTGCCACCATAAAGAAGATGTTCAACCTTTCTTCTAACTTCTTGACTCACAGAGATGCATGGGCTGGGACATTTGAGCATGTTGTTGGGGAGTTAAGTTCACCCAGAACAGATTGCCCAGGTATCCAAATTCATGTCAATTAGTTGAATTCCTCAATAATAATATACTTGAATAAGAATTACAACAAGATAAACTTAAAAGATGAACGGTCAGTAAAGTAGTACTAGAAAGAAGGGATGGATAGACTTATCAACTTTGACCACAAAACTTCACTAATATATTGATTGACCTTATCATGTGTATACTATGTGTTCTGTGTCTAGTAAGTGAACAAAATATTGAGACAGCTTTATATGTGTATTCTAGTGACTTTGCCGGATGTGACACCGCTAAGGAGAACCGAAGCAAAAGAGAATGGTGGCCTCTCTGAGTTTCAGAGTGAGGTAGTTCAGTTGGCAGCTGTTCTCAATGGCGACCACTTCTTGAGCAGTTTCCCGGATGAAATGAGTAAGAAGATGAGTGTGAAGGAAGCTCATGATTACGTGCGGGGAGCTGTTTTGAGATTCGTGAGAGCTAGCAAAGAGGCCATCAAGTTGGGGGCCGATGAGTCTGCTATTGTAGATATGAGATCTTCTCTAACTACCAGGTCTTCTACTCACAATTAATACAAAACAACACCCTAAAACAGGAACAAGAGAAAGAAAGAAAAAAAAAGGAGTTGTGTGGCTACCTTTGTATCTAATCATTATAGTTACATGTCATTTAATTTATTATGTTAGATTTTGTTAGGATTGTGAAAGTGGAGTGCAATAGAAGGGGAAGTGTGTTCGCTAGGATGCTGTCATGTTAGTTGGTCATGCAAGCATGGAAAGTCTCTCAAATTCTGTGTTTGAAAGAGTTTAGGAAAATAAAATCGACTTGGAGAGTTATGGTATGGCTTGGTTAGTGAGTGATTTCAAAGTAGAAAAATTCAATCCTTTTGTACAAAGTACAAACCCATATCCTAAATGGATTCAGGTCTTCTTAAGTGAAGAATTCACTTTGGAGAATAAAGTCGTATATGTAGCACCATATTTTTTGTTTTGAATTGCTTATATTCTTATGTGAGTTTCTTGAACGAAACTGCAATGAGCTAGCTATATAACATTTTATTTTATTGATACTTTGATTTTGGGTGAAACATTTTGTTGTTACTGTGAAATAATAAGTCAGCAATTCTGGAAGGATGGACAAATGATGAACATACCTCTTCAGTTCACTAACTGAAAATTTGGTTTCAATGTGATGTCAGGTACTCTTTAAGCCAGAGGTTCAACTAACTAATAGCTATGGGTAGTTAATATTTTTTTTAAAATTTACTAGATCTGGTGTAATAGCACGAAGCAGGAATCATATATCCAAAGAGAAGCATCGGACAAAATTTTAAAAACCCTGTACCTCAATATCAAAGAATAAAGAAAGAAATAAAGAATACAATGTATTATAGGAACAGAGCAGACAAATGGACAATACATTGCTGACAGAAGCCTCAATCGTAGCCAGGTGGACTCAAAATAAAGGGAGTGAAAGACACGAAGCAAAATTAATATTACAAAATTAGGTGATACTCTGACATATACTCGTGTTCTTTTTCCTTTTCCCCCACCTCTGAATACAGTTTCTTTTCAGCTTTTATATCTCTAATTTTCGTATATTACAATGATATTGGATCGCTTAGTGAGGTAAAGACTTGGAGGAACTGGAATAGGCGTGTGTACACGCAAAATGACACTATACAGGGCGTGGAAACAGAGATTAGAAGAACAAATTCAATGGGGATTTTCACGCTAGACAAGTAGACATATCCCAACTCGAAATCTCAGGTCTCTCATATAAGCTGATCAAGTATGTATAATTCCAACGACAGACAGGATAGGATATGATTCTGAAACTAGTCACTGGATATGCAAGGCCTTAGAATTGGAAAAATTAATTGGTGCTTGAAATCGGGGCAATGCTTAAAATTCATAAGTCATACAGAACAGTGTACTTCCTAAATAGGGGGAATATAGTAAGAACAGAGTATTTGCAGCATAATCAATCCACAAGACGGTTATGCTAAATACGTGAAGGGTCGCACATATTCTGTGGCCGGAGAATACCATTATCTCTGCAACATGCAGAATTCCACTGAAGAATGAAGGACATGAGATCTTGATGGGAACTCCTTACACAGAACATTGAAAAACAGGTTGTCAGACCCTGTTTGGAAATAAGTAGATTAAAAAAATTTGAAAGTAAAGAAAATGATGAGAAATAGATACTTTTTCTTTACAGTAAGTCACTACTGGACACCCTTTTTCTTTTTTAAATTGAATTGAAAGGGGAGGTAGAGTGGAGGGTCCACTTCCCCCTTACTCGTCCAGATTCCAGAGAGTGGTACTTTTCCTCCATTCAATTGTCAGGCAAACTTTTAAAAGAAAATCTTGAACAAGATACGGCTCTGTTTCCTTATCCTTCAATCTTTAACTCCTAAATAAAGAAGGGGAAGATACTTTTCACATTAAACTAAGTAATCACCTTCCCAATCCTATCCAAAATATTCCTCACAAGTCAACCAAATAAACAGATCTGAAATATAAAATGCAGTATATCCAGCTTAGGGACACAAGCCACGAATTGCAAAAAATGGTGAATAAGATCATTAACAGTTTCACCCTTGGACCAAAAACAGGCACATTTCTCTAACTCGAGAACTGTTTAGGTACAATTTCTTACAACAATCAAATGAAGAATTACATCAAATTGTGTTATTAAAGATTGGCAGGTTGCTATTTGGTAAAATTGGTAAAAAATGCTACAAAACAGAAGCCCATTGGACAAACATTTAAAGACCACCTCGTATCATATCACAACTCCAAAACTGTAGTTTCAGGATGAGAACATATTGAGATCAACTGATACAACTTCAAGTGGTACAATGTCGAGAAGCATGGTTACCATCAAGGTAGCTAAAATTGCGATTTACAACGTAGAATCACCAATTTTACAATGCTTAGGTGGCTGGGCAATTCCGATGCAGCCAGAAATTGTTCTTTGGTAGAAGTGGTGGAATCGCCACTTTAAATCATGGAATCAGAAAAATTTAAGTACTCTGGATCGGGTTTCCAATTTTTGATATCACTCCACAAATTTAAGTACTCATCCCAACTTCAGGTTGAAAAGGGACTTTGCCATGTTGATATATCAGCAATAAGTTCTCGCAGTTGATCTATGAGTATCTTCAGGTGCAAGTTCTTGTTGGAAAGTTCCTATATTTATGAGCAGAAATTTAATATTTAACACAACAACACAAGTTAAAAAAAAAAAAAAGACTAAACGGCAGACTCTCAACAACTTCAGTCTAGAACCTAAAAACCATTGCCAAACTAAATTGTTTCAGGTTTTCAGCAATAGACTAAAAGTCTAAAACTCATCATAAGAATGTCATTAGATTCTGTTAACTGCAGCTGACATATTTTGATTGAAAAGCAAGTGTTCTCAGAATTCCAATCAACTGAAATCTGAGCCCAAAACAATAATTTCGATGTTCAAGCTTTGTGAAGAGCATGATCAAGGATAGAGATAGAGTTTAATACATCTATTAAAACCATATTAAAACAAACCTTTCTTAAAGAAGAGGCTCTCTCTTCCAACTTCTCAATTTCAGCTTCATCCGCAGGGCTAGCAGCTGAACCAGTGTCAAATGATTTTGCCTATAATACTATCCAAGTTAGTTTATCTGGAAAATAAAAGCTTTACCATCCAAAATAATAGTCACAAAGCTCACAATAAGATATATATATATATATATATATATATATAACTAAATTTTAGCAAAATAATAATATATATCTCAATGATAAACACAACCAGAGTTATGAAACTGACTCAAAACACAACCCAAATTACAAAATTAGGGTTCAGAATGGTACCTTCTGGGAGTTGGGGATTGCAGCGAGGATGTTCCTTAGGCCAGCCACGGCGCTCTTATACCGAAAGCGAGCGTCTTCAAGAGCGCCACCAGCCCCGCCAGTGGGAGCGCCGCCGTCAGCGTGTTGGTTGGAGTTATCGGAAGTGGCGTCACCGTTAACGGCGCCGTTAGAGGAAGGGGCATTGGGAGGAGAGGTAGTAGTAGTAGCAGAAGCGGAGGGAGAGGTGGTGGACCACAAAACGGGGTTGCAGAGCTCGTCGTTCATGGAAGAGAGGATCTGGAAAGCGTGCTGGATGGTTTCTTCGAGGTACTTCTGGCCTTCCATTGCTAGCTCTTGCGTCGTTTTGGGGATGTTTGCGTTTGACCTTGACATCATGCCGTTTTCTTCCATTCTTCTATCTTCCGGATTACAGAGAATACTCTGTTCTTGCGATCGGAGAAATCATAAAACCCTAACACTTATCTCCTGAAAAATAAAAACCAGGAATCGCACAACGTGGAGACGGAGAAATTATTGAAAACCCTAACAGCGATTATTGAAAAAAATAAAATAAAAATAGAAATCGTCGACAGCAGGATTCGAACCTGCGCGGGCGAAACCCAGCAGATTTCAAGTCTGCTCCTTAACCACTCGGACATATTTGATTTTTGCGATTAAATAAATTTTATATATACGTACTACTAAGAGTATGAGTTGAAATTTACCAACATAATTTTGGTTCCCTTCAATAAAGTTCAGATTTTGTGAATTTAGAAAATAGTTCCTTTTGTCTGGATTCAGTCAACTCAACTCGTATAAAGTGGAGGCCTGAGGGTTTATAAGAAAAAAGAAATGTGAAATTTAGGTGTAATAATAATAATAATATGTTGTTGTCTTACCGAAACTCCTTTTACTCTCTTGATGGACAACTTACAACTACGACCTTTCACAAAGGATTTTGAGACATTTCATGATTCAACAAGACAACTGTCACATGTGGCTGAAATAAAATGGTGACTCTGGGAAGTGAAATAAAAAAAAAAATAGAGCAAAAGTGGATTGAGGGTAGAGAATGTAGTAGACAGGGGACTCCATAAATCATGAGTTTGATTAGTCTTCTCCCTCCTCTTGCTTGTTCTTCTAACATAAACACCATTCCCAAACTGAAAACCGACAATCCAAACCTTGGACCCAGGCTCCTACCCAATCTCCTCTCTCTGGCCATTTCCCTAACACTAACCTCTCCGCTACCTTCACATGCAATCCCTTCCCTCAATTCTCAATCCCCTCCGACCTCTCTCACCACCCCTTTCTCTCAATCTAAGAACTTGCAGCTTGGACTAGAAAATGGGTATGTGATGATTTAAAATATTGTCATGCCTCAAATGTAAAGTCCAATTTGCTACTCTACTTTTTGCAGCCTCAAAATCCTCCCAGTACAGTTAGCGAATTATGCTCAATTAATAATACTAACTGTGGTTTCTTGTTGAAATGAATTGTATGCTTGTTAATATATACCATGGTTTAATATCATCAATATTTAATTTCTTTATACCATGATCTTGCAGAAAAATTAGACCTTGCCCATCAACCAATCCGGGTTGTGTTTCAACAAATCCAAAGTCATCATCTTTTGCGTTTCCTTGGCTGATTCCCGAAAATTCAACTGATAACGCTATTCAGGTTTCTAAACCATTACTCAGAAGTCAAAATTATCCTATATTTTCATCATCTCAATTTTGATTGCTCATCATAACATAGCCTTCTTTAGTATGCTTGTTAAGTTTTCCTGTGAGTTATGTTTAGCCATTCCTGAGGCACACATCCTGCGTTTTCTGTCTTTTTTTATTTATAATTTTTCTTTTGCAGAAACTACGTGAAGCAATACTAGAGACCCAGAAAAATGTGAAATTCCAGCTTGTGGAAGATACCCCGGATGGTAATACAATCTCACTGCAACCTGCTCTGCTCAGTTTTAGTTCAATTTATTATTGTTTTTATTATTTGTTAGAAATAATAGCAAATAAACAATAAAATAGAAACATCTAAACCAACATTACGTTGGTCCGAGTGGAATTAAGCTCACATCTTTCAAGCAAAGTCTCTAATTTGAGTCTTGTGGATGAAGACTAGCCAATGTGACCAAAAAAAAAACATATAACGATATGAACTAATACAGAAACAGAAGAAAAACAAGTCCTGCATTTTTATCAGTATAGTACAGGAATGAGGGAAGCTGTGGTGTATTTTAGGTCTTAGATTTTAAATGATTGTATCTAGGACAGGCCCAGAAACATTATTGATGGGTTAG
This sequence comes from Glycyrrhiza uralensis, assembly GCA_030159175.1. Classification (NCBI taxonomy): domain Eukaryota; kingdom Viridiplantae; phylum Streptophyta; class Magnoliopsida; order Fabales; family Fabaceae; genus Glycyrrhiza; species Glycyrrhiza uralensis. Next base: position 48,266,153 of record BRZY01000005.1, read on the forward strand.
AAAAAGTACTGTTTTACAAGCCACAGGGCATATAACTTCCACTTCTAATACTAAAATCAATGCGCAGGACAATATCTACAAGCTGAAGTGGATGGAGGATTTGACAGAGACGTACTGGAGTTCCTGGTGAAAGGTGATGTGGTTGCCTTCAGGTGTATGGCAGCAAAAGTAACTTATGTATACCCTTTTACTACTGCATTAGGAGACTCAAAGGGTCAAGAAGCAAGACTTAAACAGATTAATGACCAGTTGGGCTGGTATGCTCCCAGTTTTGATTCCATGGAATAGTTGTTGTTTCTTTTTTTGTTGTTGTTGGTTTAGCTCTTTCTGCCTTCTTGTGTACAATTCCATAGCTTTTGCTGTTTTGTAGTTTAATGCTTATTGTTATAATGCTTAAGAGTCTCAGACTTATCACTGCCGAAACATTTTTTATAGATATTCTATCTGTTGGTTTCTAAGACTGTTTGTGTTAGCTTTTGTTGGATTTCCATTAGACTAATTGTGTGATGATAACCTTAGAGCAGAAGTGAAATATACTGAAGCTATGAAATTCGTTAAATTTACTCGAGGTAAAGAAGTCTTTAGGAGTACTAAACATGGAAATTATTGCTGTTATTGTGCCTGCATTTAGTCCGAGGCTCTTCTTGATTTCAACTTTCAATTGTAATGAGCCACTATAGCCTTCTCCAATCAGAGAAAACAATAAAGTACGGATTATGTTCTGTATTGTTTAGCATTTTTCTGTTGCCTCTTCCTGAGTTTCCCCTTCCTGTTTTGACGAGGTTATTATTGCTACTCTTTGAGAAGAAGGTGTACAGGAAATACTATCAACACATTATTTTCAACACTCTAGTTACGATCAGTTAAAATAAAATTCACGTGTATTCTACCATTTTGGAAATGGGTTTCACATAAATTAGTGGAATCCTCGGTGAATTCCGGTGAATAATAGTGTTGGAAAAAAAAGTGTAGTGTGTTATTAGTACTTCTAAGAGCGAATAACTATTTTAGTCTCTAAAATTGTAAAAATAAGACAATTTAGTCTTTGAAATCAACAAATTTTCAAAATGGTCTCTAAAATTATTTGTTTCAAATCATTCATTTTGAATAACTATTACAACGTGCAGAATTATTAGTTCTACATCATGTGTATTTTTTAAAAAAATACAAGCGGAACTATTAGTTCCGCATTGAATTACAACGTGCGGAACTATTAGTTTCGCATCATATATATTCTCAAAAAAAAAATACAATAGTTCTGCATTAGGTATGTGTAGATAAAATTGTATGTATGTGTAAATAGAAAAACCATGTATATTGACATGATTCTTTCTAACCATAGAGTTTTGAGCCTCCCCATTAACAAAAGAAAATGCTGTGGGTTTTTTTTAAACTCGAGGGTATTTTAGTTTTTTTTGGTTTTAATGTACGTGTAAGCAGAAAGTAATGTATGTGCAGATAGCAATGACCTTGAATGTTTTGTATCAGCTTAGCTCACATCATGTTTTGGACCAAAAAAAAAACTCACATCATGTTCTTTGTTTTTAAAAACTTATAGTTTAATACAACTAAGATAATTTGTTGCTATTATATATATATATATGAATTGAATTAGAGCATTTCCAATGGATTACCTCTGATTTGGAGTCCTGTATATACATTACTCATTCACCAATAACTCCACATTCAACTTTAACTATCAATATTAAATGGGCTCTACAAAAAAGAGGAGAGAAAATGTGTTTGTATAATCACTCCTTTCAAATAGTTATCCATGCGAGTGATTCTACAATGAGTACCAAATAGTACTCCCATATAGATAGATATCTATGGGTTTTTTTTTATCTATGGGTTAAGTAACCACTATTGTGGATACTCTTAGCGCCTAATCTCGTGAATCTGAAAGGCTAGATATTTTCAAAATTCCTAACGCTTATAATGATAGCTTCCAAACTTGTTCATCCGAAAATATATAATATCTATTCCATGCTAGAAAGTAGATTTTTTTTGATGAAATTACAAAACTACCATCTCTGATCACGACATATACACCGACAAATATCCCATTGTTCTTAAATCAAAGATATTTTGCCGTCAAAAAAAAAAAAGAAATCAAAGATATTTTCGTCCTTTGCAAAATTATGTTTTTTTTTGGTGATTAAATTATGTTGAAACTTTGAATAAAATAGACTGACGCCGATGGACCATAAATAAAAGCGCGATATTTTGGAGCCCGAAAAGTAAACACGGCAAAAAAAGTTAAGAACGCGAGTATGACCACTTCTACCTTCCTTATCATTGGTCATTACCCCCAACAAATATTCGAAAACAATATTATTTACAGATTATTATTTTTATTAGATCATTGTCATATAATTTTATTGTTCAATAAAAATTATGAAGCCATACTTCTCAACACATTTTCTGCTATTCTTTTTATTTAATTAAACAAGTATCGATAATGAGTCTAGATTATTTATTGCAGTGTAGCCTCTTCAGTAAAGATTTCAATAGTACTTAACGTTGGGATACCGACACAAACAAATGTGATTATCATGTGTTTATTTTTTTCATGAATAATAAATAAATATAATTTTATTAAAGAAAATTGAGCTAGAAAAAAAATGTCATATGAAATTTCAAAATAAGTGAATTTAGACAAATGCCAATTTATAAATGACCCTGTAATAACTAGATAAATAGATAAGTGACTTGACCTATATATTTACTCTGATATGAAGCGAGCTTGATAAGCAGGTTATCTATAGTACTAGAAAATTACAATATTCTTTTAGGCAGAGTAGGGGAGATGGTATCATCAGTGGAAGGGAAGTTGAAGGCGTTCGTGGGGCACAGATGGGTGGTGTTTGTGTGTGCAATGTGGGACATGTCATTTGCAGGGACGGCGTACATGTTCGGGAGCATATCGCCGGTCATAAAGAGCAGCATGGGTTTCAATCAGAAGCAGGTTGCTTTCTTGAGTGTCGCCAAGGATTTGGGTGACAACGTTGGCCTCCTCGCCGGCAAAATCAGCGAGGCATGGCCCGTTTGGCGAGTCATCCTTGTTGGTGTCGTTCAGAATGTTGTTGGTTACGGCCTCGTTTGGCTTGTTGTCACTCACAGGTTCCCTTCTTTGCCTTTGTGGGCGGTAAGTTCTAGCTATTCAATAACCCAAACTAATTCCATCTTCAATTTCTTTATATTTTGTGCTTTGCTTTTATCAAGTTTAGTTTAATTTCCCCTTCTCCTTGCTTTTATCTAAAAATCCACACCAAATTTACTTGGTATACACCCTAAAAGGAAATATATTTGTCTCTACATCAAGACTAATTGCTGAAGCTAATGGATACTGGTTCCTGAACAATTTTGGGTCAAGGGTACTCTGTCTCCATAATTTTTCCTGTGTCCTGTTTTCCAGATATAGGAATCAGTTTTCCAAACGAATCGGATCGATTATTGCTTAGTACCAACATGTTAGATGCTTCATTCATTGCGTCCTGTGTCATGTAATCATACTGATTCACCATAATTACACGAAAATTTCTGGTCGGGGGCAATTGAATTTTTATTTTTATTTTTGTATTTTACCTCCTATTTTGGGGGGGAGGGGGTAGCGTTGACCACTTCAACTACACCCTTTCTCTTGCTCTGTTCTGAATTGCAGCATCTATCTATTTTCCTTACCCAAAAAAAGGGAGCATCGGAGCATGATCGCCGTTTTAGATTTCTTTTCCCTTTTACCTTACCATGTATTCATAGCAGCTATGTACTGAGTTATTCTTATGTTGGATACGGTTTTGACACTGTACAAGATACTAATGATACAATCTTTATTTTAACACATTTTACCCAATCCAGTATTTATTATTAGATTATTTTTACTTAAATCCGGCTAAGATAAGTGTGGACCCTAGTTTTTTAATGAAAGTGGCTAATATATATATATCACATAAAATCACTCAATAATAGAAAGTGTATTAGCCGTAAGTGTTCACGAATGTATTGCTAATACTACCCCATGTTACCAGTACCACGTACACTTATTATATGGTTGTAGTAAGAATGTAAGATATTAAAGCGTGTTTGATAAAAATCAAGGTCAAAATATATATTTTTCTTGTTGGCATTCATTTTAATTCAGACTCTCCATACATACAATAATTTTCAATTTGGTCCTGTTATTCTAACAATATTTGTTGGACAACAAAGTAAAATATATGTACCAAATTGGAAAATATATTGTTGGACAACAATATTTGGTCCCTGTAAAAATTCGAGTTTTGAATTTAGTTCCTACATTTAAAGTCAACGGTTTTTAGTCCTCCCAAATTTCGAGTTTTGAATTTAGTCCCTCCTTTGCGTTGACCAGTGCCATGTCACCCTAAAATGCTGACGTGGCACGTTGCCCTGTCCACGTCATTTGACACGTCGGGACTTGACTTGCTTGTTTATTTATAGGGACTAAAATCAAAACATATAATTTTTACAGGGATTAACTTAAAAATTAGTCCCTCCTCCACCACCACCGCCCCCACCACCCTCTCTTCCTTCTCCCTCCTCCTTCCCCTCCTCCACCACCACCACCACCCCCTCTCTCTCCTCCTGCACTCTCTCTCTCTCTCTCTTCTGCACTGTCTCTCACTCACATTGGAACGTGCCTTTTCTTTCCCCTCTCTCTCCCTCTCTCCTCTATTCACGCTAGCTTGCTATGGTTGAATTTGAACAATTAATATTCACAGAGAAATTGAAGGGGCTAGCTAGAAGGTATAACAATCAAATTAAAGGAATTAGATAGTTTTGTTTTTATTGGGTTAGTGCTTCATGTGTCATTTTAGGGGGGGATAGTTTTGTATCTCACCGTTTTTGCAACTACCCAGTCTTGCGATTTCCTTCACTTTCTTCTTTAGACTTTTTGGTGCTGGTTTCTTGACTATTCAGCGATGTTTGTATTTCATATTGGCCTCTATTGCACTTCTTGTGCGCTTGGAGGTCTGTTTTAATGAAGCTTTCTCTTTTGACTTTTCAAAAAAAACAACCAGAGATCGAAAAAGCCCTAACCATGGATAGTGGGAGTGGGTGGAGGAGAGGGTGAGGGGGAGAAGGAGGGGGTGGTGGTGGAGGAGAGAGAGAGAGAGAGAAACTATGAGAGAAAGGGGTGGTGGTGGAGGAGGAGAGTGGAGGAGGGAGGAGAGAGGAGAAGCGAAAAGGAGGAGAGAGAGAGGGTAGCGGCGGCAGTGGTGTTGGTGGTGGAGGGGAGAGGAGGAGGGACTAATTTTTAAGTTAGTCCCTGTAAAAATTATATGTTTTGATTTTAGTCCCTATAAATAAATGACGTGTCAAATGATGTGGATAGAGCAACGTGCCACGTCAGTATTTTAGGGTGACATGACACTGGTCAACGCAAAGGAGGGACTAAATTCAAAACTCAAAATTTGGGAGGACTAAAAACCGTTGACTTTAAATGTAGGGACTAAATTCAAAACTCGAATTTTTACAGGGACCAATTTCATATTAAAGTCTATACTTTATTATGATTTTGTGTTAGTCTTAATAGAGAATAGAATAGTTTCTAGCTTTCTAGTATTAAAGATGTAAGGACTAACTGCTGAGTCAGCAGTTAGTTACTTGAGACTAGGCTAGTTTAAATAGTTGCAATTCATTTGTAACCGACTCAGATTCTGTTTGACAAACTATTCAAAGAATTTCCCTGACTCTCTCTCTCTCTCAGCAGTTAGTCCTTACATTTTTAATACTAGAAAGCTAGAAACTATTCCATTCTCTATTGAGTCTCATGGTACTATAACAGCAACAAACAATATTGAAAATCATCATACCTGAAAATGATATATTTGTTTTCAACATGATTGATTTGCAGTTATGCATTTTCATATTCGTGGGACAAAATGGATCAACATATTACAACACAGCGGCTCTGGTTTCCAGTGTGCAGAGTTTCCCTGAAAGCAGAGGCCCCGTGGTGGGAATCCTGAAGGGTTTCGTGGGCTTAAGCGGTGCAATCTGGACCCAAATAATAGCCATGATCAATCTCCCTGATCAAGCATCACTGATTTTCATCATAGCAGTTGGACCCGCAATGGTTTCTCTCACCCTCATGTTCATCATAAGACCCGTTGAGAGCTACAAACAATCTAGAGCCTCTGATGGTTCAGGATTCATGTTCATTTACAGCATTTGCCTCCTCTTAGCTGCATATTTGATGGGTGTTTTGCTGCTAGAGAACATGCTAGATTTGGACCAAAGCACCATCACTTTGTTTGCAGTTATTTTAATCATTCTCATATTGCTTCCAATCATAGTTCCCATTATACTTGTTTTCTTCTCAGAACCCAAAAGTCATGATGAGGAAACTACCCTTCTCGAAACAGAACCACCGATGCATGAAGCAGAAACTAAACCTCTTGTTCATGAGACTAGTGGTAATAATGCTAATGCAAAAAAACGTGTTTTTGAAGATGAGAAGCCTCCTCCAACTCTTGAGGTGCTTCCTTTATCAGAAGGGCCAAGGGAGATATTTCAGTTTCAAGCTAAACTCTTCCAAGCAGTCACTGCAGCTGTGAGGAAAATCAAGCAAAAGAATGGTCCCCATAGAGGAGAGGATTTCACCTTGATGCAGGCACTGGGGAAGGCTGATTTCTGGATCATGTTCTTCTCTATCCTCATGGGTTGTGGTGCGGGCTTGACAATGATAAACAACATGGGTCAGATTTGTCAATCTTTGGGAGATAATAATGTCAATGTGTACATATCAGTTATCAGTATTTCCAACTTCCTTGGTCGTGTTGGTGGTGGCTACTTCTCTGAGGTTATAGTAAGGTGAAATCTGAATCTTGTGACCTTTTTGTTTTTTGAATTTCAGTCCTGTGTGTTTGGAAATCAGTCAATTAAACACTCTTTTCAATGCACTCGAAACTCAGTTTGGAGAAGCAACTCCTTTGTGTGTCTTTGGAAAGCTGTTAACGTGAATTCTGAAGCACCAAAACTGCGTTTTGACCAAAGCATCAAGACACATGCTTTGGGTCAAAAACTCAGTTTTGATGCTTTGGAATTAGTGCAAACGGATTTCCAAATACACCATTTGTAACTTTTCCTTTCACCAACATTGAACAGAGTACTACAACGATTCAAACGACTATCCAAACATGCCCTAAAAGAAATTCAATGGCAATTTCAGTTTTATCATGGAAAATAGAAGAATTTGGTATCTTTTTTTATGTGAACCAATAGAAATTCAATAGTCTTATTGATCAATCTAAAAATTCAACAAATTGTTGAGTTTTTATTGGTCTATACAAAGAAAGGGTGCCCACATCCTTGTATTTTTGGTTGGTACCACAGCAATGCCCAATTGCAATCTCATAGTTGCAGCACAGAATCCACCATCTATGAAATGATCCACGTGTGCCTTTTTGCATGGTTTTTTGAACAGAAACCTTTTGTACCCGAGACTTGTTGCATTGGCAGTGATTCAGGGAGTGATGTCATTGGGACTCTCCTACTATGCTCTGGGCTTGGTTGGACAAGTTTACATTGTGGCCATATCCATGGGTTTTGGGTATGGTGCCCATTGGTCAATTGCATTGGCAGCAGCTTCAGAATTATTTGGATTGAAGAACTTTGGGACTTTGTACAATTTTCTTACCATGGCTAGCCCATCTGGATCTCTTCTTTTATCTGCACTAGCGAGCACTATATATGACTATTATGCAGAGCAGCAAGCAGAGCAACACCGAATGCAAAATTACTTGGCCTCAGCGAAATTGGCAATGCCTTATTATAACAACACTGGAAATAATGAATTACTTCTCTGTGAGGGAAACATATGCTATTCCCTTACATGTGTGATCTTAGCAGTGGTTTGCTTGTTTGCAGCTGCTTTGAGCTTGATCATAGTTCATAGGACTAAGAGGTTCTATGCACAACTTTATGTGAAGTCTGGATCTTGAGATGGGGAGAAGAAGCAAGGAAAAACTTGCAATTCATTGGGGGGAGTGTAGAAAGCGTCACTAAGGTTTTCAATATTATGTGAATTCTTCGTGTGAAGTTAATTCCGTGTTTTGTTGTCAAAATTTATTAAAATTTTATTGAGAAAGGAATGGGTATATACTATATAGTTTTCACATCGCCACAAAATCTTGTAAAAGTAATCGAAAGCTTCCATTTCAATCTCCATGTGTATTTCAAATTATTATTGAAAATCACATCATTTAATTTCAAAAGTTGCAATTTTTAATAAAAACTCTTTAATTTAAATCTCTTATCCAATATACTTCTATACTCATTTTTTTTAAAGAAAAAACGTACTTCTATACATAGGACACTGATAAGCATTTGTTTTATGTTTAACATTCATAATTTTTGTCAAAGATTTTAAATATTTGTCATAACATGTTTCCTGAAAGGATTTAACATGCTTGTGTATTTCTCCTCAAACTCAGAGATTTATTTACCATGTATATGGGGCAATGTTAAATCTGCATTCAAGTTTTTATAGTTATCTTTTTTGCTCTTTTTTGGTCAAAAATACACATAAACACTTGTATAGATTTATCAAAAAAATATAAAATGAAAAAAAAACGAACGACCACAGTGGGAGTCGAACCCACGACCTTCTGATCCGAAGTCAGACGCGCTAATCCACTGCGCTATGCGGTCTGGAATGTTGTGGTTTTCTCTGAAGATATATATATATATATATATGTATGTATGTAGCAATACTATAATGCAATAATTCATTGACAACAGAATTAACCGATCCTACATTAACCATCATTCTTCCGACCAGAAAAATACGAAAATTAACAATCATTTAATGAACATGGACCATCTTGGAGCAAAAAGGACAATATTTATGCAATGGCTGAAGGACTTGGGGTCTCTCTTGCAGGATTGGATATTGCACATATGTAGTTCTTTTTCACCTTTTACACAATTACATGTGCATATGGGAGAATTAATAACATGCATACAACCATTGACTGCAATTGTGTGGCAGTATTATATTTCGCATAAGACTTTGCTTCCCAGCCATAAGATTTCAGATTTCTCAATCAGGGGTCATGTTCATTTGATGAAGTACTACAAACCAAGCTCTTATATTAGCATACTTCAGTCTAGTTATTGCCTGGTCACATTCAATTACTTTGTTGACCCAACAACATTGATATTCCTGTGGCTGTCAAGGGGTTTTATATTAACTGCTTTCAATTCAAGTATTCAATTTTTTTTTCGGTTTACTTTTATTTTTTCAAATTCATAACGGCAGCAACTGAACTGTACTACTATATAAAATGCATCAATCCGTTTCTATATCTATGGTGAATAAAAATGCTTTTTTCTCCCTTTGACCGAAGAATAAATGCAAGTATGAAATTCATTTCCACTGAACATCTCTCATGCAAAGGCATGCACACACACCAATCACGTGACATTGCGTTGATAATTATATGTATATTAAATTATAAATAAAATATAAATATTCATTTATATGTAACTAAAAATTAATAATTAATAATATATATTTATTTGTATTTCAACTAATATGTTATACAATCATAAAAAAACTAATATGTTATACATTTTTTTATAATGAAAGGACGAAACTAGTAATATTATTTTGGATACAAAACTAATAGCATGTTATATATTAATTAATGCTAAAAAAAGTGGTATGATGAAATAATATTTTTTTTATGTGAATTTTGGTATACATATAGACGTATCTACGCAACAATTCTAAATCCAATGGTTTGATTAATAAAATTTACCATCTAATTATATAAAGACTTACACATATAATATTAAGATATCTAGGGTGTGTTTGATGTACATTAAGGTACAATACAAGCAGAATAGTACATAATAAATGTCAACACAATTTGTTATGTACATTATTTGATGAACAATGAATAGCACAAACAAAATAATGTGAAATTTACTGTAATACTCATTGTATTATATGAGTATTAAATATATTTATTAACAATATTTATTTATTTAATAATATGTATTTATTTTTAAAATATATATACTTATTAGCCATATATGCTTGTATTTATTATATTATTAATAAAATATGTATTACATATATATAATAATATTTATTAAATATATTGGTTATTTGTACATATAATATATATTTATTATTATAATCATAATAAAATATTTATTATATATGTATATAACATAATTATTAAGTTGGATAATTTTATCTTTTTGTAGTTTGTCATTGGGATAAAAAATTGTTTCATGATTTGTTGAGGGACAAAAATTGAGGCTTCTGTGCTATCTTTTGTTCCATGTTTTGTCCAGTACCAATACTTTTCAAATTAAACATGGAATAATTATTTTTGTGTTGTTCAATACCTTATCTTTTTGCAAATCAAAGTCACCTTTAATGGGGGTGGGGGTGGGGGGGGGGGGGGTAGCAAGAGCATGAGAAGTGGAAAAATCAATAGTGACCATATATCTATTATACATATGATTACTAGATGATTAATACTATTTTACTTAAACGTATTCTTGGTACAATTTTAGGATTGATTTCTCTCATAAAAATGTGTCTCCATATGCTATTCCCTACCAATGAGGATAATTGGCATCAGGAATTGAATTGTGACATGCAACTTACTTGCTGTGTAGATAAGTTTGATATTTGTTTGTTTATAGGACTTGAAGGGTTTATGCCCAATGTCATTGCTCTATATAAGAAGGGTTCTAGTAAAAAGCAGCAGGATCTCACATTCATCCGCTATGTGTGTGTGCCCTGTGTGTCTCGAGAATTTCTCATTCTCATCCCATGTACAAAATTTTGCTGGAAAATGAGTGGCAAAACAAAAAAGTTGAGCTTCACCACGCTTCAGAATAAACTTAATTTGTATATAACAAGACCCACCTTTTGTTGGTTTAGTCACAAAGATTAATTTTTATTTAAGAATGAGACCATGTTGTTTGAGATTTTTTCTTGACAAAATTACTTTTTAAGTTTCTTTTAAGAATGAGAATGTTAAGACTATTTTTGAAGCTGAATTACTCTCGTTCTCCAGGAAAATAATGCTAGAAAGTATGCTAGCATTGGTTAATACAATATCATCATGTCTCTGTTTTATCTCTGGGATCTATCAAAACTGGTTTGCAAACCATTTAAGAAGATCATATATTAATAGGTCAGTAAACTCAAGTCACCAAGTATTAGAATGGTGAAACAAGGTTAATTACCAGGAAGAAGGTTAAGTGATAGTATAACTGTACCATTTCTTCTCCACTGAAAAATGAAAGCATCTCAGTAAGGAAACGCGCCTTCAGTATAACTGGCACTAATTCATGAACCAAAATACATTTGATAAAGGGGGCACATACTCCTTACACATGTACAGGTTCTCATAAATCATAATGTAAAGAAAAAAAAAATATTAAGCTGATTGATTCACCAAATCAAAAGCATTAAATTTTCATATCTCTAAAATTGAAAATGTTTCTAATTAAACTTGCCTTTTACAAAAAATTTACCCTTAATTAGAGTTTCAGCCCCTATTTTTTTTTTAAAAGAAAAAAATCTTGTCATTATACATACAACAATTACTTCATTGAAGCGGTGTAACAATGATTCAATGAACAAACACGACTTCTCGATAAACAGCTGGTTATTATACACGCATTTTAGTTTAAACATATTCCTTTAAAGCATATAAAAAATCAAGTAAAATATATATTTATTTTGGTCAATTAGTAACTGTAATTCAACCATACTTAATATGTTTTTGCTAAAACAGTATTAATATAAAAATTATAAAAATAATTAAATACATTTTAAGATTTTTATATATCTAGCAAATATTTTTTTTACATTATAGAATTTATTATTAGGTCTAACAAAATTTTATTTACATTATTCAAAAATTTCAAAGAAGTGAATGAGAAACAGTATAAAAACCTCTCAACATATTGGCCAAACATGCACCGCACAGAGTAAGCTTTGAAACTCTGATCGGAGCCCAAATTCTCTCAACTTTCGGAGCCACCGGTTTCCGAATTCATTCATAAAACCCAAGGGAGATTCCTCGTCTCAATTCCCTTCATTCCTGTGTGTCTTCTTTCAGGTTAAACCGTTATTCTGATTCACCATTTTCTTCTCCCTCTTATAATTTCAATCAATCAATGTGCGTTTAGATTTTGTGATTGTGTATTGGATTTTTAGTTCTTATAATCTGTAGTGGTAGAAGTTGATTTCATAGTTTGGTTTACAAAAAATAAATGAAGGGATTTTTGTGTTTTCGTTTTGGATGATTTATTTGTTTATTGTTGTATTGTAACCGAACCAATGCGGTATGTATGCGACAACCACAACGAAGCGGCGTGGGAACCGCATTACTGTGTACAATTCGAAGCCTTAAATTCTACATGATTAAAAGTCATCTTAAAAACTTTGGATTTGGTTGTTCTGTTTTTATTGTTCCTTCCTTGTTGTGATTGTTGTTTATTCATTTGAAGGCTGCATGAGCAATAATTTGTTTTTTTTAAAGACTTATATCTTGCATTTAGATTTATTTTCGCCCTCATTTATTGTTCCTTATGGATGTTTATTAATTTTGTTCATTTGAAGAGCTGCTTGAGCAAGAATCTAGTTGTAATAGATAAAGATAAAGAGAGACATGCTTTGTTTTGTTGCCCTAGTATTGAAAGAAGTGATTGAAACCTGTTGTTTATCGTTGTAAGTTTTGAAATTATTGTCATGGTTCATGTTCTCGTTTGCATTTATTTTTTATCAGCAAGGGTTTGGTTGTTCCCTGGATTGTGGTTGGGGAAGGTGGTAAGGCACTGAGGATGTGAAATTGTGTTAGAAACCTAATATCATGATATCCTTATGCAGATTATTTTGGAAATTCGGTACTTGATTGTGTGCATTGGATTTGTAGTTACTTGATTATTTAGGTAAAACATTCGAAATTAATGGATTGAAATATGCACTGGATAGAATTCCGTTGTGGATGTTGCTGTTATTTTGTTAATATTTTGTTATACCATTATCATTTTGTTTTTTGTTTCCTTTATTGCTAATGTAGTTTTGTCATTTTGGACGATTTATAGGGTTTCTCAGGCTTCTGTAATTAAAGGAAGCATCTTTATTGCGCACATTCAGGTGTCGGGTTCTAGGTGTAAATATTCATTCTTTGGTCCTCACTTGATATTGCCCTGGTGCATGCTTCTAAGGAAGGAAATAAAGAAGAGTGATCAGTGGCCATTTGGAGAGACAAACTAGCTAGCATGGAATGCAATAAAGCTACCGCCTTAAGGGCTAAAGAGCTTGCAGAGATGAAGCTTTTACAGAGGGACCTTGTTGGTGCAAGAATACTTGCAATGAAGGCTCGAGACTTCTATCCCGATCTTAATGGCCTCCCTCAATTGCTGGCAACCATTGACGTGTATATCTCTGCTGAAAAAAGAGTTAATGGAGAAGTAGATTGGTACAGGGTCCTTGGCGCGCAGCCCTTGGCTGACGATGAAACCATTCGAAGATGTTATAGGAAAATGGCTCTCACTCTGCACCCTGATAAAAATAAGTCATTAGGTGCGGATGGGGCATTTAATCTTATCTCACAGGCTTGGAGTTTATTATCTGATAAAGCCAAGAGAACCACCTATGATATAAAGTACAATTTATGGGATACATGTCGAGGAATTCCAGGTGGGAAACCTCCTGTACCTGTTAGTCAGAATGGTTTCTATGATATCTTAAATGCTTCTAACTGGAAGGACAGAGATCATAGGAATGCTGCTCATCCCAATCCTACTCCAAGACCTCCTGCGACATTGAAACAGACATTTTGGACCATGTGCAATTCCTGCAGGACACAGTTTGAGTACCTTACTGTTTATTGCAACTGCCATCTTCGCTGCACCAGCTGTAGTAAGCCATTTTTTGCCTTTGAGGTACCGCCCCCATCTGTATACACAAATGCTTCATCCACTTCAAGATTTCCTCATATGAGGCCACATGCGTTAAACTCAACTGGATTGGAAAGGTACTCTCATGTTTCAGGAAGGACACTAATGTCTTCTGTCAACCCATCACATTGGTCGGGTCCTTTCTCCATGCCTGCTGGTATTTCCAGTGTACTGGCATCTGCTTCTGCTGCTGCTGAAGCTCCTGGTGTTTTTAGGATGTCATCTGAGAATTTGAAGAGAAGGCATGAAGATTCAACACCTGTCACGAGGGAGGAGGCACATTTTGGGAAAACTCATGCTGTTCGGAGAACTTTTGCTGGTTCAGCTTTTCAGTCTTCTTGTTTCGGTTCAAATCCTGTTCTTAAAGGAGATGCGTCAAGGAAAAAAAGGCGCACAGATGAAAAAAAAGTTGATAGTAATGGAAGATATATGGAAGCTGAAATAGCATCTCAAAAAGGAATACACTTGGCTAATGAGTTTGGGTCTCAGAAGATTAGTTTTGATATGGGAAAGGTTAGTGCTGCTGGAAATCACAAACGTAATGGTATTACGGACATATCTCAGCTGCAAATGAGGAGCATCTTGATGAAAAAGGCTCAGAAGGAGATTCGTAAAAGGCTTGATGAATGGAAGGCTGCTTCTGTATCAAAGAATTTAAACAAGTCAAAGAATACTGAAGCAAAAGTCAAAGCAAAGGACAAAGAAAGGACTATCAATGGTGTGATGCCCGGTGCACAAGAATTTGTTGATTCTGAGACCATTGACAAAAAGTGTTTCCCTGCTGATTCAGAGGTGCCTGATTCTCTCTCCATGAGTGTTCCAGACCCAGATTTCCATGATTTTGATGGGGACCGTATTGAAAACACTTTTGGTGAGAACCAGGTGTGGGCTGTATATGATGATGATGATGGCATGCCACGCTACTATGCCTTAATCCACAATGTAATCTCAAAGAAACCTTTCGAAATGAGGATTAGTTGGCTGAACTCTAAAACCAATGATGAATTTGCCCCAATAAAGTGGGTCGAATCTGGCTTTCCAAAGACCAGTGGGGATTTCCGAATAGGCAAGCGCGAAACTTATAGCACTCTCAATTCTTTCTCACACAGGGTCAAGTGGACAAAAGGTTCAAGAGGAGTTGTCCATATATATCCGAAGAAAGGGGATGCATGGGCTCTGTATCGAAACTGGTCCCTTGATTGGAATGAATTCACTGAAGATGAAATCATACACAAATATGACATGGTGGAAGTGCTTAAAGACTACAGTGAAGAGCATGGTGTGAATGTTGCTCCACTTGTCAAGGTTGCAGGCTTCAAGACAGTATTCCACCAGAATGCTGACCCGAGAAAAGTCAAGAACATTCCGACGGAAGAGATGTTTCGCTTTTCACACCAGGTACCTTCATACTTGCTTACTGGACAAGAAGGTCATAATGCTCCTAGAGGTTTCTTGGAGCTCGATCCTGCTTCTACACCCATGGAACTTCTTCAGGCTGTCCCTGAAGCTCCAAAGCAAGAAACTGAAATGGCTGCTGAGAATTCTTCAAAAGATGAACTGAAGCACAAAGAGAATTCCAATGAGGGTGGTTTTGTTGAGAAGGGAAAGACAACAACTAAGGAAGGAGATCATGTTGAAGATGTTCCAAAAGTGGAGGTGGCTGAAGCAGTGCCAGAGAAGGCAAATAAGCCTAATATTTTTTTTGTATATAAACGGAGACGTCCAAAGGAAAAGAGCGCGCAATGACGTGGCTAGCAATTGTGAATAGCAGAATCCAATTGAAGAGATTTTGTGTTCCATTTAGCCACAGAGTTAGCATATTTGAATAGTCAACAAATCCATCACCAATTCAAACATAAGTTAGAGCAGCTTTCGTTGTTTAGTTTTTTTGCTGTATATTGGCGGGCCTATAGTTTTGCTTGTAGTGATTGTGTCTGTAGGACTTGGTTCAATTGTATCTACAACACTCTTTGAAATGCCAATGTATGCGAGTTTACTAGCTTCTGCAGTTCTGCGAGTCAATAAAACTCAGCATTATTTATCTTTTTTTTTTACCTAAAAAATAATCTGAATGGGTCATAGCTTTACAACTTCAAATTGTACACCATAAGCTGCGAACTT
Source organism: Glycyrrhiza uralensis (assembly GCA_030159175.1). Classification (NCBI taxonomy): domain Eukaryota; kingdom Viridiplantae; phylum Streptophyta; class Magnoliopsida; order Fabales; family Fabaceae; genus Glycyrrhiza; species Glycyrrhiza uralensis. Next base: position 48,282,236 of record BRZY01000005.1, read on the forward strand.
TTTCCTACACCTCAGTCCTCATGGATCAAAGTAATTTATAACTTTGAAGTTTCTCTCGTTTTTCCCCTGCATATATCCCTCTTCCCAATTGGTTTATCTCAAGCCCCACACAACAATTTTTAACTTTTGTTAACCTAAAAGCATTTATTTGATAATTTAAGCAAGCAAGCTTAAATTTGACTGTGAAAATATCGCAAGGCAAAAAAGAAAAATAGAAATTTAATATATGGAATTTTTTTTAATAAAAAAAGTAGCATATATCATGAAGTAAACTACATACACAAAGTGACAAAATGTCCACTTGAATGTCAGATGTGTGAACAAAATACATTTACATAAAGCCAAATGGTGTGAACTGTGAACAAAACCACTTTTGTTTTTATTGTTATTATTATATTATATATTATAGCAATAAAGAAATGGTAATTCAGCCGAATGACTAGAGAGGATGGATTCGAATTCTCTGCATTAAGAGAAATCACGAATTCACGCAGTCAAGGATGAGAGGGACTCACAAAGAGTGTGATTCGTGATACACCATTACACCGTGTTTTTTTAACAAAATAAGACTTTCAAACTTAATGAATACTTTTAAACATACTTATGGATCGTCAAAAAATTAAACATAGTTATAGAGTATTTTCTTTTATTTACATGCCAGTTAAGTCATTAATAAGAGATAAGGTAAAAAAAAATTTATGCATTTTTTTTTATGAATTTAGAAGGGAGGAAAAAAAAACCGAAATCCAAGGGGGAGAAAAAGAAAAGAACCGTACTAGTCCCCTAGGCCCTACATACCTTATCCCAAGACATAATTTAATTTCCATTGAATCCCCACGCTACCGGTGGTACTCCCAATTCCATCGAAACCGCAAGCACCACACCGATTGGGGCAAACCAAACAAAAAAAAAAATTCAAAATTCAAAATCCGATCCAATGGACAATAACCAGCAACAGGCCCAATCGGCGTCGTACCCAACACAAGGCACACCGGCGGCGGCACCACCACCGGCACCGTTCCACCACCTGCTACAGCAGCAACAGCAGCAGCTCCAGATGTTCTGGTCATACCAGAGGCAAGAGATCGAGCACGTGAACGACTTCAAGAACCACCAGCTCCCCTTAGCACGCATCAAGAAGATCATGAAAGCCGACGAAGACGTTCGCATGATCTCAGCAGAGGCACCGATACTCTTCGCAAAGGCCTGTGAGCTCTTCATCCTTGAGCTTACTATTCGTTCCTGGCTTCACGCCGAGGAGAACAAGCGCCGAACCCTACAGAAGAACGACATCGCCGCCGCCATCACACGCACCGACATTTTCGACTTCCTTGTTGATATTGTGCCACGCGACGAGATCAAGGATGATGCTGCTATTGTCGGAGCCACCGCTAGTGGTGTGCCTTACTATTACCCTCCCATTGGTCAGCCCGCCGGTATGATGATTGGCCGTCCCGCCGTCGATCCAAACACTGGTGTTTATGTCCAGCCGCCTTCGCAGGCTTGGCAGTCCGTTTGGCAGACCGCCGCCGATGACGCCTCTTATGGCACCGGCGGTAGCAGTGGCCAGCCCAATCTAGATGGCCAGAGGTACCTTTTTTAGAAAATAATAAATCCTCGCTGAACTGTTTCTGTGTTTAGAAGGAGCTGATCTTACTATTCTTCTTTTGTTCTCAGCATGCTTACTTTACTTACTGTGTCTTTTTTAGTTGGGGTTACTATTTTTAGGTTTTGTTTGGGTGCATGAGCTCAGCTTTTAACCCGCCGAGAAGTTTGTTGTGCATTGCATTCTTATTTTTCTTATGTATGGCAAAGAGGAAAAGTTAAGTAGTAGATAGGTGCTTATGGAGAAGTGAAAAGTGAGAGATTTTGCAAAAATTGAAGTGTAAAAGTTGATTTTAACTTATATGAGAAGCTATGAGTTCAAAAACTCATGTTAGAGGTGCTTTATGGAAAAATTTATCCAAACGGGTGCTTAAGTCTTTAGGTGGTTGATTTCATGTTGGCGAGACTTGGTGAGTTAGAGTCTCACTAGGTGGTGTTTATATGATAATTCTGAGGGCTTGTCAAAATGCTTTTTGGTATGAATAAGCACTATGGAACAATGAAGAGATAGGCATGATGGTATTTTAATAAGCTTCGTAAGACATATTACATATCACTGATTTTTGGCTTATAACTTTGATGGCCTTTTATGGATTATTATTAACTCAGTCAGGGGTTCATATATGAAGGTTCTGGTCTCATGCACAAACTATTGGCATAACTCTAGACACTCAAAATTCAATGTCTCTTAAAAATTTAATTTGCATAAGGAAATTGTGCTGTTAATAAGTGACTATTTCATCTAGCTATTTGGGTATGATATCTAGCTATTTAAAACTGTTAGCGTGAGACATTCCATAGCTGAACAGTAGCAGTTTGTTTTGACTGGGGGAGGTACCTTTGTTTTGGTAAATGCTAGATAAATTATGCCTCAGCTGTTTCATTTAAGATACTACCTAATCAATTTTTTCAGAGCCCCAAGTAGGACAACATGTTTGAGTGTTTTATAGTTGCAAAACCTGAATAATTGGGGTAGCAGACTAATAGCAGAAAATGTGTGCCTTGTCCTCGTGTGATGATCAGTTTAAGATATATTCTTGGTTGAGTATTTAATCAGAATATGATTTATACATGATCTATAAAAAACTGAGTATGATCTTTTTCAATCATATATTATTTAAGGGGAGTGTCAAGTGAGAGCATGAGTGGAGTTGATCTTAACCATACAACCATACATGGATAGTCAAGATTGATTTTACTTATTAACCATTCATGTAAAGACCAAATGGTTAAGATTAGCTCTTCTCGGCTTGCACTCTCACATAATACGCTCCCAATTCTTTAATATGTATATTACACACACACATGATTATCTAGATTTTCAGAACTGATATTCTGTAAGATGAACTAATGACCCAATGCTTTTATCAAATTGATATCTGATCCAAGTTTAATAACTGTTTTATGAGTAAAGATAATCAGATTGTATGTCTCTTGGTCTTTAAATATAGATACAGATAATGATTGTGTGGTTTGTAAGCAGTTAATGAGCATATTATATTAGAAAATTGTCGATGGTGCTTATGATGCACTTTGTTTTATTGCCCTTTTTGGTGACACTGATGGTTGTTGATTGCATCTGACCTAGTGGCATTTTCTGTTATTCCATTAAATGTGATTTACGCTGGCAAACTGTTGGATTTGGAATCCCTCAAGTCATCAATTAGCTTATTCAATTTTCCTAGGCTGTTTTAGATATTATTTATTTTACGTGTTTGTATGGCTGATTATATATTATATAATACTAATTGATGGATTTGTTTTCAGAGCACTATATCAAACATCGTTAATAACATTTCTACCTGCATAATCTTGTAAATATGGCTTCAACTTATATCAAATTTCTACATTAATGTGTCTTTCCTTTGATGCCATTCATCGGATGCAACACTTGCTTTATGTCCTTTTGTGAAATTTGAGCCACTATTACTTTAACTTCGGGATATTTGATTACTAATTAGCACATTTGAAAATTTAAATGCAACTTTCCGAAACGATTATCTCTTGCTTTCTGCTGAGAATTAGAACTCAAGTCAGCAGTTGACCCATATACACACACCTGTGCCTCAACTCACACAGGTGATGTTATTACACTGCTAGTACTGGCATTGGAATTGTTAATTTATATTTATAATAAGTGGAATTAGCTACTTATGTTGTACCATTCTGAAATATTTTGATTTGGCGGCGTTGTTCTATTTGTTTATTGTGCATAATAATGTCTGGATCTGATGCCTCGTATGGTTTCCTTTTTGCTCAACAGCTGAGTGACAACACTGCTGATGAAGGACCGTCAGGGGTTATAAAGATGCTGGACTTCTGCAATGTTGCTTGGAATTTTTTATTGCTTGCAATTTAGAAATGTTTGTTAACTAAATTTTTATGGGATGACATCAAGAACCTGTTAACTTGATGAACAACAGCATGGTTTAACTACCAATGTACAAAAATTTAAAACTGAACAATGATCCTTCTGTGAAATGTTTGCCCATGTCTGATCATCTGCTAATAGACTGTATTTCCTTGGAAGTTTCCCATGATAGTACTTGTGTGATTGGACATGTGCTTCATTCGTGGCTTATCCAGTATCTGATATTTGTAGCAGTCTTTTTTATCTCTCTATTTTTCAGTATTTTTTTTTTTAATTTATGTCTTCAATTACAGTTTTTGCAAAACCAATTTTATTGACCTGTACACTGATTAATCACTTAAAAATTAAGTTGATAAAGATATATACAGCGCTGATTAACTTTTAATAGATAGGTAGGTGTTCAGGCTGTCAAATTGGTATGCTGAGTAAGGGTGTGTTTAGAATTTAGATAAATAAATAGTTTAATTAATAGTTTATTCGATAAGTGATTATCATTTAAAAGTAAAGTTTAGTTGTGATTCTCAGCCATTTGCATGCGCAAGAAGAAGACGATGGAAAGAAATGTTTCTAGTATGGACCCCCAAAAAATTTCTCTCAATGGAGACAAGATTTTCCAGTACCGAAAGAAAGGAGAAGCAACGGTGTCATTTTTATCCTCTCAGCGGAAGCATTATAGAAATGAAAATGAAATAATCAATCAATTCCACTGGTTCAATCTGTTAATGAACAAAACAAAGTTGATTCCCGGGACATTAATGGGAATTCGTTTGGTTTTCCCTGTGGTACCTTTCAATATCTTTTCAAAAGATTGTTATTAATTGCAGAAGAAAGCTTAAGAGACAGCGTCGTGGGTGGCACCCCGCACCTCACTCACTATTACCTTAGCTTATAGGGTAATACAATCGATTAATGACCAGCTTCTGATCAATTAATGAAGCGATTCAACCGATTAATTCCAGAGGAAGAAATCATAGTCATTCCAGAAGTTTATACAACGATTAATGACACAATAAATAAAAAGTCTGTATTCTTTTAATCCATTTCTTCTTCCACGGAAGTCATCAAACGTTACATAGCTATAAGTCGATTAAATTTTAACTTGACTGATTATTAATTATTAATTATTTTAACAAAAGAAATTCTTACGGAAAAGCTGAAGTTATCTTTATTCACATTTGTTTTGATTTTTCTACTCGTTATTTTTTTTTTCATCCAAACATGTAGAGAAAAATTCTCCAATTTATTTATATATTCTCATTTCTATTTATTAAAACAATGGTGGCGTTTAGCCTGGTCGCGTCTATCTTTATGACCATCGTGGTCCATTAAGGTGTAGGAGTGAACCTCCCATGTGCCATGCACGTGCTTGAAGTTAAGACCGTTGATATTTTCATTAAATGGATGAGTGGTTGTGATATTGTACTGTCTACCTGCTGTTATCAGGTTGCTCAAAGTTTTTTTTATTTCATGAAAGGGTTCAATAACGTATTAAATTCCAAACTACATAAAGCTGCGAGAAAACAAAAAGGTGAATGGTGGACCCCTTATTTCACCTTTATCATGAAGGACGGTGAGGACTGAGGACAATAAAAAAGTAACAGTGATTTTGTTTTATTTTGTATATTGTAATCATTTATTCGATCGGTTAATTTTGTGAAATACTATCTCTTATTCAAATCTTTGATATTTTTAGTTTTTTATTTTTATTTTAAAACTTTGGTTATTTTATAATTTTAAGAGATAATTTATTACATTTTTTTAACTATACCTTTAGTATAATTAATAATTTTGAGTAGAAAAGTAATTATTAAGATAGGTAAAAATGATGAATAATAAATAAGTATATTTTAATATAAAATTTATCTAATTAATTATTTTTTAATCTGTGTGTCAAAACCTTAAAACACCAAAATTTTAAACCAAAGAGAGTACTTAAAAAAACATGATTTATGTGAATAATTGGAGTAGTGATGGCAACACTAGTAAAATAGTTGAAGCAAAATGCCCTCTTATCTGGAGTAATTTTTATTTATCGAATATAATATTAAAAGAAAAATATTTTTATAATTTCAAAATTTACCAAAGTAAAAAATATGAAAAAAAAACTTGTAAAAAAAATTATTTTATTTATTGAAAATAAAATTTAAAGTTTGCAACACGAAAATTTCCGGAAACAAAAACTTGAACAGAATCCGTAAGCAAATCTCATTTGACTCAACAAACATAAAATTAAAAGAAAAATAAAATATAAATGAAATTAGTAACCAAATAATATTTATTCATAAAGAATAAGATTAAAACAAAAATATTTTTGTAACCTGAAAATTTACTGTAACAAAAAACATGATTAAAACCTGTAAGCAAACACTACTTTATCTATCAAAAATAAATTTAAAAGTTTGCAACATAAAAATTTATAAAAACAAAAAAAATGAATAAAACTCGTAAACAAATATCATTTTATTCATCAAACATAAAAATTAAAAGGAAACAAAACATAATTCAAACATATAATCAAACAAAATTTTATTTTTTGATAAGCCTATTGTAGAGGTGTCAATGTGAGTTATAGCCAGTGGGCCAACCCGACCCAACCCGGTTACGGGACCAAACGAGTTATCAAAATATTGGCTCACCAAGACCCCGGTTATCTGGACTTGGCTCACTTAACTTGCGGGCTAAGGTGACCTAACGAGTAGTGAATTGGGCCAATCCATTCTTTTTACTTTCTATAAGACTTATGTTTGGAAAAATTAAATTTTAATGTATTTACTTTTTTCTTCTATTATTTTGTGATTTTTGCATTTTTTATTTTTTTTTGTAATTTTATTTTTTAAAAGCAATGAGTCAACTTGCAGGTCAACCCATAAGCAAATCCACCTAATTCACAAACCTGATTGTGTAAAATAATTTAGTGAGTAAATAAATGATTGATTACATTAATTATAAAATAATAAGTAAATGCTGATTTATGTTTGTGTAAGCTTGTAATTGCCGTTTACATGTTTTTATTAATATTATTATTTTATCAATTTATAGTATGCAATTTGAAATTGGTAAGAAAAAAATTTATTTTAATCCGCTACAAATGATTTGTCAATTAATAATATCGGGCGGAGGCTAATTCGTATCTATGATGTACTGACACAACAGCTTTTAGTCCATGGGCTAAAATTTTAGTTATGCTAAATTGTGTGGCACTTTTTGCAATTTCTGTAATACCATTTGATACCGGCGCACATGCATCGCACATGGGAGGTCCACACGTACACCAACGGAACCATGATGGTCCTAAAGATAGACGCGACCAGGCTAAACGCCACCTAAAACAATATATATCACTTTTACTTATTTTCTCTTTAATTTCTCTCTATTTTTTTAGCCAAAACAATAAGAAAGCACGAGGCAGTGTTAGGGTAAGGGTTGGTGTGCTGCGCAGCACTAAAAGCAAAGACGAGAAATAAGTGGCTGCGCGCGCGTCTCCAAGCGATCACGCACGCGCGATCCACACCACAAAAACAAGCCGTCAGGTACCACAATTACCATTCTACCCACACAAGAACCAACACAAGCAGTCAAAAAGACAAGGGCGACAAAGTAAATGAACAAACACAACATGGACACATTTCCTCAAAATCAATCCTCAGAAATCTAAGACAATTAAGGAGCCAACTTGGTAGCAGCAAAACACACTCAAAACTCTGTAGTACTCAGCGGCAGCAATGGCGGCCACAGCTTCCAGATCTCCCTTCTCCTCTTCTCCTTCTTCCTCTTCCTCACATTCTTCCACTTTCCCAAAACGCAATGCCAGATTCACACTCCCTCTCTCTCCCATTCTCAACAAACCAAAAAAACCCCACCACTTCAAAATCGGAATCTCATGCTCCCTCCCCAAACCCCCCGCCGCCGCCGCCACCGCAACTTCCACTCCCACCACCGTCACCTCCGTCGAGCCATTCACCTCACGATTCTCCGACAACGAGGCAAGAAAGGGCGCCGACATTCTGGTGGAGGCGCTGGAGCGCCAGGGAGTGACGACGGTGTTCGCTTACCCCGGCGGCGCCTCCATGGAGATCCACCAGGCTCTCACGCGCTCCAACACAATCCGTAACGTGCTTCCACGTCACGAGCAGGGTGGAGTCTTCGCCGCCGAGGGCTACGCTCGCTCCTCCGGCCTCCCCGGCGTCTGCATCGCCACCTCCGGTCCCGGCGCCACCAACTTCGTCAGCGGCCTCGCCGACGCAATGATGGACAGTGTCCCACTCGTCGCCATCACCGGCCAAGTCCCCCGGAGAATGATCGGAACCGACGCTTTTCAAGAAACCCCAATCGTCGAAGTCACGAGATCCATCACAAAACATAACTATCTCATTCTCGACGTCGATGACATTCCTAGGGTTGTTAACGAGGCCTTCTTCCTTGCCACGTCAGGAAGGCCCGGCCCAGTCTTAATCGACGTGCCCAAAGACGTTCAGCAACAGCTCGCGGTTCCAGATTGGGCCCAGCCCATTAAGCCCGCTGGGTATCTCTCCAGGCTGCCCAAGATCCCCCATGAGGCCCAGTTAGAGCTGATTGTGAGGTTAATATTGGAATCCAAGAAACCGGTTTTGTACGTTGGAGGCGGTTGTTTGAACTCGAGTGAGGAGTTGAGACACTTGGTGGAGCTTACGGGGATTCCTGTTGCTAGCACCTTGATGGGTCTTGGTGCTTATCCTGTTGGAGGGGAACATTCCCTTCAAATGCTGGGTATGCATGGTACTGTTTATGCTAATTATGCTGTTGACAACAGTGACCTTTTGCTTGCTTTTGGGGTTAGGTTTGATGACCGTGTAACCGGGAAGCTAGAGGCTTTTGCTAGTAGGGCCAAGATTGTTCATATAGATATTGATTCTGCTGAGATTGGGAAGAACAAGCTGCCCCACGTGTCTGTTTGTGCGGATTTGAAGGTTGCCTTGGAGGGTATTAGTAGGATTTTGGAGAAAAACAAGGGAGTGATGAAAAGGGGTAAACTTGGTGATTGGAGAGAAGAGTTGAGTGTGCAGAAACAGAAGTTCCCTTTGGGTTACAAGAAGTTTGAGGATGGGATGATTTCGCCTCAGCATGCTATTGAGGTTCTTGATGAGTTGACAAATGGGGAAGCCATTATCAGCACTGGTGTTGGGCAGCACCAGATGTGGGCTGCACAGTTTTACAAGTACAAGAGACCAAGGCAGTGGTTGACTTCAGGGGGTCTTGGTGCTATGGGTTTTGGTTTGCCTGCTGCAATTGGTGCTGCTGTTGCAAACCCTGATAAAGTTGTGGTTGATATTGATGGGGATGGTAGCTTTATCATGAATGTGCAAGAGCTGGCAACTATAAGGGTGGAGAATCTGCCCATTAAGATCCTTTTGTTGAATAACCAGCACTTGGGTATGGTTGTTCAGTGGGAGGATAGGTTCTACAAGTCGAATAGGGCTCATACTTATCTTGGTGACCCTTCTAGGGAGGCTGAGATTTTCCCTAACATGCTCAAGTTTGCTGATGCTTGTGGGATTCCAGCAGCTCGTGTGACAAAGAAGGAAGAGCTTAGAGGTGCAATTCAGAAGATGTTGGACACTCCTGGCCCTTACCTTTTGGATGTCATTGTACCCCATCAGGAACATGTGTTGCCAATGATCCCAAGTAATGGGTCCTTCAAGGATGTCATAACCGAGGGTGATGGCAGAACGTGTCAATGATTGCATTTGCCCCCCTTCTTCACGGTTGTTTTGTACAATGTATAATGTTATCATAGTAGCAGGATTTGATATGTGGTGAGCATCCTAGTTTAGTTTGTAGTGGTGATTTTGGTAGCAAGAATTAAGTACTTTCCTATTCTTCAACTACTATCCAATGGCATCTATCTTTTATGGTATGATACCTCCTGTTGTATCGTGGTTGCTTTTTTGCTGTAGTAAAATTGAGGATGAAGTGATAGTAATAACATTTCTGTTTTTAGAAATCGAATGGAATCCAATTGTTTTCGATGCTTAAGGAGTCAGATAATGAAGCATTTTGGAAATGAGATGAAGATATTAGAATCGATATTGAATCTTTCATTTCCTTTTTAGCATTCGATCGACTTTTTTTTTTGAACTCATCACGGCATTCATTATAACCACATTCCATTTTTAACTTTCCGTTTTCAGTTAATGGAACTTGTGACTAATATGTTCGGGTTGGCAGTTATGATTTGGACAACTTTGTTGACAAAACGTATCCGGTGCTCTATATTCATTTCACCGAGTGATTTCTAAATCCAGATATGGTTTTCACAATTTGGAGCCATGTATGAAAATGGCAATTCACTCATTTTTTAAGGAAACTCCACTCTCATCCTAATCTTCAATATCCACTGTCTACTTCTGCATTCCAGAACATGGTTTTAAGAAATTTGTGTTGATGTCTAACATAACGTGTCTCGGTCTGCATCTCAGTCTTATCAAGCAGAATCAAGATGGCATGCCAGCACAGAATGACGTGGCAGTACCACTCAGTTCAGTTAGCTAAGATTTGTATGCACTTGACCACTTGGATTTGTATTTTGTATCTTGCTGGATAAATCATGAATGGCTGGTGTTTGCAGAAGGGGAGGGACAACTTATAATTATGGGAATCTAAGGGTTTGATTTTGATGGCTATGCATTGAGCATAAAAGAGCATACCAAAACAGGATAAGAGAATTTCGTGGCAGTAATTGAAGGTGCTGTGTCATTGATTTTGGCTTGAGGCCGTAGGGGGGGCATGCATTTGGTACCTTCCAAATTGAGCTCAGAAGTTTATAGGAAGACATAAAATAAAAACTCTTGTAAAAACAATTAATTGCTATGTGGGTTTGGTAGAAATAACCAAACTAAGATCTCAATTAATTAAAACTTATATATAAATACAAACAAACCAGATGATTTAGGAATGCATATGCATCCAAACCAGTAACATATGAGTGGTCTTGTACATGTATGTAGGAAAATTCATGGCATCTGAGAGTCCATGATACCAAACACACTAATTGCTCAGCAGTTCAAATGACATCTAAAATAACAAGCCAAGTACCCCTTCTCATTCATTCATTCAACAACTACCTGAGATGAAGCAGCTGAGGTATCAAAGGATTTCTTCCTCACCAAGAGGCAAGTGATTCTTGAAGGGTTGGAATGAGTGTTGTCAATACTACAGATCACAAAATCAGGGCGGTGAAGTGCGAGATGTAGCCGATCCTTTCCCACTACAAATGCTGATGCATCAAGCAGCACATGCCAACTGTTCCTATGAGCCTCTGAGATCCAATGCATTGTTGCACTTGCATCTGCTGGATAAGAGAACAAGCCTTTTGAGCTGATCTTACACCTCCTCCTAAAGTTTTGGCTCAGCTGAGACCCTCTGATCCTCAAGTCCAACCAAGTCTTTGGTGCTGGGATCACCTTTGACTCCTTAAAAGAAGCAAATTCCCTGATGTAATCCTCTTCCTGAGCAAGAATGGTCATGTAGTAGTTCCCCTTAACAAAAGGGTAACTTTCTCCCACCAACATCATAGCATCCTTGTAGCTTGGAGTGAAGAGAACCAGGTACTCATCATCAGTCAAACCATAAGGCTTCAAAACCTTGTTTCGCGCTTGGATTTCCGGGATCGAGATGAAGCTTCCGGGAAATGAGGATTTCTTGTTGAGAATATCTAGTAACCTTGATGGCTCCAACTGGATCTTGGCCCTATCCGATTCGGGGAGATTACTGCTGCCAAACAAGTATGCAGAAGACTCTCTAGGAGTCCCTCTTGGTGACTTGCCCCTATCATCTGGCATGTGTTCTGAAGGCTCCTCATTGATGATTAAGCTAGATAAGTCTATCCCATTTCCATCTCCTTCAATCAGCCCTGCATATTCCGGGTACTTCGCTAGCACATACTGTTGAACATATTCCATCTCTTTTGGTGTGATTGGACCTGACCATCTAATGTCAATATCGCGGATAGTTGATATTGCTTCAGCTATGATGTGAGGAGGAATCATCACATGTTGTTTCTGTTTTGTTACCAATTCAGACCATTTCTTCAGCCTCAATTCAATGATACATAACACACAATACAGTACAACATTTGATATGACACAAACAATCTCTACAAACAAATGCAAAACTGGGAATATCATAATTACCTTAATGACCAAGCTGTTTGATTTGCAACTCTCTGCTATTAATTTGTGTGTTGGACCTTTCCTGGTGTCCTTGACTTCATTTTCTACCATCTCCTGATATAGAATAGAGGGTAGACTTCAGAACTATTGAAGCTTTAGTGGATGAAATATACAACTCACATATAAGGACAAACTTGAACTGAATCTCAAGCTTTAAAATTGTGACCACTTTACCTCAGATCCTCCGTCTGAAATTTGATGCTCCTGCCTGTTTGTTCCCATAGTAATATTTGTTTTCACCACATAAGATAGCTATTTTTCAGTGTCTAATAATACCTGAGAAAATCTTAGGTAGAAGGCAGAAAGATGGCCACCCCCAAAAGAAAAACACAAAAGAAAAAGAGGTCTAAATGTGTAAAAGCCTTGTTGAAAGATCCCCTAAGCAGAAGTGGGTTCTAAAATATTAAAGCAATCATGTGAGGATTAAGGAGGAAGCATGTTGGAAAAGAAGACATAATCCTAGCCAAACTCACTCTTATTGCAAAGTAATTAAGAGATCAAACAAAGTCAGAAGATTACACCAACAAAGACAATAGCAACAAGGCTTTTGAATAGGAGGTGATGATGAAATGGTGATATCTTCCTCTTGCCTTAAGCATGGTTTGCACAATATTCCCCAGAATTATTCCTTTTGACCTATTATTATTGGGGTTTCAACATTCAAAAACTAAAACTTAATTAAAATTTGAGCTTGGCTTTTATTCTTAATATTTCTCTTAATTGAGGGGTACAGAGCACGTTAGGAGAAGCTTTCGAATTGGAACAGCATCACTATATTTGTTTATTGGTGATGCAACGTCCCTCTGGGAATTATTAATTCTTGATGGAAAATGACATTAGAGAATCTTGATGGAATGTCAACACAGGCTTGGCTTCATTTACAACAATTTTTTTTTTCTAAGCATAATTTCAAAGTGAATTAATATTTCAAATTTATTAACTCACTGGATGGGTTAGTTGCATTAGTTACTTGAAGAGGCTTTTTAATAATTTTAACAGCTGCTTTTAATGTTATTAGCAGAAAACCTGAACAGAAATTGGCACAATAGGAAAAGTTTAAGATGCATTGAAACAATAGGGATTAAAAAAGACAATAAAGTCTAAATCAATATTGTTTTAAATTTATAATTGATTGTTTCTATCAACGTTATGATCATGTAAAAATTGCTCGTAAAATCAAATTCAAGAGAAAACTGATTCGGGGTTAAGAGAAATTCAGCAATACAATCATCATATAAATATTTGTTTGACGTTGCTACATCACACTGTCGAGAAAAGGTTTATTTAGCATTTCTTGCATGAATTGCCTTTTACAGGTAAAAATTAGGAAAGTTTATATATAAAAAAATTGAAATTCTAGGAAAAAAAATTCAAGAATCGTTATTTAATGCAAATAAGAAATAGAAACAAAGCCAAACTTAGGCAATAGTAAGCACCATGGTACAGTACCCTTCAAAAAAAAAACCATGGTATAGTAGATGTATTATAGGTTTTTTACGCCAAAAATATAGTAAAAATCAAAACATAAAGTTAATGCTAGGGTCTTACGCAGGATTTGACCTTAGTATTCGTTATTTCGTTTCCTGCGATAGAAAACACTAATGAGTCTTTCAAAACTAATTTACTTATTTGTTTGTTTGAAAAATACTACCAACGCAATACAAAACAATCTTTATTGAGAAAGGTCTACAGAGAGAATTATGCCGTTTAGAGATGCCTTCAAAAGAATATTAGATATCGACAAGGACAAGGGGATCACAATAAAGTGTTTAATATAATTAAACAAACATTGCCATAAAACAAATTGCCGAGTGCACAGTGGAATGATATTAATGGGTATGGGTATTATTGAAGTTCCCGATGGAAAATACTTGCATGCTGTAATATTTAATTTAACTTTATAAAAAAATAAAGGAGTGTTTGTTTAGATGATAAAAGCTCTTAACATCCGAGTTCAATCCCATCTCCCCACTTAAAAAAACTTTGCTAAAAAATAAAATCATTTATTTTATTAATGAATATGTTAATGAATGTTGATCGAGAAATTAAAAAAAGAAAGATATATATTAAAAAGTATAATATTTAATAAATTAATTATTTAAAATACTTTTAAACAAATGCTATTCGTTTTTAATTTTTTAATCCAATGCATTTAGACTATGTTACTATTTTTAACATCTTCAATTGAGAATGAGATCACTTCTCACATCATACATAGCTAATAACATATACCCGAGGCCATAAGAGGATCGTAATAGGTGTTTAATTTTATCCTTGAAATCAATCTTTTCGTCGGTCCTGACTGAAATCAATATAATGTTTTAAAATGATAAAACCCACTACATAATGGATCATGGATGCAACGACAGCATTGGACCATAATAACAATAGGCTTCAAGGTCTCCACACAAATTGTTTTCTATTCTTTCTCTTTCTTTTATTTAGGAGATTGATTGAAAGGGAATTCCATTAATTTAAGAGAATGTTGGAATGGTTGTCAACTGATGATGAAGATATAGGATTTGAAGAAGGGACAGGGCATGTACATATTTTACTAAACCATTGTTGTGGGTCAATTCAGCACAATGGCTGCAGTATTATTTCAAGGATTGACATGAACACACCATGTTCCATTGTGTATTCCATTCAGTCTCCAATGTAAAAGTTGCTGAAATGCGTATATACCATAGAGATGAGTCCCTGAACATGTTTGCCACCAGAAATTTCACCCACTTGCATGATCACCACCACTATCCATCCGCTGCAAAGAACAAACAATAGGAACATGTTTAAATATTTACAGATTGATGGCTGAAATATCTATCAATCTATCTGATAATAGTTTCAAAGTACATTGCAGAAGGTACAAACTCCCTGATAATAGTTGACCAAAAAAAGTACATTGCAGAAGGAAAAGCCTACATTAACAACTTGGATTAGTGCTACTGCTACTGCTACAAATTCATACGCCCATGAAACCACCCTAGAGATGGGCAACAAAGCGAGAGAGATTGAGTCATAAATATCCTCCTGTATATTTAGAATTTTTTTAAGCTGAATTTTTTTAAAAATGAAATATCCATAGAAATCATTAATTATTCACTAAACAAACACGCTTAACTTCAGAATTCATAGAAAAAAAATAAATCTATAGTTGATTGAAGGGTTAAACAAGTCATATGCTAAGCCAACCTACCAACACTGTTATTGGTATATTGGTTGTTTCTTAAACAAAAACATAGTTTATTTTGTTGGCTCCTCAAGCTAGCCATGGGTTAGCCAGAAACCCCATTCACAAAAAGTGTGCCATCCATATATGATCACATCCCCCCATTTTAGATAGGTTAGGCCATATTAGTATAGGGGCTTAGCCCATTTTGAAACCCATTTATCAAACACACCTGTCTTGGGCTTGGCCAGTTTAAGCCAGGCCCAAAGCAGACTGTTTATGGACGACACAAAAGAAACTAGATCGATGATGTTTAGAATGTAAAACGCACCATTCTTTTGCTAACATAAGGTTGTATCTTGATTGGCATCTCAGATTGAGTTTCAACTTCTAACAACTTCTGTTTCTCCCTCTCAAATTCTTTTCTGGATTCTCTTCTGCTACCAGATTGCCAGACTCTACCGAAATTGGGAAGCCAGTTGGCATCACATTCATTCCTCACAATCTCTCCCCTTTTCTCCATCTCCATTTCAATCTTTCTCTTTTCTGCCCAAGCTGCTCCCACCCGTTTTGGATTCAACTTTTTGGACTTCCCTGACATGTTTGAAAGGGAGACAGAGTCTCCTAAAACAGGCTTAGAATGTATCTGAACTCCCTCAGTTGCTTCAAACCATGGTGGAGGTGCTCCAGAATGAACATTTCCACCATTATTTTCAGCAGGCACAGAAGTGATTCGGGTGAGCACAAGTAGACCTGAAAATGCACAAGAATCATTAGTAGAAAATGCATCATGCACGCTAGTTCATCACCATACTCACAACCTCCTCTGTGCTACACATCTATGACTGAGTCATAATGCCATAGTGAAACCTTTTTTTATTGCATTTATATTGGCCTTAAATATTTTGCTTATAAGTACAATTGTACTAATGCAATAGTGCCATGAAAAATGTACATATTCATTTGGCACATGCTTCCTAACTTTATAGTATTATAAGAACTGAAGAAAAACAAAATATACATAATTATAGATGAACACCTTGCTGACTGCTCTCCCCGTTTACCATTCTATCATTGCCAAGAGCCTGGTACATTCATATAAAATGCAATACTTTTATCAGTGCTGAAATTACACATTAGACAGCTATAACACAGGAAGAGAGTAACAATCAAAATAATGTTAAAAAAGAAATTAAAGATTATCAAAAGCACAAGCACATGTTGTGAGAAGCAAACTACAATCCTTGATCATCAAGACATGAAAATTTTAGATAACTTACAGCAAAACTTCAGATACATTGATCTAGCAAACCAATGAAGTCGCCAACCAATGACAGCTGAAAGTCTGAAACTTAAATAGTTACATGAAACCTACCGCTTTATTACAGGAGTAACCATCACTTGACCATTGTCCACCATTACAAGGGAGAGAATGGCTTCCCCTTTCAGCTGAGACACAACATAAGCACACGGTAAATGATAGTTGTAACGAATAAGACCCAATTTTAACAAACCCCACAGGTGAATGATAGTTGTAATGAATAAGAAATGACATTTCTCATAGACAAGGTAAGCATACCTGCAAAATCCAGCAAAGCAAAAGGATTTGCACTAGAGCACGCTTCCGAAGGTAAAGAAGAATTATCAATACTTAACAGGCCAGTATTGCCAACTCCGAAGAGTCCTGAAGAGGATACCTGATACTCATTCGTATTGCAATGTAAAGGTAAAACATTTGAAGGATACGATTTCACAGAATGGGAATAAACATTTTCAAAATTATCAATATTTCCATTGTTGAGTTGATTATGGATATCACTTGAAGGTCCAAAGACTGCTCCACGACTTCCCTCACTTGGCAACACAGCTTCATTTTTTAGGGCCATGCACCTCTTCTCCCACTGCACTCACAAAGTAATTACATTCTAAATCATGATTTTTTTTTCTTTCAAATTTCCCTAAAGCTTAAAAAATATAAAATAAGATTGATATTATTTATATAGCACCTTTTCAACATCATTGTCAGAAACTGTATATGCATCCAACTGATCCATGGTGCCACCATATTTCCAGAAGAAGTATTTCAAATTCTTCATATGTTCGACACTTGCTAGGTGACGAATCGCATTTTCACTGCCTCGAGAACCAACATAACATCCATTACAAATTACAGTTTAGCTAAAGGAAACCCTGACTAATAATCCTTCAAATTGAAAATGAGAATTTGATACCAGGCAAAGGAACTAGAGAGCTCGCAGATATCTTGGTCACAGAAAACACACCAGAAGCGATTATGAGAAGCAGGTTGGGGACTGAGAGGGACAGGGGTCTTGAGGAAGATGCGAACATTGGAGAGTTTGTTTTGGAAGCGAGAGAGGAAGGTGGAGAGGGATTTTTTATGCTTAGGGAAGTACTTGTGGCGGAGACCTTGATCGTGATTTATATTGCAGACCTTGCAGAACTCAAACTCACTTTTCTTCTTCCCCCTTGTTCCAATTTTAGGGTTTGCACTCCTACCATCACTCTCAGGTTGCTCCCCCATCATCAACAAACAGATTTGCTTTCCCTCTGAACTGACATACCTTTGGGAATTGTTTCTATCAGTCACTTTTTCACGTGAACGATAATTCCATTTACAAAGAGAAAGAGAGGCAAAGCAAGTGCTGGATGGGTAGCATAATGTAGAACCAATGTCATCATACTCGGACCGATCATCGATTCAATCAGGGAACTAACTTAATGAATCACTAGTTGAACCAATGAGTTACTGATTTAACCGCATGAATGGGTATATATTAAAAAATCCCAAAAAAAAAAAAGCATACCATGCAAATTTCATGCTTTAAAAAATTATTAAAAAAAATCATGTCATGCCTTAAAAAATCCCAAAAAAATTAATAACACAATCATCATAAATTCAGAAGTTGAATCTTCAAATTCAAAAACATGACTAAAGAAATTTTCCCATTATTAAACCAGCGTATGGGGGGCAAAGTTACCTGGAATGCGATGTAGACTGCAGAATCCCCAGCGATTTCGCTGCGTCTGAGTTGTACGGTGGCTGAGGGCGGTGAGTCAGGTTTGTGCCGCGTTTGGCTTTACATGAATCTGATACTCAGGTCCTCATAATTCATTCGGGATTCCTTCCAATTTTATTTTAAAAGGACCAAATCAAAACCACGTCGTTTCATGGTTATTGTTCACGCATGACGGGCCGGGTCATTGTGATTTGACCCATTGGGTCACTGGTTGGTTTACTCGGAAAACCGGCCTAGTAACATTGGATTCTTAGCATATCCAATCCAACAAAACTACTCAAACCGGCAGTATGACTAGTTTCCATTTTCCAATTCAATCGATTAGTCTGAGTCTTCTAGTCTCATAATTTCATAATACTGCTCCAAACATGAACATGTTATGGATATATAAATAAAAATTTTGTTTCACTTTGTTCAATAACTTTTTTCAAAACATGAATTTAACAAATTCGATCGTTGAATTGAAAATTCTCTTTAAATAAATTTTAGTAAAAAATACATATATTTGTCTTTTTAAAGAGATTTACTAACGTGAGGAATACATTAGACACTTGCATATTAGGATGAATTTAACAAAACTTACATTATAATTTGCAAACATACTCTTAAAAATAAGTGGGTGTAAGTTATCAAATCCCATTTAACAAAATTTATGATATAATTCCCTGGCATACTTCTAAAAAACAAGTGAGTGTAAATTAGCAAATCCCTTGTTATTATGAGTTATGTCTCAAATTTATTATTATTGTTGAAGATGTCTCAGACCGCAGATGCTGTACCGTGGCTGCAATCCTCAACACGCAAAAATCAAAGATGCAGAATTGCTATTCAACAACTTCAGTGAAAAACATTTTAAATGCTAGATAGCATTACTCCGTGTAGTTGTCAATATGCCCAAATAATTTTAACATGTGAAATGAACTTCTTGCGCGCTTCAAAAGTTCAAATCCAGGATACATATCAACAACATTTCGAATGATACAACATATATAATTCAAAGCAACAAACTAAACAAAGCAAAACTGCCAAATAAAACAGATGAATCCAAATTTTTTAAGTTAAACCTGCTTGCCTGGAGGATTAAAACCTAGAAGGTTTTTTAACAAATAATTTGAAAAAACTGTAACTGACACTATGCAGAATTAATGGCTTCGAGTTGCTTTCGGAGATCATCAAGGTCATCATTGTCAGTGATTGGAGATTCAGGAGTAACTAGGTTCTGAAACGCATCCGCGCTGGGTAGTTCATGAGTGAGACCTTCAGGCAGGACATCTGTAATAGATTTGCGGATACTAGGTTACTAGTTGAAATACCAATTGAAAATGAACAATAGAATTAAAACAAATCTAGAACCCTTCAACAAGAAAGGTAAATGTTTCTCCAACCAAAATTGTTAATAAAAATAAAACAGATGCATGTAAGACACATGAACTGGAAAAATGAATAACTGATAGTAATTTTAGCTTCTGCAATAAAGGTGGTGCAACACAAAAGGATCACATTGCGTGAAAACATTATCATGAAGGAGCTAGATGAAAGAAAACTCCCTTGGCCAAGCCCAAGTGATGTGACTCAACAGAAACAAGGAAACCAACATCAGCAGCTTTATAGTCAGTATCATGAATCCAAAAAACTATTTATGACAGCCAGAATTTCAGTTCACATGTTGAAAAGGACAAACTCATTGAGCTTATCAATAAGAAACATACGAATATAATTTAAGTACGTACCTGAGCTTCTGGTATCGGGACCATTCGGCTCTAAATCATCAACGACACTGAAAATTTAACAAAGACATCACCAGTAAATGTGAAGGCTGATATTGCAAGAAGGAAACAGAACTATTTGATATTACATGTTCATCACATTAATGATTATATTCAGTACATCCATAAAGCATATCACTCCACCTCTTTCTTTTTTTTTCGATAACATATCACACCACCTCTTATAAACATGTAAACAAAGCGAAGTACATTGAATGGTGTAGAAAATCACTAAGCACCTTATATTCCATTCGTTATCATCGTGAAGTGGACCTTCCTCAGTTGATAGTACTTCAGCCTCCATTTTTGCTTTCGCTGCAGCATCTCTTGCTGGCTTTGCAACAATGTACTCTTCCTGCAATAACATTTATAGTTCAATAATCAGACCGAATGATGCATGCCTTTATTCACAAAATCAAATTTGTGCAACATGGACTTGACTAAAAATTTCTTACCTGTCTTACTAAGCAAGCTGAATTTGAACATTGAGGGTTTGGCTTCATTTGCATAGTTGGGAAAAAATCCTTAAGAGAGTTATATCCCTACATACAAGAAAACAGAATTGGGGATGTCGGCATAAGGCTATTATATTCCCAAGAATGACAGAGACTGTTCTTCATAGTGGCCTCACCAGATTCCTCTTTGAAGAATAAATTTCTCAATTTTTTAAACAAGAAGAAAAGGAATAATTTGCAACACTCAAAAGAAAAAGAGAATAAATGGAGCATTGAAACACCAGTGCAGTACTTACCAAATAAGGAGAGACTTGACCAAAACCTAACAAAAATTTTAGTGTGTTTTGGACAAGAAGCCCAGCAACAACCCCCTGGAAAATCAAACAAAATTTTCAAATTCCAAAAAAAATAACAATAAAAAAGTGTTCTACGCATTCTCAAAGAGATATTAAATAAACCACTAAAGATAGTAGAAAACGTCATGTGAGTGTTTACTTAAAAGGAAACAGTTGTCTTTTTATATGAGTATAAGCCACCAGGTTGAACTATAATAAGATGAAAAGCTTCAGAACAATATTTAAATTTTAACCATAAAGATGATAACGTATTATAATTTACCATGGTGGTTGGTAAAGATGCAGCACAAACCCCTTCACGCTTGAGTGTACGTTCATCTACCCCAGATGCTACAACCTAAGAGGAAAAACATAATTGCATGCATCACATGTCTGTGCATACTGCATAATAGTTACCCATTTTCCAACCTATAAGCTGGATGTAGTAGTATGTATGAACGCATTTGGTTACATTGATCTGCTATTAAAAACTAAAAATATTACAGTTTATCAAAAATAAAATATTACAATAATATAGTCCACATATGGATGAGATCTGAAACTTGACAACATATCACCAGGTTAATTAAATTCAATGCTTTGAGGCAATCTATTATCAATTGTGAATAACACCCATTGTCAAATAAAGAAGTGACTTACAAGAGGAGGTGCGCATGCAAAACAGGCAGTTTCACCAGGAATAAGTAACTGAATGTGACCAGAAACTGCATCCTCAGAAACACCTGTTTGAATTTTTATTCGCATGAGTTTCCGCACAAGGTATATTATTCATACATGGAGACATATAACATTACCATGGCGAATTGGCCAATGCATTATGGTAGCAGAATGCACAACTAGGATTCTTATTGTATTTGATAAGTAATAAGTAATGCACCTTGAGATTGTACCAAATGCTCAAACTCAAAAAAAAAATATATATATATATATATATTAAGAAGAAAAACAGATGCCAGCCAAATGTACACAGATGAATCCACTAGTCAAGTTCTGGATACTTTCAAAGTGGCAGAAAACATCTGTCAAATGCAACTTTATTTACATTATGGAATGTCTTTCAGAAGCATGTCTATTCTAGTTCTCAGAGTAACATAAAATCACAGATTATTTTCACAATACTATTTGGCACACATCAAAAAGATGGTTAAGAGCTAATTCTGAACACTTTATCTTAACTTCATAGAGATAAAAAACCACGAGTTTTATCACCTTCAAGATAAGAATGCTTACCTGACTCCAACCATGTTTGGCTCAGTTCATTACAAGCCTGCAGTGTGTATAGAAGTCAGTTACACAGCAATCTCCAAGCAAACCTAAAAAAGAAGACAATTGAAAATTTTGAAGTATGTCAAATAATAAATACCTGGTTAACAGCCATTCTTGCTTCATAATTATCTACACAGCTTAAGACAAGATCAACACCACTACCCTGTTTACTTGGGTGAAATGACTTATTTTTCAACGAAGACATAAAGGTTTCAAAACCATCAACTGTTGTGATATTCAGCGTATAGCTCTAAATGAAAAGGAAAAGGGAATAAATCAGCAGGGAAAAATACTAAATTCATCTTTATAGCATAATATACGGAATGAACCACAGAGGATAGGGACACTAAAAATTACGTACCTCAAGCACAACATCAGGGTTTATATCTGAAAGTGTTTGTACAGCTGCATCTGTCTTTGTCATGCCAACCTGAAAAGCCAAAAAACACTTTAGTTCATGGGATGGGTTAAGAGAACTTCTGGAAGCTTTTACAGGTAAAAATGTATAATGTGGTCTGCACATAAGTCGCCATTTTGTGTACAAACTACAAAGAGAATATTTATGTGGAAAAAAAAAAACTTATAGGACTGCCCCTTAAATTCAAAAGACATAATGTTTGCAAACAATAAATGTATACAAAACAAGCACCAATGCATTTTCCCACTAGGTGAGCAAGGTTACATGGATCAAATGACACCATAATATGCTGTCAAACTGTGGAGAAAGAAAATGAAGATTCGGGTACTCACTTGATCTGGACGAAAGAAGAGCCTATTCATGTTTGCAAGCTCCACTTTGTCATAATCATACAACAAAAGTCGACCTATACCACATCTAGTTAGCATCTCAGCAGCAACGCTTCCTACACCACCTATTCCCTGTGATTGTGTAAAAATTACTAAAAGTGAGAATTTATAACCAAAATGTAGTACAACAAATTCTAAAGAATAAGAAAGATAAATTTGCAGAAAATTTTAAAATAGTTAGAACCAGCTGTTTGTCTTATTTTTCGAAAAAGTTTGTCCATTTTCTACATTCATGACCAAAAAGACAAATAAAGTATCTTAGATCTTTCATAAACTACTATGCCAAGGCCATAGAAACTCTTTGCACAAACTATCTTAATATTTTGAGTATTGTGCTCCTTACTCTTAATATTAAATCTAGGTTGGAGTGGGCATGAAGTGGGTTAAGGAATATAAACCCACACAGAGCTTGATAGTGATTCCATCTCTTTCATCAAATGTGGAAAGTAAATAGCCAAACCTAAATGCTCCAAGTATGAATAAAATTAGAAAATCCACCAATCATACTAACACAAATTTGACTCAAGATACTGTAATTATATGGGTCGCTCTCAGATACCAAACTGGGATTTGGTTCTTGTAAACACCAATAATGTCTTCCCCATCCATAATGTCACATTGGAAAGAAAATATCTCAGTTATGGTTAACAAATACGAAGTAACAAGTGATTTTACAGGTCTACAGCTCCAATGGCATATAATCCTACTTTCGTTTCATGCAAATCACCAACATAAATAAATAAATAAACAATATTAAGATTAATGTTACTTTAAGTTGTCTCCAAATTTAAATGTTTTTCAGTCATAGAATTTCCTTTCCAATATTAAAATTTAGAAGAATTGAGTAACTAAAAGACTGGATAATATGTGTGAATCAGTAGGTGAACAGTTTACATGCATATCATATAACAGACTTTATTCTACAGCGCAGGTAAGTGTACGAGAGGAGATTGATACAGACAACTATGGCAATGGAGAAATTCCGTATCCGTTCATAGTTCTCCACAATACCCATTCTCTGAAGCGCCATGAGTCGACTGTACGGATTGCTGTCTACAACCTCAGCACTCATATCCTGGCAACACAGTGATAACATAACAGGAGGATTCAGTGAAAAAAACTTAACACAATAGAAACAGAACAAAGACAGACCAACACACGAGTGTTCATGCTCCACCACCACCAAGCAACTACCTTAACTTTGGTGCGCCGAACAGGTTCAGTACTAGCAAGATTAGCAAGATGCTCAACACGCGATTGGATCTTCAAAAAAAAAAAAAGATAGAAATCAAGTCAAATCAAGCCAGTGCTAAGTGAAAATATAAAATAAAGTATTGTATATTAATGGCACTAGTGAAAGCCCAATTTAATTTAATTTTTGTGAAGACGAGGATTGATTCATTCAGAAAAATGCACCATAACAGCGTAACAGGTATAAGTTAGTGATCAATTATTATAGGATGAGACTACTAGCAGTTGCAGCATTTTCAATAATATGAGAATCGAAAAGAACAAAGGAGGGGGAATCACCTTATGGAGCGCATCACTGAGAGATGGATCGGGAAGCGAATGATTGAGAGATTGAAGATCGGCGAGCAACTCTTGGAGCTCGACCTCCATCTCTCAATGTCTTTTTCTTTTGGGATCTCACAGAAATCGAATCTGAAAATCGGAATTAAACCAAATGCTGAATTGATACTTGAATTGAATTGAAAGCAATGTATAATGCCTCCTCCGGCTTTGGTAATTCGTAGCACCGCTTCTTTTTTTTTTTTTTTTGGTCAAATAGCACCGCTTCTTCACCCTGGTCTACGGCAAGTTACGGTTTCACATGCACACCGTCCCCCCCCCCCCCTCGTTTTAATTGCGGGTCGGGTCAATTCAATTGGGCCGGGTTCGAGTGTGTTGTACTTGTTATTAATATCGGCCCGACTTGATTCGGAATTTAAAAGGGAATTGGTAAATACACCTCAGTTTTTTGCCATACACCCCACATTTATTCAGGAAATTACTATTATACCCTCATTGTTTGGGTTTTTTTTTCCTGATTTTGCTTCTTTTCCGGAAACTGGCCATACACCCCCAGTTTCTGGAATACAGATTTGCATTCCGGAAACTGTTTCCGGAATGTAAATTTTTCCTGGAGTTTCCGGAATGCAAAAATACATTCCGGAAACTGGATTTTCTTGGAGTTTCCAGAATGTAAATTTTTCTGGAGTTTCCGGAATGTAAATTTTTCCTGGAGTTTCCGGAATGCAAAAATATATTCCGGAAACTAAGTTTCCGGTAACAACGCGAAATTGAAAAAAAAAATAAACAAATCAACGAGGGTATAATGATATTTTTCTTTTTAAATATGGGGTATATGTCCAAAAATATTGGTGTATTTACCAATTCCCAATTTAAAACTCTATTAGCCTTTGACAAAAAAAAAACTCCATTAGCCCAAACATGCTGACTAGTTTTATATCTCATTAGTAATTAGTAATAAATAAATAATAAACTTCTTCACGTAAATTAATACATTTCCCGTACCATGATAACCTGAATATATTTATTTGATTTATTTTAAAATATACATCATAGAGAATATGTATTGATATTACTTTTTTGCATTACAATTTATAACATATAATATAATGTCTAAATTTGTACAATTTGTCTAAATATGGTGTCAGTCTAACCAAACTTACCTATACTTTTTAAAAAAAAGTAAATTAAAAAATAATACTTTCAAAACCGAACTCATTGGTTTTTTTTTTGTCAAACCTCAACACGAAGTTATAGGGCCTACTGCGTGAGTGGCAGTGGCACCACACTCCATTATGAGCTGATCCTATTGCAAGAACCTGTTCGTGGTCCAGCTACGAGCCTTATTCACTTGGATTCTGTAAGCCCTTTAGGCTTTTTCCTGGTTTCGTATAATGCTTTTCCTATGACCAAAAAAAAAGTATAATGCTTTTCCTTCCTGTTGTGGTTCTGTTCATTATCCCTTGTCAGACTAGTTAATGCTGGATTGGATGAAAGAAAAAAAACGAAAAAGACAGAAAGAAAAAGAGAGAATAGCACAAAACGTTAAAAACAAATTAAACTCGCATTTAAACGGTTGCTAGTTGCTATGGTGACTTGGTAAGTAAGAAGCATGGGTTGGGCACACAAGCACACGTAATCTGGGAACATGGCACCAATGAGATTAAATATGATTAAAAAACAGGACAATTAACTTGGTAATCAATATTTTTGTAACAGCTTGTTGATTGTTACAATTTACATTCTTTTTATGATAATGGATAGAAAAACATAATAACAAAAAAACATCATTTTTTTTAATACTTGGAGTTGTTTTCTTGAAAGTTTTCTCTAATTCTGAAACGGGTAATGTTTTGAATTTTTTTTCATGATAGTCATATTTAGGTGTTCGTTAGACATCACTCAATTTTCGTTTGGAATCCAAAAAACTGGAGTCTGGAAAATACAATAAACAAGATTTTGATCAAACCATGATTAAGGGTCCATTTGTTCTTGAACTTGAACTAAAAAATATTCTCTCAACTAAAAACGAAACATCCAAGTGTTCAACACGTATTATACGCGGGTTTCGGAAGGAATTTCAGAATCGATAAAAAGTGTCACTCCAGCACTTTAAAAAAGAGAGTTGTGTACTTCATGGTACGTAAAGCCGTCAAAACGAACCAGTTTGGCTCATACGAACTGGTTCGATTCGAGTTGGTAGATAAACGAGTTGAGTTGAGCTGATTCAGATTTTTCAAAGGCTAAAAAATGGCCAGCTCGGCTCGGCTCTCTCCGAGCTCGTGGGTTACTCGAGCTGGCTCACGGGCTGAATGAATAAAAAAATATTAAAAATGATTAAAAAATGATTAAAATGATTAAAAAAATAATAAAATATTTAAAAAATAAAAAAAAACTAAAAAAATATTTAAAATGATTATTTTTTATTTTTTAGTGTGGCTCGCAAGCCAGCTCGGCTCGTGACGAGCTAACCCTCTTCAGCTCGCGGGTTAAATGAGCCGAGTAAAAAAGACTCAGAGTTAAACGAGTCAGCTATTTAGTAACCCTTTTAGCCCACGAGCTGAGCTGACTCACGAGCCACAACTCATTTTGACAGCTCTAGGTATGGTACATTTATAAATGTACAAATGACAAAGGCTAGGCGTAGGTATGGCAGAAACCAATCACAAAGGATAGAGAGTAGGTGGGCACACCTTGAGCAAAGTCGTGAATGGGAATTGGGAACCATATATCTCATATAAATCTACCCATATCTCAAGAACAAGTATCAACTTGTTTATTTGTTTTTCTTTTTAAACATGTTGTTAGTGTGAAATATTATTTGATTTTATTAATAACTAATTTTTTTAGAAAAATTTAACTAGTTATTTTTAATGAATTATTTTCTTTCAATCACGTTTTTTACACCACAAAGCTCGAGCCAATAATTAATTAAAGAATTTGAGCCCAGGATACATTCTTTTTCCCCTCTCAATTTCCTCTTTGAAAAAGCCAGATTTATACTCGACAACTTTCAGTCTTATCCCCATATATTGCAGTCCACATCAGTGATGGTTAATTTGCTCTATTATAAGCTGGGAAAGATGAATCGTAATTGGTAGAGGAGAACACGACTCAGGAGCCCACAAACGCAAATTAATATGTATCTACCACAAATACGGTCCACTAGGCAATTTTCACGGGCAAGAAAAGAGTTGTACCTTCATACGCTACCCAATAACCCCATTTTATTTTTTTGGGGTCAATTTTAGTGTTGTATAGTTCAACTCTACTTATAATATCGTAGCAGTTTTATGCACCTTTTTATCCAACCTGCGCAACCACATATTTTAGTGGGCTTGCATCACCCGCTGAAATAATAAACCATTTCTTTTCTATTCTTGCGGGCATATGTTTTGTTTCCATTAGGTACTTGAATAATGTTTTTCTCCCCCCGTGTGTGTATTAATTATGAGGCAGTTGAAAATTAATATAAGTGAATTTGTAGTAATTTAGAATTTAGAATATGAATTAAAATATTTCACACATCATCAACAAAATTGAAAATAATATCATAGAAGCGTAAGAACACCGATGACAACAACAATATTATTGTGGTACATATAGGAATGGTTAGTTAAAGTTGTAGAGATATGTATTTTAGTATATGTCTATATTTCACAAGAGATGTATTCAAAGAGAAAGACGAGAGGGAATCTCCCATTTCATGAAAGGTCATAACAATTACACCCATTGTAAATTCATGCAACTAAAATATGTTTTATAACTACATTTATTATGTGATTTTTAATATCCATTGATAATAAAATGAATCACATATATAAGACATATATCATTTAACCGACTATTAATTACTTGTATAGCAGAAAAAATATGCCACTTTTAATTTTGCAATGACACCAATTTTGTTTGACCATGTCATAGAAAGTTAGAAACTATTATATTGGAAACATCCCTATGGCCATATTGGATGAGTGAGATAATTAGATATCAGATCAAGGGTCAGACACTAATCAAAAAAAGATCAAGGGTCAGATTTTTGGATTTGGTGCCTCGGATGGTTATTAATAAAATGAGAAGTGATATTTACGCAAACACAATTCCCACACATACATATGTATATGGTTGCAATTTTTCAACTATCACCCCTTATTTTATTGAAAATAGTTACATATGATGTCGTAGGGGTAGAAGAAAAAAAGGACGAGGGAAATAAAACAAGAACTAATCTAATCCAAACTACTTTAAATTTAAAATCAAACCAATTTGATAACAAAATAAGAAAATTGATAAAACTGAATTGAACAACTTTTTTCCTCAAAAACAATTCGGTACAGTCCATAAACACTCGTAGTTAATAGTGCTATTCTTGTCTAAGAAAAATAATATGAAAATTAAAGGAAAGTTTTGAAAAGCATACCAAAAATAATGAAGCAGTGTGTATTTAAAAACAGAGAGTACTAGGAAAACATTATTATTAAGAAAAATAATGACTCTACTCTATATATAAGACTTTGAGTTCAAATCTTCCAGTTTCGAAATCCTAATCAAATTGATGTACAAGGTGTTTGTGACAGTTACCAATATTATATTCTCAATATTTATAGGGGTCTTCGTTCTGGCACCTTCCTAGGCTTGACCAGGAATGGGCAATCAAACTTGGGTGTTCACTTCGCATAACTTGTTTCGCGTGCAAACCAAGGTGGTTTGGTTACAAACTACAATACAAAGTTTCTGGCTGTGCCATATCCACTAATTTAGCCCGAGATATCCAAGACAAAAAATATTGAATGTGTACCAGATTTGGTTAGCTTTCTCAGTGGTAGCAAACACCTTTGCAGGATGCCTCAGTATGAGAAACAGTTGAAACCAACACGCCCAATTAATTTGTTACTATTTGGGTATGGGAGCAAAAATAGGTGGCCATTCTCATGCATGATCTCATGCCCTTTTGTAGACCATAGACCACTACTACCAAAGAGGAATGTGTACTAGTACTAGTACTGATCATGGAATCTAAAATTAAAAAGTGGCCCATGCGTGAATGGTCTCCACCGGCAACCAAAAGTACCTTAGCAAACCTTCATTGCCTTGTTTATTTTACGATCATGAACAACCAAAAAAGTTGATTGGCTCAATGTGGAAATACTTAGACAGAGGGAATCCTCTCAAATCATTTGGGGTTTTACTTTTTTTATTTAATTATTACCCACCGATATTATAAAAAAGTTTCACACAGACATCAAATAATCTCTTATTATATAGATATTTGTACAGATATTTTAAAAAATAATATTATTCAGTGGTATTATCATGAGATATAATTAGATGTCTGTATAAAAAAAATTATGCCGTCAGCGCATGATTATTAATCTTGTTAATTTTTCCCACGTTTTCTATGCCCGGGTGGATGGCTTACAAGACTTTCTCAGTTTGCTTTTGCTTCTTTTGAAGTTCACACATCCAAGCATGCATGTGGAATTGCAATTAGTGCTTTAATTATGCCTCCAAGTATTTATCTCACGTACACACACTTTGATATAACATCCTTTGGAAGTTGGCAAGTTCCCTTCTCCTCTCTCTCTCTCTCTCCCTGTCTCAAGCGTGCCCTGAAGCACACAGACGATGTGGGGCTCATTAATCAGTAAACACCTTTCACATTAGTCTATTTTAGCACAAGCACAACAGTTAAACTTAATTGTCATCTCATCCATCTGCATTATTGACTTTGCCTTAGCCATACATATTTTAACTCTATAATGGAGGGAAGGGAAAATCAGATTGGTGAGTATGAGTACCTCAATATCCACCCCCCTCTCTCTTAATCGGTGGGTAGAAAAAATATCTATTTATTTTGCTCACAAGTATCCATTAAGCTACAAGGTGCCCCGTATAACTCACATGATTTAGAGGAACCATGATTACCCAATAATGGATGCATGTTGCAGTGTGTTACTTGCATTACTCTTTAATTGTTTGTGTAGTTTTATAAACTTGATCATAATGTTGAATTAGTTAATTTTAAATTACACGAAAAAATATTAAGTGATGTAAGTATAAAAAGTTAATAGTAGTACCTAACCTAACATCAATAGATCACACACACAGTGTACATTAATGTTATTTTCATCATTTTTAATGTATTTTTATTCAATTAACTTGTTAAACACGACCATATGAGTTTTATATTTTAACTTTTGTTCCTCTTACCAACAATTTATTTAGCCAATTACGCAAGTTTCAATTGGGTTGAAATCACTGTTTTTTCTTAAAAAAATAATAAAAATCCTCATGAATATATTTTTCTCTTTTAATTGTTAAAATTTTGACATGTTACGTTTTCAATGGAAAAACATGAAAAGTGACAATCAAAAGAGACAGGTGATTTAAATCTTATTCAATATCAAGTCTTTTATTCACATAAACAAAACGCAACAAAAAAAAGGATTGATTACAATATCAGGCACTATATATATGCAATTTATAACGAAATTTACCCCCGACTAAAAACACTAAAACAGAGAAATTTCATCTGAGTTCGAAGCACATACTTGCTCATGAGAAATATTAATTATTTGTTTCTATGTATTGTATTATATTATATCGAATATGGAATCCCATAACGTTCTTCACGTTGCATACTTATAACAATACAACACATGTATACATAACTTGCCGCCGAAGACGATGAAGGGAAAGAAAAAAAATTGAAGGAATGGGTAACACGCAAGATGGCTATGATAACGTGAGAGTCGTCAAGTTATACAAAATATTTTTGCCTCGTTCAGTATTAATTCTTTTATTTGTTTTTCTGCAGTCGATACCCACAGAGAGACATCAAGTAGGAATTCATTTATTAATCTAACATAAATCAAAATCATACGTCTACATTAAATAATTTTATTTCAAAATTTATTATATATTGGACTAAAAGAATTCTAAGTTGTAACTAATTAATTATTAAATTTAACATATTCTTTATGAAAAATAAGTAAGTATAAGTTATATAGCAAATCCTATAAAGAATTGTTAATTAACATACGTACAACTTTTTTTTTTTGAAGGAATATGTTAGTAAGTTATACATTTGGGTATTTTAATTAATAAATTATAAATTGTAACTTGTTAACATATTTTCTCTAAAAAATAAATATGTGTATGTTAATAAATTCTCTCTCTCTCTCTCTATATATATATATGAAATATTGTATTCATCCTAGATTAAAAAAATAAATATTATCCATTCATTGAATATTGTGATATTATCTCAATTTTATGCATGCCAAATTTTTAAAAGAATAAATATTTATAGTTTTATAATCTTATATTCAATATTATTTATATCTTAAAAGTTATATTATATAGCTTAAATTGAAATTATTTGATAAATAATATTTGATGAAATATAAATAGTTTGTAAATTTTATGGATTCTTTTTTGGATAAGCGCATTTTTGGATAAGCAATTTATTTTTTTAATTTTATGATTTTTTTTGGACTTTGATCATCTACTAATAAAAACTTTTAATTTAATAGTTAGAGTGCTAAAATTTACTATTAACAAATAAAGTTATTAAACAAACTAGCTAAGACACAAAAGTGAATCACCACCCTATATATAATTGACCGATTGGTAAGTATAACCAAAATGTTCCAGTGTTTGTGAATATATTGCCTTCTGATTTCTGTCACACTCGCACAACATAGGATTTCGATACGATGAGTACTTAATAATCTTACAAGGAATCGGTGATAAAGACGCACACTAGGTAACACGATTAAGGGCCGGAAAATTTCACGAGGCAACAGAGAAATTGGCAAGCATCCATTGAATGACGTGACCCCCTAATTTGAGTTGGATGAACTTTCTGGACATTATTAATTGCTGAACTTTCCACACACGAGAAAAACAATATAAATCAACTATGCATTTTCCCCCCATTAATTAGGTCCCTTCCATGTATCAAAGGATATGATCGACGTCTTAATATTTTATCATAAATTAAGCAATAATTTTTGTGGATGAAATTATTAATCAATCCTAATCCTCTGGTAATATTTGACAATATCATATTAACATTATTCATCCATGTTAAGGTACCAATCTTAAAATCTCCGCTAACCCGATGTAATAAACAAGTGGCTTGGTAATCATGGGTCAAATTTTTACGCAGCCTTCCACCTTCGTTTATTAGGCTGACCAAGAAAACTATCTTGCACCTTAATTATTTGTCATTACGTGTTCCAAGTGCTAGAAATTTCAGTTAGCAAACAAAAAGTCAGACGTGAACCTTACTTATATTCAATCTATATATGTTCGTGTTCCTTTCCATTATTTCTTTCACAAGTACAACTAAGATTCAAAATCGATGACAACTGTTAGTGACAAATTAACTTGTGGGCTAGCGGCACCGAGTTTAGGGTATCATGCATGGCTATATATAATTAAATATACATATGCAATAATCACCCTCTCCTAAACCACCAATCACGCTCTGATGACATTTTTTCTCTATTTGGTTAGGTGGCTTTGCTATATTGATCTAACCTTTCCTTTCAGTTTGTTATAACGAATTATGATATGCTATGTGCTAGAATTCTCATATTACAAAATATATGTCATGGACCAATTGGATTGGCTTATCCATAGTTTATTTGAGTTTGTTTATTGATATAAGCACTTGTGATAATATTATTTGGTAGAGTTTATGAAAATAACTTATACTCATTATTTTTATAAGCTTTTTATGGCTTATGATCAAAACAACTTACAATTTATAAGAAGTCAGTTTAATCACACTATTTTTTCGATTATAAAAATAGTTTATATACATAAGCACTTAAATAAGTTATTTATCGAAGATCTTATCCCAAAAGTTTAAACTGTTAGTTAAAAATATATGAATAATTTAATTTTATATTATATTTCTTATAATCATGGGGAAAGCTGATCAAGGGCGAGGCAAACAAAGCACTTGTCTTATTTTCTACCAAACCGTAGGTCGAATATATTCATCTCTTTTTAGTGGGACTGTGAAGTAGGAGAGGGAAAGCCGGAAAGGATTTGTATTTCACCAACTTCACACCTTCAAAGCTTATCCAAGTCTACATTAATTCTAGTGTACTATCCGAATCAGAGATAGAACTAGAAGAGGAATCATTAATTTACTTTAATTACTCTTTCAATTCTTTTCTTGGCGACGTCCCCACCCATGCACACATATATATATAATAAAAAAAATATCTTTAACTTAATCTGCAAAACTCTTTAGTCTTTCCTTGATCCCAACTTGTGCTTTATTCCATCATCAACTTGCGTTATGCGTAGAGATATGAAAGTCTAGCAAAGATAAAAGGATTAGCTTGGGGGCTGCGCTTGTTCAATTCGTTTCATATATATCTTCATGTCATGGTTCACCGTTCACCTACCATGTTAAACCCATTTGCTTGTTGTCTACTTAGCCGTGAAAGTTAGATCATGTGTACTTTGCCTTTGCTTTCTCCAAAGTCCCACCATTTTATTAATTACTTGGTTCGTGGAGTAACGTAGTAAACAGTTATAGTATTAGGAAAATATTACTCCCTCCGGTCTAAATCTTTGATAGTTTTAGTTTTTTATTTGTGTCTCAAAACTTTGGTTGTTTTAGGATTTCAAGAGATAATTTATCAGTTTTTTCCAACTATACCCTTAATATAATTAATAAGTTTTGAGTGAAGAAATAATTAGGATAGTTGAGAATGATGAATAATAAATATGGTCATTTTAGTCTAAAATTTGTTCAATTAATTATTTCTTAATCTATGTGCCAAAACCTTAAACAACTAAAGATTTGGACTGGATGGAGTAATAAATTGCTAGTATTAATGTTAAAATGGTGGATTAATTAATCGTTAATATTTTAAGGACTTTATTCATCCTCTTTCCTTTTCCTATGGGCATTTTACGGGAACCCACTCCAGTTAGAGGTGGCAATTTGGGCTGGGCCTGACGGGCCAGCCTGCCAACCCGCCAAAAAGGGCAGGTCGGGTTGGGGTTTTTAACCTATAATCCATTTTGGTCCACCTAAAGGTGTGTTCAAAACAGGCTAGTCCAGCGGGTTGGCCCGAACCCGCTAGCCCGTTTTTTTTTTCTTTTTTTTTATGTTTTTTTTTATTTTTGGCGGATTAGGCGGGCCAACCCGTCATTTCTACACTCATTTTTTTTGTTTTTTTGAGTTTTTTGGCAGGTTAGGCGGGTTGGCCCCGCCAACCCACTCGCGGGGCAGGCTAGGGTACCCAGCCCACTTTTTTGGCAGGACAGGCTGGCCCGCTTTGCCAATCCTAACTCCAGTATTGGGGATCGGCCTCAAGGAAAAAA
Organism: Glycyrrhiza uralensis; assembly: GCA_030159175.1. Taxonomy (NCBI): domain Eukaryota; kingdom Viridiplantae; phylum Streptophyta; class Magnoliopsida; order Fabales; family Fabaceae; genus Glycyrrhiza; species Glycyrrhiza uralensis. The sequence goes on from BRZY01000005.1 coordinate 48,317,162, forward strand.
CAAATTAATTGGAGCTTTAAAAAATTTCATAAATTAAAAATGTCTGATTTAATGATAATATAGATATTTAAGTGTGAAATTGTGATTCGAGCTAATAATGCATTGCGAATTTTTATAGGCTAGGTAGTGAATTTTTCAGAGGGATAGATTGTCAAAAAAAGAGTTAGATTTAGAGGTAAATTGTGTGAAATTAGTTTGCTAAAAACCATTAATTGTTTTTGGCAACTCTACTTTTTTTTCTTTCTATTTTCTTTAAAAACAATAGAGATTAGGAAAAGAAGAAGAAAAAAGAGTTTAAGCCATGTGTTTCCCTCATTTCAGTTGAAAAATGAAGTACGTAATTCTACATTTTTGTTTTTGTTTAGCTCGCATTTGCATTCTTTGGTCCAATTCGATTCTCTTGTATCTTTATATGGGTTTTTTTCGGCATTTTATTCTTGGGAAGGGTTAACGGTATTTTAATATCTCTATTAAAAATACATTTAGTTTTATTAAATGCTTCCATAAAACAGGTCCAATAAAATAAACTATATCAACTGAAACAAGATTAATCACCCAATAAAGGATTGAGGGGTGGCAAGTAGCAGGGACAGAGGGAAGGGGGGCAAGCAGGCCCCTGAATTTAATTGTTTCATATATATTAATGTTATGTTATTTTTTGGTTTATATCTATATTATCCTAGGAGAAAAAAGGTATTTGGACTAATTTGTGTTTGGCTAGGATGTAAATAAAGTCTGATCATAAATTGTTTCGTCACCGGGGATCGAACTCGGACCCTAGTTGAGTTTGTTTTTTAGACAGAGCACATTAATCACTTATACTCAATCTCTTAGTTGTGTTAATATTATATTAAATTATAAACACACTCACACGTATTATATATATCATCGTATAATTAAATGCTATTGTCATAACTAATTTGTTCATTGTTACACTTGATATTTAAATATACAAACTTAATTAGTAGTAGAATTTGTAAAAAATATGATAAATTTGCTTACTTTTTGTTTGTTAACATAGATGAGAACCATATAGGAAGAGAAGGAGAACCATGGAGAAAAAGAAAGGGGGCTAGGGTTTCATTAGTGAATAATAAAATAGTCTACATAATACAAAGCATAAAAGGACATATATACCCAATAGCAAAATGACAAACATACCCCTAACTAATATATCTAATATTATCTAACATTATTCAGCTTTAGATCTAAAAGACATGTATAGATTATTCAATGTGAAATTTTTATGGATTAATAATAAAATTTTATCTCGATGTTTTTTAGTCCCTCTCTTAATGGATTTTTGGATCCGTCCCTTGCAAGGCCCCTCCCTCCCCCAAATTCTCACACACACATATTAGATTTTTTTAAGAGAATATATATATTAGTTATTACATTAAAAACACACACATATGTTTTTGTCTATATCCACAGTATCTTAGGGGGGAAGGGGCCCCTGGATTAATATGTTTTCGGTATATATATTAGTTATTATATTAAAAACATAAATATATATTATATTTATGTTATAATATTTTTTTGTCTATACCCACAGTATCACAATGGAAAAGGAACCCATGGATTAATAGATTAATATGTGCTCGGTTAGAAGGTAAATAAAGTTTACCCACGAATTGCTCCGTCATTAGGGACTGAACTCGGATCCTAGCCGAGTCTGTCTCTTAGACAAAGTGCATTAAACACTAGTGCCGAACCTCGTAGTTATAGTTACAGATTAGTTTATTTTTTATTATATTTTATATTCAATACGGAAAATTAATAGTAAATTTTATGAGAATTTGATGGAATTATTTACTTTAATTTTAGCTTTAGATTCAATTTTTTTTTTTATAAATCACTCAATATTAAAAAAAATTGTGAATTGATATTCATTATTAAATTTTTTTGGCCCCTGCTCTAGTCATTTTCTAGATCCATCCCTGAACCTAGTTATATTGTATAAAAAATGTGGAGACAGAACCATACATCTCTCGTTATTATTTTTTGTGTTAATTAAAAAAGGTGGGGTGGGGAGGCTTCCCTCCATCCAAGACCACACAAGATAAACGAATCAACTTTAAACTATGAAAAAAAAATTAAATCGCTCAAATGAACTCTAAACAACTCAAATGAGGTCATTTCATTTTATGTACTTACAAAACTGAATTTCCCCTTTCATTATTAAATTACTACTTTTTTAGTTATTTTATATTTTTATCAATATTTACTCGTGTAATTCAGGAAATTATTTATAATTATATTATATTATTAACCGTTGTAGGATAAACAGAAAAAAAAAAAAGGCAAAGCAAGACGCAGCATGGTGAAGGTGGCGGAGTGGAGTGGGTCCGTGACTTGAGTAGTTCCTATGACCAGTCGCTGGCACCGCACCCTGTAGAAGGTTCCCACGTCCCACTCCCACAAACAAACACAATTTCACACGAATTTAATTTTAGGCAGAGGCGGAGTGCAAGTTTCAAAAGTCCACAAGTGGAAACTCAGACTCAAGGACTATTTGGATTGATTTATGTAGAATTTATGAGTATAATTTATGATTAATTTATAAGTTATTTTAGGTTTATTTTTCATAAGCTACTCAGAATAGCTTATTAAAATAGCTTATGATTTATATAAAATAAATTTTACTATAATTTTTCTTCGATTATAAAAATAACTTATACAACTTATACAATAAATAATAAATAAATTTGTTATCGAAACATGGCCTTAGAATAGAGACCCATTATTAGCCTCTCTTTACAGTAATTAATAAGAAAAATGATTAGTGGACACCTAATACCAATCTATCACTAGAGAGAGAAAGAGAGAGATGAGAAAAAAGTAATAAAATAACGTGATATGTGATGTGATAGTTAAAAAAAAATAAAAAAAATGAAAAATATTAGATGGATAGATATATTTTTTAGATGTATGTGTATGATTGGTCAATTAATAAATCCCAGTAGTTAACATCTCATTTATTTAAGGGGATCTAATACTTTTTGGTATTGCAAAATTAAAAACACCAATAAAAAAATAAAATAAAATAAAATAAAAAACCCGACGCTTGTAATTATGTGGGTTCCATGAGCTTTTTGCCGGTCTTCACAATACAAATATAAAGAAACGCTTCTTCGTGCCTCTTGTCTCCTTCGTTTCGCCCTTACGGTTTACTGCAACACAGAACGGCTCATCGCATTGTAGAGAACCATTCCATTCCCATACCCAAACGGATCAACTCTCTCTTGAATGCGAACCAACGAAAGCTAACAGCAGGAACATGAGGAGGCCATTGAAACAGCCAAAACACGACCTCTTTGACACTTTACCTGACGATCTCGTTGTCTCCATTCTCTCTAAGCTCAGCTCCACTGCTTCTTCTTCTTCCGATTTCCTAAACGTTCTCTCAACGTGAGTTTTTGCCCCCAACCTTCCTTTTACTATTTCCTCTATTTCCCAAAACCATAGTTTTTATATTACTCAATTTCTCTCATTTCTCTTTCACTACAGATGCAAGAGACTCAACCAGTTAGGGCTCCATCGCTCGGTGTTATCAAAAGCAGGGCCCAAAGTATTCGCCCTCAGGCCCAAAAACTGGTCTGAGAACGCTCACCGTTTCCTCAAACACTGTGTTAACGCCGGTAACGCTGACGCCTGCTATACTCTCGGCATGGTTAGTTTCTTACTTTCTCACTTTCTTCATTCATTAATTGTGTTTTTATTTTTTGAAATAAAAATGAAGGTTTTCTTATTTATTTATTTATTTATTTATTTATTTTGTATTGCTATACAGATCAGATTTTATTGTCTGCAAAATCGAAGGAGCGGGCTTTCACTAATGGCGAAGGCGGCGATGAAGCTGCACGCGCCGGCACTGTACTCGCTGTCGGTGATTCAGTTCAACGGCAGCGGGGGCTCCAAGGGAGACAAGGATCTACGCGCAGGCGTGGCACTCTCCGCACGCGCGTCGCTGCTCGGCCACGTCGACGCGCTTCGGGAGTTGGGCCATTGTCTTCAAGACGGTTACGGTGTACGGCAGAACGTCGCCGAGGGGAGGCGGTTGCTAGTGCAGGCCAACCTGCGGGAGCTCGCTATGGTCCTACGCGTGGTGGCGAGGGCGTCACCAACACGCTCCACTTCGCTGACGTGGCGTGGCGTTAGGGACTCCTCGGCGTGCAGCACGTTGCTAAGCGACTACGGGTACAACGTGGCGGTGCCGGAGGTTCATCCCGTGAACTGGTTCCTGAGGGAGTGGTTCGAGTCGGGTCCGGGTGGGTTGGACGAGGGGCTGAGGCTGTGTGCGCACATTGGGTGTGGAAGGCCAGAGACGCGGCCACACGAGTTTCGACGGTGCTCGGTTTGTGGTAAGGTTAACTATTGCTCGCGTGGGTGTCAAGCGCTGGATTGGAAATTGCGACACAAGATGGAGTGCTCACCGGCGGAGCTATGGTTTGAAGAAAACCACGGCGGCGGTGAGGGTGCCGTTGCGGGAGGTGGTGGTGTGGACATGGGAAATAACGTTGTGGTCCAAAACGCCGCCGTTTGAGGAATTAAATGGCGATTGGCGGTATGGTGTACAGCTGGGGCAAAGGTTTTCCTTTTTTTTCTCCTTTTTTCTTTTTTGGAGTCTTTGAAAAATTCCTTGGAAAATTTAGTTAGATGCAAATGAAGGTTAGACTTAGAGGGTTCTATATTCAAAAATCAAAACCATTTTTCTTGCTAATTTAATTGTTACTGTATTAACGAAGTAAATGTTTAAGACACGCGCACAAGGATATTGTAAATTTGTCAAAACAGCGGTAGAGTTTTTCAAGTTTCAACCGTCTCAAGTTTCACTGGGACTGGCTTACGGTAACGTTTTTGTCACTAGCAGAAAACTTTGTAGTATCATTTAATTTTTGAAGGAGGACGTGAATTTCTTATATGATTATAATTTATGGAAATTCATTTTTTATTAAACTTAAATGCGGTCATGAACATTATATTATTTTAGTTTTCTTTTATATCTTTGATCTTTCAAGATAGAATCTTTCTAATTTCGGTAGTATGTATCAATAATTTGAGATTGAGATCATTTTTTTAAATGCAGTTTTGGGATTTTTTTTGTTAAAAGTTTAGCTGGCGGCTAGCGTGGGAATGGGTAACATATGGTCCACCGTTGGACCATTAAATATTAACCGTTAGATCTAATAGAAAAAAATAAAGAGACCAGATTAGTCAGAGTAAAGTGAGAACACCTACACATATCTACACAGGATCTTTGCCCAACCCATCCCCGACCTCTCTCCTTTCACTCTTCCGTCCAGACCACCCCACCACCGCGAAGCCAGCCACCACTCCCCTTAATACACTGGTTAAATTGGTTGTTCCGAAGCAATGCGGTGTATCAATCTTTGAAGATAGAAGATAGAATCTTTCTTTCTAATTTCGGGAGTATGTATCAATAATTTGAGATTGAGATCATTTTTTTAAATACAGATTTGGGATTTTTTTTGTTCAAGTTTATGGTAGTTATCTTTTGCTACAAATTGAAAGTTGCAATTGGTTTTAAATTGTTAAATTATCTTGTAAAAGACATGGGAATATTCATATTTATGAGGAAGCAAGCAATGTCTTGATGGAAAATTAGAAAGAGCATTCGAGAAAGGGAAAGGAGGAAGAGGGGAATGAGCTGATAGAGACTAGTTTTGTAGGGAGGGAAAAGAATCGCAAGGGAACAGCATAAGTATACAAAATCCAAAAGCATATTGGTACTTGTGACCCTGTTTTTGTTCAGTATCTATTAAGTGGAGAGTGAGTACATCCATTAACTATTTTGGTTAAAGGTGCGCTATCCTTTCAAAAGGAAATCTGTGCCTAGTTAGGATGTGAGTTGCCCACGAATTAAGCTATAAGCCATTCATCCGCTCATTCCACTTGTCCTCTTAGCATCTTAATTAATTGAAAAGAATTCATTTAATTACACCTATGTATCACACACGTAGAATTTCAAATAAATTATTGTGGCATAAGTCTCTTTTAATTTAATCAGAGGTCTTGTATTCAAATTTAGGTCATAAATATACGACAATTGTAAATCTTGTATAGTAAAATTTTGCTGCCTATAAAATTATATTTTGTTTAAAAGAATTAGTCACCGTACACCCGTCGTGGGGATGTGTAGTCTAGACAAAAAAAAATTCTCTTCGTGGGTCGAGATTATTTTATGAGATGAAGGGGCTAATCTTTTCTCAATAAAAAATAATAATAATAAAAAAGCGCGGATCTTCATGGGGGTTGCGTGGCATTGGATTTGAGGGGGTGCATCATGTCATCCATGTGGATGAGCAGCGTCCGTATAAGATACCAACTACGACTGTATACTACCAGCAGTACCTTGGTAGTGACGTGGGTATAACATGGCGCTTTTCGAAAACGGGCTTTGGACAAAATGTCAGTGTTGTTGAAAAGCCCAGTGTGACATGTGCCTGCCGGAAGAGAGAGGGAAAGGCACAAAGTGAAGTGAAGTGCGTGGATTTGGATTAATAGAGAGGCAGGTTCCATGTCAATTACGTCATTGTTGTTGTCGCGACACCGCACAAGAGCCTTTTTCTATTCAATGGTGCCGTGATTCATGACGACTGTGGATGGTTACTAAAGCCCCTAGGTCCACGTCAATTGCGTTTTCAAAAATTACTCTTTTTCAAGGTGCTGTCTAGGGTGGTAAAGTAGGAATCCTTCACCACCAAAGTGAAGTGGGACCGCGAATAATGATGACCATTGATTTAATAGTTTTATATTTGTATGGGTGGGATGAATTACCTGAAAAGTGGAGAATAGATAAATGTGGAAGGTTAATGTATTTGCAATAGAGGTCAACAACTATTTAGTAATCACAATATTTCTGAAAAGTTTATCTTTTGATGAATTTGGCCCAATTGTTTTAAAAAATTTGTGAGATAGCCCAATTTTGTCCTTATGTGATATTATAAGGTTGTGTTTAGATGGGATAATTTAATGCATTAATTTATTTTTAGAGGGTAATTAAAATATATCAATCTAAATTACTTTGTTTGGATATTAAGTGTGTAGGAATTTAAAATGAAACGATTTTTATTGGATATTATTTTATAACCAAATTTGAAGAATTTTAAATAACACCCAAAATTAGAGAACTTTAAATCTTTTTTTCACTCCCAGTCTGACCCTTGCACTAAAACTTTGTTCGAAATATGAGAATGTTCAAAATCCGAAAATTCTCTCGCTCTATCTCTTTCCCCTCTCTGTTCTCTCCCTCCCTCCCTCTCTCTCGCTCTCCCCTCCTCGCTCTCAATACCCCGCTCTATCTCTCCCTCTATCGATCTCTCTTTCCTTCTCTCTTGCTCTCTCCGTTTCCCCCTCTCCCCCTCCCTCTTGCTCTCTCCCTCGATCTCTCTCCCCCTCGATCTCTCTCCCCCTCTCTCCAACCTCTCTTTCCCTCTCTCTCGTTCTACCCCCATCTCTCCCCTCTCTCTCTCTCCTTCCCTCTCCATCTCTCTCCCCTCTCTCTTGCTCTCCCTCCCTATATCTCGCTCTCTCCTCTCTCTTGTTCTCCCTGTCTCTCTCCCTCTCTCTCTCATTCTCTCCCTTGCTCTATTTCTCTCACACTTTCTCGCCCCCTCTCTCTCTCATTCTCTCCCTTGCTCTATTTCTCTCACACTTTCTCGCCCCCTCTCTCGCGTTCTCCCCCTCTCCCCCTCTCCCTCTCTCTTGCTATTTCTCTCACTCTCTCTCTCTGTGTCTCTCTCTAACTAGAGAGGGGAGCGAGAGGGAGGGAGGGAGAGAGAGAGAGGGAGAGAGCGAGAGATAGGGAGAAAGAGCGAGAAAGTGGAGGAGAGTGAGATAGAGGGGGAGATAGAGAGTGAGAGAGAGAGCAAGAGGGAGGGAGAGCGAGAGAGAAAGGGGGAGAGAGCGAGAGGAGAGATAGGGGAGAGTGAGTGAGAGAGAGGAATGAGATAGAGCGTGAGTGAGAGAGAGAGATAGAGCGAGAGAGAGATAGAAAGAGTGAGAGAGCGAGTTAGCGGGAGAGAATTTTCAAAGAGAGGGTGGTGAGAGGGGAAGAGAGAGAGCTAGGGTGAGATGGAGCGAGAGAGAAAGGGATAGGGAGAGGGAGAGAAAGGGATAGAGAGAGGGAGAGAGTGAAGAGAGAGGGGGGTAATCATTTTAGTAACAACAACTAATGGCGATGACCAAAAACAATAAATTTAAGCATTACGGGAATTATAAAAAAAATTGTGAGGACTAAAAGCAAAAATCGATATATTTACAGAGAAAATAAAGATATTTAAAACAAAAAATATTATTCAAAAATTAAAATGATATTTTATTTATCAAAAATAAAATTAAAATAAAAAAGAAAACATTTGCGATTTTCATATTATATCACGTCAACTTTTGTAATTAATAGAGTTTTGTGTATATTATCCTATTATAACAACTTATGAGGAGGAAATTTTAATTTGGAAAAAAACTGGATTACCTTTTATTGTAAGTAATGGGCCCACTTCGCCCATGGTGGTGAAGTTTTATTACTTCACCACCCTAGAAGTCACCCTTTTTCAATTGATGGGAGATTTATATCATTATTTTATGCGAGAGTGTTAATTTTATCCGACTAATGAGTCACTTTAGTTTTAAGAGTGTCAAATAGTATCTCTTTAGTATTTAATAAATATAAATTAGTCACTTTGATTTTTATTATTAAAAATATAATTATTTTTAGAGATTAAAATAATATTTAAGTAATTATTTTTTAAGAATTAAAATAACAATAAATAGTTATTTTTTAAAGATTAAAGTGACTAATAATTAATAATTAAGAATTAAAGTGACTAATTCACATTTATTAGAAATTAAAATGATACTATTTCACACTCTCAAAAATTAAAATAGTTGTTTACTCGTGTTATTAATAGTTATTGGTTACATATCATTCTTTTGCGTGTCTTTTTCTTTTGGTCAAGTTTTTTTTTTGCGTGTCTAGATTGTTAAAAGTGTATGCTCCTCTCTTTTTAGTAAGAGAAATAGTATAAATTATAAATTGTGGAACAATAAAAAAAATATAATAATTTTTTTGATAAATTTTAAAGTTGATAAAGAGTATTCCTAAAAAAGAGTATTTAATTTTATTCCATTGTCAATTAAAAAAAAAATCAATTATAATGTATTCAAAATTAGTTATTGATAACATTGAAAGTTATTAAAAAAGAACGCTAAAAGAAGTGTTTAAAATCATTCACCAATTATTTTAGGAATAAAACTATTTTATTAGGAAGGGGGAGAGAATAATAGAAAAAAGAGGGTGGAAAAAGAAAAAACACCCATGTTTAGTGTGCAATTAACAGAATCATATCTGGCCCAGCCCATAGTACTAGTCTGATACCCAACCCAATTCGACACTATAGTGAATCTTTTTGCTTTTTGTTACAAAAAGAAAAATTACTATAGTGAATCTTCCATTCCATTAAAACTAGTTCGGGGAAATAAGCATTTTCCATGGTCCAATCATTTTCTCGGAAACAGTAAATGCAAGTTGTATATAAACCGACACAAGTTACATTTTTTCCAAATTTTTTTCGATAGGTAGGAGGTTACATTTTTCAATTATTAATCAATTAATAAATACTCCATATACACTTTTTTTTTTTGGCTCATAACAAACCCAGAAAGTGAGGAAAAATAAAGCACAGCACAGCACACTAACAAACAGTTACACAGTGGCCAGGTGTGGGTGGCACTGAGAAACAACCCAATAGAGAAACCGTTGTCGTTTTATTTTATTTATTATTATTATTATTATTTATTGCCTTTTTTTTTTTATTACTGTGAGTGAAGTCTAAAACCCTCTCTCTCTGAGTGTGAGCCGGGAATGCCGTGCGCGACACACGAACATGTCGAACTCCGGGGATGCAAATGCAAATGCAGCAATAGCAGCAGCACAAGAGCAAGAGCAAGAACAAGAGTGGGAGACGATGGCTCGAGCGTGGCTGTGCTCGTTCGCTGATGCCAAGGAAGTGAGCATGGGTGAGGTGGAAGCGTGGATCGACTCCAACCTCGCCTCTCTCCCCGAGGGCCTCCGTTCCATGCCTCGCTCCGATCTCTGCCTCAGGCTTATTTCCATTCAGAATTGCATGAGGTTCCCCAATCAGGTCCTTATTATGATTATAAAAACACTGGCACGCCTGCTATTGGTGTTGATTATTCCCTTAATTTAAAATGAAGATTCGTCTTTGCTGGAGCTAGATGGAAGCAATCAATTCCAGACATTAATCACATTTTATTGAGATGATCTTCGCTTTAATTACCTACTCTTATGGAACTATGCTCTTCTACTTGTTTTGTCTCCCAATGTTCATCAAAGGCAAGCACCCCTAAGGTTTAGGTTTTGCATTTATTAGGAGGAGAGAAAAAAGAAAGTATCAAGCCTTGTCGTTTGCTATAGAAAACTGGTTTTGTTCCACAAGAATAGATTAAAAAGTAAGGAATAAACTCGGTGGTTATTTAATTCCTCTAGACTGTAATGTTACTAAGACCTTCCCTAATCATTAATTTGTATTCTGCAGTAAAAAATTCTGCAGCCTAGTTTATGACCTGTCTCATGCTGATGAAGGTATTGAGTTTTGGACTTTATTGTTTCTGATTTTAGTTTGCCCCTGCATCGCAAGACATGTGTATTGAGATTTAGTAGATTATTTATGGCTGGGGAAGACAGCTCTCTGCTCTGGTGTCTCTGTCCATAAGCTTTGAATGAATGCAGAGGAAGGGTGTATAGTTGATGTTGATATATGACAAGGCATGTGGGTTAAACAAGAACAGATGTAGAATTTCACATTTATGTACCCTTCTAACTGTCTCAGTAAGCAGATATCACTTTCCATATTGATGAAGATGCTCAGTTTTTGTGGACGTGGTCTTGATTTTTTAGAAATTGAGATCTTGCATTTGTTCAGTTCTTGTTTTGTTAATAGTTGCATAATTTAAAGATAAAGATTTTTTTTGTTTATTTTTTGTTTTTAATAAACAAAAGAAAGGCATTGTCTAACTTTTGTAAGATTGGTTTATCTTGTAAACAATATGTATTTCAGCAATAATGGTTTCCTGGTCACAGGGTGCCTGTCTAACATTGTTACTTGTTATTACTTGTTATTCTTGACTTTGTCTAATCTTTCAAATGTTGCAGGATAGGGAAGTAAATCAGCTTGATCTTCCACATGCACGGTTTCAACGCACTGATCAATGGATTCCAGTTTATTCATGGTTAGAAACTTTAGATAAGGATGAGGTGGTTAAGTCCAAGGAGATTTCTGACTGGTTAACACAGAACCCTAAGGTCCAAGAACAATTATGCTCGAGGCATTCTCGGTATCATTTGATGCACTACATCAAAAAATGCCATTTGAAAATATTAAAAAGAAGGGAAAAGAGGAAGGTACTAAATTCTTTCTCACCTTTTGTTCTTTTTCTTAAATATTTTAGGAGGGCGGTGCTGTGAATTTTCAGTTCAATTGACAGTGACGCTCTTATATGGCATTCATCCGTGTTCTGTAGGTAGCGTCATCTTCCCCATACCTATAACTGAAATAGTTTAGTTGCTTTCTTCACCTCATCCCTATCTATGTTAAAGTTATTCATATTTGTACTTGAGTATGGCTCAACTGGTATCTCCCCTTTTCTTTAACAGAAGGTTGTGATTATGTGGTGGACTTTGGACGTCCACCCCCATTTCCCGTTCTCTCTTAGCCCTTAGGTCCAATAGTTCCTCCCTAAAGCAAAAACCTACACACACACTGTTGACACACACAACATTGAGGACAGTTTTAATATTACATGTTATGCAAAATATCTATTGACTTCATAATATTACTACTTGTTTACCTGGACAGGGTGTAGAACAGCCTGACAAAGACATGTCGTTGAAGGTTCAGAAAGATGTGGTGATGAAACACCCAGCCTCACTTCCATGTATGTATGCTTTATTGTCTTACCTTCTAAATTTTCTCTGGTGCTGTACAGAAGAATGTTTGTTTCAATTTCACTCTTCCAAAATTGGCACATTTCTGTGAAGTAGCCTGTATATGGGAATATATTATTGGAAACTTATTTAGGGGAATGGGAAGGGAAGAGAAAGAGATTGGATTATTAGAATTACTTTTAAAATAATACAAATGTAATTTTCAATGTAATCAATTTAATTTTGTTTCTAATATATTGTGGACTGTGGTTTGAGCTGCTATGTATTTGGTTACTCTGCTCTAGCCTTTCCAGCCTTCTGTTCATGTCTGTGAAGATGTTTTGGGATACTGTTCTTTAGGTTTGGGTCTATTACTTGTCTGAGGAGTGAAATTTGGGCGGGTTAGTGGAGTATACTTATTCCTAAGCTCTCAGGTGTTATGGGAGTTGGGTTAATGCTGTTACTTTTCAATTATAGGCCATGTTCTTCCTCCTTTAAATTTTGCAGGTAGTTCTGTAAACAATTTGCCAAAAGACAGCGATTTGTTCTTGGCCAAAAGAAATGAAGCCTATCGCAAATATGAAATGTAAGTGAATTAACAGATTTTTCTTTGTGTGGCTCCTTAGGTACTAGAAGTTTATCAATTATAATACTTCAGTCTTTTACATTGATCTGGTTTCAGTTTACTGGAGTTGGAGAAGCTGCTTTCCCCAGTATTCTCGAAGCCTCCTAGCATAAAGCAATGAGGCCGTGTTGGAAACATCAATTCGTCCCCATTCCAGAGGTTTACCTAAGCAATGAGGCCTTGTGCCAATTCATCTTCTCCTGATTATCCTTAGTGTTTACCTTAGAGGGTAACTATTCTCTGTAGGGGATGGTAGATCATAGTTGTTTGTTTATTATCTAGAGATTAGTGTAGCAGATTTATTTTGATCATCACCTGACCATAACACCTGCTTTGGAAATCATGTATCAGAGCTGGTCCAAAGATTTCCTGTTATGGTCAATTCAAAATTTGCATGAGCTCCTGTAAGGTGATGAATGTAAGGTGATGAATGAATGATGCTAGTTAGGTTTAAACCTACTAAACCGCATGCATTATCATCAAATCTGGACATTTATTAGTTAGCAAGGATGGCATTAATAATAACTACTAAGGGTGTGTTTGGGAGTTTTGGAGGGAAGGGGAGGGGAGGGAAGGATTTGTGATTAATATTTTACCTATTTGAGTGTTTAAAAAGTATATGAAAACTCTCAAAAACCATCCAAAGTCACATCTCTAATGCATTTTTTGAGTTCTCCAAATTGGAGAATTTTTGGAAATGTACTAAAGGAGAAAACTTTGGAGAGATTCAAAATGTTTTCTCCATTCTTCTCCCCAATAGTATATAACTAAAATATTGGAGTAATCCGTCCCTCGTTTCCAAAAACCCCCTCCCAAACACACATTAAGTGAATTTTTTCACATCGCATGCCCGGAAAAATCAGAATTACATTTGTTTATATTTCCAATAATGTTAACCTTCACCAAACCTTGTCTGTATATTTTGTGTTGATCCCCCTTTAGGGTGCGCCTGTATTTGGTCTATCGAGCCTATGGCCCTCATCTATTATATTATATATAGCAGAGTTTTGCCACGTTGGATTATGCCACGTGTCCACCCCAAATCATTCTACTTTCCCGCCTAAAGCAAATATTCTTTAAATTAATTTCATAATTAATAAAATTTTATCACTTAATGCATACCAGTGAAGACAATCAACCAATTCTACCTCCTTTAATTCTGATGAATGAATTAATTCTGAGCTAGCGGTGCAGGCATCTGCGGTATAAAATAATTCATTTTCATGTGGAGACATATAAGTTAATATATTTTATGATATTTTATGACAATTAATATTGACATGCCAAATTATAACGGTAGCCAATTTAAAATTTTCTATTTAATTATCCACCATTCCAATCTTTGATGAATGCTTCTATTCGACTCATGCTGATTGGATTATCATTATGCTTGGGATCAATTTTCTCCTACTGATTCTCAAATCATGCTTAAAATTAAATTTCTTAATTGGTTGTTTTTACCATGTTAAAACCACTTAAATGTTGCCTTAGCGTGTTGTCTTCTCAAATGACCCTTCCCGTCACTCTTTCTGTTGATATTCTCAATCTACGATTTGCCTTTTGCTTTGATTTTCTTTTCCAGTTTTGCTTAATATATCGTGCGCAGAATGATTGAAGCTATAAATGCACGCACCTCACCTGTTATTGTTTTTAGCTTTTGTTAATATATGATTATCACCCAACGTGAAAAGAAAGAAGAGTGAAGAGGGAATACCTCACTGACCATTAATTACTCTATATAAATGAACTCATACTTGAGGTTAGTAATTTTTTTTATAAAGATGATGTGTATTGACTGTTTAATCATTTGTTATAATTTACATTTCAATGTTTGTTTTTACCAGATGAGCTAATGCTTTTAGAAGGAAAAAAAGCATCTTTGACAGAGTATTAAGGGGGATATTTATTTTCAGTACAAAAGGTTATCAATAACCCAATGTTTAGTACACATTTTTCTTATAGTCATTGGCTTATTGTAATCCTTCTGCTCTCTTCTTATTCTCCATATTTGCATCAGTACATCTCTTCTTTATAGGCCTACAACGAGATAGGTCATAGCAATGTTGACGAAAAGAGGAAAGATTGAGGTGGTTTTACTTTTTATTTTATTTTATTTTTCCTATTATGTAAGCACTTTTTCTTTGTTTACCAATATATCTCTGCTTCCTAAATGTTGTTTTTGTTAATGTTTTTGACGAGTATGTTACCCGTGAATCTGTATTTACCACTATTGTTCCATTTAGTTTTTTAAGAACAATTGGTCATTCTTTCATGATTATCTATTCACTTTATTATACCAAAGATTCATATAGATTGCATTTCTTACTTTCTACTTCTGAATATATATTTCAATTGACAGGCATAAGACAAAACTTTGGTCTATATAGTCTTAATTTGTACGTACTTCTGTAAATGGAGACGTTCAACAGAGGACCACCGTAAAGGATCTATCTAAAAGATGACAGCAAGGCAACAAATAAAAAATTGAGAGAATTGTTCTTACAAGGTATGTATAGTCTAAAGACTATAAAAGCGGTAGAAAAATTCTCTCAAAAATATTTTTGATCTCATAACCCACTCTCTTCTTCCCGTCTTGATTATTTTCTCTTTTACCCTCCTTCATTTGCAATTGCACAATCCTCTGGTGCTCCTTGGCACCCTTTCACAATAGCATTGTTATGTTAACAAGAGTATATCTTCTTATGTAATATTTGTATCTTTTGTTTCAGATGCAATTTTTAATTGTTCCACAATCATTCTACTTTGTTTACGTCACAAGGTTATAGGTATCAGAAGAAGATCCTTCAAATGGTAAATTTATTAAGCTGTCATTGAGAAATGTGGTTGTATGTTGTGGCTTTAGTTAGCTTAAAAACATTTATATTTTGCTCAAATTCTTTTATTTGTCTCTTAGTTGATTATACGATGTGTAATGATTGACTTCTTTTTTCCACTTCATTATGGCTAGCTATGTGAATTGATTTAGTTTAAGGCCAAACCAACAAAGCTTCATATATCTGGATCTCATTTATTGAGAAAGATGACTCTATTGGAAGAAGATGAATAACTCAATTTCAGGTTGTAATTTTTTACATTGAGAAAGATGAGGGTTTTTCTATTAGGGGGTTTTGTTACAAAATATACAAAAGAACTAGAAAGTAGAAACTACAAACTCTTTCTATTAGGGGGTTTTCTTACCGATTTTTGCAAGAATTCATTCTTGATGATATTGCAACGTCAGTTTCATTAAGCCCCCATCGCATTTCTTGCTGAGCTTTTTAAGGTATCAATTTCATTTCATAGCAAACATGAAGTCATGCTTATAGCCATATCTTGAAAATTGGTAACTTTTTTTTTTAAAATCCCTCCTTTTTTTTCAATCTTTCTCTGACAGTCATACAATCTCTATTGCAAGATACGCTATAGATTGTATGGAGGGTTTGTAGCTCATACAGTTGCTTCAATTGATGAGGTATATAAGTATATGATATGTCCATCCAATGGCTTAAAAAAAATACATGAAATAACTTTTCAGCCACCCATATACACAAACATACGCACAAATTACTTGCTGTCAAGTGCAAGTAATAAATTAGTAATTAATATATAATATATAGTTTGACATAAAAAATTACATCAAATAATAATAATTCAAATCAAAATTTAATCAATTAAAAAATATAAATTTTATCATAAGTAAATATGTATAACATCCCGTGCAAGGCACGGGTTATTAAGCTAGTTGATATAAGAAAAACAATTTTTTTTGACCGAATAAGAAAAACAACAATAATAACAGATGTTTTTTTTAAACTTTTTTTATCATGACACATCTCTTGACCAAACAAAAATAATTTCAAATTAATATAAAATTTATAAGGATGATATATATAATAAAATTGATTTATTATGTATATGCATAAGAAGTGCTGATTTTAACCATACTTTTATTAATATGAGATCAAGTTTTTTTTTTAGTCTGGAGTATGAGATGAGGTTATTGAGCTTAATATTTTTTGGTAAAATTACTCTTTTATAGTCTTTATAATTTTACTGATTTTTTAAATAGTTCTTCAAAAGTTCTCAATAAAATTCTCGCATTTCTGAAATGTTTAAATAAGTCATTACTTGCAAATGAGCAGTAATATTAATTAAATTACATGGCCTTATGTAAAATTTCAAATAAAGTATAAAGATTGATTCAATCGTGGAATCTTTTACATAAACCTTTATAATATATTTATATGTTCAAACAGTTTTTTTTATAAGAATTTAATTATTATAAATTAATGTGTAAAAAAATTTATACAGACATTAAATTATATTTTACTATGTAGATGTAGATTTCCATACAGATACTTTAGAAAATAAAATTACAAGATAACATTATGATTTGATATTTGTGTAATTTTTTTACATTATCAATGTATAGTTATTAATCACTTTTTATAATATAGTAAATTAATGAGGTATTAATGATTATAATCAAAAAAATATAATTTTTTTTTAAATATAAGAATCCCGTTAATATTTGTTAAAATTATAGAATTTATTTAAGAATTTAATAAAATTATAGGAATTTAAAAAGCAATTCAATTTTTTGAATTTTTTTTGCTTATATACTTTAAAGAACAACAAATTTTCATAACTTATCTTACATGGAGAATGGATAATTTAATAAATAACATGTTGCGGTAATAACCGTCGGGAGGAAGATATAGCCTCAGGCGAGTTGAGGTGGCGTAAGAATAACGAACACGGGTCGGAAGCGCTTCAAGAAAAAGTAAAAAAAAAACACAAAAACGCGGTTGAGCGCAGCGTAGGAACGAATAATATTATGAATGAATATATTCAATTCAGCGCAGCAGCGGAAGACAAGAGAAATTGAAATTGGCATTTGATGATGGAGGCTCATACACAACATAGTCAGAGAGATCGTAGGACATATGCTCTCGGAGATCTTCGAGTTCTTCCCGACGAAATCCTCTGCGCTATTTTGGAACGACTCACTCCCCGAGATGCTGCTCGCATCGCTTGCGTTAGCAGGTAACTATGCCCTTTCTCTATTTTTCTCATTCATTTCCCCCAAAACTTCCGATTTCGATACTTTCTGTGTTATAATGTTCCTTCTTATCGTTTGCGTTTCATATTTCATTCTTAATTGATTGGATAAAGAATCTGGATGAATTGTTTGCATCGTTCACCGGAAGCTGCTTATGGCAATAGTATAAATGATATCATTCACTTCGTGTAGTATTGCACGTGATTGACACATTGATTAAGCAACATTACTTTAGTTATTATAATAAACCACGAAGCTCTCGAGTACTTTGAGGATAATGGTTATTATCTAAGTATGATATGTTCTTGTCACTTTTGTCATAACTAACGTTTTTTTTTTCCTTCCTTTTATTTGTTTATTGTTTTTGGCAGTGTGATGTACATACTATGCAATGAAGAACCACTGTGGATGACTCTATGCCTAAAAGGTGCATCTGGTTTCCTTCAATACAAAGGCTCTTGGAAGAAAACTGCTCTGCATAAGTATGTCTCTAACCCTCTCACTGTGCAATTGCTGGTTCTGAAATCAGTTTTTTTTTTAATCTTTTTTGGAACTTCATTTTAGTTTCTATTTAATTTAATGTTAACATATTTTGAATTGGACATTTTTTAATAATGCAGTGAGAATCTGCCAGACAAGTACAAAGAGTGCCATCAACGGCCTTTATATTTTGATGGTAACAGTTTCTGATACCATGAGGCTCTTATCTCTCTTCTATTTTCTAGGAAAATCTTAAACCGTATGCTCTTAAAAAAATCATATGGAAGATTTTTCTATAAACCACTGATATTCCCCTTCCTGCAGGATTCAACTCTTTATTTTTGTACCGGAGATTATACCGGTGTCATACCACATTGGAAGCATTTTATGCAGATGATGGGAATGTGGAAAGAGTAAAGGACATCTCATTGAAGGACTTCTATAACGAGTATGACGCGAAGAAACCGGTACAAAGATAAAAGAATTTTAATAGTAAACCATATTAATTTTTTTCCTTCATGTTGGTTCTGTTTCAGTGTCTATCTTTCAAATTGAGCTCTCTTCCCAATGAAAAGAAAATATCCTGAGCTCTATCATTCCATTATTTCTTTTGTTTGAAATTTTTTTGGAAGAGAGGAATACTATCACTACACTCTTTTAAATACACTCTTCAACACAATCTTTATTATTGGTCCATTTTTTTAAAAGTCAGTAACTTTTAAAAAATGATCAATTTACGAGACAACTGTGTTGGCTTTTAAAAAATGGACCAATAATAAAGAGTGTATCCAAAAGAGTGTGTTGCTAGCATTTCTTTTTTGGAAGAATAAGAACAACATTTTTTTTTTGACATTATATGTATGTATAATTGTATACATGTTTTCTATTAATCTCTGGAGTGTTTGGGTATTGGTCTTTTTTTTACAGCCTTTTCTTGTAAAGATGGAAAATGAGAGATGAGAACGATTTATCTTTATAACTAAAGGGGTCTTTTGTAGATGATGATATTTGGGTTGTAGTTGATTATAACTAAAAGAGTGTATCCAAAAGAGTGTGTTGCTAGCATTTCTCTTTTGGAAGAATAAGAACAACATTTTTTTTTTACATTATATGTATGTATAATTGTATACATGTTTTCTATTAATCTCTGGAGTGTTTGGGTATTGGTATTTTTTTTACAGCCTTTTCTTGTAAAGATGGAAAATGAGAGATGAGAACGATTTATCTTTATAACTAAAGGGGTCTTTTGTAGATGATGATATTTGGGTTGTAGTTGATGCTATGTATTTTAGATATCTTGGAATTCATCAGTTTAAAATTATCAATTATTAATGGTTTCCTTTTTATTGAAATGGAATGTTGATGAATTACATATTTCAGGTTATGCTCAATGGATTGGCTGATACATGGCCTGCCAGGCATAAATGGACAACTGATCAGCTGTTACTAAATTATGGAGACGTAGCATTTAAAATTTCTCAAAGGAGTTCCCGGAAGATCTCCATGAAGTTCAAGGATTATGTCGCTTACATGAAAGTTCAGCATGATGAAGACCCCTTATATATTTTTGATGAAAAGGTGCTTGTATTGAGATATTCATGTTTCCATAATGCTCTGCCCTGTCTCCCTGAACCACTCACTTCCCTTTTTCTTGTTTTTGAATTTGAGATTTTGGGAGTTCTTTTAACTTTTTATTTAACGCATACAGTTTGGCGAAGTTTCACCTAGCTTATTGAAAGATTATTGTGTGCCTCATCTTTTTCAAGAAGACTTCTTTGGTATCTTAGATACAGATAAACGACCGTCCTATAGGTGGCTCATAATTGGACCTGAGAGATCTGGTGCCTCTTGGCATGTTGATCCAGCTCTTACCAGTGCATGGAATACTCTTCTTTCGGGCCGTAAAAGGTAAAAAGATAAACTGCTTGACACAGAATTTTTGTCTCCATTATGGTTGTGTTCATGTAGCTTAGACCATGACTGTTTTCATGGTGTCTGATGAAACTATATGCATTGTCTTTTTGAGTTGAAGCCTTGAACATAATTAGTTTGTTACTTGGTTCCTACAGCTTATTGCTGCTATTTTTTTTAGTTACAATAGGGCCCCAACAACCTAGTGAAGGGATAGTGGATCTGTTTAATTATCCCATCTCGTTCCTTGAAATCACTACTGCCTCAAATAAATTGGAGATCTTGTTCTTTAATGATTCTACAACAAATAACTTGAATTTTATGTAATATGGTACTTACATTTTGTGTTAGTGCTTCATTATGTTTCAATTAACTAATGCTTAAAAGGTAATATTCCTCTTGTATTTGATAGATGGGCATTATACCCTCCTGGAAAGGTGCCTTTAGGTGTGACGGTGCATGTAAATGAAGATGATGGTGATGTCAATGTTGAAACTCCATCATCACTGCAGGTACTACAGTCTTGCAATTGGAGAGATTTATATGTCCTCTTTTGGTGGTATATAATTATAATCAATAACCATGCCAACTTTATTGTGCCTATCTGTTGAATTTGTTATTGTTAATCACATATCTGTTTATTTACAGTGGTGGCTAGATTTTTATCCTCTTCTTCCTGATGAAGACAAGCCAATTGAATGCACACAACTACCTGGAGAGACAATTTATGTTCCAAGTGGATGGTGGCACTGTGTTCTAAATTTGGAAACAACTATTGCAGTCACGCAGAATTTTGTGAATTCCAATAATTTCGAATTTGTATGTTTGGATATGGCACCTGGTTATCGTCACAAAGGAGTTTGCCGTGTTGGGTTGCTTGCTCTTGATGAAGATAGTTATGAAAATGTCATACAGAACATGTCATGTAATGGAAAAAACTTAAGTTACTCTGATTTGTCAAGGAAAGAGAAAAGAGCCAAAACTCTGAAAGATGTAGATGATCTATATAATGAAAGAGCCATAAGTGGTGTATCTAGAAGCTATAATTTATGGAAAGATGGATTTTCCTATGATATAAATTTCTTATCCATGTTTCTGGATAAGGACAGAGACCACTACAGTTCCCTGTGGAGCTCGGGCAACAGCATTGGTCAGCGAGAACTAAGAGAATGGTTATCCAAGCTTTGGATTCAAAAACCAAAAATGAGAGATCTAATATGGAAGGTTATTTTGTTTCTGAAGTTATGCATTCTTTGAGCTCACAAAGTTATATTATCAGATTTTATGACCTTTTTCTGTTTATATGTGTTCAGGGAGCGTGTATTGCACTAAATGCTGGCAAGTGGTTAGAATGTCTATCAAAAATTTGTGCCTTCCACAATTTGCCCCCTCCCACTGATGACGAAAAACTTCCTGTTGGTACGGGTAGCAATCCTGTGAGTTTTTATTTATTACTTGATAATTTTTATTTATTTGTATTTTTTGAGAAGATTGCAATGCATCAAAGTTTATAAGGTTTCAGTGTAAAAATTTGGTCCTTAGTGTCCCGAACAATATTGATGATTGCCTTGGAATTGAATAGATTTTAGTGGGGTCATTTAGGATTTTCTGGTTGAGTCAAAGTGCTGGTGCTTACTGAAATCTGAAAGAGTCTTGCCCTTGTAAGAAATGAGTTCTCATCCTGAACATATCCTCCCTTGCTGTACTTCATTAATATTTTGGACCTGTATTTAGAGACTAATTACAACAGTCTTGGGATCTACAAACTAGTTTTGATGCAAGATACTTTGTCATATGGCATTGTGAGTAGAAGAGTTTACCTTTGTAGGAAGGCACTTTGATGGAATTGAACCTTGTCGTAATGTTCACTGTATGTTCACTGATTACAGTGAACATTATGGGGTGATGTCAAAATTTGTGTTCAAACAGTAGTTGTCATTTTGACATTGACTTGCTGGTGGTTACCATAACTTGGCATGACTTGGTAACGTTCCCTTTGTTTTTTTAATCCTTTAAGAAAATCAAAAACTGGATTTTACTTTTCTATTCTAATTTTCTGAAACATTTTTTAGGTTAATGCCAAACAAAAACCATGCTTATGTTGAACAATGGACATCATCCAGCCATTATCATTTTTGTTGTACCCTTGTCCTAAAGCTTTGAAATTAACACTCAATTAAAACCCATGGAAACAAAATCACATTTTGATCTTGATTAACCACTGTATCCGTCTCATATTTCTTCTATGGGTCCTTTTACTTTTACTGCCTTAAGGTACTTGGTTTTGATCCTTTTATTTTTTCTTCCATCTGAGGAAAAATAGAAACACGCTCTTGGATCACTGTTTGGCACCTCATGAGATGTTCCATTAGGCACCAGACCAGAGTGTCTTGCTCAAGGTGCCTTCAATAGGCAAAGTCCAGCCTCTGGCCTCAGCAATTTGTGAAGCACCTGTCACTTTGACTACACAAAGAAAACTAAAATCACTAACAAGATCAAATGGATTTTTAGTTGTTGATATTTTCTCCTCATCTTTTTAGGTTCATGTCATTGTTGTCTTCCCTTCTTGTAATCATGAATGTTGTCTCATGGTTGTTGAACTGCTATAAATATGCAATATAATTACTTAGTCTTCATAAGATTATGCAGTTGAATTATGGCATGAGATTGGCTTGTGGTATCATTCATTGCCTAATAAAGTACTTATGGAGTATGAAGTCTCTAACTGGGAATATTTTCCATTCTTTAAATAGGTTTATCTAGTGGGGAACTCTGTTGTTAAGATTTTTGTCGAAGGAGGACTGGAAGCGTCACTTTATTGTTTAGGCACAGAGGTACTTTAATGGCATTCTGTTTCCATTGCGTCTTCTGTACAAATCTAACTTCCATATTGTATCTTTCACAGCTAGAGTTTTACAGTCTGCTGCTTGAAGCCAACTCCCCTCTCAGGAAACATATTCCTAGTGTTTTGGCCAGTGGGATTGTTTATTTTGAAGATGGATCTTATGCCAATTTAAGTTGGGACGGAAAAGGAATCCCTAGTGTCATTATGAAGAGCGATATTATCAAGAAGAAATGTGATGCTGATAGTTTCTCATTTGGAGTATGGGGCAAGAAACTGTTAGAGTATAGGAATGCTGGGATGCCGGTGGATGGATCAGTTAGTTTAGCTGGTCACTCAAGCATATGGCCATATGTGATAACAAAACGATGTGAAGGGAATATGTTTGCAGAGTTGTAAGTCTTATCCTTGTGGTTTATAAATAATTTCATCACACAGCTGAGCAATTCAAATTTCTTATTTCTGAAAGTAACACACAGTTCTCTTCTCTTAATCTTTTGGATTTTGTTTTCATTCTTTTGCAGAAGAGACAAATTATCGTGGGAAGATACAACAAACTTGGCCTCCTTCTTGGGAGAGCAGCTGCACCACCTTCATCTTTTGCCACATCCACCTTTAAACATTTCATCTTTATCCGATGAATTAAGCTTGTCCGAGGCTAATGGTTGTATTGCAACTGTTGATTGTAAATCGAACACTGCAGCAGAATGGGGAATCTTCACCAGAACGTTAACAAAGAAGAGGAAGGAGGTCTCAAGCCGTCTGACCAAGTGGTATGCTTAGTTCTTCTGGGCTCTCTGATTTCGTGATAAACAGACACACACAAGAATTGCAATGAGGGGGAAACTCCATCTTTTTTATGTATACAATTGAAAATTTAATGATCTTCTGAGCACTTTGAAGTTCAAAAGGAGTGTATTTATTAATTTTTTGTCTTTTCCAGATAAAAAGTGCTAATATTGGTATCCGTGTTTATCAATTGTTTAAAAACTGCTTTTGACTTCACCTTGCTTAGATTGTATTTTATTTATGCATGATAAATGTGTTTTTTTTTCCTATGTGCTTCTGTAACATGCTAGTCATTTTTATCAGCCTCTCATGCTTGTTACTAAAATTTTGTAGGGGTGATCCAATTCCTAGCAAACTGATTGAGAAAATTGATGAATATATCCCACCTGATTTTGTTAAGCTGCTAAATATAACCGAGGTTTCTTCTAAACTCAATAGTACATACATTCGAACATCAATTTTTTATCAATGGATATGCTAGATTAAATTTGATTTTCTATCAACTTATATTGACTTCAGAATTTCTCAAGTGGTGCGTGTAAACCCTTCTCCTGGATACACACTGACATTATGGATGATAACATTTACATGGAACCATCATTGGTTTGCTCTACCTCCTGTGGGAATACAGAAGATGTTGCCCGGGTGGACAATGGTTTATTGAGTGACCATGAAGTGAAATCCTGGTGCCCTAGTTACATCCTTGATTTCAGTGATCTTTCTATAGGTCAGTACTTCTGCTTTCTTACCTGTTCCAAGAAATTTCATCCAACTTCAATAATGCACACCTTTATTAGAAATGGCTTACACTAGAATATTGTCATGATATATTTATCAAGTGCTTTCGGTATCTACAAGATTTTTTTTAATTTCCTGTGGTTATGGCTTCCTTTCTTCCAGCACTATTTTTGTGATTTTCATTTTTTAGAATAATGCATGCTGTTCTGCAAGAAGTAATCTTCATCATTGCAGTATCATCCTTGAGAATTCAATTTTGTTCTAAAGTACTTGTTGGCCTTGAGATGCATATTCTTGGCAAACTTAGGAATAATTAACCAGTAATTTGTTAAGTCAATTAGTGGTTACTCATTAACCACTCTTTGAACATCATAACCAAACAAAAGGTTAATAATGGTTCTCAAACTGGAAATATATGTACCAATAATTCCTTTTTTACATTTTTCCCTAAATATTTTTTTATGGTGTTTTCATACTACTGTTTCATTCTTTTCTTACCTTCTGAAACAGTTGATTAATCTGCCTGTCTCCTAGTCCACAGAGCTATTTCCTGTGCGTTAGTTGCATTACCTCCATCCGATTTGTCTGTCTAATCTATTTATTATTAATTGTACAATAACTTATGGTGACTCAACTTTATCTAGAGACCTCTTAGACTCTACTCAAAGATATGTTCGAAAAGTAACATTGCCAAGAAAGAATTCTGACGTTAATTCTATTTGGTGGTAATTTTAGCTGACTTTTTCATTTATTTTTCAGGCGATCCTATTTTTGACTTGATACCAATTTATTTAGACGTGTTTAGAGGTGATTCGTATCTCCTTAAGAGGTTTTTAGAAAGTTACAAACTTCCTTTTGCTGGTAACATATCAAAGATTGATTCAACAGAGGATGGTCAAAAGTTTGGCCGACTTTCATATGTTGTTATGTAAGTAACTGTCTCCATACTTCAATAATGTTAATAAATTTTACCTTGTGCCATGACGTTTACAATATTTCATAAAATTATTAATTTATAATTGAAACTCTACAAGTATTCTGTAGATGCAAATCAATGCCTACCGGTTCTTCTTGAACATTGGCAATTGTGAATTTTTCGAATGCATGTTGATTTGTTAAAGCAATGAAGACTTTGTACTACATGCATATGAAATTATTTGGTTGCCTTGATACAGAAATTGAAAATCAACTGATCCATGTATGGTTGAGATTTACTGACTTTTCATTTGGCCAATTTGTTTATGCTTGGATTGATGGGAAGAGATGGAATGCAACAACATTATTTGTCATTGTTTGGATTGTTTGATAAGATGAAGTGGAGTTCAGTCAAATACCCCTATTTTTCTTTCGATTTGGGCGGTATATCAAACCACAATGATAAAGTTATACTATTTCGTTCACTTTTGAAACAACGGAACAAAACTTTTTACTATTTCAATTATAAATATTCAATGCTATATTAGTTCTATTCCATTCTAATTAATTTCATAACATAGACCCATATCTTTTTATTGCATTCCATTTCACCCATCATTAAATATCTAACATGGACTAAATATTGTGTTTACTGTGAGTTATACATTGTAGTTAGATGAGACAATCTTTTGTGCCCGTACAAATTAAAATGTTTTGCCTTGTTCCCGACTTCCGGGCTTTCACAGACTATGCAGTTATTGAGTTAACTCATTTGGATTTCTTCATTTGCTTTTTCCATTATAGGTGTTATTGTATTTTGCATGATGATAACGTCTTGGGAGCTATTTTTAGCATATGGGAAGAACTGAGATCAGCAGAGTCATGGGAAGAAGTTGAGCTGACAGTGTGGGGGGAGTTGAACAATTACAAAGGCTTCCTTTGACCATTCGCAGCATGTAAATATTTTCGGAGCCTGAACGCTCATCAGAGGCCCAGTGATAATACATGTTTAAATTCTCTAGTACCAAAAAAAGGAACCCCCTCGGGGGGAGGGGGGGTAATGTATCAATCGGTTGCCTGTTAGGTCTTTTTATTGATTATATTCTGTTTTTTTGTTTATAATAAAGTGTCCCTCCGCGTATAATCGATGCAGTTGTGAAGATATTACATTTTTTTTAGCTTAAATTGAGACTGTAACATCACATTTTTCTCCTACAAATTCAAAACTATAAATTTATTCTGATAGATATTCCTTATTTTCTCCTAGAGTATATTATCAAAGTGCTGTGATGAACTTTTGTTTCTTGCTTTTTTAAGCTCTTACTCCTTTGAAGCTGACACACTTTATATGAATTTTGCAATATTTTAACATAAAAACATGTTAAGATATGCTTCTTTTATATGTGTTTTTACAAATTAACAATATTCAAAATATAAAATTGTAAGGAGAGTAAAGTACACGATGATTCTTGAAATGAATAACTCATTTTGATTGAGTAGTAATATAAAATTAAATTGCTGGTGTTAATCTTAAAAAAATTCTTATTCCTATATATGAAAATCAGTCATTGATGCTAACTTCTTTGCTGTCCTCAATTAGACAAAATAGCTGGGTACAAGTATAGTTGAGTATTGTTCTTTTCTATGTTGTAGTTGTGGTTTGCTGATACGGATCAAATTTTGCACCACTTCAACGTGCAGGGATGGCATTTCACACCAAATATATGCTCATAATCTTTGAGATACATCCACATAACGAGAGGAAGCAATCAACTTTACATTCTTCTGATACAAACCATGTATATATGAATCATTAATTAATGTCATATATATGAAATTGAAAACCCTAAAAACTAAATGCACTTAAAAGAAATGGGGCAAAATTAAACCACTAAAGCTCAAAAAGAATTTATGCTAGTTATATAGTTCCTCCATCGATCGTTCTCTCTTAAAACCTTACTTGTCCATCATATTTCCACCCTCGTAATTGTTTCCTGCAAAACCATTGTTGTCGCCTTCAAATATTGATCCCTGAGTTCCACTTCCAGCGTCATCCATAGCTAGCCTCATCAAGTCTGTAACTAAATTGGTCGTATATATAATTAGTTGTTTCAGGGCAATTCAAATCAAGGTAGTCAAAACCAGACTGGCATTGAACCGGTGAGGGCAGGGGTTCAAGGTTCAGAGGTTTGACCGGGGTTCAACCGAGATATAATTAAATAATATTATTTTAAATCCTAAATCCTATACAATATTGAACAAAAATTAACATAAAAGTCATAACTTTATAAAGAAAAATTAAATTTGACTACTAAATGTCATAATTTATAAAATAAAATATTCAAAATTACAAATAATTAAAGAAAGTAATATCTATTTCTTAAAAAAAAAAATTGAAATTTTTTTTAAAAAAATTTAAAAAAAATCATTAAATCGGTCAAACCGGTTTTTAGCTGATTTTGTCCGATTTTTCCAATTTTTGACCGGTTCTCGTGCAGGGCAGTTCTCAGGGTGTTCCAGACCGAACTGGGGTCCAGTTCCCGGTCCGACCGGCCGGTCCGGTTTTGACTACACTAATTCAAATAGAAATGGTGTGGATCCCGAAACGAACAGGAAGGTGGGGTGGAAGCGATGGGAAGAGGGAGTGGGTGGGGGGAAAGGTGGGAAAAGTTAACAACTACCTTTTCCATGGTTAGAAGAAGATTCTCCTTCTTGATCACGTCGCTTTGGAGGACGACCACGACGCGGGGGTTCATATCTTCCCTGCAGTGCAACACACATTTTGCCATGTTTAGTTGTTTAATTACTTTACTATCATGCTTCAAAATGGTAATCGTTAATAAAGTAAGTAAAAAATAAAATAAATAAAATCTATATACACTTGTTCGCACAAAAAAGAACATCTTGGGGGAAAGACTATTGTCTTTGTAATTAAGTTACGAGGAAAAGAGGATGAGTTGTTTTACTGACCATCTGCTTTGCAGGAGTCTCGCAGAGGAAGAGAGTGGTGGGAGACGGAAAAATATTTTTATATTATAGGGACCAAAAACATATTTAAGCAAAAAAAATATAAACATTACGTATTGATGTAATGTTTGGAGTGTGAGTAAAGTGTATTCATAATGTTTGGAATGTGAGTAAACAAGATTTATGGTTTTCCATTTTGGAAAGCCAATAATGTCCAACACTTTGAAATTTTCACAATGATGTCCCATTGAATTTGCTTGGTTCCATAACTGAGTATATAAGTGTCGTATCAATCTATCCTGCATCAATGAAATACTTAGCATCAATGAAATACTTAAGATTTGAGATCAACTTGATCAAGTTAGTGGTACAAGTCAATACATATGTGCCATGCACTTGAGATTGCAGGGTACGAAGAGTGTAAAACCTACCAGCATATAAAAAAAATGGTTTTGGCATTCGGAGGAACTATATGCGTAAGAATATAAATCTCATCTTCATTACAATTGGGACCCGAATGATATTCACTTATCAAGACTTTGAACACTTCTTAGATCCTGTAATGGGAAAAGAGGATCATCCACCATCTATGAAAGAAAAAGAAGACTTAACTGGTGTTTGAATAGGTGAATATTGAATAACCTCCAGAATATCTTGGCATTTATAAAGATGAGAAAGGGTTTGATTAGTTGTACGCAACTAGAGAGTCTCAGTTACAAAAACTCTCCTCGCGTGAATTATGATGTCATCCTTTGAAAATTCTATACTCTCTAGCGTTAAACTCGAGGAACCAAGTCACGTTCTCTGCTCGCTTCTTCACGAGGATTGAGTTGTCATTGTCTTAGCACCGTTAGATGGGTTGGTACAAATTAATTTTTTTTTAAATATAAGTAGTCACATTCCCTGCTCGCTTCTTCACGAGGATTGAGTTGGTATGTCTCAGCACTGTTAGATGGGTTGGTACAAATTATTTTATTTTATTTTTTAAAAATACAATTAGTGTTTCACATGATAAAAACACTTGATGATGACAGTTCAGTCGTTGACAGTATGCAAAAGCAACAACATAATAACATTAGTTTGACACAACATAGCTAAAAATTTTATTACACAACTCAAATATATTAGGGTTAAATATATTTTTAGCCTCTATAAATAAGTAAATGTTCACTTTTGGTCCCTCAAAATTTTTTATCTTTTTTTAGTCTCCAATTTCTGAAAATGTATCATTTGTAGTACTTGTGACCATTTTTTAAATTCAAAAAATTTCTACCCTATTCTCCTTTTCTTCCATTCAAACAGTTAAGGCCGTAAACGAGTCGAGCCGAGCAGAGTACATAAAGCTTGAGCTTGGCTTGTGAAAAAAATTAATGGCTCAAGCTTGACTCATTTATTTAAACGAGCCTAATTAAAAGCTTGAGTTTGGGCTTATTAAAAAAAATAAAGCTTAGGTTTGGTTTGCCGGCTCATTTATGAATTTTTTCTTAAATTAATTTTGAACTTTATTGGTTTAATATTTAATAAAGATTAGGCTTTAACATGTGGAATATGAAATTCAAAAAATCTAAACTATTATATTTAGATAATCTAGCAAATAAAAAGTTCATAATTAAACTTCTTCACTACTGCCGAAAAAACCTTCAAGATTAATACTCAATAAAGTTCTGCATATTTCCATAATATCAATAAAAAAAGCTGATAAAATCTCCATTATCAATTTATCGGTAGGATAGTCTCTTTCAAAATGTTGTCCACATGAACACACAAAATACAAAAATATATAAGTATTAAATATTATAATTTCAACTTAATAAACAAAATAAAAATATTATCATACCTTTGACTTTTTTTTCTTGCCATACTTATGACATATCCAATCAGCTCCATAGATCAATGTTTGGAAAGTTTCTTTACCAAAGAAGCTTGATATGCATCAATAACTTTACCACATACACTAAAAGTTGTCATACTTGGACAGTTGCTTGGATAATTTCTTTATTTTTTTAACTTTATTTTTTATTTTTTAAAATAAATTTATAGGATCTACGTAATTTTAATTTTTGATTATATATTATTTTCTATTATATATATATATATATAAACGAGCTATTCGCGAGCCTTTAACATCGAGTCCGCCAGACTTGAGCTTGACTCATTTAAATAATCGAGTTCAATCTTAAGCTTGAGTTTGACTTGTTTAATTAAGCGAATAAATTTTTACGAGCAATTAACGAGCCGAATCTGAATAGTTCACGAATAACTCAGCTCATTTATACCCCTATAAACAAGTGTCAATTTTCTCTCCAAAATCACAAACTTTGCTCAAAAGGTGAGCAATCATTCACATGAGCAGGGACACAAATGCAAAACACATTATTTTTTAATCCTTTATCTATTTTTAATTTTAAAAAGTTTGACCCAAAAGTTAAAAGATTCATCTTTTTGACACCTTCTCCTTAGTCACCCCCCATCCCCACCTCTCGTCTACCATCACTCAAGGCCAGATCCGGCGAAGATGCTTTCCTTCGTTTTCTCTCTCTCTGAACAACCCCATCCCCTTTAATTTGCATCCCAAAATTCAAAGACCCTTCATTCTCTTTTTTGGTGAACACGCCCTTTATTCCATTTCTATGTACAGTTGTTTATCTTGAACAACAATACCAGCGCGGTAACGATGTCGACAAGATCACCGCGGCAAGCGGTGGTGACTGAGAGCAGACCGAGGCCGCCGCCGTGGGCGTCCCAGTAGCAGTGGCCG
The DNA here is from genome assembly GCA_030159175.1 of Glycyrrhiza uralensis. Taxonomy (NCBI): domain Eukaryota; kingdom Viridiplantae; phylum Streptophyta; class Magnoliopsida; order Fabales; family Fabaceae; genus Glycyrrhiza; species Glycyrrhiza uralensis. The sequence goes on from BRZY01000005.1 coordinate 48,348,217, forward strand.
GAAACCATCGAAGAAGGTAGTTACGGTTTTATGGAGGTGATTCAAATGAGAAATTGATTGGCTGCTTTAATAGAGGAGGAAATGGGAAGAAGATTTATCGGTTTGGTTAGGTGAAAGGAGGCAGCAGTGGCCAGAATTTGGCCGGAAAAATTATGGAATGGGATACGAGAAGGAGGATTAGGGAGTGTTGAGGGTAATAATTAAAAATTGAAAACTGGATTTTACTTTTCTGTTCTAATTTTCTGAAACATTTTCTATGTTAATCCCAAACAAAAAGCATGCCAATGTTGAACAATGGACATCATCCAGCCATTATCATTTTTGTTGTACCCTTGTCCAAAATCTTTGAAATTAACACTCAGTTGAAACCCATGGAAACAAAATCACATTTTGATATTTGATTGTATCAGTCTCATATTTTCTTCTATGGGGTCCTTTTATTTTTACTGCCTTAAGGTACTTGATTTTGATCCTTTTATTTTTTACTTCCATTTGAGGGAAAATAGAAACATCAAACATGCTCTTGGATCGCTGTTTGGCGCCTAATGAGATGCTCCATTAGGCACCAGACAAGCCTTCAATAGGAAAAGTCCAGCCTCTAGCCTCAGCAATATGTGAAGCACATGTCACTTTGACTACACAAAGAAAACTAAAATCACTAAAAAGATCAAATGGATTTTTAGTTGTTGATCTTTTCTCCTCATCCTTTTTGGTTCAAATATCAATATGTCATTGTTGTTTTCCCTTCTTGTAATCATGAGCGTTGTTTCATGGTTGTTGAATTGCTATAATTATGCAATATAATTACTTACTCTTGATAAGATTATGTAGTTGAGTTATGGTCACTCAAGCATATTGCCATATATGATAACAAAACGATGTGAAGGGAATATGTTTGCAGAGTTGTAAAGTCTTGTCCTTGTGGTTCATAAATAATTTCATCACACAGCTGAGCAATTCAAGTTTCTTATTTCAGAAAGTAAAACACAGTTCTCTTCTCTTATTCCATGGGAAAAATACAAATCTATGGGAAACAATATATACATAATTTGTCTCGGGTTAATTTGTATGAATTTTGCAATATTTTAACATAAAAATAGGTCGAGATATGTTATTACAAATTAACAATATTCAAAATATAAAATTGTAAGAAGGAGTAAAGTAGATGATAAATCTTGAAATGAAGAACTCACTTTGATTGAGTAATAATATAACATTAAATTGCTCGTGTTAATGTTAGAAAATCTTTATTAATCTAATATATGAAAATTAATTGTTGATGCCGACTTCTTCGTTGTCCTCAAATAGACACAAGTACAACTTAGTATTGTTCTTTTTCTATGTTGTAGTTGAGGTTTACAACCAACATGGTGCACGGGTGGCAGATACATGGGCCCCTTATGCATGATGTAAGGGGTTCGATCCCCGGTCTATGTATATAGAAAAATATCTGTTAGGAGAGTCAATCTCTTAAATGGATCTCAGTACCTCGAGGGATTAGTCTCCACAATTGTGCGTAGAGGATACCCGGGTTCACAAAAAAAATTGAGGGCCCCCGGACTTGTCATATTACACGTAATTATATAAATCCGTGAAGTACACTCGTACAAGTTTGCATCTTTATTTCATGAGGCACCTCATGGGGGTGATTAAACGAGCAAGGGATAGATAACTAGCCACTTTCATAATGTTTGGAATGTGAGTGGAAAAGATCTTTGGTTTTTCATTTTTGGAAAGCCAATAATGTCATACACTTTAAAATTTCCACAATGATTTCCCATTGAGTTGGTTTGGTTACATAACTGAGGATATAAGCGCTGCGTCAACCTATTCTGCATCAATGAAATTAATACTTGAGATTTGAGATCAACTTGATCGATGTTTGTTGTATAATATATATGTTGTGTTCTATATGTACCTGCTCAAATAGCAAAAAAAAAAGTGTACTAAAATAGGCAAGAAAGTTAAGGCATTATTGTAGGGTATAGAGAGTATAAAACCTACCAGCATATAAAAAAAAATCGATATTGGCATCTGGAGGAACCATATGCGTAAGAATATGAATCTTATCTTCATTACAATTGGGACCCAGATGATATTCACTTATCAAGACTTTGAACACCTCTTGGATCCTGTAATGAGAAAAGAGAATCATCCACCATCTGTGAAAGAAATGAAGACTTAACTGATGTTTGGATTATAGGTGAATATTGAATAACCTCTAGGACATATTGGCGTTTATAAAGACAAAAAGCGAATTTATTAGCTGGAAGCAACTAGAAAGTCTCAGTTACAAAAACTTTCTTCACGTGAATTTGATGTCATCCTTTGAAAAAACTATACTCTCTAACGTTAAACTTGAGGAACCAAGTCACATTCTCTACTCGCTTTTTCACGAGGATTGAGCTGGTAATGTCTTAGCACCGTTAGATTGGTTGGTACAGATTATTTTATGTTTTAAACATATAAGTAGTCACGTTCTCTGCTCGCTTCTTCGCGAGGATTGAGTTGATAATGTCTCAGCACTGTTAGATGGGTTGATGCATATTATTTTATTTTATTTTTGAAAATGCAAGTAGTGTTTCACATGATAAAACACGTGATGATGACAATTCAGTTGTTGACAGTATGCAAAAGCAGCAACGTAAGAGCATCCATAATGGTGCTACCCAATTTTGGGTACTTATGTGGGTTCCACCAGTACACGTTGTTCATTTTTACTTTTTCAACTCAAGTATCTAATAAGTAACCAATTCATCCAACTCAACATCTCTAAAAATTTTACTAAATTGGTCATACCAATAATTCTATATCCAATTATAACCCACAAAACATGCGTGACCTGTGAAGAGAGAGGAGAGAGAGGGTGCTTCTACAAGCACCCCTCGCCCATTAGGTACCCACCCTCCCACTTGTACTTTATGAGTGAGGTACCTAAACTAGTTGTTCTTTTTTTTTTTTGGGGTCAAGAACTAGTTGTTCTTCTTATTTAGCAAGGACCGACGAAGAAAAATGAAGGGAAAAGTTACACGGGAAAAAGCACTTTTTTTTTGGTCGAAGGGAAAAAAGCACTTTTAAAAGCCCAAGCAATGGCTGGTTGAATCCAATCCTGAAACGGGCCCATCATCGACCAACTCAGCCCATTCCTTTTCCCCAAATCAATCATTATTGAATAGGTGACCTATTTGACCAAAAAAAAATAGGTGACCTATTTTCCGAAACAAAAAAAGAGAGAGAGAGAGAGAGAGAATTGCCTTGCCAACCTTTTTGGTTCCAAGTTGAAACTTTTCATTTCAAACCAACGAAAACGAACCCTATTCCCGGTTTTTATAAAAAAAGAATATAGGTTCACAAATGACAGAGAGACACCACACTTTTCGCCACACACAAACACAAAGAAGAGTATCAGAACCCCGTGTTTGACAGCTGTCCCTTTTTCTTATTTTAATTTTAAATTTTGCAACAACTAGCCATAATTTCCAATTTCCAGATATTAATTAATTAATTATTAATAATAGCAAAAATACAAAATAACGAATCCAACGGTTCATATTGAATCTCACAAAACGACCCCACCCACGCTTCCCAAAACGCAATTATCGGACGCAGTTGCCTCAAAAACCACCCTTTCCCTTTCGTGGTCTACGTCTTCCTCTTCATCCCTCTCTCTCTCTCTCTCACACTCGCTCTCTCTCGCTTTCTCTCTCTAAAAAGCCCTAACCAGATTCCGCTCTCTCTCTAGAACTCGATCGACAATGGCGGCCGCTCCCTCGCCTCGCGAAGAGAACGTGTACATGGCGAAGCTCGCCGAGCAAGCCGAGCGCTACGAAGAGATGGTGGAGTTCATGGAGAAGGTTTCCGCCGCCGCCGACAACGAGGAACTCACGGTGGAGGAGAGGAACCTCCTCTCCGTGGCCTACAAAAACGTCATCGGAGCACGACGCGCCTCCTGGCGTATCATCTCCTCCATCGAGCAGAAGGAGGAGAGCCGCGGCAACGAGGACCACGTCGCCGTCATCCGCGACTACCGATCTAAGATCGAGTCGGAGCTCTCCAACATCTGCGACGGAATCCTCAAGCTCCTCGACACACGACTCATCCCTTCCGCTTCCTCCGGCGACTCCAAGGTTTTCTACCTCAAGATGAAGGGAGATTACCACAGGTACCTCGCCGAGTTCAAAACCGGCGCTGAGCGTAAGGAGGCCGCAGAGAGCACCCTCGCCGCTTACAAATCTGCTCAGGTCAACCGTTTTTTATGCCTTTTCTTGGATTTTGCGATTCAGATCTGTTCTCCAGATTTGCGACTTTCACTTACTAATATGCAAATCATGTTTTCTGTTTATCAAATCTACATGATTAGCTTAATTTATATTTGATTCTCTGCCTTTTGCTGTTGTATTGAACAGTTATGCATTTTTTTATTATGTTATTGAACAGTTATTTATATTTTTTTATTATGTTATTTACTCTATTTTTTTTAATTTTATTTTGGTAATATGAAATATATGTGCATTTGTAATTGAGAGATTTTCGTTGTGGCTTTTTAATTGCGGTGTTTCTGTGTTGATTTGACTGATGGATGAATGTGTTCCTCTTTTTTTTTTTGCAGGACATTGCGAATTCTGAACTGCCTCCAACGCATCCAATTAGGCTCGGCCTTGCTCTGAACTTCTCTGTTTTTTACTATGAAATTCTTAACTCTCCTGATCGTGCCTGCAACCTTGCAAAACAGGTTCGATTTAGAGAGACTGAAATATCATATTGCACTGTGTTGTTTGTGTTTCTTTTTTACCAATATTTTGAACAGAGTTTTGGATATTTGCGGAGAAAAAAAGGAGGAAATTGGGCCCTCGCTGCAGTGGAATCTGCAGCTCTTGTCGTCTATTAATTGGAAAAACTTAATGGCAACTCCATATTACCTTTCGTTAATGTTGAAGCAACAATGATGTTGCGTGTTGGATTCTAGTGACTAAGTATGGAGGATGGGGTTTGCTTTTGAATCCTTATTATTGCTACTTTACCTACACTTAATGTGAGTTGTCAGAACTTAATTGGTGGTTAGTTCAGCAATAAATGTTTTAAAAGTCCAATCAAATAGTTAACATCTAATCAATATTTGAATCCTTACTCTCTAGGCAGTAGGTACTGGTACCAAAAGGCGATGGGTAGTCCCCATGGAATCTATTCTATTAGTTTTCGTTGAGAAAAGTTCTAGTGCAAGTAGCAAGAGCATAACTTTACTATGAGTTGTTCTGTTCTGTTTATTCACTAGGCTTTTGACGAAGCGATTGCTGAATTGGATACCCTGGGAGAGGAATCATACAAGGATAGCACTTTGATCATGCAACTTCTTCGTGATAACCTCACCCTTTGGACCTCTGACATGCAGGTGTTGATTTGAGTTTGACATAACTGATCTTGGATTGCATATATTTTCGTTTTCTTTATAGAATCGATGTAATGATTTTGGTTTATGGTTTCAGGACGATGGGGCAGATGAAATTAAAGAAGCAGCACCGAAACCAGATGAACAGCAGCAGTAAACATATTTTACTGCTAATTAGAATCGAACTTCTCCTTCTATATGTTTATGAAGCGAGAAGGTGCTTGTTGCTAATCTCGTTGGGTACTGAGATTTTAGGCATTCATGTTTGTTATGAATTCTGGATGTCCTGGGCTGTTTTAGTTTGTCCTTCCATTTTTAAGTGTTTTACAAATTGCTTATTTTCTTGAGGACACTGAAGTTTTTATTATATGGAATTGGAAATTTAAGATTTTCCTCTAGTAAACTTCTTTTTTTTCTTGACAAGCTCTCTCTAGTAAACTTGATCTCGCCGGAATTTTAGCGTGGATATTAGCTTTATTGTATCGGTCATGGACTCGTGGTAATGCGTCAATATCACTTGTTATTTATTTTATAAACGTTTTTAATCATTTTTAAGAAAAATGGATAAGTTTTGTAACTTAATTCTTCAAGACAAATTAATCTTTTTAATTAACTATCGTTTGTGTTTCTTTAACTAGTCGTTTTAAGGACACTTTCCATCGTTATTTTGTTTGTATTCATTCTGAAATTTCGAAATCTGAATTTAGCCTTAGACCAGAATATTCTGATTGATCTGAAATGGGTTAATTATGAGTTAGGATCTTCTGAAAGAAATTTAGAGACAAAAAAATAAAAAGGATCTTAACTCTTTAATTACTGCGTGAAATTTTGAGCAATTCACCAATAAAAATTTTTTAATATAATTTTACTTATTTGATGTTCATAAAAGGCAGATAAATATGAAGTGAAATTTGAACGATAAATTCTTTTTCCTAAAGTCCCCCTATTTTATTGGACGGGTTGTTTGGCTTTTCATCGGGGACTTTCAACTTAGTTGGGGATATTTGCAAATCTAATTTGTCTTTAAACTCACATTAAAAATAATTCAAACTTAAGTTTTTAATTTTAATTAAAACACATGTATGAATCTGTGTCTAACTCTAGGTAGATTTAATCGTCACATTTTAGGACTAATTCGATTTTGTCATATAAATGCTTTCCACTAATTAAGGACTAATCCCAATTGTACATGTATCATCTCGATACCATTCTGACCGAGTAGTTATTTAATTGATATCCTTTGCCTTTCAGCCTTAGAGTAATGACTTAATCGAGGTCTTTTGCCTTTCAGACTAGGAGTTTAGGGGGTTGTGTTCCTAACCAAGTTATCACGGTAGGTTGCGATACACTTAATGTCTCATTAATGAGTCATTCAATGTTATCTTAGCACATTATGGTAGAGAATAATATTGCTTAATTACTTTCAGACACTTATTTGGTGAACAATATAAAAGAGGACACACAACAACACCAAGAGAGATCAAATCACATTAGGCTGGGATTAATCCTCATACTCAAACCAGAGATCGGGGTCTTAAATTTCCGGCGTGAACATTAGATGACTACCCATATTCATTGCAGAGAACAGACATGCAGATTGTATAGGATGGCTGGGGGGTACACCCGAGTCTGTGCATTATGTCTCTTTTTAGCGTGATACATGATGTTATGCCTTTGCATTTTTTATTTTTTTTTGGGTAGGAGATTCATGACTGTTACCTACCGAATCGCGTGATGCGCCGAGTGCGGGGTTCACCGGTTCCCTCTAACTCCAAGCCTGCAGCATCCCCATGTCATCGGCCTCTTAAGTCAACATTTGATCATATAATATCACATGTTAATCTATCATCTATCATATGCAATATTATTGGTCAATTTCAGATTACTTCCAATTACGTAATGGAGTAGTTGCTTTCTAAAGTCGCTTTTAGGAGCTATTTATTGGATATTCGATGAAAGCTAAGCGATAGAGTTAGTATACTACACGCTAAGCCTTAACTTGTTTGGGCAAGTTGCAATGTTAATGTGACAAATATTTACTCAACATCATCGTAATACATATCTTTTTTGCATTGATTAAAAATATTCAATTATAAAACATTTACTAAATTTAAGTTTGCACTAAAATATTTGTGTCATGATAGTCCAAAATCAATGACACATTTAGTACATATCTTTTTAAATTTGAATCAAGAGGTACATGTTACGTGAGGTGGTGTCTAGTGGAGGCGAAAAGTTTACAATTTCAAAAAAGTACAAATATATCCTCGTCTTGAAGAATGTAACATCTGTTTGTTTATGCATTTTTAGGGCTTGAAATGACCATTTGGCCAAAAGCTCAAAATTCTTGCTCTCACAGAAAATTGTCTCGTTATGTGTTGGTTTGGTCTCTATCTTAAACAAATAGACGGGTAATAATTAAGATTATCTTTTAATTGTGAAAGGACTTGGGGTTTGCTTGGTAGAGAAAGGGAGAGAAGAGAAAGGGTTATGATAAACACCTCGCTTGTTTGGGAGCATTTTAAAATAAGACATAGGGTTTAGGAAATTTTTGTAAGTCTCTAAAATCCTCCTTTGCTTTTTCTTTTTAAATCCTTAAATTGGGGATATTTTGATATTCAAACGATCTATCTTCTTTTTCCTTTCCTTTCCTTCCCTTCCCTTCCAAACTCTTCTCTTACCCTTCTCTCACAACTCCATAGCCTCTCAACAATTCTTGTAGACATGTCATAATCAAATAACAAAATATAAGAGTTAAGACATAACAAAAACTGTACAAAATTACCAATTAAGAAAAGGGGAAATTAGACTCCTCTCCTCTAACAAGATATTGAAATGCACTTCCCTTTCATTCAACGTTGAAATCTACGCTCCTCTTTTTTCAAAATTAAATATTTATTACACTTTAGTCTATTTAAATAATTATTACACTTTCTTCGGTTTCATTAACATACAATTTGGAATGCGTACCATTAGGGTTGCTTATTGGTTGGGTTCGGTTCGGTTCGGACCAGAAAGACTCAATCCGTGAAAAACTAATGAATGTAAAATATAGCTTATTTCTATCCGTTTGGGCCAACAAGTTGGGCGTGTAGGTGAATTGGTACGGGCGTGGACCCAGTATTGGGTTGTGTTAAGCTTTTGGGCCTAATCAAGTTTTTCTAACAATTAATTATTGGGTGCCGGTAAATACACCTCCAAATTTGGTCATCTATTTCATTTTAAAAATTTTGTTACTTGAAATTCTAAAATTACCCTTCTTAAAAGATATGTTTATATTAAAATGGACTAAAATAAAATACAGATATTACTTTTCAGAATAAGAGAAGAGAGTGTAGATTTTAACATAAAAAAAATACTCTTAAAAAGGGAAAGGTATAATTTATACAAGAGAAAAATCGAAATCCCAAAATCCCTACGTGGAAAATAAAAGGGAAATTTTACAAATGCGCATTATGTGACCGTGAGTGACATTGAATTATTGGCCAACCTTTTGAGATTGGCAATTGAGCACATTGGTTAGGCACTTAGGCTTCCGTCCGAATCAATGAAAAAGCGCATGAAGCACTTCCAATCATATTAATGCCCAAAATAAATAGAATCATTGAGTGACACAAAGGCTTCACTCTCTCTTTTTTTTTTTGGTCAAAGGGCTTCACTCTCTTGATGGCCAGTTTCTTGCTTTACAGTCAAAAGAAAACTTTCTGCACCAATTAAAGCTTATGCTTTAGAAAATGAAACTGAGTCTAATAACCAAGAAGAGATATAAATACGAGTTTGAACTAAGGATTGGCCCAGTTTTCAACAATCCAGACTGAGCCCAAAACCAAACAATCCACACGTTCTTCGCATGTTTCATAATTGTTTCCAAAACAAAAAAAATACAGGATCAGTAACGTTCAGAAAGAACAGAACCCTAGTGCTGCGTAAGTATACACAGAACCCTAGTGCCGCGAAGCTGGTCCTTGTTGGGGCCGCCGCGCCGACGGTGCTTCGCCGTTGCACGAGCGGCCCCCCTCTGTGTTTCTTCTTTCGTTTCCCGTCGTCTTTCTGTTCTTGCAGACAACCGCCGCCGCCATCCCTGATCCTTTCCCCTTCTGTTGTCGTCCGCCGCTGGGGTTGTGAGGAAGGCCGCCATCTGTTGGGGGTTGTAGCACCGTTGTTTGCCGGGTTGGGGGTTGGAGCACCTCCCTCACCTTTGGGTCGAACGCATTTCGGTCAAGGTTGGAGTTGTGTCGTTGTCTCCTTCTCTAGTCGTGGAGGCTTAAAGCCACTGTCCTCGCAGCTGGGTCATTGTCTTCTCTGCCCTTGCTGGATCGCCGTTGTGGCTGGGGTTGAGCAGTGGTTTTCTCAGCAATTGGTGCTGTTGTTTGTTTGTGGTGTTTGGTGTGATGTTTGGTGTTGTATGTTGTTTGGGTTTTTCTTCTTTTTAAGTTTGCACCGCCATGCATCTTGTCGCAGCACCGCCACCCTATGACATATAAGCAAATTTGATGAGACCGAAGGTTCTGGGTGCCCTAAATGGGCCAAACTCATCCCTGTCAAGAATATCCTTTTTTATGTCGATGGTGTGTTAGGATTGTGTATTAGGCTGTGTCCCTGGGTTTTTTCTTTTCTTTTTTTTCTTTTCTGTTTGTTTTTGTTCGTTGTGTTTTCCTTCGCTTTTAGTTGAGCAGTTGGGAGCTGTATAGACTCATCCAGAGCATAGCTTGGGTTTATTGTGTATGAGTTAGCTATTACATATCTGTTTTGGGTCTATGTATTCAGTGTCCCTTCTGTGTAATATTTGGGCTTCAGCCTTTTTCAATATATCTCATCGTTGACCAAAAAAAATACAGGAACCGTTGTAACTGCCACTAATTAACAACAAACTATAAATACCCCAAGTCCCTTCGAAATCAAGTACACATGCACTATTCATTTCATACATTTTGCTCTCTACTCTGGCAAGCATCGACTTAAGCATTGAAGTGTTTGCAGGTGGCTCTATCTCATTCTGTTGTCTGCTCCACTGTGCTCAACCTTGGATTAATCTCCGGCGATACTCTCAGACCACCGTGTTCCACCTCTCATAGTTATTGAGTCGTTTGAAACATGAGCAAGTAAGATGACTACTTATGTGCTTAATGCCACTTGAACCTGATCATAGGATGGTAACCTTTTTTGCCAAAGGTGGAGAACTAGGTTCAAATTCAAAACAAAAAAGAAGCAAAACTAGGGAATATTCGCTACTAAAAGGAGAAAACTGTTTGTATTTTATTAGAAAACTGAGTGTATCAGTAAAGATGACAATATTAATCAAACTCTTGATCAATTAAAATTTGATCAATGAAGTTTAAAATCACACTAAGAATAAACTAAAAAAAATTAATTACTTAAAGAATGATTTCATAGTTTATACTTCAACAACTTCAACATTTAGAACAATTTACCGCTAACAGTCATAATTTAGAATGAACTATGTGCATGTATTTTATCTTAATCTTGACAAATTACAGTTAACTTAAAGAGTAGTATGTGCGTTTACCAAAGAAAAAAATAGAGTAGTATGTGCATGTATTAATTTTTTCTTAATCTTGACTATTCGCTTTTCATCCAAAATTACAACACTTCACTCTGGGACAAATTCACGCTGAGATAAGTTAAAAGGTAACATTGCCAAAATTGAACTCCAGAATTCTTGAACCATTAAGAGTCAAGACTTCCTATATTCAAGTTCACCTGTTTAAATTAGTTGATCAAACCGGACGACATCATAAAAATAATTTTCATGAAACCATACAAAACATGTATATATATACACATTTTTTAAAATAATGAGCAATAATTTAATGGTCAATAGGTCCAATCAATTAAACCAGCTAGTTCAGAACTTGTATTCCCTATAGTCACCCCTTTCTTTCAGTGGCCGCAGGCAGGAAGCAGTAACTGCATTGAATCCATCCAAGTCGGTTAGTTCTTATAAGTTTTGACTGGTTTTGACTAATCCAAGGGAATCTACCTAACAATTCGGATTTGTTATTGTTGATTAATAACTGGACAAGTGTATGACTGACCGTTATAGACTGGAATGATCGCTTGATTTCGGTCTTAACTTTAATGATTGAACTGTGACAAGTTTAGAAGCCTATTCAGTGACTACGGCTTTTCAATTCAGGCGGTCCCCAATTAAGCATGCACATGGTAGTTGAGAATGGTTCGCAGTTAAATTTTAACAAAAAGATTGCAGAACCACAACCAATGTCGACCCAAGAAATAAAATAAAAAAGAATCACAGCGAATATCCTTACCATATGAAGGATCAAAAATTGCAAAGTGAAAACCAAGAGCAACAACTGAGAGCCAATAACAAAAATACATAGTGGAATAAAATACATTGAAAAAATGCCTATGCAACACAGCAACACAAGAAATCTGAATGCCTAAGTTACATTATATGACATTTGAGTGTATGTTTGGCTTGACATTGAAAAACTGTAACAAACTTATGTTGGCTCCAAAGAACTTCCCAACGTTTTAGGGGCCAAAAACTTCTTTTGCTACATTTGCAGGCAAAATTACTATCTTGTTGTGGAACAAGATCAACTATCATGCTAAGGTTGAGTAAAATGATTTCAACCTCTTATGACCATTTGACCAATAATGGACGCTGCTAGTAGCTGAAACATCAAACCAAAAGGACAAACCAGTCTTCTACAAACCAAAATTCATCCACCGAAAGCTTTCCAAGGAATGCCACAACACAACATCTTTGAACACCACACACTCCCTAGCACATGTTATAACTGAACCAGTCAACTATTTCCCCCCTTTAAGCCTTAGGGAGGAGGCGTCAAACAGTAGGTAGCCACCACAGCCCCGCAAAAAGGAGCGTGTGAGGGACCACCATGATCTCAAAAACTAACTAATTTAAGTGTTAAAACGAGTTGCCAAATGCTAATATCAGCTTGTCTGAGAGACAAACAGTAAATTAAGGAAGAAATGCTAATATCAGCCTTGAACAGGACAATTCAATTACACATATTTGAAGAAATGAAATAACATGGTTAATTAGAGAAAGAAAATTGTCTAAGACAATAAAGCTTTTATATTAAAAACAGCATAATGATCCCACTGTATCTGTATAGTAACTACTAATTCCTTGTTTTTCTAATAATCCCAAAAGAGCAAAAACAAATGCAAAAATTGTTCCTTTCAGCTGTTTTTGATATCCCATTTACAGAATAAACTAAGCAGCAGTGGACTAGTTTGAGTTCGAGTCCAACCACCAGAAATTGAATAAATTCCCAAGTTACCAACCACCAGCACCACCTAAAAACCATGTACAGGGTAAACATAACCGAATCTCCAAAAATCCGAGCCGAAACAGCACGATTCTGACCACGCTTACCAAGTTTCAAAGGTCAAAGGCCTCTCCATCGAGGGCTGGGAACAGGCACGGTGGGCGAAAGGGGAAGCTGAGGAAACCCTAATTGACCCGAATTTGGGGAAAACAATAGACCCGGCGACAGCAGAGGGTAAGATGAAAGCTGCGAATTCAAACACCCAAAAGGAACAGGAGATGACGGCATCTGAAACGGCGACTGCGATTGAGCCACCGGCGCCGTCAAAGCCTGCGACGGAGCCACCATCTCCTGCTGCGGTTGTTGTTGTTGTTCCGGCGGAGGCTGAGACTGGGGTTGTGGAGGAGGCAAAGGTGAAAACCCAGTGAAGTTCTTGGTATCCATGGTGGAAACGAGGTTCTGCAGATCGCGCATGTACGCGCTGATGGGTGACTCAGCAGGCGCGTGAACGGTGGGAAACGGCGGCAACGGAGATAACGGCGCGGGGGGTCTTCCGAACCCAGAGAAGCCGTGACTGAAGTTGACGGCGTTAAAGTTAACGTTTGGCGGTTGTTGCTGTTGTTGAGGGCGAGGGTTGAGATGCAACGGCGGTGGACGGTTAGTGATATGAGGCAAGGGAGGAGGCCGAATCCGCTGAAGGCGAGAGCTTGCGGGTTTAGGCTGTTGAATAGGTGGCGGTGTTGAGATACGGTCGTGCGCAGGTGAACCCGTCAGTTTCTGAACCACGTCCCTGAAATCGTTCTTGTTGATGTTGTATACCGGTGGCTGGTGCTGCAGGTTCTGCTGTGGCTGTGGTTGGTTGTTATTGAAGTTGTGGTGGTGGGGTTGATTTTGTTGAGGAGGAGGAGGAGGAAGGGGAGGATCAAAGGTGGGTTTTTTATTAATGATGGGTGGTGGTTGTTTAGAGATCTTTTGAGAGAGCTTGTTGAGGTGTCTGAGATAGTGATCTCTGCTTGTGGCAGAGGAGGATGTTGTGGTTATAGTAGTAGTAGTAGTAGTAGAGTCTGCAGAGGATTGACAGCTTTTATCCATTACACAACACAATTACAAAACACAATCAATCCCCTTCTCTCTCTCTGTGTGTGTTTTGAGCAGAGTTATGCTGTTGGAGGGGGTTTGGGTTTGTGTGGTGGTGGGCTTCTTCTTATCGCAGACGGCGAGTAGGGACAGAGAAGACTATATAGAATATTGGAATATATATTTGGTATTTTTCTTTTCAAAGGGTTAAAATATGTGGTCAGTTGTCACACTCTCCTCCCCCAAAACCAAACAAAAAAGTCAATCTTTTTTTCTTACTACTACGGATGACTACTAATGAGGCAGTGAATAATTAGTGATGATGAAAAAATTGCAAAATAAAAAAAAATAAGGAATTTTTATGTATCTCTGGTGTTACTATTGTTATTTATTTGGTTTAATTGCATTTTTATTCATTACTTATCATGATTGTGCATTTTAGTCACCAATTTTAATTACGTAAATTGGATCCCAAAGCATTACAATTGTTATAATTAGTTTCATTCGTCGTCCAATTTTTAACGCCGGGACTTGAGAGCGTATGTGGCACTTGTGAATTGGTTTGGTATTGAGCCTAACCATTTTAGTCTCCCAACGTTAAAAATTATGTCACATTGTGATAGAAAGACATAATGGTAATCACATCATTGGAATACTTGAAAAACCTAATTTGCACAACCATGATAACTAAAAGAAAAAAATTTACAATTAAGCCTATTTCTTTTGTGCCCCTCTTTCACTGCTTTTAATATTGTTTTTCTAGGCTAAAAAGAAGAGAAACAGACAAGAATCGCAAAAGAAGGAAAGCCAATAAGCCATTGTACCCCCTATGTTTTTTTAATAATTTTTCCTATATATAATTTATTTAATCTTATTTAATTTAATTTAATGTAATACAATCCAATCTTATCTGCTGATAATCTATATTAATTGGACTTTCTCACATCACGTTCGCTCACACACTCAAGCCGTGTGTAAGGTTATGTGTCGAGTGAACAAACAGCTTTCTCTTGAATTGGAAATATATATATATTATTTTTAAAAATAAAATGAAATACTCCCTCTCGTTCAAATCTTTGGTAATTTTAATTTTTTATTTTTGTCCCAAAACTTTGGTTGTTTTAGGATTTCAAGAGATAATTTATCACATTTTTCCAACTATACCCTTAATATAATTAATAATTAATAAGTTTTGAGTGGAGAAATAATTAGGATAGTTGAGAATGATGAATAATAAATAGGGTTATTTTAGTCTAAAATTTATTCAATTAATTATTTTTTAATCTATGTGTCAAAATCTTAAACAATCAAAGATTTAGACCGGAGGTAGTAATTGTTTTGAACTTGGGACGGGTGGGACGATTCACGTGGCTGAGTTTCAAAATGAGTCATCCTCAGCGTGGCTGGTCAAACCTGTTACGGGTTGCCTTGGCTGTTACCAAATTGGCCGTGGCACAGAATCTTAAAATCATGTGTGTCCAAGGTGAATGATGCCCCCAGCCAAAAATAGAAAAACCAGAAAAAGACTGAGGACAAAAACTGAGAAACAAAACGAGAGAAAAATGAAAGGTTTGTTTTTGGTTTTGGATTTACTCACTCCATTTTAAAACTATAATTTTTTAAGGTTAATGTACACAGATTAAAAAATATTTAATGAAAGTAAAATATAATTATAAATAGACTAAAATATTTTTATTTAATGGAAGAGTATTTATGATAAATTATCTATAAATTTCTATGTTATTAATGTTAACTACTCCTACTAATAGTTATTAAACAAGAGTATGGGTGGAAAAAAATAATTAATGATACTTTGGAATTATAAAATTATAATAGTTTTGAAACAAAAATAAAAGACTAAAAGAGCTATAATTTTGAAACGAAAGGAGTAGAATGTAATTTCTCTGTCTTAAAATAAGTGTTCATTTAGTAAAAAAAAGTTATATCAAAATAAGTGTCCACTCTAGAGTTTTAATGTTTTAATGAAGTATAAATTCACATTGTAAAGCGTAAAATTTGAATATTATTTTTTCTCCTGTAAAACGGGGTTTTAGTATTTTTTTTTACTTTAAATTAAAATTGATTTTAGTCAAATAAATCAATATTATTTTCTTTATCTATACATCAATATTAGTGGTTTTATAATCCAAAATTATGCATTGCATATTCAGAAGGTAATTTATTTCTATATAAAGCATATTCTTTTTTATTAATATTTTAATACAAAAACATTGAATAAGGATAATTAATGTTTTAAATTTATAAAGACCAACATTCAATTTTTAAAATTAATTTTTTGATCTATACAATAATAATGGTTTTATAACCCAAAATTATGCATTGCATATTCAGAAGGTAGTTTTGTTATTTCTCTATAAACTATAAAGCATTTCTTAAAAAAAATCTCTATAAAGCATATTCTTTTTAATATTTTAATACAAAACATTTAATAAAGGTAATTAATGTTTTAAAATTATAAAGACCAACATTCAATATTTGTTGATAATAAAATTAATTATTTTTCTTATCTATACAATAATAATGGTTTTATAACCCAAAATTACGCATTGCATATTCAGAAGGTAATTTATTTCTATATAAAGCATATTCTATTTAATATTTTAATACAAAATATTGAATAAATATAATTAATGCTTTTTTTATATATAAAGATAATTAATGCTTTAAAATTATAAAGACCAACATTCAATATTTTTAAATTAATTTTAGAAAAATTAATTGAATTTTTTTATCCATACAATAATAATGGTTTTATAACCCAAAATTATGCATTGCATATTCAGAAGGTAGTTTTGTTATTTCTCTATAAAGCATATTCTTTTTAATATTTTAATACAAAACATTGAAAAAGGGTAATTAATGTTTTAAAATTATAAAGACTAATATTCGATATTTTTTAATTAATTAATACATAGGAAAATTATTGAAAAAATTTAATTGAGAGTGTTTTCAAATTAGTAGTATATTCTTTAGGAGGCCATATCCACCGTACGTTTATTTGCGGTTGTCGGCATTAAGCATTTTAAGCATGTATTAATGGGGTTCACTATTTCCAAAACCAGCTTCAGTTTTTCGTATTCTGGTCAAAAGTCCGTTACTCTGCACTGTGTTAGTCAGTGATTCTATTGTGTGTTTTCCGAACCTTTTGACCACATCCTCATCGTAATTACCTCAATTCTCTCTTGTGAGTAGGAGAATGAAAAAAAAAAAATATATATATATATATATATATATATAAAACAAATCAAAAGCTGCAAAAGCTGATAAGCCTTATAAGAGCAAAGACCCCAATGCTACTCTCTATCTACCCTTTATATGTTTTTCGTTAATTTATGAACTTTTTGAAGGGGAAAAAAGGAAGGCCATGAAAAAAAAAATTCTATCTTCAATTCCTAAGAAAAATGGGGGTAAGTATTCTCTTGGTAATTTAAGTAGTAGTATTACTAATTACTACTACAGTGCACACAAAATAAAATGATCCTTGTGGATAATTACTTCTGAGGCTGAAAACATTTAAAAAGAGCCTGTAATTAATTAACGCTAATAACAAATATTATACAAAGGCACTGGGAGACAGTGACATAATTTTTTTTTATAAAAAAAACTACTCCTTACTAACGAAACAAGGGATATACCGTAATTCTAGTCAACAAAGTTTTATGAATCTTTTTATCCGTTAATGCCAACGCTGTCAAAGCGATTTGCACGAATAAAAGGTTCAAGTATGTGTGGGCACTTTATATAGACAAAATTATTATCACGACTTAAAATTAAATTTGTTTCAATTTTCATTCGCCCTAATTACCTAGAGTACCGTCTAAAATCTAACTGGCCGCTTGTGGGGAAACACTTCTTCATATCTCAAAAATCAAAACTGTGGAATTTTTTGTTTTTGATTTTGTTTTTCCTTTTTCGTTTTAATTATGCTAGCATCTTGCACCCGAATCAACATTTGGTTAAAGGTATGTTGCGAATCCCAAGTTATTTCTGCTCGCAGTAAACACCGGAAATTTGTTCTTTTTTTTTAGGTCTTATGGAGGGTATTGATTAAGAAATCAAAATTTAAATTGTTTTATTGAATTTTATAGGAGGAGGGATTAAATTACACCAGTGTAATACTTTGGTCAATATTACACCGCTAATAATTTTTTAGCGGATAATTATATTCTAAAACACACCGTTAGATTAAAAGTTATTACCATATAGATCATTTTTGTAAAATTTCACATCAATCTAAAATTATTTGATGTGTCATTGAGATATGTCAAAATTCATACACTTTAAAAGACATTAATTTTGACGTATCTCAATGACACATCAAATGATTTTAGATTGATGTAAAATTTTATAGGAATGATCTACATGATAGTATCTTTTAATCCAACGGTGAGTTTTAGAATATAATTATCCGGTGAATAGTTATTAGCGGTGTAACATCGTCCAACAGTTACACCAGTGTAATTTGATCCCTCCTTATTTTATAGTACTCGATTACTAGCAATTTTCTTTTTGACCAGTTATTACTAGCAATTTAAGACTTCGTAATTTTTTTTAATGAATAAATGAAATTTTTATTATTAGTTTAATTTAAATACATCTTGATTTTGTATACCAAAATTTGAAATAAAAAAACTTTCACTCCCTTGTTTTAAGACAAATTTACTGTTGATGATGAACTTGTTGCGTTGGCCCCCCAATATTGTGTAGGGTGCCCCTTCTTTCTGTGACTGTGACCCACACCTTATAGATGGATTACATTCACTAGGCAAATGATTAATAAAACTGCAATCGGAAACATGAAATATCATTTGTTAGCTTTTTCCAACCTAAGGTCATGGTCGACTGATCATGGTGGTGTCACCTTGTTTCTTAAATTAAACTCTCCTTCTGGAGCCTTTTGACTGAGAACAAAGAAAAGCAACTTATATATATTATTGTGTGTTTATGCGTGATAAAGGTACAAGAGCGTTGGAATCTCAGATATGCCAGTGATTAGGCTTTTCTCTTTCTTCCTTTTTTATATTCATCAATCTATCTAGTATCTATGTATCGACAAAACAATTTTGCTTGAGCATGTTGATAAATGACGTTAGGTTAAGCCGTCGCTTTCTACTAAGCTTGGGATTAGAAGAACATCATTGTTTCATGTTCTTCACGGGCCATTTTTGTGGTAACGGGGCTCTATTGGATGGGCATTCACCTAATTAACAAGGACATTAGAATATACAATTCAAATATTCCGTATAATAATATATATAAGCTCTTCTACAAGCAACCAAGTTGGTACATTAAGCAGCACATTCTTCAGTGATCTCTATGACTCGAAAATGATTAGTCTCTATTGATTGAGGATATATATCTTCCAAATAATTCACCAATTACCTAAAAAAACTCATTCGCAAGCAACAATGTAATTTGTCGTGGAAGGGATTTTGTTGTATTTATCTAGAGCATATAACTAATATATATTAAGTACCTATGTATACTGAGAAAATGATGAATACACACACACACACACACAAAGCGTTGCCTAACTTGATAATGATAGCAGCGGTTATTGCATATGTATTCTTTATTTCGGCCCTTTGGTTCAGGTTAATGAATATGTTTTTTTTAAGACTCAAGAAAATATAATTTGTAGTTTAGGGCGAAGAAACTGGAATCTACAAAGAAAAAGAGGGGAGAGGAATGGAATATAAAGTTGCAAAGAGTTCTGATATATAGCTTCATTACTAATTAAAAGGAGGAGAAACCGAAAAGTAAAATCCAAGAATATGGCTCAAAGCAGGTTTTGCATGTGGTTGCAAACATCGCAGCACGTACTCAGGAGCTTAATTATTGTTCGTAATGCAATAATTATGTCTTGACGAGAATGTTGAATATGAAATAAAGTATATATTAAAGAGAAATTATGCTGGCCAACGGGTTGACACAAATGGTCAGACCTCGTATTAGCTGTGATTTGGGTTCAAATTTTAAATTCTCCCGCTATACGTAAATTCAACTATAAATCTTTATTGATGTTAGTAGTTCTCTCTGGCCTTGCATGTGGTGTGGCTCTCTTAATCTAAATTTTGTTTTATATATATATAAAGAGAAATTGCACTCTTACTTTTACCAAAAAATAATTTTACGCTCTTACTTTAATTATTCGCAAACATTAAAATGTAATTAAATACTACTATATTCATAAAAATATAATTTATTAAATTGTACTAAATTGTGGTTAAGATGTGATTTTACGGTCATTAATTCTAAGATAAAGAGTCAGCTCAAATATTGAAGTGATTGCTCAGTGCTTGAATTATTTTGATTTGATGTTTTAAATAGTTTCCAGATTGAAAAATATATATTTTCACTTTTTTATAAATATTTAAAAATACTATGCCAGTTTTATAATTGAAAAAAACAAAAAATATTTTGTCAAAGTAAACATACCATAAAGTTGATTATATGAAAGGTGAGTTAGTGACTTGAGGTTTTGCATATATCTCAATCGTAAGGTGTGAGTATGAGATAGATAATCTGATTTTAGGTTTTGTTGATATCATACTCCTATCTATAACCTACTTTTATCCAATCATTTCGAACATACATAATATATAAATATCGCATCCTCGCACATTTTGGCATTTGCATTAAACTAATTCACCATTATAGATAGCAATTTAAAAAGAGAGCCCAGGAATAAAGAGAATTTATATTCACACATACCTTACTTTCTTTCTACACATACATTAAAATAGAAAAAGTCAAAACTATCCTTAAATTGGAAAAAACCCCAAAAACCCTTCTTTTCCCTTCTTCTCTCTCACTTCCGTGTCCTCCCGCACACACACTTTCTCTCTCCTCACGATTCCGCGGGCAACACACACAGCGTCTGGGCGAAGGTGTTCCTGGTAATATTTAGGCTTCAGCTGCTGCTGCTTCATTACCGAAGACGCTATACAAGTCACTAGAGATGGCTATAGTGCTACCCGTGACAGCCAAAAGTAAAATTAACCAAGATAACAGCTTGTCCTTTTTTGGTTGCACCCCCACGATTGTCCCTGCCAAAAGGGTAATGACAAAACTAAAATATTATCAATTTCAGAGCATATACCCAAGGTGCATCATCCGCATTCTGATGATTCAAATTCAAGCCCCTTCTATTTGTGTGTGTTAATTAATTAAAAAAAATTCAACTTGGATTTTTTTTTGGTTACAATGAGAAAAGAACCAGAAACCGAAAAAAGAAAAACAGAGGCAAACAATCAGGCTTTAATACGGATTAAGACCATAGAATCTTCCAACAGGTGGAGTTTTGTGCGTGCAGAAACAGTGGGAAACGAAAGTGAGAGGAAGAAATAGATTTGTGGGTGATGATAAGTGTGTGCGCGGAAGTGTAAATTTTAACATGTGTGCGAAAGTAATAGTTCCGCACTAATGCGGAACTAATAGTTCCACAAGTGTTATTTGTATGTGTGTACTACAAATAACACTTGCGGAACTATTCTAATAGTTCCGCATTAGTGCGAAACTATTACTTCAGCACAAATTCACTTCCATCTTCCTCGCACAGAGAAAGAACGCACAGAGAAAGAATGTGTCAACCCCTGGTTCATTGGGCTTATTTCTTCTTCTTTTGTTGTTGTTCTTGCTTTTTTATTCTTGGTTTTTTTCCTTCTTCGGTTTATTTCATCAGATCAGTACAGAAAGTTGGCATGAGTTATCATTTTCCTTCTCTTTCCCCTTGTACCAAAAAAAACAAAAAAAAATGAAAACTTTCTGGAACATTGGCATGAGTTAACCTTTTATAGTAAAATCAACAATGAAGAAATTGCAATAGTTTTTTTTGTTAGTAATGTTCAATTTAAGTCTGATTCAAGAATGGAGAGGTGAGAGAGATAGGAGAAGTAAGGAAGAAGCAGGGAGCACTGCGGAAGTTGCAGCAGTGTGCAGTGTTGCGCAGAGAAGTTTGGAGAGGTGAGAGGGACAAGATTTGGGGTTTTTTTAAAAAAATAAAAGTTTTATGGTCTTTTTAGATATAAGTGTATGTGTATTTAAAAAAGAATGTACATGCCTTTAACAATTCCCGGAATAAATAAAGGGGAGTTGCGTTACCCAAAAAAATGGGAGTTCTCTCTGTACATCCATTTGGAGCGCGACATACCGTAAAGATAAGTTTTGAACATGGGCCCATAAAACAAATAGAAAGCAATTGTAGCAAGCCCAGTCCAAATGAAAGACAACAATGAGAGACTAGTTTTTTTTTCTTGACCAAAAAAAAAAGACTAGTTTTTTTTTTAATTTAATTTTGGGATTTCAGAGCTTGGATTCAGACCAAAAAAAAAAAGCAAGGATTCATTCTCATTTCATATGTTTTTGTGGTGTGTTATTAACTTGGAGAATCTGTAATTGTTCGTTAATAATCTGTATTTCATTCCCATTTCACCTGGACTCCCTGAGTCCCTGTACACCCACTTATTCAACACAATCACACTCAGTTATCAAAATACATCGATTTTCAAGAAAAAAAATCACCTCTATTTCTTTTCTTCTCAATTTCTTTCATTATTATGCATTTGAGAAATAAATGATACTCTCAATGTACTTATTATCATTATTTCATTTATTTTCTCCAAAAACATAGTAACGAAGAAAATAGAGAGAAAAAACAATGGAGAAGATATTTTCCCCGGATTTTGGTTCCATTACAAAGCAAACTAACTGTACCATTTGCTGCAATTGAGTCTTCTGCTCCCAGGCCTTGTTATTATCATTGTTGCTTCACATTATTACCTCATTAGCAACATGTCATGTACTTATTCAATTAACAATGTCTCAGAAAACATGTAATTTCTTAGGACTTCGAAACTCGCATCAAAGTAGCTAGAAACAACACCAGCAGAACCCGATCTAAACAGCATTAAAAAACCTCTGTGGTCGATTCCACGCCGTACTCAAAACTACAAGCCAATAAATAGAGAGAGAAAATAACAAAAAAACACATTGAATGTAATGTTGTAAGTTTACTGCTCAAGTTATCGATGGTAAATTTATATCTGGTGGTAAACTTTATCATTTGTCTGCTAGTAAATTCACAAATACTATTTTTCCCCACAAACTCAAATAACGGCAAGTTAATTGGCTATTTGGCTAATTGAAGGAAGTTACTACTGGTTTTTTTTTTTTTACGGAACTAGCTACTGTCTTATTAGACATAAGAGATCGCACATTTTGATGGACATTATGTGATCGCATGCCATTCGAGGCTTGAATTGATACAGACTGACGGTATTTCATTTTAGTAATAGTATAAAGGATTATACACCTATTTGTTTTTTAGAAAGTGTATGTTAGCAACACATTTGAGTGTATTTAACAAATTTTAAGTTATAATTTGTTAATATTCTCTTTCAAAAAAATAAATGGGTGTACGTTAACAAGTCCTATAAGGAGTGCTAACGTACATTTACTTATTTTTAAGACGTTAGCAAGTTACACATTTGACTGTATTTAACAAATTTTAAGTTTTAACATATTTTCTAAAAAAATAAGTGGGTACTAAATGTTAGTAAAATCCCTAATATAAAAAAACTGATCGTTTTTCACGGTTTATTGTATATAATATCCTTTGCTTTTTGATAATGATCATGGGTTTAAGTTTTCATCTTCTTGTTGTCGGTAAACTATTAAAGTAATGAGATTTGACTAATCTAAGTCAATAAAATAGGATCAATATTACTAACCCATTCATAATTTATTATATGCATTTACATGTGATATCATTTAATGATTTATTTATTAAAACTTAAGATTGCTTACGTTAACCTATAAAATGAATTGTTCTTTAGAATTATATCCCAAGTAAAATGACAAAACTTTAGTAAAAGAATCTAAACTACTACACTAACTTTCGTTAGCTTGATCGATTTCTTTTTCTCCTTTTGTTGATAAAGTAAGGTTTTATAGGTTTGTATATAAAATAATTGTGCTATAATAGTGGTGAAGACTACCGTGAAATTGTTTTTATGTCATATACGGTGGAATTGTTTTTAACTTTGATAGTTTTGACTATTGTTTGTCCAAGTAATCTATATTGGCGGCGTCTAACCTACACAACATGCATGGGTGGTGCACCAAACACCATTATATGAGTTATTGGTGCACGGTTCTCAATATTTTTAGACGGTTGAATCAATTTTTTTCTTGTTGTTCTACTGGATCTTATTATAGACTCTCTTCCAGGGACGGACCTACAGCGAAGGGTGTGGGGGCAATTGCCCCCACTTGATTTTCAATTTTTTTAAATAAAATATAATAGTATAGAAGTGAAGGTGGTAACAGATGCAAGAGGATGTCCCCTAGACTTCTCAAAAGGCTTATATTTAGAAGGCCTTGATCGTGGTATAATTGTTTATGCTAGAGTCTCACTATATGGAAAGATCATCGATGCTGTTGATGCCAGTTGGGGCTCTTTTAGCCTTTGAGGTATACACAGCCTATAATGTGAATAATTTTTCATCTTTCATGTATTGGTAACAGTTTGCTAGCCTGCAATTATTATTATTTGGCATTAGAATAACACAGTTGTTATAATTTCTTGGCATAAAAAAAAGTATAGAAGTGAATTATTCAAGTTGAATTATTCTATCAAGTGGTTGATCGATAACTTCAAGAGTTGAATAACCGTTTTACAGAAGTGAATACTGAGTTGCTTCTTTGTGTAGCACGCTTAAATCCACGAGATTCATTTTCTACATTTGATAAGGAGAAGTTGATTTGTTTTGCTCAATTTTATCCTTCGGAATTTTCTCCCGTTGAACTTTTGACACTAGATAGTTAACTTGAAAATTACTTCTTTGATATGTGCTCTGATAGTGCATTTTTAGAATTAAAGGGGATTAGTGATCTTTCTATAAAACTTGTGGAGACCAAAAAACATGTTGTATATCTGTTGGTATATTTGCTTTTGGACTTAGCTTTGATACTACCCGTGGCAATTGCGACCGTTGAGAGAGTTTTCTTTGCTATGCATAATTGGATGCGAAATCGTATCGGAGATAAATGGTTGAATGATTGTTTTTTTTTATTACAGTTGAATGATTGTTTAGTTCCTTATATATAGAGAGAGAGATATTTTTGAAAATGTTGAAAATGAGAAAATCATTCAATATTTTCAAAATATAAAAACTCGTAGAGAACAGTTATGATGTATATATATATATATATATTTTCTGAAATGTTATAATATATTTTGTATGTTGCAAATTTATATATGAATTTTGCCCCCATAACAAAAAAATCCTGGGTCCGTCCATGCTCTCTTCACCAGATTTTTCCACCATCCTCCTTCTTGCTAGCTGAACCTTTTGAATATATTTAACAATTTATAAAATTTATACCAAAATAATTTAAGATTTGTAAAATAAATATGTACCCCTAAATGCTAAATAAGTCTTGTGGCTCAGAAAAATGGTACATGGCCCGGAACTTGTGGATTTTAATATTTTACTGTGCCATAAGTACTGTACTTTTTTTTTATTAATATAATAAGTACCGTACATGTACTATGGCGGCGTCTAGCCTACACAACCTTTATGGGCGGTGCACCAAACACCATTTATATGAATTGTTGGTGCACGTTTCACAACGTTGCATTACTATTATTAGCCAGTGGATCAATCTGTGCCTCACCATCTTATGATGCACGCTTCGCACATTATTTCTCCCACTATTTTTATTTTAGTCTTTGGAACGCGGCTGTTGTAGCCTCCGAATCCGGCCCACTTGCGCCGCTGCTGCCACAATTTTTTCTCCCAACCATTGCGCCACTGCTTTTTTTTTTTGGTGAGCTAAGAGCGCCGCTGCTATGCTGCCTCAACCTCCCTTGGCGGCGACCAACATGGCCCTCTAAAATGTTTCCATTAACATAAGATTGAACTCACCTGAAGATTGTATAAATAATGTAAATAATCAGGAAAAAAAAATGGTGAAAGATCGAGAAGGAGGTTTATCTCACTAATTTAAAGAAGAAGGTGGATTATTGTGGAGAGAGATGAAAACTGAAAAGGGTATTCTTCAGATCATTTGTTTCTTTGCTGCATCGACTTTTTATTTGGACCTGCCTGAGAAGAATATCCCAATTTGATTATTGATTTATTTGGTTGTGAATATGATGATGAATAACGTATTAGTGATAAAATAAAACAACAAAAAACAAAAGGAATGTCGGCGACCACAACAGCAAAAACGGAGGAGGCTTATTGCTTGAAAATCTCAGGCTTACAAGAGCACATGAAAGGGGAAAGATAGAACCCGAGACGACGCAGCAATGGTGGGAGCTTCACGGTGGCTGGTCAAAATAGGGGTGACGAGACAGGATGGCGGAACTTTCAACATACACTTCGATTCACGGTGGTGGTCTTTAGCGCGCAAAGGTAGTAATAAGGCGGAGCTTGGATGCCGACGACCATGGTCACGCCTGTCTTGTGTGGTCACGCGATGGTGGGTTGTGAGTCTTGTGACTGTTGTGGGTCCAAGATTGGTGTGACTATGGTGACTCACGGTGTCGATGTTGGGGAGGGGAAGGGAGGCTGACTTGTTGGGTGGTGGACTGGTGGTAGGGGAATGGTGACTCAGCGGAGGAGATGGAGGGGGTGGAGAGTTTCGGGAGGAAGAAGGAGGATGGTGGAAAAATCTGGTGAAGAGGGTCTATAATAAGATCTGCACAAGAAAAAAATTGATCCAACCGTCCAAAAATATTGGGAACCGTGCACCAACAACTCATGTAAATGGTGTTTGGTGCACCACCCATACATGTTGTGTAGGTTAGACGCCACCATACAGATTACTTGGACAAACAATAGTCAAAACTATCAAAGTTAAAAACACTTCCACCATACATGACATAAAAACAATTCCACGGTAGTCTTCACCTATAATAGTATGCAAAATAATTGCTGGTATAATAATTCTCTTACATTGGGCGCCGAGGATAAAGTTTGCGAATATTGAATTACTCGAGCTATTCTTTTTTAAATATGCATGATGACATCAAAGAGAAAATTGAAATTGAAAATTACTTAGATACCTAAATGAAAATTATATCATTAATGTAAAGTTCATTATGCATGATTTTAATTTTCGTTTCCATATATATTTTTCGCAATAAAGTATAACACTTTCCATGAAAAGACAAATGTATTTAAACTTTTTATACGTGTAGGTGTAGGATCATCCATCCCGTTTTAAAGAGATCGTTGGCAAGCCACACAACCGCATTTGTACAAAAGAAACAGAGGAAGAAGGGTGAGGAAGTTTAGAGTGTTTGGCATCTTTTTCAAGCCACAAAAACTACCTGAGTTCATTTGTTGCTGCTATGGCGATCACAAACGTTACCCGAGAAAATATTGGCAAGCCAATAAGATGCAAAGGTTAATTCTTCTTCTTTTTTTCTTTTGTGTGTGTGTGTATACAGATAAGTTGTATACATAATGTATTATATATTTGACCAAATCTAATTATTTCGTGACTTGGAACGGAACAGCTGCAATATGCAGAAAAGCAGGGGAACCTCTTGTTATAGAGGAAGTTGAGTTAGACCCACCAAAAGCCTGGGAGGTCCGAATCAAGATTTTATGCACATCTCTGTGTCACTCTGATGTGACCTTCTGGAAAATGGATTCCTCGGTAAGCAAGCACAAACTGCATATAATGAAACTACCAATTCATCAATTCTATGATTCATTTTTGTTTTTGTTACAATTTTACAATTTGATTAGGCATTTAATAGAACACTTTCAATTGGGCATCCGAATTTTTTTTGTTTTTGTTTTTGTTTCAGCTGCCGGCTGCTAAATTTCCAAGAATTTTCGGACACGAAGCTGTGGGGTAATTAATCATAAATAAAACCATATTATGATTTTATCCGTTCCAATAACTCGAGTGTCTAGTTTTCATTGACTCTTGATTATTACAACAGAGTTGTGGAGAGTATAGGGGAGAATGTGGAAGAGATTAAAGAAGGGGACATGGTGGTGCCAGTGTTCCTCCCTAATTGTGGGGAATGCAGAGATTGTCAAAGCCCAAAAAGCAACACATGCTCCAAGTTCGGGAAGCAATTGGTCCATAACATGCCGAGGGACGGAACCAGCAGGTTTAGGGACCTGAAAGGAGAAGCAGTGCACCATTTCTTCTGTGTCAGTAGCTTCTCTGAGTACACCGTGGTGGATATAACCCATGTTGTCAAGATTACCCATGACCTTCCTGTTGATAAGGCTTGCTTACTCAGCTGTGGAGTTTCAACAGGTTAGAGCTATATTAATATTTCTACTCCACCTATCCATTGTCTAGATCTAGTTTTGATTGGGAGAGACTCAGAGAGGGATTGTTGTGCCAACTGAGCTAGTACCCTTGACTGACCATTGTCTAGATCTAGAAACCATAGGCTCGATAGTAATATAAATGCGCATTGTTTGGTTTGAAAATTTTTCATTGGTAATTAGAAAAAACATTATTATATATCTTTTATTTTAATTCTTACACTTGAAAATATTTGTTTACTGTATAATGCCTTCTGTTACTGTTTTTTATTTTTTAAACAAAAAAATAATAATTACATTCTTTGGGTTCTTAATATATATTAAATGTGTTTTAAAAAATGTTCTTTATCGCACTATAGATAAAACTAACATGATTTTGTGGCATATTAAGGGAAGCACAATTTTGATATGAAATAATGTATAAGATGCTTATTATACTTATTCTATAAGAACTTCCTTAAGTTTGATCATGGAGTTATTTTAAGGAGTGATTTCCAGAATGAAAGTGGCCTCGTGGAGTCTTTGATTTCTTTCCTTTTCATGCAATCTCATTGGCATTCACAGTATCTCAAGCCTTTGTCTCTGTTATGAAAAAACAATAACAATTACTAGCTACACTACAATGTCCGGCTTAAGAATCTTTTTGAATTGGACAAGAGTCGAATGAAAAGTTGACAAACAAGGAATGAAAATTGATATTTTTTAATTAAGAGACATATAAGGCCATATAAATTCATTTAAACTAATTTGCAATATGAACAAATATCCAAACTTTAAAATGTTATGGATTGAATGGAATAATTTATTTCACATTATACATGTGGGAAAGGGAAAGTGAAACTGGGAATCAGACTTTGATTTGGTTGTCCTTGCAGGGGTGGGGGCAGCGTGGAAGGTGGCTGACGTAGAAAAAGGATCCACGGTGGCTATTTTTGGGCTTGGAGCTGTGGGCCTAGCTGTAAGTTTAGAGGACTCAATCATATTACCAACTCCATTTTTTACCAAAAAATATATATTACCAACTCCGTTTTTAATTTTTATGCAATTAAAATCACGAAGCACCCGATCAACGATCTTGCACTGTCAGCACTCAAGACAAAATAAAATAAAATAATAAAAAAAGTTATGATGATTGAATTGCACAGCTAAGCAAACCTTATTTGTTATGGATTTAAATTTGAAGTTATTATATTTGAAAAGATTTTATATATATCTAACCAATAGTTGCTTCAGTAGTCCCAAAAATTAGTCTCATAACCAGGTATTAAAAGCACATTCTGGTATTGATCAAAAAAAGCACATTCTGGTCAAAAGACAAAAATAACTAAATATGAATTAGGAGTTTTGGTGTTAGGGCATTTTCAGTATCATTTTTGTTGAAAACATATAATATAAATAAAGAAAATAGAGAGAATGATCAAAAGTATGAGCTCTGAACTCTACTAGTTATAATCTTTCTTTTATATTAAAAGAACATGTCCTTATATAAGACTCTGATTCACCATTTGTGTAATGATTACATTTTAATTAGTCATACCGGAAACATAAATCCTTACTAATTATACCTTTTTATCTAATTATGATAGCTATTCACACATATAAAATGTGTATTATTCTTTTAGGAGGACAATTTTTACATAATTCCATTCTTGCATCTGATTGATTAATTCAAAAATTAATATAAGAAAGGGCTGCACAACAACGGGTTTCTAATTAATTTTTCACATGTCTCAATACACTTTTGGAAAGAGCAAGATTTTCTTGCTTTGATCAAACACCTGTTTGCAACGAAAAACAAATAGAACATAAGTCAATATGGTACTATAATAAATTCAAGAAAATGAAGGAACCAACTTATATTAGTGATTAAAAGCATGTCTTAGATCTCGTCTCCCCTTAAAAGTACTAAAATCATCACCTGTCAAGTCTGGTTTTCTAATTTTCTTTCCTTTCTCTAATGAAAATATAACATTTCGATCGGCGGAAAAAATTAACAAGACAAATTTGAAAGACATTTTGGGTTGCACTTGCACCAAATATAGGTTGCAGTAGCAGCAAAGCAACGAGGAGCATCAAAGATCATAGGCGTCGATATAAATCAAGACAAATTTGAAATAGGTTTTTGGCTATCTTATTTTCAGTTATATATATCCTTTTGATTGAACAGTATAGTAGTATACATATTTTCCTTTCGATCGCTATTTTGAATCTCGTGAAGCATCACCACTAGCTGTACTTGCTTGTCTTATACAGGAAAAAGCTTTGGAGTGACTGATTTTGTGAATCCCTCCAGTTGCAAGGAGAAGTCAGTGAGCGAGGTCGGTTATTATTAACTCATGAACCCATATGTCTGTTTTTTTTTCTTTCTTTCTGTTTTTAAGATGTGTGACACCATTCTTTCATATATGAAATAAGATGGAAGTATATTTTTATCTAATAACGGATAAGTTTGACCACAGATTATCTCATCACTAGAGATTAAACTTGGTATAGTCTGTTCATTTAGATGGAGTGCATTAATCATTCATGTCTAACTTCATGGTTGAAATAATTTATACTTTACTTATATATAAGCCTAGACTTGAATTAAAAATGTCTGATATATCTTGCTGTTTTTTTTTTTCCTCAGGTGATTAAGGATATGACAAATGGAGGAGCTGATTATTGCTTCGAGTGCATAGGCTTGGCATCAGTAATGGCGGAGGCTTTCAATAGCAGCCGAGATGTTTGCTCTCTCTTTATCTCTCTGCTTTAAAGTTTAATTAACATGCACATATGCACACATTTGGATGCAATCGGTAGAAATTATTAAGTAAAAACCCGATATAACAGTGTCTAATTAAAAATTAAAATATATATATATATATATATATCCACATTCCACACATCAATTTTCTTGATGCTGCTTTATGTCATCCAATTAAAAGTAGAACATGTATATTGAATGTTGTCATTTCTCAACAGGGTTGGGGGAAAACGGTGATATTAGGGGTGGAAATGCACGGCACCCCGCTGACTTTGAGTCCTTATCACATAATGAGAGGCAGAACCATCACTGGGTCACTATTTGGAGGCATGAAACCCAAATCTGATATTCCCTTCCTTGCTAATAAGTACTTAAACAAAGTAAGCTCTGCATATATAAATAGTAAATATGTATCGGCACCTTTTTTTTAATCCAAAAAAATTAGTTGATTAATTGAATATGGTAAAGATGGCTATAACAAATTAAATGTTGGCACGCCAAACAGAGATCAATATATAATCAAGTGTATATAGAGTAAATAGTCACTTTAGTCTTGAAAATGTCAGACGGTGTTACTTTCATGGTTGTCAAACTCGCGAGTTAACTCGTAGAATCGGTAGACTCGCGAGTCTAGGTAGCAAAAACGAGTGAACTCGCTGTAAACTCGGAAATTGGTAGAATCGGGTGGAAACGGGTAGAATCGGTAGACTCGCGAGTCTAGGAGCGAGTTTACGATTCTGAAAAAAAATGAAGATGGTGATGAATTTGTGGATGATGATGATGATGGAGATCATACTAATGAAGATGAGGATGAGGATGTGGGAGGATTGGACATGGATTAGCTTAGCACTTTATTTTTTAAGTGTTTTCGCTTTTAGAACTTATGTTTTTGATGTTTTATATGTAGTATGACTTACCTACATACTTTGTTACTTGCCTATTTTGCTTTATTATGGATTTGGAAATTAGAATGTTGAATTTTTATTTTATTATTGTGTTATATTATGCATGTGTGTCATTTATATGTTATTTTAATATTCTTACGAGTCTACGGTAGAATCGGCGAGTCTACGAGTTGAGTCGAGAGTCGAGTCTACGTACCCAAAACGAGTCTACCTAGACTCGCGAGTTTGACAACCTTGGTTACTTTGATCCCTGATAGATACGAATTAGTCAATTTGGTCCTCAACTGTCATCCATTAGTCACTTTTGTCCCTAAAAATGAATACTTACTGTCATTTAGTCCCTAAAAGTGATCACTTAAATGTCATTTTGGTCCCTGAAAATTATTATTTTCTTGATAGCAGAGACTAAAGTGACTAATTCACATCTGTTAGGGACCAAAGTGACATCGTCTGACACTCTCAGGGACCAAAGTAGCAGTTTACTCTTGTATATATATATATTGATTGATTGATGATACTTACTGATACTGAGACCGATCTCAATTCTGTTACACAGGAGCTTAGCTTGGAGGGGTTCATAACGCAAGAGGTGCCCTTTGAGGACATTAACAAAGCTTTTGACTATCTCCTACAAGGAAAGAGCCTCCGCTGCATTATAAGGATGGACCTTTAATTAGCTAGCTAACTTGCCAACATTATTTTCCTTGTCACCTCAAAAGTCAAACTCTCTGTAGCTTTTCCTTTATCTCCAACATATGATAATAAACAGCTTCATACATAAACAAATTGGTTGGTAATACTAGTGTTTCAAATTATGGAAATGATCACTTACTGATAATGGTGTTCCTCTTCCCTCAACTCGAGTTAAAACACCAAATTATACGTCTTTGAAAAAGTTTTCCACATTCTAACTGTGGGTGCAGGTCTCACTGTAATATTCGAGGAAGGTAATTTGATCATGGAATGTGGTTTATTAAATTTTCTAGATAATTTTATAGAGAGACACATTATTAATAACAAATGTGATTATTCCATTCATTTGAAGAGGGATGACTGAAGGAATAAATATAAATATGATTTTTCTAAAAATAAGTTAATAACTCTCTTCAAAAAGATAAGTTAGTAACTAACAAACATTCCATTCAATTTGGAAACAAGTGTTGAGGCTAATTAACGAAGCCCAAATCTGTTCAAAACAGCAAATAGACAACAAAAAGCCCAGGGTCTTGGTAAATACACCCCTATTTTTAGACATACACCCCACTTAATCCATTAAATTCCCAAACTACCCTCATTGATTTGTTTTTTTTTTTAGTTTCGCATTTTTACCGGAAACTCAGTTTCCGGAATGCATTTTTATATTTTTACCAGAAACTCGAGTTTTCGAAATACAAATTTGTATTTGTATTCCAGAAACTCGAATTTTCGGAATATTTTTTTTAAATTCCGAAAACTCGAGTTTCCGGAATGTATAAAAACTCAGTTTTTCACATATATTTCAAAAATTTGAGTTTCTAGAATATAAATTTGTATTCCGGAAACTCGAGTTTCAAAATGTATTCCGGAAACTGAGTTTCTGGTAAAAATGTGAAACTGAAAAGAAAAAAAAACAAATCAATGAGGGCATAAAAGTAAAATACCTTTTAAAGTGGGGTGTATGAACAAAATGGTGGGGTGTATCTACCAACACCCAAAGCCCAAGAGGGTGGTGGCTCAGTCAAGGATCCAATTGCTGGACTCCAATCATGTGAGTCGTTTGCAGGAATCCAAAAACAGCCCAATTTTTTTTTACATATCCTTAAATATTGCACTAGCAAGAATTTCGTGTAACATACAAGTATTTTAATAAAATATAAAATATAAAATAATCAGATAAAAATATTTTTGGAAAATTAATTAATTTAATCAATAAAAACTATTGTTTATAATATTTAATTGAAGAAGTTAACTATGGCTCCATCCTTTTTTTTATCATGCACCTTCTTGTATTCCCCTTTTGATTATTAATGAAATGCGTTACTCTTCTATTCTAAAAAAAAATGGTTAACAATTGATTAAAAATAAAAAAATGAAAAAACATATAAAGGTTAAGGTGGATTAAAGGGAAAAAGAACACACTTCTAGAAGTAAATTGATTTGTTATTACATTATTGTCGTCTAATGTCTCGTGGAAAATCCAATCTTCAGTCACTGCACTGCACCCACCACACACCACACCACACCCACCATTTTTAATTATATTGTCCGTGTACCTGTTCCGGCAGCGCTGGTCGGTTCCTCTTTCATCAATGGCTGACAAATCCCAAACTCTCGCCGAGGTACTCTCTCTCTTTTTTCTTTCATTTTATTCATAAGTAAAATTATTATAAATACAATCGTCAATTCAATTATCCCAATTTACGCCCCTCCTTTATTGAATAAAAATAATGTTCCTTTCTCATCGTCACCGTTTATGGATCTGGCTGCTCGGTCCCGCGTCTTCGTCTTGTTCTATAACGAGATAAATGTATTATTTGTTTTGAATCGCAGCAATATTTTGTGAAGGATAAACAGGAGAAAACAGACACAGGTCCTAATCCTAATCCTAATCCTAATCCTAATCCTGTGGAAGTCAAGGAAGTTGAAACCCCAAAGGAGGCTGCTGTAGAGAAAACTGCGGAACAAACCCCTGCAGTTGCTGAGGGAAGCAGTGAAGTCACCACCACCCCTCCTACTGATCAAAGCAATGATCCTACACCTGATGCTTCTGAAGAAGTAAGCAATGATGCAGCAACAGAGCAAAGTAGTGGGAATACTGAAGAAGAAAATGCCAGTGATCAGGATGCAGCAGCAGAAGAGGCCCCGCAAATCAAGGTTGTTTCAACTTAACCCAGTTCAATCATTCTTCTAGGATAGTTATTGTTTGTTCGAGGTTTAACATCAACCATAAGCTTTCATGAGAGTTGATACTTAATAATAGTTACGTAATTACATCATTCTACTTTGTTTGTGCTATTGATTTTCAGCTTGAGACTGCTCCAGCAGATTTTCGTTTTCCAACTACGAATCAAACAAGGCATTGCTTTACCCGATACATTGAATATCATAGGTGAGACATGCCAGGGTTTTGTTTTTTTTTATCAAGCTTTTCTCTCTTTTAAATCTGGAGAATTGCATTTTTTCTAAAAAAAGTTATTTAACCTTTGAAATTTTTGTGCAGATGCATAGCTGCAAAGGGAGAAGATGCCCCGGAATGTGAAAAGTTTGCAAAATATTATCGTTCTCTTTGCCCTGGTGAATGGGTATGTATTTTGAGTACATATTGATTGATTGTCTACTAACTGGGAGCATTATAGGATCATATTGGTTTATTGACATTTCTTCTTGCTAAATGGTTTTGCCCAAATGTCTATTAGATTACTGTACATTAAAATGAAGTTGCATCGTTTATTTTGTTGGTAATCATATAATTGTTGTAGGTCAATTGCTTGGTGGATACTAGAACTTGGCTTTCTTCAAGATGTTTTATTGGATAGGGAATTGTTAATGTTGTTTTGTGCTCTATGTTCCCGTACATGATTAGATGCATAGTATTAGTACACTGAACTTTCAGAGTTTTAAACTTTCTGATAACCTCTACCAACTCAGCTCTTTATCATCTGTAACATTTTAACATCGTCTTCAGCCCGTCAACTCTTGTGGCACAACCACTTGGATGTGGTTTACTCCGAGATTTAGAATTACCCTTCTGAGATAAAGTGTGTTTCAATTACCTGACCAAACAATTCCATATGAAGATCTTCACCATTTTAAACAAATTTAATACCATTTTGAAGCAAGTTGGATTTGAATGATTCGGGAAGCTTTTATTCTGTTTTACAGATTTAATTTGAAAAAACTTCATTGGACAACATTAATGTCTTAAGGAATTCATGCAGGATGTACTTAGTAGTCAGTGCTAGCATGTATGTATATTTTTTTGATCAATTAGCACGTATGTATAATTTGATGCAAGCTGTATGTGTAAAAATCTTTACTCTTTTCAGAAATTGGCCAAAAGTGAGCTATATGGCTTTAGATTTCAACATCCTTTACATTAACTGTCCAATTATGTTAAATAGATGCCTGATGAATATTTTCTCCATAGCAATTGCGATCGGATTTTGACCTTGTCATGTTATTTTGTCTCAATGGTTTATTCACTATATTTTACAGCAACTTAGATCTCTTTGAATTATCCTGTAATTGTTTAATCTGCTGCTGCTATCTAAAAATTGCATTCATAAACTGACAGTCTGTTTTTATGCATTTGTCTATGCACCCAGATTGAAAGATGGAATGAGCAAAGGGAGAATGGAACATTCCCAGGACCGCTTTAGGCAGCGGTTGTTAGTAATCATGGACCAATTTAATCGCTCCAGTCACATTTAAAATTACTATTCCTCTCCACACATAAAATCCTGCTGAGACAAACTCTCTAGTCTTGACCCTTAGGGGAATGTTCAACGTTACGTACGCATTGGAATTAATAAGAAATTTTGGCGGTCTATTTGAACTGCTCGAGTTTGAATACTTCCATTGCTCGTGAAGAGTTATTTCTTGTCATTTTAATTCTGTGGAAGTTTGTCCCAATTCATTCCCTACTCCAGAGATCATTGTTATTTAGTCGGGTCTAAGGCAAATATTATTCTTTAGAAAAAGTAGCATAAATAAAGAACTGATTCAACTGAAAATAGGTTTAAAGAAAAAAGTTTTAACTTTGCATCTATGTATGGAAAAGTATCACTGAAAGAGATTTTTGCCATTTGCGCTTGACATTCTTGGGAGAGAAGTGGGTTGCTGAAAAGAATGAAAAGGTTTCAAAAACTATTCTTGCCTATTTGAGTTCTCTTGTTAAGAAAATGATGGCGTTAGTTTCGGCATTTCTGGAGTATAAGAAGTTAAATTGAAAAATACTTTAAAGAAAGGTTGAATTGATTAATAAAAAACGTAGATATTTTTTTTGTGAAGTTAGATTAATTGATAAAACATTATTCTGGTAATAATTTATAAATATCTTATTTTTTTAATTTTAATTTTGATTGAAAATTTAAATATTGATAAAAAATGAAGGAATATAAACATCTTATATCATTGAATAATTAATTAAAAAGAGAAATTAATATTGATTTATTTTAATTTAATAAGAAAATTAAGAATCCGTATTATTAATTTTTTTTTAAAATGTAAAATTTATGTGAATGAAGAAAATGAGTGATGAACAAACATTTCATTATGAGAAAAAACATATTTTATGGAGTGAAATCCAATTCTCGGAAATCCGACATATCATTATCAGTAATCTTATGTTTGCATGAAGTGAGGGGAAACAAGAATTGAGTTTGAGGTTCTGTCAAAAAATAAAAAAAGAATTGAGTTTGAGGATAAATTCACTGGGAGGGAGCCTCTGCCACTGGTTCTGAACAGAGACACAGATGACGAGTTTACATGGTTGTCTGAACGGTACAACCTTCCAAAGTCTCAAACTCGATGCAACTCCCACTTGGTACTCTTCCCCACGTTTCGTTTTCCCTTCTCTCCACAAAACCAAAACTCCAACCCTCCATTCCCAGAAACCCCCATTGCCGCGCCCCATCAAAGCTCTCTCCACTTCTACCACCGTCCAAACATCCCCTTCCACAACTAAGGTCCCCGACGACCACGGTAATTTCCCTCTTCTCTCTCTTTCAGTTTTGTTTTCATTTCTCAGCAACGAAACAAAATGAATGAAAAGAAGAAGAAGAAGAAGAAAAAATTAATGTTGTTGTGTTTGTTGGTGATGTACTAGGTGGGAAACCTCAATGGAAAGCCACAATAGACTTCAAGTGGATAAAGGATAACAAAGAAGCTGTTGCTGCCAACATTAGGAACCGCAACTCTGATGCTGATTTGGACCTCGTGCTCCACCTTTATGACAAAATGTTCAATCTTCAGAAGGTTATGTTCCTCCCTTTTTTTTTTCACAATCGACAATTCCCCAATAAATTGAAATGTGATGTGTAGTCCATAAAATGGCTTGTTGTTTATTGGTGATTGGTTGGCTACTATTTCTTAGCTTTTTTCTATGCTCAGTTACATAGAAGCCGAACAAACAGCAATAGATAAAAAAAAGTTAGAACTTTTTGGAATTGTTATGGCAACCCGATGGGTACTGTACCCGGAATGAGTAGTGAAGCATTTATTTAGGTCCTGTTTGGGTGCTGAAGCCCAACTCTTAGCTTATTGAGAAGTTAGTCTTGCTTTGCATTGTTATTTTCTCATATATGGAAAAGAGGAAAACTGTTGATAAATAGATATGTGCTTATAGAGAAGTTAGAAAAGATAGCTTTTGAAAAAAATGAAGTGCTAAAGTTGATTTCAACTCATATGATAGGTGCTGGAACTGGAGTAGTAATGCCCAAAAATCTTTGTTCTTTTAATGGCTTAGCTAATTTGTTTCCTACAGATAGCAGGAAGTTGAGAGGGTTCGGGGAGAGAGAAATGCAGTGGCTAACAAGATGAAAGGAAAATTAGAACCATCTGAGCGCCAAAGACTAATTGAAGAAGGTGGTGCTCTTGGTGCAAATTTTCGCCCAACTGGCTTTCCTCTTTTTTTTAAAAAAATAATAATAATTTCTTAAAACTTTCACATTTTGCATGTAGGGAAGAATTTGAAGGAGGGGCTTATTGCTCTGGAAGAAGACCTGGTGAAGCTTAAAGATAAGCTTCAACAGGAGGCGCAGTGTATACCGAACATGACTCATCCAGATGTTCCAATAGGAGGGGAGGATTGTTCCACTATAAGGAAGATGGTATTTCAATTATTACAATTCCCTTGCTTTTTCCTTCTCGAGTATTGGTTGTTGGTCTCAAATATCAATGTATTGATGAATTTTTAGGTTGGCAGCTCTCCCAAATTTAGCTTTCCTGTCAAGGATCATCTCCAACTAGGAAAGGAACTTGATCTTTTTGATTTTGATGCAGCTGCAGAGGTATACTATAATCAATTTAATGCATTAAAGCATTATTTATTTGAAGCTTGGCTACTATTTGTGTCATTTTGAGGTGTAGGTTAATAGTATGTGGCAACAAGTAAAGGTCAAACGATGCATTGTGAACATGACTTGGTGTTGAAGTTTATTTTACTCAGTACTTTTATTATTTTCTAGGAAATGCAGGCATCCCTTGGATGTATCATCTTACGTGAAAATATCCAGGGATGCTTTTGTATATGATATTAGATATTAGATTAAAGAAGTCTTGAAATTTTCTATCATTAAGTGCTCCGTGTCCATGATTGTTATTGTGTATGATATTGTTGAAAGGCCTTATTCTAACTGCTAACTTGATGATAACTTATTCCTTAAATTTTTTTTTTGTTTTAAAACATTATGTTAAAGTTTGGATCTTCAAAAGACAACATAGTTGGCATTTGACTTCAGCAGTTCTTTCTCAGATGCATCTAACGTGCTGCTTCACAGGTCAGTGGGTCAAAGTTCTACTACCTGAAAAATGAAGCAGTTTTATTGGAGATGGCTCTTTTAAATTGGACACTGTCAGAAGTGATGAAGAGAGGCTTTACTCCACTAACAACGCCTGAAATTGTACGGTCTTCTGTTGTTGAAAAATGCGGGTTCCAACCCCGTGCCAAAAATACCCAGGTTTGTGTGTGTGTGTGTGTATTTCTTAGGCATTTCTTTCTCACCATGCGATATTAAACCATCCTTGTGTCATGATGCAAAGCATTGCAACACCATTAGATTTTCCCTAGAAATACTTCTGTTCTATGTTTTTAGTTTGATGATTGATGATTGAAGTTCATAGCTTCTATCGATGTTTCATGCCAACAGGTTTATTCTATCGATGACAGTGACCAATGCCTTATCGGCACTGCAGAGATTCCTGTTGGGGGCCTTCATATGGACTCTATACTTGCTGACTCATTGTTACCCTTAAAATATGTGGCATTCTCACATTGTTTTCGTACCGAGGCAGGTGCTGCTGGCACTGCAACAAGGTAATTAACTATAGAGCTTATTTGTTCCTTTCATGTTCCTAGGTATTGATTGGACACAGATTTAAACAAATAGTCTATAATATTCAACCTTCTAATATACGTGGGAAATTGAATTCTTAAATATATGTTGGCCTTTCTCAAGTCTCATCCTACATGCCAATGTTAATGTTTATTAAGTATTTAGTTCTTCTAAATTTTTTGATATTGATTAGTATTGAGCAGGGGTCTTTATCGAGTTCACCAGTTCAGCAAAGTCGAAATGTTTATTTTCTGCCGCCCAGAAGAGAGTGAATATTACCATGAAGAGCTTATCAAAATTGAAGAAGACATGTTTTCATCCCTAGGGTTACATTTTAAGTGAGAGTTACTACTTTTTACTCAGTGCATCCTTTCTTCATTTTGTAACACGATCCCATTTTATAAATGTAATCTTTTCTGCAGAACTTTGGATATGGCCTCGGAAGATTTAGGTGCGCCTGCTTACCGTAAATTTGATGTGGAGGCATGGATGCCTGGTTTAGAACGGTTTGGTGAGGTACAACAACACTTTTCTCTTACACATCTTGGCGCTCATTATGCCCCTTCATTGGGCTGAGATGACTGACTTTTCAATTTAACTAGCCGATGGACCCGGTCCATACAAAGTATGAGTCTTTTCCTAACATAAACGATAAAAAAAAAAAAACCCAACTAATGAGACAGTTTTGACAGGAAATAAAAAAGTTTGGGAGGTGGCACGTGTCCTAACCAAAATCTCTTTTTCTTATATAGTAATTTGATTTGATTGGTGAATCATCTTAAATACAACATGCACTAAGGTAGTAGTAATTACTGAAGTTTAACCACACTTGAAAGAGAAACTTCCTGCCATTCAAGTCGTGTGGCTTTCTATGTATAATTTGCTGAGCCTTGTTTCCTCATGTTTGATATTTTATGACAGATCTCAAGTGCATCAAATTGCACAGACTATCAGAGCCGTCGTTTGGGAATCCGGTATCGTCCATCAGAAGCACTTCCCATGGGTCCAAAAAAATCTAAAGGCAATCTAGCTCCACCACAGTTTGTTCACACGTTAAATGCAACAGCATGTGCTGTACCGCGGATGATTATATGTTTACTTGAGAATTACCAACAAGAAGATGGATCTGTTCTTATCCCTGAGCCCTTGAGGCCCTTCATGGGTGGACTTAATGTTATCACAAGAAAATCGTGATATAATGGATCATACGTAACATTTGTTTCCATTTGAAGGATGCTATTGCGGCATTAGATTGTGGGTGATAGATGAGTTGGAGCAATTTCATTGGAATGAAAGTGGCAAAGAATAATATTTTGACGATATCAAGTCATCTTTTCTGTTTTTGTTTCCTTCTTGAAATCGAATGTTTTGTATAGCTTGTTTATATATAATATCCACAGATTTGATAAAGCAACGTGTATCTAAGAATTTTCAACAAAACGCTAATTAATCCTAGTACATTTTTACCTCTCTGTGTCAAGTACAGTAATAAACTAAAAGGATTATTGACGGGAATTATTGTTGGTATCTTGTTTTGATTTTGCACATGTTAAACTTTCAGACTAAGAAGTGAACTTAAACAAGCATGCATGCTTCACATTTAGTTGTCTCCCAAGGAATAAGAAAATGTGGAACCATCTATTACGTAGGATTAATCAATAAGTATTATTACAATAATGTAATTTACAAAAAAAAAAAAAGGAATTGCAATAACGTGTGTACGAGTCCCTGGCCATATCAAAAAAGTTCTACTCTATATAAATAAGCGATGTTCCCTCAATGAATGAATGAATGAATGTTCCTTCCAAAATCCCCATCTCATACACAAGAATCTCATGTTGTCATCCTCACCAACTTTGTACATAAAATCCCGCATTTTTCTCTTCCCTTTTCCTTTCTACTGTACTTTATTTTTTCCTTATCGATATATACTTTCAGATTGTGTTAAAAAGTTGGTAAAAGGACGATGCTACTATGTGTCCTCCTTTCACCGATAGATGTTTCAAAGCAAAAAAAAGGCGGTGCTTCGCATGTGTGTTTGGTTGGAGCTGTTTCTCATGTCCCGATACGTGACCACCACAAAAGCTATCTCTTACAGCTTCAGCTCTACCGCGCGGTGAAGGCCCTTCCACCGCGTTTCCAAACACGCTTCATATGATCTTTAGCTAATGTGAGAAGCATTGATAGGTGGTGATTCTGTCCGACACAAACAATCAGGTAAAGGATTTGCATAAAATGTTTCTTCAAAGCGAAACCTGTCCAAGCCCTTTGTTCCAGGAATGGGCCCTCTTCTCTTCCTGAAGAGGCCAAGCCTGCCAAACACACAACAAATGAAAAATCAAACAAATAAAGGTTTTCCCCTTTGATCAGCATATTATAAAAATTGAGAATAATATACAAATATACAAAGAACTTCAAGTTATCAAACTGAAAAAAACCACAAACATAAACACACACATCCAAGGACCATAAGATTACTTAACATGTACATCAATGCTTTTCTCGAATCACATACCGTCTTTTGTGGAGATCAATAATTATATTGGACAGTTTTCTCCCCTCAGTCATTGATCCGATTGCCAGTTTATCAAACAGACGAACGAGTGCTTTCCTGATTAAAAAGAAGCAAGGGCAAACAGAAAAGCTTTGTAATGATGAACTGGAAAGGATAACATTACAAAAATTCAAAAGATAAATATAGCTTCATCTGCTTAAGAGAAAGCCTTACCTATCTGGAGATATTGTTCTTCCTTTCCCAAGAAAACGACGATGGCCTTCAACAGCGCGTGCCATGTTTCCAGGGTAAGAATGTACAAATACATCACTTTCAACAGATACAATATAGTCAAGAGCAGCCATTTGAGATGCATGATTAGAAAAAGGTTCAAGCTCCTCAATGGATGCCAGTTTTTCCTGATAACAATTACAAGTAGGTTAATCAACATGATATCAATGCATTCTCAGCTGACAGCTTACTTGTAGCTCAGAACAACCGGTTGAAGTTAATTAATACAGATTGTCATCTTAAATTCAATGTAGTGTGAGAGTGAATAAAAATAAAGAAGCCACTTAGGAAGGTGTAGCATAGAAAAAGAATGAGTTTTCAATAATTAATGGGAGATAAAGAAACACTAATTAGAGTTCAGGTGGTAATATAGGGACTATTTTTCAGTAGTTTCTGAAATAACAGAAAAGTTTTGCTAATTTTGCTTCAACCCAAGTGATCTTCAGTATTATACTTTGGGATTTATGTTACTTCAGAAATTTGTCACTCGTAATATGGAACTTCTTGCCTTAAACTCAGGACTAACCATAAATAGAAGCCTTTTATCCTTTCTTTTTAATTTTGGATAAAAGAAACCTTTCATAGAATATAATATATGGCTGCAAAATGTCATTGACTTGTATTTGCTCTTTTGGGTTCTGTTTCTCATTCAATAATACTCATCTAGGCCAAACTTTTCATTCTGGTCTATATCAGAAGTTCATTCCTATGGGCTATATATTGTGGACAACTGGACATGACCAATATAAACCATTTCGATTAAAACCTCTTTTTATTACTACTCAATAAGGTAAGTCAATCTTGTAGGGACGTTGAAAAATTTAATAGTTTATCAATCTTCATTTATTAAAATAAAAATTGGTTCAAAAAATGCTTTATCAAACTTCAACAAGATACAGCAACAAAGTATTGTAATTTCTAACCTTGCTCATTAACAACGGATAGCGGGATCGCAATTCAGTCATATGGGACTCACCCCCATATATCTCCCCAGCAGCAATATATATTGGAGTCTTTGGTGGGTATCCAAGAGCAGTAAGAAAAATCCCAACTTCCTTTGGAGTTAAGGGACAAAACCCTTTGGACCTCTCTTCTATAGGATCAATGTACTTTCTTTTCCAATAAGTAGTATTCTCTCTGCAAGTTTGGTTCATGATAGTAATTTCCAAACATCAGATATCAGAAGAAGACAGGAGATTCAACTAATTATTTTGAAGCATCAATACCTGATAATCCGTAGCTCTTCGGCCTCGGCGGTAGATAAATCATGTGTGCACCCACTAAATGCAAGCATATCCTTCTCATAACGTAAATGTAATGCAATATAAGGACCAAATGACCTCATCCTATCCACCAATATCTGCAAAAACCCAAAAAAGTATTCAAAAATGAAATAAAAAAAATCCGTAAGTAACGAGCAGAGTAGGAGAAAGCAACAAAGAAAACAGTAAGAGTAAACATCTACTTATATACCTTTCCCATTTGTTCAATGCGATGAGAGAACTGAAGAGCTTCGTAACAAGCACGGCAGCGAAGCTTTTGAATATCTGGAGGTAGATTGTTATTTGCTAATCGAGAATCGGACTTGGAAGCTCGAATAACCTTTAGAGGTTATCAATAATAAGATGATTGAACAATATGTTAGAAATCACGGTCAATAAATCAATCATAACATAGCAATGTATATACCATCAAATTTCAACCAGACTACATACTTCGAAATCATCCCAAATGGCAGCAATCTCGTTCTCATAGTAATCCATACCAGACCAGCTTTTGAATTGCTTGACCATTTTGGTTGTGTTAACCAGTTTCTTGGGAAGCTTCTTAATGATTTTTATATCATTGGCTAGAGAACTAATAAACCAATCTTCATCAAAGATATCAGAGAAATTGCTGCAAATAAAAAAAAAAGACTATAAAATCTAATTATGTAAAATCCAATAAGAGAGAGGACTATAAAAAAAAAAATCAAACAGAATTCAGAAGTTACCTAGTATCTTGCCAAAATGAGTTTTTATCAAGTTCTGGAATCACAAGAGTGGCATTTATGATACGAGCTATAGCTACCATATCACATATCTGTAGTAAAAGTCAGCTTCTAGCAATACAAGAATAAAGAACATCCAAAAGTGACAAATCTATGATCTTCTCTAAATTCTTTATATTTTTTTTCATCAATCAGGTATTTTAGAAAACTTCTGTTTCATGTCTTCATAT
The DNA here is from genome assembly GCA_030159175.1 of Glycyrrhiza uralensis. Taxonomy (NCBI): domain Eukaryota; kingdom Viridiplantae; phylum Streptophyta; class Magnoliopsida; order Fabales; family Fabaceae; genus Glycyrrhiza; species Glycyrrhiza uralensis. The sequence continues at coordinate 48,392,979 of BRZY01000005.1, forward strand.
AACATGTGGCTGAACTTCCCAGCAACTAAACTCAACATGGAGAACTTTCTAACATCTAACCACAATCAAATATGAAAGATAGATTCAACATGAAATAAGCTGACATTAACATTAAAACGTTTCACATGAGATAAATTTAGAGAGAGAGAAATCAGACCCCAGCTCGCATTTGGTTGAGTCCGCCATTTGTATGCACTAAAAGGTAACCTCGTGATTCTGCAGGAGCTGGATAAACATTTCATACTTAAATTAAGTACAAAAAAAAAAACAGTTACAACTTGCAACATAAGTTCAAGTTTCTTACTTGTGTAATTAGGAGTGGGCTTTGTACAGGGTAGAAACCCACGATTTGGTGGAGGCTTCCACAGTTTCTCATAGTCTGGATCCCCTCTTGAACCATTCAACTGTCAAGACTAACATTATTAACATAGTGTTTGGTTTGAGGGAATTGGAAGAAAGGGGAGGGGAGGAGAGAGAATATTTTAAAGTTTTCTTGTTTGGTTTATTTTTTTAAAGAGGGGAGGGGAGGGAAGGGGAGGGGAATGGAGGGATTTGGCTCCCCTTCAATATTGGGGGGATTTGGAGGGAGAGTAGAAGGCTTTAAATGATATTTACTTAAATAACCTTAAATTAAATTAAACATAAAAACTTACAAAGGTCTAAAAAATAAATTAGTCTATTCTCTAAATTAAAATCCCTCCCCTCCCCTCCTCCCAACCAAACACAATTTCTATTTAAATCTCTCTCCTCCCTTTCCCTCCCCTCCATTAAAATCTCTTTCCTCCCCTTCTTTGAACCAAACAGACCCTAAAGGGGTGAAAACAACAAAAAAAAAAGATGCATAATAGCCTTGCATAATTTAAAATATATCAGCAAAAATACATGACACGCCAACACAGTTGACAAGCACTAAAATTAAATTATATAAAACAAAAAGGTCATACGACCAGATAAGATTAATGAACATTAGCAATTAGCAGTGAACAGAAACCAAAATAACAAAAAATAAGCTGTACTCAGATTTGCTGAAGTCAAAAGATGGTATTGTAAATGTAGTCAGCAAATCAGAACCGTTGAATAAAGATCGGACGACTCATGTTCTGATATTGTGTTTTGAATTCAATTTCCTGATGTTGAAAATGTGAATCGTCTGATCTTCATCCAACAACTCCAATTTAATGACTGCACCATTTTTTTGTGCTGCAAATCTGGACTGGATAAATTCCCCACCATTAAAGAATAAAATTACATTCTTGCAGTTAGGATGGTCTTCTAACAATCGGCAACTCACCCAAAAAAGAAAGTGGAATGAGTACGATCATCTATTTGCTTTCTAATCTAGCATTTTATCCAAAAAATTTTTTTTGAAAAAGATGGGTAATTGGGATAACTGCCCAGTGGATTTCGTTTCTTACTCAAATTCTCATCATTCAAACAGACAGATCAATAAATCAGTTCTAAGGTAGTACAGATTGAGAAATACAAAACCTTGGGAGCAGAAAGTGGAGTCTTGGATAAATGGGGCGGAGCGAGCTCTCGAGTCCAGCTTTGCAGGTCACGAAACTGTCAAATTTAGAAATTGACAAAAACAAAAAATAGATCAAAACGAGAAAAGGGGATTCGCATTTCGATCACTAATAAGCTATTATCAAATATCAACAGAGATATCAAAATTTTCCACAAAAAAAAAAATAGATTCCCATGAAAAGCCTACAGAAAAAGCATAAACCAAAGTGGTGATAGTGACAAACTCCCACACTTCCCACGTTAGTATGCGCTAACAATAATATGCTGAAAATTGAAGCTTCTGAAGAAGAACCGCAAAAATAGGCTCATTACAGAGCAATCACATTAAACCCAGAAAAAAAAAGTCAAAAAACAGAATCTGGTACATAAACAAATACAGTTGGAGAAGATCACGGAATTTCCCAGAACCAGCGGAGCAGCAACAATGAGAGAGAACCCTAAAAAGACACTTTTTTTTTTGTTTGTGCACAAAAAACAGAGAGATAGAGAGGAAGGAGACAATTCACAAACCGTGGGAATTTTGTCATTGAACTTGTGATCATCATGAGTGGGAGAAGGGGAAACGTGAACGTGGACAAAGAAGAGAGAGGTGATAGCTATGGAGCATATGGTTGCACCGAGGAACCTTCTCAGCATCACCAATGGAACCGTTCTACTACTACGCTTCTGCATTGGTCCTCCTCCTCTCTCCCCCACTCCCTGTGGGGCACTACTTATTTCACCAAAGTTGACACCTTTTCTCTCTACACGTACCAAAACCAATGAAAACGTTAGTACTAGTACTACTATATTTTAAACTGATAAAAGAAGAACAAAATCACTTTTTTGTGTTTGTGTTTGTGTGGGGTGTGAATGAATGAACCTCGGACTCTCGGGGTGCTCATGCCTTGCAGAGAATGATGCAGGAGCATTAAATAAATTAATAAAGCAGTGCTGTTGTTTGGTGTTTGGTGTTTGGTTTTGTTTTTTTTTTTTTTTTGGCTTTTTCTGGATTGTCTTGCTTCTTCTCAGCCTACCTGCCACCCTTGGCTGTGGACGGTTTTGTGGCGGCTAGGAAGAATAGGATGATGCTTAGCAGCTTACTGAAGAAACTCAAGTTATGAAATTCCCTTCCCTTCCATAACGAACTCTATATCTCGTTTTTTTTTGTTTTAATGTTTGGTACTTTCTGAGATTTTGTGTGGGGCCACGTTCTTTTTTTCCTCCATCTCTCCCACTCTTTATCAAAAAATTAGTTTTTGATGGATGAAGTGATTAAACAAGTAAATAAAGATAGCAAAAAATTTAAATTTAAATTTGATGTATAAATATTCAAAAAAATATTCAATGAGAGAAACTGGATTGAGTTTTTTTTTTTGTGGGTGCAAGCGGGAAAACCCCAAGACCAAACTGGATTGAGTTGATTCACCATTTAAATTTGAAATAAAAATAATAAATTAAATAAAAAAATAACAAAGTAATTTCGGTGAGTGTTTGTTTTATAAGTTTTTTTAAAGAGCTAGCGAGTGAGTATTTTTGTGTTTAGGATACAATAATCTTAAAACTGAGTTTATCTCTATGATTGATGTGTAGTTAGTTCAATCTAAATTTTTTTTTTATCAATGGGAAAAAAAAACAAAAAAAAATACAATCTAACACGTTCAATTCCCATGGCATCTGCCAAAAGGGTTGAAAAGAGAGCAGGTGGGCAACTGGTCCACGAGATGAGTCCTTCTGTCATGCTGCTACCATATTTAGCCAGCCAATCGCGCACATGTTTCCTTCTCACAGGGAGTGAATAAAGGAGAGGTCCCAATCATTCTCCATGTAATGGCGAATATGGTCCACAATCGGTGCATAAGGATGGGTGGGGTGGAACGCCTTCCTTGAGCATTTGCAACACGGTTTGTGAAGTTCAATCTAAATTTCAATTGATATTAGAATAAATTAAATTTAAATTTTGTGTATACTCTCATGTTGTTATTTTGAGGGCAATATTTGAATTAAAAATTTAATTTGAATTCAATTTATCTATCTATTTGTCTATCTATATATAATATATATATATATAAGAGGTATTTAAAATAAACATTTTAACACATGTCATTATATTATGTATTTCCTTTCTCCTTATGTTTTTCATATTTTTACTTAATGGGAAAAGAATTTGAATTATGTGCTATTTAAAATTTAATCCAATTCTATTGAGCTATCTCTTGTATAATGTAAAGTTATTTAAATTAAGTGTTATCTCTATGGTTAATGTGTAATTAATTGAGTCTAAATTTCAAATAATTTAAATCTAAATCTGTTGATATTATTAATTCATGAATATTTTAATAAAAAACTATTATTATTTATATTTGATAAAATTCACATGAAATTTATAGTATTTAAAAATACTTTATTTATATTTATAAAAATATCAACAATGATTATACTATTTTTCTTTTTTAATTTTACTTGTATTATGTTAATCATTGCAATATTTTGATAATGGATAATAAAAGAATAATATCGTACTGATAAAAATATTATTTTTAGTATAAAGTTTTTAATTATTAAATAGATAAGTAGTATTTAACTAACAATTTTTTCATAAAGTATAGGCTTAATTGCAAGTTCCTTAAGTATCGTGAATGTGCGATTTTGATCCTCCACGTTTCAATTGAGCAAATCGGGTCCTCCAAGTTTCACAATTGTTGTAATTGGATCTCTCCGTTAATTTTCTATCCAATTTTTAACGGAACTGACTCAACAATATTTTAGTGAATCACGTGGTAAGCACGTGAATCTACAAAATTCCATAGTGTTCCCTCGTCTCCAACCCATCCTTCATCCCCCTCTACCTTCGTAGCCCCTCTTCACCATACTTCCTCCTCCTCCAGCTCTGCAACGAGCTCGCCTGTCCAACCTCCTCCACTACTTGCTCCGCCATGACTCATATTTGAGGGGTACTGGTATCTTTATTTTGTAGATTAATTACTTGGTTAACATGAATGAACAAGTCAATGTAGTATCGCTCTTGTCATTTGCTCTCTGTTTTTCTGTTCTCATGGTGAATGAATCTGTTGCATTTTTCTGTCAAAATGAGACTATGAATACACAGTGAACGTGCCATGGAAAGAAATGTGGAAACTGTGGGTTATCGATCTTTGGTAGGGCAAGGCAAGGCAAACCACTCTACAGTCTCCTTATAAGGATGCCATATCCAAAAAATAATGTAAATTAGGATTTCCAATTTGTTTTGCCAAGGACATAGGTTTGGTGGTGAAGCGATGTGCTAGTTTTTGTTCTATTTGCACTTATATATATAAGGACAAACATAGTGTCAATCATATATTTTGTATGGAATTGATCCCATAAATCGCTTGCAACTGGAACCTTGGTGGGAGGGCCGGAGGCTATGGGGGTACGGCTGGAAATGAAGTTTGCATTGGATTGGACCCTTATGTTTCTTAACCTTATTGTTGAATCCGATGCACTCTGTTCTATCAGCACTTCAAGCTATAGACCCAAAGTCTTCTCGTCTTGGCACTATTATTTCCGATTGTATGAGCTTTGAACAATATGGCCATTTTATCTCTTACACCCATGTAGGTAGAATGGTAGTGGGTTTTTGCTCGTGCGTGAACCTGTTAGCCATGTTAATCAAGCTGTGCAATGTTGTTGGGTTCATCCAACTCTGTAAAATCCGAAGGAAGAAGAGAGATTAGGGATTTCTGAAGATTCACGTGCTTACCATGTGATTCACTAAAAAATTGCTGAGTCACTTCCACGTTAGACACATCATTTTGCTACATTGGTTGGTCAAGTTATTGCCACATCAAGAAACCATTTGCCACATAAGATAGCTCCGTTAAAAATTGGATGAAAATTTAACGGGAGCACCCAATTGCAACAATTGGAAAATTTGGAGGACCTAATTTGCTCAATTAAAATATGAGGGACTAAAATCGCACATTCGCGATATCTGGGGGACTAAAATTGCAATTAAACCTAAAGTATATTTTTATATCTATGTACATACTGTCATAGATTTTTCATTATTCCATCATATATTTTTTACGATATGTCCTCACAAATTTCTTAGGAGAAATTTCTTTTAATGTTCGGGTACAAAAAATTTCAAGTCTCGATATAGTACTCTATTTTTTTTTATTTTATATCGAGGAGTATTCCATTATCTACACAACGGAGATTAATTTTCCGTAGGAGTTTATTCGACACCTCAAATAAATAGCATCTCTCTCAATTAAAATTTTTTCTATAACCAAGACTCGATATTACTGCATTTGTCCTTTTATATAAGAATCTTTTGAAAATTTTGTTCGTAGCTTTTAACAATATCCCTTCTAAATTGTCTCTAGGTTCGCAGATATATTATTAAAGAATTAAATTCATATAATAAATTGGATGTCAAAAAAAATATTGATAAATCGATAAATTAAATTCATAACAAAATATTAAAAAAATTAAATAATGACATCTATATTTCTATGAATATAAATTTATCAAATGACGTGGCAATAGATCCTTCCAAGACTGCAACTCTGCATCCGTATCTTTGTTGCATGATAAGGACCATTCTCAAGTCTCACATTTCACTTTCCGTCCCCTATCTCCGGGTGAGCCCCATAAATTTCCTAGTGGTGGGACCTCATTTGGGGAAAATAAAAAAAACTAATGTGTGCCTCGTGGAAAAAGCATCAAAATGGTGCACATTTTTTTAATTTTTATCAAAATGGTATATATCAAAAAGTTATTATCAAATTGGGATAAATTATAGGTGATATTGGCAATTTTTATTTTTTTATTTTTAAAAAAATTATCAATGGTAGTGGCGATTTTTTTTTTTTTAAATAGAAGTCGCCAATGGTAGTGGTGACTTCTATTTTTTTTTTAAAAAAAAAATAGAGAAGTCGTTGATGGTATATAGAAAGTGTCAAGCGGTGTTATTTTAGTCCCTAACAGATACGAAATTAAAAAAAAAATATCCTCAACTGTTAGTCGTTAGTCACTTTGGTCCCTAAAAGTGATTATTTATTGTCATTTTAGTTTGACCACAGAGACCAAAGTGATACCATAGACACTCTCAAGAACCAAAATTGTTGTTTACTCTCTTGGCATTAGTTTTTTTTCATACCCACGAATTTAAATTCATACTCAAAATAGACTTTCTATTAAATTCATGCTCAAAGCCTTCTTTTATTTATTTATTTATTTTACTAATTAGACTTTTTTTATCCGATTTCACTAATTAAACTTTAAATTAACTAATGCTCCAAAAACCTATTTTATTTATTTGTTTTACTAGATAGATTTTTTATCGGATTTTACTAATTACACTTTAAGTTAAAATGCTCAAATTAAATTCTATTTTATTTATTTGTTTGTTTTACTAAAAATGGCAACCAAAATGACAATAAATAATTTTATTTATTTAATAAACAAATAAATAAATAAATAAAATAGAGTTTTTAACATTAGTTAATTTAAAGTCTAATTAGTGAAATTAGATAAAAAAAAGTCTAATTAGTAAAATAAACAAATAAATAAAAGAAGACTTTTAGTATGAATTTAATAGAAAGTCTATTTTAGGTATGAATTTAAATTTGTGGGTAAGGAAAAAAAAAACTAATACTAAGAGGGTAAACAGTTCTTTTGGCCCCTGAGAGTATCTAGCGGTTTCACTTTGATCTCTGTGGTCAAACTAAAATGACAATAAATAATCACTTTCAGGGACTAAAGTGACTAACGGTTAACAGTTGATGATATTTTTTTAATTTCGTATCTGTTAGGGACCAAAATAACACCTCTTGACACTCTCTGTGTTCCATCAACGACTTCTTTATTTAAAAAAAAAAAAAGAAGTCGCTACTACTATCGGCGACTTTATTATTATTTTTAAACAAAATAGAAGTCGTCAATATCACATGCAACTTATCCTAATTTGATAATAACTTTTTATTCTGAACCATTTTGGTAAAAAACAAAAGATTTTGCACCATTTTGGTGCTTTTTCCCTCGTCTTACAATTGTTTCCACCATCATTTCATTAATTAAAAAAAGCTATGATTTTTAACGCTCTTAAATTTTTTATATTTATTTAACATCTCTTTTTTTTTTTTTAGTATCTTCGTGCATGAAGATATAAAATAAGAATTATTTGGAAACCTTTAAAATTGCATCTCTACTTTTAAAATATTAACCCGATGGCCGATTCTAATTAAAAGTAATTAAATATCGAAAATCAAATTAAAACAAATTGTCATGATATATTGGCCAATGGTCCTCCTCCTAATGATGTACCCACTTCCATGGTTTGAGTTTAAACACCAAATAATAACGATAACAATAATAAATAAAACGAAAAGGACTTGGCGGTAGGTGTAATATGTATCGACAAGAAACGATGTCGTTTTCTCCATGTTTTGGGATGGAACTAACTTGGAGTTATTGCATCGGCAATTTATGCGGCCACTAACTAAGGCTACTTTGGTCGATAATGGAGAGGAAGGCGCTAATGAATCCGAAGAACAATGCGCACGATAAAGTGGAATGGGAGCATAAGCAGCCACCACTGAGTTATAAGCACTTCTTTATCATTGTCCCTTTGGAATCGAATAATTAATTGCGTGGCACATCAACAACAACACCACCAACCTCTACGGTCTCGTGCATTTAAAATTCCATGTGAACATCCTGTAAAATTGGAAATTAGCGCTAGTAATAGTACCAGCTTTGATCTTCCACACCAGGCAATTATTTCACTTTATATTGACTTATTTATTAAGCCATTATGTTTTGGCTAGATTCAAATATGAATATATCGTCAGGTTTAACTAAGTGTGACTCACTTGGTAATTACGAATGTATGATTAGAATTATAATTATTTACGATTAGGTTCACGGCATCATTAAAGTAATTACACATTTGAACATATATTTTGATTTTTTTTATATACTCCACTATTGCAGTAAAGTTTAAGTCTATTATTCAAACTCATCAATCATTGTCATTTTGGTGCCATGACTTAATTTTTGTGTCCGGCTTGATTAATCCCTGATCAATGAGTATTATTATCATTTTGGTTTAAAAATTTTTTAGCGAAGGCCAATATTTTGTTTCCTTAATTTTCTAATCCCTGACCTGATCAAATACCACCCCAACACTAACACTGCACCCATAATTAATTAATAAGTTAACAATTAAATTAAATAAAGTACTATGCACTAACTCGCAGTAATTAACAAGCCGTTTGTTGTCATGTGTATATATATATATATATACCCCTAATTAATCCCCTATAGCCCTATGAATCTGTGGTATGGGACACTCCTCGAGAGGTTTCGTGATACTTGGATATCCCGTCATTATTTTGGCCCATTGATAAAGCGACCAAATTAAATACAATCTATCTAGCTATCAGAACCATGACAAAAAAAAAAATCTATCTATCAGAACATTGAAAACAAACTACGTACGTACCAATATCGAAATAATGTTACCGTGAAGTTAAAAATAAAATTGTAATGTATCATATGAGTTTTTTAAAGTATTGTATATATGCATGTTATAATTTGAAAAGTTTGTGATATAAAAGTTTGGTGGAAATTTAAAGAATTTTGTGGAAGGTGAGATTAAAATTACAAAGAGGATAACTTTGAGTTTTTTTTTAAACTTTTGATAGAAATATAATATGATTTACAGTTTCCTATACCTGTGAAGAAATTATACCAGGAAAATTTTATCAAATTAGATTAGGTAATATAAGAATTATTATTATAATTCTTCCATCTTACCAAAATCAAATAACCACTATTCATGAAATAAATCAAAATGATTATTAATTATGTTGAATATTAAATATTAAATATTTATATAAATTTTTAATTTTTAAATATAATGCTAATATTAATGTACCATGCGTAGCATGAGTCTACATAATATATAATTGTTTTGAATATTTGATTATAAAATAAAAATATTATCTAACTTACTATACCTGAATATTTTAATAGAAATTATAATTTTTTTCAATATAAAATTAAAATCTTGGAATATATATTCTGTGTAATGCAGTATGTAAAATTATAAATTTCATAAGAATATAAAATATAAAATTTTGTGGAGCATCAATATTTAACAAACTTTTCCATGGTAATATTCTACGTTTGGAGTTGTTGGATTTTATTTTTATAGTATAGTACATAAGAATAAGTTAGTATAGTAATAAATGTAAATAAAACATGATATCTTGAGTTAAAAATTATGCGCCAAGGGATGAACAAATTAAATGAAATCTAGGGCGGCCCTACTCCTATCACGTTGGGGGCATTTGCCCCCAGTACATTTCTATCTTTCTCAATATATAAAAATATAAAATATATTATTTTGTTAAAATATAGATATTCAGTGCCTCATTCATCTTTAAAATTACTAAATAATTGTTCTTTGTATTTGATAAAATTACTTTTCATGTCTCTCACTTTTAGTCTGCTAAATATTTTTATACAAATCAACAACACTTAGATTCTTTTTATCTATAATTTTTTTATTTTATTTCGTTCACCCCCCTTACCAAAATAAGTGACCTTTTGATAAAAGAAAGAAGTCTAAAAAAAGTGTCATTTTATCTAAAATAATTTCTCTTGAAAAATTTATTGAGTGAATATTTTGATATAAAAATAGTACAACTGAATTTACAATTCTCTTGAGTAATTGTACAAAGGCTTATGTGAAGGTTATTAGCTCCATCAAATTATGTAATGAATTTCTTGCAAAAACTTTAATCCTTAGCAACATTTTCCATTGAAATGTTGTAAGTTATTTTTTGGAGTTGTTTAATTTTATTATTATAGTATAGTATTTTATTTTATACTTATTCTATTTATTTTTGTCTCCCCAATATGCCCCGTGCGTTGCACAGATTTAGACTCTAGTTAAATATAATCTATCTATCTAGCTATCAGAACCATGACAAAAAAAAAATCTATCTATCAAACATTGAAAACAAACTACGTACCAATATCGAAATAATGTTACCGTGAAGTTAAAAATAAAATTGTAATGTATCATATGAGTTTTTTAAAGTATTGTATATATGCATGTTATAATTTGAAAATTTTGTGATATAAAAGTTTGGTGAAAATTTAAAGAAATTTGTGGAAGGTGAGATTAAAATTACAAAGAGGATAACTTTGAGTTTTTTTTTTAAACTTTTGATTGAAATATAATATGATTTACGATAAGTGGGTTTTGATTGAAACAAAATTTAAAACAAAATAATTGATTTAGATTGTAAAGATTTTAAATACGAAAGGAGATTTATGTAGGAGAAAAATATCTAATTGTAATAACTAACAAAAAATTGAGCGAGGAATTATTTAAAAACTAAAATTATACAATAATCATAGTAAATAAAAAGAATTAAGTACACAATTAAGCCTACAATATAAATTCATTTTCACGAACCTCATTGGGTGTTATGGATATGACCAGAACAAAATACGAGTCTTTTTTTAATAAAGATAGTAAAAAAAACTGAATAAATAAAATAATTTTATTTTAGAAATAAAAAAGTTAAAAAAGACAATACATGTCACACTCTAAAATATGACACATGTCACAACTTAAAAAATTAATGCATAGTAATGAAACAATGATGACTCAGTCAATATACCTACTAGGGATTTTAAAAAATAAGGCCCAAAGCAAGCAAGGCGGAAACTTCATCAAACCATGCAGCTTGAAAATAAGGCCCAAAGCAAGCTGGCCCATTCATTAATCGATTCTTTTTTGTCTCGGCCCCCGAATTTTCGCCCACCCAGCTTTTTTTACAGCATAATATATATAGGAGAAAAATAACCTACAAGGAAAGTGGTAATATGAGTTTATGCAGAATACCTTGAAAGAATCATCATCCAACAAAACAAAAAATACTACATGTAACAAACAAAAAACACTACATCTCAGTGAGTAGTGAACCCTGACATCTCCGAGGAGGCAAAATTGAAAGAAAATATTTGTTGATTATCCTTTATTTAATTTGTTGGAAGCAAAGTTAATTTTATGTGTGCACTCATGCATTTTAACAAATTAAAGGTGCTTCTTCTTGCCTTTTTTAATAACAAAATTCTTAAAGATTGCAAACATGTGTTGTTTATACAAAATCATAAACTAGTGCTCTCGGTTTAATTCGGCGTTCAGATTTTTAACGAAGGGAACATACATTTATTGAAAATAACCAGTAGTTAACTTTGAAATTAAAAAACCATTGTTGGAAAACAAGCGTTGGCAATGGAAGGAAAAAAGAACACACACACAGATATATATATATATATATATATATATATATATATATATATATATATATATATTCAACCATTGCGATGTAAACATACATGTTCCTCCGAAATCCATTAATTTTATAATGTGTAATGTAGTAGTTTGCGGACAAAGCATGGCAAGAATCAGCATAAAGTGCAAAGAAACAAAAGAAGGTGACAATTAATTAGTACCATCCGCATATATATATATATTTAATTGATTATTAGGTCTTAGCTAAATCCAAGATGAATAATTCAACTTCTCAACTAAAACGATTCTGTGTCTTTCAAGTGCATGCATGCTATATATGTTACGATGAGTTAACTTATTTTTAGACAAAACATTTTTCATTTTGGTAGCAAGATCAAACGCGCGAGTAATACGTATATTTTACTAACTAGCATACGTGACCCGTGCAATGCACGGATTAGATAATTTTTTTTTGTACGTGAATGAGAAATGAATAAGATGTTTTCATATGAAGTAATAATTATAATCACATTAACCTTAATAATAAAAAATTATTGCATATGAATTAATAATTAATAAAGAGAAACACAATATATTTTGAATACAATGTACTCCCTCCATCCCATAAATATAGATACTTTTGTGCAAAATAAAAATTAATTTTTCTTAGATTAAGAAAGTATTTAATAAATTAGTTGGTGATAAAATAAAAAATAATAAAAATATGTTTATATTAAAATTATCATAAAGTAAAATAGAAGAGTATTTAAATTATATTATACGGTTTAATTCTTTAAGTGATTCACATGTCGATAAGATTTCACGTAAAATATTTGACACAAGGATATAGTTTCAAATAAAATATTTATCACACATGTTATATTTTATTTTTAATTGTTACATTAATCAATTTACATATATTAATTTATAAAAACACCAAATTTCCTCAAAAATATAAAATGTCAATAAATTAGTTAGATTGCAATATAAAATTAAATAAAGAAATATGTATTCTCATTTTTTGTATTTTATTCACACTTTTCATTTTATCAATTTATTTTTAGACATTAATGGGAGAAAATTCAATTTTATTTGGACAAAAGATAATATTTAATGAATTTATTAGGTAAAAATGCTAAATGAAAAAGAAATAATGATTATAACATTGAATAAGATGAAAAATATATTTTATATCTTTTATTACTTATTCCTAAATATCAAAATAAAAATTTAAAATTCATACTAATTTTGAAGAGATAATTTTTTGTGACCATATTAGTGCAAAGTACCACATTGTATCAAAGAAATATCGACCACATTCTTTTATTTATTAAATCATATAATCTTGACAAAAATTAAATTCAAATGAAGATAAAATAAAATAAAATTAATTTCAAAATTTTTAAATCAAAATCAAATCAAGATTGAAGAGATCATTTTGATTATTTATATAATTTTAAACATTTTTTCACATCCTTAAATTAAATCTTAAACCTTTTTTAGCATCTAAGATTATTATATAATCTTAAACGTTAAAAATTAAATCTTTTTAAATTTTTATTTTTTTAATCCTAAAATGATCAAATTTGAACTCATCAAATATTTTTTTTCCCCTATAAAAAACTCAATATTGGTGTCACATACAGAAGCATAGACCTAACACCTAGGTATTAATATCAAACGTATCACATTCTCACTTGCTCAGCAACCTCAACCTCAAGAAAAGAATCAAATAATCAACTAATGTGTTTAATTTACATACTTCTTTTGATTTCAAAATATCCATTGCATGCCTAACAAAATCAAAAATAGAATAAACAAACCAAAAACAAAAAGGAATCAATTAATGTGTTTAATCTACATTCTATTTTTTATTTCCAAATATTTATTGCAAGTCTAATATAACCAATAGAGGAAATCAATCAATTGTGATTCTTCAAAATACTCATTGCAAGCCTAATAAAATCGATAAAAGAAATGAATCAATTAATGTGTTTAATTGCGTGTGATTCTAATTGCACAATTAATGAATAATATTGTTCCATTCCTCTATTGCCATTTTTTCCTTCATGTTTCTCTTTGTAAATTTTTATTTTCATTTTCAGCATATTCATCGCTTACGACATAGCCATCATTTTGAATTCCACATTCTATGTTTCTATAAATTAAAATTATTTCCTTTTTTCATTTGCTTGTTATAATATTGTTATATTTGATTTACTATTACAAATGATTTGCTTGATACACAATTACAAATTAAGAACATACAATTTATATCAAACTAAATTTACTAAAATAGAAACATTGAATGGAAAATTTAAATAATTTATATGTATTTGTAATTAAAACAACTAATAAAGTATATATTACACATATTTTGTAAAATAAACATAGTAATATATATAAATTATAATTATTGTTATCCAGTACATAATTTTTGAAAAATTATTAAAAAATAAATAACTAAATTTTTGTGATCTATGATGCTTCTCCTTATTTGATAAAGAAGAATAATGTATCTGTAAAAAAAACTAATTACAAAATAAAATGGAAAATAAAAAACTTAATAGCGCAAAATATAGAAACATTAATTCTCTAAAATAATCAATAACTAAAAATCATTAATATAAAATATACTCGCCTTACAGGAGAAGTTTGGTTTGATGAATATATAGAAGAGTAACGATGGTTTTCAAAATAAAATCAAAACAAAAACTTAACAACATCAAGAAAATGAATAAAAAGTAATAAGTAAAAATGATTAATAGTAAAATAAAAAAATAGTAATAATTATGAACTCACCTTAGATGAGAAAGTGTTGATGAACATAGGAATGACAATAATACAAATGATAAAACAAAGTGAACAAATAAAAAATATCAATACATGTATATATATTTAGATCTAAGATTAAAAAGACAAAATAAAAAAGTAAAATACATTGAAGTCACACTCACCAACCAAGTAATCACAATCATATTCCCTTTTCAAAAAATCAGCTGGCTCAGTGAAAGAGAATTCATTCCCTCGAATGACAGCACTAGTCACCAATTTTATCGTAGAATCAATGGAAAAACGTAGCTTATACAAATGACGTGTTGTTCGATAGTGCCCATCATTCACATCCACTTGAAAAGTAAACATAGCATAGACAAAATTTTCCTTCAGACCCTTGCCAAGCTTATATATCAATTTCCGCTTCATAATTGCGTGGATCTTGTCACCCTTTTCAAATAAACAAAAAAAGTATTATTTAGGTTACTACACTCAAACAAATTAAAAGAGTTAACAATACCTTGTCGTCCATAAGGATCATCTCTTGGGAGTAGGGCAACTTGACTTTTCCAAAACTCAGTACGCTCCATAGCCGGACAATCCATGCGGCCATTGGTAACAGAAGAGAGTCAACAATTTAGTAAGCAATGAACAAAATAATGAGTCGTATTAATTTGAAATAGAACCACGACCTTATAAGAATCCTTCCTGCCCCATGATTTATAGATGCTGACATAGGGTGCGAGTTATGTTTTGATAGAATCCAAAATTTCAGTTGGTTGGGGATAATTGCTGGAATAAAAGAGAAAATGAAGAATCAGGTTTTTTTTGTAGAAGTAAAAATAGATGTAATCACAATGGTTTGGTTGAAAGAGGAAGAATCGCAAAGGGGTAAAATAAAGAGAGAATCATCGTTTAAATAAAAGAGGAAGGAAGAATCAGGATTTTATTAATTATTGAAATTATTGAAATGGGTGAAAAAATGGATGTAATCCTTTTTCTATGGTGATATTGAAATCTCATTTGAATTTTTATTATTATTGTTATTTTAATTCATATTTCAAATAAGTTGATTTGAATTGATTATAAATTATTTGAAATTGTATTTTAAATAGGTTGATTTCATATTTCAAATTATTTGAATCGATGCAATAAAAGAGGAAAAGAACAATTAGGATTTTATTAATTTATTAATTATTGAAATGATGTAAAAATGGGTGTATTCCCTTTTCTATGGTGATATTGAAATCCCATTTTAATTTGATTTGAATCAATAATAAATTATTTAAAGTTAATAATATTATTTAAATTATGATATATTCAAATCAAATCGTACTTTAAATTATTTGAATCGATGCAATAAAAGAGGAAAAGAAGAATCAGGATTTTATTAATTTATTAATTATTGAAATGGGTATAAAAATGGATATAATCCTTTTTCTATGGTGATTTTATGGTGACATTGAAATATCATTTTATTTATTATTATTAATATTAATGATTATTAGTTTTATTTTAAATCATATTTCAAAAAATTTGATTTGAATCGATAATAAATTATTTGAAATCCTATTCAAATCCTTTTAATAATAAATGCACAAAAAAATCAAATTTTAATTTTGATCATCAGAAATGAGAAAAAATCATAGTAGATTATTTACAAAAAATGGATTAACAAAAACATAGTTACTACACTATTATTTTTCAATATGGGCGAGCCCTAAAGATTCAAATAATTGTTGATATTTTTATGAGAGAAAGACATAGTAACTTAATATTTTTCAATTTTTGGAAATATCATTTTAACAACAATTTTATTTTAAATCGTATTTTGAAACATTTGATTTGAATCGGTAATAAATTAATTGAAATCCTATTTAAATCATTTTAACAATAAATGTGCAAAAAATCAAATTTTAATGGATAAATCTGAATGCAATATTAAATTATATTAGGGTTGAAATTCATTCAATACAATAAATACCATATCGAATACAATTAATACAAATCAATCAATAAACCTATTCAAATCCAATCGGTCAAATTAAGCCTTGAAATGCTCTCAAAGTGACACGTGTACAAATTGGTATTGAGAGGGTTCGTCTTTATATATATTATAGATATTATATTTTCCTCTCCTCTTGTTTGAAAACACACACTCTCTTTTCTTGAAAGATAAAATATGATACACCTTTTTCTATTTTTGTAATTTTTCGTTAACATAAAAGTTAGCCTCAGTTGAAATATTTTTTATTACCATAATATCTTTTTACTTTTTATTTCATTTCTATTTTTGCCTTATTTCCTCTCCTATTCCAATTTCTGATCTCCTGAAATCAGAATCACTGTTTTACTGCCGTTTACCACCACATTTCACCAACAATGGTTTCGATTTGGTTTTAGTGGAATGTGATGGTGAACGGCGGTGAAACAGTCTGATTTCAGAAATCAAAAATTGGAATGAGAAAGGAAATAAAATAAAAGATAGAAGGTTATTATGGTAATAAAAAATTATTTTAATGGAGACTAACTTTTACGTTAACGAAAAATTACAAAAATGGAAAAAAATGTATCATATTTTATCTTTGAAGGAAAGGGAGTGTGTGTTTTCAAACAAGAAGGGAGAGGAGCGTAATATTGATATCTCTCAGGAGAGAAAAGTGTTTGTTTTCAAACAAAAGGGGATGAGAGTGTAATGTTGGTATCTTTCGTAGAAAACGAGTGTATTTTATTCTTATTTTTTATGAGTGAGAGTGCAAGGATATTTTTCTTGTACTAGAATTTGTGGTCTCTGAAATTGCCGCGAAACTGGATCGAGGGCTTAATAATTTTCTTTTCAATTTAAAATAAAAATCCTGTGTGTTGTAGATATATATAGGAGATCACTTTACAACGCATGCAAAGAAAATTGCGAGGAGGAATGTGCAATGGACCCCACGAGTATTAATTAATGCGAGCCTGTCAAGTAGAGTTTGGTTTTTTTTCCTAGTATGACTAATCTCTCTAGTCTCTTGCATGCGTAAAGAACAAGAAAAAGAAGATTAAAAGAAGAAGGATATTAAGAAGGGAATTAAAAAAGATAAGAAAATTCAAAGTCTTCGACCCCAACACCATTGGGATTGTGGTCGCGAGAAAATTTCATTGATGTTAGTACTTAATTAATTTCTTTTTGATAAGCAATGGGATAGAGTAATATTTGATTTAAAGAAATAAAAAGTAATTATATTAAATAGGAATATTTAATTTGCACGGGCTTTTAATTTTTATCATTTGAGTTTTTTTGAGTTAATGACTTAAAGAAATTTATAATTAAAATACTCAAAAAAGGAAATTTTGGTTCAAAAAAACTTTAATATGAAATAACTAATATAAATTTATTTACAGTTTAAAAAAAATTAATTTTAGAAAAAAATGTTGTATATCATTTAATATTTCCAAATGCATTAAATCCTGTATTTTTAATAAATATTTTTTTATTTTTAAAGTGGTGTGCCTAAAGTTCTCATTTGTAAGAGTTTTTATTTCGGATCAAACTCATGTTTCTAGCTAGCTCTATGAACTTTAGATGATAAAATAAATAATCTCAATTTTTTATTAATAAATTAATAATTAATATTTAAGTATACATACATAATATACGTTGCTATAATATTAATAATTGATGAATTCATTGTAATTGTAATAAAATACAAATCCAATTTCCTTTTTCAAAATTTATGAGAATAGCCTTAATTAGAGCAATGGTTGGTTAGCTAGAGCCAAGTCATGCCAGTAATACAAGTTTCTCTGCGCGCGTCTGCATAGTTGTCAATCAGCATGCAACTGAATTGAATAAAATTCTTTGACCACTCCTCTTTTTTTTTTTTTTTGGCTACACTTTTGAGTTTTGACCACTCCTCTTGTTTCAGATCTATATATAACCGCGCCAGAGCATTACAACAATTTTTTTTTATTTTTTTTGGAATAATGAAAATCCAAAAGGAATCATCTCTGGCATACTGATCTGATCCGTGCACAATAACTATAAGTACTGTACTGTACGTACGTACCTCTACGCATACCTATATACGTACACATACATATTTTTTACGATCCAAAAATTGTGCATCGATTTATTATAATTTTATATACAGAATACACATGCGCATCATATATATATAATGCAATACAACAAGAGATCTCTAGCTATTTTCCTTTCTGTTTTGTAGAAATTAAATTAAATAAATTGTGTAAATTAAGATGAACCACCAATAAAAGAATTATATCACTAATTAGAGAGATGAATTAATAGATCTGCGTAATCATGATCAAGATTCGAGATCACATTGATCGATCACTATATCAGGTAGCTACGGTTACTGTTTCTCTTAAAGACCCAGCACGAACCAGCTTAGTAGTGCCCTTATTATCCTCCATTATTATTCTCTTGCTCTTCTTAGGATGAAGCAACTTAAACCAAAACCCATTTTTCTTATAACCACTCTTTTTATTATCATTACGATCACCACTTTCACTGTCTATTTTTCTTCGTCTTGGAACAACAGCCATTGACTTGCTCTTGACGAGTCCACCACCGTGTTTGGCAAACAGAAAGATGGAAACGGAAGAAGAGCCATTATGATGCATTGGAGAAGCACAAGAAGAAACCTCATCGGAGGAGGAACAATAGGAGGACAAAGAAGATGATTCACAAGAAGAATATTGATCACGATCGGCAGTGGCAGAAGAAGAAGAAGCCGCAGCTAATAATAATTGAGATTGAGCTTGGACAAGTTTATCCCTCAAACAAAGAGAACACACACCGGGTGATTGAACGTGTTTGGGGTGTTTCTTGCATGGACCATCTACCTTGAACCTCCCAATAACTGTGTCCTTGTTGTTGTTGTCCTTTGATCTTCGTAGGTTTGCCATTTTTGGGCTTCCTTTCCTTGTCGTTTGGAATGTGTATGTGTGAGCGAGTTAATTGGGTTTGGGTTGTTCATATATGAAAAGTTATGAGCTTGCTTAGGTGTGGTGTGTGTGTGTGAGGGTGTGTTTCACTTTCCTTGATAGTTCATGGGAGCTTCCTCAAATGTGGTCTTTTTGACGGTTTTGTTGTTCCAAGTTGAAAAATGGACTTGGAATTCTGTGTTGTGTTGGTCCGGTCGGGGAGGGGTTAATATTGAAATGGACGGTTGTGATGAGGACAAGTGGGATGAGTCGGTGGTTGTGATGCCTGTCACTGTGGGGATTTGTGGAAAAGGCCAAACCTTTTTCTATGGGGCGGCGTGGAAAGGACATTACTCAAATTTTAAACAAGGGGTTGGCGTGGACTAAATCCAATTAGAAGCAAACCATTGTGGTAAACCATTAAACGTGGCCGTTTTCTATTGCTACTATATATTGAGTATTGACTGTTAGGAATGGAAAATACTAATCAGTATTTTGGGATTTTGTGATTCTTTTGATTCTTTCTAATAAGTTTTTAATTTTAATTATAAAACTTAGAATATGAATTATATAAAAATAAAAATTAATTATAACATAAATAAATATTAAAGAAACTAAAATCGAACGATAAGAATCAAAATTAAAATTTTTGATATTCCAAGATTGATTTTTTATTGGGCTTAAATCTGTTTTTAGTCCTTTATTTTTTTATTGAGTTTTATTTTTAGTCCCTAAAAAATAAAACGCGTCTTTTTAGTCTCTTATTTTTGAAAAATTGTCTTTTTTAGTCCTTAGGGCCATATTTTAAATTCAAAAAATATTTTTTAAATTTATATTTTGACCCCTCCCAAGCCTGATGCTCACCTTAACCCATTTTTTCGCTCTTCTCCCCCTCCACTGATGCACCGCGGCCCCCCATCCCTGTTAGGAGTAGTTCCAACATCCTCCCTCGAAGTCGCCATGAGATGCAGTCTCTCTCTCGTTCTCCTCCCTGTGCGATCGCGATGGCCACCTCCCTTCTCGTCATTGTGCGCAGCCTCCCTTGGCCTGCGGGGATGGGGGCACGGTGCATCAATGGAGGGGGAGGAAAACGAAAAAATGGGTTAAGATGAGTATCAAGCTTTGGAGAAGTCAAAGTAAGATACATTTCAAATTTAAAATATGACCTCAGAGACTAAAAGAGATCATTTTTAAAAAATAAAAGATTAAAAAAATACATTTTATTTTTGAAAGACTAAAAATAAAATTCAATAAAAAATAAAAAACTAAAAATAGGTTTAACCCTTTTTATTGAAACAAAAAAATTATAATACAGTGATTAAAAAATTATTTAAGCTTTTTTATTATATGGGTTTGACAGGTGCCACACTAGCTGGCAGGCACACTAGTCCTAGCTGGCGTGTGTGGTTGATCGCTCGAATCTTTTCATTCAGTACAACCAATGGTACGTTGCCATGATTTGAAGGCACTGCGTGTTTTTCATTCTTGATTTGTGACAGCTGTACTTTGTCAACCAATATGATTCACTCTTTCAGTTTAGCCGTAAAAGGCTCGTTCGTTCTAGGCTTTAAATTCTAACAAATTTTTTTTTTTGGATTTTAACGGGTGCTAAGCCCAGATGTAAATTCTAACATATTCATACATAAGAATATAAATGTGAGAGACAGTGAAACATTTTCTCATGTTTATTTGTTATAAAAAAACATGCAGAAGTTGTATAAAAAAAAATGCAGAATGCTTTCCGTCAAAAAAGAAAAACAAAACATGCAGAATGACGACAATGGAATATGACAGCACGCGAGAAGGCCCTTCGGATCCTCCACTTCTGTTTTATCAATGTCGCCAACGCCAACCGTTGCTCCTACAGTTTCGCCACCCTGCCCCAAAGTTAGCATTAAATTACTTAGGGCATGTTTGGATTGGCTTATGCAGAGCTTATGAACACAGCTTATGACTGATTCATAAGCTGTTTTGGGCTTATTTTTCATAAACTACTCATGATAGCTTATCAAAACAGCTTATAACTTATATAAAATAAGTTTCACTATAATTTTTCTTCGATTATAAAAGTAGTTTATACAGATTATGTCATAAGCAGTAGATAAACTTGTTATCCAAATAGGGCCTTAGTACTTTTCTTCTGCTTTTGCGTAGGCCATGAGGTAGGTTCTTTTTCTCCAGCCAGCGCCAACGTTTTCTTCATGTTTAAATAAACATTCTGAGTGGAAAAGGAGTGTGCTACTAAATTTGGGATCCAGATTAAGTGTAATCACCATTTTGGTGAAGTCATACAGTCAGATGATTGATACCATTAGATTGAGATCGGATGGCTCACAATCTCAATTTATATTTTAAACTCAATTTATCATTAAAATCCTCATCCGTCCAATCTCAAACTCAATGAAATATTCCAATCACTGACTGTACAACTACACCTAATCCGTTTCCCTAAAAATGATCAAGAGTGCAACAGTATGTATTATCTTTTTAATTCTTCAAGACATCGTTTCAAACGTTTCTCACAAAGTTAGGGACTGGTATTCTTTCTTGATTTGTTATCCACTGTATATCCTTTTTAATCCAATCTAATCCAATAAAATTTATAAAAAATTGAAGTTAAACTAAATTGAAGTTAAACTAAACCACACACGTGCATGTAATCGTTTTTTTTTTTGGTCGAACGTGCATGTAATCGTTTGAATTTTGTGATAATGAACATGATGATTATAGTTCCGGACCGACATCAGGCTCAATTCACGGGCCAAATCGAATATGACAAAGATGTGTCCAACCCAAAACATTACACATGAAAGGAAGGTGCGAGTCTGTGAGAACAAACAGCAAAACAAAGGCCATCCAACCCTTTTTCATGAAGAAAAAAAAAAAAAAGTCTACACAGCAACGATGCATCATATGCTACTCAATTTGGTTATTTAGTCGTTTGAGAAGCCACAGAGGCGTTGACTCCTATAGGGCACTGGGATACATATGGTTTGAGCTGCATAAAAGACGGAACAAATATGAATCAGCATCAATAGCGCATGATATAAACTACATTTATGATAGTTTGTCTTCTAGATTTACGGAAATTCTTGACCCCGAATCATTCATAAAGGGAAATAATCTTGTTTATAGCTCACGGTAATTTCTATTGAGACGAACCCATATTTTTTTGCGCCCTAAGAACAATGACTCCATTTTCAGATCACTTATCACTATAGCAGACATTTTAAGCTAGACCATGTCAATGGAAGTAAAGACAAATACTAACAATAAGAAAAATAGAGAACACAGTGCAGTGAAACAGAATAACCACATGACAAGAAACAAACATCTTGGTTCTTGCGATTGTAGTGTCAAATTCAAAACAAGGAAGCTGAAGAGAAGTTTAGTAAGTAACCATGACCAAGCCAAAACATACTAATAAAGTTCAAAAGAGAGAATAATTAAAGGAACAGTGTCAAATTTATCACCAAGGAAGCACGGAGTGTGAATAGTTATCCTTGCAAAGCAGCAAATGTCAACACAGTAAACAAGTGGAAGAAAAACAAGTGAACAAAAGACAAGATAGTGATGAGATTAAACGAGTGGAAGATGCAAACCTTGAAATCAGTCAAATCAGGAACTACATAGTTTGGCAATTTTTCCTGCACCACCACATACCCACCTGCAACAATATGGAGGTTTACATTCAAATTGACAGCATAAAAGTACATTAAATTAAATGTATGTAGCTTAGCAAATTATTTTATTGAAGTGCCTAAAGTATGCTTCATGGATTAAAAAATACTTAGACAAGCAAAGCAGAATTTTCAAAATACGACTTCAGTAATGATTCCAGTGTTTTATAAAGCCACACTTACTAACTGTGGACATCTAGAACATGAGAAGCAACACAAATTATTACCAAGAAGTCCACAACTTTCTAAAGTTGGACAGAGAAATGCAAGCAATTTCTGTCCACCAAACTGAAAATAGGGAAGGACTATGAGCCCTCAAGAAGATTGAGTGAAACACAAGTGAGCATATTTTGCACCAAGCAGTCATTGACATCACAAGTCAGTGAAGTCACAGAAATGAAACCAAACTAAGATTTAAAAAGTAAGGTTTTGGACTAACATTAAAAAGGGGCTAAATGCACGTTAGCCCCATGGTTTATAGGTTTAGTTGCACTTCCACCCTAATTTATTAAATCAAGCATACTACTTCCTAATTTATCACTAAATGTAAATTGCCCCTTTTATCTAATTTAACAGTTAAAGATAACAAAACAAAATAAACAAGTAACATGGGTAAAAAAGAAAAAGTTATCCAAATCTTATATTTTAAAAAATTCTCAAATTCCAGATAGTGTTATTATTACATGTTTTAGTTTCATGGTACTAGAGTATTACTTACACCTTTCACATAATATGTTGCAAGAATTGGTGAACACTCCATCATATTTAAGAAATGTTCTTTAACAAATAAATTAGATTAAATGGGGGAAGTTACAACAAATAGTATTAATTCAAGCCCAACTATATCTATAAATCGGGTAGAGTGCATTTGACCACTAAAAAGACAGATTCCCTGGAAAACATTAAACATAATATACACCAAACAGTAGACACCTAAGAAGATCTAAATCAGCAGATCCAGATCTCAACAATCTCTATAACCATAGGTTGAAAAATGAAGTCAGTAATTTGGCTAAAGAAATCAGCAAACATCATTAATGCAGACAAATCCCCTTCCTGAATGTATTCATCATTTTGATTGCCTATTTGCAAGGATAATAACAACAGCAACTAGTAACTAGCAACCACAATTAACAAATGGCAGCCCCATTTGCTCCAAAACAAAAAGTGCCATGCAATCAAGCAGTCCATGAATTCCAGAGACGGTGATAAAAAAAATGAAGTCAGACTAGTACAGCAACAAAAAAAAGTGCATTCTATAATTCAAGTTCAAGTGCTCCTTAACACAAACAAGCACATAGATGAATAAAACCACAAATTTCAATTGAAATAGAGAAAGCAAAACCTTTGCGAGTGTGGAAACCAGTGGGCTTGCAGTTCTTTCCCTTGTAATAACCTCGAGGAGCACGTTTTGAGGATAGGATGTCAAGTGACGATGTTCGCTTCCTTCGAAACGCCCTTCCTATTCCTAAAATTAGCCCCAGAGGCATCTTTTTCTCTACGCGAGACAGAACAGACCAATAATCACCAACAACAAACACGGATATCTCGGCAATCAAGGAACAACATGAAGTGCAGTTACACACAATAACAACAATACATAATCAGAAGAAGAAGAAGAAGAAGAAGAAGAACCATTTCCGCATAAAAAAAATACCTCGGGTCTGTGTACACTGTACTCACTTTCGGCAATGAGTGAAGGTGAAACAGAAAGAGCGGTGTTTGCTAGGCAGGGGATTCGACTATTCGAGGGGAAAGGGGTTAAAGCTGGGGCTGATTTGGTTGGGTAAGAACTAGGCCTGGGTTGAATGGGCTGTCGGGGACTTATTGTGGGCCCAAATTGATGGTCCAAAAAACCACTAATGGGCCTACACGTGAGTATGAGGTCAGGTCGTCTGAGATGGATAGGGATGCAGGGATGCAATAGGTGTTCCATTGGAGATGACCCTATAGAGTTGGAGAAATCAAATCAATTAATCAATTTCTTTACTATATAAAAAAAAGGGGTCCATTTAATTTGAAAAAATTTAAAATTTTTCCGGTAATGGGAAAGTGACATTTTACCTAGTATTGTCAGTTTTCCTATCAATTGATATTTGTAGTTTCCTCCCCATAAGTCTTAGGAATTACGTGAGGTAAAGTATAAATACACATAGTATAAAGAGAAATTATTGGGTGGTCACAAGCCCAACACATCATCTTTTGGCACACCCAATAAAAACATGACACATAATAAAATAAAAAAAGGAAAAGCCAAAAAAAAAGTCAAAAACACAGTGCCTCCACTGTTGCCCTTTTTCACAATCTTCTCCATGGGTTTCTATCTCCGTTGCAGACCACCATTGCAGAGCAACATCACTCCTAATAAAATAAAATAGAAGAAAGACAACCCGTAACATTTATCCTCCATTTTCCTCCCACGTCGCCACAAGGCCATAGCACCGCCACCCACTCAACAACAACAGTGGCACGAACCATCAAACCACACTGTAGGCGCAACCACCAGTAACAACCCATAAATCTCTCGCATGCTTTCTTCTCCAGCACCGACACCTCGGCCGCAGGCTACAAACCACCTAAACCGATGGCAACCTCATCGAGCTTCCCCAACCTCCCTCCGAAACCAGTTACCGTTGAAACTACCGCAGTGTTGGGTCGGGGTCCTCTGTGAGGTGAAAAAAAAATACATCTTTGAATCTGGGTTTCTCTTCCCATTCATTATATTTCGCAAACACCCTTTTCAAAATACTTACAACAGCAGCACCGGAGAAGTGAACGGATCCGGGTCGAGCGAGACATATATATATATATATATATATATATACCATATTAATTGTCGGATTAATCCTTCAAAATAAAGTATATACATATAAATTATTGGGGTCCATTTAATTTGAGAAATGCCCAAAAAGTGTATAAAATACTGTATTTTCAAAATGGAAATAACAAAGTTACATCTTTCTTTAGACCTCTTTTTACAAATAATGATAAATCTATTTGAAATTGGCTATTTGGGTAATCGGTCTACGATCTCAACCGTCCCTTTATTAGTGACCTAAATCGACGGTTAAGATCATTTTCCCATTGCTGGGAAACTTTTTAGCTTTTCTAAATTAAATAGACCCTAACAAAAAAATCCTATCGCTGACATGTATCACGTTTCTAACTCTATGTCTTATCCAAAAATAAAAAGTGGACAGAATAATTTCATATCTTACCCAAAAATAAAAAAAACGAACAAATCAATAATTTTAAGTAACATTCATTAAGTGCAAATTAAATTAATCATCATTTTATGTATCAAATTTTTTTTTCAATTAATCATCATTTAATAATGTAATTGAATCTAGTAGATTTAACGACTTTGATTGGGATGTTAGTACGCAACTTAGTTACAGTAGAAATTAAGAATTAAAAATTTAATTACAATGGAGCATTTTTTTTTATTTCCCTCAGGCCTCACTTTTTTTTTCGATTCCCGAAAAATATAGGTCTCTTGCATACCACTGTAAGGGAATTTATATCTACACATACACACATTGCTATTTACTCATATATAAATAGGATAAAACCTAAAATATCCTCATTGCTTTTCGTTATCGTGTATCAGTGCAAAATTATTAGTTTTATGTGTTATTTGTAACACACATACAAAAAATATATACGAAATTAATAGTTCTACACGTATTATTTATATATATATACTATAAATTATATATGCAAAATTATTAATTCTGTACATTGCAGAAATAATAATTCCACGGTCAGAAAACGACCGTCTCTTCTCTACAACCATCACGCATGTCAACCACCCCCATGCCTTGATGTCTCTACATGCCATTTCACGCATGTCCACCAACCACATGCCATGTTGACATGCCTTGATGTTATTATTCCACGCATGTCACGAAGAGACAGAGAAGAGACATGTTATTATTTCCGCATGTCACAGAGACAGAGAAGGGACATGGTCATTTTTTGACTGCAGAATTATTATTTTTGTATTTGAAATAAATATATAGAATTAATAGTTCTGCACATATTATTTATAATACACATATAAATAACACATACAAAAATATTAATTTCACATTAGTGCGAAAATATTAATTTCATACTGATGCAGAATTATTAGTTCTACATATGTTATTTGTATGTGTGTGCTACAAATAACACGTGCAGAATTATTAATTTTGCACTGTTGTGAAACTAATAATTCTACACAATAACAAAATAATAAGAGTATTTTAGGCTTTGTACTATTATGTATGTGTGAATATCAATGTGTGTACGTGCATTTAAAAACTCCCCACTCTAATTGAGTAATTGTAACTCTTTTTTGAACTCTAACAGACACATACCAAAAAAAGAAAAAGTTCAAAACATCAAATTCATTTACCGTTTTCAAGTGAATAGTATCTCACATTGGCTATACAATTATCAGATCAACTCAACAAATACCATTTGTAACTTTGTATTGATAAACCCTATGCACAGTACACAAGCCAATCTTGATTGCGACTTGTTAAAAAAATAGGATTCTTGGCAGGTTTCCGAGGAAACAGAACACGATATACAAGATTTTCACACGCAACTATGCGCTAGTGTACAGTTGCTCCATTTAATTTAAGACTAAACACCTGGAGTTTGACGAGATCAAACATTGTACTCTTGAGCAAACTTGTAGATTCTCAAGCTACCCTCCATTAGTAAAAAGGGTCTCACTAATTGTGCTTTGTAAAAGCAATACATGAATCAAGATTCAAGACTAACCTATCCAGTGTTACATACTTCTAGGAAACAAGATGAATCGTGAGATGCGTATAACTAAGAAACCAAAGGAACCCAAAAATATTACTAACCTTTAATAATTTTTACTGAAGCAGCATAAGCAGGATACAAAATTTATGCCGCAATAAATCATTATAGTCTAAACTAATTTGTGTATCTCTTCAACGCAATTTTCATGTCCTTCTGTCTGTTTGTATCATTTCTACCTCGTTGAATTCTTCTGACACATTTTCGGAATCATATTCTTGGCATGATGCAAGTGGAGCACAGCAGGAAGAAATGTCGATTCCAGCCACCTCCATAGCATTGCATACCCATTCGGGAACATCGCCTTTCGGGAACTGCAGAATGAAAGATGTAAGAGGGTCTAATAGCTACTTGACAAATATCTCAGTGGATTTGAAAGAATAATAATATTCTTATTTCTTACTTTACACTCTAAAGTAAGTTATTCCTTTAAAAGAGTCAAGTTCAACTTTAATTAAGAAACACTACACTAAAACTTAATTTGTACCCTTAGCCAATAAATATCTCTATATTCTGTCATCAAATCTTAATCAAACCAAAACAGCTCTTAATTTCTTCAGGTAAACCAGCTCTATCCCATTGCCATGTCATGTTCATTTGATACAAAACAGAAGATCACAGAAAACTAAAGGTGGGTTGATGGCATCTGTTACCAGGTTCACTGACAGAACATAAGTCCACATTCCGTTTTCTGCTATTTTTGCTTTGTTAGTGTTTAAGGGCAGAGTTAAAAGATTCATCTACTAAACAGTGTATGAGTTTTGTTTATACTGTTTTTCGAACAAGGGGTGTTATGTAGCTTTTGAGAAAAAGAGCGAAAGTCAATGTACTGGTGCTCAAAATTCAAGGAAGGTTGCTGTAATCTTTTCTAACATACCATTATGTGTAGAAAGTCGCATACAAACCTACAAAAAGCAACAGAAAAAATATGGTTATTGGCATATTGAGAAGGAAGAAATTTGTTGAACGGAAAGTATTAATTCAGATCAAAAGTGAGATAAAAATGGAGAAGATAATAATTGAATATAAATGTAAACATACTTTGGAAACCTTCCTTCAACTATTGAAGAGTGTAAATCCCTACTAAGCTGCAAATTTCAGAAGGACAATGATTTAATTGTAAATATTAATATTAATATTAATATAACAATCATCTATTTATAATAAATCATTTTATCCCATGATATTGTTTGTACCTGCATCATGTAGTATAAATTATGATAGGACAGAAGCTGAGACCCCATGGCATCTTTTGTCACGAGGCAATGGATGTAAGCCCTGGTGTAGTTCTTACAAACCTGTAACAGAGGAAATTAACACTTAAACACATACTGGATTTCTGCAAACAGTGTATGGACTAAAAATTGGCCTCTTACAAGCATACCATACAAGGGCAAGTAGGATCAATTGGACGAGTGTCATCAGCCATTTCTCTGTGTTTTAGTTTTAACACTCCCTGCAAGAATACTGAAAAAGTAAGTTCAAAAAGAAATCGATGCATGAATGAGTGGAATTTAGTGAGTTTTTTTAGATTATTATTATTGCTCCACTCAACCAATGTGCAATTGAAAAATTACACCACTATAGCCCAATAATAAGGCAACATCATCAGCCATTAAACTTGAGTTTTTTTTTTCAATAATCAATATTATCAGATACACAAACGATTGCACCTTTTTTAGCAAGTCCTGGTACAAATACTACAACAAATATGCTGTACGGGTAGGATAAAACAGTCATAGACATATGTACAAGAGTGTTATATGTATACAAAGAGAATGTTACAAATTATCCGTAAAAGGATAAAAAATTATCACCTCAGGAACGAGAGCAGTGCCAAAGCGTGCTGTACGAGTAGGATAAACACAGTCATACATGTCAGCACCCAAAGCACTACAAACAACAATGTCAAGTGGATAACCAACTCCCTGAAAGAAGTACAGGCAAATGTCATAATATCATTATCGCATTGAAATATTTTATAAAAAAAATGGTTGTAACTTGTAATCATGAAAGTCATTCTAACCATAACATATCGTGGTTTATCCTCTGGCAAAGCAGCAGTGCACTGAGCAACAACTCGCCAAAATGAATTTTTATCTTCACCGCCTGAAAGACCACCAATAGCATAGCTGTGACAAAAGAAAATTATATTCAACTCCATACCACTACAGAAAAAACTGCTAAATACATTTAACACAATGTAAAATTACTTTTACGCCAATAAAGGAGATAGAGACATTGCATAAACGATTTATGAATAATCTGACCAAGTCCAGCTTTGGAGGGTGACTGTATGAAAATCCAAGACAGCCAAACTGGCCGATACAGTCAAGTCTAGTTCTTAAAGCCCAGCAACAAAAATATAAAAACATTGGCAAAAACCATGATATGCTGACATGAATTTACACAATTACACCTACCCCGGCAAATTGCGCTCCACCAAACCTTTGACACAGATATCCCTGTTACAAAATACCATAATTTATAAGCAATATACAACAACCAAATTGATAAAACAGTAACAAGGAAACTAAATATAATGACGCAACAAATAGCAAAGTGGTTATGCTTTTTGCTGGAATTCACCTCAATATAGGATCTAAACCACCTTGCACAATACCAAACAAGTTCTGATCATGAGGCCTCTTGTGAGCTGTTAACACAAGGCATTATGCATTAATATTCATCATGCAAAGCAAAAACAAGATCATAGAAGCAATGCTAAAAAAATTATCTGTTTTGGATTAAACATGGCATTTCGTTTCTATTTGACATCCAATGCTAAAACTAATATCAATTTTTTTACAGACAGACAATGATTTACTTACCTCGCTGACCATAACACTAAGAGAAAAACATAATACACAACCCACATAAGGGACTTTTCCAAGCACTTCTCCACATTCCCAATGCAAAGCCGTCGCGGAGAAAATGAAACTATTTACTAGTGTTTGATATATTTACTTCAACAACCTTTCTTACAAAGTATTGAACATGCTACTGATTTGCTAAAAGAAACTCAAGAATGGCTAATTATATAAATTTTCCCTTCCATTGCCTTTTGCTGTTCTCTCTCCCTTCTTCAGGAAAAAGAGAACAGAAACATTTGCTAATTAACATTCGGGAAGAAAATATATTTACAATAAGGCTAGGTTTTTTTCCTAATGATATATATGATAAGATAGAGAGAGAGAGAGAGAGGGGGGGGGGGGACAGTGTTTACGGGCTATTTTCTTAAGCATGATCTGTCAGGCTCATTCAAGATATATAACTGTAATCTATCTACCATTCTTCATTTCCTTTGATCCTACTTTTTCTTTTCTGTATCCATATAATTGATGTTGATTTGTATGTTGAATAGTTAATAGTTAATGACGCAGAACTTCTTCAGTTTATCCTATTGGCTTGGCTCATCTGAAATAAGTATCATTCAAATTTAAGAATCTCAATGAACCCCAATCTAAATTACCGTAACCTGAAGTGGTTTACATGCATTAAACATCACCATAGACTAGAATGCTACTCTTTGCTGACATATTTACCTTCTATACATCTGTCTATCCATCTAAGTGTTCGATACGTAGCTTCCTCAATTCTTGGACCAGTAATGGTGGTCTTTACAACATCATCAAGAGCCATAATGATATCTGCTCCAATTCTATTCTGCACAATTTATGACAAAAATATGAAAGCACATGAATTTGGAGCATGTTAGATCTTTCACAATGGATATTAAAAAAACTGACACAAGTGAATACCTTGAACTGAATTCAAATTTTCATAGAGTTTTTCATGGCTGTTTGCTAGCTTTGAGCTCTTGAAGTAAAGCAGCCACATGGCATTTTTGGGAGGTATAAATCAGCCGTAATCTACTTACTATAATTTACTTAAAATGCAACACACATATACATACATATATGGAGAGAAAAAAATAATCTACTTACTTGTATTTGAATTGATTCCTCAGGTGTTAGAAGCATTGGCTTTCCATCTACTGGTGACTGAAGCAAAAAGAATACACTTTTTTGTTACAAATACAAAAGAATGGAATTATACTTTATAATCACAATTCCATAAATAAATATTTATTTAAAATAAATTCTTCTTTTATCTTAAAGGTATAATGCAAAACGCAACGAGAAAAAAGCACTTCAAATTTTGATATTGTTGTATCATGTATCAGACAGTAAAAGAATGCCATGATGGCCTTAGATTAATATTTTATCATAACTCAGCTGCCTCTATGAAAAAAGTGGAGAAAAATAAAATGAATCCATAACCACATTCAAGAATGTCATTAATATCCAGATCAATCTTTTAAAAACTTGTTTGGTCAAAGTGGATGTCAATCATGTCATCAATAAATAGTGTATAATTATATTATGCAAATGTGAATGTATGTGTGTCAATTATCAGGAAACTGAAAGTTAGCAGCTACATATACAAAGGTAACGAACATCATCATATATTCAATGCATCTTTTTTTTCTTCCAAATTCTTAAGTTTCTTTCTTAAACAATTTTGGGCTATATAAGCTCAAATCAACATGGACCATTGGAAAGTTGACAACCCAATCCATGTTTGACTCAGTTAAGCCCAACTTTAAGTTTTGCAGAGAACTAGGCACTTTGTTTTCATAAGTCAAAACTAGCCTGATTCTCTGAGTTTTCAGTTTCACTGTTTCTAGGTGGTTGAACTGCTAAGGCGGTTTTAAGGTTAAGTAAAAAATATACCTGAAATGTCACGCCTTTTTCTGTGATATCAGCAAGATGCAACAGTGAAACCTAAAACATCAGTGAAATAAAAATGAATTTACTTAACAAGGATTCTGCACATTAATATCAATCTACAAATGTATAATATAGTTTACTTGCATGCATATTACAATATCCTCTTTTTTCAAGCCTATTCTTACAGTTCACTTCTGACAAGTGGGTTAGTTTCAACTTTCAAGACAAGAGTTCAATATGATTCTTCCTTTTGTATGGTTAAACAATATACAACATAAAACATTATGGTAATTTTAGAAAGAAACAGCAACACTTCTTCAAAGCTACAAGATACAATGATACAGAGAACAAAAACTGGAAAAGAAGTCTTAGAATTTGGGTTAGAGCCTAACTCAACTCCACAAAACCGGCTTGGAGAACTGTTCAAGCCGTATAAGGACTACATTGGCCGTAACCGGCTTATAAGGTGAGGACTGCCTAAGCCTTATAACTTATAAGGACCACATTGGCCATATCTTTAGTCGATGTGGGATCTCAGCAAGAAGGAAAAAACAACAACTTATGTTGTGTAACACACACACTCAGGTATTTAGCCTGTACAAACTTATCTTAACTCAATGCTTTCCTCGTTATTTTGCTAATTTCATATAGTATATTACTATATTAACAATCAAAATAATGAAATTAGTTTTTTCTTACTTTTCATTTGTGGCATAGTGTGGCATGAGCAATTGCCATCAGGTAAACTTAGTACGCAAAAGTATTCACAGGATGAAAGAAAATAACATAATAGCCAGAATGCTAGAAATCACAAAAGTGCATGCAAAGTCAAGGTAAACAAGAATAAAGATACATAAATCCATAGACAACCATTTGAAATCCACCAGAGTCGGTAAGCAGAGCCCGTGGCCAATTCATAAAATTGTGAAGACCACCAACTTCATCAAGAAGCTCGGAAGTAGGTCGAAGGGCCAAGTGATAAGTATTTCCAAGTATTATTTGGCAACCAATATCCTCAAGCTGGCTAGTTGTCAATCCTTTGATTGTTCCTGATCACGTAGAAACCCCATCCGTAAGACAAAATTGAACCATCTCAAGTGCAGGACAACTAGTAAGCAATCCACAAAAAACCCACTGAACTGAGAAAATCACGTCAACCAATGAAAATATCAATAACCAATGTCCATACTCCGTATGAAAAAAATTCACTCAGTTATTTGCTCCAACGAAATGGGAGGCGCGTAATAATCTCCCCCCAAAACAGTAAACTTGATGCCAAAAAGTAGAAACAATCAGGCAAAACACACACTCTATTCTCTTAAAGCATACAAAGTTATAAGCACATGATGGAAAAAGGAGCATTTGTTGCAGCTACCAAATCAGGAAGAAAATTTTAAACTCTAACCTTGTGTGCCCACCGGCATGAATAAAGGCGTTTGGCACACAAAATGAGGGAGTGTCAGTCGAGATGCACGAGCACGGTTGAACCTTCCAAGAATCTGAGAAAAGGAAAGAGTAGAGTTTTAAGAATAACCGAAACAAAACAAAACAAAACAAAACAAAGCCGTTAAAAGATCATGCGCATTGCAAGCACAGATACACATGGAGTGTTTTTCAGTTATTTTGTTGTATACACATTACCGTTTTCCATTTGACTTAACAATGAAGAGAACAAATGCTATGCATTTAATTTAATAATAATACAGGTAGAACTAGAAACAGAATCGGAAGCTGAACCTCAAAACGAAGCGCCATCACGTTTGTCTCGGAAGCAGGGCACATAACACTAGTAACGGTATATCCTGGGAGGGAAGCACGATAAGCATGAGCAAAAAAAAAGTGCTTACATAGAAACGAAGTCGATGAGAGAGAGAGAGAGGGCTTACGAATAGAGAGATGCGGCGAACGAAGAAGGAAAATGCCCTAGTTGGCTAATAATGCGAAGAGGGAAAGCTTAAGGTTGTGCTTGTGCTGCATACCTTGGCGGCTGCGTATGCGTGGCGGCCACACCTTATTTGTGTTCGCTTTTCCTTTTGGCGTCAAACCCAAAAACAAACTAGTGGGAACCTCAACGCTCGTCCCTCCAAACATGGCCAACGACCCCGAAGACCAACGGAACATTTTTTTTCCCCTGTTCCACTTTGGGTCCGGTCCTTTACCAAGTCCTACCCTACCCACTAGTCCATTTTTTCATTCTATTCTCTGGTTTTTTTTTCTGACAAGTTTGTTTGTTTCGTTAAATTAGAGTAGATTAAATAAAATAAATAAATAAAGAGTGTAAAAAAAGTATTATTAATTTGTCTAAATTCTGTGTGTATTAATGTATATAATGTTTTTTTAAAAAATATTGTGAATTGTTTGTTTATTATTGAAGTAATTACATGTGAGAATCTCGTGTAATATTTATTT
Source organism: Glycyrrhiza uralensis (assembly GCA_030159175.1). NCBI lineage: Eukaryota > Viridiplantae > Streptophyta > Magnoliopsida > Fabales > Fabaceae > Glycyrrhiza > Glycyrrhiza uralensis. Next base: position 48,428,132 of record BRZY01000005.1, read on the forward strand.
ATTGTGCGTACAATTAGTTGATCATTTACACTGAAACAATTGTGGAAAGGGAATCAAAAATCCAAAACAATTATGGAATAGACTTATTAAGTTATTATGGTATCCAGTTTTGAGAAGTTTATGCATAATTAAGATGAATAAAACAAGACCCCTCTTGCAAATGGAAAGATTGGAAGGAACAATAAATCTATTGCCGATGATTTCCTAAGTAATGTCAAATTATACGACATGTTAAAAAATATATGGTTTTTTTTGTAACGGCATGTGAGTTAGGTATAGTAGATCATTTTTTTTAAAAAACTACTGTAAAAGTTTTTAACTCTGGGCTAAGTCACACTTAAAATTTTTTATCTTTCTCATAGAATAGGTATATATTATATAGTGCATTTGATATTTTAAATTCTAAAATTATAAAAAGTGGAGATACGTATAGATTTGAAATAGTAAAAACATATGTGGAACTAAAACACTAATTAAAATAAAAAATACGCTAAAAAATAATTCGACCAAAATTTAAAAGTATAGATAAAAAACTATCAATTGATGGCTCATTTCTCCGACAAATATCAAGGCATATTAATATTGGATTTCAAATTTCGTCTCACTATGGTATGATTGTATGCATTCTAGCATAATTTAGAAATCTCTTATTTTGAGAAATTAGGTAATTAAATCTATTATCTACTGTTATACTTTCTCTATTTCATATTAAGTGTTGTTTTGGTTGCACTCAACGTAGACGAGGGCGCTTTGGGCAACCCAGGCTAGGCAGGGTTCGATGGCCTTGTTTGGAACAAGGACGACACATTTTTGACGGGGACAGACTCAGGAATTTTATGCTATGGGACAAAATTTATATATAAATTTGTAATATACAAAATATATTATAATATTTCAAAAAGTATATATATCTAATGTCCAAGTGGGAACATCAGGTAAACATTTAATAAAGAAAAAATTTATTGACCATGAATTATCTTTTATTTTTTACAGAAATAACTGATACTTTTAAAGATTTATCTCAATAAAATACAAATCTATATTTTATTTTAAAAAAATTGATATTCTAGTAGGGGCAATTGCACCTACCCTCCTCGCTGTGGGTCCGTCCCTCGACTTCCTGATGGGCTTTTATAGCAATGTGAGAGTTTCTAACATCCTACATGCCGAGATCATGGTCCTTTTCCATGGCATACAGTTGGAAGGGGGGGTTACACAAGGGTGAGGTGCTTCTTTGATTCCCTGAACGTGATGTAACTGTTGCAAGAGGGGATTGACGTTCACCATCAGTATGATAACGAGCTAATTACCATTAGGCAGTTACTAAATATGGAATAGAACTTCATGCTGATCTACGCCCTGCGAGAAGGAAATCAATGTGCAGATGCCTTGGCCAACAAGGGTATTGCCGTATTGTGTCTCAAGCACAATTGGAAATCTTGCAGGAACCTCCGACTAATATCATCCATTTGGTGCTAGTTAATGCAAGTGTCGTGGAGTTTAGGAGGGGCTAGTCTTTTATTTTGTTTTCCTTTTGTTTTCTTGTGATGAAAAAAAAAATTAAGTGTTGTTTAAGGTTTGTTCACAATGATTAAGAAAGTAATAAATATGTATTCTCTATAATTTACTAATGAATAAATCATCTACTATTAACCTTACATTTTTAACCTAAATACGTTAATGTAATTTCAACATCTCAAGCACCTCGTTTCAATTTTTTTTTTACAAATACTCAAAAACAATAACATAACATACTCCATCCGTCCCTAATTATAAGATGATTTTATCTAATTACCTTTTACTAAAAAAATTAATTAATATAGTTTATAGCATTAAATATATTAATAATTTATACTGTATTTCTAAAATTGTCTTTAATTATAGTACTTCTCTTTTCTCACTTTCTATCTCTCATTTAATTAATGCATTACTACCTTTCTCTTTCAATAAATAAAGATAATTTAAATAAAAATTAATTAATACATGACATATTTTTAAAAGACTCTTATAAAAAAGGACAAATAAACTTGCAAAAACGTTCTTATAAGCGACGGAGGGAGTAATAAACTTAACAAGGTGGCTGCTGCGGTGAGAGATCCTAGTATGTCTCTTACCGTGAGCAATCATATATTACCATTAGATTCATCACTAAAAAATTAACTGTCAAGATGAATAATTGAGTGATGAGGAACACATGGAATTCAATACATAAAATCCCACCGGAGAAGGGTCTGTAACCCGCTGCCGCAGCGTCGGTGGCCAACCGCCACAGCGCGCGGACGCTGCGGCCCACCCGCCGTCCTCGTCCCTCCCCACGTCCACCGTCACCCCTTCCCCCTCCCCCTTTACTCTTCCGTCAAGCAGTGAGGCCACTTAGTCCATCGTCAGCACACCGTCGCGCAGACCCAGCCACCACCGCTGCGGGCCCAGCCATGGTTGGACCATCGCAAGGCATCGTGAACGCACCTTGTCCTAGATCGAGTCCTTGATGCACAGATTCGTGCTTTTGGGTAGAAAGACCCACCGAGGAGGTAGACGAGGGAGGCGATGAGGGAGACGATGGCGGCGATTTCAGAGAGGGTGACGACGTGGAGAAGGGTGGAGCTGCGGATCTTGTCGCGCCACCGGTGGACTACGTTGAAGAAGAGTGGTAAGAAGTTGCGTTGGTGAGGTACAGAGGGGGGAGGGGAAGGGGCGGAGTACGGCCTCTAGGCGGCGGGTATGGTGGTTGGCCGGCGATGAATGTCCCGCCGGTAACTGCATAACATCGTTCCTGGTTTGTCGGCGAGAATGGAAGAGGTCAAAGAGAAGAATCATATGTAGGAATTCCACCGTGAGTCTCTTTTAAATTTTTATAAAATAAATAATTTAATTGATTATTATAGTCTCTCACCGACTATCAACCGTTAAGAAACAAACGGTTCATATCGAACCATCTGCTCACCCTCAACTCTGTCATTTCTTCAACGGTTACTAAAAAACGTAAAAAAATATGCGGAAAAGGTATATGAGCGAGATATTTTATATTTTAGCATAAAAAAAAAGGATTAAGACACGTGTAGAGGGCGATAATACTGGACTCGACTCGATTGTCTCGCTCCCGAACCAAAATTTCACGTGGCAGGCATGAAAATCGCATTGCCTGCTTCGATGTCGCATCTCCAGAAATAACAATCCCATGCCCAGCACCTCAACACTCCACAGTTCCAACTTCTCATTCCGAATGCGAAAATTACTAAAGAAGAACAACAATCCAATCCTCCATCTCTTTGCTTTCACACTCATCTACGAATAACTGAATTTTCCCGAACCCGGTTCATGATGCTTCACCAGTCATTACTCTGCGGCTCAAGACCCGTCGCTCATACTACACTCTTCGCTTCGGTTTTCTCCGGCGGCAACAACGCTGGACGGAGTTCACTCGCCGGAAACTTGTCCGGCCGTGACGTCGGGTACTACTTCCCTTTCTATTATTACATCCACCGGCGTTGATTGTATATTGTAAGAATAAGAATATTATTAGGTTATTATTAGTAAGCGCAAACGGTTTCACTTTCACATTTGATCGAATCATTAGGTTGAAGTTTAGGACGCAAGCATCGGGAAGCAAATCGAGTAATACTGGTCATGGAGTCTCTAGTGAGGTATGCATTATGTAACCATAATAATGCACTAAAGTAAATTGAGTGACTTTCTCATAGCTGTTGTAAAATTTGATTGAAAATTTTGGCATAGGTTAGACAAGGGACCGTGCCAAGCTTAGGACAACTAATGTTTATGGTGGTCGTGCTCAAGAAAGGGTGCTTGAGGTATTTATGTCATTGATGTGTGTTTTGTGTGCCACTGGACTTAAAATGAAAACTCTGGTTCGTGCAATAACAAGAGAGCATGATTGTTAAACAACTGGAATGAGTAATGCAACTCAGTATTGAATGTGTGTCCAAGTGGGGAAAAAAAAAGTTTGGCAGGTAGGAAACTGGAATTTGGAGTTAGTCTGATTATTTCTAAATTCTAAGATGACCTTGAATATTCGAATTTTTAATTGTAAAAGCTAATTAAGAGGGATAGAAATGTTGCAATAAAATGTCACTATATTTCAAGAGCCATGCAGGATACTGGATTTTTCATAGGTTTAATTGCCAGCCTAATTAGAGAACTTGGTTACCATAATTTTTCCTGTTATGTGAAATCTTAATTTGCTAAAATTCATCAATGCAATTTGATATGGGGCTTGCTGATCAAGTCTAATACATATTCTGATTAACCTAAATTATAATACCAATTCGTCCCCTGCCCTCCAATTATTTAGATTATTTTTTAACATGGTTTTATTCTGTCATATTCTTGCTTATGTTTACACCTGTTGCTTCATTGCTATGTTAATTGGCGCTTTGCATATCTGTTGTTAAAGAGCATCGGTGTATCACATACTTTAATCTATCCATGCTGTAGTGGCTTATCTTCTGCAATTATAGGAAGAAGCCTTCAAAGAGCCAGAAAGCAGACCATCATTGGAAATTTTCCCAGGCCAGGCATTTCCATTGGGTGTATCACAAGTTGACAATGGGATCAATTTTGCTATTTTTTCACAGCACGCAACTGCTGTCACACTTTATTTAGTCCTTCCTGAGAGGTAAATTTAGATATTCTTTCTGTAAGATTATTCCAAACATAAAAAAAATTCTTCAAATAAAAAAAATATATATTTGAAATATGTGCTTTGTCAAATTTGATTTTAGCCACATGTAAGCATTCTCGGCAGGAGTCTTTAGTTTCTAGAACCTGTTGGGAACACTTTTTATTTGGGAGAAACAATTACTTTTTCCCCTATTTCAAGATCTCTCTCTGGAAGCTGCCAGAAATAAGTCATTATTTTCCAAAATGATACCAAACACAAAACTAACCTTGTGTGTGTGTGTATTTTCCACCATGATTTGTCACTTTCTGTATATTTGCTCAAAACTGTAATACGTGAAGAGTTAGGTCTTTTTAGTAAGGATTGAATATTTGCATTGATTTTGAGACCAATTTAAAAAGCATTCAGCATTTGTGCTCAAGAATTAAAAATGTGTGGAAGATCAGTTTTACATGATGATGTGGGTTGGCTTTCTTTTGGTATGACCTTATGGTGCAGGAGCCTGAGCAACTTAAAAAATACTAAAAAACCTAGGATAGTCTAATGGACAAAAATGGTCTATGGTTCAATCTTTCCTGCTGCCAGTCAAATTAAAGCTTCCCTTTGTCTTATGAGTCAATTTTTGAGGATTTTATGTCATTCAAGGTCCTGATGCAATTTTGAAAGGGATGCAGACTGTTGCATCTTTCTGATATTTCATACTTCATACCTGATCATTTTTAAGTCCAATTTATCTTTTGCATGCAATACCACTTCGTTTAATTGGAGTTATCTTCTGTGGCATGACTACATGTTTGGGTTTGTGGATGGGGTGCAAAGTGACGTTTGCAACATGAATCTACTTTGTCTTGATAACATATATTTTCTCGAATGAATTATTGCCTGAATTGTCCTGCTATAAAATTTATGCTTTGATTCTAGTTTTCTTTCCAGGTTAATATATCCATAAAAGTTATTGGTTCACTTTTGTTTCACACACTTTTTCCTTTGTTTTTATAATGGATTTTAGGGGAAGCATTGGTACACCAGATGGTGGCATAATAGAACTGGCCTTGGATCCTCATTTGCACAAAACAGGAGACATTTGGCACATATGTATTGAGGTATTTTCTGTGATACTGCCTGAAATTCAGCTTGCCTCGGTTTTTGGTTGAAATTGTTGTTATAGGTTCTGTAACTTCTTTAAAAATACAATACCTGTGCAATTATCAGAGTAGCTTTCGTGATTGCATGGATAAATAACATTTATCTGTGAATTTGAGTATAAAGTTTGTATGTTTTATGCAATATGTTCCAGTGAATTAATCTTGTATCAGAAATGTCTCATGGAGCAGCCAAATATGAAATTTTTTTATACCTACACTCTTCTGTTCTTAAAATATTGACAATGACGGAGGCAAGTATATGGGATGTTAATGATGCATTCTGTTAAAAGCTTTAAATGCAATTGGACTGAATGTATCAAGTTTGATGCAGTCGAACTATAATGACTACATAGATGAAATTTTTCATTTTAAATTTGATAAGCCTTTTTTTCCACCCTTGTGATTTTAAATGGAAACTTGTAGACATTGGCTATATGGTGAGGAATGTCATTGGCTTTTAAATGGAAACTTCATAGTCACAACATGTCACTGATCTCAACAATCAGTCACAACAGCACGTGTATCAAGCCAATTATTCCTTTCAGAATAAACTGTTCTTATTTCTTAATTTACCTTGCACAAATTGGTGATAATGCTGTTATTTTTTTTCAGAGACTAGTGCTGATGCCAGTTGAGCTACAAGCTCGATGGCTCTATATTTTAATTTCTTCCATTTTATCCAATTTCAATATTGCTCAGATTGAACAAAGTTGGTGCATATTTCTTTCATCTTTTTTTATTTTTTTTTGCTTTTCATAAGTTCTCTTAGGAAGCTTCCAGAACAAACCCCCCCCCCCAATAAAAATAAATAGCTATTGCAGATATGCACTAAGTATCATTTTAATAAATTTTTCATTTTTCATTGTGCAGGATCTTCCTAGGAGCGATGTTCTGTATGGATATCGTATAGATGGACCCCAAGACTGGGGTAAGGGGCATCGATTTGACAGCGGCATTGTGCTTGTTGATCCTTATGCAAAACTAATTGAAGGTCGAAGATATTTTGGGGATATTAGCATGAAGTTGTCTAAGTTTCTTGGCACATATGATTTTGACAGCTTGCCGTTTGACTGGGGAGAAAATTACAAGCTTCCAAATATTCCTGAGGTATTTTACTGCATAAATGACTGTTGCTCTTGCTCCTAAGTGATTTTTATCACAATTTTCCCCTAGATCAAGGCTTATACAAATTGCTTTATGCTTAAAACTATATCTTTTTTTTGTATGTTTTTATGGATGATGTCTAGTGCTTTTTTCATTTGATGAGAATATGGCTGCCTTTGTATGTTTCTGATTGAATGAAGTCTAATATTTGCTTGATGCTTCCATATTCATTATGTCTGTTGTTGCAAATGCAGAAAGACCTTGTTATATACGAGATGAATGTTCGTGCATTTACAATTGATGAATCTAGTGGGTTGGATAACAACATTCGCGGCAGCTATCTTGGTGTGATTGAGAAGGTAATATCTGTGTTATGATTAAGATGAATATGATGCAAGTATGCAACACTGTATGATTGATTATAGTTTTTAAAAATTCTATTTCCTTGTCAAGTGATTGTCTAAAATAATATTAAACAAAGCCTATCGTCAAAGTAATCCTACAAGATATTATGCGATATTCTAACTAAGGCATCTACTTGCCCATTCTCCCTTCACTATAAGGGAACTGATTTTGATGTGTTTCAGTTACAAATGTTGGAAATAACGTAAATAAAGTAGTTATGATTGTATAGTATCATCTAAATATAGTAAATAGGGTAACATTAATCACACACACAGTGTGTGTGTGTGTGTAACAGAGGTCCTCCGTGTAATGCACGCAGATTCATTCACACGGCTTCTCATTTGTCTCTTTCTCAACAAGAAGAGTCCAAAAAAGATATGTAAGAAATGTCTGTCTCTTTAATCTTACTTTGGCAGATATTTAGCTCTTTCAAATTCCAAGGATAAGATAGACTTTCTAAAGAGAGCTATAACAGGCTTATATAACATTTCTCTGACATGTTGCAATGATACATGACAGAACAAATCTTTATACACCATGCATGCAAAAATTATGCATGTTATAAATGACACGGACCCCAGAGTTATGTTAAACCTCTACAGAAAATGAGAAAAAGTTATTCTATTACTGTAGTGCACAGAATTGTGATGAAACTCTTAGCTAGAAAATTTTATACTATCAAGTTGTAGAATCATATTCTTGTGTTCAATCTATACTGTGAAGTGTTGATTCATAAACCTAGTAGTTCTTAGATGCTATTACTGCCACATTTTCAAAAGAAGCTATGAACCCGTTTGGTTTAGTTTTTTTCATGAAAAAATCACTTTTGTTTGGGAAAAATAGTTTTTTAAAATTTTTTAGTGTGTTTATTTAAGCATTGTAAACAATTAAAATCTGGAAAAAAAATTAGATTTCTAATTATTTTGAGAAGCTACTTTGAGTAGCTTCTAGAAAGAAAAAAAACTGTAATCATAACTATCTTTCAAAATAAAATGTGCTTTTTATAATGTAACTGAACGATAAATGAAATCATAACTTTTGCTTTAAATGAAATCCCTTAAAAGGTGAGTTATTTTTTTTACACAACCTTAAAATCACCTTTTTAAGCTTAAACAGATGGGCCCTTGCATGTTCATGTTAGTTGAATATAGTAATCTTGTCAAATACAGGAAGAATGTAAACCTTAATGCTGAAAAACTTTTCCCAATACTGCTACACACAAAATTATGTTATCATTTGGGTGTCACAGAATAGTAGGGTGTATACAATGCTTTGGTGGTTGCACACCATCTTCAGTTTTAGGAAATATAGCTGTTTATTCGATATTATATACTTGATACTTATTATTTATTGTCTTTATTTAAACTTATTTTGTTGCTTCCCTATAAGATCCCACACCTTCTAGAGCTTGGCATCAATGCACTGGAGTTTCTGCCTGTCTTTGAGTTTGACGAGTTGGAATTACAGAGGCGTCCAAACCCCAGAGATCACATGGTAAATAAAAAAAGTATTAGGCTCTATATTTGTGTCAAAGTTTCATATTGGAGCTCTTCATTATCTACTGTATATCCCCAAAAAATAAAATAAAAACAAAGATATTTTCTCTGGTTGCTTAAACAGCTATATTTTCATTTTCCCAAAGTCAATGTGCAAATCTGAAAACACCCAAGTACTGATTGTGATATGTATATTTATTTGATTTGATTTGATGATTGAAGAGATCAGAGTATGTAACTTTGACTTTCTAAGTGACATTATATGATGCTAACATTTGTATTTTTGTTTTCCAAGATTAATACATGGGGTTACTCAACAATAAATTTCTTTGCTCCTATGAGTCGCTATGCTAGTGCTGGTGGAGGACCAGTTAATGCTGCCCAAGAGTTCAAGCAAATGGTTAAAGCCTTGCATTCTGCTGGCATAGAGGTAGTGACATTTGTTAAAGTTATGTGGTTTTAGATAAAGAGAGAAGAGAAAGAATAAAGACTTTGAATTATGATTGATGATTTGTAACGATTGATACAAAAGACTAAGCACTAACCCTTGTTATACTAATGCATGACACCAAATCCTAATTAAATAGGGAAACAAATCATAATAATAACTAAGATAATATAGAAACTAATCTTCTAACATACTTTAAGATAGGATCCTATGTGATAATCTAAGATGTTCTAAGATAATATCAAGACATTATACCTCCTAACAACGTTAATATTTCAGTGTCACAGCTTTGGAGTGGGAGCATGCATTATATTTTGATAACCTGATTCTGTCTTATTTTATATCTTCTAAAGTCTTGTATATATCTTGCAATAAATCTTATCCATACACAGGTTATTTTGGATGTTGTCTACAATCATACTAATGAGGCTGATGATGCCAATCCTTACACCACTTCATTTCGTGGCATAGATAATAAGGTAATTTCAGATTTGTAATTCTATTTTTGACATACTATGTTATTTGTATGTCGGAATACTTACTACCTTTATCCTTTACAGTATGGTTTTAATGTTCTTATAAATTAGTAAATCCTTTGAAGTCGACTGTATTTTATATGTGGAAAAGACTTCATATACATTTTTTATGGTTAATGCTATAAGACCTGCAATACTATATGACATTGAATGTTGGGTGATATAGAGCCAACAAGAAAGTAAACTCAGTGTTGCAGAGATGAAAATGTTAAGATAGAGGCTTGGTCACACAAAACTTGATAGGGTTAAGAAATTAATAGAAGACCTATAGAAGAGAGGGTTGACCAGATAAAGGATAGTCCAATGGTTAGATGTATAGGGAGACCAAGAAAAATTATAGGACAAACCATTAAGAGAGATTTAGCGGTAAATGAACTATCTTAAAATCTAATACATTATACCATTAGAGGGACTTATTGTGTTTTATCCATGTAACTGACCCCACCTAGTGGGATAAGACTTGGTTGTTGTAAACTTGTACTGAAATTTAGTTGATAAGACTCCGTAATAGCATGACATAAGCTATGTTTTCAGGTTAAATACAAATGAGGTAACACATGCACACACTGATGAACATCTAAAAAGAAGTCACCTTAAGTAATAGAGAATTCAGTCTTCTTTGAATATTTACTCTCAATTTATACTTCCACAACAATTAATAACAATTCCTGGTAAGTTTCTCTCTCAAGTTGTTCACCTGTCTATGGAAACACTATATTTGGCTTTGGTATCATCTATTCACTAACAAATTTTTCATCATCTTTGTTTTTAGTTATATAGAATGTTGAAAAAATTATTTTCTTTTTCTCTATGAAAACTTTCTTTATTTCTACAGGTTTATTACATGCTGGACGATAAAGGGCAATTGCTGAACTTTTCTGGCTGTGGTAATTTTATCTTGGTCTAAGCTTATGATTCTATCCTAACACTTTTGTCCATATAAAGTTCTCTCATTTGGAGATGTTCGTCCTCAGGAAATACATTGAATTGTAACCATCCTGTGGTCATGGAGCTAATTCTCGACAGCCTAAGGCACTGGTATGGACTACTTGCATAAAATTTGTTGTTCATATGATTGTTGATTGTATATATCTTGATTTGTTTCATCGAATTCATGTAATACGTGTTTCTCCGTGTTCATTTGTATAATTGTATCACATAGACTTAATACTTAAGAATTTGTAGTTTTCTGGTTTCTTAAACTTATATATGGCATGAAACTCTCTAATCTCTATATTGTTAAAATTTCTGTATCTGTCCCCCTTTTTTCTGTGAATCATTTCTACTCAGTCAGTAATCAGTAAAGGCCAGTTTGTTTCCATGAGGGTCAGGTAATGTTAAGCTATCTTAAATGTTTTTCTAAATGAAATGAATAATCTTTTGTGATGCCATTGGAAGTACTAACATTTCCAAACTAAAATCATAATTCTTTTAGGTTCCTAACTGTGAAAGCACTATTTTCTGTGTTTTTTGCTTCACTTTACTGTAGGGTCACTGAATATCATGTGGATGGATTTCGATTTGATCTTGCAAGTGCACTGTGTCGAGGAATTGATGGTTCTCCCCTTAATGCTCCCCCACTTATTAGGGTAAATAATTATATGTACAAGTATTGCTGTCTTTCAGCTAGAAAATTGGGGATTTAAAATTTGAATGTTTAGTTAAGTGATCTTATCTTTATTTACTTTTGCAGGCAATTGCTAAAGATGCAGTTTTGTCAAGATGCAAAATTATTGCAGAGCCTTGGGACTGTGGAGGTCTTTATCTTGTTGGAAGTTTTCCAAATTGGGATCGGTAATTTTTTTTAATTGATTTTTAAGTAAATATGATAATTTTATGAATAATCTTTGTTATAAATCCTACACATAATGAAAGTTGATGAACTTTATGCTTGGTTGAAAGCAAAGAATTTCACCAATGTAGTCTTCATGATCTTTGCGATTTTGATATTGTGTATAGGTCACTAGTTCAATATTTGATTTCAGTGGCTTGTTATGATGATATTGGGATTCCTCCCTTTTTTTTTGGGGGGGGGGTGGTGATTGTGGCCTTCATCACTGACAGTTTTGCCAGTGATTATGAAAAGTGTACAAGTTTTATGACACAAAGATCAATATGAAAGCTACTTGGTGACTCTAATTCTGCCATTGGATTCATTGAAGTTGTGGAACGTGATATATTTTATCTCTTCAGCATGAAATGGTCACTCCAACATCATGTGATGTATTGCTGTACCAATAGTCAACATCTCCTTCTGAACCACATCAATATGATTTTATTTAGAATGGTGAAAATATTATTCTGAGGATATTTTGTGGACATATTTCCTGGAGTTTAGTTCTTATCTGGAGAAATTAATTTACGTTGAAATGGGAAAAAATGTTTCCTTCATTAATGATTTGTCTTTGATGTAGGTGGGCTGAATGGAATGGGAAATATCGTGATGATGTACGGAAATTTATCAAGGTAATTCTAAGAGTAAGAAGATAATTTAAATTGATCCAGATTATCAAGGTAATTCTAAGTAGTATTATTTGCATAAGATAGATGGCATGCTAGTAAAAGACAAATAGAAATCAATTGTCTCTCCTATCAATATGTTGTATGGGGAGTCAGAAATTCAGTTGGGAAAACGGACCTTGCAATGCACTAGGATTTGACTTATGACTTGTTTGAGTTATTCTTACTTTATTGTCTCCTTATGTCCTAGGGTGATGCTGGTATGAAGGGGAGCTTTGCAACTCGTGTTTCTGGGTCTTCTGATCTTTATAGAGTAAGCATCATTACTTATAGCACTTAATGGTTGTTATCTTTATGGGTTTGATACCACATCAAAGACAAAATTTCCTAAAGATTAATATATTAAGTGGAGGCTTGGGAATGGTTTTTTTTTTTTAATGTTTCTAACAGCTATGAAGTTGAACTATTGGGGCTGGAATACTAAATTAAACTAGTGTGAATTATTCTCAAGTCTGTAGTTTATACTTTGTCCTACACATCTACCATAAATATGTGATGATTTTTTTGTGGCCAAATTTTCTGACATGCTCTTTATAAGGAGCCATCAGAATTAAAGGTCTTTCTGGAACCTATAATCCAAAATGCATCATCAATGCCCCCGGTTATTCTATGTTGGCTAAATGAGTACATTCTTTCAATTGCATCACTGAAATTAAAGACTGGTTAATATGATGATGCAGTTGAAATACAATATGTCTAGCACTCCCAGCTGCTAAAGATTTGTGGTTGATCTTGAGTTTTTTTTTTTTCTGAGGGCTTCTTGGGTGGTATTCAGAAAACTAGTTTAATTAATATGGCTAATGTCTCTAATTGTATGATATGTAGGTTCTGTTTCATGGCAGCAGTGCAATAGAGCAGAACAATCTTATTTTGTTCCTCCCTTAGTTACTCTCTGTTACATTGAGATTAACCTACTTTTTCAAAGCAATAAGTATATTATTTCTGTCCTACTTTATTAATGTATTGAAATTATGGGTCTGAGATTTAATATATAGCTCATTTTCACTTTAAAAATTTCAGGAGCTATATTATTAATTTTATAATAACGGCTTCTCACCTCCATTTGTTTATCTTTCAGGTGAACAAGCGTAGACCATATCATAGTATTAACTTTGTTATTGCACATGATGGATTCTGCTTGCACGATCTTGTTTCATACAACTTCAAGGTAGCTCCTCTGAATTCTGTCCTTCAATTTTCATTGTTAATCAAAACCTAGTATCTTCCTTGATTCTTGGTTTTGCAGCACAATGAAGCTAATGGGGAAGGTGGAAATGACGGATGCAATGATAACTTTAGTTGGAATTGTGGTTTTGAAGGTAGTCTCCGAATTATAATGCTTTATTTGCTATCTACAGTTTAGCTATGCTTATTAATTGTTTAGCAATAACTTGCTCTCTTTTAAATTAAAATTCATTCCAATATAAACATCAGATATATTATGTATATATTATGTAAAAGCCACGCCACGAGTGTAATAGCACTGGTATGTGGATATCTGAAGAACATGCACAATATTGCATATAACTGAAGTTCACTCTGTTCCAACCAACTATGACACTACAAGCTTCAAATGTCAGCATCGCTCAACATTATCTGAGAATGTTATTCGGCAAGCTGATAATTATCTGTATTTGTTTGACAGGGGAAACTGATGATGCTAGTATAAGAGCTCTGCGATCAAGGCAAATGAAAAACTTTCATTTGGCATTAATGATATCTCAGGTACATATTCGAAATACATTTGGCGTGCTTCGGTTGTTTGTTAACAGAAAATTGTGTTACAGCATTTCTTTTATAAAATGCAAATAACCCCCTTCAACTTTGAGACTCTGGCAAATAGCCCTGTGTGGTTTCAGTTTTGAAAATTAATGCTTTTAAAGTTTCAAGTTTCAACATTTGGCAACTAGCTTCTTCAAAGCAAAACTGAGCAAATATAAAAACTCTTATTTTACGGTTCACAAAAATTCAACAGCAATATAGAAAGTAGAAACACGCTTTTTGAATCAAGTTTAACCAAAATGTATACTCAATTGATCCAATTTCCATACTTTCCTTCTCTTCTTAATAGTCAGTAGCAGTTATTGGCCAGATGTTGGAAGTTTAAGCAGATTAATTGACAAATTTAAAATCACAGGGGCTATGTGCCAAGGGTAAAAGCTATAGGGGAATTATTTGCATTTTAACCTATTTTTATAATTATATTGCAGTTTAGATGTTCATACTATACGAATTTTTCTATTAATTTTCCTTTTCAGAGAAAACTAAAAGATGCTGTTGCATGATTTCATTTGTTATCATTGTGCTACCACTAAAACCAGAATAGTGATTTAAAATTTTGTAATGAATGGCCAGGGCACACCGATGATGCTAATGGGGGATGAATATGGCCATACTCGCTATGGAAATAACAATAGTTATGGGCATGATTCTGCCATTAATAATTTCCTGTGGGATCAGGTAAATTTATAACACCCCTTTTGGCAGCTTCATGGGGATTATTTCTTAACAGCATAATCTTTTTGCTCAATAGTTGGATGCGAGGAAGAGTGATCACTTCAGATTTTTCTCCAACGTGATAAAGTACCGGCATGCACATAAAATATTTAGTCATGAAAATTTTCTCAGCAAGGTAATTGCTTCACATTTTAAGGAACTAATTATGCAGACACTATACCATATTTCTTTTTTGAAAAAAACACTGCCACCTGTGCTTATGGAACAATTTATTTTTTGCAGAGTGACATAACATGGCATGAAGACAATTGGGACAATTATGACAGCAAATTCCTTGCATTTACGTAAGAATATATGCATATTTTTAACTGGGAAGTGAGAGAGAAATCGTACTGCAATTTTAGTAACGCTTTCACACACTGGAGCACCTAAACACTATCTTGAGACATCATATTGGTTTCAGAATGTACTTTTTTATACTCAATATAAAGAAAACATTTTTCTTAAATAAAATATATCTTTTGCTTCTTTGAATCATTTGAGTGGAATGTCTATTGGTCACTATCAGATGTAACTCAGACTGACTTGATAACTCTTTGCCTTCCTCTCTGTGCTTGTGTTTGCACATGTGCATGCAGGCTTCATGACAGTAGTGGTGGAGATATCTATTTGGCATTTAATGCTCATGACTACCGTGTGAAAGTTCTGCTGCCCACACCACCAACAAAGAGAAGGTGGTTTCGCATGGTAAGATTTTCCCTTTCTGGACATGCCGAAAAACACCATGTCACTTGCATGCATAGTTGAAATCCATCTTAGCACTATGAAGGCAACTCCTCCCCTTCGCCAATTCCCTGGTACCTGTTATAGTATTATTAAAAACCAGAAGAAGAAAAAACGAGTAAATAAGTAAATTACCTTGCCCACCCTTCAGAATTTGCAATCAACCCAATTTGACTGACTGATCAAGCAGAGTGAGAATGGCCGTGTATGTTTGTTAATATAAGAAGTGTAGAAATATCAGTAACCCCAACCTAATTAGCCAAACTTATCTAGCATTAGATAGATTTGAGTTGATCATTCTCACTCTGCTTTTTAGGAGAAAGTTCATTTGGAACTTCAGTCAACTTTTTAAAGAGTTCCATTTGTTACAAAATGTTCCTTATAAATTTTTCATTTACCTTAATTTGAATTATGGACATTTGCAGGTGGACACCAATCTCAAATCTCCCGATGATTTTGTCCTCGACGGTGTCCCTATCACTGAAAAAACGTACAATATAGCTCCATACTCCTCGGTTCTTCTTGAGGCGATGTTTTGATTGCAGAAGCGGTTGTATATACACGTATCCATGAAAAAAAGGAACAAGCTGCTACATACACGTATCTCAGATGTAATAAATTAATAATTAATAATAATGTTTATATTATTTTGTTTTTCAAGGCAGCTGGAGGAAATTTATGCCTGGAATGAGTCCTTGGCTCGGTATGGCCTGAAGTTATAGCTTAGTATTAGAAGATTCGTATATACAAAATAAAAGAGAAATGCATCTGCACGGAAATGTGTTGTAGTTCACTACAGATCAAGGGAAAAACCGGGAGAGGGAAATCTGAAATCATATCATTTCCAGAATGGAGCTGGGCATAGAGTCACGTTACAAGCTACTTGATGCTGCTTACGAAATTTGGATAGTCAAATACTATTTTTATCTTTTGCATAATAATTCACTTGTGTTTGATAGATGTCATCTATCTGTATCATTCTATATATTGTCATATTGTAAATTTGACTTGAATGAATATATGCCATTAATTTATATTGTAAGTAGCCTAGACTCCTTTCCATGCTTTCCAATGATGTTTTGAACTCGATCTCTTCTACAATGAATGAAGTATAATGCATTCTTAATAATTCTTAAAGTAGTTACATCTCAAAAAAAAATCTTCAAGAAGTTCAATTTTCTGTTTTATGTCTTCAATATATGAATAAAATTACTACTTTATAAACACTGGAATTCTTCAGTTTTTGTCAATCATCTATATGGTTCCTTAATCCAAATCCAGAGAATGATAGAATTGATAGAATGCAGTGCGCGGCACAGTGATGGGTTACAGGATCAGGCAATGACTGAGAAATAAATAAAGGGTTGAGACAACAAAATTTTAATGTACGAGATTTGTCGGTTGTATTAATAAACTAGCTTAAAATGTATATTTCACAGTTGTATTTAAAAAAAAAAAGTGAACATTACTCATCATATCATCTATATCTATGTATATATTAGTAAAATTGATTTGTACTCATGCATTAAAGGAAATAAAGAAAATATCTATCATAATAATTATATGTATCGATATATATTAGTAAAATTGAGTTGAACTATTTAAAGAAATAAAAAAGTATCTATCACAATAATTATAGGTATATATATCAAGTTTGGTAAAAAAAAAGATATTAATGAAAAAGAGTAAAATTGACTTCCATGAACATAAGAAACATATCTATCATAACAATTATACGTATTTATATATATATATTAGTAAAATTGACTTGCACTCATGTATTAAAGGAAATAAAGAGAATATATATCATAATAATTATATGTATTAAAGAAAAATATGTATATACTAATAATTTTAGGTATTGAGAAAAAATATGTATATACTGACCAATTTATCCTAATAAATAGTATGCGATAAATTCCACAAATCTAAAAGAAAAAAATTATGAAAATAAAATATAAAAAAACCCCGTGCATCGTATCTAGTATACTAATATAAAACTAGCTTAATAACCCGTGCAAGCACGGGATATTATTATATTTACTTAATAATAAAATTTGGCTAAATTGATATATAATCCGTGCTAAATTTTAAATGATTAATTAAATGTAATTTTTTGTGTATCAAATTATATATTATCTATTAGTAAATTAGAAGAAGAAATATATAATTCTAAATTTTAAGATAATATTATACAATAGTGTAGGTTAAATCAAATTTTTTATGAATGAGATAATTTTATATTAAAGTAATATTGTTAATTGTCAATGTATTATAATGTTAGTAATTTCTTAGATTATATTAATAATTAGTAATTTAAATTTGAATATTAAGTTTGGTATTTTTTTTGTTTACATAGTTTGGTAGATAATATTAATAGTATTATTTAATTTAGATATTTAGTTTAATATTTTATATTTCAATTTTCTATGTACTGAACTTCTAATAAGTATTATTAGGTCATTTTGTTATTTGATTCAGTATTATATTATTAATTCAATTTAAATTTGTATTAATTTATTGTCCTATTTTTGCTAATTAGTATTTCAAATTTGGTCGTCTCAATTTGAAATCAAATCTACAATAATAATATATGATTTGAAGTAAATTAGCATTACATTTGTAATTATATTTTATGTCAATAAACAAAATATGTTAGTACAAAGTTGAAGTGACCACAAAAATTTTCAATAATTTTGTAAGCAAATTCTTTTTTTGAATAATTTGTGTTGTGGCAAGTGTAATTGTAATTCCAACTTCATCTTCCTCTCTATCATAAATGAAGTTTGAAGAAAGAATGCAATAACAACTTAAGCATATACATAATAAGGTTTATGAAATCCAATTTTCTCATAGAAATCAATGCAATCATTTAACAGTCAATCAAAAATCTTAATGATAACATTCTACCTATAGGTAACACTCATTCTATATGCACATTATAAATCAAAACAAATGAAAGTTTTCTGTTTATCTATGTAAGAAAAGAGATATAATAAATATCAATAATTGAGTATGTAAATGAAAACAAAAACTTATTTCCATCCATAGGAATGACATGGTATTTTTTTGCCAGGACCGAACACAGGTTCTAGCCGAGTTTGTCCCCTTAGATAAACCACATTAACAACTTGTGTCCAACTTCATGGTTATGACATAGTATTAATAATACAAATTGAGCATTAGAATTTTGAATTTTGAAAATATTATACAAAGAAAAAGTGACTTCTCCTAATCTCAAAATTTCAGACTAAACCTAATTCAGATAATACATTTTTTAAAAAACTTCAATAAAATAGAAAAGGAGATTAATCTTATATACTTTCTGATTTTTGGCTTAAATAAACTCCACAAAATTGTTTTATAAGGTGAGAATTATTGAAACTTAATAAGCTCTATTTATATCAATTTAGCCAAATTTGGCACGGGTTATCAATTTAAAAATTGGCTAAATTAATAATTTCAAATTACTTTCATTAAAAAGTAAATATAACAATATCCCATGCAAGACACAATTTATTAAGCTAGTATAATAAAATATTAGTCATTTAAAAAAATGTAGTATTGATTTAATTGAAATCGGAACCTCTAAACGTGTTTCGGTTATAAGTTATTATGACAATATTAATTACTTGTCATGAAATATCATCAAGTGAATTAACATATTTGTCTCCACAAATGAATCATTATTAAATAAGTAAATAAATAAATTAAAAATAAATTAAAAATAAATTAAATATTTGTTTGTAATTTTAGGCCAAAAACTGAATGAATTTGAGGGTGACAAATGAAATAATCTCATGGGGCATAATGTTATATATAATACTAATGTAAGTACCCGAGAGATACACATATTTTAAATATAATTTATTAAGCAATATATGTAAAATTCATAATTAGAAAAAATAATAATAATATCATAATTTAATATTTTAAATAAATCATTTTTTATTATATATTTTTTAAAATTGCTGTACCTATAAACAAAATAAAATAAGTACAAAGTTTATGATCATGATCACATAGTAAAAGAAAAAAATTATGAAAATAAAATATAAAAAAACCCCGTGCATCGTATCTAGTATACTAATATAAAATGGGATCAATTAATGAATGGGATTCTGGCAAATCAATTAATACCTCATAAAATTTGAATTTGAATATTCATTCTGACACGGTTATAAAAAAAAAAAAGTATTCATTCTAAGACAAATTTCTTCCTTCCTCATAAAAAAAAACTCTTCTCTTCTAAATTCTAATTTATCTCTTAAAATATTTTTTAATTTATATTTTAATCTTTTAATAAGAATTTATATATTAAAAAATAAAAATACCGTGCACGCATATGTAAATAGAAAATAGCTAGATGATTTACCATATGATGTTTAAATTTTTATGTTCTATGAAAGAAATGGATACTAATAGTATAGTAGTTATTGATATTCTTTGTTTTGATGCTACAAGATTTACAATTAAATATTTTTAATAATTATGATGTAACTATCAGTAAATGGTTAATTAATTCTAAATTAACTGAATTAGAAACCAATTAGTTTATATGTAACTGAAGTAGTTAGTCATATAATTGGTCAAAGATAAGTAAGAATCTTCAAAATCTTTCTGATACATGAACTGATTCACATTGAAAATCAAAAAGTGAATTCCTTCACTTTACACCTATTGGTCACATGGAGAATTCTAACTATAAAAAAAAGAAGATTAACTATGAGATCAGGTCCATGAGAATTCACTTATCTTATTACTATTCACTTGTCTCTCTCAAAAACTTTTTCAAGCACTGACAAGAAAAATTCTTGAAAATGACATTTTCTTTACAACTCAACCACCAAAACAGAGGCCGAGGAAGAGATCTTTATCATATCTAAGAAAAATGATAATATTATTGGTTGTGTCATAGGGATTCCCTCACCCTATTTTCATATCTAATATTAACAATATGCTTTAATAATGCCTAAATTTAGTGGTAGTTAATTTTTATCCATACGTTATAGTTTAACTCTAGCTTGTTTATGCATTGTCAAAAATTTAAGTGACAAAAATTATTTCACTAATAATTGAGTTTGCTAGCTTTCTAACTATAGAAAAAAAATTGATGTTGTAGATTTACTTAAAAGAAATAATAGTAATATAATTGGTAAAATCTATAATAAGAAAGAGTGTCTCACAATACATATTGATTACACTATTTTTTTTAAATTATTGTCACATTCATTAATTGATCATATTTTTAAGAGAAATGTTATATCTTACTACAAATCTTTCTACATATCATTTTACTATTTTATAAAGAAAGAAAGAAAATATAATTAATATCTTGAAACATAAAAAACATATAATATTTGTTCTATTTGATAATTAGGAGGATTTGTAAAAATAAAAAGTAGAAAGATTTAGAATTATCGAATGTTTTAAATCACGCAAACAACAACCATTAGCCATTGATAATGATGGGAAATTAGTATACTATGTTGGTACATGAAAGGAAAGGAAACTCCCACACCCTACGTTATAGTATGCGATAAATTCCACAAATCTAAAAGAAAAAAATTATGAAAATAAAATATAAAAAAACCCCGTGCATCGTATCTAGTATACTAATATAAAATGGGATCAATTAATGAATGGGATTCTGGCAAATCAATTAATACCTCATAAAATTTGAATTTGAATATTCATTCTGACACGGTTATAAAAAAAAAAAGTATTCATTCTAAGACAAATTTCTTCCTTCCTCATAAAAAAAAACTCTTCTCTTCTAAATTCTAATTTATCTCTTAAAATATTTTTTAATTTATATTTTAATCTTTTAATAAGAATTTATATATTAAAAAATAAAAATACCGTGCACGCATATGTAAATAGAAAATAGCTAGATGATTTACCATATGATGTTTAAATTTTTATGTTCTATGAAAGAAATGGATACTAATAGTATAGTAGTTATTGATATTCTTTGTTTTGATGCTACAAGATTTACAATTAAATATTTTTAATAATTATGATGTAACTATCAGTAAATGGTTAATTAATTCTAAATTAACTGAATTAGAAACCAATTAGTTTATATGTAACTGAAGTAGTTAGTCATATAATTGGTCAAAGATAAGTAAGAATCTTCAAAATCTTTCTGATACATGAACTGATTCACATTGAAAATCAAAAAGTGAATTCCTTCACTTTACACCTATTGGTCACATGGAGAATTCTAACTATAAAAAAAAGAAGATTAACTATGAGATCAGGTCCATGAGAATTCACTTATCTTATTACTATTCACTTGTCTCTCTCAAAAACTTTTTCAAGCACTGACAAGAAAAATTCTTGAAAATGACATTTTCTTTACAACTCAACCACCAAAACAGAGGCCGAGGAAGAGATCTTTATCATATCTAAGAAAAATGATAATATTATTGGTTGTGTCATAGGGATTCCCTCACCCTATTTTCATATCTAATATTAACAATATGCTTTAATAATGCCTAAATTTAGTGGTAGTTAATTTTTATCCATACGTTATAGTTTAACTCTAGCTTGTTTATGCATTGTCAAAAATTTAAGTGACAAAAATTATTTCACTAATAATTGAGTTTGCTAGCTTTCTAACTATAGAAAAAAAATTGATGTTGTAGATTTACTTAAAAGAAATAATAGTAATATAATTGGTAAAATCTATAATAAGAAAGAGTGTCTCACAATACATATTGATTACACTATTTTTTTTAAATTATTGTCACATTCATTAATTGATCATATTTTTAAGAGAAATGTTATATCTTACTACAAATCTTTCTACATATCATTTTACTATTTTATAAAGAAAGAAAGAAAATATAATTAATATCTTGAAACATAAAAAACATATAATATTTGTTCTATTTGATAATTAGGAGGATTTGTAAAAATAAAAAGTAGAAAGATTTAGAATTATCGAATGTTTTAAATCACGCAAACAACAACCATTAGCCATTGATAATGATGGGAAATTAGTATACTATGTTGGTACATGAAAGGAAAGGAAACTCCCACACCCTACGTTATAGTATGCGATAAATTCCACAAATCTAAAAGAAAAAAATTATGAAAATAAAATATAAAAAAACCCCGTGCATCGTATCTAGTATACTAATATAAAATGGGATCAATTAATGAATGGGATTCTGGCAAATCAATTAATACCTCATAAAATTTGAATTTGAATATTCATTCTGACACGGTTATAAAAAAAAAAAGTATTCATTCTAAGACAAATTTCTTCCTTCCTCATAAAAAAAAACTCTTCTCTTCTAAATTCTAATTTATCTCTTAAAATATTTTTTAATTTATATTTTAATCTTTTAATAAGAATTTATATATTAAAAAATAAAAATACCGTGCACGCATATGTAAATAGAAAATAGCTAGATGATTTACCATATGATGTTTAAATTTTTATGTTCTATGAAAGAAATGGATACTAATAGTATAGTAGTTATTGATATTCTTTGTTTTGATGCTACAAGATTTACAATTAAATATTTTTAATAATTATGATGTAACTATCAGTAAATGGTTAATTAATTCTAAATTAACTGAATTAGAAACCAATTAGTTTATATGTAACTGAAGTAGTTAGTCATATAATTGGTCAAAGATAAGTAAGAATCTTCAAAATCTTTCTGATACATGAACTGATTCACATTGAAAATCAAAAAGTGAATTCCTTCACTTTACACCTATTGGTCACATGGAGAATTCTAACTATAAAAAAAAGAAGATTAACTATGAGATCAGGTCCATGAGAATTCACTTATCTTATTACTATTCACTTGTCTCTCTCAAAAACTTTTTCAAGCACTGACAAGAAAAATTCTTGAAAATGACATTTTCTTTACAACTCAACCACCAAAACAGAGGCCGAGGAAGAGATCTTTATCATATCTAAGAAAAATGATAATATTATTGGTTGTGTCATAGGGATTCCCTCACCCTATTTTCATATCTAATATTAACAATATGCTTTAATAATGCCTAAATTTAGTGGTAGTTAATTTTTATCCATACGTTATAGTTTAACTCTAGCTTGTTTATGCATTGTCAAAAATTTAAGTGACAAAAATTATTTCACTAATAATTGAGTTTGCTAGCTTTCTAACTATAGAAAAAAAATTGATGTTGTAGATTTACTTAAAAGAAATAATAGTAATATAATTGGTAAAATCTATAATAAGAAAGAGTGTCTCACAATACATATTGATTACACTATTTTTTTTAAATTATTGTCACATTCATTAATTGATCATATTTTTAAGAGAAATGTTATATCTTACTACAAATCTTTCTACATATCATTTTACTATTTTATAAAGAAAGAAAGAAAATATAATTAATATCTTGAAACATAAAAAACATATAATATTTGTTCTATTTGATAATTAGGAGGATTTGTAAAAATAAAAAGTAGAAAGATTTAGAATTATCGAATGTTTTAAATCACGCAAACAACAACCATTAGCCATTGATAATGATGGAAAATTAGTATACTATGTTGGTACATGAAAGGAAAGGAAACTCCCACACCCTACGTTATAGGGTGAGCTCATCAATTTATTTAGGGAAAAGGAGCTGTTGTTAGGGTGAGTGTGAGAGAGAAAGCAAACTAAACTGAATGGCGACATTGTCGAATCAAGAAATGAACCTGATCCCTAATTTTTGTGTTGATTTGTTTTCCTCCTCTTATCAATCATGAATTAATGATTGTCGTTAAGAAACGCTCGGTTGAGCGCGGTTGACTCGGTAGGACCCACCTATGAAAATAAATATATGAAATATTCGCCGCTTATTCACACCGAACACTCCTCCTCATTCTTCTCTCCTCTCATTTCCATTTTCTAATTTTAAATATATAAATACACATTCCATCTTCCAAACCTTTCACTTTCCTCTCATTCTCTTTTCTCTCCCTTTCTATTGTGTGTGTGTGTGTGTGTGTATAAGAAGTAAGAAGTAATTTAACAAAGACAAGACAAGCATGGCTAACAACATCGCGTTCTTCATCACCCTCTTCGCCTTATTATTACTGGCTACCTACGCTTCCGGTCAGTCTCCGTCACAATCTCCCACCGGCGCCGCCGCACCAAAAACATCTCCGCCACCGTCATCGCCACCACCAAAAGAGAGTACTCCTCCTCCCACACAAAGCGCCTCCGCACCCACAACCGCACCACCAACCGCATCTCACACCGCTCCTCCACCTAAGGAGGCTTCTTCTTCCACTCCACCTTCGTCATCCCCCACCGGTTCCTCCTCCGCCCCAACCACCAGCGAGACTCCCTCCGAGTCTCCCACCGCCGACTCTCCTCCCGCTCCCGTCTCCCCAACCACCTCTCCCTCCATTTCCCCCACTACCGCCGCCAGCGATGCCCCCGCCGCTGATGCTCCCGCCGAAGGCTCATCCGGCGCCAACCTCCTCAGAGTCGCCACCGGTGGATCCGTCGCCGCACTCTCCGTCGCGGCATTGATGATGATGTAGATCTGACGCGTGACGTGGCGTCTCGGTAGTTATGTATGGTTAGAAGACTATGTTCAGCTGGAGTCACTTACGTTACGTTACGATGAACATTAGTTTTTAGTTTGCTTTATTTTTTATCTTTTTTTTTTAATTTTAATATATATTTGTGATTGTGATTAGGGGTGGGTGGACGATGCTGGGAGATCTTTTGTTAATTCTATTATTATGGGGTGGGATGGGACAGTTTAGGGTTTGATTCGGATCGCTTGACTCTGTGAGACTCTACCATTATTATTATATGATTATATAATAATTATTATTAATGCTTTGACTATGAATCATTTTTCTTCTTCCTTTATTTATATATATTTATATTTACATCGGTTTAGTGACTATTTTTGTATCATTCGATCTGTTCCGATGTGGAAGGAAATCGGTTTCTCGAATCTTGAGTTCTGTCTAGTGTCTACTGTCCAGATAAAATAGATGCGAGGAGAATTTTTAAAATTGATTATGGGCGTTATGGTTGATTGATTCTCTTTTTTATTTATTTGTATTTGATTCGATGTTTTAAAAGAATCATAAACTGGTATATGATCGAGCTTGTCTTTGCGACGAGATTTGTTGTGTGTGCGTGAGGGTGAATTCATGGAAGGAACAAATTTTTGTCGTGTTTTGGGGTGTGTAAGCATGTGCCAATGGACAACTGTAGGTGGAGTGTGCTACTTTTTCAATTTATTAGGATTAATTTTTGGGATTTTTAAAGCATAAAAAATGGATAAAAGTACGTTTTTGAATCTTTTGATGTTGTTGGATGGGGAAAAAGGTTGAGTTGGCTTTAACATGTGTCTCATGGCATTGGCAACACCTCACCTGTTAGCGGGCCATCACACATGTCACTGACTCATGTGCTTTTGCGACACACAGTGGGAAAAGATCATATGCGTGTCTCTACTTCGCCACGAAAAGCTAAAACATAACTCGTTTCTTTTTCTCTGTTTTTTCTAGGACTTCTTAGCAATTTCTTCTTCTTTTCTTGGTCAAATTTTTTAGCAATTTCAAGTGTGAGCAACTGGGCTGGGAGTGTTTTATTTTTTATCATGGGCTTTCTTATTTGTCGATGGTAAATGTGTCAGTGATTAATTTCTTTTTGGGGGGTTCTTATAGAAGTGAGATGCATTTTCAATTTAGAGATTTTAGACAAACACAATAGGCGGGACATGGAAGAGCTTATGCAATATTTTGTATGCGATACACTCCTTCATTTGTGGTTGATGCCTGTAGCCAAATCCAAATTCTAGATTTTTAGTAATGGTAATGGTAATGGTAATGGTGGAGCTTTTTTGTTTGTTTTTTGGTCCATAGTGTTGGCGTTTTCACAATCATCATGGATTGTGGATTACATTCTATGTTTGGTTAAATTTTGGGCTTGAAATTCACATAACCATTCTTTGGGCTTAAATTTCTGCAAGAGCTCCTCATACAGTAACAACTAACAAGTGAACTATTTTACATGATGGACACTGGATCGAACTATGTTGGGGCAACTAGGGAACTTCATTTAGTTTCTCTGTTTTTTCATTGCAAGTTGTCTTCTCCCCCTTCAACCAACATTTCCAACAAAAATAAATACAAGCAAAAGAAAATGTCAAAAAAGGTCACAACAGATTTATAATTCTAGCCTCATCCCTCTCATTCTCAATATAGGATTAGAAACTAGTTTTCTAAAAATATACTCGGATCTTCTGTTCAAATTACTTCCAACTAAATGAGTCGTGTATTATTTTTTAAAGAAATTTATATTATTTTTATTAAAAAGACAGAAAATTCAAATTTAACAAATGTAAATTTGTAACTTAAGTTGGTCTTTGTTATACATTTTGATTTTGATCTCCCTTCATATCACTATGACCATGCCTAGTTCTAGTCATGGGTCAACACATCTTTCTATGTGAGGAGGGTTTTTCACCTGCATCCTCCTCTTTTTTTATCCTCTTCGTTCCTCCCTTTTCCCAAAATAAAGAATCCCGGATATTTAATTTACCCTATAGGTAATAGGTAATAGGTTTTCAAGCAGACACAAAATATAAAGAAGCGTAAAATTTGATGCATTATATAGATTTACAAGGTAATTAAACATATTTTTAATCTTTGGTTATATATCTAGAAGTATTAAGTGATTTCCAATTTTCCTCTATAAAATTCCGTCAAAAAAAAAATCCCCTATAAATTTTGCAATTCATGTGCAATTTGGCATAGATCTAATTCTATCCGGTGAAATACCATAAAGAAAAATTTAGGTAGTTAACTTCAAATTAGATGAAGTTGAAGGTTTTTTTTTTAAATTTATTCCCAGATAAAGGTTTAAACTTTAAGCTTTTTATTTTCTATTTATTTAAATCACTTATGTTAGTATTTTACCCTGATCCCAAAAGGAGAATACCCTGTATATAGACTAAACCAAAAATGAAAGAAAAGGAAAATCTTTGTAACCAATAATCACTCTATATATTAAACAATACAAGATTTCCTAGATTACTAAACTCATGGAAAAATCTGAATAGATCAGAGTCATCAGACAAGAAAGCAAAGAGATAGATAACCATAGTAATAATAAACTAAAAATAATATGATAAACAAATTAAGAAAACCATGGAAGCACTGCCTCTGTCCTGGCTGCTGCTATCTCAGGATCATACCAGACGCAAACTATAGAAGGAGACCCACGAAACAATCAACACAGCAACAACAACAATTGGTGAGAAACTACTCGCTGAAGACGAATTTTGCTTAGTGGGGGTAGTAGAAGAAGTAGTGGTGCTGGTGCTGCTGGGTGTGGCAGAATCAGAAGGTGAACCTTTCCCTGATGATGGAGATGGGGTTGTTCCAGCAGAAGTAGAAGAGGCCTTAACAGTGACGGCAAGTTTCATGCCACCAGAGCAGTGTCCAGGAACAGCACATATGAAGTAATGAGTTCCTGCAGTCTTGAGGGCAATGGTGGTGGCTCCACTACTGTCTGTACTAATTGAATTCCCTGTGGTGCATGATTTGTAGTCACTCTCTTTCACCTCATCCACTGTGTGCCCAGCTCCATAGTTGAACACTGTCACATCATATATAACAAGAAGCTACATTAATTAATTAGCTACTTCCTAATACCATTGGATTTTTATTCTTCAATTATCAATTACTATATATGAAAATCAAATTTTGGTTAAAACATGTGTTATTCTTAAATTGGGACACATGTCATTTATGGAAAAGACCCGTAATTTATATGAGTCTATGGACTAGTTAGTCTATTTTTTAAAAGAGAAAATGTAAAAGGTGAACTTTTTGCTATAAGAAGAAAGGAGATTCGAACTCGGGTGTATGGGGTTATAAAAGTTTAGCTCTACCAACTAAACTAATACCCTTGGACTATAAAAGGGTGTACTTAGATGAGGATTGAGATGGTAATAAAATGCGTATATATAACAAATCATGAAATTATTAAAATCATGGGTTATAATTCCATACTTTATTGTTTGAACTCTACCCCTTATTATTTTAGAGAAATGCAAGCATTGAATTGTGCTTGGTATAGAAATGTTTATATAATTCCTACTACTTACCGAGGCTATCACCAACTTTAAAGGTCTTGTCACTAGTCCATGTGCCATAATCAGCACCAATTGCCCAGCCTGAAGTATCTCCCACGGTGTAGACGGTTGCCAGGGTTGGCAGTGCCATGTTGATTGCTAGAACTAAGCCCAAAACCAACACATTAGAGAATGCCATTTTGATGAGATAAAGTGAGGGAAAAGAAGGGAAACAGAGTACTACTACTGAGGAGGCTCTTGTTGATGTTGTTGGTGGATTATGGGGTTTGCTTTATATTATTGCAAGATGGGGATGGCATGGGAGTTGTTAAAGTTAGGCCCACTTTGTCAAATTTTGCATGAGGATGACTTGAGTTACACTCCTTACCTAATACTTGGCCTGAAAAAAGATGGTCTTTTGTGTTCTTTCCAACTCCCATTATGAGATATGGAATAGTAGTTGAGAGGAATTATTCTGTTGCAATTATAATGTCATTTGACAAAACCTACCAATAGGAATTCACCTATACTAATCTGGTTATGATGGATTGCTAATGAAGAAAAGAGAAGGGGAGATATAGGCTCACACCCCATTCTCCTTTGCCTGCCCAATATTCAATCTTTTTTTTATAAGAACTCTATTATTTTATTTTTTTAAACAACAAAGTCTTTGGCTCCACTGACATCTTGAGATATTCCCACGGTTTTGACACTTTGAGTCAATTATAAGACTTATTTTTTGTTTTGGTTTAGTCACACTTAAAGTTTCTCGCCCCTCTTCAAGAGTATATTTTGTGGAGATCTAATATTGGTTCTCTCAAACACAAATTAAACGTGTATTGCCAACTGATTCACATTCATTGGATAAATATTCAACCCTTAATATTTTATTTCATGGAAATGCATTATTCCTATTTTGTAGCTATATGCTCCGAGCTATGGTTGAGAAAGAACACTTGTCAACTACATTTTGGATGAGGGTCCCTCAACATCGTACATACACAAGCAAGATTATGGTTTGAAAATGAAATTCTTGCTTAGAACCTACTCATTGTGATGCACATAGCAACACAACAACTCCTAACGCGTTATGCATCCGAACCCCTTACCATGCACCATTAACCAACGAGTTCCAAAAATTTATAATGGCATGCCGAAAAGGTATAATTCATAATTATAAAGTTGTAAACATCAACAAGTGCACGAAGGATATCATTGCGCAGTTCTCTGTTGTCATCATTAAGAAATTAATCAATAGTATACCATACATTACACTGAGCGTGTATATGTAAAGCTTCTACTTTTCAGGTGATTTGAAGCATTCTCTAGAAATTAAAATTAGTAATATTCACATGACGTAATTCACATCATTTTTGTTTTTAAAGATTTTTCCACACCTTTTCAAGTATGAAATTAATTTTTATACTCAAGGTATTGAGGTTCTTCTATCCATAAATATTCTAAGTTTCTAATATTGAGGACATATATGTCTCAACTGTGTGAGTAACTCAATGCATAGCTCTCAAAACTTGGACCAACACAACTAAATGGGGCTCTATACAATCTCACTAGAAGGTAGGGTAAACAACAAAACCCCCTCAAGTCATGCAATGGAAGTTTCAAATATTCACTCCAAAGATTAGATTTTTGTTTCTTGAGATTCCTTACGAAGGAAGTGAAAAAGAGGAATGTGGAGAACGTGGCAATGGAGAGAAGATTTTTTGTTTTTTTTTGTTGTGACAAAAAATGGGGATTGGAGAAGAATGTGACATCTGAAATCTTGATCCTAACTGCTTACCAAACACGATGACTATTGCAACTTTGAAAACCCGGTCTCATGGGCTCTCATTTTTTAGGGAGTCCTCTACTAGGCGATGAAACCATCAATACATCATGATATAGTCATGAAATTTGAGGCCACAAAATGTATCTCAATATTCGATTTATGAATTGTATTATAGAATAATAAAGCTATACATTGATTGGGGCTGTTGGGTCCCTTCCTTTCTGCCCAACTACTATTTGTGGTTTTAGTTAAAGTGACATAGGAGCAATCACACTGTTACAGGGTTTCCACTTTCCAGCCATATATTCAACTGAACTAGGACAAAGGATCACATGTTAAGACAATGGCAACATCAATCAACGTGTTAGTTCAGATACTTGAGTTTTTGTTCTTCACCTTATTGTCTTCATTTTGAAAGTTTGAATTTTTATGGTCATGGAAGCTACTCCCTCCAGACTCGATTATAAGAAGAAGAAATAAATCACTAGTATAGATATGTTTCTCTCTTTCATACAAAGACTATTCATTTCTTGAATCACAGAAATGCCTGTGCTAGCTCACACCTATTCATTTCCCTTTCTGTTCAAACTCTGGTTTACAAAGGTGCCAATCACCTGTAAAACACACATAAATAAAACCAATCAAAGACTCTGCATTATCAGAAAGAATGAGCAAACAATCAAAACGTCTGAAGCAAGGGCATACAACATCAATAACATTGATATGCAGTGGGGAAATAATGATATCAATCTGCTTTGTTAGCTTCTGCCTCATTCACGCTCGACTCAGAAGATGTATCTTCAGACCCTGCACTCTTCTCTCCTGGTTGAACAAATCGCTTACTAGGTGCCACCCTGATTGCCCTTCCCATAAAACTCTGCAGAAAAACAATTTTTTCAATGTCACTCCAACTAAAAATAGTGTTCCGAATGCTAAGAAATTGCTGTGAGAATGACATTACACATACTCAAGAATAGAGCTGGCAAAACGGGCTTTCAGGCCAGCCTGAGCCCGGCTCGCATTGGGTTCGGGCTTTATCGGGCTGAGCCAAAAAAGCCCGGATTGAAAACGAGCTCGAATTTGTGTGTCAAAGCCCTCCACTTTTTGGGCTCAGGCTCGGGTTTTAGCCTATATTTTTGGGGCAGCCCACTTCGGGCTCGGGCTTTACCGGGTTCGGGCTTTGTCGAGCCGGGCCAAAAAGGCTAGGATTAAAAACGGGCTCAAATTTATGTGTTCGAACTCTCTATTTTTCGGACTTTTTCAGCCTGGCCCGCCAAGCCCGGCCCATTTTGCCAGCTCTACTCAGGAATCCGAATTCAAATAAATAAATTGAGGTAAGAAACTTTGAGTTACCTTTTCTTGGAACTCAGAAAGAGCTGCATCAGCTTCTTTCTTGGACTTGAAGGACACAAATCCATAACCAGATGACCTTCTAGGGTTATCATGAAATATAACCTCTGCAGAAACAACTCTACCAGTTCCCGAATCGAAAAACTCCTTGAGATCTTTAGACCTCGCTTCATAGGACAAGTTTGCGACAAACAAGTTGAATGTCAATGGCTTCCGTTGCAGTGCCGGAGGTGGAGTTTTCTTTTTAGGCCGAGCATATTTGAGATTTATTACCCGACCATCAAATTCCTACACAACATTCAAAGAAAAAAAGAATAAACAACACACCAAGTGTGTGTTTGGTTTTTGCGGTAACGAAAATTGATTTTGACTGAATTGATTTTGCAAAATTGATTTTGGTTAAAAGTAAGTTGAACATAACGTGATTTATGTTTGGATATCTTTATGAAAAATTGATTTTCCATTGATTTATATTGTTTGGATAGTTGATATCAAAATTACTTTTGGGTATAAAATTACCAAAATGTACCCACACATACATCTACTACTTGTGCAGTGGGCAGGATAAGAGCACCACGGAATGACAAAAAGAAAAAAAACAGAGCACCACTGGTCAAAAAAAATTCACGAAAACATGTCCAAATAAAAAAAAAAGAGCACCAATGACTTGATGGAAGCCAACAAAGTCGTCCACGTGTCCCTAATCCTGATGCATCATTATCCCCATTGGAGAAGGAGGTGGGTGTAATTAATCTGAAGAAAAACAGGGAAAAAGACCATAAAACAAGGACAAAGAGAAACATTGGCCTCACCCGGTTATGGAGCTTACAAACTCTTCGCCAGCAACAGTGAAAAAAAAACAACAGCGCACACAAACAAGAAAATGGTTATTAAGGGCAATTCAGGGATAGAGAAAAGATATATCTAAGAATCGATTTGAAGCCACCGTAGAAGCTATGATTTCCAGCTTCAGCTAGAATTGAGTTTAGATAGTAAAATCGCTTTCACTTTAGAAAGCCAAACACAACCAAATCACGTTTGATCAAGACTGACGTGCGTTGAAGGGTGGCTAACGCGGATCCAAACATGCACCAAATCAAGGTCCCTTCCCAAGTTGCACTTGTAAACAAAAATGAATAAGTGTATCTTTGGGGGAATGTTTGTCAAACGTGATTTTGAATGAAATTGATTCTATAAAATTGATTTGATTAAAATTGAATTTGAGTTGAAGTGATTTATGTTTGAATGTTTTTACTTCTTAGTGTAAATTTTTCAATCTAAAACAACAGTTATTTTTATCAATTCTAGTCAAACCGAGATTTGAAAACAAAAAAAATAAATTGTGTTTTGACATGTTACAACCAAACATGAAGTTTTTTTTACAAAATCACTTTTGCCATATCTAAAAGCAATTTTGGGGAGCTCAAAATGCTCCCCCAAACATGCTAACAGTGAATGGCAAAGTGAATTCAACAACTGTATTATCCCCTTGAACGAGAGTGAAATTTTCAGTCATGAGTTTTATTACACGACAAAATTCCATGAGAAACAATCTCCTTAAAATTTTCATCTCAATCATAATTTTAAGGGATACCAAACCGTTCATAGTGTTAACAAGTCAATAGAATTCACGTGCTAATGAAAAAAATATGAAACCGAAAAGACAAGACGAAAATGAGAAGAGGGTAACCACGAATTTAGGCTTACATACGATTCGAGACTATTGAGAGCCGCAAGAGCTTCTTCTGGGGAACCCATTTCCACAAACGCCAAACCCCTGTTTCTCGTCTTATTATACATAGAAAGCTTAAACCCAAAAAGAAGAAAAAAAAAACACAACAAAAAAAAAACCTTGTCAGAAAAATTGAGCCCTCAAAAACAGAACAATGGAGAAGAGGAAAGGAAGAAAGAAAGAGAACCTCAACTTCGAGGACTTTTCCATGTCTTTCGAACAGAGAGCGAATATCTTCAGGGGTACTTGTCCATGGCACGTTCTGAGCGAGCAACCTGGTCTGAGAATACTCTTCTTCTTCTTCCGTTGCTGCCTCTGTTTTTAGACTCTGTTCTTGTGAGGTAGAGGCGAGTCTGAGGGTGAAGTTACTAGAAGCTTCTTTGGTTCTGATAAGGGATGGGGTATGTGCCAGGGATAGGCGTAGAGGGTGAAACGAAGGGTGTGGCTGACTAAACAAGAGATTGGTGTTGGTTTTGGAATAAGGTTCCTTCTTCTCAAACTCAAAGGATGAGAAAGGGGTCACATGATAATGGTGCTTTGTGGGTAAGTGAGTTGTTGTTGGGGTTAAGCACAGAACACGTAGTAGTAGCGCCATTTGCATTCACTTTCAGAGCATCTGGGTTACTCTGCTCTCAATTTTTGAGGTTTGGTTTTGGGGAAGTGCCAAGCGAAATGGATAAGGGTATGTCCCGTAGTAAAACGACATCGTTATCTTTTTTTTTTTTGACAACCGTTGTCTTTTTCTTTTGTTTCTTTAATTTAAAAAATAAAAAATAACATTTATTGGATACTTTAAATTGACATTTTTTTAAAATTGACTTTTGATCTTATTAAGTCATTCAATTTATTCTAAGGTAATAAAGTAAATTACCCGTCAAAAAAGGAAATAAAGTAAATTAGTGATAAAAATCAATTCGACCAATTTTAATATGCTCTAAATACAATTTGATTTGTAAATAAATTCAAATATTATTTTTACAATTTCATTTATAGTTTTTACTATTCCACACAACTGCAGAAGTGTAAGGCTTTTTTATTTTCTCTTAAAACATTATTGTACAATTTTTTTTCAATTGATAAAAAAAAACTAGCCTTTTCTCCTTTTTTTAGTTTATGATTTTTTTATAAATTAACTGATTAGTAGTTAATGAATTAGTTGTTATAAGGGAGGAAAAGAAGTTCGAATCTCAATACTCTAACTTACCTCACCTTATGATAACGAGAGTTAAATATGGGAATTGCTTAACTTATTTTTGTAGGTCCTATAATGTCATATGAGATTTAATAATACCAACTAAATTTCACTTCGATAATAGAATCCAAACTTGAGAGTTGCTTATGAGTTGATTAAACAATAAAAATTGCCTATATAAAAAATCCAACTTCCTTATTGGTGGATGCCACCAAGATATACTTCGACGGTGAAACCAAAATCAACTGATGGGAATTGTTTAAGTTTTAATAATTCCTTGAGCAACTCCCATTACATGTACTTAGCAATGGAAATGCCAAGTGAAGCTTAATCTCAAACTATGTTTGTAAACATTTTTGGTTAAATAAAGAAAGAAAGAAAGGAAGAAAGAAAAGTAATGCAAGTGCTATCATTGAACTGAAGAAAGGTAATGAGTTTCCTGGTCAAAACAAAGCATAAATTCAGTGAAACCAGGCTTTATTTATATTGGAAAAAATAGACATTCTATTTGTAGGAACGAGCTGCTCCCATTCCATCAAAGCATGATTTATACTGATTCTTAGGAGCAACAAAAATGCAAACTGTGATTAATCAACCCATCTGTTAATCGGAAACACTTGTACAGAAGAATTGATCAAACTCATCCGTCCTATTGATACATTATTCTGTCAAATCATTTCTTATGCATTCTACAGTCAGGGGAGTTAACTCGTAAGGGTGATAACGGTTGTCTTGCAGAATCTAGATCCTCAAAATCAATCTTCCTCTCCACTGGGCTACTTGTTCTGGGACTAGACTTTCTCTTGTTTGACTGCAAAAGTCAAATAAATATAATATAAATATAAAGGAAAATGTTTCATGGACCGTTGAGGTACACCCATCTCACACTTTTACTGTTCATTATTATTATTATTATTGGGTGGCATGCGAAGGTTTGGGTGTTCACGTAACACGACCCAAATATAAATATGCATACAATATACATTCAAGGAGAGATGGAAGCAGAAGATGCATATGATAAGTGATAACTATTGGGCAACTTAGACGGCCATATATCATCAGCATGGAAAAGAAATGAAATGAATTTGAACTAGCAAAGTTGCAATGCAACTTTAGCATGCGCATAATCTAACTCACCTTGGCAGATGCACTGCTGGTGTGTTTCCCTCCAGAATTGGGATGGTTCCTTTCCTTGTATTGCCTCAACAATCTTTTGTTCTCCTCATCCAATATGTTATTTTCATCAAACAGTAATTTGACCTAGGCATACCATGCTATAAGTTAGACATTGATCAACAATCAAATCATCTAGTAAAATGAAATGGTTCAAAAGAATAGGGGATCAATCAAACTTTACCTCCTCCTCAGCCTTGTGAAGGTTAGTTCTTAAATGCTCCTTTTCTTTCTGAAGTGACATGACTTTGACAATTAGAGACAAAACTCTCTGAGTTGATGGCTTTATGCTATCAAATCCATAATTAAAAATTAGGCAATTAGGCATATAAAAATGAATTGACAAAAGCTGAAATTGAAATATGAATAGCAGGAGACTCTAATGGTCATAAAAGCTATATTATGTTAATTACATGGAATATTATGACAGTTAAAATTGACCAAGTGAGAATAATCCCTAAAGCTTAATGGCAAAACGAAGAAAACTGGACAACAGAATGAGGTGAGGTTGCAGGCTCACCAGTTCCACATACTCAGCAACTTCTTACAGGACTCATTTTCACTATTTGCTTCCAAAAATGCATATGTAGAATCATCATCTTTGCTGGTAAGTGTTTCCAAAAGAGAGTCAAGTAAATTCTTTTCCCTAGTTGTGCAAGTAGAAGAAGAAACGACCTTCACGGAAAAAGTAAATATCTGAGGTCAACTTTGACAACCAAAAGGAACCAAAACTTGCAAAATCTATTACCATTTCATGAATAAAGGAAAAGGGGAAAACTATGACAAATAACATCATTTATCGGTAGTAGAACTTCATTAAACCAGAAAAAAAAAACAGAAAAAAAATGAAGTCTTTACAATTACACAGAAACCCCTTCATAATCATATCAAACATTGCAATATTTTCCACATCATAATCCACCGATTAACTCAAATTGTTAGAAGAGAAGGCGAATACTTTCATTGTTACAAATAGTGGGGGGAAAGAGAGAAGGGGGAAATTGTTACCAATTGGTGCCAATGCTTGTATTTGTTCAATTCATTATTCAACAAGAGCAAATCCCGTTCCAAGTGGAGAACGCGTGATTGAGCCTTGCGTTCCCGTTCATCAGCTTCGTTCCCAAACTCCATCAACGCTTCCCTGTCATGATCGTACAACGCGATTTCCTTTTCCCAGTTATGGCATTCACCCAACAGATTCTCACACTCCAACGCCAGTCTATGATTCTCCTCCCCGAACTTCTTCAGAGCTCGTGCATTCATATGCGCTTCAGACTAACAAAAAAATACACCCATAAACTTTCAATTATCGTTATTTATTTTTTTGAAGAAAAAAAAATAGGGAATAATTATCAGAGAAAGATTGCGCGAAAACCTTAAGGCGTTCGAGGAGTTGGTCTTTCTGCTTCAATTTGAGGAGCAGGGAATGGTGCTGTTCGCGGAGGCGCCATTGTGCTTCTTGGGAGGCGCGAAGCTTGGATTGTTTGATGGGATCCTCCTCGATTTCACGAGGAAGAACCATTGTTATCGTTGTCGATTTCAAAATCGATTTGGTGGAGAAAAAAATAGAAAAAGAACCTAGAAAGCCTCGAACTCGGGGGTCTGGAAGTGAAATTGAGAGAAACACTGAATTGATAACACTTTCTTGTGGTGGAATTCGTTGAAAATTATCAAGAAATTGGAGGCAACAAAGGTGTGGTGTGTGAGGTTTGGCACTCAAGGTGTCTTGTGTCTTTTGCCTCCGCGATTCAAATTGAATGGACTAACCGTTGGGACTTGGGGCTGGGGTTTTATATTAATCAAAAAAGATTTTTCTTTCTTTATGAACTTATTTTTGATCGTTTTTTGAACTTTTAAATAGGGCCTTAATCCACACTTATGTTATTGGGTTGGTCGCAACAAGGCCCAATGGATTTTTTTTTGTCATGCCCAATGGATGAATTTTGAGGGAAATGGTAAATACACCCCACACTTTTTAGACATACACCCCACTTAATGCTGAAATTTCAAAAATACCCTCAAAATTCTCGTGCATTCCGGAAACTGGAGTTTCCGGAATGCAATTTTACATTCCGGAAACTGGATCCAAAATTGCATTCCAGAAACTGGAGTTTCCGAAATATAAATTGTATAGAAACTGGAGTTTCCGGAATACAAATTTGCATTCCGGAAACTAGACCCCACAATTCAAAAAATTTGCATTCCGGAAACTCCAGTTTCCGGAATATAGGTAAAAATGGAGGGTATTTTAGAAATTTCCATAGTTAAGTGGGGTGTATGGCTAATTTTTTGTGGTGTATATACCAATTCCCAATTTTGATCGCAAGAGCAGACCTTCCACACTTCTAATGGTGGGCTTGAGTTATGGGAGGGAATTGCTAAATACACCAATAAAATTGGACATACACCCCACTTTAAAACAGAAAATTATTATTATACCCTCATCGATTTGGTTTTTTTTTTTTTAATTTTGCGTCTTTACCGGAAACTGAGTTTCCGGAATGCATTTTTACATTGTATTCCGGAAACTTCAGAATACAAATTTGTATTCCGGAAACTCCAGTTTTTGGAAAAAAAAATGTGATTTCGGGATCAGAAGAAGCAAAACGCGATATTAAAAAGGGATAATTTTGAAATTTTCATATTAATGTAGGGTGAATGACAATTATTATGGGGTGTATTTACCAATTCCCTATGGGAGCAGACCCTAAAGAACCAAGGCCCAAAAATATAGTGGACCTGACACGGGCTTCTAGTTGGTCTGTAGTTCAAAATTCGTCAACTTTATCCTGTAATAATTGCTATTTTTCACATAAATAAAAGAAACACTGATTACATTATAGGAACTGCACGAATTGAACATACCTTGCTTTAATTTTAGTGTTTTTTCATGGTGGGATGGTTCTTTTTTTAAAATATTTTTTCACCATTATTCAATTAAAAATGGACAATAATTTGTTTCGTATCATTAGGCATTTCCGATAAAAAAATAATTGCAGTTGCGAACATTTCTTAGTTTTCAACTTTATTGTTTATTTCTTGGATAACCTTCTGTTTGATAGAATGGGACTAAATCACTGTTAGAACATTCTGTTCAGAAAATGAATTACTTTGTGTCATTTCACTAGCTAGCAAGTTAAGAGCAAAATGGAAGCAGGGGAATATTGTACTAATTCCCTGGAGGTTTGTTCTCCCTTTCAAAATCTTAATGATTTGGAATTTCCATCATTTCTTTTGCGAAACCTTTTCGTTGTTAGTCACTGCACTAACAAAGTAAAAGAATCTCCCAGTCCCAGCTAGCACAGGCGTTTCACACATGGCAACAATATGTTGGACAAATGCATCGTCATTTCCACATCAATCTCCATACTATTATTTCAATTTCAACAATAATCACTAATCTCTTGTAATTATTCCCTCCATTCCAACTTAAATCCTCCACTAATTCAACAAATAATTATTTGCAAAGAAAGAAATCAATGACATCTGGGACCCCCCAAAAAGAGCATTTGGGAATTAATATATCAAAAGTACACTGTTGATAAGGTCGTGCGTATAATAGCTTCAATTGGAAAAAAGGTCTTTGTTGACCCAAAAAAAAAAGAAAAAAAAAGAAAAAAGGTCTTTGTATATTATTGAATTGAATTAATGGAATGGATGATTAATGAGATATCATGAGACCGGCCTTTGGAAAGCTTCTCAAGGCAAGCTAGGTTTGCCTTTATAGAATTCCTTTTTTCCCTAAAGTGACAACAAAACATAATGGATCTTTCATGACTTGGATTGTGAAAGTTAATTGATTTGGCTATAAACATCATCATTAGACACTTGTGTTGGTTTTGGTAGATAAAGCATATACAAAGAACATAAGGATTACCATAATTAATAAATATAATAAAAAATTGAATATGATCCTCTTCAATCTTATTGACCGTGATTTGTCTATATATACATGCCCAAATTGTCCGCAGCAGCAATCTAGGACATTCTTTGCATGTCACGTTATAGCATTACATATGTACAGTAGCTAGAAGTATCTATGGGCATAGAGTAGCACATTGTATACCATCACGCTGAAAATGAAAGAAAACGATCCAGAATCATTTGTTGAATGGAGTTAATGGACCTCTATACCTACACGTTCTATCCTTAGCAAAACATGCAAATACCAATCCGCCAATGGCACGTTAATTCAGAAAACGATAACCATTGTTCAACTTTTAAGTAAGAATTTTTGGGTTCTTTCTATAGGATATCGATGACGTAGATATATATTTTTCATATGACAGTTTAATATCCTACCAAATACGCCATGCAGTGTGCGATATCATATATATGATTTTGATGAACTGGGCCATGTAGCCTATAGCATCCTTGTACTTATATAATGGGAGTTGGATTATTGGTCCACAATTAAGTTTGCAAACCACTGCTCACGCATATAGTTTTTAGCGTTAATGGCGTCAATGACATATGGAAAAAAAAAACACGTAAATGTGGTCGGGTTTGGGTTTCCTTTCTTGGTATCCGAACTCGACCAAATATGTCACTAAACTATACACTAATTATAATTAGTATTAATATAAGCCACAGAAACAAAATAATAAAATTTTAGCCGCCTTTCTCTCTCAACCTTTCCTCTACTCCTCTCTTCCTTCTTCCTCATCCACCGGAGGGGGTGGTTTTGGGTCATTTTTTGGTCTGAAATCACCCATCTATTTCGTTTTTTTCTCTTTTTATCTAAATAAGTGATTTTTTAACATAGATCTGGTTTTCTTTCGTGTTTCGTCGTCTGCGTGTGGCGGTGTTTTGATTGTCGTCTTGGTGCGGCCGGCGTCATTTGGTTTCCCGTCTTGTTGCGGTGTCTATTTGATTTAGATTGACAGATCAGCTTCGATCCATTACAAATTCAATCAAGACTTGGGCGTCGACGTTACAGATCCGGAGGCATGGGTACTCCGATCACTTTGATTTTGTCACATTTGTAGGTATTTTGCCATGTTATGCTATTAACTTGGGTACTGTAAATTTGTTCGCAGATTCATCCTTTTCAGTTTTTAGCAATGTTGAATTTGTGTTGTTATCAATGTATTTTATCAATTTGAATGAACGAATATCTTTTTTAGTCAAAAAAAAATAAAAAAATTTTAAATCTAGCAATGCAACATTGTAGTTTGCCAATTTGGCCTTTGGACTATATTACAATTTAATTTATAAATATCCGAATGCATAAATCAATGTCCAATCACTACAAGAAATGTTGCATTTACCTACGCAAATTTACCGAGGGCCATGTGGCCGTAGGTAAAGAGAGGAGAGAGAGAAATTTGAATTTTAAAGTTACCTACGACTAAGGCCATAGGTAATTATTATTTTTTAAATAAAAAAAACGTAAATGCATTTACAGAGAGCCAAAGTCGTAGGTAACTTTCTTTTTGTTAGAGACGACCATAAACCATAGGTAAATAAAAGACAAAAAATGGTACCTACGGCTTGAAGTCGTAGGTAAGCTATCTACGGCCATGTGGCCGTCGCTAATTTTAAAAGTCGTAGATAACCCTTAGTTTCGTGCCCCACGCTGCTGTCTCTCTATTATCTCCTTCTTTCCTTTTCTTTGTTTCGATGAACCTCCTTCTTTCCTTTTCATACCCAAGAATTGAACCCTCTCTCTCTCTATTCTCTCCTTTTCATCTCTCTCAGTCCAGCCACATCGCCGCCGCCGGCCACCATGGAGCTCGTCCCCAACCATGAACCTCCGTCGTGCCCTCAATCGAACCGTTCTCCTACCATAAGCAACGAGCCCTCTCTCCATGCTCTTCTCCCTGTTCTCTATTGGCCCAAACGAAATCGCCGCCACTGTCGTTCCTTGGCCACCACCTCCATCGTCGTTCCTCGTCCCCCACCACCTCCATCGTCGTTCCTCGTCCCCCACCACTGTCTCTCTTTCTCCATTTCTCAGTTCGGTTCGTCTCTCTTTGAAGCAAAAACTAGCCCCACCCCTTTCCCTGCCGCGAAAAACAGATCCGCCGCCGCCCCACTGCCTTGCCCAGCCGTGCGCCACCTCGGTTTGTCCTCCACCGCGAAAAACAGATATGCCGGAACCACTTGGTCGCCCCCAACCCCAAGCCTACTGTTCGCTCCACTGTAGGTATATATATAAAATAGTTTGCATTTTGATTTTCTTATGTTCATTGGTCATTTTAGATGTATTGTTTTGTTGATGTATATTGTGATTACTGTGTGGATTTTGTGTCCTTGATTGAGCGTTTGTAAATTTGATTTTGGATGAACTTCAATTTTATAAAATTGACTTTGCTAAATGATAGTTCGGAATGAAGTGATTTATAGGTGGAAATTTGTATCTCGTGAGTAAGTCTATAGTAAAATTTAGATTGATCTAGTTTTGGAAGAAATTTTGTTTCTCTGCTAGAGTTGATTGGTTAGGGTTTTGGATCAGATCAATTGTTTTGTTTTGTGGGTTTTCTGTTGAAGATGTTTTTCATTTTTTCTGTTGTTGATGGTTTGTTTAGATGTGGGAATCAAAGATGATCCAAGCTGGTGTGGTGCTCGGTTCAAGCTGGTTGGGTAACTTCTCTGGCTTTTGGAGTAATTATACCGATAAATTGTTTTAATTTCTTTTTAACTCCTCTTCTCTGCCTATGCATATTTTCTGTTATAATCTCTCATATACACTTTGGATTGTCTTAGGTTAGTTACTCTGTCTGTCTTTATTGAATTGTAATGGACTTGGGTGTTGTAGACTGATCAGCATGTGCAAAAGGAGATTATAAATCAAAGGTCCTTGGCTTTATAATATATATGGTATGCATCGTTTTCCCATGAGGTCTGCATAATGGTTTTATAGAATATGGTATGGTATGTAGGGCTTTTATAACTTGGGTGATGCTCAGGTTGTGGGTATTTTTTTATTTAATTTAAAAACTAATTTTGTGCTTCTGCAATGATTATTATTATTGTACCTTTGTTGAATTTTCTTTGTCAACCTAAGGGTTAGAAGCTTAGATCTTCACATTGTAACTCTAGAATTGAAGGATCCCCCTCTTTGCCACTCATTTTGCTTCCAAAATCAAATGTGAAGGATCCCACTCGGTCTTTGCCTCTCTATTTCTCTCGGTCTTTGCCTCTCTATTTCTCTCGGTCTCTGCCTCTCACTGTCTATTTGTCTCACTGTTTCATTGTTGTTATTTTTTATTTTTTTATAGTCCACTGCAGTTGCTTATTCTCACTAATTGTTTTGCATTTGTTTGTTAGGGATTTGGACTGTTTTGGTGCTTGCATTTGTGTTTGTTTGTTAAAACAATCAATTCTAGCTTGGACTGAATTGTGACTCACAACAAGAAAACTCTCAAGGTAAAATAGAGGGAGAAGAATTATTTTCTTTTTAACAAGTTAATTAACATAACATGCATGGTTAATTTTTCTGGTATACTAAGGTGTGATATAGTGTTTTTTCTGCAAGTGTAAGATGTGATATAGTGTTTTTTTATCTTTGTCATTAGTATTCAATTTAATGATTCTTGTTGTGAATATTTTAATTATTTTATTGTTTAATT
Organism: Glycyrrhiza uralensis; assembly: GCA_030159175.1. Classification (NCBI taxonomy): domain Eukaryota; kingdom Viridiplantae; phylum Streptophyta; class Magnoliopsida; order Fabales; family Fabaceae; genus Glycyrrhiza; species Glycyrrhiza uralensis. The sequence continues at coordinate 48,471,558 of BRZY01000005.1, forward strand.
TAATTTCAGATTACAAACTTGGCATCACCGATAGAAGCAAGACAATTTTCTCCCGTTAATCATGAATCTTGGAGTTAGGGATCATTAAGATATCTATTTTACTTTTTTATATTTAAGGACTTACTATGTAGTTTTTTAGATACTGACTCTTAAAGACGGGTATTAGATAGTTTTTTAGTTTATTTTGTATTTCAGTTGACATTTTATTGTATTTAACTTAAACAACATTGGTTTAATATAAATATATATTATTAATTTTGCTTTTTCAATTAGTGTCTTTATTTTAATAGAAGTACCATATTAATAAGTAAAATTAAAATTATTAATTATTGAATAATAATTAACTAATTATAAAATAAATAAATAAATAACTAAATAACTAAATAAATTTAATAAAAGGAATAACTAATTAGTTTAATATAATTATAAAATAAAGATAATTTAAAAATATAAATAAAAAAGCTACGTAGGTAATTACCTATAGTTTTTGGTCGTAGGTAACTACCTACGGTTTTTTAAAGAAAACCCTCGCTAAAAAGTTGCAACGAGCAATATACCTACCGAATTCAAGCCGTCTGTCAGCCGTAGGTAACTTTCCGTTACCTACAGCTTTTTGCTTCTACCTACAGCTTTTGGCCTTGGCTAATGAGCGAATTTCTTGTAGTGAATTTTGAATATTTAAGTTAAAAAATTTGACTAGAGATAAAAAAATTGCTCAAAAACTTGACAAAACCCAGAAAAACTAAGTGTGTTGTTTGGATTATCATTTAAAACACATCCCAATGTCATTCAACCTAGAAGTAACACTATCTTTCTTTTTACAAACCATGTCTGAGAGAGAGAGAGAACAGAAAAACAAACACACTCTAACACAACTCAATAATGGTTGATCCACGTCCATTCTAGCCCACACAACAACCTAGTCACCCACCCAGCCCACCGTCTGCACACAGAGGTGGCCCTCAGGGTGGACAAGTCCTTTTTAGAGGGGAGCACCAATTTTTTTTTTACTAAGTATATATATTAAGCAATTAGCCCATAATGGAAGATCTTAGCAGTATTAGGGGTGGCAGAACGGGTTATGCCCGTCGGGTCGGCCCATTTAACTCGTATGGTGAGGCGGGTTGGGGTTCTCAACCCACCAACCCGTTTTGACCCACCCCGCATAACTCGCTAAGAAGGTCGGCCGAGAACGGAGCGGGGGTGAGTTGGCCTGTCGGGTTGCTATTTTATTTTTAAAATCAATTTTTTCTTACTTTTTAGTATTTTTCTATTTTTTTAAATGTTTTTGACGAGCCAACCCGCCTATCTATATACTTTTTTTGTTGATTTTTTTTCTATTTTTAAAGGGTTTTAATTGATGACGGACCAACCCGTCCCCATGCTTTCGTTGTTCGTGAAGGGTGGTCGATGAAGAAAAATGTCATTGTTTTGTACCATAGTTCCAAGCACACAGACGCTCCCATGATCTGTTTTTCACAATTCCAAACCGAGGCATCATTAGATACATCGTGCAATTGTGAAGCAGACAAAGGGAAAAAGTTTTGGAGAATATTCACACACGTGAAAGACAAATTGGAAGGTGGTATATATAATTAATTACCAATATTTCATTTAATGAACCGCTAAGAAAGTTCAATATGTTTCTTTCAACTATGTGTGATGATTGTGTAGGGTACTTGATTGCTTAGAAATTCATAACCCAATAGAGATCTTATTCTTATTTTTGTACCCATTTTTCTTCCTGTTCTTTTGAAGTAAAAAGGCACGAGAGCAAGTGCTTGGGTAACCCACGTAAAGGAGGTGAACTTTTTGTAGCTCGAAAGATTAGCTAGGCGGAATGTTGTAACTTCCTTTGGTTCTTTATGATTGATTAATGAAACAAATAAGTATATAGTATCTTAAGAGTTTATTAATTTAAGCTATTAAATAAAGATTTATAATTTTTATTTCCACCACATCTCTATATATCAAGTAAAAGAAATAATTAACATAAAAGGTGAACATTGAATAAGTAAATATCAAGCACCACCTTATGAAGCATCCTAATAATAATTAAATTTACGTAAGCCTCATTTTATTGAAAACTAACTCACAAAATTTTGGGGAGACATAACTGAATCACAGCACTTGGTTTGTGCTTTTTAAAGAAAAATATATATTTTAATTAAAAATCTGTTTAAGAATTTTATAATAATCTGATAAAATTTTCAAAACGAATTTTAATAAATGATTGGATCATTCGACCCATATATCTAGAGAACCCAGGAGTTCATGATTGGATCATTCGACTCATTTTTTTTTTTCGAAAAAAAAAACACTTATTTTTTTAACATTTATCTAATATTTTTATCCAATTTTTTTTCTTATTATATCATTTATCTATCATATTTATCATTTATTTCTTTTTTTTATTGTTATTATTATATTTCTCAAGGTGTATAATATCATCTATTTATCTTGAGAGTCGTTTTTCTTCCGTGAAATGCTTGAACAAAGGATCGAAATTAATACTGTTACAAAAATTGACTAAGTGCAATTGAAGCAGAAATTGATCTCACTTATATATCCAACGACAACAATAATATTGTTTTTTATAAGCAAAAAAGTATTATTAAAAAAATAACTAAATTAAAACATACGTTTTGTCCATTTTAACTATTTGAAAGAGAACATAAATTATTTGATGTACAAAAATAACTCTGCTCATATCATTATTGAAATAAAAACAACAACAATATTGCTAACGGCCTTTTCATTTACATCGAAGTTATTTTTCTTTATCTCCTTGTATTGTTGAGACCATATTTAATGAAATGCAATAATCTTTATTATGTAAAAAAGGTTATATCATGATCAAAATACCAAATAAAAACACGATCATCTTTATATATATATATATTAATAAAAAAAATCTTTATATATATATAAGGGACATATCAGGTAAGAGGAGTATTTTATTGCGAGAGATAAAAGGATTAAATGATAATCCTTCGATCAAAATAAACGGTTCAGATATCCCTTGTCATTAAAAACTTCACGTGCCTCTCTTACTTCTATTCACGCGCGCTGATCCTGACTCTCTCTCTCCTCTCGCGTGGACAACCCACTTCTATTGTTTCCCGTCCCTTCTTCTTCTTCTTCCTCCCTTTCTGGTCACCATTATCAACCCCCCTGTTTTAGGCTATCACTCATTCCTTGTGGGATTTTCAGATCTCTCCTTCTCCGTCACTGCCTTCCTTGCAAAGGGCTCAAGCACCTTCTGGGGATATTTAATTATCATGGGATTTTATTAACGACTTGAAATTAATTATCTAAAATAATTTGGATTGCTTTGTTCAGACCTTTCTTCGATTTGTTGATGCTTCTTTGTTCTGCTAGTCATGAAGCAAATTCCACACAAGTTGGATCCCATTTTTTCAGAACATCTCAAAGGACCACGAAGAGACAATATAATCTCCACCAATATTCTCCTTCCATATATATATATACAATCTCATAATTGACTTAAATGAAAATAAAAGAAATCAAATAATTGTATAGAATGGGAAAAGTTTACATATACAATAAAACCCAACACATAGGTCACAATTCTATTGAAAAGAATATAACATTCCTGAAACCAAAAAAAAAAGCTATCGCAGTCCAAGATCACCAACAGTCCTTGTCCGAATAAAAAAAGAGTAACCCATATATGCAGTGTCCAGGTTAACAATTGAAGACTCACACTCACTAACTAGAAACAATCAGATAATCTCATTGAACCCTTTTGAGCATCATTGTGTAAGTGTATTGCATTCTTTACTCTCGATCCATTGCGTTTTTATACGTTTCAGCTGGTTTCAGGAAAACAAAAACAAAAATTGATCTTTTGATAATGGTTTGCATCTTTAAAAATGGATATTACTGTGTGAAACTGAAGAGAGAAGCGGGAGAATAAGCAGAAAGGCGATAGATAGACATGAGTGGGGGTGTCTGAAAGAAAGAGAATCATGTGCAAGGAGTAGAGTGAGGAGGCGCGTGGATGAGAAGAAGAGAGAGAGAGCACCGAACAAGATCAGTGTGCGTGAATAGAAGTAAAAGAGAGGCACATGATGTTTTTAATGACGTGGGATATCTGAACCGTTTATTTTGATCCAAGGGTTATCATTTAATCTTTTTATCTCTCACAATAAAACACTCATCTCATCGGATATGCCCATATATATATATATATGTATGAATAATTCTAAATCTTCCTATCTTTTATTCCTACAAATCCTCCTAATTATTAAATGAAAAAAATATTAAATATTTTTTATATTTTCAAGATATTAATTATATTTTTTTTCTTATTTTATAAAGTAATAAAAAGATATGTATGAGAATTTGTACTAGAATATAGCATTTCTCTATATATATATATATATATATCACGGATTTCCTTTTTTAGTCTAAGGCATAATAGTAGAGCCATGTCGACTGCGCGCACAGCAGACCGTGTGAGAAGACAATTCAATTTTTTGAACAAAAGAAGATAAGAAAATATCACGATAGAAAACAAGATGATAATAATGTAAGGTGTCAACTCTGATATAACCATGCATTTTGGCAGCTTATTGAAATTTGGACTTGTTTTTCATTGAGACAATTGCGATACAGTTGGTTGTACATAGAGCCTTACTCATTTCATTTCAAAACCAGCACGTTAAAGTAGTTTTTGCACAAATGCTGGTATTAGGACAAAATACATACATACATACATACATGTCCCCCTTCAATATTCTCAACGGACACAGTCACATTATACATCCCAAATTACTGAACAAAGAGAAGGATGGAAATTTTTTAAAATAATCAAAGCAAATTAATATTATTATTGTCAAGTTTGATTTAATTCAGTTGAAAGCCACTTCTTCTTGTTCTTGCACCGTGCGTAATAGTTGATTCACAGCAGCCGCAATTTCATCCACAGTGTTCATCTCACACCCGTCCTCTACCTGCTCCAATCAATTCATACACACAAAATTAAGAAAAATAGTTAACTTCTAAAAGAGTTAAATATGTTTTAGTCTAATAAAATAGGTAAATTTCCACTTTTGACCTCTTAATTTTAAAATATTTCATTTTAATCTTTATTTTTTTAAAAAAGTCACCGTCTCTCGTCACATATAGTCCCTCGAAATATCCTCAACATAGGAAATAGGACTACATATGACAAGTGAAACAAAATGCTACATTTTAAAATTAGAGATAAAAAACCAACATTTCCCGATCTAAGACTATGAAAGAAATTTAACCATGTCAAGAATTTCAAAACAGAAATTGAGAAGAAAAAAACAGAAAAAGCAACCAACCTTTACACTAAATGAGTAAAGGGCCATATCGTCGTGAGTGGTAGCATTAAGGTGGAGAATGGCGAGCCTGAGACTCTGTAACCCAACAACGATCTTCATAAGCTGCCCGGTTCGTTTCTTCGACAGTATCTTAAGGTTGGCATGGCTATCAACCATGGTGACTTCAATGTCTGCCACCGCCCACTGTTTCTGCTGATCCTGGTTCATGTTCTGCTCCATCGTGGCTGTGTTGTTGCTCTGAGTCGCACCCGTCGTGTACTGTGGAAACGTGAAGAACTCAGCAAAAGGGGATGAGGAACCGTTATTTAAGCCCACGCCATTCTTGTGTGGTTGGTTGTTCGTTTTCTTTTGCCCCTCCATGGACTGTAAAAGCTGCTCTAGCTCCTTCACGAAATTAATCGCGCCCCCAATAATCGAAGCTTGGTCACCCTGTTTTAATTTCAGCAAACAGAAATTAAGGGAAAAAACAATCGAAGTTATATAATAATTAATTAATTAATTAGTTAGTTGATTGATTGATTACAATTAATTAAAATACAATTGTGATTAGTTGAGAACTCATCTCATGTCACTCTCATGTAATGTCATGCTATTTTGGATTTCTAATTAAGAATGAATTAGAAGGAGCAAAATGGTGACTAACTGACCCTTTGAACATAAGAAGAAGGCATCAAGGATCGGAGCACAGCAAGGTACTCATTCATTTGTTTTCGGCGATTGCGTTCAACTGTAATGTGGGTCATCCTTTGATTCTCTATTTCCTCCTTGTTCTTGGCGCTCTTGGTACGACGTCGTTTGCGACGACCCGCGGTGGCTGCTTCCGCTGTGGAACAAGGAGGAGGAGGGAGATCAACGGTGGTGCAGCCCTCTGGGGTGGTGGAAGAGTGAGAAGAAGAGTCCCAATTTGCATGGAGATTGTTGTGTTCTATGTTGTTGCTGATGATTCCTAGGAGGACCTTCTCTTCTTCTTCTGCTGCTTCTTGGAGACCATAGTTGTGGCCACCACCTCCTCCCACTAAGGAGTACAAGTAATTGTCCTTGTAGCAACCATATGTGAATGGATCTTGTGGGAAAACCACAGCCTCCAATGCCATTTAATTATAAATTTGTGACTTACCAACTAAAATAGAAGAAAGCTCTCTTGTGAGTCTCGAACACAGATTAGTCCAGACCAGACCAGGTGAAAACCAAAAAAGAAAAGCTTAGCTATCACAAAGGAGGCACAGAGAGCAGGGGTAGGAAAAGGTTAGTGTTGAGTTGAGAGAAAGAGGACTTAGGTGAAGGTTAATTACTAGTGGCAGGGAATAGTTTGGACAGAGAGAAAGAAATGAGCTTGACCGACCCTGCTGGCAAAAGAGCCCCAAACAGAATTAACCACTAATATACATTCCCGAAAGACCAAACAAACAGGCCCTTTTATCATCACCCTTGTGAAGAAAGCTTTAGCTTCCTGCCTTTTAAAGATGATTTTTTTTCCTTCAAAGTTTCAATCAAGCAAACACAAACAAAAAGCTACAGCCTATGCTGCACGTGAGGTTTTGTTGTTGTTGTAGACCACTTCCCTTGACCAAACAAACTCAGCCACAGAGGGGAACACAGACAGATAGATTCTCTTGGCATTTTGTTCATTCCATAATTTGTATTAATTATATTAATATATTAATTATAATAGAGATAAATTAGTGTTTTTGCAATCCTTTCAAAGAATAATGTTTTATAACTCCATATTGCTATGTACTAATTACTATATAACTGCATCATGCAAGTAAAACAACTTAAAAATGGTTGTTGTGTCGGTAGAAGTCTTCAATTGAAATGTTCTATTTCAAACATATTGTGTTAACGGTAATGGTCCACGCACCATCACCGACACCCATGGCACACCCCCCACTTCATTGGGATGGGGTGTGTGATGGGTGGTGGGGTGTCCACCTATTACTGTCATTTGTGTTAATTAGTCATGTTACTATTCACAAAAAATTTTGATGGACTTTTTGTTTTAAAGATATGGACTTATAAGATGGATAATTGTTCATATTAAATTGTACATGGAAAAGAAAAATCTAACTATGGCTGAAAGCAACATAGTAATCTAATTTTGATTGTGCAACAAAAAGATAAGATTGGTTGGCACTTGGCACAAGCCAACATCATAGAGAGAGAAACTATGTCTACGACTATAGGGTATACCATACCATTGCATCATAGACCTGATTCATTATGACCAAAAAAAAAGACCTGATTCATGAAGTGCAGGGTCTCACCCTGAGGACAGTCATCTCCCTCGTTAATATCTACATGTACAGATGTACTCTCCTAATCTTAAGGACAAGATGGTCCTTTAATTATGCATGAGTGTTTACCTTGATTAACATTCCATATGCCATATGCACTTCAGTCTCATATTATTTGGCATTTAATGTAATGCACACTTAAATTAAAAATTATTAATTATACTAATAGTACTAATTATCATGATAAAATAATTTATTGACCAAAATTTTCTTGACAAAAGTGTTGTACTCTACTAGTATTATGTTATACTCTAGTTGTAGATGAAAAGGACTAACTAATGTGTGGTTAATTAAGATGACAATATCTAGAATAAGATAAATCAAACTATTCTAAACATAAATATTAGTATGAAGAGGTGGAAATATAAACAATTGATGGATCCAATTACGTGATGGATCAGCTAGCTGTGGTGGGTCTGTGGTTTCATTTGGTAATGATGTGGTGGGGTAGGAGGAGATGAAAAAGAGAAAGAAGACGAAAAGGTGGAGGATGATTGGGAGATTCAGAGAAGGATCCTTTAACGGAACAAAGAGGGAGAAAAACAGAGACAATATAAAAATAAGGAACAGCAACCAAACAGCCTAGTTCAGGCGTCGGACAAGGTCCAGAGTTCAGAGGAATCCATGTGACCACACAAAGGGCCACTCTGTAATGCATCAACACCATGCTCCTCTCCCTCGGTTTCCCTTCCCGAGGACCCTGTACCCCATTTTACTGTTATTATTTTCAACCAAAGTTTTAAATTGTGATCCCTAATTTTGATTTTGATGGCAACATTATGATTTTTGGAGCCTTAAAAAACGCATTGCAATCATAACTGTGACGGTATCCATCACAGTTATTTGTAATTTTTTATAATTTTAAGAATTACAACGTAATTGGAATTATGGCTGCAATTTAAAATCTTGTTTTCAATCAATTATGTATTTTAATAGGCATGTAAATGTAAATATATACAGATAAATTTTAATATAATATTTAAGAAATTAATATGATAAGATGTTAAAATAACCTCAAATATATTTTTAGTCTAAAAAAAATTGTATTATTTTTATTTATTTTTAATCTTCTCTATGAAAAAACCAAGGTCTCTGGCCATATGTCCACTTTTTACTGTTTTAGTTTTTCTCTCAAAACATTCCTGTTGCAATAAGTATATTTTTTTCATGGACCCGTGGTTAGCATGAGTCCTTAAAGTGAAAAAAAATGATAACGTATCAACCGAGACATTTAAGGTGAAGTGGATTAACTAAGTGTGAGCCACCTCACCATTAATTAACAGAGTGACTAAAAAAATACTACTATAGGGGCAAAAATGGATTAACATTTTTTTAGATATTAAAATAAAAACATTTCTATATTATAGAGACATGAAAGATATTTAAGCATTTGTTTTTTTAAGTACAATGACCTGTTTGGATAAAATGGCTTATTTAAACACTTATGTACATAAACTATTTTTATAAACAAAAAGTAAATGTGATAAAACTGATTTCATATAAGTTGTAAGTTATTTTGATAAACTATTCTCAAAAGATTATATATGAAAATAAACTCAAAACAACTAATGAATCAGTCATAAATATTTTTATAAGCTCTTACAAACACTACCACAATTACTTATATCAGTAAATAAACTCCACATAAGTCAATCCAAACATGTCGCAGATGTTAATGTATGATATATCCCCATTTGATTCTACTTCTTCCGATGACATGCTTTACACAACACGGAATTAATCAACCATTTGACCACATCTCATAATAAGACATTCTCTAGGTTTTCTTCCCATTTTTCTTGGGTTTCTCCCTTCCGCGGAATATCGCTAAAACCATAGTACTTGTTTATTACCATTCTAATGAGATTTCGAGTCATTCCACCAATGTTTATTATAGTTCCGATGCTAATCTTTGATATATATTCGAGAGTACAAAATGATTACTAATATAATAAACAGAAATCCACACCCAACTGGCATTCCCTTGAATGTATCAGAAAAAAATGTAGATTAAGGGATTCGATGACTACTTAAGTTTTAACTATAGAACAACTAGGTTAATTAAGATCTGCTATAGCTAGTAGTATATAAAGAATATAGTTGTATATATACTATATTACTACTAGTTTATTGATACTGTTTTTAGTAATTAGTTGTTATTAGGAGCTTAATTAATTAGAAAATTATTGTCAGTACTGTGCTGAGTATCGTAATTTGCAAGTCAGGGTATCATGTGACCATTATTGTAATATGAACTGAGCCTCTCCTTTCATCAATGATTATGTTAGTACACATAATATTTATGCTTAATTTAATGCAGGATGCATCATAATTTGATAATTATTTGCTAGATAACTACCTTATAATTATTAACTTTCACCAAACTCATTAGTTATGCGTGTGATGATAAACTCATAACTATTTTTATCACTCTGCCCACGCCAACAAAATAGTTCGCAACAGAAAACATTGTCGCGTATGTACACATTATATATCGAAGTATAGAATGACTTTTCATGTTTCCAAATCCATTTCAAAGATCATACATGAATTTATCATCCTGAAAATATATGCCCAGCTTGAAATTATGTCACATGCAACGATTCGTTCAGTACTAATATCTCCTGTGATATATTTATAATGCAATGAGAAATTTATGGTTGAATGTTTTTTTTTTCATGTGGATGCAATGAATTAAAATTAAAATTAATAATATATCATCATTAATGTTTAATTAGTAAAAAGTTACATATAAAAAATCAGATTAAAAGTGAATCAATTAATTATGATGATTAATCAATTAATAATGGGAGACAATATATTCCAACTATGATTAAATTAACATGCTGGCCTATGTAGATTAACGTGTGACGCGTGTATTTGAGTTGTATATATAATTAAGCTAAATTTCGTACTAGTAAAAATAACTTAATATGCATGAAAGTTGTACACACGTATATATAGTTCCCGTTCTATGTGACTGCTAAGAATTTTGTCGTATATTGGAACACACGGCTGCACCTATGGGCCTCACGCCCTCACCTAATGAAAACAAAAAGATAATCCAGATTTGTACTCAATAAACAAGATCAACATGTACCAATTTTGCTTAATTGCATGTGCTTCAACCACAAAACACGCTACCAGCAACTCCAACCGCGTCATCCGGGAACAAGCTGTAACCTATAATTTATAGTACCAATTTGTATAATAATGTATTAAGCAAACTGATTTGGTCAGAGATTTGGGTTTTATTAGTCAAGCTAAATCCCCTGTTGGTTCGTAGCTAGGCTTGTTGACTTGTTTAAGAAACCAAACCTTGTAGGGTACCTCAAATTCTGGAAACCTGCGTTTTGTTTTATGTGCTGTTTTTTTGCTGCACAGATTCTCCTGGCGGATCATGCTTCTATAATAACCTATCCTACCCCAAAAACCATTACTTTCTCAAGTTTCCCACTTCAAGGTTGTTCTTTGTCTGTCATTGGTTATAATAATTATAATACTAACGCGAAGTTCTACAAGATCAATTTGGTTAATATTTTGCTATTTTTCGTTTTAGTATAGTGTGGTATATAGTACATATGTAATTAACTATCGCAAATGTGATTGAATTCCGATACTTTTGACATACAAATATATAGACGAGGCGATGATTGCAGTATTCTTCCATAAGGCCGCATATGGTCAGGAAAAGATAGGGGTTAGGCGTTTATAGCATTATTTAAGCTTGGTACATTATATACCAGGAAAATACGGAAAATATTTATTTTATTCATATTATGTAAAAAATATTGATCATAAAAACTTTTAACTTATTTTAAACATCTTGATTTTGATGTTACTTTAATCATAATTTTGGTGTCACGAATAAGTTTGGCTTGACGGAATATAGTCATATACGAGTTTTTTCGCCTATTAAACCACAAAAGTTTTGTTACCAAAAAAAAAATCACAAAAGTTTAGGGATGGTGGAAGTGTGTTATTACTGACATTACTGACATTAACGATCCTAGTTTTTTTTTTTTTGTTTTGGTCATTGATCCTAGCTAGAAATTTAAAAGGGGAGCTATAATATGTTTTATTGTGTCAAGGGTCAAAGAAAGGACAAATCATTATGTCAAAAAAAAAGAGACAAATCGCTCTTGCATTGCATTGAATCTGTAGCAAGCCTATCTATTGCCCATAAACTTTTTTTTTGGTCAAATTGCCCATAAACTTGAGCTTGGACAAATTACTGCTTTTTTTGGTCCAGCGGCCAAATCGCTGCTAATGCTTCCTTTGTTTGGCCATGTTTGGGCCTGACTCTGTTTCTGGTGTCCGGGACAAGTGTGTTTGCTGGGTTCCAGCCTTTAATGAAATCTACATTTGACAAAAAAAACGAGAACTGCAATATTGACCAAAAAAAAGCGAGGACAACAATAATATTAATTAACATTTACATTAATTTAATATATTTATATTACTTAAAAATTACAAACTCTAATTTAGTAATTTTGCACATTATTTTCTTTCTTCCCCCTTTTTTTTTTGGTCAAAGTTCTTCCCCCTTCCTTATGTGGTTCTTTTTGTTTTATTTTTTTACCACTACATATTTTTTTTTGGGTCAAACATTTTGGTTTGGGTTTTGGTAAATACACTCCTAGATTTTGCCATACACCCCACTTAAATAGTAAAATTTCAAAATTATCCCTTGTTAATATAACGTTTTGGGCCATACACCCCACAATTTCGCATATATTCTAGAAACTGGAGTTTCCGGAATGCAATTTTGTATTCTGGAAACTCCAGTTTCTGGAATGCAATTTTTGAATTCTGGATTTGTATTCCGGAAACTCCAGTCAAATTTGTATTCCGGAAACTCTAATTTTTGAAATATACACAAAACTTAAGGGTATTTTTGGAATTTCAGCATTAATGTGGGGTGTATGGATAAAAGTGTGGGGTGTATCTACCAATTCCCTTTTGGTTTTATGTTAGATTGGTGTTTGGGCCAGATATTGAGCCCATCTAAGGTTTTATAATTGAGCTCTTGTGGGCTTTCGAAAGAGCAGGGCCATTAGTTTAGCTTTTAGATTTTGGCCTGTGTTGTGATAAAAAATAGATTTTGGCCTGTGTTTTTATTGTTTAAAAAACAAAAACTAATAACGGTGATGATGATGAGTGATGATGATAAAATAGAATGAGATCCAGTTTGAAAAAAATAAATAATGATCAGAAAATATAAAAATGAAATACGATAAAAATATTTGTTAGAAATGTCATTCTTTTAACTTAGAAATGTTAATAACAAATAACAAAACCAAAATATTTTATCTTCAAATTCTTGATTGATCCTGCTGCGTACTTATACTCGTGTCATTTGTGTTGTTTTACTTCGATTTTTGCACCAATTTTATTGTTCATGCCAAGTGTGCTCTTTTAATTTTATTCATATGAACTTATTCAATCTAATATTCTTGCTTGGTTAAGTAATGATGTCCTCTTAAATAAACATTGGCGTTACCCCCTCTTTTTTTTTTTTCTATTCTCGTCGCAATTCTAGTTGTGACGTTGTAAATAAAAAGTTAAAAACTATTGTTTAATGCTAAGAAAAATATTGTCAATTTTACAATATTTTTGTTTTGTTCGAAGTCAATTTTACAATATATTATCCACAATAATGTAATATTGTATCCGTTAATGTGATATTTCAAAGCGAAAAGGCAAATACCAGAAAAAAGTTAACAAGTAAAAAAGGACCGTGAATTGACCTATTTATTCCATCAATTGATGTGAAATTGTGAACTTGGTAAATTTAAATCCCATTTAAATATGGATCTACATGTGGACCAATCCATTTAATTCAGGGGAATTGGTATATACACCCTAAAAATTATCCATACACCCCACATTAACCCTTTTTTGCAGAGACATTTACTATCCTATCCTCATCCCTTCCCCTTCCCTTCCCTCTTGCGTTTTAAAAAACAAAACAAAAAACTGTCATACACCCCCTTAAGTTTTCGGAAGAGAACATAAGGCAAAGAAAGAGGAAGAGACAGAGCAAGAAGCAAGAAGGAGAAAGAAGAACAGAAGAAGAAAAAGGAAGCAGGAGGAAGAAGAGTACCAGTACCCCCCACCGCCGCCTCGGTCGTCTTCTCCGTCGAGGTAAGAATGTGGTTCAATCGTTTTGGTTCTCGGAAACTCGAGTTTCCGGTATGTATAAAAACCATGTGTTTTATATATTATTTTTACTTTTGTTATATCCCGTAATTTTTATATATTCCCTAATATTTATATATTTATATAAAAACAATTTTTATATGTTTTTTTTAATTTAATTTACTGTTGAAAAATTAAAATTATTTTCAAATGACTAAAATAAAATAAATAAATTGTAATTGTTTATATATGTAGATGTAGATATATATAAAAATCATGTTTTTATATTTTTTTTACTTTTGTTATGTAGATGAGACATGAAAAACTATTCATAAAGCACTCCACACTACCTAAAAATTTAATAAGAAATATATATCTCTGTAGTCATGAACTCATCAGTACAATCAAATTTTTTTATCGGTAGAGGGAATACATCAACACCTTATGTGGGTATTTCCCCGTCACTTGATATTTCATCTCCCTCACACATACCCTTATCCATTTGCATGTACTGAAAAATACAATTGTTTGTACCATAATTTAAATTAAAAAATATATAAATATTGTTTATGTTTTCTTTCCTGCTGATACAAAAAAAAAAACTTAGTTTTTATATATTTCGAAAACTGGAGTTTCCGGAATATATAAAAATCCAATTTTTATATAGTCCGGAAACTGGAGTTTCCGGGAACACTTACGTTTTGGAAAAAATGGAAAAGATGGTGGTTACCTACCTTCTTCTCCTTCTCTCACGGTGGCGGACTTCCTTCTTCTCCTTCTTCCAACTTTGGGCAAGCTTCCTTCCTTCCTTCTCTCAAGGTTGTCTTCGAGTGTGTTGTGTAAGTTAGACGGTTAGAGAGTGGGGTGTATGGGTTTTGAGAGGGAAGAGGAATGAAGAAGAGATGAGGGTAGTATAGTAAATGTAAGTCCAAAAAAGGGTTAATGTGGGGTGTATCGATAATTTTTTGGGTGTATATATCAATTCCCTTAATTCAGCCTTTTGTGGGCCTGATGCAGAATGCACTAGACTAGTTTGGAATTTGGATACCCATCTCTACGGGAATTGTTAAATACAATCCTGTTTTTAGTTATATACCCTACTTTATTCCTTTTTTAAATTTAAGAAAATTCCTAAACTATGTCTTCCTCATAAAAATACTCATCCTCCATGACCAAATGATGGAAGTCCCTGTTTTCTACTGTGGTGTCTACTAACTTTTTGCATTCTCTTCAATTTTTCAACCTTTTTTTTTGCTAAAAAATATCATATGAACTTATCTTGCATACTTCACCACTTTTTTCCACAATAATTACAAGATTTGAATCTTTATAGTATATCCTCATATAAACAACTCTAAGTTCCTCACCACTAATCCAATAGTTTAATTTGGAATTTTGCGTAGGGGAAGTTCCATTGTGCGACGGAAATCGATATTTAAGTGTGAATGGTGTTTTTCAATTGAAACCACACACAAGAAACCGTTTTTTCTACAAAATTCAAAGTGTTGAATTGCTTTGGTGATGGGGACTGAAAAAGACATGAAAATTAGATAAGCAGCGCGAGCTGCACTAATCACAGATAAATATTGGATTAGTTTTGTTTGATAACTTGCTGGCTTCAATTTGATCACTCCATCTCTTTCTTTCTTTTTCCCTTTGAAAATTAAAATCCCGGCCCCTACCCCAATAAAAAATGATGTGTCTCGACCTAATGCAAGGGTAATCATTGGTCTATAATCAGTATTTGTATAGTTAGTTTGACATTTTCTCTGGGTTTTTTTTTGGTCAAGTCATTTTCTCTGGTTAGGCTCTGTGTGTATGTAACAAATAAAGCGACCAAGTACTCTGGCCCAAGAATTCAGAAATATTATATTATCCTTTCGTTATGCACAATATAGCCATTTGTATGCTTCTCAGACTCTATCCAGTTTATGGTGAACAAAACCGATAGCGTCACACTAAATATAAATTAAACAATGTAACTAGTAGACGGGTCGTAAAATCCCCATTTTTCCTTTCCTGAAACAAATTTGTTAAAGCTTTAATTTTAAAAAATAAAATAAAATCTTTGTAGTATGATGATAGTATCGTTTGTAATGGATCATTTTATAAAAAAAAAAATATTTCTTTTAAAAAAAATCACTTTTAATAATTTTTTATCTGTTTGAATTGTGATGGGTCTTGCACTGTGGATTCTACCCCTGATACCCGAGTTTGAAACTTCTCTCTTGGAAAAAATAATATATAACTCTTTTCCCAAATAAATAATGATCACTCGGGGTATGTATATTCATATTCATAAATAAATAAATCACAGTGCATCCTGTTTGTGGGTAAACTTAATGGTTGTTTTGAACTTCCGATAACGCAAACGGACACGGAGGTTCTGTCAAATGAGAAAGAACCGGCTATAAGTTGTAACGTGACGTGCGTCCCTACTCCAAAAGTCAAAACCCAAGCTTTGGTTTGTTTGGTTGGGAGAGAGGGTTTGGCGAGAAAAGGAAGAGTGTGCTAAACTTTTTATTTTTAAATTAAAAAACTTATAAGAATAACCAAGTTTATTTATTTTTTTTTATATATAAAGAATAACTAAGTTATTATGAACAATAAAACATAAAAATTATGTATCTCATGATCATTCCTATTCCATTAATTTTTAATACTTTCTAAACAAGACAAATATTATTTGGTGGCTTCTAAGGTGAGGGGACAGTGATAACCATTGGATATAATAATATTTAAATGAATGGATGAGATTGATTGAAATAACTGGTTAGTTACCTGTTATAAAAGGTGTATAGTGAAATCTCAAATCAACCCCAATGAAATCGATTATTACAAAGATATTGAGTAAATCTCCCAATATTTGTTTGACATGAATCAAAGTTCCTCTCAACTATCTGATTAGTCATCGTAATTTTTATTCGAAAGCAACAGTCACAAGAAAAATTAAATGAATTCAAACTAAAAAGATCAAATACAAATTAGCCCAAAAAAGGTTGTTTCAAATTTGTGAGCCATTGTTGGATAATTAATAACAACGAGAGAATAACAAGCAAAGATTTATAGAGAGGATGAAAGCAAAGCACAATCATATCATCATGCGTTTCTTCTTCCTCGAGTTCCTGAATGGCATCACAGTAAAACACGGTAGTAATCACATAACTGAAAAACGCCACCAACCTATAGTTAACAAATCACAAGATTCACAACCGTCTACACAATAAACTCATGAGTAGTAAATGATTGATGGAAGAAATGATTGACAACTATCACTTTAGTAACCTTCAACTCCAATTCCATACAACAACCCCCATCTCTAAACTAGGAATCGTGTTCTTTAATTCCAAAATTAGACGCATGAACATCAAATATATTAGAAACTCATCCAAATGACCAAATATCAACTTTTAGTAATCAATTATTGCATTAAAAAGGAAACTCCCGTCTAAGTGTTTGACCCATCCTTTTTCTCTCTAGAGAATAATTTTTTTTTTAAAAAAGGGAAAAGAATCGAGGAGAGATTTAAAAAAAAAAAACACCAACAGAATGGAAAGTTTATATCTTTCTCATTGCAAGCCCCCATCCCTCGCATCAGACCCGGATCGCCTCCCAGCCCAGCCTCTCCTCAGCGGCAGACCACCAGGCCGAGTCCCAGCACCGCCGTTAGGTGCATCTCCGCAACCAACCCGATCGCCAGAATTAAGAACCGCAACTCGCCACTCGAGCGACGCGAAGGACGAGGCGAGCAGAATAGCATAGACGAAGATGGCGACAGATCTAACGGTGGTAGGGGTGCTGTGGAGGGAGGAGAGGGTGGCTTGGATGGCGGAGACGGTGGCGGCGAGGGAGAGGGGTATGGAGGGGAGGGAGAAAAGGACCCTGCTGCGGAGGAAGGAAACAAATGGTGTGGCTGGAGATTGCAGAACACCACCTTGTTCTTCCCCACAACTCTCACTGACTCCACCAGGATCTTCACTGGCTAAAGATGACAACATCGAATAGGGGTAGACTGGTGGAGAACATCAACTTGCTGTGTTGTTGAAACAATTCCCAGGAACCAGTGATAGTGTTGATATTTTTCTGTGGACTATTTTGCAATTTTGTCAATTTTTTCATATTTGACATTATACAAGTTAATATTACATAACTGACCCCGTGTAACCTACTATGCCCGGTAAATTGGCTCCCTCACCGGTGAGGGCCTTGCAAGCCCCTCACCTTAGAAGCCACCATATTATTTACTTAAAATAAAAAGATTAATCCTCTCTCGAAATCCTTCCATCCAAACCGAAAGGCAAGTCCATGGGGACTCTTTCAAAACACAAAAACGATAATAATAAAACCACAGACAGATCCAATTCTAAATAAGTCGAACAACAATTCAACTATTCCCTGACACAACACTCTCGCAGCTCATCCCAACCAACAACACTGTCAGTGATTTGCTTTTGCCTTGCCTTTTAGTAACAAGCAAATCATTAATGATCAGAGGGAATTGAAGAAGGAAAAAAAAAAACAGAAGAGAAAACAACAAGGGAGAGTAATATGTACGGTATATTATTAATTAGGATTAGAAACAGAAACTTCTAAAATCCTTTGCTTGCTGTGGCAGCAACTGCAATGAAACCCACCCGTAACAGTACCACCGATCTCCCACTCAAACCACACTGGAATTTTGATATCCATGGCCCTCTCTGCTTCCTCCTCCTTCTTATTTTCATCCTCTTCACGCCGCCGGCAACGGCGCAGCTACCAAACACGTTGCCGCCACCACCGGCGAACAAGATCCCGAGGCTGAAATTCGACAAATCGATGGCCATCGTACTGGTGATCCTTGTCGTCGTGTTCTTCATCCTTGGCTTCCTCTCCGTCTACACTCGCCAGTGCACTGAGCGTAGATTGAGAGGGAGGCTCGACCTCACAATCCCCATCGGCGGCGGAAGCCACCACCGGCGACATCGTGGCCTCGACCGCGACGTCATCGACACGTTCCCGACCTTCGTCTACTCCGCCGTGAAGGGAATCAAGATCGGTAGGGCCACGCTGGAATGCGCCGTGTGCCTCAACGAGTTCCAAGGCGACGAAACGCTGCGTTTGATCCCAAACTGTAGCCACGTGTTCCACGCCGAGTGCATCGACGCCTGGCTCGTCAATCACTACACCTGCCCCGTTTGTCGTGCCAACCTCTTCCCAAGACCCGGAGAAAACTCCTTCGTCCAAATCCAAATCCCGGATCCGGATGGTAGCGGATACAGATCCGAGTCGAATGATCCTACACGACACGATATTGCACAGGCCGATGGAGACAACGGTTTAGGGACAGCTTTGGGTACTTCTCCTTCTCCTTCTCCCAAGGGGAATTATTCAGTTTCGGTTACTCCGAACCTGCCGGTTCGGTCGAGGTCAACGGGATTTAGAATAGCGAACTGGTTTCCGCGGTCGCACTCGACGGGTCACTCACTTGTGGAGAACTACGAGCGGTTCACGTTGAGGTTGCCGGAGGAGGTGCGGAACAGGCTGGTGGGGGGGACCACGCTGAGCCGAACCACGAGTAGTGGTGTGGCTTTCACGCGCGAGGGGAGTGGGAGGCGCGGTTACAGGACGAGGAGTGTGGGCGCTACTGGGAGGAGTTATGAGTGGTTCAACAGGCCGGACCGGCGGGGATTCTCTTGGACACCGCCGTTTGTGAGGAGGGCCGGTTCGACCCGGTCGCCGAATAAGGGTTTTGCGGAACCTAACAAGGTGCCGGCGGTGACAATTGATGACGTGGGTGAACGATCCTCAGATCGCCTATTTGCAGGTAATAATCTGGATTAGATGGATGGTTAGGTTAGCTGGATAGAAAACAAAATAGATTTTAGTTTCACACTGGGTTTTACATTTAGCAAATAGAGAGACACATTTTCTTTTATTTATATTTATATTGTTTTAGAATTTGGCGGGGGTTTTGTAAGTATTCTGGGTGGAACAAAAGAGATGGAATTTGTGCGATTCGTCTTTTTATCCGTTTGATGTAAACTTAACTCTTGATTACCCAAAAAAAAAAAACACTTCAATAGGTTGATAAGATTTGTTTTGAGAAATTACAGGATGTCATTATGCCTATGCCATCTTTTTCATTCATTACTTGTATCGTTTTTGTGGGTTAGCATTTGTTTTAGAATTTAACTGTTGTACTTGTAATGGTTTAATTAATTGTGGCCTGCACACATTCAACTGTTGTAATGGTTTCATAAGCTGAACCGTCTCTCTGATCCTTAGATCCGGATTGTCTAAAGTTATGGAACCCAACAGTCACTGCAGTCACTAAAATCTCCACCATTCACCTCATCTAATGGTCCATATTATACCTCATATATACACCGTAAAATACACGCGTTCGAGCGAAGAATTTTGGCCCAAAACAGCAAAACAGTACCAGCAGTTGCGGAAGAAAAACCAGCTTAAACTTCAAAACATTCAAAGAAAAAAAAAACCACTCTTCCAAGAAATAGTAATAGTAATTAGTAATGGAAATAATGTAGTTGAGACTTGAAACCCAAAGCCAAGAGACACTGTTCAAAACCCAATGTGAGGCACAGTGCTTGGAGATGCAGAAACGAATGAGATTTAACACAAAGAAGAAACATTTCAATGAAGGGATAGATAACCCAACTGCAAAATAATTGGTCACAGAAAGTAGGGAAATGTTGGTTATTAGATTAGATAAAGAAGTTGGATCAAACCCAAAAATAGTTCATATAGATAGGAGGAGCAAGGAGGATACCCAAAAGGCAGAACCCATGGTTGCATTATTTTGGGTCTTTGCTCTTCGCTTCAATTTTTGTAAAAGAGAACCCCATTATCAAAGGGTTGCAGAGTCTTTAGCATATTGGTTCAAAAAAGGGAAGGGGAGGGATTTTAATGGAGTGAAGGGGAGGAGAAGGGGAGGGAGGGGAAGGATTTAATCAGATGTTAAGTTTGGTTGAGAGGAAGGGAGGGGAGGGATTTTAATGGAAGAAAATATCTAATTTATATTTTATGTTCTTATAAGCTTTTTTGTTAGTTTTTAAATAGGGTTATTTAAGTCAATATTTTAAAATTCCTTCAAATCCCTCCATTATTGGAGGGGAGCCAAACTCAAGTGAGGAAGAATTTTGCTCTCCTCCCTTTCCCTCCCCTCCCCTCCCCTCCAAAAAATTAAACCAAACATAAAATTTTTAAAATAATCCCTCCCCTCCCCTCCCCTCCCCTCCCCTCCATTCCCCTCCAACCAAACAGGGGTTTAGGCTTTGCGCCAAACTTCTCTGAAACGTGTGTATTTTATTGTTTATAATGAGATATAATATGGGCAGTTAGATGAGATGAATGGTGGAGATATTATTGACTGCAGTGACTGTTGGGTGTCATGACTTTAGACAATCCGGATCCCTAATCCTTAGGTACCTACCTTCACCGTTTATTTTTTAAAAAATGTTATATCCTCCAAAAAATCTTCTTATTACTTTATAAAGTAGAAAGAGAATACAATTAATATCTTAAAAATATAAAAAATATTTAATACTTTCTCTATTTAATAATTAAAAAAATTTATAAAAATAAAATGTAAGAAGATTTAGAATTATTCTTATTTTTTTACTAAATAGAAATCATTCTCATACATTTATCAATAAATCTTTTAAGCTTGCCATTTGTTAATATCTGAATCAGTACCCGTCAAATTTTAGGATTGAATGATTTGTGCTTCATATGGCCACAATTGATCATTTGTAATTTACAATAGCCTTTAAGGTCTGATTGCTTTATGAAATCATTTTCAAAGAAATCTAAACTCTTTAAATCACCAATGGCGTATATTAGGCATTTGAATCATATTCTTTCACCAACTATGAGGATAAGATTAAATCATATTATAATAAAAAATAAAGAAGTGTTTTTTGGTGATTAATAATATAGAAGTTTTAGTACTTTTGAATTTTGACTTGTTATTTTATACAAACATAATGCTAATTGTTACGAATTTGAATTCTGGCAAATAATATGAACCATCGTTACATGTTTTCCACCAAATTTTCTTTCATATTTTTTAATTAATATTGTTTTAAATTAAAGGAAAAAAAAAGAGAAAAGATCACTACCTAATTCTCTCCTGCTATTCATGCCACTATGCCAGCTGCAGTTCATAAAAATAGCAGCTCCTTTTGTTAATACAAACTCAGATTGTGCGCTCATCTCAAACATTAATTAATCTTTCCGCCTTTCCCTAAGTACCTAAAACGAAAATTGAGGAGTCCAAAAAAGGGATAAACGGTAAACCCTTTGTCTTTTTTAAAAACTATTGTCGAGCCGGCCAGCTCGTCAAAACCTATCCGTTCAAGAACTGTGATCCAATTTGACCAAAAAAAAAAAAGAACTGTGATCCAAACCAGATATTAATATTGGGAATTTTTAACTACACATGTGTATATTTCTATCCACACATACTTCAATGCGGAACTATTAGTTCTGTATGTATATTTTTTTTTCAAACACATACATGTTGCATAATTAATAATTTCGCACGTTGCAAATCAATGCAAAACTAATAGTTTCACATATTTTTTTTCTAAAAACATACATGATACAGAACTAATAGTTTCACACGTTGTAATTCAATGTGGAACTAATAGTTCCGCAAACATTTTTGATTCGTTACGCAGACTTGTGGAACTATTAGTTGCGCATTGAATTACAACATGCAAAACTAATAATTCTGCATCATGTATGTTTTCAAAAAAAAATACTTGCGGAACTATTAGTTCCGCATTGATTTACAACATGCAGAAATATTAGTTCTGTATTATGTATGCGTTCAAAAAAATATACATGCATAACTAATAATTTTGTACTAAAGTATGTGTGAATAGAATAATATAGGCTTAATTGTATTTTTGGCCCCTCAGTTTTCATATTTGCGCAAATTAGGTCCCCCAGTTTTTAATTGCGCGAATTAGGTCCCCCAGTTTCATTAACTGTTGTAATTGGGTCCCCCCAGTGAACTGACGGAGGGACCCAATTGCAACAGTTAATGAAACTGAGGGACCTAATTCGCACAATTAAAAACTGGGAGACCTAATTCGCGCAAATGTAAAAACTAGGGGGCTAAAAATACAATTAAGCCAATAATATACATGTATAGATAAAAAAAAAAGCCTTAATATTGGACTCAGATGGGTCGAGACCAGTTTGCCAAGCCAATGGGAAAGTCCTAGTCATATTATCAAGCATTGTACCTGCACATAGGCAATTTATTATTAGAAGAAATAAATTTAATATAGAAAATATATGATAATTTCCTTAGTTGAGACTATTTATTAAATGAATAAATGAATAAATATATATTTTATGTTAAGATTAAAATTTAAAAGAAAGAAGCATCTAAGTTAATTTATATCAAGCTCTGCTCTTTGCATATCAATGCAGCAATATTGACTACCTCAAAATAATTAATTTATTATTCATAACCTTTTTATTATATTGGCAATAACAACATTGTCGAACTCGAGACAATACTTGAAATAAAAAAATGAATATTGAATTTCTTACGGATAACTTTACTAAACTCGTTTGATTTGATAAACATATTTTATTTTTACTTTTAAATTTTATTAGTTTTTTTTTTGGTAACAAAAGAGGGCACAAGGCCCTAAATTTTATTAGTTATAATAATAAAAGAGTCGCTTTTATTTATTTATTTATTTTTTATACATGAGCCGCTTTTATTTATTATTCATTTCTAAATATTTTTTTAAAGATAATAAAAAGAACTTTTTATAATTGATTATAGAGAATTAAATAAAATAAAAAGGTGTCACTTTTGTAATAAATCATTAACTTGTTGAACGGTGACAAACATTGTTGAGCAATCCAAACCAGGGTGTTCAACATGCGATTTTTGAAACTGATAATAAGTCCTTGGTTAATCGTTTAAATTCTAGAACAAAAGACCTTATTGAGTTGGGTGATTTGTTAGTTTCTTGTAATAATTTGCTTAGTTTGAATTCTCTTTTCAAGGTTCAATTTCCTGGAAGACAAGCAAATCAAGCTCATCATTCTCTTGCTAGGGTAGCAGCTTCTAGAGCTTGTTCTCATACTACAACTCTTATTCATGATTGTATTTCTTCAATTATTATTAATGAGATGAGCTAAGTTGTTTCTTGTCAAAAAAAAAAAGCAATCCAAACCAATTAAGGCCTTGTTTGGCATAACAACTTATTCTACAGCTTATGGCATAAGCTGTATAAGCTATTTTTATAATCGAAGAAAAAATATGGTAAAACTTATTTCATATAAGTCATAAACTGTTTTGATAAGCTATCATGGGTAGCTTATGAAAAATAAGTCCAAAACAGCTTATGAACCAATCATAAACTATGTTCATAAACTCTACATAAGCCAATCCAAACAAACCCTAAATTGGTCTAGATTGATTTGGATAATCAGTTCAGTGTATTTTAAGTCCTTGCATAACAATTATAATTATTTAACTATCCGACTTTTGACCCCAAAAAAAACTATCCGACTTATCTTTTTATTACTCATTCCGTTTTAAGATAAGTAACATTTTAGTAAAGCAAAAATTCTAAAATAAGTGTCGTTTTAATTTTCAATAAATAAATTATTTCATTCTAATTCTTACAAATGATTACTTAAAAGTGTATTTATAGAAATTGAAAAAGATAATTAAATATATATTAAGATTAATTTGGTAAAATTGTTACTTTCTTTCATTCTTTAATTTTTTTGTTTCTTCTAATCTTTGTGAAAAAACACTTTAGCTACGGAATCACTTCTTCCTTTAATTCTATTTGTGTGTTTGGTTAATATCGTTCCCTAAGACATGATGAATGTACAAGCTACTCTCACAAGCTTCTAATAGACATGCAGCCATATCGTAAAAACAAACACACAATTGGATAATAGAGTCTAAATAATAAATGGAATTATGAAAATTAAAAAGCATAAAAAAATGTTTCATGGACACCCTAATATATATATACACACGCGTATAGTGAGAAATTAAGAAATAGAAAAAGAATGAAATGATATATGCGATAAATATGATTCAAGAAAAGATATGGATAGAAAGATATAAAATGTGTTAGATGAATGATGATTTTTTTGATCAAACAGAAAGGAAAAGAACAACACTAAGGTCTCAATCTAACAATGCCCATCGCATCTGCTAGAATTAACTGAGAGATCTGAGGAGGGCAAGAACTCCAAGCAACAAAGGGAGAATGAAGAGATACACCCCTCTTAGCCAGCCAATCTGCACACTCATTCCCTTCTCTAAGGGTATGATGAAAAACCAAATTCCACTGATACAATCTGAATTTGCAAATTTCCGCTATCAAAGGTGCACAAGGATGAGTTGGAGGAGCACCAGACTCAATCAACTGCAAGGCCATCATTGAGTCAGACTCGCAAATAATGGAACTATAACCTGCTTCCTAAGCCATGTGTAACCCGTGATAGATGCCCAAAAGCTCAGCCTTCATATTAGAGCCAAAACCACAAGAACCCGAAAAACCCGCCAGCCACTGACCATTAGTGTCCCTCATCAAACCTCCATAGCCTGACAATCCCGGATTGCCCAAGGCACTTCCATCCACATTAAGCTTTATGAAGCCATTTGTAGGTGGGATCCAGCGGACCTCTCTAGGAGCATGAACCAAGGAAGCTCTGCCAAAGACCTTAGAGATAGTCCCATAGAGAGAGTAAATCTGATTAACAACATACCAAACTGTCCAAGTTATGTCATTAAAGGTTTCAGAGTTCCTAGCTTTCCAAATAAACCAACACGCAACCAAAAAAAGAATGCCATTAGGAGAAGTAATGTTATTGTGCAACCAAGTCTTATGATCCTGCTCCACAAAACTAAAGTTATGCAGCATTTGGATTTTGTTCCAAATAATTCGAGCCTTGTTACAATTACTAAGAGCATGCATAATTGTTTCCGAGGGATAACCACATCTTGGACAAGATGGGTCATTGGAAAAGTGTCTCACAACCCGCAAGGAATTTGTTGGCAAACTGTCATGAAAGAGCATCCAGAGGAATAATTTCATATTTTCGGGAATTAAAAGTTTCCAAATCCAATTCCAACCCCCAGTATCATAGATCTGGGAATGTCTAGAAATATTCAACCAATGATAAGCACTGCTGGCCGAAAAATTGCCTGAATTAGATGGTCCCCAAATACATAAGTCATCCGATTCAGGGAAGGTTGAGAAATTGCACATCTTTTGCTGAATATCAACTGGAATGACAGTGTAAAGCCTGTTGAAATGCCATCCCTCTTGATCACATATATCTTTAATTTGCAAATTAACATCATTAATGTGAACAAAAGGAATTAAATTGCAAAGATAGTCAATTTCCAACCATTTATCATACCAGAGTGAGACTTCACCCTTCCCAATTCTAACCATATACCCTGGATTTAAGTCCTCGACTGACTTCAAGATTGATTTCCACACATAAGAAGATCCATGAGAAGGTTGTGAATGGAGAATATGACTTCCTTGTAAGTACTTAGCAGAGAAAAGTTGCACCCATAATTTATCTGGTTTACTAATAATCTCCCATACATGTTTGCCAAGAAGAGAAATATTGGCTTCACGGGCAGTGCGAATTCCAAGTCCCCCATTCTTTTTTGGCTGAGTTATGGCCTTCCAACTTACCCAATGACTAGATTTGTTGCCCCAAATGAATTGTCTGACAGAAGCATCAATTTGATCACAAATACCAGAAGGTAGCCAAAGATTCTGCATAGAATAGATAGGTATAGAAGAGATAACAGATTTAGCAAGAGTGATTCTGCCAGCTCTATTAAGAATCTTACTTTTCCAGCCAGCCAACCTGCCATTAATGCTATCTATAATATAATGAAAATCCTTCTTCATCACTCGGCCAGATAAAAGTGGAAATCCAAGATACTTTCCCAGCTTATAAGTGTGCTGAAATTCCACTAAGCAGGAGAATTTAGCAACCTTAGGCCGTGAGATATTTTTAGAAGGAAGAAACTTGGATTTGTGTAAATTAACCTTCAAGCCAGAAGCAAGACAAAATTGAGACATCACTCAAAATATAATTAAGCTGAAATTAAAAAAATGACGTTTATGGACATCATAATAGATAATCTGCGTCTTTGTCCATCCATTATCCACATGTGTGTGTTGAAATGGAAAAAAAAAACTAGGTTCCTTACCCGCGTTTAATTACAAGAGAATGGAAAACGCGGGGAAGCAGGCAATGAATAACCCACGTCAAAATTATATGGTCTAAATTCATTTCATATCCAATCAATTAAGTATTTTTCACAGGTATTACCGAAATAAACGACCTGGTTTTCCATTTTCATGGATAAACAAATGAGAGTATTAGACGTGTTGGAGTGCGAGTGAGATTGGGTCTTAATTTTGACCCCGTTTTGTGCCAAAAAGATATACATATTATAATGGATCCCATTACGGAGGGAGAACAGAACACTCTTTCAACTCATGATCTCCACACCCTTTATATTCTCCTAACTCCCCTCCCTTTCCCTCCCTCCCTCCGTAACACTGCGATGGCCCAGCAAAAGAGGCTAAGAAATCTCACAGACAATCTCAAAGACAAAGCCTCGGTGATCGCAGCTTCCCTTTCAATCAAGCGCCACGTGTCCTCCATCCGCGTCCACGTCCTCCGCGCCACCACCCACGCCCTCCACGCTCCCCCCTCGGAGTCGAGAATCGCCGCCGTCCTCTCCGTCGGCTCCAGCGGGTCCCACCTCCTCCCCCGCGCCTGCATCGACGCCCTCATGGACCGCCTCCACCGCACGCGCAGTGCCGCGGTTGCAATGAAGTGCCTCTTCACCCTCCACAACGTCGTCGTAAAGGGACCCTTCACTCTCAAAGACCAACTTTCCTATTACCCTTCCCACGGTGGCCACAATTTCCTCAACCTTTCCACCTTCCGCGACGACTCGGACTCGGAATCGCTCGAACTCAGTTCGTGGGTTCGTTGGTACGCCGCAGTCATAGAACAGAACTTAACCGTTTCCAGAGTATTAGGTTATTACCTCAATTCTAATTCTAATTCTTCTTCGACGAATAAGAATCAAGAAAGGAAGTGTTTGGTTTTGGGGTTTTCGAATGCTGATTTGTTGTATAAAATTGAAGGGTTGGTTTCTTTTGTGGAGCAAATAAGCCGTGTACCTGATTCGTTGCATCTTCAGAGGAACGAGTTGGTGTATGAGGTTGTGAGATTGGTTGGGGAAGATTATAGAAGTTTGCAGGGTGAGATATTGTTGCGGTTGGAGGAACTTGGGAACAGGATAACGGAGAATGTTGTTGTGGATGTTGGGGAGTTGAACGAGTTGGTGGGGTATTTGAAGAGATTGGAAGAGAGCAAAGAGAATTTGATGCTCTTGTTTGTGAATAGAAGGAAGAATAATGGGTTCTGGGAATTGATTAAGGAGACAAAGATGAAAGGGGTGGAAAAGAAGGGGAAGATAGAAGGGAAATGGCTCACGGTGGTGGTGAATAGTAACTCGGCCGAGTTGACTCGGTCCAGTACTAACCCGTTTCTTGAGCCCGGGATGCAACTGTGTCCGGTCCCACCGTTGAGTTTTGCAACGGTAAGATGACAAATGACAACGGTCACTTTCCGCAAAATGATTCAACAAACAAAGTTGGCCACTTCTTTTCTTTTCTTTCTTTTTTTTTTTTACTTTTTGATTTTTTGATTTTTTTTTCACCCTCGCTTTTGTTGGAGGGGAGAATGTGATGCGCAACTTTTTGTTTGTTGTTGCATTTTTTTTCGTTGGTCTTTTGGAGTGGGGTTTGATGTCTGCTGTTGTGTGCATAATAAAAGTGGAAACATTAGACAGATAATATCATCATGTATATCAAAATAAGTAGAGATTAATTCTGTAACAAAATTTAAAAAGAATAAAGAAAAGATCTTAGGAGAGTTTTGACTTTTGAATACTTTTTTAGGTTCCTTTGTTGTCGTGTATGTAATAGGCTGGCTATGAATTTATATGTTATGAAAAATTAAAGACTTCTATAAGCAGACGTGAGAGACTGATATATAATAGTTATTTAATGAAATAATAAAGTTCAACTTGAATTATCTGACGGATTCTCAGTTTTCAATCGGGTAGAAGCGTGTAAAACATTAAAAGTAACTAGTAATTAAAAATTAAAATAATAAAGTTCAACATGGATTATCTGACTGATTCCCAATTTTCAATTGGGTGGAAGTTAAAAATTAAATTAATTTTTGGAAAAACAAAAAAACGCAAAAAAATCAGATTGTGTAATGTGATTGTGTACCTAGCAGCGACGATGACAGGTCACAGGCGATGGGTTTGATAATTAAGATGATTGTTTGTGGGTGATAGTGTTGGGATGACTGTAAGAGGGTGTGGGGAGAGGTAGGAGTGGAAAGAATAAATAACAGATGGAAAAGGAGGTGTAAAAATGGGGGGAGACAAAGGTATTTTGGTCATTTTCGTACTGCTGAGGAGTGTGGGTAGAAAATGAGTGGTGCATGGAGCAACGATAATTCAAGAAGAGAAGCTGGCCCATTTTTAGTGTTTTTGAAGAGAAACTTTGTTGACAAAAAAAAAAAAGAGTAATTTTGTTTCAACTCCGTGTTAAACTTTGTTTAATGTTGGTTTATCAGAACCATGGTTCTTCTTCTTTTTTTTTTTGGGTGCAATGATCAGAAACATGCTTTTGCTCGAGACCTTGGCTTCCTTAATCTAATTGCTGTAACGGATTCCTTATACAGCTACAGCCATGAATACAAAGTCCCAGCCACCTTGCTATTTTGGGAGAATTATCTCTGAATGCAAGTCCATACTCCCCCTGTTTCTAAATGTTTCCATTTTGTCATGTTAGAAGGGAAGGGAAACAAATCATGTTGCTCATTAGTTAGCTAGCTTTGCTTTATTTCTCCTAACTCTTTCTGGATTGAAGACATTCCCTTCCCACTTGTATTGTTTCTGTCTTTGGCCTCTGATTCCAGAGAGATCTAATGAATCATCCTTTCATTCCTTTGGCGTCAAAAAAAATAATTATAATTAGTGATTAGTTAAAAACACATGATTAGTTACTTACTTCTCTATCAATGTATAGCCACTTCGTTATCTGCCCCCACTTTCACTTTAATTTATTTTAATTATCGATCCTCTCCATATAACTTTTCCTGTAGTGCGCAATCCGAATGCCAAATAATATGGGACCCGTTTCTAGCTAGCTTGCTAATCTTTACTGATTATATATAGATGAACAGAAGGAATTAATCAAAGATATTATAATTATATTATGACGGGCCAATCACGTGCTTAATTACTCCTTTCTCTCATCTTCTTGTTCTTACAACATAAATGCTGTAAATAGAGACTAAATCGGATTAGTATTAATCTAACTTCTATACTGAATATTGACACCGCCTAATTAGTTTTCGTCAAAAGAAAAAAAACACCATGTAATTAGTTGGAACAACAAAAAATCAACTGATAATATAATATTAATATATCTGAATTCCTCAACAAAGGTTATATTGAGATCAGTGAAAAAAGGCTTATTTTGATTTGATCAATGGGTGATCGAACTGAAAGAATATGCATGTGACATGTACACATACAATATTGGCAAAACTCCAGAAACAATTGAGACTGGTGTATGGCGGCAATTGACAAAGCAAACTCCCATCTTAATGGCTAAATCTAAATATTAAGAGCAATGATACTCCAACACCCACACTACACCACACCCCAATGAGTAAAATGAGGGAATGGGGTGTGTGGTGGGTGTGTCATGGGTGTGTGTGTAACATTAATCAAATATTAATTGGAACCCTCTAGTTGGCCATTCGAATTAGGGGTTGACCACTTCTTTACACGCGAGCTAGCTTTCTCCGCCTGCAAATGCAATCAAAATTAACAAAACATTAGTGCACGTATATACATTCATTCATTGATCATGGATGTGTGATAGCCTGATAGGAATTTTTGTCGTTGTCGTAGCTAGCGAATTTAACTGAGCTAGTTTATTTTGTGTTGAACTCTACCTCTTTTTCCCAATCACATCGCACCGTTACTATGAGCAGTATCAGTGTTTGCATTGCTGTGCCACCCAAGATCATTCCACCCCAGATGCCCTGCCAACAACAACGTGCGCACACGATTTCCATATTAGCAAACATCCTCCAAATTATAAAAAAAAAAAAGGTTTGAGGTATATATCAAGAG
Organism: Glycyrrhiza uralensis; assembly: GCA_030159175.1. Lineage (NCBI taxonomy): Eukaryota > Viridiplantae > Streptophyta > Magnoliopsida > Fabales > Fabaceae > Glycyrrhiza > Glycyrrhiza uralensis. The sequence continues at coordinate 48,502,598 of BRZY01000005.1, forward strand.
AAAAAGTTGAATTACTAATGAAAATTAGAGACAGAAAAAAAATGAATTCGGTCTCGAATTTGAGTGTCTATCAGAATTAGAGACGAATTTCATTCCTTTTCTCTAAATTACATCTCTAATTCAACTTTTTGTAGATAGATAGATACGTACATCAACACCGGTTTTGAAGACCCATCCCATGAGAATTCCAAGAGGGAGTCCGATAAGGTAGTAGCAGCCGATGTTTATGTATGCGACAAATGCTTGCCATCCAGAACCGACGGCTACTCCTGTGTTATGTCAACACACATACTATATATCAATATATTATACGATGACAATTAATTATAGAGCAATGATACTCTAACACCCACACCCCACCCCACCCCAATGAGTAAAATGAGAGAATGGAGTGTGTGTGTAACATTAATCTTAATTATATGCCAAAATCTTGAACCTCACACGTGCATGTTGTAAGACCAGAACACCAGCTTAAAAAGATTCTACTATGAGTATCTAGCTTTGAATTAGATTCCTTTAATTTCTACTTTTTTTTTTAATAGAATTTTTAGATTCCTTTTGGGGGTCCTGGACTCCTGGTATATGTTGTGACTTGTGAGATATATAATTAGTAATTTTTTTTTACCTGACAAAACGGGTTGAACACTGTTGAGAAGAATGGTAACTGCTAAGAGGATTGACATGTCGTCAACGGCTTGAAGCACAGAAGAGCTGGAGGTGAATATGTATGCGAACTGGTTATGGAATATCATAATGAGAACGCAAAATAGGAGCCCAATCACTGTTGATTGTGCCACTGATACTTGCGTTGCAAATTTTGCTGCTTTCCCATTGCCCGCACCTAGTTCGTTTGCCACTCTTACCCTGTGTAATAAATCGACATAAATATAGGTCAATTCAACAAAATATTTTACTTACAAATGATAATTTATTTCTGTCATTTATATTTAATTACATGTATATATACTATGATAAACTAAATAAATTGCCGTAATTAATGACCTAGAGTTCATTTGTGTTAACTCTTGAGAGATCTCAAGAGTATTCGTATAGAAACAAAAAATACCTACTTTGATAAAAAGTGTTTTGCAGAAGTATAAATTTTCTATTTGGTTTAAAATAATCTTAATTACCAAGTAAATTCTTAATTCTTTCAGTCAAATACGGCTTTGTTTTTCTTTTTTTAAGAAAAGTTTAGGAAGAGGAAATCCAGGTCGATCACATGATAGCTTTCATTTGAAAAGCAATACTACCTTTATCAAGAAAAAGAAAAGCAATACTTTTTTTTTATACAAAAAAAATACTAACAGCCACAGGTAAAATTGATTTACATCCACTTTTTTTTGGGTGACTAATTGATTTACATCCACTAGTCCAAGACTTTTTAAAAAATAAAATGCCTTTATTTTTACCCTATCCTGATCCAATTCTGATGACAATATAGATAAAGCGAGCGTGTTACCACTAACAGCAATTTTGATTTAATGTATAAGGTAAAATAAAATATGATTTTGATAATTTACAACAGAATAAAATATTTTTTTTAATTAGTAAGTAAAATTAAAAAATAATGAATATATAATGAGTTATCACTTCACATTCTCAAATTAGGGTAAAAAAATTTAATATATTATCTTAATTTTTAACTGATGTATTATTAATATATCCTAAAGAAAAAGGCTGTAAAGATCCAAAAGAAAAGGGCAGACAAAATCATAGTCGCGGGAGAGAAAGGTAAAGTCAAGCCAACAAGATTACAAGAGGGTCATTCATTCGGTGCCGTACGTCGATTACCATGAGCAGGAATTAATGAATTATAGAGCGGTAATTTTCTGTCCCTACGCTATATGAACCTTCCTACTTTTGAATTTGATGCCAAATTAAAAAGAGGATACAGATAATTTCACAAGAGGTAGCAGCGAAAAAAAAAGAGAGAATTTCACAAGAAGGGACAAATAAAGATGAGGAAGGATTTCAGAGTTATTGCTAATTAAAAAAGATATTCTTTGATACCTGATAGGGAAAATAATTTTTGCATAAGAAATCTCACTCCCCAATTTTCAAAAACACAACCACGCTTCATTTAAAAAAATATACTTATTTTATTATTTATTTTTTGAGGCAATTTTATTATTTATTTGGTATCTTAGAAACTTAAAAATACTAATTATTTTTTAATATTTTTATTGAGTGAAAAAAGTTAAAAGTATATGTGAAATAGAAATAGAAATATAATTTATACAACTAAAATATTTGATAAACTTTTCAGTTTTCATAAGAAATTCAAATGAATAATATTAAAAGTAAAAGAATATGAAGGATTGACGTATGAAAAAAAGCAATGAGGAGTAAATTATTGTGAACAATTATAATTTTTCAAAGAGAGGGTATTAACCTGCTGAGATAAAATGTTAAACATGCATGGAATAACAGATGCAGATTCATAGCCAGTTTTCTGTTCTGTTTTACATTAATAAAAATCTAAACCAAGAAACTCTAATGGGAATTAATATTTTAATCCAATTCATTCTATATGAGTATTAAACAACAGGCAAATTCAGGCGAGGAATAATCAAAAGAGGGTGTAAAGAAAGAAATAAATGCCATATATACATACCCAGTACCAGCGAAGAAAGCCAGGGGAATCATCATTTCCCAACCGTTTATAGTCATACTGCAAAACCAAATCCAGCGCAATCAATTAAGCAGTTAAAAAAAAAACATAAAACGTGTAAATTAATTAAACGAAAATAAGGACACATATAGAATAGAATCGATAAATTAAAGAAACAACTTACCATACAGACAAGGCATCAACGGCAACAGTAGCATTCTCCAACTTGCCAGTCATAAGTAAGAGTATTCTGTAGTACCAGTTCTCTAAGCTGCACTAACATTAATTAGATCTCCAACCATAAACGATACTTAATTGTACACCAAAGTCTTCTCATGAGTTTTAACTTAATCGAGTAACGAATACAAATTTAGAGTTATCAATACTGTACTTTTTTCCTTCTTTCTTTAATTTTCTATTGTTTGGGGGACTGTTGGTAGGTTGGTTTATTAATTGAAAGATTGGTATAGGCTTTTTCATGGTTGTATAGAAGTCCCACGTTGACTAGTGATACTACTAATGTAGTGCTTATAATGTGTGGATAATACTTACCTTACAAGTCGGTTTTGTGGGAATGAATTAAGTTTTAACAATAGTATCACTCCCACGTCGACTAGTGATACTACTAATGTTAGCTTAGGTTATCATCATTAATAGAATCTTTGACTTATAAAAAATAAAATCAGAATAAAACAAAACTGGTGATAGAGATGTGATACCAGAGCATGACCCCAGAAGCAAAAGAGAGTTTGAAGAATTCCCATAGTCCAGAAAAGGCTTCCAAGGAAAAACCACTCCAAGTTAAAGGGCAACCACCAAAAGCCGTATAACCATACATGCCAAACACCAAAACCCACCAAGAAACATCCAAGGAAATAGCAGCACCAAGAAGTCCAAAATCCCAAACGTAAATCAAGAGCCAGCTAGTGACAACGTTAACCACCAAACCAAGCAAGGAGACCCAAGCAATGACAACGGTTTTGAGCTGGCATTGGAGGAACCTCTGCAGAGGGAACTGAAATGCGAAACTAAAATGCAGAGGTATAAGCCACATAGCGACGACACCGCTCCACTCTGCCACGTCATCGGGTTGCCCCAAAAGCTTGAGAATCGGAGTGGCGAAAACGTAAAAGGGAAGTAACAGGAAACAGCAGAGGAACAGAACAACCCATGACCTCTGCATGTATATGCCTAACATGTGGTATCTCTTTGCCCCAAACGCTTGCCCGCACAATGTCTCCAACGCGCTCGCCATACCCAACTATATATAATCCAAAATCATAAGGGGGAAAATTAGAACAAGATAGAAGCTTATGAATAAATAGATATATCATAATCAAAGTTTTAAAAAGTTTTAAATTGCAATTGTGGTTGCAGCTATAGTTACATCACGATCCTTCATATCATGTTGAAAATTACAGACAAATGCGACTGATGCTACAATAATTGTGGTCACAATTGCGGTTGTAGTTACATCGCGATCCATCATATGAAAAATTGCAGACAAATATGGCCGATGCAATAGTAATTGTGGTCACAGTATGATTTTAGAGACTTTGAAAATCATATATGTTACTGCCGCAATTTAAAACCGTAATCATAATATATACGACTGTTAGGTAGAGGTAGGACTTACGAGTAGGCCAAAATTGAAGCCAACGATGACGTTGTTGGCGATGGAAATGGCAGCGAGCTCGACGTCACCTAGGTGACCGGCGAAGGCTTGGGTAACAACGTTCATGGTGAATGCTGCGACGCGGCTGAAGATGGAGGGACCAACGATGAGCCATAGATTCTTGGTCTCGATCCATAGCTTCTTACCAAACCTTTGTTCCTCCTCATCGGTAATTTGGTCATGTTGTGATGCGTGAATGGCCACTTCTGTTGACAGGAGGGATTGGATGAGACTGGGATCTTCGTTGCTGTTGATGCTACCCATGGTGGCCTTAATTGTCGGTGAATATGACTTTAGAAGACTTTTTTGATGACTTTAGAAGACTAGAACCTTTGTACAAGTGATGAATATTTTGTATAGCTAGATATATAGAAGACTGATGATGAGGTGCACAACTCCGAATTGGATTGTTCTAGATAAAAAAAAAAAAACGACAACTGATTTGATTCTGCTTGCGCCCGCCTTCAAAACTCTTCCTTATATATATTGGTAATTATTGGTTTGAAGTTTCTATATATTGCGTTTTCTTTTTAAAAGAAATAAAATTTAACAAGTGTAATTAAAAGTTAAAACAATATTCCATCTAATTGTATTTGTAGTAACATATTTTTGAACATTCAATAATTTTCAATAGTTATAAGTTTTTTCCTCTTTTTGTCACATCATATTAAATATATACTATATTTATTATTTATCTCTCTTTCATTTCTTAATCATCAAAGTGTAGACACACCAATAGATGTCTTATGTTTAGAGAACATTTTCCTTGTAATTTTTTTTTGTTTTTTCAGGTATCGTAACTATCCCACAAGGTATAGAGATCCATTTAAGATTTAAGGAATTGATCTCTTCCAACAAATGTTATTCTATATATACGGTAGAGATCAAACTCCCAATATCATGCTTTAATTAAGATATTTGAATATCTACCTGACATGTCATACCGTGTTGGTTATTTTCCTTGTATTTTGTATGCGAGAAAGAGTGTACCCTTACCGATAATGCTGTTGTAAAATTTTATTTATTTATTTTAAAGTCTAATATTATAAATAATTTATTTAATTATTTTTTGACTTGGTCTTGTACTTATCTTTTTACTCTCTCACAAGTTTGTTACTCTAGCAATTCTAATCCCTATTTATTAGCCCTTTCTTCATTGAAATTAGTTGGGGGGTTTTGGTTTTGAGATAATCTCTGTTTATAATATATTTTGGCCTTATGCTACGGAAGAGAAAAAAGGGGGGGTTTTTCGATCTTTTCTTTCCTCTCTTCTCTCTCTTGCACAAAAAGGGTCGGGGGCTGATACTAATTTTTGGTTTTCCTCCACTGTTCACAAAATTAATCTCTCATGCTATCATTTTATTTCAACCTGTAATGATTAATGCCAAAACATGTGTGCATTAATTTTACGTGATTTTTTATCCTGGGTTGTTCATTTCCTGTTCGAGTGTTCTTGTTGTTCTGTTATCTCGGTATCTACCGAGATGAGCCTATTGTACCTTGGGAGATTTGCGTCTATGGGCGGATAAATCCTTAAGGGCAGTCTAACCAACACCTCAGGTCTTGTATTTTACTCACCATTAATTATTTTACAGGTTTCATAATTAACAGTTGTGAATAGTATAGTGCTATTTTGCAATTATATACAACAAATGCGACTGAACGTAACGCGGGGGAAAATTAACTGTGTCTATGGGAAGGAAAATGACGGGATCTGTGACACCAATAGAGAGAGAACACGAGAAAAAAGAGACACCAAGAAATACGAGGATTCATGCGTATAATGTAGTCATGACAGCAGAGCCATTGGATAGATATCACATCGCTCACGTTTCAATTTCGTGTTATAAATATGTTTTGGCAAAGTAGACAAGTGATCGAGTCATCCAGTTTGGTTTAGATTTAGATTTCGATAGTCTACAATCAATTTTGGGGAAAAACAAGGCCAATAAAATTAAAAGAGACAAAATCATTTTCCACTATTCTCAGTTCACTATTGAAAATATTAACTCAACCAATTGATATAATTTTGACTATCTGCGTCTATATTGGCAGTCATCATTCAACACCTTTCCTTTATTCCATATTTCCATTTAAGGGAATTTTGTAAAAAGTTTATTATATTCTTGAAAATATTCACTTGAACCAATTGATAATATAATTCTGTTAGAAATATAATATTAAATAAAAAATATGTTTTGCATGGCAAAACATTTGTTTTTATTTCTTATTCTCACTTTTAATTATAAAAATATCATATTATTTTCATCTTATTTTCGAAAACAAGGTGATGTTATTATAATTAAATGTGATAATAAAAAAAAATATTTTTTCAAACTAAACAGTGAACAGACCCGAGACACCAAAAGGCAAATGCTACCTAGGCACCTAAGATTAAAATGGAACGCTTGTGTTTATTAACACTTTATTGTTTTGTTACGTGAGGTGCAATCATGCTTATTTCTGTTTCTCTGTTTTTAACCGAACAATTATTGGATATTCTTTTTTCACAAGAAAAGAAAAATTATTGGATATTCTTGAATCTTGAAGAATAAGCTCGGCAATTGAAATTGTACTAGGATATGTGAATATACATCCAGTTTCAGTCATTTAAAAAATACACGTTAACCAATAGATCTAATATTTTTTTGGTAAAGCATCATAATTCTGTAACTGAGGTGGTCTAATTTTAAGGGGCAAAGAATAAAATAAAATTATCTTAAATAGCAAAGCTATATATATATATATATATATATTTGTCAAGAAATAGCAAAAACAATATTAATTTTATTGGTTGGACGTTGTATTGGATAGAATCTGTTGTTGTTTTGGATAGAATCTGTTGTTAACTACTAACAATATCTAACTAACTAACTAACTAACTATCCAATACGTTGCGTCCTCCTCAACAAGAATCTGGGCTTTCCGTACCTACGAAACGACGAAGTAACCAAGTGGCTATTTTTAAGTTCTGTTATCACTAACCAGACAAACCAAAACGGTATCGGAATGCTTACCTCACTTTCCCAATCATATCTAACGGTAATAATAGTCAAGATCAATGTTTGAACCACCGTTCCACTCATCATTCCAGTCCACATACCCTGACACGTTTAATAAATCAATCACCAGGGTCGGAAAAATAAAATAAAATAAAATAGCATAGAAATCAAAAGGGGAACTGGAAAAAAGTACTGCCTTCACAATTCAGCACTAATAAGAGTACCTATTAAAACAGAATTCGTTAGTTCCTAGTCTACATTCTGTTATTTTCATGCTGTAATTAGCTGTTAGTTGTTATATGCTCTGATTTAGTATCTTTGATTTAGTGGCCTAACTCATCCTCACAAAATCGGCTTGTAAGATGAAAATTGCCTGAATTTTATACATTCTATTCTATTTAGGTCTTATTTCTAGTCGATGCGTGACTTTGGTTTTTTCCAATACACCCCCTCATGTCCAACATTATTGGGCTTGGTGCATGGACAATATGGTGGGTGGCTCGATCAGATCTAGGATATGTTGATACCATCTTAGATTTTGTATCTTAGATTTAGTGGCCTAAGTTAATTTTCTGTTTTACTGATATGTGATAGTTAGTTTCTAGTTGTTCTCTTATTAGTTTCTGTCATTAACTTCTTCGTGCCTTGCTATATATATGCAGCACACTTTTGTATTACTTTCACTTTTAATGCAATACAATCAGAATTCTGCTATTCAGAAACTTCCTCTTTTACCTCATAATACCTAGTTCCATGGCAAGGTTAGCATAGTCATATTATCCGCATCCATAATTGGCACATGATGAAGTAAATTAATCGATTAATATAACTTGTGCAAGAGTGGAGTGGAATATTAAGTAGTGACAGCACTTACAACAATGCCAGAAGGTAGAAACCAGCCTAGGAGAACCCCAAGAGGTATTCCAACCAAATAGTAACTTCCAATGTTTATATAAGCCACAACTGCTTGCTGACCACATCCAACTGCTACCCCTGAAAGTGAAAACCAACAGATACAAGCAGTAGGAACATAACTGTCAGAAATTGTTATCTATAATATTTCAGAATCAGTACATTGCAATTACATACTCACCTGAGAGAACTGGTTGAATGCAATTAAGAAGAATGGTAAAAGCCAACAAGAATGCTAGTTCATTGACCATTTGGATTACTGAGGAGCTCGATGTAAAGATCAGAGCAAGCTTCTCATTAAAGGCCACAATTATCAACCAAAATATAAACCCCACCAGTAGAGTATTTACCACTGATACTGCAGTTGCAAATTTTGCACCTTTCGCGTTACCTGCGCCAAGCTCGTTTGCTACACGCACCCTGAGTTGAACAATGTGAAAATGATTAAAAGGGATTCAATTACTTTGGCACACTTGATAAGAGTATGGTCCTTTATTTTGTACTAGAGTTAGAGTGACCCTTACACTATCACACATAATTGCTTCACTATAGTATCCATGCTTAGTGGAAACTTAATGCTAAATATCACCAGATTAAGCATTTAATCAGTTTGTTGGTTGAGCTGACTCAGCTTGGCAGTTTGGTAGTTATAGCAGTTTGTTATTTTCTATTGCTTGTCGCCACCGGTGCTGATTTCACTACCAAATGGTTTTCAAGTCACTGCCTCCATATCAGGGACTGTAAAATTTCAGAAACGTTAACATTGCATAATGTACTCTTCATCTCAACCTTTCATGTCAATTTGCTTTCTGTCACACTACTATTGAAATCAATTGACTGTCACATTATTTTCCACCCTGACGCTTGTTCCATTAAGAAGAATTCCAGCAAGAGGTTTATTGGTACAGCTAAATTGTAAGGATTATTGGTCCAGTATGATGTAAAAGAGTCCAATTCTGTTTCGGTTTACAGTTCTAATTCCAATGATGCAAATTCCTTTTCAGTTTGGCATAAAGGACTTGACCATCTCTCTGATTCAGTTCATAAATGTATTTCAGTTCAGTTTCCATTCATTCCCATTGAGAATAATAAAATACCTTGTCACATTTGTCACTTTGCCAAACAAAGAAAAATGCCTTTTCATAATAGCTCCAGTCAATCAACAAGTATATTTGAGTTGTTGCATGCAGATATATGGGGGGCCTATCCAATTGCATCAGTTCTTGGTCATAAATATTTTCTTACTCTAGTTGACGATTATAGCAGTTTCACTTGGGTCATTCTCATGAAAAATAAGGATGAGACCCAGCCTCTAATATTTTTATTAACTTTAAAAATGTTTCACTTCAAAGTTTGCTTTAGGCCTATGAATGTATTGGGCCAGCCCTGATCGTGTGTGTCCTACCCTTCTTCATCTGAAGTCGTTTGGATGTTTGGCACATACCTCCTTTCACTCTCCAATTTCCAAGCTTGGCCTATGTGATATACATGGTCCAGCTTGTTGGGGGATATCACCAGATTAAGCATCTAATCAATTAGTTAGTTGAGCAGACTCAGCTTGTCAGCTTGGTAGTTATAGCAGTTTGTTGTTTTCTGTTGCTTTCTGTTAATGTATTAGCCTGTATCTCCTTTATATATAAGCATGTTATCAAGCTTCACAGATCAGAATCAATGAATGCAGTTCTAACTGATTAAATTCACATTAAACAGATGAAAATTTTACTTGTACAAATATTTGCCTAGACATAATAATTAAGAAATCATGTTTGATATATAATTTGCTGACTTCCAAACACTGGTTGGCTGTTATGAAGCTACATCTACATGTTTTTACCTATATAAACCTGTAAAGCACTAGCTTTCTGGCTGATGCTGCATCATAGATCATAGATGATGGAATAAAAACATATACTTCTGCAGTTTCCCATGGCATAGACCAATGTCTCCAATAAAGCCAATAGATTTTTGAGAAGTCCTATGTAAACTAGAACAAGAGGTGAATTTGCCACTCGATCAACTTTTTTAACATTTTAATCTAGTTAATGTTTTCTCCTTACTAAAAAATCCATAATTTACCATGTTTTGAGAAAGGAAGAAAGGTGCATACCCGGTTGCAGCCAAAAAACCAAGTGGTATCATGGATTCCCAACCATAAATAGTTACACTGCCAAGAGTAAAATTCATCAAAAATCAATAAATAAAAAAGATACAGTGAAAGATATGGTTAGACTAAAAAATAAAAAGTAAAAAGCTAAGGAAGCATACAAACTTACCAAACAGAAAGAGCATCGATTGCAATCTCAGAGTTGTGCATATAACCAGACATTATAAGCAACAGTCTGTAATAGAAGTTCTCTAACCTGCAATGTACACATTAACACCCTTTCAAGAATCACATCACGGCCACCTCAAAGATAAGTAAAAGGACCTAACTACATATGAGCAAGAGGGAGGTCAAAACATTAGCTACTAATCTTTGTAACAAAAAGTAGTTATTTCTGTTTTTCTGTTATTAGTTTGTTATTTCTGTTATCATTCCTCTTGTATCATCTATATAAGCCTATGTACTCTTTTCAAATCAATCAATGAAGTATTATTCAGTGTATTCTTCATCTTTCAATCATAATACAAAAAAAAGATATTAAAATAAAATAAAAAATACTAACGCAAGCATGACCCCAGAAGCCAGAGAGAGTTTGAAAAAATCCCAGAGGCCAACAAAGGCATCAGAAGAGAAACCAGTCCAAGAGTGCGGACACCCACCAAAGAGAACATACAAAAGCATTCCAAAAACTGAGACCCACCAAGAGAAACCAATAGTAAGAGCAGTCCCAACAATCCCAATCCTCATCTCATAAACAAAAACCCAACTCACTAACAAATGGAGCAAAAGGGATCCCCCTGAGACCCAAGCCGTGACAGCTGTCTTAAGCTGGCACTGCAGAAACCTCTGAAGCGTGAATTGAAACGGGAAGCTCAAGTGAAACGGGATCAACCAAATCGCCACCAATCCCGTTCTCTCCGCCACTTCCTCTGGCTGTCCTATCAGCTTCAACACGGGCGTGGCAAAAACAAACATTGGCAACAACAGAATCGAAGACAGGAACAGGACAACCCACGAACGTTGCAAATAAACACCCAACATGTGATACTGTCCCGCGCCGTAAGCTTGGCCGCAAAGGGTCTCAAGCGCACTTGCCATTCCCAGCTAAACATTACAATCCAAAAAAAAAAAAAAATGTCCATCGAAAATTTTAAAAAAAATGTAAACTTGGAAGTGGTTATTTTATTTTATTTTGGTGTATTGTATACCAAGAAGCCGAAAGTGATGGAGATGAGGAGGGTGCAGGAAATGGAAATGGCGGCGAGGTCGATATCGCTGAGGTGGCCGGCGAATGACTGAGTGACGACGGTGATGGAGAACATGGCGAGGCGGCTGAAGATGGAAGGGGCAGCAATGTGCCAGAGATTCCTTGATTCCGAACATGTTCGTCGGATGAGAGAGTCAGTGTTGTTTGGTCGCTGTTGGTGTTGGGGAAGCGTTGACTTTATCAAAGGATGCTCTGCTTCATTTAGGGTACTGTTTCCCATGAGTTTGCTTTGCTCGGTTATGAATGCAAAATCTCCTTTGTTTTTCTTTTCTTCACAGTCACATCCCTCCGGATCAGCCAGTGAGATTCTTTTTTTTTGTTCCACCGAGAGAATCCAACTTCTGCAACATAGGTGGAGAGTTCACTTTAAATTGTTGTCAACAAATATTACATTACTTTTATCGATGTAACTACACATCATTTTGACTTGCTTCTTTTTTTTTTGTCGAAATTTTGATTACTTTATTTTTGGTCGAAAAATTTTGATTACTTGCTCAACTGAAAATGCGATGTAGCATTTTTTTCGTCAAAGGTGAATAATATTGAAAACTGGGTCAAACCCAACCAATACACAGAAAAGATCCTAAAATATCAAGCCCAAGGACAGATATGCTGTAGCAAATACAAAGAAAAATAGACACAAGCTATTGCTAAGCTCTGCAGGAACCTTTTCAGATCCCCCCCGCCCAACTCAAGACTTAAAGCCCTTTACCCACTTACAACCAACTAAGCAAATGACATTAAGTCCCAGCTAGAAACACATTCTACAACATTGAAACTACACCAACAACCTATACCCAAGACAACAATTACCGAGAGAGAAAGTAGTGGGATGGGAGGCCAGAGACCACAACAGACCTCTCCGCGATGTAGCATTTGAGCAAAGCCCAAATAATTGGGATTGGGATTGGGATTGGGATGGCCTGGTTGATTTTTCCAATCTAACCAGGTTATATTGGGCCTGTAAGATCAGAGGGATATTACGATGTCCACTTTGAGTTTATTAGGAAATATTGGGAAGTCTTTGGTTTTGAGTTTGAGAATATTTTCAAATTAAGTTTAAACATATTTTTATTTTTTGGAAACATAAGAGTCATTTTGATTTAGAAAAATATTTTTTATTTATATTTTATGTTTTCACTGGATGTCCTTTTGTAATCTTTATATGCTTCCATTATTATATTCAGTTTTAGCCTTTTTAAAAAAAAATGTTTCCACTTCTATTATCTATCTAAGAATAGAAATTGTTCTGGAAAAGACATCAAACTCCTTCTTAGCTAACTGACACGTGTACAAATAAGGGCTTTTTGGTAAACTTGGCAAATTTCAATTTACACACACCGGTTAACTCTTTCAAATTTCACATTTCAAATTTCAAATTTCAAAACTTTCCCAAAAGGCTTTCGTTTGCAGCGTACACAGGTTTTCCCAATGCTAGCTGCACACTCAAAAGCTAGATCCAATAAGAGCTTCCTTCCCAAAAAAAATCTCATCGTTGGCTCGAAGATGCAGCCAACAATGCAGCCATGGATGTACGCGGGTGACAGAGATAAAGCTTGGAGGAGCTGGGACTCACCGCCGCCTGACCTTCAACGGCTGCTGCATTTGGATGCCATGGGTGTACGATTTCGGTGAGGAGCAACTCTGTAAGCAAAATGTTGTGTCTTGCTGTGTTTTTGGTTTATCTCTCTTTTGTTTTTTCCCCCTCTTTTAGCAGAACACTACCAAAAAAAAAATAACTACATTTGAAAGAAGATGCGGGTGAGCCAGGCTTCAATGGTGGAAGGATAATGGGTTTCCTATCCCTCTTCTCTCTTCTTCTATTTTTTGCTTTTTCCAGGTTTTACAGAAATTGGTCACTTGGGTTTCCATTGTCCTCTTTTTTCAACCATTTTTTCTAATTTTATTCATTTTATTGCATTGTTTTTCCTTATTCCTTATTCTTGCTCTCAGTTTAATTTGGGAAGGAGTAAATGTTGGTCAGTTTATTTTTGCTCTCAGTTTAATTTGAAATAGGAGTAAATAAATGTTTCTTGGCTTTGTTCACTCTATTTAATTTGCCTTTTCTTTTCTGTTAACTGAAAATTTTGTGAATTTTTTACGATGGTTATCTCAGTTGCAAATTTGCTCCATAATATTTATTTATTTTTTATTATTATCTTACCTCGGGTTTTAAGTTGTGCTTAATTATCTGTGTTGTTTTCACAACTTGGGAACATGTTTATTGTATCTGTAGGAATTTTCAATGTGTGTACATGAAAATTGGCGAAGCTTCATCCAGGTACAAAAGATATAGGTTGTTTTACTGTGAATTTGATCTTTTTTCTTCATCCAATTTTTCTTCTTTCTTTTGGGTTGTAAGTTCTGCACATTCAAGTGATTACGCTCTTCAAGGGGTTTTGTTTGTTTTGTGATCCCTCAAAAGATAGATTGAAGAAATTGGTAATATTGTTTTATACCTGTTGGTGATGCATTTTATAGAGTACAACAAATGTTGATTTCAATAGAGATAATTTGCCATTTCTGCATGTTGATCCCTCAGGGATTGGACGCAGGGACTGGACTCAAGGAATGGACTCAGGGACTGGACTCAGGGATTGCAAGGATAGAAATTGCCCCACTTGGAAGAAGCTTCACCTGTTGAAGACGGACAAAATTAAATAAGAAGACAACAAAACTAGGAGCTAAGGGGAGGGAATTCAGTATTGCTAACAAACTTCAACTTGGACTTCAGCTCAGTTTTCTCTTCATCAACACTGACATTGTCAACTTAGACTATGTAGATTTTGTTTAATTCTACATAAGCTTCCAGCATGAATAACCTTCAACCAAAGCTGCTACTGTTTTGTTTTGTATTTTGGATATCTAATACTATTAGCAATATCTAATCATGTTTATCGTGTTTGTGTTTAGGTTGACTCTTATTAATGTTTTGTTAAATACTTTTGTCAAATATTTGGGTTAGTAATGCAACATTTTGGTGTCTTTTGGTTTAACAATAGCCTTATATATTCACAGGAAGACATCAATTGATCTTTGCCTTCCCTACAAAGAAAAATGACTCTCATTAACTTTTTTTACACTAACTTTGAATAGTTTTTCCCATACAATTCATGTAGAAGTGTTGTGTTATCCTTTAAACTTTTTGCAGAAAACATTGGACGCAGGGACTGGACTCAGGGATTGGATGCAGGGACTGGACTCAGGGAATGGACTAATACAGTTGAGGAGACAATGAAGACAGAAACGCCAGAACCTAAGACACCTTTGGAAGAAACAGTGAAATTGGAGTATGAATCTGAGAAAGCTTCAGAGGAAAATAAAGAAAGAAGCGAGCCACTTTAAAGAAGCATGCAGAGAGGCCAAGGAGAGCAGTATGAAAAGCCAAGTGATGGGAGTTTTTTAGAATTATTTCTGTTATGATTTATGTCATTGGTTTGAACTTTGAAAATAGTGTGTATAGTTTGAGCAAAAAGGTTGGGAGTTTTAGTTTAAAGATATATTTTTGTTGGTTATGATTTATCAATGGTTAGTTTTCTTATTTCTGTTGTGAAGTGATGATAGAACATATGTAACTTCCTACAGTTCAAATAGTTGTGGGTGTATTAAATTTATTTATGAAGTATTTTATTCTACTATTCTTGCAAACTTGAAGCCATTGCTTTTGCTGGATTTTTAATATAAATTACATGGATGCATTTTCTCATGTTTATGCACATACACAAAGAATCATATTCATGAATCATATTCAATATACTTCATTTCCACTGGAGAGCACATCCTGTAATTTGATCATTGGACTCAGGGACTGGAAAGAAACAATATGAGACCATGCGTCCAATGTTTCTCTGCGTCTAATAAACAATATGAGGCAATGATGTTCTGCGTCCAATAATCAGTATGAGGCAATGAGTCCAAAGAAGCAGAACCTATAAGTATCCAAGTCATGGAGACATGCTACTCATGGAGGAGAATGGCAAACATCCAATAATAAGCTTGAGGCAATATATACAACACTGCCTGCGTCCAATGTAACTGAAGGACAAAAGTCCAATAATAAGTTTGAGGCAATATGTACAACACTGCCTGCGTCCAATGTGACAAATGGACAAAAGTCCAATAAATCAGCATAAGGCAATACGTATAACAGTCTGCGTCCAATGAAGCAGAAGGGACAAGCACAACAATCAACTGTTCTGCGTCCAATGAAGCAGAATGGGACAAGTACAACAATCAACTGTTCTACGTCCAATGGAACAGAATTGGAAAAGGCCAACAATCAACTGCTCTGCGTCCAATGGAACAGAATGGGAAAAATCCAACAGTCAACTGTTCTGCGTCCAATGAAGCAGAATTGACAAAAGTCCAACGTTTTAGCACTCTGTGCGTCCAATATTTCAAAAAACACTGTGAGTCAAATATTTGAAATAAGCTGTGCGTCCAACGTTTTTCACAAGCCAGCGTCCAACATTGCGAAAAGTTTTTAAAAGCTTAGAAACACAATTCAACCCCCCTTTTTGTGTTTCATCCTGTTAACTACAGTTTTATTCCTTCAAATGCTTATAGGTTTCAGAGCAATAAAGTGATTTAGTGGAACCAAAATCATAAGCCAAGAAATCTTCGGAGCAAAATCAGAGCATTAATACAGTTGAGGAGACAATGAAGACAGAAACGCCAGAACCTAAGACACCTTTGGAAGAAACAGTGAAATTGGAGTATGAATCTGAGAAAGCTTCAGAGGAAAATAAAGAAAGAAGCGAGCCACTTTAAAGAAGCATGCAGAGAGGCCAAGGAGAGCAGTATGAAAAGCCAAGTGATGGGAGTTTTTTAGAATTATTTCTGTTATGATTTATGTCATTGGTTTGAACTTTGAAAATAGTGTGTATAGTTTGAGCAAAAAGGTTGGGAGTTTTAGTTTAAAGATAGATTTTTGTTGGTTATGATTTATCAATGGTTAGTTTTCTTATTTCTGTTGTGAAGTGATGATAGAACATATGTAACTTCCTACAGTTCAAATAGTTGTGGGTGTATTAAATTTATTTATGAAGTATTTTATTCTACTATTCTTGCAAACTTGAAGCCATTGCTTCTGGATTTTTAATATAAATTACATGGATGCATTTTCTCATGTTTATGCACATACACAAAGAATCATATTCATGAATCATATTCAATATACTTCATTTCCACTGGAGAGCACATCCTGTAATTTGATCATTGGACTCAGGGACTGGACGCAGGGATTGGACTCAGGGACTGGACTCAGGGACTGGACTCAGGGATTGGACGCAGGGATTGGACGCAGGGACTGGACGCAGAAAACAAAAAGTTTGGTTAAAAAAAAATGGGCCATCAGTTCAGGAAAAAAAAGTTTTTTTTTTCTTTTTCTTTTTCTTTTTTAAAAAACAAACAATAGAAAACGTTAGGCCCGAGAGGCCCATTTTGGCATTTTCCTTTCTCAACGGGCCAAAAACAAACAATGGGTCAAATCCCAATTTTAGGAAAATACAATAAAACCAGACAAAATTGGGTGTCTACAATTTGTTTGAGTGTGGTTTAAAAAAAATAGCATATTCAACGTTAACGAATTCAGCTATCAAATAATTCAATCTCCTTTATATCGATACTATATAGTTCACACCCGTGCGGATGCACGGGTAACGTACTAGTTTGATTATAAAATTAGAATTTTATTTTTTATTTTCAAAAAGTCATATCAATATTTTAGAGTATGTTTACTTTCAGAAATAATTTTTCTATTTTTATTTCCTATTTTCACTTTTAATTAAAAAATTGTCACAATATTTTTCAATTTATTTCGTGTCTTTAAAGATTTGGACGAAAAATAAAATAAAAATCATTTTCACTATTTCTTATATTGAAAATAAAAAGTATAAAGTTTTTTAATATTGTATATTTTATATTAATAGAATTCATAAAAGAGTAAACATCATCATTTAGAGAAATTAAATATGGATACTAAACGATCAGTTTAAATTAAGTTTTTTTATACTATAGATAGATTGTTCAAGTAACGGTTAAAAGACCTAGGACATCTACTTATTTATCATTATATTTATATGAATAAAGATTGGTAGACACTCCTTAGGATGTATATTACTAAAGAGAGAGATAGAATGAGATGGAGAGAAAAGTGATAAAATGATATAATATATGATTTGATAATTAGAAAGAGATAAAAAAATAAAAAATATTGGATAGATGAATTAATTTTTAAAATATATAAATATCGTTACTCTATTTATATCCAATGATTTCCAATCAACAATGCTCCAATTATGAACCATATCTAGTATCTACTGTACTGTGCTTTCCGGGGTCAAACCCAAGATTATAAGTTAATCAAAAAAAAAAACCCAAGATTATAAGCTAATAAGCTATCACCCTATCAATATAAAAAAGGTATATTCTTTGTTCAAAACGAGCATGGCTATCACCCTATCAATATAAAAAAATATATATATTCTTTGTCCAAAACGAGCATGGCGATATGATACATGGGACTCCAAGATGGTTTGGTCGGTAAAACCACACAGAAAGAAAGAAAAAACAGGTGTATGCTAAACAGAGAGTAGAGCAGAGAGACATGGCAGATGAAAAGGAAGGAGAAAAAGAGAGAAGGATAAAGAGAATCCTTCTAATGATAAACTGCATCATGCTAGCCATAGGCACCGCCGGTGGTCCCCTCATAATGCGTCTCTACTTTATCCACGGTGGCAACCGCGTTTGGCTCTCTAGTTTCCTCGAAACCGCCGGTTTCCCCTTCATGTTGTTCCCCCTCGCCGTCTCTTACATCAACCGCCGCCGAGACCACCGTAACAACCTTCCCCCCTCCGCCGTAACCGTCGAAACGACAGCGAAACTGAAAATGATCTCCATGAAGCCTCCTCTGTTCTTCGCCTCTGCCTTCATCGGAATCCTCACCGGCCTCGACGACTACCTCTACGCCTACGGCGTTAAGAGGCTTCCGGTGTCCACGTCAGCACTCATCATCGCCTCACAGCTCGCCTTCACCGCCATCTTCGCCTTCCTCCTTGTGAAACAGAGGTTCACCTCTTACTCGGTAAACGCCGTCGTTTTGCTCACGGTTGGAGCTGGCGTTCTGGCCTTACACACCAGCGGGGATCGCCCTGCCGGTGAGTCCACCAGGCAATACGTCGTCGGTTTTGCCACCACCGTTGCCGCCGCAGTATTGTATGGGTTTGTTCTTCCCCTGATAGAGTTCGTGTACAAGAAAATCAAGCAACCTCTCACTTACTCACTAGTGATGGAGATTCAGCTTGTTATGTGCTTCTTTGCCACTCTCTTTTGTGCTATTGGGATGATTGTTAACAATGACTTCAAGGTGATACTGACATGGAAAAGTTTCTCTTCATTTCTTTCGTTACTATAATACTGTCCAACAAACATATTATAACCGACAAACATAGCAACGGAAGAAATGTAAAAAACTAGTTTTTTCTTTAATTAATTCATCTTTTGAGAAAAGATATTATTATGGATTAATTAATTACAAAGTGGGGAATTAATTAATTAGTTGTTGTGATATATTTTGCAGGTGATTCCTAGAGAAGGGAGGGATTTTGGGCTTGGGGAAAGGAATTACTATGTTATTTTGGTGGCGAGTGGGATAATGTGGCAGGCGTTTTTCTTGGGGGCGATTGGGGTTATCTTTTGTGCCTCTTCTTTGTTGTCTGGTATTATAATTGCGGTGTTTCTTCCGGTGACTGAGGTGTTGGCCGTTATTTTCTACAAGGAGAAGTTTCAAGCGGAGAAAGTGGTTTCTCTTGTGCTCTCGCTTTGGGGCTTTGTGTCATACTTCTATGGTGAAATTAAACAAGCCAGGGAACTGAAGAAGAACCGTGTACCGGAAACAGAGGTGGTGCCTCAGACACTTGTTGGTATTCCTGGTTCGTGATTTCCGGTGATAATGTTCTGTTCTGCGTTTGTTTTTGAATTTCTTAGCAGATTGTGTGCGTGTGCTTTTTTTTTTTGAGAGAAAAAAAGTGTTATTTTAAGTAACATGTATGTCTAAAAGAATCATTATAATATCATCACAAAAAAAAAAGAATTATTATAATAATTGTGTAAATTTCTAAAAGAGAATAAAAATCTTGAAAATTTTAAAATTTAAATTACTTGATTTAAAGAATTATATTGTAATTGCATCGTAGTTTTTTTTTTATCGTAATTTTTCAAATGTCAATCGTCATGCAGCTGTTGTCTATGGAATTCTCTGAAACAGACACATAACAGACAGCGATGTTCATTTTACATTTTCCACACTTTGATATGCGAATCCAGCCACATTCTTGTTGTATTGTATTGGAAAATGATTGGTGGACACCCAAATCCCAATCTACCACTAGAGAGAGAAAGAGAGAGATGAGAGAAAAGTGATAAAATAATGTGATATGTGATGTGATAGTTAGAGAGAGATAGAGAGAAATGAGAGGTGTTGGATGGGTGGATATATTTTTGGGTGTATGTGTATCATTGTTCTATTGTATTATACACACACACGCGACAACATTTTCTACCGGTCAAATCGGAACGAGCATTGTATATCCGAATTGGGATTCCCTGCTGTTGCCTCTGTCTTTCTCTCTCCTCTTGTATTTTTTTTTTTATTTTTTGAATAAAATAAATCAATGGCTATGATAGAAGATAGTGCAAATCCAATGGCCCATGATGTTGTGACTGCAGTGACTGCGTGAAGCAGTGACTGCAGTGAATCCTGGTTATTGTATATCCTCGCTGTATTTGATTGATACGGGAATAAAAATGCGAGGCAGCAAGTCTATGATCATGTAAAGGATCACATATCAAATTAAATTCAAAGCAAAGCGCTCATACCAAAAATATTGGCATGATCATATAGTTGTCGTGATATAAAATCATGGTTTTAACATGTTTTTAGTCCCTTTAAATATTGATGTTTTGAATTTAGTCTCTTTATAAAAAGTTAAAATTTTTTGGTTCTTCAAGAAATAGATTAATATGTTTGACATCCCTGCAAATATAGCGAGTTTTGGTTTTGGTCCCTACAAAAAATTTTTTTAGTATTTTATCCCCGCAAAATTTGAAATCTACTGTTTTGGTCCCCACCGTCCATCCCCGTCTAAAAAACGTCGACGTGGCAAACGACAGTCCATGTCACAGATGCCACGTCAAATGATGATCCCACATGTTATGCATACGTGGACTGGAAGCATGCCTCGTCAGCTAGGAAGTGCCCAGTCAGCGCCTCGTCAGCTAGGGCTCCATCAAATTGGGGCTTTTGGGTCCATGGGTCGAATAGAGTCCTTGAAATAGAAAGACAGAGAAGCTCCTGGGAAAACAGCAGAAAGGCGACGCGGAGAAGAAGACAACCAAGCCCTAGGTTGCGACGGTGTAGTGAACGCGATTCAAAGGTGTCAAAACTTGTGGCTTGCAGTGGAGCTTGTGACACACGAGATTCCTTTGCGTCTGTAAAAGGTATCTGTATCTGTAGTTTTTCTATTCACTTTCTATGTGGGGACCAAAGCAACATGTGCGTGTACTGTTCATTCGAATATATTAGTTAATGTTGTATTTGAGTAGTAAATAAATCTGTGGTGGGGGGATATGGTTTATTAATGTCATTGTTTTGTGGGGACCAGAGTATTTAAGAAAGCAGTTACATGCATATTGCAGGGATGAGTTTCGAAGTGCATTTTCATCATGGGGGTGGTTTCATAGACGAGGATGATGAATATAGGGGGGGCTCAGTGCATGTGGAGTTTGACTGTGACATAGATAGGTGGAGCTATTTTGAAGCCATGTCCATTGTGAATGACTTGGGTTATTCATCTATTATGCGTCTATGGTGGAAAACTGATGGCTCGCATTCAGCAGATGGATTTAGGGAGATTAAGGACAATGGTGATGCTATGGCGTTTGCCAATGATGCTATACAGAATAATGGTAAGGGTGAAATTTTTGTTACTGAAGTTGTGGAGAATTATGGTACTCCTAGTCAGGGTGTGCAACACAATGTTGCACCACCACCCCCTCCTAACCTATCTACCACTGCTAACATCTTAAATAGACTTCTTAATGGGGTGGCTCAAACCTGTGGGGTTAATCTGAATTCTGAAGTTGGTGGGAATGTATGGGAGGAGATCAATGAGGACAATGATGTCATTTTCGTTGGAGAAGGATGGGTTGGAGATGATGGCGGTGAGGTGACTGTGGATGGAGATGTTGGTGGTGAGGTGGTTGTGGATGGACCTAAAGGTGATCATGTGAATGACAATGGTGATACTGGGATTGTTGGAGAAGGAGTTGGTGATGCTGAGGATGGTGGCAGTGAGGAAGAGTCTGACCATGGAGTTATGTTTGAGGATAGTGAGGAGGATAGAGCCCTCGGGTTGGACGATGGATTTGGTGATGAAGTTGGCAATGCTGAACATAACAATGAAACACTTGAAGAGTTGATAGTGAAGAAAAAGAAAAACAAAGCAGTGGTTGAAGTTGGTGGAAGTGGACAAAGTGGGAGAAATGCACAAGATGGGGTGAGTGCACATGACTTATCAGATGACTATATGAGTGAAGAGTGCAGAGGAAGGGGATTCGGATGGTGAAGATAAATGTAAGGGTGTATTTCCTAGATTTAGAAAAGAAGAGTTAGATAAGAAGTTTAAATTTAAGTTGGGTATGGAGTTTAAGTCTCTGAAGCAATTTAAAAAAGCAATATTGAAATGGTCAGTTTTGAATGGTAGAGAGGTGAGGTTTGCAAAAAATGACAAAGTTAGGGTAAGGGCAGTGTGTAAGGGTAATTGTGGTTTTACAGCCCTTGTTAGTAGGGTGGGTGACAGCCACACGTATAGAATGAAGACATTGGTGGATAGGCACACGTGTGGTAGGGTTTTTGCAAATAAAAATGCAAAATCAAAGTGGGTTGCTAAGGGTGTCATGGACAGGATCATGGGCGGTAGCGACATAAGCCTGGCTGAAATCATCCAGGATGTGAGGAGGAACTATGCAACTGGGATAACTGTGTGGAGTGCATGGAAGGCGAAACAGATTGCTAGAGGAATAGTAGAAGGGGATGCTTTGAAGCAGTACAGTTTGTCGTGGAGCTATTGTGCTGAGTTGAAGAAGGCATGTGCTGGGAATACCTGTAGATTGGAAGTGGATAGGCCTTGCCCAAGTATTCCACCAAAGTTTGGGTGTTTTTATTTCTGTTTTGATGGCTGCAAAAGAGGATTTTTGGCGGGTTGTAGGCCTTTTGTTGGGGTTGATGGTTGTCATTTGAAGACAAAGTATGGGAGCCAGCTGTTGATAGCTGTTGGAAGAGATCCAAACGACCAGTACTATCCCCTGGCATTTGCTGTAGTTGAGAACGAGACAAAAGAGTCATGGAGGTGGTTCCTAACTTTATTGCTACAAAACATTGGAGAAGATAGAAGATGGGTCTTTATATCAGATCAACAAAAGGTACATGTTTCTACTATTATTGTTATTATTAAACTTTATAGATAAATATTAATTTGTATTTTTTTTTTTAGGGTTTGGTTCCTGTCTTCCAAGAAATGTTGGAGGGTGTG
This sequence comes from Glycyrrhiza uralensis, assembly GCA_030159175.1. NCBI lineage: Eukaryota > Viridiplantae > Streptophyta > Magnoliopsida > Fabales > Fabaceae > Glycyrrhiza > Glycyrrhiza uralensis. The sequence continues at coordinate 48,525,763 of BRZY01000005.1, forward strand.
GAGCATAGACTTTGTGTAAGGCACTTGTATGCAAACTTCAAGAAGAAGTTTGGAGGAGGGGTCCTAATAAGAGACTTGATGATGGGTGCAGCTAAGGCAACTTACTTTGAAGCCTGGAAGGAGAAGATGGAAGAGATAAAGAATGTGGATGCCAAGGCACATGATTGGTTGATTGCCATTCCAACAAGACAATGGTGTAAGCATGCTTTTACTTATTACCCTAAATGTGATGTGTTGATGAACAATATATCAGAGGCGTTTAATAGTACTATACTGGTAGCTAGGGACAAACCCATAGTCACAATGTGTGAGTGCATAAGGACATATCTTATGGGTCGGGTTGCTAAACAAAGGGAAAAACTTTCTAAGTTCCAAGGGAGCATAATGCCAAAACCAAGGAGAAGGCTAGACTGGGAGGTAGAACATAGTGGTAATTGGATCCCTACATATGCTGGGAAGGATAAGTTTGAGGTGACACATACCTTATTTGTCAAAAAATTTGTAGTTAACCTGGAATTGAAGAGCTGTAGTTGTAATTTCTGGGAGTTGGTAGGAATACCGTGTAGGCATGCAATGGCTGCCATATCATATAGAGCTCGCAGTGATCTTGAGGACTTTGTGCATCATTACTACAGCAGGGAGACTTATGAACAAGTTTACAATCATTCTGTTAGTCCTATTAATGGTCAGGACATGTGGCCCATTATTGATGGAGCTGTGGAGCTGCAGCATCCACAATTCAAAAGAGGGCCTGGAAGCCCTAAAAAATTAAGGACAAGAGAGGTTGATGAGGACCAAAATCGTACTAAGTTGAAAAGGGCCAATACTGTTGGAACCAAATTGGTTAAAAGTATTTTTAATACAAAAACTCCCTAAGTGATTTTATGGTTTTGATGATAACAAAATGTATTAAGGTTTTTACAAAGGATAAACAAAATGTATTAAGCTTTTACAATGTATAACAAAGCTGCCTAACTAAGTTTATTGAAGGATGTTGCAGTCTGCGTCCAATAATTAGTTCATCATGACATTGGCTCATATACAAAGTCTGAGAAGCCTTGCGTCCAATGTTAAAGTCATCGTCCGATATTGGCACATGTACATACAGTCAAAGACGCTCTGCGTCCAATAATCAAAATGAGAGCTATGCGTCCAATAATCATTATGAGACCATGCGTCCAATGATTCTCTGCGTCCAATAAACAGTATAAGGCAATACTGTTGTGCGTCCAATGTTCAATACAGACAGTACCACTCTGCGTCCAATAGAGCACGATGGCAAAAGTCCAATAATCAACTGCTCTGCGTCCAATGGAACAGAATGAAGCAGAATGGCAAAAGTCCAACAATACTGCTCTGCGTCCAATGAAGCAGAAGGACAAAAGTACAACAGTCAACTGCTCTGCGTCCAATGGAACAAAATGTGAAAAATCCAACAGTCAACTGTTCTGCGTCCAATGAAGCCGAATTGACAAAAGTCCAACAAATACTTCCCTGCGTCCAATGGAACAGAAAGGCAATGGCAAAAGTCCAATTATCAGCATGAGGCAATAAGTCCAATACTGCCTTGCATCCAATGGAATGAAATGGTAAGCATGAGGATGCGTCCAATGATTGAATGAATATCATATGCAAATGGTAAGTACAAGGTATGCGTCCATTTGCTAAAAGGACTGAAAGTCCAATGATTTCTACATGCTGCGTCCAAAACGCAGAGTCCATTACTTGCTATTTATTGCTCATGCATTTAATATGGAACATATTTATTGAGAGCAAATGATTTGAAATAAATAGCTGTATGCAATGCTTTCTGTACAACCATTATCAACGTTTTTGAACGTACATTAAATGAAAAGCATAAAGCACTGTGGAAAGTGTACTAAGAGAGAGAATGTACTTTTATCTACTCTGTATATCTCTGAACACATCTTTCTATTTTACACAGTGTATTCTCTCTGTTTCAATAAGATATTACTATTAACCACTGTACAATTGAGACTTTGAGTACAGGTTGCTTCTGTTTAGGAGAAAGAAACGCAGACATACTCACTGAAGTAGATCTCCTCAGAGCAACGGGAAAATAGCATTTAATGCTATTAGAGAACGGTCTGAGCTATTCGAAGAACAAGTCTGAAGCTTCATCAAAGCCTATAAATATCGTGAACAAGAAGAAGAATACAAGAGACTGAACAACGAAAAAGAAAGAGCAAAAACGCTGTGCAAATTGTTATACTCTGTATAGAAAGTCTTGTATATTTTCTATCTTCTTGTAAAAGAGAGTTTGCTTAACTCTCGAAGTGCTTTAGTTTTTCATATCCTCACTTGTGTGAGTTAGACAACACTTAAATCAAAAACACTCTGCTGAGTTGTTTTGAGCCTGGAGAGGCTTGTCTGTAAAAGAATACTTGATTGAGCCTGGAGAGGCTTGACTGTAAAAGAATACTTGGGATTTAGCCTGAAGAGGCTGTGTGCAAAGAATACTTGGGTTTTAGCCTGGAGAGGCTGTGTGCAAAGAATACTTGGGTTTTAGCCTGGAGAGGCTGCGTGCAAAGAATACTTGGGTTATAGTCTGAAGAGGCTGCGTGCAAAGAATACTTGTACCTATCTGGTTTGATAGTGAAATCTCTCTAGTTTGAGGGGACTGGACGTAGCTCTTAGGAAAGGGTGAACCAGGATAAAAACTTGTGTTATTTCTTCCTTCCCTTATCTCTTATTATATCTGTGCTTATTACTAACCAAGGGGATTGAATTGATTTTGTTTAAACAAGTTTTTTCATACACATTAAATCGGACAAAGAGAACAAGTTTTTCAAACTAAAGAGGCAAGCCTCTGCGTCCAATATTTCTGTGAGTCCGATATTTTACAACTCTGTGAGTCCAGTGTTTTAGCATCCTGTGCGTCCAATGTTTTAACACCCTGTGCGTCCAATACTTCAAAACACTGTGAGTCCAGTTTTCAAATAAGCTGTGCGTCCAACGTTTTTCACCAGCCAGCGTCCAACATTGCGAAAAGTTTTTAAAAGCTTAGAAACACAATTCAACCCCCCCTTACAGGTGCACCAGGTGTGATAAGCTTGGGCACAATAGTAGGAGCTGCAAAAGTCCAGTGGTCAACCCAAATGCTCAGGCCCGAAAGGTATGATGTTGTCCCAATTTAATTTCAGTTGAATTTTTTTTACAATGGCATGATATTCATAAGGTACATTGACAAAGAAAGCCCAAGGCACAACCTCCTGCTGATAACCAAGATGGTGTGGGTAATGGACAAGCACAAACATAATCCTGCTGCTAACCCAGAAAATGTGGAGAATGGACCAAAAATACAATTCAAAAGGGTATGAATTCATACACTTTTCCAATTAATTTCATGTAACAAAGAAACTGAATGAGTTTTTTAATTTTGCAGAAAAATGATAAAATCAGTAACACTGTTGCCAAGCCCAAGGTAACTCTCAGACTTGCATCATCATTTCATTTTTTACTGTACTGTTAGCTAACTTTGTTTTTTTAATACAGTTAAAGAGGTTGAGGAAACTTGTAGACATTGAAGCAGCTGCTGGACTTGAGGGAACTGTAACAAAAGGAGGAACACAGTCTGCAAGCCAAGTTATTTCAGCCACAGGTGGTGGAGTTGAAGAATGTCTCACTCAAGCTGAGAAAACAATTAAAATCCACAATTCCACTATGGAGGACATAACCAAGACTGGTGATATTCAAGAAGTACTCAAGTTGTCCATGTCTGCAATGGAAAAACTGAACAATAACCAAACAGATGAAGGTAGCAGAGAAATGTGGAATAAAGCAATTGCTTGTCTCAAGTCAACAATAGAATTGCAGCAACAAGCTCATAAACAACTCAAGTAGCCCAAGATGAAATTATGAACAATTGTGGGTTGATTTATTTGTTTTGAGGTCTAAAATGACCTTTTAGCATTTTGGTTATATGTATTAAGCATTTGGATATATGTATTAAGTATTTCAATTTATGGTCTATATGACCAGTACTTAGTCTTTTTGGTTATATATGTATTAAGCCTTTGGATTTGTGGTTATGAACCTTGGAACATCAGGACATATATGTTGAATGTAATAATGCATTCATGGCATACTTAATGCTCTTTATCTGGTTTAATGTTCTGCATTGGGGTATACTAGTTTAATGTTGGGATAATGCTTAATGCTTTGTGCTGATAAAAATTGGCCAAAATGCTGGTTTAATACCAAAATACTGGTTTAATGACCACTGGTTTAACAAGTAAAATACTGTTTCAATGACTAACAAAAAATGCCTCAATACTGGTTTAATGACCACTGGTTTAACAAGTAAAATATTGGTTCAATGACTAACAAGAAAATGATCAATAAGAACCCAAATTGTTTAAGCAAACTTTGCTGCAACACAGAAAAATTATACCATTCATAACTAAACTGATCACATTGCATAACATAATCAACATAAAGTGATACATTGTTTGTTCTAACACCAAACCTAACCATACATAACCATTTAAATGGCTTCATATATGTCTACCCCAAAATTACAATTGATTGTTTCAATGCCTAAAACATTGATAAACCAAAATAGATACAACTGAAATGGCCACAAACACCAGTACAAAATTAAGTTTCATGCTGTCCATTTCCAATCTCCTTTCAATCTTCACTATCCTCTTCGCAGAATACTCCACAGTGTTCACAATCTTCGAGCAACAGCAACTATGCCTACCTTTGCCATTGCCATTGCCATCCAATAACTCATCCAGCCAAAGAAAGTAATCGCAGGTATCTTTCCTCTGAAAAAAAAAAACAAAACTTTACTTAGTCAGAGATCAGCAAAAATAACAAAAACAAATTACCCCAAATCAGCTTGGAACATTACCATCCAGTTCTTGCATCTCAGGAACCTGCGACCGGGAGTAATGGTGTCTTGCCCAGAGGTGTAAATTTCAACCCTCAGCCCACAATCGCACATAACATTAGGATACGATGACGACCCACTGAACGATGACGACCCAGGATACGATGCCTTGCTTCCCTTGCTCCCCCCCATTTTAAAACGCAGCAGCTACGGAGATTAAGAAATGGAGGAGTGTACCCTAATCTGATTTCACGTGGGGACACAATTGGGTACTAATTGGGATGCCACGTCAGAGTCCTCGTCACCTGGCCTACATGTCACAATAATCTGACGTGGATGGGCGCAGGTGGACTGCCGTTTGCCACGTCGACGTTTTTTAGACGGGGATGGACGGTGGGGACCAAAACAGTAGATTTCAAATTTTGCGGGGATAAAATACTAAAAAAAAAATTTGTAGGGACCAAAACCAAAACTCGCTATATTTGCAGGGATGTCAAACATATTTAAGCCTAGATTTTTTGATTTAGGTCTCTCTTTTGCATTGACTACTGACATGGCACACTGAGGTCCCTGTAAAAATCTGACGTGGCTTACATGCGTTGCCATATCAGCTGACACGTCATTTGTAAGGACTACAAGGCCTGCTTGCATAGTTATTTAGAGAGACTAAAATCAAAACTTAATATATTTAGAAGGACCATATGGCATCAATCAGACCACCACCACACCGCACACACACACACGCTCTCTCGTTTTCTCTCTCTCTCACCACCGCCCCCACCCCCACCACCACTCTCTCTCTCTTGATTTCTCTCTCTCTCTCTCACCCTCACCATTGCACACTTCGAAATCAGTTTTTGAAGCTCTAGAATGCACCCTTTCTTCAACGATTCCATCAATAATCCTAAACAACTTAAAATAATTGGCCATCCTGGCATGAACCCGTTGTGGGTTAAGTGGACGAAGAATAGGAAAGAAATTTGCAACATTGGGCCTCCCAACCTCTTATGTGATACCCCAAACAATGTTCTTAAACTCTTGAGACTTCTCATTAGGTGCAGAGTGAGCCAAATCCATAGAAAATAAGTGTTTGAAATTGAATTAAGGATTGTTGTAAAGACAACCTCACCAATATCAACAACCTCACCTTTCATGCATCTTTCCTTCACATAATCCAACAATTCTTTTAACTTTTGTTGGCGAAAGAGAGTGTGTGGGTGGAGGTGGAGGTGGAGGTGGAGGTGGAGGGGGGTGGGGGTGGGGGTGGGGGAGAGAGAGAGAGAGAGAGAGTGTGTGGGGTGGTGGTGGTGGTGGGTAGGGGAGAGAGAGAGAGAGAGTGGTGGTGGTGGTGGTGGTGGTGGGTGGGTGGTGGGGGCTGTGGTGAAAGAGAGAAAATGAGAGAGAGAGATTGTGGTGGGAGTGGCTAAATATATTAAGTTTTGATTTTAGTCCCTCTAAATAACTATGCAAGCAGGTCATGTAGTCCTTACAAATGACGTGTCAGCTGACATGACAATGCATGTAAGCCACGTCAGATTTTTATAGGGACCTCAATGTGTCATATCAGCAGTCAACGCAAAAGAGAGACCTAAATCAAAAAATCTATTTCTTGAGGGACCAAAAAACTTTAACTTTTTATAGAGGGACTAAATTCAAAATGTCGATATTTAGAGGAACTAAAAACATGTTAAAGGCCCAGTTTAGATAAACTTCTCCAGAAGCGCTTTTAGTATGTATTTTTTAACTAACAACTTCTCACATAAGTTAAAATTAACTTTACTCTTTACATTTTTTAAAAGTTATCTTTTTTAACTTCTCCAAAAGCACCTATCTATTTATAAATGACTATTTAACAACTTTCTCTCTTGTACATATATGAGAAAAATAAGATACAAAATAAAACTAACTTCTCTATAAGTCAAAAACTAAAGTTTTTGCATCCAAACATGCTCAAAGCCTAAAATCATTCACCCAAAAACAAAATACTAATACATCACAAACTTTTGGAGCCATCATAGACTTGCCAGGTTACACACAGTTGTATATCCTTGGAATTGGATGTTTCATGTTTGTCGATCTATGCATCAACAACATCGTGATGCCTATAACTATCACGGCAATAAAAGAATTTATAAACATATGGTAAAACAACAATATTTAAAAAAGAAATTTTCCATGTTGTCTTTAAAGGTTTTGTTTTATAGAAGGGGAAGTAGTAGAGAAATTTAATTAAAATATTAAAAGGAAAAAATAATAGGTTATTAGTTCAAATGGTTCTCCAGGTAACATTTGGAAAAATACTAAAAACTAATTAGATAAACTCATTTATCAATTTTCTCTTATTTTTATAAAAACTCATCAATCACCTCTAGTTATAATTAAGTTAGTCCAATATAAAGTGAGAAGACTCATTTTAGAGAAGTGAAATGTTTTTTAATTGTTAGACAACAATTTACATAGAGTTACCATGTAGTTATCATACAGTTATAAGTAAATTTATAAATTTAAACCTTCAATCAGGTAAAGGCAATGAAGAAAGAAAGAAAAACACCAAAACAATAGTTAGAATTTTGTATCGCCTTTATGCGCTGTATATATACAAAAAAATCAAAATTTATTAGCCAAGCCATATATTATTATATCATTATCTTATTATCATGATTCATGCATATGTAAAACAACATTTTCATTTAAAAAAAGGGATAAGGATTACCTTTTTTTTTTAAAAAAAATTACAGGAAAAGGATTACTTTTGCAAGGAGTCCCATTGCCGATCACCGGCCTTTCCCCACCGTAAGGTCAACACAAACATTTCCTCCACTGGCACGTGATAAATTAATTAATTAATAAATGAACAAATTGCAATAAAACGACTAACCTACTACTGTCGTATTTCCAAAGTTTGAATCATAGGTATTTCTTGGCTAAGTCTGTCCCCTTAGATTTGCCAAGACGCAGTGAACGACGGTTATGGTTGGTAAGTGTCGGCACGCACTAGTTCCCTAACTTGCCTTTCATTTATTTCATTGTAATTGGGAAACACGTGGATTTCACTACATTGTTGAAATTGAAATATAATACAGGCGCAACTTGCTCCATCCCCACTCACATGCAGAGTCACAGTCACTCACAATTAGATGAATTCAATTTGTATCTCACATGAGCCCCGCAACATTATGAATCTCGTGGGGAAAATATAATTGAGTCTTTCTGTTTTCAATTGGATACAGAGGTAAGGGCAGGATAGAGGAATTTTTTGTTTTTTTGTTTTAATGGAGGATCGATCGGTCTTATTAGTGGTGTACACAAAATTGAACTAGCTAGTGATGATGAATTTAAGTTATTTGTATAGGATGAAGTGTCTAAAACTCGTCAATATAATTATTGTAAACAGTAATGTAATGATATGTAGCATGAATTTTGTTTGCATAATCTATTTCAATCGTTTGATTTTATTTTGTTTTATTTTTGACAGAATTTCAAATTAATTAAAATTTGTTTAACAGCCAATCATGTGATTCGTTATTAATTCGTTTTATAACAAATAATACCACTCTATTGTGTGAAATATGGAGTGATCGAAGAGCCTACGGAAATTAAAAGTTTCTGTAATGTATTTCAAAAATGAAATACGCTTTAATTTTAAAAACACACTATGAAAACTTAATTTCCATAGCTAACTGGAAAAAAATTATCTCGCTACGACATTGCAGTGGAGAAAAGGAAGGGTAAGGATGGGTTTTTTCAATTTGTTTTTGGAATAGGGGTGGGAATACAAAAGGAGAGGGTGTTAAAAGAAAGGGCCTTTGTCAAATCCATGACATTTGTCTCGGCCCGAAAACTCTTCCAAAGTCCAAGCGCTAACAAAAGTAATGGTCCTGGCTCTTGTGAGACCTCAAGAGCAACGAAGCATAAAAAAAAGGTGGCATTTAGGGTACACGGGCATAAAACTTGTGTACCACACTGCAGTAATGCTCCTTACCATTGATATATTATTAATAAAATCCAATGGACAAAATGAAGTGTGGGTAACCTATGGGTGGAACATTTTAATGTTTTTGCAGAGATGATCTCAGACTTTATAATAACTAAAATAATTTCAAAAATTGTATATTATCTATTATTAAAACAAGATTTGCAAGGATAGCAGAAAACCCTTCATCAAGTGAGAAAATTGAACTTAAGTTGACCATGCAATAATCACGAGAAACGCAGAAAACCAAATAAGATAGAAGAATCTGACAAGACCCAGATGGATTTAAGGGCTTTGCTCAGTAGAAGAATCGTCAAAATCGAAACTTGTAAAAGAGAAAGCAAGAGGGTACCTAAAGGTATACTAAAACCGAAGGTGCAGTGCAGAAAGGCTCGTGAAGAACCAACAATATTAAAGGCTCTGGTCTAGATTGGATAGCAAATAACGAATTGTGAGAGAAAAATGAGAGGGGAGGGTTTTGAATGAGAGCTTGGTAATGCATGAGAGGAGACTTGTGCAAAATCGCATCAAGAAATGTCAGATTCAGAGGGGTGAAAACTGCAGAAAAATTGCAAATTGCACGTTCTCTCACTCTGAATTTTTGCCTTTGCAAATTTTTTTAAAAAGATTAAAACACAAAAGGATAATATTGAAAATAAATTAAAACACCAAAAAATGATATTTCTTTTGTATGTAGTTATAGATTATAGATATAGATTACAGAGACAAAGAAAAGTAGACTAGTTGTACAGTGACCCCATTGTTCCCGTCGTTTTTTCATATTTTGCATACATAGCGGCAAAGCAAATTCAAGTCCCCTCCAACGGTTTGACCAAAAAAAAAAGTCCCCTCCAACGGGAACGAGAATCAGCACCGTCAATCCGCCCCGAAGGCTTTAATCGGATGGCGAACCGCTCCCTCTCCGACGGAATCAGACGGTACGCCGCCCGGAATCATTCTCTAACTGTTCCCGAATCCAATCTTCTCCCTCCGTTTTATGATGATGAAATTTTTTCGCAGCATCGGTTTTGTGTTACGCGCACGACGTCTGTGGAGTTCTGCAGGTGCTTCCGGCGACGCTTCTGCGTTTGCGGACAGACACAACCTTAATAAGAACCTAATTGCAGGACTCAGATCACCAACGCGGAACCCATTGCCGGCGCTTCAGAATTGGGTGGACCAAGGCAACAAGCTTCCACACTCGGAGCTTCGACGTATCTCTAGGATCCTCGTCAAATCCAACCGCTACCAACACGCACTCGAGGTTCGGTTTTCTTTGACCTTATCTACAATTCTCGTCAACTTGTGCTTCAGAACTCTAAAAAGTAGCCAATCGACTCAACCGTTATCGTGAAACATCTTATTAGGGTTTGAAACCCTTCTCCCTTCGATTAAAAGGCACAGTCTCCATTGCAATGCAATTTATGGATTTCATGAGACAGATTTTAATATTTTATTCAATTCGTCAAGCTTTTTATATTGGTTAACTAATCTTTTGCACAGGTATTCAAATGGATGGAAGACCAAAAGAGCTTCCGTACGATCCCAGCTGATCATGCTATGAAATTGGAGTTAATCATTAAAATTTATGGTTTAACGGAAGCTGAAGAATATTTTTTCAGTATACCGGACTCAACTGCAAAGAAAGCTTCCTGTCTCACACTTCTACGTGGCTATGTAAGAGACAGGGACACTAGTAAAGCTGAGAATTTCATGGTGAAGCTCTATGAACTGGGGCTAGTGGTGAACCCTCACCCTTATAATGAGATGATGAAGCTATATCTTGCCACATGTGAGTACAGGAAGGTACCCCTTGTTATCCAGCAAATGAAGCGAAATAAAGTACCCCGCAATGTTCTGTCCTACAACCTTTGGATGAATGCCTGTGGTGAGGGAGAAGGATATGGGGTTGCAGAAGTAGAAGCAGTTTTTAGAGAAATGCAAAATGATGAGAATGTTGAACTGGGATGGAGCAGTCTTGCTACTTTAGCCAATGTTTATATTAAAGCGGGACAATCTGACAAAGCCATTTTGGTTCTCAGAAATGCCGAAAAGAAACTATCTACATGTAACCGTCTTGGTTACTTCTTCCTCATAACGCTATATGCCTCTTTGAAGGAAAAGGAGGGGGTCTTGCGGTTATGGGACGCCAGTAAGGCGGTTGGTGGAAGATTTAGCTGTGCCAACTACATTTGCATACTAACATGCTTGGTGAAGCTTGGGGACATCGAACAAGCCAAGAGAATCTTCAGAGAATGGGAGTCTAACTGTCGGAAATATGATATCAGAGTCTCTAATGTTCTTTTAGGTGCATATGTGCGGAATGGATTAATTGAAGAAGCTGAATCATTACATCTCCACACATTGCAAAAGGGTGGTTGTCCAAACTACAAGACATGGGAGATTCTCATTGAAGGATATATCAACAGGCAAAAAATGGACGAGGCTATTATTGCAATGAAGAGAGCTTTGGCTATGTTGAAAGACTGTCGGTGGAGGCCGCCACATGGACTTGTATTAGCCATAGCAGAGTATTTGGAGAAACATGGGAATTTTGAATATGCAAATGAGTATATTACAGATATTCATAATTTAGGTATTGGAAGTTTATCATTGTATAAAATATTGCTTAGAATGCACCTTTCTGCTAACAAACCACCTTTCCAAATCCTTAAAATGATGGATGAAGATAAAGTTGAGATGGATAGTGAGACATTTTCCATTCTTGAAGCCTTCACTGGGTAGGTAAGATCAAATCCATTTAGTTTTTCCCGATTGCTTGTTGCAAGATGTACAGGTATTTTTTTCTTCTCCCTAAGAATAATCCATGTTTTGTCGACATGTTCAGGCTGAAGTGTTTGGAGGTGCAGCAGTAATCTGGAACTCAATTTTTTCATTAGGTAAATTAATTTCATTAGGTTTGCATCTTGATAGTTTGAAGAACATTCGATAGTTATACCTTGTATTCTAAACAAAATAACTCATCTTTTACTCGAGCAATATTATTTGATACTTACTGCACTACCTTTATTTTTTATATGGCTAAATGTTGATTTCCCTTTTTATCATTATGTTTAGTGTTGGCTAATTATTTACGAATAATGTTTATTACTTGGTGTCTAGCAGGTTTGATATGAGTTTACATGATGATTGAAAGGTTAAATTTCTATCATTGCTCACAGTATTAATAGTGGTATGGCCAGCAGCAACCAAGACAAACAATTGCATTAGTAGCATAAAGAAACAAAGCCAATCATGCTGTGGTGATGTTGATATTTGTTTGTACTATCCTCTTGAGTTCTCTGCCTCTCCTAAAGTTAGTCCCCTTTTCACGAAGACTATTTGTTCATGTTCATGCATTTGTTTATGATTTGCAGCTCAGCATATAATGTTCAGCTCAAGGTGCATAGCCAAATGTAATACATTCAAAGGTTGTTAAGATAATAGAAACCGAAAAGATAGATGGAGCAAAGCACCGAGAGCCTATACTAAGTTGAGAAATCGGGTTGGAGGAGACCATGGCGACTTCAGATGGCCACTGCAGACTAGAGTATTCTGGGATGCATTTTGAAGTGCAAATTTCAAACGACTATTAGTACTGACAATTTTGGTCTTTCTAGTTTACACCTTTCTAATGGTAAACTGTCCTCTCCCATCTTCAAAATGGTGGAAGAATGATTAGACCCTTTCTAGTACTGACAATTTGTGGAAGGCCTTGTTGTACTCAAGCAGCCTATCACGAGGGGGCATGCATTCTTTGATAATAGGAAGCTCAAGAAAATCATCGAAATAAGCATTAAGCTTGGCCATCGACTCTGTATCAATTAGTTTTATGCCTACAATTTCCTCCATTATTCGAACCCAGCATCCAAGCCACCCAACAGCAATGTCAGTGAAGCCTATTTTTTCACCTCCAAAGTAGCGCTTTCCCTCAAGTCCTCCTTCAAGGGTCTTCAGATTCTCTCGGGCTTCTTGTGCTGCCTTCTGTTGTTCCTCCCCTCCTTTGGAAATGGTAGCCATAAGTGCTGGCACATACTGAAATAAGAAAAGGTTGAGGTCTGTTTACATTGAGAAAACTTTTTCTATTTTTACTTTTATTTATAAAATTGTCATCTTGTTTTTAATTTGTTTACTGTTTTCAAAAGGTTTGTACACAAAACAATTTTTTTTATTTTCTCTATTTTCTGCACAAATCTTTGAAAATAAGAAACAAATTAAAAATGACATAATTTTTTGTAATTAAAAGTGAAAATAGAAAACAAAAATAGAAGTAAACCCAAGTAAACCAGGGGGTTTGTATAAAAATTGGATTGGATATTGAAGATCAGCTCAAAGGGGTATGTTCATAATATGCTGTATACTATTTTATTTTTGCTATTGAAGATCAGCTGAAAGAGGCGTATATTCAAAATATTTTATACCTTTTCATCAACGAATCTGGACCAGAATCGTGCCTTGGCCCTTTCATAGGGGTAAAGTGGAAGAAGAGGATTTTGCTTCCTGGTCTCGTCAATATACTCAAGAATCACTAGTGATTCTGCCAGGGGCTTACCCATCCTCATGCACAAGAACCGGTACCTTCTTGTAGACAGGGTTGTACTGGTTGACCAAAAAAAAAAGACAGGGTTGTACTGCAAGAGCATGGCACTCTTGTTGCTGAGATCTTCTTCCACATATTGGTACTGAACTCCTTTCAGTCCAAGAGCCCACTTGACCCTGAGGGCAAATGGACTACCCCCAGAACCTTATTAACGTGACTGAATCCTCCTTCCATTTTTGCTTTTTAACCAAACACTCGCAGCTCTCTCTCTCAATCACAGGTCCTTTACAAGTGTTAGTTATTTAAGTATTTATTAGTATTAAAACCAATCAATAAAAAGTGGCATATGCTACCAGCATATGCTACCACACAGAATCTTCTGTTGATTTGAGAAAAAGTGTGCCACCAACTGAAAAGTCATCGAGTAAGAACTGGTGAAATGCTTAATGATAAAGTTATAGATTTTTCAAAGAGAATAATGACTTCCGACCAAAAAAAAAAAGACAATAGATTCGATCATTTTTGGTGTTATTAATTATTGAATTGAATATAGCCTGTCTTGACTATCGGCATGTACTGTCTCCATTATGACAATATGTCAGGAGGACTTTACGCTCTGCATCATCAGGTACAACCATTCTCGCGTGATAAGGATATTTGGATAACAAAAATATAAAACCTCTTTCCAGAGCAACAAGACCCTATTTCCTTTCAATCTTCATACTTTACATACCTGTTTACAACAGACCGATTTTGAAATTTTAATATTCAACAATTATTTAAATATTAAAAAGCTAATTCTAAAAATCTGCCCCAGAAAGTTTTAAAAATTAGATAATACTTCAGATTTTCTCCTACTAAAAATGTTTTTATATTACATATGGATTCTCACTAATGAAACTAAAGATTTCTTCTAGTTTACATTTTCTCTTAGCATGGCATGCCCTCATGCAGGGCATGCCTAAAAATTTCCTTCTCCGATATTCAAACCCTATTTTCCGTGATTGAAACGCAAGCTATTTAGTATTTACCATTAAGTTGGGATAACTATTGATATTTTTTTAAATTTTATAGCTCTGCTACCTGAACTGCCAGATAAAAATGCCCTAGTCAGGCTTTTATGAATATTTGTAGATATTCACGGATATCTATGGATATTATTACTTTTAAAAAAAAAAATATATATATATATATATAGGGGATTGCTAATATACTCCCACTAGGTTTTATGAAGGAGTTGTTAGCAATTTACACCTTTTCACTTGGACAAAAAAAACCACCCTCTTCTCTTTTAAAAACATTTAAATTGTGGGTATTTATGTAATTTTATCTTCTATTCATTTATGTTTCCAAAGGACACACGGTCTAACTATTTTCTTTATTGTCTTCCCCATTTGCATATTCTTTCGCATCCTCTGTATTCCTGCATGCTCTCTCTTTGGACTGAATGTGAGCAATAACAACTTGAATGTTTGCAAGGGTTGGAGTTGTTTCTTCATGTGTGAAAGACTGGGCTCTGAATGCTGCCACCTATTTTTGAGTTTTTCAGGTTCCTCGTCGAGTCCATTTCTATTTTATAGTTCCCGAACCATATGTTTGACGTAGATGTATGAGATCTTCAACCGTGCCATGATTATTGGGTCTACTCTATACCAAAGGCAAAGAGTTGTCTAAAAAGCTAGTCACTATTGTCATTTGAGCAAATATTAGGAATTTGCATAGAAATGATGGCGAGGTCTATTTTATTAGCTTGATGCGGAGGAACAGTGGATACATTATTTCAAATTCTAAAACATTATGAAATGATTCCTTCAAACGCAAACCTGGAAGAAGTTATAATGATAATAACAACTATGAGACAAGCCATGCGTGTGTATATATACTACTTTCTAGTGCCATGTTTCTGCAAGGCATTTCTGTATCTTTGCACCAGAATTTCAGCCTTACTGGTATATCATTACCGAGTCTAACCACTAGTCAATGGGAAAGATGGAACACGTCAAGCCATCACCAATATGTAATACAAGTTTTGCACAGGAAAATTGATCGAGTTCGATCGGTCACCCCGGCAAAGAGAGAGAGAGCAGTTATTGTTCATATTTGCTGCAAAGAGAACATGCGGAGATGATAACAGAGGATGGATAAGAATCTGGGAAATGGAAATTAGTATAGACATACGGTGTGTTCTTTGAAAACATAAATGAATAGAAGATAAAATTACATACATACCCACAATTTAAATGTTTTTTAAAATGAAGAGGGTGGTTTTTTTGTCCAAGTGAAAAGGTGTAGGTTGCTAACATACTCCTTCATAAAACCTAGTGGGAGTATATTAACAATCCCCTATATATATATAGGGATAGGATCAAATGACACCAGGTGTCAAAATATACTTTGACACCAAATTCTATCCCTCTATTTTTGTTTCATCGAAGGCTGAGATTAATTCACTTAAAAGAGTCACGTGATGTCGATTTGAGGTACAAGGGTGCACAAAACGTTTACATCAAGCTCGATCTCCACTCCCTCAAACACCTCACCTCACCTCACCTCTGCGTCTTGATCGTCGACGTCTTTCTCTTCCACTCTCACATCCCTCTTCTTCCCCAATTGGACCTCTCTCATTCTGGTCCTCTCTCTCCCTCTCCCTCAATTGTGACCCTAAATCCTTTCTTAAATTTTTGGAGAAGCAAATCAAATTGATATGAAACCGCATAGCTGCATAGCTTTGAAGCGGAAAAAGATGCTGACAGTAGCTACCCTCCCTGATCCAGAGACATACAAACCATACCCCCACATACAAATGTAGCAACACCCAGTGACAATATATATAAGAACACCTGGTTGGATAATACTAGATATTGTTTAAATCTGTGATATTGATAGGAAAAACCAAAAAGATTGCAACTTTTGCTTTTAAATTGGTTTAATAGATAGGAAAAGGGATACATGTATGCTTTTCATCTCAAAAAATCGAGTACGACACAAATCTATCATCAAACTTACAAATAAAAGTTACCAAAAAATAGAAATAAGAAATGAAATTTGGATATGGAAAAAAGAGAGTGGCGATGATGCCAACACCGATAGGAGCATCGAGACGATGTTTAACGGTCGAGGCAAGCACTGATTGCGTCAGTGGCGGGGGTCTAGCTATGCGGCTGTTCTACATGATCTACAACACTTGTTGTTTGACCTTCTTCAAGGTTGCACAAACACCTACAATTGCTCAAAACCCATGCCATTATCACCCCCTTTGTTGTTATTGTCATCATCTTCAAAGAGTGTTTACAGAGCAGTCAGAGCCGTAGTTTCTGATTATCTTTTTTTGTTTAAATTTTTTTGTAATTATAATAGTTTGCGAGATAGATAGAAGAAATTTTTTCTGCCAAAGCGTTGAACATGAGAGGTCCGATGACTGTGAGCTTGGTGCCATGGCGAAAAATATTGTTCATGACCGGGGAGTGTGAACTGACGAGAGAGGGAGGGAGCAAATTATGACGTAGTGATAACAAGAGAAGAGTAAATTAAATCGACATCACGTGACTCTTTTAAGTGAATTAATCTCAGCCTTCGATGAAACAAAAACAGAGGGATAGGATTTGGTGTCAAAGTATATTTTGACACCTGGTGTCATTTGATCCCATCCCATATATATATATATTTTATATACAAAATATATATTTCTATAAAAAGATTATACCTCATTATTATTTTACCAATCATTATAATTAATTTGTATCTCTATAAATAAATGTACCTCATTCTAAATTGTACCAATCATTATAATGTTATTAAATTAGTACGAGTACATCATTATCCGCTCCTGCCACATTAATTAGCGGGTAAAAGGAATATCTATTTATTTTACTCATGGATATCCATTAAACTATCATCCTATACCAATAGCGAATTTTATCCACGAATATCCATAAATACAGAGATATTTTTGCCATTCTTATCCACAAAAAGACCAAAAAATCTCACTATCTTTATATGAAAGTGACTATATCATAAAAGTCATTAGTAAGAGGATGTACCAGCTACCAAGAAATCAACTAAAGGAAAAACTAGTTCAAAAGTTGAGATAATTATTTATATCACTATGCCAAAATATGTTTTTGTAGTGCTTTTTTTCATCTTTTGTAGTGCTTTTCATGCGCTATAAATCCAATAGTCATAAAAGGGGTGGACACTTTCTGTAGCGTTTTTAAAAGCGCTACAGAAAATTTCTTTTGGTAGCGCTTCCTCTAGAAAGCGCTACTAAAAGTTGCCCAAGCATCATCAGTCAACTTCCTGTAGCGCTTTCTAAATAAAGCGCTAGAAGAAGTCTTAAATCAGCGTTTTTGTAGCACTTTCCTTAAGAAGCGCTACAGTTTTTCATTTTTTTTAATATTCATTACTCATCAATTATCCAAAATTCAGCCCAATCAAAACAACCAAATGCAATTATGCAAGATTTCTGTAAAACTAGCAATCCCATCTGAGAATATAATTTTCCTGTTTCTCATTAACCACAGTGACCCTATAATTGCTGCATGCCAGAAAATGTATTTAATTATGTCATAAATAGTAATGAAGAATCAAAACTACATATAGTGTAAATATATGCAGATAATAGGCATAAAATTACTTAAATGAATCAACCCATGATTTACCTGCTGAACAAAGTAGTGGAAATCAAAATCCTGGGAAAGGCATTGAACTGATAGATATTGCAGTATCAAAAGCTTGGACAAAAAGGAAATGTTGTTGAGTTTCATTTTGTATGCTTCTTTCCTCATCCTATTTTCTAATATCTTGTCAAGTACTTGCATTATAAAATATTATAGGTTTATCCAGCCACAAAATCATATAAAAGTTACTAAGAAAAAAAGACATCTTAGTAGTTCACACAAAACAAATCAAATGAGTTTTTGAGTTTCAGGAAGTTAACAAAGTTCCAAGCTTACTTGGCCATTAGCTACCAGGCAACACCAAATATTATAAGCCCAGAAGCTCTATAATACCTAGAACAGATGTAAGATATATATGTTCAGTTCACTTCTTGCCTAAAATACATTTGAGCACTTAAAACAGAATGTAATTTACAACAAGTATGATAAATCAAACTAAATAGAGGTTTATAATTTCATTGCACTCCAAGCCACCAAAAAGAAAGACATGGGAAGCTAAAGGAAATTACGCCACTAAACATAGTTTTAACTATTTGGTCAAAAAAATAACTAAGTGGAAAGATTTACCATGAACTCAAGCTTGAAATAAGCAAGGTGCATCAGATTGACTAAACTGCAGTGATAGGTTGTTATATGAAACTCTAGAAACAGAAAAAGTCCTATATTTCTATTCCCAACAAGCTGTAAATTAAACAAATTTCAAAAGACCCGTTTACATTTTAAAGGGTGGAAGTTTAATAAATACCAATCATTATAAATTTATATTGATTGAGCTGATTCATGAATTGACAAAGTAATAATTACCTAGTATAAATGCAAGAGAGGAATTAAATTAAGGAATAGGATAGAAACCTGAGAATGAGGAGGAGAAGGTGAGCAAGGTTTGATGAGGACCATGAAATGCTGCAAATCCCAGAAATTGAGGGAATAGGCAACAAATATGAAGTACCATTTATACTAAGTGAATGTAATGAATGCGAAACTATGATCAGCTATCAAGTTCTTATTTCTTAATATAGTAATGAATTAAAATAAAAGAGTTAAAATAAGAGAGTACAAAATAACAATAAGCATGTCCAGAAATTAATGCAAAAGTGCAAAACTGAGTGTTTCACAGTGCAAAAGTGCAACACTGAGCACCACCTGCACACAATGCCAAATTTGAAATTTGTACTACGACTATACTGTGATCCTTTTAAAATCAGCGAGACTACAGATAGCTTGTTTTTCAGAAACGCAAAGCAGAGCTTTGAATGTGTCCGAAAAATCAATCACATTTTCATGGCAAGCATGTTGAACCCTTACCTTCAGATATTGTTGAATTATTCTAAGGTTTTTAACTTCTTACTCAAAAAGGAATGGAATTGCTGATAGCAGAAAAAAAAAAGAACAAAATTTAATACATAAAGCGAAAGAGTTAACTAACTTGACTATCATTTTTGTTTTTGGTACAACTTTAGGTGCAAGCACCTAGACCTATAAATGAAGACCACAAATTAAACTAAAATTTATTGAAATTCTCAACAAAATAAATAGAATTCAGATATTGACAGAGCAGTAAAAAAACAAAAAATCACGATGTACATCATATTAATTCTCTATCATGCCAACAAACTCAGCACCCCCTCTCTTCCAAAATAAAACTATGAAAAAAATGAAGGTTTAAAAATGGGGGAAAATGGTTTTACACCTTGATAAGAAGGAATTAACTTTCACTTCGAAAGTAGGCATGCAGCAGTTGGGCTCTAACACCAAAACAAGCTGCATTGCATAAATGCTTACCAGAAGTTCTTTTTTTTGTATGTCTAAGAGATGCTTTTGATTGCAAGTGCACTTTCCAGGGCAAGCTCTGTAACACTGTATGAGATGAACATTGGCCAAATTAGTATCCAAATTAGAAATAAGTAATTTTCAGAGTAAATACTCTTGTATAAAATATTATAGAAAAAGAACAAAAAGGTACCTTGGAACTTTCAGAGTAAATAGGTTGATTGGATCCTGCAATAAAAGACTAAATAATTAGGTGGGAGACAAAAAACATTCAACTTCCAACTGATGTAATTTCAAGATGTTAATTTTAATCAAGTACAACTTATCATTACCATGTCTCCACTATGAAGAGAAGCAATAATTTCTCAATCAATATTTCCTTTGGCATCAAACATACGGTCTACTAGTAGCTTGACAAGTGATTCCACAATTTCTACGTAATAGCAAGAATACAATTATCCAAGTAAAATTGATAATGTAAGGACACACACACGCACACTTTCTTTTTCATTAACTACAAAATACCTTATTTTCTTTGTTTTCCAATACTAAGAGATGAATGAATAATGAAAGATGTTAATTAGTATTAATTCAATTTAAAGTAAAAAGATTAGCTCTTGATGTCTGTACACAACAAGACAAATATATGACCAAGATTGAGAGATTTTAAACCTTGTCGTTTCTGAAAATTACTCTCAACAGAAGGAGTTTTTTCCAATGTGGCAGACAACTCCAAGCGCCTACATGCATCAGAGGGGGTTGCAGCTGTGGCTCTTGAATGCATTCTACTGGCTGAATGCATAAGTAAAGAAGATTTTATGTGTCTTTTGGATCCACTCTGATTGTTCATCTGCTTCAACTCTTGAAACGATTTCAGTGATAGAATGCAATCAACAACTTTTGCTGCTGACCCATTTTTGCAATTAGAACCCTAACCCCCAACCAGCAGCAAATGGAATGAACCAGAAAACAGAAATCAGAACAATAACAAATAATAACAAATTAGCAGTGAAGTAGTGAAGAAGCCAGAGGACAAATTAGCAGTTGAGGGATTGAAAGAAACCAAACCAAACCATGACAAATAACAAAGGAGTGGTTTCTGAGCCAAAAATCAAACCAAACCATAACAAAAATCAGGAGAGGAAATAAGATCGAGAACTTACATTCTCCGTTGTTGATAGATCGAAACAGAGAAGCGGCGGTGCTGCTCAGAATCCAGTTGCGCGGTTAACAATGGCGGCTAACCTTCTCTCGGAGCTGAGAACTCCTCGTCGGAGTGTGAGCTTCGCGGCGGCGGCGACGGTGAGCTTCGCGGTGGCCGTGAATGCAGTTGCGCAGCGGCTGCAGCGGTCAGCTGAGGGAGAGAACGAAGGGAGAGCTGAGAGAGAGAGAGAGAGAGAGAGAGAGGAGAACACAATTGGTCATTTCTAATGGGGCAAGGGTCTCGCACGCGGGTTTTAAAAATTCATTAAACAATTTGTAGCGCTTTCTTTGTAAAGCGCTACAGATCCGGAAAAATATTTTTTAATGAATACTTATAGCGCTTTCAGAAAAAAGCGCTACATAAGTCAGAACACATCCAACTGTAGCGTTTTCTGTATAAAGCGCTACAGAAAAGTTCTCTCTTCTGTAACGCTTTGTTCAATAAACGCTACATATGGGGCGCTATAATAAACATAATCTGGCGTAGTGTATTTTTGAGAGTTATCTGCCAATTTAGCCCCTGAAATTGTGAATAAGTCTCACTTTGGTCCCTTAAATTATCGAAAAGGCAAATTAATCCATGAAATTGTTTACCGTCGGTCAATTTAGTCCCTATCGTTAGATCCGTTAGCTGACTCCGTTTAGTGTGCTGACCTGGCACGTTAAGTGCCACGTGGTATCCTACTTGGCCTGACACGTTTTGCACAGTCAGCAGGGACTAAATTGAAGAATTTTTGATAGGGACCAAATTGAAATATTTTTTCGCGGCATATGTATATTAGTGCTTGTGTGTGGAGTCAGCAGCCAATCTTCATACTTTGTCCCTAAGTCTTTTCCCTCTTCACCCAAACCGTGAGAGAGAGACTGCCGTGTGTGCCTCCGCGTCCCGCCGCATCAGCCGCCGCTTCCGCCACCGCGTCCGCCACCGTGCCTCAGTAGGTGAAAACGGTTCCGTTTGCTGCGTCACAACCAGGAGCAGTCACCATTTTCCCCCAAATCGCTACGGTAATGCACAGACACAGCATTCTTTGTCAGAAATTTTATGTTTTTTCGTTTCCAAAGTTCTGATCATCGATTTTAAGGACTGTGTGTTCTTATTTTTGCATTAACAAACAGAAGTTACGGTTTTGGCAACGTTAGGGTTTTGGCATTTCGTTGTGTACGTTGTGTTGTGGTTCGTTTCCGTTTTAAGCTTTTGGTCCCTGTTCTATATAGTGTGGTCTCTGTTTTTCGAATTCTTTGGTGAAAGTTGATTTTTTTGGTAAGTTTAATGGTTTTTATGATGTTGAGTGTCTTGGGTACACAATTTAATTTGGCGCAGACCATTCTTTTGGGGTTCTTTGTGTATGCTCTATATAGTGTGTTCTGAGTTTATTGTTGTATTTATGGTTCTGTTTTGTAGACATTGTATTTTTTATTATGGGATTTATTGCATGGTCTTCTATGTTGAATGGCATTCTGACCTTGGTATTTGTTTGTGTAGGATGGCAAGTGATGAACAGCAAGATGGGAATGTAGACCAAGTGCTTCACGATGGACAACAACCTGAGTGGGAAGATTCCAGTGAAGAGGACTCTAGTGAAGATCTTGATGTGGAATGGGAAGGTATTGGGCTTGATGAAGAATCAGATAATTATCATTCTGAAGAGTTGAGAAGTCCCATTAGCAGTGATGATGAGAATGATGGCAATGAGAGACCTGTGTTTCCACAGTTCAAGGAAGGTGCACAGTTTGGTCAAGTGCACCTAGAGGTTGGGATGGAGTTTGCAACTATGAATACTTTTAAGAAAGCTTTGAAGGACTATACAATTTATCATGGGAGGGAGATTAAGTGGAAAAAAAATGAGAAATTTAGGGCAAGAGCAAGGTGTAAGCAAAAGGAGTGTCATTGGGAGATTTACTGTGCTTGGAGTGAAGTGAATCTAAGCTTTCAGATCAAGACTTTCATTAGTGAACACAGCTGCAGTAGGGTATTTAAGAATGCACAAGCAGATAGGAAGTGGGTTGTTGAAAAACTAGAGGAGAAGCTCAAGGTGCAGCCTAATATAACCCACGGTGAGGCCTTTGAATTCCTTAAACGGGATTTTGGAGTACATGTATGTGACACAAAGATATTCAGAGCCATGAAAGAGGCTAGAGAGGCCATTGAAGGTAATTTAAAAGAGCAATATGCCAAGATATGGGATTATGGACATGAGCTGCTCAAGAGTAACCCCGGTTCAACTATCAGGACTTGTGTCATTCCTATGCCTGCTGATCCACCTCAATTTCAGAGATTCTATGTCTGTTTGGATGCTTGTAAGAAGGGGTTCAAGAAAGGATGTAGGCCATTCATAGGCCTTGATGGTTGTTTTCTTAAGGGGTATTTTGGTGGGCAATTGCTTGCTGCAGTGGGTCAAGATGCAAACAACCACATCTTTGTTGTTGCTTATGCCATTGTGGATGTAGAAAACAAAGACAATTGGAAATGGTTCCTCACTCTACTGCATGAGGATCTTGGGGATTACAAGCAACATGGTTGGAATTTTATGAGTGACATGCAAAAGGTAACTAACTTTACGTGGCCTTTATATTAATAAGCGAGTTAAGGGATTGTTTCTGCATGCTGTATTATTTTATATTCGTAGGACTATTTTGAAAATTAGTGAATGGTTTTAGGGACCATTGTGAATTATTAATCATAATTATGGGGGTCTAAATGAAACTAACTATTCATATATTGTTAGGGACTGATTCCTGCCATGCAAGAGGTAATGCCCGGTGTACCTCATAGATACTGTGCTATGCATTTATGGAGAAATTTCACCAAACAGTGGAAAGATAAAGAGCTGAGGGGTGCAGTTTGGGAATGTGCCAAAGCTACTACTGTTGCCCAGTTCAACCTTAACATGGATAAAGTGAAGAGAAAGAATGAGAAAGCATGGGAGTATTTGAACAAGTGGCCAAAAGAGGCATGGACCAAAGCTTACTTCAGCGAACACCCTAAGGTAGACAGCATTTGCAACAACAATTGTGAGGTGTTTAATGCTAAAATTTTGAAGTTTCGGGGTAAGCCAATTCTCACATTGGCTGAGGAAATAAGGTGTTGTATAATGAAGACTATGGCCACAAACAAACTAAAACTGGCTAGTCGTCCAGGGCCATTAACTCCTATGCAACAAGCTAGATTGGAGAAGGAAAAAATTGAAAGTAATAAATGGGCACCTGTGTGGTCTGGTGATGGTGAGGGTAATAGATAAGAAGTGCAAAACCATTACAAAAAGGTTGATGTCAATCTGACTACTCACACCTGCACCTGCAGATTTTGGCAATTGTCAGGTATTGAATTACACATGATATTTTTAATAGTTTTTTATTTTATAACATTCATGTCTAACTTAACACTTTGTGTGTGTAGGTATGCCATGCATGCATGCTATTGCAGCAATTGCATTCAGGCATGAAAAGCCAGAAGACTATTGTCATGGGTGGCTGACAATGGGATCATACAATGCAACTTATGAGTTTTTTGTTCAACCTACTAGAGGGCAAGAATATTGGGAGAAAACTCAATATACCAGACCTGTTCCACCACCAGTTAAGAGACGCCTAGGTAGACCCAAGAAAGCAAGAAGAAAGGATGGAAATGAGGACTCTGTCAGTAATGGAAGGTTGAAGAGGTCTTACCCCGCATTCACCTGCTCAAGGTGTGGTGTTGAGGGCCACAACTGCAAGGGATGCCCCCAGCGACCACCAAAGGAGACACAGACTGAGGAGACACAAACTGAGATAGACATGTCACAATCCCAACCTGTCCAATCTCAAGATGAAGTAGTTGTGATAACTTGTTTCTTTAATTTATTTTATACATGTTTGTCCCATTTCAAATCACCTTCACTTACCATTTCTCTTACTTACAGGGGCCTGTTGGTGGCATACAGGAACCAGGACTGCAACAAGAAGGGACCAATCTCGAGAATGCACCTGCACTTGCACCTGCTGTATGGTTTAGAATTATGGTTTAGATGGCATTCATTCTTTAGAATTCTGGTTTAAAATTTTCTGGTATAAAAATCTGGTTTACAATTTTCTGGTATAAAAGTCTGGTTTGCAATTTTTTGGTATAAAATTATGGTTTAGAATTCTGGTGCAAGTGACATTCATGTCTGAAATTCTGGTTTGTGCTATTAGAGAAAGTCCCTGCGTCCAGTAAAGTCCTGCGTCCAAAGTCCCTGCGTCCAGTAACTCCCTGCGTCCAAAGTCCCTGCGTCCAGTAACTCCCTGCGTCCAGTAACTCCCTGCGTCCAAAGTCCAAAGTCCCTGCGTCCAGTAAGTCCCTGCGCTGCGTCCAGTAAAGTCCCTGCGTCCAAAGTCCAAAGTCCCTGCGTCCAGTAAGTCCCTGCGTCCAAAGTCCAAAGTCCCTGCGTGCGTCCAGTAAGTCCCTGCGTGCGTCCAGTAAGTCCCTGCGCTGCGTCCAGTAAAGTCCCTGCGTCCAAAGTCCAAATCCCTGCGTCCAGTAAGTCCCTGCGTCCAGTAAGTCCCTGCGTCCAAAGTCCAAAGTCCCCGCGTCCAAAGTCCCTGCGCTGCGTCCAGTAAGTCCCTGCGCTGCGTCCAGTAAGTCCCTGCGTCCAAAGTCCCTGCGTCCAAAGTCCAACGTCCAAAGTCCAAAGTCCCTACGTCCAAAGTCCAAAGTCCCTGCGTCCCTGCGTCCAAAGTCCAAAGTCCCTGCGTCCAGTAAGTCCAGTCTGGAACGCAATGAGATGAAATAATGACTCTGTTACAGATTTTATCCTTTCTCTTTTTCCTTCCTACGTTTTCTATCATGTGCAACTAATTTCATGTCTGAAATTCTGGTTTAGAATTCTAGTGCAAGTGACATTCATGTCTGAAATTCTGGTTTGTGCATCCTGGTGCATTCTGAAACTATGTTATTATTGCATACAGGTTCTGAATTCTGGACAATCTACTGGTCCTCAACTTCCAATGCCACAAGGTCCAATCTTACATGCTCGTTATAGACCACCACCAATTAGAGGTCTTGCACAGGCTACACAGTTTGGGGATGCACCTGTAGGCCAATTTCCATTTCCACCTGCACCTAAGGGATCGAAAAGTCGTGGCCCTATGTTCATGAACTTCATTCCAACACCAGGATACAACTTGTGTACTCCTAGACCGCCAAACAAATGAAGAACACATCACCTGCAAATTGAAGACCTTTTTTTTGTGTTTTGAACTATTTTGGACGAATGTAATGCTTATTTGGGTGTCTTTATGATGGTTTGAACAATATAAATAGTGTTGGTGTCTCATGTAATCAGTAAACTTCGATGTAATCAGCAAACTTTGATGTCTCATGTTTATGGGATAGTGTTGGTGAACTTTATCTTCTATGACAGATATGTTAGTTGTTTTGAATCCAATGATCACTTATTTCATTGTGTTGTTTTTTGATTATTTACTACAGCAATAAGGGAACAGCGATGAGGGAGGTTTATGAAGCATTCTTTGACATTAAAATTTGAAATGTTGAATGCAAGAAAAAATTCAATTTAGTCCCTGTGAAAAAACAATTCAATTTGGTCCCCGCGAAAAAATATTTCAATTTGGTCCCTGTCAAAAATTACCCGCGAAAAAATATTTCAATTTGGTCCCTGTCAAAAATTCTTCAATTTAGTCCCTGCTGACTGTGCAAAACGTGTCAGGCCAAGTAGGATACCACGTGGCACTTAACGTGCCAGGTCAGCACACTAAACGGAGTCAGCTAACGGATCTAACGATAGGGACTAAATTGACCGACGGTAAACAATTTCAGGGATTAATTTGCCTTTTCGATAATTTAAGGGACCAAAGTGAGACTTCTTCACAATTTCAGGGGCTAAATTGGCAGTTAACTCGTATTTTTGATATTGCAAGTACATCTTAATCATTGAACTTAAATTACTCATTTTAAATTTAAAAGAATTGAAGACTATTTGTCGACCAAATAAGACAATAAATAATTTATTCCCATGTACCTTCCCCAAGTTTATTTTTCTTTCCCTGTCAAATATATTTTATAAAATAGTAAGTCATTTAAATAATATTTGCTTAGTCCTATTTGTCAAATAATATTAGGTAGGTTTGAAAATATATTCATTTGGGGACGGTATGATGTTATACAAGTGATATTAAATATTAATTGACGACCTTGACTTTTATTGCCAATATAATTTCTTATTATATCAAAAATTCAAGGTGCTCACCCTCTACACTCACCAAAAAAAAAGAAATTCAAGGTGTTCTACAACCTTAATTAAGTAATTTAATTACAGTAAACGATTTTTTATCTTTTCGGTGCCAGTTGACCGTATTTCTCCTTCAATCGGCAATTTTTTTTATTTAAAAACTTTAAATAACACGGTTATATATTTTTTAAAATGATTGCTGAATGAAAAAGAAGGAATTCATTTTACTCTAGTAGTATCAATAATAAGTCATTTAGCTTTTTTTAATTTCACTTTTACTTTTATTATATGCCACTGTTAATTTATACCCTAAAAAGCTAAAATTACCAATATTCTAAATTCTAAATTATTATACGGAATTTATAACTCCTCCTAGTGAGATTTTGCATATCCTTTGGTGAAGATCGCAGAGGGGTGAGAAAAATTCTAAATTAGTCTTTTAAATTAATAATTTTGGATTATATTAATTCATTTTAGGTCAATTAATTTTGTCTCTAAAATTATCCAACAAGGATTAATATAACGGACAATTTTAAATTTTAGAGAAATATTAATAATTTTACCAACATAATGAGACACACATAAGTGATAAATACTAGAGTCCATTAAATACGATGTTAGAATTCGATCCATAAGGGTCTCTTTGGTTCAAGGAAGGGCCATAAGGGTCTGTTTGGTTCTGGGGAGGGGATGGGAGGGAAAGGGAGGGGAGAGATTTAATTAAAAGTTGTGTTTGGTTGGGAGGAGGGGAGAGAAGGGATTTTAATTGAGAGAATAGACTAATTTACTTTTTAGACCTTTGTAAGTTTTTATGTTTAATTTAATTTAAGGTTATTTAAGTAAATGTCATTTAAAACTTTATTCTCTCTCTCAAAATCCCCTCAATATTAAAGGAGAGTCAAATCCCTCTTTTTTCCTCCTTAAAAAAATAAATCAAACAAAAAAATATTAAAATATTTCCTCTCCTCCTCTCTTCTTCACTCAAACCAAACACTATATAAATGATGCATATAGAACAACATCTATTGAGAGACATTAAACTTTAAATGAATTATCTCGAAAAATTAGCTTCAACAATTACGTGATACTTGGATTTATAAAAAATAAAAAATATTAATAATTCTAGCGATTAAATTTACAACATTGATTAATTCTAATTCTAATTAAAAATGATTGAATCTGAAGTGGAAAGGAATGTTATTCCATGTGTGGGGCAATTCAGTGTTGAAAAGCGCAGGTAAAGCAGGTGTGAGTCAGAGCCAGTTGCCAAGGCACGTGAGTCACCGTGCCTTTGGGTCAGCTGTTGAGTCACGTGTCCTTGAATGCGTCTTTCATTGTCATTTGTCGGTTTCTAGTTTCTAACACGTGGAGGAGGAGCAACACTAAGAAATCTAGCAAAGATGCAGTCCCATCACATTACCGTGGTCACGCACTCACCCCATAGCCTCTCCCAACAAGCAAAGCCAAGCAAGAAACACGACCCAACCCAAAGAGGACACGCAAGTTATTAGGTTGTAGAAACTAGAAAGAAAAGAAAAAAGAGAGAGAGAGAGAGAGAGTCCTCTCAATTTCATTTTCACCCAAACTTTAACATCACAAATCTTATTTGAGGGATTTTCCCCAAATCTTCGATCGGAGAATTTTAGGGTTTCTCCACCAGATTTCCCCCCTCTATCTTCTCCGCCATCAACTATATATTGTTACTCCTTTTTCCCCCCATTCTTTCTGCAACGCCATTTGGAGGTTTCGTTTGCTCCACTTCCAAACCTAAAAGGTTCGTTCTTTTCCTCCTTGCCAATCTTATGTATTCAAATGTCGTTTATAATAATAATAATTAGTAACACGGTCACTGCGCCTTGTCGTTTCGTTCGGGGAATTGCACTCACATTCAATGTTAGCTCTTGAACGAAACCTTGTCTTCTTCTCTTCGTGTTCGTGATTCTGGTACCGGGAGAGCGAGAATTTTACGTTTTTGCCCTTCTCTGTTTTCTTGCTGTGCAATGGCGCCATTCTGTTGGGAACTATTTACTTTCTGGAAATGGATGTGAATGATATAATATTAATATATATTGGACGGGTTTTTGAATGATTGATCTTTTCTATCTTGATTGTAGAAGCGAGCCCAGACGTGTGTTGGTGGGTGCTATGGGGGCGTGATCTTGAGAAGATTGGAATTTGAGAGTGATTTGTTTGTGATGTTATAATTATGAGGAAGAAAAGGAAAGGAACTGAGACCGATGCACCTACCGATCTGCCTGTCATTTTGCATTCGAACCATGGTTCTGATGTGTCATCGAATTTGAAGTCTCATTACTCGCTAGAAGATTGTTCTAGGCTGAAGAAGAGGTGTAGAGAAGATGCTGACGCTGAACCGGCTGCTTCCTATAAAAGTAGGCTTGCTGGCATTGCCACCGCTCCGCCTTGTGGGACGTCGTCCTTGCTCACGCCGGGAAGAGGTCTCAAGAGGAAGATAGGTTGCATTGATGTTGCTACTCAGATGGGCAGGAAGAAGAAGATTGAGGATGATTATGTCTCTGGCGAATCGATCGGGCAAGGCAAATTCGGATCGGTTTGGCTGTGTAGGTCCCGGGTTAGCGGGGCAGCATATGCATGTAAGACTCTGAGGAAGGGGGAGGAGACGGTTCATCGAGAGGTTGAGATAATGCAACACTTGTCTGGACATTCTGGGGTTGTGACGCTGCAGGCAGTCTATGAAGAAGCTGATTGCTTTCATCTTGTGATGGAGTTGTGCTCGGGGGGACGACTGATTGATCAAATGGTTAAGGACGGCCCATATTCCGAACAGCGGGCTGCTAACATACTGAAGGAAGTGATGTTCGTCATCAAGTATTGTCATGACATGGGAGTTGTGCACAGAGATATCAAACCTGAGAATATTCTGCTTACGGCATCAGGAAAATTAAAGCTTGCAGATTTTGGCCTTGCCATGAGAATTTCAGAAGGTAACTTGTGAAGCCTGTTTGGCTTTTTTTTTTCCTGTTTGGCTTCTCCCATAGGCTATTATGGTGAATTTTTTTGGCTTGCAGCCATGAACCACCACCGACCATTAATAACATTGCCATATTATTCCTCCAAAAACATCATTACCAAATTAGAATCTCAAAGATACAAAATTATCACCAAACTAGTCCTTTTTGTGTCACCACTTTAGTCTTCCGCTTGGATGAATCTGGTGACAATTGTGTATCTTTGAGGGACTAGTTCATGTTTGTTTTTCTGTTAGTGCAGCTCCAAACAGACGTTTGTCCAGAAGCACGGAGGGACATGATTATCTGTTGGCATGCATCAGAATATGCACAAACGGAGAACCAAACACTCAATTTGGTGTAAAATTCTTTTAATGACTAATATGGTAACATTATAATTTTTGAGAGACTAATTTGATGACAAAAATCTTTGAAGGACTAATGTGAAAACACCCTAATCTTTAAAAGACCAAATTGACGGTTTACTCTTAAAAAATGTGTTGGCAATTTGGGAATAGAAAGTCCGATGGAAATTGCTTGTATCCGTTTGAACTTTGAACCCAACAGTTCATATTGTAGTTCCACATTGTTTTTATTTTATTTCAAGCAATTGTAAATTTTAATAACACAATTGACATTTTTTAAGTTGGGTTCCATGTATCAGACAATTATTTGTTAAAGAAATGTCTTATTAACTGAAAATTTGTATCTCAGGTCAAAACTTGACTGGTTTGGCTGGAAGTCCTGCATATGTTGCCCCTGAAGTATTGTTGGGCAAATACTCTGAGAAGGTTGATATATGGAGCGCTGGAGTGCTCCTGCATGCTCTGTTGGTTGGCTGTCTTCCGTTTCAAGGAGATTCATTGGAAGCTGTTTTTGAGGCTATTAAGACCGTCAAATTAGATTTCCAAGCAGGGATGTGGGAATCAATATCTAAACCTGCACGAGACCTTATTGGAAGAATGCTGACAAGGGATACTTCAGCGAGGATATCAGCTGATGAAGTGCTTAGTAAGTTCATGATAAATTATGAATGTTGTAAGTTGCCTGTTTTATCTTTCTTGCTGCCTCGATGATGAATGCACCAATAATTGTCATATTATATCTCTCTTCCCCCCGGTCTTTTAAGTTTCTTTTATTGAAATAATTAAAATAGATAATAGTTCCAAGTTTTCCTGAAATTTATCTCTTGCTGTCTCAAGGATTTTCAACAAATAGAAGATTTACCAGGTTTCAACAAGCTTTACTGATCAACCTTTGTCCCTTGAACGGCGGTTTCTTCTATACTGCTTGTGTATTTATCTTTATTTTTTTTGTAAAACAGTGAATCTGTTAGTCCTCACATATACTGTCTGTTTCATTGCTTGTTTCTCTTCTATGCATATACTCTTTCATGTTTCCCGAATGTTTTTTTAGAAGAAAAGATGACAATAGTTTATTGTTTGATAGTTTTAAGTTGTTTGCCTTGCATCTTATATTAACATTCGG
Source organism: Glycyrrhiza uralensis (assembly GCA_030159175.1). Classification (NCBI taxonomy): domain Eukaryota; kingdom Viridiplantae; phylum Streptophyta; class Magnoliopsida; order Fabales; family Fabaceae; genus Glycyrrhiza; species Glycyrrhiza uralensis. Next base: position 48,557,464 of record BRZY01000005.1, read on the forward strand.
TGGTTCAATTTCAGGGCATCCATGGATATTGTTCTACACTGCTCATTCATTGACGATGCTGCCCATCAAAACAAAATTGAGGCACCAAATTGGTGCAACACGCGGACAGCTTGCCGCTGCACCTGAACCTAGGTTAGGAGGAGATAGGATAGATAATGGCTCACTTAGCGAGCTTTCTTCCTCTGAAAGTTGCAACTCAGATGATGATGAGGATGAATGTGTGTTGATTGATGCGCTTGCCACCGCAATTTCACATGTGAGGATATCTGAACCAAAGAGGAGCAGGCTGTGTAGTCCCACTGGCCCCATAGTTCAGCAAGGCTCATCTAACATGAAGGCTAACAAACTCTGTAAAGCGTTTTGACCTACTGACAGGCTGACACCACTACCTTGACTGTTTTAGCTGGGGTTTTAGAATTTACTTAATTTCCCTAGCAAATCACACAGTGGGCAAAAGTGGATTTTACATGCTGATTGCTGACATCCCATGTTAGGTTGGCCTGGGAGCCATTTCTTCAAGTTCCTTTCTAGTGTGAGATATAGTTGCAATATTTTTTTGTCCCTTTGCTCGTGTTAACCTAATAATGATTGACTGAGAAAACTGAAATAAATTGTACAGCATATGTAAATAGAAAGTTAATATATCACTGTACTGTTCTTGATCTTGCTGTAGCTTGGTTTATACAATAGAGTATGTTATGATTTCACTTGGGAAAATGCGAACTTAAATGTTCCTTAAAAGATTTTAGCTCATTTTGACGAGGAAGCGTAGTTCTTCCCAGCATAACGCGGCATGTGTATTGTGTAGGCTTGTTCATAGTTTAGTTCAGGAAAGAAAATTGAACCTAACCAAACTGAACCAGAAAACATTTGGTTAAATGAAACTGAACCGGTTATGTTTCATTCTGGACTGAACTGAGCCTATTCTTGGTTAGGTGCATTGTTTTTAATTTACAAATCGGGACAAATGATCTAGAATCTAAGGTGCAGTTAGGATCATGGGTAAACTGTATACTCTCTTTGAACCTCACATTGTCAATGACATCAGACATGGAAAACATGCCCAGTTGCACCCTTGCTAGTGAACTTGTTGGTGATCTCGCCACCACGGGAGGTAACAGAGGAGTAGCAGCTGCTGCGATTAAGGTGACATATTTAGAAGCATGAGGTTGGGAATGCTATTATTAAAACTAGAAAGATTTTACAATTCCGGATTGGGAATGGGCAATTCAGGATTGGGAATGGCTATTCCCTATTTTGGTATGCTCCTTGTACTACCATCGGGCCTCTATGTAACCATGTTTTTGTAGTTGACATTCATGACACAGATATGCATGCAAAAGATGTATTTTTAACAATCAATGACATTGGAAGACAATAAAGGCGGCTGTACCATAATTTATAAGAGATACCATCAATACTACTTAGTTATTCATGAATGACAATGTCTAAAATAGTTAAATATGGAGTGGCAACACAGATGACATTTACAACGGGAAAGAGGGATATAAGTTGCTTCTGAGACATACCAGAAATAACCCAATTCCTCCTCAAGATTGGCGTTGGATTTGGCACCTCAAAGCTCATGAGAAGATAAAGTTTTGTTATGGACCGAGTGGCATGGGTCCAATCCTACATCACAAGTCATGCACAACAGAGGGATATCAAATTCAAACTTTTGTCAAAGATGTGAAAACTCGGAGGAGACATTCTTACATTGTATCAGGGATTGTCCCTTATCCCTTCAGATGTGGAAGTCGTTGGGTTACACTGATATTAGTTCTTTTGCTGTAGGGAGCTCTCGAGACTGGATTTGAAGTGGAGCCTGTTATGAACCCACTGAACACAACTGCTGGCCCAATAGAAGAAGCTGAACCTGAAGACAATGATGGGCCTATACCCCAAACCCGGTCCAAGAGAAATCGCATGAAGCCCAAATGGTTGAAAGATTATGAAGTTCCTTAGAATGTTCTGGAAACCTTTCCTATCATCCTTGCTTTTGTCTTTTAGTGCATTTCCTAATTGTTGAGTCATGTTTTACCGTTTGTAATCAAGCCTTGCATAAGAGGACAGTGGTACGTTTTGCAGGCATCAGGGAAATGAAATTCAAAGTTGTTTTTATCATTTTGCTTTAAGAAAACTTTACTTTGTGCTCTCTATTTTCTGCCCTCTATTTTTCTGTTTCCTGTGCTCCCTTACATTTGGTGCTTTCATTGCTATGGATTCTCCTCCTGATAATGTTGCCGCCACATTGCAACAAATTCTTCAAATGCAGCAAACTTTTCAACAGAACCAGCAAACCTTTCAACAAAACCAACAACACATCCAACAAAACCTCACAGCCTTAACCACAGAAGTGACCCAGCTTCGCCATCGTTTTGGTCCCCCTGGTTTTGGTCCATATGGACACGAACCTCCTGCTCCACCTGCTTTTGCCCCAACTTCAATTAAGTTGGACATTCCCCGCTTCGATGGTAAGGATCCTTTAAGCTGGATTTTTAAGATTAATCAATTTTTTGAGTTTCACAGAACCCCAGAGGATCAAAGGCTGCGACTTGCTTCTTTCTATATGGAGGGTGAGGCCTTGACTTGGTTTCAATGGATGCATGCTAATGGACAGCTTCTCACATGGCCCATGTTTCTTCATGCCCTTGAACTACGTTTTGCTCCATCACAGTATGAAGATCCGAAAGGCTCCTTGTTCAAACTGTGCCAAACAACCTCGGTGAAAGAGTATCAGGCTGAATTCGAAGCATTGGCTAATCGTATTGTGGGATTACCACACCAGTTTTATTTGAGTTGTTTTATTTCAGGACTAAAACCTGAAATCAGAAGGGAGGTCCAAGCTTTTCAACCTATCTCACTTTCCCATGCCATAAGCCTTGCCAAATTACAAGAAGAAAAACACAGTGACCGTTCCACCACCCTCTACCCTCGTCACCCCAGTGGATCTTCATCCTACACCACCACGACCCAAAACACCAGCCTAAACACCACCAACCATTCCCAAACACGACCCCCCAACATCCCAAACCTCACCCTAACCTCGAATACCACAGCACCAAAGCCACCAAAAACACCACCCCCTGTTAAGCTTCTATCCCCAGCGGAGTTACAAGCTAGGCGCGAGAAGGGCCTATGTTACAATTGCGACGAACGTTGGACCGCTGGTCATCGTTGCAAACGCCAGTTTCACCTCTTGGTAGCCATACCTGAAACTCCAGAGCTTTCTGATGATGTCCTCACCGAGATGCTTCTAACCCCACAACCCAACCCTAACCCAAACACCTTACCCGACCCGGATACACAGCTGGACACCCAACAGGCCCAAATAAGCCTTCATGCGTTATTGGGCCACACAATCCCTCAGACCTTGCGAGTAGTGGGCCATATTTCAAAAAAACCAATAGCAATTTTGGTGGACAGTGGCAGCACCAATAATTTCATCCAAGATAGAGTTGCTAAGCAATTGGGCCTGAAATTACAACCAGCCCAAGCCTTTCAAGTATTAGTGGGCAATGGAGAAGAGTTACAATGCTCAACAATTTGTTCTCAGGTATCACTCAAATTGGGCCTTCATGAATTTGTGGTAGATCTTTTTGTGGTACCTCTTAAGGGAGCTGAATTAGTACTTGGGGTAGAATGGCTCAAGTCCTTGGGCCCAGTGTTGACTGATTATAATAAGCTCACCTTAACCTTCCTCAAAGAGGGCGAACTGGTCCAATTGCAAGGAGAGGCCCACTCTGGGCTTGAGGAAGCTTCACTTCACCAACTTAAACGCCTTATGTCAACACAGGCAGTAGAGACCTTCCTACAGCTTCAACTCATATCACCCGAACCACCTACACCAAACACAACCTCGGCCATCTCTTGGTTACAACCCCTTCTCACCACATACTCGAATCTTTTTTCTGAACCTACTGGTCTCCCTCCTCTTCGTGTGACTGACCACACTATCCCTCTATTGAATGGAGCCAACCCTGTCAACGTGAGACCGTATCGCTACCCCCATTTTCAGAAATTGGAGATTGAAGCTCAGATACGGGAGATGCTTTCTCAAGGTCTTATTCAACCAAGCACGAGTGCTTTTTCATCCCCTGTATTGCTAGTGAAGAAAAAGGATGGTACATGGCGATTTTGTGTAGACTACAGAGCCTTAAATGCCATAACTGTCAAAGATCGTTTTCCAATCCCAGCCATTGACGAACTGCTAGATGAGCTTTATGATACAAAGTGGTTCTCCAAGCTGGACCTCAGAAGCGGTTATCATCAGATTCGAATGGATCCAGTTCACATTCACAAGACCGCATTTCGAACTCATCAAGGCCACTACGAATTCCTAGTAATGCCTTTTGGCTTGAGCAATGCTCCTTCGACTTTTCAGTCCACCATGAACATGCTCTTTCAGCCATACTTGCGCTGGTTCGTTATCGTATTTTTTGATGATATTCTTGTTTATAGTCGCACTCTAGAAGATCATCACTCTCATCTTCAACTTGTTTTTCAATGCTTGATTGATAACAAGTTTTTTTGAAGAAATCCAAATGCACTTTTGTGCAACCCTCCATTGCATATCTTGGACATATTGTATCTTCACAGGGTGTTGGTCCAGACCCAGAAAAAATTCAGGCTATGCTACATTGGCCTACCCCTCAAACAGTGAAGCAACTCAGGGGTTTCTTGGGTCTCACAGGATTCTACCGTAAATTTGTCCGAAATTATGCATCCATGGCTGCACCATTGACTGATTTGCTAAAAAAGGATTCTTTTGTGTGGTCCGAAGCTGCTCAAAGGGCATTTGAAAAATTAAAAAAGGCCATGACTGAGGCTCCTGTACTTGCATTGCCTAATTTTGAAGATGATTTCATCGTAGAAACTGATGCTTCTGGTCTTGGCATGGGAGCGGTTTTATGTCAGCAAGGCCATCCCATATGCTATTTCAGTAAAAAGTCCTGTTCCCGAATGCTGAATGCCTCTACCTACGTTCGGGAGTTATGTGCCATTACCACAGCGGTCAAAAAATGGCGAACTTACCTCTTGGGGCGTAAGTTTACCATTCACACAGATCAAAGGAGCCTCCGGGAGCTTATGACTCAAATTATTCAAACGCCAGAACAGCAATTCTATCTTGCCAAACTCTTGGGATATTCATATGAAATTGTTTATAAACCGGGTGCCCAAAATAAAGTGGCCGATGCATTGTCTCGACTTCATGAGCCTACCTCTCAAATTATGGCAATCACAGTGCCTCATTGGGAATTCTTGCAGAAACTTCAGCAGTCTTTCCAAGAGGACCACGAGTTGAAAGAATTAATCCTCAAGGTGCAGCAGCAGCCCGATTCATTCCCTAATTTCAGGGTAATTCGCGATATGCTTTTCTTCAAGAATAGATTATACATTCCAGCCAACTCCCCACTTAAAATGATGATTTTAGAAGAATTTCATTCTTCTCTTTTGGGTGGCCATGGGGGTATTGAGAAGACATATGGCAGACTCAAGGAAAACGTTTATTGGAAGGGTATGAAACAAGATGTAGTTCATTTTGTCAATGCTTGTGTTACTTGCCAACAAACAAAAATTCCAACTCATCTTCCATATGGCCTATTGCAACCATTGCCAATTCCTAGTGGGGTTTGGGAGGACATTTCCTTGGATTTCATTATAGGGCTCCCTTCCTTCCAAACTAACACGGTAATTTTGGTGGTAGTGGACCGTTTCTCTAAGGCCGCTCATTTTGGCATGTTACCCACTAATTTTACTGCTGTCAAGGTTGCTGAACTTTTTGCTAAGATGATCTGCAGATTGCATGGAATGCCCAAGAGTATAGTTTCAGATCGCGATCCTATCTTCCTTAGCAAATTCTGGCAAGAACTCTTCCGCTTGAGTGGCACCAAGTTACGTATGTCCACTGCTTATCACCCTCAAAGCGATGGGCAAACAGAAATCATGAACAAGGGGCTGCAACAATACTTGCGTTGTTTCTGTCATACCAAACCAAACAGCTGGGGAAAGTACCTACATTGGGCCGAATGGAGTTATAATACTGCAGTTCACTCTTCAACTGGCTTATCTCCATATCAAGTGGTGTATGGAAAAACTCCTCCCTCACTCCCTCAATATATTGCAGGATCTAGTGCAATTCAGGCAGTAGATGCAGAACTCACGGAGCGTGATCAAATTCTGGCCACTCTCAAAAGGAAGCTTTTAAAAGCCCAAGCAAATATGAAGTTATATGCTGATAAAAGAAGAATTCCCCACAACTTCAAAGAGGGTGACTTGGCCTTTGTCAAATTGAGGCCATTTCAACAAACTTCAGTAGCTGGCCATCGAATTAGAAAGCTCTCCAAACGCTACTTTGGACCTTTTAAACTCATACGCCAAATCGGTGAAGTAGCATTTGAATTAGAATTACCACCAACCAGCAAAATCCATCCCGTTTTTCATGTCTCCCAGCTAAAACCATATCATGGGTCTGCACTACCCACACGGGAGCTTCCCCCCGAAGCAGTGGAAAATCAGCCAGTTTTACAACCCCTTGCGGTCCTAGACTGGCAGTTGACTGAAAATCCCGCAAATTCCAAAGTCCTCATTCAATGGGTGGATTCTTTTCCAGATGATGCTACCTGGGAGTCTTATCAAGCAGTGACAGATGCTTTTCCACATTTTCACCTTGAGGACAAGGTGAGTCTCCAAGGAGGGAGGGATGTTATGAACCCACTGAACACAACTGCTAGCCCAATAGAAGAAGCTGAACCTGAAGACAATGATGGGCCTATACCCCAAACCCGGTCCAAGAGAAATCGCATGAAGCCCAAATGGTTGAAAGATTATGAAGTTCCTTAGAATGTTCTGGAAACCTTTCCTATCATCCTTGCTTTTGTCTTTTAGTGCATTTCCTAATTGTTGAGTCATGTTTTACCGTTTGTAATCAAGCCTTGCATAAGAGGACAGTGGTACGTTTTGCAGGCATCAGGGAAATGAAATTCAGAGTTGTTTTTATCATTTTGCTTTAAGAAAACTTTACTTTGTGCTCTCTATTTTCTGCCCTCTATTTTTCTGTTTCCTGTGCTCCCTTACAGAGCCTCTTGAGCAAATCCCTGTTTGCTCCTAGCTAGTTTGTGGTGGGTGTGGCGTAGCAGAAATGTCGCTTGCATTGCAAAAAAGAACATCATCATGTTTAATGTCCTAAGGGAGGTTAGAAGTATGGCTAAAATCATGTTCAAATGTTAGTACAGTTATCAGACTCAGTCGATACCTGTGCGATGGTTCACTTAGCATCCCTCTTGTGAAAAAGGTGATTGTGCTTAACGTAGATGAAAGCTGTCTCGACAACCCCAGTAGGATTGGGTATGGTGGTTTGCTCCGGCGCGAAGATGACGGCTGGCTCACTAAATTTATGGGATATTTGGGGGTAGTTGACAATCTCAAGGCATAATTGGTGGCTATCTTTTACGATCTAGAGCTTGCTTGAGCATAAGGAGTTCGGAAGTCGCTCTACTACTCAGACTCAACGATGGCTCTCTCGCTCATAGTCCAGTTCATCACTTGCACAGCTATGCTCCAATCATTCAAAGCATCCAGGATTGCTTGAAGAGAAGTTGGATAGTGACGATGAGGCATACATTGAGGGAAGATAACCAAAGCGCTATTGGCTTGCGAAGAAGGGGGTGAACCAAGAGGAGCACTTCCAACTGATTGAAAGCCCCTCGGCGGCGCTCCGAATTCTGCTGTTGGCGGATGAGATTAGGGTTTCCCACCCGCAGATGTAGTTATGGATTTTGCTCTTTTGTTTTTGTTCTCTCCTTTAGCCCTTTATAGCTTGTATTTACCAAAAAAATACATTATTGATCAAAGTCAACGTACCAGTTTCAACTTTCCTTTTTTAAAAGAAAAAAAATAAATAAATAAATAGAAAGTCGGGATTTCGAAATGCAATTTTCGATTTTTTCAAATAAACACAAAGTCATGATTTGGATCCACGACTTGCCCTACTTTGGTAAAATCTCTTCGTTTTGCACCAATTTGGTAATTTCTCTCAGAAAACTATATTAAATTGATAAAAAAATCCATATTGAAAATATAAAGGATATATTATGAAATTAAATAATAATTTTAAAATAAATGAAGACGTTAATTATATTTATTAATTTGTGTGTTATTCGCTTAAATGATACTTCCTCCGGTCTCGAATATAAGAAACAAGTTACTTTTTTGGTTCATTGAATAACTCATGTATCTGGTCTATAATATAGTCCAGATACATGAGTTATTCAATGAACCAAAAAAGTAACTTGTTTCTTATATTCGAGACCAGAGGGAGTACTTAAATATACATTGAGAGAGCCAACATTACGTTAGTCCGAGTGAAACTAGGCTCGGATCCCTTAAGCAAGATCTCGTGTTCGAGCCTTGTAGATAAAAAAACACGTGGCTAGGAGGGAAGACCCCACTAAATGTGGCCGGTAGATACTTCGCACCAATAACATGGACACATGATGACTAAATAAAGATACACAGAGAGAATAACTAACAATTGAGATAGATAGGGAAAGCACAAAATTGTGTTTCTTTTTCAAATAGTATCACAGGATGCTTCTAACAAAGATATCTAAACTGGCAGTAAGAAGAAAAAAGAAAAAATTGTCTATTTTAATCCTTCAAAATATAAGGATTGTTGTGTGGGTTTTAATTTATTTATAAAATACAACAATTTGGTCTTTCCAAGTAATTCATGTCTACATACAATATCGTTGATGGACCTAAAGTCATATACTTGCTATATGGTTTTCATTGATTTAGAAAAGAAATATGAAACAATTAAAGATATGTATAAAGCTGTCATGAGTGGCGTGCGAATGCATGTTGAAAACAGTTAGTAAGCATCAAAAATCAAATTTGAACTCTTATATTTTTATATTGGTTCTAGATGTGCTTATTAAACATATGTAAGAGATGGTGCCACGGTTTCCTTTCTTATAAAAAAAAAAGAGATGGTGCCACGGTGCATGTTTTTCGCAAATGAGATATATACTCTCTTTTTTTCTCGAACACATGATATATATTCTTAGTTGGACAATTGAGAGAAAAAATAAATAAAAATTAAAAAATTAGATATGAGGACAAGCTTTTATAGATACAGGATTTTTGCTTAATTTAATAAGAGAAACAAATTCTATCGATGAAAATTGGAGAACATGCAATGTCACTAGAAAAATTCAAAGGATACTACTGCTACTTCATTTATCAGATGTTCACATGATATTTTAAAGAGACATACACGACTTTGCAAACTATTAAACAAGCAAATTATCCTTTTTCTTCACACAAAATCACTTGCTTCGACCAAGAAACATTACTCGAGAGTAACTACAAAGCTTTTCTGTACAGTATCTATTTGGCATCACAATGAGTCATCCAAAGAAGGATGCGGGTGAAGACTTTCCACTACGAACCTCATTTTCTGGACATCTTTGACCAGAAATACACTAAAAAGAAACAGACTAATGCAAAAACAACCACATGAACAATATGGTTTGAACCATTTCGAATGATGCTCCTGTTCAATCTTCTTAAATTATTCTTCACCCCAGCTTGAGCCCTTATCATTGTCATTTGCTGTATTAAAACAGACAAAACCAAAATATTAACAAGACAGTCGTACATGTTCTTGCTACAAAGGAAACAATGTACCAATTACTGGTCAATTGCTTACTATAAATCAACATTCAACAACGACTAGACAAAACATTTTTCCTCTGTACTCATTTTTTGAAGTAGTAAATCTCACTAATAATATAAATACCATAAGACATTGGACAAAGTTCTCATCAATTTAATTCATCTTCACATGCAAAACCATAAAGTATTACTTAAAATCCAAGCTAACCATCCTAAAGTAATGAAGATCCACTGCTAGATGGTCAAAACTTCATCTGGGTTCATATTCTACATGGAGGTCCACTGGAGATCAGACATTGTTAAAGGGGAGCAAAAAAAGGAAGTTTCTTTGGTACAACGAAATTATCTTCCTTTTTTTAAGTCAAAGGTTAAAAGCAGCATTAGCCGCATGACTTTCCATTTTAACTTCCAAGTTTTATAAGCCTTAACATTATAAGAAATTGATCCTAGGTTTTTAATTGAGAAAAATTTCCTGCCACAGTTAGTGTTTCAGCTTTCAAGACCTAAACAATTAAAAAATTTAAGAATAAAATCCATTTTGCCTGAATCATAAAGCAGGAAACTCTATACAGAATATACTCCTTTCTCTAGCTATAACTACAAGCAAACTTTTTTTAAAAGAAAAAAACAAAAACTATGTGGAATGTAAGTTATCCAAGAAATGAAGTACCAGCTGTTCCAGAAAATCCTTCTGATACTTGACCTCTGTACCTATATCTTCAGCAACCTGCAGCAGAAAAAAAAAGTACCAAACCAAGTTATTATATGACAACATTAGGAAGCAGAAACAGAAACAGGAGAGAAAAACAAGAGTTTTTGTAATGTAACCTGATATATATAGTTTCAAAAAACTAAACTAATTCCAATAAAATTATATACTTAGAGCATAGAATTCAACAATAAGCCGGTTGGGTGCATGGGATAATAAGAATAACGAGTGAATACATAAATAAATAAATAAATAAAAATAGAAAGAAAAAGGTTTGGGGAAGATGAAATGAGGAAGATGATTACATTTCTCAACCTCCTAACTTGGCCACGAAGACCGGTGATTTCGTCGTCCAAGTCCGTTACGGGATCAATACGCAATTGGATTTCATCGGAGGCAGCAACGGTTCTGGTGCTAAGCCCCTCTCTGCAATTCCAATTGATCGAAACTCGTTCAAATTGTGAACAACAATAAGGAATTGCGAGAATCGAAGATAGAGAGAGAAAGAGGAAGTTACCTTGATCGGTAAGGGGCAGCGTCACCGTAGAGGGAGCCCCCTCTGTGCGAATTTGCCGACATTGAAGTTGAAGGAGATGAAGAAAACCCTTGAATTGAATTGAATGAATTTCTATTTCTATGGTTGTTTTCTTCTACCAAACAGAAATGGAATAGGGAAATCAATTCCTCAGAATCCAAGTTGATCGGTTTCGTGTTCGACTCTCTCTCCCAAAACAAAATCGCCTCTATTTGCTGTTTTTTTTTTCTTTTCTTTCTATAACAGCGTAATCAACAAAGAGGAAACGTTACGTTAGAGAGCATGGTAAATCGGGTAATTGCTAATTGGGATTTGGGAATATATATGATTTTCTTTTTTATAACAGGAATATATATGATTTTCAATTTGTGATTGGCATTTTTATTAATATTAAAAAAATTAATAATATGTACATAAGCATATAATGCTTTTAAAAGTAGATACTACTTATTTTTTATTTAACAAATATGGTTATATAAAAATTTTACGACATAATATGTGTGACTCAATTGACAGCACATATTGAATTTGATTAGTCTCATAGTTGACCAAAATGTAAAAAAATATAAAAATTTTGAAATTAAATACATCTTTATTCCTATGAAATAAGTGAATTTTTGTTTTTGTTTTTATCTCTGTAAAATTTTGAAATCATTATTTTTTGTCTCTAATCATTTATGTGACATCATCACTTACATGTTTAATGGAAAAAAATACAAGAAAAACAACCATGTAATATATTATGTAAAACATGGTTTTACTGAAGGGACAGTATTAGAGCACACACTAGACTCATTCATTTTAAGTTTAAAAAAAAACAATACATACTTTTTACTACCTAGACCATTCTTATTTTGATTATTTTTTCCAACAGCCTTAATTCAAATATTCCAATAAATATATTAAATCAAATATTAAGTTGAATGAGACAACAATATTGCTAATTATATTATTATTAATTAGTTAACTCAAATCAAATCAAAATCAAAATTAAATTATATTTTTTTACTGCTAAATTAAATTATACGTAAAATATCACTCAACCATTCTATTGATAATCAATAGAGCCTACATAAATATATAATATGTACAGCAAAATAAATTGTGCATGTTACACAAAAAATGAATGATTATTGATATAATGACCAAGATTATTAGCATGTAAAAAGGAGGGTCATGACTCAAGTAAAATCTCCAATTATGAAATTGTATCCTTTGTTCAAATCTCCGTCACTCTCCCTTTTTCTCCCCAATTCCGTACAACCTCCATTCCTTCGACTTATTATTCTCCACACCCGCTGTTGTCATATTAGTCAAGAAATTCCTTCACAAGTAGGAAAAGCTTGAGCCTTTTGATGAATGTCACACTTGTCGAGTTATTATGCTCTTCTCTTTGTTTTTTTTCCTTTCCCTTGTCCCTATTCACTTGACAATGGTTGGAGATACACACGGTAGAGATGACGACATGAGGGTCGCATGATAGATGGGGAAGGCTGCAGTTTGTGCAATAATAATTGTACGAAACTCAAATAAAAACGCAATCAACACATTTAACTGGTACTAAAGATCACACACAAGACAAGTGTTATATTACGAATAATCAAACACATTTGACAATAATTTGAACAAAGTTGATATCATAATTGATGAGAAAAATACATAGACAGGTAATAAAAACCTATTTATTAAAACATAAAATACATAATTTCAAATTATGTTTGAAAAATTAATTGGGTAATCAGTTAAAAGTTCCATTTTATTTGGATCAAAAAGTATAAACTTAATTAGTTAATTAACTAATTATTATTATTATTATCTAAACAAATCCAATTAGAATAGCAGAAAACCTAGGGGCAATAATGGTAGAGCACCTTTTTATCAATTTCTTCATAGACTCCACCTACACCTGTAGTGCCGAGACTGCGTTAGTTCTCACTATTTATACTCCCATTCTTTGCTTCAAAAAAGGGCTAAACTAAACCTTAACCTTGTCTATAAAATTATAATAATTTTATAGTCAGGCACAGACGCAGCACAACACAACACTGCGATTCCCAATCGCAACCCCTCTCTTTGGATTTCGCTTCGTTCCTCTCTTTCTCTTCGCACTCCGGATGTGTATGTACCCATCCCCTTCTTTCTCACCTCTCAGGTATCTATCTCTCTCTTCTTCGCCACACACTTTTGCGATTACCGCATTATTTATTTATTTACTTATATATTTATTTTTTTCTGTTATGCGATGAATAATTTAATCGAATATGATCCATTATTTTCTTGGAACATGAATTTTCCGATTCTCTTTCAATTTATGTGCGTATTGCTGGTACCGGTTTAGTTTGGTAATAAAACGGAAGGATTCCCTGTCGTTTTTGTGTTTGTGTGTATGTGTGTGTGGGGTTTTTATTTGAATTTGTTATTGTGCAGTAATTCAGAGTAGAGAAGTTGAGGGGAGATGACAACCCTAAGATCGAGCTGGCACTCGAGGCTGCGCCAACTTCTATCCAGCGAGAGCGCCATTGGTCCATCCATCAAACTGGACTCTGACCCCGTTAGTTCTCTCTCTCTCTCTCTAACACTAATTATTTATTGTACTTGTCATTAGGGTTCAACGGGGTCATTTGTAAGTGTAACCACTGTGAAAACCCATTAAGTTTTTTTGTTTAATTTTAATCTCATCTTATTCATTTGTTCTGATAAGAAAATGCATGTTAAAAGGCTCTGTAATCAGTCATTAGGTGACTGTATTTGTCCAGCTATTCTGCCATTGCCAATTTGCTTATTTATTCATTGGCTGTTACAATATGTGCAATTTTTGTTTTTTATGGTTTATTTGAATGGGGGCTCGTGTATTCTTTTTTATGTTGTTGACTTGGATCAGTTTAACAAATTATTTGATCTGAAGTTCGTCAATGGAGGGCGAGCCTTGGTGCAATAATAAGTTTGCTGCCTTGTGACGTGAGGGTCACAGGTTCGAATCTGGAAACAGCCTCTCTGCTTGCGGGAGTAAGGCTGCGTACATCTACTCTCCCCAGACGGCAGACCCCACACAGTGGGAGTCTCATGCACTGGGCCACCCTTTTTGAAGTTTGTTAATGCTCTATTATGTATGAGTTAATAGAAAATTAGTGGATTAGGTCGGTGTCCTTGTGATGAATTTTGCATTGGCAGACTTGAGAAGTTAGAATAGCATGTGCTTTTGGTTAGTAATTGAAGTGGCACAGAAAACTACGTGAGCGGCTGGTAAAAGTAGAATTGGTTTTAGAAAGGCTCTTTTTAGAAAAGTTAGACATATAAGCTTTTAGGAATGTGAAAAAGCAGCATTGTGTCTTTTTTCCATGGTACTTTTTCAGGACCTAAAGTTTGTTATTGGCTTATCCTGAAGTTATGTTTTTCTCAACAAAAAATAAATAAATGTTTTATAACTGAAAGTTATACTGGGTTCTGCTTGAGATTGGTTCTGTAACGGGGAAACCAATATTACATAAAATTGTATCAATAGTTGCTATGTAGAAATTAATTGGCTGTTGCATCACGGTTGTAGAATATATGTTGTTTGTTGTTGTGTTTGAATAGCAAATGATGGGGGTTGGCGTGGTCTTGATTTGCATAAAAACTGAACCTAAACCAAATTTAAACTGATAATATAGGTTGGATTTTAAAACTGTGCCAAATTTTTTTTTAACCAAAATGGGTTTTAATATTGATGAACCTGTTTTTAACCGGTTTAAAACCAGTTTTGGTTCAAGTGAAAATATCCAGTCTTGTGGAGTCATCAATTTGTGTGCTATCAAACAAACAACACCGGTTGATTCTCCCTACAAATCAACCATCACTGTTATCTCCCTCTCCCTCTTCCAACAAACCGCTTGCCAGCCCACTGGCACAAGACTCCAAGGAAACAACTTGCAACGAAGGCTGCTTGGAAATTAGCTCCGGTGAACAAAGCAGTGTTGTCAATAGCGCGCTATAGCGGAGGAGCGGCTGGCGGCCGCTATTATTGGGACCGTGGATCATTTTACTGTAGCGGTTGCAAAAGCGGCCCAAAATCGCAGCCTGTTGCTTGCATTTGGACCGTGAGAGTGGGGTGAGAAAAAAGTTGAAGAGGTTGCTGCGAGATCTTGTGTAGAAGTGGCGAATGGAGCTGGACTCTCATTTTGTGTGGGTGAGAGATGGAGTGACGTGCAGGGGCATTTGCAATTGCATATTCTTGTTGTAGAAGCAACAACTACGGCAGTCAGCGGTGTTTGTTCGAAAGAGTCGGGGGCAGCTGTGTTTGTTTGAAAGGTAATTGAGAGAGGAGGTGGGTGGCTGATGAGAGAAAGGAAAGCTAAGGTTTTTGTTTCTAGGGTGAGAGGGGTGTTGGGCCATTTGGGCCCAACTCTTTTTTTTGTTATAATTTTTTAAGATGGGGTAGTGGGTATTGGTTTTTTGTTTTGTTTTTGTTTGTTGGGAATTGGGCCCAGTCTGAACTCTTTTCTTTTCATTTTTTAATTTAAAGTATAACAAAATAATATGTTAAAATAAATAATCAAAATGAGTACACACAATAACAGAAAAAATGTGAAACGATTAAAATTTTATTGTTAATTATGAATGTTTCATGAATTTTGAGTAATTTTTTAAATTTGTAAGAGCATCTCCAATGGTGCAACCCAAGTTGGGTTGCTTAACCCACTTTGGTGAGTCCTGTCATGCCACATCATATTTTAAGAACTCCAACCACTTTTCACTCCAATCGTGAAATCCTTAAGAACCCAAAATGGGACCCACCCACAAATGACATCATATGTTTACTTTCACTTTCAGTAAGGACCGGAGCTTATATAAGCAACAAAGCTTATATTTGGATGTCATGTCATTGAACTCCAGTGGTGAACTATGCAAGAAACGGTTCCTTAAATTTAAGAACCCACTAAGCTCTCCTCATTGGAGATGCTCTAAACATTTATATGTATATATAACATAATAATATATAAATGTAAATATAAATATATAATAAATAAATAAATGAAGAAATAAATAAATAAATAAATTAAAAAATTCAGAATATTGGCCATCCTGCTATCCGCTATTTCGCTATAGCGTTTTTGGGGTCGGCCGCTACGCACTGCTATCCAGGATTGATAGCACTAGAAGAAAGTAGACATTAAGACCTGCCACCATCTGCTTCCATTTCTGCAGCGAGGTATTCCAATTCTACAATAAACTCACATCTTTTATATACGTATCGTGCAAACTGAAAGAGGAAATTGTAGACACATCAGTTGTACCGGTGGTCAACCTGTGATGGTTCCTGGAACCTCGCCTCATCCATTGCAATCGGAGCCTTTGCTGCACCTTCACTCAATTTGAGCGTTGACAATGGTGACAGATTTGGAGCCATTTTCAGATCTTGCACTTTGATTGCTGTCATGTGCAACAAAGTGTTGAAATATTTACAGATTTGTGTTGTTTATGAAATAAAGATTTGGAATTGATTGTCGCCAGAAACCTTGCCAGTATTTTGATCGGCGATGCTTTCTTTGAGGTGGTAGCATCACTGAGTTAAGGGGCTGTTGAGGGTCCGAAATATTATTCTGATTTTTGAAGTGTTGAAAAAAATGACAGTAGACTTACAAGAATGGTTAAGCTTTGGATCTGGATAACTAAACTTGTTTAAACATATCGTTAATCAAATTGAATGGTTTGGATCTGTTCAGATTTTTTAGGAAATGGTTTAGATTCGTTTTCTGTTTCGTCTAATCAAACTGGTTATTTTGAGCAGCCTTAGCAAATGAGCTAGCTGTCTTTGGCTTTAGAAGGCTTTTATTGTGAGTTGTCCAAAAGCCATTATTCTCTAAGCTTGAATAGCATAATTGCATGCTTGGGAAAATTAATATCGGAAAAATGACCTTTTTAAAGATCGCTCTAAAACCTGCAAAAAAAAAAGCGATTATATTCCCAACACAAGGTAATCTAAACACGGAGTGAACAACTTGCTTCTCTACTGCTCTACTTATCTTCTCTTTTTGGATTGTATTTAATTTTTTAATTTAATTTTTAAAAATTGCTTCTCTACTAGTGTTATTTATTCACTTATCTAAATTGATTAATATTGTTATTCCTTCTTCACAATTGATTAAAATGGATGATTTGTAAAATTCAAATAACTATGTTGTGTTGCTTCAACTGCATTGTTCAATCTCTATTCTTAGAATCATCTTCAACTGCATTTTGTGGTTGGATGTGCTGAAAATTGGATTTGGCGCGATGGTTACCTGTAAAATTGTCCATGTTTTTATCCATCAAATAAGTCTAGGTCTGATCCTAGGTAGTCACTTGCAAAAAATTGTTGGTAGGGGACTGGGCACTGTACTACCTAATTGGCTCCATATCCTAGAATATGTTTGTTATACTTTTTTAATCAGTTTTTTTGTTTTGCTGATTTTTAATAGTCAATTATAGTAGTAAAATAACATTTTTGTTTTACTAGTTTGTAAAATAAATAATATAAAGGGAGAGCATCTCTCATTTAACTAAAACACATGTAATCTGAATGGTTTATGTTTTTTACTTTCATTTCCTCCCTTTTCACTGGTGTGTTGTAATCTGAATTTGGCAATTAATTGATTTCAGCCTCCTAAGATCAAAGCCTTCATCGAGAAGGTCATCCAATGCCCATTACAAGATATAGCTATACCCCTCTCTGGCTTTTGGTGGGAGTACAATAAGGTAAATAACATGATAATTTGCTGCATATGGCATTTTGTTTTCCCCCTCACATATACTTATATATCACTTTTACATCAGGGGAATTTTCATCACTGGAGGCCATTGCTACTTCATTTTGGTACATACTTCAAGACCTACTTGTCATCTCGAAATGACCTAACATTATCAGATAACCTAGAAGATGACATCCCATTACCAAAACATGCCATTCTGCAAATATTACGGGTTATGCAAATAATATTAGAGAACTGTCCCAACAAGAGTACATTTGATGGCTTAGAGGTAAATTGTAGAGAAATTATTATGTCATATTTCAAGTGTAGCCTAAATTGATTTCCTTTTACTTAATTCAATCCTCTATTTTAGTCAAGTGATTCATTCATTTATTATTTGATACCATTATTTCGTAATATATCTTCCTTCCTTTTCAGCACTTCAAGCTTTTACTAGCATCAACAGACCCTGAGATTATTATTGCAACATTAGAAACTCTTTATGCACTTGTAAAAATAAATCCCTCTAAGCTTCATGGAAGTTCAAAGATGGTTGGCTGTGGGTCAGTGAACAGCTATCTCCTGTCCCTAGCACAGGGGTGGGGAAGCAAGGAGGAGGGCTTGGGATTGTACTCTTGTATTATGGCTAATGAGAAAGCCCAAGATGGACCACTGAGTTTGTTTCCTTCCGATGCGGAAAATGGTAGTGACCAATCCAATTACCGCATAGGTTCTACCCTTTATTTTGAAGTGCATGGAACCAGTTCCCAAAGCAAGGATCAAAATGTAGATACAGTTTCCTCAAGCTTGAGAGTTATACACATGCCAGATATGCATTTGCGCAAAGAAGAGGACTTGTCATTATTGAAGCAATGCATTGAGCAGTATAGTGTTCCTCATGAGCTGAGATTTTCATTGCTCACAAGAATTAGATATGCTCGTGCCTTCCAGTCTCCAAGAATAAGCAGGCTTTATAGCAGGATTTGCATTCTTGCTTTCATTGTGTTGGTTCAGTCTGGTGATGCACATGATGAACTTGTTTCCTTTTTTGCTAATGAACCGGAATATACGAATGAATTGATTAGAGTTGTGCGATCTGAAGAAACCATTTGTGGATCTATCAGAACACTTGCAATGCTTGCCTTAGGAGCTCAGTTAGCAGCATATACATCATCTCATGAACGGGCACGGATACTTAGCGGATCTAGTATGAATTTCACTGGAGGGAATCGCATGATACTCCTGAATGTGCTTCAGAGGGCTATTTTGTCATTGAATAGTTCTAATGATCCATCTTCCCTTGCCTTTGTTGAGGCACTTCTTCAGTTCTATCTGCTGCATGTGGTGTCAACCTCATCTTCTGGGAGTAATATTAGAGGGTCTGGCATGGTACCCACATTCTTGCCTCTGCTGGAGGATTCTGATCTTGCGCATATTCATCTTGTTTGTTTTGCAGTGAAAACCCTTCAGAAGCTTATGGATTATAGTAGCTCGGCTGTATCTTTGTTTAAAGAGCTGGGGGGTATTGAGCTTTTGGCTCAAAGATTACAGACTGAGGTTCACAGGGTCATTGGTTTGGCTGGAGAAAATGATAATTTGATGCTCACTGGTGAAAGCTCAAGACATAATACTGATCAGCTTTACAGTCAGAAGAGGCTCATAAAAGTGTCTCTTAAGGCACTTGGTTCCGCAACATATAACCCTGCTAACTCTACCAGATCTCAACACTCTCATGATAGTTCATTACCAGCAACTCTGATCTTGATTTTTCAGAATGTAAATAAATTTGGAGGTGACATTTATTACTCAGCTGTTACTGTTATGAGTGAAATGATCCACAAAGATCCTACATGCTTTTCTGTTCTGCATGAAATGGGTCTTCCAGATGCTTTTTTATCTACAGTTGTATCTGGAATACTTCCTTCATCAAAGGCTTTGACCTGCATTCCAAATGGTCTTGGGGCCATTTGTCTTAATGCCAAAGGCTTAGAGGTTGTCAGAGAAACTTCATCACTGCAGTTCCTTGTTGACATCTTCACAAGCAAAAAGTATGTCGTAGCCATGAATGAGGCTATTGTTCCTTTGGCTAATTCTGTAGAGGAACTTCTACGACATGTATCTTCATTGAGAAGTACTGGTGTTGACATTATCATTGAAATCATCCATAAGATTGCATCCTTTGGAGATGGCAGCAATGATACAGGATCTTCTGGAAAAGCTAATGAGGGTAGTGCAATGGAAACAGATTCTGAAAACAAAGGAAATGAAAGCCATTGCTGCCTTGTAGGCACAGCAGATTCTGCTGCTGAAGGGATAAGTGATGAGCAATATGTTCAGCTATGCATTTTTCATTTGATGGTATTGGTTCACCGGACCATGGAAAATTCTGAAACATGTCGGCTATTTGTGGAAAGATCAGGAATTGAAGCTTTATTGAAGCTGTTATTACGACCCACTATTGCACAATTCTCAGATGGCATGTCTATTGCTTTGCATAGCACCATGGTATTCAAGGGGTTCACTCAACATCACTCTACTCCTCTGGCACATGCCTTCTGTTCCTCTCTTAGAGAGCACTTGAAGATAGCATTAACTGGGTTTGGTGTAGCTTCAGGGTCTTTGTTACTGGATCCAAGGATGACAACTGATAACAACATCTTTTCTTCACTTTTCCTGGTTGAGTTCCTTCTCTTTCTCGCTGCATCAAAAGACAACCGTTGGGTGACTGCTTTGCTTACAGAATTTGGAAATGGCAGTAAGGATGTTCTTGAAGACATTGGACGTGTCCACCGTGAAGTTTTGTGGCAAATTGCTCTCCTTGAAAATATGAAGCCTGAGATAGAGGATGATGGTGCCTGTTCTTCTACTGATTCACAACAGGCAGAAGTTGATGCAAATGAAACTGAAGAGCAAAGGTTCAATTCTTTCAGGCAGATTCTTGATCCATTACTAAGAAGGAGAACTTCAGGATGGGGTATAGAATCACAGTTTTTTGACCTTATCAACCTGTATCGAGACTTGGGCCGTGCCACTGGTTCTCAGCATGGTCCTTCAAATAGGCGGTTGGGTTCCAGTAATCAGTTGCATCATTCTGGATCTGTGGATGTTTCTGGGGCTAATAATAAGGAATGTGACAAGCAAAGGACGTATTATACCTCTTGTTGTGACATGGTCAGATCACTTTCATTTCACATTACCCATTTGTTCCAAGAGTTAGCAAAAGTAATGCTGCAACCTTCTCGCCGACGTGATGATATTGTGAGTGTAAGTCCTGCTTCAAAATCAGTGGCTTCCACTTTTGCATGCATTGCTCTAGATCACATGAATTTTGGTGGCCATGTAACGGAAGCATCCATATCAACAAAATGTCGTTATTTTGGCAAAGTCATTGATTTTTTTGATCTCATTCTAATGGAGAGGCCAGATTCTTGCAATCCCATTCTACTGAATTGTTTGTATGGACATGGAGTTATTCAATCTTTATTGACCACATTTGAAGCTACTAGTCAGTTGCTCTTTGCAGTTAATTTGACCCCAGCATCGCCTATGGAAACTGATGATGGGAATGCAAAGCATGATGACCAGGAAGATACAGATCATTCATGGATCTATAGTTCTTTAGCTAGTTATGGTAAACTTATGGACCATCTAGTGACCTCCTCTTTTATATTGTCATCATCAACAAAGCACTTACTTGCACAGCCCCTTACAAGTGGTGATACCCCTTTCCCACGGGATGCAGAGATATTTGTGAAGGTTCTCCAATCTGTGGTGTTGAAGGCAGTGCTTCCTGTTTGGACTCATCCCCAGTTTGTTGATTGTAGTCATGAATTTATTTCTACAGTTATCTCTATCATTAGGCATGTTTATTCAGGGGTTGAAATGAAAAATGTAAGTGGCAGCAACAGTGCTCGTATTACTGGGCCTCCTCCTAATGAAACAACCATTTCAACCATTGTAGAGATGGGTTTTTCCAGGTCTAGAGCAGAAGAAGCTTTGAGGCAAGTTGGGTCAAATAGTGTGGAGTTGGCAATGGAGTGGTTATTTTCCCATCCAGAGGACATACAAGAAGATGATGAACTTGCTCGTGCACTTGCTATGTCCCTTGGGAACTCAGAATCAGACACAAAGGATGCTGCTACAAATGACAGTTCTCAACAGCTTGAGGAAGAGATGGTTCAACTTCCTCCTGTTGATGAGCTGTTATCAACTTGCACAAAACTTCTGCAAAAGGAATCTCTTGCTTTTCCTGTCCATGACTTGTTTGTAATGATATGCTCTCAGGATGATGGTAAATATAGATCTAATGTTGTCACTTTTATTGTTGACCGGATCAAGGAATGTGGATTGGTTTCTAATAATGGAAATAATGCCATGCTGGCTGCGCTATTTCATGTTCTTGCTTTGATTCTTAATGAGGATGCTGTAGCACGGGAAGCTGCTGCAAAGAGTGGTTTGATCAAAATTACCTCTGATATACTCCACCAGTGGGATTCTGGTCTTGATCACAGAGACAAACACCAGGTGCCAAAATGGGTCACAGCTGCTTTTCTTGCATTAGACAGGCTGTTACAAGTGGATCAAAGATTGAATTCTGAAATTGTAGAGCAGTTGAAGAAGGAAACTGTGAATAGTAAGCAGGCATCAGTTACCATTGATGAAGATAAGCAACACAAATTGCAGTCTGCCTTGGGACTGTTTTCCAAGTTTGCAGATATACATGAGCAGAAGAGACTTGTTGAGATTGCCTGTAGTTGTATGAAGAACCAACTTCCCTCAGACACAACGCATGCTGTACTGCTACTATGTTCCAATCTTACGAGGAATCATGCTGTTGCTCTTGCCTTTTTTGATGCTGGTGGTTTAAGTTCACTTCTTTCTCTGCCAACCAGTAGCCTCTTCCCTGGGTTTGACAATGTTGCTGCTTGCATTGTCCGTCACGTTCTTGAAGATCCACAAACTCTTCAGCAAGCAATGGAATCTGAGATAAAACACAGTCTTGTGGTTGCCTCCAACCGGCATCCAAATGGGAGGGTCAATCCCCGCAATTTCCTTTTAAGTTTAGCTTCTGTAATTTCCCGAGATCCAATAGTATTTATGCAAGCTGCTCAATCTGTTTGCCAAGTTGAAATGGTAGGTGAAAGGCCTTACATTGTCTTAGTGAAAGATCGTGATAAAGACAAATCTAAGGAGAAAGAAAAAGAGAAGGATAAATCATTGGAAAAAGACAAAGCACAGAATAATGATGGGAAGGTTGTTTTGGGAAATACAACCACAACAGCTTCCGGAAATGGTCATGGAAAAATTCATGATTCAAATTCAAAGTGTGTCAAAAGTCACAAAAAGCCTATTCAAAGTTTTGTTAATGTGATTGAACTTCTTCTTGAATCAATATATACTTTTGTTGTCCCCCCTTTGAAGGATGACACTGCCTCAAATGATCTCCCTGGCTCACCAGCATCAAGTGACATGGACATTGATGTCTCCATGGCAAGAGGGAAAGGAAAAGCAGTTGTGACTGTGTCTGAGGGGAGTGAAACCAACAGCCAGGAAGCTTCTGCATCACTTGCAAAGATAGTATTTATTTTGAAACTTTTGATGGAGATATTATTAATGTATTCATCATCTGTTCATGTTCTGCTTCGACGAGATGCTGAAATGAGCAGCACTAGGGGAGCTTATCAAAAGAGTCATGCTGGTTTAAATGTGGGGGGACTATTCTACCATATTCTTCGTAATTTTCTTCCTTATTCTCGAATTTCCAAAAAGGACAAGAAAGTTGAGGGTGATTGGAGGCAGAAACTAGCAACCAGGGCTAACCAGTTTATGGTGGCTGCTTGTGTTCGTTCTACAGAGGCAAGGAGGAGGATTTTTACTGAGATTAATCATATCATAAATGAATTTGTTGATTCATGTAATGGTGTAAAGCCACCAGGCAATGAAATTCAGGTTTTTGTTGATCTACTTAATGATGTTTTGGCTGCTCGCACACCAGCTGGCTCAAGCATTTCAGCAGAGGCCTCTGCTACTTTTATGGATGCTGGTCTAATTAAATCATTCACCCGTACTCTCCAAGTGTTGGACTTGGACCATGCTGACTCATCTAAAGTTGCTACTGGTATTGTCAAGGCTCTTGAGTTGGTAACCAAGGAGCATGTTCATTCAGTTGATTCAAGTGCAGGGAAGGGTGATAATCCAACAAAGCCTTCTGATCCTGGTCAACATGGAAGAACAGAAAATACTGGCCACATATCTCAGTCCATGGAAACGACATCTCAGGCCAATCATGATTCCCTTCAAGTTGACCATGTTGGGTCTTACAATGTGATTCAGTCATTTGGTGGGTCTGAAGCTGTTACTGATGATATGGAACATGATCAAGATCTTGATGGGGGCTTTGCTCCTGCTAATGAGGATGAGTACATGCATGAAACTGCTGCGGATGCCAGAGGACGTGAGGATGGGACTGAAAATGTGGGGCTGCGATTTGAAATCCAACCCCATGGCCAAGAAAATCTTGATGACGATGATGATGAGGAGGGTGATATGTCTGGAGATGAGGGTGAAGATGTAGATGAAGATGATGAGGAACATAATGATTTGGAAGAAGATGAAGTCCATCACTTGCCACATCCTGACACAGATCAAGATGATCATGAAATTGATGATGATGAATTTGATGAAGTCATGGAGGAAGAGGATGAGGAGGACGAGGATGATGAAGATGGGGTTATACTTAGACTTGAGGAGGGCATTAATGGAATTAATGTATTTGACCATATTGAGGTTTTTGGAAGAGATAATAATTTTCCAAATGAAGCTCTTCATGTGATGCCAGTTGAAGTTTTTGGTTCTAGACGTCCAGGGCGGACCACATCTATTTACAACCTTTTGGGCAGGACTGGTGATAATGCCACACCTTCACGCCATCCACTTTTAGTTGGACCTTCTTCCTCATTCCACCAGTCTACTGGGCAATCAGGTTTGTTCCTTTATGAGTTTCTTTACTTGATGCTTTTATTACAATAGTGTTTTTATTTATTCTTCTCCATTTCAATAATGACTTTTTGTTTTAATTTTCAGATAGTATAACAGAGAACTCAACAGGTTTGGAAAATATCTTTCGATCACTGAGGAGTGGACGCCATGGACACCGTTCAAACTTGTGGAATGATAATAACCAGCAAAGTGGCAGGTCAAACACTGGTGTTGTACCACAGGGCTTTGAGGAGTTGCTTGTCTCTCAATTGAGGCGACCCACCCCTGAAAAGTCATCTGATAACAACATAGCAGAAGCAGGTCTTCATAGTAAAGTTGAGGTCAGCCAGATGCACAATTCAGGAGGTCCAAGTCTAGAAATCCCAGTCGAAAATAATGCAATTCAGGAAGGTGGTACGGTGACTCCTGCATCAATTGATAACAATAATAACAACGCTGATATCAGACCTGCCGGAAATGGATCTCTGCAAGCAGATGTATCAGGCACTCACTCACAGGCAGTTGAGATGCGGTTTGAGCATAATGATGCAGCTGTGCGGGATGTGGAAGCTGTGAGCCAGGAGAGTAGTGGTAGTGCGGCTACTTTTGGTGAAAGTCTCCGGAGCCTAGATGTTGAAATTGGAAGTGCTGATGGCCATGATGATGGTGGAGAAAGGCAGGTTTCTGCAGATAGGATGGCAGGTGATTCACAGGCTGCACGCACAAGAAGAGCAAATGTGTCTTTTGGTCATTCTTCTCCTGTAGGTGGGAGAGATGCATCTCTCCATAGTGTTACTGAAGTTTCTGAAAATTCAAGCCGAGATGCAGACCAAGATGGTCCAGCAGGTGAACAGCAGGTGAACAATGATACTGGATCAGGAGCAATTGATCCTGCCTTTCTCGATGCCCTTCCTGAGGAGCTGCGCGCTGAAGTCCTCTCAGCTCAGCCGGGTCAAGTGGCTCAACCATCAAATGCTGAGTCTCAAAACACCGGGGATATTGATCCAGAATTCCTTGCAGCTCTTCCCCCAGATATTCGAGCAGAAGTTCTTGCTCAACAGCAAGCACAGAGGCTACATCAATCTCAGGAGTTGGAAGGGCAACCTGTTGAAATGGATACAGTTTCAATAATTGCAACATTTCCTTCTGAATTACGAGAAGAGGCAAGTTTGTCAGTTAAATCCCGTTTCCTAAATGTTGGTTTGCCTCTGATGAATTCTTTTTGGTTTTGTTCAGGTTCTTTTGACGTCATCTGATGCTGTCCTCGCCAACCTTACTCCTGCTCTTGTTGCTGAGGCAAATATGTTGCGGGAGAGGTTCGCACATCGATACAGTCGTACCCTCTTTGGTATGTATCCCAGAAGCCGTAGAGGTGAGACTTCTAGACACGAAGGTACTGGTTCTGCCCTGGATGGTGCAGGGCGAAGCATTACTTCACGCAGGTCTGGTGGAGCTAAGGTTGTTGAAGCGGATGGAGCACCTCTAGTTGATACTGAAGCTTTGCATGCCATGATTCGGTTATTTCGCATAGTTCAGGTATTACTAAATGATAGGAACTAGGAAGAAGTCCTTCAAAATGAGCACGTTATTATTGTTTATTATTTGTATTTAATTTTTGCAGCCACTATATAAAGGTCAACTGCAGAGGCTTCTTTTGAATCTTTGTGCCCACAGTGAAACTAGAGCTTCTCTAGTGAAAATTCTGATGGATTTACTGATCCTTGACGTAAGAAAGCCTGCAAGTTATTGTAGTGCAGTTGAGCCTCCATACAGACTATATGGTTGTCAGAGCAATGTAATGTACTCACGTCCTCAATCTTTTGATGGTAAGAAAACTCTAGTAGTATTTCTTTGTACCATGTCCTTAGGGACAGTTATCCTGAATTTAATTTTCTGAAGTAATGTTAGATGTCTGTTAGTAACTATTAGTGAGGGTTAGTTAGTTGGGCTGGGATAGTTAGAAGAGCATGTTGCCCATAAATAAGAGGAGAGGTCGAGAAGGAGAGGTATTTGCGAGAGAATTAGGGCTTTTGGGCAAGGGAGGTTTGCAGACCTTCAAAGTGATATCCCCTATGCTTTCTAATAAGATACTGGGTTTCTAACAAGTAATGTCCTTGTTTTGTCAGTGTACACAGTTTTGAATTTATCTTCTTGATTAAGCCATGTCTGAATGGACTTTGTTTTCTTATTCCTCATGCTTGTTTTCACTATTGACCATTTATATTATTTGGGAATTGTTCTTTTTTAATGTTTAATGGTGGACGAGTTTGTTAAAATTATGCAGGAGTTCCGCCATTGCTCTCCCGACGAATACTTGAAACTCTCACTTATCTTGCCCGTAATCATCCATATGTGGCAAAAATTTTGCTTCAGTTTAGGTTGCATCATCCTGTATCAATAGACCCAGTCAATACTGACATTGCACGTGGCAAAGCTGTGATGGTTGTTGAAGATGAAGTAAACATAGGTGAAAATAATGGAGGATACATATCCATTGCAATGCTTTTGAGTCTCTTGAAACAACCTCTTTATTTGAGGAGCATAGCCCATCTAGAGCAGGTGATGATATGGTTTTATTGATATCTTTAGCTCATCCAATTTCATGAAACTGCAGACATACTGACATGATTTGCTTTGTATCTGTTTTCAGTTGCTGAATTTACTGGATGTTATCATCGATAATGCTGGAAGCAAGTGTAGTTCATCCGACACATCCCATACATCTACTGGACCAGTATTGGCTCCACAAATTTCTGCAATGGAGGCAGATGTAAATACAGATTCCGTTATTTCTTCTGCCCTTGATGCATGTCCTAAAGTCGATGGTTCCTCCAAACCCACACCCTCTGATAATAAGGAATGTGAGACTCAGCTAGTATTGGGTAATCTGCCCCAAGCAGAACTTCAGCTCTTGTGCTCATTGCTTGCACTAGAAGGGTATGATTATGGGCCTATGCTTATAGATTGTTTTAATTCTGCTGTCTTGGTTTTGTCAGTTTGTTTTGTTTTTGAGTATTTAGTTACCACCACTAAGAACTCCTCACTTCTGGAGAGTGGTGGGAGTCATAAGATTCCTGGCATATGAGATCCTGATTTTCAATAATTCATTGATACTTGGGTCTTGGTATTTATTTTCTTTTTATTATTATTACAAAATTTACAGACCATATGGGTCTGGCTATCATTGTTGTCAAAACAATGTTTTAGAATTTAGTAATGATGGACTTCATCTGATGTTTCTTGTATCCTTTCAGTTTGTCAGATAATGCATATGGTCTTGTTGCGGAGGTAATGAAGAAATTGGTGGCCATTGCCCCAATTCACTCTCAGCTTTTTGTCTCTCATCTGGCAGAGGCCGTTCAAAACTTGACCACATCTGCAATGGATGAATTACACATTTTCGGCGAAGCAATGAAAGCTCTTCTCAGTACAACGTCTTCTAATGGTGCCGCAATTTTGAGAGTTTTGCAAGCCTTGAGTTCCTTTGTCACCTCATCGGCTCAGAAAGACAATAATGGAAGAACTCCTCTTTCTGAAGTGTGGGAAATCAATTCAGCATTAGAGCCCTTGTGGCATGAGCTGAGCTGTTGCATAAGCAAGATAGAGTCCTATTCTGAGTCAGCATCTGAGGTTTTTACTCCTTCTAGAACATCTGTGTCTAAACCTTCCAGTGTCATGCCTCCACTTCCAGCTGGTTCTCAAAATATCTTACCATACATAGAATCTTTTTTTGTGGTTTGTGAGAAGCTGCATCCTGCACAGTCTGGTGCTAATCATGACACAGGTGTCCCTATTATTTCTGATGTTGAAGATGCCAGCACATCTGGTACTCAGCTGAAAACATCTGGACCTGCTGTGAAAGTAGATGAGAAACATGCTGCTTTTGTTAAGTTTTCAGAGAAGCATAGAAAGCTACTAAATGCTTTTATCAGGCAAAATTCTGGCTTGCTTGAGAAATCTTTTGCCCTCATGCTGAAGATTCCAAGATTCATTGATTTTGATAACAAGCGTTCCTACTTCCGTTCAAAAATCAAGCATCAGCATGACCATCACCACAGCCCACTGAGAATATCAGTAAGAAGGGCATATGTTTTAGAAGATTCTTATAACCAGCTTCGTATGAGATCAACTCAAGATTTGAAGGGAAGGTTGACTGTTCACTTCCAAGGGGAGGAAGGCATTGATGCAGGTGGGCTTACCAGGGAATGGTATCAATTGTTGTCCAGGGTTATTTTTGACAAAGGAGCACTGCTTTTTACTACAGTGGGAAATGAATCAACATTTCAGCCAAACCCTAACTCTGTTTACCAAACAGAACATCTATCTTATTTCAAATTTGTTGGCAGAGTGGTGAGTTCCTTTGCACCTGTTTTTAATGTTTGTTGCTGCTCATATATGCTTCTTATCCCTTTTACCTTATCCAGGTTGGAAAAGCATTATTTGATGGTCAGCTCTTGGATGTCCATTTTACTCGGTCATTCTATAAGCACATTCTCGGGGCCAAAGTTACATATCATGATATTGAAGCCATTGATCCTGCCTATTTCAGAAATTTGAAATGGCTGCTCGAGGCAAGTGCATTTTTGTGGTTTTCCCATCTGCTGCCCTATCAGTACTCACAATTGTTATCGGCATGTTCATGAAAATTTTCTTATGTTTATGGTTGTGATTGCAGAATGATATTAGTGATGTTCTGGATCTTACTTTTAGCATTGATGCAGATGAGGAAAAGTTGATATTATATGAACGAACCCAAGTACTGTGTCTGCTCTAAAACTTTTTTAGATGATATTGATGTATTGAATTGCACATTGTTAATTGTCTAATCTTATTGAACATGTCTAGGTGACTGATTATGAGTTGATTCCTGGTGGACGGAATACTAAAGTTACGGAGGAGAATAAGCATCAATATGTTGATTTGGTTGCCGAGCATCGGTTGACTACTGCTATTCGACCTCAAATAAATGCTTTCTTGGAAGGCTTCAACGAAATAATTCCCAGGGAGTTGATATCTATATTCAATGACAAAGAGCTGGAACTATTGATCAGTGGACTTCCTGAAATTGATTGTGCGTTTCTTTCATTATTTTACTTTACTTTTATTGACATCATTCGTGTTCATTTGCTTAATGCTGGCTATCTTCACAAGTCTTTAAAATCTGGAAAAGGAAATTTAACACGCAGTTCTACATTTTATTCCAGTGGATGACTTAAGAGCAAATACAGAATATTCTGGATACAGCGCTGCATCCCCAGTTATACAATGGTTTTGGGAGGTTGTTCAAGGTTTCAGCAAAGAAGACAAGGCTAGGCTGTTGCAGTTTGTGACAGGCACATCCAAGGTATATTGCTTTCAGAGCCTACTAGCAATAACACAAATTTTACAGTGATTTTCCATGTTGAAGCACTGTCATTTTGCTGTTTTTGCCTTCACATCGGGAGTATTTTTCTCCTATCTTCTGCCCAATACCTTGGTGTTTAGATGCATAAGATGAATTCAATTAAATTCTAGCGACATTCAATTGCACCCAGTTTTTGTGTTCAATTTAGTCCAGATGATCAAGAGACAAGTGTAAGTCTCACATGATTGAGAATTTAAGCAGAGTCTGTGTTCAATTTATTTATTCTATTACCTTGGCTTCGTGACCTCTGTCATAACCATTGACTTGAGTGATCTGAGGTGTGACTGTTATTTAATGAATATGCTTAGGATGGAGACAAGACTCACTGAGTGTTATACAGTATCGTACTTTTAGAATGATTGAATGATGTTAGTTCCTTGTATTGAAGACTTGGAGATGTCAGAAGTCATAACATGTAATATATGATTAGTGGGTCTGATTTTTGCTACCAACTTTTCAGGTGCCTTTGGAGGGTTTTAGTGCTCTTCAAGGAATTTCAGGCTCTCAAAAGTTTCAGATACACAAGGCATATGGAAGTTCTGATCACTTGCCTTCTGCTCATACATGGTACCTTTCTTTCTACTTTCAATTTGTTATATCTTTTTCTATCAATATAATTTTTTTTTTGGTTTAGTTTGGGCTATATTTTATCGTGGATCATTTGTCGTGTGAGTTGAAGTGACAAGGATTTTTTTTTTATGCAGCTTCAATCAATTAGATTTGCCTGAGTATCCATCTAAACAACATTTGGAAGAGAGGTTACTACTTGCGATTCATGAAGCAAATGAGGGATTTGGATTTGGTTGAGGTGTTTTTTTTGGGGGGTGTGGGGGATGCAAAATACTGTATTAAATTCTAGGTTAGAAGCTATTTTAAAAGTGGTACAGGGGTTTGACAAAATTTTATTATATCATGTTAATATGTTGTACAGTCCTATATTTGCAATGGGAAATGCCTTTGGCAGTTTTTCAATTTCCTGTTTTGTCCCTTTGGCATATAAGCTAATGGTAAAGGAAACTCAACTCTATCCACCAATAGATGATGAGGCTCCAAAATGAAGCACGTGCGATTGTCAAAAATGCAGTAAGTTTTACCAAACGTGTCCATTCAATATTTCAATATTCTTACAACTAAGGATTTTACGTGTTACATTTCATAACATATCTGAAGTTGACAACAAATAGCAGAGCAAAGTCATTTTCCAGTGGCGAGACGAGAGAAACCGATTTTTACTATTGGTGTTTTCTTCAACACAAGATGTTTGCTTCATTTTGTGAGGTGAAGGATTGTTTTTACAGGGGAAGCAAATTCAAAAAATGTAAAATGTGAAGCAAATTTTTTAGATAGCCTTTTTTTTTTGTCAGTTTGGTATTTTTAGTTAAATGGACTTTTATAAAATTCTTTACATGATTTATTTCATAAAAAAAAAATTGGCCTAGTTTGAGTTTGATGTAGGCTAGGTCACACACTATTGTCGAGTAGTTTGATCTATTCTCACCCTTAATAAATAGTCAATTCTTGGTTAAAAAGCAACAACTCTACGTACATTATGAATTATACCTGATGTGTTAAAAAGAAAAGAAGTGTTTTAGAATTTTGGCTCGTCAAAGTTTTGTAAAAACTACATTGGAGAATTGCTTTTGATACCTCAGTCTCACACCCCTTCCCTTTAATCATATCTCTAGTTAATATAAGATATCAATACCTTTACGATTATAAGTTGACTTTTGAAGTATTGACAAATACAAGTTGCTAGCCAAATAATTTGTAAACATAGCGAGTTGGGTTAGCTAACTTAAATTTTGTTTGTAAAATACACTCTCTTCCACTGGTATATACCAATATTACACTTTTCTTTTCTCTTGTTTGAAAACACAGACTTTCTTTCACTAAAAGATACCAATATTATACTCCCCTACTCTCTTGTTTAAAAACACGTACTCCATTCTCTTCAAAGGTAAAATATGATACATTTTTATCTATTTTTGTAATTTTTCGTTAACATAAAAATTAATCTCCGTTAAAATATTTTTTATTATCCAAATAACATTTTATCTTTCATTTTATTTCCGTTTTTATCCCATTTCTTTTCCATTCCAATTTTTTATTTCTAAAATCAAAATCACCGTTTCACCGTCGTTCACCACTACATTCCACTAAAACAAAAAAAGAATCCAAAACAAATTTATTTACACTATAAGTATATAGTTATTGAACCCTTTTATATGTTATTTAAATTATGATTACTTTCACACATTTCTTTAAAAAAAATCCTTTTTATAAAGTATTCTAAATATAAAATATAAATAAATTGCACAGACAACATTTCTTGTTTTTACAATGTAAATCATTTTTTAATCTGTCTAAAAAAACATTTTTTTATCCTATCGAGGAATGTAATGTTTTATATATATTTTTTTGTCTTAAATAAGTTTTTGGTCCCTGTAAATATCTGATTTTTGATTTTAGTCCATTAAAAAAAAGAAACTATTTTAGTTCTTTAAATTTTTTTTTTGGTTTTGGTCCTTTTAGTGAATTACCACTGTATTGTGCTGATGTGGCGCTGATGTGGCATACGTATGTCCCTGTCATGACTTGACACGTCATTTAAAATTTATAAAGACCTGCTGACTAGGACTGTCTTCCTATCACGTGACTAAAATCAAAAATCATAATTTTTATAGGGTCTAACTACACAACTTAAAATTTTTATAGGGACTAAAGCACATCAACCCTCTCCCTCTTTCCCCTTCGTCCCCCTCCTTCAACCCCCTCCTCCTCCACCCCCACCCCCTCTCTCTCCTCCTTTTCCCTCATCCTCTCTCCTCCACAACCACCCCCGCCACCACCACCCCTCTCTCTCGCTCTCTCCCCCTCTCTCTCTCTTGTTTTCTCTATCTCTCTCCCCACCACCACCACCACCACCCAAACACTCTCTCTCTCTCGTTTTCTCTCGCTCTCTCCCCACCACCACCACCACCCAAACACTCTCTCTCTCATACTTGGCTCCTTAGGAGCCATCTCCCTACTCCAAAATCAACCACACAAAAAAAAAACACAATTCAAAAATCATAACCAGTTTCACTGTTGAGATTTGAAACAAAAAATCAAGAGCTTCATAAAACGTGATTCGACCTAGTAATGGCGGGGAGAGAGAGAGAGAGTGGTGGTGGTGGAGAGAGAGAGAGAGAGAGAGAGAGAGAGGGTGTGTGGGGCTGGGGCTGGGGCTGGGGGTGGGGGGGCGGTGGTGGTGGTGGTGGTGGTGGTGGAGGAGAGAGGAGAAGGGAAGAAGAGGAGAGAGAGAGGTGGTGGTGGTGGAGGAGGGGGGAGAAGGAGGGGGTGGAGGATGAAGGAAGGAGGAGGAGGTGGTGGTGGAGGAAAAAGGGGGATTAAAATCAAAATCTCAATTTTGAGAGGGACTAAATTCAAAACTTAAAATTTTTATAGGGACTAAATTCAAAACATAGATAGGCCACATCAGCGTTTTCTGCCACGTAGATATGCTGACTAGGTCATAATGTGCCACCTAGCACTAAAAGGACCAAAACCCAAAAAAAAAATTTTAAAGAACTAAAATAGTTTAACTTTTTTTTAATAGACTAAAATCAAAAATCAAATATTTACAGAGACTGAAAACTTATTTAAGCCTATTTTTTTTTCTATTTTCCTTTCTGTGTTGCATGTTTGTTGGTAATTTTATTAGCAGGGGCGTGGCGTTCGTTTGCAAGTTGAAAGCAAGAGCTTAGTGTGTTGTCCACCATGGCAGTTTGTCCAACCTCCTCACTCCATTCGTTCCCGTCGCGCTTTGCGTCAACGGAACTCCGCAACCCAATAAAGTTGGAGTCGCAACCTCTTCTTCTTCTCCCAATTATGTCGTCGTCGTTGTTGCCGTCAAAGGCACCGTTTCATTTAACGACCAATAACAAATTCAACCGCACCCATCTCCACAACCACCACAACAACAACCGAACCGTTTTCAAATTCCGAGCTTCAGCCTCTTCCCCTGGCAGTGGCAGTGGCAGTGGCGCCAACGTTATCTTATTAACGTCCTCCGTGATCACCGTCACATTAGCGGTTGCGAATCGTGTGCTTTATAAACTTGCTCTTGTTCCCATGAATAACTACCCCTTTTTCCTCGCCCAGTTCATCACTTTTGGGTAAACCACTTTGCATAGCATTTTCTTATTTATTTATTTGTTTATTTGTTGCAAAATAACAAAATGGTTTGTGTTGTGTTGTGTGTGGCGTAGGTATGTGGTTATATATTTTACCATATTGTATATCCGATACCGGTTGGGGATTGTGACCGATGAGATGCTTGCGATTCCGAAATGGCGGTTTTTGGTGATTGGGTTTCTAGAAGCTTTGGGATTGGCTTCAGGAATGGCTGCTGGAGGTACTGCTTTTGAATTCTGATCTTCCTTGTCCTTTTTTCTGTGTTATTTTTAACCTAACACGTGTCAAAGCTTCGATTCAGCATCCTACTAGACAAACTCACGGTGTTGAATCCTTCTCAACCACTCTGAGTTTGTGGGAGGACTGAGAGAGAGTGTAGGATTGAGAACACTGAGATAGGTTCCAGAAGTTTCTAGTCAGTTAGCTTAGCTGGCATAACTGGCGTTCAGTTATTAACAACTTAGGTAATAGTCACAGATCTGTTATTTGTACAGCTTGTCTTACAAGCCTCAGTGGCTAAAACACAGTTTAATCAGAAGATTAAATTCAATAAAAACATCATTTTCGCAGTTTCAATTCTAGTAAAATTTCTCTCACTTTCTGTAGATTCAATAAAACTGAATGTTGGTTACCTTCTGCAGCAATACTTCCTGGACCAGTCATACCCATATTGAATCAGGTACCTTTAATATTTTAAGAGACCCTTGTCATCAAATGACAAGAGAGTGACAAAAATAAAACACTTATGTCTTTATTTTGGACAATATACATCTGCCCTTTCTTTTTATACATCTTTGAAGTTTACTTTATTTTCTGATTCTCATTTGTCGTACATTTGGCAAGGTCTTATTCGAGAAAATCTGCTTTCATTTTACATAATATGGATGGCATGCTATACAGCAGAGCTTGAGATTTGATAACTTACTAGAAATGCAGTGGCATTGATTGTGATCTCTGACCAGCATGTTGGTTTTTATAACATATTCAGAATTAGGGACATTGTAGTGTTGATCAGTAACTTAAATCTGCTAATTTGTTAGCAATGACTATAAATCAGGTAGTTTTGTTGTTGCATCATAGAAACTAAGACTGCTTTAGCTTCTCACTCCTAACCAAAGGTGTTGTTAAATCATTTTTCTCCTTTTTTTCTTTCAAAAATACTGACACAACTATCACTCATGCTATTGCAGAAACTTTATTATTACTGATGTTATTAGCATGGAGTAAATTTAGTGATATGATCCTCATCATGATATTGTTGCATAAACTAGCATTTGTATTTTGTTTTGATATTTTACATTTTAAACAACCTGTGTTGTCATCAGCACTAGTAAAGCATCTCTAAATGGTGCCAATAAGTGCAATTGATTGGGAAAATTGCATTGGTTTGAAATTAAACATAATGTAAAAAATTCCTTGTATGCAGATTAATTGAATCCTGAAGAATCAGATGACACTAATTGAAGCTTATTATATGGATAACCATAATTGTGTTTTCTTTTAATCAGTGTAGCAGTTATTTTAATGCATAACTATGGGTAACATAAAATTCTCAAAGCATTGTTTATGAACTCTTTTTGTTGCAGGCTTATTTAGTTTGGCAGCTGATGTTTTCTACTCTTCTCTTGGGGAGAAGGTACTCAATCACCCAAGTTGCTGGGAGTTTACTTGTAGCTGCTGGTGTTGTGGTGGCTATCGCAAGGTAGTTTAACTTCCTTATCTGGAGAAATACAATAATCCCTCTCAGTACACTCCATATCCAATTTCTCATGTTGAGTTCTCTAACTAGGTTGAATACCTATAATAGGGTCATGTTGGAAATGCTTACTTTCTTTTGGGTATAAAGGATTTTTTTCTTAAAATTAAGGTCATGCAAAAATGTGTAGTGAATGAACTTTGACGAATGATTTTGATTTGCAAATATCAGATTTTTTATCTCACTTCCCATTTTAAAAAAGTGAGTAAACACTCAATTCAATCCCCTAAAGATACATGTGACATCAATTTCGCCTTCTAAAGCAAGTTGACATCCATTTAGCTCCTCAATCATAACAATTGACATCAAAATCTTCCATCTGTCTACGGAGGATGAAAAAACTGAGTTTCCAATTTGGTGACTACATTTATGTCGCTTTCTGTGGTAAGGGACTAAATTGATGTCAGCTTTTTTTTCGGAGGACCAATTTGATGCCACTTTCTGTAATTAAGGGACTAAATTAATGTTAACTTTCTTTGGAGGACCAATTCATGTCACATGTTTTTTTGGGGATTAAAATGGGATACTTAACAAAATACAAGTTACATGTGAAAAGGTTAAAATTGTTATGGACAGAAACTCCAACTGTTGTGCCAAAGCTCCCCTTCTAAGTGGTTAATTATTCTAAAATTGTATATATTTTTAGCAAGAATTCATTTCTTGTAATTATTCTGGTAATATTTGTTTCACATTATAATTTTAAAATGTCATAACAATCCAGATCACTAGCTACTTCTAGTATGCTTTAGAAGTTCAATAGCTGTAATATTGGTCGTACCTTTTTCTTGTGGTTGGGGATGCAAATCTCATGCTGTCAATGCCTAGACTTTATATTGATGAATTTGATTGGTAATTCTGCTTTCACTTAAATGAAGTGTGCCTATCTAATCATTTTTTCCTATAATTGCAGTGGCTCTAATACAGGTCAGATGCTCTCTGAAGTTGAGTTCTTTTGGCCAGCATTGATGATAGTTTCTGCTGCCTTTCAAGCTGGGGCTTCTGTAATCAAGGTAAGCCCATAAGTATATGCTGATTTTTAGATTTTTTTTTTTTGAAATTGAGATGTTGATTTTTAGTTAAACCTTTGTGTTTTCATGTATGGCAGGAGCTTGTTTTTCTTGATTCTGCCAATCGGTTAAAGGTAGGTTTTATTTTACTTATTTATTTTTTTGGTTTTTGGGGGGGTGGGGGGGATGTAAGGTCACTGGACTATAGTTTCTGTTGGCATTTCATTCATGGGCATGGTTTGAAGTCCTTAACATGTTCACGTGCAGCAGAAGTCACTGGATATATTTGTGGTCAATTCTTTTGGATCTGGATTTCAGGTATGGCTTGCTATGGTAACACATTGCCTAAATCATAATCGTGAGATATATTTATGGTTGACTTGTGATAAATATATTGTAGGCGCTTTTCGTCCTTCTCTTTCTACCTTTTCTCTCTAACTGGAAAGGCTTACCCCTTGTTCAACTTCCTTCATATCTTAAAAGTGGTGCTGGTTGCTTTCTAAACCTTGGAGCTCATAAACCAAGTAAGCTCTAATAGATAAGTAGCAATGTGATAACATACATTCCTACATGACTTAGTATTCTCGTCTGCCTTTCGTTTTAATTCTTTTGCTGTTACAACACTACCAGATTAGATGTTGAGTATATGATTATTTTTCTTGGGGGCATTAATGTGTCACAACCCAATTGCAAGAAATGGGACATGAGTCCCACATCAAAAGTATATGACCATGGACTCTCCAACCACAATGATTGGCTAGCTTTAGTGGTGTGATTATCCCATGGTTCATATCAATTGGTATCGGAGCCTTCCACCTTGTCTCTCAATTGCAAACAAGCTATGCGGGTGGTGACACGAGCTACAGAGCACGGTGGAACTTTAGGACCCTATTGCAAGGTATAGGGGCTTGAGTCCCAAGTCAGAATTATGGGATTTTGATGCAGGGTTTATATGCCCTTGGCCCTTGGACTATTTTAGCACATGACTAGCTTCTGTGTTGTGGTTTTCACAAGGTTTATATCACAATGCTATACCCTACCCGATGTACTAGGATCATGAACCCCCCTCAGATGAGAAGCCGAATATACACAAGAATGGCTCAACCCCATCTCGGTATAAAAGATAACTTGATCACAATAATTTTTGTTTAACCTTTTTAAATAGGATATTAACTTAAAATTCACATTATTGCAAGAGATTGATAAATTGCTATTTAGCTTTTCTTCTCCATCTTTTTTCCCAATCGGATGAGATTAATATGAACTGTCACCTAACCAACCAATGATGATTGAAAATTTATTAGCTCTTCTTTCCCTTTAATGGTTTTGAGCCTTGTTGAAAATCATTTTATTCCAAGTTGTTCTAATTAGTCCGTTCACATTCTTTTTCATGTCTCAGGTTGTGATGGTGCTCCCTTGCTCCCGCTACTCTACGTAATTACCAATTTGGCATTCAACATATCCCTGCTTAACGTTCTGAAAACTTCTTCTGCAGTTGTTGCTTCTCTTATGTTAATGTTGTCAGGTACTCTCTCTCTCCCCCCCACACACTCACTCTGGATCTCTTACATGCTTTCTCGGGAATTCCACCAAAACTTGTAACTCCTAAGGTCTTTTGTGAGCTTTTCAGCTGATGATGTGTGCTAATGATTTTTGCAGTGCCAATTTCTGTTTATATGCTTTCCCTTCCATTACCATATCTTCCTGAGGGAACAACCCTGAGCCCATTCTTTTTGCTTGGCTGTGCAATTCTTGTATGTGGTCTTTATCTGTACAACACAACCCGACCTACGAGGAATGCTTCTGATGTTGACTGAAACAGATCCATTTGATGTAACTAATGCTGAGAGGAGAAACTACCAACTTGGCAGTTACTGGTTGTTGGCACACTACCGCCACTTCTAGTCTCGGTGAAATATATTATTTTCTTCGACCATGTCCAAATCATGCACATTCTGTATTATTACGATTATTCTTTCGGCAGAAAAATAGTTTCACATTTCCATTTTTTTATAACGGTCACTTTGTTGCTTTTTGGTGGCTAACTTCCTAATTCTGTCATTGGATCATTGTAACTTTTTTGCTTCGGATTGTGCACATATTTCTTATATATTGTGCAAGTATAGCTTCCTGTATATTAATGTATAAAGCAGACAAATGTAATTGGCGGAAATCCAACTTTTTTTTTCTTGTGTAATTTCTTGAAAAACAACCACATAGTACTTAAATAAACAACAAAAAAAGTAGTCAAATTACAAAATTGAAGTAAAAAGTAAAAACTTGAATTACGTTTAGCGATGAGATAAATCGGTGTTGATAGAGCGTAACATCACTGAGACCTCTATATTTGCGATTGCGCTCTCACACCATATAAACAATTGATAAAAGGGGAAATTTTGTAACTTTTGTTTCACAATTTTGTTCTTTTTTCTAGCTAATATTCTACAAATCATGTATGCGTCTCGTGCACAATTTTGTTAGATACAATGACGCAAAAAGGTTTATACAACACATTATAAATATAAAGGGTTAATTATCATCAAACACTACCGATTCAATAGTAATACTGTAATACACTACTGTTTATCTTGGGGCCAATATAAAGAACCAACTGGGGGCCATGGACTAGAGTATTGAAAACGCAAAACAGAAACCTCACCTTCAGAAAATATGAAGCTTAGCATGCTCCATTCTACCTAAATATATAAAACTGGAAGAAAAAAAATCTGTCAAAAATTGGGTGCATTTTGGTAACAGTCGAAAAACACTCATTTCATTTCTTCTAAAATATTAAAATCTCAAATCCAGGTTAAAAAAAAAAAGCACCTGAGCCGGTTGGGATAATGACTATGATAAAAAAACCACCAAAACCTACAAACCCCACTTGTTTAGACACAGTTCCACACCTCGCATCTAGGAATAAAAGAGAACCGGGAAAGTCAAACAAACAGGGCGGAATGCACCAAATCCAACTCTATAGCTTTAACATTTTCTTGCATTAATCTAACATTACTTCCTCCAACAGCATGTAGTGTTTTCAAGATAGCAGTTCAGTCCTTTAGGTGGAAACCCAAATTTTCTTCCTTCAGTGTTTCCTCTGCAAGGAATCCAAAATTGTTAGTCTCTGCCTCAACTGAAACAGTAGAATTCAACCCACTCAATTGCATAATACATACAATAACACAAGAATATCAAAGTAGTTAAAAGAAAAGAGCCAAGAGGTACAGAGCTTGAGGCAATCTCTCCTTTTCCTTCCTACCTTTTGAGATTAACATTGCCAGACAAAGTAAGGTAAGGAAAAGTACATATTTGTTGAAGGAAGGAATTAAATTTTCAAATACATAGAAATTTGTGTTGATGAGCGAATCATTTCAATGGGCATTTTAATTGTATTTCTTACCATGGTCATCTTTGAAACAGTTTTGATTGTTTTGTACAGTACATAGCTCAAAACAATCTGTACATAACCGGTGCCTATAGTAGAAATTCTTCATATCCAGAAATTGGTTTGAGTGCCACACAACATTACCATAACCAAAGCATCATGCTTACTCCAGAGGCAAAAGAAAACATGAAATACCATGCATTTGGAAAATAAGGATCCCAATAAAACTACTTGTTAGCTAAGATAATCAACGACTTTAATGACTAGCAATGAGACTAGACTGCATGGGATCATCACGTAAAATGATATATTCCATAAATTTATAAAACATCAGGTCTGCATAATACAAAGGATACAAGACATGGTTTATTTAAATGGATTGTTTGATACTCACAATGGACAAAGGGAAAACAGAAACTATGAAACTAGGTGATCATCAAATAATTAAGTTTCTTATACGCAATGCAGATTTGCAAGTACACTACATATACAGCAACCACCATAGTTAAACAATTTTTCACATATTAAGTTTAAAAAGGTAATTTATAGATTCCACATAACAATTTCAAAGTATCAAGTGCATGCCTTTCGCCTCTTCGGCCTCCCATTTCTGCTGCTACCATTATTGGAGCCCATTACTTGCTCTCCAGTATTATCTTCAAAGGGTAATGATTTAATTTCATCATAGAAACTTTCTGTTAGACCTTGCAACCTGGAAAAGAATAAATGCAAACATAAGTGAAAATAAATAAAAATAAAAATGTCATCATACATTCAATGCTTTTTAAGACTGTAAAAATATCAGACGATTCCCCATACCCATTTGTTGCTTTCTTCAAGTGTTTCTCTCTCTTCCTCTCCTGTTTCGTAAGAGGAACACGGTTGAACAGCTCCTCCTCTTGCCGAGCACGCTCCTCCGTTTTGGCAATATATCTATCAACTTCTCTGCTAGTTCCCTCAAAATCTCTAATCTGTGTAGTAAGCAGCCAACACAAACCATTACATAAACTCATTATGTTATGATTTCACACCCAAAATAAACTAATAATGTCACCTCTTCAGGTCTTTCCTCCATATCATTTATTAATGTCCTGATATAATCACTCTGCTTAGCTTGTTTCAGAACTTCTTTTTCTCTTCGCAAGGCATTTCTTTCTTGCTTTGAAGCTTTATCTAGATCCATGGAATCTGGGGCAAATTTTGGAGGACGATACACATCATGACCATCCTATAGCATGAAGAAATTAAGTTAGAGGCAAGGGAAAAATATTTTTGGTATCATGTTACCACCCTACAGTATACCAAATTTCACACTTGATATTATTAAATACCACCTGAGAGGTTATTTCTTCTTTGCTAACAAGCATGTCAGGATTTGGACGATACTTTGACACATCCTCACTTTTATTGGATGCAACTGGTTCCTTTTCGCTTGGGATATCACTTCTTGCTGCATCCTCACCAACTTTAATTAGTTTCTGGATTTGGTATTGTTGTTTTTTGTCAATTGGACGAATCTGCAACAGAAAGCAGGACGTCAAATGCACATTATATTATGTAAATAAATATACACAACACATAGAAGAATAAAGCATACCTTTTCTAAATATAATCTTATCTCTACAATACTTCGAACAACAGGATGTTCTTCAATTGAAAATCCCTTAGCCTTTCGCAACAAATAATAAACAAGGGATTGGCAATAATTCAAAAGCAGCAAATTTTTAGCTTCAAGATAGCTAAATCCATCTGCTGTAGAATATTGACCTTCTTTCACCTGGTACAAGAGACATGTAGAGACACATTAAAAATCAAATTAATTATTGCTATTAAGATAAGTTTATCAACCAACAATATTCACTTATAACAAAAAAATCAATTGAAGATATCAGGCAGTATGAGTATCCAGAAGGGCTATAGTAGTAGCAGTGAAAACTAGAAAGAAGTATCAATGAAAATAGACAGGACAAGAACCAAACTTCATGTCCAAACTACAAAAGGATTTTGAGTAATAACATTATGAATTTGATGATAAAGCCACAATTAGAACACATTTAAGGAATGCATAAAGTAAAGCTTGAGGCAAAAAAAGTGCATCCCACCTTGGCAGTTAAAGATTGAATTTTACGCCTAACAGTATCAAGTCCTTCCTTCATTTCTTTCAACAATGCAGCAAGCTGGGATGCTTCTCTGCAAACACAGTAAATAAATTGATTGAACCAACCTAACAAAGCTCCAATCCATTTCCCAAATGTGCATTCAACAAAATTTAAGCAAACAGCAATTGATGCATATGCAAGTGCAAACAGAGAAATAAACTTACTTTTCCCTGCCATCTTCGCTGTTTAAATGGTTCGCAGTCTTGTCCATGATTTGTCACAGCTTTCAACAACTTCCAAATCTGCATTTTTCGAGAACTGGTTAGATTGTCAAAACTAAGATTTTTATTTTTAACAGCGTAGCACTGGCTTGCAGACCAGCAGACAAGAAAACAAAACCCAACACTATTTCATTATCAATATTCAAAACACCACAAGTCAAAATAGTTGATAGATACACCAAAAACACATGGATATATGAATACAGAGCAAGTGAGGAAAAAGTAACAGCCAAAGGCAGAACGGTGAGAGAGATCAGTGTTGAGGATTTCCACTACATACATCATAACCTATAAATCCGATACCCGAACCAATTTGATTCACCCAAAACACATTTACCTCTTGACCATGAAGAGCCCCCAATCTATCTTCTTCTGTTTTTTTTAAAAAAAATCTCTTCCTCACTGTATTTTTTTTTTTCATATTTATTTCTTATGATTTCTTATGATACTATTAGGAATATATATACCATTGTCTTCCCCCAAGCCCAACGCATCACAATATAGTTAGCTACGTGATTAATTAATATCAGCGTCAAATAATAAATAAACGATTAATGGTTATTATAACATAATTAAAAGAATGAAGACCACTCAGTCATGGCTCTAATAGCAGTGTAGAACAAAGTAGCATTCGGTGGAAACGAGTGAAAATAACGGAAACGCCAGAGTTGCCCCCGTAAACAGAGCAGAGCAAGAGGTTCACCGGTGAATAGATTCTACGGTCTGGTATGAAAGAGAACACTCACCGGAAGCGTGGAGACCGTGAAACGGCGACGTTTATTGGCGGATACTGGCGAGGGAGCAGACACGTGTTGCTAGGTTTAGCTGTGCGCGCAGGCTGGTTGGGAATGGTTCGTGAGTTCGCCTCCTCTCAACTAGTACTAGTACTGCTAGTTGTTCGTGTATGCGTGTAACATCCGTGCGACTAATTATTAAATTGAAAAATAACTAAATGATGGTATAAAAAAAAGTTAAATTATAATACTTTTAAAAAAAATTATTAGAAAATAATCAATGCCCAGTTTTGGTGCAAGTGGCAATGCCCAGTTTTGATCCAAGTGACAACTGACAAGGAGCTCGCTTTCGCTTAAGTGAGTTCGAGTATTGTAAATAGAAAATATAGGTATTACAAGAGGTTTATTCTACGGATGGCAAAATTACCTGTATCCGCGGGTACCCACGGATAAAATTCGAGATGGGTACGGGGCGGGTACCTTAACAGGTACTTGCGGGTAAAATAAACGGGTATTTGAAGTACCCGTGAATAAACAGGGACGGGTAGTAAGGTATCTGTACCCGCGAGTACCCATACCCGCTACTGTAGCACTTATTTTATATATATATATTCTTAAACTGAAAAAACCCTAATGCTTGTGCTCCTGCGCCGTTTCCTCATTCCACGGACCACTTCCCTCTCTGCCTTAAGCCCTTCAC
The DNA here is from genome assembly GCA_030159175.1 of Glycyrrhiza uralensis. NCBI lineage: Eukaryota > Viridiplantae > Streptophyta > Magnoliopsida > Fabales > Fabaceae > Glycyrrhiza > Glycyrrhiza uralensis. Next base: position 48,601,613 of record BRZY01000005.1, read on the forward strand.
TCTTCCATCTCCATCTCCTTCTAAATCTGCCTTCACTCTTCCACTTTTTCATTGTTCCTTGAGCTTCTTCTTAATAAAGCTCTCGACTTTCCCACTCTCCACTTCCTCCCAGAGCTTAATCCCATTCTCTGTTATCTGTTTCTAATTTATTTTCTCTATTCTCTACCTACATGTTTGTCCACATCCCTCTTTCCGCTTCCCTTTCTTCCACATCAATTCTGTTACTACAGGAAATGCTTCAATTGGGTTGTTTGCCTAATGAGTTTTCCTTTTCTGTTGTTCTTAAGTCATCATCAGTATCAATATCAGAGTTGCATCAGCTCCATGGTTTGGTTATAAGAATGTGGTATGAGAAGCATGAATACGTGTTGATCTCTCTTGTTATGGCTTATACTAGGAATGGTCTTATAAATGAAGTGCTTTCGTTTGTCGAAGAATTCGAAAATCCACTTCCTGTAATACCATCTAACATCATTGATGGAATATATAATAGAACTTGCAACTCCTCTGTTTTAGTCTTTTTTAGTTTTTTTTTAGATTTTTTTAAAATATCTGTGGATACCCGCAGATATCGCGGGTACCCGTTAAAGATTGGATAGCGGATACCTGCACGGGTATGGGGCAAGTAACGGGGGGCGGGGTACCCAACGGGCGGGTAGTGGGTAGCTACTATTCGTGTCCGCCTCGCCCCATTTACATCCCTAGTTTATCCTTTTATATGGATCCTTTCGACTTAACTCATATTAAACCAATGGTTATACCAAAAAAAATTACTGAAAAGGAAATCTATGAAATAAATGGCGAGTGAGAAGATGTGGGAATAGGTAAATTCAAAAATTTATGGGAATTTTTAAATACACATACACACATTACTATTCACATATACATAAACAGTGCAAAACCTAAAATACCCTCTTTCTATTTTGTATCGTGCGGAACTATTAATTCCGCAGTATCGCGGAACTATTAATTCCGCAGTATCGCGGAACTATTAATTCTGCAGGTGTTATTTTTAACGGACACACACAAATAACACGTGTGGAACTATTACTTCCGCGGGAGTGAGTGTGTGCGTGTTGTGTGTGCGGAAGTTAGTGTTGTGTGTGTGGAAGTGAGGGAGTGAGTGTGTGTGTGCTGTGCGGAAGTGAGGGAGAGGAAGAAGATGTGTGTGTGTACGCGCGGAAATGTGTGCATAAGCGGATGTGTGTGTGTGTTAGTGTGTGTGTAGGTGCAGTGTGCGGATGTGTGTGTGTGTTGGGGGATAGTTTAGGTATTTAAAAAAATAGGTATGTGTAGTAAGAAACATATACATGTGCCTTTAGAAAAATCCAAATTTATTTGGGCAATTTTAACATTTTTTCTAATACTCTTCATAAAACAAATGGTGAAAAGGGATAAGAGGGAATAAGAGTTTTGTTTATAATACAACTTCTACTCAAATGTTTTTCTTTTCTTTTTTTAATTTGTGTATTTTTCACACGCAATGGTTCTACCACTCGTATCATATCATATTGGTTATACTCAAAATGTTTGAAAAAGACAATAGACACCCTCAACACAACTCTTAATTAGCGGGAGAAGTAGGACACTAAAAAATATGTCAAGCGTATCATTATTTTTTAAAACGTGAAATTTTGGTCCATTTTATTTGTCATAAACATAAATTAGCTCACCTTTTTTCTAACCATTTGATTTTTTAAAAAAACCCCAAACAAATATTTAACAGTAACCACATAAGATTTTGAATTTTCTCAAAAGTAAAAATCTCAAAAATATAATTCCTTACAATTTTACTTTTAAATAAGTAAGAATTTGCTGGCACCAAATTTATTTTTTTTTACGGAGTTGACACCAAATGTTAAATTCAACATACTTGCATCTTGAATAAATTTTATATAAGATGATAAATTAATTTTTTTTTCTATGATTCTTGCAAAATAGAAATTTTTGTTTTTGGTTCTTCTTATTTTATTTTAGTCATTGTAATATTTAGAAAATATTGAATGAATCCATGTAATATTTAGATAATGTTGAATCAATCTCTATGAATAAAAATTGATATCATATTTTAGAGAGTAAAAGGAGAATTATTTACTTATTACAAGTATTAATTTACCATGAACCAAATATCACAGAGACTAAAACAAAATAACAATGATCATAAATAAAATTTTCTATTTTTCATGTGAACCCGAGTATCTTCCATGTGTAACTGTGAAAACTAATCATTCGAGGTACATCTATTTAAGGGATTGATCTCTCCCAACAAAAACTTTGACATTAAACCTTTGACATCGTGTTTAAGGGACCTAGGTATCTATTATCCTATCACACCATGACCCTGTTTGGATAACAAGCTTATCTACTGCTTATGACATAAGTTGTATAAGCTACTTTTATAATCGAAGAAAAATTATAGTGAAACTTATTTTATATAAGTCATAAGCTGTTTTGATAAGCTATCATGAGTAGCTTATGAAAAATAAGCCCAAAACAGCTTATGAATCAGTCATAAGCTGTGTTCATAAGCTCTTCATAAGTCAATCCAAATAAGCCCATGTTAGTTTTCTTTTTTCTATGGTAAACATTTGAATTTTATAGGACTAAAATAAAAAAAACACATTTATAGGGACTAAAAAGATATTTAAGGTATTTAAGGTCTGAGATAAAATACTTCGAAACACTCGAGCGCAGCTGCGCAATAGAGAAAAAATTTGATCCACGCGGGCAAAACCGACAAACGCACTAGTAACCGGCTAACCGCCATTGATTGTGGTTGAAAAAGTTGAAAATGAAAATCCCTAGTTCTCCACCGTTTCACTACACGGCCACGTAATCGGTTTCGCTGCTACGAGTCTTCCACAAACAGCGAGTGTCGCCGCACATTTCCCCAAAACCATACCGGGTGCCCCCACGCTGTCTGTCCTGTACCCGCGTCGCAGATTATAATTTCTCGCACTAACAACACACACACACTGTCACCATGCCTTGGATCACCGAGCACCTTATGGATCGGATCTGAGGAATCAAATATAACGAAGATCAATGAACGCTACCGATCATGACGCTTTGAAAGACCAAGTTCGCTTTCTCCCTCTACGAGCCATCACTGCTCTTTCCCCTTTCTAGGGTTCTTGTCTTGGGATTCTCTTTGCTGTATGGAGTTACGCCACTGCGACAGGACCGTCCTCGTGTCTCCTCTCGCGGAATTCCGAGAGGACGATTGAATTTCCTCCGTTTTTCCACACTGAACTGGTTTCCCCCCTTTTAGAATGGCTGCTTCTCCCGTCAATTTCCTCTTCGGATTCTTGTTGCTTTCTATTACATTGTGGCTACTTTTCATGTAAGTCTCTGAAAATTCAGCACATTAGGCATTCCTTGTTGTAAATTGAATTTCAAATGCTTGTGACTAGGTTGAAATCAATTGCAATAGAGGAATAGCGTATTTAAAAGGCTTGTTTGGCCGTGGAAAAGTGTTGGGTCTTTAGTTTGGAATATATAGTGAATAGTCTTCACTGAAGACAGTTGGTTGAGTAAGGGGCAATGCAATCAGTTAGGTTTATAAATCAAAGGGGACAGTATTCTAGCACTTGTACTACAATACTTGTTTAGCTAGTTATCTGCTGACCAAAACTTTGGTGAACCGGTAGAGTCTTAGAATTAGTGGGCCTAACTCATGGCTCGTAAGGTGAGGGGTGTCCTTATATTGTATACTATTGTATGGCCTTATCTCTAGGCAATGTGGGTCTTGGGTTTTTCCCAATACGCCCCCTTATGCCCAACACTATTGGGCTTGGTGCGTGGATAATATGGTGGGCGACCCGATATTCTAGGATAGACTCTGATACCATCTTAGAATTAGTGGGCCTAACTCATCCCTACAAAACCGGCTTGTAAGGTGAGGGGTGCCCTTATATTATATACTCTTGTATAGCCTTATCTCTAGGCAATGTGGGACTTGGGTTTTTCCCAATATAGAGAACATGACATTTTCTATTTCTTAGAAAAAGGAGTTATTGAGTTGAGTGCTACCTCTGAAACTGTTGAACAGTGTACCCTACAATCACAACCCGGTCAACGAAGTTAACTTAGTCAGAATCCTGCCCATTGAATCGTGGCAGAAGTAAAGACTAGATACATCTAGATCAGGTACATAGAACAGACAAGTAACCCCTTTATAAACCATCCATAGGCTACGATGTCGATAATTAAACCCTCCTTTATCACCCCTTCCTCATTGAAAGCTTACAACCATGGGCGAGACAGGCATCTTCACTCTCTTCCTCTCGGTGACTGACCTAGGTCTAGGACTCACTTGGTCTAGCTCAGTCTCTCGGAAATGTGCGAACAAATAGTAAGATGGGATACCCAACCAAGATGTGGAATATGATTTGACATTTTGCTATCAGTATCCATGATCCTTTGGGCTCAATGAGGGGCATCATTGTCGGACCAAAAGAGTTCTTTTGGGAAACTAGGATGTTTGGAAAGTAATGCAAAATCCGCTCCATAACGAGTTTATCTTAAGAGTGCCAAATATTAACTCTTGAAGAATGAAGTTCATGAGAAAATTATAAATCTGTGCTGTTTGTGCTTGACTTTTATCATTTTTCTATCTCCAAGATAAGAGGGTTTGGTCATTTGATTCCCATGTGTCTTTCACCTGCATGTCTGTTTTACAACACCTGGTTTGGAACCTAACTAGTAAAAAGTATTGTTCTTAAATCAAACCTTTTTTTGGACGGTCAAAGTTCCGTCCAAGGTCAAAGTTGTGTTTGGACTTGCAATTTGAAAAGAATTTACACTGGCTCTTAAATTACTTAGCATAAACATCTCCAGGTTTACTGGATAGATTCTACATCCATTATGAATGGTCAACACCCCGAATGGAAAGCAGTTTGGCAGTAAAGAAATGGATACCTACTAGAAAAACACATAAAAACATTAGGAGAAAGTGCTAGTGACCTTGCAACGAATCACTCTTTTCTCTACCTTGTCTTACGATTTTAGCAAGTTTGGAGAACTTGGTTAAAAAAGGACAGCTCATTGCAGAAGGCTTTCAAGTTTCACCATTGTGTGGTTTGGAGAGAACTATATGTATGTAGGTTACCCCGATAAATAGAGAGACTGTTTATCCAGCTAGAACCTGTGACCACTAGGTTGCAAGGAAGCAACCGTACCATTACAAAAAGGCTCATTCTCTTTTGGAGGGCTTTATGTGTTAAACACAACTATCTGGTGTAGCAAAATGCTCATATTTTCAATAATTGTTCTCAGTCTTTAGATCTTTTATTGTTTTTTATGGCTTCTCTATAGTGCTTAGTCCATGGTCACTATAAAGGTGTGTCCCCAACAGCTATGTAGAGGGATTTGGGTTATCTTCTTTTATTGATGAGTTTGCATTTACTCTTTGATAGTTTGTCTTCTAGCCCTCTTCTTTTTATCTTTCCTCTTTTTATGCATTCACTTCTTCCTATTTTTTTAATAAATTATTTTTCTGTACATAAAAGCAAAGAGAGAAAAGGGCATACCTATTGCCCAATTTTATTATCCCCCCCCCTTCATCTTAGCAGTTTATCTTTTAAAACACATCTTATTCTTGATAGCTTCATATAAAATTTAAAAATAATTTGAGGATAAAATTGCCCATTATTCTTGTAGGGAGTGTCTTGCCATTCCTGTTCAATTAGTTTTTATTTAAAGTATCTTTTTTCTTTCTTAATCACACTAACAGTTTAAAGAAATCATATAAAAGTTAATTGAATAGAATTGGCAATAGAAACTCCCATTCTCATATGATCTAGAGAAATCAAAATGACAAAATGATGATTTTTTAGAGGGGCTTGTGTTAACAGATCTTTCTGTCAAGAGAATAATACTCAATGTGGGTGATGTCTCTGTAGAGATGATTGGATGAAAAACCCAAAAATTTTGTTGTCAAATTATATCACATCGATATTTTTTGCAAAGTTCCCATTTTTTTGCCCTTTTCCCATTTTGCCCTTTTCCCATGTGCAATTGATGATAACATGCGATGCTTTATGATTTAACTTTGGGTATTATGTCACCTTTAATTCTTTTTTTTAATAAAAAATTGTTTAGAGACTTTGGACCATCATGTTCCTTGATTTTGATTATGATTTTCATTACAGATTTGCTTCTGGGTTGCTGGCTTGGATTTTGAGTTGGATTTTGGGAGCATCTGTTGGATTTCGTGTTGGTGGATGGAAATGTTTAAGGGACGTGGTAGTGAAGTTTAAAAAGGTTTTTCTCTGCTTTCATTCACTACCTTATTTCATTGTTGGAATTTTGAAGGGTATTGGGGAGTTTTTACATTATGCATTTTATTAGGCTACAGTTTGAGAGAGTAATATGCACTCAGTGCTGAGGTTTTGTTGTGATAAATAATGTAAATATTGAATGAATAAGTTTTGTCATCCCGCACACTTTGTGCGAATTTCCTCTTAAATATTTTTTCACATCACACCAAGTTTCGCCTCAACTTTTGAAATCTGTGGAAAACTTGCTTCAGCTGATCTTAGTTTTCTTTATATAACCACACTCTGGAGCCTAGTTAAAATCCTCTATTTTTACTTGACTGAGTTGTCATGTTTGTTTTTGTTATCAGATATCAGACTAGTGTTGTTAGGGACTCATGGGAATATTTCTGTTGGTTTATAACATCTACAGGGTGCTATTGAATCTGTATCTGTTGGTGAAATTAAACTCAGCCTACGCCAATCCCTGGTCAAACTTGGTGTGGGTTTTATATCTCGTGATCCAAAGCTGCAAGTGTTAATATGCGACTTAGAGGTTGTTATGAGGCCTTCAAATAAAAGCCCAGGGAAGAAGAAAACTCGGAAATCCCGTGCTTCAGGAAGGGGAAAATGGATGATTGTAGGCAATATTGCAAGATATTTGTCAGTTTGTGTGACTGATCTGGTTCTGAAGGTGCACATCTCCATAAAATTGATTCTTCTGCTTGTATGATCAAATACAGGCTGATTTTATTTTCATATACTGTGGGGTGTGTTGTGTGTGTATATAACACATAATATGTTGAAAAACAATTTTAGATAATTAAATTTAATGAATTATATTAACAAATAAAATAAAGTTTAACACACTGTCTACTTATAAATTTAAAATAAATTGTATTATTATATTTTTTGTTGTTTCTATTTGAACTTATCTTAATTTTTTTGTTCACTGAGAATCTCTCTCGAATATTACAGACACCAAAATCTACTGTTGAAATCAAGGAATTGAATGTGGATATATCTAAAGATGGTGGATCTAAGTCAAGTTTGTTAGTTAGACTACAAATATTACCTATTCTTGTTCATCTTGGTGAGCCACGGGTTAGTTGTGACCAGTTGTCTAATTTAAGTGATGGAGGATGCAGTTCTTCTGCCCAGGCATCCATTGCTGCTATAGATAGGTCTTCTGCCCCTTTTATCTGTGAAAAGTTCTCTATCTTCTGCGAATTTGGTCATAATAGGTATATTTCTTCTCTTTATATGTTCTTTGTAATATTAACTTGCACTTGTCAGAATGCTGGTTGGAGAAGAGGAAGTAATTGTGTGTATAAGATGATCTAAGCTGTCTGGCGTGTAACCCTTGTAGTTGGAAGGAAATCGGCATTTTCAAGGGAGAGACTTGGACTATAAGAGAGATTCCAATGTACATATAGTGCAACACTTAGTTGTGTACTAAACTAAATGAAACAGACACTTAGTTTGACAAATATTGCATGGTGGTACACATTTTAAAATGCCAAATCAACTTTTGGTTTCTATTGGTTTGCTTCACAACTCTGGTTGTGCACCATGCGTACCTTATAACTTTTCCAACTACAGTATCTGTCAAATGGAACTTCCTTCTTAATCTATATTTGTCTCTGGTCATCTATTGTTTTGCCCTGTGAAGAGGGATCTTCTTCTTTTATACTTGCACTTGGTTTTCTGTGTCTTGTTATTCGCTAAATGTAGTTGGCTTACCTGACTTTAACTCGGATACTTTCACTATTTTATATGGCTACTAGGTTAATTTTGTCTTTCTTCTTTTTGGACACAGGGAAGTGGGTATAATTATTAAAAATGTGGACATTTCCAGTGGAGAGGTCACTTTGAATTTGAATGAGGAGTTGCTTTTGAAAAGCAAAAGTTCATCAGAGTCTTCATCTAGCTCTGACAGTGCTATAGGGTCACGAGCTGATTCTGTAAGCGCAAAAAACCCATCAAAGAAGCAGCAAACACTTGCAGCCTTCTCCAAATACAGTTCTATGTTTCCTGAAAAGGTTGTAAATTAATACCTACTTCCTGTTTCTAATCATCACACACACACACACACACAACTACCACCAAGGGGGAAAAGAGAAAACAAGTGCAGAGGATAAGAAATCAAACAACTAAAAACAGCAAAACACATAAGAAACATAGGAAGTACATCAATACGACAATTGAAGTATTTTTACTTCAAAAATATAACCAATTAAAGTATCAGCTAACAGAATGCCTCATTACACTATATAAATACTACTTGTACACTCAGTTTTTAGTAGATCGATAGAATATCAAACACTCTGAAATTTTCTCTCTAAAATTCCTAGTTCTGTTTCTCAATAGACTATATTTTCTGTGTTTCTTCTTTCCTTCTTGTTGGTTTGAATGAACTTGAATGATGAATCCTTTGTCGAAGTTTAGTCTTTTGGTCGCTCTTGATGTCTCTTAGAAAAGGGATCTCTTAGTTGATGCTCCCTTGACATTTTTTTGTCATATTGTTACTGAAAAATGTAAGAAGACAATACTTCCTTTTCTTTGAGAACAAGGTGGTGGAAGGTATACAGCCAGAATGCATATCTAAGAATCTTATAAATGTGTAGTTCTGAAAATATAGAAACAGTTGGAAGCCTTTCTCAAATCTGAAGGTTTAGTCTATATGCTTTTCAATTTTCTTTCTAGTCTCTTCATTCTTGATAAAAACATTGTGCTTCTCTTTCTGAGTATTTCATCTATTATCCTTTTCCTTGACATTCTGTTATGGTTTTGTTTGTTTTATCTCATATGTTCCACTGACATACAAGCCGAAATGTTATTGTAGCACTTCTAGGTCTAGGATATTGTCTTTTTCAGATCGACCTTCTCTATGTTGTGTTTAGAAACTGTAGAATGAATGAAATGTTGTACCTCTGTTTTTTCTCCTCTCTAATGTTTTGTTCTTTTATCAACTTAAAAAAATGTATTGGTGTAAACTTTATTTTTTATGACGAACTTTTGGTGCATTGATTTCACTCTTTTCAAATTAATTGAATAGTTTTTTTTCCTTAATATCAGTGTCATGTAATGGTTCATTATACTTTTTTATTGCTATGATGTGCAAGTGTAACTGATTTAGAATGTTGTATATTCTTTGATTATGGAAAATCTTGGCCCACCTAATCAGAAAGGTGCATTTTATCATCAGTTTATCTTTCTGGTGGGTTGTGTGGTGTAATGATGTCTTTGTGCAGTTCCCCCCCCCCCCCCCCCCCAACTTTAGGCTCTTTATGTGGTACTTCGGTTGTGGGTTTCTTTGTTATGGATAGCTCTAGTTTCGGTTGTGGGTTTCTTTGTTATGGATAGCTCTAGTTTTTCAAGCAAATTTCATTTTTTTTCAGAAATATGAAGGGTAGAGAAACTGCATAAGTTATGATCTTGTTGCTTCAAAGTCTTGATTCTGTTACTGTTTATGGCTTGCTGGACACTAGAATTTGGCTTTTGGGCAAAATGTGGTTCCTTCACTAGTAAGTCTCTCTGAGAATGTGTTCGTGTTCTTGGTGACTTTTGGTTTCCTTTGAGTAAATTTAATTTGGAAATCTGGGGTCCTAATGACATTCAAAGCATTTATCCACTTCGTGTTGCTTAATTTGATGAACAGTTTTGGTTATATTTGATGGTTTTATCTAATCAAAAGTAGTATAAAATGGTTTGAAGTTTTTTTAAAATTGTTTTGATGTCAACTGTGGAGTATATTGCTATTGATAGGTCAACTTCAATCTACCAAAGCTGGATGTGAGTTTTGTGCATCGTGAACATGGTCTTTCTATTGAAAACAACATCATGGGCATCCAACTAAAAAGCACCAAATCTCAATCCACCGAGGACGTTGGGGAGAGTACACGCCTTGATTTTCAACTGGAGTTTAGTGAAATTCATGTATGAGTGTGACTATTAATTTTAGTGAAGCTCTTGTAATATGATTTCTAGTTTTCACTTTGTTTTGTTTCTTGCTGATAAGTTTTCTTTTGCCTTATTGATATTACAGCTTCTTAGAGAAGCTAATTCTTCCATCCTGGAGATATTGAAGGTGGATTTGGTTTCTTTTGTGTATATCCCAGTTCAGGTAATTTATTTACAATCCACATAAAGTAGCCTTTGCATCATTCTAAAATTGGTATTTCTGTGTTTACTCCACCTAGCTGAATTTACTCAAAATTAAGAGCGATAAAATTGCAAGCATACAGGTTATACTTTATGGAGAGAAATCTATTGTAAAGCTAAGTGGGTGTTGAAGTCTTATATCACCTATAAATACCACCTGATAATTTTTGGTGGCTACACAAAGGCTGGTTTTATGCTTGAAATTATCATGCAAAGGCACATCATTTTGCAAAAGTATTTGTTCTGAAATTTATTTATAAATGACAATGCTCGGGTAAATAAGAAGCAGACATTATTGCACCCCCGGTGGTTTTATTTAATATAATTTTCTCTAATTATAATTAAGTATATATGTATAGTTGACTTTAGGAAGTCTGCCTATATACTTTACAGAAAATGCTGCTTCTTTTTCATTAAGAAAGGCAGCTATTCATTAGAATTGAATATATGATTGAAGGATGACATTGTATAATACCCTAACCTAATTTTTCCATTGTACTAATAATTAGGTCAAGTACTAGTGCCTAGTACTACTAGTAGGGGCCTAGACCCACAAATTACCCTAACATTTTAACAGAAAGATTGGAAAAATAAATACAAAGAGGATTGAAAAATGGACATAAGGTGCCAAAAGTGAAACAGAAGTTTCAAGAAAATCGGAACTTATTTCTTTTGGGTACACAGAAAACTGGAACTTTAAATGTGCCCATGTTTGTCTTTTGCACATGCCGCTCAATTTTTTGGCTGTTCTTTTCTTGTTATATTATTTTTTATTTTTTCGTATGGAATTTGAAAATTCCTTTTTGTATTTGATGAGGTAACTTACTATTATTGCTATTGGGGATGCTTCCTCTGTATCAGCCAATTTTACCTGTTAGAGCTGAAACTGAAATCAAGCTAGGAGGCACTCAGTGCAACATCATAATGAGCAGGCTAAAGCCTTGGTTTCTCCTTCATTCGTCTAAGAAGAAGAAAATGGTACTTAAAGAAGAAGCTTCTGTTGTTGTAAAGCCACAATCAACTGACGGCAAGACCATCATGTGGACATGCAATGTCTCAGCTCCTGAGATGACAATAGTGCTATTCAATATGGTTGGTTCACCGGTGTATCATGTAAGTACTATGCTTATTTATGCTCTTCATCATGGTAACAAGTTGCTAAAAAAGTGTTAGAAAGTTGATGCATCTATTCTATTTACTATATATGATAAGTATAACCTGAGGGACACGTGTCATCTATTATTCTTTGACACAATTTTTTCCTCCAAAGCTGTCACATTATTTCTATTTTCTCTCATTCTTTTTATAATAACAATAACAACTAATATAAACAAATATTATAATATTGAAAAATGTTTAATTTTAAAATAATGTTTATTATAAAATAATGCTTGATTACAAGTTTCATTCACGATTTTTTGTTCCCTTTACGCTTTAAGGTTGCAAGATTATTTTTCTTTTAATTTTTTTTGATCAATAGTGTAGTGTATGTTTACAAGTTTCATTCATATTTTTTGTGTGTAAATTTTCAGGTTGCAAAATTAGTTTTCTTTTAATTTTTATAAATAAAATGGTGTTTGCTTATATGATTCATTCATTTTTTTTATCCTGTAAATTTTCTGGATGCAATTTTTTGTAATTTTATTTTAGATAAAGTATTGTTTGTTTACTGGTTTCATTAATTTTTTCGTCTATGTAAATTTTATGTTGCTATATTATTAGCAATTTTAATTGCGTAGTGTTTACTTACGGGTTTTATCCACGTTTTTGCGTTTCTTTTACACTTAAAGGTTGTAAGATTATTTTTTTTAAATTTTATTTTTGATTGGCATTGTGTTTGCTTATAGGTTTTATTCATATTTTTTCGTGTAAACTTTCTGGTTGCACAATTATTTTTCTTTTTATTTTATTTTTTATAAATAAAATGGTGTTTGCGTATAGGTTACAACTTACAATCTTGTTTATCTTGTAAGTTTTTAGGTTGCAATTCTTTTAATTTTATTTTAGACAAATAAAGTGGTGTTTGATTACGGGTTCCATTTATTTTTTTGTCTTTTTTATCAGTATTAATTTTTATGTCTATATAAATTTTTAGTTTGCTATATAATTAATAATTTTAATTGCATAGTATTTGCTTACATGTTTCATCCACGGTTTTTTGTTCCCTTTTTATTTTAAAGTTACAGTAATTTTTTTTTACTTTTTTTATCAATAGTGTAGTGTTTGCTTACATGTTTTCATTCATATTTTTTAGTTTGTGTAAATTTTTTTGTTCAAAATTATTTTTCTTTTAATTTTATTTTTTTATAAATAAAATTGTGTTTGTTTATATGTTTCATTCATGTTTTTTATACTATAAATTTTCAGGTTGCAATTTTGTTAATTATATGTTAGATATATAAAGAAGTATTTGCTTACATGTTTCATTCATTTTTTTGTCTATGTAAATTTTCAAGTTGCTATGATATTAGTAATTTTAATTGTGCAGTGTTTAGTTAAAGGTTTCATCCACTTTTTTTTCTTTTACACTTTAATGTTGCAAGATTATTATTCTTTAAATTTAATTTTTGATTAATAGCGTAGTGTTTCCTAACAGGTTTCTTTCATATATTTTTCTCGTTGTATACTTTCAGGTTGCAAAATTATTTTTTAATTTTATTTTTTATAAATAAAATGGTGTTTGCGTATAGGTTTCAATCATGTCTTTTTTATTCATGTCTTATTTATTCTATAAATTTTCATGTTGTAATTTTTTTAATTTTATTTTAGATAAATAAAACAGTGTATTCTTACGGGTTTTATTTTTTTCTTTGTTTGTGTAAATTTTCAAGTTGCTATATTATTAATAATTATTTTTAATTGCATAGTGTTTACTCACATGTTTCATCCACCTTTTTTTTTGTTCCTTTAACACTTTAAGGTTGCAAGATTATTTTTTTAATTTTATATTTGATCAATGCTACAGAAAATAAGAACTGGTTCTTATGTGTAAGAACACACATAAGAATCACCATTGGAGATGGTCTTATAAGTTTTATTCATATTTTTCTTTTTGTATAAACTTTAAGGTTGCAATTTTTTTTTGTTTTTTATAAATTAAATGGTCTTTGCTTATTGGTTTTATTCATTTTTTATACTATATCTTTTAGGTTGTAATATTTTAATTTTATTTTAGATAAATAAAGTAGTGTTTGCTTATGGGTTTCATTCATTTTTTGTGTGTATACATTTTAAGTTTTCTATATTATTAGTAATTTTTATTTCACAGTGTTTGCTTACAAGTTGCAATAATTGTTTTCTTTTAATTTTTTATCGATAGCGTAGTGTTTGCTTAGAGGTTTCATTCATATTTTTTTTTTCGCGTAAACTCTGAAGTCGCAAAATTATTTTCCTTTTAATTTTAATTTTTTATAAATAAAATTGCGTTTGTTTGTATGTTTCATTCATTTTTTTATCTTATAAATTTTCAGGTTGCAAAATTTTTTAATTTTCATTTAGATAAATAAAATAGTGTTTGCTTATGGGTTTCATTCGTTTTTTTGTCCGTGTAAATTTTTGGGTTGCTATTATTTTTAGTGTTCATGTTGATACATAGGAAATCTATCGGTAGTTATCCTTGTTTTTTTTTTCCGTTTAAATTTGCTGTGCCAAAAAATTGACATCTGTTTTAATGCTTTCCAATTCTAGGGTTGCTCACAGTCATCACATCTGTTTGCAAACAACATTTCAAATATGGGGACTACAGTACATGTTGAACTAGGAGAGTTAAATCTCCACTTGGCTGATGAATATCAAGAATGCTTGAAAGAAAGTGTTTTCGGCGTGGAATCAAATTCTGGCTCCATTGTGCACATTGCAAAGGTTAGTTTGGATTGGGGGAAAAAGGACATGGAATCGTCTGAAGAAGATGGTCCTAGGTGTGGACTAGGTTTATCAGTTGATGTGACTGGCATGGGAGTTTATCTAACTTTCAAGCGTGTTGCATCACTCATATCAACAGCCATATCATTTCAGGCTTTATTAAAAAGCCTATCTGCTTCAAAGAAAAGATTGACTCAGAACCAGGGGCGTTCAACAAAACCTTCGGGGAAGGGTACTCAGATGTTGAAATTCAATCTTCAAAGGTGTTCGGTATATGTTTGGGGTGAGACAGGCTTGGAAAATTCAATTGTTCCAGACGCCAAGCGAGTTAATTATGGTTCACAGGGTGGTAGAGTTATAATAGATGTCTCAGCAGATGGTACGCCACGCAATGCTAACATAATGTCCACTATTTCCGATGAATACCAGAAGCTTAAGTACTCTGTCTCTCTTGAAATCTTTCAATTTAGTTTGTGTGTGAACAAAGAGAAACACTCCACACAGATGGAACTTGAAAGAGCCAGATCTTTCTATCAGGAATATATGGAAGAAAATAGGCCAGTAACAAAGGTGGCATTGTTTGATATGCAAAATGCTAAATTTGTACAGCGATCAGGTGGCCTTAAAGAGATTGCTGTCTGTTCTCTTTTTAGTGCTACTGACATTACTGTAAGGTGGGAGCCTGACGTTCATCTATCCCTAATTGAACTTGTTCTCCAGCTGAAGTTACTGATACACAATAGCAAGCTTCAGGAGCATCATAATGAACATATGGGAGATGTGTCTCATGTACGAGATGCTAATTGGAAACAAGAAGCTACCATTGAATCGGGGTATCTTGAAAAGCAGAAGAAAAAGGAATCTATTTTTGCTGTTGATATAGAAATGTTAAGTATTTCGGCTGGGCTGGGAGATGGAGTTGATGGTATGGTTCAGGTGCAGTCAATTTTCTCCGAGAATGCTCGGATAGGAGTGCTCCTTGAAGGACTTATGCTCAGTTTCAATGGGGCCAAAATCTTCAAGAGTAGTCGAATGCAGATTTCACGAATTCCTAGTGTTTCTGCAAGTGCATCTGATGCAAAAGGAAATGTAGTCACAACATGGGATTGGGTAATCCAAGGTCTTGATGTTCACGTTTGCATGCCATACAGATTGCAATTGCGTGCCATTGATGATGTCATTGAGGATATGCTACGAGGTTTGAAGCTCATAATTGCTGCAAAGACAAATTTGATTTTTCCTGTGAAGAAAGAGAGCTCTAAAGTCAAGAAACCTAGTTCTGTACAATTTGGATGCATAAAATTTTGCATACGCAAGTTAACTGCTGATATTGAAGAGGAACCAATCCAGGGATGGCTTGATGAACACTATCAATTGCTGAAGAAGGAGGCTGGTGAGTTAGCTATCCGGTTGAACTTTCTAGATGAATTTATATCGAAGGCCAAACATGGTCGCAAATCTACTGACACCATTAATTCTTCTCAAGAAAGAAAAATTTCTTTTAAGGATGTTGAGGTTGATGTAAAAGATTCTTCTAATGTTGAGTCCATGAAAGAAGAAATTTATAAAAGATCATTCCGATCATATTACCAGGCATGCCAGAATCTAGTGTTATCTGAAGGGTCAGGTGCTTGCAGAGAAGATTTTCAATCTGGTTTCAAACCTAGTACTTCGAGGACTTCTCTTCTTTCAATATCCGCATTAGATTTAGATGTCAGCTTGAAAAAGATTGATGGTGGAGATGCTGGGATGATTGAGGTTCTGAAGAAACTTGATCCTGTCTGTCTTGAAAATGACATACCATTTTCCCGACTGTATGGGACAAATATCCTCTTAAATGCGGGTTCTCTTGTGGTCCAGCTTCGGGATTACACATTTCCCCTTTTCTCTGGAAGTTCTGGTAAATGTGAAGGACGTCTTGTGTTGGCTCAGCAGGTAATATTGAGAATATCACTGGCTCCCTTCTTTTTATACACACCTTTTTTTAGTTTATGTTGATTGCATATTCCTGTTATCATATGGAATCATGGGCTTGGAGGGATGCAGTAAATTAGTAACTGTTACCAGAAAGAAAAATAAATTCAAACATCAAAAGACCTTCCTTCCAGAAATGTCTGATTGTCATACTTGGACCCTCTGGAGATGTAGTTTCATTAGCGAAGACAGTGAGAAGTCCAAGAACAAAGGATAGGATAATCTACTAAAAAGATCCACAAAATATTAAAAACTAGGAAAAAATAAATAAAACACACATCATGGAATTAGTAGATTAAGGGTCAAAAATAGGTTCACATTTTTTAGATTTCTTCATTCAGTATTTTCTAGTTTTTATGGTAAAATGGTAAAATTAAGAGTAAAAAATTGGTTCACATTTTTTAATGATAATTTTTTGATAAGACATTGAAATCAGTAGTTTGGAAGAAAGTATAAAAGTGGATAATATATCCTCCTAATGAAACCACTAAATATTATGAAATGGACAAAAACTCATCATGTGAGCAAACCTTGTCAATTCCTGTATATTTAACACTCCCGCCAAAAAAATTCTCTAAAATAAGCAATAGCCAAGCACCACAGAGAGTCAGAGAAGATAAGATGATCACTTTAATACTTTATTCAATAGATGGAGAAGCAACAAGTTACACTGAGTTCTGGTAAATGTACTTTGGATATAGTTCAGTTATTTAAGATGTGTGTCTCTATGTGTGTGTGTGTCTCTATCCAATTACTACTTTATAAATGTCCACATGAATGTATATTTCCTTACTCAAACTGAATTCTTTTATTGTGAGATTAGCTATATGTTATTCGGCAGGATAGTATTTCCATTCCTTTGTCTTATTTATTTATTTCAACTAGGCAACTAGCTTTCAACCTCAAATATATCAAGATGTCTATGTTGGGAGATGGAGAAAGGTCCGCATGCTCCGATCAGCTAGTGGTACTACTCCACCTATGAAGACATACTCGGATTTGCCAATACATTTCCAGAAAGGTGAGGTGTCATTTGGGGTGGGTTATGAACCGGCTTTTGCTGATGTTAGTTATGCTTTCACCGTAGCACTTCGGAGGGCTAATCTAAGTGTTAGGAATCCTGGTCCACTTATTCTGCCACCAAAAAAGGAACGGAGTTTGCCATGGTGGGATGACATGAGAAATTACATCCATGGGAAAATTTCCCTACTCTTTTCTGAATCAAGATGGAACATTTTGGCAACTACAGATCCATATGAAAAGGTTGACAAACTTCAAATTGTGACCAGATCCATGGAAATTCACCAGTCTGACGGTCGTGTTTTTGTTTCTTCCAAAGATTTTAAGATTTTATTGAGTAGTTTGGAGAGTTTGGCAAACCGACGTGGTTTCAAAATTCCAATAGGAGCCTCTGGTGCATTTTTGGAAGCCCCTAACTTTACTCTTGAGGTTACAATGGACTGGGATTGTGAATCTGGAGACCCCATGAATCATTATTTATTTGCACTTCCAGTTGAGGGCAAACCTCGTGACATAGTATTTGATCCCTTCAGATCCACTTCTCTTTCCCTTCGATGGAATTTCTCTCTTAGACCCTTTCCTCTTTCATCAGAAAAACATTACCCACCTTCCATTACTGTAGATAACATTGAAGGAGGTGCTACTGTATTTAATCCTCCTCATGTATCCCAGAATGTCTCACCTGTGTCCCCGACATTTAACTTTGGAGCTCATGATCTAGCATGGATTCTAAGATTCTGGAACTTGAACTACAATCCTCCACATAAGCTGCGGAGCTTCTCTCGTTGGCCTCGTTTTGGAGTTCCGAGAGTTGTCAGGTCAGGCAATCTTTCACTTGATAAAGTGATGACTGAATTCATGCTCCGTCTAGATGCCACACCAGCCTGTATAAAGAACATGCCTTTAGATGATGATGATCCGGCCAAAGGACTGACGTTCACAATGACAAAACTAAAGTATGAATTGTGTTATAGTAGGGGCAAGCAAAAGTATACTTTTGAAAGCAAGCGTGATATTCTTGATCTTGTTTACCAGGGTCTTGACCTTCATATGCTCAAGGCTTTCCTAAACAAAGAAGCCTGTGCTAGTGTTGCCAAAGTAGTTAACATGATACTGAAAAGTTCACAATCTGTATCCATGGACAAAATCCCCTCTGAAAAAGGTTACATGACAGAGAAAAATCGTGATGATGGATTTCTGTTGTCCTCCGATTACTTCACTATCAGAAGACAATCCCCAAAGGCTGATCCTGCTAGGTTACTAGCATGGCAAGAAGCAGGAAGAAGAAATGTTGAGATGACATACGTACGGTCTGAGTTTGAAAATGGGAGTGAAACTGATGAACATATGCGGTCTGACCCAAGTGATGATGATGGTTACAATGTGGTAATAGCTGACGGTTGTCAGCGTGTGTTTGTATATGGTCTTAAGCTTTTGTGGACTATTGAAAACAGAGATGCTGTTTGGGCCTGGGTTGGTGGTCTGTCCAAAGCCTTTGAACCTCCCAAGCCTTCTCCATCACGGCAGTATGCACAGAGGAAATTACTTGAGGAAAACAAAAAGCATGATGGAGCTGATTTACGTCAAGATGATGTTTCTAAGTGTCCTCCAGCTGGTAAAATTTCTACGTCTCCTTCTGTTCAGCACCCAGGTAGTTCTGGGTCGCTTTCGTCTCCACCGAATTCAGTTAAGGCAGACAACTTGTCTTCTGGTATGTCTCATATGCTTCATGAAATTTTGTTAACTGCTATGAATTTGGTCATGTAAATTAGATCAGACACCAGTAACACAATAAATAGTTAAATATGTCATCTGTTACTACAAATAGTATTACCGAGTGCTTTGTTATTAAGTATTAAGCATTAAGTATTTTCATTGAGAGTTTCGTTCCCACTTTGTTATTACCCTTTTTGGTGTATTGCCAGCTAAAAAGGAGAACACGGATGACTCAGATGGGACTCGACACTTCATGGTGAATGTCATTGAGCCACAGTTTAATCTTCACTCGGAGGATGCAAATGTAAGTTATTACATATTTACATGCACTAAAAAGTTATTTAAGCCGAAAAAATGATGGAAAACATCTTAACCTCCTCATTTTTCTAGCCTTTGTTTTTTCTCATCCCCCCACCCAAACCCTGCTATTATACTCCTCTCCTTCTGCTCTCTAATAAAATATCTTCTCTTATCTAAAAAAATAAATTTGTTTTATTTACTCCTGAATTTTAAATCTCTTTTCGTTTTCTCTGTTATTAAAGTATCCGGCATACCTTTTAAAATATTAAAGTTTTCAGTATACCTCTTATCTTAAAATAAATGTCTATTTATTCGTGAATTTGCAAAAATAAAGTGCTATAATTGTGTCTCTGGTTGTTTCTTCTTTTACCTCCTTGATACTTCATTTCTTTTATTTGAATATATTTATTCACTTCCTGATACTGTAGACATCATTCATGCTTTTAAACTCACCTCACTTTTTTAACAAACAGGGTAGATTTTTGCTTGCTGCTGTAAGCGGCCGTGTTTTAGCTCGATCATTTCATTCAGTCCTTCATGTTGGTTATGAGATGATTGAGCAAGCTTTTGGTGCTACAGACGTATGTATTAGTGAATACCAACCCGAAATGACATGGAAAAGAATGGAGTTCTCTGTTATGTTGGAGCACGTACAAGCTCATGTTGCACCAACAGATGTTGATCCTGGAGCTGGATTGCAGTGGCTTCCGAAAATTCTCAGAAGCTCTCCAAAAGTAATGCGTACAGGTGCTCTTCTTGAGAGAGTTTTTATGCCTTGTGATATGTATTTTAGGTACACAAGACACAAAGGAGGAACTCCAGAACTGAAAGTGAGTTATATTATCCCTAATCTGTTAACATTTAAATGTGTCTTTTCTCCCTTAGTAAATGCATGTATTCCCAGACATGTATATCTTTAAAGAATATGTTTCTCCAGTTTATAAATGTTATTTCTCATGACTATCAATATTCTATTTCAAATGTTTTATTTTAGTTAAAAGAAATTCTACTGCAGGTGAAGCCCTTGAAGGAGCTCACATTCAATTCTCATAATATAACGGCAACAATGACATCTCGCCAGTTTCAGGTCATGCTGGATGTGTTGACCAATCTTCTTTTTGCACGCCTTCCAAAGTAAGGACCAACCCATCTCTCCTTGCACTCATTCTAAATCACTTTTATCTATTTACCTAATTCAATTCAAACTCAAGTATGCTGTGACACACTCCTCATTATAATACTATTAATCTGCGCTGTGTTTTATATCTATAATTATAGCAATTCATTTATCTGTTTACACCATTTATTGCTCTTTCATATTTGATGAGTTAATAGAGGTCTGGGGTTATTAAAACAAGTATATTCCGGCCTAAATGACTAGTTGACTACATAAGCTAGGATCACTATGGGTTTCTTTCAAGAGGTTCAGATCCCAGATGTTTATTTGGGTCAAATTTGTCAGCTGTTACTTTATTTGGATAGAACAACGTGGTGTTTTCTAGGTATAGTTATTTGGCATGGTGAAGTCACAAATCAGCATGTACTTCTGTTTATTATCAACATCTAAACCTCTATTGCATATACTGCCTTGAAACAGCGGTTAGCTGTTTATTATTGCTGAAATAGTTCTCTTTTTAAATTTACTCTTCATAAATTGTGTGAAAATAATTATATCAATATGATATGTTTTTAAATTTTATTCACAGGTTTAGTTTTAATTTGGATCATCTAGTTAGTCAACTTATGTGATTATTACCAAGATGTGATCTCTTTTTTCCATTCAAGAAACTTAAACAAAATCCAATATGTTTTGTGATATATGACGAGTTCTTCAGATTAAATGAGTGTATTGTACTCAACTCAGGCCTCGTAAAAGTAGCCTGTCCTTTCCTGCCGAAGACGATGATGATGTTGAAGAGGAAGCAGATGAAGTGGTTCCTGATGGCGTTGAAGAGGTGGAACTAGCAAAAATCAACCTTGAAAAAAAAGAAAGGGAACAAAAGTTGCTTCTTGATGATATTCGAAAATTATCTCTTTGGTGTGACCCGTCTGGAGATCTACATCTAGAAAAGGAAAGTGACTTGTGGATGATAACTGGTGGAAGATCTATGCTGGTAAGAGTTGAATATGGTTAACAATCTTTTATTTGACCTGAGTCACCTGACTAAATGGTTTTAGTCAAATTATAAATGCTTGTTCTTAATTCTTCTGGCTCTTATATACACTAAAAAGGAATCAGGCAAGTACTTTGCTTGGTGATATTTTTATGGTTGCGGTACTCTAAATATTAGTATCTATTGGCAGATGTTGATAAACTTTTTAGCTGTGAATAGTAAGCTAATGATAGAAAAAGTTATTCTTTTTATACAAAAGGAGAAATTTAATTTAAGAAAAGGAGTATATAGAAAGAGGATTAGTAAACCTTCTTACTTTGCACAGTATGAAACAGATTAAACATAAAAATTCCATGATTTGTGTTTATGTTGCCCAAATGTTAATGATAAGTGGATTTTTATTAATTACTTTAGCTGGGATTCCCGATTTTCATCAACATATCACTTTGCAGTTTATTTTCCTTTGGGTTATTTCAGTTTATTTCCTTAGGGTCTAATAAGACTGGTAAGCCAGCCAGTTCACTGCTTTTCTGATTGAAGTGGTAGGTCCATTCCAGTTTTGAGGACTATGATCTTTATATTTTTAATAAAGTATAGTTGACAAATATGCATTACCATGAAGTATAGTTTTAAGATGCATTACCTATTTTTGTATAGTTTTAAGATATCCCATGAAGTATAGTTTTAAGATGCATTACCTATTTTTGTATTTGTATGCATATTTCAATAGATGACAAATATGCATGCCTAATCATCTGTAATCCAACACTGGCAGGTCCAAGGACTGAAGAGAGAGCTTGTAAGTGCACAAAAATCTAGAAAGGCAGCATCTGTATCATTAAGGATGGCTCTTCAAAAAGCTGCGCAGCTACGACTAACAGAGAAGGAGAAGAACAAAAGTCCATCATATGCTATGCGCATATCTCTGCAAATTAACAAAGTTGTTTGGAGTATGCTTGTTGATGGTAAATCCTTTGCCGAAGCTGAGATTAATGACATGGTAAGAATTATTTTGCAAACTTTTTCTCTCTCGCTTATCTCTGTTTCCAAAACTCAGGGAGTCCACTTTAAAGTTGCTTCTCAGGAAGTATAAACTTCTGTTTCTATTAAATCTTCTTATATCAAGTATGGCTTAAGGTGTATTAAATATGTTCTAAACGTTTTTTGTACGATGACATAAATTTTTCCCATGCTCTAGATATAGAAGGCATATCTACATAACTAAAGTGTTTTTTTTTTATTACTTTAGCAAGCCGTTGAATGTCTTAACCCTGATTGCTTTGGGGGACAAAGAATTTTTTTAGCTTAGTTCTTCTTTCTTGTCCTAGTTCCAATGCCTGAGAGTGGTGGTTCCTTGCAAGTGCTTAGTCTTATAACTTTCCCAGTTCATTTCTTTTTGGTTTCAATTTGCAAGAGTATGCTAATTCAGTTTGATTTTGGCAAATACTTAGATATATGATTTTGACCGGGATTACAAGGATGTTGGCGTTGCTCAGTTTACAACAAAATATTTTGTTGTCAGAAACTGCCTGCCTAATGCTAAGTCTGATATGCTTTTGTCAGCATGGAATCCTCCATCCGAATGGGGAAAGTATGTAACTTCTCCTGAACTTCTTAATTTTTTGGTGCTTACACGATGTTTAAATATTTGTTGCTTTGCTATTCCACATGTTGTCTTAACCTTTGGAGATAGGTTATATTCTGATTATGTTTGAAGTTTCAGTCTAACTCCATCCGTCCTCCCTTTAGGTTATCAAATGTGTTATTCTCTCTCTCTCTCTCTCTCTCTCTCTCACGTGTTATCTTAATTGGCCTCTTAGGTTATCAAATGTGTTATCAAACGTGTGACGGGTTCGAGTGGTGGAATCAGTCTAACTCCATCCATTGTGGATCTATTGCAAGTAGCATTACCTTACATTTTCTAAGAGGCTAATTCCACCACTCGAACCCGTCACACGGCAACAATTCCAACTGTTGTGCCAAGATTCCCCTTCCTTTATATCTATACTACTATTTTGAAAATTTTCTATATATTTTGTAAGGGATGAGCAACTGCATATTGAACCCTGTTGTATTTGTATTCATTATTGCAAGTATCATATTGCATGACTGCTTCCCTTTTTATAAATTATTTTTCCAGAAAAGTGATGCTTCGAGTAGATGCACAACAAGGAGCTCCAAGAGATGGAAATTCTCTCCTTGAACTTTTCCAGGTAATCATTTCCTTTAGGTTATTTTGGATTCTTAAACTCGGGGAAGTTCAATGCAGAAAAATATTTCGGATCCTTGTCAAGATAGTTTCTCTTTAGGGATTCCTCGTTCTATTTTTGTTCCATAGGTTATTATCATATCTCATTTATTATATATATTTTTCACTTCTGTCTATAATATTTTTATTTAATTATTAAAATTGATTCTGCCTGATGCAGTTTTTGTGATTTTAAAATTTGACTAGAATAGGATCTTATGTTTTTGTCCAACTTGATAATTTTTTTTTTTGCGCGGGTGCCTGGGGAGGACTACCATTCAACGATTGTTGTCAATCATGCTAACTGGATTGGCTAATAAATATTGCATTTGGAATGTCCTTGTTTGATGTTTCCAATGTGAACTTACTTTTCACTGTAGGTAGAGATTTATCCCCTTAAGATCCATTTAACGGAGACAATGTACAGAATGATGTGGGAGTATTTCTTCCCGGAAGAAGAACAAGATTCCCAACGCAGACAGGTTAGTTTAGGATTACAAATCCTTATTACCTTGTCAGTAAAAACCAAGGCTAAATTAACAGATAAATTTTGGCGGAAGTTAAATTAGTGGTTATTTGTACAGGAAGTTTGGAAAGTTTCAACCACTGCTGGTGCAAGGCGTGTAAAGAAAGGTTCATCAATACTTGAAGCTTCTGCTTCAAGCTATCACTCAACAAAAGAATCGGAGACCTCATCTAAATCTGGCATATCTGCAATGCTATTTCCTACAACGAGTCAGCCTTCTGTCCATGTTGATTCAGCTCAAGTAAGTATTTGATTAATTGTCCAGTACATGGTTCTCAAATCAGATTATTAATAATATCAGGGAATACTATGATGGGCTGCATTGGTGGGAGAGCTAGGAAACAATATAGTTGTTATTCCTTAGGTTCTCTCAATTTATAATAATGTTAGAAGCTAGATTTCCTTGAGGAGTTCTTTGTAACCTGCTTGCAGGTATCCAAAGTGCAAAATATCAAAGCAAACTCTGGTACTGATATAACCCCTGAGCTGAGAAGGACATCATCTTTTGACCGAACTTGGGAAGAGACTGTTGCAGAATCTGTGGCTAATGAACTTGTATTACAAAGTTTCTCATCCTCAAAAAATGGCTCATTTTGTTCTACTGAGCAACAAGATGAAGCCTCTAAGAATAAATCAAAAGATTCCAAAGGTGTTAAAGGTGGTCGCTCATCTCATGAAGAAAAAAAGGTGACCAAGTCACATGAAGAGAAGAGATCAAGGCCACGAAAGATGATGGAGTTTCACAACATCAAAATCAGCCAGGTTAGTGATTTTGTCTATCACCAATTATAATGCAATAATTCAATTTTCTGCTAAACACCATGCATTATTTCTTGCAGGTTGAATTATTGGTTACATATGAAGGGCAAAGGTTTGTTGTAAATGATCTCAAGTTACTGATGGATCAATTTCACCGAGCCGAGTTTACTGGGACATGGCGAAGACTCTTCTCACGAGTTAAGAAGCACATCATCTGGGGAGTCCTAAAGTCTGTGACTGGAATGCAGGTGATGAATGACTTGCAGTTTCCTTCTCTTTTCATTTTATTGTTAATGGTTATATTATATATATATAACCCTGCTGTTTTCCTTTGTACTCGTGTCTGCTATTTATACCTACCACTGCAAATTTATGAGAACATTATAAAACAAACTGTTAGACCCCCCCCCCCCCCCCCAAAAAAATAACAGGGTCTATACTAGAAGGAATAAGAGGCCCAATTGTTGACCAAAAAAAAAGAGGCCCAATTCAGTTACTGATCATGTAAATAGTTGTGAGGTTGACAGGAGTTGTGCAGGAGGGATTAGTTACTGTGGTTAGAAGGGAATAAATAGGAGAAGAGGAGTGTTAGTTTTTGGAGTTGTTGGAACAAAAAATGCTGTTTAGGTAACTTCACATAATAGAGATTTAAGTGTAATTGTTATTTTTTGTAATCCCCTTTAATGTAGATCTTACCAATCAAGAAAAGCATACTATATTAAATACATAGGTCTATCCGGTTGCAACTTTTAACTATTTCTACTGAATTCTTTTATATGGATTGTAGGGTGGGAAATTTAGAGATAGAGGTCAGAGTCAGCCTACTGGAGCTGGTGTTCCTGAAATTGACCTTAATTTTAGTGACAATGAAGGCCAGGCAGGAAAATCTGATCAATATCCACCATCTTGGCCCAAGCGTCCAGGGGATGGTGCAGGTGATGGATTTGTGACATCCATTAGAGGACTGTTCAATACCCAACGTCGCAAAGCAAAGGCTTTTGTGCTCCGGACTATGAGGGGTGAAGCAGAGAATGATTTTCAAGGTGATTGGAGTGAAAGTGATATCGAGTTCTCTCCTTTCGCTCGGCAGCTCACGATTACAAAAGCCAAAAAACTTATTAGAAGGCATACTAAGAAGTTCCGCTCCAGAGGACAAAAAGGTTTGTTCAAGTGCCATTTCATGCTATTGCTTTAGCCTTTATGACTACTTAATATTCATTTGATTCATGGACAACTCTTTGTTTTTTGAATTTTGGTTAGAACTTAAAAGAATAATATATTATTGGAAAGAAAGGAGAGAAAGTACATGTAGGGCCAAAATTTATTTTTAAGAGGATAAGAAATCCCTCAAAAGAAAAGAAAAAAGAAAGCAGGCAAAATAGTGCGACAAAATTGTCTTCTCGATCTGTTTACATATCAGTGATATAAATTTTCTTGACAAAACAGTCAAAAATATAATCAAAGCTCCGAAGAGAATCCATATACACAATCCTATCCTAAAACAAACATAAGGGTCAAAGACATTTGAAAATACCGACATTATTCTTCAAGTAAATACACCAGACAATTGCAAAAATAACTATGAAATTAAACGGCATAATATATTTTGATATTTGACTCCCTGATGTTATTGATTCATCTCTGCTAGTCAAATCCTATCATGTTACTTGATTACTTGAGGATGATGAGGTTTCAATCTCTTGCAGGTTCATCTTCCCAACAAAGAGAATCGTTACCATCATCTCCGAGAGAAACAACGCCATTTGACAGTGATTCTTCAAGTGGATCCTCACCATATGAAGATTTTCACGAATAGAAATGTTCATAGTTATCTAAAGGATTTCTTGCTTTTCAGCTGCGCATGACGCACATTTCATCTAAATGCGTCAGACGATCTTTCTCTGTTAAGTGTCTCAGTTGGAAACTGAAAGATAGATATCTTGAGCAGAGGGGCGCATGGAATGGAAAGAGAGATGAAATTGGGACACCATGCATGGTTGATGTTGATTGCTATTGCCACCTTAAGTCATCGGTGATGAAGAGCTTTCCTTTCATCTCTGATCTAACATCTTGCATTCCACATCAACCACACATTTAACATTTTCTATTCCTTTGACAACTTCGGTCACCGGTGAGTGATGAAGAGCTTGCGTTCACCTCTTCCTCAAGTCACATTCGGGTTGTATATTCCTGTAGATCAATGTGCAATTTTGGCTTCTTTATTTATTAGAAAATAGGATCCTAAAGGTTGACATGACATGATTATGTACAGACATTTGATTATATTTTGAAAAATAGAATAAAAGCTATATTTACTTTCGCACATGTATCCTTATTTAGACTTGCGTATTTAGAAATGTTAAAACATGAATAAATTTTATACAAAAAATATAGAATGTGGTTTGATGCAAAGACCAAAATACCAACAATCGCCTATAAATTCATGTATTTAAAAATTAACATTTGTATAATCCGAAGTTACCAAAGTTTGAGCCAGTTCGTTGACTCATTGACCAGTTCTAATAAATCTCGGCTATTAGGGGAATTGGTAAATACACCAATTTTTTTGGACATACACCCCACATTTAAAAAGGAAAATACCATTATATCCTCATTGATTTGTTTAATTTTTTTTTAATTTCGCGTTGTTACCGGAAACTGAGTTTCCGGAATGCATTTTTGCATTCCGGAAACTCCAGGAAAAATTTACATTCCGGAAACTCCAGTTTCCGGAATGTAAATTTGTATTCCGGAAACTCCAGAAAAATTTACATTCCGGAAACTCCAGGAAAATTCAGTTTCCGGAATGTATTTTTGCATTCCGGAAACTCCAGGAAAAATTTACATTCCGGAAACTCCAGGCAAATCCAGTTTCCGGAATGTATTTTTGCATTACGGAAACTCTAGGAAAAATTTACATTCCGGAAACTCCAGGAAAATCCAGTTTCCGGAATGCAAGCAAATTTGCAAACTCCAGTTTCCATACAATTTGTATTCCGAAAACTCCAGTTTCCGGAATGCAAATCTGTATTCCGGAAACTGGGGGTGTATGGCCAGTTTCCGGAAAAGAAGCGAAATAAAAAAAAAAACCCATACAATGAGGGTATAATAGTAATTTCCTGAATAAATGTGGGGTGTATGACAAAAAACTGGGGTGTATTTACCAATTCCCGGCTATTAGGGTCTATTAAGACTGGTAAGCCAGCCAGTTCACTGCTATTAGGGTCTTGACTTGAATATCACTAGATTGAAAATAAGGATGAGTGATTAAAAATACTCCCTCCAGTCCAAAATATAAACAACAAAGGTATTTTTTTTTATCCAAAATATAAGTAATATTTATCAATTTCAAATAAATTAAATGTTAGTTTTTTAATTATACCATTTATTTAATGCAATATTTATATTTACAAAAGACACAAAAAGAGATATTTTTAGAGAAAAAAAATTGAAACTAGTGAGTATTAATTAAAATTATCCACAATCCCTGGAGCTTTCAGTTCGTTTGTAGAGTGTCATTGTAACATTTAATTTAAAATCATCCTAATTAATCTTACATCAACAATTCACAATCCCAACTACTCATAGTTTTTGTTTTGAATTCTAATTCTAATATTATCTACTTATTATTCTTCCGTAATTGACAAAATCCAAACAATATTTAAAAAAAAAAGAGATAACAGGCCACATGAGGGGCACGTGGTCTTCTTTCACAAAGAAAAGAACCACAAAAGCCACCATCGGTCTTTCCTCCGTCTTCTCACGTCTTATATGCTCTTAGCCTTGAAACTACCTGAAGTTCTAACCCCCCCGCCCATTTTCTCTTTCTCTATAAATCCTTCAATTTCGCTCTCGAAGTTCTCATCGTCTTCGTCTGTCTCACATTCACTCTTCAAACTTCTCCACACCACAGCGTTCCAGTATTCCACCGCTGCGAACAAAGCTGGGTTTTCACTCCGACGTGTAAATCATCACAACAAGTCACAACAACTCAATCGCCAGGTATTATTAATTCTCATTCCTCCAGTGAATTTTATTTTCCACTTTTCCCCATTTGTGATTCTTCCTTTCACTTCAATCCACTTTCTAGGTTTTCCCTGACTGATTTTCATTACAATCAAATACCACTTTGTTTAGTTTTTGAAACTCGCCATAGAATTGCTCAGTTGCTTCTTTTTCCGTTATATTGCAGATATCATTCCAAATTTCTTCATTTTTTGTGGTTAGGTATTCATCTGGATGTCTAATTCAACGGACGAGATAACGATTCCACCGAAGGCTAAGAGAGGAAGGAACGACGAGAGTGAAAATGTAGAGAACAGAGACAGGCTCAGTGACTTACCCGATGGCGTTCTCCTTCACGTTTTGTCATTTTTAGGCGCCAAAGACGCAGTTAGAACTTGCGTTTTGTCCACGAGATGGAAGCATATCTGGAAGCGTCTTCCCACCCTTATATTGCGTTTCCTCAGACTTCTCAACTTTGAAGAATTTTGCCAAATTCGTGTCTACGATTTTGTCTCTTCGTGATGGCTCGGTCGCACTGCAGGGTCTCGACTTTTGCCGTTATGGTAGTATTAAGCCTCATCTCCTCAAAAAGGTTGTAAACTTTGTTGTTTCACAGAAGAAGAATGTCCAGCGATTAGGATTCTCTGTCGAGTGTGATATTGAAAACATTCTGCCTTGTTTCTTTTCATCTCAGACTCTGACTTCTCTCGAGCTTTATGTTTCCCCTAAAGGCTGTTACAGTTCTGGGAAGATATTATTTCCTAAATCTCTGAATTTGCCAGCATTAACCATCTTGCAACTAGAGAATTTCGCCTTTTGTGCTAGTGATGATGACCATGTTGAGCCATTTTCGGCCTTTATCAGGTTGAATAGTTTGATCCTTCACTGTTGTACCGTGAGAGATGCACAAACCCTCTGTATATCAAGTGCGACGCTTGTCAATTTAACTATGCGTAGCAATTCTTCTGAGTTTTCCAAAATCGAGCTATTTGCTCAAGTCTTTGTAGTTTTGCTTTTACGGGTAATCCTCATCAGAAACTCTGTGGGAGCCATCTTTCTTCTGTTACACAAGTGAGTATTGATGCAGAAATGTGGTCAAATGACCTAAAGCTTCCTTTGGTTCTACTCGGCTGGCTGCTAGAGCTTTCTGGTATAAAATCATTGACAGTCACTACTACTACTCTTCGGGTACCTTGACTTGCCATGTTCTGTGGCTTTTTATTTTTACTCTCTTCTTAAGATGCTTTTGTTTTATTTCTAAATTATGTGAAAAATCAATTGACTTGCATCCAAACTGATCCTAATTCACCCTCATTGCTTAGATTCTCGACATGGTTCCTGATCTACTGGAGGTTAAGCTCCCTTCCTTGTGTTACTTGAAGTCACTGAAAGTAAAACCGAGACCACTTTCAAATAGGTTCTTCACAATGCTTAAAGCTGTCAAGTTAAAGCAAGCAGTGGCCAAGTCAAGGAAAGAAGCTGCCAAGTTACTAATAGCATTTAAGGCAGGATGGCCATCTTCTCCCATACCTGATGGAATATTGGACTTTTTGCTTCTAAACTCACCGTTGTCAAAAGTTGACATCATAGATTTCTCCAGGTGAAATGTTCATTCAACTTTTTATAGAGAGATTATTATGATGGGTTGGTTTTTTTGCTTCCTTCTCTGTCTATGATGGGTTTGGTTAATACTTATTGCTAACTGTAAGTGGATAAATTAAAAGTCCTTTGGGTAGAGAAACAAATTGTACATATGTACTATCATGTTTGTGTCCAGTTCTTTTCCTATACGTAGGAGAGAGGAAAAATGCTCAGCAAATCAGACATAGAAAATTTAGTTACATCAAAGAGCCATGTGAAAGCAAAAGGCATGAGGAAAGGAGTGCGTGAAAAGATCCCTAACAGCTGCCTGATGAAGGACTTCGTTTGGGGAAAGGGAGTGGGTCTGTCTGAGTGATATAATAGAATGTAGGTAGAGGAAAAAAGGGAAGAAAACTACTGTGATACTCATTTCCTTCTCTTTTCTCTTCTGGCTGAGTTATCTTTGATTTTCATCCGTTATGTCAGTGCGAGTGTGCCAATGCGGTTTTCATTAACCATTTTAATGGATGTTAGGAAAGTTTAGCTTTAGCCTTTCAAATGATTAATACTTTGTTTGATTTTGAATTAATCAAGACTAGAGATGCCAAAAATCACATTATATGCAAAGTTATTAACGTTGTACAGACATTTGATTATATTTTGAAAAATAGAATAAAAGCCATATTTTCTTTCGCACATAGGTCCTTATTTAGACTTACGTATTTAGAAATGTTAAAACATGAAGAAACGGTAGATTAGTACTTTAAAAATGCTGATGATGAACGAGGATTAGGCGTCTTATACTTTAAGATCCTACTTGGTAAGTTAATTAGCTGAAGTGCAATAATAAAACATGAACAGCTGCGTCTCGTGTAAGTTTGCTTGAGGCAGACGCAAGGTTCTAGCTGCAATCGCTGAAAATTTTGGAGTACAAGACTTTTGAATTTGCTTTTTTTTTTTTATACACCTTTGAATTTGCTTTGACCAAAAAAAAAAGATCTCAGAATTTGCAAGAACCGGACCTGGGATAAATCATAAATGACACTTCTGCCAATGAAAAGCTATCTAAGTATTTTTTTGGTTTTTTTTAAATTGAGTTTTTTTTTTGATATATTAAATTGAGTATTTTTGGTTTTGAATTCTAATTCTAATATTATCTATCTACTTATTATTCTTCCGTAATTTACAAAATCCAAATAATAATATTTAAAAAAAATTATATATAACAGGCCGCATGAGGGGCACGTGGTCTTCTTTCCCAAAGAACCACAAGCGACACATCGGTCTTCGGTCTTCTCACGTCTCATGCTCTTGCCCTTAACGACGTGAAATTATCTCAAGTTCTAAACCCCCCCATTTTCTGTTTCTCTAAACCCTTCAATCTCGCTTTCCAAGTTCTCATCGTCTTCGTCTGTGTCACATTATTCACTCTTCAAACTTCTCCTCACTACACCACAGCGTTCCGCTCCACCGATGCGAACAAAGCGGGACTATGTGTAAATCATCACAACTAGTCACAACTCAATCTCCAGGTATTATTATTTCTCATTCCTCCAATGAATTTTAATTTCCAATTTCTAGGTTTTCCCTGATTTTGATTCAAATTGCAATCGAACACGACTTTACTGAGTTCTGAAAACTCGCCGTAAAGTTGCGTTGCTCAGTTGCTTCTTGTTCCGTTATATTGCAGAAAAATATCATTCCAGTGTTCCCCTCTTTTTATGGTTAGGTATTTATCTGGATGTCTAATTCAACGAATGAGATAATGATTATGCCGAAGGCGAAGAGAGGAAGGCATGACGAGAGTGAAGATGAAGAGAACAGAGACAAGCTCGGTGACTTACCAGAATGCGTTCTCCTACACATTTTGTCATTTTTGAACGCCAAATACGCAGTTCGAACTTGCGTTTTGTCCACTAGATGGAAGCATATCTGGAAACGCATTCCCACCCTTATATTGCGTTCCTCAGACTTTTGGACTTTGAAGACTTTTGACAAATTTGTGCCTTCGATTTTGTCTTTTCGTGATGGCTCAGTCTCACTGCAGGGTCTTGACTTTCAACGTAATGGTAGTATTAAGCCTCATCTCCTCAAAAAGGTTGTAAACTTCGTTGTTTCACAGAAGAAGAATGTCCAGCGATTAGGAATCTCTGTCGAATGTGATTTTCAAGACATTCTGCCTTGCTTCATTTCATCTCAGACTCTGACATCTCTCAAGCTTTCTGTTTCCCCTAAAGGCCGTTACAGTTCTGGTAAAATATTATTTCCGAAATCTCTGAATTTGCCAGCATTAACCAGCTTGGAACTATTGAGTTTTGCCTTTTGTGCGAGTGACAATGGCCGCGCTGAGCCCTTTTCGGCCTTTATCAGGTTGAATAGTTTGATCCTTCACTGTTGTACCGTGAGGGATGCACAAACCCTCTGTATATCAAGTGCGACGCTTGTCAATTTAACTATGCATAACAATTCTTCTGAGTTTTCCAAAATCGAGCTATCTGCTCCAAGTCTTTTTACCTTTGCTATTATCGGTACTCCTTATCAGAAACTCTGTGGGAGCCATCTTTCTTCTGTTACACAAGTGAGTATTGATGCAGAAATGTGGTCAAATTACCCGAAGTTTCCTTTGGTTCTACTTAGCTGGCTGCAAGAGCTTGCTGGTATAAAATCATTGACGGTCACTACTACTACTCTTCAGGTACCTTGACTTGGCATGTTCTGAGGCTTTTTATTTTTTTCTCTCTTCTTAAGATGCTTTTGTTTTATTTCTAAATCATGTGAAAAATCAATTGACTTGCATCAAAATTGATCATAATTCACCCTCATCCCTCATTGCTTAGATTCTTGACATGGTTCCTGATCTACTGGAGGTTAAGCTCCCTTCCATGTGTTACTTGAAGTCACTGAAAGTAAAACCGGAACCACTTTCAGATATGTTCGCCACAATACTGAGAGATATCAAGTTAAAGCAAGCGGTGGCCAAGTCAAGGAAAGAAGCTGCCAAGTTGCGAAAAGCATTTAAGGCAGGATGGCCATCTTCACCCATACCTGATGGAATATTGGCTTTTTGCTTCAAAACTCACAGTCGGCTGAAGTTGACATCATGGATTTCTCCAGGTGAAATGTCCATTCAACTTTATATAGAGAGATTCTTATGATGGGTTTGGTTTTTGCTTCCTTCTATGTCTCTGTTTCCTTTGGTCTCTCTTTTCTGGATATTACTTATTGCTAATTGTAAGTGGGTATATTATTACAAGTCCTTTGGGCAGAGAAACAAATTGCACATATGTACTAACATGTTTATGTACTAAAATGTTTGTATCCAGTTATTATCCTATCCTTAGGAGAAAAAGGAAAAGTGCTCAGCAAAACAAAGAGTGCACATGAGGCAAGACAAATCAGCAAAAATCAGACACAGAAAATTTCGTTACATCAAAGAGGCACGTGAAAGCCAAAGGCATGAGGAAAGGAGTGCGTGAAAAGATCCCTAACAGCTTGATGAAGGTAGAGGGAAAAATGGGAAGAAAATAATGCGATACCCATTTCCTTCTCTTTTCTCTTCTTGCTGAGTTATCTTTGATTTTCATCCTTTATGACAGTGCGAGTGTGCCAATGCGGTTTTCATTAACCATTCTAATGGATGTTAGGAAAGTTTAGCTTTAGCCCTTTGAATGATTAATATTTTGTTAGGTTTTGAATTAATCAAGACTAGAGATGGCAATCCACTTGATACTGATTCAATTAGTAAATCAATACGAATCGGTACGTAAAAATTTATAAATTTTGTACTTTTATATATTTATAATTATAATTATAATAAATAGTTATTAATCAATGGTTGGATTGACAAGAATAACATCATATGCAAAATTATTAAAGTTGTAACAGTGCCCAAATATTACACTGGTATAATTTGACCTTTTGACCTCTTCCTCGTATTTCCATATATCTCAGACAAGAGCTATGAGTGACAGTCAGATGTTTTATACTTTTAGTCAAAAAATGTTGAATAACAGCCTATAGTATAAATATTATTGGGTTAAATATATTTTTGATCTCATTCTATAGTAATTTTCAATTTTAGTTTCCCATATTTTTGTTCCATTTGAGGTTTTGGCAGGTTTTTTTTTTTTTTTGGTCAAAGGAGGTTTTGGCAGGTTGAGTCGATACACTCAACACACAAACTGGTTTCAAGGTAC
Organism: Glycyrrhiza uralensis; assembly: GCA_030159175.1. Classification (NCBI taxonomy): domain Eukaryota; kingdom Viridiplantae; phylum Streptophyta; class Magnoliopsida; order Fabales; family Fabaceae; genus Glycyrrhiza; species Glycyrrhiza uralensis. The sequence continues at coordinate 48,636,334 of BRZY01000005.1, forward strand.
TGATGGAAAAAAAAAACCGTTTTGAGGTTGCAGGATGTCTTGGTGTAAGACATATTACTCATTAAAGATTTCTTTAATTACATAATTAAATTCCCCCTTGCTAATGTCTTTGCTTAATTAATATATTCTTAATTGCTTTTAATTTTATAATCAAATAATTATTTTAAAAATAATCTGTATATGAAAAATAGACGTACTTAAATTATTATTATTTTCATTTTCAATTGTGAAGTACAAATTTTCAATCTTTGCATAATGTTATAAAAACTAAAAGAATGTAAAATAAAAAACCTAAAAGAAATATAAATTTTCTAAAACATTTATTGTCATAATAATGATTTTGATGAGTTTCTTTCCCACATTTGATGTCTCATTCTTGTGTTTAGAAATGCTACATGAGTCGAAATTATTATATCTATAAAAAAGAATGTTTTGTTATAAATTTAAAGAAAAATTTCTTCAAAACTATCAAGCATGTTACTGAGATAAAGAACAACAAATTCTAAATCTTTCACATAAGTTTAGGTAAAAGAATGACATTATTCGAAGTCACTATTGAAATGACAATAGTTTCAAGCCTAATTTGATCTCCACAGCACAATTTATTACGGCATGGTTAGACATCTCAGCATATGAGAAAGACCAAATGCAACATGCACAGATTTGGACACAGCTAATTATCGCCATCAATGGGGGTACAAATCTGGCTCATATTAAATGACAAAACTAAGTGGTGTATTTTATCTTTGAAATAAAAAGCAACATAAAATGAGGTGCAAAAATGCAAAGACCATCCAAATGCTCTTGTTGGTCCTCCAAGAGTACAAGTGATCAAAACCATGGACTGCTTCACTCCCATTGCACCAGTTCATGGCTGAAAACCATTATTATCCATCAATGTTTCAAGCCGTCACCTGCTGGGCATGGGGTCCTCTCATCAATGCCTTTGTTCTCCAACTACTATAATGTTTAAGTTAAACTTTGCTTCATAGGTTGCCAATCTATATATAAATTTTCTAGTGTTTTTTTAAATATGCTATATTAAACATCAAAATAGCCTTCAGAAGTGAAAATCCATGTTGATACAATATTACCAAAAGAGTTTAATACCTTTCTCTTGCTCATAACCATTGTGTCCCTTTATTGTTTTCCAAAACATGCATCCCTGGAAAGAAAGAAATGAAAGGGATACCCCACACTCCCAAGTGCTGCATAAAATGCAAAGAGGACACAAAAGAATATTAAAACTTAAACACAGAATGGCAGAACCATGCGGCTGCTAATGGACCTTCTACCTAAAGAGCATCTATAGCAGTAGCCACTCCGTATGTAAAGCATTTTTACACTGTCTCAAATGAGCATCATTCTCTAAATCCTTCAATCTTGCTTTCGAAGAAGTTATCATCGTCTTGGTCTGTGTCACATTCACTCTTAAAACTTCTTATCGTACACCTAAAGATGTTAAATTGAACTTCCATCATTTGTCTATCAAAATTTTCTGGTCGTGTATTTTAGCAGCAACTTCATATGATTATGCAAGTTTGGGCTCCTTACTTCATTAGAAACAAAATCATAACGACATAATGTGAACTAGCAAGCAAAGCAATTTGTTGAGGCTGGTATAACAGTCAATATATTTGAATAACCGAGAACAACACTTACAATCACAATGAACAATCCCTCAGGAACCTGTTTAGTATTAACTAGTTGAACTAACTGCAAATGAAAACTAATGGACTCACAATAACAAAAGGAATGACAGCAATGTAAATGATGAAAATCAATGATAACCAAAAGAGAAGGAAATGAGTATCACACTACTTTTCTTCCCCTTTTTCCTCTACCTACATTCTCTTATATCACTCAGAATCACTCCCTTTCCATACAAAGTCCTTCATCAGGCTGTTAGGGATCTTCTCACGCTCCTCACGCCCTTCTACATGTCACTCTGATGTAACTAATTTTTCTACATCTGATTTGCTGACTCGTCTTGCCCCGTGCACTCTTTCTTTTGCTGAGCATCTTTCCTTTTTCTCTCACAGGTACCGTAATATCTGGATACAAACATGTTAGTAAATATGTACAATTTGTTTCTCTACCCAAAGGACTTGTAATTTATCCACTTATAATTAGTAATAACCAGAGAAGAGAGACCAAAAGAATGAGAAACAGAGAAGGAAGCAAACACTAAACCAATTATAAGAATCTCTATAAATAGTTGAATGAACATTTCACCTGGAGAATTCTATGATGTCAACTTTTGAGGACAGTGAGTTTTGAAGCAAAAAGTCCACTATTCCATCAGGTATGTGTGAAGATGGCCATCCTGCTTTAAATGCTTTTCGTAACTTGGCAGCTTCTTTCCTTGACTTGGCAATTGCTTGCTGTAACTTGACAGCTTTCAGTATATAGGAGAACATTTTTGAAAGTGGTCTTGGTTTTACTGTCAGCGACTTCAAGTAACACAAGGAAGAGAGCTTAACCTCCAGTAGGTCAGGAACCATGTCGAGAATCTAAGCAATGAGGGTGAATTAGGATCAGTTTGGATGCAAGTCAATTGAAGTTTCACATAATTTAGAAATAAAACAAAAGCATCTTAAGAAGAGAGTAAAAATAAAAAGCCTCAGAACATGGCAAGTGAAGGTACCTGAAGAGTAGTAGTAGTGACTGTCAATGATTTTATACCAGCAAGCTCTTGCAGCCAGCTGAGTAGAACCAAAGGAGTCTTTGGGTCAGTTGACGAGATATCAGCATCAATATCTACATGTGTAACAGAAGAAAGATCGCTTCCACAGAGTTTCTGATCAGGAACACCGATAAAAGCAAAGCTATAGAGATTTGGAGCAGATAGCTCGATTTTGGAAATTTTGTGAGAATGATGAAACTGCAATGTTAGAAGCGTCCTACTTGAAATGCAGAGGGTTTGTGCATCTCTCACAGTACAATAGTCAAGGATCAAACTATTCAACCTACTAAAGGCCGAAAATGGCTCAACGCGGCCATTGCTACTCACGCAAAAGGCAAAATTCCCTAGATGCAAGCTAGTTAACGCTGGCAAATTCAGAGATTCCGGAAACAAAATTTCCCCAGAATTGAAAAGGCCTCTATGGCGAACTGAAAGCTTGAGAGATGTCAAAGTCTGAGATGAAACGAAGCAAGGCAAAATGTCTTGAAAATTACACTCGACAGAGAATCCTAATCGCTGGACATTCTTCTTCTGTGAAACAACAAGGTTTACAACCTTTTTGAGGAGATGAGGCTGAAGACTACCAACACGCTCAAAATCAAGACCCTGCAGTGCAATTGAGCCATCACGAAGAGACAAAATCTTAGGCACGAATTTGTCGAAAGTCATAAAGGCTGAGAAGTCTGAGGAACGCAATATAAGGGTGGGAAGACGCTTCCAGAGATGCTTCCATCTTTTGGACAAAACGCAAGTTCGAACTGCGTATTTGGCTCCAAAAAACGACAAAATGTGAAGCAGGACGCAATCGGGCAAGTCACTGAGTCTGTCTCTGTTCTCTATCTCTACATTTTCAGTCTCGTCATTCCTTCCTCTCTTCGCCTTCGGCGGAATCGTTATCTCGTCCGTTGAATTAGACATTAGATTAAAAAATACCTAAGCACAAAGAGGGAAAAATGAGCGGAATGATAATTTTTCTGCAATCAATGTAACGGAAATCGCACTTGAGGAGGAACAAAGAGAAGCAATTGAGCGATGTCGTTTACGATTGCAATGGGTGAAAACCTAGAAAAGTGGCTGATAATTCGGGAAAAGTGGAATTAAGATACATTGGAGAAATGAGAAATAGTTACCTCGCTCGCTCTTGAGTTCACATGTGATTGATGAGTAAAAACCCGAGCTGCTCTGTTGTGTATACAAGGGTGTGTGTGAATGGAACGGAACGTTACTTGGGGGTAGGGACTAAAGAGAATTGATAGCAGCAACAATTACATTAGCGTTTTCTAGGGTTCATATTTTTTTCATTTTGTCTGGAGGGAAAATGACTTTCGCGGTTTCGCCTAGGAATGTGTTGTGCGATAGCGAAGGCGCAAATAAAATTAATTTTATAACAAATTCTCATCCATGGTGGTTATTAATATTAGGATATTTTTTTGACAGTTGCTAATAGAAAATAGATGATGCTGCTTCACGTGGTTTATGGTCTTTACGTCATTTGAAAAAATCTCTTTTTATATCTTCAAAAAATCTTTTAAATCTATCAAATCAATCTACTTAAATAAATAATTTTTTTATTATTATTATTCTGTTAAATTTTTTATAATTTCTGAAAATTATATTTTTATTAACCTTTTAAATATATAAGGACATCTCTTACAGGAGTTGTTTATGAAATTTTTAAAATTTAAACAACTTCCCTTAGTTTATTTCATAATTGAAGCACTCTTGGGTGTTATTCATATGAAAACAACTTTTAAGTTGAATTATAAGCAACTTTTATTATATTGTATATTTGGATTCACTTTTGTAAGAAGCAAAAGTGATTCTAAAGAAATAAAATTGATTTTGATATGTTTTCTAGAGAAGAATTTATTTTACCACTCGAATGAATTTTAACTTAAAACTAAGATTTAGGGTTTTTGCAACTATACGTGATTTTTAACTCAAATTTATTGTTCAACTCATTTTCATGTAAATGAATCCAAACATAGAATGCCACATTTACGTCTACACAAAAACATTAACCAAGCCATTCTAAACTAAGGTCAAAAGTAGTATTCTCCAAAATATAGATGAGATGTCGATCTCTACAGACTACTATTCACAAAAGTATTCATAATATGCGTATATGGTCACTGTCCAAGATTTCTACATTAACAAGGTAAGCATGAGGTAGAAACTGCAGTAGACTTATATAAACATATACTGACACATGTCTAGAACACATCTAAAAGACTTTGATATTAACAGATTTCCTAAATTCAGATCACTAACTTGATTGATCCACTTTCAAGAGTCCCACCTGAAGTCGGATGTTCATCAGCTCGTAGTCTCTCACTGTTGATTCAGGATCTCCTAATTTATACACATGCATAGAAGTTTACACATCAAGTTACAAGGGTGAGAATACATGCAATATTCCAAATATGGACTTTATAGTAAGTCAAAATCCAGTGTTGCATACAAAATATTTGCATGCATAAAAAAAAATTGAATTTGTGGGATGTTTAGGATTTTGAAACTCATTTTCCTCTATTCTCTAAAACTATCAAGAGACTTTAGACACTGTAGTTATACTTGATCTTAGAATAAACCCTCAATTGTTTTCCTGCTTTTGTGAGGAAAGCAGTGCCTCTGATTGGGTAAGGACTGTGGAGAAAAGTTATAATTCACCTATGCTTAGGAGTTAATTGGGGAAAGAGATTAATTTCACTCACTTTATTTTTTCAAATAACAATTCCTACTTATAGGAATTTCCTTTCTGTTAGTTTGTTAGTTACACGGTTAAAAACTCCCTTCCCAATGTCCCTTTTTTTTTCTCCTCACATAGATCCTTTTAATGAGCGATATACTATCAGACGCCAGGTATAACATCTGCTATAAGATATCTCCTATTTAGGTTTTTGAATGTTGGTTAGTCTTCAATGGGTTAATTTTTCTTTCTTTCTATCCCTATAAACTCCTAAGATAAGAATATGAAGGATCTCGCCCAACCTCTATTCTTGAGGAGCTCGTGATGCACAGGACCCCTAGGATTTTGGATTTTTGCCTCCATCCCGGTAAGACCAACATTATCTAACTCAAAATAAAATTCTATGTCAGTCCCAAGGAGGAAAACCGAAAATGGAACAGACCAACATCCTCTCTCTAGTCTCTGCCTATTTTCTGTTGACTGAACTCTAGAGTTTCCAGCTAAGTTAAGATTGCCGAATGTAAGATGTTTTATTGCAGAATAAAGAAGATTTTGGGAAGGGTTACGGACCACGGTTACTCTATTCTCAAAATGTAAATGGAGAAAGGGGAGAAAATGAATATAAAGAAATAGAGAAGGTAGTCTGAGGAGGAAAAGGGTGTACAACGCTGAAGGTTATGTTGTAGTTGTAGTTGCAGTTTCATGGTGAAGAAAAATTGAGAAACACAAGGGTTTTAAAATTGCGAAACACAAGGGTTTTAAAAAGATGGAGATTCCAGAGAGAGAGAGAGATGTGGGTGAGCTTCCTATTTCCCCAAATTCTTGCCTCTCTCTCTCTCTCTCCTCCTATACTATTAATGACATTTCTCTTATTATTATTTATTTCATAACCAAAATTATTTTCTCTAAGCTTTTTTCTTGTATTTGCCTTCTCAATTATTATATTACATTTATCGCCCAGAATGTATACTCTGGTTTCTTAAAATAAAATAAGATTTCATCCCGTAATTCACATTCACATTATATACAACTTTAAGCAAACAAAATGGGGGATGTTACAATACAATAATGTTAGCATGCATGTAAAATTTGTTTCTCTACCCAAGGGACTCGTAATTTATCCAATGATAATTATTTATATCCACAGAGATAGACAGAAACAGAGAAAGAAGCAAAAACCAAGAAAAACTATGAGAATCTCCATTTAAAAAAAGTGAGTGCACATATCACCTTGAGCAATCTATGATGTCAACTTTTGCAGACGGTGAGTTTTGAAGCAAAAAGTCCACTAGTCCATTGGGAATGGGTGAAGATGGTTCCAATCCTGCTTTAAATGCTTTTCGTAACTTGGCAGCTTCTTTACGTGACTTAGCAGCTGCTTTTTGTAACTCGACAGATCTCAATACCAAGGTTAATCCATATGAAAGTGGTTCCAGTTTTATTTTCAGTGACTTCAAGTTACACAAGGAAGGGAGCTTAACCATCAATAAATCAGGAACTAAGGAGAGAACCTAAGCAATGAGAGATGAGGGCGAATTAGGATCAGTTTAATACTTTAATGTAAGCCAATTGATTTTTGACAAAATTCACAGATAAAAAAATACATCTTAATTAGAAAGTAAAAATAAAGCCTTGAAACAGGCCAAGTTAAGGTACCTGAAGAGTACTTGTAGTGACTGTCAATGATTTTATATGAGCAAGCTCTCGCAGCCAGCTGAGTAAAACCAAAGGAGGCTCCGGGTAATTTGACGTCATTTCAGCATCAATATTTACTTGTGTAAGGGAAGAAAGATTGCTCCCATAAAGTTTCTGACAAGCAGAACCGGTAAAACTGAAGGTGCAAAGGCTTGGAGAAGATAGCTCGATTTTGTAAAATTCGTAAGAATGATGAGATTGCAATGTTAAATTGACAAGCATCCTACTTGAAATGCAGAGGATTTGTGCATCCTTCACGGAACAATAGTTAAGGATCAAACTATTCAACCTATTAAAGGTGGAAAAGGGCACAGCGCAGCCATTGTCACAAGCACAAAAGGCGAAATTCGCTAGATACAAGCTGGTTAATGCTGGCAAATTCAAAGATTTCGGAAACAACGTACTACCACAACTGTAACGGCCTTTTGGGTAAAGGAAAAGCTTAAGAGATGTCAGAGTATGAGATGAAGAGAAACATGGCAGAATGTCTTGAATATCACAGTGGAGGGAGATTCCTAGTCACTGGACATTGTGTGAAATAACATATTTTACTATCCTTTTCAGTAGGTGAGGATCAATGCTGCCACTACGGCGAAAGTCGAGACCCTGCAGTGCGATTGAGCCATCACGAAGAGACAAAATCGTAGACACGAATTTGGTAAAACACTTCTTAATTAGTGGAAAAGTCTGAGGAATGCAATATAAGGGTTGGAAGACTATTCCAGAGATGCTTCCATCGTGTGGACAAAACGCAAGTTCGAACGGCGTCTTTGGTGTTCAAAAATGACAAAATGTGAAGGAGAATGCAATCGGGCAAGTCACCGAGCCTATCTCTGTTCTCTTCAGTTCTAGTCTCGTCATTCCTTCCTCTCTTTGTCTTCGGTGGAATCATTATCTCATCCGTTGAATTAGACATTCAGATAAATACCTAACCATAAAATGAGGGGAAATTTTGAATGATATTTTTCTGCAATATAACGAAACGGGAAGCAATTCTACGGCGAGAGTTTTCAGAATTAAACAAGGTCGTGTTCGATTGCAATGGAAAAAAATTGGGGAAAACCTAGAAAGTGGATTGAAGTGAAAGGAAGAATCACAAATGGGGAAAAGTGGAAAGTAAAATTCATTGGAGGAATGAGAAATAATAATACCTGGCGATTGAGTTGTTGAGACTTGTTGTGATGATTTACACATCGGAGTGAAAACCCAGCTTTGTTTGCAGCGGTGGAATACTGGAACGCTGTGGTAGTGAGGACCGAAAAGAATGAATAGCAACAGTCATATTTTTTTTATTTTGCGCGGCGGGAAGAGTTTTTCATTTTCATCTTGGGAAAATGCAGGGAGAGTGTGCGAATGCGGTTTTTTTTTCATCCCGTCATATTAACCATTTTGAGTTGAGATTTTATTTATTTATTTATTTATTATTATATTTTTAAGAGAATAAATGAAATAAATGACACTATATATTATATTTATATCATTTATTTTTCTCAAAAATATAATAATAAAAAAATAAATAGAAAGAATCCTAACTCAACCATTTTAATGGATGTTTAGGTAAGCTCAACCTTTAAATGATTGATATTTTTATTTGATTTCGAATTAATCGGGACTAAAGATGGCAATCCACTTGATATTGATTCGATCAGTACGAATTAGAGCTTGCAAAATGAGCTGGGCTTGACGGGTCGAGCTGAAAAAGCCAAAAAATAGAGGACTTGGACACACAAATTTGAGTCCGTTTTCAATCCGGGCCTTTTTGGCCCGGCCCAACAAAGCCCGAACCCGATAAATCCCGAGCCCCGAAGCAAGCCGCCAGAAAAATATAGGCTAAAGCCCGAACCCGAGCCCAAGCCCGAAAAGTAGAGGACTCGGACACACAAATTCGAGCTCGTTTCCAATCTGGGCTCTTTTGGCCCGGCCCGATAAAGCCGAACTCAATGCGGGCTAACCCGAAAGCTCGTTTTGCCAACTCTAGTACGAATTGGTATATAAAATATAAAAATTTATACATTTTGTACTAATTACATATTTGGCATAATTTTCAGACAAGCACTATGGCATAGTGACGGTCAGGTGGTTTATATATTTTTTAGGGTGCAGATTAGCATGAATCACCAAATTGGTGGTGCACTGGTACATCACCTATACACCATTTGATCAAGGGTCCTGATTTTATATTCACAATAACTATTATAGACCTTTTCATACTATATAAAAACAAAAAAATAATAAAAAATATAGAGAGAGAGTAAACTCTTCCTCTTTATCTCTTTCCTCCCTCCTTCCCTCCTCTCTCCCTCTCAGCCCCCTTCCACCCCGCACACAACCTCCTCCCCCTTCCCTCTCTCTCACCTCCCTCTTCTTCCAATTTGAGGCAATATGTATGAGGGATAAAGTTTGTTTATCCCTTTCTGCGCTGTAACTACTTATATTCCACTTCGTATACTACTCTATAATCAAAGCAAGTTAATTTTGTGACATGCTGATGAAGAGAGACAGAGAGTTTGAGCGTGTTCTTGATACTTTGACGAGGACGGTGACGGGAAGATTTTGCCGTCAGAGCTGAGGAGCAGAATAGCAATGATGGGAGGGGAGCTTCTGTTGAAAGAGGTGGAGATTGCAATTGAGGCATTGGATTCGGATGGTGATGGGTTGTTGAGCTTGGAGGATTTGATGAAGCTGATGGAATCAGGGGGTGAGGAAGAGAAATTGAAGGACTTGAGGGAAGCGTTTGAGATGTACGACACGGAACGGTGTGGGTTCATAACACCCAAGAGCCTTAAGAGGATGTTGAAGAAATTGGGGGATTCTAAGTCCATTGAGGAATGCAAGGTGATGATTAGTCGGTTTGATTTGAATGGGGATGGCATGCTTAGCTTTGAAGAATTCATAACCATGATGCAGTGATGATCATGGATGCTATGCCTATGCCTATACCCTCTGTATATTGTTTGATTCTGTCGTCGATGTATTTTTTGTTTATAGGCGGGTTTGATTCATTAATTTGTACATTGTGCCTAATTTCTTTTATACATATGCTCTCTGTAAATTGATACCAAAACTTTATCCATGAGGGAAGAGAAAGGAGGCTGTATGCGGGGTGGAAGGGGGCCGAGAAAGAGGAGGGAAGGAGGGAGGAAAGAGAGAAAGATGCAGAGTTTACTCTCTCTTTCTCTCTCTATATATATTTTTTATTTTTATTTTTTTTTGTTTTTATATAATATGAAAAGATCCATAATAGTTATTGTGAGTATTAAATCAAGACCCTTGATCAAATGGTGTAAGGTGTTGTACCGATGCACCACCAATTTAGTGAGTCATGCTAGTCTGCCACCTTTTTTTAGTCAAAAAAATGTTGAATGACAAGCTATACTATAAATATTATTTCTATGTAAAAATCATATAGAACATATTACGTCAACATTTTCCCCTTCCACCCACCAAAAAAAATATTACGTCAACATTTGAAAAATTTACATTTTAAAATAATATATTAAATGATAAAAAAATTTAATATATTTTTGGGTTAAATTGCTTTTAGTTCGTATAAATGATTGTTTTCATTATTTCTTATGCAAATATTTTTTTTGAAAAGAATTTTCTATGCAAATATTTAAAAAGCTTAAATATATTTTTAATCCCTTGTATATGATCAAAGTTCATTTTTAGTCCCTCACATTTTAAGAGTATATTTTTAGTCCCCAATTTAATAAAAATATTCCACATTTAGTCTCTAACCATGACTCTGTTAATTTTTTTTTGCTTATATAGCAAATGACGTTACATGTAAATACTTGTCATGTGTCTTATTTATCTAGCTGATGTCCTAAGTGTTATTAATGATATGAAAAAGGAGCAATTCACACTTTTTTTTTGTAAATTTGATGAATTTTTTGTATGTATAGTTCAATTTATTATATTGTTATTGTAAATCTGATTAAGAATCTGAGCCTCATTTCTTGCAGGTCGATGCAAATCTGAGGATATTTTTCTTTTTCTTTTTTGTTTTTCAAAATAGTTCCTAAATTGTTTGCTTTGTAATAAAAAAAATCAAAATCAAACATGGCCTTAGAAATCTATTCTAAAATTCCTTGAGTAGAAACCAAGGAATAATAATCCGCATTTACCAAATTCCCCTTATCCATAATTCATCCCCATTTATACCCATGAGTATTCATGTGCAAGTAACGAGTATTCATGGATATTGTATCAAAAAAAAAAAGTATTCATGGATATCCATGGATAAGTAAGAATTTAAAATGTATAAAAAAAAATTATACAAAAGAGCAACATATTATATTAACATCATATAATATACTATGGGTCTGTTTGGATTGACTTATGCAGAGCTTATAAATACAGCTTATGACTGATTCATAAGCTATTTTAGGCTTATTTTTTATAAGCTACCTAGGATAGCTTATCAAAACAGCTTATGACTTATATAAAATAAATTTCATTATAATTTTTCTTCAATTATAAAAATAGCTTATACAGCTTATGCTATAAACAGTATATAAGCTTGTTATCCAAACAGGGCCTATATATACTTAAACAATTTTTCTTATCATGGGTTTATCCACTAAAATATATAAAATAGTGAAGAAAATAAAGTTTACCTCATCTCAAAGTTATATAAAATATCATAGTATATATCATATGTTTAATAGAAAAAAATTATTATTATGAACGTGCGGATATCCACGGGACGGATATCCATGTCCCGCCCCAATACGGGCAAATCCATGCGAGCATACACCGTGTCGTGTGGGTATCTTTGCCTTCCCAATCCACACAACCTTTAAAGAATGCCACATATACGTCCACACAAAACCATTAACCACGCCATTCTAAACTAAGGTCAACAGCTGTATTCTCCAATATATATATAGTTGAAATGTAGATCTCTATGGTCTACACTCTCCACAAAACTATTCATAATATGCGCATATGGTCATTGTCCAAGATTTGTACGTTAACAAGGTGAGCATATGAGGTAGAAACTGCAGTAGACTTATATAAACATATACTGACACATGTCTAGAACACATCTAAAAGACTTTGATATTAACAGATTTCCTAAATTCAGATCACTAACTTGCTTGATCCACTTTCAAGAGTCCCACCTGAACTCGGAGGTTCATCAGCTCGTAGTCTCTCACAGTTGAAACAAAATCTCCTAATTTATACATATGCAGAAAAGTTTACACATCAATTTACAAGGGTGAGAACACATTCAATATTCCAAATATGTACTTTATAATAAGTCAAAATCCTCTATTCAGTCTATTGCAGACATAATATTTAGATGCGTAAAAAAATTTAATTTGTGGGTTGTTTAATATTTTGAAACTCATTTTTCTCTATTCTCTAACACTATCAAGAGGCTTAAGACACTCTAGTTATACTTCATATACTATTATTGACATTTCTCTCATTATTATTTATTTCAATAACAAAAGTTATTTTCTCTAGGCTATTTTTTTATTTGCCTTCTCAATTATTTTATTACATTTATGATTTATCCCCTAGAATGTATACTCCGATTTCTTAAAATAAAATAAAATTCCATCCCTTAATTCACATTCACATTATATACAACTATAAGCAAACGAAATGGGGGATGTTACAAACTTACAATAAAGCATCCACTTAAGTCGAGACCAGACACAATAATGTTAGCACGCTTGTACAATTTGTTTCTCTACTCCCCAAGGGACGCGTAATTTATCCACTAATAATTGGTTATACTTGAAAGCACAGAGATAGAGGGAAACAGAAACAGAGAAAGGAGCAAAAACCAAAAAAACTATATGAATCTCCATTTAAAAAAGTTGAGTGCACATTTCACCTTGAGCAATCTATGATGTGAACTTCTGCAGACGGTGAGTTTTGAAGCAAAAAGTCCACTACTTCATCAGGTATGGGTGGAGATGGTTCCAATCCTGCTTTAAATGCTTTTCGTAACTTGGCAGCTTCTTTACGTGACTTAGCAGCTGCTTTCTGTAACTCGACAGCTCTCAGTATCATGGTTAGTCCATACATAAGTGGTTCCAGTTTTATTTTGAGTAACTTCAAGTTAGACAAGGAAGGGAGCTTAAGCATCAATAAATCAGGAACTAAGGAAAGAACCTAAGCAATGAGAGATGAGGGCAAATTAGGATCAGTTTAAAACTTTAATGTAAGCCAATTGATTTTTGACAAAATTCACAGATAAAAAAAAGCATCTTAATTAGAAAGTAAAAATAAAGCCTCAGAACAGACCAAGTTGAGGTACCTGAAGAGTACTTGCAGTGACTGTCAATGATTTTATATGAGCAAGCTCTTGCAGCCAGCTGAGTAGAAGCAAAGGAGGCTCCGGGTGATTCAACAACATTACAGCATCGATATTTACTCGTGTAACAGAAGAAAGATTCCTCCCACAGAGTTTCTGGCGAGGAGTACCGGTAAAAGCAAAGCTACAAAGACTTGGAGCAGATAGCTCGATTTCGAAAAATTCAGAAGCATGATTTGATTGCATTGTTAAATTGACAAGCGTCCTACTTGAAATGCAGAGGATTTTTGCATCCCTCACAGTACAACGTTGAAGGATCAAACTTTTCAACCTGATAAAGGCCGAAAAGGGCTCGGCACGGGCTCGGCAATTGTCACTCGCGCAAAAGGCGAAATTCACTAGATCCAAGCTGGTTAGTGCTGGCAAATTCAGAGATTTCGGAAACAATGGTTTCCCAGAACGGTCTTTGGGGTAAACAGAAAGCTTAAGAGATGTCAGAGTCTGAGATGAAGAGAAACAAGGCAGAATGTCTTGAATATCACAGTGGAGGGAGATTCCTAATCGCTGGACATTGTGTGAAATAACATATTTTACTATCCTTTTGAGTAGGTCAGGCTCAACCAAACCTCTACTGCGAAAGTCGAGACCCTGCAGTGCGGTTGAACCATCGCGAAGAGACAAAATCATAGACACGAATTTGGCAAAACCCTTGAAAGTCCAAAAGTCTGAGGAATGCAATATAAGGGTGGGAATGTGTTTCCAGAGATGCTTCCATCTCGTGGACAAAACGCAAGTTCGAACCGCGTATTTGGTGTTCAAAAATGACAAAACATGAAGGAGAATGCAATCTGGCAAATCACTGAGCCTGTCTCTGATCTCTTCATCTTCACTCTCGTCATGCTTTCCTCTCTTCACCTTCGGTGGAACCATTATCTCACCCACTGAATTAGACATCCAGATAAATATCTAACCATAAAAAAGGGGAAATTGGAATGATATTTTTTCAGCAATATAATGGAACAGAAAGCAATTGAGCAATGCTACGGCGAGAGTTTTCAAAACTAAGCAATGTCGTGTTCGATTGCAATGAAAAACAATCAGTAAAACCTAGAAAGTTGATTTCAGAAACAGGAGGAGTAACAAAATCGGGAAAACCTAGAAAGTGGATTTTAAGTATCGGGAAGAATCACAAATGGGGAAAAGTGGAAAGTAAAATTCATTGGAGGAATGAGAAATAATAATACCTGGCGATTAAGTTGTTGAGACTTGTTGTGATGATTTACACATCGGAGTGAAAACCCAGCTTTGTTTGCAGCGGTGGAATACTGGAACGCTGTGGTGAGAAGCAAGTTAGCAACAGTTACCTTCACGTTTTCTCGGGTTCATATTTATTTTGCGCGGCGGGATTAGTTTTTCGTCCACTATATAGTGAAAATGCTGTGCGAGTGTGCGAAACTGCGATAGCGATTTTCATCCCTTGTTATTAGCGATTTTAATTGATTTTCGCAAAGTTTACCCTTTTAAAATTATTAGGTTATTACCCTCGGGGGTAGTTGGGCTAGCGTTTTTTACTTTTATTTTTCTCTATATGTTTTAGCGGTTTTCTATAAAAAAAAAACTTAAATATGTTTTTAGTTCACGCAAATATTTAATTTTTTATTTTAGTCCATTAAAAAAAGTCAAACAAAATTGGTTTTTTAATTTTTTTTTTGTTTAGGTCCTTTTAGTGAATTAGCCTTGTTCTGTGCTGCTGTGGCATACATATGTCTCTGTCATCACTTGACACGTCATTTAAAATTTATAAGGACATGCTGACTAAGACTGTCTTCCTATCACGGGACTACAATCAAAAATCATAATTTTTATAGGATCTAACTAAACAACTTGAAATTTTTATAAGGACCAAAGTACATCAACTGACTGAGTTCTGCTACTGCTCTTCTTCCTTCTTCTCCTCCTTCTCCTCCACGACCACCCACCACCACCCCCGCCCACTCCTTCTCCCCCCTCCTCAACCACCACCACCCCCTTCTCTCTCCTCCTTTTCCCTCCTCCTCTCTCCTCCACAACCACCCACCTCCACCCCCCTCTCTCTCTCCTCCTTTTCCCTTCGTTCGCCTCTGCCACCGCCTAAGCCTTGAAAGGGGTACCTCTGTCACCTCCTCTTCCTCCACCACTACCTGCACAAAATTCAAACACCATTGTCAACAAAACCGCAACTAGACCACTACTACATGCTTCCAACCAATAAAATCCTTCAAAAAGCACAAAGCTCATGAACAACCAGTAAAAGTCATTCCTTTTATGCATATATTTGTAACTACAAGCAACTTTGAAGATATACCAAACTGATGTAATTTTAACTCTAATAAGAAACCAAAAACATCATGAACGAACTCAAACTCCAAAACTTTCATTCAAATGGCAAAATCATGGGACTAATGGGTATCATGGGGCTTTTGATCAAAAGCTTCATTTTTTGTTGTTGGGGTATTGACACTAGAAATCCTGAGTTTTTGAGTGATTCAATACGGCACCGTATTCAATACGGCACCGTATTCATGGACCTGAGATGAGATATTCGGAGGGGGAAAAGGAGGAGAGAGAGGGGGTGGAGGTGGGTGGTCGTGGAGGAGAGAGGAGGAGGGAAAAGGAGGAGCAAGAGAGGGGGTGGTGGTGGTGGTGGCGGCGGCGGCGGCAGCGGTGGGAGAAGGAGGGGGTGGAGGAGGAAGGAAGGAGGGGGTGGTGGAGGAGAAACGGGGATTAAAATCAAAATCTCAGTTTTGAGAGGGACTAAATTCAAAACTTAAAATTTTTATAGAGATGTGTCTGATGCTGTGTCATTTATGTAAGCCACGTAGATAGGTCACATTAACGTTTCGTGCCACGTGCTGAGTGGGTCATAATGTGTCACCTAGCAAGTTAATTCACTAAAAGGACCTAAACCAAAAAAAATTTTAAAGGACCAACTTTGTTTGACTTTTTTTTAATGGACTAAATTTAAAAATTGGATATTTACAGGGACTGAAAACATATTTAAGCAAAAAAATAGGCTTATTAATATTTTGCATGATTTCGAATTAATCTAGACTAGAGATGGCAATCACTATGGCATAATGACAGTCAGGTTTTTTTGTTGGTGATTTATATATTTTAGTCAAAAAAATGTTGAATGACAAGCTATGCTATAAATATTATTTCTATTTAATAAGCATACATAGCTTATTATGTCAACATTTGGAAAAATTACATTTAAATAAATGATAAAAAATTCCATATATTGCGCTGTTTACAAATAAAATTAAAGAAGTTGTGTTTCTACGAGTATTATATGAGAACCGCACTGTACTGTCAACAATATAGACATATTTGAACCATTTATACCACCAGCGAGTATAATGAGTTTATTATGATTTCTTATGATGATCTTACTTCTTAGGATAACATTCAAAACGCATCATTGAGATCTAGGAAACTTGAGATATATTATTTTAATTCCAAATATATTGTCTTTCCTATTGACTTCTTATGTATCCTTAACCATTGTTATCTTAGTTAGCTTTGCATTAGCAACCTCCATTAATTGTCATGCTTTGGCGTAAAAGATTTTCTCTTTTTCTGCAACATTGCCTTGTGTTGCTTTAATGCTTATAGTGATGAGATTCTTCATTATTATCTGGCGTGTTCTTCTTATTTTGTATCTGACCTTTCGCTGATAAATTGAATTCAACTAATATCATATATTCTTGCAAGTATTTGAGACTTTTACGTTGAATCTTGAGTTAACTAATGGTCTCAGATTTGAAGTTTAAACACTAATGTTTATGTTTTTCTTAAATTTTTCTTAAATAAAACTTTGCTTCATAGGTTGCCAATCTATATACCACCAAACTCAGTCCAGACCAAAACATGCATCCCTGTAAAGAAATGAAAGGGATACCCCATACTTCCAAGTGCTGCATAAAATGCAAAGAGGCCACAAATGAATATTAAAACTTACACACAGACATGTGGCTGCTAATGAACCTTCTACCTAAAGTAGCTCTATAGCAGTAGCCATCCCCTCGTGAATATAAAGCATTTTTCACACTATCTCAAATGAGACATCTTTCCCTAAATCCTTCAATCTCGCTTACAAAGTTCTCATCGTCTTGGTCTGTGTCACATGCACTCTTAAAACTTCTCATCGTACACCTCAAGATGTTAAATTGAACTTTCATCTTTTGTCTATCAAAAGATTCTGGTCGTGTATCTTAGTAACTTCCGATGATTATGCAATTTTGCGCTCCTTAATTCGTTAGAAACAAAATCATAACGACGAAATATGAACTTGCAAGCAAAGCAATTTGTTCAGACTGGTGTAACAATCAATATATTTGAATAACTGAGAACCACACTCATAGTCACAATGAACAATGGAAATCCCTCAGGGATCTGTTTAGTATTAACTAGTTGAACTAGTTGAATAAGAAATCAACTAATGGGTTCACAATAACAAAAGGAATGACAGTAATGTAAAGGATGAAAATCAAAGATAACTCAGCAAGAAGAGAAAAGAGAAGGAAATGAGTACTTTTCTTCCCTTTTTTCCCTCTACCTACATTCTGTTATATCACTCAAAATCACTCACTTTCCAAACAAAGTCCTTCATCAGGCTGTTACGGATCTTCTCACGCTCCTCGTGCCCTTTGCTTCTACATGCCTATTTGATGTAACTAATTTTTCTACCTCTGATTTGCTGACTTGTCTTGCCTCATGTGCACTCTTTGTTTTGCTGAGCATTTTTCGTTTTTCTCCCACGGGTACCATAATATCTGGATACAAACATGTTAATATATGTGTACAATTTGTTTCTCTGCCCAAAACGACTTGTAATTTAGCCACTTATAATAAGTAATAATCAGAGAAGAGAGACCAAAAGAATCAGAAACAGAGAAGGAAGCATACACCAAACCAATTACAAGAATCTCTCTATAAAAAGTGGAATGAACATTTCACCTGGAGAAATCTATGATGTCAACTTCAGCCGATGGTGAGTTTTGAAGCAAAAAGTCCACTATCCCATCAGGTATGGGTGAAGACGGCCATCCTGCCTTAAATGCTTTTAGTAACTTGGCAGCTTCTTTCCTTGACTTAGCCACTGTTTGCTTTAACTTGACAGCTCTCTGTATTATGGAGAATATATTTGAAACTGCCTTCGGTTTTATTTTCAGTGACTTCAAGTAACACAAGGAAGGGAGCTTAACCTCCGGTAGATCAGGAACCAAGTCGAGAATCTAAGCAATGAGGGATGAGGGTGAATTAAGATTAGTTTTGATGCAAATCAATTGGTTTTGGGAAATGCTGTAGATGCAAGCTTGTTAATGCTGGCAAATTTAGAGATTTGGGAAACAATATTCTCCCAAAATTATAAGTACCTCTATGGTGAACAGAAAGCTTGAGAGATGTCAAAATATGGGATGAAAGGAAGCAAGGCAGAATGTCTTGAATATCACAATCAACAGAGAATCCTAATCGCTGGATATTCTTCTTCTGTGAAACAACAAAGTTTACAACCTTTTTGAGGAGATGAGGCTGAAGACTACCATTACGGTGAAAATCAAGACCCTGCAGTGCAATTGAGCGGTCACGAAGAGACAAAATCTTAGGAACGAATTTGTCAAAAGTCTTCAAAGTTGAGAAGGTTAAGGGACGCAATATAAGGGTTGGGAGACGCTTCCAGAGATGCTTCCATCTCGTGGACAAAACGCAAGTTCGAACTGCGTATTTGGCGTTCAAAAATGACAAAACGTGAAGGAGAACGCAATCGGGTAAGTCACTCAACCTATCTCTGTTCTCTTCAATTTCTGTCTCGTCACTCCTTCCTCTCTTAGCCTTCGGTGGAATCGTTATCTCCTCCGTTGAGTTAGACATTAGATAAATAAATACCTAAGCACAAAAAGGGGAAAATGAGTGGAATGATATTTTTGTGCGATGAATGTAACGGAAAACGCAGTTGAGGAGGGAACAAAGAGAAGCAATAGATAGAGCGAAGTCGTTTTCGATTGCAATGGGGGGAAAAACTAGAAAGTGGGTTTACTTGTGATGATAATTCGGGAAAACTGGAAAGTAAAATTCATTGCAGAAATGAGAAATAGATACCTCGCTCACTCTTGAATTGTGATGAGTGAAAACCCGAGTTGCTCTGTTGTGTTTAATAACTAGTATGTGCAACGCACGGGCAAGAAAGCTCCTTTGGTAGATTAATGAAAATAAATAATAAACAATAATTTTTTTTAAAAAAAAATTTATTCTATATCAAATAATAGCAAAACTTCTGAAAAATTAATTAGATAAAAATGTTCATATTATAATATTAAACCCAAACACCAAGTTTGTAGTTTATGTTAGTCATTATATAAAAGTATAAAGAAATATGCTCCTCTTGCTATTAGTTGCTGCCAGTAAGAGATGATAACCGCATGTGACACTGCATAATGTGCACAACAGATAGCAATGTAAATTCTTCAGCGCCTCATATGGTTTCATGGTCTCCAAAAGTGCTAATAACTCTGGTTTGGAATATGGGGTTTTTATGACATCTTTATCTAATTCCATGATCAGACCAACTTGGTATAACTCATTGGAGCAAACAAACCAAATTCAAAACAGAAAGGTCCCTGTTAATATTACAGAACCGGTCACATTCTCACTTGGTGTTTGCTTTAAGTAGTGGACACCCATTTTTTACGTATGCTTTAGAAACCTTGTTTTCTGGTTTTTTATAAAACAATGGACAACCTTCAATCATCTAGAGTAACAAAAACCATGTATTTTCCAATCAATATTTTGCCTTGCATATCTATAAATAACAACCCACTGAGTACTGATGGTTGTATCTTGATTGAAAAATTGCCCATCTTCCCCAAAAGAATCATGCAAGCATTGATACAACAAACTCCTATATATAAAAGAAGACATCAAATATTTTGAATTCAGTATACAACGAATAAGCAGCCATATTGGTCTGCCATCGTCCAATAGTACCATCAAAGTGTGAACCAATGTATCAATAAGCAGCCAAATTGGTCTGCCATCGTCCAATAGTACCATCCAATATAAAAGCAGTCAATCTTCACAGAATACATGTTGCAGACAATCCTTTTAGAAGCCATAGTTAATTAGTTATTCCTCTTTCAGCCTCGTACATCTACAACTCGGAATGGGTCCTGTAAACCTGATGCATTATTATACATAGAAGTTCTGAAATATAGTTCATTACTGCCTTTAATTGAATTTGCACAGCAATATAATTAGACATATTAACTACATACAACATTCTATTCCAGTAAAGTCAAAACATGGACTATATTAGTTACTTCTTGCAATGCAAGTCCAATGATGAAGCACAACCCACCCACTATTCTCTCGTCCACTTTCTCTGAAAACCAATGGAAGAAAAGCAGAACATCGTAAAAAGATATACTTAAACCCCAAGCTAATTCTAGCTTAAAATAACATAAGGAGATATCAAGTATTAAAAATAAAACCCCAAGTATAGACTAATTTCAAATAGAAAGGTGAATTGTTGGAATCAAGTCAATCAACTAAATTAAAATTGGTTGCAATGGTTATTGTGATATTAAAATTGAATGGATTTCAAAGAGAAATACCCTATATTAGTAATTAATAATTAGTAAAAGTGATACATAAGGAGATGGTAGACCAACCTCTCCAGCATCGTTCATCAAAGTTGATTTCCTCAACTTTGAGTGTGGGGTTCAAGCCTGTCAAGGGAGAGGCAGTAACAATTTAAGAACCAATCAATAGTTAATTTTCTCACCTATAGGTGATATCATAAAGGGAAAAGTAAAACCAGCATAAAAGAGAAAATAAATACATGTAATTTAACCAGAACACAAATCAGAAGGACGGGTTGAAGTACTAATCACAAAAGGTCACAAAATGGCTGTTCATAAAATGAATTAAAATGAAAGCAGCCTATTCATAATTAAAAGGAGTATATTCAACTGCAACCCAGATTTCATGCCCCCTTGTGTGTGAGTTTTGAAAGCAGCCTAAAGAGAATTGATAGCAGCAACAATTCCAATATTACATTAGCGTTTTCTAGGGTTCATATTTTCTATTTCTATTTTGTCCTGAGGGAAAAAACTTTCGCGCCGGAAAGTGTTGTGCGATGGCGACAGGACAAATTAAATTAAATTTTATGAAGAAATTCTCGTCCATGGATTATTAATATTAGGATAGAAGAAAAATAAACATTAGGATAGAAAATCGATGATGCCGCTGGACGGGGGTTATGGTCTACACTCTACAGTATCAGATTTATTTAATATATTACCTAGATCAGGTTAAGACTTTTCAAAAAAATTATCTAGTTAAAAAAAATTAATTTTACGTCATTTAAAAAATATTTTTTTTCTGAGCATTTAGAAAATATTTTAAATCTAACAAATCAATCTATTTAAATAAATAATTTTATTATTGTTCTACTAAATTTTTAATAATGTGTTAAAATTATATTTTTATTAACGCATTTCTAATGGAAATTGCTTATGAAGTTCTTAAAAACTTAAACAACATCTTTTTAATTGATTTCTCCATTTAAATACATTTAAGTGTCATCCATATCTATATATATAAAAAAGAGAGTTGTTGGGGTATTACAGTCATAATTTAAATTAAATATGAATAATTTTGTGAATGCCAATTTTGGGGTTGTTTTAGGCATTTTGGATGTATGTTTAATGTTGTTGTTGCCTGTTGGTATTTTCCAAGCCAAAGTGGGAGGAGTTACAATTGCATTAACAACAATATGCATGTTTTAGGTTTTTATATATTGGATTCCTTTTAGTGCTCATTCATATAGTGCCCTTTTCGCATTCTTCTACTCTATCACAACCATACATTGAGCCTGTACATGTATTTGGAAAGCTTTGTTAACCGCAACTTTGTTTGTTATTCTTTACTTCATCTATTATTCATTTTCATTTGTCTCATCCCCTGTTGCATTCTTCTTCCCTATCTCAGCCATACAATACTTTTCCATCATTTTTTAACTTGATTTTTGTTCCTTGCCAGATTTCTATGTTGGTTGGGTTAATCAGAAGTGGTTGAAACCTCAAAGGTATTTACAATCTTTAGGGATATATATTATTTAATTTTTCCTAAGTAAATATGATGTATCATCTTCTCTTGCCTCACCTGCATTTAATTTTATTCCTCGGCATAACCTTGGAGATGCTATTGAAGTCTGAGAAAACTAAAAAATGTGTTTTTTTGCATAACTGACATAAAATATGGTGTCATTTTGATTTAGGGATTTCAAAGTGTGTGCTAATCTTTCTCTAAGTGGAAATTTAAATGTTAAGTTTTTTGTTGATTTCAGCATTATGATTATTTGTTTGTTAAATTTCCTTTCCAAAAAACTCAGAATGTTGGTTTGGGGTCACTATCATATGGACAAAACTGGAATAACTAATTAGAACACCACTGAAATGTGATTCAACATTTGATATATTTTATTCGGCCTTTTTTAGTTTTTTGGATATGTTCTAAATACTTTTTGGATGTTGGGATTACTTATATTGATGACTGGGCACATAATTGGCTTTTTTGCATTTGGTTGTAGGGTCTGGACAAGCATATTGTTGTTTCTGCTCTAGGAAATAGAATCAAAGATGTTAGAAGGTAATAGATGCTATCATGAATGTTCATTCTAACTATGACAATTCATGAAAATATGGTACTAATTAACTACAAAATATTGTCTCCTTTTGTAGGCCTATTGGCTCTTCAAAATATTTTTGACGTTCCTGTTATATATTTGATACTACAAGGTTTGATGTTCTATTTGGATTCTGGAGAAACATATTGGGTATACTATGAGTTTAGTTCGCCGAGTATCAAAAACAATGACTAATTGCATTCATTAAATTTTAATGCAAAGATTAGATTATTATATTGTCAATATTTGTTTCCTTATGTAAAAGAATTGTTTCATTTTCTCTTAAATGTCAAAAAGTAATATCTTTAATTCTTTATATGTTTTCCTGGTGTATTCTTATAGAAGACATGCTCAGTGGAGGGCAAGCTATCAAATCAGCACAAATGAGATAAACATTGATCTGTGTTCCTGGTCATAAAAAAAGGAGTTATAATGGTTGGTTTAGCTTATCCGCTTTGGCCAATTTATAGCCTCCAAAGTCATTATATGTTTATGTACTTAAGAAAAAAAATGCTTATGTTGTCAATTTCATTGTTTGAAGATGCATATATGTAAGGACCACATTATCAGAACAAGCTTTGGAGTCTGCCAGGCCCAGCTTTTATCCAAGATGACATAGGAAGTGTTTCACTTGATGACATTTTCAATGGTAACTCTGTTGTATGAAAGGTATCTGTTTATCAGAACAGAAAATAATTAAATATTTAGTTATGTGTAAAGGTGTGTTTATATATAATTTACCTTCAAATGGGGGAATTAAACAATGCATTTTGAAACAACATAATTAGTTTACAAGCAACCAAAGATAACAGGTAGATAATTTTGTACATAGTCTATTCTTGAATGCTCTCTGTCAGTTCTTCAAGCAACCAAAGATAAATTAAAAAGGATTAATTAGTTTATAAGTCTCTAAAATTAATGTGTGACCTTATAAAATATTTAATGGATTGTTACCTTATGTATTTACATGAGCAGTTCATTTAGAATATTCTTTTGTAGTGAATTTTCTCTATTGGTATATTTTAGTTGTTTAGGTAACTTTCATTTTCATTTGTTCAGAGTTTTAAAGATTGAATTTGCCAAGGACTGCATGAAATCATGGTACGAAGAGATGAAAAGATAAGCTATATCTCTTATCTACCTTTGCCACCATAAATATTTAAAAAAGAAGAAGAGGAAAGCCAATAAAAAACATATTTTAGTAGGCTAATCGCTAATGGTGACACATTCAGTGAACAAAAGAATCGCTTCATTAATCCATGAAGGAAAAGATAATCCTTCTTCTTCTTATATTTTCTTGGATAGAATGGATGGCATGAATTATATAGAAGCAGGGGACTCATTCATTTTCTTTGAAGTAGCAACTTGCTAGAGAGAACATACGGTAAGGGTGTATCCATTTGCATTTTTTTATCGTAAATATCAGTTATTTACTCAAGTTCAGTGACTTGCTCTTTGTGCAATATAAGGTTACAAGATTGAAATGTGTAATTTTTGACACCCAAGTTTTTACCATCTACAAAATGGAAAGCATCCGTTAAATAAATTGTTATACTTTGGAGCTGAATTTAGATATTAAATTCCTGACGAAGGTTCCCAATTTTTGATTAAAAATCATTTTATGATCAAACCATATATATAGATTGAAAATGACAAAAGGAAATAAAAAATAACTCGCAAAGCATTTAAGCATCAAGAGATGTGGACTATCTTCAAGTCTAAGCTAAGTTGAAATGGTAATATTAATAGACAATTCATGCAGCCAAACCATTTATTTTGCATCAATAATATATAATTATTATTGTATTTAAAACGTTCTACTCTAGAAGACACTGGGTTTTGTTTTGGGCAGGGGGATCAAATGTGTGAGACAGAAAATCAAGACCAATTAGTGAAATAGGAGGTTGAACAGGTGAAAGTTGAATATAATAAGTATTTATATAACTAATCTAATTGTCTAATTTGTATCATCAAATAAGTTTCTATATTTTTTATCAAGATTACTGTGAATTGGAATTTAAAGAGATGTCTACTTTAACAGCGAAGCAAAACTTTTACTGTGGCAATTGGACTTTCCATCTTAGTTGATGGGAAATAATTCTGACTCGATAAGAAATAACTTTTATACGCACTTAGCAAATATAATTTGTAGATTAAATTAATAAAACATTATTTTACACTATGCCTTACAATGAGATAATTCAATGTACATAAGTAAAACCAAGTGAGACAATTAAGAAACTGCCCCAGCACGTTTCTCTGATAATTTCTTATAGGCTATATATCAATGACTTTGAAGTTCTCCCATTAGATACGAGCATACGGCAAATTAATCACGAAATTATTCCAAAGCAATGACGGGCAAAGATAGAGGTTTGTTTTCCTTTTTTATATTAGGTTTGTATTCCCTTTTTTTATTCCCTTTTAGTATTAAGTAATTATAATTATAATATAAAATATAATAAACTTAGAGTAAAGTATATAAATATAGCACACAAAAATGAACATTTTACGTATTTATTGAGTAAATATTGAGTAAAATACACTCTCCTCTCCTTAGAGATGCAGTTATTACGCTATTCTCCTCTATTGTTTTAAAATATACAATTTACTCCATTTAATCTAACACCGTTAAAAATATCCTTTTAAAAAAAATATTTATTTTATTTTACCATATTGCCCTTCCTATTACTACAGTACGGGTATCCAAGCCAGAACTAATGGTGGAGAACTTCTGCATAAAGCAAGCCAAAAGATCAATTAAGAATTCTAGCTCTCACACAAAACCATTTGAAATTCTATTGCATGTCAAAACATATAGAGATATAACAAAAGGAGATAAATAATGCGAAAAAAAATAACCAAGATTTTGGAAACTTGAGCACCTTATGGCAGAGATGCGGCAGGAAAAAAAACTTTTATGCATCAGAGGGAATTTCCAGATTGAAAAATGGAATACCCATTAAAGAAGAGCAAACATAGAATTGAATCGAACAAACATATAAAAACAGAAAAAATCAAAGAACCTTGGAATTTGTTGCGAACATTGAGATCTATATACTCCAACCATTCGTGAGGACCCAAGGTTGTGGTCAAACCCAGAGAAACGACAACTTATTGTAAAATTATTATTCCGGTTTTCATCTCTCACAAAGATTTATAACTTAATTTTAATTTAATATATACATAATGTTTGTGGTTGCGGCATACAACTGATCAGTGTTAATTTCATCATTCTGTTATTACCCTTTTTTGAGGAGGACTTGTTCGCAGAGCTTGGAGGAATAGGGGGCCGTTGTCGATTCGCAAAAATCAGTGAACCACACAGCTTGAAAGCCATTGAAACATGATGACCGTTACCAGAAAGAAACAAGATGATAGAGGAACTAAGGAAGAGACAATTGTGAGAGAAGTGAGAATAAGGGTATTTTGGTAATAGAGTTTTTATTTAACGGAAGTTAATTGAAACTTAAGGGAAAAGTTAAAAAATAGGCCAACTTGTGCTATAGTTTTACCAATTAAGGGTGGGGATAGTATATTTTAAAACAAGAGGAGAGGATGCTGTAATATCAGCATCTCTCAGGGGAGAGGTTGGTATTTTACTCTTTAATTTAATAAAACTTCTAATATAAAATGTATACATATATATTTTAACATAAATTATGCATACCACATGCCACCATATTATAGATATGTTATTGAATTTAATGACATTTCTTTTTGATAAATGTCATAATTTATTGAAAATGACTCTTACCCTCAAGTAAAATGATTTTTATGCATAATTATTGTCAAGTTAAGACATAGATCTAAAATTCAACATATTATATGCAAATCATCACTTTTGGTAAAATTAAATGAATCATTACGATCAAAATATGACATTAAAAATCTTTAAATCAGAACAATATTATCAACTATAATTACAATTTAGTATTTTTTATAAAAAATACACATAAAATACCCGTGCACCGCACGGGTCACGTTCTAGTATAATCAACTTTTAAGTTGCCTATATTCATAAAAAAAAAAGTTAGCTATAAACAACTCTCATTGTATAAGTAACTCCCAAATTGAATTCTACTATTGGAGTAAAATTTAGTTAGTGTTATTAGACAATTTCCCCCTGCACCTCCCACTTTTGTTATTCACACCGCATTTTTTTTGACTTACACCCCGCATTTCTTATATTTAACATTTTTCTTCTATAAATACTAGGGCTGAGCACGGGCCGGTTTGGATCGGATTTGTCTAAATCCGTTATCCAAATCGACCAAAACAGCACGGGTTGAGTTGATTCAGATTTTGTGTTTTTTACTTTCCAAATCCGAACCGAACCAACCCGAACTTGAGCAGGTTGGATCGGTTCGGACCAATTGGGTCAGCTATTCTAAAATTAATTAAAAAACAGAAAGGAACAAAGGGAAGTAAAACGGGCCAAACACAGAAGTTGAAAAAAAATGCCATTCAATGGGCTTGAGCCCAACTTATAACTAAAAAATAAATAAAATAAAAATAACAAAAATGAAAAAAGGGGGAAGGGGTGAATCTCGAACCCTAATGTTTGCACACATACAGCGCCGCCACAAGACTTCAGGTGATGGAGAACTCTGCACAGCGGCGGCAGCAAGGAAGGACGAGCACGCAGATGGCTTCAATGGAAGATGGCTTCGACGCAGATGGCTCCCGCGGTGGTCGACAGAGAAACGACTTGGTTCTAAGAGAGAAGAAGGACGCAGTGGGTTGCTTCGGATGATCAACGGCGGAAGGCGTGGCAGATGGCTTCGACGGAGCAGGTGCAGCGGTGACGATCTGCTGGGTGGGAGGTTGGCTTCGAGATCAACGGCACGGCGGAGCTGCTGCTGGTGCCGCGAAGCTGCTATTTTGAAAGGGGTGGTTATTGCTGCTACTGTGAAAGCATTCTGCTCTGTAGTTTCAATAACATAGCTTTCGCAGCAGCACACAAAGAAATAAATGGCCTGATCTCTCTCACAAGCCAACTGAGAGAGAATATTGATTGTCAATTCATTTGGAGCTACTATTTGGGAGGAGAAGAAGAATGATATGAATGACTGAATGAGGCTGCTGCTCTCACGCGTTTGTCTCTATTCCTACATAAAAAAAATATTTGAAGAATGCCACGTCACCGGTTTGGTTCGGTTCGGTTCTCGGATTTGGAAAATAAAATCCATGGACCGAACCAAACCACAGCGGGTTGAGTTCGGATCAGATCGGGTTGGACCCGAACATCACAAAAAATTAGATTGGACCGGATCGGATCGGGTTCGCGGGTGACCCGGACCCATGCTTACCCCTAATAAATATCCCAACACAATTATTTTTTTTCCATATTTCTTCACTTTACAGGAGTTAATTTCTGAAACACATCACTATGAATTCCAAAATTTTACAAAGGTGTGAACGACTCTGAAATGGAAACTCTACATTTTTGTGGCTTGGATCAGACACTTCCACACCAGGGGTGTGAATTGTTTTTCATAGGTGTGAATGCCTCTGAAATGAGAAGTTTGCATTTTCGACTCTGAAATGGGAACTCTGGTTTCATTTCTATTTTTAGTGACTTCAAGTTAAACAAGGAAGGAAGCATAACCTTCAATAAATCAGGAACTAAGCATAACCATTAAACAAGCCATTCTAAACTAAGGTCAAAAGCTGTATTCTCCAAAATATAGATGAAATGTATATCTCTATAGTCAACACTCTCTACAAAACTATTCATAATATGCGCATATGGTCACTGTCCAAGATTTCTATGTTAACAAGGTAAGCATGAGGTAGAAACTACAGTAGACTTATATAAACATATACACAGGCCTAGAACACATCAAAAAGACTTTTTGATATTAACAGATTTCCAAAATTCAGATCACTAATTTGCTTGATCCACTTTCAAGAGTCCCACCTGAACTCGGATGTTCATCAGCTCGTAGTCTCTCACTGTTGATTCAGGATCTCCTAATTTATACATATGCAGAAAAGTTTACACATCAATTTACAAGGGTGAGAACACATTTAATATTGAAACTCATTTTTAGATGCGTAAAAATTTATTTTGTGGGTTGTTTACGATTTTGAAACTCATTTTTCACTATTCTCTAAAACTATCAAGAGACTTAAGACACTCTAGTTATACTTGATCTTAGAATAAACCCTCAATTGTTTTCCTGCTTTTGTGAGGAAAACAGTGCCTCTGATTTACTAAAATGTTAGAATTGATAGCAGTGCTTCTGAGGTAGTAAGCAGTTAGAATTTTACTAAAATGTTAAAAATAACCTGCTATATTACTTTTCCATTTCTCTTACCAGTTAATTGATCCCTCATTCCCACTAGCTATACCCCACAGTGGACATACTTTACTTCTAGTCCAGTATTCAATCTGAAAAGATCCCAAAAGGTTGAATAGATTATTGCCACATTCTGCTCCTTTTCGAACAGGGCAAGGCTATGCCAATGACTAGAAAGGAAAAGTGAAAGTACGAAATATAAATAGGTGATAACGACTGTCTAACATCAAAACATCAGAGACCATGCACTATAGGGTGTGTCTAGCGTGAACCACTTACTCATTTGGTTCATGCATGAACCACCATTTTGACCGGATATATCAAATTTTCAATCTTCATAATATTAATTTAAAGCCCCAAATTTTTTTAACATGATAAAGTAATTATGGTAATAAATTTGCAAATATGTCCTTGGATCTCCCTGTAGATCTGCACTTGACTCATTTGTGTCAGTGAAGAATAGGAACAATTGCTCATACTCACAACCACTTAGGCTATGTTTGGATGGGGGTTTTTGGAGGGAAATGGAGGGGAGGGGAGTGGAAGAGAGGGCTTATAATTCCTAATTACCTTGTTTAGCTTTAATAGGACAAATGAAATATTATTTTAAAAGGTAGCAGACACCAAGATGTAAAACTTTTTTTTAATTTTAAAAACTCCTAAACAAGGAAATTGGAGATTATAAATTTTCCCCTCCCCTCCAAAAACCCCCATCCAAACATAGCCTTAGGATTTGCTAGGAGTTTGAAGGGAGATATAGAAATCTTTATTGCCTTTTTCCCTTCTTAGACCCCCATTTCTTTCAATCCAAACTTATGAGTAGAGGCTGATAGACTCGACTGATATATCAGAGGAAGAAAGAAAATTGCAGCACTCGAGAGAAAGTTTATTAGTTGCCTCTGGCCAATGTGACCTGAGGTAAGAATGTGGTAAACACTCCCTACTCCCTAGGGTCAATTCTCGAGCACCCTAAAACTCTCCACAACACAATTTCATTTGGTTGACTAACTAGTTCCTAATTCACCACCAATTCCTATTTATAGGAACTTCCTTTCTGTTAGTTGGTTAGTTACAGAGAAAGAAGCAAAAACCAAAAAACTATAAGAATCTCCATTTAAAAAGTTGAGTGCACATTTCATTCACCTTGAGCAATCTATAATGTCAACTTCTGCAGATGGTGAGTTTTGAAGCAAAAAGTCCACTACTCCATCAGGTATGAGTGAATATGGCTCCAATCCAGCTTTAAATGCTTTTCGTAACTTGGCAGCTTCTTTCCATGACTTGGAAGCTGCTTTCTGTAACTCGGCAGCCCTCAGTATCTTGACTAATCCATATGAAAGTGGTTCCATTTTTATTTTCAGCGTCTTCAAGTTACACAAGTAATGGAGCTTGACCTTCAATAAATCAGGAACGAAGGAGAGAACCTAAGCAATGAGAGATGAGGGCGAATTAGGATCAGTTTAAAACTTTAATGTCAACCAATTGATTTTTGACAAAATTCACAGATAAAAAAATGCATCTTAATTAGAAAGTAAAACTAAAGCCTTGAAACAGGCCAAGTTAAGGTACCTGAAGAGTACTTGCACTGACTGTCAATGATTTTATATGAGCAAGCTCTCGCAACCAGCTGAGTAGAACCAAAGGAGGCTCCCGGTGATTTGACGATATTTCAGTATCAATATTTACTTGTGTAAGGGAAGAAAGATTGCTCCCACAAAGTTTCTGACGAGGAGAACCGATAAAAGAGAAGGTGCAAAGACTTGGAGAAGATAGCTCAATTTTGTAAAATTCGTAAGAATGATGAGATTGCAATGTTAAATTGACAAGCGTCCTACTTGAAATGCAGAGGATTTGTGCATCCTTCACGGAACAATAGTTAAGGATCAAACTATTCAACCTATTAAAGGTGGAAAAGGGCTCAGCGCAGCCATTGTCACTAGCACAAAAGGCGAAATTCGCTAGATACAAGCTGGTTAATGCTGTCAAATTCAAAGATTTCGGAAACAACGTTCTCCCACAACTGTAACGGCCTTTTGGGAAAACGAAAAGCTTAAGAGATGTCAGAGTCTGAGATGAAGAGAAACATGGCAGAATGTCTTGAATATCACAGTTGACGGAGATTCCTAATCGCTGGACATTGTGTGAAACAACATATTTTACTATTCTTTGCAGTAGGTGAGGATCAATGCTGCCACTACGGCGAAAGTCGAGATCCTGCAGTGCGATTGAGCTATCACGATGAGACAAAATCGTAGACACGAATTTGTCAAAACTCTTCAAAGTTGAGAAGTCTTGGGAAAGCATTATAAGGGTGGGAAGACGCTTCCAGAGATGCTTCCATCTTTTCGACAAAACGCAAGTTCGAATCGCGTATTTGGCATTCAAAAACGACAAAACATGAAGGAGAACGCAATCGGGCAAGTCACTGAGCCTGTCTCTGTTCTCTTCATTTTCACTCTCGTCATGCCTTC
This sequence comes from Glycyrrhiza uralensis, assembly GCA_030159175.1. Taxonomy (NCBI): domain Eukaryota; kingdom Viridiplantae; phylum Streptophyta; class Magnoliopsida; order Fabales; family Fabaceae; genus Glycyrrhiza; species Glycyrrhiza uralensis. Next base: position 48,668,184 of record BRZY01000005.1, read on the forward strand.
CTCTCTTCGCCTTCAGTGGAATCATTATCTCATCCGTTGAATTAGAAATTCAGATAAATACCTAACCATAAAAAGAGGGAAAATTTTGAATGATATTTTTCTGCAATATAACGGAACGGGAAGCAATTGAGCAATTTTACGGCGAGTTTTTCAGAACTAAACAAAGTCGTGTTTAATTGCAATGGAAAAAATGAGGAAAACCTAGAAAGTGGATTTAAGTGAAAGGAAGAATCACAAATGGGGAAAAGTGGAAAGTAAAATTCATTGGAGGAATGAGAAATAATAATACCTGGCGATTGAGTTGTTGTGATTTGTTGTGATGATTTATACATCGGAGGGAAAACCCCACTTTGTTTGCAGCGGTGGAATACTGGAACGCTGTAGTATTTGTAGTAGTGAGGATTGAAGAGAATGTATAGCAACAGTCATGTTTTTCGTTTTGCGCGGCGGGAAGAGTTTTTCCTCTTGGGAAAATGCAATGCGGTGCGGCGCGGGTGTGCGAATGCGATTTCTTTTCATCCAGTGATATTAATGGATGTTTGTCAGGAAAGTTCATCCTTTTAAATGATTAATTAATACTTTCTCAGGTCCAAAATATAAACAATATAGTACAAAAATACATAGATCAATAAATGTTTTAAAATTAAATAATCTTAATTAATACTCACTAATTTTAAATTTTTTCCAAAATTATCCCATAGTGTCTCTCGTAAATATGAATATTACATTAAATAAATGGTATAATTAAAAAATTAACATTTAATTTATATAAAAATTAATAAATATTACTTATATTTTAAGCAAAAAAAAATATCTTTATCACTTATATTTTGAACATATTTTGTTTGATTTGGAATCAATCAAAGACTACAATTACTTGATACGGATTCCGTAAGTGCGAATCGGTATATCAAAATTTATAGATTTTGTTTTAGTCAATTTTTTTTTTTACAGATTTTGTACTTATTTATATTTCGCATATATTCCAATTTCAGACAAGCACTATGGCATAGTGACAGTCAGGTGGTTTATCTTTTTTTTTTAGTCCAAAAAATGTTGAATAACAAGCTTTGCTATAAATATTATTTCTATGTAAAAACCATACAGAACATATTATGTCAACATTTTTTAGTAGGAATATTATGATTGTTATGTCAACATGTTTGTCAAATGATATTTTAGCCCTACACATGTTTATTTTCCACCAATTTTCATGTTTTGCTATTAACTCCACCAAAGTTTACGATCTGAAAAGGGAGCAAATCACACTTTTTTTTTCTTTCTAAATTTGATGAAATTTTTGTATGTATAGTTCAATTTACTATATTGTTATTGTAAATCTGAGTAAGAATCCGAGCCTCATTTCTTGCAGGTCGATGCAAAGGAGCTTGCAGGCATTGCAGGCTGCAGCCACGGATATTAGGTTATTATAGTATTGTAGAGTTATCCATGATTTTTTTGACAAAAAAAAAAGAGTTATCCATGATTTCTTCGTGCATCTACCTAATTTTTTTTTAGATTTATTTTGGTTAGAAGGAGCATGCTGATCAGTGTGCCATGAGATTTTAAATTATTAGCAACCAGGATTGAGTGGAAACAAGAGGGAAGGGAAAGGGGACAAAGCTTATGTTCCACTTGTTTTGTAATATTCACATAGAAATTACAGAATTTGTAAGTCTACAACATTCTGCAACAAATAGCCAATTAGGCTTTGAATTCTTAAATTCAATTGGAAATTTTAGAATATTAATTTTTTTAAAAGTAAACACAAACTTACTCGCGAGAAGAGTAGTAGTACTAGCATAGTAAGTTAGAATTCGTCAAGTCTATTTACTATAAGAATTAGTTCCTTTTATTCTTTCTTCTCATCAACCTCTAAAAATAAAGATTATTTTCAAACCACCAATAACTACATTTTCACGGAGTATGGGATTCCATTATTTATACAAGAAGCAAACATCGAATGAATTATAAGAGTCTCTCTTTAAGAAGTTGAATGAACATTTCAACTTGAGCAATCTATGATGTCAATCTCTGCCAACGGCGAGTTTTGAAGCAAAAAGTCGACTACTCCATCAGGTATGGGTGAAGATGGTTCCAATCCTGCTTTAGATGCTTTTCGTAACTTTGCAGTTTCTTTCTGTGACTTGGCAGCTCTCAATATCATGAAAAACATATGTGAAACTGGTTTCAATTCTACTTTTAGTGACTTCAAGTTACACAAGGAAGGAAGCATGCATAACCTTCAATAAATCAGGAACTAAGGAGAGAACCTAACCAATGAGGGATGAAAGAGACTTAGGATCAGTTTAATCAAGTCAATTGGTTTTAGTTTGACAAAATTTATAAATAAATGAAAAATAAAGCCTCACAACATGCCAAGTTAAGGTACCTGAAGAGTACTTGCGGAGACTATCAATGATTTAATATGAGCAAGCTCTCGCAACCAGCCGAGTAGAACCAAAGGAGGCATTATAGAATTTGACGACATATTTGCATCAATGCTTACTTGTTTGATAGAAGAAAGACTGCTCCCATAGAGTCTCTGGAAAGGAGTACCGCTAAATGCAAGGGTGCGAAGACTTGGAGTGGATAACTCGATTTTGGAAAACTCGGAACAATTTTTATTCATAGTTAAATTGACAAGCGTTGCACCTGATATGCAGAGCATTCGTGTATCCCTCACGGTACAATAGTGAAGGATCAAACTATTCAACCTATTAAAGGCCGAAAAGGGCTCAGCGCAGCCATTATCACTCGTGCAAAAGGCGAAATTCTCTAGATCCAAGCTGGTCAATGCTGGCAAATTCAGAGATTTCGGAAACAATGTTACAGAATTATAACGGTCTTTCGAGTAAACAGAAAGCTTAAGAGATGTTAGAGTCTGAGATGAAGAGAAGCAAGGCAGAATGTGTGCAATATCACATTCGACAGAGAGTCCTAATCGCTGGACATTCTTCTTATGTGAAACAACAAGGTTTACAACCTTTTTGAGGAGAAGAGGCTAAATGCTACCATTACGGTGAAAGTCAAGACCCTGCAGTGCGACCGAGTCATCACGAAGAGGCAAAATCGTATGCACAAATTTGTCAAAAGTCTTCAAAGTTGAGAAGTTTGAGGAATGCAATATAAGGTGGGAATACGTTTCCAGATATGCTTCCATCTCGTGGACAAAACACAAATTCGAATGGTGTCTTTGGCGTTCAAAAATGACAAAATGTGAAGGAGAACGTAATCGTGTAAATCACTAAGCCTGTCTCTGTTTTCTTCATTTTCAATCTTGTCTTGCCTTCCTCTCTTTGTCTTCGGTGGAATCATTATCTCATTCTATGAATTAGACATTCAGATAAATACATAAGCATAAAAAGGAAAAAAAAAATGAGTGGAATGAATTTCTGCAAGATAACGGAATGCACACTTAAGAGACAATTCTCGTATTCTATTGTAATTGTAATTGTAATTGTAATTGTAATTGTAATGAAAAACAATCAAGAAAACCTAGAAAGTGGATTTAATAAACAAAAGAAAAATGATTATCGGTTACTAATCTAGGCAACAAAAGTTCTATCCTACACGTGTGAGCTGATCACTCAACCAATCTATTTACTTCTATTCTATTCTTCTGTTTACTAACTAGAAAAACTTTTGTTTTCCGATTGATCAAAAAAAACTAGAAAAACTTTCCCGCCGGACACATGTCACTCAATTAAACCTCATTCACTTTTACAAGACACCTGCCACTCAATTATTAAACCACCTTTGTGGTGCTACTAATTCCATTCCATTTTTTCTCACAAAATACTAATTCCATTCCTGCAGCTTCCAACTTTTATTAAGAAAGCCATATTATATTACTAATTATATTATATATTATTTATATTTATATTTATTTTATTACATTACTAAAGTTCAACATTGTGTTTTCTATGTGAAATTTCACAATTTTTCCTATAATATCATTTTCTATCTATCTATCTACTGATCAGGAAAACTTTTCCCTCAACTAAACACACGTCACTCAAATATTAAACCAACACTGTGGTGCTACTAATTCCATTCCCACAGTTTTCAACTTTTTTACTTCCAGCTTTTATTAAAAAACAATATCATATTATTAATTATAATTATATTATATTATTTATTTTACTACATTACTAAAATTTAGCTTTTTACTTTCTATCTAAAATTTCAGAAGCTTTTCCTATAACTTCAGTCATTTGTCACTTCACATTTTCTATCAATTTCAAATTTCAATTTCATATGCTATTGTTACTTTTTCTCAAACACATATGCTCACCCCATCTCTGATATTATTTCTTCCTTATGACGTCTCTCACATCTTTATGTTTTTTGTTCTAATAAATTTTTAAGATTTTAAATTATTTTTTGTTTAAATTTTTTTTTGATAAATCTAATAGTGTTTGGTTGCGGATTTTGTTTATGTTTTTTCTATTTCTATAAATTTTCAGACAGTAACATTATTTTTCTTTTAATTTTATTTTTGATAAATCTAATAGTATTTGTTTATCAATTTTATTCATATTTTTTTGTTAATCTAAATTTTTAAATTGTAAAATTATTTTTCTTTTAAATTTTTTCTTTTAATTTTACTTTTGATAAATCTAATTGTGTTTGATTCATTCATTTTTTGTTAATGTAAATTTTTATATTGCAATATTATTTTTCTTTTACTTTTATTTTTCATAAATAAACTAATATTTACTTATTACGGGTTTCATTCATATTTTTGTTTCTAGAAATTTTAGGATATGTTTGGATATTTTAGAATGAGCAGAGCGGAACGGAGTGAAATGGAATGGAGTGGAAGGGAACATATCTTCCATTCCATCATTTGGATATTTTAAGATGGAACAGAATAAAGTTTCCATTCTATAGTTTGGGAAATGAACGGAATGAAATGAGTAATAATTTTTTATTCCTTTTTTACCCTTAATTAAAAAGAAAGATTATTATGTAGAATTAAAATATATAATAAAATTTAATATAGATTTTAATATGATAAAATAAAAAATCAATAATAAAATATTTATAATATTCAATACTAAATTTATAATTTTTTATTTTTAAAGAATCAACTCAATTAAATAAAAAGAAGAAAGAAGAAAAAGTACCGAAAAGAAGTAAAATGTGATCGGCACTATTTCTTATTAGTATCTGATGTTAACAATATTTGTCCACGTCGTCTTTCTTGTAGGAGTCCAGGAGGTCGATTCCATCTTCTCCACCCACTCTTTCCTCGATTCCTTCTTATGGGTCGGTCTCTCTTTGCTTCATCCTCATTGTTAGATTTAAAATTCGAACGATTGGGTGTGTGTGAGAGAAATGGTTCAGGTTTATCTATCGATCCTCTTTGGGGTGGTGGCAGTTGTGGCTGCCAAAGCTCTACGACTACAACTGTGTGGCAAGGTCATCAAACTCGAGGGGTGAATGGGTAATTCGATAATTGAGGTGGATCATTCTATCCTATATCTCCCAAATTGGAGGGGAAAAAAAATAGAGGTAAAAGATGGAATGGGATGGAATACATCCCACCATGTTCCACTCCATTTCAACCATTTTTAAATAATCCAAACAATGGAACCATGCTTCATACCATTCCATTCCATTCCATTCCACCACATTCCATCAATCCAAACATACCCTTAGGATGCATAATCAGTTTTCTTTTAATCTTATTTTTGATAAAAGAATAGAGTTTACTTACGAGTTTTATTCATACTTTTTTGTTCTCGTAAATTTTTATGTTACAAATTTATATATTTTTCTTATAATTTTATTTTCGATAAATCTATAAACTATTGATAAAAAACAAAATCAAATTCTTCAAAATAATTCAAAATTAAATTATGATCAAAACCTGTCACAGCATGGTGAAAACAAGATAGCAAAGATTCTAGTATGACTTTAATATTAATTTGGTCCCTGTAATATAGAGAATTTTTAAATTAGGTCTGTATAAAAAAGTCAAACTTTTTTTGTCTTCCTTTTATTTTATTTTTTTGAATTTAGTCCCTCATTAAACCTACGTGGCTTATACGTCACCTGACAGATACTTATAAAAATATTGTTTTTAACTTAGTCTCTATAAAAAAAACGTTTTAAATGTAGTCTCTCTCCTTCTCCCCCCTTCTCCACCACCACCCCCCCTCCCAAATTAATTATTCCCGCATTCATCACAACCATTATAAACCCCAAGTCACACCAGCAACTGAAAGTGGAGATCCAAAATAGCAATGATATTCATACACGTTAAAAATCAATCCACCCATCCAACACCTCTTATTTCTCTCTATCTCTCTCTAACTATCATATCACATATCACATCATTTTATCACTTTTCTCTCATCTCACTCTATCTCTCTCTAGTGGTATACACCTCAAGGGGTGTCTACCCATCTTTATTGGATCCAAAAATAACAAGCTCAAACTAAAGCAACATTAAACAATCAAAACGAGAAGTGCAAAACTTTTTCATCAAAAAGAACACCAGTTCCATCTCTAAGGACCAAAGGCACCATAATTTTATTTTTGCAAAATTTAGAATCGTTATAACAATAGCCAAAAACCCAACCTTAGAATCACTCATGTTGGTGAAGGGATCGAAGTTGCAAACCCAATAAGCTGAAATTGAATAAGAATCTCGAAGTACAAAAAAGGGGAGAAGGGTTGTTGTATATAGAGAAGGGGTGAGAACCAAAAAGTAGGGTTTTTGGAGACCCTGAAGCAGAAGGAGCAGCAGAAGAAAAAAGATGACTCGTTGTTGTTGTTGCTCTGCGATTTTGTTGTTGTTGTATCTACAATTTCCTTTTGGTGGTGAGGGTGGAGGAGGAGGAGGTGGTGGAGGTGGTGGTGGTGGTGAGGACCGAGGAAAGAGAAGGGTGGAGAAGGGAAAGGGGAGAGAGAGGGTGTAATGCTGACGTGTCAGCTGAGTTAGCGCCAAGTAGGTTTAATGAGTTGATGTCTAGAAGGCCACATAAGCATTTTGTGCCACATAGGAGTGATGACAAGAACTAAAATGTACCACATAAGTGGTCAACTCTGCACAGGGACTAAAATAAAAAAATAAAATAAAACGAGAACGAAAAAAGTTTGACTTTTATTATAGAGACTAAATTCAAAATCAGAAATATTATAGGGACCAAATTAATATTAAAGCCTTCTAGTATCATAAAAAATAAAGTGGACAAAAGAAATGGATATGTCCTGATCACAACTCACAAGGGAGGTGGTCCTCATTATCAGACCAATCCTCCTCGTAGTCCAGAAGGCGCTGGTATCGCTCCGACTGATGCATCTGCTCAACCATGGCATCCTTATCTTGCTGTGTCTGCTGCTCTAATGATGTGGAATGACGTGGATGTGCTCTTATAAGATGAGATACCTGACCTATAATGCAATGACGACCATATAAACTAGAATATAAATCAAAGCTTCAAATCAAAATACAGCCTTACAAGACAAAATATTATGTAATCAAATCTTTTTGCTCAAGCAAACATATGACAATTTCAAAACAAAAGGAAGAATCTATTACACCAGCCCAGTCATAGACTGAATCATGCAAGCAAAGTACAGCAGCTCTTTTAACATTAATTTGTCATTTTCACACATTTCACAGAAATTCAAATAGAGCATCTTTGGATTAAAAGGGAAAAGGATAACAATAAGATACCAATCAAGTAAATAAAATATAGAATCGAGTAACTTAGAGATCTGTTGATAAAGTCCTTTAGTCAAAACAAAGGACTAATAATCCACAACCCTTTAAGAGGGTCACATATACGTCTACACAAAACCATTAACAAAGCCATACTAAACAAGGTCAAAAGCTGTATTCTCCAAAATATAGAAGAAATGCAGTATGCAGATATGTATAGTCTCCAGTCTCCACAAAACCATTCATAATAGAGCATCCACTTAAGTTGAGACTGATAGCTTGCATCCACAATTTGTTTATCTAACCACTGATAAGTATCCACTGATAATTAGTTATAATCAGAGAGGCTTGGGGAAACAGAAACAGAGAAGGAAGCAAAAACCAAACATTTATAAGAATCTCCATTTAAAAAGTTGAGTGCACATTTCACCTCGAGTAATCTATGATGTCAACTTTTGCGGACGGTGAGTTTTGAAGCAAAAAGTCCACTATACCATCAGGTATGGGAGATGATGGTTCCAATCCTGCTTTATATGCTTTTCGTAACTTGGCAGCTTCTTTCCGTGACTTGGCAGCTACTTGCTCTATCTTGGCATCTCTCAAATCCATGGCTAATCCATATCTAATTGGTTTTAGTTTTACTTTCAGTGACTTCAAGTTATGCAAGGAGGGGAGCTTAATCTTCGATAAATCAGGAACTAAGGAGAGAATCTAAGCAATAAGGGATGAGGGTGAATCATGATCAGTTTAATGCAAGTCAATTGATTTTTGACAAAATTTACAAATAAAAAATGATTCTTCAGATAATAGTAAAAATAAATCCACAAGAAATGCCTAGTAAAGGTACCTGAAGAGTACTTGCAGTGACTGTCAATGATTTTATATTAGCAAGATCTCGCAGCCAGCTGAGTATAACCAAAGGAGGCTTCATGTAATTTGTCCAAAATTCTGCATCAATGTTAACTAGTTCAACAGAAGAAAGATTGTTCCCACAGAGTTTCTGATGAGGAACACCGTTAAAAGCAAAGCTACAAAGACTTGGAGCAGATAGCTCGATTTTGGAAAAGTCAAAAGCGTGATGAGACTGCATTGTTAAATTGACAAGCGTCCTACTTGATATGCAGAGGGTTTGAGTATCCCTCACGGAACAATAGTGAAGGGTCAAAGTATTCAACATATCAAAGGTCGAAAAGGGCTCCGCGCGGCCATTGTCACTAGCACAAAAGTCAAAACTCCCTAGATGCAAGCGGGTTAACGCTGGCAAATTCAGAGATTTTGGAAATAATGTTTTCTCAAAACTACAAGAATGAACACTTTTCGGGGTAACATAAAGCTCAAGAGATGTCAAAGTCTGAGATGAAGAGAAGCAAGGCAGAATGTGTGCAATGTCACATTCAATAGAGAGTCCTAATCGCTGGACATTGTGTGAGATGACAAAGTTTACTATCCTTTTGAGGAGGTGAGGCTCAACACTACCAGTACGCTTAAAATCAAGACCCTGTAGTGCAATTGACCCATCACGATGAGACAAGATCCTGGACACGAATTTGGAAAATCTCTTGAGAGTTGAAAAGTCTGAGTAATGCAATATAAGGGTGGGAATACGTTTCCAGATATGCTTCCATCTTGTGGACAAAACACAAGTTTGAACGGCGTATTTGGCATTCAAAAACGACAAAACGTGAAGGAGAACGCAATCGGGTAAGTCACTGAGCATGTCTTTGTTCTCTTCAATTTCAGTCTCGTCATTCCTTCCTCTCTTAACCTTCTGAGAAATCATAATCTCATCCGCTGAATTAGACATTCGGATGAATACCTAAGCACAAAAAGGAACAAATAAGTGGAATGAATTTCTGCGATATAACTGAACACGCACTTGAGTGGCAGAGAGAATCATTTGAACAATTCTACGGAGAGTTTTCAAAATCTTGTTCGATTGCAATGAAGGAAAAAAAAATGGGGAAAAACCTAGAAAGTGGATTGAAGTGAAAGGAAGAATCACAAATGAGGAAAAGTGGAAAGTAAAATTCATTGGAGGAATGAGAAATAATAATACCTGGCGATTGAGTTGTTGAGACTTGTTGTGATGATTTACACATCGGAGTGAAAACCCAGCTTTGTTTGCAGCGGTGGAATACTGGAGCGCTGTGGTGAGAAGCAAGTTAGCAACAGTTACCTTCACGTTTTCTCGGGTTCATATTTATTTTGCGCGGCGGGAAAATGCTGTGCGAGCGAGTGTGCAAATGCGATTTTCGTCCCGCGTGATTTACGATTTTAATATCTGTTCGCAAAGTTTAACCTTTTAAATATTTTGCTTGATTTCGAATGAATCAGACTCGAAATGGTTTCTAAACATATAGAAATATGAATTGAATTATTGGTCCATTACTTTATTTGGACTCGAAGATCAAGTATATTCGTTTGTTTACATTGAGTTTAATTAAATAAACAAGGGTCATGCTACCGTGAAATTGTTTCTAAGTGATGTATGGGTGGGTATGGTTTTGGAATAGTTTTTAATAGTTTTATAGCCTTTAGATTTAGTGATAGGAAAACCAATGATCAAGGTCTGTTGATGAAAAATAGAGAATACCAACACTTACCCACACACAATTCTTACCCCTCTCCCCCCCCCTTCTTCTTCCATTCTTCGCTAATGCAGTAATGAGAATCACCTTCGCAGGTCACTCTCTTTCCCTCTCTCAAACCTCTCATTCTACCACCATCGTTTTTTGTTTTTTATTTTTTAATTATTGGATTTTTTTTTTAAATTTAGAGTTAAGGCTAGGGATTTGACGCGAATATTGGAAGGGAACAGGGTAATGTTTAGAGCTTCTCCGGCATTGGGAGCATCCTCGTTACCGTTGTCGACTTCGAGGCAATACGGATTCCCGTCGGCGTCAACGGCGGTGCCAGCTTGCCGAACGCCCTGAGCTGTTGGTTATGTAACCGGGAGGTGACGCTCGAGCTGCTAGACGGCGACCAGGGGCGGAGAGGTCGAATCCATCATCTTCCAGCACACTACTATCTCTGGTACTCTTCCTCGCGGCCACAACGGAGAAAGCCACACCAAAAGAAAAACACAGACAAAGATAGAAAAATGCAATCTTTGTTGCTGCTGCTGATTCAAGCAGTACAAATGGAGCAGCAGTGATAAAAATAGGGGTTATATGGAGAAAGGAGGGTTCTTTGAGGCTTTGTCTGTGGAGGGATTGGTTCGGGTATACACGGTAGAGAGGTTCATTGCTACTTGCTCAGAAATGGGATGATGGAGTGTGATGTTGTGATGAGTCACTCGCTTTTGAATTGATTGCGATGGCACAAGGGAAGGGTGCATGAGAGAGTGAGAAGGGGGTAGGGATTGTGTGGGGAAATACTCACTTGTTCTCATTTTTTTTGCTAACTCATCTAAGTCCTTGATTAAATCTAACAGTTATAAAAACTATAAAAAAATCTATGAAAAACAATTTTACCCATGCACCACTTGAAAACAATTCCACCCTAGCATGACCCAACAATTTTAATATTTGCTTATAAGTTATTATACTCATGTTCTTTTTTATTTAGTAAATTTGTTGTGTGAAATTTTAACTAAACAAATTAGTAAAGTTTTTTATAAAAAAATTACATGAAAGAGCTTTTAAAAAATAAAAATACCGTTGTCAAAAAAAAATAATACTGAAATTAATTTTAAGTTATGTGAAAATTTATTATTTAAATGATTCATTATCATTATTAATCTTCTATGTTTGAAAAAGACTACAAGACTTCTTAAAATAATGCCATGTGTAGCACATTTATATATATATACTGTTAAAAATTATATTTTCTAATGTGTAATTTTATTTTATCTTTCAGTTCAAAAAAAATTTTATTTTATCTTTTAAAATTCATATGATATTATTCAATTGAATAAGCTAAAGATTCTGTTTGGATACAAAAGCTCCAGCTTTTGACTTATGGAGAAGTTAGTCTTATTTAACATTTTAATTTTCTCATATATCCAAAAGATAAAAAGCTGTTAAATGGTAATATAGGTGCTTCTAGAAAAGTTAAAAAAGATAGTTTTTGAAAAATGTGAAAAGCAAAAGTTAATTTCAACTTATGTGAGAAGTTGTTAGTTAAAAAACATATGCTGAAGTGCTTATGGATAAGTTTATCCAAACTGGACCAAAGTCACGTGGTTAGTTTTGGACCAACTTTTGTGAGCATAAAAGCTAATTCAAAGTTAAAATTAGAAATAAAACTTTTCAAAGTTAAAACTAATCCATATACTCACCATATCACTATCGAGAACATTGCAAATAACGAAAGTAAACAAGATACTATGTTCATGCAAAAGCAACGACTAAGATGAAGCAGCATATTTGCTGACCAAAAAAAAAAAGATGAAGCAGCATATTTGTCACAAAATCTTCTTCTTAATCTCACTACAAGCACAAAAAATGATGGTTTTCTAGGATTACTGAAACCTACAAAAGTAGTGTCTACACATGTATATCAAAACATGTCTACACCACCCTACTTAAATCCTGTGTTAGATTTTAATTTTCATGTGTTAACGATGATTTTTTGCAACAAATAAAATTCAAAAGAGCAATTTAGGACTCAAGATAAATTCTTGCAACTTGAACACCAAAGAAGATCTTCTATTTTTGCGTGTATATATAGATTCCTTTCCCTCTTTATTTTGCATTTGCTTCCCGCAAAAAAACTATAAGATTATTACTTTATATGATGTAAACGCACACACAAATAACATTCCACACTCTGGTATGATCAGGTAAAATAAACGGGTCATGTGATTGACCACATGCTTGTTAAATCATACAGCAAGTTTCAGTATAGTCAGCAAAACTGATATTTTTTCAGTCACTTATCTGATATCTAACATCTCAGGCCATAGTTTGTCCTAGAATCCAAAAGAAAGGTTCACAAAGAAAGCATTGTAACTTGTAAGGCTATACCGTCGATGAGCACTCGTGGATGCTGGATTGGCACTTCTCGACCATATCTTCCTTTGATGATGTGTTATCCTACTACAAGCCCAAAAAGTAACACTATCAATTGTCACAGCGAAATCAATGAATTCAAGAATGTTCACAAGAATTAAAACACAGAAACATAAATGGTAATTGAACTTGAAAGATTCAGAAAATGACAGTTTGACAATCGATCACTTTGCACTAAAAGTAGTTCGTTGTCACGTGCATCTGATCAAGATATGATGTGAAAGTTAGCATGTAAATCCTTGGAATGAGTTGTATTATGAAGACGCAACCAAGCAACATGAAATTTGAGGGGGGAAACTCCAGTATTTCCTTTGCCAAAGATCATGAGGTATAGTCCCATTTACCTTATCACCAACAACCTAATAACTAATAACTAATTAAATACATGCAAGTGGATATTTGCACACAAATTCATCTACCTCTGATATTTAGAATTTTCTTTTGACTACCCTGCATGTTTGAACGGCGACAGTCAACCTTAATCTGATCAAATGTTTTCCAAATAGACTCTAGGCAGTAGGCATATTTCAAAAGCATAACACGACTAAAAGGAAACTTAAAAGTAACTAAAATGAACAATACAGTGCCTAAAAGTTATGATTTTATTTAAAAATTGGATTAGAAATTTAGAACAACTTGAAAGCAAAGCAACATACAGCATTGCAACTCCCAATATGTGAACAAAAGCCACTTAAAACTTTGGCTTCTTTGCAGGTTTGCAGTTTACTTTGCTTCCTATTTTCAATCAATGGTCCTTTTCATCAAAGGCGAGTCATAGACTAAGCAAATCAGATAATCAACTATAGCAAATCACATGATCATTGATCAACTATAAAGAATACTATAATGTAGATACTATAATTTAGTTCAGATAAACTTTTCAACAAACACTTATAGTTTTTGAAAAAACCTAAAAAAGACTGCCCACATATGTTCGATTGAACTCTCTGCAATCTACGATTTCAACTTCTGCTGATGGTGAGTTTTGAAGCAAGAAGTCCACTATTCCATCAGGTATGAGTGAAGATGGTTCCAATCCTGCTTTAAATGCTTTTCCTAACTTGGCATCTTCTTTCGGTGACTTGGCAGCTGCTTTCTGTAACTCAGCAGCTCTCAGTATCTTGGATGATCCAAATGAAAGTCGATTCAGTTCTATTTTCAGTGACTTTAAGTCACACAGGGAAGGGAGCTTAACCTTCAATACATCAGGAACTACAGAGAGAATCTAAGCAATGAGGGTGAATTACGATCAGTTTAATGTATGTCAATTGAATTTTGACAAAATTTAGAAATAAAAAAAAAAAACATTTTGAGCATATAGTAAAAATAAAGCCTCAAAACATGCCATGTTAAGTTACCAGAAGAGTACTTGCAGAGACTGTCAATGATTTTATATTAGCAAGCTTTACAAACCAGCTGAGTAGAACCAAAGCAGGCTTCTCAAAATTTAGAAACGTTTCTGCATCGATAATTACTTGTTTGACAGAAGAAAGACTGCTCCCACAGAGTTTCTGACAAGGAGTACCGGTAAGACCAAAGCTACAAAGACTTGGAGCAGATAGCTCGATTTTGGAAAACTTGGAAGAATTGATATGCATAGTTAAATTGACAAGCGTCGCACTTGATATGCAGAGGGTTTGTCCACCCATCACAGTACAACACTGAAGGATCAAAGTATTCAAGCTGTTAAAGGCCGAAAAGGGCTCAGCGCAGCCATTGTCACTCGCGCAAAAGGCAAAATTATTTAGATCCAAACTGGTTAATGCTGGCAAATTCAGAGATTCCGGAAATAATGTTTTCCCAATTTTCCCAATACTGTGACGGCCTTTAGCGTAAACAGAAAGCTTAAGAGATGTCAGAGTCTGAGATGAAAGGAAACAAGGCAGAATGTCTTGAATATCACAGTTGACAGAGATGCTTAATCGCTGGACATTGTGTGAAACAACATACTTTACAACCCTCTTGAGGAGGTAAGGCTCAATACTACCACCACGCGCAAAATCGAGACCCTGCAGTGCAGATGAGCCATCACGAAGAGTCAAAAGCGTAGACACAAATTTGGCAAAAATCTTCACAGTGGAGAAGTCTGAGGAATGCAATGTAAGGGTTGGAATACGCTTCCAGAGGTCCTTCCATCTCGTGGACAAAACGCAAATTCCAACTGCGTATTTGGCGTTCAAAAATGACAAAATGTGAAGAAGAACACAATCGGGTAAATCACTGAGTCTGTCTGTATTCTCTTCATTTTCAGTCTCGTCATGCTTTCCTCTCTTCGTCTTTGGCGGAAGCATTATCTCACCCGCTGAATCAGACATTCAGATAAGTGTACCTAACCAGAAAGAAGAAAAAAAAGGAACAAAAATGGAATGATTTTCTGCAATGTAACAAAACAACTGAACAAGAAGCAATTGAGCAATTCTATTTCTACGACACTCAGCGAAGTCGTGTTGGATTGCAATTGGGAAAAATTGGGGAAAGAAACCCTAGAAAGCAATTGTAAGTATGAGGCAGGACGATAATTTAGGGAAAATTGGAAAATTAAATTCATTCAAGAAATGAGAAAACACCTCGCGATCGAGTTGTGTGGTGACCCCGATCTTCTGTTTGTAGGGATTTTTTTTTTTTGGTTAAATGTTTGTAGGGATGGAATGGAAGTATGGAACGCTGGGGGTAGCAACTGTTACACGCATTCCTGTTTTCGTATTTTTAATTTTGCGCGAGAGGGAAAGTGTGTCATCGATGCACGACTACGAGGGTAAATTTTTTTTTTTTGACGAGAGGGTAAAATAAAATAATTTTTGTATTTTTAATTTTAATTATAGAAATATTTTTAGATTAGAGGAGACATATCCTTATGCAAGACAATGGAGAATCATCAACCTCATTGAAGGTTTATGATGAAATTTATGTGTAGCCTAGCAATAGGAAAATTCAGCATTCGAAACTAAATCACAGCTAGCGTGAGCGAAAAGTTTGTGCAATGTTAGGATTCTCATAAAATTTTAATAGGCCAATATCAATGTTTACTCATTAAAACACATACCAATATCAGTATTTACAAGTTTATAGAATAGAAAACAAAATATTTTCTAATAATAATTCTTATATGCAAATACTATATATTTTTTTTTGAAAACATACGCAAATACTATTTAAAAAATCACAAACTTTCTTAATAATATGAATAGTAAATTCTTATATGCAGAATAAAGCCATAATCTTTCTTAATGATATAAATAGTTTTGCAAAACAAATCATTATATACAGAAATTATTCATAATCTTTCTTAACGATAAGAAAGTCATGCATGCATTCGAATTCCTCCACTAACATCACATTTTAACTACTAATATTTGTCTATATAAAAAAAATTCCACAATGAGAGTTTTTTTTTATTCCTATAAACTCCTAAGACAGGAATATGAAGAATCTCCCCCTACCCCTATTCTAGATGAGCCGATGATGCACAAGACCCCTAGGATTTTGGATGTGTCTCCCCCCTAAAAGATCAGCACTGTCTCCCTATTCTAACTCGAAATAAAATCTATTTTAGTCCCAAGGAGGAAAACGGAATAGGGAAGAAACCAACAACCTCTCTACCTATTTTCTGTAGAATATAAGATGTTTTATTGAAGTATAAAGAGGAATTCGGGAAGGGTTATGGATACTCTATTCTCAAAATGTAAACGAAGAAAGGTGAAAATAAGAAATACAAAGAAATTGAGAAGGCGACTGAGCCCGAGGTGAGAAAAGATGTACAGGGCTGAACGCTAGCTTGTAGTTGCAGTTTCAAGGGTAAGGAAGCTTGCGAAACACAAGGGTCTTCCTACATTATTAATTATCTCTCTCTCATTATTGTTTATTTCATAACGTAAACTATTTTCTCTAGGATATTTTTTTTCTATTTGCCTTCTCATTTATTTTATTGCATTTATTGCCAAATATGCATAATCTGGTTTCTTAAAATAAAATCAAATTCCTTCACATCATATACAAATATAAGCAAGCCAAATAGGGGATGTTACCAAAGAGCATCCACTTGAGACTGGATACAATCGTATTACTAGTATGCATGGACAATTTGTTTCTCTACCCAAGGGAGTCATAATTTATCCACTGATAACTAGTTATAACTTGAGAAACCAAGGGAAACAGAAAAAGAGAAGGAAGCAAAAACCAAAACAATTATACAAATCTCTATTTTTAAAAAGTCAAATGCACATTTCACCTAGAAAAATCTATGATATCAATTTCTGCGGATGGTGAGTTTTGAAGCAAAAAGTCAACTATTCCATTAGGTATTTCATCAGGTAAGGGTGAAGATGATTCCAATCCTGCTCTTAATGCTTTCAGTAACTTGGTAGCTTCTTTCCGTGACTCAGCAGCTGCTTTCCATAACTCGGCAGCTCTATCGCTCATGAATGATCCAAACCAAAGTGGTTTCAGTTCTACTTTCAGTGACTTCAAGTTACACAGGGACAGGAGCTTAACCTTCAATAAATCAGGAACTAAGGAGAGGATCTAAGCAATGAGAGATTCAGGAGAATTAGGATCAGTTAAGTCAATTGATTTTTAACGAAATTTATAAATTAAAAAAAATGCATCTTAAGAAGAAAGTAAAAATAAAGCCTCACAACATGCCAATTAAAGTACCTGAAGAGTACTAGCAGTGACTGTCAATGATTTTATATTACCAAACTCTTGCAGCTAGCTGAGTAGAACCAAAGGAGACTCCGAGTAATTTGACAACATATGTGCATCAATATTTACTTGTTTAACAGAAGAAAGATTGCTCCCATAGAGTTTTTGATAAAGAGTACCAGTAAAAGCAACGGTACAAAGACTTGGAGCAGATAGCTCAATTTTGGAAAATGTGGAACAATTTCTATGCATAGTTAAATTGACAAGGGTTACACTTGATATGCAGAGGGTTTGTGCACCCGTCACGGTACAACAACAACGAAGGATCAAAGTATTCAACCTGTTAAAGGCCGAAAAGGGCTCGATGAGTCCATTGTCACTAGTGCAAAAGGCGAAATACTCTAGATCCAAGCTGGTCAATGCTGGCAAATTCACAGATTTTGGAAATAATGAACTCCCACCCTTTCTAGGGTAAACAGAAAGCTTGAGAGAAGTCAAAGTCTGAGATGAAGAGAAGCAAGGAAGAATTCTTTCAATATCACACACAACGGAGATTCCTAATCGCTGGACATTGTGTGAAACAACATATTTTACAATCCTTTTGACTAGGTAAGGCTCAACAAAACCAGCACGGTAAAAGTCGAGAGTGTGCAGTGTGATTGAGGCATCACGAAGAGTCAAAATCCTAGACACGAATTTGGCAAAATCCACCAAAGTGGAGAAGTCTAGGGAATGCAATATAAGGGTCGGAAGACGTTTCCAGAGATCCTTCCATCTTGTGGACAAAATGCAAGTTCGAATAGCATGTTTTGCGTTCAAAAATGACAAAATTTGAAGGAGAATGCATTCAGGCAAGTCACTGAGCCTATCTTTGTTCTCTTCATTTACACTCTCGCCGTGCCTTCCTCTCTTCATCTTTGGTGGAATCATCATCTCATCCGGTGAATTAGACATTCAGATAAGTACCTAACTAGAAAAGGAGGAAAAAATGCAATGAATCTCTGCAATATAACGGAACACACACTGGAAAGACAAAGAGAAGCAATTCAGCAATTCTATGGCGAGTTTTCAAAACTAAGCAAAGTCATGCTCCATTGCAATGGGAAACGATTGTGAAAAGTAAAGCTACAAAGTATTTGTAAGTATCAGGCAGGATAATAATTTAGAGAAACTGGAAAATGAAATTCATTTGGGAAATGAGAAATACCTTGCAATGGGATGATAGTACTAAAGAAAATGGACAGCAATAATTACATTCACGTTTTCATAATAACAAATGAACTCTAATTATCAAAGTCTGACCAGTTGAGTTAGTATAGCATTAATAATAATAATAATAATAATAATAATAATCTATTTGTTTCTAATAATCAAATCTCAAAAACTCACACTACGCACTCATTAACAATGTGATAATAGTTAAGTATTGAGTGTGCTCTAAAATAGCAGGCAATGAACTAACGAAAATTAATCCACAAAAGCCCTTGTTAAAGGGATTTTTTTTTTCAGTCAGCAGCTGTGATATCTTACATGTCGTATTTATTTTAATTTAATAAACAGGAATCAATTTTTAAACAAACAAACAGAGCTTACCTGTATGCAGATTGTAACATCTCGGCTACCGTTCGGATTGACGACTGTCCCCATACACCAACACGGGTCTTTTCAGCATGCTTTGTCCTCACTCACATGCTTCCCAGGAGGTCACCCATCCCAAAATCGCTCCAAGTCAAGCACGCTTAACTATGGAGTTCTTAAGTGATAGGCTACCGAAAAGAAGATGCATCTTGTTGGTATAGGTAGTACCAATCAATTCTATTAAGCTGTCCTCAACTGTACAGTCCCATACCTGCACAGTCTTGGAATTCCTCTCATTCGGGTATGATTTCGGTTCATTCATGTACCCCTTCGCCTAGAAGTCTTGCCAGGAGCCGCTCCTTGTCCGTGCCTCCCTGCACCGGCGATCACTCCCTGCCCTCGTCGGCCTCAGGATGTCACACAGATGATGAGAAGAAGAGCCGATTATGGCAGAAGACTCACAGGAACACGTTGTGAGTGTGACAAAGGGGAAGAAAAGATAGGGACTTGTAGGATTCCAACGGTGGGATTAAAAAAAAAAGACAAAACTTAGGTACAGTTCGACACCTACTGGCTACTATTCGTACTGTTAGACTATTATTAAAATATAACAGTTCCAATTCCATTAACCCACTCCACTAAACTATGGGGCTGTGCCCCTTACCAATCACCAAAAAAAAAACTCCACTAAACTATTCTATTTCTACTCCTTTGCCTCCTCATCTCACCGTTTCGGCGTTTCGTAACCAATCATCCTATGCTAACCAAAGCCAAAATGTATGGACATTTGTGTCCGTCCTGGTCCTTGGATTGGCGAGGAAGAAGATGGAGCATGGTTGGCGAGGAAGAGGAAGAAAGAGCTTTTGCGACCTCCCTGTGGGAAAGAACACATGTTATTATATTTTAATAGGCCAATAGTAAAACCACTGAGTAAACAACCACTTTTGTCGTGTCAGGCGGTGTCACTTTAGTTTCTTATAGATATAAAATTAAAAAAGTCATCAATTGTCTGTCGTTAGATACTTTGGTTCCTAAATTTTAGTTTCTAAAAAATTACTCTATCCATATCAAAATAATTGTTTTTAAGATTTTTTTACATAAATTATGAAATACAATAAATGAATGAGTAAAAGTAATAACTAAATTAATCTTATTATTTATATTGCTAAAAAATCAATACAACACTCTAAAAGCATTATTTAAGATAAAATTAGAAAAAAATAATGAATGCGTCATTGAAAAAATAAAACAAAAATTATTTTGGGACAGTTTTTACATTATTGCATCTATTACCCAATATGCATAATCTGATTTCTTAAGATAAAATCAGATTCCGTCACTTAAGCATCCACTTAAGTTTTTTTTTTTGGTGAGTGAGCATCCACTCAAGTTGAGACTGGATACAATTGAATTACTAGTATGCATGGACAATTTGTTTCTCTACCCAAGGGAGTCATAATTTATCCACTGATAACTAGTTATAACCTGAGAAACCAAGGGAAACAGAAACAGAGAAGAAAGCAAAGTTGAGTGCACATTTTCACCTAGAGCAATCTATGATATCAATTTCTGCGGATGGTGAGTTTTGAAGCAAAAAGTCAACTATTTCATCAGGTATTCCATTAGGTAAGGGTGAAGATCGTTCCAATCTTGCTCTAAATGCTTCTTCTAACTTGGCAGCTTCTTTCCGTAACTTCGCATCTGCTTTCTGTTACTCGACAACTATCAGTTTAATGGTTAAATTATATGAAAGTGGTTCTAGTTTTACTTTCAGTGACTTCAAGTTACACAGGGACAGGAGCTTAACCTTGAATAAATCAGGAACTAAGGAGAGAACCTAAGCAATGAGGGACTAGGGAGAATTAGGATCACTTTAATGCATTAAGAAATAAAAATGGCATCTTAAGCAGAAAATAAAAATAAAGCCTCAAAACAGGCCAAGTTAAAGTACCTGAAGAGTACTTGCGGTGATTGTCAATGATTTTATATTACCAAGCTCTTGCAGCCAGCTGAGTAGAACCAAAGGAGGCTCCAGGTAATTTGACAACATATAGGCATCAATATTTACTTGTTTAACAGAAGAAAGATTGCTCCCACAGAGTCTCTGATAAGGTGTACCAGTAAATGCAAGGGTACAAAGACTTGGAGTGGATAGCTCGAATTTGTAAAAGTCAAAAGAATCATTATGCAAAGTTAAATTGACAAGCGTCATATTTAATATGCAGAGGATTTGTGTATCCCTCACGGTACAATTATGAAGGATCAAACTATTCAACCTGTTAAAAGCCGAAAAGGGCTCGGCACGGCCATTGTCAACAGTGCAAAAAGCAAAATTCCCTAGATGCAAGCTGGTTAATGCAGGCAAGTTCAGAGATTTTGGAAATAATGTTCTCCCATGCTCTCTAGGGTAAACATAAAGCTTAAGGGAAGTCAAAGTCTGAGATGAAGAGAAGCAAGGAAGAATGCGTTCAATATCAATGGACAGAGATTCCTAGTCGCCGGACATTGTGTGAAACAACATATTTTACAATCCTTTTGAGTAGGTGAGCCTCAACCAAACAATGATGGCGAAAGTCGAATGTGTGCAGTGCGATTGAGTCATCACGAAGAGTCAAAAGCCTAGACACGAATTTGGCAAAAATCTTGAAAGTTGAAAAGTCTGAGGAATGCAATATAAGGGTGGGAATACGTTTCCAGAGATCCTTCTATCTTGTGGACAAAATGCAAGTTCGAATAGCATCTTTGGCGTTCAAAAATGACAAAATGTGAAGGAGAATGCAATCAGACAAGTCACTGAGCCTATCTTTGTTCTCTTTATTTTCACTCTCATCACACCTTCCTCTCTTCGTCTTCGGTGGAATCATTATCTCATCTGCTGAATTAGACATTCAGATAAGTACCTAGCCAGAAAAGGAAGAAAAAATTTGAACGAATTTCTGCAATATAACGGAACACACACTGGAAGTACTGGTCATTTTTGCTGCATGCTGTCTTTTGTAATTGTTTGTTAAAGCGGCTCTGTGATATATAGATCATTTAAAGAGATACAAATTCAGCAGGTTCACCGGTCACATAAACATATCATATCATAAGAGGAAAATGTTTGTAATATTTGGGAGGTGAATTCTAGTATGGGACAACATAGAACTGTCCCACCAATGAGAAATTTGAATGTTGTAACTTGCTATAGACAGTAGTCCCGGTTTCTTATAATTATACTATCCTCCCCCAACAAAATTTAATAACGTATAAACCAGACCACTTCTATTAGACTATGGTATTGTTACCATAGTCTGCATAAATTTTGATGGGACTGCCAGCTCCACTACGACTACTGTACACCCCCACAAGTAACAACCAAACCACCCCTCCCCCTCCCCACAAGACCATTGGACAGGTTCGCGGTCAACTATATGCACCTGGTCAAAGTGACATTGACTGTGACTACAAGTTGCTCACTTGTAGCTACGGTTCCACATATGGGCAAAGTGTTTGACTTCTACCGGCGGTTACTATCTGTCACTATAAAACCTATCAATATTTACTAAGTTGAATTTTTTTAATTGTAATCATTGCTGTGAATCCTAATAATAAGTTTTGTATTATACTTTTAACATAACTTGAATCATTAGCATTTGTAAGATATATTTTCGAAACGTAAAATATAACTAATAGTAAAATCAAATAAACATATTATTTTTTTCAAATTACCAAGAGTCTACTTACCAAAAGAGAAAAAGAATTGCATGTACGTACAAAGCAAGTTAGATTAGAGAGTTGTCAATCAGATAAAACTCATGCTGAATTAAACAGAACAAGAATCAAAGACTTCTCAATCAAGACAAGTAAAAGACTAATTTATGATAATATCTCAATAACAAACAATCAGGATGGAAATTTACTACCTAATACAAACAATCAAGGAGGTGAATGACTTACAGTACTGCTATCTCAGATTACAGAAGTTGTGAGACCAGCAACTTACCAAGCAAGCAAACTTCATGCAGAGATTCTTAAATCCAGCAAACTTGAAGATTCAGAGAGCTTGTGCCTTGTATACCTTGCATTCATATCAGCCCATACAGAAGATAGTTTTGAGTATGCCACTGAATCATGTGAATTTGCAATACAATCTGATTGATCAAATAAAACAGTTGCAATTGAAAGGGCTAGCAATGGTCTTGATAGAACCTAACAGAAAAGAGATTTATTAGTAGGAATGGATCTTGGCATCCAGTAAGCATAAAGAAAATATTAAGTGATAAATCAAATTAAGTTTATGCATACCAACATAATGTTATTGTCAAAAGCCATGCATATGATAATTATGTGAGTCCAATAGTTTCAACTAGTTATATCCATAACCATCTATCTAGGGTAGCATATACTCCCAAGACAACATCTAGTTAACCTAGGATGATCTTAAGGAGACTTGAAAGAGTTAGAAAAGTGTTGTCAACATTTTTCTTTATGTTTTGATCTGTAGAAAGTATTAAGCTGATTCGATGTTGCTCATCATTTCTGTTTATAATCTTGCTTAATTCTTTGCCATATTAGAAGTCACTCAGGTCTCTGGAAACTTCCTATCATTGGAAAATATTGTGTTTCCAGTTCAAATCCTTGAAATGGAAAATATTCTTAAGAAAGTTACGTTTCTTAGGTTTCTCAGAGATGAAAAATTATTTTCTGCCAATATCTGTGACAGCTGATGGATAGGATTTCCCCACTGGTTAACTTTTGCCATTTGAACAGGGTCAAAGAAATACAGTATAAAAAATTACCATCTCATCTTTAGATTTTTCAAAATTTAACTGGAATTCGTATATACTAGGAGTCCCATATGCCATCGTGAATAGTTTGTCAGTTTCACATAGAATTGAGACCCCACAGTAGATGGGAATACAGCAAAAAGAAATGTCACTTCAAAAGACTAATTCATCAAAGTTTAATGAACATTCCCTGTACCTCCACTATAACAATTCATCTAAGTTTATTGAATTACATAATGGGATGTTTTACACTATAGAGAGAAAAGATGCAGATGCAAAAGGAAGCTCAAATCAAGTACTATGCTCTCTATATTATTTGTGAATCTATCACACGAACTATCAACAATCCAGATCAAATCAAACTGCTCACACCCACAGTTTACAATCCACATGAAACATGTGGCCAAACTAGGTAACATCAGACTGACACAATCTCTTCTAAGTTTCAAGTCAGTATTGACATACAGGCAATAACTTATAGCTTAGAAAAAAAATGTGGACACAAAAAAAAATTGAAACAAAGATAATCGCGGATAGCCTGATAACCCGAGTTTCCTCCTAGAAAAATGTTTTTAATTTTAGTCTACATCACATAATGCTCTGGCAGAAAACATAGCACGGAAAGAACGACGGATGGGTGTTGTGGGTACCCATGAATCCAATTATTTAAAATTTAAATTTCCCTCAATCACAACACTTTGAGACGAGGCCTTGGATTGTAAATTTACCACTTTTGCTCCTTGCTCTGAGTTCTTTAATAGCAGTAGAAGATTTGTCTCGGCACATCCATTCCAAACTGGCAAGATTTCTGTGACAAATTTATTAATATGCTTCTTCTTAATACCTTCCTTGACAAGCTCTTCAAATTCGCTGAAATTCCCTCTCATATCTAACAGAACACTGCACAATCCTTGACGACTACAATAATCCAAGATCACATCCAGATTTATTTGATCCACAGACACAGTTTCAATTCCTTGGTGGGCTACTTCTGGAGCTGTTGCTGTTTTATAATCTGTAAAGATTATCACTTTACCAGTAACTTCATTGATGACCAGTGGAATTTGATTTGAAGAACCAGGATCTTTATGAATTATAATCCGAATTGGTTGATTGGCTCCAGGTTCTTGAGAGGAAGGTACTGAGTCTGCTGACGAAGTTTCACGGAATGAGGAAGAAGACATTATTACTGCATCATATTCTTGTAATAGCCTTGAATAGTATCCACCACAGTCTGTAACCCCATTCCCAAGCAAGTCCATCAAGTTCCCGTTGACAGAGAGAGAATATCTGCGATGCAGGAAAATGCTAAGCTATGAAATGTATGTTTTTCTGATAACTAAAAGTGCAGGCAGATCGATAAATCTGAAACCAAACTCCAATTTGCACTCAAAGAACAGCCATGCAGGAATCTTTAGTGAGAAGCAAGTGGGAGTATCAAAGTACAGAGGTAGAATTGAATTACCTCAAAGTAAGCAAAGACTTTCCGGTCAATATGCGATGAATATAGGCCTCATTGAGGCTCTTGCAGAGTTCTTCCTCCACACCAACGACAACTTCAATTCCTGCATCTCTCAATCTATCCACCCCTTTGGAGGCCACAATGGGATTGGGATCCACCATACCAACAACTACTTTTTTAACTTTGGCTCTAACCAAAGCCTCAGTACAAGGCGGAGTCCTCCCAAAATGATTACAAGGTTCCAAGCTCACATAAGCCGTCGCATTCTCCGCCAAATCACCAGCATCTCTCAGAGCAAATACCTGACAATCTCATCAACACATTCAGCAACAAACACAAATTCTATATAAATTCTAAGAAAGAGTAACCAGTTATAGTCAAAACATGTTTCCCGGAATATCAACTAGTCTATCCAACTTCTCATAAAATAAAATAAAAGACGAAGAAAATCCTCTGAATTCAAAATAGGCATATTATAGCAGTTAGAAACACCAGTCCAATTAAGTCTACAGGGAAAACAACAAAAGAACACACATGGTATACACATTTGCATACAATTATCAGTTTTTTTTCTCTCTCTCTCTCTTTAAAATGAAATAATATAGAGAGAAAGGTACCTCGGCATGAGGTTGGCCAGCTTTGGGGTGGAATCCTTGACCAACAACATTGCCATCTTTGACAATAACACATCCGACCAATGGATTGGGGCTGGTAAACCCCACAGCCTTCCTGGCAAGCTCAACACATCTTCTGATGTAAAAAGCATCGTCACTTTCTGCGTTTTTGGCAGCACAGTGGACCCCACGAGAGCTACTCTTCCAGCCACAGCGAGGTGCTGTGTGGAGTGGTTTGGGGAACCCACAAGTGAAACTGGAATTGAGGCCAATTATAGAGGTTGGAGTTGGAGGAAGAGAGGGATTGGGTGAGAATGAATATCTGGGTCTCAGAGGAGGAAGAATGCAATCTAAGCCCAGTGCTTGCATATTGGTGCTGCGACTTGGAAGGTGTTTTCCCTTTTTCTATGAATTCCTGAGAAGTCCAGCGTTACACAAAACTGGGACAGAGCCACCAAAGTTGAAACGGAGACAGACACATCTTTGTGTTGTGTGTGTGGGGGTTTTGACTTTGGATTGGGGTTATTATATATATTATATAAATATAAAAAATATAAACATAAATAAATTATTATATAAATATAAATATTGGTGGCTTCAAGGATGAAGCACCAAGACATGTGGTATACCTAATACCGGTGAGACATCAATTATATATATATTTTTAAAATTACAGAACAGTCCATTTTGTCGAAGCAACTATACATGGCGTGAATCCTTTCACGGACGGCTGACAAGAGGGAGAGGATCTGAAACAATGGCAGGGTTTGGTCTCTACCGCGTCGTCGATGTCTATCTCAATCTCATGGTTTCCGTTATTGGTAATGGTTTCCATTTCTCATTTTCAGAAACGGATTCGAGTTTCAATGATAAAATCGCCGATTTACATGTCCATGGGTTTTGAAACCCTAATCCCAATTTATCCATGAAAGAGAGAAGGGGGGTGGGTCTTTCATGGACTGTGTGAACCCTAAGGCAATGGGACTATGGAAGTGATTTCTGGTACAAGGACATCTTCGTCATCCTCGACGATCTTGAATCCTAACACTCCCAAAGGGCCAAAAGTAGAGATAGAGATGGCAAACCAACGCAAGTGGAGTGGCGCGATGTAAAGGGACGTAATTATAAATTTAAATAATTTATACCATTTAAGATCACATCCATTGATTTTTCAATTATTATATCTAACGGTTTACAATGGTGATTCATCTGTATAGAGTATGTTTTGGTGCTTCATCCTGGAAGCCACCTATATATTTAGTACACCTCAGCTACCTTGTGGCAAGTATCAGGCCTTGTTGCTTATAATGTGATGCTTTCCATACCGAAAAGAATAAATATTTATGACTAGGCTTACAAAGTGGATAAAAAAGTTATAAAATATTTTTTAAATAAATTGAATGAGATTATTTATAAGAAGAAAAGAACATGTTATAATTATTAATTTATGCAGTAGTTACCACTAGAGATTAGCTCAAAATATTTGTGAGACCAAAATAGAAAATAAAAAAATACAGTTAAACCCGTATTATACTGTTACCATATAACATTGTCAGCTACGGAAGTAGTACCCTGTGGCAAACCTAATTGTAATATTAATTGATTGATTCAATTAATTAATTGACTCAAAGGTAGCGTACAAATTTCTAACAAGTTTATTTTAATATAATTTATAACCATGTTTATAGTATACTAGGTTATTAGCGTATGACGATGACAACAATTCTTTTTGGGGCAACGGAATGGCAAAAGATAACATGCATGGAAGAACATAGAGAAGACTGAACACAAGCTAATATTTATTTATATGTACACATGTACAAGAATTTGAAACAAGTCTATTTGTATGACGTATCCAAATGTTACTACCACAAGAGCGCAGCAGCACGAGCCTAAACTTCATCAAATGTGGGAGCTAGCACACTGATTTTCAAATTAGCAGTTCATCCTTTGGGTGGCAGAGCACATCACCAAAGTTTTCATCTCTAAAATTCTGGTAGCAAAGCTTTGATCTCAATGTAACTTATCAAAGTCAGGCCAATCAGACAGAGCATTTTATCAACAAGAGCCCAAACACTCAAGGAAGATCATCAGATAACATATACACAAACAATATGTGGCACTCCTACCAGCATAAATATTGCAGACCAATTATTGTTAGGCCAGAACAGCACTACAGCAGAGCTTCTCCACACTTGCTGCTAATCAGTAATCGCCACTTCATTTGAGTGTTACATTCACTAATAACCCAACTTTCCTAATTGTATTGTATCATTGCTTCTAGATCTGAGTCTCATTAGTACACGAAGAATATCCTACAAAAGGGGCCACTGTCTAAACCCCCAACGTAATGAATCACTTGCTACCTTCTAATCAAAGTTTCTGGGTATGTCAATATCTGTATCTGAAGGATTAGAAAGCTCAACCAGAGGTTCCTGTAGGTCGAATGAGCCTCATGTAAGAAGTTAACAACTCACATGCACCTTATAGAGAATTATAAAACAAGCTACTCAAAATGGACTACCTGCTCATCATCATCTGCTGAAGAATGACCAATTCCCAGTGGAAGAGTGTTTGTCATGTGTTCTGCAGATTCAGGCAATTCCTGAACAAGAAAATTACCCGAAATACCCATTAGACAAGTATCATAAACAACTGATTAGAAGCTTCCATTTTATCAATACCTGAGAAAAAGGTGTCCGAATAGTCCGAATTGGATATAAAAGAATATAGAGTGGAAAATAAATTTAAAACTACCTCATCACTGGGGTTTACAGCATGATTATTAGAACCTTCAGCAGCAATGGACTGGGAAGGATCTTCAGAAATACCCTGAACACACCATAAAATTTTTATGCAAATGGAATAACAACGGCAGTGCTGAGAATGAATTTGCAATATGTGTTAGAATTCTACATGCTCATCTTGGATGACAGGCAATTCCCCTTCAAGAACAGTAGGCTTGACATCAATAGGAGTGTCCTGCAAATTCCATTCAAGTTGATAAGACGTTTTAGGATTGTGCCACAAAGACTTCCAAGTAAGGCTGTTCAAAAACTCATGGTTTGCTTTTCTCCTTATTTGGGTTAGGTTGTTTTGGAATGCTTCTCAAGAAATTGTTTTAGGATAAGGTTAGAAACAATTTCAATTTCAACTCAAATCTTATAGTGAACTACAGTATTTAATAATAAATCTTCCACAAAGAACTACATGAAATTTATTTTCATGTTAATGTACACTGTTTCCATCTGTTTATAACAATCAAAAGCCTAAACTGGTAATTGTTTATTTCTGGCATTTTCACAAAAGTTTAATTGAAAATGTTGATAAAAACCATTTAATTTAGCTACAAATACATTATTTAATATTATTTGTCATACAAATTATAAATACATGTCAGAATATTTTAACTAGTAACTTTAACCAAGATGCCACCTTATTCCATGGGATTTTGACCCGTGATTTATCACATCAATAACTTGACTTTTGACTAAGATATCTTATCCTCCTCTTACCAGTATTCCTTTCCTTTATCTCTATTATCTAATAAATTTTATTTTCCCATCACCAATAAGAGATTATTTTTCCTTTCTTATACAAATGCACTTGATTAAAATATTGCAAATCCGATGATTTAGAATGGATCCATCACCGACAGCCATTTAATTTGTAACTGATTGTTAAAAATATTTGCAAAACTGATCCCACTTAGCATTTACAATTGGCTTCCAATCAGGGAATAAATCTGGAAACACATTAGTCATTACCCACTCCATCTAACATACCAAATCACTTTGCTCCATAGAAAGATTTCTTCCTCCCTTACTGAGATCTCTGAGTGTGCCCTGTCAGAGTTAAGAAGCAGACTCAGGGGAGATGAATATATTTGCAAGGTGCAGACTATGAAAGAGATTAGAATGAAATAAACAAGCATGGTCAACAGGAATCAGGAATACAAAGTAAAGAGGAAACATACAATCTGACCAGCATATCATATAGTCAGAATACAACTGCTAAGGCATAAGGGTATTTACTACTCAAGCCGGTTCCCATACCATTGGGACCATTGTCTTGATCATGAACAATGGAATGGCATCATGAAAAATAATAAATAGCAGTGGTTTAGTAGAAATAGAAACAATAGTAGCACGAGCTAAAGAAATCCAAAACAGTTGCTAATTATCTTTAGGAGAGTATATAAAAGGGAAAAAAATACTGCTCATCAGATTTTGATTATTTTACTTTAAATCTAAATGACCTATCCCAAAGACGTGGTTTTTGGCATAACACAATAGCATCATTTGAACTTTGTAGCTAACTCCACCTAATGGAAAAGGCTTATGTTGTTGTACTTTAAATGAAGTACAGAAGTTGAACCAAGCATTTCATCAAAACCGTACTTACTAGCATAATGACTAACCTTGTTAGCCCACATGAGGCCGCATGCATTACATAAAGTTCTTGGTCCAGCTGGACCGCGACGCATTGCAGGAGTATTTTTTTCACTGACACCACAATGTTGACATCTACGTCTGGAAGACATGAAAAAGCAAGGAGCGTAGATAATGTTTACAGAAATTAGAAAAGAAAACACTCTCTCTCACACACTTTAAAAAAAAAAACACTACATTTGAATCTAAGCGTAAAACTCACACAGATTCAGAATTAGGAGTTCCATCTTGACCAGAACTCTGTGCAGAATCCCAGTTAGATGAACCTGGGCTTTCCTTCAAGGATGCAAACTGCCCATTCTTCCGATGCATCCTAGCAAGAAATAAAAGAACGAAAAAAATAACCAAAAAAGTCATTTGTAAAGAAAGATGAATCAAACTTCAAAAACAATTTGAAATCAAACGAAAACATACAAGGAGCCAATAACAGTATTGGACCTCAAAAAGTCAAAATGGCACTGAATTACTAACTATTAACAACAATGCATTATGCCCCTCCCTCCTTACATCACTAACAGTATGCCTTTTCAGGGAGGGGGAGGGTTCAATGGTGTTAATGCTTAACTACTTACCACTGGAGCATAATTCTAGGGATTTTAATAAACAAGTACTCATTTTCTTGATCTCCTTATGTGTTAAAGCAAATTGCTTTTCCCAACAAACTTTCATGATGGTTTCACAAAGGGGATTAGGAAGCTCTATTAAATTTGTTTATTTCTTCTTATTCTCAAGGAGGATAGAGACCAATATTCTACTTTCTCTAAAATAAAACAAGTGTAATCAACAGTCTTCTCTGGGATATTACTTAGATGCCAACTGCACAAAAGTGGTTAAGAGCTGACATTTTGGCCAAGATACAAAACATATAAATAACTTTAAGAGGTTTACCACAATTATCGAAGAGCATAAACAGTATTTAAGAAAACCAAGTGCTATATTTTATCAAAGCTGAGACAACTACCAGGGTACAAATTGTAGATCCAGAAATAAGTCAATATGAAATTTATTTACCTCTGTGCCACCTCTTTTCTCACGGTGTACCTAATTTTCTTGTCAAAACATCTTTCCTTGCGTTTTTCACGGAACCTGACCAAGGCGGCTATTCTTCGTGAAAGGCTTGAACGCTTCGGAGTATCACCCATGCCCTAGAGATTGCAGTAGCCAATGCACAAATGCAAGCATAAAAATGCAATACAAGTTATAAAACTGTTCTTGTCAATTTAATATCTGCTTTACCCTGTTACTTTGATCACACGGTTGTTCAACTGTAGGCCTGCCTGCCTGCACATTACATCCTCCCAAAAGCAGCAAAACTGCTTGCACCTGCAATGTTAAATTTGATCACCAAGCACTCCTCAACAGCAAAACCCTCAATCACTGTCCTTTTGGAGAGTCAAATATAAAATACTAAGATGATTTTCAGAGTAAAAATTTATCATAAAAAGTCAAAACAGTCAATAAATGCAAAATTAAATTCCACATTAGCATTTGACTTAGTAATTTAAATTACTTCTTCTAAAAATAGTTTAGTATGTATAGAGCATTGAATAACTATTGGTTTTTTCAACCTTTATAGTCTATACCATACTCTTGGAACTTTGCCATATACTGTCAAGGAACTTCACAACATATAACATACTGTAAACAATCCAACTCTGCAGCACTTTTCCAGTTCATATAATACACATGCCATACATATCTTTCTTTTTACTTATGTCAAAAATCAATTTAGGAATAGACAAGCAACCCACATGCCCAGCAGAGTATTATTCATTTGGCATTTGGCATTTGTATTGTGAGTATAATTACCTTCTGAGGCGTGACAGAGGGAAATACGTAAACCTCACCCTCGAAAGAAAGAGTGAGCTCACTGGTACGCGAAGGCATAACAACAGCATCGTGATTCGCACTCGCATGCACTGGATTATCATTTGTCTCCTCCAACTCATCCATAGCGTCATCACCATCGTCGTCGTCGTCGACCGGAATTGCAGGGTCCTCGAACTGCAGAGGTTGTTGTTGTGCCGCCATCAATTTCTTCCACGTGGCTGTCTGTCTACGTTTCGCGAGAGCAGAGAAACCCTAATTCCGAAGCCTGCTCCATCGATCGAACTCGAACACCGTCGATTCCATCGTCGCAGAGAATTCAATTCGGGAGCTCTGAGAAGGAGAGAGAAAACTGAATGAGCGAGTGGATATTCTTTCAGAGCAGAGCAGAGCGTGTTTCCTCGAACGCACTCAAAACGAGAGTGAAATTCTGGTTGACGGCGTCAGCTCAGCGCGTCGTGAATTTTGTTTCACCATTCTGATGTAATAATAAAATATTATTATTATTATTATTATTTATACTATTTATACTAGCAGGTCTATCTGTATTTTTCTATTTTTATATCTCATTATTTTTTATTACAATACTAACCCTCAAGTTTGATTTAACGAGTTAGAGTACATAAAAATGTCCATGGCCATAAGGGTGCACCATCGAGTTTGATTTGTTCAATTAGTTAATTTCCTTTGGACCCATTACATCGATGCATAAGATTGACATGCACAGTTTACACGGGTTAACTGCTAAAGGGGGGAGTAGAATTAGTGAACAGTTATTAGTAGTTTTAGGGATAAAATAGGAAAAAAAATATGTATATCAAAAGAAAATATCTCCTTTATTATGTATAGATTACATGAATAAAACAAGTTTTCCTCCCATGTGAGACGGTGTACGATACTACGTTGTACCGGTGAAGTCAACGGTTCCAGCCCCAAGTCCAGCCACACAGCTTTTTTTAAAAAAACAACAGAACATATTTAAGCTATTTTTTATTACACTTTTTTAATTCTTTACTTAATAACGAATGGATTGAAAAATATATTAAAAGATTTATTATTGGTATTTTGGTAAAAGGGATTATGTTAATAATAACAACACGTTTTCTGACATTTTTTTAATATATATTTTTATTTTTAATGAACTTTCCGTGATTATTACCAAAACTATAAATCCATTTACTTACATAGAATTTAATCAATAGTAAAAAAAATGTGATAAAAATGAGTGAAAAATATTAATATTATATTTTTATTCTTTTTTATATGATTCACGAGAAATTCGTTAAATAGTAAGTAAAATAATAAAAAATTTGTGGGGAAGAGATCACAAGATAATTTATTTTGGCTTAAATTTTTATATTTATTTTTAATAAATATTCACCCAATTACTAAGAGTGTGCTTGAAAAACCATTCACGTGAAATTCTAAAATACTAAAACAGAATTTTCACTAAAACATGTATCCAGTGTTTTGATCAAAGTTTAGTGTTTTTAAATTTTGTGCTAACAGCCTTTTAAATACGCCAGTGGCGAAAAAGTGCTTTGCAGACTGTTAAAACAGAGCAGTGATACTCATATTTCCAAAAATTAATCCATCCATCTAATACCTCTTATTTTTTTCTATATCTCTCTAACTATCACATCATTTTATCACTTTTTTTTCATCCCACTCTATCTCTCTCTAGTCGTATATATCCCAAAAAATGTCTATCCTTCTTTATTCGTTAAAAAAATGTTTTACTTTGGTTTTTCTGGCATTGTGATGATGTAACCAGAGGTAGTCGGTCTGGGCATTATTGGAAGTGGAGGAAATCAACCATTTATAGGTAGATAGTTGGGGGTTGCAATATGGGCCCAGCCGAACGCGTTGGCTTGGATTGATATTTTTTGGCCTTGGCCAGTTTGGGCATGTAAAAAAGGGCCAAAAATGGATTGGCCCGAAAATGGGTCCGCTGGCCCGTTGGCCTTTTTTTGTTTTTTTAAAAATTAAATAATATTTTTTTAATTTTTTATTATTATTTTGACGGGCCAGCCCTGTTTTTGGCCCGTCGGCCCGTCAAAACGGGTTGGCCCATCAGTAGGGGTGAACGAGTCGAGCCGAGCACTTAAAGCTTGAGCTTGGCTTGTAAAAAAAATAGACGACTCAAGCTTGGCTCATTTATTTAAACGAGCTTAAATAAAAGCTTAGGCTTGGGCTTGTTAAAAAAAGTAAAACTTGGGTTTGGCTTGCTAGCTCATTAATAATTTAAATTTTTGCATTTATGACTTTTTTCTTAAATTATTTTTGAACTTTATTGCTTTTAGTATTCCCTATGTCCCATTTTGTTTGTTGTTTAAGCTAAATTTTTTTATCCCATTTTGATTGTCATTTTACAATATCAATGAAGCATTTAACTTTTCCCCCTATTATACCTTAAAGCACTAGGTTTACGTGAGAGAGAGAGAGCGAGGGAATAATTGATTGTCAACTACTATGAGAAAGAGAGAATAACAAAGGACATATCAGAAAAAACAAAAATAATTTTTATGAATTCTAAGCTATTAATTGTATTATTTATTAGTTCTTGCGACACAACCTTAAACAACAAACAAAATGGAATGGAGGGAGTATTTAATAAAGATTAGTGTTCAACATGGGATATATGAAATTCAAAAATTCTAGATTATTACGTTTAGATAATCCAGTAAATAAAAAGTTCATAATTAAACTTCTTGACTACTACAAAGAGAAAAAGATTTTTGTACAAAATGTAGGATCTATACAATTTTAATTTTTGATTATATATATAAATGAGTTATTCACGAGCCCTTAATGTCGAGCCTCTAAGGCTTGAGCTTGGCTCATTTAAATATTCGAGCTCAATCTTGAGCTTGAGCTTGACTTGTTTAATTAAACAAACGAGCTTGAGCGAGCATTTAACGAGTTGAGCCTGAATAGTTCACAAATAACTCGGCTCATTTACAGCCCTACCGCGTAGCCCTCCACAGGACGGGTCGGGACAAGTTTTTGGCCCATTTTCGAATATGGCCGGCCCGGCCCATTTTGGCACCCCTAGTTCGAAGGCTGAATATTTTGACATTGGAATCTGGTTTGTGGGTTCATTCACTTTGATTTTGTTTCTGTCTTTTTCTTGATAGACCAAAAACATTGCAGTTGTTGTTTTGATGTTTTAGTGTGTGTTTGGTTTTGTGGTGGCAAAAATTGATTTTGGCTGAATTGATTTTGTAAAATTGATTTTGGTTAAAAGTGAGTTAAACATAACGTCGTGATTTATGTTCGGATGCATTCACAAAAAAAGTGATTTTTATCAATTCAGATTGTTTGAATAGTTTGAGTCAAAATTATTTTTGGATGTGTAATTACCAAAATAGGTCCTAATATGATATATATAAAACTAGATTTTTTTCATTTTAATTATTAAAATTATTAAATTATTAAATTTCTTAAACTCAAGGATTAATCCTATCCTAATGGATTTTTAGAGTTAAAACGTTTCCTAATTTATAACAGATTTGCAGTTTGTTTTAAAAAATTCATAACTATATAAACTTAAACTTTCATAACTATTACGGGTGACACCGTTTTTATTTTGTCTTAGTACCGGTGGCACCTTTAATTATACAATACAATAGCAGAAAACTAAGAAACAATAAAAATGACCAAAAACTCAAATAAACACATTAGTGGGCAAACCCTAGAAAAACAAATTACTCCCAAATTTGGTGAGTGGTGTGCCGCACCAACAGAAGAAAGGGAGAAGGCTATTTGTTCACAGGGAAGAAAGAGCATCGCACACTGATGAGAGACGTCAGAGGCTGCGCGATGTGGCAAAGGCAGCGAGGATGGAGGTCGTGCCTCGTGAACGACGGCAAACGATGGGGATGTGACGGCTAGTCAACAGTGTCCCACCTTCAAACAGGGTGAAGGGGCAATGGAGGAATACTGAGAAAGACGTATCTGTCAAATTTCAGAATCGATTTGGTATCACCGTAAAAGCTACAAATCTTAGTTTCACCTAGAATTGAGTTTGGATGGCAAAATTGATTCTTCTTTGAACATCCAAACACCTTCACAAAAATATCAAATCACGTATAGCCTATGTGAACGCGCAGTAGAGGGTTTTCAACACAGTTCCAAACATGTACTTGGTAGAAAAGAGAAAAGCTTTTTTTTTTTTTGCATTTATACGGGAAACACATCACGTGGCATCTTATGATTTTAGGTCATGTGAAACAACTGGAATATTTTTTTGATCAATCAGTAAATTGGAATATTAAATAAGCGGAAAAAGTAGAACAATGGATATTTAGAGTATGAGTTATTGTATTAAAGTGAAGTAACAAGAGTATAAATGTAAGAGGATAAATAAATTACCATTTGAACTGGTTGAACCAATCAAAACTTGAGATCATTTTGGTTAGGTCTTCAGTTACATGTCGCATATTATAATTCAATTATGCAGCTAAAAGACATAGGAAAATATCCTCATTTTTTTTTTAATTTCTTCCATTACTAAGCTTTTGAGAAAATAAATAAAATAAAAATAATACACACATAGTAAAGAGTATCATTTATTTCCCCAAAAACATAATAATAATAGAGGAAATGAACAAGATCTTTTCCAAAAGACACAGGATTCATCCAAATTGAATCTGTAGCTCTCTACAGACCAAGTTCTCCCTCCTTTTACTCACATGGTTAACCAGCTTCTTTATTTAAAGGGAATTTCTAATAACACATACATGATTTTCTATATGCACATACATCTCTGCAGAACTATTAGTTCTACGGGTTTATTTTTTTTAACATACATGTCCGTTGAACTATTAGTTCCGTGGGTTATAATTCTCCGCAGTAATAGTTCCGCGGAGAATTACAACCCGCAGAACTAATAGTTCCGCGGATGTGTTGGAAAGAAAAAAAATAAACCCGCGGAACTATTAGTTCCGCAGAGAATTACAATTCGCAGAACTAATAGTTCCACGGACATGTGTGTGTTGGAAAAAAATAAACTCGCGGAACTAGTTTCCGCGCGGATATTTATGTGCATATAGAAAACGATGTATGTGTGATTAGAAATTCCCTTATTTAAATGGGAACATGAAAAATATTCCCCCAGAACTATTGCATACTACTGTTGTGCACATTTTCACATTAATGTCAAACTAAAACCAGCGTCCACTGTCTGAAATCAAGTCATCATTCAAATTCCAGTTTATACATTCAGAGATAAACAGTGAATGCAACCAATCCAAGAGTATATAAATAGACCTCTTGTATTCACGAAAGCTTTGCTATAACTGTACATTCTATCGATCAAACTGAATGGAATTACAATAAACCTACGAATGCCACAGTCAAATGACTGTCATTTTCTGTGACTGGGAAACTCAACGATCGGATACCAAAGCTGTTTTATCATCAACGAGATCGTTATGTGCGGGGAGAGCAGTCCTACAGTTCAAGTCATTCCCCTCACCAACCTGGTCATCAGGTGCAAAAAGCGGAAAAAATGAAGCATTTACTGCCAATACCATTCAGAGCAAACGATAATCCGAATGTAATAAATGACGGCATACCTGCTCAGGTGGCGCAAGAGAGTGTTGTTCATGGTGTCTCTTGGAAAGATCCCTCAAAGTACCCTGCAGAATTTCATTGTCAAAATGTGGGGACTACTGACAACACCACGATTAGGTTTCAGAATTAATGAAATTAGCAAATTTCATATTCACAGTAGGCCAAATTTGAATTTAATGCTCAAAAGAATATAGCTGCACCTCCCTTAATATGCTTTGAAATGGGAGGAAAAGGAAATTAAATTAACATCTGATGACTCTTGGGGAGAAAATAGTTCCTAATAGCATGTTGAAATCAATAAACAGGACATTCCAAGATTTTGATAATCACAAATAGTGTTAGAAAAGATCACACAACTGACAAATATCACAATATTGATTATATGGAAAGGAATGAAAGTATAAGTCTTTCAATGCCTTCCCAAAATGAAACCAACTCTCAGCTAACAACTTACAAATCTGTTTCACATTTCCAATAAAATGAGAGAACAGTTGACTTGATGTAGAGTGAGAGTCCAGTCCTAAGTCCTAACAGCCAGGCTGGGGAGAGACTCTGCTTAAAATTCTGTATCTCATACCCAGCCATATGGGACTCATACTTCTACGTCAATGCTGTTGGTTGGGAAAGAGAGGTTTATCCACACTGCAGGTGGACAAGCCAATCTTTAAAAACAAATTGATGTAAGATATGAGACCTAGGGTTTAACCTGTAGCAGTAGCACTCAAGAGAAATAGAAGAGAATAGCAAGGGAGGTTTAAATTGCAGCCAAAGAGGTGTGTCTAATAGAAGAAAAAGTTTCTTTTTTTCTTTTTCAATTTCAACTGCTCCAGATAGATGGATGTATGTGTGGAAAATAACATAAAAAGATTTCCAACCACAAAACAAATGGAGAAATACTTACCCTGTTTGCCCAAAAAAGCCCACAAGCATTGCAAAGTGACCTTGGACCAGATGGCCCCCTCCGCATCATTGGGGTGGATTTTGAACTTATTCCACAATGCGTACATCTATACAATCGTGCAATTCAAAGAGATGGTAAAACATCAAATGGTATATCTCAACTAAAATGGCACCACCAGAAACCCACAATTAGTCACAAAATCACATGGGACAAAAGAAAGTCCGGCTACAAGATTGCATGGGTAACATGAAGCTTACGAGGTTTCTAATTGAACGGCATCCTGTGCTGACTCTTGATCTGAACAGCTTCCATCTTGTTTCTTAGTTGATGTAAATTGACCCTTATTACGTTGCATCCTACATTTAAAAATAGAAAAGTAAGAAATAGGTATGATGCAAATAAAGTCGAACAGCTAGAATAATGTGCAATGAGAAAAATTGTCAAATGTAGATTAAGTGCAATAGTCCATGAGAAGATCAGACTTCCTCGTTTGATAACATTAAATATGAAATAACAAGTCCCAAAGAAGTTCATCTTGAGAAAAAAATAATTATCAGGAAACACCAAGCCATTTGTCAATACAATGCAAACAACTAGTACATCCCAATATAAAGGAAAGCTAGCAACACTCATAAAAGGTGTGTTGAATAAAGTGTCCAAAAGAGTGTGTTGCTAGCAATTCCCCCAATATATATATCGCCATGGAACCAAATCTCAGTGCAAAATATAGCCTTTCATTCAAGCTGTCAAGCATATATAAATTATTGGATGTATCAAGCATCCAACCTATTGATGGAAGATGCTATTAATAAAGTATGCATTATATTTGAAATGTGTTTGAATTCAATTAAAAATTTGCACATGGGAAGAGGAAGTGAAAACATGGAATGGAAGCAGTAAAGTTAGTTTTGTCTTAACCTTATTATGGTCAATATTTGTCTCACAAAAACAGGAACATAGGAATAAGCAAATAAAGTGGTTAATGACAGAACACAGCTTGGAGTGACTACCCCTAAAAATGCTATAAGTGGCATAGTGGATCGTAGAATGGCCGCTACAGCAAACACATAACTGCAATGAAGAAACCTAAAAAAACTTGTAAAACATGCCTAACTAGTAAACCTAATAGTTTCAAACCTTTATACTAAAACCAGATAAACAATAAATGATGTTTCATTACTCAAAATTGAAGATGCATTTATCGATTATCCTTAGTGAAAAAGTGATAAAAAAACTTAAATACTATAATGGAAGTCTAACAACGCATAATTAAATAAAATAAAAGACACTTATTACTCCAAAAGGAAGGACAGTGATGTCAATTACCAAAAACAAAAAAGTCAGTAACGTAAATAACACATCTTTCTCTCTTTGGTCAGCTGTCTACTTGGAAGATAGAAAAGGGGGAAAAGTTAAGAGGGCAGTGCATGGTGCAAACAGATAGAGTCATGCAAATCAGAGGAAGGAGTGTTGTACGTTTCAGTCAGCAAGAGCATTTTGCAGTACTCTGCCATAACTAAGAAACGCTCCACCACCAGCATTTGGGATCAAAGAGATTTCACTGCATGGTGGGGCAATAATGGCCCCTATTAACTACTTTGGAAACCTATGATGCATAGATACTCCAAAAATAGTGGCATAATCACAAGTGAATGAATTTAATGTTTCTACATATCTGGTTTAAAAATCAATGAAACAAATCCATTCAAACCATCGTCTACATGACGGAACATAATTAAGCAGCGTCAATCTAACACTCAATAAGCATTCAATTAGAAACCCAGCAGTATGCTTACAATCAGATTCAGACCTGAGTGCAACTTCTTGACGCACACTATATCTAACTTTCTTATCAAAGCACCGCTCTTTCCTCTTCTGACGGAACCTATTTAACGAGGCTGCTCGCTGTGGTTGACTACATTTTGCAGGATACTCCGATTCCGATGCATTCTACACCAATACCCAAATAATTTAAAAAATAAAATAAAAAAAATAAACCCACTCGTCAGTTACTTCAGCTTGTGCTTGAATCTCTATAATATCTCTATAATCTCTAATATAATAATAATAATGATACATAATAAATAAATATTATATATTATACCCTCTGATTCTGAGGCGATATCTCCACGCCTTGTGAATTTGAAGATAGTTCACACCCTCCCAACAGTAACAACACCGATTGAACCTGTTAATTGCAGAAGCTAAAGTTTCTTCTTCAATTGCATGAGAGATTTCAAAAGGGAACAAAATAATTAAGAGGGAAAACTAAAAGCGCACCTTATCAGGGGTAACGGAATCGAAGACATAAACTTGGCCACGAAAGGAGAGCGTGAGCTGGCTAGGATCGTCGCAGCGAATGTCAGGGCCTCCACCAGCGCCGGAAACATAGACGTTGTCGTCCACATCTTCGAGTCCTCCGGCGCCGGCGCCGGCGCCACCGTCTTCGTAATG
This sequence comes from Glycyrrhiza uralensis, assembly GCA_030159175.1. Classification (NCBI taxonomy): domain Eukaryota; kingdom Viridiplantae; phylum Streptophyta; class Magnoliopsida; order Fabales; family Fabaceae; genus Glycyrrhiza; species Glycyrrhiza uralensis. Next base: position 48,709,148 of record BRZY01000005.1, read on the forward strand.
AATGTGGTTGTCGCCGTCGTTGTCGTTGATCTGGTTCATAGGGTTGTACATTGTTGGCAGCGGGGTGGAATTCGGGGATTTCGATGCATTACAAGTTGAAACCCTAACCCTATGTAAGAGCTTGATTTGATTAGTTGTGGTAGGTAGAGAGAGAGAAAGAAGTGAGTAAGGAACAAATGTGTGAGAATGTGTTTGCGGGGTGTGAAGCGAGCAATGTCGGAATGATGGGGCGAAACTAACCCTAATAACGGTGTCCCATATACTCTCTTTTGTCCGTCTTCCGTGTTTTTTCCTCTGTCTCGAATTAAATGTTTTTTAAGGCAGATCAAGGGTGTTTGGAAAAATAATTTATTTAAATATTTATGTATAAATTATTTTAATAATCAAAAAAAGAACGTGGTGAAATTGATTTCATATAAATTGTAAGTTGTTTTAATAAACTATCATGTGTAGCTCATGGAGTCCAAAACAGCTTATGAACCAGTCATAAGCTATTTTTATAAGCTCTACCAAACACACTGATAAGAGCTTATGTCAGTAAATAAGCCTAGATAAGCTCTGCATAAGTCAATTCAAATAAGCCCTAATTAAGAAAAAATAATATGAAATAAATGAAAGAGAGTAATAATTTCATCAAATTAACTTTATTATTTATAGAATTTAATTCATTCAATCATATCTCACTATGTAGATATTTGTACAAATATTTTAGAAATTAATATTACGAGATGACACTATAATAAAATGTGATTAGATATCTGTGTAAAATTATTTTACATTGTCAGTACATAGTAATTAAACTCTTATTTATATTGTTCTAAAATCAATCCCACACTCTAAAAACATTTTGAGAGTAAAACTGAAAAAAACTAATGATTCACTAAAAACATAAGACAACATTTTTGAGACAAATTTACTTTAGTAAAAAGACACTTATTTTGATAAGGAGGAAGTAGTATAAAAATTTGGTATACATACTAAGAAATAATTAATAATTAATAAATTTTATACTAAATTATCTTTATTTATAATTTTACAAATTACTTTATTTTTTTAATATTTTCAACTATCAACTATTCTAATTATTACTCTATTCAAAACGTATTATAGGAGTATTTAAAATTTAAATAACTTTTTTGTCAACGAAAATTTAAATAATTTATGTCATTGACATACATATACATGCTTTTGATGGGCCGGTTTGAGTGTCTTTAATGCGTGCAAGGAGTACCAATGTGAATTAATTATGTAAAAATAAAATTTTATTAGTTTATCATTTTAATTAAAACAAAAGGTATAGTTGAAAAAAGTGGTAAATTATATTTTAAAACCATAAAACAGTCAATTTTTTTAAAAAAAACTATAAAACCACCAAACATATAGAACTGCAGAAAGCTGGACGCGGAAAGCAAAATCAAACGGATAGATAATCCCCCGTTGCCGATCTCCCATTCATTAGCATATACACAATCTATTAAAATTGGTCCATTTCTGTGTAAGATACGACACATTGGCGAAGAGAGATTCTTTTGCTGTAAGATAAGGCATTCAAGCCTGTCTGTACAATATATTTGTGTTATGTTACCATAAACACAAAAACAATAGCTCAAAGCTACAATTTTAGTACACAAGAATTCCCAGAAATCCTACTGAAGAATTAACGGATATAATGTACATTTATGAACAAGACCCGAGTCTGTAGCTCCCTGTAATCTAGAACATGGAAAAACTGATTCTGGGAACCTAATTACTGTCTCATGATGTTCAGAAAGTAGGAAGAAAATCCATTCAGTTCTTCTATTCCAGTATGAAAGAAGTCAAAAATATGCTTTTCTATATTCAGGTAAAGCTGGTGGTTCCACGTCTTATCTCTGTATATCCACAGGCCAAGCACTTCATGGGATGATACCCAAAACTCGAAAATGACAAGATCAACATGTAAGAAATTTTATCATAAAACCAATATGTAGTCAGTGGGTACACCTGCAGAAGATAACGAAGGAAAATGTTTAGGAAATTAATTTGCAAAGAAGAAACATCACAGTACCTTTTGGACAGTACTTATCATCACCATATACCGTTGATTATATACATTATACAAAGATTGAGGAATACAGAGGCAATGCATAAATTTGGGGAAGAAAAATTTGCTACTACATGTAGAAATGGAGTTTGACCAGAAGAAAGAACGAGTCCTACTTTGGACTGCAGCTGAAATAAGACAAGTTTAAACTATGATGTCTAGAGAAAGGTAAGGATGTCATAAAGCTCCCGCTATGGCCAAGTTTTGGCGCAAAATGATGTTGAAGAATAATTATTACTAGGCAAGTTCTAAAAGATATAATCAGCATTTTAAGTACTATTGGTGTCGCTCCTGATTTTTCCAGTTTAATTAAACTAATTTGTCTATATTAATTACTCGAGACTAGTTGTTAACATGAAAAATGGTTAATTAAATTAATAACTGGATAATTAAGATAATTTAATTAATAAATGGTTTTTTAGATGGGTAATGTTAAACAGAAATTGAACAATCAAATGTGGTTAACGTTACTACTGGGATCAGTACCAGCAGACCTATCGATTTATAGCAGAACAGTTGTAATCACTAATCACTAATAAAATACCATTGCAAGATAAATTTGATAGAATACCGACTGGCATTCTTAAAAAATGTCTTCCCTCAATGTTGTCACTTTGTGAGCTCTTAAATAATAAGTTGGCTTAAATATGTTCCAGGTCCCTTCCAAATTTGACCGTTTTGGTTTTAGTCCCTGCAAATAAAAGTCAAAGTTTTTTGGTCCTACAATTTTTTTTATTTTAGTCCTTTTAGTGATTTGGGGCTGAGGTGGCATGAACACGTCAGCTCATTAATCAGACGTATCATCTTCAAGTGTCAACTAAGCATGCCACCTAATTTCAAATTTACAGGGACCTGCCACGTCAGCCCCCTCTCTCCCTCCTCCCCCCACCTTCCCCTTCCGACCACCCCCTCCTCCTTCCCCACCTTCTCCCAACGTCCTCCCTCAACCCCCACCCCCACCACCTTCCCCCTCCCTCCTCCTCTCTTATTCTCTGGAACAATACACTGTGAAGATCCAAATCCCAATCTTTACACTTTTGTTGGGAACTTTGAGTATGAACATCAAGTTTATCCTCTCGATCCTGGTCATATTCTCCTCCGAGACTCGAAGCTTAGGAACACTGATTATGTCTATGGGGTGGTCATTTTCACTGGTCACGACAGCAAAGTCATGCAGAATTTCATATAAAAAAAACATGCAATTTTGTTAACTCGAGAAGGATATCCGATTCGTTCTCTCAACACAAGCAACTGTTTGCAACCATTTTCTGGGAACAATGTCACAGAAGAGTGACGAATAGAAGCCCCAAAGAAATTTATATGATTACCAGTCCAGTTATGGGAAATCAAAGATGGAAGTATGATGGGGTTTGCGCTAAACCAAAGGGGAAAAAAAAAGAACGAATTCTCACAGTAAAGGCATCGAAACGCAATAATTTATCAGGGATAAGGTCGCAACATATCAACAGGAAGAAGCCCCAAACTAATTTATGGTATCATCCAAGGAGAATTCAGAATTTACCAATATTAAAAAAAAGAAGTGCATGAACCCGCAAACAATATTGGTATACGATGAAAACCAATATATACTGGGGCCTTTTTGTCGAATTGTAATTACAAAGAGAATTCCCAAATCAATCTTTCAATTGAGGTTCCCAAATCAATATATACTGTGGGTTTTGGTTTTATACGGGAAGGGAAGGGAAAACACGTTTGAAATTGAGAAATGAAAACATGATGGGAAATTGGAATCGGATAGAGGAGGAGAAGAAGGTCGTGAGAAGCTTCAGTCAACAACAAGAATCAACCACAGTAGTACTGGGATTGGGATTTCGAGACAAGTGATGATGAGAGAGCAGAAGGTGGTGGGGGTGGAGGAAGGAGGAAGAAGGTGGTGGGGGTGGGGGTGGGAGGAGAGGAGAGAGAGAAAAGGGAGGAGGAAAGAGAGAGAGGGGGGTGGTGGCGGATGGAGAGAGGAGAGAGAGCAAGTCCCTGCAAATTTGAAATTACGTGGCAGGTCCCTGCAAATTTGAAATTACGTGGCATGCTTAGTTGACACTTAAATATGACACGTCTGATTAATGAGGTGACGTGTCCATGCCATCTCAGTCCCAAATCACTAAAAGGACTAAAAAAAAAAATTTGTAGGACCAAAAAATTGTGACTTTTATTTACAGGGACTAAAATCAAAACGGTCAAATTTGAAAGGACCTGGAACATATTTAAGCCTAATAAGTTTCATACAAAAAAATGTTAAACTAAAGTATGCCTCTTTGTAAAATAGTGCGCAAGAAGTAACAGTGGTACTTTGAATGGCAGCTTGTTACCTTTAAAAGCTTTCCTGAACAATTATATTTACGGATAATTTAAAAAAGTTATCCTCACTTATCATTAGAAAGATCTTGGTAATTTCTATATGTTTCCCTTCATGCATGTTGATCACAGACAAAAATGAACAGCAATGAAGCTTTGCAATTGCAGCAAGGAACAATAGGATAATGGCATTATTAACCCGATAACTGAATAGGAAGTACTTTATAGGAATTATTATACGTATAGATAGAGATACGCAATCTAGCACAAATCCCAGCATTGGAGAAGAATAAAGGAACCCAGTAGTCATAAATGAATGATTACCTGGAACAGTCATCATGGGGCAGCTCTAACAGTTAAAATTCCACATGCATCTCCCGCACGCTATTGTTATCTTTTCTGTTACGTTTTTGATTTTATATTTTTGCTGTGATTCGTTTTCCGAAGCTGAGGATTTTCTATCGAATACACAAGGAGGCTTCCATCTTTTGTGCCGGCTAAGAAGCATTCTTCTGTGGTCACTGCCAAAGATGTTAAAATCTTTCCCACCCCATTATATTTCTTAACAACTTCGAGGGTGTTCATGTAGCGAACGACAATCTGTCCCTGATCACCTGCACCTACCAAAAACTCACCACACTTGCTCAATTGAATAGTATTAAGGCGTCCGTTGGAATCAGAGGCAGTAAGATGTTTTCCATTTATTGAATACAGGTGCAAACTAAGATCATCATCAGCATAAATCACAATCTGACCATGCTGAGAGACAACCAGCTTTGATATAGGACTGCCTGATGGATGCCGCAAGGATCTGACATATCTACCTTCTCGCAGGGTATGGAATACACAAGTTCCATCTTTTGACCCACTAATTATGATATCAAGCTCATGACTAACATATAAGCAAGTTATTATATCATCATGCCCACAAAGGATATGACATGGAGTTTCAATTATGACATAGTTCTTACGGGGTAACTCAGACTGACTGTTGCGAATTCTCTTTTCTGTGGTTTTACCACGAAAAACTTCCCAAACCATTACTGTTGTGTCATAACTTCCAGTTGCAAGGATACTCCCATCAGATGTAACTGCAGCACAGTTACCATTCTTTAGTTAGACACGAACAGAAATTAGAAGGTTGAAAATCACCAATGCAAAATAAGAGGAACAAAATGCTCACCAAAAGCTGTCAAATGACAGTTATGTCTATGAAAAGTTATAGTATTAGTAGCCATATAAAGAAATAAAAACTTTGCCATTCAATTGATTCAACCAACAGCAAAGAAAACAATAGAATAATATGATCATAACGATCATATAAAAAAATATTCATATCTCTTTATTGAGCAGGCAAGATCACAGAAGAAAACAGATATAAGGGTCGTATGCCCCTCTTCAACAATCAAGACAGTACATTCCAGTACATCAAAGGTATATTCATGTTTATCAAACGTACCTGCAACACAGCTCACCACATCTTTATGCTGTCGAATACTCTGCACCATTCTGCCATCGCTTAATGATATGACCTGAAAACTATTTTCCCAATTGCCACATGATATTAAGAAATTCTCGGAGGGCATTTGCATTATTGCAAAGCATTGTTCTCCAAGTTCAACATGTTCAGGCACAGGAATCCCAATTTTACGTGGAGATAGTATGTCAGAACCAACTCCAAAGAAAGGGTCCTGCAGAAGTTAGAGGTTGTTTCATGACTCATGAAATCAAACATAATACTAATCAAAAGTAAAACACAACAACAAATCCAAATGTATTTCAATGTCTGAAAATCAAAGCCTGACCTGGGCACCAGAAAATGTAAAATTTCCACCAGATTGCAGTTGAGTAGTTAACCACATCTTAACAGACAAGTAGAGACCCTCATTCACAAGGATAATATTCGAATCCATCAGACCAACAAACAGTATAGCTGATGAAGAATGACTTGTATTACAAACAATGGAAGTCAAACTGATGGAATCAGGAGCAAAGTACAGAGGATGTGCAATTGGAATAGGCGGCCCTCTTCTTGGGTGTTTCTTACGGAATATCTGAATTGGAGTCTGACCAAAGTTGGCTATTTGGTCTTCTATAGCAGCTCTTTGCAAATCATCATCCATTGTTTCCAGATCAACAGCTCCTTCGTAAGTTAAGTAGTAGAAGATGTTTGCTGCCTGTAATCCAATGTTAAAATTTTAACACCGTAACCTTAACACTTTACAGTTTAGCCAATTCTAATTTGCATGAATTATTGGAAAATAAACATTCTGGATCTTGATGTATACCTCTACAGCAGGTTTGCCACGTTGCTTGTAACCAAATACCAAATCTATCCAGTGATGAAGATTTGAACTAACATATTCACTTTCAAGGGCCTCCCGGTTTCTCCTAATAAATTCTTCGGTTGAACCCTGTGAAAATGATTTAAAACTAAGTCCTTTCCGTTCAGTAAATTGAAATTTGTCAATGAAAGGAGTTTCTGGTTGACATTTTCTACTTCATGTAAATATTTCAAAATTGAAAAGATGTAATTACAAAAGAAATGTGCATTAAACTGAGTTAACAATTGCTGTATCTTGTAGTGTGAGAAGAGAATAAAAGAAAAAGATTAAAACCTTAAGAATCAATAAATTTTTATTGGGTCAATATACAATTTAGTCCCCAAAAGATGTTATTTGTGTTGCTTTAATACTCAAAAAGTTTCTGCTTATACACATTGGTCCCCAAAGAGATTAACTAGTTTGCAGGCAAATGCTAGTTCCAAGACCCACAAACATTAATTCCTACAATTTCCCACGGCTTGGATAATGAAATGCACATTGCTTCACACAGAATTTTTGAGGTGTCCTTGTTTGAAGGAGTTCTTGTAGCTGTTGGTTTACCATATATTATTTTAAGGAAACATTCAGAAGATGTGCATTGTTTTAGGAGTGCATAAAAGATGTGATTCTTTAACTTTTTTGGGAAAAGGATTTCAATAATTCAATAATAATTTAAATGGGCCCGAATTCAAAATCTCTTTTTTGGTAACTTCAAAATTATTATTACCTTTGGAAAGAGTATCAAATGTTAACTCATTATTGGATTATTGGATAGAACAGGATTATTCATCTTACATCTCTGATAAATGCTTGCTGCAGAGAAAGATAACGGAGAGAGTATAGCTCAACACATATAGATTCGTATATTTCTCATTGTGTATAAACACATTCCAACTCAAACAAAATTGTGTGGTAAAAGATCATATAATATATAATATAATAGTCAGAATTATTCGTGTTTGCTACTCCGTTTTGCATATTTGATTTTAGGATATTCACATACCTTTGACCAGGGAGGGAGGCCAACATCCCCAATTGGTTCACCATCCTGTTTAACCCCTAGATGATAAGAGTTTGAATTGACGAGAAACTCAGGCATGTAAAAGAACTCAGGTATTAACTCCTTCACATCACTAGTATTTGTAAGGCAATTTCTGTATGTGCCCTCAATGCTTTGAAACAGGCGGTCAGCATGATCAAATTTACCTCCCTGACAAAAAAAAAAGCATTAGAATAATTAATCATGATGCAATATTTATATAAGTGATGGCAAAAACTTAGCTAAAAACAGAAGAAAAAAATACAAAGGAATTAAAAATACACAGAGAAAGCAAAAAGGTAAGCTCTTTGTCTAGGCATGATTTTAGATCTCAAAACACGGTTTGAGTTAAAGTGAAAAAAAGTTGCTTTTAATTTGGACAAACCATGATTTGCAAACTATAATTTTCCAAACAAGCTATTATTCATAGAGGCTGTAATATCATTTCAAAGACTAGTTCTCCTAAAAGCTTATGGGATCACACAAGTATAGTTTAATATATACCCAAAAAATAACAAACTTTCCTATAAACCGCTGGTTGGTGGAGTACATACAAACACCATGCTTGTAAGTTGGGAATGATAGATATGCATTCACCAGCTCGAGGAGGAGTGTTATGTAATATAATTGGAGATATTTACTTTATATTTGGACGTATTTGATTTGTACAATTTTTATTCCATTGTATTTCCTTAACTTGATGGTAGGTAGTCTACATATATGAATTGAAATCACCCTGTTAGAATATAAGGAAATATATTATACTACCTCTGGTCCTATTTATAAGAAACAAAAAGTGGTTTTTTTTTGTCCTTTTTATAAGAAACAATACTTTGTTTTTAACAAAATTAATTGCTTCTTTCCAATGTTACCCTTATTAATTATCTCACCACTCAATTATACTATGTCACTTTTAGCCATTTAATGCAAGGGTATTTGTGTAAAACAATTTAAAATTATAACATCATTAATGAAAAATAACACATTTCAATGTATTCCTTGGTCTGTATGATTTTAGTACTATGTTTCTTATATATAGGACCGGAGGTAGTAATATCTTGATATTATGTTAGAGTATCCTAGTTTATCCCACAAGATTAGTTACTTATTTTAGAATATCTCAGGGTATCTCTTTAGATTAGTTTCCCTACTATTTAGAGTATCTCTTTAATTAGAATTAGGATTTTTGTATCCCTATAAATAAGGGTTAGTGCTCAGTCGTTTGTATCAAGCTATCAAGTTATCACAAAATATTATCAATCATTCTAAGGTTTATTCCTTCTCTTCTCTTTTTATTTGAAACCCTATAACTTCAACACACCCTTTGGAAACATCTGATTGAAAATAATATTCAGATTCGTTCTTTTCAAGTGTGTCCATCTGTAACAAGCTTAGCAAGCTTTAGCTTGAAAGGGAGTGTTACAATATCTACAAAATATCTTAGAGGAAAAGAATGATGCATGATAAATTATGACAAGCAATGATATCTGGGGATAATTGTGTTACTTATTTTAAGGGATATTATATTTTCAAGAAACCTATCTTATTCTTATGGATTTTTTTTAAAAGTTATTTTCTCTCTTATTTAAGAGTAGCAGTTTGGAACTTAATTCTTAATATAAATAGGAATTATTGCTATGTTGTTTAAATCACATCATTGATCATAATTTACCATATCAATTTAATAATATATTTCGAGTCTATTTTCTATTTTTTCTCCTTCCTTACCTAAACCTTATAATTTCAATGATTAACATTGATAAAATCCATTTATTGAAAAAGGGGGAAGGTGGAAGTGATCCATTCATCGCAAGATGTTAGACTACATCTTCCACAACAATGCAATTTTGTCATGTAAATTGAAGTTGCACAGAGCACAAATTAGGTAATCCTTAAAATATGCGATGAGGCGAGATACCTGCAGATTACGGTGAAGAGAGGTAAAGGGCTCTAATCTAAGAAGGTAATATAGCACAATGCCCATACTTGAGTAGTGAGATCCATAATAGAAACTGCATAAATAGACAAGCACCAGCACATGAGAGTGAGTTGTGAGTGTGTGTGAACTGTGGTGTATCTAGTGAAAGCACAAGAAGTGAAAGGACTAAATCTTGACCATTCATTTATGTTGTAGGGTCAAGTGAGAGTGTGAAAGGAGCTAATCATAACTACACAACCATTTATGGATGAATTAGACTTAAGTATGGTTGCAAAACCAATCATGATCAATTACATGGTTGTATGATCAGGATTAACTCCTCTTGTGCTTTAACCTGATGTGTGTGTATGTGAGAGAGAGAGAGAGATATATAAAGGATCATTGTAAATCCTAAAACAAGGCCTGGTAATTACCTGGGTATATCAGGATCACAGAAGTTACGGTATCTATCTTCAAACACCTAAATGGCAGAAGCATACACAAAGAATGCTATAGTTAAAAAAAAAAAGGAAGAGTGTTCCGATCTATATTTCAAAAACAAGAAATCTAACCTCAAATCGTTTAGTATCAAGCGCTCCAACAGGCTTTGACAGATCTCTAAATGTAGAAGATCTGTTATAATCAAGAACCTCTGATGAGTAATCAGCCAAGACCCAAGGAAAAACAGGATACTGGGTCAAATCATTATAAGATCTTCCAGCAAGTGTGTTGAGAATCATCAAATATTCAAAGTTTGTTATATCCCTTCTCCTCCAGCTCTCTCTGGCCGTTTCTGCCATTTCCTGTGCCACTCGTCGATCAACAAAACTAATAGATCCACTCTTGTCCCTTCCACTTCCTTTGGGAAATAAATATTCATTTCTTGTAGTAACTATCAAATTTCCTATATCTTTTGCATCCTTCTGTGATGCAAAGTTTAGAAATACTGGGGCAACTGAATCACTGAAGAAAATCTCTATTGCAGTATATCTGAGCAAATACCGTGTCCAATGAACAGCCTTTATCTAAAATGATAATCAGACAAAGAATCACACCACAGAAATAAAAAAAACGAAAAAATAAGGTGTCAAACTGTCAATCTGTAAAAAGATAAATGTTAGTAAAGAACATAAACCAGTAAACCAACCTTAGCTATGCTCCACCTTCGATGGCGTTTAACACACCTCATAAGTTTAACAGACCCATTTCCGTTTATTACCTCTACGTTACCGACTGTAAATCCCTTCTGAAGAACCATATCAGTAGCAGGCCACTTCAATGATCTTTGCTTTTGATCAGACTTGGTCAGATCAGAATTAGTTAAGGTATCAAAGTTTTTAAAAACAGATGATCCACCAGTACCTTCCACCAAGAATTGAGCAAAGAAATGCAAAACATTTTTCATGACTGCCAAATGACCAGCTAATTTTCTCTTTGGGGTCACAAGAACACATGGAATTGACACAAGCACCTGAAAATGAAAATTAGACATGATGACAATGGCAGTACAGTTTCATACTCCCTTTAAATACCAAAAGAGATTATTCCTTGATACCACATACCTCACTGGTTTCTGTCTCAGGTGAAGAGGAAGTGTCTCTTCTTTCTTGCACAATATCCTTCCTGTCACTGCTATCCTTTAGTAAGTCGGAAGATTGGCAGTCTGAATGATCAGGGGAAATTGATGTCTTAGGTCCACTTATTTCAGTATTGGTTTCAATGGCATCAGAGGCTCCCTCATCAGTTATTTTTCTTATCCCTTTCAGTAAGAGCTGCTTCATTTGTTCAGGTATATTACCCACAAAACCAGGATTACTTTCATTAACAGGACTAGCAACCCCACTAGCAGTGGCAGAAAGAGGATTACACAGATTTTCATCAAAATGGTAATTTTGCCTTAGTTTTGGCCTCCGTCGCCATGTGTCTTCTGTCTTGTCAAGTTTCCAGTGTGTTACAACACAATTTGGAAATGGGTTAGTAGACCATGGACCTCTTTCATCAATTAATGATCGAAACATGTGTATCCATTTTTCCTGTAAAAGCAACCCTAGTTGTTTATACAATACTAATATTAAATCTAACACCTTTTATAAGAAGAAAAGCAGGGCCAACAGAAAAATATAAATAACAAAACAAGGAAGTTATGCATACAGCAACATTTTGCTGCTCCTCCTCATCTGTAAGCTGGAATTCAGCTCTTCTGCTATCATCCGAAGCAAGAATAGAGTTCAAGCTATTTTGTATCTCATCTTCAAAAGCTTTCTTACTAGTAGATTCTGCAAAGGTGTTTTCATCTATCCTACAATGAAGTTCCTGTATCTGCTGGGTGCGGTCAGTTTTTGAAGTCTTCACATGATTAGCTTCATCACTGACCTGAAAAGTGAAAGAAATCAGTTAAAAAAGCCAAAAACAGAGGTAGACAGAGAATAGCAAGGGTTGAAAAGGAGGAACGCCAAAACAATTTGTCATACAAAAGAATGCATTAACAATAGCAAATTAGGTAATTAATAACAAATTAACAATTTCATAGTTGAAACGCGTCCTTGATCATACATACAGTACAAAAATATTATAGTAGCGAATGAAACAATTAATTTGAACAATCATTTAGATTGACAAGTACGAACACACACTTTATGTGTTCTTTGACAAAAGGTTTTGCAGTAAAACAACTTCATACGGTCACTTTACCTTTCAGTACATGGAATGATTTAAAGTCAACCAGTTATATACAACCAACAGTCATCAAATAACTTCAATCCTGGGTCGGGTTAGCATGGACTGCTATTCACATGTTGATAATTACCAGATAATTTTATTACAAAATCTGTGTTGGAAATTTCATATTGATCAAAATTAATTTTTAATCCATAGATTAGATATGTCTAGAAATTTATCATAGGGCATATTTTTCAAATAATTGGAAATTGCAACCATTTGATCAAATAAAACCGATTCCACTGGAAGCAACAAACTTGTTGCTTTGAAAATAATTACATGGGAACATGTGCTTTTGCCGTTAGAGGGCCACCACAATCTAAAACAAACAGGCCTTTATTCTTGACTAAATTTTCTTAGTAGCATTGGATCCCCCCCCCAACACACACATCTTTTCAACAATATATCTTATTCAGTAAAGCATGAGACATACTGCTGCCAAAACTCGATCCTTTTGAATTAAATTTTGTATGGATCCTGCATCTTTTGAATTGTAGCTAGGATCCATGGTGTCCTCTCGGCTCACAATGCTAGTAGCAAGCATTGATTTTCCAATATTTACAGTTTCACGGATCAAATGTGATAAAAGATGAAAACGAGCACCATCATCCAACATTCCATACTGTGACCTAACAAAAAGCAGTATCCTACAAACATCCAAACATAAAGTTAGTTTGTGATAGGTTAATCTTAACACTTGAGAATTGACTAATAAAAAAAACCCAAAATATAATCCATGATATAACTTATAAATTCAAAAACTTGCTCTTATGTATTTAGTATAAATATTACCAGATGATAAGTTGCAGCCTACTTTTGCTTTGCTCATCATCAGCAGTTAAAAGGCAAGGTAAAAGTGAGGTGAACTGTTGGACACACCGTGACGCCCTTTCTAGAGAAGATTTACACAGATATAGAATAACAAGGTGATAAATAATTCTAGGGCACCTTTCTCCTCGTAAAACCATAGCTTTATCAACATTTTTGTTAGGCTTTGCAGTCAAAGCAGTGCCAATCCCTCCTGATACAACAACTGCAGCCACTTCAGCAGCAGGAATGTTTAATGACTCAACTAAACCACGCGCCCGTTGACCAAGAGATGGTCCTGCGAATGATGATGATTTGGGTAACATGTTGCTGGGTCCTTTGCCATTCATCTTGCCAATAACAACCCACAATTTGTCATATAGATTCCACCACTTCTCTTCAATTGTATCATCATTTGCTATTGGTGGCTTAAAATTCTGTGATTTTCTGAAAGAGCATAGGACCAAATTGTAAATAGTGATATCACAAGCATCAAATAATTATTTGTTTTTCAATGGTGCATGTAGTGGCAGGAGGGGAGAACAGCATTCAGTGTTTTAATACCTAGAGGTTTGCTCATCAGCTTCTCCTATCATCACATCTTTTAAGGCAGAACTGTACTCCTTGTGACATTCCATTTCCAAATCAAGATGAAAATTAGAGTCACTTCCAAGGAGCTGCAAGAAAATAAATTAGCACATCTTCAATAAAAAATATCAATATTGGATGTAATAAGTGCTAAAAACATTAGATATATATAGAGATCAAAACGTTGACATAAGACCTATATATTTCTTAAATACTATTAAAGACACATTACATTGTCCTATTGCAGGCTCAGAGGCCTCATATATATAATGAAGTTTGGAAAAAAGCTTGTTTCTACATTGTTTCTCAGTTGGGAACATTGAGAGTAGGACCCTTCCTTGGACTTGTCCACTGTTAAACATTTTTTTATTGTTCCGCCATAAGGGTTAGGAAGATAATAGAGTGTTATGGGGGCATCTGTACAATGCTGAGTGTCTCAACAAAATTTGAGTATCCTGTTGCACTGATGTCCACCTTTGATTTTTACTATTTTTTTATGAGGATGTCTCATCCTCCGTACATTTAATTTATCCTCTTCACAATATTCAATTGTATAAATAATGAATAATCCACACATTAAAATTGTAGGAAAGCCCAGTACCGGGAGTTCTTTATCAATTTCGGAGATCAGCATCTCATCAATCAATTTCAGAAGGTACAATGTATTATCTCGACAGGGTTGTGAAAGGAAAATATTATCTGTAGCTGACAAATCCACCATATTCTGAATCAAATCCTCATATATGTCACGGAGAAAGAATGAATACGAATTGACACCCTACAAAGAGAAGTTTCAAACAAAATTATCACTTGAATAAAGAATGACATAAGCTGACAATAATAACTAAACTAGAATAACACTCGAAACATTCTTGCATCATTGAAGCGTATAATGTCAAGTAGTAGTTAGATTCCCAACATACTTCCTTGGAGTGCATAAGAAGGAAATTGACTGTCTCTTCCAACTGTTGCCAGCCACCTTTTACAGAATGCAAATAGTGACAGAGAACTAGAGAAAACAAATTTCTCACCAAGAGCAGCTCATCCATCCCATTGTCACCGTGATTAGGTAACTTACTGTTGTCTTTTAACACACCAAGCTTTAGAGAAGATGTTAACCAGGCATTCCACCCATATTCCTATTAACAACATCATCAGTCAAAAATTAACTCATCAAGTCATCAACTGTTAACAAAAAAATGAACTAACAAAAGCCATACCATAAAAGCTTCGATATTTGAAGCATTTGAATCAAGAAGGTCAAGTATATCTCTGAAAATTTTCATTCTTGCAGATGCATACTCACAGCCAGACAGATATCTGAAAATCAGAGTCAACATCTGAGGAAGTAAAAAATGAGTACTGCCCTTGGTTCTCGCTCTCTCGAGGTGGTTGTGTCTTTGTAAAACCTGTAAATCACAATTTGCTTTAGTGCTTGCCAGCAAGTGACCAACAAATAAGCATCATATTGAATAATTTATCAAGTCTTGGCAACTTAATTCACTTGAACCCATTATCAAGCACACAACTGAGGCCTTGCAATGCTGTTCCACAACTCTTGTAAGAATGTTATTGAACTAATAGGGTGGAAAACAAGATCTCCAAGAGAGGGTCCATATGACACATTACCTGTTTGGGGCTAGCACCACCAAGAAGTACATCAAATAAAGTAGCACAGAGATTATCTGTCTGTGGAAAGCTGAAAAGTCTATCAGATATAGCTAAGAAAATTGGTTGCATTCTGAGTTTCCTATGGCTTTCTGAAATAGATCTGGACCTTCCCATTGGGAGATTGAAGAATCTTGACCCCTTCTTCTCAGGTGGTAGACCAACCAACAGCTTCCCAAGGAACTGTAAGCTCAGCAATCGGATAGACTCAGACTCCCTAGTACAAACAAAAAAAACACAAGAAAGCATAAGAACCAGATATGTGCAAACTAATTTTATAGAATTATTTATGTAACCTCCAATCTACATTTTAGTTGAACCTATAATACTCATACATCAATGCTATTTATTATAATTTTTCTACATGGAAAAAGAGATATTTAAGGTAGAAGAGAATAGTACAAAGAAAGAGGACAAGACATCCTGATAGAACTCAAGGAACAAACAAAGAAGAAATTCTATATTAGAAAGCAAGAAAACAGAGCATCAGCTCCTAAGAGAAAAGAGTATTTTCTCTCCCTAACAACAAAACAGTACCCATAACTGACTCACCAATATTTTAGCCCAACTTTGATACCGTTTTTGTTCCCAATCATCTTAGCTTTCATATTGTTATTACATTTTGAGGCACCATCAAAACTCACATCGTCAAAAATCTTCCAATCCCTCAGTCCCACATGCCAATAAGTAGCCAACACCAACTCACCTACTTCTGGACCTCATCTTTTAAACCTGACCACAACATAGGGCTCAGATCCATTGGATCTTACTCAGCTAGTGGAAATGATGACCACTGAATTTTTTTAATTAGGATTTTTAATGAAGTTTTTGTTTGGGTTTATTTATTGCCATTTGTTATTCAGGGATTTTATTATATTTTGGCCAGCTTGAATAGGAATAGCTTATTCGGTCTTCAAAGAGTGATTAAGTTGGAAGAGCACTCTGTCCTATAGGAGTGTTTTAGATTTAAAAGGGGGATACCCTACCAAGAGGAGCACTCTTGGAATTCCCTGCATCACTATCACAACCACAATTTCATGAATAAACAATCTTTATTCGAAGTACCAAGAAGGAGGTGGACCAAAGCAACATAAATTGTTTAAAGAGGAAAAAGGAAACTCCAAGGAGAGAGTTGCTCATAAACATGTGCACTTTAAAGTTGATTTATCAATTATCATTTATTTTTCCATTTTGTTATTTAAACTCATACAAAGAATGCCAGGTGTGACATACCGCTGGAGAAGATTGACAAAAACCTGACAACCACTGATGATATTAACTTGTTCAAGGAAAGAAGCAAGTAAAGATTTCTGGGAAACAGCACGAATAATCATGTGCAAGACATCTTCAATACAGGTCATATCCTGACTTGTCTCAAAAAATGCTATGAGAGCTTTTATGTCTCCAGCAGCAATGTTCTGCCTGCATATCCCCAAAAATTTAGTTGAACAGAGAATGTGTAGAGTAGGAAAAATAAACGATAGTGAATGTTTAGTGTAAGGGGGAAAGATGAGAAAGTAAATGCATGGTTCTAATCGAGCAGAATACCTTACCTGAGACTCATTTCACCAAGACTTAACAAAAGGAGACGGATTTTATGCATTTCATCTTTACTAGGCCTTTCCCCAATAACTTGTTGGCTCACAGGATGTTGAAGAGGGTTACTTCCAATAAATAATCGAGACTTCACATTATCACAATAGAATTGGTGAATTATATCAAGGACACGTGGAAGCCGGCATAGACTCTTCAGTAATCTAGGATCATTGTCAAATTGCTGGATCAGAAACATGTACAGTTCACGTTGCACCTTGTAAACAGTGTAAACCCAGATAAGAGGATTAAGAAATATGCTAGATATAGCCTCTTTCACAAGCACCTCTGCCAGTCCTGAGGAGCATTAAAAGGAAAAATAAAAACATAGTAGTGGCAAAAGAAAATGTCATCAAGTGAAAATTGGATGTTCAATAAATGGGAACAAATTACATACCAGAATTAGAAACGACATTAAAAAGATGCTTCAAAGCAGAAAGAGATTCTAAATTAAGTTGCTGTGGAGGAACTGATTGTAACAAGAATCCCAGGACAGAAAATCCAGACACAATATGCATCTGCTGTTGATTTGCTAAATTCTCATCTAAAAGAGAGGCAATAAGCTCAATAACTTCACTCATCACGCACTCTCTCATTGTCTGTGTCAGTAGTGTCTTTTCAGATTCCCCAACATCTTCATTTTCAAATTTACAACACTGAGTGATAAGAGGGAAAAGCACAGATACACCACCAACACAATATATTATCTGCTGCAGTAAACGTCTTGAACATAACTGAGTCCCACCAATTACAGAAGCTTCAAACGAATTTTTATCTAGTGCATGACTCATTATCGGTGAAACATTAAACAGCATTCTACCAACACTTGCCTGAAAAAAACAATAAACATGCTAGAATCTAGACACAAACGGAATATGGCTAAAAAGTACAACTTTATAAAAAACAAACAAATAATAAATGAATATGCATGTATAAAAAGGGGGGAGTTAAGGACCTGAGCATTGAGTCCAAAGATAATTCTTGATGCAAGACCATCTTTGGCATCAAGAATCCCACTCGGCAGTTTATCACCAGAAAGTGGTAAAGCTTCATTATCAAGGAAAGAGTACATATAACTTGGACCTAGAGAGTAGATACTCTGCACTTGTTCAGAGGAAATGGCATCGTTGAATAAATAAACAGGGCCAATTTGGCCAAAAAATGGGCATGAATCGCGGATGGATTCAAACGTGAGCGAACTGTCTTCATAGTGAGGCATCTTAAGTTTAGCACCAATCGTGCAACTTGTTAATGATTCACTGACTTTTGCATACCTGAATAAACAGCAGGTAAATCAAGTCAAAATGTCACAAGAAGCAATTTAGCAACTGATCACAAAATAAATTCACTGAAATAAAATAAAATTATCACGATGTGAACCTGCATCTTTCAGATGAAACAAGATTCCCATCCAAATAACATCTCAACAAGCTACCACCAGAAAATGCTCTTCCAATGCTATGAGTTATGCAAAGAAAATGCCATCTCCTCCTGACTAAATTAACATGCAGGTCTGCACGCTGTCTCTTCAGGTTGATTGACTTCAAGAGACAGGCAAAATAAAAACACCATAGGCAAAATCAAGTCACTAACAACAGAAACAGAACACATTTAAAGAAAGACCACCTAAAGCAATAAAAAAATCTTATCGAACGAACAATACATAATTTGAACAAAAGAACACTTAAATAATCTGAATGATCGTAATATTATTTTATAACGAATCTATACAACTATACAACTATATATACAAGGGAGACCCATAAAACACAAGTAGCAAATGCGGCCAAACTACTGCATAAGAGAAAGAGGAAGGGTTGTCAAGTCAAATAAGACCAGCATAGAAGACAATGGTCATCTTACTTTTAGTGGATAACTCAACCTCACAAAACCGGATTATAAGGTAAGGGGTGTCCATAATAAGCTATTAAAAGGCACTATCTCTAGTCAATATGGGACTTGGGTATTTCCCAATACACCCCGTCACATCTAGCACTATTGGGCTTGGTGCGTGAGTAATATGGTGGGTGGCCCAATAATGGATCTAGGATAGGCTTTGATACCATCTTAGATTTAGTGGCCTAATTCAACCCCACAAAACTGACTTGTAAGGTGAGGGAGGGGTGCCCATATTTTATAAGCTCTTAAAAGGCACTATTTCTAGTCAATGTGAGACTTGGATTTTTTCCAACAGGTCAACTGCACAGCAGTGTGTGGCTCTCATGCGTGCAATGAACTCGCATTACAACACAGCATGTGGGGGCAAGTGATGAAATCTCTGGCAACGGCACTCAGAGGACAAGTCAGTCAACGGCTTTTTGTGACGAACAAAGGTTTTTCCTTGGACACTTGACAACCAAACATGGTAGGTCAGCGCTGACAGCAGCTCGCTCCGACTAATGAAGAGACAAGGATCAAACCTAAAAGTTGTGATACCAACATGAACAATGTAAATGATTGTATTATTTTACAATGAATCTGTACAACAATATAAACAAGGGAGACATAATTGGAATCCTTTAAGATTAGGAGCAAAATCAATAACAGCTAAACTATCTATAGAAACTATATAAAATAATAAAGGAAAGAATAAATGATAACTATAATTACTATCAACAAGAACAAAATTTTCAAGAGATTTATGTCCAACCTCATAAGTGAGCTTCTCCCTTGCAATTACAGCCAAGGACCCTCTTCCATTTTCTGTAAGAAAGCTGAAAAGACCCATTGTTCCATTTCTAGGGAAGTTCTCAATCCTAAGCCAACAGGAAAAAGAAAAGCCTTTATTGAGAGGCCACTGCAGAGGCGTTTTAAGAACGATACCCTACAAAGATTTGAAAGGAATGAGATAGCAAATCATACACAGTAAGAATGATGCAGTAGTATTGCATTTGGCAATGAAAAATTAGTTCTACAAGAACTACAAGCAGGAAAAGGAAGAAAAAAAAATGTGCACATCCATTAACAATTAACAAAAAGAATGTATCCTACATCCAAGAGTATTTGAAATTTAACTTGAAGCAAATTAAGAACCTTTCAACACTTATTCGGAATGCATGCATAAAAATCAAGATCAATGTGGTAAGGTAGTATTTTTGTCAGTTGTTAATTAAGATTAGGCATAGCCAGTTTCTATTGTATTTCTAATAACTTCAATATAGTGTTGATGCAGATTGCAGTTGTTGCAGTGTGATTAAATTTATTAACAACATTGAACAAATAATATTGAAATTATCTAAATAAATTAAATTATATGATTTATAATAACTTGTAGTATATATTTGTCATTATTAAGTTAGAAAACCAAAATCTAAGATGGTATCAGAGTCTATCCTAGATCCCTTATCGGACCACCCATCATATTATCCACGCACCTCTCATACTCTCTAGTCTCTCCTTCATGATCATGGGCGCTCCCTCGCCTCTCTTTCCTTTCCCTCCTCAACTTCTTGGCTTTACCACAGCAAGCCAACAACCACCTAACATGCTCACCAGCAGCCACAACCACCCACCCATTGGTACCATAGCCAACCATTGTTGATAGCACACACACACTACACAGATCAATCACAAATGTGACAGAGATCCAAAGATCTACAGCCGCCACTAGAGCATAAATTATAAAGGAGACAAGCCTTGACGAGAAATCTCCACTCCAGCAATAATGGTTGGTCATTTGAAACTGTCATGAAGGACAAACTCCACTGTAGTGATGGATGTCGTTTTGTCGTGTTTGTCATGACCGTCACACCGCACCGTCACAGTCGAGTTCTGCAGAAGGCTTTCCTTATTGTCATGACCGCCACCGTCACACCGCATGGTTCAGAGTTTCAGGAAGACAGAGAAGTAAATTCTGTTGAGACATGCACATATTTTGCAGATAGTTGGAGTCTTAAGGGTGGAACATAATGCGAGAAGTATTAAGTAGCAATATCCGCTTTTACAGTTTCTGCAGACATACTAATTAATCTCCATTAAAAACAAAAATGGGAGAAGGGTAGATTCCCTTATCAACTATACAAAGGGATTGGATCCTTAGATTTAGTGGTTCTTAGATTTGTGGCTTAACTCATCCCGACAAAACTGGCTTGTAAGGTGAGGATTGTTCAAGCTTTATATATTGATATATTCTATTTATTTACACCTTATCTCTAGTCGATGTGGGACTTGGGATTTTCCTAATATACCCCACCACCCCCAGCACTATTGCGCTTGGTGCATGGATAATATGATGGGTGGCCCAATAATGTATCTAGCACAAGCTCTGATACCATCTTAGATTTAGTGGTTCTTAGATTTGGACCTAATATTGGCGAACTGTATTGAATCATCTGTTTGGGCCTATTCTGTTTGGGCCCAGTGTGGGCCTGTGTGTGTCAGGCCCACTCACAGCTCCAAAGCTGAAGCTGGTCTTTTGTTAGTTGTTAGGCAGTTAGCATTCTGATAGTTTTCTGTTTCTGTTGCTGTTAACTGTCAGGAACTGTCATAACTGCTGAGTGCAGTTATAACTAACTCCAGATCTATAAATACTTGTAACCTCTTCAGTTTCTCATAATGAACAAATCAGAAATTCAGATACAATGTTTTCTATCAACTTTTCTCTCATTTTCTCTCTCTTTTCTCCTATCTATACTTTCTAAAAGGATAGCTCTTCTGAGCTAACCCTTCTATTTTTATCTAATTGATAGTCTTCTCTGAAATCTTTTCTCACAGGAATTATAAGATACGCCCTGCATTAGCATATATCAAGGATGAGAGAAAAAGTACTGTTGATGCAGAATACTTCAAATAGTAACTAAAGAAGAACCAGGAGTTCTAGAGATATGTTTATAATGGCTTCAAAACTTACAGAATCAATCCCATCGAGATCAAAAAAGGCAGTTGGTCCCTTCTCACGTAGCATTGACAAGAGACTTCTTAACAAAACAGAGCAGTACTGCCTCCTCATCCCAACTTTCTCACTTCGGAGTAAAGCAAAAATTTTGCGAATGTCCTTCCCTGATATGCTATGACCACCAATGGCTTGAATTAACTGGGCAATCTGAAAGATCACACTGTCATTATCTTCCTGAGAAAACCAATTAAGAAGAAAATCAAGCATTCCTGCTCTGACACAAGAAGCTCTATTAGAAATGGAATCTCTTAGCAGTTGCTGAAACACATCTAGCCCATGATGCTGCAACGACGCACTGCTCTGCCCAATCACAAGATAGCAAGCAATAAAACAAATGGCATTATTTTCTCCAAACAAAGTTTAGCAAGTACTAAATAATCAGTAATAAAAAAAATAATTAATGAGGAAAAAGGAAAATGAGTTGCAAACCTTTT
Organism: Glycyrrhiza uralensis; assembly: GCA_030159175.1. Lineage (NCBI taxonomy): Eukaryota > Viridiplantae > Streptophyta > Magnoliopsida > Fabales > Fabaceae > Glycyrrhiza > Glycyrrhiza uralensis. The sequence continues at coordinate 48,731,527 of BRZY01000005.1, forward strand.
GCAGTACAATAAGATATAATATTATTACATCTTCATTCTGAAATCAAAAAAAGAAAAGCAGAAAAAATAAGAAAACGCTGACATGAGATTTATTAAATAAAGATTTAATAGAACTAAATCAACAAGATATAGCATCTGGATGCACCAAATGCAACTTTCTTCAGTTTCTTGCAATAGAAAATGAAACAATGTGAGTTGATCAAACAATGTACTAGGATATCACCTTTATCATAGGACTCATCTTGATATCAAATTTACCATCAACAAGCATATCAAGCAAAGCATCTAAAAGGCTTTCACTTGAATGCCATTGGCAAAAATCCAACAGCAGGCTCTGCAGCGTCTGGTACCCCTTTCCAGCTAGAGCTCTAAACGCAGCCTGCAAGACAATGATACAGTAAAGGAACTTTTGAATTGAAGTGCATTGGTACAACACAAGCAAGTACAGCAACATGATAACTGTATAAAAATCCAACTTAGTATTATAATGCAAAAAGGACTACAGTTAACTTTAAAAGAAAAAAATGCTAATTGTATCATTGATAGGCAACTAGTCTAAACTCAAAGGAAAATGATTCAAGAAACCTAAGTGAGGCCTAAAAGAGCCATAAATATCAATGGACTGAAAGGAATAGCAGACATCAAGATGTTGGCATTCTATTCTACCCATTATATTGTGGACCAAATTTTCTCTTAATGATCTTGTACATAGAGAATAATGAAAGCTCCATAGCCATTTTCCAGCCAACGAAAAAAATTTGGTCACCAAGTTTCCATTTTTTTTTTCTTTTAATTTGAAAAAAGGTTTTTTTAATTTCATAAAAGATTAATTTATTAAAAGAACAAAGAAGATTAAATAACAGAATAGAACAATCATTTGTCCTTATTAGAGATGTAACAAAGTCATTCACGTGCTTTCAAACCTTTAGAGGAATAGGTTATTAACATGGTATCATAGCTCCTTTGACTGAGTAGTCAAGAGTTTGATTCTTGCTCCATTCTTCTAAATAAAAATTGAATTCAGCACATAGTAAAAAAGGGGCAACCGTATAATCCATGCTACAAGTCCAAAGGGCTCTTGCGTGAGGGGGTGTTAGTGTTACAGTAATGAAACATGTACCCAACAACTTAAACTTTAGAAATAGTTAGTTAATAATCCAAAAACAGCCAAAGGAGAACATAAGAAAGAACTTTTGGACCATATACAGAACAGCAGTACAATACATTCATATATGCACTTAATCAAAATAAAACAGGGAAGTAATACCTCCAAGTATTACAGTGCAAGGGAAGAAAAAAGGAGAAAAATTACAAAAGCGATGAAGAAAGACTAGTACCTTTGAGACGTCATTACTTGCAAGCAGACAAGTAAGTGTTTGGAGTACATTTAAAACTAATTTCTCCCCATTTGCCTCCTCTAGATCGCTGTTAAGTAATGATACAACATGCAAAAAGCATTCCCCATCACGAAATAGAGCCTGATAGTACTGAAACAATACAACATCAAAGGCAACCATTCAGTTAAATTGCCAAATGCATGTTAAGACATTTTAGCAAATAGAGTTGAGAAATAAATCAACATTAGAGTTTGGACACATACTGTCTGGTTAGCCTGGAGCATATCTCTCATTCCAACCAACAAATCAATGGACAGATCAACAAAGTTTTTCTCCCGTTCTTTTATTTGAGTGAACATTTCTAAATACTTAGAGCATAACTGCAACTTTGCTCTTTTATCTTCCTCAGATAAGGGTATGATCTGAAAAATAGTAATATCAAATATAGTAACAAAATAAATTACATTTACATTATAATTATTACCTAGAATATGAATTTCACAATTATGTTACAGAACAGCCAAAATCAAGTGAATAAAACAAAATGAATACCTTCATGAGATCAAGTATGTGTCTAAGCACGTCATCTCTCAAACCTTCTATCCAAAATAAATCAAACAAGCAATCAATGCATGTAAAACTATGCAATATCAAACTCCTAGTATCTTCAGCTGACGCTAAAAACTTGGTAAAGAACTCCATGCACATTTTCATGCAACTAAACCAACGTTGTATAGTCTCAGCTGAATTGCATTTTTGTTGATCTTGCACTGATACCAAAACTTCCGTGCCACTATTCACACTGGAGGGATCCAGGGTTTCACATCTTCTAGACTCTTGTGCTTGAACACAAGCAACTTGTAAAACACGAGAAACTGCATTCAAGGTCTTAAAGGAAGCAATAGTTTTCTCAGGGGAGAGCTGCAAAATGCGAACCAAACTCCTCACAAGAACACTAGCAATTTCAGGATTACAAGCAGAATGTTCAAGTGCATCCAGCAGAGCAGACAATTCAGTCTGTAATTAAAACAAGGTAAAAATACTTAGAACATTCTCAAATAATTGACCTCAATTATAAAATGCATGTACCACAAGTATTAAATTCAAAAAAGAAAGCTCAACAAATTAAGATAATGAACAGATACAAATTAACACGGGTGTGCAAAAAGATATGCACACTAATCTTATTTCAGCAAAATAATAATGCATAAAGCCAATTAACAAGACAGGTAATACATAATACATAATTTAAAACAAATACCCAACACGAGTCATATAATAACATCTAGTTTCAAGAATGCAGACTTTGTGTTGCTTAGGAAGATCCTTTCACAAATCAATGCACTTCTGTTCTGTGCAATGAATGATTTCATTATCTATTATGGACAAAAAGTCTACATAACTAAAAAGATTTTTTCACAAATCACTGCTTTCCGCTGAGTAGCTTGACACATGGATTTAACCATATGCCTATATTTTATCTTTCTTTCAATAGACATTAAGTCTGTGTTTCAGCCTCAATTTCACAGAATGAAAGAAATTTTAACAAAATATACATCCTAGAAGGAGAGAGGGAAGAATAGAACCCACCATGTTCTGTGCATTGCCATTAGAAGTTGCAGCAAATTCCACAAATGACATTACTTCCATCTGCAGACAATTAACCCCATTAACTTCTGGTTTATCAGTAGTGATGCTTGAACCAGACAACATTTCAGACTTCTCATTGTATACAAATATCTGTCCAGCAGATTCTTCTGAAGCTAATTCAAAGTAAAAGAAATTTTCTGAAAAGATAAGATCCCATATTCCCTCTTCGCGGAAAATTTCAAGTGCATTGGGAGAAGAGGAAAGAAGATTTCTAAATGCATTGAGAACTGTGTTCTGTAGAATAGTGACAAAGACCCTGCAGAAAATGGGAAGAAAAACAACATACAAAATTAGTTCAATACATGAAGTTTCTACTTCATAACCATAGTGACACAAATAAATCACAATGTTTTTGATAGTTAATTAGAATTTTAAGCAAACATCACAAGTAAAGACATTGCAAGCCATCGATAAAAATCACCTTAAATAGCTTGGCAACTCATTCTGACTTGAGCAAGCTTTTATGCAAGGAAACATTGTAAATAGAACCCGCATGACCCATTTGATTGACAGCTCACAGTATGATGAGGAAACAGGCAATGCAAGTCGACCAGAAGATACTTGGACATTAAGAGATTTTGGGCCTTCAGGAACCAAAAGAAATGAACAGAGACCTCTGCTCAGCATAACAACATAATCATTCCAAAATTGAGAAAAAGAAGCACTGGGTGGAAGGCCAGCAGGAGCCATTGCTGGATCAGGTTTCACATAATTCTCATTTTCTTGAATATCAAGATCAGGCATACCAACAGCCTGCTGTCCAGAGAAATCCTTCCCCTGTCTCAAATCTTGAAGCACAAAAGCCGGCGAACAAAAACTATTTGCAAATTTATGCACCCTACCATTTTCACAAAGAAATTGCAGGTTGTTTATGTTCCCAAAGCTGTATCAATGTCAAGGTCTCAAGCATCAATAACCATAACGTTCAAAAAGAAACCTTTTATAATTGGGCTTAGGGCCTAACTCAACCCCACAAAACTGGTTTGTAAAGTGAGGACTGCTCAAGCCTTATAAAAACTACTTTGGCCATATCTCTAATCGATGTTAGATCTCAACACACCCCCTCACGCACAGGACTATACATTAGGAGTGTGGCCGTGGACAAATGTGGGTAGCCCGACCCAATAACACCCCTCACGCCTAGTTATAGACATCTAAAGCGTGGACAAACACGGGTCACCCAATAAAAAATCTAGGATAGGCTCTGATATCATCTTAGAATTTTGGCTTTAAGGCCTAACTCAACCACACAAAGCTGGCTTTGTAAGGTGAAGACTACCCAACCCTTATAAGGACTACTTTGGCCATATGCATATCTCTAATCGATGAAATCTCAACAAAACCAATTTCCAAAAAACAGCAAAACAAATGCAAAAAGGATGACATCAACATATCTGCCATGGGAATCAAATTCAGAGAGTAGTTAAGAATTAAGATTAAGAATGATAAACAAATACATCTTGTGTGAAAACACGCACTAAATGTTTCGGAACTTTAGAGGGCAACAGTGTTGATGCAATTTTTCTGTTTTATGTTTTTGGTTTTTGATAATTAGCATATAACTATTCACATAAAAGAACTCATCAAAGTAATGCTAAATGGAAAGTGAAAATCTTCCAAAATTCACAACACGAGCAAATTATGAAGGATACACAGCCTCCCTTAAAACTTCCAGAGAAAGAATATGAAGCTGAAAATTTTTTTGCAAAGATTTATCATCCCTGCAAAAAGCAAGCGAACCAATTACTCAGATTGCAAGACAGGCTGTATGACATAATCTTGTAGATATAATCCAAAAATAGTATGCTCTAAGAGAGATAGAAATAACAAAAATACCACATAAATTTTCCTATATGCTTGATACAAACCGAAACCAGTAGAGATAGCATGTGCATGTAAATAGTATTTCTAAAACAAATAACAAACTCAGACTGTGATGCATAAGCTTGGATGCTTCACCAGCATCAAGCTAGTCATTCAGTTATTACCCACACACTCAAACTTTTAAGACTTGCAATAATCCCTTAAGAAGCATATACAACATGCTTAAGAAAACCAGCATATCCTGCCACTAAACCAAACAAAGATTAATCAGCTTGAAATTCATTAACAATACCTAAATCCATGAGTCAAAACAAATTTACTGTATGTTGTAGCATAATTTGATGGAAATCCAAGACCATCCAGCAGCACTTCCAGCCCTCCAATACTTTTAAAATGATTCTGACCCCGGGGATTTGCAGATAAGGCCAAAGAAAGGATTTTCAAGCTCAAGTACTGAAGTGAGTCATCCATCAACAGTTCTTTCAAGCTGAATCTTCTAACAATGCGTAACAGCTCTGTGGCAAATTAAAGTTTGGTGAATACAAAACAAGTCCACCATGTCCTTATCTCTAACATGTACGCACACACAAATATCCTTTGGTGATAACTGATAAATAGACAAAAGGGTAGACAAAACCTAGATCCATCCCTACATTCAGCTACAAAACCGGCTTGTAAGGTGAAGAGTGTCTCTGCTATATAGTTTCTATTTAGACCTTATCTCTAGTCGATGTGGGACTCTAACTTTTCTCCAATACACCCCCTCACGCTCAGGGCTATTGGGCCTGGTGCATGGACAATTAATACGGGTGACAGCCCAACAATGGATTAGGATAGACTTTGATACCATTTTAGAATTTGTGGGTCTAACTCATCCCTACAAAACCAGCTTGTAAGGTGAGGAATGCCCAAGCTTTATAAGCACTACATTAGCCATATCTCTAATCCATATGGGACTCTCGACAAGTTAAAATACAAGGATGGGGAAAAAGGCTTTAATAGCATCTCAAAAAACACTTTGACCTAGAAGTATAAGTTATTTGGAAGAGCCCCAATAATATGCTTTCTCTTTTAGCAACCAATTTTTCTTCACATTCAAGTTGGAAAGAAAACAGTTCCTTGTCCCTTTTTTTTTTTTTGCAATGGCAGGAGCTTTATACATCATGCTGCCATTATCTTTAACATGTCCCCCCACACAAATATCCTTTGGTGGTGAAGGGTGGACAGAAACCTAGATCAATCCCACTTTCAGCTAAAATTTAGTTCAATTACAAGAATGAAAAGAAAGGCTCTAATACCATCCCAAGAAACACTTTAACCCGAAAGTGTAAGTTATTTGGAAGAGCCCCAATAATATGATTTATCTTTTAACAATTAACTTTTCATTCAAGTGGGAGAAAAAATAGGTCCTTGCCCTTCTTTACTTTTCAGTTAATATTAATATTAATATATATATATATAGAAAGAGAGAGAGAGAGAGAGAGTCCATTAGTATTTAAGGTTAAACTACTATATAAGTCCCACTCTGCAGTTTAAATAAATCTCAAAAGCTCCCCTAAGTTTATAAGTTTTTACAATAACCTTATGCTTTTAAAAAAATTCAAATAGACCCCAATAATTTAACTGTTTTCGAACTTCAATTAGGTCCTAACTAACTATGAAATTTTATAAATAAGTCCATAAAACCTGTAACAGTAATAGCCCACTGATGACAGTAAACATATATTAATTTAGTCTGAATGGCTGTCAACGAATATACCTATTTAAAACAAATTTAGAAGTATAGGGACCTAATCAAAGACAACAAAATAATAGGGACCTATTTAAAATTTTGGTTGAAACTACAGCAACCTATAGATTAATTTATTTAACCAACATTTAAAAATATAAATATTGGTTGAACTCATTGTACCCTTCATGTATCTGTATTTACCTAGTGTGCATAGTTTTGCCTAGTTAGAAAATCAATCCGTAAAATCAACAAATGCCTAATAACCTCAAAATATCCAAAAATAGCAGATGCCTACCTTACCTACTAACCAATTTAGACCACCAGCTTCCATCACAGAAACAATTGCTTTCTGACGCCAATGTAACCTTGCTTCAGTAGACAAAATCTTTGAACTATTTGAAGAGCTAATTGCAGCATCAACACGTGAACTATAGCCAACAAGACTGCAGAACAACTCATCCTTTCTGTCTATATTTGAACCTAAATCAATGAAAATATAAAATATTGACACCACATATATAAGAATTTGTTGCAGCAGCTTGATTTTCTCCATAGCAAAGTCAGACAAACTTTCCTCAGCAGAAAGGGCACCACTTATGGTTTTAAGTTGGACCACAGCCCCTGCAACAAATTGAACCCAGAGTAAAAATAGACTTCATTGTTTTGGGCTTATAATGAGCACATATTAGAGAACAACAAAAAACAACTAACCAAAGCACCAAAGTCAATTTTCAAAACATAGGCTTATAACGCATGAAAGAGTGGAAAATAAGATTTGGGAATTTAATCTTATCAAATTTAAGGAAATGATTACATATTTGGTTCATAGAAATATGCCAGTTTGAGCAAAATGTGTAGCAGTACATCTTTTAAAGTGAGAAAACAAATAAAGAACAACAAGCAGCTGTTAAATTATAACAATAGAGCACACAGGTCTAAGCCTTAACATTAACAACCAGGGAAAAAATGCTAAAGGATTATAAAGAAACAACATGCAGAAAGATGAAACTTACACCATTTTCAGCAAAAATGATGACAAAAGTAATCAAAATCAGGAGAGGAAAAAAAATGATTATACCTTTCATTAGTGCTGTAAGTTTTTGAATTCCACCATAGTATCCAAAAACTCTGCAATTATATAATGAACGGACAATAATTTTCAGTGCATCCAAAATTAAAAATCCTTCAGAGGTAATATACAACTTGGTTGCAGCCCCCGACAATTCTGTTGGCGATTGCACCATGCTCGTGTTCACTGAAAAGAACAGGAGACAAGAATTACAGCAAATTACATGTCAGCGGCAGAAGTACCAGTATGAGTAACCAAAATTACCATTTCTTAACATTTGAGAAAACATCTTGTAATCAGAGAAAGGAAGTCTCGGATTCATTTTTAACTTAGTAAATAAAACTTTAAGACTAAATTAAACAGCTGATCCTGATAAAAGAAAACAAATAAGCATGTACCCTCCCTTCTTACATCTGATTCATTTATCTTACATATAGATAGTATAGGCCACAAATAGATTTGCAATGGGTCCTACCCTTCCTTAGACCCCGCCATGGCGGGAGCTTTAAAGCATCGGGTTGCCCTTTATAGACAGTCTAGGCGCAACGTCAAATTTTTATTGCATGTATAGACCCGATTGGACTTCCTTTTAGTAAATGTTACTTAAGAAAGAGGAAGGTGAAGATAATGACGAGGATGGCAATGATATGCATCTTACACTCAGTGACTAGTGAGCTTAACTGTGTGGCCTCGTCAACTAATATCCGAATAACTTCAACAGGATGTCCAGCTGAGCAGCCAATAACCACATCATCAGCAGATGAAGAACTCTCAGCAGAAGCAGGCTCTAATAATATGCCTGAATTTACAGGTTCCCAATCCTTGTAGACAACTACAAATTGCTTGATGAAAACATGAAGCAGCCTCTTTTTCTCCACCTAAAACATTAAGGTCATTTTGTTATATAGGAAAAACTACTAAATAAATAACTAATGTTGTGAGGGGGGAAAATAAAGCATGCATTGAGCATCATTGTCAAATGCAGCAACCCAAAAATTTAGAAAGCATGTTCTTTCACATATAGATAATAGATAGATAGATAGATAGATAGATAAAGCCTGCAGACTGCATATCTTACATGACTTAAATGCATACATAAAATTCTCAATAAATAGCTCAGATAAAGTTTGCCAAGCTTCAGAAAATGAAATGTTTGATACGTAAAAATCTAGTAAGCATAAATCCAATTGTACCTTATCATCAACTTTCTGATATCGCTCCCAAAGAGTATTTACAATTGCCTCATCCCCAACGTCACTGGAAGAAGTCAAAAATCAAATGAAATTTAGCAGAATCAAAATTTATTGTACCAGTATAGTGCTAAGCACCCCAAGCACTTGGAGAACCCTCCCTTGAAAAGCTAGCTATCAAGGGGGGAGAACCAAGCACTTCAGTACTCCACCGAGCATCACATACTACTCAATGTGGAACTTAGCCCTTAGGCACCCCATAATACCCAAGTCCCTATCATTTAGACACAAATGATTATTGTAGCTTCTTCACTTGTGAATCCCTCTTTCAGTTTCTATCCCAATCCCTCAAGTATTTTAATTTCCTCATTGAAAAATCTAATTGATGTCCAAAGCTCCCTCAAGTTGAGTGTTTTATATGGATAGCAGTTATTAACAGGATAACATAAATGATTTACTGCAGATCCGCAAACCTCCCACTGCCCTTTGGAGCAAGGCACGACACCTATTTCTGCATGAAGGGCAGCCACCTCTGAAGCAATCATTTTGTGATCGCTTATGGTTCATTTTGAATGATTTTGCAAGAGCAAAGAGGCCAAAATTGTGTACCAATATGCTATTTTGCTATTATTTGGTGCAAAAAACTAACAGAATGCACACATTTTTAAGGGAGTTCAAAAAGACATGTTTCATCAGCGTCTTCCCCAAGCAAATCAAATGTCATTGAGAGACAGGATTCAAGAAAGTTCAAAAAGACTTGATAGTTGATAGTCGAGAACAGTATCAATCCAAAAGATAATAATCACTGCACAGGTTTACTTATTTAGCACAAACTTAACAAGATTTAAACATTGTGTTTTCCATCTATTCTCCTAAAGTAGTAACAAAGAATAACCTAAATAAACCAATGTGCACGTATTTGTCATTGGCTAAAAGAAGACAGTTCCATAAAAACAAGTACGCTTAATGTCACACAACCATTCATTCCTGATCTCAAGAGGAATGACACTTGCAAGCCCACCACTGCTGGTTACAATCCCTGTTAGTAATATGATATTAAGAGTACCCAAGAGATTGTCTAATACAATTTATTTTCTATGCATCCTATTCCTAAAACTCTACTCAATTGTGAAAGAAGCCAACCTTGACAATCAGCTAAACACTCTGAGGACATAAAAATACATACATAAATTTATAACGATATAGCTTATGCTTTTACCACCTACAAACGAAACAACATGCATTGCACATCAAAATAGTTCAAATTGGGCTGTAATTAACACAAACACGTGACTTTTTATTTGATACCATAAATATAATATAATTTTTACCTAAAGCGAATCTTGGGCCCAGGAGTAGAGAACTTCTGAGCTTGTAGACCTGAAGATTCGCCACTTTGCCCAGTGGAAGTTCTTCGGATGAGGTCAGCAACACCCTTAACGATATTCATCCTTCCTCACCGCGATCTACTGGTGAGACTTCGTGAGAAAACCAACAGTTCCAGCCATCACTTCTCGTGAGACTAATTTCCAAGTGTGAGATCACACAATCTAGTTGAGCGTTGCACAATGTCCTAAATACACAGATGCTTTAAACCAACACTGATGGCAATGACAAACCTCCGTCCAAATCTGATAACAAAATTAAAAATAATAAGCGACAGAAGTTGACAATACTTGCACAACAGAGAGACTTGAGAAAATCACAGCCAATTTCCCACTTTAACTTCAACAACCGTGCCATTTTCAGCTCAACCGAGCTCGAACAAAAACATATTTGAATGATTCCGAAAATAATCCGAAGGTGCGATTCAAAAATTCGAGAATCGAGACGCAGTATACCTGATTAGAAGATGGAAGGATCCAGACCTGGATAGGAGACGGAGTTTTAGGGTTTGTGGATTGAGATCGGAGATGGCGATTCTCCTACAATGATACAATCTGTTTTTTCACTTTTTCTCTCACAGGAGACAAGATATAGCGTCGGTAATGGAATCAGGATAATTTTTATTATGTTGTAAGAATGTGAAGAATGCGTGAAAGAAAGGAAAGTGCTGAAAAGCAAAACCCGGAAAACTGGTACAATTTCGAGGTTACCCTGGGTTGGGTTTTTCCCGAACAATTTTGGAAATTGATAAATACACCAATATTTTTAGACATACACTCCACATTTAAAAAAAAATTATCATTATACCCTCGTTGATTTGTTTATTTTTTTTTTCAATTTCGCGTTGTTACCGGAAACTTAGTTTCCAGAATGCATTTTTACATTCTAGAAACTCTTGCATTCCGGAAACTCGAGTTTCCGGAATGTAAATTTGCATTCCGGAAACTCCAAGAAAATCCAGTTTTCAGAATGTATTTTTGCATTCCGGAAACTTCAAGAAAAATTTATATTCCGGAAACTCCAGTTTCTGGAATGCAAATCTGTATTCCAGAAACTGGGGGTGTATGGCCAGTTTCCGGAAAAGAAACAAAATCAGACCAAAAAAAAATCCAAACAATGAGAGTATAATAGTAATTTCCTGAATAAATGTGGGGTATATGGCAAAAAACTGGAGTGTATTTACCAATTCCCAACAATTTTTTACCGTGTTATTTTCTTTTTCACTGTAACAGCCTGCGGAAATAGATAGCAATTAGCAATTGCAAATTGCAATGAGAAAGTGTTGTTTGGTGGGTATAAAACGAGCTAGAAAAAAAAATTAGTAGTTAATATTATAATAATATATGTATATATAATTATATATGTATGTATGTGTGTATTAAATATTTTAAAATATTAATAATTTATTTTTATAAATATTGAAGTGTTTTACTTTTTTCTTTGAAACAAATTATTCACGAATACATGCCTCTTAATTACTATAAAACTAAACAATTCTTTATAATTTAATTCAATAATTTTGATATTTTTTAAACAAATTCACTAGTGATGGTATTCAAAACTAAGTCGATCCAAAAAAAAACAACCGCAAACCGATCCAAAAAACTGAAAATTGATCAAAAATTGATTCCTTTGAATTTTTTTTTATGACTATTTTGGAAGACCAAATCAAACTGCTTGGATTTCGGATCTCTTCACTAAAATCGAGTCGAACCGAACTGCAACTGACAATATTATTCCTTTTGGACTTGCATATATAGGCTACTAATCAATTATTACATTGTGTATTTTTTTAGAATTGCCTTTTGCAACTAGTCTTTATGTTAAATATTAATTCACAATAACCTTTGTGTGTGTTAAATATTATTTCACATTTTTCATTTCATTTGTTTAGAATATGATATGATATGATTTTGCAAATACTATTTTTCTATAACGCATTTTTTTAAAAATGACATTTCTGTGTTTAGATATTGGTTTTATAATTGATAATCCATCGAAAATTATTAAAACAAATGTCATTGGGTTGTACTTGGTAATATGTTAGAAGTAAAACGGAAGAGGTATCACTTTTGGTTGATATTTATTTTTTGTTAAAATTATAACCGCAAAAAAATCGAAAACCGATCCAATCAAAACATCATTGTTTCTCGAAACATCATTGTTTCGGATTGGATATTTTTTTAAAATCAAACCGATTGAGCTGAACCACATGTTAGTCTAAACTTTGGATTGGATGGTTTTTTTACCTCAAACCCGAATCGAGCAGCAAACACCCCTGAGTGACACCCTTCGATTGGGTGAATTTCACAAGCTCGATATAAGTATTTCCGACAATAATTAGGATTTGGCATACAAAATGATAAGATTTCTCAAATATATAAATTAGTTATTAGTTATATTTTTTTTTCTATAGTGTGTTGAATTTTTATGTAATTACTTGGGAAATTTTATAGTTTTAAAAATCAAGTAGTTTTTCCAATCTTAAATGAATGACGTTTTGTGATAATTTATTTTTGCTTATTTTTTTGTATTTTTATTTTACATTTGAAGTGAAAAACACTATGCAAATTTATCACTTGTAATGTTAAAACTTTAAGTTTTAGAATTATCATTCTTAATATTGATCAAGTTTGATTATAATAAAGGAATAATGGTGAGAAATGATCATAATAAAATTGGGTCCGGCACAAATAATACAACAGTTTTTTTATTTAAAATTATTTTTCTAATTAAAACATTGTAGGACAAGGACAATTATTGACCTTTAATGTTCATTTCAAGGTATGATAACAACAATAATTATTTTTCTTTAAGGTCTTACACTAGTTTGTAGCATGTAATTATGTTTGGATGTTTGGATATAGGAGGAATCAAATAAATTCTATCCATTTGAAAACGTAGTGTTTACTTAATTGATTTAAATAAGTATTTATTCATTTTTTTTGCTGAAAGGTTTAAATAAGTATTTAGTTTATATAATATGCCTATTTTATCATCTTACTTCTCATGACAAATGTGTTATGTGTAACGTTACATGTAAGTTGACGTGTCGTATTCTGTACCACATAAAAACGATAAATAAGTTCATAAATATGTTATTTTAGCATTTAAATGATGTCAATTTACTTACTAAAAATTATTTTTCTAAAAAATTAAAATTAAAATAACTCTATATTAATATCACAGTGACTTAAAACACATCTAAGAAAAAAAATTAATTAACCGGAAGGAACTTATTATTGCCAAGTTTTTTCTTCGAGCTATGATTTATAAACACTCAATAAATTTTAACACTCATCTAACACCTCTATTTTTTTTATCTCTCTCTACTTGTCACATCACTTATCTATCACATCTATCACTAATCTCTCATTTATCTCTATCTCTCTAGGTGTAGGAGAGCATAGGGCTGTCTAAAAAACTTTTTCCTTTTTCTTCAACTTGTATCATCTCGCATCTCGAGGCCGGAGGGTGCATGCCCATTTAGAACTAGGTTTTGGTAAACCCACCATAATTTGCCATACACTCCACTTAAATAGTGAAATTCTAAAATTATCCCTTGTTAATATCACGTTTTGGGCCATACACCCCACAAAATCGCGTCAATTCCGGAAACTGGATTTGTAATTTAGTTTTCGGAATGCAATTTTTTGTATTCTGGATTTGTATTCTGGAAGTAAATTTGTATTCCGAAAACTCCAATCAAATTTGTATTCCGGAAACTCCACAAAAGTGTATTTCGGAAACTTCAATCTCTATACAATTTGTATTCCAGAAACTCCAGTTTCCAGAATGCAATTTTGTATTTCCGAAACTGGAGTTTCTGGAATACAAAATTACATTTCAAAAACTGGAGTTTAAGGAAATAACACAAAATTTAAAGATATTTTTAGAATTTCAACATTAATATAAAATATATGAATAAAAGTATGGGGTGTATTTACCAATTCCCTTTAGAACCTACCGCTGCTCCACACAGAAACCCGCCCGCGGGTACCGAGGGCACTACATTATAGTTATACAATATGCGCAGTGCGCACGTCAGTACCTGCGTGTCTTGAAGACTTTGGTCGTAAATTAACGGTGCGCATCATGACACCAGTGTCCGCTAGCACCTAGACTCTATATTATTTTCATTTCCCACCACCCCGCACCCCTACTCAATTGCAAATTGTATACGCTCCAACTCCAAGCGATAATTGGAGCAGTAGACCAACGTCACAACCTTCCAACAACCAACCAGAGCTCCCTCACATTCACTTACACTACACCCATTCATTTTTCTCAAGTCTCAACCTCCACACCCTCACATACTATATAAATTTATATGTAATATATAATACAATATAATATGATATATCACACTGATCCTCTTTGATCCCGCTTGAAATTAACGGCCACGCCAGCCTAGCTACTTGAAACACATTGCCCCAATGATCAGTTTTTCTCAACTCAGATTCAGATAGTAGCTAATAATGCAATTCAACTTCTCCAACTATATTATATTATATACGGTTTATATATAGTTGAAGACTTGAAGTTGTTGACAGTGGCAAGCGCACACAAGATCGAGAATTTGCGTTGAGGTTGAGAACTGAGAAGGGAGAAGGAGAAGAGCGACGACGGTTACGGCGAAAACGGAAAGTAGTTTTACGGTTTTTGTTTGCACGTGAAGTGCGTTGCATCTGTGGCGCGTGAGGCTCGTGACTCGTGAGTGAAAATGCCTCACAGAACCACTTACATTTTCCCGCGCCAGCTTCCCGAGCGACGGTTGGATGACTCATCCAAAAAGCTGTTAGATCACGAGAAGGAGAAAATCGTCGACTCAATCAAATCGGACAGTACATTTGGCGTGGTTGAAAGCGACTCTCCAACCAGAAAGACACTTTCGTCGTCAACCAAAGACGACGTCGTTAACGTTATCTCCTCCGCCAAGCACTCCACCGTCTCGGACCTCCTCGCCGCAGGCGACAAGTTCCGGATCAAGCACAAGCAGAATATTGCGGCTTTCTGCGATTGGTTGATCCACAAAAAAGGAAATCACTCCGGTCGCCGACTGTCTGCCTCCGACGAGGATCGCGACCTCCTTCTTCCTCCGCCGGAGACCGTCGTCAAGGACACTGCCATTGACCGGAGCTTTGACCGGCAAGTTTCGCTTCCGAGGTTATCGAGCGGCAGTAGCTATGCTGGGAGCTTGTTTTCGGGGACTACGTTGGATGGCAATTTTTCCAGCGACATTAAGGAGGAAACGCCGTCGTCTCGACTCTCCACCGTTACCACCACCACAGCGAGGAGGCAGAAGGAGGAAGAGAACAAAGACACGTTGGCGAAGAAGTCGAAAGAAAGCTACATCTTGCAGCTCACGTTGGCGAAGAGGCTCACTTGTTTGGCGAGTCTCGTGACGGAACCTGTCCTCACTCCTGGCACTGAAACCTGGGATGCTGAATCCGTTTCTTATCGTCTATGGGTACAAAACTACAAACTAACTATGGCCATTATTATGGAGAAATTAGCTTATGTGCATTCTTATTTTTTTTTTAATTTATGAAAAATAGAAAAAATTGTTATTATTATGAATTATTTATTTGGAATTATTATTTCTAGAGTGTTGAGATAATTTATAAAAATAGTTTATTATTGGTTCATAGTCAATTTTTTAGCTTATTTCCATAGCTTATATGCTGAACTTATAAACTGCATAAGCTCTTATGGGACAACCACTTATGTCATAAGTTATTTATACAAACATGTCTAGAATAGATAAGTAGTTAGAAGTTAAAAAAAAATTAAAAAATTAAAGTGTAAAAATTTAATTTATATAAAAAACTACTAATTCTAAAACTCGTTATAAATATTTATAGAAAAAATAATACAAAGAAAATAGTTGTCGTTTCATTTGTTAATGGTTTCGTTGTTGTTTTTTTTGTTTCAGGTGAGTGGGTGCTTGTCGTACTCGGACAAGATATCTGATGGTTTTTACAACATATTGGGGATGAATCCGTATCTGTGGGTGATGTGTAATGACGTGGATGAAGGTAGGAGGATACCTACTTTGATGGCACTTAAATCTGTTGAACATGGCGAGACATCGATGGAGGTGGTGATTGTTGATAGGCACGAGGACTCTCGCTTGAAGCTGCTTCAAGATAAAGCTCGAGAGTTGTATTGTGCTTCCGAAAACACCTTGGTATTGGTGGAACAACTGGGAAAACTTGTTGCCATATATATGGGGTACAAGATATAATTAACAATCTCAAATATAAACAAGTACTTTAATATCCTCTCTATTTATTGTTTTGTTTTTTAATGTATATAAATATATGAAGGGGTACATTCCCGGTGGAGCAAGGAGATCTCCACAAGCGTTGGAAGTTGGTTAGTAAGAAGTTGAGGAATTTTCACAAGTGTGTTGTGCTTCCCATTGGTAGCATATCTTATGGGCTTTGTAGGCATCGGGCAATTCTCTTCAAGGTGAAGTATTAATATATTTACTGAATTAATATTGCTTTGTGGTGTGTGTAGTATCAATTTTCAAATAAGGTTTTAGTCGCATAAGAAAAAAATATTATTAAACATGCATGGATGCATGAAGAGGGTGCGCGTCCGCGCATCGATGTTGCCTGCTGGGGTCATTTTATACTGAGTTGGATGCATTAATGTTTGTTGTGTTACGGATTAGTTATTCACTATTAATTTGGTTTTTTTCAATGTAGAGATTGGCTGATTACATAGGTGTGCCTTGTCGCATAGCTCGCGGTTGCAAGTACTGTGCTGCAGATCATAGATCCTCTTGCCTAGTCAAGATTAAAGACGATAAACAACTCTCAAGGTTAGCAAAACAACCAACTTTGGAATGTGATTGTTGATAATAACTTGTTGTAGATAAGTTTGTCAGCCATTTGAGGTTTACCTCATATATTTTCCATTGTTTGTGTCATGCATGTTTTGTTTTTTAACAGGGAATACGTAGTTGACCTCGTTGGGGAACCAGGAAATGTCCATGGGCCAGATTCCTCGATTAATGGAGCATATCTCTCTTCGATGCCTTCCCCATTTCAAATTTATCATTTTAAAGAATCACAATCACCCTATATGGATGATGCAGCATGTTCTCAACCTACTAGCTTCCGTCACGGTTCTATTAATCCGGAAAGTCATGCTTATTCAGGTATGTTTTGCTTTACCTACATACCTGAAATACAACAACAACAACAACCAAGCCTTATCCCATTAGATAAGGTCGGCTACATTGATCAAACTACGCAATAATGTTCTATCACAAGTCATGTCTATACCTGGAATGGATATATTTAAATTGTTTGCAAGTATTTTAGTTTGAAGTTCAAGGAAAGAATCTGTGCAGTAGAGCCTAAAATTTTCCACATATTTTCTTTTGTACCGGTTGTACTTTCTAAAAATATATCGATTAATTGTTCAAATGATGTTCATGCACACAACGATTGTGTGTACTTATATGCCTTGAGCTATTTGCATCATCAAATCCCAAGTTTGAGCTAGGTGTTCCATTTATTTCTTCACCACAGAAGTCGTATTTCCTTTGCACTTTACCCTGAGTTCAAACCCTAACCTTCCTTAGTAAATACATTTTAAAGTTGCTTTAAGCTTGTCCCATTCTCAAGCTTGTGGAGCAAGTTTGGATCCGAAAATTTAGATTTTAATCCTTTGGGGACAGGGTAACCTATGCCATCACAGTTCTGTTTTAGTAAAATCTTATAACTAGTAGAGAGGATTTCTAGTTTAAAGCTGGTCTTATCCATTATTCAATGATCTGCAGGCTGTGGGCAGAATGATCAACAAGTTAACGAAACTGATTTGATGAAAGGTCATCAGGGCCCCATTTATGCTTCAGTTGATCAAACCTGTGAAGGAACCGAACCACATCTAATTCCATTTGGTTTAAAAGGGAATGATGAGGAATGTGCAGTTCTAGGTTCAATCTTGCCTACTATTCATGAAGATATTTCTAAAGCTTTTCATCCTGCCACCGAAGCAGTTGCAGTACAAGAAACTTGTGACAATGAGATCATTGCAACTGGAGGTTCTGTGGTAAAAAGTACTTTCAAGCAATGTATACTTAGTTCATCCTGCCTATCAGAACTGAAGCAAGTAGACAATAAAATTGAAAACCAGGGCTATTTACCAGCTGGGAATATTCCAAGATATATGAATCTTGAACCGTCACTTGCAATGGACTGGTTTGAGATATCATGGGATGATTTACGGATTAAAGAGCGTGTTGGTGCTGGTACTTTTTCTGCTTGATTCCACATAACTTTGCTATTATAGACTTGTTTTCTCATTAGGTGACTCTAAATGTTGTCTTTTTAAATATGCAGGCTCATTCGGGACTGTGCACCATGCTGAATGGCATGGATCAGTAAGTGTTAATATGCACTTCTTTTTATCATGTCAAATTTTCTGTAGAATAGGCGCATTTGAGTATATAAATGTAGCTCCCTGATAATGTTCATACCACACACTTTCTTCATTTGTTTGATTGCAATTGGATGAATGGCATTTAGCCCCCATGCATGACGAGTTGATTACATTATATTTAACTATCAATGCGTTTATGTTACCTCTATAATATATTTATTGGCTACAACCTACACATGCCGCACATATTTGTTATGGATAATTAATTTATTTTATAAATTGCAGGATGTTGCAGTCAAGGTTTTAACAGTTCATGATTTCCATGATGATCGATTGAAGGAGTTTCTAAGAGAGGTATATGCATGTATTCATGAGGCACATGTATTGAGGTGCCTCTTTATTGCATTGTGTTTTTTTTTTTTTGAAAAGCTAAAATTTATTGAATAAATAGCATCTAAATCTGAGCACAAGGAGTGACCAAATTCAAGACAGCAAACATGCAAGCGAATTCAGAATTTTCTATACAAACACATAGATAACCAACATATAAAGCCAAATCTTGAAAAAATACAATCTAGCTAACCCCCTATGGTGTTCAAATCATTCACCTTGGTGTGCAAAACTTGGTGTGTGAAAATCGTTTCTCTTGTAATCAAGTTACAGACACCGTATTTCTCAATCTAGAATAATACTGCTCTATGCCATGAAACAATTATTCAAGTTGTTGTAGTTTGTAATGTAACAATCACAACATTGCATGGTTTATGTAGCACAAGAAAATTAATGCTTCTTTTGTGCAATACTAGTTTGTACATAATGACTAATGATATGAGACTAAACAAAAAAACTCTTCTATTTTCCTCTCTCTATCAAAGGGGAGAAAGAAACTAGTTACATTCAAGTTGTTATATGTATTGCTTTAGGTTGCAATAATGAAACGTGTTCGCCATCCAAATGTGGTGCTCTTCATGGGTGCAGTCACAAAATGCCCCCATCTATCAATAGTGACGGAGTATTTGCCTAGGTAAAACGATCAACTTCTTATCTTGTTAATCATATTACTACATGGTCTTGTGAATCTTGCGTAAAGATTTGAATGTCTTACTCTTTCTGTTTCCTGGTACATTTGTGATAGGGGTAGTTTATACCGACTGATACATAGGCCAGCATCTGGTGAAATTTTGGATAACCGGAGAAGATTACGGATGGCTTTGGATGTGGTTTGTGTCAGATATTGTTAGTACATCACACTAAAAAATTATCTTGTACATGACATACCATTTTTCTGAATGCAGGCTAAAGGGATCAATTATCTCCATTGTCTGAAACCTCCAATTGTGCACTGGGATCTCAAATCCCCAAACTTGTTAGTGGACAAAAATTGGACCGTGAAGGTGGAATGAAACTTATTTAGGAGTTTATTATGAGCTGATTCTATAATGTTTTGTGCAAGTAGGTGATTTCTTTTTCATTTAATGCTCAGGTTTGTGACTTTGGATTGTCCAGATTTAAGGCAAACACTTTTATACCATCAAAATCTGTTGCAGGAACAGTTAAGTCTCTGACCCTGTGTTCATCTGCTTAATCATATCAACTTCTTGTAGTTATAGTTCTCTTCCAATTTAAGTTGTGAATTGTCCATATCTTCCTCTCCTATCTTCTTTCCCCCTCCCGCGCTGAGTAGCACTATCAAGCTTTAAATAGGGTTCGACGCTTGCATTGTTATAGCTATTTGTGAGTGCATATTGATTCATGTAGAAAAATGAAATATTACTTCTTATTAGCTTTTCGTTAACAACATGGTCCAATGACCAATGATAGAATTCTATTTTTTTATAGATGATTGAATGTCATATTGGACGTATGAATGTTAATTGTTTGATGTGGTCAGTCGTTTGGATGGGCAAAATATGCATTTTCAAGTGTGCATGGAGGAAACAATGAACTTACTTTCCTTTATTTGGACTTGGTAGATTTTGCATATGTTGGACTACATAGAGGCAAATTCCTTTTAATAGTGAAATTGGTCATTCTTTCAATATTTCACAGGTTGAACTTTTACTTCATGGTACCTCACTCTCAATAAGTGTGCAACTTTCTTGATTTTATTTTTAGCCTGAGTGGATGGCTCCAGAATTTCTTCGTGGAGAACCTTCAAATGAGAAATCTGATGTATACAGTTTTGGAGTTATCCTGTGGGAACTTGTGACCATGCAACAGCCATGGAGTGGACTTAGCCCTGCCCAGGTAATCTTAATGGGTATTTGTGTTCTAAATTGTAATATTTAATTTGAAGCCAATTATTTTTACTTAATGTGTTTATTTGTACAATAGTAGGGATCATTTGCAAGAAATTGTTAATTTTAAAGGACATATAGTGGAGAGGTATATATACATGTGAATTTGCATATTTCAAACAACTGCTTAACATGACGAAACCTCCAAATTTTACTAATAGATTTTGTAAAATAATAATCAACGTGTGAACTCTCAGGTGGTTGGAGCTGTTGCTTTCCAGAATAGGAAGCTTGCTATTCCTCCAAACATCTCCCCAGTACTAGCCTCCCTCATGGAATCTTGTTGGGCTGAGTAAGTCGTAGTTATGTCATTGTTTTTTTTAATGTCAACATGTTTGCCATATTTGATTCAATTTTATTAGAAAATTGCATCTAATCTATTTTTGCATCATAAAGAGGGAATTCAAAATTATGGAAAATGTATTGTTCAGCTTTGGCAATAATGTAGAGAGAGTTTTCATAGTCAGCATGAATTTCATATCTCCATATGTATAATAAAATTTTAAGATCATTGATTTTTATATTAGCTTTGGGGGTTGGGAATCTTTCTAAACAATGCATACCCATTTAGGTGATTGTCGGGTGAGGATAAGCCAAGAATTAAATAATCAGGATAAATCAGCTCATTTTCATGTCACTTTACTTGTCAACTACTACTTTTTCTATGTTTCTAAGGATTGCTTTGTTTGTTATGCTTGCTTTGTTTACTTGGCAGTGACCCTGATCAACGCCCATCTTTTGCTGGCATAGTTGATTCACTGAAGAAGCTATTGAAGTCTCCAGTAGAGATGATAAAAATGGGTGATCCATAAGGAGTACACACCCCATAATTGGTTTTCTTATTGCTGAAAGTGAAATCTATTGCCCTTGTATGGAAACGTTAACCAACAAGACTAACTGAACTGTTGGTGGTCATATATTCTCTGATTGGCGGAACCTTGCAACTGTATATGGTTGCTTCTTGCTCACTCATTAGAGGAGAGCACTTAAAGCCATCTAGCCAATATGTAACTTAAAACGGCGCACATATGTGCTGCGCCTGCCCATATCTTATGGGCTTCATGAGCGTCTAAACATATTTCATAAATAAACTCCTGACCTCAAGCTCTTCTATGGATGGCTTGTGTGAAGTCTAAAATATTGAGAGATCTATGTTTGTGATATATTTATCAAATAATGATATCATTTTAATTTTACAGTATTAATCCATACATTTCTTCATAATTAGTAGCTGGATTTAATTACACATTTTTGCAATAGTTATAATTGTTCACATTTTTTAGTGGATTTTCCTTCAAATCATTTGAGAAATTTATCTTTTAAGTAAGACAGAAGTGATTAAAAAGTAACATCATTTAATTTTATAAATAAATTCTTTAAATGCTTGATAATTTGAAATCAAGTTTAATCAAAACTGAGTTGTTACAAGTCGCTTATACTACGTTTCTAATCGAAATAATCCAAACATCGGCTAAATACCCGTGCACAGAAGAACTAATATTGGAAAGAATAAATTTAAGTTTATAATATTGGAGTTCTTACTTACCATAGAAAAATAAACACACTCTAAATAGTAATAAATAAAATAAAGCTTCTTATTGTATATAAAAAAATAAAGCTTCTTATATATATATATATATTTTTTTAAAAACACAACGGAACGGAGTGTCTAACATTTTTTCGATACAAAAAACGGAGTGTCTAACATTATTCTTACATTTAAATTTCCATATTTATCTTCTAAGGAAAAAATAGAAAAAATATCTTATTTTGATACATAAAAGAAAGATAAGTACTAGCGTACTACTATTAAAAAAAGCAAGGCGGCTGCGGTCTATGCATTGCACAGGGTCAACTGTCAAGTGTGTCTCTAAATTCTGAAATTCTGATACACACACACAACAAAGTAAACAACAAAAATCCTCCATCCATCGCCTGAAAAAAAAAAATCGAGACTCTCATCACCGGTGACAGAATGGAGAACGAAGACAAACAAGCGATGATCCGCGACATAGGTTTACAAATCGTCCTAATCTTCGTGTTCGTCGTGACGTTCCTCGGCATGTACGGCATTCCCCAGAAGCTACTCTCCAAGCTCCGACTCAGAAACCGCACCGCCATCAAAGCGAAAAGCCACTTCGTTCGTGGCGCTCAACTCCTCGCTCAAGCGCGATCCTCCAAAAACCGATCCAGATCCAGCATCAACTCTCTCGCCGAAGAAGCCCTAGCCGAAGCAGAGAAAGCCATCGCACTTGACCCTAAGGACGCTGCTTCTTACCTCCTCAAGGCTATGGTTCTTGATCTCCAAGGTTTCCGAACCTCCGCTCTTGAGTCTCTTGATGCCGCGCTTTCGCCTCTCGCCGCCGGCTCGCTCGCCGAGGAGGAGAGAGGCGACGCGCTGCTCAGGAGAGCGGAGCTGAAACTCGCGGTGAGTCAGCGCGGCAAGGTTGACTCGGCGCTGGGCGATTTGACCGAGTCGGTGATGCTTAGCCCTAAGAACGCTAAGGCTTGGTGTGTGTTGGGGGAATGCTATGAGGGGAAGAAGATGGAGGAGGAAGCGAAAAAGGCTTACAAGGAGGCTCTTGAGTTGAACCCACACTTGTCTAAGCCTCAAGAAGCACTCAACAAGTTGGGTTCATCATAGGTAATGTATTGAATTGCCATAGCTATCATCATCATCGTCATCGAATTTGGTATCTGCTTTGAGATTATAATCGTATCGCTTTTTTGTAAGCTTTGATTATTGCAACTTGAATTTGCGGCAGTTGGATGTTTTTAATTAATAATTAATAATATTGCTGTTTATAAGATACTAAGATAAGATTATACAGTGTTAACTGTTAAGACTTAAGAGTGAGCATCAATAAATGATTTGGGCGAAAATATATATACTGATGCAAATAGTCAATCCGTTATTAAAGTGCGAAATCTTAGCTATCGGAAGGGGAAAATTCCTACTTCCCATTAGTGAAAATTATTTTTTTTTTAAAAAGAAAAATTCCAGGAAGAATCGCTTTTATTAATTTTTTTTTTCCTTTCCTTTTTCTACTCGTTGAAACGCTCTAGACGATATGTTCCATGAAGGAAGGGAAATTTCGTTGTTTCAAAGCAACTGAGAATAAAAAGAGAAAACAGACCATATACAGTCTAATGTTAATTGTTGAAGTAAACTTGTGCACGATCATGCAACTGGTTAATTATCATCGAGATACAAAAGTGGTGTTCGAAGAGATATTTTTGCACGCGAGATTCATTCATTTATCTAATGCAGTTGTTGTACAGAGACAGTGTTGCGTGTCCACAAAGGAGTTGGCGAAAATCGCTGACTATTTCTCTGCTATCTGCCTATCTCGATCTAAATTAAAATTTTACATTGCTTCATATCAAGGTCTCTTGGCAATTTATTGGTCAGTAGATCTTTGAACATAATAAATTGCGGAAACAATGACAAAAGGTCAATATACCTTTGCTCTGCGTTCCTTCAGCCACGTACATGGGTTTCTATTTATACAAATTTATCTTCCAAAATATTTCACCAAGTTTTTTTTCTTAATTCGTAAACTTATCTTTCCAATTTTCAAGTCTCAAGGCAAAAAGAAAGAGATTGATTGCACAAAATGATGCTTCCTTCCTTTTACAATTTCAAGGGAATAATGGACTACACCTTCATCTGTCTGAGCACCAAAAATTATAGAAATTGAGGGCAATCCAAGACTTAACAGGGAATATCGAATTTGACCCAATAAAAAAACAGGGAATATCGAAGGTCTTGTATAATGCTTATGGATCGTACAAGCTTCACCTTCTTCATTGCTAAGGCAAAACAGTGAGATTAGAACAAAGGGCTATCGCTCATCAAAGACGTAATTTGGTATTTATATTGACAGTAAAAAAAAAATGTTATCCATTCTACATGCCAACTGTCCAGAACCTGATGCCAACAAGGACCACAAGTAAAACAGTTAACGAATGCCCTTTATCAAGGACAGGTTTACACGATGAGTAAATAATCTTCTAGATGAAAGTATATCTTCAATTATACCAGAAAGATAAAACGGTATCCTTAGAAGCCAAGATAGATCAAGGTAATTCTTCCCCATCTAGCCAATTTAGTGTAGGCAAAACTTTGACAATAAATGACCTTAAGTTCTCATCAGCAACTGCATTTCCTGCTATGTTTAAATCTGTCAAGTTCAAGCTTTCAAATATCAAGAAAGCTTCCCAAAACTCGGTGGCACTATAGCTGCCACAAAGGATTTCAAAACGGTCCCAGGCAAATTCTTCAGTGTGTGCTAAAGGAGAAGAGCATAGGTATCTTCTTGTGTCAATCGAGTGAGAGCCTAGCTCATTGTAGGAGATATTCAACACTTTAAGTGACTTAAGCAATCTGAGAGGCGCCAGAGCAGTAAAACTACAAAATTTATTATGACTCAGATTTAAGCAAGATAGAAGTTGCATGGCCTCCAACCCTGTCAAAAGATTCAGTGTGAGACACTCCTTCCATTTTTAGATACAATGTCAGGAGCTAAACTTGCTAAAAGGGATTAGTCAAGGGTATATGACCTAAGCTAGAGACCTTTCAGGATTAATGTCTTTGCATAATAAACTGGAAAGATGTCATCTTGTTTGTTATAGTTGGGTAAATAGATATTGCATGAAAGTGAATTTATTAATATTCATTCAAACAATGACGCCAGTATTCTCAGTAAAGTTACATAGATTTGAAAAGTGGATAGCTTGAGCAACATCGGGAAAGAGTTGGGTTAGCAAAACATTGACAGATAACTGGAGAGAAGCAAAGTAGTGTTTGCTAATACAAGCAAAACATCCTGTTGTGAAATTTAAAAAGAAAATAGAAGACTGTAATTTCATGCAGTCTAATTATAAAAAGTTGGGGATTCGGGAATCTATGATACAGGACCAAGCACAATGGCATATTAGCGTTCATGTTGCTGACCACACTTAGTAAGAATAAGGCTAGATTATTGTTGTCATTGAGAGGAAGGAAAAGGCAAGTTATTGCAAAATTATAAAATATATGAAAGTTCTACCTTCGATTGATCGAAGTTCGTTGTGGCTAAGGTCTAGCATTTGCACCCACAATAAACTCTCAATGGACCCCATCCGTGATAATGATAGATTTTGTAATCGTAGACAGACAGAACCAGTAATTGTTTCTGTTGCATCTTTATGATAGTGGCAATATGGTATTAAGGACTCCCTAGA
The DNA here is from genome assembly GCA_030159175.1 of Glycyrrhiza uralensis. Taxonomy (NCBI): domain Eukaryota; kingdom Viridiplantae; phylum Streptophyta; class Magnoliopsida; order Fabales; family Fabaceae; genus Glycyrrhiza; species Glycyrrhiza uralensis. The sequence continues at coordinate 48,757,638 of BRZY01000005.1, forward strand.
CGAAGTTATCTGCAGAATCCTCAAAACAAGAAAAAATAAAAATGATTTATTTGAGGAAGGAACAGAAATTTTGCAATAATATAAAGCTAGTTATAAATATAAAAATACACAAGAGTGGCCTCATAAAAGCTTCCAAAATCAAATGCATTTTTATAGAAAAAAACAGTTGACTGGAAAAAGGCATGTAGAAATTACATAAAGATATTCCAACCTGATAATTTAAGTGTGAATTTGGTTCTAAAATATTTTCAGTTTCCACTTTTTTTCTCATATCCCAAATGAGAATCATAGAAAATCCTTTCAGTAAAACCCCAATAAACACACATCTAGTCATGTTTTCTGTTTTCATTGAAAACAGAAAAATAAACAGTCACTTTAGAGCAGATACAGAAGTGAAAGGTCCAGTTATTCTAGCTGACTGTAGTACTCACAAGTAATGTATACTGATTGGTATTCACATGACTGACATGTGCATTTGACATCATTATCAACAACCACGGAAGGTATGGAATCATGCTTTGGTAGATGTTTAATACTGAAATAGAGTAATTACCTTGCGAAGCAATACCAGACTATGCTCATCCTTGTAGTATAGAGAATGTGTTGGATCCAACTTCATCAGATCAGCGTAAAGTTGAAGAACTTCTTCAGTATGAATTTTTCTTTTATGATGTTGAGATTGAGACGATAATAAATCAAGAGCAGTCAAAAGTCTTGCAAGTGTAAGCTTTCCAATTTTACTACAAAAAATAAACAAGGAACAATATCATATAGAAGTAAAACAGGAAAATATGGGAAAAGAACTTACTAGGTGGCATTTCAACCCATAAAGTCACCCATTTAACAAATCAACCCTACCAGTCATACTCTGACAATAAATCCCAAAATTTAGCTATTTCTTCATCGATTTCCTCCATGCACCACTTGGAAGTTGTTGGAATATGGCGATTCTCAGTCATTAGTTGATCAGCAGATACAATGGAATCTGATTCCTCAAAATGATCAATTTTTTGAAAATCACTATCCTTCCATGAAGTCATTTTTCCACACTGTTCTTCAGCACGGTCTATATAAGCAGTCTGTACACACACTTTAAAGGCAATTTGGGAAGGATCACCGTAATGATATCCGTTCGAAGATACAATACCCTTAGAATGTCCAATGCTGATCTCTATAGAGTAACTTTTCGATGGTTGGAGCTCCATATTTCCAAGGTTTAGATACACAACCCAGACTTGAGCTGTATTTGAGTTGTTTGCTGAAAGTGGTTTCCAAACAAGATCCTCCTTCAAGAGTTCAGACTTAACAGCCACTGTGGATGAGTTTATGCCTTCGACAGCTTGATTGAAAAATAAAATGACTGGAAGTGTTCCATTGTCTGATAGTGTACTATTCAACAGAGACAAACCACAACCATGAAGGCAGTTGTTTCCATTTAGGGTTATATTAGATCCATGAGAAGGCCAAGATGAAACGAGTAGAGGCGCATCATTTTTCACTGTTTGATCAATAAGCCAAAGATGATAAAACCAACCACTCTGATCATCTGGATCAGTAAAAATAGCATTGTGGACATGCTCATACTCCTCTTTCAAAACTTTTTCTTTAGAGGAAAATCCTTCAGCCTTTCTTTTCAGTAAATTAGATAAAAGCACACTGAAAAAAAATTCAATGGAATGGAATATGTATTAATAAAATTAGTTAATCAAGAGTCACGTTTTATCCAATGAAACAAAATCTTAAACAATGGTGTTGATTTTGCCCTGAAAAAAAAACCCTGAATGAAAACCAAAAAAAATAATATTCCAGCTACTATAAAAGCATAGTACATACAGACCATAAACATTGTTGCACTGTTGAAATATCTCTCACATTCAAATAATAAATTCCATTGCATCATGTGTGATGATCATTCAAGATCTTGCAACAAGCACCAGAAGGGGTAACTTTTTCAAATACATGCAACAGTATATATCAATTTGTCTATCTCTGTGCAAATCTTGTAGAATTCAAAGGTAGCAGCCAATTGATTATTGACAATACAATACTAAAACAATATTTTTTCAATACCCAGATCGGAAACTTAACCACTGTTCTAGGCTACAACTGATCAAGCATAAATACCAGAAGTACATATCCGAGGCTCACATGAAAAACATTTTAAAAATGTGAGGCTGATAGATGGCAATGTTTGTTTCTAGAACATGAGTCAAGAATACAACAAGATAAGTGGACAAATCAATCTTGCTAAGCGCAAGATGTGTGATAAAACAATGTATCGTACAACATTATTCCTAACATTGCAAATTCATCCTTTTTCAGAGACACAAGCAAAACAGTTTATGGCAAATGAGTGCAACTGTATAGATCCAAGCCTAAGTAACTCTGGAAATTAAATGAGTGCAATTGTAATCGAAAAAACACACGGCTAGTCATAATCGGAATATACTTCTGAAAGAGTAAACTTTTAGCATACCTACGATTGTGCCAAGCAGAGTAATTACTAAAGTTAGCCCCTATCACTTCCTCTGTGTATTTCAACTCATCCTCATCTGATCTTTTCATCAGTGCCGCAACAAACCTGAAAGTAAAATCCACATAAAAAGGGACCTCAGCTCACCAAAATATTGCATAAATTTTTTCCCTTTTATTATAAAAAAATAGGATATCAAAAAGGAGCAAGCAATATTTAACCTTCGGTAATTCCAGGCGTGGAAATTCCGAGGGTCGGCCTTCTGAAAACCATTGAGAAGGCGCAATTCGTTATCTGTGGATGAATGCCCCTTGCTGAGTACCCATTTTCTATGATGCCACGCACCATAAGACTTGAAATTCTTCCTCAACGCACTCTCCGCCTAAACAATACAACAAAAAAATCAATAGGAAAATAACCAGCCAAAATTCCAAATCATGCGACCAAGTAGATTAACCTTTGGTTCTGACAAGAAATAATGATAAAGAGAAATCTAAATGTACATTATTCAATTGAATTTAGTTTGGGAGTCAAAACGCACCAGTTGGAGCTCGACGTCGAAGAGAGATTGAGGATCGGAATCGGAGAGAGAGAGGGAGTGTTGAACGGCAAGCTTTCTGTAATTCCAAGCTGTGTAACATTCTGGATTAGCTTCCAGAAGCTTCGCGCTCAAATCTAGCGCTTCCTTGCTATATCTGCAATCAGAATTATGCATTTTTTTGGAATTAAAAAAAAAATAACTAAGCGAAGGAGAAGAGAGAGAGAGAGAGTTGAGGGAGAAGAAGCAACATGCGATTGCGGTGATTGGCGAGGAAGTGAGACTGAAGTGAACGAAGCTTTTCAGCTTTGGCTAATAAGGCAGCTTCATCTTCTTGCTTCAAAGCTTTGCGTGGTCGACCGTGCATTTTCAAACACAACTACTGCCCCCTCTAGTCTAGTCTTTGCCCTTTGGAGAGTTTAAGCAAGATCTCAATATGTCAGACATTTTTCAAATTTATTTAGAAGCTCTTTTTTTTTTTGAATTAAAGTCTAAGCACAAATTGTTCTATAGTTAAAGATAGAATAGAATTCGGTACTAGTCAAACTCATCTTTTTATATAAAGAGCATTCACTTCCACCTTATCTCGTGATTTTTTATTTAAATTTATTTTAGATACTAATAAGTTTATAAAACAAATTAAGTAAAGAACTATAAATTTATTTATTTGAATTGAGAAGTTTTTATAAATTAAGAGTTAATTCAATCTAGTTTATAGTTTAGAATCACATTAGAATTTAGTCTTAAAATTTATTTGAAACTCAATTCTTTCGACTAATGTTTTAAAAATCGGACTACACCACATAATTGAATTAGTTGCACTATAATTAACCATAACTCTGTTTTAAACATTATTTGGGTCAGCTATAATTTTAATTCACTGAATCAATCAAAACAGGATCTTCATTTTTTAAGACAGTAGTAAGTATTTTGTGGATTCATTCATCTTGTGAGCTTACACATTCAACCATTAAGACATGCATTCATTCTTTAAAAATACTAACCAAAATGCATTTCTTTCTAGCCGTGTATAAAATGGTGTCCCCCCTCCCACAAATAAAGAAGTGTCACCCAAAACTCACGTCCCACGTTGCGGAGAAATGGAGCTGATAGCTTAAATATAACAATACCATACAATAAATAAATGGTCTGAAACTCCATGATCAGTTAAAAATTATCAACTTCCTTTGAACCATATCAAAGCCTATTATATATTTCTACTTTCCTGAGTGACACCCAACAAAGAAAAACTGTTGGAATCCTCAACGTTTCCTAACACTAATGAATGCATGCTCCTGGATGAATCTTTCTTCCACTGAGATCATTTGATACTCCAAGCCTCAAACCCCCCACAATATATATTACTGGCCAGAGATCATTTCTCCATTACACCGCAGTTTGTTCATCATCTCCGCACTCATCGCCGGCATGTCTCCGTTAGGCACAGAAGACAGTTCTGTAGCAGCAACAGTCCCAACATTGTTCTCTTCAAAATGGGATTCTGTTGACTTCCCATTTTCAAAAACTCCCTGGCTATTCAGAGCCAAAGAACCCTCCTCCCCAGCCAATGTTTCTTTCTCCTGATGATTAACCGATATCCCGTTCTCGCAATTCTTCATGGCCTCTGATTGGAATGCTGATTCTGATTTTATTTCCTGGACACCGCCAGATTCATCATTAACCCTTGCTTGTGATTCTACCTCATGATTGATATTTGCTCCAATGCCAACATTTTCAGCATGAACAACATGGCCCATCTTATCTCTACGGGGTTTCCTCTTGGAAGATTTCCTCTTAAACCGCGCTTTCTTAGGCTTTGGGGCATTTGAAGTAGTCTCATCAGCTGGGGCAACAGAATCTGTTGCCCTTTTTCTGCATGGAATGACAGTCAAATGGCCAAACCGGTTTTCAGAAGCTTGAGAAGCACTTGCCTGGATAGCTAATAATGCAGTTCTAGCGGCCTTTATCTCCGCCTCCTTCTTTGTTTTTGTTGCTCCCCCAATATAGAGAATCCCACCAATGTCAACCGTACACGAAAATACCGGCGTTCGACCTGGTGTTTCATCCTTTTTGCAATGGTACATTGGCATTGCATAATTCATCTTCTGTGCATATTCCTGAAGTAAATTCTTGCATAATCCAGTTTCATGCTGGAAGAAACACCATTTCACATTATCAGAGGCAGCAAATATACAATAACTCGGTACATCTGTAATATATTATAATACAGAAATTAAAAGTTTTAGACTATCCAATAGGGAACATCAGATAAAATATGCAACAATTATATTTCTTCCTATCATCAAAATAGAAAACAAAGAGGTGGTGAGTGGCAAGGAGTATGAATGGTCAACTTAGGTTAAGCAAAAACAGGAGCCAACTGTTATAGTTTTGAGTTTCAACTTTCAACCAATTACCCTTCTCTTTCATTCTTTTGTGCGTAATTATTATGTGGGTTAGGGTGAGGATGATTCATACATGAATGAGAAAGAATAATATGACTTCAACCACAGTGGGTCAGAAATAACTTTTCATCCCTGCAGGCAATGCTCCAGCAATCAAAATAGTATTTTCTTTTCCCAAAATCCACACACTCCAGAGAGTAATTTTTCTAAATGTACAGAGGGAAAAAAGTACAGAATTATGAACAAATAATAAGAAAATGAACAGAAATATTCATCAGATGGAAATTTAACATAGTCCCTTTCAGATAATAGAAGAAATTTTATTGACGACAAGCTGATGGGTACAGAGGCAGAAAGAAGATAAGGCATACTCTTAAATGAAAAGAAAAAAGAAGCAAAGACCAATAACATCAACAAAGCAATCCACCAATCCTGCTGCACCCTATGAAGTAACCATTAGCTAATCAACATCAAGATGGCGAGAAGATGGTTACTTGTGAAAGTAGAAAAAAAACTTCAAATATGCCAATGAGCTGAAGCAATGTAAAAAATAATCGACTACAGTCACTACACTAAGACCTTGCAATTACCGCTAACAACAAAAAATTATAATTGGTAAAGACTACTTACAACAGGTTGAGAGATGGATCGATTAACTTCATCAGATTTGGCCAACTCCACCAAGGCAACCTCTGCAGCTGACTGCTCTGCTGCTTTACGGTTGAAAAATCCAGGCAAAGAGTCATACCGAACATCATTCACTATCACTGTTGACCTGAATGAAGGTTCGTGGGAAGGCCCTTCCTTGATAGTTTCATAGACAGGAGTGGGGAGTCCTGCTTTCTGAGCATACTCCTGCAATCTGCTCTTGAAAACATAACAATTTGAAACACCTGACATATATCAAAAAGAATGTAGGTAAGTAAATAACTAGCACAAATCAACGTCTCAAACTATACAAGTAGAATGACAAATAAGCCTGGTCTAATCTACTTTTACATTTAAGGTTTGGTCTATCTTTCATTTGCCTGCTAACCAGTATAATGATTAAACGAATCAAATTGCTGCCTACCCTATGAAAGTTTATTTTTTTGTATAAGCAAGTAGTTGACACCTTAGAGGAAACTTAATTGGTCACTCACTCCTCCTCGAGTCTTCTTTCTTGGTCCTAAAATGCATCTCTCCTCAACAACAACAACAATCAAGCTTTTTCCAAGGTTAGCTACATGGATCAATCGATGTCATAAAGCCCTGTCATGTATGTAGTCCAATTCCATCTAAAGCTCTCTCAATTATTTGAGCTATAGTTTTCCTTGGTCTCCCTCTAACTTTAGTACCTCCATCAGGTCTTCTCCACACATGCTCAAACTACCTAAGACGAGACTCTGCATCTTTTTAAAAATAGGGGTTACCCCAATTTTCTCTCTAGTGACTATATTTCTAATCCTATCTTTTCTTATGTAGTCACTCATTCAACATAACACTCTCATCTGTGCTGCACTAAGTTCACATTCCCCTTCGATCTCCCACCTGTGGGATTACATGTTCTCCAAATTTTCCCTCTCAAGTTAGGATTTTTGTGTCCTCTCTTCAAGTTACATTCTTTTTTATTCACTCGCTTATCGTCCAAAAAAACTCTAATCCTCCGAGAAAATACATTCCAATTAAAGTCATGTAAAAGATCAATTTTTTATTCTGGATAAAAAAATAAAGACATATTATAAACAACAAAAAATGGTGTCGAACAAGAAATTGTCCTTCAACGGAGCCACAAAATGAAAACAATAGCATTTGTTGCACATCATCCCATAACCCCTTTTCTCTCTTTTCCGTTGCCAACCACCCCCCCCCCCCCAAAAAAAAAAACCCCACACCCACACACACAAAAAAACTAACAAAAAGAATTCAGAGGATGCATTCAAGTTTCAAAAAAACAAAACTCCAATTGAGCAACAAAACAAACCGTCTAACTCAAAACATTAGAAAGAAAAAAAACAGAGAATACCTTGGAAGTCTTCGTTAGTGGGCATAGCCCCTGACAGTGACAGCTCCAGATTCTGATCGAGGATTAATCTGATACTCTGTGTGTGTGTGTGTGTGGTTGTGGTTCACAAAGCATGCACTTACAAGTGAGTGATGTGAGAAATGAGAAGAAGTTGTGTTGTGACTTGTGAGGAATGGAAAAAGGGAGAAGAGAGTTTCTTCCGGCCAATACCGGAATCTGCGCCGCGCTGATTCTATCAAGTGAGTGGGACGCGTTTCTTCTTTTGTTTGTGTCTCTATAGTAAGCATATGAACACCATTAATCAGAGCCACACGATGAGATACTCTTTCGTTGATTTTTGTCTTAGGCTTCATCGGACGGTGGATAATCCAACCCTAAATAAACCTGCAATAATTATTGATGCACAGTTTCTTTCCTCAACCCTAGCAAACGCAAAAAAATTAAATAGCTTTATTTTTGTGTCTGAAAGAAAACAGAAATAAAGAACGCAGTTAAATGGATTTTATGATTTGTTTAAATGGGTTGAGAATAAAATAAATGAGTAATGAACGGTGAGTAATGAACGGAATCTAGGATTGTTTATATTATTTTTTTTTTTGAATTATGTATGCACAATTATGTGTCGCAGATGTTCTTGCACATTTTTTTTTATTTATTACAAAAGGAAACAACAACAGGGCCCAACTAGTGGACAATCCTAGGGGTAGAAACCCCACTAGCACATACAATAGAAGTCGAAGCTCAGGAAGGGGATGCTCAAAGAAAACACCCTCAAAGCTAGTTGAATGCCCCATACTGGCCAAAAGATCCGCACACTTGTTTGTCTCGCGGTAGGAATGCGTAACAGCCGCCTTCCATGAAGGATGCTGGATAAGAGCAACCACTTCCTGGAGAAGAGGTTGGATAAAAGCTATCTGGATTGAGCCACACTGCACCATGTCTACAATGGTCTTGGAATCCATCTCAAAGATAACCCAGTCAAGAGAGATGTTCTTGCACATTTATTACGAAGATTTTATTATTATTTAATTTGTATGTATCTAGGATTGAGTTCCTCGTACTTGTAAGAAAAATTATAGAGGGTCTAGTTGTTAATCTCACCGTTAAAATTTAATAAAACTAGATGAGAAATGTTATATCTTTCTACAAATTTTCTTACATATCCTCCTACTATTTTATAAAATAAAAAAGATAATACAACTAATATTTCGAAAACATAAAAAACATTTAATACTTTCTTCATTTAGTAATTAGGATAATTTATAGGAATAAAAGATAGAAAGATTTAGAATTATTCAAACTAGATAGTTAACTTGTGCGTTCGCATGGGTTTGCCGATTATGTTGGTTTTTATATATAATATAAAATAATTTATTTATTTATATGATAATAATTTGATATATTATATACTCTATATTTATAACAATGGTAATTATGTGACGTTTTGTATTTTAATTAAATATACAAACTCAAAATTTTATGTAGTCAACAATTGCTATATTGATAAAAATGAAAGTCAAATTAGAGGAACAAAATAAATAAAGAAAAATAAGTATAATAATTTTTTGCAACTTGAAACAAAAAGCATGATAAAATTTGTAAGTAAATAATATTTTATTTATAAAAAATATAATTAAAAACTAATTTTGTAATATGAAAATTTACACAAACAAAAAAACACGAGTGAAACACGTAATAAAATATTTTTTATTGAACATAAAATTAAAATAAATAAATTTATCACCCAAAAGTTCAAAAGAACACGAAAAATGAATCAAACTTGTAAGTAAATACTATTTTACTTTTTAAAAAATAAAAATAAAAGAAAATCATTTGGTAACATTAAAATTGGCCAGATACAATACTTAGATAAAATAATATTATATCCTCCTACATATACTATTATATTTAGACAAAAATGCATTGTCTAAAAAGAAATGAAAAATTACCAATATGGTGTGCGGCACAAATGGTAAATACTTGAATTCCTTAAGCATAATATTATATTGGGAATTCGATTCTCACTGTGTGTATGGAAAGACATCTCTTAAAAGAAGTCAACCCGTTAAATATATCTTTTTTTCCAGCCATTAAATGTATCTTTATACTTCAAGGGATTAGTCTCCGTAGGAATTTGACACAAAATGAGTTCTGTTTTCTTAAATAGATAAGTAATAGAAAATAATTCATTAAAAAATAATTAAATTTTTATGTAAAAATTGAACAATTATTAAGGAAAGAATTAAAAAAATAAAAATACAGCATTAGCGCCGGGAAATTATTATATATTTATAGATATGGATATAGATGAGACTAGCACTCACTTTTAGATTTATCACTAATTTATTGATTTGTTGATTTTAAATTAATCTATCGATCGAGGATTTGTTGTTGATTTATTGATTTCTTTTGCGACGAAAGATGCCATAATAGAAGGCATTGATTTTTGTCACGAAGGATGCCATAAAAAATAAGAACAAAATAACTCTAGATTCTTCTTAGTTTCTTCGTTTGAAAAATAAAAAATAAAAACAAATCTTATGAATAAGTAAACATATTCAAATAAATATATTTTTTATAACAAATTCAAATAAATTTTTTTGTTTTCTACTTTTAAACATATATATATATATATATATTGTATAAAATAAAACATTTAAAAAAATTCAAAGCAGAAGCTGACACGTTATTCGTTTCTAGCAATAGTGAGGGTAATAGAATGATATATATGTACCTAGCATAGCAATATTAGCATTATATATGGAGTTGACTTCATGTATATTGATAAAAGACGTTTTCAGAGATGCTCGACTGTTATAAAGGTGACATGATATAATGTGTTCTTAGTTGACTTCGCGTGAGCCACTGGATTATTCCCAACTCATGGGATGAATGATATACATTAAACGTATAAATAGAGAACCCATTTTCCCCACTACACACACTTTATAGTCATGGCACAGGGATATGCACTATAGACTAGTATATAGTTGAAAACAGTCTTATTGTTGATCATAAATTATTTGAGATGAATGCAAGTCCAGAGTGACTCTGATGAGTTTCGGGTAGTAGCAGGGTGCCATTTACGGTGGTGAACTATTAAAAGTTCACCACCATGGTGAAGTGGGACCTTCACCTGGTATAGTAGGTTGTCCAATTTTTCAGTGAATTACATATTTTCCCCAATAAGTATATGTAATTGTTAATTTGCCCCTGAAGTGTATTAATTCACAAAAATTTCCCTAAATAGTTTGAAATTAGTAATTTAAAGCCTTGAATTATTTGAATTTAGTAATTCATTCCCTTTTTTCCGAATAATATTGCCATTTTACTAAAATTGAGTATCGTTTATTTTTCCAGATCTAGGGATGTAAATGGGGCGGGGCGGGCACGGGTAGTAGCTCCCCGCTACCCGCCCCGTTTAATATACCTGCTACCCGTACCCGCTCCATACCCGCGCGGGTACCCGTTATCTAGATTTTAGCGGGTACCCATGAAATCCGCGGGTATCCGCGGATATCCATGGATATTAAAAAAATTTATAAAAATTTTATTAAAAGAAATTGTTTCCACACAATATTTGTCATAATGAACATCATATTAATAAGACTAAATTATAAAAATCATATAATTTTAACTTAATTGTTATATCGATAATTGTTCAATTAAATAAAAACAAATAAAACTATAAAATGAAAAATATGAATGTGAGAATTAATACATGACACAACAATAATATATATTTTGGAGTCACTTTGTTCAATATTAAAACAAAGCAAGACAATAACTAAAAGTATTGTATCACACTCTAATATTTGTCAAATTGTGCATTGGTGTTTTAGACTTTTAGGTATGTATATAAATAAAATGATATTTTTTGTAATTTTACTAACGGGTACGGGTACCCACGGGTACGGGTACCTCACTACCCACCCCCATCCCCATTTATTGACGGGTACCTCAAGTACCCATTTAATTTACTCGCGGATACCCGTTAAGATACCCACCCCATACCCGTAACGGATTTTATCCGCGGATATCCGCGGGTACGGGTTTTTTTGCCATCCCTATCCAGATCACGGCAACTGTGTAATCCTAATTAACTTCCAGATTGATTATCTTCCTTATAAGTCACACACACAAAAATGGATCCCTTTCCTCTGGAGCTCCCTTCAAATTTATAGAGGAGCTTGTTGGAGATGGCGTGCTTGGGCTTCTGCACGCGTCCCTTCTGGCAGAGAGGTGGCGTGCTCCTCCCAGCTTCAAATGAATTTGCAGAGATGAAGTGATGGTAGGGGAGCTGTGGCGTGAAGGGGAGGAGAAAGGAGAAGGGCTGCTACTGTACGGAGAGCATAGGGAGAGAATGGGTCTCTGAAGTTAGGTTTTCAAAGAATGATGAGAGAAGGAGAGGGGGCGCAGGTCCAGGCACTAGGCTTGAGTTTATGGGGAAGGAGGAAGAAAAAGAAAAGAAGTGGAGCGGCGCACGGGTCACAGAGGCAAGGGTGAGGGATTAGGTTTTTATGGGTCGTAGCTTCCGTGTGCGAGGGTGCATGGAGTTACGGTAAGGGTACAGAGCGCATCCATGTGTTCTCCACTTTCGGGGCGCCGCTGAGGTGCGGCAATGGAGTAGAGGGTCCACGGTGAGACACAGACTACAACGCGTGACGCGCCATTCTCGTCATCTTAATTTGGGTGTTGCTAAGCTGTGCGCGAGTGTATGGTACCTACAGTGGGGATGCAGGCAAAACGCTGGATGTGCCTCCTTCTTTTGGGCGCCGCTATGGTACATGCGGGTGCGCATGACTTGCCCAACTTCAATTTCTCTTCTTTTCTCTTTTCTTTATTTCTTTTTTCCTCTTCTTTTTGTAATTTTATTTGGAAATATTTAAGAACCCGGACAAAATTGAGTGTCTACACTTTGTTTTTTTTTAACTATACACTAAATTAATTCATTTTTACTGGAGTATTAATAATAAAAAAAGGGATAATTTAGTCTAACATTTACTCTATAATTTAATTGATAATAGTTATGCAACCACGTTAAACAAAAAAAGGGACACAGGTACTCATAATAGGCAATTCAAGGTTTACCAACTCCCGATCCTACCCTATTATTCGTCTAACCGTACTTTTATTTTTTCTCATAGTTTGTTTATACCTACTTATAGACCTATTTGTCAATAACTTAGTAACTATGATATAAATAAGTCATACTCCTTCACTTGTAAGTGGGCTTATATGTATGTTATCATACAAAATACCAAGGTAGTTAGAACCGGACCAGTCATTGAACCGGTGAGGGCAGGGGTTCAAGGTTCAGAGGTTCGACCGGGGTTCAACCGGTTGAACCGGGATATAATTAAATAATATTATTTTAAACCCTAAATCCTATACAATATTGAGCAAAAATTAATATAAAAGTCATAACTTTATAAAGAAAAATTAAATTTTACTATTAAATATCATAATTCATAACATAAAATATTCAAAATTGTAAATAATTGAATAAAGTGAATATCTATTTCTTTTAAAAAAATAAAAAAGTAAAAAATTTGAAATTTTTTATTTTTTTTTTAAAAAATCATCAAACCGGTTCAACCGATTTTCCCGATTTTTGACCAGTTCTTATGCAGTTCGGTTCTCTGGGTGTTCTGGACAGGACTGGGGTCCGGTTCCCGGTTCAACCCGCCGGTCTGGTCCGATTTTAACTTCACTGCAAAATACCCATACACATGTACTCATAACTGAATTAACAAATAAATATCTTTAATTACATTTTTTACAATTAATTTAAATTTTACTCTTACTCTATATTTCTTTACTATTTTTAATAATTTTATATATGTATAAATAAACCCCACAACCAACCATGAGGTTAAACACAAATAGCTAATGTGTTTCATCTAAGGAGACAAACTCCGCTGGTACCCGTCTTCAATCCGCAGTCATGAAACAATTCGTGGCCACCCTTTATTTACCTCCCGACCGAACTCATATTAGTAGTCCTGAGGCAACTTTACCCCTTTGATACTGTGGGTATAAAAAATTAATATATAAACACCTTCACTTGGTAACGACATAGACTCTTGTATACACCTACTCGTTCAATACTTAACTAAATATATCTCAACCTTTTTACTCACCTATTCCCACCCCTTGCAATTACAACATCTATTTTAATTTGGTATATATTCAATTTTAATTTTGTCTCCGGTAGTTGACTCACTTGGTACAGTCATCAGACATAAAGTGACATAAAATTGGAGGTCCAGGGTAAGAACCCCTACTCCCTACTGTCTAACAAATAACATACTAATTACTAACCAGTTGGTCTATAAAACATTATTATATTTTATTTTTAATGGTATTTCATTTAATTTAATATATATTATAAAACATAACTCAATTTAATTTAAAAATAAATATTTTAAATTTTTTAATTCATTTATTATTACTGAGGTTATGTTAAATGACTTTTCAAAATAATAATAAATGAATTCTATGCTACAAGACAAATTTGGGCCACTAAAATAATTTTTAAAAGTTTTGGCCGGTGAAATTAATTAACAAAACATTATGGAATTTTACGAATTACTATATACTATAAACCTATCTGTGCAAATTACTAAAACTTAGGTCTAAACCTCCTTAGATGGTAACCGGTCACAAATCCTAGCCATTGAATATTTTATTATTTTATCAATGGATGTTGTTAGTTGGTGCCCCACTTCACCATGGTCCGTAAATGGCACCGTAGTAGCAGTACTAAGAGTATACACAAGAAGATAAATGGGACACTGAAAATGGCAAAGATTCCAATTATCACGTGGTTTTCGCTGAAGCAACCTACATAAGAAATGAGACATTTTGATTATTTTGATTAAATAAGATAGTTTGGTGGTTTATGGAAGGTCATAGCGGTTAGACCGATAAGAAAGTTATGTTATCAAATTTCTCATTAACATAAATTAATTACTAACATTTATCTAAAAAAAATACTTTTATTAGTATTATCGTCAAAATATCAAAACTCTCTGTACTAGATACCAAGTTAAATGCTTTTCCGAAGGACTCAATTAATGTAAACTCAAAATTCGAGCTTAGGTCATAGTGTATGGAGAAGTTTCTCTAATATATAGTCTCTCTTTGTTTGACTGTAATTCACGATTAGTACTCCCAGTCTTTTATCAATTTTATCATATCTAGATTTTTGTTTCCCTTTCTGTTTCTCTCTGATAATTCACGTTTCGTTGAATAAAACAGAATAAATGAATCCACAAGCCACAGATGCTCCCTTTCGCATTCAATTATCGCCAGCAACAGCAACAGAGCTTTATGTTTTTTGTCAAATACAGCAACTGAGGGTTTTTTTTTGTCAAAACAGCAACTGAGGTTGAAATGGATAAGGCTGATGCTCCCTGCACCTACATTAGCTTATCTTTGCACCCACACTAGAATTGTTTTTTAAAATGAAATGTCAAAAATACCCCTTCCTCCAAATCTCCTTCCCCCCTTCTTCTCCCTATTCCTCCTCTGCGCACAAAACCACTCCTTGCCTCCTGCCATTGATGATATATGCTCCTATCCCTCTCTCACAAACACGAACAGCAACCCTGTTTGAAATTAAATCCGCAGGGAATTCAATTCAACTCCTACAATTGAGTTCTGTTATGCAATGGAGTCTTATGTTTGGAAAAAATACTAGATCCAACACCATAGAGAAGCAATAAACATCTCCAACACAACCATAAACAGTCTCTGTACTTCAACATACTTATCTATCATTATATTAGTACATATATATTAATATATATCTGTTGTAACACACAAGCAATTATTAAAATACTAGCAATGACAAGTTGTGGCAATGGACCCTGTATATAATTTTCCAAACCCATGGGTTTTTAGCACAAAAAGAGATTGGGAGATTAGTCCTTACAGTACTTCAAAGAAAACACACCAGTTGAACGGTTGAACCACCACCATCACGAGGCAGCAGCAGCCACAGACATGAACCGGAAGTTCCACTTCCTGTGTTAGATTTCTGGGTTCCGGAATTGGTACTTCCGGAATGAAAAATACATACCGGAAGTACCACTTCTGGAACACAGAAATCCAACACCGGAGGTGGTACTTCCGAAAAGACTCAAATGCAACCATAAACATGCCATAAAAATTCTAGATCCAACACCATAGAGAAGCCATAAACATAACCGTATCCCCATAACAAGATGTGAGCCAGCGATGCACAAGTACATGAAACCCAATGTCTCACATCACACCTATACCTGTTACATACCAGATACGGGTATCAGTGTATGCTTCGGTGCATACCACTTGTGTACCTTTTTTCCCCTTATTTGAACACGCATGTATAATCATTGCTGGTGTACCATTCTTTTTCTTATTGGTACCCGTAACTAAGCAGCATATTCAAATCACCTTTTCAAAGATTTACAGTTAAGCTTCCTACAGGCTTTGTAAGAGTTAACTACATATTTACAAGTAACACACGATGGCATATGAGCTTATTTCTGACAGAGCCTCTTAGGCAACCTGGTAAAGGATGGAGATCGTGGAAGATGGCTAACAGGCAAGGCACAATATCTGATTCCCATTTCCCACAGTGGGGAGGGAGTGGTTTGTTCTGTGCGCAGAGGAGGAATAGGGGGAAGGAGGAAGAAGAAGGGGTGGGGGAAGGAGATTTGGAGGTAGGGATATTTTTGACATTTTTCATTTAAAGAAAATCGTAGTGTTGGTGCAAGGATCGACTAATGTGGGTGCAGGGAGCATTGGCCAATGGATAATTGTGTGTGGAGCATCACTCACAGGACCAGGCCCAGCCCAAAATCCAAATCCTCCTCTGGGCTCCGGAAGACGTATCAGGCCTTTGTATGCTGAGGTTCGCATGGGCTCGTACAACATAACATCAAACCCAATTCTTTGGGTGGGTATTTTGGATGGCAATTTATATTCGCACATACATACTTTACTATCTGCACATACATGTCCGCGGAACTATTAGTTCTGCAGGTGTATTTTTTTTTTCAACACACACACTCCGCGGAACTATTAGTTCCGCGGGTTATAATTTTCTGTGGAACTATTAGTTCCAACTCCGTGGAACTATTAGTTCCGCGGGTTGTAATTCTCCGTGGAACTATTAGTTCCGCAGGTTGTAATTTAACACATACATGCCTGCGGAACTATTAGTTCCGCGGAGAATTACAACCCGCGGAACTAATAGTTCCACGGAGTGTGTGTTGAAAAAAATACAACTCGCGGAACTAATAGTTCCACGGAGAATTATAACCCGCGGAACTAATAATTCCACGGAGTGTGTGTGTTGAAAAAAAAATACACTCGCGGAACTAATAGTTCCGTGGACATGTATGTGCAGATAGTAAAGTATGTATGTGCAGATATAAATTCCCTTTTGGATTACCGTTGAAATTACCTTGCACAAATTCCATTAAGGGATTTGGTAAATACACCCTACACAATTTACTATACACTCCACATTAATGCTAAAATTCTAAAAATTATTTTTTTTTAATTTCATGTCTTTATCGAAAACTCCAGTTTCCAGAATACAAATCCGGAGTTTCCGGTAAAGACACGAAATTGAGAAAAAAAATAAAGTATTTTTAAAATTTCAACAATAATGTGGAATGTATGACAAATTGTATGAGGTGTATTTACCAACTTCCTTCCATTAACTCAGTTTATGAGAAAGATGTTTTCTTGGGCAAACAAATTTTTAAGGCCTCCAAAATGAAAAAAAAAAAACATAGCCTTTGATTTCTTTATTGAGGCTAAAATGAAATAATTTATAAACAAACTAATTTAATTTGTTTGGAAAAAAAACAGAACTAATTTGTCCCAACACTTATTTAACTAAATCTTTTTGGAATAAACCTTTAATTTTATCATAAAAATTGTTGCAATAAAACTCCAGAGACAAAAGTTACAAAATAAAGAGATTTAGCATTTCATAAAAAATAAATAAATAAAAGATTTAGCATAAAAATGGGAAAGTGAGATTGTGAGAGAGGATCACCCCGCGCGCGCGAAGAGAGAGGATGATGTTGAATGCTGAAACCTGCCTTTACCTAATGGGTGGATAGGGGACTAGCTACGTGGGTACAGTGTTGGGGCGAATGGTGCCCAACCTAAACTTAGGTTCCTATCCACATGGTGCCACTTAGCATGGACCCATCACAAATTGGTCCACCATGCACCAATCGGCCCAATGACCTTGAATAATAGGTTAGCCCTTTTTTATATGATTCTCGATTGTAGCCCAGGAAATAACGATATTGTAAAAGGTTACTTTGACTTATTCATAAAAGACTCCCCAACAAACTTGATAAATTCCCAAATTTCCCAACCCTTGTCCAAATTTTTTTTTGTCATCGTAAGATATTTTTCTGAATTAGAGGTTTCCGGTTAGCTTTTCAAACTCTTTTTCTTCCACGCTGTGTCGATACTTGACAGAAGAAAGACCAGATCTAGTAGGATCTTGGTTCACATTGAACCCCATCGTTCGAATATAGCACGTGAGCTTCATAAATCAAGTATAAGGTAACATTTGAAACCATTTTCTGTGTTGGTTTTACTTGATTCTTGAATCTAGAGTTTAGAATGTCTCTTTTAAGATGTTGGTGGCACTTAACGTCGTTAGTAGTTTTGAAAAAGTTCTTAAAAATATAAGGTTTTTTCACCAAAAAATATGTAAGGTTTTTTTCATCAAAAATAATGGAAGGTTCAATGCTGAAGAACCTTCTACCCGTATCGACGACGGTAGCAGCCATAAATGTTGAGTCGTGCATCACCAAAATGTCATTACTATCTTATAATTGCAGTCATAAATGCATTAAAAAGCACTGTTCTTCCTACATTAAATAACACTCACTTCCTGGATCATCAAAGTCGCCGACTTGTTCTTCATCAAATTTTTAAACAGTTTTTTTGTGAAATATATGATTTGGGGTTAAAATTGAAAATAACTGAAAAAAATATATACACAGATTTATAAGTACTTTTACATAGTTTCGATCCATTAATGAAAATATCGCAAGTGCTTGTCTAATTTTATAAATAACAAAAAACATAATATCCATTTTTGTAAATAGAATCTTGTAATTTCAAGAATCTATATGACCCATATTGCAAATATCTAAAATATTGCACCCTACCTACGCGTCAGGTCACCCATTACGTATCCAGACCATCCGTTTTTAATAATATTAAATCTATGGCTTAAATTCATCAGGGGTCGATTGGTGCATGATGGACCAATTTGTGATGGGTCCATGCTAAGCGCCGCCCATTTATAATAATAAGAGAGGAAAAAGAAGAACAAGAGTGAAAAGGAGCAAAAACAAAAGCTATAAAAGATACGGGTTTGTCTGGTTATTCTCACTAGGATTGGTTAGAATCAAAGGAGTTTAATTAAAGGAGTTTTTTTTTTGATCAGTTAATTAAAGGAGTTTAGTCTTTATAAACTGGGAGATATTCATCTTTAGTCATTTGTTTGTAAAATGTTCTATTTTTATCCTTTATTTTTTCAAATAGGCATTTTTATTCTCTTGTGATAATTTTATTGAGTTATAGGTGGAGTGAATTGAAGAATTTTAACTACATAATCTGTTATTCAGAATAATATGGCAAAACTTGAGTTGATAAGGGATTATAAGTAGTCTATTTAAAAAAATGAAAAATAAAAAAGAAATATTTTAAAATTGAGAGACTAAAGGTAAATATTAATTTATTTATGCAACTAAAAATATATTTAATTAAAAAAATTATTACTATATAAGAAAATTAAACCCTAATATATTAGGTTGTGACATGTATATATCATCACACCTCAAACCGTAACATTTGTCACATTTTCAAATTTTTTTATTAGAAAAATACTCAAATTTTATATGGGTCAGATCCATAGATTAGTTAAGAACAAAAAATAATACGAGAAAATAGCAATGAATAGGAAAGGCCATTAATGGTTACAAAACACTACTGAGTTTATTATCTCTCTTATTTTTTAATACAGATAAATACTCCCTCCGTCCCTTTATACAATAATTTTTGAAAAATTTGTTTAACCCTTTTTATAAGACTTTTTCAAATTGTCTCTTGCATTAATTTTGTTTATCAAAGTACCCTCTTTATTTTATATTTTTTTAGTCAATAAACAATAAATACACTGTAATTCACGTGATGACCTCTTTCTTTCTCTTATAATTAAAAAGAAACAATTAGTGGCATTTAACGGCTAACTCCGAACTACTATAATTAATTTCAAAATATACTTATACAGGTGTCCAACTTTGTTTCTTTAATTGCAATACTTAAACTGCTCTGGAAATGTCGCTTTTCTCCATAAACAACTAAAGTCCGTTTGTTATTGATTAAAAAATAAATAATTTTTATATAAAATAATTTAGTGATTAATTTTTTAGAGATTTTTATGTAAAATAGAATTTAATTTGTGTTTATTTATAATCCTGAAAATTACTTTTTTAATCTTCTCTCTCCTCTCTCTCTTCATTAAAATCAGATTAATTCTGAAAAACAACTCTAGATAGCTTTTCATTTTAATCAAAATATTTGATTTTTTTATATTCTGATTATTTTTAAAAACTAAAATAAATAGATAAAAAATCATTAAAAGTAATTATTTCTTTAAAAAAAGTACTTTTTTAAAAAAAATAATCAATAACAAATGGGCTCTAAATGAAATTCAAATAATGCCCGGAATGATTGTTCGCAATATTTTTGTGGAGTAATCTGTATTTGTGGTTAATATAGACGGAGGGGACAGGGTTCATTAAATGATGCTTAGCATGATGTGGCTCCGCTCAGCCATGGTCTTTCGTTTTCAATTAGTTGTTAGCTATTAATCAATTTGTGGAGTACTTATAAGGTTATTTGGTGGTTTGGGTAAGGGATACAGCGATTAAAATGATAGAAAGATCATGAATTTGAATCCTCCACTGACATATTATTAATCCCCCACTTCAAAAAAAAATTATTAATCAGTTTTGTTGGCGAGCTATAAGCTGTCAACTTAATTTGTTTAGCTCATTATAATTTAATTATTTTTGTTCTTATGAAAAATTTATAAAATTATCTTTAAAGTTTACCAATTTAAAATTATTTTTAAACTAATTCAAAATGGTAAATTAGCTAACAATGTGTATGTAGGAAATAAAGCTGGAATCAAGAAGTAGTTAGTTAGCTAGTTTACTTTCTAGAATAAATAAATTGTTCACGTGGAGATTTCTTGCATCTCATGCTGCCCGTACGCGCGTGTTCGGTGAGAATAGTAGTAGTTGCCGACAATTGCCGAATGCCAACAAATTACTACAATACGTAGCGTGTATTTGGAAACGAATTTGAGACCAGTAAAACTAGATTTAGATTAGAAGTAACAATTTGTTGTTTTGAAAAAATTACATTGAAAAGAGAGAATTAATTTGCATTAGAAAGAGCAAACATAAGTTTATAACTGGAATCCAAACACACACACTCAAGAGGAAATTAAAACCTCCATCACACCTGCAAACGTTTTATTACTGACAGCAGGGAGCATTCCACTCCATTAATGTACACACCGCCAAAGTGTCGTTTGTATAGACACATCGAGGAACGCAAGTTTGCATGATCCGCAGCAGTGGTTACAAAGTTGCACTGTTTTGACACCCCCTGCCCAAACGCTGTCTTGCATGTGTGGCAAGGTGTCCTAAAATTGTTTTCCATTTCAGCATCGTCGCAAAGAAACAAAACTCTAACTACAAAAAACACACACACACACACACACACACACACACAAACTCTAGTGAGCGTACATAATATAGTATTTTTTTTTGGATCTAGCGTGCATATATAATAATTTTTTAAAAATTAGTTAATTTATTTTAAAAAATAAATTATATTTCAATTCAATTAATCTTATTATTATATGTTATATTGTAGAGTCTTCGTTTTTTATCAAAAGTTTAAATTCAAACACATAAAACGTAGAAATTAATAGAATTAAATTAATATTGTAGAGCAGTAGTATGTGTGTGTTTGTGTGTGTGTGTGAAAATAATTTATTTCTATTCACAGCTACGGTGTGAAATTTCTCAACCTGAGAAAACGCAAATTTCATCAAGGTACTGGTATTTTCACAATTTGCAATCTTTTTCACAGGCGTGATTTATGGAAGCTTCATTACAGTCAAGGGTGGCTCTGGTCACAGCTCTGTTCACACCTATGATGTGAAATTTCTCACACATATGAAAAAGCTAGTTATCTTAGAAATTTCGTCATCTTTTGCAGTTCGAGTATTCTGGCACTTTGTAGACTCTCATGTCATCATATGTATCTTCCTGGGGTTTATCTTATACATAATTTTATATCTTGTGGCACATTGCCTCCTCTTGTAATTTGGGGTTTTACTAAATAAAGACACATTTTGCGCTCTTATTTGGTGTAATATTTTTTATTAATAAATTGAATTTCTTAGTTTACCCAGTAATAAAATTCACTTAATTTTATTTGTAAGCTAATTTTTATATAATTGACGTTTACTAAAACATATGTTTATTTTCATCTATTTAATTTGGAATTTGGAAAATGCTTATCCATATATTATTAACGGAGTATTAGGAAAGACTGAGAAGCTCAGTGAATGAATTTAGAAATGAACCCAAATCAAGAATGATAGTTCAGTTCAATCAGTTGTATGAGTTTTATAGTGTCAGCGTGTTTCAAAATTTTAAAGTCGTGACGGGTTATAATTAAAGGTTCACTAAACCAAATCTAAATCATAAACCAAACATGATATATATGGTCATGTGAGTATTATGTTTACACTTCACAGTACTGTCATTGAATGTTTATCACTTTAGAAACAATATTCAATTTAACTGGATCCATCTTGGTTGGTTAAATTTATTGATATTAATTTCAAAATTTGCTTGGTGCATGTATATGTTAGGGAAAAGTGGAACACACACACACTGAATCAGAGAGAAGAGAATAGGGAGGAATTTTACACATGAATCACTTCTTTATTTACTGATCACATTCACTTTTATACACAACACTCACTAGTCCCACATCGGACACACTGACTTGCACACACAGTGCTTACAAACGCGGTGAGGCCACACTTAACTAACCTCCACTTAACTAACCGCGGGTTCACTAACTGATTCCACTAACAGTAATTAACTAACTTTGAATTAGTCAACCAATTACAACAGTATATATATATGCCAATGCACATAAATTTTTCTAACTGCTTCAGAGAATAAAAACGTTTACAACAATTCGATTTGGAAGCATTCTAGCCACAAGTTTGATTTCATAAAGTGATAAAACTTCCACTTTATACCCCATTTCCATCTCCATTCCTCCCAATGATTGGTACGTACCTCCAGATGGAGTATTTAATTTCGACATTAAACGTGTTCCTTTTCTTTTCCATTTGTGAGTCTATCTCTATAAAAAAAATTACTCTCTGGTCTCATAATAATAGTATTTTAACAAAGTAAAAATATTCTAAAATAACTGTCATTTTATTTTTTAATGAAGCATTAATTTTTTTTCAATTTTATCCCAAATAATATTTTTTAGAGTATTGTATGATTTTTTAGCAATATAAATAATAAGATTAATTTGCTAAAATTGTTATTCCCACTCATTCGTTTATTATATTTTTTCAATTTGCACGACGGAGGAAGCCACTATCTACTATTTTCTTTCTTCCTTTAAATGATAATGAATTTTTAATATTTTTGAATTTCGAACACTCATTTATTCAAATTAGGGATTTATTCTTGGCGCTATTCTTGAACAACTTACTTGTTGGGTTTGTATTCTTTGAAGGCAAAATGGCGCACATTTTATGCTCTTATTTTGTTTTTCTTTTTAATAATTTTTTAATTTATTAAAAAAAATACTCCTCTCTCTTCATCTCTTTTTTCTTTTTACAAAATTCATCTACCATGGTTCATATTGCATTTATCACTCATCTCTTTCTTGGCATAGATGATCACAATCATTTTCAAAAGCTCATTTTTCATACTTAAGGCATATTTGGATAAATAGCTTATTTAAGCACTTATAGTATAAGTATTTATCATATAAGTGCTTATATATTTATAATCGAATAGATAATGTGATAAAATTGATTTCATATAAGCTGTAAGCTGTTTTGATAAGCTATCATAGTGAGCTTATGAAAATAAGAGTCATGAGCTGTTTTGGCAAACACGCTGACAAGTGTTTATGTCACTAGATAAGTCTAAATAAACTTTGCATCGATCCAAACATGCCCTTGATTATTTGCTCCTCATTCCTTCGCGCAGCTACGGTTACCACTTACCACCCATCGCTATAAATGAAACCAACGAGGAACTTCCCAACCAACACACAATCACATCCTGATCACATCGCTGCAACTCTAATATCTCTCTCCTTCTCTCTTTGTCTCTGCGAGTCTAATTAATTCTCCCTTGGGAATGGGTTCACTACCCATTTTGGGAACTCCTCCTCTGATCAGCACGAGGGTTTCAACGGTGGTCCCTGCAACCCCTCGAGGCGAAGAAAACGATGCGTATCAGCTGAACTACATGGACCTCCTCGTGAAGCTCCACTATATTCGACCCGTTTATTTCTTCAGTCCCGAAGCGGTGCAGGGGCTCTCAATATTCGACTTGAAAGCACCCATGTTTCCGCTACTGGACCGGTACTCACACGTGTCGGGTCGTATCAGGAGATCCGAAGAATCGGGAAGACCGCTCATAAAGTACAACGACGCAGGAGTGCGCATCGCTGAGTCGTACTTTGACAGAACACTCACAGAATGGTTCGATGAAAATGGGAATTACCCTGTAGAAGGACTTGTCCCTGATCACGTGATTGGCCCTGATATTGCTTTCTCTCCTTTGGTTTTCGTCAAGGTAGTAACACTTTATGAAGTTTGTTATACTTTATTTCCGTATGCTAATGCTACGGGATAATTTTTTTTTAAATAACTTACATGTCATACAGTGAGTTTGGATATAAACAGCACAATCAAATAATTTTATGAATTTAAACTTTGTATAAATTCTATATATTCTGAAAAGTTTATAACAGCTTGTGAATATACCATAAACTACTTTTATAAACCCTTCCAAACATGTATATATATGTGCTTATGACATAAGATAACTCAAAATAAATAAGCTTTTCCAAATTAATTTACCCTAAGTGTTTTTTTGGATAATTTTAATAATTTAATAATTTCTTTTATATTATTTATGAATAACAGTTTAAATAAGGTTTAATTATGACTTATTGTATATAGTACTTAATTTAAACGTTTATCCAAACAAATGTGTCATAATGCAAATTTACATAAATAAAAGAGTGAATATATTTTTATTTATTAATTTTAGTGACAATTTCAATTTAAAGATATACCTTTTCCCCCCAAATTTACGTAACATCATTTAAACTTTTTTTTATCCTTATTCACTCTCTATTGTGTACATCAAGTTAACTTATGTTGTATAAATGATTTCCCACGGTCATGTTTGATATAATTTTTAAATATTGAAGGTCAAAATCTAATCTATTGAGAGTAATTGAATATATTTCAATATAACATTAAATAAAATGTCATTTAAAAAAAATATTTTAATTAAAAGTTCTGATTTTTTTTTGGGTACAATAAAAGTTCTGATTCTAAAATAAATGACATTTAGTTGATTACTGGGGTTACAAGCAACGGAATTTGTGAGCTGCAATTAATTATCTTATCCTTACAGTTCACTTTCTTCAAATGTGGAGGACTCTCTGTGGGACTAAGCTGGGCTCACATCCTTGGAGATGCTTTTTCAGCTTTTAACTTCATCACTAAGTGGAGTCAGACACTGGCTGGTGAAGCCCCACCAAAATCTCTTCACATGCCAATCCTCAGTAAACCGCAAATTTTTCTACCTAATTCCGTTTCTGATCAGAACCCCTTTTCCATTAAAAGGGCCACAATAATTGGAGAATACTGGCTCGCTTCCAATGACAGCGATGTGGCCACTCACTCTTTTCACATCACTTCCAAACAACTTCACCATTTGGTTACAAACCAAACCAATATTGACACTACCAAGACCAATAATAAGACCTCGTATTTTGAAGTTATTTCAGCGCTGGTGTGGAAATGTTTGGCTCAAATAAGAGAAGAGCTTGGACTAAGGGTTGTGACAATATGTACAAGTGTCACAAATCGTGCAGAGAATGAATTCCCCTCCAATTATGGATTGTTGTTGAGCAGAATTGAAGCGGATTTTCCAGCTGGGGAATCTGATATATCTGAATTAGCGAGGCTGATTGGTGAGAAAAAATTGAATGAGAATCGTGTCTTGGAAAAGCTGGTGGAGGAAAGTGAGCAAGGGAAAGAGGATTATATAGTTTATGGAGCGAACTTGACATTTGTAGATTTGGAAGAAGCTGACTTTTATGGGGTGAAAATGAATGGAAAGAAACCAATTATGGCGAATTGTAGCTTCCGTGGGGTGGGTGATCAAGGGGTCGTGTTGGTTCTTCCAGCACCAGAAGACAATGATTTGGGTGATGGTAATGGAAGGATAATAACAGTTTCGTTACCTGAGAAAGAACTCGACCAGCTGAAAGATAAGTTAGGAAGAGAATGGGGTATACACTGTTCACGTCCTGGATTTTGATTTTTCTGAAGCGTAACTGGGTCTAGTTGTGAGCAGTGTGAATTGTTTTTCATCTCTTTTGCTTATTGCCAATTGCTGTTTAATTAGTATATGCTAGCTATAAAATATGGGTAATGATACATTGACACCCATATACCCACACTACACCCTAGTTCAATTTGTAAAATGAGAAAATGAAGTGTGTGGTGGGTGTGTGATGGATGTTTGTGTAACATTTTTGATAAAATATATATATGAGGCTTTCTTGTCACCATTTTTTCCTCAACAAGGCTCCAACCAAACCTTGTTAAGAGATTCGAATCCAGTTTTATTTAAATTGTCGTAATATTGGTTATAAAATATGGGTTTAGGCTCTGTCTAGGGTGGACCACCAAATAGGTGGTTCACTGTGGTGAAATTTGATTTTAAACAAATAAATAGGTGGTTCACCATGGACCACTAACATTATTAATAATATACACCGTTAGATTTGTTAAAACAAGAATTACAGGTCCAGATCTTTTGAAAATTAAAATGAGAATAACTACACCTAACTTCACTCAATCCCTACCCCACCTCTTTCCCCAAACCCAGTCCGCCCGCCTGCAATCAGTGGCATCCACACCCACTTACACAGATGCATCAGGGCCTTCAATGTCTGAAACCATTTCTGTAAACAGATGAGAAAAGCTTGTATTTTTACTTGATCCATGGACCTGATGCTCGAGAACAAATCACACCAGTGCTCATCCTATTTTTCACCACAGCCAAAGTGAAAGTCACTCCCCTCCGACGCCGTCAACCGCGCCTCGTCCGCGCGACAGTTCAAGACCCTCGTTCGCCTCCTGGTCCGGTGAACCGTTCTCAAGCTGAAGCTCTGGTTGTAGGAAGAGTGAGCCCTCTGCAATTCCTTGTCGTCGATGAAGCCGCTTCCGTCTTGGTCCGCCACCAAGAAGCACGCGATCATGTTGGGCTCGGTGCTGGGAGGGAACACCGATGACACCAGCGACGCGCACGGGGTGCCGTACCACGAAGCCGGCGCTGGGTAGCAGTCGGAGTCGGAGTGGGATTCGTCCTTCGGGGGCTTCTGGTAAGGTGCGGCATAAGGAGCGAACGGCCATAGGGGCTGGCGGAGTACGGCTGAGATGGCGGTGGCGCACCGTAGGACTGAGCTGGAAGGGGCGTGTAGTAGGATTGGGATGGGGGTGGTGCGCCGTAGGACTGGAATGGGGGTGGTGCACCGTGGGACTGGGATGGGGTAATCGGACATGTCGAAGGGAAGCAGGGTAATGGAGGTGGGGGAGGGATAGGGGTGTGTGATTGTGTGAGAAAACGTACGTGTGTTCTTTGTTTTTTCTCAATTGATCTAGGCCATTGATTTTTTACTCATAAATCTAATGGTCACCAAAGTTTTGTAAAAGTTTTACAACTAGTGGTTCACCATGAACCACCCATGAGGGTGGTCCACCCTAGAACGGACCTTAGTTAATAGTTATCCACTCTCTTGTAAAGAATTTGACACTAAGAAATCATTCAGGAAATCATTTGGTTTCAGAGGTCTTTTCTATTTTTTATTTTCTGTTTTTATTTGTAATTAATTACAAAATTGTTATATTGTCTTTAATCTATTTTTTTTAAATATATTTAAAACTAAATTAAATTTAAGGGTCTGTTTGGTCTGGTGAATTATTTTCTAATTTTAATTTTAATTAATTAAAAAAAATTTATATTATTTTTAATCTATTTTGTGCTTTTAAATGTTTGTGCAGGAAATAGAAAAATAAAAAAAATAATTGTTTTTACTATTTTCCCGTGCAAATCTTTAAAAATAAAAAATAAATTAAAAATAATATAATAATTTTATAATTTATTAAAAGTAAAAATAGAATTTATCAAAAAAAATATGTATAAAAAAGTAAAAATAAAAAATAAAAACAATAAATGTTTTCTCAAACCAATAAAAACTAACGATATATTTCCATCAGTGATACACATCCGGTGGAGGATTTAATAGGACGTGTCACGTGCAACATGGTTTGCAAGTATATTTTCTTCTTTAAAAGGATGAGAAATACAAACTGATCACATGTCTCTTCCAATAAATTATGAATAGCAATGATAATGGCACCATATAGGAGACCCCATTTATATCACAACCACCCCAGAATCAGATTCAACCCACAAATGTGTGATCCCTCTATCTCATGCTATGTGGAGTTCTTTCTTTTTTTTTCAGTTTGTTTTTTAATTAATTACAAAATTGATATATTATTTACAATTCTTTGTTTTTAAATATTTATATAAAAAATAATGAAAACAAAAAATAATTATTTTCACTATTTTCTGTGCAAATTTTTTAAAATAAAAAATAGATTAAAAACATTTGTAATTAATTAAACATAAAAACAGGAAATTTTTGATATGTAAATTAAAACATGAAATGATCTCTCAGAGAAAATGAACCCTTAATTTATATGTGATTAAATAAAAATAAATATTAGATATACTTTGTAGAATAAGGGGAAAGAAAACAAATAAAAGAGAGAATAAAGGAAGTGAATGAATTATACATATTGCCCGAATGGAGAAAAAACAGAGAGAAAATAGTGTGGAAGATTTTTATATAGTGATTTGTGATGGAGCTCCTCCACTACGTACTAAATAAAGGTGCATTAAAGCGTTAGATAATTAGATAGGCCAATGTTGGGACTTGGCATATGGCATATGGACTATGTCTTCTTGTTGTGTCTGGGGAATACTCTAGAATAAGGGGATATAAATAAGACTAGCGATTGGAATGTTTGAGAAGGGTGCACAAAGACATGCATACTGTGGACATTCCGACCCACCCTAGGCCATTGCCTGGGTCTCTTGATCAGTTAGGCCCGAAACAATAACCATTAACACGAGGGTGACTTGTGTGACAAAAAAAAAGGGTGACTTGTGTGTATTAGTACATGGTATTTTTTAATTACAGTAATTATAGCAAGATTTCTAGAGTTATTAAAAAGATATAATTGCTGTATTACTTAAAAAAATACGTGCAGAATTTTTTCAACTGTGGGTGAATGGTAAGGAAATTGCTACAAAATGCACCAGCTTATATGTCCACATAGAAAATAGAAAATGATTATTTTTTACAATTTATTGAAATATTACATTTTAAAGTAATCGTATTTAATATTATTTATTCTGGTGTAAAAGAACTTGATAGCGAGAAACATGTGTACTTCCGGCGGATGGCCAGTAACTCAAGCAAAGAAAAGAATCGGTTATACTTTTCACATGATTGCATCTCCTTTTTGCAGGATGATTATTATGTGTTTTTCCTTATGCCTACACTTGTTTGGAGACGTGTATTAAAAATTATTTATTATTTATTATATTATTTAAAAGGTAATATTTTAAAATTAAATTGAAAGCTGGTTAAAATAATGGGATCACAAACTAGGTATGTTCCTGATTCAATTATAATTATAATTTAATCGAATATGTATATTTTTTTTGAGACGAGTTCAAGGTAAAAAACATTGAATATTAGACACCTTTTTAAATTTTTTTCTAAAAAATAGATATAGATATTTTTTTATTATAAAGTAAAATAATCAATTAGTTCATTCTTAAATCAATGTTTCTGAATAATAAAAAAAAATATTACTTTTATTGCCGGCTTGATGAGCTGCTCAACCGCAATTCCAGTCCCAAACACACCACCACCAATTGTCTGTCCAATTACGATGTAATCGAGTTTTTCTTTTTATTTTTTAAAATTTTTTTAGATGAGTTCAAAGGGAAAAATAAAAAAGAATTGATATAAATGATTAGACCTTTCGCTTATGTTAATCGTGGGTTCAAATCCTGAATTTTCTATTGATAAGCTATATATAAATTCTAATGTAAAAAATCTTATGAAGATGAGTGATTCTCCATCGGTCTTGTTTGGAGTGTGTCTGTCTAGACTGTCCTAATCTAAATCTGACTTTTATCAAAAAAGTGGGGAAAATAAAATAACGAAGATCACACAAAGGCGAGCTTTTGCGTGGGGTAATTGTCAACGCCTGTGGTGGCCTTGTAATGTCTGGTGCGATTTGGTCGAAAGTTGCATCTGGCTAAGTTAATTAAACCCCGAAAACGATACCCTTTTGACATCAATTGGAAAGTGACCCAAAAATTTCTGGTCTCGTACCTCTCCTTGGGTCCTCTCCTCTCCCATCGTCTCCACCTAGCTGCTCCTCTCTCGCGCCGCGTCACCACTCACCACCACTCACCCCTATTTCTTCTTTCTAGGTCTCCTCACACATCACACCGATTGGGGATAAGAGAAGGAGCGAATTAAATTGACCGCACCGCCAAACACACCTTATCTCCCGTGAATTTTGAACTGAGTTGACTCCATGACTTCGAATTCCGATTTGGTTCGCACCATTGAGTCGGTGCTGGGCGTTTCACTCGGCGATTCGGTCTCCGATTCGCTCGTTCTGATAGCGACTACCTCCGTCGCCGTCATAATTGGGCTCCTTGTGTTCCTGTGGAAGAAATCTTCGGATCGGAGCAGGGAGGTAAGGCCGGTGGTTGTGCCGAAGTCGTTGGTGAAGGATGAAGACGATGATGTTGACGTTGCCTCCGGGAAGACTAAGGTTACTGTTTTCTTCGGTACTCAGACTGGTACTGCTGAGGGCTTCGCTAAGGTATAATATTAATATTAATATTCTGCGTTTTCCGTGTTTCGCTCATCCTTGTTTTCAGCTTGTCTCTTTCTCTCTGTTGAAAATATGTTGGAGGATTGTTATTTGCTGGATCTTTTCTTCGTGTTGTCCTTTTATGTAGTTATAGCTGATAGTTTATTTATTTCTGTCGCTTTATTTTTCCTGTGTGAAAAAGAAATACTTTTCCTGCTGAAAATTGAATTTGCTGAAGGAAGAAGATGTCATAGTTTTGTCTTATGCTCTGACTCTGAGTCGGTGTTGTTGGACGAGTATTTGTAGAATTAAATTTGAATGACCTTGGTTTTGATTGAAATTGAGTGAAGTGATTTATGTAGACCATTCAGATATCTAGTTTTCTTCTTCTGAAATTACGTTTACCTATTCCAAACCCTCTTTTGAAGCCCTCCGCCATGCTAGAAGTTGCTGAGATGAGGTGCCAGAAGAGGTCAATGCCCCTTGCTGGTTGAGACACTGTCTTTTCAATGAGGCACACACCTTCTGTGCTTGAGGCATGCCTTTCTTATTGTTAAATGTGATATTAGATGGGGTAAAATAGTCAAAATCTTGAGAAGAGTCAGTCATTGGGACATTTAGCAGTTAGTAATTTAGGGTTTGGTAAATTGAAAGTTCCGATGTTCTAGTTTTACTATGAATGTAATGCTTGAGTAGTTAATTAATATGGGAAATTAGTTAAAAATAGTCAAATACTGTAGTGTTTTCCTCTTTTTCTAATGTTAAAATGCCTTTCTTGACTGAAATGAAGAACACACTTTTTGTGCCTCTTCCTTGCCATCTTACAGGTATTCATACTTATCTAATTGTGAATATTCTAATTTAGCTAGAAAATGATTGCAGCTTATGGAAATGTGCTGTGTAAAGATGAAACTATTTTCCTTTTTTCAAGAATGGTTGAAATGTTCAACCCAGTGTACCATCCCCCTCCCTGCAATAGCAGTTCATCTTTAAATCACTTTTTTATTTTTAATATAGGCATTGGCGGACGAGATCAAGGCAAGATATGAAAAAGCATATGTTAAAGTTGTTGATTTGGTAAGTTGGATTGAAATGAAATTTTAACAATCCTTCCATTATGGTTCCAAATTTGTGGGCCACACAATTTTTTTAAATGTTTGATTTCTCACTATGGTAGTTGTAGAAGGCATTCGATATAATTTTACAGGATCTTCAATTTATGAAATATTGCTTCGGCTTAAGTGTTGTTTAATTTGAACTAGGATGACTATGCAATGGATGATGATCAATATGAGGAGAAGCTGAAGAAAGAAACTCTTGCATTTTTCATGCTGGCAACGTAAGATTGTGTACATAAAAAAGACTGAAATGCATTTATTTATTTATTGAAATGTGTGGTAATATGATGCATTTGGACTTGACATGACAGTTATGGAGATGGAGAGCCAACTGACAATGCTGCAAGATTCTACAAATGGTTTACTGAGGTTTGTAGTTATATCACTTTTAAAAAAATTGTAGATTTAAGGTCTCTCTCTCTCTCTCTCTCTCTCTCATGTTTTCACAATTCACATGGCTTGCCTAATGTGATTTATGTTTTTGAGGGCCTTAATTTTAGGGTAAAGAGGAGAGGGGCACCTGGCTTCAACAGCTCACATATGGAGTTTTTGGCCTAGGTAACAAGCAATATGAACATTTTAATAAGGTAAAATCAGATGATTTTATATTATTCAAGTAAAAAATAAAATAAAATTCATCATCTAATTCTGATGATGTTCTTTTCAAACAGATAGGTAAAGTTGTTGATGAAGACCTTAGTGAACAAGGTATGTAATATCGTCATCTGTATTTTTCAAAAGTATTCAATTGGTTATCTGCCACGTTGTTATTGATTAAAACTGAAGAGCATGATACTATTTTTTGTGTTTGTCATTTGTGCTTAAGATTTTTGTTTCAGGTCATGTTGCCCTTCCCCCAAAAAGTTAATCTACTTGTGCAACTTCCTTGTTATGTTTGCTTAGTTGATGGGTGCTGCACTCTGCTAGATGAATGGATAAAAATATTTGTTGAAATTTTCAGAAAATACTTTAAGTCATTTGTTAGGAAGTGCTATTATAATATCTCGGTTCCAAATATATGAAGCTCACACTCAAGCCTGCAGTTACATTGTGCTGATGGAATTTAATGGCATCATTCTAGTTTGTTTACAATCTAGGGGCAGACTTAAGTTTTATATTTCTGCAGATTTATTTTAGAGTCTTTTTGGTTAAGAAAACATTTTCTATTTTCCCTAATAGTTAAGAAAAACACCCCTTTTCACTTGATTTTTTTTTTAAATATTCATGCACGAAATAAAAATACCCACATGTTTTTTTCACCATTTTTTGTACAAGTTTTTGAAAATATGAAACAAAGTGAAAACAATGTGACATTTTTGTAATTTTTAATAAAAATAGAAAACTGTTTTCTTAAACTAAGCAGACTTTTAGGGTGTGTTTGGGAGTTTTGGAGGGGAGGGGAGGGTTTATGATCAATATTTTACTTATTTGAGAGTTTAAAATGTATGTGAAAGCCCTCCAAAACCCTCCAAAGCCATCACTCTAATACATTTTTTGAATTCCTCCAAATTGGATGTTTTTGGAGGTTTTGATTCTTTTGTATTTATATAAAAAATAAAAAATAAACATCCATGGACTATCCTCCCTTTCTTCCCCCTTTTCTTCCCCTTAAATTGTTAAACCCTCCCCTCCCCTTCCCTCCAAAACTCCCAAACACACCCTTAGGCTATGTTTGGATGGGGGATTTTGGAGGGAAAGGGAGGGGAGGGAAAAATTTATAATCTCCAATTACCTTGTTTGGGAGTTTTTAAAATTAGAAAAAAGTTTTATATCTTGGTGTCTATTACCTTCTAAAATAATATCTCCTTTGTCCTATTAAAACCAAACAAGGTAATTGGGGATTATAAGTCCTCCCCTCTCCTTTCCTCCCCTCCCCTCCAAAACCCCCCATCCAAACATAACCTTAGTGTTTTGAAGTAAAGCATGTATCCAAGTTCTAAATTGTATATACAAGAGTTAGAAATGGTATTGAAGTAGTTATTGACTTTGCATAGATATCTTCTTACATGTAGTGTTGTGTTTGCTGCAGGTGCAAAGCGTCTTGTTCCACTTGGACTAGGTGATGATGATCAATCCATTGAGGATGATTTTTCTGCCTGGTAAATATATTTCTCTTGCTTTACCTATCTATCTATTATATTGTTCCTAGAAGTGTAGTAAGCACTCACTGTAAATGACAATTGTATGAAATGTGGCTACTGCATTTTACCATTTTAAATGTCATGAATTGGCTTTTGCTATGCAGGAAAGAATCTCTGTGGCCTGAGTTGGATCAGTTGCTCCGAGATGAGGATGATGTGAATACTGTTTCTACTCCCTATACTGCTGCTATTCCTGAATATCGAGTAGTGATTCATGACTCCACTGTCACACCATCCTATGATAATCAATTCAGCGCAGCAAATGGGGGTGCTGTATTTGATATTCATCATCCTTGCAGGTGCTTGGAGTTGTGCATGCTAATTTTATAACCATTCTCACTAAACATGGCTAAAACAAACCTGTTGTTTCTTTTCTTGAAGGGTAAATGTTGCTGTTAAAAGGGAGCTTCACAAACCTCAGTCTGACCGTTCCTGCATACATTTGGAGTTTGATATATCGGGGACTGGCATAACGTAAGTTGGATTATGTGTTTGCTGACAGAGCCATATGGTTTTTTCTTGGTAAACAAGAAAACAAAGATCGATAACAATGGTCAATTATAATTATTTTATTGATTTCAAATACATAATGTTACTAAATTTTTTACTGATTGTATAACCATTAAATCAATAATTGAGTTCTGGTGGGATACAATATGGAATGGAATTTTTCCATAATGGTTTCTACTTGTCATTCTATGAAAATGATTAAATGTTGGTTTTATAGATAAGAAAGAAACTAAAAAAGTGTTCATCAGTTGTCCAGTTTTCCCCCTCTTATTTTACAATTTTTAAGCACTGACTAGGAAAGCTGTAAGATTCTAGATGGGTGAGAATGAGATTCCCTAAGGAATTTATTGTTAATCATTTATATCTGTGTAAATATTTCGGATATTAAGCGCATGAAGCTTCTCATGGATTTAAAGGCATGCATATTGTGGAGCTTGAATCATAAAAATTGTTATCAGATTTTATTCATGAATTGATTTTTTGGCATCTCTAATTATGTGGCAACTAGCACATTCTGTTCCAATCATCTGGTACTATTTAATTAATCTGTTGATGGATTTTGTCCGATCTTTCCCAGATATGAAACTGGAGACCATGTGGGTGTTTATGCTGAGAACTGTGATGAAACTGTTGAAGAAGCTGGGAAGTTGTTGGGTCAAAATTTAGATTTGCTGTTTTCTCTTCACACTGATAACGAGGATGGCACTTCCCTTGGAGGCTCTCTGCTACCTCCTTTCCCTGGTCCTTGCACACTGCGTACGGCGTTAGCACGTTATGCAGATCTCTTGAACCCTCCACGAAAGGTTTTTTATGATCTTTACTTCATGTGCTTACCATTTCCCTTTATTATCTTATTATGCCCATAATTGGATTTGCTGGTTATAGTCGTGAGTTCCTATAGGGATTTGTCATTGTTTTACGTTTTAAAAAGTGAGAAAATAGTTACACATGCGTCTCTTTCAGGCTGCTTTAGTTGTATTAGCTGCTCATGCTTCTGAACCTAGTGAGGCAGAAAGATTGAAGTTCCTCTCCTCTCCTCAGGGGAAGGTAAAAGAAATTGCGAGTACTGTTTCTGTCTCTTGCTTTCAAGTCTGGAAATTTCTCTTTGCCCCCTCTTTTAATGATGATTTTCAATTTTTGTTTTCCAGGATGAGTACTCCAAATGGGTGGTTGGAAGCCAGAGAAGTCTCCTTGAGGTGATGGCTGAGTTTCCATCAGCAAAACCTCCACTTGGTGTGTTTTTCGCTGCCATAGCCCCTCGTTTACAGCCTCGTTATTATTCTATTTCATCCTCTCCTAGGTGGTTATCTTATCCTATCTAGAATATCTAAATGAAGCTTTATAAGATAACTGACCAAAAAATAATATTGCATATTTTGATTGTCCAGGTTTGCCTCACAAAGGGTACATGTAACTTGTGCCCTGGTGTATGGTCCAACTCCCACTGGCAGAATTCACAAAGGAGTATGCTCAACCTGGATGAAGGTAGCGATTTGCAATTGACACACTTCTCATGCAATCATATGCTCCCTGTTTCAGCATCCTGGACCCTCTGTTGTCATGTTTGTTATCCTTTCCTCCCCTTTGGGTGCAATACCCAAACATGCTATGTAGTATCTAACTTAAATATCTCTCTTTTGAATGATCAGAATGCTATTCCCTTAGAGGAAAGCCGTGACTGTGGCTGGGCTCCCATTTTTATCAGGCCATCAAATTTCAAGCTACCAGCCGATCATTCGATTCCTATTATTATGGTTGGACCTGGTACTGGTTTGGCACCTTTTAGGGGATTTTTACAGGTATGTGAATATGTTATGGATATGTGTAGTTTTATAATTTTGGTAAAAATCAGATGACAGATCGTTAGATAGCGACAATATAGAATAAAGAGGGGATGGGGGTAGAGTTGAAAGTGGATGATAGGAGAGAAAAATTGGAAAACAACATAGAATCAAAACCGTGAACAAAAATAGGTATTGATTCTTTCATGACTAGAAAGCTCCATGTCACCGTCTGTAGAATCTGTTTGCTGTGTTCTTAAATCAACAAAAGCTACATGCAAATGTTAATAAAAGAACTTATTTTAACTTTTCAACTTGCATGGGTAAAAGTGCTTTCAAATGACAGCAGAAGCTGAAAATCTGCTGTTAACGAGAAGCAAGAAATTGGCGCTTCTCCAAACATAATAAATAGAATAAGTCGGCCAAATTTCAATTCCATGGTCAATTCCAGATGCCAAACAGGCTGGTATAGAAATGTTTTTAAAGAATTCATCTTTCGAAAAACACAAATTTTGCAACATTATCACATAGGCACCTAGTTTATCGGAAGAACCTAGTTTAGTTACATTATTAGCTAATAAGCCCATAATTCCATAATTGTTAGTCAAATCCCTCTCCTGAGTGAGACAATTCAGGTGAGTTATTATAAGAATCTGCTTGTTCTTAATTCTTGTTTTATCTTTGATTTATCCAGGAAAGATTTGCCCTCAAAGAGGATGGTGTTCAACTTGGTCCTTCATTACTCTTCTTTGGATGCAGGAACCGTCAAATGGTAAATTAATCACACAATGCACTTTCAGTCCAAATGGATTTCAAGAGCAATGTGTGATTTTCCAATTATCTTCTTTGTGTAGGATTTTATTTATGAGGATGAGCTAAAGAATTTTGTGGAACAAGGTTCTCTGTCAGAGTTGATAGTTGCATTCTCTAGAGAGGGGCCTGAAAAGGAGTATGTTCAACACAAGATGATGGATAAAGTAAGTGAGGGTAGTGGCCTAGTGGGGAACAAATTTCACTGGATAAATTATTTATTGCATCAAATTTCTTATATGCAGGCAGCATACCTGTGGAGTCTGATTTCTCAGGGAGGTTATCTTTATGTCTGTGGTGATGCCAAGGGTATGGCCAGAGATGTTCATCGAATTCTTCATACCATTGTCCAGCAGCAGGTGCTGATTGTCTTTCCATCATCCCTTTCTTTTGCATAATGCCTGATAATCTCAACTTTTTCTTGTTCCTAAACATGCATAGAGAGTATTGATTTTCAAAGAACTTAACCAACTAGTGTGAGAGAATAAAAGTAGTTTTTATATCTTCTGCTTATGCCTCTACAACCAGAACTGATGCTTAATAATATTGCTAAGCGGTGCCGGTGAGTACAATATTGCAAAGTGGTGAGTAAAATATTATATTTATGTGATTGTGGGTGTGTGACTGATGTCCAGGCATTTGTTTTCGAAATACAATTACAGTAAGTTGAGTTCTTCTCTGTTTGGTGAAAACTTACTATTAAATTGTTTAGCTGTACTTGTGCTTTCCGGTGGGCACCAATGCTCTTTTTGGATTCTATCTCTCAATAAAAATAAAAAGTTTTAAAAAATTAATGGAAAATCCATTTGCTATTGTTATTTCGTTGTATCCTTAATCATATATTACACATGCATATTAGTTCCCTCTTCTTTCCTTAGACTTGAAACCAAAATAGGTGAGAGATGTGGCTTTGCCCACCTATATACTTCATCTGCTTTTAAAAAAAATATATATATATTAACAAAAGCTAAGCTTTAGCAGTATACTTCATATGCTGATTCTGTCAAACTTGCTTATGCTATATGTCTACATATATATTGTTTAGTATTTGAAGGGACCCTACAATGTCAATTTTCATCTTTAAATTATTATCTTTTAAAGCCTTCTGCAAAGCATTTGATTTACAGTGCTATATTTTTTTGGACCAATCCAACATGTAATTTTGGTTGCAACGGGATTTACATTCCACACCTAATTGGATGAAACAATATCTGGATTGAATTTCAGGAAAATGTGGAGTCGTCAAAGGCGGAGGCTATAGTGAAAAAACTCCAGATGGATGGACGTTACCTCAGGGATGTCTGGTGATTTTTATGGTGGTTGATCTTGTCTGGATTGTGGCAACCTTGCTATTCGATGTGTTAAATTCAAGACTGGCTGAAGGATATTTTTTGAGATTAATCACTTCTTTCAGGAATTTTGGGACACTGACGGTGGAGGCTAAACAGGTTTCCTTGAGAAACCATTCTCTGGGCATTTGTCTTTTTCTTTTCTATTATCTTTATATTCTCTTATTATGATAGGTTAGATTCCTCCGGACTAGGATTATTTTTAGGGGACTGTGTGATAGATAGTCTCAGATCAATAACACATACAGATTACAATGGATGGTCATGTATAATTAAGTGTAGAAATTGGTAACCAATAATTATTTCATCAATGAATGAAACTCAAGAATTTTTTAAAATACAATGGATTGTTCAACGCTGTATCTTCCTGTGTGTTGGACACAAGTTTCTTAAAAATAGATCTTGCAACTGTGCGTGATGTTTTAAGGTGGGGGCTTCCACCTGGATTCTGGCAGCTTGCGATTCGCTGTTTTTCAATTTGTAGCTAGAATGCGAAAAGCGAGAGAAAGAAAGCAAGGGAAGCCAGACAGAAAGTTTTCCTTTTCAACGATCAAGATTCAAGGCAGTGAAATGAAGTTATCATAGGATGAGAACCGATAGTTGTTGATGTGACTTTCTTATGGAGGAGATTTTTTTAAGCTTGACTACTCGTAGCTCGCAAGAGAGCTGAAATTTAAGTACGGGTTTTTGTTTAACCACCCATCCATACCAACACTGAAGATATTTCATTCCCTCCAGTTCGCCATTTCTATTCACACTTGCAGTTGGTTCTATCTGCATCATGCTTAAACTTGCATGCAAATTTGTTTATTGTTCCATTCCGCATACATCACAAAGTAAGAAATAGAGAATATTGTTCATCTAAAAGAAATTAAAGGAATTATAAATCTGCGATGATTGAAAAACACAGGTACTAGTTCCTTTTTTTTTTTGGAATATTCTATACAAATTAGTTTCATGCACTTCCTATTTAATCTTAAATATATTTTATTTATACTTTTAAATGTTAACTGTATCTAAAATACTCGTAAAATACATAAAATACTCAATAGATTGGTTGATGAATAATTAATTACGTGCTGTCAAAGAAATGATGAATAATTAATTCCGTAAATAAATAATTCAAAAATAATCAAATCAAAAAATTTCTTCTCAAACCAGGATAATATAAAATGGCTTTTTTTATTCACACATACACTACTTGTTAAACACACACACACTAAAACACAAAAAGTCTAAACTACCCTCTAACCCCTAAAACACGACACTTATCCCTCATTTCCGCGACTGTAATTCTGCAAAGCTTTCCTTCCTCGTCGCCTTTCTTCTCCCTCATTTCCGTGACACTTCCCCGCCTCCGTCGCTTTCTTCTCCCTCGCAGTACCTCGTCGTCGTTGTCCGTTGTAGATTGTGGTTGTCTCCCTCACAGAGACGAGTAGTTGCAGCGCCGTGACACCGCCGTCTTCAGCCGTTGTCGCCACCATTTCCAGGTACGCTGAT
This sequence comes from Glycyrrhiza uralensis, assembly GCA_030159175.1. Lineage (NCBI taxonomy): Eukaryota > Viridiplantae > Streptophyta > Magnoliopsida > Fabales > Fabaceae > Glycyrrhiza > Glycyrrhiza uralensis. Next base: position 48,797,651 of record BRZY01000005.1, read on the forward strand.
GCTTCCCTTTTCTTTCTTTTTTTTTTCGTTCGATAACTGATGCCTCTCGCCCTCTCATGTCTGCTGTGGTCTGGTCCAAGTATGTGTATATATCCTAGCGTTGGAGCTTCGCGAATGTAGTAGATCTGCATGAAGTATGGTCTGCGAGGTATGTGTTGGCTCGCGGAAGTAACAGTTCCGCGAAGAACACGACAGTACGCGGAAATACAAGTTCCGCAGGAACAGTTCCGAAGTATGGCCTGCGAGGTATCTGTTGGCTCGCGGAAGTAACATTTTCGCGAAGAACACGAAAGTACGCGAAAGTAATAGTCGCTAAGAACACGAAAGTATAAGTTCCGCATGAGTGTATGGTATGTGTGTTGACTGTTGTGTTTCGAGCACGTACCAATTACTTCCGCGGAAGAAAGAAAAAACTGAAGATCGAACTTAGAACCTGCACCTTCCACGGAAGTTAGTTACAATCATATGGGTGGGGTAATATTTAGGTGTGGGAAGGTGTAGGATAGTGTGTATGTGAGCCGTTGGAATGAGTGAGATGTTGAGGGTATGATTTGGTGTCTGAGGGTACATGGGTTAATGGTGTGTGTGATCAATTTGGGACGTTGGATTAGGTGGGGGGGGGGGTGTGATCCTATGCATGAAGTTAATGGTGTGTGCGCGGAAGTTTCTTTCTCTGCGGAAGTTCCTTTTTACTGTTGTCCCCTTCTTCCTCAAACCTTTCTTCCTCGCACCTCTGACTTTTATCTCTTCCCCTCCCCTGTTGGGGTTGCAAATTTCACATTTACAAATCAAACAAAAAACCAAAAAAATAATAAAGAAAAGGAAAGAAAAATAGAGCAGATTATTGGTTTGGGGTTCAGGGAGAAGCCCCCGCGCGGCGTGGCGGAGAAGAAGGGGGCGAAGGGGTTTGGTCTGCGGTGGCAAGGAGGGGATACAAGAAGAAAACCACCGCGATCTGCGAAGATCGCGGTGGTGGAGGAACGAGAAAGGGGCCGCGGTGGAGGAACTGCCTCCCCTCTTCTTCTCCTTCACTCTGCTTTCATTTCTTTCTCCTTTCTCTGTGTTTTTTCTCTGGTTCTTCTCTGTTGTCTATCTCTGTGTCTTTGCGTTGCGGAACTGTGCAAGTGACTGTATGTGTGCGCGGAAGTGTGGGACTGAGAGGGTGCAGAAGTGAGGGACTGTATGTGCACACGGAAGTGTGGGAGACAAGATGGGTATTTTGGTATTTTGAGTTTTAAGTGTATATGTATTTAGAAATGGATGTATGTGTGAATAAAAAAACCCTATAAAATTGTATAATTGTATTCCCTAAAAACCATACAATTATAAACGACAAAATGGCAATTATTTAAGACTAATGATTTCATGAATCCTGTCAATATTCCCTCTCTCTAATTTTTCTTTTTCTTTTTCTTTTTTTTTGATCGAATTTTTCTTTTTCATTTTGTTTTACCCCCAATTCATCTTCCAAAGCCGTTTCTCTTCTCTACCCCCGTATACAAGAGCAGTGATCTTCACTTCACCTTCTTCAACGGTCTCACTGTCACCAATCACTATCCTCGAATTGACTGCACGACCTCTATTTGACTCTTCTCGCCCCACCGGCCAGCTACTACTATTTGCACCTTCTCGATTTTCCCCATCCTTTCACCATAGGGTTTAGGGTGTTTAGGGTTTTGCACTGTGGCACCAATTTCACTCTTACTTCAACTTTAATCATTGCGTAGACATGCCAATGCCAGAAAAGAAGAGCAAGAAGGCTTCATTCTCTGAGGAAGATGCTACTTCTCTCACACAAAGGTCTCTTATCTTATTTATTTATATATAATGTTTTGTAGTCTGAGCTACGTGCTGAGCTTTTATTTTGGGTTGTGCAGGTATGATGCAACCACTGTGTTAACGTTGCTTCAGGAGATAGCACATTACCCTCACGCGAAGATTGATTGGAATGAGTTGGTAAAGAAAACCTCGACTGGGATTTCTAGTGCCAGGGAATACCAGATGCTCTGGCACCACTTGGCGTATCGCGATGCCTTATCGGACAATTTCGAAGACGGGGCTCAACCTCTGGTATACTGCTTAACTAAAAGTCTAAAACACTTTCAATTTGGAGTTTAACATTCCCTTAGATTTGATAGCTTGTGTTATTCATGTCTGCTACTCTTGCTGTTGGATCAATGGACAGAGATCACTTTGTTAGTACTTAGTAATTAGTGTAAGATGTTGCAATAGGTAAATCTCAAATAAGTTTTAGAGGTGTATTTGTATGTTCATGTCATGCCACGTGCATCCATGTCAGTACTATTTTATGCATTTAGTTGTGAACCTTTGCTGAATTTTATGGTCATTTCATTTGAATAGTTTGAATTTTTTTTTTGTCAAGTAAGATGTATTGCACACTTGCAATTACTTGTGACAGTTTAGTGGTTACTTTAGCAGCCTATAAATTCTATTAGGTGTCAAATAATGAAGAACCAATGGGAGATTTTTATTAATATCCGAGATCATTCAATTTTACATGCTTTTGAAGTCTTAAATGTAATCAAGTTTTAATTAATATTACAATACATAAATTCAAGGCATTGTACTGGCTGAATTTTTCATGCATAAAAATTACTTTCAATTCTTTTCTGGGTCAAAATTTGTACGTGTTAAATGTGTTCACGAAAAGTGATAAGGCAGTAACTCAACACTAGTGATTATAGTTGAGTTCGTTAGCAACACGGAGATTCACCTCATGCTGAAAATAAAAACATTGTCAATATGCTGTATATTATTTTAGTCACAACCATCCTTTTCCATGTACTGCCCTTCTTTACTCCTCAAATTGCCATTCTCATATTAGTTTTGCACAATCTGCTGTCCTCTCATTTTTTTATTGAATTTTTTTCGGTAGATTCTTGGATTACTATTGTACTTTTTTGTATCATTCATACTTATCTGGAGTCATACTTTCAGGATGATGATAGTGACCTAGATTGCGAGCTGGAAGCATTACCTTCTGTAAGTGCGGAATCTGCATCCGAGGCCGCGGCATGTGTGAAGGTGAATGTTATTACTACATTCAGTCTCAATGTTTTAGGCCTAGCTAGTTACATTTTACTCATTTTATCATCATATTATCAGACTTGTATTAACTGAAACAACACTCCTGGAACATTTCCCAAAATTTGTCTAATTATAGAAAAGGTCCTTAATAGAGTCACACATTTAAATTTTGCAAATTTCTTTCTGATTGTGGGAATCTTTTTAATTTTTAGTAAAAAGGAGGATTTTATCAGATTAGTGTCTGACTGTGAGGTGGCTTGCCCTTACCAACCAGACAACTATTGGACTAATAGTGTTGTGTGGTAGTGAAGTAATGGCAAAAGCAAAAAATTAAGTTAATAAAATATGAGAATGCTGATGTAGATGAGTAAATATACAAGAAAAGATGAGATTAAGAATGAATATATCTGAGAAAAAGTTGATGTAGCGCCTGAGGGGGTTTGGTCACATGAGAAGAGTAGTAGAGGCTTCATTGAGAAACGTGGATCTAGTTAAAGATAGTCCAATTAAAATGGGTAGAAGGTCTAAAAAAGTATGGAAGACTCCAATGAAAAAGAGCTTGCTAAAAGTGGTTTTGCTGAAATTTTGGCTTTTAATAGAGTCCAATGATTACGATTGATACAAGTAGATAGCCCCTAGTAGTGTTGAATAACCTGTTTCTATATGGTTTCAATGTTTAAACTTGCGCTATTTCTTGTTCTTCAATTCTGACCAGCCTGTTTCTGGGCATTGTTTAATCATCAGGTAATGATTGCTTCCCGTACGCTTAGTGAATCTAACCCGAGTAGCTCAACAATTGAGGCTCCATTGACTATAAATGTTCCAATTTGCCATTCATCTAGAACTCCTAATGAAGGTTCACAGCACTCTAATTTGATGGGAGGGGCAAGCATTATTTTTCCAGTTACTGTTCAGAGACAGACACTGCCAACTGTATCTTCAACAGACGGTATAGAAACCAAGGGATTAGTTGGTGGTACCATGGCTTCCAAAAGAAAAAGAAAAGCATGGTCAGAGGAAGAGGACATGCAGCTACGGGCTGCTGTTCAGAGATGGGGTGAAGGGAATTGGGCAACCATGGCAAAAGGAGACAACTTTCCTATTAAGAGAAGTCCAACACAGTTGGCTCAGGTGGTTTTTCAACCTTAAAATTTTTGTTAATTATGTGGCCTTATCCACTTTTATTAAATCATTTCTTAGTATGCATGTGTATATTTCATTGTTGGTCCATGTAAGGCAAGTAGGCAACATGTTATTCACTATCCCTTTTGATTAATGGCTAGAAGTATGTGTAAATGGTTATGTCCATCAGGGTGGTGAAGAATGTAAAGACAAGATATTAAGGGTTTAAGTTCTTCAAAATCATAAAGGGGCAACCTGTTGCTACAAAGCTCCCACTATGCGGGGTCTAGGGAAGGGTTGGATCCATTGCAGATCTATTATAGACAGCCTTACATTGCATTTACAAGAGACTAATTTCACGACTTGAACCTGTGACCTTTCAGTCACATAGTAGCAACTCTAACTGATGCGTCAAGGCTTCCCTTCTCTTCAAAATCATGTTCACTTTTATTTTTAAACCAGTAACATTTTTCCCCGTAAAATTATTGTATGATCCCTGAGGTTTTAATCTCCTGCCCTTTCCCTTGCAGTGGGTTCTTTGAATGTTCATTCTCTTTTGAGGTGGATACTTTTAAAGCAGTCAATTTTTTAACCATGAATATTTATCAAAATTCATTCTGGTTTTTGTTATCATGCTGATTAACAAGGTAGATAACGGTGGCAGGCATAATTTAAAGTTAAATATTGTAGGTCATAATCCATGGTTTCCTATAGATAGATGGATGCAACGAAATTGGCTTTATTTAGCTGGAATCTGATTTTCTCATCTAACGTAGCAGATCTATACCAGCCAGTTCTATTATTGGGAGAGTTTGCTTTAGCTTGTGCAGCTATTTTAGTTGTGCCTATTGAAAAGTGACAATTTTTGTAGTTGATCTGTACATTGTGTATTAAGTGTGTCATCCCTTCCTTCCGTGATTCTAAAAGGATGAAACAAAAATTGTCAGTTGAAAAACAAGTATGCATTATTGCACACACAATGCTTGTCTTTCTGTGAATATTATTTTGATTGGAATCTGATGACTGATGGCACTGAATATATTTTGAACCGTTGTCATCCAGTCAGGTCAGGATGTCTGGGTATCACCCAATTCTCCCGGGTTCAAATCCCGGCAACGGAGTTTTAGGTGTCCTGCTGTACAAGCAACTTCTGATATGGATAAGTCATGTGATGGTATAGGTCATAGTAAAATGAATATTTATTTTCGATTCAGGAGATAATCCTCAAATACATTTTTTTGTACTGATTGTTTTGTGATCATTGATGTGATTTAATGATTCTTCCATTTCACCTCTATTGTTATTTACTATTTATATTTATGGAACATATTGTCATGGGTTATCCAAATACCTGCAGAGGTGGAGCATTTTACGAAAGAAAGACAGCAGTGCCAATTCAGGAACTATCCTGACCAGCACACAGTATACTACTGCTGAACAGTTGGCAACTCGTCACTCTTTATCTTTAGCCCTTGATATGCCATTCAAAAAGTTAACTGCTCCTGGAATGACTGATCTTGGTAATTGTCTTTTGACTCTTCTCTTTTTATTTTAATTTATTTTCACATTAATCAAATTCCACAATTTGCTATATGTATTTGTTGATTTTGTTTCCTTTTTATCTTTTTTTTAAAGAAAATTCAACTGAGTCTCAGGTTCTACGATTCTCAACCTTATTTTAGGATGGCTCTAGTTGTTGATTGTGGATATATTTAGGGCTTGTTGATTAAAGTGATTTTTATATTTCATAGAAATAGAAAAATGATTATATTCTATAGATTTTTATTTTTATGTAAAACATAATTTAATTTGTGTTTGTTTACAATTATAAAAATATTTTTTTAACATTCTCTCTCATTTACCACACCATTATAATGAAGTTATTTCTCATAAGCTTAAACAAACACAGAATCCTTAAAAGTGATATTTTTTTAAAAATGCAATTTTTTCATAAAAATAATATGAAACAAACAGACTTTAGTGCCTTTTCTAAGGACCGCATGTTAATCATGGTCTTGCTAAGGGACAAATGAAATATATTTCATGTTATGTTTTGTTCCTGTGCTTCTTTCCATTAATATATCTTAGGATTTTGTAATATGAAAGCACAGTGTAGGGAACATTGAATAAGCACAAGCTTATTGCTTCCTTCTAATACGTAAGGTTTAAATGGTTACAGTTAGGACATCCGCGGCAATAAAAAATCAATCGTTGCCTTGTAATACTACAGTTTCCACAGTTCGTGGTACTGTACCACCTCAGTCTTCATCTCAACAAGCTTTGTTGGGATCTTGTGGTACCCCAGCAAAATCCAATTTAGCCTCTGAAAAATCAATACCAAAGAGTAATCCAGTTTCAGATCGTGAGTTAAAATCTACTACAGTTCTTTCTGGAGCACAAATTGTTTCACGATCAAATACTGGATCACAATTGAAGATTGCTCAAGCAAAAAATGTAGTAGATACTGCATTGCCTGCTGGTAGTTCTTTGACAAAGACATCCAATTCTGCTGGATTTTCGTCTGATCAAAAGGTTCACTTAAATGTTTTCTTACATCATGTATTAGTATACTAAAAATTAAATAATAATTATGTGCTTATTGTTTTGTATAATATTGTCTTGACAGGATAAACATGTTACCTCTGTGGTTGATGAAGTTTTGTTGAAACAAGAAGTTAATCCTACAAAGGATTTGGGAGTTTCTGGTTCTGGCTCTACATCAAACGAGAAGGAGCAAGGCAATAAAGCATTAGTCAAAAATGAAGGGAAAATTTTGGAACATAAGGAGTTCTCACAAAATCCAAGAGGGTGTGAAGAGCAAGGAAGTGTTAAGAATTCAAACTTTACCCCCAAGATGGAGATTACTGAGAACGAAAATGACAATCTGAATAAGGAAAGTCAAGTCTTAGATCAAGACAAGAAGACAAATTCAATTAATGGAAGTTCTAACCATCAAAACATGAATGAGAAACCTGTAAATTTGCCAATAAAAGATGAATGTGGTCAAGGTTTGGAACTATCAAGATAGTAAAAAATGAAAACTGGTAGTTGTTTTTAGCGTGCAAATGTATAAACTTTTTATAGTTACTATTTAAAGTTGTGATGGAATTGTGAGTTATTTTAAATCATTTATTAAACATAATATTCTGTAATATTTTTAAAAAAATCTTGATTAATTATAGATGTGCTTTGATGTCTTGCAAATTTTTACATAATGAGTGGTAAAATGATTTTCATAATAACATAGCATGGTTTTAATCTTTGTGGTGCAATAAAATACGTTATTTGTTTTATCAAACATGATTTCAATGTATTACAATTGGATCTTTCATTATATATTAACTGTTATAATATAAATATAAAAAATGATTTGATACATTAAATATATTAAAAACTAATAATAAAATGAAATAAATTTTTTTGTACCCTACCATTAAAAGAAATTTTCCATAAAAAATGTGTGAGGACATATCGTAAGAAATATATGATAAAATAATTAGAAATATGTTAGGGTATAGATATAAATATGATAATACATTAATATATTTGATAAAAAATATTTTATTAGATAAATTAGTTATGATGCATCTAATGGTTAAGAGCCTTGTACTAAAAAATAATGTTTCTATCAATATAATATTTTTCTTTTATTTTCTACTGTCAAAACATGAAAACATTGTATTGATCAATATCTATCTCCATCTCTATATGATAATAAAAAGATGACTAATTAATGCAATAAAAGTGATATCTAAATAGAAAAATATTATAATTATTGTAGGTAGTTTTATAAACATAAATAAGTTATTTTTTAAATGCCTTAAATTTCATGTGAATTTTATTAAATATACATAACAATAGTATTTTCCTTAAAATATACATAAACTTAAAAATATTTTTTTTAAATAAAAGTGTATTGAACATAATTTTAATAGTTTGTTGTATAATTTTAAATAAAAGTGTATTGAAAACATAATAAAAGTGTGTTATATAATTTTAAACAAAACGGTAATTTCGTTTCCCTTCAATAAAAGTTTATCAATTAGAACTTTACTTCAAAGTAGTGTAGGCCTAAGATTGTATGTCTATGAATGGTCAGTATTTTTAATGTTTACTCTTTTCTGTTGGCAACAATGTGCACGTGTGATTTTTAGATTCCAAAATCTGCTAATTTTGCAGCTCAGAGTGTATGTAATTGGGTAACAAAATTGTTGTAGTTTTAATCTCATTTGTCTCTTTTTTTCTAGATAAGAGGACAAAAGTGGTTTAAAAATAACAGATGAGAAAGAGTGTACTCTTAAATTCTATATAGATATAAATATAATAAAGATAGATGTCAGCTAACTGTCATTTTTGTTTTTGGTTTTTGAAAAAAATGAAAAGGGCAACTGATATATATTAGGAGCATGTTAATTAACAATTTAAAGTGTTAATTTGTTCACTGTACTCTTTTAAAATAAAAGTGGAAGTATATCAACAGTTAATTGGGTCTAAAATACATGTTTTTTAGAGTACGTTAACAAGTTATATTTGGCTGCATTAACAAAGTAAAAATTATAACTTGTTAAAAGTACTTCTTCTAGAAAGCATATGAGAGTATGTTAGCAATCCCCATATGTGTGTGTTGTGTGTGTGTAATGTTTATCAGTATGTATATGTGCATGCATATTTGTTGGATCCATCAAAATCAAGATAGAATCTTTTCCTTTATGAATAGGTATATACAAATACACAACACATGGACTTGCTTTACATAAAAAAGGTTTGTATCTCAAAATTAAAAAAAAAAAACATCAAAATCACAGTAAGACTACAGAATGTAAGGAGGTACTTAAAAAGAAGATGAAAGTTGGTTCTGTCTATATTGGGGCATCATTAGCTGCTGCTAGATCACTGTACTGTCTCTGTAGTGATGGATTTACACATGCAAACATTGATTGCCTTTGCTTCTTTAACTTGATTCCAAATAAGAAAGACCGCAAGGGTATCCTAGCACGGCTTGAGGAGTGTTTCATATTGTCATTTCTATACCCATGATTGTTAACTCCAATTTCTTGACCCAATTCTTCTATCATCTTCTCAACCTCATTTTTAAGCCCCTTTACATAATTGAGACTCGCTTGCAGTTCACTGGAAACCTTGTTGCTCTCCTGCTTTATGTTGAGAACTTCACCTTGAAACTTTGCAGCCTGATACTCACTCAGTTCCACCCTTTTCAATGTTGCAGAATCTGGACTTGCTGCTCTAGCTATTTCATCTTGTAAGCTGCACAATGATGGGTGCCTACTATGCAATTCGTCCTGCAACACTTCATTGTGTTCCAACCACAGTGATAACTCGGTTCTTATCTCTCTCAGGTGTCTAAATATTGGCTTTATTTCTGATTGCATATCATTTGAGTTCCCTTCATTGTAGTCCTTGATTCTCCTTAGCTCAGCTTTTAAGTCCTGTATGGAGTTTTGGAACTTTTGAATCTGATGAACTGAGGTGCTAAACCTCAACCAGAACTCCAAGTTCTCCTCCAACAAATCGTCAATGTATGATCGGAATTTCTTTTCCAAGGTTGAAAGGGAATATTGCTTGTCAACCTCATCAAATCTCTTGCTTCCACTTGACATGACAAGAATATATCCTGTGTTTTCAGCATGTTGGTGTTGGTCTGCAAAAGAAGTACTAACTACACTTGCTTCAGTATTTGAAGGTTGAATTTCAGGGCCCTGCATGTTGTCTCCTTCAGCTGTGCTTCCAAGAAGCGCTTCTTGTGGTGTATCTTTGTATTCTGTGAGAGTGGTGCGAGGACTTTCATCAAGATTTCTTTCTGAAAAGGTCAGCTTTCGTTGTAAAATGTTAATCTCTTTATCCTTAGTGGCAACGACATCCTTCAATTCCCTTACCTGCACATGCATATCTATATAGTCAAGACTAGAGGTAATGTATTGTACAGTGCTAACTTGCAAGTTCTAAATATAAAAAATTACTGTAATCATTGCACATGTACTATTTTTTATTTATTTATTTATGATACTAGGCACTGCTATTATCTGATATCAATTGCCTTCTTTTCTATTTTTCTTTCATACATGTGTTCGTGTTCTATTCATCATTCTATTTAGCTTGATATTCAATAATATCAAAGTACTTATAATTGGTTTTGTGACTAAAAATCTATTTTAACAAAATAAGTGAAACTTTGTTTACTTTAATAAGATGACTCACATTTTTACTAGATTTTTGTTATGAAATCACACTGTAGATAACATGATAAGTAATTGTATACGATGATTATTGAAAAGTATATCTATATGGAAAATTTCTTAAAATTGTTGCTCTTTTAATCTGGCTTTACATTATTAACAATGAAGCTAATTATAAAACAAATAATTATCTAATTATTTGTTGATTTTATTGGCCCACAAAGTAAAATTTACAGATTGACTATTGTTTACCTGAAGTGCCAACCCAAAAATGCTGTCCCGATTTTTCTTCTCCACATCATTGAGCTTGACACTTACATCATTATAGTTCTTTAAAACTGATGTATACTCATCCAATAGAATCTTTTCTCTGTCACATGATCCACCTACAAACATCTGCCTCAAGTTAGATTGATCTTTTTCCTCACCAGTCCCCATATCAGGTGATTCAATGTCAAGATTATTACTCATTGTCTCAGACAAAACATCCTTATCCTGCTGTGTTATCTCTGGAATCCCTTCAGTCCTAACATCAATATTTTCCTTCAAAGTGGACTCGTCGTCTTCATCACCAAGATTTGCAGCATGATCTACAATCTCCTCCTTTGTTGTCTTGACATCATCATTCATGATTGCTAAATCATCACTTGACAATTTATCTCCAGATTTTTCAAACTCATCTCCTAGTTCCCCCTCATTCGGAACACTTGTCTTCTTGGAAAGTACCAATTTCTCCCCCTCCTCATCTAGCTTCACATCATTCAATTTTCCTGAAAGATGCTCAAGATTACAATTAGCTTCAGTGAAGTGTGTTTGGAGGCTGTTATCTTGCCTTTTGACATTTTGGTTGAGAATTTTAACTCTCTTCAACTCCTCCTCCAATTCTCTCAGCTTCTTGTTGGTGTTTTCTGAATCTTCAATGAGCATTTCCTTGTCCTCTTCCAAGCTTCGTATATTTGTCTGAAGTTCATCTGCTTCTGATCTCAGTCTCTTTACCAAGCCAGTCTGAGAAGTGACCGCGGTTTCCAAAGTAACAACCTTACTCACAAGCTCATCAATCCTCTCTGCAATTTCTGCCATAGTGAGGGAGTTGCCTGAATCTTGCTCAAGCTTTTCCTTAATCCTCTCTAGCAAATGCCCCACATCATGATCATGCACCTCTTCTTCATCATCAAAGCTAGTTATCTCTTCATCTTTGCTTTTTGGTTCTGTTTCTTGGTCTTGCAGCTGACTGGAATGCTTAGAAATGAAGTTGTCTCTAAGGGTTTCAAACTTGTCATGCGCTTCCTTAACCCTCTCATATGCTACTTTAGCTTCCTCAGATGATTGTGTTTGTACCTCTTGCAACTTGGCCAGGGTTTCTTTACATGAATTTAGAGCCGTGGCTGCCATTAAAACTCGCGCATCGTTATCCTCAATGACTGTACTAATGCTAAACTCATCTTGCAAGTTGCAAACTCTTTTTTGCATTCCAGTAATCCGGTCTTCGATTTCCCAGTACTTTTCATAGGAATGTTCATACAAGCTCCTTACAAACTCTTTCTCGGTTTGTAGCGCCAAAATTTCTTTCTGAAGCTTGTCTATTTCTGATAGAGCTTCAACCTTGCTCAGACCTGAACTTTGAGTTGTTGAAACAACAGATTTTGCAGTGCTTACACTCCTCCTAAGTGCTCCCTTCCTGGAAAGCAACATAGATGGGCTTCTAAAATCCTTCTTTGGGATATTGGGAACTTTAGGGATGCCTGGTTTTTCTGTTTGATTATAGGGGTCTGGAGATGATGAATTGGTTCTAGGGACGCTTTCTTCATCATCATCTTCATCAATCCTATAATGGACTTGTTCTGGGAAGACGGTGGCAATAGTGCGATTCGCACTTTGGAGCTCCTTTGATAGATGATCATATCTCTCTGCTAATGCTCTATATGCTCTAAAGGCTTCTTCCACAAAATTTACCAGCTCTGGCCTCCTCCTGTAGTACATTTCTGCCCTCTGGGCAAATGAGTCCCCATTCTCATCAATGATTTGAAGGGTCTCAGCCACCTTCTCCTCCATATCTGTTAATTTATTTTTTTGCATCATGTCAATGACATTTAGTTTTCTTCCAAAGTAAATTATTGTTTATTAAGCAGGGAACTTTTTAGCTATGAGGAAAATGCGGAGGAGTATTGAACCAAATGAACCAATAGAAATACAATATGCCATTATCTGATCATCCTTTGTACATGTTTGTTTATTATTCTTCATGTTATCACTGTATAACAAGATTTTCAGATCATTGTGATGCATTAATCTATTTTCCTACATTCCCAATCATTTTGTTTTACTTTTCTAAAATCCAATTAAATCTAACTATATTCTGTTTTATAGATGTGTCATGTACTGCTAAGAAAATGGTAAATAAATAACAAAAAAAGGCAAGTATTATGTACATGGAAGGAAAGGCATCATGTTTAAGCATGTAGGCTTAAACACGTAAGAATGAGAATGTGGGTCATTCTAAAATTGCCTGTGAATTGTTGTCTCCTATCTTATGAAACTAGTTAATGGCAACAAAATAAATATTTGTTTTGATGGAATTAATGATAATGGAACACAAAAAAAACAGCTTGATTGGTATGTACTAAAAATGAAAAAAAGACATACCTTGGAGGCTTTGTTCCAGCCATTTTGATTGCTTTGTCCTGATGTGGCTTACCCACCACCATGAATATGCATTGGTTGCTGCTCTTCGCAACATCTTTATCTTATTGTGTATCAATCAAACACATTCAAGTTCAACTCATTGAGGTAAAACCTTGATGAGGAAGATAAATGAAACCAACAAGGTGACAAAGATAAACACATGCAAATTAACAAAATGTCTGATCAAAGAGAAAAGTTGTGATTTTAATGATTTGGTGGTTAAAAAAAAAATCTCGTGCAAAAGAGAAACATATGTTGGAGAAAAATCCTTCTTGTGGGGTAGACATGAAGAGGAGGATACTTCGCCACAATCATAGGCGTGTAATGTATTGGATCCTTTGAGGAGCAAAAATTTTGGAGGGCTTTGTTAGAAAATTTTCTCCACTGGTGGCTCTGTTCGTCCACGAAATTTATAATTATCCAATGGTTGGATTGTATTAATCATTTTTTTTAGAAAAAATTGTCCTTTTTCTTGAGAAGAAAAAATTGTCTTAGGTTAAAAAAATTCAAAGATAGGTACAGTTTGGATAAATTTCTCTATAAGCACTTTTAGTATGTATTTTTTAACTAATAATTTTTTACATAAATTAAAATTAACTTTTGTTCTTTACATTTTTTAAAAGCTATTTTTTTAACTTCTCCAAAAGTACCTATTTATTTATAAATGACTATTTAATAATTTTTTCTCTTGTATATATATATATAAAAAAAAAATAAGATACAAAATACAACTAATTTCTCTATAAGTCAAAAGTTAAAGCTTTTAGATCAAATTTGGCTCATAAATAAACTAGTTTGAATATAAACTTAGATTGACGACCATCTTAAATAAGATATTCTTCCGACATGTGATTATTGGATCCTTGATAATGTTTGATAACATTTTCCCAATGTGAAAATTTTGTTCAACTATGTTGGAAGAAACTAGATAGTTTAATTTCACGTAAACAAATTATTATTTTAAAAATCTAATTGTAAACTTAGTTGAAATCGTTTTTTTTTTTACAAGGAGGCAAATCCTAAACAAGAAAGGAAACACACCCCATTGCAGGTTCAACTATCATAACTATGATGTGTAACCCAAGAGATTTCGAATGGGCGTAATTAGCTAACCAGTCCTATCAAGTCAAAAGCATTTTTTTTTCATTTTTTTGTAGAGAATATTATTTTATAAATAAGATTTAATTTTCTTGAATAAGTAATTAATTTTATTATAAAAAAAGAATAAGTAATTAATTTTTCAAATAAATCATATTTTTTAATGATATATTGATTGTATTAATAATTACGAGAAATTAAATGCCCTAAGCCCATATCGTAACACATCATTAATCATTAAATAATTTGACTTCTTAAGGATATATGCAAATGCTTCTCATCTACACAGAACAGAAGAGAAAAGTATTGTAACTCTATACTTTACAGCTAGGTAAAAATATGCAACGTTTCCCCCCAACATAGAATACACATTTTATATTTAATATTTAATTATATACAAATTTGAGTAGATGGTTTGACATACATGACAATTTCAAATGTACATAAATATTTACATCAAAGAATTCCAAGCTCACTCCATTCAACATGCATTCATCCTGATCCATGTCTTTTTCCTTCTCTTTCCAATGTTTTGATTCTCTGAGGTTGAGATCAGAATAGCAGTGGTGCATCATTCTCAGACAGTGCTAAATCAACACAACTGCTATATTAATTACCACATATGCTCCTCATAGGATTTGAATTAGGCTAAAGACCCAAAGTTAAGCAATCATATTCTGCCATCACATTGCAGTACAGCAGTTCTTCCCCCCAAGTTTACAGTGTACAATTATTTATTGGCTAAAGACAACAAATGAGGATTTTAACAAAGCAGCAGCAGTTACATAGGCTGCTCTATACTGCAGAAACATAACTGAGTATTTTTACATCAGGTATTTTGAAGAGAAGAGATCCAATTTTCTACATATTTCTTGCTCTCTGCAGACAACAAAGGAAGCATGCACATTAACTTTCTAGCCACCCTAGAAAAAATACAGAACGCGAAGAACCCACAATATGCATATTTTTGTTGTAAACTATACCATAAAATCCAAGTGAACATTAGAATCACTGATCAATCATAATTCAGAAAGACCAACAATCATCAAACAGCAGGTTCATCCATCCAAAAAAAAAATCACACAGCAGGTTCTATCATCCTCCAAAGTAAAATTTAATAGAGTCAGTTATATGGATCAATTGACACCATAAAGTCTTGTCATGTATTAGGTCCAAAGATAAATCATTTAGAAATGCTTAGGAATACATCTGGGTTGAATCAAACAAAAAATATTTATCATGCAAATTTTCTTTAAACCAATATATTGATTCAGGATTTCAGCAGCTAATGAAAGATACAATATCTTTAAAGAGTAAAAGGATTACACATTCATGCTATGAAAAGATAAAACCAACTACTCCAACATGCGCAAACTCCATCATCAATTTAAAGGCAGGCAACATTTGAACAGCTAATACATAACCTAATGTTATCTCTGAACTAATGTATTTGATAACAAATCTTAATGACCATTGAGGTAGAAAATAATGCATAAAAGTTCAGTTGACAACAGAACAAATCAAACTCTCATAGAGGATAACAAAACTGCTCTTACCATCTGAAAAGTACCCAACGTTGCTTAGTAAGTTGCTTTTAGGATCCTCCTCCACCACGGCACCATAGTTGTATCCATAACAGGGAACAAGCACAGCAAAACTGCTATCTGTTTCATGACTATCATTATCAGCATCACCACTTGAGAACCCAGATCCGTGAGGCTCCAACCAGCCAATAGACCAATCAGAATCAACAGATTCAGAGTCAGAACCACCACATCCACCATCAGATGGAACTATAACAAAATCACATTCCATATCTATTTTCTGATCTTCCCTCCTAAGCCATTTGTGCTTCACCTTTCTTGGGGAGGAAGGTGCATCATTTTCCTCCTTAACAAAAGGAAATCTCAGAACATCCAATTCCCTGGTAACAGAATCTGCTGAAGAATGCATGGAAGACCCATTTGAGATTACTGGCTCTTGATGGTGTTTTCCACTCCACAACCACCGCGAGAGATTGGGAAAAGCCATATCCATTCATTCATGTAGTGTTGAATTTTCAAATTTTCACAGCCAGAAAATAATTGCATAGTCTCTTGTGGAACTAGCAGTAGTCTCTCCTTAGGTGAATGAACCTATCAAAAACAAATTATTCAGCAACTACAAATCAACAAAGGTTATAAAAAGAAAGAAAGAAAGAAAGAAACGCGTAAGCCATCTCAATCAACAAAAACGTGATGCTGATTGCTGGCAACTAAAAATTAGAAAATGCCACATTTTGATTAAAAACCTTTTTAAACAGTAGGCAAAGCGTTGCAGAGGGAGATGAAAAACACAGATAAAAAAAAAATTCCAGCTTTCACATGTTCTCCAGGGCAGAAAAAAAAAAGTAATAGTTTTTTATAGCAATCAAAATCAGAAAATATTTTTAGTGCTACTTGGATTCATTTGAAGCAGAAAAGCAAATACAGTTCATTGTGACAGATAAGGCGTGGCTTTGTTCTTTCAGGGTGTTTTCTACCACCTAAAAATAAAATTGATTTTACAGGTCATAGCCAGCACGAACTCTTAAAATAAACATACAGATAAACATCTCTCCTAAAATTGTATACACATTTGAACATAGACAGTCCATTTTCATAGAAACCAGGAATCAAGAGGAGTAAAAATCAACTTGATACAAAATCAACGTGTAATGATAGATTCAAAGCAAAACCAATTCTGGAATCACAAACCTTGAAATAGCTAATACCTGATACTTATAAAATACTATGCATACACCTTGAAATAGCTAATACCTAATACTTATAAAATACGCATGCAATAATATCAATAAAATAATAATAAATAGTAATAACTAATAACTAAATTCTCGTATCGAATCCAATCCTACCCTATCCACACGGTTTGAATATGCATAGTTTGATTATCCAATTTAACAAGAAATAAAAATGCATTTCGATGTTTCGTAAACAGAAACAACGACTTGAAGTAAAAGAAACTGAAAAGCTGAAACGACAAAGCCTGAATTCCTGCCTTGTTTTGAAAATTAGAAATTCGGTCGAAAATTCAGAGCATCCATTTAAGGAAAAAGGAAAATAAAAATAGATAATTGCTTGCTACCTTATAAAAACCAAAACCAAACAGCGGGTATTTTTAAGGTTTCTATAACATAATAATAACAAGAATGCAATGGAAACTCATCTCACAGGTCAATATAAGAATAAGAATAATATTAGCTTTCAGGGCACGACAGAGAGGGAGAGCGCGACGAGGATATTCAATTTGCATCGAGCTTTCAGATACCGTTGGATGATTCAGAATCACACGTGGCGTGTGGGGAACCCTTTGATTGATCTAGGCTCTTCCAATTATGTCACGTCACGGTATAAACAAGATCACGTCGGTAACAAATCATAACGGGGGATGAGATGAGCTTGCTTATGGCAACGGGTTATTATCCAGTGCGGCCAATTCAGCGTGAAAAACATGTCACAATAGTATACAGTATACTCATAAAATATAGATCTTTTTAAAAAAAAATAGTAAAAAAAAGTTTCAATAAATAAAATAAAAATTTGACACATCAAACATGTCAGAGTCAAGACAATAACATTTTTTTTGACTGAAAATAACACATGTTAAACTTAAACCTGAGAAATAAAGACATAATTGATTAAATGTTTCTCAATATGTCAAGTCGCCCACAGTAGACATAGCTTGATTATTTAATGAAGTTTATTCATTAAAAACATAATATTGTTGTCGCCTCGTTGGTCAATATGTTTAAGTATTAATTAATTTTGTATTTTGCATTCAATTATATATTATAGATTATAGATATGAGCCGTATTAGACAGGATATTGTGTTAAGATTCTTACCCCAAATCATGTAGAAATTTTTTTTCAGCATTATTGACTCGGATGTTCATCCTGATGCTTGGAGCCGTTTTTCAGTTTGGACCTAGCCCACCTTTTTTAGAGTCACGATTTGGGCTCTTTGGAGGGATTGCAACCAGCTTGTTGGCCTTTTATTCTCTCACCCCCACTTTCTAGTCCCACCACCACCTATCCTAAACAAATTTTTTTTTTAAAATGACATAAATATCAACCAGCTTATGCACGAGATCTGGATAGATTGGTCTCCTCCTACTCCTAAATCCTAATGTAGTTAAGGTGAATATTAACGGTTCAAATGGTATTGTAGTAAAATTCATATTATTTTGTCTGTATTATCTATTATCCATCAAACAAATATACAAAACAAAAAGTTGTTTTATGACTCAAACGTTTGTTTTATACTAGTATGATTATTTTGTATCTAAGTGAATATCAAATGCACCCTAAATTTATCATTAGGGATTTAGGAAAAAAAATTCCTATGCACAGTTTTCACCAAGATTCCAAAGTATATATAATTGAGAATTTAGAAAGTAGTGTGAAAATTAAAGGAAAGATGTTTATAAAAAAATTAAAAGAAAGATGAAAAAAATATTTATTGTCACTTTACAATGTGTGTCAACATGATTTAATAATGGTATAAGCAGTGTGGTTTGCAAGTAATTAATTTAAAAAATTAGAATTGTAAAGATTTTCTCAAACCATTACAGTGTTTGTATGAATGTATGGTGATAATATCTAAAATTGAATTTGCTTTCAGAAAACACTATAATAAAAGTGTATATGTTTAATTATTTTAAATCATTCCAAACTTTAGTTTAAATATGTTTAGAAGTAATAAAAAGTAGATTTTGGTTGTGATGAATAATTCACACCAAGTTTTAAATTAAACCTATTTTTAAAAACATACCATTTCATTTCAAAATCAATCTTAGCAAATTAATTTTACAAAATCAAATTTATTTAAAATCATTTTGGATAAACACTCACCCAAACACAACTTTACATTATAAGAAGAACTTCATTAAAAATATTCTAAAATTATTTATCTAAAACTACTAAAACTTTATATCTAATCATGAATTATTTGAGCATTAATCATTAAGGTTGAAATGGCTTTACCTTTAAATACGCTTTGTTGGAGGCCAAACAAGGTGGCAGTGTCGCACACACTCAGAAACGCACTTACAATTTGCATTGTGCCAAAAAGTAAAAACCCTGAAAATTGGCCATGGTGGTGCTGTCCGCAGGTGCGTTGTCTTCAAGCTTCACTCCACTTTCACTTCCCAACCACCACTCCTCCCTTCTTCCCATAACTCGAACTCAACTCTGTCGCGCATTCCCTCCTCCTCATAGGATCACCATGGAGGCCCAAGCCCAAGCCCAGCCCAAGGAGGCCAAACTGTGGGGTGGAAGGTTCGAGGAGGGCGTAACGGACGCCGTCGAGCGCTTCACGGAGTCCGTCTCCTTCGACAAGCAGCTCTACAAGCATGACATAATGGGAAGCAGAGCACACGCTTCAATGCTCGCTCACCAGGTGGGTTAATCAAAACCACTCACTTTACTAATTCAAATGCTATGCTCACATTACCGTTGATTGTGTTCGTAGGGTTTGATTAGCGTGAGTGATAGGGATTCTATTATTAAAGGGTTGGATGAGATAGAGAGGCGAATTGAGAATAACGAGTTTAATTGGAGAGCTGACAGAGAGGACGTGCACATGAACATTGAAGCAGCACTCACCGACATGATTGGTGAGCCTGCCAAGAAGCTACACACCTCTCGGAGCCGGAACGATCAGGTTGTGACCGATTTGCGCCTCTGGTGTCGCGATGCCATTGATAGTATCCTTGCAGGCATGAGACAGCTTCAGGTCTCGCTGCTGAGGCTGGCTCTCAACAATGAGGGTCTCATTGTTCCCGGGTATACCCATTTGCAGCGCGCACAACCCGTTTTGCTCCAACACCTTCTGCTCGCTTATGTTGAGGAGGTTTGCTCAAAAAAATTAAATTTTTACTTGATGGTTGCCAACTTTTGATTGTGTTAATGTGGGATTGCTTTACTATGAAAATTTGCATGCAATAATCAATGAAACTTTGCTTGAAAAGTGAGGGGAAAAAACGCATTCGGCATTGTTGTTGTTTGTTATAAAGAAGTTAATGCTTTCAAATTTGTTTATTTATTTACTTGTGGAGTAAGCAGTCCTGATTTAGGGAATAGTTTTAGAGCTCATTTAATTTGGTTTCTTGCAGATTGAGCGCGATGCTGGTCGTTTGATAGATTGTAGGGCTAGGATGAATTTCTGCCCTTTAGGGGCTTGTGCATTGGCTGGTACTGGGCTTCCCATTGATCGATTCATGACTTCGGATGCCTTAGGATTCACGGCTCCAATGAGGAATAGGTATCTTGCTTTTTGTTTGTGTGAAGTTGTACTTGTACCTGACATGTGATTAATGTTAAATACGTAAATGCTCATATATATATCTTTTTTTTCCCTTCCTTGCCAACTGATTATATGTCGTTGTATTAAATAGTATTGATGCAGTTTCTGATCGAGATTTTCTACTGGAGTTTCTTTCTGCCAATGCTATCACGGCAGTGCATCTTTCTCGCCTTGGTGAAGAATGGGTATTGTGGGCTTCAGAGGAGTTTGGATTTATCACGCCGAGCGACTCAGTTTCAACGGGAAGCAGTATAATGCCTCAGAAAAAGAATCCGGATCCAATGGAACTTGTTCGCGGGAAGTCTGCTAGAGTCATAGGAGGTTTGGTTACTCTTCTCACATTGTGCAAAGGACTTCCCCATGCTTACAATCGTGATTTGCAGGTAGTTAAAAGAATAAAAGAAAAAAAAGGTTTAACTTTTCTTGCCTTGCATGTGTAGTTCTTGTATTCATTTATTTTGTTTATGCACTATATAGTGATTGAGATTCATTAAAAAAGGTTCCTTTCTGTGAGTAGGAAGACAAAGAACCAGTATTTGACAGTGTTAAAACTATTTTGGGGATGCTTGAGGTCTCAGCAGAATTTGCATTGAACATTACTTTCAATCGGGAAAGAATACAGAAGTCTTTACCTGCCGGTTATCTTGATGCAACCACACTTGCTGATTATCTTGTTAACAAGGTAAGTCACATTTACCGACTGGCCTTCTCTCAATAAGCATTCTGTTGGTAATAAAAATTATGAGAGTGAAAGCATGATTATGTCAAGCTGCATGCCACTGTCCAAGTTCAGATTTGAACCAATCTCAAATCCCATTCAATGTGACCCAGTACCAGCTGACCCCATACAGCCTACCTGTCATTGTTTCAACAGGAGAAAAAAAAAGTCAAACACCTCTCCTTCCCATCCCCAAGAACCATTTGAATGAAGGAAATAGATGTTTTCAAAATATGTATCTCATCAAGTTTCAAGCACCCAAAAAAAGTTACTGCTTAAAATGTTTTCCATGTTGACTATGGTCAGTAGTCACTAGTCAGTAGTCATCAAATTGCATGAGCCTATTACCAATATATCCACTTTTCAGGATTGAATCTCTAAACATTGAAAGCCATTACACTCTTATAAATTTCTAACCCATCACCTCACCAAAAAAAAGGACACATGCGTAGATCTGAGGTCTCTACCTCTATATTATTATTAACAGGATTCTGTCATAGGTCGCTCTGTCTATCTATTTCTTCGATGGAAGCTATAAGGCCATTGACATGACACAGTCGTCAAATTATATTTCTGGACTTATTTCTGATTTTTGAATTATGAGTTCACTTTTCTCCTTTTTGTTCTGCAAATATGCCACATATTCTTACCCTTTTTCCTTCACATTCAGGGAGTGCCATTTAGGACGTCTCATGATATAGCTGGAAAATCTGTTGCTTTATGTACATTAAAGGATTGCCAACTGCTGGACTTGAGTCTTGATGAGCTGAGAAGTATAAATCCAGTCTTTGACCAGGATGTGTATGAATATCTTGGAGTAGAAAATGCGGTCCAGAAATTCAGTTCTTATGGTTCCACTGGATCTGCATGTGTTGCCGACCAACTGGATTATTGGGTAAAAAAACTTGAAATGAAGTTAAGATTATCGTAATTGTCATGAAATTCTCATAATGCCAGGGAGGCCGTCTTTTAAGACATGGAATAATAGCCCTCTGCTTTCCAAAGATCCTGCAGCATGTTTGAATAGTTCAGGGTCACTGAATATTTATGGTTGTATCTTTAAATATTTGTCCTTATAAGCAAATTAGTCAGGGTTACTGAATAGGTAGTTTCAGAATCTCATACATGCATATGGTTGAAGTTATGAGCTTCTTGCATTATACATTACCTGTTGGACAGTAATTTCAGCATGCAGTGTGAATTTATATGGCCTTCAATGAAATGAAGTCTTGTTTGGTTGCTATATGTTAAATTAAAAAACAAAGTCTTGTCTTGTTTTCTCAATATACGCTAAATATTCTCCCCAACATATTTCAATCAGCACTTTATTTATATTATATTCTTTAATTCTTTAATTATAATCTATAAGCAATAACTAAAACATTAAATTAATAAATTATAGGGAAACAATAGACAAGTTTTATATTTTCATCATTTTA
Organism: Glycyrrhiza uralensis; assembly: GCA_030159175.1. Classification (NCBI taxonomy): domain Eukaryota; kingdom Viridiplantae; phylum Streptophyta; class Magnoliopsida; order Fabales; family Fabaceae; genus Glycyrrhiza; species Glycyrrhiza uralensis. The sequence goes on from BRZY01000005.1 coordinate 48,820,295, forward strand.
TTTTGAAGTCTAAATTAAATTTTCTTTATTTTTAAAATTTAATTTATTTTAAATTGATCATGCATACATTTCTTATAATTTTACTTTTAAAAATCAAACAACTTATTTTGAATTTTTATTATTATTTTATTTCACTTGTACTCTCACATACTATTGCAATGCTTACTACATAATAAATCAGCCAAGATTCCCACACCCATATCGCAAGACAAGGTTCTTGGTTATTACAATTTATATGTTTTAAGTAACAGCAAATTTTGAATTGAAAATATTAAGGATTTAAGTTCTCTAACCTTAGTAACACGGCACAATTATCTGCGAGACAAAAAAATAATCATTAAAACAGAATTTCCTATTATGTAGAATTTATAAAATTTTCTCGTGACTTTTTCTCTCATACTGAAACCTCATTATCATTATCATGATGATAAACAAGATATCCAAATCAACAAAGCAACTGCACACTGTCTGCACTCGACAATTCAGCATTGGTATGAATTTTCAAAAAACAGGAATAACAAGGAAATGCTTGCAGCTCTTGTATTATCCCCTGAAATGAAAACTGAATGCGAAAATGACGAGTTAAATCAAACATTTCTCTTTCTGTAGGATTTCCTAAATGACGAAAACCAGCTGCGTCACTAATGGCTGTCGCCAATTCGTTTGGCTGGCCAAAATCACTCTTTCGTAGCTGTTTTCGTTACCTACTCCAACCTCATTGGATTTTTATCCTGAGTTCCAATTTTGTATGTTTCTGTACTACTGTCATCTTCTGGCGACGAGGACATTGGATCCTTAGTAACAAGGTGAATTACTGGCTTCCGACCTTTCTTTTTCTTGCCTTGCTTTTGAGCATCCAAATTGGCCTGCAATAAATTGTCCTGTGGATTAGTAAGCAAGTTGGAAAACTGCAGCACATACCAAATCTAAATTGTGTATCCTGGGTTTAAGATATAAAGTAGGAAAATCTCAACCAGGTCATTATAATAGGTGCCAAATGCAATAAAGGGTTCTGGTGACTAAGATCAGAGCTTTGGGATGGAGAATACCAGTGAGTTCTGAATGTCACATAATGGCTTCTTTGTTGGCCCCGGGTTGTCCCCGCAGCTAGCAGGTTTTTGAACAAGTGCACTCTGGAGTAGTTTAGCACATTCAGAAGCGATCACACTTCCATCTTTGTCAACAGCTTCTGCATTTTCTGATTTTAGGGGCTCATTCCCTGCTAATGGGTCTAGTTCCCTATTTGTGCACCTAAAACGTGTGCAGCCGCATGATGGTCCGCAGCTCCCACCAGTGGATCGGCATTTGCACTTTGTAGTCTTGCACAAGGACTTCTTACTGCAAGAACAGCAAAGCCCCTCAGCTGTTCTCTCCCTCTTAACATTATTTTCACTTGAACTGCTCATTTCGGGGGTATCCATTTTTGTCTTGTCATTACTCTCAGAGAGAAGAGGCTGAACCAGGTCCTGCTGATTAGAAGATGCCACAGTTTAAGAAATTGGCAACATATTTTAAAATATTATATTTCTCCATAATAAATTACTTGTTTTGACTTTGAACCACATGTATTACTAATACAGTTCTAATCTGATGTCAATGGCCCAAACCTGTTTTTTATCCTTGGAATCAAGCTTCTCCTTCCGCAAATGTAACTCTCTAAGTAGACCGCCAAGGTTGTTTACTTGTTCCTTTAAATCTTGAATATCAAAATCATTCTCCAGGCTGTCAAAGTTTTCTTCCTGTAACTGAGACCTTGAAGTAACAAAGAAGAGAGTTAAAACACTAATAAATTAGAGATTGGACTATGAATACAATCCAAGCTCGTAGAACTCAAACATTCAGCGCTGCAAAAGGAAAACGAATAACAGTTTTCACCTTAATTTTTCCTGCCTGTGCATCTCAGTTTCTTCTTTCAGCTGAGCAATCTCTTCAGCCATCCTGACCATACCAAATTGTTAGAATAGGGGTCACTTAATATGCACTTCACAAAATCACGCTGATGGGACCACTACTAAACACCTCTTATGCAAATTTATTCCCCACGCCAATAAAATCTAATTTTGAATTGCATAAAAAACCAAATGGGCAAGCAACTAATACCTCAAACGTTAGAGGAAAATAGAGCCACATAATTAAATTGAAGATAAACAAAATGGCACCTCCATCAAAGTTGCCGAGAGTATACAATATTTAATATTTTAATATCGACATTTCAAACCATAATATAGACTAACATCAGTGTAATGTGATCATTGCAAAATCTGACACATTAGTTAAATAACAGAGTTGAACCTTTTGAAGACGTATAAAGATTAAAGAAGGGCCATAAGTATAAGCCAAGGAAGTGAAGATAGGAATGACATCAGACTTACTTCTCCATTTTGGATTCATATTGATAACATAACTTGTGTAACTGAGTTGTGACTTCAAGTTCATGCTCAGCATCCTGCGCCACCCATTGTTTATATTTTTTAACAAGTTAGGCCAACATATAAATCAAGCAATTGATTGCTACGAAACAGCAATCAAACCCATTCAATATATATTTCCAAAGGAAACAAGAACAACCTTTGTCTGATTGATTAATCAAGTCTCCAAAGGACGAAAAATAACATTCTACACTAGAGCTTAAACAGTTTGCTGGCCATGAACCCTAACACTAAATCAAATATAAACTTCCTAGCAAACGATCTATGACCAATATTCAAGCCAACGTAGAAAGTAAATAAGGAAATAGGTAGAAGGTAAAAAAAATATCATTATTCAGCACAACTTATGAACCATGTAGCATTCAGTCAAATATAGATATATCATATACTAGAAATGTACTCATGAGCAAGTGTCAGGAAAACTAACAGTGTCTGCCTGTCGAACTCAAATGACATCAAATTATATTATGTTTAATCTACATGCAATCAGCAATTACAATTGATTAAAAATTACCTGAATTATTTGACCATTTCTATCTCTAGCACCTACATGAGAACCGGCAAAAATAAAAAGAAAGGAAATGAATGTAGCGGGGCCAAAATGGGTCAAATAAATTTAGATTCAAACAAAACATGTATTTAGATCGTCTAACCAGTTGATCGATTTGAATCATTTGATATAACTTTTCGAGCTGCTATCATGTCTCTTAGACGTTTGGTAGCAGCAGAAGCTTCCTCAGTCTTCCGCTGCAATACCTGATGTAAGAAAAATGAGAGAAAAGTGACAGCTGTAAGAAAAATAACAAGCAGATAGCCACAATCAAGAGAGATAAAAGGACATAAAAAGCCTTGAGGAAGATACAATGAACAAACCATTTTAAGCATCTCATTTGAAGCCAGCAAATTGTGAGTCTTGATTTCATTCCTTCTTCCCTCTTTCTTAAGCTGATGATATGAAGGAACAGATTTTCATAAGATAAATATACTAACCGGAAGGGAATCAAATTAATCAACCATAGATGAAATCATCAATCATCGAACCCTAGACGTAAGAGAATGTGGAATACATACCTGAAGAACTTCCTTTTCCAGTAAGGCCTTGCATAATCTGAATCTCACAGATTCTAACTTGATCTTACATTGCAATTGAACCTATATGTAAACACAACGGTTGATACCCAAAGCAAAAGACGAATGGCCAGGAACTAAAGCAGCAATAAAAAAAGAGTCGATCCTGTAAGAAATGTCACCTTCTGAGCCTTCAAACTCTGAATCTCAAACTGCAACTGCTTAGTTGATTCATCAGCTCTTTTCCTATGAGTTGAAAATTGGGACTGAGAACCCAGTTTTTTCTTCAATTCTGCAACCTGCAATGACGTGGAACAGAAACACATCATGGTCTCGTTACCAAAACATTTTTCACTCCACTAGAACAAACTAATGTTTACCTGTTCCTCTTCCGTCAAAAAAAAATGTTTACCTGTTCCTCAAGCAAGTTCAGCTTCTGAAGATAATCCTTTTTAAGCTTCTCAACTCCATTGTTAGAAGCTGAAGAATCATTCCCCCGTTGTTTCCTCAATTCTTCAATCTCCATCTGCCAAATTACACAGCGCCCGATGTAAGGAATAACTTCCTCTTCTACGATTTTGGTTCTTCACAGAACAGAAGTCTAAAGTAATATACCAAGTGTATGTTTGTTAAAAGTGATTTTGAACTTAATTTTGTAAAATTGATTTGGTTAAATTTGAGTTTCAAGTGAAACAATTTATGTTTGCATATTTTTACTTTGAAAACAAGGTCAATCTAAAATTTAGTGTAACTTCTTATCACTTCTAGTCAAACCGAGGGCAAAATCAATTTTACTTTACATACAGCAACCAAACATCTCCAGTTTTGCAAAAAATCACGTAAGACACAACAATGAATCAATTCTAATACTTCCAACCTTCAAGCCAAACATACACTAAGGTAACGAATTCTTGCTATAAATAATTCATTGAGATTTTTTCACATTAACTGACTCAATCACTACAAAAATTGTTAAAAACTCAACAGAACAGTCACTTAAGTTTACGACATTTTGAAATTAGCACTGTCAGTGTCGTAAGTGTTTTCAAAATCCCTAGATTGTGAATTCCGTTTCAAAATTTAAAACACTTCAGTACCAAATCTATGAAACCGAATGCAAACACTCAATAAGCTTCTTATAAATGATAATCTGAGAACTCAGATCCCACTTATATAGATCAGAAACAAACAACGAGTGATGAAATTGTGAACATTGACCTGATACGCTTTGTTTTCTCGCTCGAGCTCGCGAATCCTCTTCTCGTAGAGTTGCTTTTCGTTCGGGTCCGAAGCTGAGGCATCGATGGGGCTCGATTGCTTGGATCGGCGATTCATCCTCTTCATGATCCTTAACGAAATGCTTTTGAAATCGAACTAGTTTAGTTTCCAAATGGCTGCTAAGAAGGCTTGTATTGTGTATAGGATCCAACAATTGAATCAATTCATCCACTGCTTCGCTACCGCTATATAACGTTACTGTGTTAATTCGGCCAAGAAGACAACCAATCATGAAGTGCCACGTAAGCAACGTAATTAAAACCCTGTGGAGGGAAACCTCGTTTATTCAAATCTTCTGTGGCCGGAGTCTAATATTTTTTTTTAATTTCTGTGAAACAAATATTTATCTTGTTCCACTATTTTTTTTTTCTGATAGTGTAAAAACCAAAAAAAAATATTATTCATTCAAAAATATTGTTATTACATGATTTTATAAAATGAAAAAATTCTTTTACTTTGCTTCGAACTTTCCATGCAAAAGGAAAATGGAGTAAAGAAAATAAAAAATTTGAACCTAGGGGAAAATGCAGAAAAAATAATAATTGACGTAATGTATCTTTTTATCTTTAGTAAATAAAAAATAATTGAGTAAATCTCTCCTATTTCACTTTTTTTATTCTCTTATATTTATTATTTCCATATTACTATATTTTACATCTTTATATTTTACTCTTGTTTTAGTTTATTTCATAATATTATCAGCACGAGATTTTATTCAACTGAGATTTAGAACATAGTGTTGTACAAAAGGAGAAGATAATTGTTGTACCAAGCAACTATATATCCCTCCCTCTATGGTTTCGTCAACTTTCTCACCTCCAAGATAAGGCTTTCATCATTTAAGAGGTTAATAAGAACTAAAGTTAATCGCAATCAATTTGATCTATAATCAAGATTGGATGTCATTACTAAGGTAAGTTACCACAACTGAGATGTTACAACTGCATTACATAATGCACTTTACAAACAAAGTATAAGAACCAAGAAAAATCAAGGCAATTAATATATTTCCCTATGTGTCTGCTGCAGACAAAGGAAAATAATTTGAATAAACATTTTTCTAGACCCCCACTGTACACCATGAAGTCTTCTTTCCTCAACAAAACCACCGCAAGAATATGGTCATTGTAGGCGTTTTGGCCTTTGGGCATATATACGTCGCCGAATAGGTTAACAAATGAATACTAGCGTCTGTTGTTCTCTTTTTCCTCCTGTGTTGTTTTTTTGTGTCGAAGCGGACCTCTAGCTTCAAAAATTTCAGGCTCTTTACTGACAGATTCACCTGACTTACCAGCATTCCTGTCCCACAATGGCACACCACCATTCGATGATGTTGACCTTCGCACAGCCCTTGGCATTTTCCTGGGTGAGTCTGGTGGGTCCACAAAATTGCCCTCTGCCTTTGGGGCAGAGGCAGCATTTTCCGGTTTAGTTGAGCGTATTTTCTGTGGTATATTCACAGCGACATTTGTTTCATTTTCATTAATGTTGTTGTTAGTATTTTGTTTCTTGGGGTTGTTGGGGACTTTGGGATTCTCTGGCTGCGAAGAAGGTGGCCGGTCTGGAACAAGAATTATCGTGGATTTCCGCAATTTCTTTTTCTGATTACCACGGGCATTCGACTTGACCTGCGATAAGAGGCAGCAGTGCTTAACATGGCAATGACAGAGCATAAGACATAGTAATGCTTAACCTGTTCTTAGTCAAAAGCGACCATCTACAACAAGTATTTCCAGCTCCAATGTAATAATGATGATAACATGGAAAAATGAGATGATATAAATTAAAAGAATTTACCCAATGAAAGGAGACATTTTTTTTTGACAAATACTAATAAATGTCTCAGATAGCAGTTAATAAATTAAAAGTAAAAAAATTTATATTACAATTATAGTTTTTAAAATTATTTTAATATCAATTTCTTAACTAGTGTTGACGAGAATTTGGCTTAATTGCACTTTTGATCTTCGGGTATTGCAATTGTGCGATTTTGACCATTCAGTTTCAATCACTGTGTGTGACACGTAGTAAAAATTGGACGACAACACAGGGACATGATTGTAACAATTGAGATACTTATTGGTGCAATTAGAAACGAAGCAAAATTGCACAATCACGATACACAATACTTGGGACCAAAAGTGTAATTAAGTTTTGTTTTTTTAATCAAGAAAGAAGTTTTGACTTTTTAGAGGACGACTAACCCTTACCTGTGTATTTCCCATGTCAGAGAGAGGTTTTCTCAGGCCCTGCTCACTGTTTGCCTCGGCAGGCCTATCAGCCAGTGCTCCCTGAAGTAACTCTGCACCTTGAGTAGCAAGAAGACGGTTTTCGTCTGTTTCTTCAATACTTGAATTATTTTTGGTCCTTCGAACCAATCCTGATTGTAATAATGGCTCCTCTGACTCATTTGAGATTGATGATGCTCTGTTAGCACACTTGGTTGCTAGGCAACCGCAAGAACTCCCACAGCTGTTCCCCATAGCTTTGCACTTGCATTTTGTTGTCTTGCACGATGAGATTTTACTACAGGAGCAACAAATATCTCTTGAATTGTCCTTATAATCTTCTGAACTGTTGATATTTGACTGGTTATTTTCCATGTCTGAATGCCTGCTTTTAGATTTCCTTTTCCTAACCCTTAACATTCCTGAATCTTTCCACTCATCATCTGTTTCCTCTTCATCGTAATCATCTGATTCTGTCTCAGATACATCCATATCCTCCAGTAGAAGCATAGACCGGCGAGGTTCCTAAAGGTAAAATAAGTTGCAGCGAATTAAATGATGACCATATGCTAAATTTGGTTAAGACTTGAGAAATAAAATCCTTTGCAGGCATAGTTGTAGGAGAGCTAGTGATGTGTGAGACCTACCGACTTGCGCAAGTCATACTTGTGATCTTCAACATTCAAATCGGAATATCTCGCCAAATCTGCACCCTGCCATACAGTTCGATTGAAAAGTCATGGATTTGTCTCCTCTAAAACGAACACTCATTTTAAAAAATAAAATATGATATCTTAATCATTGATGAGAAAACCAATGGTTGAAATTTTAATACATCTATGATATGTTATGCATGTACACATAATACTAACAACACGATTGAGATTACTTTGTCCTCTAAAGTGAATTACACACTTTAGAGGGGATAAATCTACAAGTTGCTTACTTAAAAGCTTCATCTGAATGATGTTATACAGGTAAAAACACAAACCTGCAACTTCAGCTTTTGAGTAAGTTCAGCATTTATCATTTCCAACTGTCGAAGTGAGTAGCTTAGGCTTACTACTTTTTCTTTTAGATCTCTTATTTCCATGTCTTTCTCTCTGCAAATTACTTCTTTATCTCGCAATAAACACCTGAGATTTGAAGGGGTAAAAAGGCACAGGGGAATGTCAGTCATACCATGACTAAGGGAAAAGTATAATATCTCTAGACTCCAGTTTAAATTAACAAGGGATAATGGTGAAATTGTGGGCCAAAACATGACATACAGATAAGTTACCTGGAGGAAGATGCTATATTGAGTAAATAATTCATCAAATTCTTGGCATCAGCAAGGGACCGGACTTGGTTCCAGCGTCCTTTGCCACTGAAAACCCTTTCACGCTCTTCTGCCTCTGACAACTGGGATGCCATGGATACTAGAGTTGTGGAAGAAGTTGAAAGCATGTTTTCGAGGGCTAATATCCTAGAATTTCTTACACCAGGAGACATTGATATGGGACAATCACTACATTAGCAACCAGTCAAAAGAGAGTTTGTCAAACATGGATTACCAAAGAGAAACCCCGAGATTACATTGTACAATTCTTGAAGGAAAAATAGGTAATTGCAAGGTATTTCACCTTGTATTATTTAGCTCTGCTGCTTCCTTTAGCCTGGTCATCTCCTCGGCTATTTTAGCCCTCCTGAAATGAAAAACAATAACTAAACGAATTAGTGATAACAGCTCTAATAGTAATAAAAAAAACTGTATGTAACTTATAGTAATTCTTGACAGAATTTTTAAGCCTCGCTATATAACTGTCACACCAGCTACCCTATAATCACAGGTCCACAGGGTATTCAACCCAAAATTATTACGTTTTTGATCCATAATTACACATTTATTCTCTTTAGAGTCTGTCATTGACTGTTAACGAACCAACAATAACCGCAGTCGATAACATCCACCGGTAGATCCCCTTAGAGGCATGTATGTATGCAAGAAAATTAGTAAATACTCAGTGCAGGTTTTCTCATCTTATACTTGTATGGAGAAGGTATAACAACCAAATTTGGCAAAACAAAATACATACAAGGCCGAATTAATGAATATGTCCAGTGTCTCCAATTGGCTAATCCATACTAGACGTCTATTTAGAAAAGGTGAATATAACAAAAATTACCAGATTCCATCGTTCTAGCCATTTACACATTGCTTTCAAAATTTAAACTAAGCTGATAAATTTACAAAGCACCACTGATTTTAGAAAAATCTTAGTGTAAAAGGGTACATACTCTTCCATTTGACGTTCATATTCTGAACGTACTTCATGCACTCGGACAGTGACTTCAAGCTCATGCTCAATTGCCTTCATCAAAGCCTTTCAGAGAAAAACACATATGAAAACATGACAAGCACAGTCTGATCAGCATGCCAAGAAGTAAGAGGTATAATGTCCACCAAAATTCAAGCATCGATCAATGTTTAATAAACAATTTAATCCTTGTGTACAATTTTAAAACTCATCACAAAATTACCAGTACCTGAATTCCAGGACCACTCCCACCACCAACACCTGTGTATAAAACAATAATTGCCAGTTATTAGCAAGATCACAAAATATGAAAAAGAGCTACATGACACAAATAAATCTCCCGACCCATAGTTTCACGTGAGGCAGCTCTTCGAGCTTCCAGAAGTTCTTTCAGCCTTTTTGTGGCCAAGGAAGCTTCTTCTGTCTTCCTTTGCAATACCTGCGATGAACATATAAAAAATTGGGTCAAAATAAGATCACAATAGCAAGTGATTTAAAAATCGGCTTACCATCTTTTGTCTCTGATTCAATGCTAGCAGCTTATGCATCTCATATTCATTCCTTCTCCCCTCTTTCTTAAGCTGGTTACCAATCAAAATATGCATCAGAAGACTTGCTACCATTATTTCTAACTAATTTATTTGTTGAAACAGTGTTAGTGAGAGATGTTGTTGTGCTTGCAAAAAAGACTAGAAAGAGATATTCCCTGTTCCCTCCACTAGTAAGGGACAAAGGTATAGATAAGACTGGTATAGAATGGAAAATAGAATCCCAGAACATGGGAAGAGATTACTCTATAAAACCTTAGAATGGAATGACAAAGTAAAAACGAGATTGTTATTAAATTAAATTAAATAAGTTAAAGATAAGTCTTCCCTTGTGCATTTACCTGGAGAACTTCTTTTTCACGTGAAGCTTTCCATAACCGAAATTGTTCAGATTCTTGCTTGATCTTATGTTGAAGTTGAACCTAAAGAAAATAAACTAATGCCTCACAAGGATAAAAAAAAGTATTCTACTAGTAACTGAAAATACAGTCTCACAGGATCATTGCACCTTTTGGGCTTTAATTCTTTGGATCTCATCATGAAGTTGTTTTGTAGCCTCATCACTCTTCTCCTTTTGTCTCAAGAGTTGAGCTTGAGCTTCTTGATTCTTCTTCAGTTCAGATACCTGAAACACAAATAATCAGCTTATGGCATTGAGTGTGAATTCACCATTAATGCATTCCAAATAACAAATCACCTGCTCTTCAAGAGCATTCAACTTTTGAAGATAATCTTGCTTTAACTTTTGAGCACCGTCATCAGATGTGGATGCAATATTTGTGAGATTGCACTTAAGTTCCTCAATTTCTTTCTACCAACAATATACAGAGAAGGTGTTATTACACTATTTTTAAAATGTAAGTAAACCTAGATAGCATATCACAGAATAATTACCTGTAAAATTTTCTTCTCCTGTTCCATCTCAAGAAGTTTCTTTTCATAATGATGCCTGAGAACTAAAGGATCAGCAATATTGTACAGCCTCATTTCAGCCTTCAACCAGTGAAAAAAGAAAAGTAGAAACATGTTAAAAGGATAATCATATTCTTACAAAACATGTAATATATACAATACATTTAAGCCAAGCTTGGAAATTCGAAAGCATATATATCTGGTGAATTTGCATAATTTGATAAAGGTATTAGCAAATAAAATAAAACTGAAAAATAGGTCAACATCTAAATGAGTTTACAACTAGATGAAAGTAACTTTTACCTCCTTTTGTTCGAGTTTCTTATCCAATTCTTTGAGCTCTTTATCCAACTTTTCTTGAAGGGACGAGTGTTCTAGATCCTTTTCATCATCTTCCATATCATCTGCAAACCAGGTATAAATGTTCAAAAAATATCCGTTGTTATTTAGGATGAAATGTCAATTTTCAACCTAGAAATTTGCAAATAAAAAATCACTATTAAGTCCAAATGCTTGAAGGGATGATTTGGCATAATAGTGAGTTGTTGCCATGTGACATAAATAGTAAGAGTAAGGATATACCTACAATAGACCCATAATGAGTTAAACCCTTCCCTAGACCTTGCACGGCAAGAGTTTTATAACACCTGAGTTGTCCTTTTTTAAGAATTCCAAATGTTGCAGCAATATCTTTTAGAGCTCATAAAGTTATTTTAAAAATTTAATAGATAGACTTGTCTCAACCAAACAAATAAGTCGAGAATAATACTTTTAGCGTCAACCAAGAGCATCATTAACACTCAGTAAAGAGTTATGATTTTCTCAAATCCCCTTTTTGTCACATTAGTTTTACACCTTCTCTTCCTTTTCATCTCTCTTTTCCTTTCTCGTCATATCATACATCAAATTTCTCACTTTGTCTCTCTCACCTACATTGTTATGGGGTGCGAGACTATCATTTTTGCTCTATAAATTATCACTGTGCCCCAAAACTTCAATAAAACAAATTTTCCAATGTACTACCTGGAATGTCCACAGCTTTGGCATCACAATCAGATAAAAACTCATCGCCACGTCCAAATAAAGCATTTTTTGACCCGTATCCATTGTCATCGAAATCAGCACAAGCAACAAAACGGCTAGAACTCGTGGCATTTGAAGTTTTCAAACGTAGCAATTCCCCCTCCAGATCTTGGATCTTTGACACATAAGATTTTAGTAGATCATAATCCTAAAAATGAGTTCAGACCCTCTTTCAGTGATGCATCTACTTCTGAAGATTGTAATTACACATTAACAAGGACTTAATGCAGTCAAACCTGATTTGAATTTGAGTCAATCTCATCCCATGATTTACCATTTCGAAATGATTCTATTTTCATTATCAGTTGGTCCTTTTCAACCTAAAAATATTTTCAATGCCTTAAGTGAGTCCCAAGCACTTCAAATAAAAAATGCTACAAAAATATCATAAGGAGCTCACAATTTTTATTATAACTAAGAAGGGAGAACATAAAGGATCAAAAGAAGACCTGAGTATGGAGAGCTCGTTGTGCTAAACTTTCGGAAGTTATATGCTGTCTTTTAAGCTCCTGCTGTAGTTCTGCATTACTTGCTTCAAGTAAGGATATTTTGTGCTTAAGAATCTGAAATTTTGAAGAAAAAAGATCAAAGGACATTAGAAACATATAAACACTTATGACACTTTCTAAAATAATAATGTACCTGAAGCTCCTCAAATGGTCCACTGGCATCGCCTCTATAAAAGAGAAGCTCAGCTTGCAATTGCTCAATCTGATTCCGCATAGTCTGCACCTGAGCAGCCACTGGATCACGATTAATCTGAAACAAGAAAATTCAAAATCATCAAAAGTAAGAAAAACAAACGGCCTAGTTCAGAAAGAGAAAAAGAGATGAAAAGTGAATATGGAACACTTACAATTGCCTTGTTCTGAATGTTGCGAGCACGGTTTGCGTACTTTAAAGTGTTCAATGTCTCTTCAGCATTTGAGTCAGCAGGACTAACACACGCTGCGACATTCACAACAAGTAAGAAGATACAAGTGACAATAGAAAATACCAAAATATCACAACTCTTTCATCACACATTGAGTGTGTACCTATCATCACTGTTTTGCTGTTTCCTCCAAGAGAATCCTACATATTCATTATCCAAATTGCACGTCATGGTAAGATGATATCGATTCATGTCATTGATACTTTACTTCATGATAAGATAGACTACCGAATATAAGCATATAACTTGTATAACTTTAAACTGCACAAACCTGCAGTAGGCGTGTTAACTTGCTATCCCGATATGGCACATGACCTCCTTCTTTTCGCTTTTTTTCATCTCCCAAAGCACTTATTACATTTCCAAGAGCCAATAAACCCTTGTTGATATGAATTCCTAATACATGAACAATTGATTATATTGATTATTAAATAACAGACAACTTGCACTTACAAAGAACTTAGCTAGCAACAGAAAGGGCATTATTAATTGACTCAATTTTCAAAATTTATATTTATATTTTTATAATTAGACCGAATAATATTATTCTTGCATCAAATCTATTCCTAACTCTATAATTCTGTTGTATCATTAACAAAGAGAAATACCTTCCTTTAAACGCATGCCATCTGCGCCAGTTCGTTTTGCACGTTCAGAACCAGCTAGGTCCACTAAATGGAGTTTGGCACATAAGATATCATCACCATTCTTTTGCTCCATAGTGATTGTAAATATAGCATGCGAACGACTAGACAAAAGCATATGGACCACGCAGTTAACATACTATAAATTAATTTCTCGTCAATGTATTTTCATACACATTGATCAAACCAACCCATGAGACAATAGCCACAAATCCAAAAATTCCGGATGACATTTTTACCTTGATTGACTATTCATATTAGTACTCCCAGTGGCACGTGACAATGAACCACTTGAGAGATGTGACGCCATTTCTTCTTTTGTGTTAACTTCAGCCTCAGTCACACCAGCAAGTGTTATTCCTCCCGTCACTGTTTCTCTGATTTGTATAGGAACTCTGGTGGGCACAGCCATCTTTGCAGTAGATGCCACTTCTCCTCTAGATGAATTGGGATCAAGCAAATCAAAAACCTCTTCCTTGAATATCTGTCATTTTGTTAGCAGATAAAATCTTAAAAGTTTGATATCAATTGATAGTTACAGAAAAATTCATTAACATAATGATAGTATTGCTCACCTCAATGAATGATACTCTAATCAAAAACTCTGTAGAGTCCTTCATGGCCTTAACTCTTTTGTATATGTTCTCCATTACCTTCGGTATAATTCCACCACTACTTTCCTCTCCATTATAATTGGTGCCCATAGTGTATGTTTTCCCAGAGCCAGTCTTACAAAATTTGGGGGAAAAAGTCAATTACAATTCACAACTATAAAAGTCCATATTTCCTCAAATAAAATATTATACCTGACCATATGCGAGAACCGTGGCATTATAGCCATGGAAGAGTGCATCAACAAGCGGAGCTACACAATCATCGTATATTGAAGATGAAGGGGAAGCCACGCTACCATATACATAATCATAGGTAAATGAATGAGAACCGATTTGAACCTACCGAACACACCAACAAAGCTTCAATTTCATAGTCTAAACTATATTACTGAACGATTGTAAGATAATGAAACATACATAACACCTGATTTTCGCCGGGAACAATGGAAATGCAATCTGTGCAGCCGAGAAGAAGTTCCGGCATGATCAGAGGGCGAATATTGACCGCGACTCGCACGCATTGCGTGGAATCTGTGTTCTCCATATCTGCCTAACTTAACCCGTTTCGAAAACCCTAGAACCCCAATTTGAATGCGTTGGGTTAAAAATCCGTGATGAGCATATGATAAAATGCAAAGGTTCGAAGCTATGAAATTCTGAAGCTATCGAGCAGAGGAGATTCGGCGTGTGAGCTTGAGATGAACCCAATGAAAGAGGGGAGAGAAGGGAGAATGAACAGAACAGGATGGATCTCTGCGTCTGGAACGTTGAAGAAGCTAGGAACATAACAAAACGAAACGAAGGGGTTTACGTTTCGTTTTCGATATTTTTTGAATAACGGGAAGTTGAATATGAACGAACGTGTTGGGTTTGTCTTGAACTGCATGGGAGAAAAAGGCGCTCAGGTCCGAATTCAATACGGGATATGATCACGCGCGTGTCACGCGAAATGGAAAGTAAAGGTATACTCCCTCCGTTTTTTTAATTGTCCATTTTTTTTTAACAAAAATATTATTTATATGTAATAGTTTAGGTACATTCTAGAGTACCACTTATTAGAAACTTATAGGTGGTTCATGGTGAACCACTAATTAAATACAAAATTTTAATAGTCATTAGATTTAATATTAAAAAAATCAATGATTCAGATCAATTAAAAAGAAAAATAAGACTAACTAAATTTTTCCTCTTCCAATCCCTATCCCACTCCACCCCCACCTCTCCTCCACTGACCCCTCTCTCCTCCACCATCCCAACATACTCTCTTCTGGTACCCCAAGCTCCGACGCCGCACCGGCGGCATCCACCCCAAACTTCGACATCCACCAACAATAAAAACGGGTCACATGAGCCTTAGTACGACGAATCTCGACATTGATCGCTACGGTTGAAGACTTGGTTTTTCTCCTTCGAAGCAATTTCTACTTTCTACACAAAAATTCTAAGAGAGTTCGGCCACCATGGCTATGTTCTGTGTTCTTGAGTCATCATTGGGCGTTCTGTGTTCTTGAGGCTAGCAAACTATTTACATTTAATCTAATTAATTAACAACTAACTATTTACAATACTGTTAACAAAAATACAAAATGTCCTTTCCCCCCTTCGACATGTCCGGTTTACCCCAACCAGCCTTCTGGTTACGGCTACGGCGCACCGCCCCCATCCCAGTCCCACGGTGCACCGCCCCCATTCCAATCCCACGGCTCACCACCCCTATCTCAATCCTATGGCGCACCACCCCCATCCCAATCCTACGACGCGCCCCCTCTTTCATCAAGTTTGAATTTTTTCTTAACCCCTCTAAAGCATGATCCCCAAATTCTGTGTACCCCTCATAACATTTTTGGTTGAGAAATTTTTTTCTAAGAACGTCTTTTTCTCATTTGTTTCACGCGTGGAGAGTGAAGAGGGAGTATTGGTGGTGGCGCCGCCGCAGGCAACGGAGAAAAAGAGGAAGAAAAAGGTGGTGGCGGTGGAGAAGAAAAAGGAAGACGAAGAGATTCTTCTGGCTGGAGTATGATTAGGTGTAGAGGATGAATCGTAAGATCTGGTGAGACTAATCAATCCAATGGTTATAATTAGTGTAATTGATTTAACTCAAACTTCACCACGGTGAACCACCTATTCCCTAGACAAAGCCAATAGTTTAAGGATATATTTTATCAATTATATTTTTGTCATGTTTTGCACTTTTTCATACGTTTCAATATAGAGAGTAAATAGGGATACAGTGGGATAATAAAAATATAAGAGTATAACAAAAAAAATTGTCAATTAAATTATTCATTGATTAATAAAAAAGTGAGACAATCTTACAAGACAAATATTACGAAACAAAGAAAATAATAGTCTCTGTTTGGCTATCATGGACTTAGAATAATCCGAAGAACCCATTTGATTTAATTTTTACAATGTCTCATAAGTTGATTGCAAAAAAAAAAAATGGTAAAAAATTTATTGAGAAATGCAATTTTCTGTTTGTGTTGAAGAATATCAATCATTATTTTTTTTGACAAACTATGCACGAATATATTATTTTATAGTTACACTTATATTTTTAGAGAAATATTTGACTTTATGAAACAAAAAGCACGAATCCAAGAAAACCATTCTTCAATTTTTTAACCAATCATTTTATGTTTTTGACCTATTTATTTATTGTCATTTCGCTAATTAATTGGCTATTCTCTTCTTCGTACTATTTTTGTATGAATTATTTCGTAAGAAGTTGGCATGGTCATATTTTTATTGCAGGTAACTATTGATTGATTCAAGTTTGGATAAACTTTTCTATAGGTCATTTTAGTATGTATTTTTTAACTAACAATTTCTCACATAAGTTGAAATTAATTTTTGTTTTTAAAATTTTTTAAAAGCTATATTTTTTAACTTCTCCAAAAGTATTAATTATCTATTTATAAATGACTATTTAACAACTTTTTCTCTTATGTATATATGAAAAAAATAAAATACAAAATAAGACTAATTTTTTTATAAGTCAAAAGCTAGAGTTTTTACCTCCAAACAGGTTTTTTTGTCATATTCTTCACACAGCACATTTAGTGACAAAAAAAAAAAAAGAATTCTCTTGCCCAAATCCGAGTAATGAGCAGTACGTTGCATAAATTTTTTGTTACAAAAGTTTTTTTTGGTCAATTACAAATTTACAATTTACTCCATCCGGTCCAAAATATAAGCAACAAATGCACTTTTTTTTGTCCAAAATATAAACAACATTCACTAATTTCAAATAAATTAAATATTAATTTTCCAATTATACCATTCATTTAATGTAATATTCATATTTACGAGAGACACTAAATAGGGTATTTTTGGAAAAAAAAATTTAAAACTAGTGAGTATTAATTAAGATTATCACATTTTCAAAGTATTCCTTGATTTGTATATTTTGTACATATTATTTATATTTTAGACTGAAAGGAGTATAAAAGTTGAACAAATAAAAAAAAAACCAATTAATGAGAAGAGAGAAGGAGAGAGAAACAGATTTATGAGAGACTAAAAATATCCAATCAGCGGATGGTTTTCTTTCATAATTATTATTAGTATTTCATCAAGTAATTTACATATGAGTCTTGATTTTCGAACATTCTAATATTTAACACACATTTAATATCTTTATTTTTTTTATTACATCATTCATCCGTCTATCAGTATATATATTACTTATTTTTCTTCTATTCATATCTCTCTGTTCGGTGGTCAATTGGGTGTTTGTTTTCATCTACATCCACCGGGAGGAAATGAAACTAATCAGCGTTTGGAGGCAGCACTATATCCGGCATATGAAACACGTTTCTTACCACGTCCGCTTCCCGGATACGGACAAGTTCTCAGCCATATGCTCTCTGCGGTGTATTATCCACCCAATTATTATTTTCCCTCATCTTTCTTCTTCTGTATTTAGTATTTATACAAAGTCGTCTATTCATATCCGATTTTGATTTTTGAGGGGAGAATAATCGATGTCCGTTCTATTTTTCTTATTTATTTATCTTTTTTATTTTCCGACTTTTATATTAAATTAATTATTCATTTTAATTAAATGGGAATTTTAACTTATTATTATTTTTATTTGGCTGATATTTAATTTTTTAATTAACATCGATTTATAAATGTTCTACTTATAAATTACAACATCTACAATCAATTAAATCAAAATTTGGCATTTTTAAATTGAAATTTTCAAATGTATACTTTTATTATCAATAAAAATTGTTCTATCAATCAAACCATCACATAATTTCTTAAATATTATGTGTCATAATAAAAAGTAAATTGGCAAAAAGCAATAAATGCAAATTGATGAAAACTAAACCGGCAAAAGTAACTTGACAATGTTATATAAAAAAAAAATACTCCATCTGGACTGAAATATAAGAAAAAAAATACATGCTGCATGTACTTTTTTTTTTATATTTCAGTCCGGAGGGAGTAACTTAACAATGAAAATAAAGGTGCATGTATAGGTAAAATCTGACAGAAACTGATTGACAGAAAAGTGATAATTATTGAAATATGGAATCAAAAAGTGAAGTAAATGAAATACACTGAAAAAGCGTAAATACACTGAAAAAACGTAAATAAATGGCATAAATCAAAGAAAGGTTAGACATAAAACAGGAAAAAATGAAGAATATGAAATACAACATTAAAAATACTGAACTGAAGTAAGATTATAGAAAATGTAAAATAATCCACAATACTTAAGTTATAATTTGTTGACATGTGACAGAATAAGACGTGGAGGTGTTAGAGAGAGAAAGATTATGTTAATCTATTATTTTATTTTTTTGATTTAGGACCATCGCTAGCTACCAAAGCAATGTCCCAATGCTTTTAATGAAAGATTAATTTGCGCTTATCTGTAGAGACTTGGACTGACCAAGGTGTTGTTTTTATAGTGAATGCCCCACTCACAATGATGGTATTTCATAGTGAAAATCATTTAGTTATAGATTGCATTTATGACTCTCATTATTTTTATATACCATCAATTTAATCTAAGTTGAGCTAAATAAATTATGAGAAATGTCTATTTTTTCTATTCACAATACTTGAATTCAAGATCTTACTTCAATGAAATCAAACTTCTTGTGACTTTAGACACGTTGATATTCATAACTCTATTCACAATACGTACTTGTTTTTAAAATATCGGAGTTGATTGAAATAATGAAATTACACTTCTAATATTTTTTAAAATAAAAATGTTGTAAATTACGAAACCAGTTACCCTTTTTGGTGAAAGAGTCCCCATCAACGACAGAAACAATATCCACCTCGAGTAAACCTGCCAATCATGAAATATATCGGATAAAAGAACAACAATTAATTATTAAAAAATTAAAAGGAACTGTAGAAAAACACACATGTCGTGTATGCTATGATTATTAATTTATAATTTATTGGTATCAGGATTAGAATCTATGAGCAGCCATCTTCCAGGCGCCACATAAATAAATAAATCAACGATAAACCTATAAATTACGAGCATAGATTAATCCGAAACAGTGCGTTATGATAGGACCACGTAACCAGAATTCAACAAACCCGTAACTTGGAAAGAAGAAGCCTTTACTTAGCCAAAGCCAACCATCTTTGGCTTTTCTACCACTGTCTCCTTCACGACATTCAAATACATACCCACAAGTTACAACAACAAAATCTGTTTAATTTCTTTCTCTCATGCTCTGAGGGGTAAACTCGTAATGTTAGTTTTCATATCTTCGGGAAGAACCTCCATTCGTTTCTGGCGAAAATAATCTTATCTTCCAGGAACCTTGGAATAATACCATTCAGGTGCTTAAGATCCCAATTCCCTGTTAATTACGTTTTCCATGTGTTTTTCTTTTTCCCTCTTTTCCTGAAAAGCCGCAGGGGGCATGTCAAAATTTTGACAAGTTACTCCGCCCAAACTTTTAGGGTTTCATTTTTTGTTTTTTTTTTATTTTCCCTTTTTGCTTTATTTTGCCCGTTACTGAAGTTGATTTTCGCTTCATTTAAATGAATATTCCTGACCATAGCTCAGTTGCTGAGAAATTGTTAAAGAATGGAAGTTTGATTATTTTTTTTTATTTCATTTTTTTGTCAGTTTTCTATTCGATGGAGGTTGGGGTGGGGATTTATTAAGATTGCATGAATTATCGGATTCTCTTCTCTGCTGAAGTTATAGTTTTACTTTTTGCAGGTTTTATTTTCTGCTAAATTTTGATGTGTTTTTATTTTTGTTATTATTCCATTAAGAAGGAACCGAGGCATCGAGTTGCAAGGGTAATTGAACTGGGGTTTTCATCTGCTAACTGATTGCATGACCTTGGACTTCAACGCTTCAATTTCAACAATGGTCTACCCAGGTTCAATGCAATTGTCTCGTGACGTTAGGCTCCACAGTAACAGTGGATTCCGTAGTTTCCATCATGTATGGTTTTTTTTTTGTATTTTATTTTTTGGATAATTCTGTACAATTTTCTGCTTTGAAGGTTAAAAATGCTGAGTTTCATTTCCATGTCATTTGACAGAATCCGGTGGGGGTTGGTCGATTACATTTGGTCACCATAAATCTTCTACCACGTACTTTGGTATGGCTTTTGTGGATTAAAGATTTTATGCTTCTTTTGTGAGCCAGGCCAAACTAAAGCATGACTCAAAAATATGACTGTGTTTATTTAATGTTATTTTGCTTTTGTGTGAGGTAATGTTGATTGTGTTTATTTAATCTGAAATCTGATCCGGTTGAGAACTTTCTCCTGGAACAGAAGCAAGATTCTTTGGCATTCCATCTTTTGAATAGAGTACATGCCCCAATAAGGCACGCGCCTTCGAGATGCAATGTTTTCGTATGTCGGTCTTTCTTAGTTCCAGGTGGAGGGAGTGGGACTCCGCTCATGAAACCTGCTAGTGTTTTTTTAACAAGGTTGGCCTCTCTCTTTTTCCTGTTAATTGAGTAAAGTTTCCACAATTTAGTGAGTATATATGCATATTTATATATGGTTTTGTGATTCTTGGCTTTATTATTTTCGCCATAAAATTTATGTTTGTAAAGATATGCACCTTTTACTTTTATGTAATAAAATTTAAGTTTGCAGCCTTTGTCACGATGTTATATGCATATAAAGTCATGCTCATGCCATTAATATCTACTGTATGTCTTCTGAATTCATGTTAATGGCTTTA
The DNA here is from genome assembly GCA_030159175.1 of Glycyrrhiza uralensis. NCBI lineage: Eukaryota > Viridiplantae > Streptophyta > Magnoliopsida > Fabales > Fabaceae > Glycyrrhiza > Glycyrrhiza uralensis. Next base: position 48,841,530 of record BRZY01000005.1, read on the forward strand.
TTATAATAAGCCAGTTTTGGTTTGGATATATAATTATTTATTGTAGCAGGGTAGATCAGTGAGATTTTCTTTGATATCTCTCTCAATTCAATTTGACTCATCTTTAAACTACCTGCTTGTCAATCATTTAGTGCCAAACTACAGTTGCATGGTTACTATCCCATCCTACCCATATCTCGTTTTTGGTATCTATTTATTAGCTTGTTGACATATATCTGGGAGTAATTTAAATCTGTTGCACGATCTGTTTCTTTTTTGTCTGAGGAGTGAATATAAATTCGCATCAATTAAAGCCACCAAGACTTCCATTAATTAGTATGTATGAACATGTAAAGTAATTTGCAAGATGATATTATGATATGATGTGTTTTGATTTCTATCTTTGTGTTACTTCTGAAGGACTGGTGTCAATTGGTGCTAAATTTATGTTTTTTCTTGTTGCATCTCCTTTTTCATGATCTCTATGGAAAAATTTATTTTTAGATATTTATGCAGGTCATGTGATTCTTTACTGGGAAACCCTATTTTGCCTCGATTGATCCCAGCCCTTGGTATTATTGCCTTTGCTGTTTATGGTCTTGAGCCACTCCTTCGCCTCAGCAGGATTCTATTTCTTCAAGTATTTACCAACTTACCAACTACCATCGATTTTTATTTCTTCATTCGTCCCAAATCTGATTGAATACTATAATGAGCACCATTTCCAATTTGTGGATTTTTTTTTCAGAGGACCGACAGTAGTTGGAAGAAAAGTAGTTCGCGATATATTATGACATCTTATTTTCAGCCATTATTGTTGTGGACTGGGGCCATGCTCATATGCAGGTTCGTTTGTTTCTGGATCGACAAGTATACCCCCCCTAAAGTCCTAATAGTATTGATCATGGCATTATTTGTTTCAGGGCATTAGATCCATTAGTCCTACCATCTGAGACTAGCCAGGCCGTGAAGCAACGGCTGCTTAATTTTGTGAGATCTTTGTCAACAGTGATCTCATTTGCTTACTGTTTATCAAGGTATTTTTCCTGGAAGAAGCATGACCAGCAGAATTGGAAATGTTTTTTATAAATGGTTTTCTGTATTGATTTCATGTCGCCAATCCCACCCAGTGGAAAAAGGCTTGGTTGTTGTTGATATTGTTGTTTGCATGGATTTCATTTACTATTATCTTAAATTATGATTCTAAGATATGCATCCCTCCCTCCAATATTGTAATCAGTTTGCATTACTCTTGGTTAATGGTTTGTTATTTTATACCCGTCATAAAGAGAGTAGTGTTTTATTTTTTTTCTACTTCTTTTATGTTGCTCTTTTTCGCTATTAGCCTATTAGGTGTACCGAGTCCTGATTGTGTTTAAATTATAATGTTATGTGGGTTTATTTCTTGTTTTCAGCTTAATTCAACAAGCACAAAAATTCTTTTTGGAGGCAAATGAATCCAGTGATGCAAGAAATGTATGTTTCTATTAGACATTCATTTATTGCTTTTGTCAGTTTTTGTCATTTTTAAATTGCTGTATCCATAGTATTTTTTTGCAATAATACTGATGAACTAGTTATTTTTGTTGTCCGAGCATTTGAATGAATGCTTTTTTTATTCTGTTTCTTATGATATCATTAGAAATCAAGATTAGGAATATGCACAACGTCTATAAAATAAAACTTGATTGTTTATATATTATTTATCATTATTATTATTTATACTTGTTTTTCAGTATATGGATTGAATGTTTATATCAAATCTTCATTTTCTGTTGGGCTCTTTCTATAATGGATGCCAAAACTGTTAATCTATTTATCAGCATCTCATTTAAGAAAAATTGACTGACAGATGGGCCTTGATTTTGCTGGGAAGGCAGTATACACTGCCGTATGGGTTGCTGCTGTGTCATTGTTCATGGAGTTGCTAGGTTTCTCCACACAGAAGTGGTTAACTGCTGGTGGTTTGGGCACAGTATTGCTCACTCTTGCTGGTCGTGAGGTACAGCATTATTTCTTTTGTACTGGCTACTATTATAGTTTGTTTAAGTCCTCCTGTTTATTGCATTTGTTGATTATCTCAATATAAACTTAATCAAATTCTGTAAGAGTAATTCGTCTAGGTGTATGACTAGTAGTCATTGTCAATTAAGTGATTTTTATCAAAAATCAATTATACAATATTCTTGTTTGCTGCCATTCTAAGTTCTTACTTGTGATTAATCCAGATATTTACGAACTTTCTATCAAGTATAATGATCCATGCAACTCGGCCATTTATATTGAATGAGTGGATTCAAACAAAGATTGAAGGATATGAGGTTTCTGGCACAGTTGAGGTTTGTATCTACCTTAAAGGAATTTTTAAAGTATAAGGAGTATAATGCTGGTTCATTAAGTTGTTTTTTTTTTGTTAATGGGTGGTCTCCACAATCATGTGACAAATAGTAGAACTATTATCATTGATGGATTTTCTTATTTGTATTCAGTGATGTTGTATTCAAATTTCATTTTTTTCTCCAGCATGTAGGCTGGTGGTCACCAACCATTGTGAGGGGTGATGATCGTGAGGCAGTTCATATTCCTAATCACAAGTTCACTGTAAATGTTGTGAGAAATCTGAGTCAGAAATCTCATTGGCGTATCAAGAGTTATATTGCTATCAGTCACTTGGATGTTAACAAAATTAATGTGAGCATTCTTGGTTCACATGATTGGAAAATCTTGTTCAAGTACTTTCTGATGCCCATTTTTTCATGTGAAAGCTGGTGTCATCTCCATTTCATCTTTTCATGCAGAATATTGTAGCTGATATGCGCAAGGTTTTGGCTAAGAATCCTCAAGTAGAGCAGCAGAAATTGCACAGAAGGGTCTTTTTGGAAAATGTCAATCCTGAAAATCAGGCTCTTATGGTAAGTCAATTTGTTTATGTTTTATATATATGGCAAAAGTTTTCAGTTTTTCGTTTTCAGATTTTGATGTTTCCTGTAATGTCTCGAAAAACATGGTTCTTTAATTTTTTTTAGGGGTGTTAGGATTCACAAATATCCTTATGTTTTATCATAACTTACATATTTTTCCTTGCTGGTATTTTTTCCTTTTATAAAAAGTGGGGTGGTATGCTCTCATTGATATTTTATTGAGGAAATCAGATAGAAAGCTTTGCATGGATTACAAAGTCATACATGAGGAAAGCTTAGGTACTCCACAAGGATGGGAATATAGGAGATGTGAACCATAAAATTCAAGCTGAGTGATGGAATTGAAGGAGTTCTTTGGGTGTTATTTGTAATAGACAACCACTCAAGCTTAAGGGGAAATTTTACGACATAGCTATAAGACCTGTAACATTTTAAGAGATTGAATGTCGAGTAGACGGTAAATAGCCTTTAAGAAAATAAGATTAACGTTGTGAGATGAGAGTATTGTGATGGATGAGTGGACACACAAGATAAGATAGGATTAGGTGAATGCATTTCACAAGTCACACCTTTTATGAAGAAGACGTTAGAAATGTAGAATCTCGCTTTAGGTGAATTTGGTCAAGTGTGGAGAAGACTTGTAAAAACCACAGTAAGGAGAGTAGATCGAATGGATGGTAGTCCAATAGTTAGAGGTATAGGGAGACCTAGAAAAACTACAGGCCATCCATTGAGAAGAATTTAGATTTAAATGGTTTGTCTTTAGACATGATTTATGAGAAGATATTATAACATTGTTTGATCCATGTAGCCGACTCAACCTAGTAGAAAAAGTCTTTTATTGTTGTTATTTCACTTGTCTTTTCTCACTCAATTTACCATTATCTTACTAACAGTCCTTCTCATTGCAGATATTGATCTCTTGCTTTGTGAAAACTTCCCATTTTGAAGAGTACCTCTGTGTTAAGGTAAAATAATACCTACGACAATTGCACTTTCTTATGGTGTAACACAATATGTTTCATGTTGAAAAGTTGTTTGCTAATTACTTAGAATCCTGATGTTTCCTAGGTGCCAGAAATTCATTAATTATAATATAATCACCTCGTTCTTATCTTTCAATTTTCACTGATTTTGTAATTTGCTGTACTTGACCCAATTATGAAATCGTCAATTCAGTGCTATGGTGTGTTTCTACATTTAAGATCGTTATTCTTTGATTTACATTCATATGATTCTGTCTTTCTTATAAATAAATGGCTCACTTAATGTGATTCACATGTAACACAACAGGAGGCAATCCTATTGGATCTTCTCAGAGTTGTAAGTCATCATCGAGCCCGGTTAGCCACTCCCATCCGCACAGTTCAGAAAATATACAGTGAGCCTGACTCGGAAAATGTTCCCTTTGGGGATACCATTTTCACTCGATCCAGAGCAGCAGTAAATCGCCCTTACCTACTGATAGAACCACCATATAAAGTTAATGGTGAAGAAAAAGTTAAGCCTTCAACTCGTTCAACTCGTGCAAATGAGGAAAAAGATGTCAAGAATGATGAAACCGTGGCATCTGACTCCAAAGGAGATGAGAATCTTGCAGCGACATCAGCCTCTCCACCCGGTGTAAACTCCAAGGATAAATCAAAGTCAAATTCTGAGGCCCAAATCCAGAATATAGATTCTGATAGCTCAGTTGAGAAGACCTCCAAAACCATGCAGCTGAAAAAAGAAAGTGCAGGAGATGTAGGAAAGGGAAGTAAAATTCCTGCATCTAAAAACCTTGCACAAAGTGCTGTACCTGAAACTTCTCCTGTTGCTTCCCATGAGTCTGGAAGGGGAGAGACTGCTTCTGCTACTTCACAGTCAAAGCAAGATGAAGAGAAATCTGCTGTGACTTCACCATCAGTTAGGCCTTCCTTAGAAGAGAACATTCTTCTTGGGGTTGCCCTTGAAGGCTCAAAACGAACTCTTCCAATTGAGGAAGAAATAACTCCACCTCCTGTCTCGTCAGAGTCACAAGAATTTGCGGTCCAACGGAATGGGGGTGGACCTCCTGCTAACAAGGATAAGAAGGATGGTTCGATGTCTTCATTTCCAACTACTAAGCAGAATGACTAGATTGGTAGCTAAATAAGCAAAGTAAAAGTTGATATTTTAGTATATGCCTTCGGTTAAAGTTATGCTAAAAAAATGATCCAGCTGTCTTTTTTAAGTTGGAATTGTGCATTGTATTCTCCCTAGCTGATTGCCCATGTATGTACATAATTCATGATTTGCATTACTGTATCATTGAGAACCTCTGTTACCGACTCCAAGAATGGGCCATAAAAAATGTTTTAAATTATAAATAATGAGAAGGAAACGCGCAATATTGTTTGCTGTATTTTTGTCATCTCATTTAGATTATCGTCGGCAGATAAATTGGAGCAGTGCAGTGGAACACCTCGAACCAGCCGGTGTCTCTGCCTGTGGTTTTGTTTAATGCTACGTCAAGGAAGGGGAAGGAGGGGAAGGGAAAAGGGTGATTGAAACTAGTAAGATTTCTAAGATGGGGGCAACATAAGTTTTTTCCTTGCCCTCGATTCTCGAAGATTAATTCCTAAAAATATTAATAGCACATTCTAGTTTGCAATTGCAAGTAAAACTGAGCTTAATTGAAGTAGACTTGAACGATTAAAAATCCTACTTTCTAAAATTTCCTCACATGCTGTTCAAATGAGAGGAGATGAAAGAAAAGAAAACAAAACGAACTATTATGTTACAATATACTGTTGAAAAGATCAAGGTAACTTGTCTTAATTTTACGAAGCTCGGAACACGTACTATTATATCTTGCAACATGTACCAACTTTTGCATGAATTCAAAAGCCAACAGAACAAGTAGAATTTGGGGGAGAAAATCTGAACTCCAGTAGTGTGACGTAGAACAATCAAGACTTTTGGATAATTGACAATAATATTACAATTTTCGTTTTATCAGAGTATTTGAAAATTGATTTGTTTATAAGGGGAGTATCCTGTTAGGAGGAACACTCTTCTGCTATCTTACATCACTGCGAAACTAAAGAAGCCAAAATTGTAGTTAAGCTAAAGATCAATTTACAACTGCCAAAACTTGTTTCCATTAAGCTCTACACATGCAATCAGGAGCAGGATACGTATATATTGATTGCGTCTCCTTTCTCAACCTTATCTGCCCTTGTCTGTTCTTATGTCCATCAAGAACTGCACGCTGAAATTCCAACCAGCCCATGCTCTTATTCTGGAATAGCTGGCCCAACAGTGCCATGTTTGGTCTGATAGTCTTCAGATTCATATAAGCACGATTAGCCACCTGAAGATGCAAAAGATGTTTGGTTTAAAAATGGTAAATTTTGGGAATTTACTTCATTTCTTGCACCAATACAAAACAAATTATAGCTCTGTTAAGGCTCTTTTAAACCTATACATGTAGTGTAATTCTTTACGACTGTTTAGTTTCAAATACAATATTTAAGAATGATTCTTACCAGAGCATTGTGCATATTGCCTGGAGAAGCAGAAATGAAGATATCACTCTGCATGCTCACATAATAATCAACAGCGGCTAATAGTGATGCCTTTCCTGTAACCTTAGCCAGTTCCTCCGCGGAGGCTAGGCTCTTCTTATCTTCCATAAGAGGGAATAACTTGCTTAAAGCTGCCAGCCTCGCTTCTCCACCATAAACCTAAAAGTGTACAATCAATCCAGACTAAGTCCAAAATTAAAGCACAAAATGCCAATCTAGAAAGATGTCAAAAAAGTATTTAGATTATTTATCACTAGATGTTATGAATATCAGAATGAAATCTTTGCTGTTTCATAATCACAAGCCATCCTGTCATATGTTGATAATGAACCTTGTGGGAAGCAAGATAAAGCCGTGTTCTGTTGTTGAACCCCAAAGCTGCCAGGAGCAATCCAATCTCTTCAGGAGTCAGTGGGCAACGCCCCTGACTTCTCAACTCTTCATCAGTGAATTGAGTTTTCAGTACCCTTCCCTGCCAAAGCACCTGCCGGTATTTAGCGAGAGCAAGTTTCTCAGCTTTACCCCCACCAAAATCGCAGGCTGAATGAGCAGCCATATCCTGCATAGGAAATTCGGAATCACAGACATGTCAGTCACCATCATGAAACTAAAGAAGAGCCTCAGTTTTTTGAAAAATACATAACTTGTCACTGATATTATGGAATACATAGAGAATTCAAGATGGAACATGCAGTTCCTTAAATCAACACATCTTTTATATAGAAGTATCAGTATGTGTTAATTGGCTCCTACACTACAGAAGCGTAAATCATCAGTTTATCATTCAAACACACATGCAAGCACAATTACAGAAATACACAGGAAAATATTTGTGCGCTAAAGATATTTGAATTAATTATTCTACTTCAAACAAATAAAGCAGTTAGTCTACTGACTTGTAAGTTTTAACTACATAACAAACTAAACTGCTCAAACCAGAATAAAGACCATACTTTGTCAAATCGCAGATGCAACACAACAAACTTCCCACTTGGCTGTTTTCCAAACTTATCAGTTTCCTCTAGCAAATAGTCATTGCCTTCTGCTTGGTTGATTCTAGGATTGTGGCGAAGGCGGTGAACAAGGGTCTTTCCTAATTCCTTGACATGTCGAACAAAGATCAGTGCTTCAAAGTTGACCTTACAACGGATACGCTGGATGTCTGATGGCAAGTTGTTGAATGTCAAGCGATGAGAGAACGGTGCAATGGCAGCAATTCCATAACTGTAAGCATATAAAGAACCGACACCTACAAATTATATCATGGAAATCCATTCTAATAACTAGTATCAAAAGCTTCTAAGTCAAGACATTTTCTATATACTATAGTAGTAAAACCCAAATCCATTTGGGAGAAAAAAAAGGAAAAATAACATAATGAGGTTAAACTATTTACATACCTCTGAAGTATAGGCAAGACATTTTCTATATACCAATCAGCAGTAGCATGGACTGGTGCTGTTTTAATTCTAGTAGCTCTTATGCCTGTGGCATAGTACTCCCTTGTGCTCCAAGAGTAGTCAGCAGGAAGGTCTTTCACAACAGATACTTCATCACGGATGACATCAATGAAGTGATCCACATCAAATATATCTTCAAATGAACTGCAGAAACATATCCATTTTACATAAATGGCCAGTTTAAAAATTAAAGACAAAGAGGTTGCAGAAATAGCCTACTCTGGATATACCTCGAATCTTGCCAAACGGGGTTCACTTCAAAATGCGGGATCACCAATGTTGCATTCAAAATTTTAGCAACAGCAACAGCATCACATATCTTTTAAAGAGAAGGAGGGAGACTGATATTAGATGAGCAATCAAATGCTGAGACAAGTACCTTGCTGCTAATGAGATACATGATAGAATACTACCATTTTTTTTAGTTTAATAACTATATACTAACGATGTAAACAAATATTACACAAAAGTTCAATCAAATTTCACCATCTTGGCACAGTATAAACAGGTTTTAATGAATAATATATGATTGGTAAAACCTGCTTACACTATCAGAATATAGTTATTGAACTCTTTTACTTTTCCTTCATTTCTTTCATCAAATTATACCCTCTCAACACAATCTCATATACATACCCCCATCTTCTGCTGGTTCAACCCTCCATCAAGGAAAAACTGGATATAACCCTGAGATTTTTCAGGTAGCGCTGCAATAAATTAAAAGGGAATTATGTAAAAAAGCAGGCACCGCACGCAGACAACACAATCCTCAATTTCAAGTTAGAGAAACAAAAAAGAAAAAAAGAAAATCAATTTACAATTTGAACCCACAAGGTGATTTTGGAGGCTTGGCACAAGGTTTCCATCCTTGGTAGGCCAAAGGAGACCAGAGACTAGTTTGTAGTTCAACAGACTGAAAATAAAAAATAATTATAATAATCGGTAATGTTGAAGCAACCATAAACAGAAGAAAAAAAAAAGCATGTCAGATTAATTAATGTGTAAACTACTCACAGTTTGGCGTTGCAAAGCACCCTCTAGCAAATCCACGTGCATGGGCTTCGGAGCATTCCACTCCTGTAATGGCAATAAAACAAAAAATTGGGTCTTTCATTCACAAAATAAAATCCTTATTTTTTTTCTTCTTCAGTTTAATTTGTGACGGAAATTGAAAGCAGGACTCACAGAGAACATAGAAGGCGAAGAACGACCGAGGGGTTGGAAAAGATTGGGGAAGAAAGGGGGCAATAGAATGACGAAGACCACAGCGAAAGCGGATTTTTGAGAGTGGTTTAGTTGGTCCAATAGCTGAAGCTTCATTGTGGCGATTAATCAATCGGAATCAAACAAAAGAGTTTTCACTGATGATTATGAATGAATGATGATTCAAACGCTCCGTTCTGTAGCCACTGGTCGTTCCCTTTGCTTCAATGGATTCATCTTCGTCTGCTCTGCTCTGTAGGTAAGGGATGGATCCAAATCCAATGCTTCTATTCTACGACTTACGAAGTGAATAATCAATTTTGACATCAGAAATACGGGAAATAACTATTGATCTTGAAATCAATCAATTTGGTATACAAAAATATTTTTTGGGATAATATCATAATATACGAAGATTATTATTTTTTTAAAAACATTTTTTATATCAACTAAATTAATAGTTCATGATGGTATGGTTTTATGAGTGAATAAAATTTAAAGGATTGTATATTTTTGGCCTTTTAAGATAGGTGAGGTAAACAACAAAATGCGTTAAACATTAACCAATAAACGTGATTCAGTTGATAATATATGCCAAATATGCTTTCGAGAAAGAACGATAAACATTTAAGTATAACTAAATTTTAAAGCCAAACCAAATAGTCAAATCCGTGGGAATAATTAGGGGGTGACAAAGCCATTTAAAAAATGTTGAATTTTTTTTTTTGTACATCTAAAAGGATAATGACTTCTCCAACTTTGGTGAGAGTTAGGATCTTTTTCATTTATTTATTTTTTTTATTTTTTTATTATTATGCTTTTGAGAGATTGAATAAATGACACTTATATATCACATTTATGCTATTTATTTCTCTCAAAAGTATAATAATAATAAAAAAAAAAGATTCCAACTCAAGTCTACTAAAAGATCAAAGACATTGTACATTTATTGCAAGGACTCTTATCTATCCATTGCAAGAGTCTTATTTTCGACTTCAAAGTCAAATCACAAGATGTCCAATAATTGTGCATACCTCTTCTTAAATTTTTGTACATTTTAACTAAACCAAAAAAGATTCTTCAAAAAAAAAATCTTAAAAAAAAAACCAAAAAAGAAAAATAATGAAAAAATTGTTATATCAGTATAATAGATGAATGCCAACTTTGTATAAAAAAAAAAATAGATGAATGCCAACTTTATTTACATTAAATTTTTACATGAACTCATTATTCATTCCATAAAATCTCACATTATATTAAATCACCTTTTTTGTAATAAAACAGTTATATAGTTTTAAAAATAACGTAATTTGGGTATGAAATTAATCAATATCAAATAAAATGTTAATTAATTTATAATTTATAATATTAATAAAGGAAAAATCTATTTTTATTTGATCGCATTTCATTTTCCTTGATACTTGCAATAAAAATAACATTTTTCATTCCATGTGAAAAATGAAAATCACTTGCGAGTTGCGATTCCGTGTGCCGATAGGACTCCCTTTTTAGTTTTTGAGTCAAAAAATGCAATGATTTTTTGTTTTTTCGTGTTAATATTAGCGAAGTGGCGATTGTTTCCGAGGAATATTATCTTCGATTCTTTTCTTTCGTTCCATATATTTGGAATTTCAGTATCAGACATCGGCATATCACTGTTCTCTCTCCGTGAGTCCCTCAGGCATGTTAATTTAGCTTTACTTACATAAAAAAAAAAAACTTCTTTTAGACTGCATATTTTTTTTTTCCTTTTAATTAGTTTTATTAAAGTGAAAATTCCCGAGCTTACCACAGTTGCTAAGAAAATTGTTAAAGGGAGGGATTCAACTTTTTGCAGTTTTGTTTCCTCTGCTAAGGTTACTTTTGTCTCTCATTCAGCTCTAATTGTCAAAGGATAAATTAGTTTTGATGTTCTGTTCATCGCATGACCTTGGACTTCAGTTCAATTCAACAATGGCATATTCGGGTTCAATTCGATTGCCTCACGATGTTAGCCTACTATACAGTAGTAATGGAAGCTGTAGTTTTTGTCATGTATGTGGTTATTTGATGTACTTTCTTTATTTTCCCACATATTTCGTGTATAATGTTGAGTTTCAAATTTATTTTTTTTATCTCTTTACAGAAACCCTTGCCCCGTGATCGAGTATGTTTTGTTACCATCAATCTTTGGCCACATGGTTTGGTATGGCCTTTCAAGTATTAAAATTTCAATTCATACCTCTTGTGGGATGGATATATATGTTTGTCAGTTTGCTACTTATAGTTACATTTGTACTGCTTCATGCATACGGTTCTTGTATTGAATTCATGTTTTTCATTTTATTATATATTCTAAATTGATGGGGAACTTTCTTTGTGAATCGACAGAGACAGGATTCTTCAGCACTCTTTTCAAGATTACATGCCCCATTTAAGCCTGTATCTTCTAGATGTAATGTTTTGTTGTGCCGGTCTGCACTAATACCAGCTGGAGGGTGTGAGGCTCCACTTATGAAAGTGGCCACTGTTTCTTTGTCAAGGTCTCTCATTTATCTCCTTTGTAGTTGAGACAAGTTTCAACATTCATTGACATGCATGTCTATTCTTATATATTACTTTTGAGATTTCCTGATAGTGTCCTGTTTCATTGACAACCATGTTTATTCGTATTTTCTGCAAATTATTTTACTTTACATGTTACTAGTTGTAAAGTCAGATAATAGTTATGACAGAAAAGTATATCTTGGCAGCAGACTTTCTTTGATATGTTGGGCACCAAATTTTTTTCTATATGTTGGGAGACACATTTGACTCCTCTCCAAGCCACCATATGTGGTTAGCTATCTAGTGTCACACAAAAGCTGCAGGATGCATGGCTATTTCCCCTCATCTTTTCTTTATGATATCTCTTACATATTCTGTTGAGATTTGTGTTGGGCATCTGAGTTTTGAAGTACTGAGCTCGGGTCCTCCTTTTACGAGTGGTGGTTGTACAGGAGTGGGTAGAAATTGGGAATCAACCAAATCCCACTGAAACTCTAGATTAAAGATTTGAACTTGTAACATTAATCCACTGCTTGGTATGATGATATATGTTCCTTGCATTAAGTTTTATCACCATAAACCATATCATCTGTTGCTAAATTTAGCTGTACTTGTTGCATCTCTTCTTCCTTTTTCAGCTATCTATTGCTGAACATAATCTTTATGAAGATATTTGTTTTTTGAAATTGATGTAGGTCATTTAATGCTTTATCGGGAAGACCAATTGTGCCTCAATTGATCCCTGCCCTTGGTATCATTGGCTTTGCTGTCTTTGGTCTTGAACCTCTCCTGCGCCTGAGCAGGGCTCTATTTCTCCAAGAAGTTAATATCTTACCTTATTCCATGTGTTGTCTAAATCAATTGAATAGTATCATTAGTTGACGGTATGTTCCATATCACATGTTTTCAGAGGACTGATAGAAGTTGGAAGAAAAGTAATTCACGTTATTTAGTGACATCTTATTTTCAACCTTTGCTGCTGTGGACTGGGGTAATGCTCATCTGCAGGTATCTTTCTGGATCAACAAGTCTTTTCCACCAGAAATTTGTGAAGTCCTACTGGTATTTACCTTAGCATAAACTGTTTCAGGGATTTAGATCCACTAGTCCTACAATCAGAAACCAGTCAGATTATAAAGCAACGGCTGCTGAGTTTTGTAAGATCTTTGTCAACCGTGCTTACATTTGCTTACTGTTCTTCAAGGTAGATTTGATTTCTGGCAGAATTATGTTCACAGTGCTTGGTAAACTAACCAAGTTACTAATATCTTGCACCTTAATTGTAAGATAAGCTTTTGTTCTCTTGTTGTTAGAACTAGAAGTACAGCACACACATACAAAAAAATGGGAGGAAAAAAATGAAATAAAGAGACAATGAAGAGTTTGCTTATCTAGGATAAATTCTGTTGTATTTTATTTTAATTAATTACTTTCTTATATTTTTTTATTTGATAGTTTATGTTGATTTATTTAGCTAATATATGCAAATAAAGTAAAGCAATCGATCCTGTTTATTGCCTTTTTTTCTAAATAATAAATAATAATTATTCCAGTTGCTCATTTCTTACTATTTTGTGTTTGGAGTCCTTTGTTTTGTTTAAATTATAATGTAATATTATACTGCCTATTTTCAGCTTTATTCGACAAGCACAAAAATTCTGTATGGAGACAACTGACTCCAGTGATGAAAGAAATGTATGTTTCTTTTACAGATCCTTTTCATGTTTGATGTTTCCATTCCTGTGTGCTTAACATTTTGCTACTGTAATGGGTTAATTTTGTAGTGAGTCCACTTAAATGAAGCTTTAGATGAGATGTGTTATTCCAAATGAAAATTAGAAAAGTAGCCAACCTCTAAGAAAAAGGGAAAAGATTGTGTGAATTTTATTTAACAAAATTTGGGGTGTGGGTTGAATAAAGTAGTGTTATAGGATGATTTTCCTCATTTTCATGTTAGATATTTTGGTGAGGGAGTTCCACAATGTTTATTGATTCCTGAGGGCATTCCTGAAATGTAAACGCAAATCTCATTCAATGTAAAATTGTATTGTGTATGGCAGATGAGCATTGATCTTATTGGGAAAGTTGTATATACTGCAGTATGGGTTGCTGCTTTGTCATTGTTCATGGAGTTGCTGGGTTTCTCCACGCAAAAGTGGTTGACTGCCGGTGGTTTGGGTACAGTATTGCTTTCCCTTGCAGGTCGTGAGGTACAGTATAGGTTCTTTGATACCGTTCGCGAGAACGATTAAGTCACCTTTGTCATTTCATTTTTACGGATCATCCTTTATATTCAATTTCATCAAATTCCATACAAGTAACTCTTCAAGGCATAGGCATAGGCATTATCAAACAGGTGGACTCTTGTTTGCTGCCATTCTCACCTCATTTTTTGTGATGCATCCAGATATTCACGAACTTCCTTTCAAGTGTAATGATTCATGCCACTCGGCCATTTGTCGTGAATGAGCGGATCAAAACAAAGATTAAAGGATACGAGGTTTCTGGTAAAGTTGAGGTTAGTATCTATCATCTAGCTTACTGAAAAGGTTGTGACTCTCTCTCTATAAAAAAAAAAAGCCTGCGTAGTAAACTCCTTTAAGAGAACTGGAAACATAATGATAGTCCAAAGTGAGTGGTTTCCATTATAGGTGATATTTTTCTTTAAATATATGTATTTAACATTTTAATTATTTTTGTATTCAAATGTCATATTTTCTCCAGCATGTAGGCTGGTGGTCACCAACAATAGTTAGAGGTGCTGATTGTGAAGCAGTTCATATTCCTAATCACAAGTTGAGTGTAAATGTTGTGAGGAATCTCAGTAAGAAAACTCATTGGCGTATCAAAACTCACCTTGCTATCAGTCACTTGGATGTTAACAAGATTAATGTGAGTAGTCTTGGTTTACCTTCTTTTAGTTTTAAAATTCAGGGACTTTCTGATGGCTATCTCCTCATCTGAAAACTAAGGTATTCTCTTTCTTAAATTCTTTATGCAGAGTATTATAGCTGATATGCGCAAGGTTTTGGCCAAAAATCCTCAAGTAGAGCAGAGAAAATTGCACAGAAGGGTTTTTCTGGAGGATATCAATCCAGAAAATCAGGCTCTTATGGTTGATACCTTTTTCTGTTCATTGGTTTATATAATATTTTATGAGATTATGAATTCCAATATCTTATTTTATTCCCTTTATCTTCAATCTTGGTTTTGAAAGGCATTTTTAAGGCTCACCTTGAGATGCATCTTGTAGCATAGCCAAGGCAAAATACCTCATAGCTTACAATGAAAAGCACTGCTTTCCTTTGCTTGTTTAAATTTCTAGAATTTACCTTTATAGATTATTCTGCTAGGCCAAGTGTATGAAAATCATGGGCGTATTTTTCTTCTTTGTGGAAAACCTTTTTATTCTTTGCCATTAATATCTATAACTTTTATTGTCATATAATCATCAAATTACGAAAGTCTGTTCTAATTTTTTTAATCATTGCAGATTAAAAAAGTTTAAATATGTATTAAAGAGAACTTGAACTTTTAACTTGCAACACTTCAGCCTTAAATTTTACTCCTTCCTATTAGGAAATGATTTCCTATGAAAATGAAAGAAAATAAAGGAAGCTGAAAGGAAATATTAGGAGATAAATCAGAGATATTGTCAATCTCTAAGACATGCACAAACACCTTAACTGAAACAGAGATGGCATACACATGCACATATGCAGTATATTCTAACAATGTCAATTCATTGTCTGTGCCTTACCTCACCTTATAGATAAAAAGCATTATTGGTTTACATTGTCTGATGCAAGGCAACGGATCTAGGGTTAGTTAGTTACCAATTTAGTAATGATCAAATAGAGTGAAAAGAATGCTTCACAATCATACATGTTCCAGAATGCCTACAAAAGCTCTATTTTATCTATCATCTGTTACATTCTGAGACGTTTGTCAAATTTTTTTATATACTATGATAGGTTTCCTGTGTCTTTTATGTCTTGTCTAGTGATTTATCAATTCAAGGCATCTGATTGGCTATCTTCACCCATGGCGAGAATGAAGCATTAATTTCACTGACATTTTGGAATATGTTCAGATCTGCTTTAAACCCCTTCTTATTGTTATCTGCTCTTCTATTCATTGCTATGAGTTGTCAATTTTCCTTTCATTTCTCAATTGCCATTATCTTATAAATGCCTTTTTCTGTTGCAGATATTAGTATCTTGCTTTGTTAAATCTCCACATTCTGAAGAGTACCTGCGTGTTAAGGTGAGACTAGATTGCTTATAACAAATTGGCAATTCCAGTTGCGTAAAGTGTGATGGTTATAACAGTAACAGATAAGTGGCTCACTTTAGCTTGGGTGATTTATATTATTATTATTATGTAATAAAACAGGAGGCAATTCTCTTGGATCTTCTTAGAGTCATCACTCATCATGGAGCTAGGCTAGCCACTCCCATCCGCACAGTTCAGAGAATGTCCAGTGATTCTGATTTAGAAATTGATCCATTTGATGACACCATTTTCACTCATTCCAGATTAAAGGGAAACCGCCCATTCCCACCGCCGACAGATCCACCTGATAAAAGGTAAGCCTTCAAATCATTCAACTATTGTGAACGAGGAGAAAGATGCCATGATTGATGAGACCTTGGCATCTGACTTCAAAGTAGAACGTGACAAATTTTTTGTGACATGGACCCATCGTCCAGTGTAAACTCCAAGGATAAATTTAAGTCAACATCTCAAGCCAAGACCCAGAAGACCTCCAAATCCCTACTGCCTAAAAAGGAAAGAGCAGGAAGTGCAGAAAAGGGAACAACACCCCAAGTTTTGTTAACATCCATTGATGAGTCTTCTTCACCATCAAAGCAAGATGAAGAAAAATCTGCTGTGTCCTCATCATCAGTCAGTCCTTCCTTGGATGAGAATATTGTTCTTGATGTTGCCCTGGTGGGCTCAAAGAGAACTCTTGCAATTGATGAAGGAGTAATTTCATCTATCCCTGCAGATTCACAAGAATTTGCTGTCCAACAGAATGGGAGTGAACCTCCTGTTAGCAAGAAGGATAAGAAGATGAACTGAGTAAACGTTGACGTTTAAATATATGCCTATAGTTGAAGTCAGGCAAAAATGATCCAGCTGTGTTTTTTAAGCTGAGCATTGTGCATTATATTATTCCTATGGCAACCTGCTCCTATAAAGCTCCCATCATTCATTGTCTAGGAAAGGGTCGGATTTGTTGGGAATCTATTATAGTCAGTCTTATCTTACATTTACAAAAAGACTGATTTCACAACTCCAACTGATTGCCTGTATGTACATAAATTGTGGGATTTGTATCCCCAATCAGAATCTCTGCATAGCATAACAAATGTTTATTTTGTTTTGGTACATATTAAAAATAGAATAAAACAGGTTGTTTCATTTTGTTTTGTTGTGTCAAACGCTGTCTAAGATTACCCCCGTATATATTGTCTATTTAATGTAATCATGTGTTCTATTTTGTGATATGTCTTTCGAAATTTTATACCAAATCAAGTTAATATTTTTTCTCTCTTTTATTACTTATTTTATCTAAAGAAATTCTTATTTTCTTTAACTTTTCAATTAGTACCTGAATCTTTTTAATTAATACTATAGACGACGAGATATTTAAAAATTACTCCCTGTTTCAAAATTATATCGATTTTAATCTTTTATTTTTGTTTTAAAACTATTGCTGTTTTATAATTCTAAAATGTCATTAATTATTTTTTTTTACTTATACTTTTATTTAATAATTAATAGTGGGAGTAGTTGACATTAATAATATAGAAATTTGTAGATAATTTATCATAAATATTCTACCATTAAATGAGGATATTTTAGTCTATATACAACAATATTTTACTTCCATTAAATGTTTCTTAATCTATGTACATTAATATTAAATTGCTATAATTTTGAAACACTATTTTAAAACATTTTTGTATCAATTAAACTTATTTTTATGATTTTCAATGCTACATTTTGAATGCATACAATGTAAGAAGTAATTGCTAGTAAATGTACCTTCACTTGTCACTTTGAAGATATGCTGACTTCAGTGAGATTTTGTTTACAGTGATTATGTTTCTCTTTTCACCAAAGTCTAGTGACAAAGGTAAAAAGTAAAACAAACGACTCCTATATTTTTGGTATTGAAAATCTGCCCAATCCAGTCCGCAAAACTATGGTGCATACATTCGGCTCAGGCTAAGGAGCATAAAACTCCCTCACCAGTGAGGCACCAAAATTATCCATTTTTTAATTTATATCCACGGTATTTCAAAAAAAAATAGCTCCGGATTAATTTGAGAGATCAATAAAATCTAGTTATAAATTTTTCCATCACTAAGAATCGAACACAGGTCCTAACCGAGAGTATATTAACCATTTGTATCCATTTGATATATATATTATTAAAAATAAAGTTTTTAAGAATTTGCAACGATGTCCAATTTGATGTCTTTGAATTGCAGCTCGTGGTCCTTTGCTTCGTCTCCGTCATGATTGGCATTTACCTCTCCAGCGTTGCCCGTAAGCCACAAGCGGTGTTTTAACTTTTAAGCACAATCCGATTCGGCCACCACCATAAAACTTGCACTTGAAGATGGTTAACTAGGACACAGAGATCTGACACTGTAACCTTATTCTTAATAAATTAAAAAAATATTATTATTTTTAATAAAAACATTGAAATTGATCAGCTCTCAAACAACTTATTGACAGAAATTATAAAATTACAATGATGAACCATGGAAGAACAAGTCCCAGAAACAAAGTAATTTAATTCCCAGATCAAAACAGTTAACACAACAACAACTCAAACCCCCTTTCGGGGTCTTCCTCGCTTCTTTGTAGCAGAAGAACCAACCCCGATGGGAACCTTCCCCGCCGTTGCTGGTTCCCCAACACCGTCACCACCACCATTCTCCACGCGCTCTAAATTCTCGAACACGAAACCCATCGGAAACATTCCCCATGAAGCATAATAGGCTTCTTTCCCCGGCACGATCTGCGGCGGAGAAGGAATCGAAACCCCATGGAACGATCTCTCACATTTCTCATTCTGGCACCTCAAACAACACCCCTCGTAAACCCTAGGGTACTCGTACACAAGGTAACAGTAAGGGCACGCGGTCCAGAAGTTAATTGGGCCACGGCCGAAACCCTCATCGTAATGGGCCTTCTGGGCCGGGTCAGATAAAACGGCCCAAGCATCGGAAACGAGCTTGAAGGCGAGATCGGCGAAGGAGAAAGGGTTCTTGTCGGGGTGAAGGAGAAGGGCGAGGGTACGGTACTGCTTCTTTATGAGATTGGGGTCTTTGGTGGAGTTTGGATCCACTTGGAGAATAGCGTACCAATCGAGGTTTCGGTTGTTGAGGGGCTTCTCCGCTGCTTCGAGGACATCAACGATGGCGAGGATCTGGTCGGAACCTTCTAGAAGGGGTTCGGTTTCCTGGGCTAGGATTGCCAAATCCCTCGTGCCTTTCAGATCTCGTTTCTGCAACAGTTGTTCGCAGATCTCCAGCAACCGTTCCGCTTCCGCTCTGCTTGTGTTCATTCTTGTTTTTAATCTTTTTATTTTTATTTTTTTTATTTTCTCTTTTTTTCTGATGGGCCTTCGACTTCGTGTGTCTGTATCAGACAGCGAGGTTTTACTTTTTTACAGGGCCGAATATCAAAGGACCCAGATTCGCTGTGGTTGGTGTCCGCTGCATTCACATGGTGGGCAATCATGATCGTTGGATTGAGCGGTTCACGGTTTCAACTCGTATTTTAAACCCAATTTTATGAATCTATGTGATTGTGAGCTGTTTGATCTTAATCTAATAGTCATAATTTGCCGATTGCATGAATGGGAAAAACACCGACGGCAAGAAACCCATTTAGCAGACTGACCCACCTAAAACCTACCTACCCACCAACCTACCTTTTTCAGTGGGCCAACATGTCCATCTTGGATTTTTGTCTTCTTTTGGTCATTTTTATTAACTTTTATCTATTAATACTAAAATTACAAAGACTAAAAAAATAAAATTTTAATTTTATAAAAAATATACGTCATGTTATGCCATATTTGAAAAACAAAAATTAAATTTTTTATTCTCTATAAAATTTACATTTTATTCTTTTTGTCCCTATAACTTTGGCTAAAATGATTATGACAAAGATTAGAAAAATATCTTTTTTACTAAAAATACAAACAATAAATTAATTTTAAATAAACTAATACAATATATATATATATATTAAAAACCACCAAATTATTTTTGATTAGAAAAACCACAAAATTATTTAAACATTCTTTTTTTCCTTTGAAATAATTCATAAAGCATACGATTAAACACCAGAAAGGGGAGTTACCAAAAAAAAACACCAGAAAAGGTAACCTAGAGTGCAGAGACGTACAAGAAAGAAACCATGTGCGCCTGTACGGGTAACTTATAATATCGAGATGGTAAAAAAGAAAGTTTTAAAAAATGTGATCCTCTCGGGAATAATTTGTTTTTTTATCCAAAAAAATTACACTTATTTAAAATTTTATAAAAGTATTCCATAAAATTCATTTGGTTAATTAAATTTATAAAAAAATTAAGATTTTTTTGAATAAATTAATTTAATATTTTATTTTTTATTAAATATTGTATTATTAAAATTTATGCATAATATTTTTAGTATGATATCGTATATTGCATCATAATAAGAAATATTTCTCTATTTCATATTTAAGGATTAATTAATTATTTAATTAGATAAGCACGTTAACTACTAATTATTTACAGTTTATTATCAGGGAAAAAATAATCAAAAAATAGTGCATGAATAACATATATGAAAAATAATTATAAAGTAGTAATGATGGCATGCCAGACCAGCAGTATGATCATGATGTACGAAATGCAGTAATCTGCATAAACATGGGAAAAAAAAATTCATACAAAAAAGGAAATGTTTTGGGTTTGGTTGGTTAAAACTCTTTTTTCTTACCAATAATAACAGTGTTCCTAGTTATGAACAAAATAATATAAAAACTCACATGAGAATACAACAATTTTTAAGAAATAATTAAGTTTCGATATTACTGAATACTGAGGCAATATCAATTATAAAATGTTGTACTATACGAAATAATATTAGGTGATATTCTATATCTCATTTCATATAATAAAACTTACACTTTTTATTAAATTTTTTAATTGAATATAATATATATTCGATATATATATATATACATACATTTCAATAAGCATTTGATTTAGTGAACAGTGATAAAGCCTTATCCTTATGATTATCTAAAGTTATATAATAATAATAATAATAATATACATGTGCAATATTTCTATGTCGTTTAAAATTTATCTTTATTCTTCTATTTTACAATATCTATATCTCCGGTTGATTAAATTTGAAAACATTATTTAATACTTTATCCGGTCCAAAATATAAGTAACATAGTACAAAAATATATAAATTAAGGAATACTTTGAAATTAGATAATCTTAATTAATATTCACTAGTTTTAATTTTTTTCCAAAATTATCCTATTTGATATCTCTCATAATTTGAAAATTGGAAAATTAACATTTAATTTATATAAAAATTGATAAATATTGCTTATATTTTAAATAAAAAAAATTATTACTTATATTTTAGACCGGAGAGAGTATTTAAAATATATAAAAAATGCTTAGTTTAACATTAACATGTCAAAATACAGCATCGAAAAATAATTTCACTACAGTGCATTATATTGTTTATATATGATTTCATTAAATTTTAAAAACTATTAAAAATTTAATATTGGATTAACTTTTAATGTTATTATTTTTTTTATTAAAAGACAAGAAATTAAAGCGTGATGAAAAAGAGGGACAGTGTCACAGTGAGATAATAGTACTCCCTCCTGTCCAAATTTTTACTTGTTTAAGATTTTGATACATAAATTAAGAAATAATTAATTGAATAAATTTTAAATTAAAATAATTTTATTTATTATTTATTATTTTTAACTATTTTAATTATTTTTTTACTCAAAATTTATTAATTATATTAAGGGTATAGTTAAAAAAAGATAATAAATTATCTCTTAAAATTATAAAATAATTAAAATTTTGAGACAAAAATAAAAAATTAAAACCACAAAAAATTTGAACTAGAGGGAATAATAGTAATAGTACCTAATTTCGTTCCCTCAACCGAGATCGCATAACATCAATGTAGGAAGAGCCAATGACAGTTTTCCATGTAACGATAATTAAATAAATATAGTTTCCAATAATGTCTCCTGCTACCTAGTCAGGTTTTGACTGCCCGGTCATAATCCTAACCCCGATTAGGTAAAGACAATATGAAAAAACAAAGTAAATATAATTAGCAACAAAATAGAAAGAGTCCCTCGTTTCATTCCTTTTCTTTTAGTTTAGCTTAGCTATAAAGGGAATGCCTTCCTTTCCTTTTCTTGGTATGATAAAAACCCAACCAACCACCACCATTCCAATCAACCCTCCCAAACCTCCTCCTCCTCCCTCTCTCTCTCTCTCTCTCTCTCTCTATCTCTCTCCTCTTTGTATTTAGAAGTACCCGTCGTTCTCTGATTGGTAACACTTTCTAATTCCCTTTAATTTTTCCCCCCATTTTTCGTTTTTTTACTGATCAAGAGAGTGCTGGTGGAGTGGTCCAGCTAGCTAGCTAGCTAGGTTGAAGAAATAATCAAAATCAATTTTCTCAAAAGCTAGCTCCCATGCCATTAATACCTGCATATGTTAATTATGTTTCCAGTTATAGAGCGCCAGATCGGAAACTTTGGTGTTTTAATTAGTACTAGCTAGGGTTTTCTTTTATTTACACACGCTTATCATGTTATGTGTTGCTTTCAGATAAGCTAGATTTTTATTTTTATTCGTTTTTACTTTTTTTTTTGTTCTGCAGAAACCAGAAAGTAGGTAGGTAGGTAGTTGGAGATGAAGAGGACGAAGATTAAGATAAAGAAGATCGACAACATAACGGCGAGGCAAGTAACATTCTCGAAGAGGAGGCGAGGGTTGTTCAAGAAAGCTCAAGAGCTTTCTGTGCTGTGCGATGCTGAGGTTGGTCTCATTGTTTTCTCAGCTACCGGCAAGCTCTTTGATTATGGCAGCTCCAGGTACGTACGTACGCCATTAATCTATTCTCCTACTTCTAGCTAGATCACTGTTTTAATTACTTACTTTTTTTAATTTACTTTTCTCTCTCAATAATATAGAACATAATATTAATCTTGTGTGTTGTTAATTAATTATCAATTATCAATTAATGTTTGTGGACCTCCTTCCTTTAACTAGCTAATCTAGCCTATTGCTTGTGTAGTTTCTGTTCTCCACTTGCATTTTTTTCTTTTTGATAAAATAAACTAATTAACAGTTACGATCTGAGATTTAACAAAATCAATGGTTCACACAAGTGTAACAGCGGGAACAGCATGAAACACCAACAGAGAATCCAGGTCTAGTTTCTGTATGTGTGACTGTGTGTGTGAGGGAGAGAGAGAGAGAGAGAGAGAGGGAGAGGAGATCTAGGAATAGAGGTGATTGGATTTAATCTGATGAGGTGTCTTGGAACAGAAACCTCGTTTCTGTCGCTTATTTTTCTTCATTTTATGGAAATTTTAGTGTACCGAAGCTTCTAGGAATGAGTGTGTCTTGTGAGAAATATATCAAAAAAAGAAAAGAAATGATATATGGACCGCTAAGATGTATATATTGTACGAATGATAAGATGTTTTGGTGGTTTGAGGAAAAGAATATAGGAGTTAAAATGACAAATATGTCATGAATTCTAATCCCTCAGACCCTCACTGATATAATATACATAAAAAAAAACCCTTGAAAAAAAATTATATTATGAAACTCATCTGCAGGTTAGTAAAAGCTTGAATTAGTGTATAAAATAGTTTGCAGTTGGTTCGTTAAGGGCTTGAGATGCTTGTAATTTGATTAGCAGCTAGATGTCCCTTTTCAAGAAACCTTTGTGTGTTGCTTGCTGCTTAAGGGCTAATGATAATGGACTGATGAATTGATATTGCGTGGAAATATTGGAGTTACAGATCAATGTAATTAATGATCTATGATAGATGGTATATCTCCTTAATATGTTAGGCAGAAATCTTTAATGCTATTTTCTTAACACATCTTCATTAAGCTAGCTTTCTGATCTCTTGGAATTTCAGCTATGTAAGGCAAAGTTATAAATGAAATTTGATCGATGATTGGTAGGTACTGGAGTCAAATTCCAAGCTATGTTGGGACACTTAAGTGCTTATTTATAATTTATTCTGAAAAACTTGTTGAAATAAGTTGAATATAGCTCATAGACTCTTTACAATACTGTTTTGAGATATAGACTCTTCCAATATCCTTTCAAAGATAGGAGCTATTTTGTTATGTTAGTGATGGAAACTGCACGCGTCGAGGGGACATAATTAAGGGCCCGGCCCTTTTTCTTTCTTTCTTTCTTTTTGTGTATTAAAAATAGGTTTTACCCAACAATCTTTTTCTTGTACCTGTCTAAACAAGTTTATATGCACGACAACTTTACTTCCTAGTTCCTGAAACCTCTCTTAGTATAATGGGTCAACAATCGTTGATATTCTTGTAATGTGGTTCAATAATAATAATAATATAAATTAAATGATCAGAGATATGGGACTAATTAAGTCACAGTATAAAACACCAAAGATTATATTCATAATTATTTTTTTTGGATAGACAAATGTTAGTAATTACTAGTATGTTATGTTAGTGGGAGATTCGAACCCATAATTAACCTTCTTATCACTCAAACCCTTATGTCTCTCACCCTAAACGGATTCATACTTGTTAACCAATAAACACGGTCTGTCATTGTTTATGCATGTGATCCCGGATGTGTCATTAAGTGTATCTGATCTACTGATGTCCAGTTTCTATTAATGAACTTTTGTTTTTTTATGGATAAACCAAATTGCATTGAAGCAAGACAGAAGCACAAGAAGTGCTCTGTTCTTAAATGAATACAAAAAATTGTTTAAGAAACCAGCTCCCACCCTCATCAAAAAACAACTCCCATGCTTGAATACACACCTCCTCTGACAAACGTCAACCCAAAATAAAAGGTAATGCATTCATGAACTTTTGTTGCATACTGTTATGCATTCATTTTCTAAGGCACATAGAAAACAGAAATTATATCATTAATATAATAGAGGAATAAGCTTTGGCAAGATTGGAATTGAAACAATGGGTTGCTTGGAACAAACAAACTGGTGTGGTGATCAACTCTAGAGTAATAAAATATTACACAAACTTGCAAACCATACACTCTCATTAAAATTATCAGAAAACATCGTGGTCCTATAACTTTTTTATAAATGATTCATATTTTTGTGTACACTCTGCATTTGTGTGAACATTTTTTCTTTGGTCAAAACATATATCATAAATTCAAGAACATAGGTATTAATTAACTGTTAAGATGAGTGAAAGCTGAGATTTACAAACTTGGAATGAAATTTATGATATCAAATTCCTCATCAATTATAATCCACTAGAATGCTGGACATATATGAGAGGAAATATGCACAACTGAGGGCCCTAAATTTTCTTCAGGTGGCATTCGGTCAGGAATTTATTTCCTACTATAGCTAGACTATATTATTATGAAAAAAAATGATCAATGAGAAAGTCGACAGCATATATTTAATAACTACTAAACATTCCTGATAATGACATATTGCATCCTAGTAAAGTTTTTAATTAGTTGTGTTTGTAACATTGTACTCAAAAATGCAATTTATATATATATATATATTGTGACTTCCTTCTAGCTAGCATGGGCGCATAAGGAAATTAATTTGTGCTTATTTACCAACATATCAAATTGCAATTAAAGTATTGTATCGAGAAAAAAAATATTGCAATTAAAGTATTGCAACGGAAGGTGATCATTTGAAATTAATGTTGTTGGACCGGAGAATCTTTCTCCGCTATTAAATAGTTTTGTTTTTCACAAGCAGCGCAGCTTATAAATAATTTCAATTTAATTTATGTTGTTTGATCAGTTGGGAAAAATAATCTTTCGTTACATGCTTCATTGTTATGTTTCTTTTTGAAAATGATTTAATATAGCTTTTATGACTAACTTTTTTTTTGTACGTTATTCTCTCATCCTTCTTGTTTTGGTGTGGTTAAGTGCGAAGGACATAATTACAAGGTACAATACGCACGCCCATGGCATCAACAAATTGGACACACCATCTCTAGAACTGCAGGTTGTACAAAAAAAAAACAAGTTCTAGTATTTTAAATTTGCTCTATCTATTAGTTTGTTATATGACTGTGTAGAGTTTATTGCTTAAATTTAACTTGGTGAAACCCAAAATATCACAAGAGAGAGTTTAATCACATATCATAGAGTTTTGCTTATAGATAGTGCATGTCAAGAAAAATAAGTACATAAGCATGGTAAATTAAGTTAGCATTTTTAAAATTAAATTATCTTTTTTTTTAAAAGACAAATTCAATCAGTGCATTAAAATTAAATGATTACGACAAAGAGTGAAAAAATAGAGGCTCGTGGAAATGTAGGATTTTGAAAAACAAAAAAAGTACACGGTAGTTAGCATTTTTAAAACTAAATGTTTTTTTTTTTAAGACAGATTCAATCAATGCATTAAAATTAAATGATGACGATAAAGAGTGAAAAAATAGAGGCTCATGGAAATGTATTGGAGGGAGGATTTTGAAAAACCAAAGAAGTACACGTTGAACGAAACAGTTCAAGAGATTAAAAAAACTAGTGAAGAAGACAGTAGGATAATCCAAAGAATTTGGGCTAAAGGACAAATATATTGTTGGTAATGGGAGGACAACATACAACAAAAGATTGAAGTTAAAAAGAGTGTTCTAAAACATTTATCTTTGTGTTAAATTGAGGAAATTTGAAATAAATATAAGGTAAGTAAGACACTGAAAAAGACAAAATGGTCAGAGCTAAAATAGAGCATTTGACGGTTTCTACCAATCCTTAAACAGAAGAAGGGGAATAAGGAATCTACAAATCTGCAAAAAAAATGTATAAAGAAGGGCTTGGAAAACAAGAGAAATTATTTTTTGATAAGCAAAATATATTAAGAAAAGAGCATTGAACTAGGGGGAGAAGCATTACAGGTGATGGGAATATATATTGGAAGTGATGCCTCAAAAACCCTTTTGCATTTCTTGTGCACTGAATTATATATCCATTTTGATTATTTAATTTGGAAGTGATGCAGTTAATAAAAAATCCACATTTTGTTTAGCTTTTAGTTTGTAACACTAACTGTTAAAACTGTACTAGTAATTAATTGGCAATTGTATATACACTTGTTCATTTCAGCTAGAGGCTAGCAGTAGCGCCCAATTGAGTAAGGAAATTGCAGATAGAACCGAACAACTAAGGTATATATCAGTTTTCTTAATTGCAGATAGAAAATAAAAGAAGAATTTGAGAAAGTTTTGTATCTGCAGGCGGATGAAAGGGGACGATCTTGAAGGACTAGGCCTAAATGAGTTACAGCAGCTGGAGAAAACACTTGAAACAGGACTCACCCGTGTGATTGACACTAAGGTACGTTCACAGTGTGTGTGTGTGTGTGTGTGTGTGAGGTCATTTAGTTAAATTAATTTGGACAGATGTATATATCTCTACTACACTTTTTTTTTCGATAAGCCAGATATCTCTAATATTACATGTTGATGATTTTTATTACTAACTCATGAGTGCTACCTTTAATTTACTTTCAGGAAAAGCGGATTATAAGTGAGATTTCTGAACTTCAGAAAATGGTTTGTAATTGATCATAGCTTTGATAACGAAGTTAATTAATATCTGGCAATGCTTAATTAATCGTATATATTGAAATGCATATATACGTACTTGGTCCTCTGAAGGAGGATCTTCTAGTGAATTTATTGGAATAGCTAGATATATATAGGTGCAAGATTGTTGCATTATACATTTCTAGTGAATTAATGCTTACATTCTATTCTAGTGAATCTTAATTAGCATTTGCACTTAGTAAAATAATAAATTTAGGCAAGATATTTCTGTATTTGTAGATTTGCACTGACACCAGAATTCTGAGGATTAATTAATTGTTGCTTTTCTTTTGTTTTGTATGTGTAATGTGTAATTCTGCGCGCCAATAAAGGGAACGGTGTTGGAAGAAGAGAACAAGCGGTTAAAGCAAAAGGTGACGATATATCGAGAAATCCATATTGATATCAGTAATCTGTTATTTCTTTTCTTATGGTTTACATAGTTATAAAATTAATCAGCTAGAGGGACATGACATGATGCAGATGGTGGCTATGCTGGGAAAAACAAATAGTCCTAATTTCCCAGTGGAGTCGGATATTGGAATATTGCAGCAGGAAGAATGGGTGTCATCATTAGAGTCGTCTATGAATAACATTAGTAGTTGCGTCAGTGACCCTCCTCTTGAGGGTGATTCCTCCGACACATCCCTTAAGTTAGGGTAAGCAATATGCTTATTACTGCTCTTAATAAATTCTACAAAAATTAGTATGCTATTTGCTTATGACATTTTAACAAGTCCTTTTGTTTTTTTCAGGTTGCCCTTCTCTAACTGAATATGTAGTAGTGGCTGTTCGTATAAGAGTTTCTCTCAATGCAAAACTAGAAGAGAGAAGCTCATGGATAAAAGGTGTTAATTACGGGATCGATGTGATATTTTCCAGTGCCTGAAATCTAAACAAACCAGACTTGTAATATATGGTGGAAAGCTTCTTGTCTTTTTTTTTTTTGACTTAAGAATTTTTCTTAATTAATTAAACTGCATGCATGTGTCTGTACTAATCACAATCATGCATATGTATGATTTTGTTGGTCTTGCTATTTGTGATTTCACATGTGACTAGTGAAATCAGAAGGTATAATAGTAATTGATTTGGTGTAAAAATGATTCTTAACACTCGAAAAGGATGCCAGGGTTTTTCTTCATAAAATTGTATTGTTCTTTTACGATATGGATTCCTTTATTTCTTCAACTTGTGTTCCTAGATGGCCACGTTTTGCAATGTTACGAAGTTTTCAAAAATGGCTATAGACTAGTTAAAAAATATAATTGTTTTAACCCCGGCCCACATGGGTAATTTAGCTTCCTCTGGGTGAGGGACTTAATTGATCCCTTAGAAGTCAACTTTTATTCATTTAAAATGTTCATATTGTATTCATTTTCTATTTCTATTTAAAAATTCCACAATTTAAATTGAATAAATTACTTTAAATTCATTTTTACTTAAAATTTACGAACTTAAATACCACATTTCACCTAAATAAAAAAACTTTAAGAGTTTTTATTTAATAAAATGATTTTATTTTCATTAATTATGTTAAAGATATTATACTATTTTTACCCTATTTTTTATTTATTTAAAGATTTGTAAAAAAAATATTGAAAATAATGATTTGCATATTAATAACTAGGTGAAAGTTGTCCATGGATGCTCTTGGGAAGAAGTTGAGATTCTCTTCTCTCCATTTTGTTCTCTTTCCGTATTTCTTTTGTTTTTTTGGTTTACCTCCATTGTATCTTAATGGGAAAGAGCCCATATTTAACTGAGAAGTAAATAAAGTTTAATTATATATTATTTTGTCACCAAAAATCGAACCGAACACATATACAAATATAATAAGAGGGTCATTTATTTTCCAAATACTAGAAAACAAAATGGACAGAATCTTAGGCCCTCTTTGATTCTATTCTGTTTTTTTGTTTTTAAAAACTGTTATGGAAAATAATTTTGAAAAACTATTTTTCAGTACAAAACAAAAATAAAACTTGTTTAGTAAGTATAATTTTGAAAACAATTTTAGAGATGAAAAAATAAAAAAAATTGTTTGACAAATTTGTTTTGAGAACATGTTTTAAAAACATAAAAACAGAAAACTCATTTGATTGTGTTTTAACTCATTTTCATGATTCTTAAAATAAAAAGAATCTGGATATATATTTTTAAATAGTAAATATAAGATTAAAATCAATCATATAAAAAATTTATTATAAATAAATCATTTAAAAATAAACACAATATAATATTTAAGATATGTTTATGACTCAATTGATAATATATTAATAGTTGACCCACACCACCGTACATGCGATGCCTGATGCAACCCAAAAACAAAAGATTACTATATGGCCAGCCAAATAGCAATGAGCACCTTTATCCCCAAAATAGAGTGATGACCCACCCAAAGACAAGAAAACAAAAGAAAAGAAAAGCATAAGGAAAATAAACCAACCGTGTGGCTCCTGCGCAGGTTCAATATATTATATTATATATTATATATTATATCTATACATTCCAAATATTTGAGTTTTTTTTATAGGAATCTAATCCTATATTCGATTTTGCCAAATCGAAATCCTAGCATTCCTTAGATTTGCCTCTGGATTGTTAAGAGGAGAAGCAGAACGATGGGGGGCTGAGAGGGAGACAGATTGAGAGGAGACATAGAACGATGGACTCTCTGCTTTCGTTTCTTCTGTGCTCTGCTCGTAGAACGATGGATATTTTTTAAAACTCTAATATATATTTTTACTTATTTACATATATGTCATTAATGAGAAATCAACACTTCTCCGCCTTTTTCTTGTTTCGAGAATTAAAAACACGGAAGAGAAAACAGAAACAGCCTTTAGCTGTTTCCGTTTTTTGGTTTTAAAAATAGCTAAATCAGGAATAGTTTTGTAAAACAATTTTTAAAAAGAAGTTATTCAAATAGATTTTTTTGTTTTTTAATTTTTGAAAACAAAAAACAGTTTTTAAAAACCGTTATCAAACAGGACCTTAACTTGCCCGAAAGACCCATATTCAGTGGAGTAATTTCCAACTGGGGTTTAGGACACGTGGCTTGTTGTAATTGGTGAAACTCCATCGTATTTAAGGCAATTCCACATTCGTCAACGCACCAACCCAAAGGGTCCATTGCCAGTACTGGCATCAATTTCGCGCTCTAATCTATTAAGCTCGGCCCCGAGTCCGAGAGTACGGAATTTCAAACAAAAACCCTTTGTTGTGGGGTTGGGGACGACGATGAACGAGTCTCCGCGCAGAGATCTACGGGTCTTCGATTTCAACGAAGAGGACGAGATTGTCCCCGAGAAGAAACACCTCACCCTCAAATTCAACAAAACCCCTCCTACCCTCGATTCTCTCCCTCACGGTAAGACGATTCCCCGACCACCATGATTCTCAATTGGAATCGCTCATATACAATGCTCGTTTTGTGTTTTCGATCGGAATTTGGTAGTTTCGTGTGGACTATTGATAGATTTTCCGTTACTTAATAATTTCAATTTTCAAGTGTAGTGTGTGGTTCTTAAAGTTAGAGATGCAAATTGGGGGACTGATGACCTGGAGAATGTACCAGGGGCTGAAGTATCGTTAATGGTTACATTTTTAGAGAACACCGTTAGAATTTATAGAGAATTTTAAAAAAGAGGAGGGATCAAACCGGTGTAATACTTGGGGTATTGTTACACCATTCAATAACATTTTATCCGATAATTATATTTCAAAGTTCACTGTTGGATTAAAAGTTATTATCATATATATATCATACCTATAAAATTTTGAGTAATGCTTGAGTGCACAAAATTGAGTGCACGAAAGAGAGACAAATAGCTGTGATTGATTGTTTCCAATAACCCACCCCCGTGTTTTCCGTCAAATCAACTACCATCTGCCTTTTAGTAATTTAAAGAGAGGACGCGTGTCTTTTCGTATCATTCGTACAAATATTGGTTCGTGCCAAATAGCAATACTGTAAATTTTACATTAATATAAATCATTTAATATGTCATCTTTAAGCTGGTTTTTAATCAAATTTATTCTACATAATTCACATAATATTTTTACAGATGCCCAGGTCAATGAGGTTGGTGTCAAGAATGTTGCTAGTATTCCTTGTGTTGACGATGATGTAATTGGTGGTATTTTTAATTTGGAAAAGGGTTGTTCGGACCCCTGTCTCAAGACAGTGGAAGATATATTTGATAGCAAAGAGAAGAATTCTGAGTTGGGAGCTGCCGAACAATCAAATTTCATTAGCCATGAAAATCACTGTCACTTTAAAATAGATATTCATTGCTATGATGGACCAGAGAAAAGGGATACAAGTGGTGCCATATCTACACCTGAGACAAGCCAGATTGGTCCTTTGGGGTCTCCATCCAGTGTAGTGTAACTTTTATTTGCAAGATAAAAGTCTAAGGAAATGATTTAATTGTGAGATTTATATCTATATTCATTTTATTGCAGAATGAATCAGTTGATGTTAATTCAGATGCAGATGAGTCCATGAATGAGAGTGCTCCAACAAGTGCTGCTTCTGATATTGAAGAGAATGGTGTATTTCATCGTAATCCTGGATTCCTGACACTTATCAACTCGACCATATTTGATTTGGAAATATTATGTTGCAGTTTACTCACAAAACTTTGTTTTCATAATTTCAGTTTCATTGAATGGTTGTGGATTGAATGGCACAGACAATTCTGACATGGTATTCTATTTTATTTTATTTTTTCAATAACAGAACCCATTTGTGCTAAAATAGTTAACAATTCATGCAGTATTTTACACCTTTTCAGGTTTTTTAAATTTGGCACTTCTTTGCTTCCTGTATTGTTGTCATCTATTGCTATTTACATATTTCATTACAGATGCCTATTGATTTTTTGGATTGGTTTGTCTTCCCTCCTACTTCTTCATCAACTTTTACCTACTTCTTATCTGAGAATATAAGTTGATGTAAAAACCATTGAAAATACATACTTCATATTTTCTTATCTTTTAATCTTGCATATCAATATAAAATGCTTTCTATCGTGTTTCATTCACTATTTTTATAGTATACTATATTGTGTTGATTCATTTTGTTTTTTATTTATTTATTATTGTTTCCTTTCATGTAATCGTCAGGATGACACAAATACAGAAGTTGTTCTTCGTCCCGATTATATCATTTACCAGGATAATTATTATATGGGGCCAAAGTTAACTTTTTCACATTGTTGCATCAAGATCAATGTTTTAACTGCATGCATGAAGCAAGGAGCCATTGATCTTGAATGGGCAGTTGATGATCTCATTGATATTAAGTGTCAGTTGTTTCAAAGTGTGAGTTTTTTAGTTTTGTTGCTTGCTTTATTTGTTTTTCTGTGTATAAATTTTATAATTCCCGATGTGTTCTTTCTTCAGAGTGGAACGGTCAATATAAAGATTCGTGCAATATCTAGTAATACAGATCAGTCAGATCATGTGAGCGACACTTCAGGTGATTGTAGTTAATGGCTTAATGTAGTTCATCAATGTGGAACGGTTTTCTTCTTCATTACAGCTTGGCATTCTTGACATAACATTTTTATTTAAACTTCAACTATTAACTTATTTGGGTAATTTATAGTATTTTTATAGTGTTTGCAGACGGTAGCTTCTCTGTTACTGATTATTATAAATGCATGCCTGTACTTGTGTTAGGCATTGAGGAATTGGAGATTGCGGTTGCTGATTCCAATTGGTCTTTGAGACATAAACAGATCACATCTCTTAGTGTGAAATACTTGGCTATTTGGAATATTGTGCTTAAGTAAGTCATAAAATTGCATTTTTTATCACTTTTTCCCTTGGTAAGTTAGAATGTTAGATATCAATTGTTCTATAAAATGTTGCAAAGATTTCAGGTTTGCAACTGTTGGCTGCTGGTTTCAATCAATTATAGTTGATGGGTTGTTTGCAACTCACGCGTCTTGACAAGACTGTGTTGCTTGTAATATTTGTCTTTTGTATATAAACTCATGATGTGCGATTCTATTTGTCACGGAAAAGTTTATTATTGGTTCAAAATTGATTCAAAGTGGATATGTTTTGTGCTCTGAATGGCAGTTTTTATGATTAAACTTTTCTCTTGTAGTACGGACGTCAAAGGCAATGAAACTAAATCACGTGGATC
Source organism: Glycyrrhiza uralensis (assembly GCA_030159175.1). Classification (NCBI taxonomy): domain Eukaryota; kingdom Viridiplantae; phylum Streptophyta; class Magnoliopsida; order Fabales; family Fabaceae; genus Glycyrrhiza; species Glycyrrhiza uralensis. Next base: position 48,875,229 of record BRZY01000005.1, read on the forward strand.
AAGATGCTACTTCCCTAGGTGAGTAAGAATTGTTAATTTCCCATTTTAAACAAGTATACTTAGAAGCATTGATGCCATTGCCTTTGTATTGAAAATGTTTTCTGCTTTAGTTCTTTCTGGTGACCTATTTCTTTTGCCTTTGCATGGTATATGCTGTCTATTTTTCATTTTTCTCTTGTTCCACGGTTTATTCTATGCTTTAATCTGTGATTCTGAGATATTTGGCTTGGGATGTTGGAGAGATCCTTGATTGCTTATTTGTTGGAAATGTGAGGCCGGGGTACTTGGTTTTGTTTGTATGATATTTCTTGTTTCCATATACCTTTAAGTAGAAACTTACATGGCTTCTGTTTATACACTTATACTTAGTATATAATGCACAATTTCTCTAATCTCTTGGTCCTTAGTGTATGTAAAAGATCATGTTATCTTGTTTATACTCATTACAACCTATTCCTTTCTAACTGACATGTCCTTGCCTTATTATTATTATTTTGTGTGTTTTGGGGTTGGGAGGTACCCCACATATATTATGGTAGCTAATTCTGAGAATTGATGATCTGAAACAGTTTTGAGGAGCCTTTTGATGAGGTCATCTATCCAAAAGGGGATCCGGATGCTGTTTCCCTGAGCAAGAGAGACTTTGATCTACTGCAACCAGATACATTCATTAATGACACGATAATTGACTTTTACATCCAGTAAGTTAGCATGTGACACTAATTATTCATCACATGCTCGAGAATGTTTATAATCATTTTTATACTTTCTTCTGTCTTCCTTGGTTGCATTTTCATTTTTTTAGATTATAACTTTGTGAACCATGGAGCTTCCTTCATCTTTTTCCTTTTAAAAACTAGATGCATTTTTATATGATTTTTGTGACATGGATTTTTGAGTTGAAAATAGATAATCATATACGTAAGCACTTATGGGCAGAAGAACACGAAGATATGTCATGTGCATGTTCAATAAATAATAAAAGGATTGGCGATTGCAGGATAATGTTAAAAAGTAAAAGATTTTAAGTAAAGAAAATTATAGGGTTCTTAATCTACATTATGATTCTTGAAGATGGTTTAACAGTTCTAAAATTTCAATTTTGACAGGTATCTGAAGAACCAGATACAAGAGGAGGAAAAACCTAGATTTCATTTTTTTAATAGTTTTTTCTTTCGAAAGCTGGCTGATATGGACAAAAATCCGTCTAGTGCTTCTGATGGAAAAGCAGCATTTCTACGTGTTCGTAAATGGACAAGAAAAGTAAATTTATTTGAAAAGGATTATATCTTCATTCCTGTGAACTTCAAGTAAGATTTCATCAAAATTTTGCTTATCTTATTGTCTCTATTTGTATTAAAATGCTGATCAGCATTAAATTATGATATGATGGCAGTCTTCATTGGAGTTTAATAGTCATATGCCATCCTGGTGAAGTAGTTAATTTTAACGGTAAGGTCTCAATTTGGGATACTTCTTGTGGAACTGTATTTTCAGAGATTTATGTTATGATACATATTTCAGATAAAGAGTTGGACAAGTCACTTAAGGTACCCTGTATATTGCATATGGATTCTATAAAAGGAAGTCATAGCGGTCTGAAAAACCTGGTGCAAAGGTATACTATAACTTCCCATTTGCTTGCTTTTATTTTTCAGAGTTATGCATTGATCCCCCCTTCTCATGTGATATTGACAGTTACTTGTGGGAAGAATGGAAAGAGAGACATAAAGATACATTGGAAGAAGACATTTCAGCAAGATTTTCAAATATGCATTTTCTTCCACTTGCGGTATTGTCTGCTAATATTTTGATGACTTATCAAATTAGGAGCACTAAGATGATCACTCTTCCTTTAAATGCTTACTAGTTTGAATGAAACAAGTTTTAGGTTTCTTTCTACATAAGCAGATTCTATATTGTTCAGGAAACTGCTATAGAAAGTGTGCAGTCTTTTTATCAAAAATCTTTTAGATAGCGATTGACAAACATGAAAATATTATCATTCACTATCAAAATGAGGTCTAATTGTTCATATAAAAAACAGGTATTTGTTTCCATCCATCATATGCTTTGGAATTTTTTTGCAAACCATTTGTGTTACATCATATACTTGAAAAGGAAAATCCTATCACTTGATAATTTTAATTTTCCCCATTTTTTGCTATGGAGAAATCAGGGAGGAATATGACATGCTTATTGCATTTGTATTTTTCCTTGATTGACCATGACTTGAGAATTATTGTGGGTTACCACGGGACATTGACCACCTTTTTGTTTTCTGTTCTTTTGTATGTTTTTACTAATGTTTTGTGACTGAATGCTCGCTCCATGGCAGTTGCCACAGCAAGAAAACTCGTATGATTGTGGCCTCTTTCTTCTGCACTACCTAGAGCTCTTCCTTGCTGAAGCTCCTTTTAATTTCAATCCAGTCAAATTAACCAAGTTTTCCAACTTTGTAAGTGGTCTTCTTAATCTTAGTTTTGGCTTATGTCAAACTTTTTATCAAGAATCATAAAAAAGAAATCATCGGAAAAAATTATTTCCGTTCTAAAACCAATTAACCACTTAATTGGTTATCAATATTCAAAATGGCTAATGATTAACCACTGATTTAATTAACCATTTGAGTGGTTTTTTTTTTGTAAGTTAGAAGCTTTCTTACCCTTAATTATTTTATTGCTATTTTCTCAATTTGGTTTATCTTTATCCAAGTTGTTGATCATGCCTATTCTAGTATTACATCTCCCAATTTTTGTAGTTTCTTGCCTAGTTGTCTTTATGTTATCTGTTTTAACATTCCAAGGGTTACTGGCAACTTTATTTTTGATTCGTATAGTTTCTTATATGGATCTGACCTAAGGTAAGTACTAATTTTCCAGCTCAACGTGGACTGGTTTCTGCCTGCTGAAGCTTATCTCAAGCGAACACTGATCCAGAGGTTAATCTTTGAACTCGTGGAAAACCACGGGTCACACGAAATCTCGTCCTCTGACTGTAGTGATGACCACCAGTACATAGAAAATGAGAACAGAACTGGCGTTGACCATCCCGAAGTCAATAGGGAGTCAACAACTTCCCATGCTGGGCAGGGAATAGAGATCACTCTATTGTCCGGATCATCGTCTTTGGATCCTCAATCTTTTAACAACTCGGGTTTGGTTCTTAAGGATCTTTTTGAGCCAGGTGCTACAGCCGCAGGAACAATATTGGCACAGTGCCAATCTTTTGACCAGCGTTCATCTGATTATCATTTCAACGGTTCAATATTTTCGATGGAGGTATGCACTGGTATCTGATTATGTTGGGTTCATTGCACCACTTTATATGATGACATTAACTTAGGACCACCTCCTTGCGCATGGTTCCTAACATAGTTATTGGATGATGTTGAGTAGATTTCTATATTCTGACAAGACAACATTACTTTAGGTCCTATCGCTTTTTTTTTACTTTGATAAACTGAAACTCAATTCCCCCTTTGTTTGTTGTATTTAATAGGAAGACTCGGGTCTTGGTGAACAGTTTATGTATTTGGCCACAGATCCCGACTTCCAGCATGTGGCTGGAGTCACACCTCAAACATGTTCTTTGCCATACCTTCCTAAGGATTGTGGGAATGAGACGTGTCACAGACCAGAAATCTCTCTGCATGTAGCCGAGTCATCTCCAAGTAGTGCCTCAGATGATTCAAAAGACATCGGGGTTGCCGAAAATTGTGTCGGTGGGAATGAACCCATATCATTGAATGAGGCTGAACAAGGTGAAAAAATTTGTTCGCCCACAGAAAATACCGACCATTTTATAGATATTTCTGGTTCTGCTGGTAGCGATTTGCCAATTACCTCTATCATGGAAATTTCTCAAGACTCAATCACGAAGTGTGATGGTGACAAGAATGGAGATATACACTCTTCCTTTCAGGAAACCCCCACAGTAACATTGCATCAAGATTCTGATGCAGTAGATGACGAGGCCCCATGTGATGATGGCATGGCACCTAATATTTGTGAGGAACAAGCTGCAAAGAGGAGGCGGCTTATGCCTCTGCAATGCAGAAGTGAGGGAATTGTGACGGAATCCAATTTGTAGATATGGATGAATATGGCTTCTTTTACCCATTGCTTTTAATTGTTTCTATGTTTTACTTAGCGAATGTGTGAATATTGTCGTTGCTTGGTAGCGGTTATTTTAATGATGTTTATGTGGCCATGTTTTTTATTCTTTTGCGATCTAGGTTGAGAAAATATTTGCGACTTTAGATACGATCCAGCGTGTTTGTTTCAACGTCGACACATGTCTCAGAAACATGTTTGTCGTGAAAGTTCCAATTTGTTTACTGTGGGGAGAACGTGCATTGGAGTGCGTTTGATGTTTAAAACAAACAGGCATGAGGCATCCGTCATACAATGGCAGTATTTATTTTTCTTGATGAAAACCGTTCAAGTCCATTCTCCATTCTCCATCTCTTGCTTCCTGAGCTCCATATTGTAAGTTTACAATCGTTGCTTTTGATTTTGCTTGTGTATCTTTACACTCTAGGGTTAATATGATCTTTCTTACAAACAAAAGTGGAAAACTAAGAAAAAATTATCTCAAAATATATAAAAAAAAAAGTTGCACATTTTAAGGGTAGACAGGTGGTGTGACAACACGTGTGTAAACAAAATTATACTTACTTTCCGCTTAAAAAAAAAACATTATACTTACTTTATCTTGTCACCTTTTTATGTTAAAATTTTTCTAAATTTTTATTTTTATGTAAAACTTAATTATTTTTTAATTTCATTTTTTCGTTTGTTGTAATATTAGTTGTTGAAATTATATATTATAGATTATAATATAGTAAAATCATAGAATTAAATTAAAAATGAGTCTTATTTAGAATCTAAAAATATCAGAACTTCTTAGTTAAATAAAAATAATTTTTTAATTTTTATTTTTATCGATGAGTACAAAATGCTAAATGGGAAAATGACTGTTTTTAAAATCAGAAGGGGCCTTTCCTTTCTATTGTGTCTGTTATGAATCTAGTTGATTTGATGGATGGGTATGAGGGGGTGAATGCATAAGCCATAATGCACGGAAGGAGAGAAAATGGATATAAAAGGGGGAGAAATAATTGAGAAGGTGGGAAACAGAGGACAAGGGATCTCCGTCCGGATCACATACTGGGTGCATATCCACGTGCTTCCCCTTAATGACTTTTCACTTCCACGCCAGCCACACTCTCCTAGTACTACTTTATGCTTCGGTATCCGCGGTTATGTCTCCCTTTCCCTCCCCGGTTTACCCCACCCACCCTTTTCATTCTTCTATTCCCACCACTCAATTTTCAAAGCAATAAACAAATAGTACTACTACTAAATAAAATACTAAAAAATAAAATGGTTTTTACAAATATTAAAGTTAACCAAGATGTTAGCCTAAGGGTGGAACATTAGGATATTTGGGGTCGACTTATTGGTAGTAAGATCAATTCTATCTAGGGATAAAAACAACAATTTGGTTAGTTTAAGTCTCTATAGACGAGCACAGATTAGTCTTTCGTTGAAAGTGTTGGGATACAGTGTGGGTAGTCGGCGATGTTCTTAAAAAAAAAAAAAAAAGTTACTTTTTTTTTTGTATTATTATGTTCTGTAGTTCTCAATAACAAATGCTACTACGCTAAGATACAAATGCAACGGGGACTGGACTGGAGGCAGGCCCGGGAGGAGGAGAAGAATAGTACATTGTTGAGTCAGAAGGTGAAGAGAAGAGGTTGTCTCTCTCACAGAATCAGAAATCAACAACATCGCTCTACCGTACAGCTGTTGGTTGCTGCTGCTCATGAGACTGATATGATGATGATAATGATAATAATAACCCCTGCTCTCCTCTCCCCGCGCCTGTGCCGTTGTTGTTGTTGTTGTTGTTGTTATTATTATTAATGTTGTTGTTGCTCTTGCTGCTGGGGAACCTGCTCAATCCCGTGATTTCGGACACGCTTCTCGAACTCTTCATTATTCCCCTGCCACGGTGGTTGCCGATCCTCGTGACTCGGCGTGACTCGCTGCTGATTATCATCTCGGACGTCAGGTACAAGAGGTCGCAGGGCTGCACATCGCTCCACCGCTGCCGCTGGTGTTGGAGGTGGGTCCCACGCGGCGACGGGGAGACAATGATCCTGTGCTCCAACCTCCGTTCCACGCTTCCCCTGTTCTCCATCTCCTCTTTCTCCTCCTCCGTGTCGTCTCGCGTCAACAGCGTCCCGTCTTTCCTGGGACGCACAAAACAACCGATCCCAACGCCCACGCTCTCATAATTCTTCTTTATTCTCGACGCGGAAGAAGTAGAACTATCCAAAGACCTCCTAAACGACGACGTCGTCTTCCTCCGTTCCTTTTCCCATTCCCTTTCCCCAACCGACGAATGCCTCCGCTGAGCGTCGTTTCTTCCTCCTCTTTCGAGGTCCAAACAGCACTCTCCTCCTCCTCCCTCTTTTTCCTTGTTGTTCCGTTGATTATTCTCGTTCTTCTCAATCACCAGAAGAATATCCTCCGGATCCACCCTGCACCGACAGAGAGGGCAAGTGGAATGCGCGTCCAACCAAGTATCCACACACTCCACGTGGAATGCGTGCTTGCATTTCGGCAACAACCGGAGAACCTCTGTCGCCTCGAACTTACTGAGACAAACTGCACAATCCAGCCCTTCCTTTTGTCCCCTCAGCGATCCGAATCTGAATATGGGTAACGATTCCACCACGGAACGGTCAATGCCGGAGTTCTTCCTTCCTCCTCCGCTCGGGAGCACCGCTCGTGAAGCTGAGATTCCTCCGCCACTGGCTGTGGTGGTGGTGGTGGTGGTGTTGCCACCGCTGCAGTGTTTGATGTAGAGAAGGAAGAGGAAGGTGAGGGAAAACATGAGGGTCATAACTCCCACCACAATGCCCACCCCTGGTTTGAACGTTGAGGAGGAGTGTTGGCCGGGTTGAGAATCTTGGGGAATGGGGCTTAGGGGATCCTTGGCCTCTGCAACAATATTCATCATCATTAGTAGAATGAGAGTAGTGGTGAGGGGTGAGGAGAGTGCCATGTGCGAGGGAGAGTGGCGATGGTGTTTGTGTGTCAGCAGCATTAAATTTAAGAGGAACAGAGGGAGTGGTTGGTGGAGGAGCTGTTAATGTTGAGTTGAGTAGAGTAGAGGGGGAAGGGGGTGATTTGTTTGATGAGGCCTCACCCTCAATATTAATTTTCAATCATGGTTGGTTTCAGTGGAGGGAGTGAGTGTGTGCTGTGCTCGGACCGAATCGGTGGCTATTTTGGGACAGATTCTATGGTAGCCGGTAGGGATTCAGGGGGAAAAACATACAAAAAGACAATGACAAATACGTATACACTCCCCCTCTCCCCCCTCTTCTTGTAAATATAAATAATTGTTTATTGTTTATAATAATTTTATTAAAGAAAAGGAAAATAATAATAATGCTCTTTATGTTTCATGGGAGGGAGGGAGGGAGGGAGGTGTGAGGGAGACAAGGAAAAAAAGAAGATATATATATATATATATAGAGAGAGAGAGAGAGAGAGAGTGAGTGAAAGGAAGAAAAGAAATGTACATGAGAAGTGAGAGTGTGATAACATAAGAAGTCTGAATGAAAAATTATTTATAGAAGTCCAAAAAATGAAAAAAACACATATTCAAGAAATAAGTAATATGATTAAATACTCTTTGGCCATTATTTCTTTAAGGAAAACCTTTATTTAATTAATAATAGTTGATCACCTAAATAGGTAAGTAATTATAATGTTTAATGCCTTAAAAATATTTAACAATTTCCTTTATTGGAGAATAATATTATAATGATATAATCGCATACTTACAAGGATTTGTTTTGGAGATTGATAGGTGACAAAGTGGACTAATCCACTCTACACCACCATCAACCTACCAAAAATAGTGTGGGGCGGGGTGGATTGCATTTGGGAGGTGGTTGAAAACCCTGCTTTGCCCTGCAGTGAATTGGCAGGTTGACCCAATTTTTTTTTTTAAGAAATAGGAAAAAAAAAGGTTATAAATTGAGAATCTCTCTTTATAGGCTCTTTGTAAAAAAAAAAAAACACAATCTTTCTCTGTATTTCAATTTCAGACGACTCCAAAGCAGTAACTTGAATTAAATATGCAATTATGAATGAAAGATCATAGAGATATAGAACCCTTCACTAAGACACCAATAGCAAATGGAAATAGTGAGTGCGGGAAGGCACCGGTAGACAAGAACCTAACAACACCGCCAGAGATAGAAAAAAGAATAGGAAAAGAGACAAAATGGGTGGTGGTTCTTTAACTAGTTATGTGGGTTGGATTGGATGGATGGATCTAACGGCCTTTCGTCATCACTCAGATTCATCATACAGCAAGCATATAGGATAGGAACCTATCGTGATTTTTATAACAGACTATAGGATACGGTGGTGGACCACAACTAGCGTTTGATGATACATTGGCCTTCCCCTCTTCTCTCTGAATCTAAAAAGCTGGTCTTTTTGTATTTCTAGTTCTGCCGCTTTTGCTGAGGTCACAATGGAGCATGCCAAAATATGGATTTCATTGGTTTCTATTTTCCCAGACTTTGTTGTGGGATTTTTTTATCAAATTAATATTAATAAAAATCAAATATAGCGACGTATATGAGATAGGATTAAATGAGTGTCAAACTCTTAAAATTAAATCAATAACTTTTTATTTTAACGGATAATATGTTATTTAAAATATAAGAATCAAGACGATGGGATCATTCATTCTTGGAATGTCTCTTGAACAAAAGTAACACTGAGAGATTGATCTCTTATCCGTCAAATGAGATGATACTATAGGGGAAAACCCAATTGTTTTAATTAGTTGTATTTTTATTTCTGGTTTTCTTGTGCACTTATTTCAGTCTTCTATTCATGACAAGATTTCTCGTAACTTTGGCAATTGGCATTAACCGTGAAAGATAGTAGTAGTTAGATAAAATCTTTCTCAGAGCAATAAGTCCAGAATTGGAATCTCTCTGGCAAGTAAAATTTGTTTGGAGTGTCTACTTTTTATTTAACCTTTAATGCGAAACCCCCTGTTGGTTTAGTCATGTATATTGTTTTTACATGTGAGTGAAGTCTCATCAAGCTTATCAAAATCTTTGTAACGACATTTCTGCTTTCTCTAAAGTTAATTGCAGAGTACAGAACAGAAGAAGTCACAGGACCACTTGGCTCTCTTATTTATAAGCTAGCTATACCTCTAACTAAACCATGTGCTTCTTGTGGCAATTTATTCCTTCTTTCTCAATCTTATTTTTATTGGCTGTAGCTCCATGATCACACAAGTAAAGCCAGAAAGCTAGAAATATAAATATTATTATAGAGTCGTCGCTACCCAATTTGATGTTATCTGCATCAATTGGCAAATTATTTTTGTCCCTTTACGAGTTAATCATCTAAAGTTATTACACATTAGATTAATATACTTGTTGACAGTAGACACCCAATAAATATTTCTGTACATTATTTAATTAATTATGCAGAAGATACCCATCACATCAGAAGAAAAACAAAAGTTGCCTAAGTTACAAAGACTTTACGTTAAAATGGGGATCTGGACCACAATCTAAATCCAAATTGAATATGCAATAGACTAGAGAGGTTAAAATATTGCCTACTTAATGATTTTATTTTATTTATTTATTGTTCTGTTCTGCACGAATGACTAATCCATGCTAGATTGCGACCTCTATTTATTGCTTGTATCCCAAAAAAAATTTGCAACATTTTTTGAATCGATGTTAGCTACAATTTGCGCCACACACAATCTGTGACATAATTAGTAGCTGGACCCCTTTAACCTTCCATTTTATGGTTCCAAGCTTTTTGTGGTTAGTTTTATCTATCGAGAGGTATCTTAATTTCTTTGCTTTTGGTGGATTTAGATAATGCATGAAAATACAATTAGAGTGTACATCTTCTTCAATTGCACATGGATATATGCTAGCTACTTGAAACAAGAAGAATCTGTGTGTGGTTTTTTTGTATCTCTTCAATTGGACAAGGAATGCTGATTATATTTGCGGCATTAATTGTTTTCTTCTGGTGGATATGGTGAATACTGAATGCAATCCTTCTGGTTGACTTAACAATGACTTTGCTCATGATGGTGATGACTGAATGATTGATTTGGAATTCTAACAAAGTACTTTTGCAACTTCTGAACCTGCTGCAACTCATTTGTTGGTTTCTGTTCAGTTGCTTTTGGCTGCCTAATAAACAATTTCACCTCTCATATATGCATTCGTTCACTTTAAAATGATCCCCTTTTTTTTTTTCTTTCAATTTCATCAAGCTGCTATCGTCTGATATCGACACAAATAATTTTATGAGCGTGACAATGTTTTTGAAAGTCCAAATAATGACAAAATTTTGGGCAGAGCTTAGGGGGATGGATTGGAATATGTTCCTCTGCTTTTCTAATTAGCTATTCTGGTGTTTTTTGATTGGTTGGATTTATCCTGATGTTATGATTTGTAATTTAGAACAAGATTTTTCCAAATGCGGAAGTGTTATATATTTTAGTTTATCTGAATTGAATGATTTGGCTGATGGGTAATCATTGGTGAGAAGAATAAAATGGTTGTTTTGTAACTTTAAGTGGTGCTTCTTTTTTTCATTTGGAATCTCATATTACAAGAGACAATGATTTTGAATTCTCCTCCTAACATAATATACTAATTACTAATATTTATTTATCCAAAAGAAAAAGAGTAAAGGTAGAAACCCTTGCAGAGGTGCCGGTGAGGGTAAACCCAATATACATTGTCTAAAATCTAAATTATTTGTTAACTGTTATTATGGTCTCATGAACCTGTTAACTAAGGATTACTTCAGGCATTACCGGCATTATTGTCAAATTTAGACAAACAATGATTCAACTTTTCAAAAAATAAAGTCTGGTGTATAAGCTGTTGATTGATTGAGAGAGTATAAATTTTAGAGTCTGGACTCTGGAGTCAACAGCTGAAACTGCAATCTCAAAAGAAATAAAAGGCAGAAGCAGAGTTGTTCTTGATTTCTGAATTGAAAACTGCTATATATATGATCTGACACTGTAATTCTTTCCATGACTTCTCTCTCTGATCAAGGGTGGCAACTGCAGCAGGATTCCATGTGATGAGGTCCTGCCACATTCTGAACCCCACCTCAATGAGTCAGCATGATTAATCATCAAACACTGCACTGCCTCATATCACAAGCTGGCCTACCATTGCAGAATCACACAAAATGCCTGCCCCCTACAGTTGTGTTAATCTATTTCCCAAAGATTTTCATTATTTTATTTCTAATAAAATCTAAAATTTAATCCCAGCTAAGCATATGTTTGCTTTCACGTTTAGAAACCCATCGCCGCGTGCCTATCATGAAGCAACACTCAATAGCTTCCACGTCGATACTGCCTCAGGACGCGATATCCATTGTTTCCAAACACACTATAAGTTAATCTAATTTACTAGTTGTTGTTGACAGAGCCCAAAATGTACTCTGTAAGTGTAATTTCTTACTACTTTTCTCCCTTTTCATTGCCACTGCAAACACCAAATATGATCCTATAATACAGATTCTCTCATTATCCTAACTTCACATCTTCATTCAGCAAATTTGGAATTGGAAGCACACACTCTTTTTGTTTTAAATGTAAAATATAAAATAAAATACGGATATCCTAGTTTGCAAGCTGCACGGAACGGGGATTTGTATGTTTTCTGTTGTGGTATCTCTGCCATGCACAATTCCTAGTGCTTGTAGATGTTGGGTTGTTATGAACACACAACATGATAATGTTGAAAAATAAAATGTTACATGTTACTCTATGTGACATGTATGAAGGGGAGTCATGCTGTCATGGTATAACGATTGAAGCTGTTGGCTGTTGCCATGTGATTAGAAAGTCAGTCACATATTTGAGTCGTGAAATCAGCATCTTGCAAAAGATTTGCAATCGGCTCGGTCATTCTCTAGGAGCTCTATTACACCATGCTGTGCTTTGTGTAACATTTATGTTTCCTTAAGTAAGCTAAACGTCACACATACATATCTTGCAAATCTTACAACTATTATTCGATTCATACTGAAATTGTTAAAGCCATATTATTATATTTATTATATTAGAACATTCCTCTAGATAGCAATGATGATGATGATGATTATTTTTTTTTATTTTTTGATTGGTTGGTTGGTTAGTCCTTGATTTCTTTGGAGTGGACCCAACAAATGGGTCTAAAACACCGAGGTACTTCAATTTTCTTTTCTTTTCTTACTCTTTTTCCTGGTCACATTTAAGAGCACTATGATTTCCATTTCCTTTCCTCCTTTTGTTTAATGCCCGATTATGAGGTTAATGGTTCCAAATATTAATTATTTATGGTACAAAGCACAAACGGTGTGTGTCTTTCTTCAGTAAAGAAATCCACATTTATTGAGTGCCAAAGTACCCGGTCAACATGCTCTTATTGTGGGGGGAAATTCATGTTTATTGTAGGATAGTGTCACCTGGACTCAGCTGGGTATTACTAGAGTGGCCTATTAGATAGCCACCTACTGAACATGTCTAAACATTCTTCTGGTTTGTACTCCGGAGCTGTATGTCCCCCACCCTGTAATCAAATCCCTCGAAAACAAAGGTGAAGTAAATATGAAGGCTATTTTTTGTGACTTGTGAATTGTGATTAAATTGCATGAGGTTATGTTGTTCTGTGTCAGGGTTTTACCTTCACAGTTGCAAATGTCATCCGATTCGAGTAAGTCCTCGTGTATCTATCAATAATCAAGCAAAAGTGAGATTAATCTAATTACTCAACATCAATTTCAATTGTCAATCAACTACTATATAACAAAAAAAGCCCCCAGTCGTCTCCCTAACTATAATACAAGGACACGTATCACAACTCTTTTTATTTCTAATTAAAATCGTTTAGTTTTGTTAAGTTCTTTACTATTTTTAGTAGTAAGAGACTCGTATTTTGTACAGGTGAGTCGATAAATTAGTTTTCATATAAAAATCTAGGCTTGTAATCAGTGTGTATTGTAGTTGGGGCACGTACCCTGCTATTTGGCCATTGGAATACCATGGCCTCCAATCATCCACGATGGGGTAGTTTAAAGATCTTATCCATGCCTGAGTCGCCAAGAATGGAACCATCATGTCATGATCCCCACTGTTAACAAAATTTAGTTTCAATTGCCTCTTTATGAAAACAAGAAGCCACTTAACTTGTCCAATTTAATTTATGTTCCATAATGAAAACAAGGAATCAGATACATTGAGCAATATGCATGAAATTAAATCTTGACCTGTATATTAATGAACGATAGCCTTTCCTGCTAAGATTTGCATGAAACCGGACGCTGTTACGGATTTCGTGCCTGAAAGGTATGTCATAGTCACAGCGCTTCCATTTCCCTTTACTTCCCTAAACCACATATAACCAACCACCAGATATAGGCTATGTTATACATTTATACTATACGGTACACTTCCTGTTCTGCTAACACAGTTACTGGAAAATTTATGTTTTATGTATGTAAATAAATACCTTACGAATATGCAGTGCTTTGCGAACATTAGCATCGTTGGCCCAATAGGCACAGAGGAAATATGCATGAGTCTACAGATGGAAAAAGAAGAACAAAATCAGATGTTTTTAGGTGACTGGAATAGCTTATATGTTCAGTTCTAAGACCTAATACATAGGAGATTTATCAATCAATTTTTACTTACAATCGAATCTTACACAAACGCTCAGCGCTAAATGGTTATAAAAGATGTGATATATTCTCGAGAAATAAGGCCTTGTTAAACAGGTCATTTAAGCACTTATAAAATAAATGTTGGCATAAGTTCTGCATAAACCATTTTAATAAGCTAAAAAGTATGTCATAAGCTATTTTTCACAAGCTCTCTCAAACACCTCTCACGACTCACGCATGCATATGTCAGTAGATAAGTTCAAATAAACAATTTATAAGTCAATCCAAACATATCTTTTATTAGTAATGAATTAGTTTTGAGAAGTTACCCGACAGTTTAAGGGTGGCAATGCGAGACGAGAATTGAAAATGGTAGGTGCCTTATGAGTAAGAGATCTCCTCTGAGGGACTTCAATTGGATTAGGCAAACCGAACTCGCACTTGGGTTCCAAAATATGGGGAGTGTTAATTCCTGAGATGGTCTGAGGAATCACAACAATGAGTGATTGTGACCAAATACCTGTTACGAAACTATTATGTGTTATGAATCACGTGGCACGATCACCACATGGATTTTTTTTTTTTTTGTAATTTTGTCTCAAGAACAAAAACAGAAAAGAGTCACAAAAATCAAATGGTGGTTACATTTCTGTGTTGTGCAAAAACCGGATGACAATGACAAAAACAATAGACAACAAAATGTGATGATTACATTTGCATTGCCATGGCTTACCTTCCGGTAGGATTGGATGTTTCTTAGACATAACACGTTTCTGGGGTTTATATTTTGATACTCTCCTCTACAATTCTTTTGCAATGACTGTTACAATCAATAAATTATTCTTGTCAGTATTCACCTTTTAGACTTCAAAAGAAAAAAGAAACCGAACAATTACCACTATTGATTCATAAAATATGAATTACCTCGTAGAGTTCATCAGAAACTAGTCCCATTCCATGATTAAATGGTATTTTGTAATTATCTTCAGTTGATGTTGTTTTGGGATTTCCCAGCAGGTATCCCTGAATATATGAATGAACGGTTCCTGATCAATCTACTTGATTAACAAAACTACAAAAGTAGTAATTTGTCCCAATTTATAGAGGACAGCTTTATAGTTTATAGAGGCAATTCAAAGTGAATATCTCAGTTTGTGGAAATAGCACTACAGAGAACTCTCACCTAAAGGATACCGAGAATGGAAGAAAATTATTAATTTAAATACACAAACCTGGAGATTTATCGGCGGTTGCAGGCCACCTTCATTTCCTGAAGGAAAGGAAATTTAGTGAAGAGACAAACCATATATTAGTAGCATACTGTTATCAATAATCAATCTATATTAACATTGGCACATCGAAATACTATGGTATCCTTGTCAGTCATTGAAGAGGGCGTTAGCTTCTATTTTTTAAGGTTATAGTTTCAAACATGTTGGCATATAATATAATGTGACCCATTTGTGAGTGTGGTACCTGATGAAATTTCTTGAACAATAGCTGGGACAGGAATGCCGGAGTATGAGTCACCAGCAATGTAGACTTCATTGGAAAGAAATTGTGGATGATCAATCAGCCACTACAGACATTCAAAGATGGTTCATTATTCCAATGTTGATTTGCCAATCTCAAACTGCAGAATGATTTTGATAAATGAAAATTAGGATGGTAGTTACCTTCTTAAGAAATTGATGAGCATGGTGAACTAGCTTCCAGGTGCTTTGTTGAGTAGCACGTTCTGTTTTGGGATAAGAGAATCCAGCACCCACAGGCAAATCCACAAATATAATGCTACTTACCTAACCGGTAAAAGCTTAACAATTAGGACAAATCTGCATCAAACATTAAAAAAAAATAGCAAAGAAATATCTAAAAGGATTAACTAGAATAAATAAAATCAGTGTCATCCATAAATATCTAATTCAACCAACAACAAAAGGATCCATGCAAGCTCAAACCTTTGTCCATGAATGTGACCTCAATGCCAAATTTGGTAAACTCCCATTGTATTCCTCGTTTATAAATGCCAGTGGACCTGCAACACCACCAAGGTACTAATAAGCATCTAACTGTTTAGTGTGTGTTTGGTTTTTAGTTAGAAGACGGCAAAAGAAATTTAGTTAGATATCTTCCTTATAGGCAAATATACTTTCGACCCAAACATCCGTTTGCAACTGAAAATCAAACATTAATGTCTCGATTTTTGTTTTTTGGAAGAAAAAAGAAAATCAATGGTTTAATAGCAAAGTGTGTCCAAATTAGCATAGACATTGGCATTGATTACCTATTTCAAAGACAAGGCCAGAAAAAGCAGAGCAACCAGGGCCTCCAGTTAGCCAAAGCATGAGAGGGTCCTCTTTAGGATTGTTCTCAGACTCTATAAAATAGTAGAAGAGCTCACTGTTCTTCTCTCTTTCAGTTTCACCCACTCCTACGTACCTGATGCATAGCAGATCAACAATTAATAATCTTTTATGACATGCCACACGATGCATTAATTTATTCAAAATTCCCAGTTAAATACTTGAAATTCGTAACATAAAATTATGCACTTATACCCAGTTTCAAGTACAAAAGGAAGGGGTCCCTGGAACCCAGGAAGGAAGTGCACTGTGGAACGAGATGTTGCTGCGAGCTGGGAAGAATTCTGGGTCACGATGAGCACAAGCACACATATGATCTTAAACAACCTTCTGGCACCATTACCACCATATTGCGAACTGAGCCTTGCCATTAGAGAGTTTCTTGTTTGATGATCCATATCACTTCTCTCTTCTTAATTTTTGTGGTCATGTTAAATGTTGGAAAATGCTACGTGGTTGGGGTGGCAATTTAATTTTTGGGGTGGAAAATGCTACGTGCTACGTGGTCATGTTAACTTTTGTCCTCATCTAATATTTCTCATTTTTTTTATATTTTTTATTGTAATATCATATTACCTATCACATCTATTATTTGTTTCTCATTTATTTCTCTCCCTCTCCCTGGGTTAATATTACACATTCACGTGTGTCCACAAAACATTTTTGTACATTTAATTATAACCACAAAGTTATGCGCAAGTAGTTAATGCGCTCCATCTAAAGAAAAGAATTTGACTAGTATCTGAATTCGATATGCGATGATGGAATAATTCACAACAAACAATACTTACCTCTCAGTCAAACACAGATTAGTCCAATGTCCATTTTCTTGCTTTTTTAAGGCCATCAAGACTTTTAAATGTGATTTATAGTTAAGATTTGTGTGATTTATATTTTTGGTAAGGAATTTGGGTTTTCAAACTAAAAGCAATTTTTTGAGTCCAAAATTGATTTTAATTGAAGGTAAAATATGTAACTTTTGCGTTGGGTTGAAATTTCTATACTAAATTTTACATCAAAATTGCTTTAAGAGTAAAAATATTTAAACACAAATTACTTTATTTCAGACTCAATTTTAACCAAAACTAATTTTATAAAATTAATTAAGTGAAAATCAATTTTCCTTACCACATAATCAAACAAACACTTAGTGTCCGTTTGTTTTAGATTTTGATAGAATTGTATTTGATAGAATTGTGTTTGAAGAATTGATTTTAAAAAAATTGTGTTGAGAAGAATTGATTTGTGTTTGGTAATTATATTTTAAAAGTGTGTTCAGAAGAATTGATTGTGTTTAGATGCTAAAGGTAGAATCACTTTTGATGTGTAAATATAAAAAATTGTATGGGTCCCACACCTAAACGTGATTTTGTAAACGGAAAAACAATCCAGGACCTCCTTCTACTAAAATTGATTCTAAACCTCAAAGCTAAGTTTTAAATTTTTATATTTGGGTAAATAAACACATCCACTTTTAACCAAAATCATATTTGACTGGTCAAACACAATTTTAACCCCCTCAAACGTGTGTTTCAAAATCAGAAACAAACATACACTTATTTGTGTACTTTGGATGTGCTAAAGTCAAACCCGTGCTCGTGAAGTGGAAAAGAACACCATTTGTTTTTGACACAAAAAATACCATTTGTTATGGAATACTACTCAAAGATGTGAAGAGAGAGCAACATGGAACTTAGGTGAAAATAGATAAAAAAAATAAAATAATTATTTTTAATTACACTTTTGTGTAAAATATATTATTTTTTAAATGTACCAATTATTATTATTTTTTAAAAATAATGATGAAGTCTTGGCCTTTTGTTTTTAGGATATAATAAATAATAACTAAAAAATGAAAAAAAAATACTACATTTAAAAACCATTGAGAGTGAATAACTGCTCAAAAAATATTAATTTAATTTCCTGAATAATAAATATTTTGCAACGGATTTGTTTTTTTTGGGGGTGGGGGTGTTAAAAATCAATATTACATTGTTACCAATATCACCGTCCAATACAGAGTAGACATTTTTTTTTAATTTTTAATTTTTAATTTTTATTTTGCAACACAATCTGACTAATCTTCTCGGAACATTTAAGAGTACTGTTTGGGATTCTCACTTACATGTTTTAGTACAAGGTGAAGCTGCGCATTGTTCTGTTCTCGCTGGTTTTTTGGCTCCAACATTCTTCTGCACCCTCGATCTCTTTCTCTTCCTTCTTCGCACATTTTTGTAAGTGTTTACCTCACTTGTTCTCCAGACACAAACACCTTCGTTTTTTTCTCACGGGTTGATATGCTTTATATATTTATTCCATTTTATGTTTCTGCATGTCTGTGTTAAAGGAAGAAAACTTGAAATGCTTCTATTTGCTTTCGAGATTTAGTTCGTGAAAAAAAAAATTCTCTATTTTTCTTGTTCATTGTTCTCTGTCTTTGCTATTGTGTTTGATTTATTGCATGAGAATTGAAGGGTGAGAAAGGTTGTGTGGTCAAAGAATAATTGCATAGAACGGATTAATGTGATGCATTCTATGATATGTTTGCTTATGTTAGGCTTCTTGACATTCCAGGTGAAGAAGAGGGAGCAATTGATTCTGTTTTAGAGAGAGAGAAAATTTGTTATGTTTGTGGGCTTACTCTATTAATTTGAGGTGAAACCAACAAATTGGGGTCTTTGGGTTTTCTGGGCTGGTGAATTGGAAGAATATGAAGGAGGCTAGGGGTACTCCTAGGAGTAAGAGTGGGAAGAATCAGATTAGTGAAGGAGTGGAAGAGCAAGATGCAAATGATTCAGTGGCTTTGGGGGATGTGATATATATCAAGCTTCCTAGTGGCTCATGGTGGCCTGCACAGGTATGCGAATTATCGCTCTTTCTGGTTTACGTATCCTTCATGGAAGGCGGGATACCCTCTTTGATGTTAACTGGTTGATGCTCCAATTGCCTTACTTTAAAATAACTGAATATGTTGTAGGTTATCGATGACGAGAGTGTCGCTGTGAGAGTTAAACCTGGTCGTCGTTTCGCGGGGGGTGTCCTTGTTCGGCTGTACGGAAGCTATACATAGTCAGTACTTTACCCCATTTATGTTCTCCACAATTTGCACATTAATTTGTAATAACGTACCTTTTTTCCTTCTGCAGCTTGTATGCAGATCCTGTTAGATCTCGTGCTGAGTTTGAGATGGTAAGTTGATATTTGGTGGCAATTTGATGTAAGCCTACACTCTGTCTCTTTGTAAATATAATGGATTTGGCATGATTTTCTCTGTGCTTATGTATCTGAGCTTTTCAGATACTTCAGCAAAATAACGGGGATCTAAGAAAAATACTTGAGGAAGCTCTTGAAAAGGTAATCATGCCTTCCTTATTTGAGTTGCTAATAATGAGGTTATAAGCGCAGTCTTCAGCTTTCTTACTTCTTTTAGACAGACGAGTTGTTTCCAAAATCCCGAATTAACTCTGTCTTCTGTCACTTTTTTAATGAGTGAAGGATCTTCCTAGCACAAATCCCTGCACACGAAAGAGGTCATCATCGAAGACTAAAGGTTAGCCCATTCTCTTGTAATTTTAATGGTTTTGTTCTACAAAATACAAATAGCATAGATATTTTCATTTTTTTATCTCTCCTGGGAAAAGAAAAAAGAAGAGAGAATGTAGTGTAAATAAATAAAGGATTTGCATCCCTTTTCCAATTGTTGTTATTGGTAATTATTGCTTTCTAGTGTGTTTGCTCAAATCATGTTAAAAGGAAAAGAACAAGGTATTGTTTGGGTTCAGAAGCCCAACTTCTTACTTATGGAGAAGTTAGTTTTGCATTGCATTCTTATTTTCTTATATATGGAAGAGAGAAAAAAGTTATTAAATAGTCAATAGGTGCTTATGGAGAAGTTAAAAAGGAGACCTTTCGAAAAAATTGAAGTGTAAAAATTGATTTCAACTTATATGAGAAGCTATTAGTTAGAAAACTCATATTATAAGTGCTTATAGAAAAAATTATCCAAACAAGCTCTCAATCTACAGCTAAATTCTTTGGATCTGACATATTGATTTTACTGCTTTATATATTTAGTTGATATTACAATTTTGTAGTTAATCCACTTAGAATTCCAAAGATTTGTGATATAAGTTTACTTTCCATAGTGGTTGAGGTCATGGTGACAGGACACTCAAGTTGTATCTGTTTTCTCTCAAATTATTATTCATCCACTCTCTGCTGTTCTCCTCTTTTCCCCTAAATTTTTCTTATAATTTGTAGTGTCATTCACTGCTTCTGCAGCTTGTCTTTAGGAAAAGTAAGTTAACTCACAAATTAAGATTGCACATTATCTTATTCTAGTTCTTTGTCTGATGTATTCTACGTGCAAAATATATATCTGTAGTTGTATAAAAATAGTTTATATGACATTTGAAAAAATGCATTCATATTCTTGTCATTAGAGAAATAGGTTGAAGTATAATTACTTGAATGTGTCAGTGGGACTCAGTCTATTTCTGTAAGTTTTGGCATCAGCGACACTAAATTTGTTACGCTTCTTCTGATTGATTTTTGAAATCCATTATATAATGATGGCAAGTCTCTTGTTCACTAAGCAATAGAAAAATTTAAAGCAGTGATAAACTTATCTTGTTTCTTTCCAAGGGAGGGAAAAACTAAGTGATATGAATATTAGGATTAGGTTTTGAAAGTTATATGCATCCATGTTTTCTCCTAGAGACAAGAAGTCCAATCAAAATCAGACTGAGGGTCAACATGGTGCTGAACCGGTTGGATCACAAAGTAAAAACTCACTCACTTAGTGAAAGTCACCCCTTAAGAAGCAAACAAAATTAACTTCTATGAGAAATGAGATGATGCCAAAGAATCTTGAAGCAAATTACTCCAGCTGAGGGGAAAGCAAGAAACAGAGTCTTTGGTCAAAATGGAACTGTTAGAATATTAACATTTATGTTAGAGTACTAGCATTCATGTTGATTATAATAGAATAGTCATTAATTAGATTAGACAAATCTTTAACTGATTGTAAATCAATCAACAAATACCAGAACATGTTTGTATCCTACAACAATTTCTCTCAACCACTGTTTCTTTCAACATTGTATCAGAGAGATACCATGCATTCCTCTTTGACATTTTGCTGCAGAGTTCCTGAAACGCCTTTGCTTGATGTTTCTCTGTTTTAGTTTCCAGTGGTTGTGTTCATTTTTTTCAGCCAACTTTTCAGCAACTTTGATAGAGAGGTCCACCCATTTTTAGTTCTACAACTCCAAGCGGCTGTTTAGCAGTTTATCCATCATGGCTTATCTCTTCGTGGATTGTGTTCACTATGTTTTGATACTGTTTGTACTATGTTTATTTGGTCTTTTTTTATACATAGTTGCTAACTTTTGGGTCTGTTTACGTTTTGCCACAACTACCACTGTTTGGCTTGGTTTATAAGTATCAAACTATGAACTTAGTAGCTTCAGCTTCAGGGGTTAGAATATTAACATTTATGTTATATAGAGTCATCTGTATTAAGGTTGAACATATTAGAATACTCCAGTTACTGATTATTAAGCTGGATGTTAGTTGTTAGTGTAGATCACTCTCTAGTCTCTAATTGATTGTTAATCAATGTATAAAATCCAGAACATATAAGTAGCCTAACACACAATTTCTCTCATCATTCTTTCTCAACAGGGACACCGAGTAAAAGGTCTACATGCAAGAGAAAATCCTCCAAGCAAGATAAGGAGCAGCATGATGGTGATCTGGATAGCCAAAGTCATGTAAGTATATGGATTTGAACTTTTTTTTTTTTATTTCGTGTGTTGGTTAGTTCCATTTTTTGTCTGGTATATTAACTTGTAGTACAATTTTTATACTCAGGAAACAGCCTCGGGAAAGTCCCAAGAGTTGAGTTCTCGGAGGATAAGAGTGATGGAAAGTCTTGGTCTCATTGCTCCACCTGGGTCACCATTTATCAGAGGAAATAATAATAACTATAATTAAAAGCTTTTGATTTAGGTGAATGGAAATTGAAGGTGTGAAGAAGAGCATGCGTAAATGCATTCTTTTTTAATAGCACAAACATACTCGTTTAGTCAAATGGCTTGTTATGATATGTTTTTTTTTTTTGGTTACAATGGATATGTTTGATCTGTAGTTTAGGAGCATCTTATTTGAGCACACGGACGTAATCGTCCATTGTGAACTCATTCATGCATTAAAATGTTCAGCAAAATTTATGGGTCCAATGAGGTGTCCAAGGTTGACTTTTGCATGCTAGTTCAATTTATGATTTCTTAGGGGCCATTCAGGGTGGTTCTAAGTTTCTGATTTTTTGTTTTAAAAGTTAAATTTGAAAACAAAATTCGTTCTGATAAAATGGGATTGAATTGATTTTTTTTTTAATTTTAAAACAATTTTAACCTGACTCTCAAAATTATAAAAATAGGTTTTGTGATTCTTTTTCAGTTTTAAACGCTAAATACTTTCGTTCTCTCGTGTCTAGAGGTGGGTATGCGGATAGCCCAATTCGCATATAAACGGACCGGGCCGGCCCGAGCTACAAAATAAATGGGCTTACATGATGTGGCTCGCGTTCGGCCCGCATAGTTTACGGGCTAATGGGGTCAGCCCGTGGGCCTAATAAAGAAAAAAATAATTAAATTTTGAAAAAAATAAAATAAAATATACATTAAAATTTAAAATTTAAAATTTAATTAAAAAAATTGGCCCGCGGGGTTTAATGGGCCGGGCTAAAAAGTCTGCATTTAAAACGGGTCTGTATTTAAGTCCATAGCCCGCACGGGCTACAGGTTAAACAGGTCGTCTCTGGGTCAAGACCCATATACCCAGTTCTACTCGTGTCCCTTCGGCATCCTCATGTCCCATCTAGGGATGACAAAATAGGTCAGCCAAAAAACCTGGCTCGCCAAAAAGCGGGTCAGGCGAGGCCAACCCATCGGGCGCATCCCGTTTGGCACCCCTAGTGTCATCCCTCCCGTGCCTTCACCATTCATAGTGAGGCGAGGTAAAGAGAGTGACTAAACTAAAAAAAACTGAAACTCAAAACTCAAAACTTAGAACTGAAACTAGATTTGGTTTTTGAAATTTTTAAAACATAAAACCAAAAACTACCTCGAACGGGGCTTTAGTTTTTGAAATAAATTATGACCAAAAAAAAAGTTTTGAAATAAATTTAAAATGATATGAAAATATGTCTATATAATTTTTTGCATATATTATTTATTTTAAAATATTACCACTAACTTATTTAAATTTGTTTCATATTATTTATCATCTTAAAATTAAACTATTAATTTATTTTTATTTTATTATCATTTGATATTTTTATTAAATTAAATGAATTAACATAAATAAAATGACATGTTCATATATTTTTAATACAATTTTTTATAGATAATAATATAGTATTATATATATATTTATTGAAATTCGTTGTTAAATATATATTTTATTAATTAAATTAATTTTATAATTTCTTGATATAAAAAATTATTTATAAATACACATGTTGATTTTTTTTATAATTATATTTTATTATTTTTTACATGGAAGGATTGGTTAAAGATTTTTTTTTTAAAATTAAGAAAGGGTAAACGAGAAATAAGATTAAAACAGTAAGGGTAAAAATAACAATTTACTATAAGCTATAAACTCAAAAGTTAATTGAATAAATTTTTAAAAAAATTATAAATTAGTAAAATAAATTTGTTTATCAAATATTTCTATTTTATTCAAATAAGTTTTTTTGACAAAAACAAACTCATAGTATTTCATTCGTAACAGTTTCAGCAATACAATGAGGAGCAAGGTGAAATATATGCACTTGAATACCTCTAGAAGCTAAAACATAAGCAATCGTGTTAGCTTTCCTAAAAGCAAATACTACATGAAAATTACGAAATTGAGATAAAATGGCTTTACACTCCTTCAGAATAATGCCCAATTCTGAGTGATCAGATTGGGGTTGATGTAACTAATCGACAACGACCTTGCAATAAGTTTCAAAGAGTACACGATCGATGTGGAGTGTGATGACCCACTGCATTGCACGAAGAAGACCCAACGCTTTTCCCTCTGTTGGTGAAAGCACACCACCGAAACTGGACACATGAGCAAGCATAAATTCCCCACTGCTCCCTCTAACACACCAACCGAAACCAACCTTTGCAGCGTTAGTATCAAAACCAGCATCAATGTTGACCTTCACGAATCCTAGTGGAGGTTTCTGCCAAGCTTGAAGTGCATCATTATGCGTGCTCCCAACCTGCACTTGTGTGTGTCCTATTGTAAAAGGTCCACTCCCTGGAAAAAGATCTTGCTCGAGCCACAATCTGGGTGGAGGGGGTATCTTTTTGCTGCCAAAGAAGGTCATTCCTACATTTCCATATGCTCCAAATAGTCACAGCGAAAAGCTTCCGCTGCTCCTCAGTGCAGATAGCCAACATCCGAAAACATAGGTTCTTAAAACCATCAACATGCATCAGCATTGGCTCAATGATAGTCCAAAGATGCAGATGTCTCCAGCACTCCTCCGCTCTGGAACAGGTGACGAACAAATGAAAACAGTTCTCCAACTCGCTGGGGCAATAAACACACATAGAAGGGCACTGAACACCTTTCCGCTGCAAGCACATCCTTGTTGGGAGCACATTCCTGCATGCACGCCACAAACACGCCTTGACTCGAGGAGCAACTTTCAAGGCCCAGATGACATTCCAATCACCCTCTATATGTAAATGCAAAGCTGGAGATAATTTATCACAAAAAACACGGTACCCAGACTTAACCATATAGGAGCCAGTAGGTGTGAAGTCCCAAATTAGCTTGTCCTTGGTCCCAAAGTTGAGGAAAAGGGACTTTGAGAACTCTCTCCAAATCGGCTGGGGTCAGCAAAGCATGCAACAAATCCATAGTCAAATCTTGCAGATCACTAGTGCGAAGATCCTTCATAGTCATGGTGTCCGAACCAGCCATAGGGGCGGACTGGAGACACTTTACCTTATCACGCAACCAAGGTTGTCTCCAGATATTTATCTTGCTCCCATCGCCAATACGCCACCTCAAACCCTCCTTCAAAAGAGATTGGGAACACCACAAGCTACGCCAACAATAGCTAGGAGTGTGTCCCAAGTTTGCATCAATGAAATCAACTTGAGGGAAGTACTTAGCCTGGAACACTCGCGTCACAAGAGAGCTAGGCTCCTCAATGAATTTCCAGCCTTGCTTTGCGAGAAGGGCTAGATTAAAAGCTTGCAAATCACGAAAGCCCATACCACCAACCTCCTTTCTCATGGTTAACTTCTCCCAAGAGAGCCAATTGATGCCTCTCCCGGTTCTGTTTTTAGCTCCCCACCAAAAAGTTATTAACTAACTTATTGATCTTATCAAACAGAGTCTATATCCACTATGCATAAAGTACAATCTACACGTATTTAGTAACCTCTAAATCCTGTGATAAATCTCTATTAATCATTTATTTGATAGAAGAAAAACGTCTCGTGTGCACCTAAGATTTTAACCTTATTCTCACAGTTAACTATTTTTAAATTAAAAAAAAGGGGGATAAAAAGTGAGGTTAGATGTTTTTTTTTTCCTTTCCAATAATGAGAAATAGACGGGGTTAGAACTTAGAAGTATAAATTTCAGTGACTCTTCTACTCTGGCATGTAACACATTTGTTTAGTGTGGATTACAGTAAATAGATCTTAACCCATAGGCCAATGATGTAAAGGCACATTGATGCAGCTTAATTAGTCTTATCTATGGTTGTGAGCTATGAGCACGTGTTTTTTGTCTTATAGGAGCTATACCGTCGACGGGCGTCGAATTTTGACTCAACACCGCCATCAAAACTGAATATCATTTCGGCCGGGTTTCAATTTTTGTATTCAAAGCCAGTTTTCAACTTAGGTTTGTTGAAAGAAAGGAGAGATACAAATTTTAGCAGCCCAGTTGGGCTAGCAGGACCACCATGGATCAAGATCCTCTGCAGAGTTTGTAGAACTGTTCCTTATCTTCCATTCTTTCTTGTTTTATAGTTCAATATCTTGACCCCAAAAAAAATGTTCAATATTAAAAAAAAGGTATCAACCCTTGGAATTAATTGCAGGATGGTGCGCAGTTTAAAAAAGGCAACTACAAGGGTAATGTTTATGTAAGGGTGAACCCCGTGTATCATCTACGGTTGCGGTGGAGACTAATCTCTTCCATATACATGGAATAGAAATCGAATTTCAATATTATACTTAAGAGACACATTAATTAATTAAAAATAAAATACTTAACAAGTACTTATCTGACACATTAAAAAATGGAAATTGCTTGATGGCTCGAAAATTAATAACTCTGAATAATACGATTGAATCTTGGTTTTTTATTAGCGGCCATGATCAGTTAAATTCCACTTCGTAACAATTTCGTGTTAATATTGTCCCGCCAAATAGCATAACTGTTAAAAAATAAATTAAAAAAAAATGATCCCCGCACTCAATAATTATATCGTATTAACCAAACTCATGTGCACAACAAAAGAAGCCGTACTGCATGGCTCTATTTCGTATTTCTATATACTCCCTCTACTCTCAATTATAAGTAAAAAAAAATTAATTTTATGTTGATTAAAAAAATCAATTAATTAGATTAATTATTCTTAATTTTAGCTAAAAAATAAAACTTATTCCATAATTACTTAATATGATTAGTGGCTACCAATTAAAACTATTCATTTCATCTCTCTTATATTGAAAATACAATTTGAGTTAAATAAATGTATTTTTGGAATAGACTCATTAAAGAGAATAAAAAATAGTTAAATTTACTTATAATTGAGACCACAAAATATGAATTTTTTTTACAAGAGGGAGTACGTGCATAAGCAATTTGAGCTAAATTTGGAGTGAAATATTTTATACACCAATGAGACCTGCCTTTCACTCTTCAACTTGTTTGAAATTAGAACAAAATTAAGTGGAAAAGGGAAGCTTCTTTTTGACTTTCATTCGATCATCATTGTTAACAAATCAATTTATTTAAGACAAAATCTATCATTCAAAGGCTTTCACGGCAAAATGCACCTATAATTTGCATATGTGTGATTAGCTTTTATAATGGGTCTCAAGAGACAAATATTAATTTTAAGTGATTTTGATTAAAATTGAGTTTAAAATAAAGTGATTTATGTGTAAATATTTTTATTTTGAAAATAAATTTGAGATAAAATTTAATGTAAATTTTTTAACCCAGTACAAAAATTATAAATTTTAGCTTTAGCTATAATCAATTATAGACAACATAATTGTTTTTACAACAAACTTTCAAACACTTTCATGTAAAAAAAAAATCACGTTTGATCCCATAAATTTGAGTTTGGCTACTCTTACTGTGTTACTAAACATGCACTCAATTCTAGAAAGTCAAGTCCAACATAATTGAAAACTACTGTAGGCTTGTTTGGGTAGCAAAATCATTGTGGATAAAATTGATTCTAAGCTGGATAGAATTGATTCCAATAGAAGTAATAATTCTTAGCTCTTGCGTTGAACAAAATCAATTCTAGGTGTATACATAATCCACAAAAAATTTTAGATTTATACATTAAAAATAATTTTACCTATATTATCCAAATACAATTAATTCATCTGAACACACTTTTAAAATATCATTATCAAACACAAATCAAATATTTTAAACTCAGTTTTTTTAAAATCAATCAATTCTATCACAATCCGAAACAAACCGAATTACTCCATAATATTAAGAGATTTGAACCCCTACTAATGGTGATGTTTATGGATAAACCCTGATAAGCACGGTTAAACACAATCATAAAACTCAGGACCAGTATTTGACCTTTAAATGAGATGATAATGGTATTTGAACTTCCAAAGGAGTAGTGTGTGAAGATAATGTCAACCGCAATGAGGAAGATCAACATGTCAAAACAAACGGACCTCATCCAATATTTGAATTTATAAAAAGGGATGTTGGAAGATAAACATAGACAGACAGACAGACAGAGAGAGTATGAAATGAAACGGCCACCCATCATCCCCCATAACCCAAAACCACACCCATCATTCATTCGTCACAAAGGAGTCCTTATCAAATTGTATCCTGCCTGGGTCCCCTCAGGTCAGGGCCTTGAAATACAAAGAAACTACCCTCTCCAAAGCTTGGAGAAAGAAAGAAAGAAAGAAAAGGGAAAGGCGGTGCTAGATTGATCCAACGCAATAATGCCCAATTTGCATTCGACATCTATATCTATATCCCTCTGTCTGTCTCATGTGTAACCGTGGACCCCACCCCAACCAGCGGCGCCCTTAGTTAGTCTTCTTTACTTAATTTCCAAGCTCACCCACCTCTCTCTCTCTCTCTCTCTCATCCTTCCCTTTTTTTAATAAAATCCAACACCCCCATTCTACAATATATACACACACAATAATAAACAAATCCCAAACACCTCTTCACGCTCTTTGCCTCACCTCATCACCGCTGCTATTTCCTCTCCCTCTCTTCTCTTCATTCCCTACTAGCTAGCTATATCTATTTTATTGCTATTGCTATTATTTTTACAATATATCCATTTAAAATCCATAGGCCAATCATAGGTTTGGGGATAGAAAATTGACAGAGATAAAGAAAAAGAAAGAAGGAATGAAAGGAGAATACGTAGAGCAGCAACATCATCAAAAGAGTGAAACGCCCAACATATTCTCAAAGTTTCAACAACACCAACACCAACAACAATCACAACAACCCCAAAACCACCCATTCCCTCACCACGCTTTCCAAATCCCACGTGAATGCCAAACCATCGCGGAGGAGGATAGCCACAGCGGCGGAGGCGGCGGCGGCGCCCAGAAGCCGAACCCCTCCGGCGACGGCGCCACCATCGAGGTCGTGAGGAGGCCAAGGGGTCGTCCACCAGGATCCAAAAACAAGCCCAAACCACCCGTCATAATAACCCGCGACCCCGAACCCGCCATGAGTCCTTTTATTCTAGAAGTTTCTGGTGGAAACGACGTCGTTCAAGCCATCGCGCAGTTTAGTCGTCGCAGGAACATGGGACTCTGCGTCTTAACCGGTTCCGGAGCCGTCGCTAACGTCACTCTCCGTCAACCATCAACCACACCAGGAGCCACCGTTACTTTTCACGGCCGTTTCGATATCCTCTCCGTATCCGCCACCTTCCTTCCCCAACAATCGCAGCAGGGTCCTAACGGTTTCACCATCTCACTCGCCGGACCGCAGGGACAGATCGTCGGAGGATTGGTCGCTGGCGCCTTGGTAGCTGCCGGAACGGTTTTTATCATAGCCGCTTCTTTTGACAATCCTTCGTATCACAGGTTGCCGGCGCCGGAAGAAGAGAATCGAAACTCTGCATCCGCCGGAGATGGACACTCGCCGGCCGCATCCGGCGCCGGAGATAGCGGGCACGGTCAGGCGGAGTCGTGTGGGATGTCCATGTACAGCTGTCACTTGCCCTCCGATGTGATTTGGGCTCCAACTGCTAGACCACCACCACCACCACCTTACTGATAAAAATCATCACATTGTTGTTAGTTAACTTTTTTTTTTTTCAAAAAAAAACTTCGTGGTTTTTGCGAAATTAATTCTATATGCTGGTTCGTTTTTCTTTTTTCCCCTTTGTCTCTGTTTGACTATTATTTTAATTTTAATTAGCTTTTAGCTTCAGTTTATAAACAGAAACACTAATTCATCAGAGTAGTGGTTTCTATTTGGTGTGTTGTGTTAAATTGTTAATGTAGTTAGGTTTTTTTTTCATTGCTATCATATTATTCATATCAATTAACGTTGGCTGGAGACCTTGTGAATTAGTTTTTACGTACTTTTTTGTTACCGATTACTAGTTGGGTTTAATGTGTTTTTGACGAACTAATTAAAGCCGCAACATGTTTCTTTAAGGGAAAGGAAACTCAGAATTGGGGTTTTGTTGGTTCCGCTTTATTCCTATAACTATCAACGTTTGAGAAAGAATCGACCTTTATTTATTATCTTGTGCTATATTTTTATGGAGATCATATACATGTATATTCTTTCTCTCTCCTGTTTTACATATTGGTCAGACTTGGAATAATGTGGGCACGTTTGGAATTGGACGTCTAAGATAGGTTGGATTTTTCTGGTGAGACTAAAATTTCCAAAGTGGGTGGGGGGGTTTTTGGTTGGATTTGAATTGAATGGGTAATTGGGTGTGGAGGTGTTTGGTAGTTGCTTTGAAGTTTGGTTGGGAGTCTTTCTGGGAATTATCTGTAGAGTCTGATTGCGTGCAGTTTGTGATAGACATGCTAGCTGTGTGCTGTGAAAGGGTCCATTGGATGACGATAAATCTGGGTAGGTGATGGGGGGCTATGCCTGCAGCTAGACACTGCCGCTTGGGTGGTAGTTGTGTGTGTTGGCTTTCTTGATTTGGATAAAGTGAAAATGATGGCAGTGGGAGAACGTGGCTAGGGTTGTGCTTCCAGTTTCTTTTCAGTGATAGGGGTCATCTCATCACTTGCTGCTTTTTTCTTTGCTTTGCTTTATCGAATAAGTTCTTTCCCATTGCATACATACACATATATATCATCAAGAACCGAACCAACCTCTCCTTAACTTTATTTCTTTCTCCCTCTCATTCATTACTTTTGTATCAGCTGGTCTGTCTCTCTGTACTTTGTTTTTGTCTCTTTGTCATCTGGCCCCTCTGCTTTGTAATTAATAAAGAGAAGAAAAGAGAAACTTGGAAAAGTAAAAAAATAAAAAAAAGACCTATACAATTGAAAACGCTTGTTTGCTACGAGCGTGCTGTAGCTGTGCATGAACTTTAATGCCACTTAGATTGTCATTGCCATTGGATTGTAACTTTTTGTTAACTTTTGACTACCCCATGCTCAGCATTAATGGCGTGTTTTTCTCTTTTATACTGATGTGTATATATTTGTCGGTGATTCGCGATGTTTATAAAGTTGATTGAATTGGAGACTGAATTTGTAAATCTTTTAATACATGATCTATATAGTTTACTAATTAGTACTTGAATTAAGTTATGCCAGTCAAAAAAATAAATAAATTATGATTGAATTGAACAACGTTTGAATCAGACACAAATGAATAGGGGTGTAAATAGAATTGGGTAGACATGATGAATCCGATGATCCAAATTAAACTAATTAAATTGGTTTGAATTAGTTAGGATAATTGGTTCACTTAACTTCAAACCTGAATCAAATCAATTACAATAGGTTTGATTTTTCAATTTTTATTTTTTAATTGAAACTAATCAGATCACTTGACTATTTTTTAGAATTTATAAATTTTTATTTTAAACATTAATATTTAAAACTTTTCTATTCTTTTTTGATCATTTTTATATTCTCTAGTAAAGATTATTATTCACTTTGACTATCATATTTTAGATAATAAAATTAATGAGATGTATTACGTTATGATTCTAAAAAATGTTAAATATTAATAAAAAATAATTTTTATGTTTGAAATTAATTTAATTATTACTTATAATCATTGAAAAATAAATATTTTTTACTTGGTGTGATATAAGATTCAAAATTTTATATAAAAAGAAAATAAAATGCAAGCAACTTTTTTAAAAAATAATATTTTTTTTGTTCAACTCGATGACTTGAATCAAAACCAATCTGATCTTCATTGGTTTGGTTTGTCTCGGATTTAATAAAAAAAATTCAAAAAACCAAACCAATTAAATATAATCAGTTTGTACTTTGTTTTATCTCAAATCTGAACCAAACTAGCCTATTTTCACCTGTAGAAGTGAAATTCTTTTACAAGATAACTGAAACAAGTCTTTTTTTTTTCTATTAGCAAAGTCGCATTATTTTTATCGAATGATCGAGGATGTATACTTGAGGGAAAAGGTAATTAAAAGACAACATGCCCACACAGAACACTTAGCCAAAGGGGTTTCTCAATTCCCTGGCAGAAGACACAAATTTAGATTCCATTTCCTAGCCCTAGCTGAGAAATTCAGCTAAACATGTCTACCAAAATGGGTATTCCTTGTCCCTGGCTAGTTACGATATAGTTACATTTAATTGAGCTTTGCCCTGTTGTATTAAAAAAAAAAATTAACGATTGCTTGGTTGGACTAAAATGATCTCCTAAGTCTCGAGCGAAAATAGGTCATACCGCTTGACATGGGTTTATGGTTGGGCCTATATCAGACCAAATTTTTTTTATAAAATAAATTAGGCAAGGTTTTTATACAAACTTATTTAACTAAAAATGTCAAACTTTAACCATCTAAAAAGTTGTTTAAGATTAATAGATCAACCTATTTATAAGTAAATATAGATAATTTTTTCGTAGTATTATTAATATATTTGTTTTTTATAACTTTTTTTATAAGCAAAACAGTGATCATTAATAAAAGTACAAAAGACACTCTAACCCATGATACATCAAATCAACTTAGCATGTTTCGGTATCTCTTTGAGACCATATAGGTTATTGGAGAAATACTTTTTATTAGTTAATACTATTTAGGGTACCGGTTTGTAATAGAGGATTTGTATCTTTTGAGGGCGGGGGCTCTTTCATATGTGGAGGGTAAGAGTTTATCTTTGTATACTGTATTGACTTGGCATTTGGGCTGGGCACATCTTGTGCTGTCAATCCCGTTTTAATACAATTTTGATTATAAAAAAAACCTGCTTAAGACAAA
This sequence comes from Glycyrrhiza uralensis, assembly GCA_030159175.1. NCBI lineage: Eukaryota > Viridiplantae > Streptophyta > Magnoliopsida > Fabales > Fabaceae > Glycyrrhiza > Glycyrrhiza uralensis. Next base: position 48,908,066 of record BRZY01000005.1, read on the forward strand.
GTTTGAAAACAAGTCATGGGACAAATACACCAATCAAAAAAAAGAAAAACCTAATTGTCTACCCACCCTATGAATAAATCGAACCTGACTCCTCTAAAGTGAGCAATTCACTTTAGAGTGTAAAGTAATTAATCTCAACCATTGATTTGAAAATCAAGGGTTTATATTATAAGTATATGTATAACAAATCATAGATGTGTTGGAATATTATCCATTAATTTTCTCATTAATGGTTAAGATTAGTTATTTTACACTTTATTCACTTTAGAGGAGCCAAACCCGAATAAATCACCCCAAGAAACAACCTTAATATGTGTTACGATATAAGAACAACTAGCCATAACACCTTGGCAAATAATCTTGTTTCTCAATAACCACAAATTGCCAAACAACAACACACCAAATAAGATGCCTAGTCTTCCTATCGTCTCACTCATTAATTATCACATCTTTTATTCATCTCTCTTTTATTTCTATTTCTATTTCTATTTCTCTCTCTCATTAATTATCACATCTTTTATTCATCTCTCTTCTATTTCTATTTCTATTTCTCTCAGCGTCTATGAGGTGTATGAGTGTCCATACTCCATATATTGTTTTTCATTTTAATTTGATCCAACAATTGTAACATAATCAAAATTAAGAATCACCTTGAAACACCGTTTTATTACAAAACCACCAAATAGACCACACACCGACATGCCTCAAAAGCATCCATCCCTTTAGTTTTTCCCCTCTCACCAACCCCTTTGTATGTTGAAGATGGTGATGAGCAAAACTAGAACCAGGCAACGGATTAGAAAAGACCGTCCAAGCATTAAAATATACAGCGATAACCAGCAATAGGAACGTAGGTTAGTTGAAAATAGCCCGAAATTGACCACAGAGACATGCAAAAAGGATGTTGAAAATTTATAGTGTGGAGACGACAGTTAATTCAAAGTTGGATCATTCGACCAATTAGTATATAACAACTACGTACAAAATTCACGCACTCACAATTCCTTCATTGTGTTGTGTGCAGGCTTCTTTGATCTTGACTATATATTTTCCTCTCCCTCAGCTCTTCAACTATTTTGTTCTCGCTCGAAATTAAATTCAGTCAAATACTTTCTCAGCTGATAATAATCATTCAAAAGATACTTCTGAAATATAGTAGTAACTTTTTTTAGAAAATCTAAGAATAAATTGATAAAAATGAGCAAACAAAATGACAGCGTTATAAGATGTACCCACAATTGCCAAGATAAAAATGAGCAAAGATAGAATTCTATTAATCAAGCCAACCATAAAACATGAAACCCACCCATGCATAAGCCAAAAATAATTACAGGAGATGGATAATCCTCCTAGCTCAATAAATCCCCTCAGATAAATAGACCATAAGCCCGCAGTCTGAATTGACACAAGGAAAAAGAGTCTGACGCTTTCACAGTTGTGGTTTTCTCACATCCTCGGTGTGGCCACCGCTGAATATAGTAGTAACGTATTTTTTCAATTTTATTTTTTGTATTAAAAATCGTCTATGTCAATAACATTTTAAATAATTATTAATATTATCAACTGCACACAGAAGAATCAAAGAAGAGACTCTCCTCGTTCAAATCATAGCTCCATGCTCAAATGATCAATATTTTAAAGAGTACTGTGGGATCCTCCCAGATCGTTTGCCATTGCCACCACCGTACCAAATCAAATATATTTTTCAACCCTTTTTGGGGAATAATAACACTGCCAAACCTAATGATTCATATTCTCGTTTTATGTTGACTATCCTGCTTCGACTTTGTCGCGCGGCTAGTGATTTGCGAAGAATTGTTTCACAAGTTAGCACTAATTATGCATCTTTTGCGCTAGACACACGCACACGAGGATTTCCGCATTTTCAGCTCGTTCCATAATGCATGTGCTATGATTCAAAGGATTGAATCTACCTGGGAGTAAATGATAATAGTCGTATTTGGTATAAAATCTTATGAAGCATAAATATTTCAAACTAAAAAAAAATTACGATGTTGTAATTAAATTTCAAGAAGGTTTATGTAAGTTTAAACCCCCACTACGTAGTAAGCCACTGAGATTGGACATAAGGTGGTGTAAAGTGGAGAATAGGGGTTCAAACCCCTTCTCATCCCTTCTAAAAACTAACTCACTAATTATTAACAATAATGCAACCTTTGTAAAAAAAAAAAAAAAAAAGCCCCACTACTTATTTGCTTGTAAAAAAAAAAAAGACCATATTATATAATTGTAGCCATATTAAAATCTGAGCGGTGGAGTTTATCGCGTCGCGTGTATCAAATCGTGAAGCGGACATGCATGGATTGGTTTCATAATTCTGTTTACTGATGGCTATATAGTATCATGGGTCTTGCTGGCAGCGGCACTTGTACGCTTTCTACTAGAGAAAGAAAAGAAAAGGGACAAGAAAAAGAATTAAAAGAAGGAAGAAATTCTCTCTCTTTTGAATGTGGGTACATGATAGCGATATGTATCCAATGTGCAGTATGTATTGTTCTGCTAGTGCTAGTTGATAAATAGATAGAGGTGTACCACTTGCCAGCAACAAAAATCCAATTGGTTTTGTGCGCCCACATTGCCCCCATAATTGCTGCACATGCATCTTATCGACCATATTGCGATATCGCCTCCATATTTGGCTTTGGCCAACCCTTGTTTGTGTGTTTGTGTTTTTCTTTTCTTACTAATAATAACTAGTCCTTGTTTGTTACTACCCATGCATGCATGTATCCTCTCCTTGCTGCATTTAACAAAACGTTGGCTAACTTACTCGATCATGTTCAGGGAACAAGTAACTACGGGACTTGATCAAAATTAAGCTTGATCAAGTATACGGTACAGTATAGATAAATACCATCCAAAATTGTTAAAAGGATGAATATGTAACTAAACAAGGAAAATTATAAATATTTATTATAACTGAAATTTTTAAAAAAATAAATATTTTTCAAATAGTTAAAATGATTGAATAAAAATAATAAATACTATTTTTATGGGTTGGAATATCTCTTATATACTCCTTTTTAATATATCTTTTGCTTTAAAAAAATCCTAACAAAGACAAAAAGTATACTGTCAATTGTGGATCTAAGGTATATCAATCACACTCCCTGAAAATTGATATGAAGACTTATTTAAATGTTTGGTTTGAAGTTTTTTACAAAAACATTGACGATGGTTAAATAAGCAGTTAACCTAAGTTCATTGAATCTGAATTCATTGACCTGTGCCATAAATAAAGTGGGGACATTGCGGTGAGGCAGATCTTATCTCTCCATGTCTAGATAATACAAAATCGACACCGCAGCCAAGGATATAGTGTACGTGGATCTATATTTCATATGAAAAAGGCACGATAATAGAAATGGTTCTACATTCAGCAAAAAAATAAAAAGGAAAAGAAATGGTTCTACATAAATAAAAGAATGAAACAGAAAAACAAAGATTTAAAATATTTAGTTATAAAAAATGATAGAAATATTTTACAGAAATGATCAATGTTATAGAAATTTTTAATTCAAATAGTGGATTTTAAAATATAATTACCCGGCCTTCTCAAAATAAAATATATACATATATGACAAATTATTATAAAATTAAAACGTACTCTAATTTTATTATTATTGTAACAACAGCTTTTATTTCATATTTTCCCATAAAATTATTCTATATTATATAGAACAATAACTTATAGAAATCTTTTTCATTTAGCAATTGCTTGGGTGCTGTCTAGGGTGGACCAGCTTTCTAAGTGGTCCATCATGGGGAAATGGGAAGAAAACTTTTACAAAACTTTGATAGCTATTAGATTTAGTGATAAAAAATCAATGGCTCAGATGAATTGAAAAATGAAAGAGAACAACAAAATCTTTTCTCACCCAATCCCTACCTCATCCCAACCCCATCTCACTGTCGTTCCACACGCTTGGCTTCTCCGCCGCCACCACTATCTTCTTCCTCTTCTTCTTCCCCCTCTCCCCCTTCCATGTCCGCCAACTTGTAAACTAAAGTGTCGCCGCCACGCGATCTACTTCTCCACCAGCAAGGTGGGGCACAAACCCATCAGAGACAAGAATATCAACAATGGCGTGTTTGAACTTAAATGAACAGAGGAGCTTGAGGGAGTGGCACCAACGTGTGACGAGGAAGCTTAAATCAAACGTTCAAGAAGCTTTAGCTATTTAGAAGAGATAGAAGGTTGTTATAAGATTTACAGCAAAAATCCCATGAATTCCGATTCAATTTTCCAATTCAATATCCTCTCTCGCTCACTCGCGCATCCATCCACGGTGGCTCTCCATTACTTACGCCCATGGCAGCCAGTTTGGAATTCGCCAGCGACCACCACAACAACAACCTTTCTCTTCCGCTCATTGACCTCCGCTTCCTCTCTCAATATGAACTATACTCTTTCTCCCTTTCATCCTCCTCCGCCCAACACCACCACACCACCAACGACAACTCCGTTATCCCCAAAATTGGTCGTTCCGTTTTCAATGAGTCCGCTGGTAGCCGCAAACAGACCTTCTCTCGTCTCCACCTCGCCCCTCTCGTCTCCGTTTCCGTTCCCGTTCCCGCGTCCTACTCTGTTAACATTCCCGAGCCCGTCGACGAGGAGAACAACAAAATAATCGCTTTCCTCCAACAACTCTTCGACTCCAACAACACCTTTCAGATCTACTTCACCAGTTTGGATTTTCCAGTTTTGTTGTTTCTGTTTTTTTGGTCCCTGGGTTTTTCTGCTCCCGTATGTTTAGGACTACTCTATATCCACGGGCTTGGTAGAGGGGGAGGGGGAGGGGGAGGGGGGAACCATCAGCGGAGACTCACAATTGAGCAGTGCTGCCGGTGGTAGGCCGGCTGGGGATGTTGGAGGTTGGAGACGATGCGGCGGTGGTAGAGGGATGAGGAGAGGAGGGATGAGGTAGGGATTGGGTGAGGAAAGATTTGGTTGTTCTCTTTTATTTTTCAATTTATCTGAGCCATTAATTTATTATCACTAAATCTAATGACTATCAAAATTTTGTGAAAGTTTTCTTTTCATTTTTCCACGGTGGACCAGCACCTTAGCTTTCAATTAAATTTTAATTAAAGTTAGGCTAAAAGTCAAAGAAAAATGGGAAACTTTTTTTCCCTCTTTCAACTTTTCTCTTTTTGGAACTCGTGTTCTAGGTATTGATCGCATGCATGTCTTTGCTGCTCTAACGTTATTACATAGTATATAATATTAAAGTTTTAATATTAATTTAATCCCTATAATATAGAGAGTTTTTGAATTAGGTCTCTGTAAAAAAAGTTAAATTTTTTTGTCTTTTTTTTATTTATTTTTTATTTTAGTTTCTGAAGGAGTTGACCGCTGATGTGGCACTGTGAGGTCTCTATAAAATTCCTACGTGGTACCTCATTAAACATACGTGGCTTACACGTCACCTGACACATAACTATAAAAATATTAAGTTTTAAACTTAGTCCCTTTTAAAAAAAACGTGTTTTGAATTTAGACTCTCTCCTTCTCTCCCCTTCTCCACCACCCCCCTCAACCACCCCCACCTCCTTCTCCCCCTTCTCCACCACCAACCCCCATCCCCACCTCCACCACCCCTCTTCCACCACCCCCACCTCCTATGAAAACTCTGTTGAAGTCACCATGTTCAATCAACCACCTACTATGAAAACTCTGTTGAAGTCACCATGTTCAATCAACCACCTACTATGAAAACTCTGTTGAAGTCACCATGTTCAATCAACCATGGTTCCGCGTGAGTGTGGGTGGTGTTTTTGGTTGAATGGGATGTGACCCTTGGAGAGCGACCCAGGAATCATCGTAAGCTGCAGGAAGAGGGTGTTCTGGAGCAAGCCTGTACTCCACAGAAACAACTATCACGTTTGCTTGTGGAACCAGCTTGGTGAAGTAGACGTAGATGGGTACTTTCTCTGCAGCCTCGGATTTGGATATCTTTGGAAGGTAAATGCGTGCGGAGATTGAGGGGTTGTGTGAGATGACAACGTCTTTGGAGGAGACTCCAGTTTCTGGGTCGTCAAGCAAGGGTGGCACCGTTGGAGAATTTCCAAGCTGCTCCACGGTGCCGTCGCTGAAGACACGGATCCATGAAGGAGGTGGTGGAGAAGGGGGAGAAGGAGGTGGGGGTGGTGGAGGGGGGTGATTGAGAAGGAGAGAGAAGGAGACAGACTAAATTTAAAATATATTTTTTTTAAGAGAGACTAAATTTAAAATTTAATATTTTTATAGATATGTGTCAGATGATGTGTAAGTCACGTAGGTTTAATAAGGTATTACGTATGAATTTTATAAAGATCTCACAGTGCCACATCAGTGGTTAACTCTTCCAGGAACTAAAATAAAAAATTAAAAAAATTTGACTTTTTTAATAGAAACTAAATTCAAAATCAAAAATACTATAAGGACCAAATTAATATTAAAATCAAAGCCTAATATTAATAATGAATCAGCCTTTTTGTCTTTTAATTTGGCGCAAGAAGAAAAACAATTTAGACGAAAGTAATGCACGCCTAAAGAAAAAAGCGAGAATAATATAATTAGGGCCAGTCATCAAATTAATCAGACGACATTTGTTTCCTTTCCTCTCATCGTTCAGTTTTCCTTTTATAGACCAAAGACAAGAACGAGCAGTAATGTGGAAGAGTGGGTAATGCATATTGCATAAGCAGGTCAATTGGTCAAATTTGATATCATATAAGTACAGGGACCTACAGTTATATTTTTCCTTTTTTGATACAAGGACCTACAGTTATATTTCAAAACACTAAATATTGACAGTTATAATGAATCCAGTAGTTAATTAGTTACATGCATTTCCAAAGGGAACACCACCATAGATTTCAAATTTAAGGTGCCTTTATTTTTTGTAAAACAAAAAATACTTTCTAACTACTGGAATAAAAGCCTGTTGGACCAAAAAAAAAAAGTTAGAAATATCCAATATAAGTAGAAGGAATAATGTATAATATATTCTATTTATTTCAAATATTCGTATCTGGATTAATAAAATAAATCCCACTGATCTATTTTTTTAAAAAAAATAGTTACAGCAATCTATATCTACATCTAGTAAAGTTATTAGCAAAATGGTGTAGCTAAATTCTTTTGTAAAAAGAACGCCACCTCCAAGGGTACATTTACGGATAGCATCCCTCTTTATTTACTGCACCGGAGCTCCCTATTGATAAAATTTTCAATCCGTTCTTTTCCTTGGCTTTCTACATGATACACCAGAGTTCATACTATTAAAATGGTTAGATCCTAGTTTCAGAAACGAGTCAGTACCCCTACTGCTGCTACTACTAATATTGCTGTTAATGCTACCGCTATTTAACTTTCTATGCTGTAAAGTTGAGTCAGAATGCAAAAGAGAAACACCTACACCCCTCCTTTCAACATCCCCTGGTCTGCTCCTGTATAAAGAACCGTCTATCTCCGCACTTGAATTTGTGGGAATTTGCAGACCAGTTGCATCTGGAGAAACTGAATCATATCGGTCCATATCAGATAGGGGTGAATGTCTAGAGTTCAAGGGAGATGAGGAGGATGAGGATGTGCCAGAATCTGAATTCCTCCACATGCTACTCCAGCCATTCCCTGAATCACCAAAAATATAATCGGACAAGTCATCTGTGCTGGTTGAATCACGGGTACTGCAAGAACCTTCATCCGAATTGCTGCTGAAAAGGGATGAATTATCACTTGATGAGTCTTCTTCTAAAATCCTTTTCAGGAGGTGAAACTTTGAATAGAAAGCCTCCAAAGCTGATGAGTCATCTGGAGAAATCGAACAACTGATATGTTCAGCAGCGCCGGAATTTGTAGACACATGTCTTGCTTTCGTTGCAAGAGTCTTTCCATTGACTTTACTCTTTGAATCTGGGGATAGTATCCTGTTCCTAATTAATCTTGGGGCCCTTGGAGAGCACCTACAAGGAGATTCAGCTAGTCAGAGAAGCTGACAAGTGACGATATAATTAAAAGGAACATTGATTAAAGCCACACCCCAATCTTTCAAAAGCCAGCTGGTTCAACCAGTCAGCTCGTGAACCTACTTTGTTTCCAGTCCAATTATTTCTTATCATGTTGTCCGATTCATTATTAGCAGGTTAAATCCAAGTGAACCATAATCCACAGCTCTTGCCAACTGGATCTATGGTACTGTTTTTCAAACGCTACCCCACCCCACCCCAAAAAAAAGGAAAAACAAAAAAAGCAGTGGTGTACCGTGCATAAAAAAGCATATATGCTCCTTTTGTCAAGACTCTCTCCGATTCAACAGGTGTCACCTGCAAGACATGCATACAAGAGATGGTCAAACCAAGTACAACATTAGTGTCACTAAGGCCAGCCTCTGAATAAATACTGTGAATGACCCACATCTAAAGGAACTCTTTCTCACGGTCACGGGTGCATCTGAGAGAAATTACTAGCAAGTAATAACCACAAGAAAATGTTTGTAAGTTTGAGTTTCATTCCTGGACCTCTTCCCCGCGCTTGTCATTTGTCTACCCTTGCATGATGCTATTATTTCAGTTTTCTTGTGCTACTGCTAAGGTCGAGGCTTTTGTTTGGACTGTGTTACATAATAATATGAATACTAAGTCTTCTTTTGTATAAAAATCATGGAAATCCTCAAAGCATATGTACTTCAATTTTTATTCACATTTGTAATGCAGTGAAAAAGTTTGGCTATGCATTTAGTATATGAACTTACAGGAAGGACCGTGGACTACTAGTTATGAAAAAGTAAATCAAGATAAGTACATTACGGAACTGAAAGAGATCTGCTCTCATGATACGAGAACAAATGGATACAGAGTGACTTACCACACTGTCATCAATCTTGAACCACTTGTTTTGGATATTCTTCACATAGCACACATAGTGACCCGAAAAGGCAGCATTCATAATATCCAAGTGAACAACTACCCCATACAATCTATATATGGGTGCCTTATCACTAATCCCACTCATAAAAGGTGCCAAGTCAAGTGTTTCAGGAAATTGAATAGGCTTGTTGAGCTTCCCAAATTTTCCAGACTGCAAGACAAACGTAACAAGCATAAGGTAAAGTCTAATACAGGTTGCAGAAAATGTAGGTGATAACATCTTGTCTTTGAATTTAACGTGAAATACCTGAAATCTCTTTAATGCAACTGTAAGAATATTAGGTGCCTCTGAAACTGTTAGCTTCTTCTTGGCCTTCTCATAAGATTTACATCTTAAAATGGAAATCGTTAATTAACAATAAGGAAATCATTTGAGTACTATGTATTCCAAATAATATTCCAACAGCTTAGAACTACAAAATCCAAATAATATGCCAGAGTCAAACAATTACACACCAAAAGGGAAGAGAGAGGGGGGGGGGGGGGGGACAATAACATGTATTTCTTTTGACTGTTAGAACCCAAAAGCTAGGGTCACAATTTGGTGGCCACAATAGAACACAACTTCGTAAGATTGATTTGACAGATTGTCTAGGAGGTCAATCATCAATGGCAGGGAAGCATAGTTTCGTTTTTTCTGAATGTAAACTTGTGATAGTAGCATCATGTGATGCTTCAATGAAGTATGAACAGCCAAGATAAAATAAAATCAAAGAGAACAATGCATTAAATTGATTTGGGAAGAGAAGGTTTAATCAAAATGATAGGCATTAAGTTTCAACTTCCAATTTATCTGAAAATCACTAAAAGCAGTTCCCCCATGACGGCTTAAGACAAGGGATTCATACAGGCTTAATGAAGATAGGCCCATGCACAAGCCATTCTGATTCTCATGATTTGGCACAAGCCTTAATATTTTCCCTTATTTTGCGATGTATGAAGCTGGCCTGCGAAAAAGAAAGCCAGCCTAGAGTGACAACATCCTCTCCAACTTCAAAACTGTAAGCACCAACATTTTTTTTAAGTAATAACTGGTTATTTATATTAATGTAAGCAATAGTAAGACACGATGATAGACCTTTAGATCGGTCATATTCTAGAGGGAATGGTGGGCTGCAAGTGTGAGAAAGGAGGAATAGGGGAGACTGGGAGAGACTCGGCGACCATTACCAACAGCTGAGACAAGGATAAAAGAAGAATCAGTTAGATGAGAGAAGGCTGTGAAATAAGCTGGCATACTCCGAGTGGAGAAGAAGGAATCTTTTATTTTTCATTTTTTTGGTCTTGGTTTGTTTCTGTTCTTGAGGGATCACACAAGTCTACCTTGGAAGTAACTAGTCTCCATATTTTCTTAAAGAAATCTCAGTTCCTATCATATGTTAAGATTGAAAGCTTTCAAGAGGCCTCCCAAAAATCAACCAACCTGACACAGTGGTACTTATTTTCTCCATCCAAAGTCTCAGTGCTTGTAAACCGTCGAAGGGCCTCCACCAGCGTTGATATCTCCCCTTCTATCTCAACAGTTAGATCCATCATCCTTTCCTGACGCTCAGACTTCCCACCACATTTCGTGCATTTTATCTGCCAAATATGAGGTAAATGTTACTTGTCCTTGTTATTTCCAATCGATGGATGTTATAATGAATTAATGACAGTGATAATAGAATTATCTATTTCAAAAACATGTCAACAATGTATTGCACCAATTACTAGGGAATAAAAAAATCATAACAGATAGTTGTGTATTACTTTTCCAGATAGAAATATAAAATTACCTTTGATCGAAGGTAACCTCCAAATGTTAGACCCATTAAAGTAGTATCCTCTTCCAATGAACCCGAAGCTTTAACCCCAGCTTCCATAAGGCAAATGGATTGCATTGTGTCAATAACATGCCTGACAAGTATGTCATATGATTAGCTCAAAAGGAATTATAAAACAATAATTTGATATATTACATGGATTAAAGGGTGTAAAAAAATACCTTAGAAATTCATGTGCATCTTCTTCTTTACCATTACCAAGCTGACTCCCAACGCTCTGTAGTTGTGAGAGTATGCCCATAGGAGACAGCGGAGATTTTGTGCTCTCTGACTTCAAAATCAAACTTTCAAATTCACAGGTGAAACACCGTTTTTTATTGGCACCTGAAATTTATAGAGATATTTACCCAGGGAAACATTTACAAGTTACAATAGATAGCATTCAAGAAATATGGCATGTGATGATTCCATGATGGAAACTCTGATTGCACACATACATGATTTAGAATGTAGTCCTTGATGCAAATAAGCAGTTAAGGGAGGTGTAAATGCTAAGCACTGAAGTATAGCATTAGCATAACAACTGCAAAAGAAAAATGTTGACAAGTTAGAAAAAGCCAAAAGTAAATCGTACACAGAACACAGTAGAAGAGCAATTGATTTTATAAAAAGATTCAACAACCTAACCATTCACATCAATCATTTAAGATTGCAAAAAATACATGATCCTTATTGGCAAAGAAATATGATTTACATGACAATTATATCGTAAACTTAGAAATCCACATACAAGCATGAACCGATTATCCGCTAACATGTTTATCATTAATTTCAAATTACCTGTTTCCACAATTTATAAGACCAAATGGCCGCAACTCCACCTTGAAGTTATAAAGCTTGACAAACAATTCATATGCAAAAAGACCCTGCAGCAACTATAAGTATAAGGTAACAGTGCCTCAGGGCAAAAAAAGAACACAGAAAGATTTGTTCTAAAAGAACCTTGTCACTGTATCTTCCAGCAATATCACTCCCAACAGCTAAAGGAATGCGCTTTGACAAATTTGATCCTCTAAACTGATCAACGACTTTTAAAACAGATGTTTTCAAACCACTCTTAGAGTTTGCAGAACAGCTAGGAACCTGAGAGGAACTGACAGTCCTGCATTCACTGCTGTTATTCCCATGTTTTGTTCTGGGATTTGAATGTTCTTCAGTTCTAGAAGCTAAATTAGAATTAGCAAGTCCACATGTCGGGCATCTAATATCAGTGGACTTCAAGGTGCAGCAATGGCTGTCCACAACATGATTTGCCGCCTTAGAGCCAGCTGATTGCAAGTTATGGATGCTCAAAGAATCTGCAGAACCTGGATCTTTGCGCACACTGGAGGATTGAGGGGAAATAGAAGATAAAGGTGGCTCAGAGCTGTGTTTAGATTCCAATTGATCAGACTCAGAACCACTGGGAGTCCTACGCCTCGTAAAATTGGAACCTTTGCTGTTGTCATTCTCTGATGAAGCTGATCCTGCATGTGGAATATCATTCCCAACAGAGTTTGGAAGAGCATCTTCAGGCAAAGAATCCTTTGCCTTGGTGTCTTGTACACGCAAAGGAGGCATGGTACTGAATGGAAAGTGGAATGAAGGTCCAGAATCAGTCTTTTCACCAGTGGATTCATTGGAATGGGATAGACAAGTGTCATTATTAGCATCATCTTTAACCCCTCTTGAATGAAGAGCTTTATCCCAGAATCCAGAAGGTTCAATTTTCACCCCCTTCCACGTGCTCGAGCCCAAAGCACCATTTGATGCAAGCTTTCTCTCTTCTTTACTAGAACCAGGTGTAATATGATTTAAGTTATGAATTGTAGAAACACCGTCTACTGAATCAAGCAAACTAGCAAACTTTGGTGAAGAAGACATGGCTACACCCATGCAATTATTGCTTGAAATTTTATCAGGAATGTCAAGGGTGGGAACAACAAAAATATGTCCCTCTGATCTGTCATGCTCATTTGAGATGACACTCTCACAGACAGAGGAATCATCAGATGAATCACTAGAACATGTGGAAGCAGAGAATCCAGAAAATGAGTTACTGGATAATTCAGAATTAGAATCTGTCAAATTTCCCTCTGCAAGGGACCCAACTCTAATATTATCATCCTTTCCAAATGAAAGTTTGGGAGAAAGGCTGATATCAGAAATTGAGGGTTTTTCAGAGGGCGCTTTACACTCTGTGCCTTCACTTTCAGGCTTCTCATGGATTCCAGAGTCTTCTTGTTCTGCTGCCTTCGTGCCAATATCACTAATTACGTCATCACTCTGGTGAATTTTGCTGAGAGGACGGCATTCAAATTTGTGACCTTGACGCCAATGAACGGTCTGGCACTCAGCAGAACTGAAACACATGAAACCAAATGTATGAGATGTATGAGAGACCGACATATCATCTTCACGAAAGTATTCAGACAGAAATATATAAAGGAAAACCAATGCATTGACAACCAAGTAATACAGTATGTCACAGCCATCTCAATTATTCGACATAGTGTGTAAATTGAACCATGGAACCTTTTCTCCAAACTTGAGAAGAAGAATTATAAATAAACCTTTTTTTCCTCTTCCAAATCATAAACATCAATCAACCACAACCTCACGCACCTATCAAGAGTCGCAGCATGATTTTCATTTCTACCAGGAGGCTACTGGCAATAGCCATGGTTTTGTAGAAAAGAACAGCCAATACATCTCATGTACGTTAATTTATGTTCAAAAATGGACTGCACTGGTTGAAGAGCTCCTACAGTGGATGCAAAACAAGCCCCAGATTATGCATGCTTTATCTTTGTGGCTTATAATAAGTGCAAACAAATCTAACATATTGAGGTTTAGGAATCATAAGAGGTGCACTCCAGATAACGACATCAAAATTAATATTCCCAACAAATAAATAATAAAAGTGAATCCATGTCCCATAAGGAAGGGAAAAAAAGTCGAATTGTTCTTTAAAACGCACCAGTAGCGAACGGATTTGCACTGAGCGCAACGCGCGGTGGCGGGAATATAGCAGAGAGCGCATTGGTTGTTGTGAGTGGCGGAAACCGACGCGCCGTACACATAGGATGCTTCTCTCTCGGCCCTTGCAGTTTCCTCGGCGGCCAAAACCAAAAGCCTCTTGATCTCCTCGTTCCTAGCCACCGCAAGCTGCCATTTCCGGCGAATTATTACAAAACCGATCACCGGCAACACCACGCAAACCACCACCACAAGGACCAGGCTCGAAAACCCTAGATCCCCGGTGACACGCATTTATCCTGCGCACCGATACACATCCAACGTCGGCGAAACACCCCTATGCCGCTACATCACCACCACACACGGAAGCACTCGACGGCGACGGAGGAGTAACAACAACCTGAAAAGTCCTAAAAACCCAATCCCTTATATGTGATTGGACGGTGACGAAAGATGAAGCAGCCCGTGACGGTGAGATTAACGAGAAAAAAAAATCGAATCCGTAAAGTTAGAAATGTTATATTATATATATATATATATATATATTATATGTTGTTCGCGTTTGCAAGTAAACTGAAGATGCCACTGAAAAATTGAAAAGGACGGAACGGAACGGAACGCAACTCTCGTGGTTGGATTCGGACAAGGCGAAGCAAGATTGTTTTGTTTTGTTTTGTTTTGTTCGGTTGGGATCAAAAATAAGGTTCGTGAGAGAGAGAGAGAAAACGCGGTAAATGTAAATAAAGAGGGAATAAATGAAGGTAACGGAAGGAGAGATTGATTGTCGAGGGAAAAGAATTTGGGTTGTTGGAAAGCGTGAAATTTTCATTCATTTTCCGTCAGTCAGTCTCAAATATTCGGATCCCGAATCTCAACACCGGGTCGAATCCGGTTCGGTTAATGGCGGGAACCGGGAAAAAAGCTGAGCAGTGTGTGTGTGTGTGTGACTTGGAAGGTTGCCTGGCGGTGCACGTGAAAGTGGGGGCCTCGCCCTCGGTTGGAGCGTCCCAAATACGGATTGATTCCAATGGTTTCGGATTCGGGGATCAGACGGTGGAGGTGGGCCCTGGCTCTTGGACCGTTGCTGATCAATAGAGAGAACCATAGAAATACCGTAGAATCGCTTCGCTCTATTTCTTTCTTGCGTGGCAGAAGATTCTGTGGAATTAAACCATTAACCATTTTCACAAGTAAAACAAGTGAAATTGTGTGTCTGCTTAGGTGTGGGTCGGTGGTACTGGCCACACAGACAAACACGGCTTTTGATTATAGGGAAATGATACTTGACTTTATTCATAAGAAATTTTCTGATGTACGGTGATAATGATAATGTCTTGAATTTCTTTTTTTTATAACTTCTAAGGGAATTAATAAAAGAACAATGATATTTAGGCACTTAAAATTTTTTATCACTTGACAACATTTTTTTTTTTTACATTGTATCACTTATCATATTTATTATTTATCTCTCGTATATCTCTTTCTCACTTAAAATATATACACTTAATAGGTATCTAAGTAACATTTCTCTTAATAAAATGAGTGCAATATAATTACATGAATGAATGGTGGTGGCTTACAGCTTACAGTTTGTTTATATAATGGTTAATTGTACTTTTAATCTGGATATCATAATTATACAATTTTGATTCTCATATTTTGGTCCTTTGAATTTAATGATTGTATGATTTTGATCTAAGTGTTCCTTTTTTGTGATAAGTTTAAATCAAAATTGTACAATTGAAATTTGAGGGATCAAAATTGATCAATTATAATTAAAGAAATAAAAGTGCAATTAAATTTTTATATAAAATGCGTGACATTTCATTAACGACACTAGAGTGACATTTTGGAAAGACTAATGTTTCACCGTTGCCCGGTCTCATCCACGAGCATTGAAAAACCGCGAGTGCGTTTGTGCAATTTGATTTATATTGGAAACATCAGCAATGCGTTTGAATGTTTTACCTGCTCATTTTGGACTCTGATTCCTCGTGTTTAACAAGTTTGAGGAGGACATAAAGTGTCACCGGTAACCATAGTAGCAAGAAAAATCAAGGAATTGTCTAACGTGGAAAACAATTTCTCCGTTGGACCAAACAACCACCACGACCACGAGGACCAAAGGATAAAGGTCAAATTATATATAAAAAAAATTAACTTTATAAAAAAATATAGTAATAACTACTATAAATTTAAAAAATAACACGTTAAAATTGATTTTTACATTTTAATTTTTTTTTACAGGACATTTTAATTTTTTTTTAAAATTATCTTATTTGTCCTTTTCATAAACACATAAGTTTATATAAAAAATTGCCATGTAAAAAATTATAAATATATTTTAACTAGAAAATTTCGGTAGATTAAAAATTACTATACATCGTGCCTAAATGCATTTTACACAATGTGAAATAAAACTAGCAAGATAAAATTCTATGGAGGTTGTGTTAGAGCTAAATTTTCAAATATCTTGCGGTGATGAAAGGTTTCCGTTTTCAAAATGTGCTGCATCTGCCATGGTTTCCAATAGCAACGTGCATCATTATGGCGTGATCATGCATGCCTTTTCAACCGGCTAGGTTCATTGGAACCTGACGATAAAGTGGTAGTATGATATCTAATTATGCAAAATTGATTGGAGTTTTCATCATGTACATGTAATAATAGTGTGCTTGGGATAAAATGATGATGATTAGTTAAAAATTGAAAAGCTAATTTTAGTTGGAAGTGGAAAACTGTTAAGCTGGCTAAATTATAAGTGTTTGATCAAATTAATTATTGAACTAGTGATTAATAGATATGACATGTTTATATAATTTTTTATATAGGTTATATTTTTGTTTTATAGATAAATTAAAAATATATTTTGTTTTGGGTAATTATAGTTTTAGACTTTTAATTAATTTTGAGCTATTGTCATATTTTGTTTAAGGAAAATATTTTATCACAAATTAAAATAAATACTGTAAATAGTGCAATAATAAACAGTATAATATTAAAAACATAATGCATAGAATAGTGAGAAAAGGTAAAATGATTAAAATAAATATTTAGAGTAATCTGAAATCTGATACAGGGTGAGGGTTTTCCTAAATTGAGACCGGGTGCTCAAAATCATTGTTGTTGTAGTTCCTCTCCAACTTAACACGCGCAAATTCAATGCCATTTTTTTTCAACCACATACATAATGCATTAACTCCAGCTTAATGGAAATTTGCTTTTCTTTCCATTGCAAGAAAACAAAATCATGAAATTTATTACCGTCTATATCTACCTATTCATATCCGTATTTATAAATATCTCTCTCCCACCTCATCTCTCTTTTCCTCTCTCTATATACTAGTAGCGTGGCTACCCATTCAACGCACGGGGCATACGGTGTACTTTATAAAAAAACCACGATGAAATATGTTTGAATAATTATAAAGGATTTGAGTTTTTTTAATTATGGTTATATAACAAATTATAAATTATGGTTATCTACTAAAAAAAATTGATTAATTACTTTATTAATTCACAATTTTAAAGTAGAATACAACCAAAAAATGTATAAATTATTGTCGAAGCAATAAAATAGGTTAAATAACTATTGTTAGCAGGCATGACAAAAATCCTGAATTCACGATACCCGTTTAAACCCATCCCGACTTTAACGAGACAACCCATCACTGCAATTATCTAGAAATTTATATCATAAATTATCTATACTTGTATCAGATATAATATCCACCGAGTACAGACCAGTAGAAACGTATTTTCTTTGAAAAGTCTATTTTTCCATATAACACCATAAATAATTTATTTTCCATAAACTAAATGTAACTTACACTTAATTTTATCATTTTTCTAGGTGTTCGTTCTTTATGATATATTTAAGTAACAATCTCATTGAAAATTGCCATTATTTTGTGAAAAATCTTCAACAAAATAGTTACGTGAGAAAATAATAACAAATTAATTAGAAATGAATATATTTATATTAAACTTATTATAACAGTAAATTTAAAAATAATAAATTCGTATATTAACATGGTTTAACATAAAATATTTATTCTCGTGCATTAACTTTAATTTGTTATTATATACTTTTATGTATTTGTTCATCCCTATGTGTTGTATATTATCTATAGTTTCTAATTAATCATTTTGCATATTTATATATATAGATACTAATATGCAAAAAATTAAATTTTCTTATATTAAAGAAAGTCTTTAAAAAATTAGTTGGTGATAAAATAAAAAATAATAAAAATGTATTCATATTAAACTTTTCATAAAGTGAAATAGAAAAGTATATAAATTATATATATAAGTTTATTTAAGTAATTCACATGTCGATGAGATTTCAGGTAAAATATTTGATACAATGTTATAGGTGCAAATTTTTCTTGTATACTTTTATGTAAAATATTTATCACGCGTGTTATATTTTATTTATAATTTTTATATTAATCAATTTACATCTAGATATTACTTTATAAAAACTCAAAATTTTCTCAAAAAAATAAAATAAAATGTTCAATAAATTAGTTAGATGATAACATAATAATAATGAAAGAAATGTTTATTCTCGTTTGTTGTGTTTTATGCATATTTTTTATTTCAATAATTTTACTTACACACATTAATAAGAGAAAAATTCAAATTTATTTAGACAAAAAAAAATATTTAATGAATTTATTTGGTGAAAAATTATAAATGAAAAAGAAATAATGATTATAACATTAAATAAGATGAAAAAACTATTTTTTGTATCTTTAATTACTTGTTTCTAAATATCAAAATAAAATTAAAATTCCTCACTAATCACATAGTCATTATTTTGAATTCCACATTCATTGTCTATACAAATTAAAATTCTTTCATTTTTTATTTGCTCGCTGTGCTATACTTCTATTTGATTTACTACTACTAATGATAAGCTTATACACAATTACATATTAAGGACATACCATTTACATAAAGTTAATTTACAAAAAATATAAAATTTGAATTGGAAAATTAAATAACTCATATGTAAATAAATTGGAAAATTACATAAAGTTAATTAAATTGGAAATGTTGAATTTGTTTTGGGTAATTATAGTTTTAGACTTTTAATTCATTTTGAGCTATTGTCATATTTTGTTTAAGGACTAAATATTTTATCACAAATTATAATAAATACTGTAAATAGTGCAATAATAAACAGTATAATATTAAAAACATAATGCATAGAATAGTAGGAAAAGGTAAAATGATTAAAATAAATATTTATCTGAAATCTGATACAGGGTGAGGGTTTTCCTAAATTAAGACAGAATGCTCAAAAACTGGGGTAATCATTTTTGTTGTAGTTGCTCTCCTACTTAACACGCGCAAATTCAATGCCATTTTTTTTCAACCACATACATAATGCATTAACTCCAGCTTAATGGAAATTTGCTTTTCTTTCCATTGCAAGAAAACAAAATCATGAAATTTAGTATTACTGTCTATATCTACCTATTCATATCCGTATTTATATCTCTCTCCCACCTCATCCCTCTTTTCCTCTCTCTATATACTATGGCTCTGTTTAAATTGGCTATACAGAGCTTATAGTTATTTGAATTTATTTATTCATATAAGTACTTATAAATATATTTGACAGCTAAGGACGGATAGAAAGTGCATGTTTATAGTTATTAGGGTTTATTTATTGATATAGGTGCTTATCAATGTGTCATCGTTGCCATTGTTTGGATTCGGGCCGTAGTTTCAAGCCTTTTTAGTGAATGCATACTTTGACAAATAGTTCTTTTTTTTTGTTAAACGGACCTGCACATTAATGTAGCCACTGTTTCGTTTTTTTTTTGGGCCATCAACGACGGGGACAACAATAACGTAAAATGAAAGATCCACATAAGTACATAACCAAATAACAGGCACGCAGTAGACCAATCCCATTGACAAAAAAATAGACCAATCCCATGAAAAGTTATAGATACGTGTTAGAGATATTATTATAATACTCATATATCTTCACCAAATAATGATTTAAATTTTTTACATAAATAATTGAGGCTTAAATATGTTTTAGTCCTTCATATTTGGTATAAGTTCGTTTTTAGTCCCTCAAATACTAAGAATATTATTTTAGTCCCTAATCTTTTGAAAATTAGTCACTTTTGGTTCCTGGACCCATATTTTAAATTTGAAAAATATTTTTTAAATTTATACTTTGACCCCTCTTAAAGTCTGATGTTCACCTTAACCCGTTTTTCCATTCTCCTCCCCCTCCACTGATGCACCGCGACTCTCATCCCTGCTAGGAGTAGTTCCAATGTCCTCCCTTGAAGCCGCCATGAGATGCGGCCTCTCTCTCGTTCTTCTCTCTGTGCGATCGCGTGTGGCCCCCTCCCTTCCCGCCATTGTGCGCAACCTCTCTTGTCCGCGTGGAGCTCCTCCCTTGGCCGCGCGGGGATGGGGGGCCGCGGTGCATCAGTGGAGGGGGAGGAGAACGGAAAAACGGGTTAAGGTGAACATCAGGCTTTAAGAGGGGTCAAAGTATAAATTTAGAAAATACTTTTTAAATTTAAAATATGGCCCCAGAGACTAATTGTGACACATTTTCAAAATATTAAGAACTAAAATAATATTCTTAGTATTTGAGGGACTAAAAACGAACTTAAGCCAAATATGAGGGATCAAAAACATATTTAAGCCAATAATTGATGATAATAGTTTTATTGATAAATTTGATCAATCCAAACAGCAGGAGATTTTGTTTTCTGACTTGATACGTTGTTGGATTTAGCTATTACTATTTGAAAAATGATATTTGAACACTAAAATGTTTAAATACACACCTCGAGAGATATAGGAATATAAAAAATATGGATAATAAATGTGATAGATAGGTGATGAGATGTGAAAAAAGAGTTAGAAAGATAGATAAGTGTTAAAAATTGAGAAGTGTTAACAAATCAAAACTGATATTACTTTTTTTTGACGCATAGTAGTCTTAATAACTACCCCTTTGAATATTCTCTATACCACTGGAGACATACCGTACTACTAATTGTTAATACATTTAATTTAATTGGGAGATCAAATAGATATATGACCTAAATTAAACACATGTATAGCCCCCAAACATGTTGTCGTTGGTGCAAATATGGCTTGCGATAACAAAATTTGTACGAGGCATCATGAAGCAACAACAACCGGTGAAAACTGCTGGTAGCTAATTGCCGGCGCAACAATTAATCAACTTGATCAAACACCAAATTAATTATCTACTGACCATCAGTAGCACTGAACTATGCCATGCAATTTCGTAAAATGTGTGCGGGCTCTGGTGGGACCCTCTTAGAATATTTTTTGCAAAATAAAAGTTGATGTTTCTTTGTTCTTGTTGCCTTTATGTGGTTTCTTTTCTCTTATTAATGATGGAAAATAACATTATAATTAGTCTCTCTCCCTTGGATTCCGAATTCCTAGCTATTAAGCCCGTTAGTTTTGTACCCTGTTTGCCTATTTCGCTGAATACGGAGGATGGAAATAGGCAGTTAAAATGGCAACGACAGTGTAAGCAAACGGATTTGAAGAAGACGAAAATAGAGCTAAAAAATATTCCGCAACTTGTATATTCTTTAATTTTTCCAGCGAAAAATAGAATGATTATTCATTTGAGGCAGTGGGGTTAATGAATTCTAATTTTGAACAAGTTTTTTGTTTGCTGAATTGCATGTTGATACATTCAGATTCAGGCATAACTGGAAATGGGGGACGAGGGGGACCCATGCCATGCATGCATGAGAATGAGATTTGAGCCAAAAGAAGTCTTCGAATGCCCGTGACCGACCGCATCTCGTGCAAGACCCCATCACGTACGGACAAAATATCCAGCGCTGTCAATTTATATAATTTATAATATATTTCCCCGCAAACATCTCCATACAAAAACCACTAACTGATCACGGGCTACACTCTTTCCTTTCCTTTCCTTTCCAACTACTAAATTCTTATCCATCCACTCTCAAAACAAATTAAAGCCCCAATAATTAATTTCCATAACAGCACCCCACCTAGCTAGAACCCGACTCTTTGTATACACTTAGAAGCATCATTGCAGTGAAGTCCCAAATGCCAGAACCCCAAGTTTGTCCCCTTTATCAATCACCCTTTTTCTTTGTTTCCTTTTAATTTTGTTTTTACTATCATTCATGCACACACTTCCATACCTCTGCTTATATTTATTTATTTAAAACCTGTAATGTCTATTCACACTATTCTGTTTCTTTGCTTTCCTTCCATTTCCACGCAGAAGCCAGCTCACGTACGTTGTATCCAGGGACGGACCTACGGCTAACACTGTGGGGGCAATTGCCCCCACTTGAATATTAAACTTTTTTAAATCAAATATAATAGTATACCAGTATTAGGCCCACTTGGACTTTTTAATCTACAATAACATTATAATAGTATTAGGCCCAGTTGCCCAAAGAGATGGTCCATATTTTATTTATCCCTAGTCCTCACCAGCTCACCCCAACGAGAAGACAAGGAGGTCCTACTTCCTGCGCTGCTGCCTGGTTCTCCAAAGGAAGGTTACAAGCTATGAGGGATGATGGTTGGCAATCATTGCTCAATGATGTTTCATTATTTTGTGAAAAACATAGTGTTGTCATTCCAAATATGAATAATACATTTCATTTAGGAAAGTCAATGCGCATTAAGGAGAACGTTTCTAATCTGCATCATTTTCAAGTTGAATTATTCTATCAAGTGGTTGATCGACAACTTCAAGAGTTGAATAACCGTTTTACAGAAGTGGATACTGAGTTGCTTCTTTGTGTAGCATGCTTAAATCCACGAGATTCATTTTTTGCATTTGAAGGAGAGGTTGATTCGTTTTGCTCAATTTTATCCTTCAGAATTTTCTCATGTTGACCTTTTGGCACTAGATAGTCAGCTTGAAAATTACTTCTTTGATATGTTCTCTGATAGTGCATTTTCAGAATTAAGGAGAATTAGTGATCTTTCTATAAAGCTTGTGGAGACCAGAAAGCATGTTGTATATCTGTTGGTATATTTGCTTTTGGAGTTAGCTTTGATACTACCAGTTGCAACTGCGACCGTTGAGAGAGTTTTCTCTGCTATGCATATCATCAAGAATCGGATGCGAAATCGTATGGGAGATGAATGGTTGAATGATTGTTTGGTTCCTTATATAGAGAGAGATATTTTTTAGAATGTTGAAAATGAGAAAATCATTCAATGTTTCCAAGATATGAAAACTCGTAGAGAACAGTTATGCTGTATATTTATACTTTCTGAAATATTATGATATATTTTGTATGTTATAAATTTATATATGAGTTTTTCCCCCATAGTATAAAATGTTTGGGTTCGTCCCTGGTTGTATCATCATATATATAACTGGTATATAACTAGAGAAATAAACCAACGCCTATTGGTACTAGAAGTAATGAGCTTGGTTTCACTTGAGTAAGGTTTTCGGTTCGAGTTTTGTAAATCAAAAAATTAATCACCAAGAGAGCGTTATCCTTTTATATAGGCTCAGCTCGACATAAATTAAATCAATATTATATAACAAAAAAGAATTAGAGAAAAAAATCCTATGAAATAATTAAATAGAACGAATTATGATTTTTGAATCCAATATATATTTTCAACACTCATTCAATATCTCTTTTTTTCTGTCTCTCTATTGATTTTATCATATTACCCATCTATTACGAGCCTGTTTGTATTAGATTTTGAGGCTTCCGAAATCAATTCCACCAGAAAAGAGATAAGAGGATGCTTTCACCAGAAGTGCATTGGAAAGGAAAAAATCTCAAAATCATGGTGTGGATGGGATCTGAAAATCTGAGTCTCTGTTATATTTCTATATGTTTCAAGCAGCAGTAGAATAGCATATATATCACGTGTCCAATGATCATTTTTGAATTAAATATTCCAACTCTAAAGGATGTTTACGTAAATTAACACCCACCTCTCAGTCTCTCTCACTTTTGCTCTTGTTGTCTATATATAAAGGCCCTCAAGCACTGCCATGCATGCACACTAAGTACTTATAGCTAGCTACTAGCAGTAGCTACCTTAAATCTTTCATTGTCTCCCTCATCCAGATCCAACTACACACTCGAAAATTAATAAATAAAAAATGCTGAATGTTAAGTTGGCCACAGCCTTAATACTTTGCTCCGTAATTTACAGCAATGCCGTTGACCCGTGTGCCCCTCAACGGGATGACTCAGATCTCAGCGTGATTCCCATGTACGGCAAATGCTCACCGTTCAACCCACCCAAAACAGACTCATGGGCCAACCGCGTGATGAACATGGCCTCCAAAGACGACCCAGAGCGTATGAAGTACCTCTCCACCTTAGTGGGCCAAAAGACAGTTTCTTCGGCCCCAATCGCATCGGGCCAGGCCTTCAACATCGGCAACTACGTGGTTCGGGTCAAAATCGGGACACCCGGTCAACTCCTCTTCATGGTCCTCGACACCAGCACCGACGAGGCCTTTGTCCCTTGCTCCGGCTGCACCGGCTGCCCCGCCACCACCGCCACCTTCTCCCCAAACGCCTCCACCAGTTACGGCCCACTGGACTGCTCCGTTCCGCAATGCGGTCAGGTCCGTGGGCTCTCTTGCCCAGCCACAGGATCCGGCGCGTGTTCCTTCAACCAGTCCTACGCGGGTTCCTCTTTCTCCGCCACCCTCGTCCAAGACTCCCTCCGATTAGCCGCTGACGTCATCCCTACCTACTCTTTCGGTTGCATCAACGCCGTTACAGGTGCTTCCATTCCGGCCCAAGGACTTTTGGGCTTGGGCCGTGGCCCATTGTCTTTGCTGTCTCAATCGGGGTCACTCTACTCCGGCGTGTTCTCCTATTGTCTTCCGAGTTTTAAATCCTACTATTTCTCCGGGTCACTCAAATTGGGCCCAGTGGGCCAGCCCAAGAGCATTCGGACCACACCTCTTCTTCACAACCCGCACCGCCCTTCACTCTACTATGTCAACCTCACCGGAATCAGCGTGGGGCGCGTCTACGTCCCGTTGCCCACCGAGTTTTTAGAATTCAACCCGAACACTGGATCTGGAACCGTAATCGATTCGGGTACGGTGATAACCCGATTCGTTGAACCGGTTTACAACGCCGTTAGGGACGAGTTCAGGAAGCAGGTGACGGGGCCGTTTTCGAGCATTGGGGCTTTCGACACGTGTTTCGTGAAGACGTACGAGACGCTGGCGCCGTCAGTTACGCTGCACTTCACGGGTTTGGACCTGACGCTGCCGATGGAGAACAGCTTGATCCATAGCAGTGCGGGTTCCATGGCTTGCCTTGCGATGGCGGCGGCACCGAACAATGTGAACTCGGTGTTGAATGTTATTGCTAACTACCAGCAACAGAACCTGAGGGTTATGTTTGATATCGTGAATAACAAGGTTGGCATTGCCCGTGAGCTCTGTAACTAACTTGTAGGCTAGCTACCTACATTTCCTTTCTTTCTTGTTTGGCTAGCTATCCTTTTGTTTTGTATGTTTCGTTGTGTTCAAAAAGAGGGTGAATAAGCTTTGCCCTGTGCCCTGTAGAAGATATTCAATGTTAAATGTCTTATATTAGTGTGATCGAGTGACCACAAAGGGGGACCGATCATTTTGATTTATCTTACTGGAGTCCTAAAAGGTTCTCAAAAGTGGAATAACTTGTGAACGTTTGTCTTCTTCTTCCCACGTTATATCACGGGTTTGAAAAATGTTTGTCAAGTAACTCTTTTTTTTTTTCTCCTTCCCTACACTCATCCATACTCTTGTATAGGAATCTTCAAATTCGGATTCACCGGTGTCATAAAAATAACATAGTTACGGAACAATTGAAGGAAGGAAGATCGAATTGAGTCTTATGTTTTGTGATTTCAACAAATCAGAGTCAAAATGAGTTGTCTCATATTTACCCAACTATTCTGATTTATATTGACGGTTCTAACTGCGTAGTTTTATGACTTCATTGAATTTAGATCTAAGAAGTGAAGCTTCTACCGTGGAACACTTCCATGCATCATGATATTTAATTGTCTAGATATATTATTACTCTATTAAATAATTCAAATCATATATAAATTTTATTAATTATTTGGAAATTGTAAATTAGTTCTCAACTCTCTTCGTCCATATCCTTTCTCAGCTTCTAAGCATGTGTTTAGAAATTCTTATTTTCTCATTCTGAGATACGTCGACGCAGAAACTTCTGAGAGTACGTAGGTTCGAGACATGCGCGTGGGACATAGAGAAACAACATTGTGCACCAGCACCCAATAGTATAAAGAAAGGGTTCTTACAATTTTTCTTTCATGTGTGGATAAATTTTTTATTTCACACTTAAATTTCTTTAATTGAAGTTAAATATAATAGAATATTTAAAAATAATTGTTAAAATAATTCTGATTGATTTTTAAGATTTTAAAAATGAAGATTTGTAAATAAATGTCTTTTATATTTCACTTTATCTTAAGTAAAATAATTTTGTTTCAATTAAATCAACACTTTCTTAACATTAAAATACTACACTCAATAGTTGGTAGTATGTTAACATTAAATTAATGTAAGATCACGGGTTTGCTTAGTTTATTAAAATATTGAGAATGACAGTCAATTCATGATAACCCGTGTCTTTTGGAATCTTGATTTTAATTATTTGATGCACGGAAATCAGGCACATCCGTCCGTGAACGGAATCCACCGTGTTGCTTCGGGCAACGTCACTGCGATGGTGACACCAATACATGCTAAACAAACAACGGAAACAAGTATGAGTAATTATTGGCAACTAGGATATAAAAAAAAAGGGATTTCTGATACTCCTACCATGCAATCTTTGCTCTAAATAGGTTAAATTATTACGTGAGTTCTTCATTAGTATGATTTTATTAAGTAAGCTATACAGCTACTTTGACACAATGTGAAAAAAAAACTCGAAAAGTTACAAATAAACGAGTAATTAATAAAATGTAATATTTTCTCACTTTTTATTTTCATACATTCTTCTTTAAATATATTCATTATACCAATGAATATATTTTTGAAGCGAGAAAAAAAAAAGAATGAATACACCTGGTGTGCTTCAATCCTTGCTTAATCCAATCAAAGAATATGACTACACATTCTATACTCTGATTCTCTGAATCATGGCAACGAAAGGGATGAGAGAAAGGAAAGCAGCAACCCTTTTTTTTTTTGCTTATACATTTTACATATCACCCCTCGTTGAATACATATCCCTCCATTGCACAGCATCGCCAAGGCCATTTTACTCATTCTTTTCCATGATCCCTTCGAAATAGCCATCCAGAAACAAACTGATAATTAAACACAGAATTACAACAACCCACAAAAAAATTAAATTGAATACAATAATAAATGAAAAAATTGCAGAAATTAAACTCGTTGCTTTTTGCCAGGGCCAAATCCGCTCTTGGTCTCTCTGCCCCTCTGAATTCTCAAAGCATTTTTGTAAGTCTTTCTCTTAATTAACCTACACGTTCACGCATAATGCAGTACCACTTGCTCTCTGTGAAATTACTTAGACACACTTAAACACATCACTATGTGTGCTTCATGGTTTTCGGTTAGGAAAATAATTATAAAGCTCTCATATTTGAACACCTGATACACCCGTCCCACATATGCTACAGTACTACAATCTTATGTAGATATGGAAAATGATTGATGGACCTTTTCCCATATCCATGACACACCTTTTATCTCATTAGGATGAAGTGTGAGAAGGGTGATGTGTGTCCATGTATCATTGTCTTGTAAATATTTATTCATAAAAAGTTGTGTCCCAGGTGTCGGTGTAAAATTTCTCATAATTATAAAGTTTATGTTGGACAATTATTATACTTTTTAGACTCAAATCCTAACCCCACCATTGGTGCACTGCCACACCCTCATCCCTTAACTTTCCATACAATGCCAAGCACTCCCAATAAGCCCTTCGACTTCTTCTTCTATTCCTCTGCTTAGGCTTGCATTTCAAGAAGAGCTCATCCACAAGCCCCATCGAGTTACTCCTCATTATCTCTTCCACCACTTCAGCCTCAGCCTTCATCACCACATACTCTTCCTCCTTCACGTTCTTCCTTAGCCAATCCCACATCCCAATTTGTGCCACCGATGAATCCTCCGCTGCCGCCACCATCTCTATTATCTTATACATCTCGAAATTCTTGTTCCTCGTTGGGTAGTTCTTCGAGAACCACTCTGTTCCGCTCCCTCCGTCCTTCTCCGGCAACCCAATGTCGAGGGTATGTTGCAAGTGAAACTGCTGCTGTTGACCAAACTGGCCCAAACGGAGAAAGGACTAGGCCCAAACGTGCACTTAAGGAGCCCAGCTACTTGAGAGATTATGTCCAGCCCTGAAAATAAGCATAAAAGTATGAGTCATTGAGTAGTTTTAATTCTGCTATTTTATTATTTCAGTAAAATGTTGAAATTAGGAGATGTGCAACTTGTCAATAGATCATAACTAGTGAAGATATTGCAAATCAGTTTGTTATAACCCATTGGTGGAACCGTGAATGGAATCAGAAAAATCATTACAAGAAATATTCTTCTTCTTCCTCTCTCAACTCTCTCCTCTCACCCCTTCTTCCTCTCTCAACTCTCTCCTCTCACCCCCTTAGAATTCTCTTCTTCATCTATTGGCAATTGCTTAGTCATAGCTATCCTAACAGGGTAGCTCTCAAGGGAATCGCCCATTAAATCCGGCAAGTACCTCGTGCGCTTTAGGTACTTTCGTGATTTCCCTGACGCTGCTCTTGGTGGCTCTAAAAGCACGTCCTCGAGTTTCTGCAACGCGGCTTTCTTCGCCTCAGACGCGTAGCTGCAGAGCTTTCTCGGCGCGGCGAGTTTCGGTTCGATCGCGCCGCCGTTTTTCTTCATCGCCACTGCGATCGAATCGAAACGTCTCATGTAGGCGATTTTGCAGTTGGAGGGCTTGTAAAATGGTGCTGAAACCGAGGGGTTGTTGTTGATGAGAACCGTTGCGATCCCCTCTGTTTTCAGAACCCTCTCGATGAACTTCGAGGCTGCAGGGTAGTTAGAGGTGTAGATAAAATCGACACTGTTATCAAGAACAGAGTTCTGTTTCTCCAAGTCGTTCAAGGGAACATGTTCCATGTTGTAATCGTTGACTGCAACGTTGGACGGTTTTTCGTCCTCATTGCAGAGGAAAACCGCTTTCTGTTGTGTTTTCTTCACGAGGCCTTCGTTGGTTAAGTCACGGAACAGAATTGACAGAACATGCTCTGTATCCATGGAATAACTGTTAGAGTCGTCAATGGATTCTGACACGGATTTCTGTTGATGATGAGTTGAAGTGGGAGAGATTATTTCATTAAACAAGGATGATGATGATGATCTTATCATGAATTGGAAGGAAGCCAAGGCCAATATGAGGAGCAGGAAACGAAAACATATCTTGATGAATTTGGAATTGGGAAGCCGGATGATGAGATAACGGGCTTCTGAGTATAAAGCAATTGGGCTACCGGGGAAGTGCTTGTTGGAACATTGTTTTGGTCTTATGGTGGTGGTAGCATCAATCAGGTCGACCGCCATATTAATTAATTTAATATAAAGCAGGGTGGACAGAGGTATAATAATGAAATTAATTAACAAAAACAGAATATTTAATTAAATAATTAATTATGATAGGAAGGAAGCAGAGTGGTGTGATTTGTGTGTGAGAACGCTTTTGTGTGTGTATAGGTATGGAGAGGAAGAAAAAGACGGTAATTAATTTGAGTAGGGCGGGGAGGGAGAGGCAGAGAGAGCAAAAAAGGGGGTGTGGGGGAATTCTAGCGAGTGCAGAATCTGGCGGCGGTGTGGTTTCCACCCACAAGAGCGACGCGGTTAATCTGAAGTGTTGACCAAAGCGTCATCAACTCCCTCATCCGCTGCACCTCCATATTTTGAAATTAGGACCCAGGTCGATCGATGTTGGTTTTGGATTGTCCGTCTTCGTGGTTTGTGTGTATGTGTACTGTGGATGTATACAATTCGGAGAGACCTCTCTCTCTTTCTCAAATCCTACTTTTTTTTTTGGCATTCATATCTATACGTGCATGGTATGAGGTGGAATTGGTGCTATGAAAACGCTGGACACGTAGGTTTGGGT
Source organism: Glycyrrhiza uralensis (assembly GCA_030159175.1). Taxonomy (NCBI): domain Eukaryota; kingdom Viridiplantae; phylum Streptophyta; class Magnoliopsida; order Fabales; family Fabaceae; genus Glycyrrhiza; species Glycyrrhiza uralensis. Next base: position 48,937,962 of record BRZY01000005.1, read on the forward strand.
TGGCATTTGGTAATTGCTTTGCTTAATTTGCTACTGAGAATCACAATAGGCTATGCTATAAATTATGGGGTAGTGATCATGAGCTTTATACACTAAATTTGGTGAAATTGTATCCCCCTACTCAGCTTTGCACACCAATGACCAAATATACAACATTATTAGTTTTACAGAGTGTTTGTATAGACTAATTAAAGACTTGCGTCCCAATCTTCATCTTCTTCAAAAACAATGCTACTACTATGCTTGTGCTGAATTAATGAATTAAGCCATAGCACGACATAAATATTGTATGTGATCATAATCAAACAAAGACGTAACAAAATGCTCAGGCCTTTCCTCATTCTTTGATCATACCGTGGGGTTTCACCGGAGCTATGTGCAAAAATAGAATATTTCATCAGTGCAGAGTGGTCATTTAAAATTGACGAGTCTTTCCAAAGTCAATACATATAGATAGGCTAAGTAGTGAAGCTGTGAATGTAGTTTTACTTCTTTTTTTTTTGTCAACGGAAGTAGTTTTACAATTGAATATTAAACTTTGAAAACACACAATACGTGATTGATAAATTTGGTTATAATTTTTTACAACAATTATATTTGAATACTTATCCATTTCAAACACTTGTAATATATTTCTCTCTTCTTGTCACATCATTCGTCTATCACTCATCTCCCAATGAGTATATTAGCATGAGTGTCGAATTATCATATTTTTTTTTGTCAACTCCAATAAATATTTTTGAATTTTTGGTTTATGCTATTCTTAGCCCAAAAGCCCTAACACGAAAGGGCGAGAGGTTATGCTTAGGCAATTTATATTAACACATACTGCACTTTCTAAATACACATACACTAAAACATAAAAAGTCCATACTATCCTTAACTTTAAAAAAAAACTGAAAACCTTCTTCTCCACATTTCCGCCCTTGCATTCTCTCTTTCATCAACAATTCCGCGCGCACACACAGTGTCGAGGCTCACAAACAGTTCCACACACAATTTGGTTCAATTCCGCAAGCACCACAGGGACGACACCACAGTTCCGCAAGCAACTGCGTCCGCGAGCACTGAACCTTTGATGGACCTCGAAACGATTGCGGCGGAGAAGAAGAACACGTCGCGTCGGAGAAGTTGACCCACCTCCAATCGTCACTTCAGACAAATTTGATTGTGGATTTGATTGGAAGCAAAAACAAGGCACAGAAGCAATAGTTCCGCGGAAGAACAATAAGGTGCGAAAATAATACTTCCGCATGAGTGTATGGTATGTGTGTTGGCTGTTGTATTTCGAGCGCGGAAGTAATAGTTCTGCGAAAGAACAATAGGCACGAAAGTAATAGTTCCGGGGAAGAAAGAAAAAACTGAAGATGGAACTCAGCACCTGCACCTTCCACGGAAGTTAGTTACAATCATATGGGTGGGGTAATATTTAGGTGTGGGAAGGTGTAGGATAGTGTGTATGTGAGCCGATGGAATGTGTGAGATGTTGAGGGTATGATTTGGTGTCTGAGGGTACATGGGTTAATGGTGTGTGTGGCCAATTTGGAACGTTGGATTAGGTGGGGGTGTGTGATCCTATGCATGTAGGCACACAATATGCTCACGCGGAAGTTTCTTTCTCTGCGGAAGTTCCTTTTTACTGTTGTTCCCTTCTTCCTCACACCTTTGTTCCTCGCACCTCTGACTTTTATCTCTTCCCCTTCCCTGTTGGGGCTGCAAATTTCACATTTACAAATCAAACAAAAAACCAAAAAAATAATAAATAAAAGGAAAGAAAAATAGTGCAGATTTGTGGTGGCGGCGTGGCGGCGGCAAAGGGGTTTGGTCGAGATAACCCCACCCATACGACATCTACAACAAGAAAAACAATATAAGCAGAGTCAAGCATACAACAATACAAACCAGGGGTATTTTAGCTTTTAACTGTATGTGTATTTAACAAAGCATGTATGTGCAAATATCAACCCTCTTATGCTTATGGATTTCTAGCTCTGAAGTGGCACGTAGCCCAGTTGACAGTAACCAGCCCAGTCCAGAAGATGAAATCGCAAAGGGCTGAAAAGGCGAGGGGTTTGGACCCAAAAAAAAAAGGGCGAGGGCTAATTTTCTTCTGAAATCCAGCACTCACGATATTGAAGTTGAACAATAGATAAATCAAGACTAAAAAACAAATCTTATTCGAAATGAGTCCGATGCTTTAATTTTGATGTGCATCGCGATTCTTCTTATGATATTCTTTTTCCCCGTAATAAGACACTATTGAGAATTTTATCACTCATTCCGATTGAGAAAATTCAAGGATATCAGAATCTTTTATTTTTATAAAAAAAAAATTACCTTACTTTGTCTGTTTTTATTCTAGTCATTGCAAAAAGAACCGAAAAAAAAAACGATTCAATTGGTCAAATTGTGATTTATGTGTATGGCTAGAATAAAGAAATAGTCAATTCAATTCGCTCAAGCAGTTTATTTGCCGCGTAGTATAAGAGGACTCTTCCCACCAGACAGTTGGGTGGATCACAAAGGTGATAGTAACTAGAAAGCTTCATTTGGATTTTGGAGTCAGCCGAAGCCAATAATTGAAATGTTCTTGACACGAATCGTGTTGACAGATCTGAGCCTTATATCTGCTACCTTACAAAATACTTCGTCGTTATCCTGCAGCTTAGTGCTTACATGTTCAACTATATATGTGGTGTTTCAAAGTCCACATGGAGCTGCGGCATTAATTAGGGTTTTTCATTGCAAATTGCATTTTTTTTAAATGTACATTGTTCACAAAAACAATAATAATAGTGTCACATTTTTTTTCTAACCCCAAAAAATGTTCGGGAGATGAGGATTTTGATGTTGTCCACAATGTTATATTGGTTCACAAGATGAGGATATTTTATACTCTTACAATTTTTTTCAGTGTACAATTTATAGGCATAATCAATAAAGATATTTTAAACTCATAGTTTATCTTCTTTGAATCTCATAATATCAAGAAAAAAATCAAAATTAAATCATGAAAGTTTTTAGTTCATTTGATGTGACTTACTTATTTAATTTGAGAATCTAAAATAAATAATCACAATCATTAATGAAAAGCCAATAATTCATATCACATATCTATACATAACAAATTATAGATATTATATTTAAATATTGAAATATCAATCCTTCATATTTGTATTAATAACTGAAACTAATTGATCAAAAAAAAAAATGAAACTAATTTATTTTTTACGCATTGAAAAGTGTCAAATACAAAACAATGGGCATGAACAAAAATCCCTAGGTATATTAATTTCTCTCTAGCAAAGCCAAATACACTCTCAGCTCAGTAATAAACCTAGTTTGTTGAGTACTTGAGTTGTATTAAAGAAGGATGGGTCCCACCCATTGAGCGTGTAAACACCTACCCTAGTTCCCCTTCCCCCACCCCCACCCCCAAAATATTGGAATGCGCCGGCGCGCGTTTTCTTCTCTTCCCATTTGACTCTTCCTCCTTCTTGTTCATTCTGTTCTTCACAGACACTATAAAATGCTCCATCCCCCACTCCCTTCTCTTCATTCATTCTTCACCAAAACCAAAACACACTCACTTAACTACTACTTACTTCATTAACTACTCTCCCTATCAAGTATCTATAGACTATACATGTTTTCAAAAACCAATTCGCACTGTTAAATCATTCACTAGCATGGGTTTAAAGGGATTCTTGGAAGGTGGCATTGCTTCCATTGTTGCAGGAAGCACCACTCACCCACTCGACCTCATCAAGGTTCGCATGCAGCTCCAAGGAGAGAAGCCCCCACTCCCTCTCAACCACAGTACTCTACGCCCAGCGTTCGCCTTCCACTCCCACTCCTCAATTCTCCCTCCACCTCCGGCCACCACCACCACTTCCTCCGTCGCCGGACCAATCTCCGTCGGAGTCCGCATCGTCCGTTCCGAGGGCGCCGCAGCACTTTTCTCCGGCGTATCCGCCACCGTGCTCCGGCAGACACTCTACTCCACAACCCGAATGGGCCTCTACGACGTCCTCAAGCAAAAGTGGAGCGACCCCGAACTCGGAACCATGCCACTTCCCCGGAAGATAGCGGCGGGTCTCGTCGCCGGCGGGATTGGCGCCGCCGTAGGGAACCCCGCCGACGTGGCGATGGTTCGAATGCAGGCCGACGGTAGGCTCCCGGTGGGTCAGCGGCGGAACTACAACGGCGTGTTCGACGCGATAAAGCGCATGTCGAGCGAGGAGGGTGTTGTTTCCTTGTGGCGCGGCTCAGCGCTTACGGTGAACCGCGCGATGATCGTGACGGCGTCTCAGCTTGCCTCGTATGATCAGTTTAAGGAGACGATCGTGGGTAAGGGGTGGATGAAGGACGGGCTTGGGACCCACGTGGTTGCGAGTTTTGCGGCGGGTTTTGTGGCGGCGGTTGCGTCGAACCCCATCGATGTGATCAAGACTAGGGTTATGAATATGAAGGTGGAGGTTGGAGAGACCCCACCCTACAACGGTGCATTGGATTGTGCGCTCAAGACTGTCCGTGCTGAAGGACCCATGGCCCTTTACAAGGGTTTTATTCCCACAATTTCAAGACAGGGTCCTTTTACCGTGGTTCTCTTTGTCACGCTTGAACAAGTTAGGAAGCTGTTCAAGGATTTTTGAAATTTTGATTCATCCACGTTCATATTGTTGTCTCAAGATGATCACGAAACAGTTCTGATACTGATTAATTAAGATCTTCGAATTCTTTATTTTATTTTAGGGATTATTTGTTACCAAGTTACGAGATTTTGATGTTGTTCACGATGTTGTATACTGTTTATAGTGTTATAATACTATTCTCAAATTTTTGGAATACCACCTTCTTCATATTCTTGTTTCTTATTTATGAATTTCATCCATATATCATTCACCACATTGTTAACAATTTTTCTCAGCGTAAAGGAAGGGAATCAAAACTTCTTGACCAACAGGGTACCGGTAACATTATACATAGTTCGATTTCTTTTCCTTTTTGTATATAAAAAAATTACAGCTTCATGCCACTTGTTATTTCTAGTCTTGTAGACTCTTCTTAAGTAGAGTCTTTAATACGAGTTTGTTATGTTACCCATATTTGTGTCAGGTATCACAAATTATTCATATTGCATTATGCTTCAAATTAGGCAGCGATTAACTAAATTGGGCTAGTCATAAATATTTTCTTTATAATTCTCTACTTGTCATACTAAAAAGGTACCTGCTTGATTGCTTGTAAGTTTCATGGGCATTTCTTTTTCTATTTCTTTTTTTTTTTTGGTGAGTCACGGGGCTTTAAATTCTATCTAGAGTTCTAGATTACGAGATTCCCTAAAGCTGTTCTGATTATATGAAGACACCACGAGAGTACTTACTCAAAAACTTGTCAGAACAAAGGAACATATATGGACCAAGGTTATCTGCCTAATAATGCTTTGCCAGCTTATGCCAAACAACTTAACGTTATTGCAGTTACAAATACGATAATGTAATTGCAAAATCATCATGCTGTTCACCGAGTCAGTAAAAAATCAGCATGTTGGGTTACAAACAGTTCAGCTTATGTCATGAGGATGGTTGAACTATGCTGCTCTCATTTGAATAACAGGCTCTTGTGCCAACCTTAGCAAAGAAGGATTCTTCCCACTGTATTACACAAAAACATTGTTGAAGACATAAACAATGCCCCACGTGGACAAGAGAAAAAAGTTTTCTGATTTCAATGGCCCCGGATCATCTGGATTTCAATGGCCCCGGATCATTTGGATTTAGTTTTTTGTAACAAAAAGAGTTTGGCCTTGTAATCATCGACCTTTATCCACATTATAAGACTGGTGATGGCCTTCTGATCTTCCTCTTTCCAAGTGTTTTGGCTGTTGATTCCATCCATCTGAGTGGTAGCTTGGCTGACTATCTGATTTTCTCAGCTTGTCTGAATTTTGATTTGATTTACCTTTGCCAGATCCTTTATCTGAAGTCTGCTGTGACTGGGAGCCCTCCAAGCCTCTACCCTTTTCTGGGTTTGGCACAGAATTGGTATCAGATCCTCGAAACTTATTGGGGGATCGACGTGTTTGGTGACGCTCAGATCCTTTTCCCTTCTCCTGGTTGCGTCCGGAGTGACTTGACTCTCGGCCTTTATCCACATTTTGGAGTTCATTCGCACCCTGGCTTCGGCCCACCTTCAAAAAGTTCAGCCTGGATGTCAGTTTTGTCAGTGCAGAATTTCCCTGTTGTGAAAGCATTTAAATAAATAAGTCTATCTACTCCACTAGTCCTATCAATTAGGCATTATTGCTTACGAGGCTATCCCATTGGAACACACAGGAAATTAGTCGCAAGGCTAACTAGTAAGCCATCTTTCATAAAAATTGAAATTTCACCTTGCATGAAGTAACTTGATTTCTTCATCCCATTACTAAGATATATTATAGAAGTGCTGAAAATGATGCAACAAGGATAAAAACAATGTGGATAAAGAAATTAAGACATTTCCTTTTGTGAAATGTCAGATAGCCGGAATTAATTTGACAGAACAGGAGCTTGAAAGACTTGGCATTGTTATTGACTTTTGGATAGGTTGGATAGATGAGTGGTATTTGGTAACAGTTCAGATTGCACAAGTTACAGAAGGTACTGATTTTTATCTAGATTCATAGCCAGGTTTATGAAACCTACCTCACCCCTTGAACCAGATTTCTTGGAACTAGCCGGTGGCTGTTTGCTTGGGAAAGGTGTTGAGTCTGGCTTTCTCTCAGTATCACTTTCTGCTCCACCAAGAGGAGTGTCCTGTTGTGAAAGCATTTAAAAAAATAAGTATATCTACTCCACTAGTCCTATCAATTAACATTATGACTTATGAGGCTATCCCATTGGAACATACAAAAGAAATTAGACACAAGGCTAACTAACAAGTAGACAGTTGGCTAGCCATCTTTCATAAAAATTCAAATTTCACCTTGCATGAAGTAACTTGATTTCTTCATTCCATTACTAAGATATTTTATGTAAGTGGATATGATGCAACAAGGATAAAAACAATGTGGATAGAGAAATTAAGACATTTCTTTTCATGAAATGCGGATAGCCGGAATTAATTTGACAGAACAGGAGCTTGAAAGACTTGGCATTGTTATTGACTTTTGGATAGATGAGTGGTATTTGGTAACAGTTCTGATTACACAAATTACAGAAGGTACTGATTTTTATCTAGATTCATAGCCAGGTTTATGAAACCTACCTCACTCCTTGAACCAGATTTCTTGGAACTAGCTGGTGGTTGTTTGTTTGGGAAAGGTGTTGAGTCTGGCTTTCTCTCAGTATCACTTTCTGCTCCACCAAGATGAGTGTCCTGTCGTGACATTACCAAACAAATATCCATGGTTTAAGAAATGATAAATTACAAATTACTATTAACCTTTGGGTTTTAACTATAAAAGTAGTAAGTGGATATAGGATTGCAACAGATATAAAACTTTAATGTGTGTGTGTGTATAGCTTCAAAATTTCATGTTACAAGGGATAATGGGCAAGTTGTCAAGTTGTGTGCAGTTCTCTGTCTTCATTCCTCCCCTTATCCAATCATCAAAGGTGTGTTTTCTCTTTATATTTGTATAAAACTTATCGCTGGAGAGACTATAAAGGGTACTGATTTCTTATATTAGTATAAATACAGAAGATATTGAAAGACCTGAGCCTTTTTACATAATATAATATGTCAATAAAAAATATTGCAGTCATTTACTTAATAATGAGACTGATTTATGGTCTCTCCCCTGCAATATAGCTCTTAAAGATTGAAATTTATGCCTGTGGCAGAGACTATGGAACAAATCCTTATTAGATTTACCTTACTTATTGACCTTTCAGATTGTGATGTGGCAGCAACTTCAGTATCTGCCTTATATTTCCTGTCAAAAAGATCCCCACGAAGAAAGTAAAATTTAATTATCCATTCGATTGCCATAGAGAAAGAAACAGTCAAGTGCATAAAAACACTGAAAAAGGAAATAGAAACAGTCAAGTGTCAAAAGGATTTGTACAAAGATATGGGAAGAAATAATGTGAATAACAAAATTTTCATGAAAATTGAAGCAATGAGGAGTCTGAGATTGTATAAATAAAAAAATAAAAAAGAGATAATGCAGTAACAAACACATGGGTAACAATATGATAAACATACGGTTTTCTTTCCTGATTTGATATCTGCTGTGATCGATCGCAGATATCTGAAGTAGATCCGTAGTTCCGCCCAAATTTTGTATTAAACCGCACCCCAAGCTCCTCAACCTTCCGCTCTAAGTCGGCAAGATCCACTTCTACCAGAGCTAATTCCTCAAGCTCTGCCTTGGTCTGCATAAGATTGGAGATTATGAATTAGTAGCATCATCAAAACACATTATCAACAATCTTTGGGTGAATTTGACCCTACTCCTCATCAATACTGACATTGGGTAAATCAGAAACTCAAGTCCTACCTCAAGAGTAGCCCGAGAATTCTTCTCCTTGTGCAACTTTTCCTGCAGTCTAGCCACCTGTAAAAAGAAATTTTAGAAATAGAATCTTAATTTATTTACATGGAGAAAGAGGGTAACTCCTTTCACAATGAACATACATCTTGCTCAAGTGCTAGACGACGCTGTTCCAAGGCTTTCTTTCGTTCATCCATATGAGATCGCAGCTTCTCATTTGCCTTCACCTAAAACAACAAGTAAAACTGGTCATTGACTTCAAAAAGAATGATTCTAACCCATAAACAAGGTTATCCAGAAAGGATATCAAGAGATACCTCATCTGCAATTTGGGTTTGTAGTTCTGTCCTAGTAGCTTCGAGCCTTTCAATTTCATCTCTGTGGTTTGAAACATAAATTAGTGGACAGATAAACATGAAAAAACTAATAGCAGCCACGTACACTCTAAGTATATGCTCCACATCAAATCACAGCTAGTGTTTGGTCAACATTTAAAACCATTAAGATATGCTTTCTCTGAAGTCATAGTTAAGTGGCTATAAACTTCCAAAAGTTAAAGACAATGTCACTCTCATTGAAAAGGTTTGGATGCAGATGATGGAGAGACAGTGCAGCCAAAGGAAATATTTATCTCCTTATCAATTTCCCCAGTTGAAAGAGAGGAAACTGATGAGTTTTGGACTTTTGATCTGACCATTTCTGAAACTTCAGGTAAATATGGATATAAACTGTTGGGAATTATCAATTCAAATTTCCAAATAGTTAAAATGTGAGATTCCAATGCATAGTAAAATGCTATGTTCTTGGAATTATTGATTTGACTATGGAGAAACTACCATTCAACATTGGAAGAAGGAGTGAGTATTTTCAATGGCATGGAAAATGTGAGAGCCATTAATATCCACTATCTCACTCTTGGAAGAAGGCACATCTCTTCCACTATTAAAAAGGGGTATTGTGAAGAGTTCAAGTAATTCAAGTTCAAGAGAGTGAACAAGTGTAGAGATCACTTGTAGTGAGAGTCTCTTGTGAGTGGTTGTTATCATTCTTGTAACTCTTGAGTGAGGGGTTTGAGTTTGTAGAGTGATACACTACTTGTAATCTTGTTTGAGATAGTGAATACTTTGTTGAGGTGTTTCCGTGGACGTAGGCAAGAGGTGCCGAACCACGTAAATTCTTGTGTTCTCTTACGCTTCCTTTTGTGTGTGCTCTCATCTTCGATCCTTGGTGTGTGCGGGTTTTACCCAACAGTGGTATCAGAGCTATGGCGGGGAGCACACCAAAGTTTGAGATCCCGTTGTTTGATGGGAAAATGAATTTTACAATTTGGCAGAGCACTATTCAAGACCTCTTGGTGTAGCAAGGTCTTGATCAAGCTTTAGAGGAGGAGAAGCCGGCTACCATGAATGCAAGTGAATGGAGTAAAATCCAACGGAAGGCGGTGAGTACAATTCGGTTAGCTCTAGCTCCTGAGATTAAATACAACGTGTTGAAGGAGACGACACCGAAGGCCTTGTGGGAGAAGCTCGAGAGCATCTATGCATCGAAGTCACTAACAAATCGTCTTTGTTTGAAGATGGAGTTGTATCAACTTAAAATGGAGATGGGAGGAAATCTCCATGACCACATTAATGCATTCAACCAGCTAGTATGCCAACTATTGAATGCTGATGACAAAATCTCTGAAGAGGAGCAAGCGCTGCTATTGTTGGCCTCTTTACCAAGGTCCTACAAAGCTTTGGTTCAAACGCTACTTGTAGGGAGGACAACGTTGAAGTTGGACGAAGTGACTGCAGCTTTACGAGAAAATGAGAGAATGATGAGAAATGAGGATATCAATGAAGGAGATCGTATATTAGCTGTGGAGGAGCCTGAGCGAGGGAGGAGTCTATCAAAGAGGCAAGGTGGTCCAAGAGGAAGATCAAAATCGCAATTGCGTCCCCAACGTGATATGAGTAATGTGGAGTGCTACTATTGTGGGGACAAGGGCCATGTACAAGCTAGATGTGCACAAATGAGGGAGGACTTGAAGAAATTAAGAGAGATGAAGAAGGACGACTCCCAAACAAATGTGGTGAGAACCGTTGAAGAAGATGATGTGTTCTTAGCAACAACTGAGGAGGTTGCTAAATCAAAATGGGTGATGGATTCTGCTGCCTCAAATCATATTTGCCGAGACCGAGCGATGTTTGACACCTTGAAGACTAATGGAGAGTTTGGCCATTTCAAGTTAGGAAATGGAAACAAAATGAAAGTTGAAGGCATTGGAAGTGTGAGAATGAACCTCCACAATGGTGCAGTCCAAACTTTCCATAATGTGAGGTATGTACCTTCTGCTGTTACAAACATCATTTCATTGGGTGAGATGACGTCACAAGGGTACAAGTTTGTTGGTACAAAGTGGGGCTGCAAGATGTACAAGGGGAGGTGCTTGGCTTTGCGAGGGCAGAAAAATGAGAAGAACATTTGCTATTTAGAAGGGGAAGCTTTGAGAAGTATAAGCAGCGGTAGTAAAAGAGAAAAGAAAGTGAAATTTTCTAATGATGTGAAGGTTTGGAAATTTTAATTGAGGGAGGATTTGTTGGGAATTATCAATTCAAATTTCCAAATAGTTAAAATGTGAGATTCCAATGCATAGTAAAATGCTATGTTCTTGGAATTATTGATTTGACTATGGAGAAACTACCATTCAACATTGGAAGAAGGAGTGAGTATTTTCAATGGCATGGAAAATGTGAGAGCCATTAATATCCACTATCTCACTCTTGGAAGAAGGCACATCTCTTCCACTATAAAAAGGGGTCTTGTGAAGAGTTCAAGTAATTCAAGTTCAAGAGAGTGAATAAGTGTAGAGATCACTTGTAGTGAGAGTCTCTTGTGAGTGGTTGTTATCATTCTTGTAACTCTTGAGTGAGGGGTTTGAGTTTGTAGAGTGATACACTACTTGTAATCTTGTTTGAGATAGTGAATACTTTGTTGAGGTGTTTCCGTGGACGTAGGCAAGAGGTGCCGAACCACGTAAATTCTTGTGTTCTCTTACGCTTCCTTTTGTGTGTGCTCTCATCTTCGATCCTTGGTGTGTGCGGGTTTTACCCAACATAAACTACCTTCTTAGTAACATAAATTTAAATATACAGATATATAAAGCATTTCTAATGGAGCACTCAATACTTCCATGAGCTTTTGCACTGTAATTTACTTCCTATATTATGTTATTTTGATATTACTTTTATTAACATCATACATGGTAACAATGTTTGTTGGGAAAATACTTGCACACTCTAAGTGTAATACTCGCAAAAGTTGAGATTTAGTCTTTAAATTTAATCCAATGGTGTTGGCATGTCTGGTTATGCTGTGCCATGTGTTGTGTTTTCTGGGGATTGTTGCAGTATTTCATTTCTGAGTACACAAGAATTTCTCTTTCATTAGAGACTCTTCTTTATCTAGCAAAGACATACCTACTTTAAAAATTCCATTACAAGTTCTTGCAGTTTATGTCATATACTAAGAAGCCCAGATACATAATACGATACGGGTACGATACGATACGGATACGGGGATACGGCAAATTTTAAAAAAATCAAGATACGATACGGCATAGATACGTTAAAAAAAATTATAAATATAAATATATCACATAATTACATAATATTTGCAAAAAGACATTCTCATTAGTCATTAGTCATTTTTCATTAATACATATGTCAATAGATGATGATCATAGGAAAATTTACTAGTAGTGCTAGAACTAGAGTGTTCTTCTCCATCTAAAGCCATTTTCCTTCCCCACAAATTTATGAGAACTGCAAACAAGAAGAGGTCAGCTTGTGATAACTGACTTTATGAGACAGATTATACAGCTAGTAGCAGCAATACTTCGAGTGAGGTGAATAGGACATACTAGAAGGAGCTTCGAGTGAGTTTGAGAACAAGAAGAAGCTTCGAGTAGGTGAAAGACTTGGTCTTTGAATGGTCTCTGTGAACAAGAAGAAGGAAGCTTCGAGTAGGACAAAGAAGAAGGAAGGATGATTCGAACTCTGTAGTTAGAATAGAACAGGGCAGAGTTCAACAAAGTTTCGGAGTATCGGAGGCGTATCTGAGCTGGCTTTGACGTATCGGAGCCGTGTCTCCGGAGTATCGGAGCCGTGTCTCCGACGTATCGTAATTTTTAAAAATAAATAGATAAATAAAAATTAACAGATACTCCCTAGATACGTATCGGAGCCGTATCGGGACGTATCGGTATCCGATACGTATCGGATACCGATACTTTTGCATTTTTGGAGTATCTGGGCTTCATAGGTCATATATATCATGGTTTGGTCAATACAAAAAACTAATTTTACAACTTGTCCAAGTTCACCTAGTATAAGAGTATCAAGAAACACAACATAAATTGGCAACAAACAAGATAAAATAGGAATTGCAAAATTATAACTAGAGACGTAGAGCAAGAGAATTACACACAGTTGATAGATGTCAATTACTTACTCTTCTTCAACAGCAAAATCAATGGATTCCATGGAGAGGTTCTTCCTTGCCTGGACAAAATACAAAAAGGATAAAATCCCAAATTGATTAGTACCAAGTCAATTTAGTTCTCAAAAAAAAAAGTAAGATACCAAAAGAAAACGAACATTAATGGCTGTTAGAAACATATATAAAACCATTTATGTGTCTTCACCTAACAACTTAAGATTCAGGATAGATTCTAATACCATATTAGAAATTGGGCTTTAAGGCTTAACTCAACCCCACAAAACCGGTGTAAGGTGAGGATTGCCCAAGCCTTATAAAGACTACATTGACCATATCTCTAGTTGATGTGGGATCTCAACAATGGCAAAAGCTTTGACCAACTTAGGGCAAGTGACAAAGACATGACTGGCAAGATAAAAAATCATGTCATCAAATTCGAAAAAATTTACTCACAGAGGTGCGCCCCAACATGTTTCGGTGTCGAGGTGCTGGGCCATTGGACATGGTTGTAGATTTTTTCATACATGAAGAAGGGCTAGGAGAATTTAAATTATGCATTGTAGCTTGATCAGTGGAAACTTCTCCAACTATATCAGCAGGCTTATCAGACTGATCTACATAAGCAGTCTTCTTTGGACTCATGAACTTTTCACTGCTTTTGATATCTTCATGTTGAGTCGGTGAGCCCTCACGTGACTTCAATGACTTTTGATTGACTTTAGTTTCTCCACTCACACCTGAGGATTTTGAACTTGAACTAGAATGATGGTCCTGTCCATTACAAAAAATTAGAAATATATAGTTTCACTCTTCCCCTCTCCTCCCAGTCCCCCGCCCCCCAACTGGCAGTAATTAGTTCAAAATAATAATTCAAGTTATAGGAGCATTTTTAGAGCTAGGGTAAAATGAAAACTACGATCAGTTGAAGATGGAATGTGAATACTGAAAGAAGAAAAGGCTGTAAGACTTAAGGCAAAATAATCACTCTACCATGTCCAACCAGAAGGAACTACACATTCATTCTTTTTCTAGGAATTAATATATTTGGCTCTATTGTTTCTTTTATGCATCTATACCATATATATGAAATTTTGATGATAACCTTGCGACTTATAGTCTGATTAGAGATTTGCTTGAATGAGTTAATGCTAGATAGCCAGAAAAAGCCAGGCAGAATCATGTGCTTGAACACTTTTTCCATCCTTGAGATAATTGACTGAGATTTTTCAAATGGGTTTTATAATTTAAAAAATTTCCTAAATTAAAAATGATCCAATGCAATGAAATGAATATTCTTTAATGAAAAACCTATTTATCATAATTGCTCCTAATTGACATGAAATAAATAAATCAGGCATGAACCTTGTCATCATAATCATCAGCCTCAGAATCCCCAGTTTCGCTGTAGGATTCGCTGCCAAGATCATCATCTACATCTTCATCAGACTCGTGTATTGATTCATCATCATCATAATCCTCATCATAGGATAAATCATCATCAGTAGCCTCCTCACTCTCAGATCCACTCTCTTCTGAGTCAGTGTATATATCAGGGGACACAGAACCTTCCTGCTAGAACACTATCAACTTAGGAATCTGATGACACAATAATATATAATAGAGCAATCAAGCCTTATCTCATTCAGCTACATGGATCCATTAACACCAATGGGCCCTATCGAAGAGAGAGAGAGTAGTATAGAGAATTAAAAATTAAAAAATATATATAATATGAAGATAAAGCGTATATTAGTCAGATAAAGACAAAGAGTCACTCTACTTACAAAGTCCAAACCAATAAAAAAGAACTACACTGATTTTGACACTGTTGAACAAGTGTTTTATTATTTGATTGGGGATTCCTGCCAGGGATTTGGTGGGCAGGAGAGAGTTGGAATTGAAACCACACTTTTCCATCCTAAACTGATATGAGGAATGACCAGTTTCAAACTGAGAGCCACCCATTCAAATACTTGCAAAAAAAATTCATAAGCAGCTTACTATGTCCTCTATCATGAAAAAGAATTCAACCAATAAGGAAGTAATGCACTCCCTGTAATTATTTAAAAAAAGAAAATTGTACCAGCGTCAAGTATGATACAATATACCAGCATAAAACATTTGTCGCTTAAGTTAAGAATGATGTAGGAGTCTAGCAGATGCATGCAACATGGATTCGTATTTTATGAATGGAAGCCATGCAAAAAGCAATATCAAGACATAATTACCCCAAATATGTTGTTATATTCTTCCAATAAAGTTATGACAATTGCTTGGGCATGGTTAGCTGCTGCAGCTGCTTGTAAAAGTTGAAGAGAACCATCACCGCCTACATCAAAATCATTTTCAATCTCACACTCTCCAGCTAGAAGGGGGCGAAGAAGTAATGGTGCCATGCAAGCTGCCACAGCTGAGGAGCTCATTCTATTCACAGCTTTGCGTGAAGCCACAGTTTGCATCATCAACAGTATTCTGTACAAGTACGATTTTGATAACCAAAAAACCGTGATTTAAATAATGGAAAGGTATAGTGCAAAAGGAAATTTGGCAACAAAAAAAAAAGAGATCTGTTTCATTTGGCCTATTGTGTAACCGTGAGTGTAAAAATGAATTTGACTCATATCCTAGAATATTCAATCACAAGTTACATCAAAGAGACAGCCAACAAGGATCAAAAGTATGCCCCATATGAGCCCATCTACTGGTAGCAGGTTCTTTCATGATGCTGAATATTCAATATGGTATCAAGAATAGATGGTTATCGTCTTTCATTAGTTATATAGCAAGAATGTTATTACAAATTACAAATAAAAAACAATCCTAATTTTCTCACACTACTTTCTAAGACATTTCCTTTTGTGCCTCTTATTTTCTATCCCGCTCTTCCTTTTCCATCGCATCACTCATCACATCTCCTATTTTCTCTCTCTTTTATTTCTCTTCCCTTTCTATATCTCTCTTTCCTACATCTCTCACACAATCTTTATCCAGCAAAAAAACTGTGTCCATGTCATGCTTTGCTAGTACATAGCTAGTCCTAAGCCCAAATAAAAGAGGAGTTTGTGTTAAGCAGTCACCATCCTTGTTATTGTTACTAAAAAAATATTTTCGATAATTTATAAATTCAATCTGTGACTTTTTGGTAAGTTTATGGTTCACTTGCACTTTTTCTGAGCATTAGGGACAATATATCCAACATTTAAAAGGCCCATTCACTTGAGACTTCTTGGTTTAATAGATTCTCAATCATAAACAATAAATTCAACATAGCCTCTCAATAAGTAGATCCTAAATATGGGCATTATCATATATAACACAACTCTAAAGAAATCTTTGGCTCAACGTAACTTTTGTGTTGTAGTAGGTTTCTGAACAGAAAAGACTATTCCCAAATAAACAATATATAATTCAGTAACTAAATTAACTAATTGAGGAATAAGAGTATTCTTGAACCCTGAAATTCAGTAAATAAGATAAAAAAGCTAGCAATCAATAAGTTATCCCAAAAGGAAAGAAATGGGATGAGAAAGTTATTAATCAAATACCTTTGCAATAAGCGGCGATTTGGTTCAGGGAACGTGTCATTGATTGCTGCACGCATAGCAGAAACCCTAATACCACGTTCAGTTCCTAATAATTGTGCCAATTATAAACAATGAACGAGAGTTAAACTTCAAGAAAGATCCATATAGATCGAAATTTTGAAACAAATGTAATCTTCAGAATCAAAATATCACATCATCCCTTTCCACTATAGCCCCAAATGACAATCAGCATGGAAAGAAACCAATGAGAGATCAAAAGAATTTTTCTTGCTGGCTGCTGCAAAATGATCATGAGGAGGTTTGAAATCTGCAGACTAAGTTTTGCAGAAATTTAATATATTCATCTTTCATCTTCCAACCACAAGTACTAGGCATATCAGTCTTTAGGATTAGTCATATGTAGCATCATCTAATGCAAAAATTCAAGCTGGTAAAACCTGAAAACTTTATTTAAATTTGACCAATTCGATCATGACTAAAATTTCAAATAAATTGTGTTTGGAAATCAGCATGAGAGAGCTTAAACATATGTTTGAATCAATCCATCTCTCTTGATGGATTGACTCAAACATACATTTGAGGTCTCCCCAATGGATTTCCAAAGACGCACTAAGCTTTTCATTTTAAACGATAGGTTGTCACTTGCACCCTTATATATTCAACTTTAGCAGAGGATCTTTTTATTTCTCCTTTTCAACAAATTGTCCAAAAAAATATATAACTCTACAGTAAAATTATAAGCTTTCAAATGCCACACTCATATATATTCTGAACTTCAATGGAAAACCCTTTTCATTTGACCACAATCATGGAAAACCATTTTTAGGTAAAAGACATAAATATTGGGTGGCTCAAATTACTGATTAAATTAGATAAATATGGAAAAAAATTAAAATGACACTTACGGCAAGCTTCTAACAATGCCTTACAACAAGATGCAGGGACTGGAGAAGATGGCAATTCTCGAAGCACATGCTGCAAATTTATAGAAATAAGAAGTTATAATAATGTAAGAGCTACATGAAGGAATCCGCACTTTTGTTTATCATGAAGATACCTTAATACAATCACCAATAGCATGTGCGTCCTCATTAGGAGAAAACTCAACTTTTCCTGCAACCATATGGAATATCCAAGAACATAAAAACTTGCCGAGTAATTTTGACCAAAAAAGAGGAAAGAAAAATGTGCTGCAATTGGAAAACAACAAAACTTCATACTCTTCACCCACACTATTCTGCTGAAAAGAATGACCCTTGCATATCACACACATAAAATTCCAATGAATCCAAATAATGATCTATTAATTGATCTATTTGATAATGAATTCTCTTTGATAAACAACACTCCATATATTTATCAGAGTATTTGCATGGCAAAGCCTGAAATATTGTGAAAGCTCGTCATGGCTAAACATGTGAGAACTACTCCCTCCGTCCCTAATTATAAGAGGTTTTTTGCAAGTTTGTTTGTCCCTTTTTATAAGAGGCTTTTGGAAATGTGTCATGTATTAATTAATTTTTACCCAAACTACCCTTATTTATTGGAAGAGAGAGGTAGAAACGCATTAATTAAATGAGATAGAAAGTGAGAAGAGAGAGGTACTATTATTAAGGACAATTTTGGAAATACAATGTAAATTATTGACATATTTAATGCTATAAACTATATTAACTAACTTCCTTGGTGGAAGAGAATTAGGTAAAAACCTCTTATAATTAGGGACGGAGGGAGTATCTTCAGCAGACAATGTAATAAAAATGGAAGCAAAGCCAGAAAGCGAAGATGTATTCAGAAAGCAACATAAAATTTAAAGGGTTTCCAGGAACAGAACCACAAACCATGTTCATATTCCCTAACTCGACGTTCAACTTCATCAACATCAGCCGCTTGTCGCAAGATCCCTTCCACGCTGGCTCCTGTTTTATATAATTTATTAGATTAGATTCATAATTTCATGTGAAAGCATTAATGGTTTAGCAATATCCGAAGGGGGTCATTCAGTTCAGTATTGGCTCAAAGAAACTAATATACATTTGCTGCTTGAATCCTCTCACCTCTACCCTCCACCGGAAACAAGAAATGAAACCTGATTGCAAGAAGATCACGGGTGATAATAATTTGAAGCCCTAATTTTTATTGATGAGGTTACTCTCTGAATTTTTCTTCATTAATAAGAACAGGTAATGCATTAAATATGCCAGATGAGGTAAAGCTTTTATACAAAATAAAGAACCAAAGTCTGGGTTAAAGACATTTATCAGCTGTGCAGCTGGCATAAATGCCTCTGATGATGCTTCCAACATGCATTTATAAAATTCTCAGATGCATGAGAAAGAACACTTTAATAGAAGAGTGCAGAACCCTCCTATTTGGACATGCACTAAAAAGCAGTCACATTCACTATAATATAGAGAATGTATCAAGTGAGAGCATTTGAGGAGAGAGGAGCTAATCTTGATCATCCATATAAGATTGAATAGTCATGGATGGTCAAAATTAACTCCTTTGTCGCTCTCATCTAACATGCTCCCAACACACACACACATGGAGATATATGCATGTATGTAAGAAAACCCACCATGTTCTTCTATGAATGTCAGGGCTTTCTCCAAAAATGATGGGGTTCCATCAACATCCTCCAAAGCAAGTAAAATTGGTCGGCCAATGACAGTAGATTTGACTGGCTCTCTATCCTTCACTATTGAAGCAGTGCAGAAAAATCATATCAAAGGAAAGAAAAAAGCTATAGGCTTTTACAGCATTAAGCACACGTAGCATCACATGAAAATTCACAACAAAGGTGCTCTGCAAATGTCACAACTCTAAATCAGAGAAAAAGAAAAAAGAGGTTTCAGGCTTAACATACAGCCGAAACAACCCATATGCACAGAAGAGATGATGAATCTGACGCTACAAATTTAAAACCATAACCAGTGTCAAGTGCCATTATACAAATGGATATGCATTGTTCATGTCAGAGATCAAATCAGAAAAGCAACAAACTTAACAATAGTTGTTTGAGCATATATTTACATGACGACAATTGAGTTGTTTCATAAAGCACTATGTACAGATCACGAACAACATTCATAGTCTATGCACCACTAGGTGCAAACTGTGAGGTCAACTGACATATGTAAAGCACAATTATAACAAGAGCATACACTGGTCCAAAGAAATATCAATTGAATCAGTCTGATCGTTCCTATAGATACCATTTTGCTCCATCACTGTGGCAGCAATTGGTGCTTGTGACAAAGCTTTCTCGAGTGCAGTCTTCCACTCATATAAATCCTCTGTAGTTTCAGCCTACATCATCAACAAATGAAATGATATGTTAGCAAAACAGATAAAAAAATTCATATTCTCCATTCTATGTCTATATTTATCCCTATACATATTGAACTGATGAGCATATATATCATGCAGATAAAGAACATAAAGTCTTGAAGAAAAAGAAGAAGATAAAGCAAACCACAATCAGAGGATTGTATAAATAAACTGTGTGGAAATACAATTTAACAGAATAAAAATTCTAACATCTTAAGGAAAAAAGACATCTTAGGAAAAAAATATGTAGCAGAAGAAAAATTAAGAACCTTAAGTGTGAAAGCTCGTCCATCATGACCATCAGGAAATTGTACAGTCAAAAGTTTCTTATCTGGTTTGACAATAACGCTACAAAATTTACAACACAAGTTAAAGGAGGTAATGAAACTTCACAATCCTGCTATATTAACATTATGAAGATGAAAAGAATGATGATAATAATATGTAGTTGTGGAAAACAAGCCAACCTGCCTGAATTGTTGAGGTCAATGCCACCAAGGGTCAAATTCACTTCATTTCCCTTCTGAGGGACAGCATTCTGGAAAGCATAATAAAACAGGATGATAAAGATATATGATAACAAGTTCACACAATAGAAGAAACAGGTAGACACCTTAGAGTTACAGGTGTTTGTTTGTGTGTGTATGCGTAAGTGTTGATTCGGTTTCTTTTATCTAGCACGCTTGCCTAAAACTGATATGATGTAAAGAATCTATTCAAGCAATGTATGGATGTTCATAATCTCTCTTTAGGTGATAAATACCTGTACAGAAAAAGCAAAATTGTATTACATTACATCAAAAAGGATAAAGCAAGGAACCTGCAGTTTCAAGCCTTATACATGGTTAATTGATATTCTGTTTAATATTTCCCGTTCTTACCACTCTCGTCATCATAATCAGCATCAACCTCAACCCAGGGACAATCCTATTATGCCTAATCATATAAGGACAATGGGCAGCAGAATATGTCTGTTCCTACTTGATAAAAGAATAGTGCCTCATAGCCCGGAAAAATATATTAGCCAGAAATTTGTCAAATGATAGCTAGATTCAAGAATGGTTGTAGGACACTATAAAGTGGTAGAGACCACTCATCCATCTAAAAGTTAATGACCGTGCCAACTCATTCTGTCAAAAGTTCTGGCTGTGGCATTTTCACTAGTAAATAATTGAAAATGATCATGGATCCTAAAGGATGATGATGAGTTTGGTATTAGATATGATGATTAAATTACTCAAAAAAATCAGTAAAGACAAAATAAGTTTATGTATACTTTCTATTAACATTCTTATAATTAAAGCACCTGAAACTTGAAAAGCTAAACCCAACACTTCTTCCACAGAAATATTTTCATTCATTAAAGAAAATAGCGACAGAAAAATAAATGATATTTAAAAGCTAATTTTTGGTCTCAAATCAAATGAACTGCACAATTAGTTACCAATATGATTCATTAAACTAATTAAGCACATCACTTTTTCGGGAAGTGGGGGTGTAAAAAACACGGGTTAAATGCTTACACAATACAAGCAAACACAGTTGAACAAAATGAACAAACTAGGTGCCGAACCAAAATTACTTACTGGATCGCTTCTGAAGAAAACAAGTGAAGTTTGTGTTAAAATAAACCATCTTTTCTTCCAGGATGTCCATCCAATTCCTACACATCAAGAAATACATACCATGCAATAATACTAACTTCACAAACTCCTAGGACATTCTATTAAGAGTAGAAATCTAGTTTTGCAATTGAATGTTATATATATTGTAAAAATAAAGCAGTTAAATTTTGTAAGGATTAAAAGAAGAATCAGCAAAGATAAAGCATTGCAATACTGACACTGTAGATGGCAAAAAGAGAAAATATGGATGCTGTAGCATATTTATTTCCTTATGTCCTACTTATCAAATCAAATATTGGTACAGATCAGAGCTTTCTTTTCTATGTTTTCTTAGAAGAAAATATGTAAACTGGTGGAGTAAAACACACCTTTGGAGGATATGAAAAGTGGTCCACTCTTGAAAATCTGCAAGATATGAAATTACAAGAATTCGAAATTAGGTAACAGAAGGGACATGGAAACTGTATTCAGTTTTAAGTTAGCTAGATTTAACAGTGAAGAAAAAGTTTTTCCCCAATTTGCATGCCTTTCATCATCTGGGTAAGCTCAATTAGGATTATTATGCTCAAACTGTGATAAAAGAAAAATCTTGAGAACTGTTGCCAAAAAAAAAAGTATAACAGTCATGCAAAAGTCCAACATGGGAAAATTTTGACCATCATGATAGTGCCATAGCCATGCTTTCATTTTAAGCTGGAACCCGTTGATCAAAATGCACACAAAAAATCCCCCATGTTTGCAAAAGGACAACAATTACCGCATTGTTGCTGGCATTATTAGAACGCTGCTTCTCTGGTGGTCCAGACTGGGAATTGGGAGGGGGAAGAGAAGCACCACCATTTCCCTGCAAAACAGACACATAACCACCACGTGGTTCTTCCCCTCATTAATTTACATAAATAACACCTATATATATATATATATATATTCAGAAGTCCATAAACCGAGGCACCGTAATCCTCATTCCTTAATTAAATCAAAACTTATGAACCAATATACTATTTACAGCCAAGAAATTTGTGCATGAAAGGTTACTGAAAGTAAATAAATAAGAGATTTTGACCTGAGACAATTCCGCATTTGTGTTGGTCATATCTGTGATCCCAAAATCACAGAAGTATATCCCAGATGATTAGCCAGCAGATTCAATTGACCAAACTCTGCATCCACATTCATCATAAAATGCAATGCAGCTCAATGCATGATGATTATATACAGAAACAGAAAATAAAAATGCAACATTTTTTTAGAAAAACAAAAATAAGAACCACTTTTTTTTGAATCTGCATTGTACCATTCCTGGCGCAGAAATCATCAATCAAAGAGAACCGTCGAGAGGGAAAGGGGGGAAAAAGAAAGGAAGGGGAATGGGGAAGCGTGAAAGTGAGAAAAGAAACAAAAAAAAAGTGTTTGGATCTTTGTCTTTGTGATTGTGTTTCTCTCTCTCTTTCTCCAAAATGGAATGTAACGTGAGAAATGTTTGGGTGGTCAATCAAAGCCAAAAATCCCCAATGAGGAGCGGGTCTTCCTAATGTGCAGCAGTTGTACACGTCAACCTTAAAAAACGAAACACCGTGATGGAGGGAAAAGAACAATACGAGGTCGAAGGAATGAGTGTGTTTTAGTCATTTCACAACACAACACCGTAACATGTTTTGCTTATTACAGCCTCTGTTCTTTTGTTGCCTCCCCCTGAGTCTATTTTTCTAAGGTTGCCAAATGGCATAAGCACACTACGTGCAAACACGTGGCCCTGCTTGCTTCATAGTCACAGTCACGACGACTAACCAAATTTATGGCTATCTGTTGTATGGCCCTGATATCAAGGCTTGTTTGAATAAAAAGTTTATCTAATGTTTATGACATAAGTTGTATAAGCTATTTTTATAATTGAAGAAAAATTATAGTAAAATTTATTTTATATAAGTCATAAGCTGTTTTGATAAGCTATCCTAGGTAGCTTATGAAAGATAAGCTCAAACCAGTTTATGAATCGGTCATAAACTGTGTTCATAAGCTCTGCATAAGCCAATCCAAATAGGCCCTAGTGCGCTTCCAGATTTGGGTTCACGGATACTCTTTTTTTTTTTTGATAAGAAGTTCACGGATACACTTTGAGTTCAAATTGATGCAATTTATGCATTTCCGTCGTAATGCTGCTAAATTTGTTTACGATATTCAATAATTGATGGTATTCGATATTTTAATTAAACATTATGTAGATCGTGGGAGTAAAATGTTTTTTTTATACAAAAGAATGAGATAAAGCTGAAGGGATTTTCTAAAAGGAGAATTTCCATTAAATTTGCTTTTGTGAGAAAATTGATACTTTTTAATTTTATCAATTAGAGATTCATATTTAATTATGACTATTAATGCGTGGCTCTATTGCAATGAAGCTTGTCATTCTATGCCGGTGAGTCTGTCATACAGGGTATTCTATAGGGATTTCAATAAAGCATTTCGGAAAATCACATTGATCAAAACAAAGCTAATTGCAGCAAAAAGGATTTATTGATTACGTTTTACAACTCTTTCCCTTTTCTCTCAGATTTCCATCTTTTTTTCTGTATTTCTCTCAGCTCCACAATGAATTTCCCTTCTTTTTCAGATCATGCTTCTTCTGGCTTAAATAACCAGCTACTGCAAAAATAGAGTCCCATAAGCACCAAATTCCACCTGGGTGTCCAGAGGCTTCTATAACAAAAATAACCATCAAACTTGATTTTTTTTAATAACCTGCTGGGCTCATGGCTCACTGATATGCGTCTCTAACCCGGATGATACATGAAATTTCCTCTTGGAATTGTTGATAGAGAATGCCTGCCACATTGTGGATTCATCAACAGCATTGCTGTTTTATCTGAATACACTTCTATATCATCCTTTGCCTCAAATGGGGGATTCTAAGCAGAAATTGCTTGTGAAACCCATCACTCCATTCCACAATGCAAATATCAAGAATTTGTGATCACTAATTCATCAAGTAGCTCAAAAACATACAATAACTTTCTGTCTCTGCAGATTAAATCGATTAAAAGTTCCCAAGAATCAAGCCGCGGCTGGAACCCCATATCCACCAAGTCAAATAGTGCCGCAGCAGCAGCATCAGCCATTCCTGCCTCACAAAGACGAACCAATAATTCATTTGAGGTAGCATAATGGGGTAGAAACCCCCTACTCAGCATTAGCCCTAGCAATTTCTTTGCCCTTTCCAACTCACATTTTTGAGTTAAGGAGTTTAGCACAATCCTGTAACTACCTTTGTTCAAATAGACACCCTGCTGTGGGAGTTTCTCAACCATATCCAGAGCCTGCTCAAACCTACCTTCTCTGCACAGGCCTCCAAGTATGACATTGAATGTAACAGTATCGGCCCGGCATTCGTTTTCCTTCATTTCTTTAAGCAACTCTATAGCCTCATCAATTTGCCCATTCCTAGAGAAGAAATTGATCAAACAAGTGTAGCTAACTGTATCAGGTTTCAAACCCGAGCTCTTCATCTCAGCAAAAACCTCTTTTGCATCTTGCAGTTTCCCCACTTTACATAAACCATTCACCAGGGCTGAGTAATTGAATACATTTGGACGGCACCCATTACTTTTCATAAACTCAATCACATTTCTAGCGCGATCAGGTTTACCTCCACGGCAAAATCCATTGATCAAAACATTGTAAGTAAGAGGATCAGGCACGATCCGGTCCCTCGAGACCATTTCCTCAAAAAGCTCAAAAGCTTCTTTGACTCTTCCCTTTTGACAGAGGCCATCCATGAGGGTTGAATATGTAACAATATTAGGATAGGAGGACTTGGAGTTCCTCATTTCTTTCACAACTTCAAAAGCAGAATCAAGATCCCCATGTCTGCAATGGTACTTCACCAAGATGTTAAATATGCAGACATTTGGCCTATAAGTTAGAGTCCTCTTGGCATGCAAGAGCAACTGTCGCGCCAAATCAACCTGGTTCGAATCAACCAGGAGATTGAGACAAGTGCTTATGGCTTTGGGAGAGGGCTTCTCACGAACGATTGGCTGTATAGAGAAAAACGCCCAAAGCACTTTTTCATGGAGAGAGGATTTTGAGTAATGCTTCATGAGGTTGATGAATGTACCCTCATGAAATTTGCAAGTCTCGTAGGTCATCTGATGCAGGACCCTATCAATGGCCTGAAACTTCTTGAACTGAGCAAGCTTTTGAAGAATCGTTCCATATGTAGCATTGTTGTGATTGAAACCCTTTTGTTCTGATACCATGTTAAATATTTTCAAGGCATGTTGCGGGTCTCTCTCTCGTTTGATCAAGTTGATAGCAGCCTCATGAGAGATGTATTTGTTCTTTCTCCGAGCTTCAGTGGGAGTGACACTGATTTCAGGGGGAGGGTCCAGTTTAGGCTCCGAAGGTTTTATAAAATTAAGGGGAGATATCCATGGCAGCGAAGATGAGGAGAACGATGATGATGCAGTTGAAGTGAAACAGTTATGTGGCTTGTGCCTGCTAATTGCAGAAATTTTCATGAATTTTGATATGATTATATACAGATAGATCCCTGCAATTTCAAAGTAACAGAATTCATTGGTGATTGGTTATCTGGTAGCAACGAATTGGAACAAACACAGTGGAGAAAAATTAATCAAAGGCAGCATCTGCTTAAAAACACACAGGAGGCACGAGGAATACGAATTTCATATGCACTCAACATAGAAATAATGAAAATCAAATACAAGATAAAAGAAAAAAAAAAGACAGAGACAGAGAAGTAACGAAAGACGCATTACATTTGAAACGAAAGAAAGAATGGGAGAGCTTACCACACCAAAGAGACTGAGATTTGGGACAGTGAAGCACAGAACCTCCCAAACTGCAATCTCCTGCAGCGAACAAGGGTTCGTTTATTGTTCCATTCAAAACGCAGCGTTTCAATAGGATATACCGAAACCGGAAACCAGGCCCGCAAAAAAGGGGCCCAAACGGATTCCAGGGCCCGGTCCAAGTTGGGATGTTGACCCAACATTTGACAAGAGAGAAAAGAAACAGACTTGACCCAAACGGAAAACAAAAGGTCATGGAAAGGATAATGGGTAATGAAGCAAATGACAGCTCAATCCTACACATCACCATCAATAAAATATTCATTTTCATTCATTCATTCGGTATATGTCGGCGCACACAAAATCACACTCACGCACTGTGGGAAGCAATCAGAAATTCAGAATCAGAAAAGAAATGGCTTCTGGGGTCACAGAAAACCTAAGCAGGGAACAGTACGTGTACCTAGCGAAGCTTGCGGAGCAAGCGGAGAGGTACGAAGAGATGGTGGAGTTCATGCAGAAGCTGGTGGTGGGGTCCACACCGGCGTCGGAGCTGAGCGTGGAGGAGAGGAACCTCCTATCGGTGGCGTACAAGAACGTGATCGGGTCGCTGCGTGCGGCGTGGAGGATCGTGTCGTCGATAGAGCAGAAGGAGGAAGGAAGGAAGAACGACGAACACGTGTCGCTCGTGAAGGACTACAGATCCAAGGTGGAGACGGAGCTGTCCAACGTCTGCGCCAGCATACTCAACCTCTTGGACTCCAACCTCATTCCCTCTGCCTCTTCCGGTGAGTCCAAGGTCTTCTACCTCAAGATGAAAGGGGATTATCACAGGTACTTGGCTGAGTTTAAGATTGGCGACCAGAGAAAAACTGCTGCCGAGGATACCATGTTGTCTTACAAAGCTGCCCAGGTTTTTATTTATTTTTAATCCCTTGTTTTTTATTCTTTTTATTCAAGGCCAGCATTGCGATTGTGCCATTTTGATTCCCCCATTTTGATTCCCCGAGTCGTCGGCACCAAAAGTGTAATTAAGTCTTTTATTTAATTTAATTTTTCTCTTTGAAAAATTAATTTTTTGTTGTTGTTGTTGTTGTTTTCTAAGGACATTGCTTATGCGGATCTTCCTCCTACTCACCCCATAAGATTGGGTCTGGCACTCAACTTCTCTGTCTTCTACTATGAAATTCTCAACCAGTCTGACAAAGCCTGTGGGATGGCTAAACAGGTCCGTGCTAAATTCCAATCTGCTATCTTGATTGTTTGCTTTCGCAGTGGTATAATATGAATCGGGGTTATATTTGTTTTGCAATATCCTGTTAATGTTTGTGTGTTATGACGACTTATGAGTTTAGTCATTTGTGATATCTGCAATTACATGGTTTTCTGATTTGTGGAGTCAACTTGATCATTTGTGATATATTTGTTACCTTGAAAAATTCAGCTCAACTTGATTACAGCATTTCTGACCTTGTTTTGTTCAGCAATTATCCTGCCCCTTTACTTTGCTTTAAGATTCCATTCGGTTCAACGATTGTTTAAAGAAAAAAACACCTTTTGATCATCATTGCCATTGGGCTTATTATAATTTAACTGGTTCCATTCTCACCACTGAGAATGTGTATTTTGAATGGATTTTGACTGATAAGAAGTCTGTTTGACTTGGGTATATGTGTCTGTGTATTTTATGAGAAGATGGGTGAAAGCTGGAAATTGTGTATTTCTCTTGTTTGGCTTGAGGTAGCAATCTGTTTTCTCTAAATATGGTTAAGTTCCTGAGGATTCACAGTTATTATTCGGTGCTGCTGGAAATGAGGATAAGATTGGTAACATGGATCATAGACTCTAGTACTTCCCTATATGTTCCCCTTCTAGTTGAGCTGGATGAACAAGGAATCTCATAGCTGTCTAACTGTCAATATTTGGCTACCGGTAATTTCATGGGTATAGTTAGCGTTTTTAAAAATACTTATGTTTGGTGAGAGTTATGCAACATTGAATAAATTTATACTGGTAGTAAAAGTTTGTTCTTGCTCATGAAGCTGGGTAATTGAACTATTAAGAGAAAAGGGGAAATTACAAACATACCTTCACCCTGGTTCATCAGAATTTTTTTTTTTCCCTCTTTGGTAGCAATCCAGTCTTGTCCATATTGACACACATTATTCCTTCCATGACTTTTTTTTTCCGTTCATGCTTGGCGTAGTGAGTACTATAACAGCCTTATTGATTCTAAAATCTACTGAACCCTATTGATTTTCTTTTATGAAAGGCTTTTGAGGAAGCTATTGCTGAGCTGGACACCTTGGGAGAAG
The DNA here is from genome assembly GCA_030159175.1 of Glycyrrhiza uralensis. Classification (NCBI taxonomy): domain Eukaryota; kingdom Viridiplantae; phylum Streptophyta; class Magnoliopsida; order Fabales; family Fabaceae; genus Glycyrrhiza; species Glycyrrhiza uralensis. Next base: position 48,966,555 of record BRZY01000005.1, read on the forward strand.
AATCCTACAAGGACAGCACGCTTATAATGCAACTTTTGAGAGACAACCTCACCCTTTGGACTTCTGATGTGCAGGTAAAATGTCTCTATAGAACTCCCCCCCCCCCCCCCCCCCCAACCCAGAACACATTTTTCTGTCCAGCATTTTGATTAATCTCTCTTCCTAATAATACACTTCTATTTGGCTTCCTGCAGGACCAGCTAGATGAACCCTGATATCCCTTATAGGTTGACGGGTGGTAGTCTTCCTCTGAAGGAGGTGGGCTTTGAATGTCATTTCTTTGTGCTGATATTAAGAATCGCCCTAGTTTATAAATGATTGGCAATTTGTGATATAATGTTTGTAAGAACAGAAAGACCAGGGTCGTTTTTTATGTCATATATGATTTGGAAAGGATACTGTATAATGGGATATCCAATTAATTAATTATATCCGGTGCAATCTTCTTTTACCTACGGTGTTTTCTTTGACAATATTATTATGTTTGGTTTTGAGTTGCAAACATACATTTGGGTCTAAAAGTGCATTTGTCCATAAAGAAATCTAGAGTTACTTTGGATTTAAATATACTTTTACGATCTTTTAATGGAAAACCAAACATCCAACCGATTGCTCAACAATTGATCATAGAATTTGTTTTGAGAAATGTTACTTCTCAGTTCCTCAATCACACACTATAACTGGGTCATAGCTTGTAAGTAGCCACCACTGTTTACACTCGAGTACAAGTGGGGTCCTATTCCAAAGCTTTGGTCAGCCGACATTCAAGCATGTGGTCCTCTAAGAACTAGAAGTGTGGTTGTAGCAACATTCTTCTTATGGAACTAACAATATTAAGGATCTGGTTGGATTGGCTTATACAGAGCTTATGAACACAGTTTATGACTGATTCATAAGCTGTTTTGGGTTTATTTTTCATAAGCTACCTAGGATAGCTTATCAAAACAGCTTAGGACTTATATAAAATAAATTTCACTATAATTTTTCTTCGATTATAAAAGTAACTTATATAGCTTATATAGCTTATGCCATAAACAGCATGCTATAAACAGCAGATAAATTTATTATCCAAACAGGGCCTAATTATGACTATGATGACGGATTTATCCTCTGTTGGACATGAGGCTGACATGAATATCAGCTTTATTTACTATGGCATACATTATTTTTGAAAGATTCCAAAAAAGTACGCTTGATGTTGTGGATTGGCTATCTACACCATTTAGCGCAATGTTCAAAGGTCGTCTCTACCAATCATTTTTGTTTCTAATAATGGAAGATATTTTCCTTCTCAAGATAAAAAAGAGTTGATAGATCAGTACTCCTGTTGATTATAGGTGGCAGTTGCGGTGCACAAGCACAAAGTTGGTACACACACAAAACTAGGGCGTTGATCATGTAATCATCTAAGCGCACGTCTAGTTGGAAGCTACACGTGGAACCAAACACAGGCTAAAGCCAACAAGCAGCAGTTCTCTTCCTCTCTTATGCTGATGCTGATCTTTATTCTCTAAGTATTAGCAGTGATTTATTTATCTATTTATTTATTTATTTATTTTTGGTATTGGCAGTAATTTACTAATTTATGTACATCGTTGCCAAAATGCTAAAAAAATTGCCTACTAGATTAGCTACCAGACTTGTACAATAACAATTTTCAGTCCTTCGTGTGTTTGTGTCGAAGAGTTTAAAGGTTTCCCTGCACTATTTAACGGTGTTAATTATTATGTTTTTGAAGTTTATAATTTCAAAACTTTTCAATTAAATCTGTTTAAAACGCCTATAAAAATGTTTGCAGTTGCGTTCTTAAATTGTTTCAAAGTTTTCTGCCCGAGTCCCCACTATAAGGACAACATTATAAACTTCTAAGTTCTAACAGTGGTGCAAAGATGAAGTCTCAAAAAAAAAAAATTTGCAAGCTATAATGACATAACCACAGACTTTTAAAATATAAGGAGGTAGTTGAAAATCTCCAAACAATATATGGACCTCAAAATTAATTTAATCATAATTATTTTTAGGTTGTTTTGTGAGAAAAGGTTTAACAATTTAATAAGTATACACTAACAGTTTAAAAAATATTGTCATAATATAAACAGGTTTTAAAAAATAATATTACAATGCAGCTAGATGTGAAATGTGAAATATAATTTAATGTCTTTGTAAATTTTATTTAATTGTTGGTATACAGTTATTAAATTTAAGTTTTAATCATAGAATTTAATTATTATGCATAGACAGTGTAAAAAAACTTTACACAAACATACAATTATATTTCACCATATAGATTTTTATACATATATTTTAGGAAATAATGGTACAATATAGCATTATAGTGAAATACGATTGGAAGTCTATGTAAAAAAAATTACATTCTCAATACATAGTAATTAAACTCTTAATCATATGTTACCAAAAAAAAAACTCTTAATCATATTAATAACAATGTTTTCTAGAAGAAAAAAATTCGTAAAAGATGGAGGAAAAATATGATTAAATGAATATAGGTGACAGGATATATACAAGTAATGCAGCCACTTTCACAGCAACTTTTACATAGATCCTACTCATGAATTGCTATGCATTGTTTCGTTTTTTTCCCAGTCATGATCGTCATCATAAACTGAATAGAATATACTTTTTTGCCTTGAACATCTTACACTCTTGCGCCAGTTTGATTATGGGCATGTTTGGATTGGCTTACGCAGAGCTTATGAACACAGCTTATGACTGATTCATAAACTGTTTTGGGCTTATTTTTCATAAGCTATCCAGGATAGCTTATCAAAACAGCTTATGGCTTATATAAAATAAATTTCACTATAATTTTTCTTCAATTATAAAAGTAGCTTATACAGCTTATGCCATAAGCAATAGATAAGTTTGTTATCCAAACAGGGCCTATATTCGATGTATTCGACCTAAGGGCTAAGACGTGTCAAATTACTCTAATCTATGGAAAATACAGTCTGAAATTGAAATTCAGACTCGGTTCAATGGATTTTAATAAAGGCAATGCTCTTTGAAAGGCACTGACAACCAATTCATATCCGAAGCAGAATTTTAAGACGATTCATTTGGATGTTCGTTGAAAGGGATTTACTACGAAATTAATTTGTAATGCTATTGACTACCGAGTACGGAGTACCAGCCTACCACATTTCAACGCGTGATAAAACACCATAATATGTAGTTAAGAAATACATCAAATTCTATTACAATAATTTCAAATTCTCATCATAACGAATGAAAAACATACATAACGCCAAAAATTTAAGCAGATCTATTATCCATGTTTTTTTACAAGCTTTGATTGGTACTAGCTTGCTAAAAAAGTATGTCTGCTATCAAAATAATGAAATTATAGAAAAAACAAACAAAAACTTTAGCTGGGAATAACAATTAAAAAAGTATTAATTTATAATTTACGATCAACAGCAAAAAAGATATACAAATTAAGAGGAAATATATAAGTTTAAAACGAATATTTGCAAAAATTTACAATTACACCAATTATTAGTCTAGTTTTCGTCGAAATTAGATATTTCTGTTATATTTATGATTTATCGAAATTAGATTTTTGTTATAGTTCTTATTTTTTTTATGCTGAATTATATAGTTATGATTTATGCTACAACAAAATATAAACAAAATCTCTAACCGTATAGAATTTAAAATTTAGAGCACCCGTGGCCTTATCTTGACCCCAAAAAAAAAAAAAGGCTTATACCTAACTTTTTAAAGGGCGCCACACATGTTAAGCTAAGGCCCAAAGGTCTAACTCGTGCAAAAGGGTTTTGGTAAATACACTCCCAGATTTTACCATACACCCCACTTAAATAGTAAAATTTTAAAATTATCCCTTATTAATATCACATTTTGGGCCATACACCCCACAATTTTGCGTATATTTTGGAAATTGGAGTTTCCGGAATGGAATTTTGTATTCTGAAAACTGGGAATGCAATTTTTTGAATTCTGGATTTGCATAATGCAAATTTGCATTCCGAAAACTCCAGTCAAATTTATATTCCAGAAACTCCAGTTTCCGGAATACAAATTTGTATTCCGGAAACTCCAAATTTGTATTCCAGAAACTCCAGTTTCCTGAATGCAATTTTATATTCCGGAGACTCCAGTTTTCGGAATATAAAATTGCATTCCAGAAACTCCAGTTTCCAGAAATAACGCAAAATTTGAGGGTATTTTTAGAATTTCAGCATTAATGTAGGGTGTATGGATAAAAGTGTGGGGTATATTTACCAATTCCCTAAAATAATTCAAAATTATTGACCAAAAAATAATAATTCAAAATTATTGACCAAAAAAAATAATTCATAATTTCAGACCAAAACAAAAGAATTCATAATTCATCACTTTTTTGCAGATAAATTCTTATAAACTTATATGTTTGTAGAAAAATCAAATAAAAGAATTATTAAAGATTTAAAATATATAACTAATTTCAACTTATATAAAAGAATTATTTAAAGAACTTATAATTAGTATGAGATTCTTTTAATATTTTTTCATAATCATATTTTTAAAAGATTTTAAATATTTAGCTTCTTTCACAGTCACTTTTATTTGGTAGTGTTATGAGTGTGGTTAAACTGAAGCTTAAGGTGCATTTGGAAAAAACTTATCTGGACTTATCTTAAGACATAAATTCTTATACAAATATTTGAAAAAGCTTATAAAAAGAGCTTTTATAATATGTGTAAGCATTTTAAATTTATTTTTATAAATTCACTAGAACGATTTATAATTAAAAATAGCTTATACAGAACATATGTAAAGTTTAAGTTCATAAGCTCTTTTGATTATAGAATCAATATATACATAAACTTTTATATAATAATTACTTATCAAGTAATCTTTTAATTGAGTTATTTATCCAAATACACCTTAAATCTGAAACCCACTCGGAGTATTTACTGTTTTTGGAATACACAGGAATACCGGGGTCGGAAAGTGAATGGAATGCTAATACATAATGTGTAGAAAAATAAAAACAAAAATACTATTTTTTGGTCAAAAAACAAAAATACTTTTGAACCCAAAAGCAGATGGATGGATGGATGACAAAGGAAACACAAAAATCAACCCCCATATTAAAAAAAGGCCGAGTGTGCATAAAACCACAGAGAAAAGGTCCACTAACATAAAATTATATTCAACCCATTACAACCATCAGCAGTGCAGTAATACAAGATCGATCCTCATCCTCTACATAATAATATTCAGACCGCATTGCCTAGTTACATATATAGCAACCCATGTTTATTTAACACACAAAGGCAGAGAAGAACTCTTGAACCCACACCCTCTGGCTATAAACTTGATAGTCACTCCCTTGTGCTCTCTTTTAACCATTCTAAATATTTAAGATTGCCCCCAGTGACGGGTAAGGAAATCACCTCTGGCACACTGGAAAAAGACGAAAGGGAGTAGTAAGATGTATGTGAATGCATTACTGTTTTCCATAGTCATTTCAGCACGGATTTAGTACTAAAGTTCTCGAGTCTTGGCAGATATATCATATATGGTTTAAGTTTTCTTTTCTTCAAGCTTTTTTGGTCCAAACAATGAATGCAACTCAAACTTTACATTTTACAAAGCAAATTTAAATTTCATAGCAAGATTATTTTCTAGATGTATTAGCCTTACTCATATTCGTGATTTGCTTTGACATGCTCTGTCAGTGGTTCCAGAAGGGACTGCCTAGTCTTGATTATAAGAAGTTCCTCAGAATCTGTTTGGATCTGTCATTGTGCAACACAAAGCTGGCAAAGTCAAGCCCTAGCAACACTTTCAAATAAAAAATTTTAAAACAGCTCCACGATAGCCTTAATGCATACTAGAAAAAATGGACTTTTTTTGAACAAAAGTTTCTATTCCTTTCAGTAATATAGGACCAAACAGCAATCTTCATCAACAGGAATATTGTAGGCCATACCTTTCCCTCCCACTGGTATACTGATTCAATACCTGCACAAAACATAAAACACATGGCTTTTAAAAGTCAGACATGGGATGCAAGTACAACCCATATAATCAAACTGGTTAGAAAACAAATTAACTGAACACCATATCAAACTCAATCCATTCCAACCGAGTGACCCGACCAGAACGATGGCACAGGTGCTTGACATGGTCACACATGCCATAAGTGAAACAAATATATAATCTCAAAGTGAACACAGATGTTAAGTAGTGGAATTCATTAAAGTCTCAGTTATCTACATGAGTACATGCAGCTAAACTGCTTAAGCCATGACAAAGGATGCAAAAGGTAATTCTGACTTCTGACCACGCCTAGAGGTAAACTTGTTTATAGTTTACGATTTGGCAATTATATGCTCAGAAATGGTAATTAGAAAAATCACAAAAGATGTTCAATTTGAGCAAACAGTTTCAATTAATAGTTCAATAAAAATTCCAAATAAAAAAAGTTTAAGAAAGCTGACAATGTTTGCCCGACATGTTCATACTATTACAGCTATAGGCAAATGTTAGTAATTAGTATGTAATTAGGCAAATACTGGTACAGCTATAGCATTTCAATCTAATCCAAGATGGAAGTTCACACTGATTGCATGCTTAGTAATCTAATCATGATGCAAAGATAAGCAGAATTGACGTTCATCCTCCTTATGGTATTCACGGGGAATAGGTAAGGACGAGAAATCAAACAAGTTGTTCTCTGGAATCATTTACCGAATCAATTTCCAGGGACAATATCATATAAATAACATGATTTGTAGGAGTTGAAAATATTGATTTGAGTTGAGTTTTCAGTTCGACAAAGGCATAAATTGATTACAATAATCAAATTCTAGAAGTACCAAACTCTTCCTAAATATTAGTAGCTTTAAACCACAGATTTATTTTATTTTTTTAAAAAGGGTTAACCACAGACACAAGCCACAATAAAAGCACATTGGAGTGAATACAACAGACCGGGAGTAGGAAATTCTTACCCGGTACCCGGTTCACACAAGCAGCAAGCTTCTCTTTGACAATGCTTTCAGCCAACTTCTTACCTGCAGAACCAACAACATTCATCAAACCAAAGAAAATTACAATAAAATAAAAATAAGGAACCGGACATAATATTCCTGGGACCTGCTTCTTTGTTGGGAACAGTGACATAGACAACGATGCTTGGGACAGTGGTGTTGTTGGAATTCCCTTCCATTCTGATGGAGTAACTGCGGCTACCGAATTTCGATCTGAAACAAAGGCAATTGAACAAAACAGATAGAAAGAGAGGGAAACGGCGTTAGGAGACGGCGCGGAGAGATAGAGAGTACCGTAAGAAAGATTGAACGCACCCCGTTTTGAGGGCAGAGGAATACAAGGGAGTGTAGAAATTGGAGAGTCCGAAAGTGAGCATGCAAAACGCGCCGACAAGCGGTAAACGACGTCGTAGCGCGGAGGTGGAGACGAAGGATGATGGTCTAGAAGTGGAGGAGCAGAGTGCTGTGGAAGTGGAGGAAGCCATTTTGGTTGAGAACATATTATAAGGTGCTGCGCCTATCCATCAAGCCTCCTTCTGCTCCTTTCCTTGATGCCCTCAACTAAACCTTTTACCTTTGCTTATCTCCGCAAGCTGCGTATCATGCCCTTGCTTGTGACACCTGTAATGTATCGTTGTGGCTCTGTTCCGGTGCTTCCCCATCTACCGAAATTCTTCAAAACTAGTCCAATCAAAATTCATCACCTGTAACCGAGGGCCCGCACGTGGAATTTTCGATTTTCCATTATTATTCAAAAAACAAAATAGAGCATCTCCGATGCTGATTAGAATTTTTAACTTACTTTTCATGAATTTTATAAGGTTTAAATACATTTTTCGTTCATGTAAAATGACCGAGTTTTATTTTTCGTTCCTGTAAAAAAAAATTATTTATGGTCCCTACAAAATAAAAAGTCAGTCCTCGCAAATTTATTTTAGTCCCTGAAATATTCAATTCATGCTAAATTAGTCATTCTAATATGTGGATAATTTTGTTTTTAGTCACTATAATATTATATCGATTTTATTTTACTTTATTTTACAGGGACTAATTTGACCAATATATAAATATTACAGGGACTAATTCAACATGATCTAAATATTTCAGGGACTAAAATAAATTTGCAAAGACTAAAAACAAAACGTTTTATTTTGCAGGGATCATAAATAATTTTTTTTTACAAGAACAAAAAATAAAACCCAATTATTTTACAGGGACAAAAAAGATATTTAAGTCATTTTATAATGTCATGTTAGATTAGTAACTCCAACAAATTTCCATGGGAGAATTCTTAAGAATTTAAAATGAGACTCACAATTGGCTTTACATCTTTATTATTTACTATTGAATCTGCAACAATTTATTTTTTATTCATAAGAACTTGGTTCTTTGTGAAAAAGGGTCGACTTAGTATGGACCACCGTCCATACTCACCACGGTGGTGAATGCCCTTTATAGCCATCGATATAATAATATAAAAAATGAACGGGTGGGATCTGTTACTGCGTACCTAGCATAAAGGTTTTGCATAGATTTTAACGTTATTGCAAAAATGGTCATATAATGTGTTGTATTAATAATACTCCCTTTCCCCTTCCTGGGTTCCTTCTCCCCTACCACCACAACGATAACAGAGAGCAGTTTTTCAGCAAGAATAAAAATGAATAGTTTCCACTCTCCAGAAAACATCAACAAAGTAAAAGAAAACGACTAAAACGCAAAATGCTTCTCAATTTCAAAGGCTCGAACATATTAAAATAAAGGGCACTAACATTTGAAGCAACAATCGTAACATAAACATAAAAAACGCCAAAATTTGAACTTCAAATCCAACACCAGTACGCCATTAAAAAAACTTAGTTTTACAACACACCAACAATAATTTTTCTCAAAATGACAACTTACTAAAAAAACAAATCAATTATTCCAAAAAAAAACAAAAATCAAACTCTATCTACATCAAATTCAACTCATAAAACCAAAAAAGGTAAAAAAAAAAAGACAGGAATTTGAATGTCGTTGTGAATGTCGCCCTCGGGTCTTCACCAATCCAGGATTGTGCTTCATCAAAAAAAAAAACCAATCCAGGATTGCACATCGCCTTAACCTCCGCCTCCAGTAGAGGGTTGCACTCCCTCAGATGCTCGATCTGCCGGTCCAGATCCGCGTGAGCCAGATGGTTGGTCAAAATAGTGGTGGTCAAAATTTGAACTTAGTGAGGGTGAAAGGGGTGTTGAAGAAGCTGGGTGTTCTTTTGAGAGTGGAACAACATTGTTGGGGAAGAAGAAGGGGTATGAGTCTCTCCTTCACCCTCAGTCTCACTCTCAGTAGAAGGTTGGGGTATGAGTCTGCGCAAATCCAGTGGCGGGTGAAGCCGTTGGAGCCCTCGACTACAGAGGCATTTTCGACGGTGAATAACTCGATGGTTGGCCGCGGCTGTTGCTTCCGTTTAGGGTCGGATCTGGATACGAAGGAATGTTCCATTTTGGAACGAAAAAGATGCTCGGGGGGCTGAGTTTGTGGTTTTGGGGGGTTAATGTTAATGCTTCCTTTGCGCAAACACGACGGTGCCGAGAACGACTTCGTGCAGCGGAGCTCCGGGAAGAGGCATGAGGGACGAAGACGGAGAGGCAATGAGGTCGAGGATGGAGAGGCGTTCACAGAGGCGTGAGGGATCGCATCATCAAGTCCAAAAGATTTAAGCATTAAAAGATTTGGGAAAAAAATAATTGGGAACAAAGGTAATTCTCAAAAAAATTGGGGTATTTACTGATTGTACACAATACTTATTCTCACAAATTTTGGGGTGAAATTATAATAACTTGAAAACTGAGAAAACAGGCAATAACAGGTAAAAAAGATAGTTCACCACCGTGGTGAACATGGACAGTGTTCCATACTAAGTCGACCCTGTGAAAAAATCATTCTAACATGTAAAAGCTAACTCAATTTCTTCCCATGATAATTCTTATAAGAAACAGCTCTTCACTTTAATCTCTTCCAAAAACTTGCGTTGAGGTGGCCTAAGAACTTACTTTATTTCTCATGGTATCATATACTGCCTTTTAAGAAATCGTTCTGCCTCTCATTTGTTTTTCACAAGATTATAAATTATGTCATATATTTTTTAATCCCATGGTGATATATAATTCAAAAATAGTTTTACAAATTTACATTCAAAGTTCATCTCAATATTAAATTTGAGTTCTTACTTTAAAAAAAATAATCTCTGTATGTATTATCTTTTTTAAAAAATATGTGTCCTTCGTAACATATATTTTGAATTTCATATTAAATTGATATTTTTCTTTAGCTAATTTTTTAATTAAAATATATTTTTACTTTTCTCAGTCAATATAATAAATAGAAGACTCTCAATATAATGAGATATTTATAAATTGTTATTAAAATGACTTTTATCAATTAAATTAACTTTCATAATTGTTTAATCAAATTTTTCAAGTTTATGTATTGTTATATTCTAGTTTTTTTATCTTCCCTTAAAATGATTTTTGATCAATTAAATAAACCTTTACTTAGTTTTTAATTTCATATCAAATAAACCAGTTTTTATTATTCTTAAAATAAATAAAATCCAAAGTATGGATTTTATATTTTAATTTATCAATGAAATCATTTGTTTTGCTATCACTGAAATCAGTTTTTCTTTTCCTTTTTATTGGTGGTTTTTTAGGGGGGAGGAATTTGGGGATATGAAATTAGTTTTTTTTTGGTCCAACGGTTTTCCTTGAACAGGCTAAGAACGGTGACCTATCTCAAGTGCCGCGCGGTGCTCTTCACCCCCCCCCCCGGGTTTCTTCTTTCACTGTTCCCCTTCCTTGGGGGCTGCTGCGCCGGCGGTCTTCCGCCGCCCGCAGCCCGCCACCCCTGTTTTTTTTCCCTTTTTTGTTTTTCCCATTTTGTGTTCCTTTCATCCCCTTTTGCTTTCGTTTTTGTTTTGTTTTCATTCCCCTTTGTTCCTGGTTTGAAGCTTTTGGGTTCCCTTTCGTTTTTCGTTCCCGGTGTTTGAAGCTTTTCTTATTTTTCTTTTGTTTTTTTTTCTGTTTTGGTTTGTTCCCGTTTTTTTCTTTCGTTTTCTTCTTTCTTAGGGCAGAGACGTCACTCTTGAAGGTCTGTTGGCGCCGCTGCAATCACGGAGTTCCATGGCTTTGGTTGGAGCCGCCGCACTCAGCGGCAGGTTGGCCGTGTTCCTCTCGCGTTGGGGTGTGATGTCGTCTCCTTCATGCGTGGAGACTCTTTGTGGATGCCGCAACCGCCGCCGCCACTTTTCAAAGGGTTGGGTCACTGTCTCTATCTCCAGATCTGCTGGAGCTTGGTGTTGTTGTTGTTGTGTTTGGAGTAGTTGTTATAGTGGTCCGATGTGGCCGTGTTTGAGGTTGTTCGTTGGTTGTTCTGTTTTTAGTTACTGTTTTTTATGTTGTTGCACTCTGTTGTTCGTTTTTACTGTCTCTTTTTGTGTTTTGTGTTGGCTGTTGTGATGTTTGTTTGTTTGATGGGTGCTGAGTTTTGGATCCGTGACATGTGAGCTCGATTGGTTAAGATAGAAGGTTCTGGGTGCCCTAAATGGGTCAAACCCAACCCACTCAAGGATATCCCATATCCTTCATGTCTGCATCCTTTTTTAGTATCCTTTTTTAGTGTGTTAGGTGTAGTTTTTGTGTGTGTTTTTATTTTGGCTGTTTTTTTAGTTTTAGTTGTTTTCCTTGTTTGTAGTATGTTACAGCTTGGTATAGGTTACAGCAGCGTATCTTGGTTAGAATTGTTGTATTTATTGTGACTCTGCATATGCTGTTTTCCTTGCTGTAGATGTCGTATGGCTGAGATTTTCCCTTTATGAAGTTCATATTGACCAAAAAAAATACACACATTGATATTTACACATACATAATAGTACAAAGTCTAAAATAACCTCATCGTTTCGTTATCGTGCGGAACTATTAATTCTGCACTGATGCAGAACTAATAGTTCTGCACGTGTTATTTATATGTGTGTGCTACAAATAACACGTACGGAACTATTAATTCTACATCAGTACAGAACTAATAGTTTCACATGTGTTATTTGTATGTGTGTGCTACAAATAACACTTGCGAAACTATTAGTTCCACGGTTCCACACACATATATCAAAATACACACTTCCACACACACACCCAACCCCGAGAGTCACCCCTCATTTGTCACGAAGTCGCAATCGTAGTCCCTCACCAAGCTGCATATTTTTGGGTCTGTCCCCTCCATTAGAGCTATATATTCAAAACAATATTTGGTTTCAAAGTGCAGATCTGGTTTTCTTTTTTTCTTTTTTTTTTGGTTTGGTTGCCATCAAGTTTTACATTTGTGCTTGAAAAAAAAAGGTAAGATTTTATTTATTTGTTCTCCCAAAAGAACAGAGGAGGAAGTTGTTGAGTGTTTCAAATCCACTTTTTGATTTTTACAGTGATTGTGGCTTCCATGGCAACAGGGGAGAAGGTGGGTGGGAAGAAAGAGTCCTTATGCTTTAGAACGCCACTGTGAACGAAGGAAGAGTCCTTGTGCTTGCGAACTGGGGGAGAGGAAGAAGATTGCTGCGGTGTTGAGGGAGAAGAAGATGAATGCGGAAGAAGATGCTCGAGGTTGCGCGAAACTGTCTCTGTGTTCTTGCAGCGGAATTGTTGCAGAACGAAGAAGAAGTGTGAGGGAGAGAAAGGGATTTAGGGTTTTTAAATTATTATTTTTTTGGGTATTTTGATCTTTTCCAGATTTAATGTATGTACAGTTAGAAGTGATAGTATGTGCAGACAGCAGCTCCCTTTTCTTTTTTTTTGGTCTGAATATGAAGATGTATTGAAACAGGCCTAGCCCAGAAACATTACAACAGGGGCCCAGATTTAAAATCTGGCCAAACCACCAGTAAAGCAATAGCAACACGTGAAGAAATAAAGCTACGCACTGGTAAAACTATCACTAGTCTGACATAGGGAAAGACAACAGTCTTAAAGAACACCATTAACCACTCAAAACAAACCAATAAGTACAGCTCAACTACTCAGCAGTCATTAAAAAAAACAACCACCCAAAAGTCACGCCAATCAAAACAAGTACAACACAAGCAGCCAAACAACATCTCATCTGAGAATACTCTCTTCCTCTACCACCGAGAACAAGATGATCCGAGTGAAAGAAAAAGAAAGCTACCCAACAATTTAGATGAATCAGACCAACAAGTATGCAAGAACCTCCAGCAAATGGTGTCTTCGAAGACTAAAGCTGCTCTCATCAGAACTAAAGAGGGCATCCCCTCCCAATAAGAAAAGCCACACAAAAATCAACCCACGAAATTCCCAATTCCAGGATCAAAAGGAAAGAGATCAACATTCAGAGTTGGGTCATTTACTCCTTCAGCAGTATTGTGGTTAGTCTGATCTCCTTCATAAAAGTGACCTTCTGTTTGCCTCACTGTGTTCATAAACCTTTGTCTTCTCACATTTTCCATATCTTTGTTGAGCAGAGACTTGAGGGATTCAGGGGGGTTACTGGTCCAGCCAACTGGAAGGGAACTTCTGCTCCCCATTAAGGCAATATGGTGTGCAACTGCATTACCTTCACGAGGCGTCCAGGTAAGACTAACAAATGGATTTTCATTTTTACAGTCTATTAAATCACTGATAATACCTGTAATTTCACCCAATTGTATTTCACCCCTATAGGCTCGTACCAGATCCAGGCAGTCAGTCTCAATAATGACCCGGCTAGAGATACAATTCGTGGCTATGGACATGGCTTCCCGAACCGCAAGGGCTTCTGCTACCAGTGGAGATCTAGCTGGATATCGCCTAGTAAGTCCATCTAACACCCTTCCTTGGTCATCCCTAAAAATAATACCAGCCTGGGCTATACATTTTTCTCTACTAAAATTTGCATCTGTATTAACTTTGAGAACTCCTCTCAAAGGAGGTCTCCAAACTTTTGCTGTTTGCTGATTCTGGCCCTGAGAGCTATTTGGGATAGTTCTTTGAGTCCAATGGTTGAAGTAGTCATTGATCAAGAGATTAGCTCTAGTCAGGGTTGCCCATGGATTTGGGCTACCCCCTTCATAAATAATTTGGCACCTCTCTTTCCAAATCGACCAAAGGGCACAACTAATAGAGATAGCAGCAAAATTACTAAAGCCACCCAACCCATTAAATTTCTGAAAAATACCATCCAGCCACGAATAGATTGTTGAATATCCTTCTCGTCTAGGAATAGTTTGAATCTGCAGTCCCAACCACACCATTCTAGTCCAGTCACAAAATAACAGAGCATGGTCCACAGTTTCAACTTCAGTTTGGCAGAATGGACAAATATCAGAGATGTTAATTTTCCTTTTCCTTAGATTTTCAACCACAGGTAGACAATTATGAACCAATTTCCAGAGGAATACCTTCAATTTTTGAGGGATAGGAATACTCCAAATTTGTTTCCAAATACCATTAGGGATACTCTGTGAGGTGGAAGCCCCACAAACTGATTCCTGGTTTTGCTTCTGAATAATATAGTAACAAGATTTTACAGAGAGATCCCCAGATTTAGAATGTGGCCACCATAACCTGTCCTCCCCTCTCCAGGCAATAGGAGTCTGTAGGATTTGAATAGCAATATCAGAGGGAAAGTTTTCTCTAATTTTCCTGATATTCCAGCATCTATTAGCAGGTTCCATGATCTCACAGACTTTACACAAAGACAAAGGAAACTGTACCTCAATTTTTTCCCCCGATGCCAGCCACAAATCCCCTAAAATATTAATATTTTCTCCACTCCCCACTGACCATCTAGCTGATTTCTGAATTTCATCCCTCCCATGCAAGAGACTAGACCAAACCCAAGACTCATTTCTTTTTCTTTTTGCTCTAAAGAAGTCTTCATTTGGGAAGTATAAAGCCTTTAAAATTTTTACCCATGGAGCATCTGGATTATTCATCACTCTCCAAGCCTGTTTGGCTAGCAGAGCTGAATTCATCTCTGAGAAGTTTTTGAAACCCAAGCCACCTTCAGATTTGTTCTTTGTTAACCATTTCCAGCTCTTCCAATGGATTCCTTTATTCTTGCCATTCTTTCTCCACCAAAATCTGGCTATAGACGCACACATTTTTTGACACAGATTTTTTGGAAACCGAAGGATTGCCATAGCATAGGCTGGAATAGCCTGAAGAACTGCTTTGATTAATACTTCCTTACCGGCTTGATTCAACAAGTTTTCTTTCCAGCCTTCAATTTTATTCTCAATCTTTTCTCTTATCCAACTTAATGTTGATGTCTTTGATCTGCTCCATTCCGCTGGGAGTCCTAAGTATTTCCCCGGATTCTCCCAAACTTGCATCTTTAGGATTCTAGCTAGTTTGTGTTTGAATCTGTGTTCCATGAATTTCCCTCCAATGACCCCAGACTTTGCCAAATTAATGCGTTGACCAGAGGCTTTTGAATAAGCATTAAGAATCTCCATCAGTTGGTACATATTTTCTTCAGTAGCCCTTCCAAAAAGGATAGCATCATCTGCAAAAAATAAATGTGTTAGTATAGGGGCCCCCCTGGCCAACTGAACTCCCTGGAACCTCCTTTCCTCCTCAGCTTTATTGATTTTGTGGGATAGGCAATCTGCTGCAAGAATGAAAAGATAGGGGGATAAAGGGTCCCCTTGTCTTAACCCCCTTTGAGGAAACAACTTAGCACTCCTGAACCCATTTATTTTGTAATTGTAAGTCACCGAGGTAATCAATTTCATCACCAAATCCACCCACTCATCCTGGAAACCATAAGCTTTTAACATCCTTCTAATAAAAGACCACTCCATACGATCATACGCTTTACTCATGTCCAACTTAATGGCTATGTTATCTTTCCCCCTTCTATCTTTTCGCTTAAGGGAATGAAAGACTTCATGTGCAATAGTTAAGTTGTCCTGTATAATTCTCCCCCCAACAAAAGCACTTTGATTAGGGGTAATCAAGGAGTCCATATGTTCCTTTAGCCTGGCTACCATAATTTTGGAGATCACCTTGTAAACAAAATTGCAGCAGCTGATGGGCCTGAGGTGGTTAAGAGATTCAGGTAGAGGAACTTTAGGTACAAGGGCCACCAAAGTCTCGTTTATGCTTCCAGGAATGTCACCTCCTTGAAAAAAATCCTTAATTGCTCTAGTGATATCATGACCAACATTCTCCCAATTTCTTTGATAGAATAATCCATTCAGACCATCCGGTCCAGGAGCCTTCAAAGCCCCTAAACTAAAAGCTGCAGATTTTATCTCTGAATCAGTGACAGGGGCCATCAAAGAACCGTTGATTCGGTCAGAAACCAAACAAGGAATAATTTGAAAATAGCTATCTTCTAAAATCGGATTATCAGATTTATAAACTTCAGAAAAATGTTCAAGAACAGCAGCAAAAATTTCCTCCTTGCCCTCCACCCATTCATCTCTAATATTTTTAACTCGCTGAATTCTATTCCTCGCCCTTCTTTGAATAGTCGTGGCGTGAAAGAATTTTGAGTTTCTATCCCCCCCATTCAGCCATTTTAATCTGGCCCTCTGACCCCAGTAGGCTTCCTCTTGTTTCCAAAGGTCACCTATTTTTCCCTGCAGCTCCTTAACCTCTCGCCAATTAATATTAGCACCCTGCTGATTCAGAATAGCGTTCAGCTTCAATTTTAATCTAGCAATTTCATCCTCTGCGTTATGAAAAATTCTTCTCTGCCAAGACAGTAAGGAATTACGACAATGATTTGTTCTAACAGCAATATTATCCCAAGGGTCCTCTTTTTCCTCCTCGCCTTGCCACCCTTGTTTCACAACCAAAACACACTCTTCATGATCCGCCCAAAAAGATTCAAAATTAAAGGATCTTCCACTTTTAGTTCTAGGAACTAACTGACACACAATGGGAGAGTGGTCTGAGGAGATAGCAGGGAGAGCTAAACACATAGCATGAGGGAAAAGTTGTCTCCAAGGCCAGCTAGCAAGACATCTATCTAGCTTTTCCCGAATAACAACTCCATTCCGAGGGTTACTAGACCAAGTAAAACTGCAGCCTTTTAAATCAAGATCCATTAGTCCAGCTACATTAAGAAAATCTTTAAAGAGATTAGCCCTTCCCTGGTGGTAAGGTCTAATCCCTTCTTTTTCTGATTGAGATAGCAACTCATTGAAATCTCCCACACAAAACCATGGCATTGTTTTGTCAACATGGCAGGCCAAAAGTCTACTCCATAAACCCCTTCTTTGAGAAAAAATAGGATTGCCATACACAAAGGAACAATCAAAAAGCACCCCAGTACTAACAATGAGGATTGCTGTATGAATAATGTTCTGAGATGAACTGAAAATTTGAACCTGAATATCATCATTCCATAATAAGCCAAGACCGCCCGATCTACCACAAGCTTCCACACAAAACATTTGATGAAATTTGAGTCTTCTTCTAGCGTTTTCCATTCTTCCCGCCGGAGCTCTGGTCTCCATAAGAAAAATAATAGACGGCATGTGAGCCTTACAAAGTTGTTGTAACTCCCGTATTGTCGAGGCTGCCGCCAAACCTCGGCAATTCCAGCTCAGTTGTATCATGGTTGAGTAGGGGGCATGGCTTGACCCGCCTCCTCAGTCTGCAGTTTTTGGTAACTAATATCAGTTTCCATATCCTCCCGTTCATTTGTCCAGCACAGTCTGGCCCTTTTAGTACTACTGCCATTAGCACTCTCCTCCTCTTGTTCCACTGTGCCCTCTTCTTGTCTCTGTCTTTTTAAGCTCAGGGTGTTC
The DNA here is from genome assembly GCA_030159175.1 of Glycyrrhiza uralensis. NCBI lineage: Eukaryota > Viridiplantae > Streptophyta > Magnoliopsida > Fabales > Fabaceae > Glycyrrhiza > Glycyrrhiza uralensis. Next base: position 48,984,369 of record BRZY01000005.1, read on the forward strand.
ACTATACTCACCACTAAGGACTGTTCTTCCTCTGCTCCCAAAATATGGTGAGAAACCCGTGAATCATTTTCATCATCAGAAGGAAAATCCACTTTGTAACACTGTTCTTTTTTTTCCAAAGTATCCCCTTGGCCCATAGCTATATTCCCACTTTCAGACTGCCCCAACTTTTCACACTGCCTTCTACATTTTTCCACCTCTTCCTGGGTCAGACTAATGGATCTGTATTCTATTGGGTTCCAAAGCTTATCAGGCCCAAAACATTGCACCCATTCATTTCGCTGGATCTCTTCTTGGGCCATATCCTCCTTTTGGGCCGTTGTTTTCCTATCCTCCCAATAGGCTCTGATTTCCTCTGTCAAGGCCTGCATATCAATTTGTAATTTTCCATAAGCTATAGCATTATCTATTTGTTCCTGGGCCCACCACACAGGTTTCCTACCCTCCTTTTCCTTGTCCCGCGTATCTATAATGCCAGAACTTTGAAGGGGGTGTAGGTAATGATCAGAAGAAAAAATCATGTGGGCCCCTACCCCATAAAGATCACCCTCTACATTAGCAGTGTCTTCAATCTTATTCTTTCCTTTTTGTTTTTCTCGTTCTGCCCTTTCATCTAACATCAAGTCAGTTGGTTCCACCGCCTCAGCATAGCACATCTTCCGTGGAATTTGAGGAGGATTTAGGGAGACATCCTCGTGGCCTGTCAGAATTGGGGATGTTCTGAACCCTGAACACGAAAGATCTGGGTAGGGGTGAGCACGGGCCGGTTTGGATCGGATTTGCCTAAATCCGTTATCCAAACCGATCAAATGAGTACGGGTTGGGTTGGATCGGATTTATGCGATTTTTTTAGTCAAATCCGAACCGAACCAACCCGATTAAGAACGGATTGGTTCGGTTCGGGTCAATCGGGTTTAATATATTTAAAAAAAAAACAGAAAGCAGAAAAGAAAGAAGGAAAAAAGGGGGGGAAAAGTCCTAAACAGATTTGAGCCGAACAAAAAACTAACAAAAATACAAAACAGGCTTGAGCCCAACAAAAACAACAAAATAAACTTAGCCTAAGATCTTGACAAAAACGGGGCAAAAGGGTCTGAAACCCTAACCTAAACTAACATACACGCACTAACAACAGAAGAGGGGGGGTGAGGGGAGCGCCGCCAGGAGAGTGAGGGAAGAGAGATCCATGCGCGGTGGCCGTCCAAGAGCGCACGGTTGCTATCAAGCTCGCAATGGCTGTCGAGAACGCGGTTGCTGTCGAACTCGCGGTGGTTGTTGAGGAACGCGCGGTTGCTGTCGATGCTCGCGGTGGAGATGTTGGAAGGTTGCTTCTGGTGCGGCGGCGACTTCCTGCATAGACGAAGGGGAAGACGCAATGCACGAGGGAGAACAGTGAAGCAAGCCTTCAAGCCTTCGACGAGATGACGACCAACGGCGCGGTGGAGCTGCTGTTGATTGGGTGGTTTGTGGCGGAGGAAGATGAAGGGAGAAGGGGTCCGCTGTGCTGCTGCCTGAAGTTCAGTAGATCGAATTTGAAACTCTCACTCTCACTCAGCAGCATAAGTAATAAGGCTAGGGTTAGGAAAAAAAATAATAATATTTTATTAACGTATGCCACGTCACCGGTTCGGATTCACGGGTTCACGGGTTCAGAAAGTGAAATCCGTGAACCGAACCAAACCAGAGCGGGTTCTATCGGATCGGTTCGGGTTGGACCCGATAATCACCAAAAAACCAGAAAAACAGGATTGGTTCGGTTTGGGCCGGTTTGGGTTCGCGGGTGACCTGGACCCGTGCTCACCCCTAGATCTGGGACTTGTTGTAGCCGAAAGTTTGTAGGAATAGGACTAGGATACTCTGGAGTTTTGCCTCGCTGTAACCTCCCTGGATGAAATTGATCTGCACTGCCAATAGAAACTTCAGAGTTGTCCTGGTTGGGAAAAGTCTCTTTTTCTTGGAAACTACACCCTACCCCCTTTGTACTCATTTTTCCTTGGACTGTTTGTTTTCCTGACATTGGTTGCTTCACAGACCTGCTAGTCACTTCCTCCGTATCTTCCTTCTCTTGTACTTCCTCCATTGTTTTCCTAAACCAAGCTTCCTGGTTATGGAGGTCAGCTGCACTTGAGTTCCTTCCTTCTTTTTCTGGCCGTTGATGATTCTGTTTCCATTTCCATTTTTCACTCATAATAGTTAATAGCGGTTTAGCAGGGGGAGCTCCTACATACGCCCCAAACCTGGGTAAATTTTTGTTAATGACAGCCATGATTTTGTCCTTGTTGCAATCCTTCTGCTCATGCCCAATGATTCCACACTTAAAACAAAGGCTTTGTAATTTTTCATATCGAAAGGCCACCCAAGCATTAGGTAAATCTTTCCTAGGAATCCAACACCCAGTTAATAACGGTTTAGTAACATTAACCTTTACCCAACCCCTAATGAAACTTCTCAGCAAACACCCCTCTACCATAGGATCTTCAATTTCCATAACTTCTCCAATCTGGTGTAAAATCTTTGAGGCATTTGTAGTTGTCAACGATCCAAACGGAAGACCATGAATCTGGACCCAGAAAGGGACCCAGTCAAAGTTTATTTCGAAAATGGCTGCCTCTGGTATCCATCTCTGTAGGTTTAGAAGGTAGTTCATCACATACCAGGGGCCCTTTTTAATTACCTCAACCGTATCTTGCTTTTCCGCGAATAAAAACATGAAGATGTTGGGGCCTAGATCTGTTATTTCCAGTCCCACTGGTTCCCCCCAAGCTTTAGCCACAATATGCTTTACAGCTCCTCTGTTCAACACCTTTGGGGAGGCAAACTTCCCCACTAACGTCCTCCTAGCAAGCTCCATCTTTTGATCATTGTCGTCGTCCAAAGCAACCGTGGCTTCCACATAATCATTAACCCCTGTATTTACCATAGAATTATCCATGGCTATCCTTCTACCCTGCTTCTGTGATACTCCAAAACTCTCAGACAGTGTTTCCCCACCCCTCACTAGAGACTAAAAAAGAGCCTCTTCTCTCCACCTACTAACTGTTTCCCACCCCTAACCTAGGAACAAAACCCGTTCCTCACTCACTCCACTTACACTAAAGAATCCTGAAAGCACTAAAGCAACTTCGTACACACAGTCACTGAAGAAACCAAAACTCACTAACTCAACACTCTTCTCTGAAGAAGAAGATACCTCCGACAAACGAGAGAGAAGTACTCTAGCGTATATTCTAGAGAGAACTCAAAATACACTAATGGTCCCTTAGCAGCTCCCTTTTCTTAATCATAGACTGAGACAAAGAAACTATGGGCTACACCGGAGGGCATACAACCACATAAGTCCATAGGCCCGTTCAGCCCATGCATGTAACGGATGGACTCTTTGGCAAGAGAAGCAGGGAACAATCGTTTTTTTCCCCGGTGCGCAATGATATTCGCACGTCTTAGTTTTGAATAAAAATATAAAATTTGGACAAATGAAAGCCACATTTTTTATTGAATTGAATTGATTTTCTGATTCAATTTTTAAAAATCAATCCAATACGATCCAGACCGAATTTACACACACATGAAGTAATCACATCACTCATACCTAAATAGGTATATATTTATGTAATTATCATGGCATTTTTTTTTATGATTTTACTATCTAATGTACAAAACATGACTTAATGTCCTCCTTTTCTTTTTGTTGACTTAAAGTATCCTTTCACCGGGTAAGTAAGAAATTATTCTCTCAAGGTGCCGTTGAGTGTCAAATTGGTGGAGAGCACTTCTCTATACATGTAGATCTAAGAATTTAAGAATCAAATCCATACCTAAGAAACTCAAGCTTCTTTCATTTTGGAGTAGCCGTGCAGCATGTGTCCTCATTTATTATATAATTGTTGTTTTATATTAAAAAATCTAAATAAAAATGTGCAAAGTAAATAAAATATAGTAGGATATTATTAACAAAACCACAAAATAAAACACAACAAAAGCAATCAAGTAATCTGTTATCTAGAAATAGTAATTGCGATACTGTGTAATTAAATTCTCTTTTGGTTTGAAATAAACTATATTTAATACTTAAAAATTATTTTTTTTGCAATAAACTTTAAATTATTGTGTACATTCCATTATTAAATGTCTCGTACAAATGAAACAAACTAAAAATTGATTTAATTCAAACACCTTTAGATCAATTGATCAGATCAAATCAGATTTAAATTTAACATCAAATTAGATCATCAAATAAAAAAAAATTTAAAATCTGATGTTGTTCCCGTTAAGTACTTAGGGTCTGTTTGGATTGGCTTATGTAGAGCTTATGAACACAGCTTATGATTGATTCATAAGCTGTTTTGGGCTTATTTTTCATAAGCTACCCAGGATAGCTTATCAAAACAGTTTATGACTTATATAAAATAAATTTCACTATAATTTTTCTTCGATTATAAAAGTAGCCTATAGAGCTTATGCCATAAGCAGTAGATAAGCTTGTTATCCAAACAGGGCCTTATTCAATCCCACTTACAAACATATACAGTAGGTGTCATTGGAAAAATTAATGTTTCTTCTGTGCATCAGTACTTATTAATTGTGCACTTGCGTCCAAGTTACAACCAGTGCACAATCATTTAACACAGAGCCTTAATTCAGTTTACTTCAGTCTTACATGATAGGTTGGGTAGTGCCATATGGAGTATATGAATTGCAATACTCGCATCAAGTCCAGCCATTGATCATTAATTAATGGACAGTGTATCCGTTTGCCAACTTTTTTTTTTTATGGTCTTTCTAGTTCCCGTGGCCGTTTGAGACCGACAGTCAAATAATTGTGCTTGGAGATCATGCTGTATTAATAGTGTATACACATAGGTAAAGATTCGATTGTTAGAGATTCTGCACGAAGCCAATTACACCACAAATTGGCGCCAAAAATGCCCTATAACTAAACTATCGGATCTCGTCGTAAATTCATTTATTCTTGTGATACTCATTCCGTCTCATTTTATTTAGATTATCCATCAATCGACCCAATTCAATGTAAATTGTGGGCGCGTGGTAACCAAATTGAATAACCGTAAAACCCTTGTCTGTCAAATTACCCACACCCATTGGAGGGGGAAAAAATACACCTCTAGGCAAGATGCATATAAAACAACATTTCCAGCAATTTTTTCGACAAAATTAATTAACTATTAATAGTAATTACAAACTAGTCAGATTAAAGCTGGCGGCTAAAGAATAAATAAAAATGGCGAGAGACAAGGCACCTAGAGAGCCATTGTCACATTCAGCTAGAAGGCAAGTAGCGTGCGCACAATATAACAACTACTCCATCCGTTTCAAAATTATAGCTCTTTTAGTTTTTTATTTTTGTTTCAAAACTATTGTAATTTTACAATTCTAAAATATCATTAATTATTTTCTTCCACCCATATCCTTATTTAATAACTATTAGTGGGAATAGTTGACATTAATAATATAAAGATTTGTAGATAATTTGTCATAAATACTCTTCCATTAAATAAGGATATTTTAGTCTATCTATAATTATATTGTATTTTCATTAAATATTTCTTAATCTGTGTGCATTAACCTTAAAAAGCTATAATTTTGAAACGGAGAGAGTACTGATAACCTTTAATTGGCTGCTGTGTGGCAGAGGATCTTCACGCTCGGTTGCCAATGCCACATGACATTATATTTTGTTTAACATTTTTATACTTAATTTATTTTTTTCATTGGTAGTATTCTTATTCTTATATATAAACCACTCAAGTTTTGGTGAGATAGTACGAGTCTCTCACAGTTTAACTAGAGATATTGGGTTCGAATCTAAGTCATGAGAATACAACAGTCTTAAATCTTGTGTGGTAATTTGCGGCCTATAAAATCCTATCCGACTCTAAGATATTAGTCTTCGCACGTACACAGAGAATAACCTAGTTTAGGGAAAGAAAAAAAAAGGCATTCTTGTATAAAAGTATTCGCCCATCCACAGTCCACACAGCGAGGGTGAGGATCCATTTGATTTGACTAATGTAAAAACAAAGTACTAGAGATTAGTACTAGTACTAATTTAATTAGCAACAAGGGCAGGGGACAAGAAAAATTGGATCTCCAAAGTGTGAACCAAACCCACCCTAACTGGCATTTTCTCACCCCTTTTCCTCAGGCATATAGGGCCACGTATGTCGCCAATAACCAAATGCCTTTCCTTGTATTCATTTTCTTGAGGATTTCGATGAAGACAGTGCTTAAGCCAAGACAAACGACTTTGCCAGTTCGATTAGTCTTTAGTCTTCCTCACTAAACTGTTCCCTGTGATTATTTTATTAAGAATTTTGTTTTTGTTTTTTAAAGTGGTAAGGATTTTGATTTTTTTTTAAAGTGGGGGTTTTTTTTTTTGGTTTCTCATGTATCATCCGTGCGCAACTGCGAAGAGAATCTCTGGAGTGCATTTAAGGGTTGTTTTTCCTAAATTGTGCATTTCTATACACACAAGTCAGGAATTGAACCTCCGACCACATGTTTAAGAGACCCGAGTCACTTACCACTCCGATCACACCAGTTTGGTTTTAAAAGTGAGGATCTAAATCTAATGCGGGTTTAAGTTTAACCCTTTAATTTTTTTAAAAAATTTTACAGAAAGAAATACTTAGACTTTAAAATGATTGTCGCATTAATATTTGATATTATTTTTAAATACTTTGAGATACTTTTTTTTCAATTATTTTTTAAAAACTTTAGGCAAATATTACTAATGAAATATCATTATTATTATATAAGTCAATGCATGTATCTACAATAACTAGAAAACATTGTTGAATAACTTACGAAAAATGCAGTGTACTCTTTAATCAAATTACAGACCAAACTTATTGACTTGTTTCTAGCCTGGAGATTGTATCACACGGCTCTCAATTGTTGGCGCGTTCCCTCTGTTTCGATGCTGATAGGCGCTCAATATAGTTTTGCTAGTTGAAGTTGATTTTCATTGCGGCAAGTCCAGAAGAGGATGTGTCTAGATCCACCGCAACCAATGTCATGTCCAATATTACTTATTCCCCTAATTTAATACAAGATGCCAATGAGGAAGAAGCAGAATTTGGTTAACTTGAACCAGGTGTAAACTAGGACACGATTGGGAAATACATCTTAATTATATGAATTTTATAATTTTTAAAAGAACTTAATTACTATATATTGACTGTGGAATTTTTTTTACAATAGATATTAAAGTAGATATTTTAGAATATAATGTTACGAGATAGCACATTAATGAGATATAATTTTTTTAACCACATTAATGAGATATAATTGAATTTCCTTGTAGAATATTTTTATTTTATATTATCGGATTTACATATTAATCTCATCTGATGTTGTATAATACTACTATCTCTTATTGGTATACGTGGACCCTCACTTTGATCCAATTGATTGAATTGATCAGCTTGCAGTGAATTGCAATTCCCTTATGTCGGTTGAGTTAAATGTTAAATTTAATAAGATATTCTTCATGTGCGACTAAATTCAATAATAAATTGGCAAGAAAGTAGTAATTAATGATAATCAACTTGGTAAAAACTACTCCCTCCGGTATAAATCTTTGATAGTTTTAGTTTTTTATTTTTGTCCCAAAACTTTGATTATTTTAGATTTCAAGAGATAATTTATCACATTTTTCCAACTATACCCTTAATATAATTAATAAGTTTTGAGTGGAGAAATAATTAGGATAATTGAGAATGATGAATAATAAATAGGGTCATTTTAGTCTAAAATTTGTTCAATTAATTATTTCTTAATCTATGTGCCAAAACCTTAAACAATCAAAAATTTGAACCGGAAGTAGTAATAAAAAACTACAAAAACGGGTTCAATTCAATAAATTGGTAAGAAAGTACACGATAAAAAAAAGTATACTGTAATTAATGAATTTTTTTTAAAATAAACACAATGTAATCTTTTTTAATGGATAAACACATTGTAATGGAGTACTTTCGTTTTTAATTAAGAATATCTAATCGACTCACAACTAAAACGACACGACTGCTTTGGGAAGAATCAAGATGCACAAGTGAACCGTGATTGGGAGACCCGGCCGTGGGCCCATTCTTTGTCCACGTGGGAACTTATTTTTCTAAGTATTTAATTTAAAACAAAACCATGTGTTACCAGAGGCAGATATTATAATAATAATTTTTAATTAATTGCACATTAATTTATATTGCCATCGGTGCGGTTTTTTAAACATTTTATTAATCAAGAATCAAGATTTGGGTTTCTCATGGAGACACAGAAGATACGGCGGATGTTCTGGACGCTTGTGACTGAGGACGAGGCATTAGGCCGCGCCATTACGCGGCGTTGGATTGGTTGCATTATTGCATATGATCATATGCCTACATATAAGTATAACCCAATTGATCTAACTATCTATATTTTTTTATAGATATTTTTGGGTACTACTGATCAGCAAAATTAATCCAATTCTTATGTATTCCCTTTCTGTATATATGCATTTCTGTTTCTCACATTAGAATAAGGGGATGAAACGGTGGTTTTGGTAACTATAGTTTAAAGAGGTACTGAATCTCAAGGACCTGTATGAATGGCTGGAAATCATTTGTTTAAAAGAGACAAATTCGATCTGTCTCCCCTAGTTGACATGTTTTTTTTCCCACATTCCGGAATTTATAATTGATGGGGAAATAAATTCAGTGCAATCTGCATCAAATATTTTAAACAAATTAAAGGAACTAAACCAGAGTGGTCTTAATTCTTAGTGGTACTGAATAAGAAATGTATAAAAACAATATTCGTATTTACCTATATATCTTATAGTACTACGTACATTTCTTTAAATAAGGTAATTCATGCAATAAATACATTTGCAAGAACAAAGATTGAAATTAAAATCACGATTAAATTGTATGGTATTTACCCATGACTGTGTCTTGGCTAGGAAAGAAGAGTAATTAAACTCCAAAAAGGTGTCCTATTACAAGGAATATATATTGATATAACTTCTTAAAATAAGCTTGACGGGAAACGTTAGAAATTGTCCTTTGTCTTGTTTAAATCTATCATTTATTTTGTGACACTAGCTTGGATCCAATGTCACATAAATATTGCATACACACACAACCCAAGCTTGGATACAAAGTTTTCTTTTCAAATTTGACAGTTTATTGATACGCATGTGATGGTGAAACGTGACCACGCAAGTAGCAAAGCCAAAAACGTAATAAAACGATACCCTTTGACACAACATGTATATCTTTACACATGATTGATATATGCTGTGCAGCGATGCAGGGCACAACAAAAACACAAGCATAAAATTATGTCCATCGAGGTGGCCACATAGAGAAAGTATTTATGTGTAGGGAGAACTCTAATGATCTGAATTAATGGTTTACTTATATTAGCAAATGTATATCAAAATTGAAAAACAATGTCATATGCCACAAACATTTGACTCGACCTCGGGCATGTAGCAGAAGGTAGCGGAAACCAAGAGAAAGTAAGGTAATTAACGGAAGGGATGAGTTAAAAAAATGGTGGGTGGGAGTGGGAGTGGGAGTGGGAGTGGGAGGGGAGTGAAATGTGAATGACACCCTGTTAAGCTCGGATCTCAAACAGTTAAGAAGACTCTCTTTTGAGCCATAGGGAATTAAAAGTCTTAGGAAGAGGGCATCATCTTATTATTTATCCTAGCTCACTCGTGACACTCTATGATTTGCTTAAAAATTAAAATTAAAATAAACAACAAAAAAAGGGGTGGGATTGTGGGAATATAGACTTCGAAATTTGCACGAAAACTGACATGAACCAGGTGGGATAAGTGTATGTGTTTTGCTAGTGCCACGACCATATGAGATTTAAAAATGCAAAAGCAGAAAAAGTTGAATTTCGGATGGTAGATATGAAAAAGGGAGAATTTCAAAGATTAGATATTGGAAAAAAGGGTTAGGAATTTGTGTCCTAAAGTCTCTTTTTAAAAAACCATATGTTGAAGCACGTCTCTTGCTTGCTTATTGAATCCAAGAAATTCCAGCATCCTAAGTGAAACTGAAATTGAGCTTCCTATATGGTTTTGTGGTCCAATTCAAATGCCAATTTTTCACCACTGATTATTTCGTTCTTTATTGGTCATCCAATATGATTATTATCCACGGTCAAAACGGCTATAAAACAGGAACAGGGGATCTTAAGTAAGTTTATTTTGCAAGGCTTACACTAAAGGATGGATCTCGAGTTTCTATTGGTCGAAGTTTTCCACATTGTCACCATGTGTTTTAATTGACCGTAAAAGATTGACCAGCGATCATGATTCACGACAAGAATCTAGTAATAAGAGTCAAAATTGCTAAAGAAGTTATAATACCAGTTAATTAAATTGTTCTGATGATATTGGTATTTTTTTTTTTACAAAAGTATTTAGGGAATAATTATGCAAAGCCCAAAGAAAAGTACAAATAAATTACTAGTATTTGTTTGGCAGATGAAAGTACGTTCTTAAAGGATCAGTATTGTAAAACCCACTATAAATACTTTGTGAATACTGATTAGATCAGTAAAATCTATACTTAATCAAGATTAGCCATTTAGCCTTACCACATCCAAAAGAAATAGATAAACACTGCATGATCCTTGTTATTAATTGGCTTGATTTAACAACAAAAATTTTAAAGAGCGATTTAAACAAATGCTATTTTTATAATTGAGTTTTTAAATTTTAATGAGGATCAATTCAAATTAAACTCAAATTTTGGAACAATTTTAAATCTCACATAGTAAAGTTTTGTTATTCTAATAGATTCTATTTGACTTGATCAATAGATTAGTCATCGCACAAGCACAAAAATACTCTAATTTAGACACACACAAAACTCAGATTTTTTAAGGAAAATTATAATGATTTGAGCTAGGTCTCATTCAAGATTAACTTGCTAAGAATTTGAGTATATATATTTTCTTGACTTGATCTCCTGTAAATTTGAAAGTTTCTTCAAACTTATGAGTCAATATTAAACCTTGTATTATTTTAAAAAAAAAATTCCATAATTTAAGTGTGTGCGTGTGTGTAATTTTTTTCATACCAAAAACAAAACCAAACTTAATTTATATGAAATTACTATTACCATTGTTGTTTCACAAAATAATTCTACATTGTCAAATCATTTCTCGAACTAATAAACTAAATATATGAAGTTTTAAACTGAATTTATTTAAAATAATTTTTTTCAATTAATTCCATGAAACTGCTGATGAGCTGGCTCGGTTGCCAGCCTTTTCTGCCAAATTTTTTTTAAAGAGTCACATTAAAGCTTACAGGTAAACTCACCGATTTAGTATTTAAAATTGTAATATATTATTAATTATAAATATTATAAATTAGTCTTTAAAATTAAAAATTAAAAATTAAAAATTATTGATCATTGTGGTTTTTCTGGGATAACTAATTTAGTCCTTAAAATTGTCCCATAAAAACTAATTTAATTAAAAAAATTTAATTTCAAATATTAATTTAAAATATTAATAATTTTATAGACTAAATTCAATATACCCTATAACTTCAAAACCAAATTGGTGATTCACTCCACATTAAATCACTGGAGTACTCTGATTTGCTGACACTAAAAAATAAATGGATAACTACATTGCATCATACGTATATGGAGTTCATTTCGCTCCACATTTATATTTATATATTCTACTTCAAATCTTTCTGGTGGAACTTTGTCGCAGAAAAACCCAACGCAAGGTATTGCTTTGCCTGCAACTAATGAAAAAAAATATTACTTTGCCCACAAACAATAATCAAAGAGCATATGTGAAAATGAAAAATTATTCGGAGGGGCAACACAGCATTGCATAGTCGAGGAGCATCTGAGTGAATGATACAAAACAAAAACACGTTCTATTGGACCAACTTTATCTACAAAAATCTATTTGTTCTCAACACCCGAAACTCTTCCTTTGCAAAAACACGTTAATCAAGCCCCCACCTCTTTCTCTATCAAATAAAAAAAAAAGACACCCAAATAAAAAAAATTAAGTACCAGGAAACATATGCAATGTCTAATTGACTAGGAAGGCATCTATTTTAATTAAGATTACAATGGCATAACAGAAATTGAAAAGTTCACCCCTGTAAATTTTAATTAGACATTTACCATTGTTAAGCCAAATTAATATCTGATTAGTAGAGGGTATGCGATCTACTTCTGATCGTGCATTGCCGACCAATTATTACTTGTTGTCAAGTCACTAGCTAGTAATTCATATTGTAATCGTCCTTGCTAGTTAGTCATTAGGAGGGTGAGGTCCTACTCAAAATGGTCAATTATTAATGTTAACACCAATTTCGTACTTGCAAACCAATATCGATTGATACCAAAAAGAGACGCGCCTAAAAGTGAGAAAAGAGCAAAAGTACATCTCTTTTTTTAGCGATTTGTATGAATTCGCCAATGACCAGACATGGAAGACAATGCAGAGAATAGTAATTTCACTGATCTTGGAGGTTTGAAACAGTGCTCATAATTAAACGGATTATTAAAATATTAATATACTACATCCGTCCTATTTATAAGAAATAAAAAGTACATTTTCTTTGATTTTTTTTTTATAAAAACAATGTTTTATTTTTAATAAAATTAATTGTTTCTTTCCGATACTACCTTTATTAATTATCACACCACTCAATTATACTATGTCACTTTTAGCCATTTAATACAAGGGTATTTATGTAAAAAAAATTAAAATTATAACATCATTAATGAAAAATACATATTTCAATATATTTCTTAGTCTATATGGTTTTAGTACTATATTTCTTATATATAGTACTGGAGGTAGTACTATTCAATATTTGCTATTAATAGTCTACTTCCCCTTAAACCCTCTATCTCCAGACTTCATCATTATATCGATGTTGTTATTTTCCGTATCTTACTTTTTTTGTTGAATGTGTTTGTGTTTATATACGATTTTATTAGTTACAAATTAAAATCTAAATAAAAACTTAATTGAACTCATAAAAAAGTTGTGATGAATTTTAAAGATTTGGTTCCTCTAAAAGTAAACAATTCACTCTAGAATATAAAGTAAATAATTCTAATGGTTAAAATTACTTTACACTTTAAAATAAATTGTTCACTTTAGAAAAGCTGGATGTGAATTGTAAGATGTCATAAGGTCTAATAAAGTCATTAACTAATATTTGATTCAAAAAAAAGTTTTTAACTAATCCATTGTTTCAATGCAGTTTTGTCATTAAATGTATTGTTTTAGTATTTAGCTTAGTCTTTTAAGAAAAATGGTGAATTCATTGGGGAAAGGATTTCTTACGTTGAAATTCTATATCACTTTGTAATATTAAAACTCATTGGTTTAATAATTTGATGAATTAGTCTAGTGGTTGAAGATGTATGGTTTCCGCTTTGATTATTCAATATTAATATATCTTAGATCAATACATAGCTTCAGACCAAAAAAAAAATCAATACATAGCTAAAAGGCTATTCATAATTTTAAGGGTTCATTTGATGTGAGAGACAATTTTCGATTTTAAGTCACTATTTTTACTTTTAATTAATTATAAAATTATTATAATGTTTTCAATTTGTTACACATTTTAAATATTCGTATAAAAAATAATAAAAATAATCATTTTTTGTTTTCATTGTTGTTTGTATAAATATTAAAAAACAAAAAATAAATTGAAAATAATATTGCAATTTTATAATTAATTAAAAATTAAAACAAAAAATGAAATCAGAAAATATGAAAATGGGTCCAATATTTTTTCTACCTTGAAGCGGTTTTTTCCCATTTTCTTTGTTAGTTTTATTTTTCCTTTTTATTTGACGGAAAATAACCCAAAATGACATGTGATGTCTGATGCGGTTGCGAAGTTTGCAATTCTTGTGCAATATATTATGTCCGCTATCATGCTTTTTTTTTAAAAAAAAAAGAGAGAGAAGAAGAAAAACCACCGCCATACTCTATTCTGAATATTCTGAATAGTTGAATGCAAAACAGCAGTAACATTATAAAGTTCAATTTAATATGTTACCGATACAAAAGTTTAATACCTCCAATTAATCAAATGTATGAGATCATACCATTTAACAAAGTTTTTTTTTACTGGATCATTTAACAAATTTAACACATTTTATGTAAGTTTTTTGCATTTTTTTAATTTATTAAGGTGTAATACTCATCAATGGAAATGTAATTTTAATTTTTTTATTTACTCTCTCTGTCCCATGATGTAAAAATATAAATCTAATTAAATAAATAATATTCAAAATTTTAAGAGAAATATGTATAATCAATTTTAATAAATAATAAAACAAATATAAGAAAGTGAGAGTTTAAAACACAGTAAAATTTAATGTAAAAACAGTTAAAATAATTTAATTTTAGAGTGTAAACGGTTGAAATATAATAAAAAGGGAAAATTTTATATACAAAACTAGAAAAAAATAGTTTTGACCAAACTGAAATTTAATAGTAATAATATTATTATTTTTAACGTAGAAAAAAAACCTAATAACAGGCTGATATTTAAAAATAAAAAATAAAACTAATATATGCTAAATAGCGGTGAAGCCACGTGCATAAAGAAATAAGAGAGTATGGTAGGAGATGCGAGTTTCACGTCAAACAAGGGTGGCTGTGAGCACGTGTGGGGTGAGCGATCGTACAAGATTTTATTTTTTGGAAGGCACTAGTACTAAGTAAAATTTTATTTATATATATAAATTTATTTATATAATTACTTTTTTAATAATTTTTAAATATTATTGCTTTGATATCTATTAAAAAAGTTTTTTAAAGAATCTTGATTATGAAATGATTATTTGTGATTTTGTAGAAAAAAATATTAGGAGAACAATTTTTTAATAATTATGAGGGTACTATATTCAAAGTTCACATAAGGCCCCCTAAAATCTCAGGACCAGCCCTGACGTTAAATTGGTCTTGTCATTGTTTATATAGTTAGGGGAGTCTCAACCTTTCAATCCAATTTTAAGGGATTGTTGTGACCCAATGTTGAATTAGTTAGAGGGCAGCCGATTTTGAATGATTGTTATGAGTCCAATGTCAAATTTTAACACCATTTTCAATAATGGATATTCTATTTTATTATTTTGCAATCGATTATAAAAATAAATGAATACTAATACCACATATTCTCATACCCATTTTGCCACTTCGATGTATTTCTCTATTCTATTTGCTATGTAAATTCTAAGTGAAAAGAAAGAGAGAGAAAAAAAGAAAATGGTGAGACTTCATTTTTTTCATGATTATTTACTCTGTCATCATTTATACACAAAATCACAAATATGAACCATTTGATGAAAATAAATTAGTTGATATTTCGACTTCAAATAAATTAATTAAAAAAGTATTCCAATCTATCAACGGCGTGAAAGCATGAATTTTATGAATATAGACAATCCAGCTGGTCCTTCTTTCAGGTCATATCGCCGATGACATATCACATTTCTCACTTTAGCAATCTTTTCTTCATGTATCTTTTCCACACCATTCTCTCAATATTTGCCTTGTTTAATAATATTTTCGATAAATCTTCTTGTGCTGTTTACATCCCTCTCATAATGGAGGGGAATAAATGGAAAGAAAGTATAAGTAGTGTTTTTATGAATTTTGTCATTTTTCACTCTACTCCATTCATGCAGATTGATTTAATTAGATAAAGGACAATAAATTGTTGTAATATATTTTTAATTGTATTCCTAAAATAAAACAAATGGAAAAAACCTATATTGTGTTGGTGCGTTTATTTTATCTTTAGAAAAATGCTTTTACAATATATTTTTCTGTTTACATAATATTATCTAAAGTTTTTGGAAAAAATAAACTATGAAATAGTTACCATTAAAAAATTTAAACTTTTAAAAACACTTTTCTAAAAAAATATAAATAAACGAGCTCTTAATTGGGTGATCTCAAATAAGGAGTTAATTTCTTTCATCATATTTATTGCACAAGACAAATGTTTATAATTGTCATTGGAGCACTTGTTGATAATTTTAAAATAAAATATTTTAAGTTTCCAATATATTAAGTATTTTATTTACACATTTTAATTTTTTACCAAGTTAAAACATTCATTAGCAGGACACATTTTACACATTCGTTGATTCGAATTACTAAAATTTAATTTTCATCTTGTGAAAAATTAAATTAAATCTCAACCATTGCAACCGTTCCGGGGCGATCCAATCATGTGAAAATAGCTGTCTGTCGTGATAATATATATATATATATATATTTTTTGAAAGGAAGAATTTGATTTTTGGCAATTAGTAATGAAATTGAATAAATAATAAATAAATATTCATATTTGGCGGGGAATGGTGGAGGGAAAGGAAATGACAGCTAGTAGTATAGTATAGTATAGTATAGTATAGTATAGTATAGGATAGTATAGTATACATAACATTACAGAAAAGTGACATGAGAACGAAACGGACGCTTCCGGTCATCGGCCAATGTCAGCGAAGCACACGCGTCGACACGGGAGAGTACAAGACACCCTGCACGTACTATTGGTCCCTCTTCTTTCTACCCTTTCACTTTTACCCTTTTACCCTTTAGCCCTTTCACCTTCTTCTTTCTTAATTCCACATTTGATATTGTCATTGCTAATTTGCTATAGTAACCAGCCCTTGATCATTCTTAATTTTTTTTATTTCTATTTCTATTCAAAATTATTTTGTTTATTGAATTTGAATTTTTTTACATGAAAAAAAATCATGAACTAATTTGTATTCGGTCGAGAGAAAAGTAAAATTTGACCACAAATTATTTTGTCACTAGAGATTAAACTCAGTTACTAACTGAGTCCATTTTTTAGATAAAGGACATTTAACTACTTACTCCTAATCTCGTGGTTTTCGCCTAATTCATTTTAAAAAACAGCAAAAGGGAAGATCTTCTCACGTTTTTTATTTTTGTTCTTTTTTCAGTACTGTGAAAAATCAAATGAAAGATATGTCCTAGGAAAGTTTCTAGTCTATTAAATGGATGTCTGAATTTTATTGACCAACAGTCGCAACGCTCTGCATATATGGAAGTTGCATTATTATAATGCTACTTCTGGGTTAAACGGCCAAAAAAATAATAAAGGAAATTACATAATTGGCGCTTGTGCTTTATTACATTAAAAGAGAAATTGAAGGAGTAGTATTTTTCTTGGGTAAAATTAATATGCAGGGCTATTAATATTTACAGGGCAAAGCAAAACGTGGATTAAATGGACTGAGAAATTTGTGACCACCCTTTAAATTCTTGCAGACGCGTAAAATACATGAAATCGAATCATCATAATTTTCTTTTTAGATGTAAAATTGAACACAATAATTCTCTTTAATTATCTCCATACAGTCACACCGGTACTCCTTCCAACGTCTCCTTCTAATAAATACTCCCTCCGTCCTTAATTATAAGTGATTTTTTATAAGTTTATTTATCCTTTTTTATAAGAAATTTTTAGAAATGTGTCATATATTAATTAATTTTTACTCAAATTACCCTTATTTATTGGAAGAGAGAGATAGAAATACATTAATTAAATAAGAGATAGAAAATGAAAAAAAATTATTATTATTAAGGATAATTTTAAAAATACAATATAAATTATTGATATATTTAATACTATAAACTATATTAACTAATTTTTTTGATAAAAAAAATTAAATAAATTTTTTTTATAATTAAGGACAGAGGAAGTAAATAAATACTCAAATAAACATGTGCTTTTTTTTTTTTGGGTAACTAAATAAACATGTGCTTTGTTTTCTTCTTTTTTCTGCGTATTTTCGTTAATTAAGGTTTAAGAAGTTATGTGTTTTTCTCTCTCCTCTATCCGTGTATCACTCGCAAAATGGTAAATACCCATCTTTGTTTTCTACGATTTTTTACATATACAACGATCCACCCACACTACACAGACCCGTCTGTTCCCAACCCCACTCTCTCGCTCTCTCTCTCCGCCTTTTACCCTAAAAAGGGGCGTTCGGTTCCTTATAAGGCCCCTCCTCCTGCGGCAGTCTTTGAAGGAGAGGGAGAACACATAGAGAGAGAGAGAGAGAGAGAGAGAGAGAGAGAGAGAGAGAGAACACATAGAGAGAGAGAGAGAGAGAGAGAGAGAAACAAAAGACTGCGTCGCTCTATAGTGGTTTTGTTCTTATTTTCACAGATTGAAATTTGTTCCTTTTAATCATTTCGTAAGAGAACTCCATATACCACACTTATTGTATCTGAAACGCAGACCAGTGAGAACACCGCATCTATCATCTGAAAAAAAAGTTTCATTTTTTGTTGAAATTGGAGGTTGGGTTTTGATTTGAGGTATTGTAATGGCACCCAGTTTTGATTGTGTTTCAAGCCTCCTTTGTTCAGAGGACAGCAACAGTGTTTTCGACGATGGCCATTATGGGGGTACGGTTACGATGGAGGACACGTGGCGTCCTAGGTACCATCAGCAGTTTGGTGGTGATAACCCAGATGGGTTGCCATTGCAGAGTGAAGAGTGCTTGGTGATGATGGTGGAAAAGGAGTGCCAACAATGGCCTGGTGCCGATTACTTGAATAGGCTACAGTGTGGGGATTTGGACTTTGTCGCCAGAAAGGAGGCCATTGATTGGATTGAAAAGGTGGGTTTTTTTGGTTTGGTTTTGATCACTCTCTTTCTTAAATGAGTACACAAAACTCTAATCTTTCTCAAGCCATGTGGGTTTTTAATGTTTTTTCACTTGTGAAACTGAAAACTGAACAAATCGGGTGTTTCTCAACTCCAATCCTTGTGTTTGCTTGCTTTTGATGGTCTGAAGTGAATATCTGATCTAAGCAAACGGCGGCGTTTTGATTGGCTTTCAATTTAATGAATGAACTCATGGTTTTGATGATTCCATTGGTAACTTTTGGATTCTCCGAAGCTGATTGAATTGAATTCATTTTTTGTTCATGCATTTCTATGAAAACTAACAGTTTTTGCTCTCACAACTTGAGGATGGCTTCATGTTTCTCTAATTGCCCTTTTCTATGGTTTAATTAACTAAGGCATATGTACACTTTTGTAGGTTCGGGCGCATTTTGGATTTGGCCCTCTCTGTGCATATCTATCCATAAATTACTTGGATCGGTTCCTTTCTGCATATGAATTACCAGTAAGTGAAGCAATGAAGAGAAAAAATTTTAAAGAAAAAGAAAGGTTTTTTTATTCTCCATTGGTTTTGATCTATAAGATTTCCACTCACAGAAAGGAAGAGCTTGGACAATGCAACTTTTGGCTGTGGCTTGCTTATCTCTTGCTGCCAAAATAGAGGAGACTGATGTTCCTCTGTGTATTGATTTGCAGGTAGGAACTTTGTCTTTTCAATGCTTGGTGCTTGTTAAGTCAATGTATTAGTCTTGCATGTGTTGATCTGATCAGTTGTCTTTCATATGCAGGTGGGTGAATCTAAGTTTGTATTTGAAGCTAAAACCATACAGAGAATGGAGCTTCTGGTACTGAGCACATTGAAGTGGAGAATGCAAGCAATTACTCCTTTCTCCTTCATTGATTATTTCCTTCATAAGATTAATGATGACCAGAGTTCATTAAGATCTTCAATTTCGCGATCCACCCAACTTATATTGAGCACCTTAAAAGGTATTTCCTCTCTAACTTCATTGCAGAAATGGATTGCTTTTTCCTGCTAGAATAACTAATCTCTGAAGTATAAGTGATTGTGAATTAGAGTTGATAATTTAGATGGTGTGAATTCAACGCAGGAATTGACTTCTTGGAATTCAAACCATCAGAGATTGCAGCAGCAGTAGCTATGTGTGTTGTGGGGGAAACTCAAACAGTTGACACTGGCAACACAATTTCTATTCTGATTCAACATGTTGAAAAGGTAAAGATGGGGGTCCAATGAAAAACAAATATGAATGATGGTTTTACTTTTAACTCTGATTGTATTTGTGTTGATTGCTTGTAATTGATCAAATGCATAATTATTTGATGATGTTTGTTTAGTTGATATTAACAATGTGTTGTTTGGGTTTTTGCAGGAGAGATTATTGAAGTGTGTTAAAATGATCCAAGAGTTGTCATCAAATTCAAGTGCTTCTGTCCCTTGCGTGCCACAGAGCCCAATAGGTGTGTTGGATGCTGTTTGCTTCAGCTACAGAAGTGATGACACAAATGCTGGTGGTTCATGTTCTTCTTCACATAATAATAGCCCAGATGCTAAAAGGAGGAAGCTAAACAAAACCTGTGGAGAAGAGCTATTGTAGTGTGATGTGGGTTGGGAAATGGGAATTTTACCATCATCCATAAGATGCTTTTCCCAAAAAGGACATTATGTGTGTTTTATGGAAGGTGTCCCCTCAATGCAATACTAAAAGAAGGAAGGAAGAGATAGCTAGAAATAATTAAAATAAAAAAAAGGCAAAAAAAAAAAGAAGAGCTCAAAGGATATCTTCCAAAACTATAAGGTGGGTCATGAGTGGAAGATGGGTGATCAAATGAAATAGTCCATGCTCTTGGCATGAAGTGAGTAATCACCAGCTGTTAAATATTTTACTTCTCTTAACAGCTAGAGAAAACTGAAGGAGGGGAATAAGTTTGAGCGTATTGTTTAGTGTAAGTAAAGTCGGAGTTTTTTTTTTGTTCAATTGTTCTATATTTAAACTGAGAGAGAAAAAAAAATAGACAAAAAATAGAGAGCTACTAGCATGAGGTATACTTGCGGGAAATATTTTATTTAGGTTATTATCTTTATTCCATTAGTTATTTAATCTGTTGCAGTTACTGAAAAAGTTTTCCAAAAAATACTGTTGTTATTCTGTCATTAAATAAATTTTACTTTACTGCAGAAAAGCTTTATATTAGCAATTCAATGTGACGTTTTGACTGTTAGACCATTGCTTTGTTATCGATATTAAGTTATTATTATAAGATCATTCCTAACCGGTTATTCCACATGCACCAACGGTTAGCCCAGAAAAAAATGTACAAAAAGAGAAACAGTTGTATCTCCGAATTAACATTTGATGGGGCCGCGATCACCTTTAAACCATTTATTTATATTTTATTATGTCAAAGTTTCTCATGGGCCACAGAACCTTAATCCATCGCACTATTTCTAGATTGTTAAGCGGTCATCGTACGCATTTGTTGTTAGATCCAAAAGAATTCATGTATGTGACCGTCATGTCTTCATATATTAAATTATTAAAAATATTTAATTATTACAATTTTATTAGTATTTAACTGAAAGCTATTATTTAATAAGTCTGATTCTATTTATGTGATGATATATTTCTAAAGTAATACTAGTAATATAAAAAATTATACACTAAGAATATGCTAAATTTAAATTTTTATGTGTTTTATCGTTTCTGCGTTATGAGTTTTTTTTAATCCAAATCATAATTTTGGTCTTTTCAAAAGGTAATCAAACATGCACTTTACCTCTGATCAATAAAGAGTTAGTTACATGTTGCGTTCACAAACAAAGTTGTTAATCACAAAAATCAAACTTGGAGTTTTCGAACTTAAGGTTTGAATTGAAGTTCTTCTATCCCTTTATTTTACCCTTCTAATTACTAATTCTGATGGCAATATTACGTGAGTTATGTAATTAATTAATTAATTAATTTACCCAAGTTCATGCGATTAATGCAGTGTAGTGAATTCATTTACCCAAGTCACTGTAATGTAGTGTAATGAATTGACATCAATGCCAAAAAAACAAAAGTTCATGCAATTAATGTCCCTCCGCTCCATTACAGTTTTTGAAATTAATAATTTATTGAATGTTTTAATTTTTATCTGGACCAAATATAGTTAAAATATATGTATTTTTTTTGCTTATATTAAAAACAGAGGGAGTATTCTTTCAATTCTTCAATCACTATCTTAGGATAGTGGTTAACCCATCCCAGAAAAAAAGGATAGATAGCTGAAAAATAGATGGAGTAATCCCTAGCAGTCTAGCACGATAGGGGGGAATACAAGTACCAAAATGTTTGATTAAGTAAATAATATTCACTTTTTTTTTGTCATAAATAATACTATCTCCGGTTTAAAATATAAGCAACATAGTACAAAAACACACAGACCAAGAAATGCTTTGAAAATGTGATAATCTTAATTAATAGTACTCACTAGTTTCAACTTTTTTTCCAAAAATACCCTCTTTGGTGTCTCTCGTAAATATGAATATTGCATTAAATAAATGGTATAATTGGAAAACTAGCATTTAATTTATTTGAAATTAGTGAATGTTGCTTATATTTTAGACCAAAGAAAAATTACATTTGTTGTTTATATTTTGGACCGGAGGTAGTATTCACTTACACATTCTTTTTTTTTCTTTTCTTTTTTGGTCTTTTTTTGGTCAAATTCTTTTTTGGTTTTTGACACATTCGTTTTTTTCTCTAATGAATAGGTCGAGCACCCTGAAAAAACATAAAACCCAACCCATAATGGGCCAACATCAAAACAGGAAGTGGGAGACCCCACCCGACACCCACCGTTTCACAATGGGGTGTTGGTAAATATACTCCCAAAATTAGCCTTCCACCCCACTTAAAATTTGAAATTCTAAAATTACCCCTTCTTAATATCATATTTTGTCCATCTATCCCACAAAAATCGCGTATTTTCCAGAAACTGTGGAATGCAAATTTGTATTCCAGAAACTCGAGTTTCCTGAATGTAAAATTTGCATTTCGGAAACTCAATTGCATTTCGGAAACTCGAGTTTATGGAATACAAAATTTGTTGTATTCCAGAAACTCGAGTTTCCGGAATACAAATTTTGCATTCCGAAAACTCGAATTTCAGAAAAATACGCGATTTTGGAATTCTGAGAAACAAAATGTGATATTAAAAAGGGATAGTTTTGGAATTTCATGTTTAAAGTGGGGTGGATAGACAATTTTAGGGCGTATATTTACCATCACCCTTCTCAACGGTTGGTGCGGCTTCTTGGATCAATCAGGTATCCATCACATGTAAATATTCCAGTGCCTGTACATAATCCATGCCACCAATTACAAGGCTTTTTTGTACTTTGGGCTCTCTAAACATGGAATCGATTGGCCCTAAATCATGCACTTTTGGACCCCATTATACTTTATGGGATTTCATGGCCCTAGAGTCCTAGACAGAAGCGTCTGCATGGTTGGTTTGGCATGTAATTATAAATGTTAATTAAATAAAAAAATTAAAAATGTATAATAGAATTATTAAAAAATTTATAAATTTTTCAATTAATAAGATGATTTTTATAAAAGTGTGGGATTTCATGACCCTAAGTCCTAAGCCCTGAACACATTTTTTTTTGGTATGTGTGTAAGTTTGTCCACATATCTATATGAATTTATGTGTGCCTAAAATAGTGAGAAGGGCATTTTCCAACAAAGAAATAAATATTGATCCTACAATTTTACATAAGTGATAATAATTAAAAAGTATTTAACTACTTTAAAAAGTCAGATAACTATCTAAACAAAGTAAGATGATTTTATGTTTTAATTTTAATAGTTTATAATTAAATACAATAATGCCCAAGTGTTATATTGGGATTAGTAGTATGGCAACTCTCAATTTTATTTTATTTTATTTTTCTGTTTTTTCACGCTCAAACCACGTGCGAGGAGCAGGGGACTGGGATCGCGTCGTCGCCACTTGCCATTGCCAAAGCACAGGGTCCATTTAATTTGGGAAAACTCAAAATTTTCCCAGCAATGAGAAAGTTAACTTTTACCTGCTATTGACAGTAAACCTGTAAATTGATATTTATACTTTTCTCCACAATAAAATGCATAAATTACAAAAAAAATAATGTAATTGAATTAAATTATAAAAAGCTAAAATGATCTTCTTTGCATCAACCTCTGCACAAATACGCCTCTCTAATTCGCTCCATTCATGAGCTAGTCAACCGGCCTTGGACGGTCCGCATCCACCATACGCTGAGGGAAGGCAACTTCGCCACCGACAGCCTTGCTAAAAGGGGCGCTGCTCAGGTGGAGCACCTATGCACCATTGAAGAATCGCCGCTGGAGATGGGGGGTATTCTCCTTGCTGATAAGATACGTGTACCTTTCCAAAGAGGGATGACCTAGTTGGGTTTTAGTCCTTGTAGTTTTCCTTTTCCCTTTTGTTTCCTCTCTGTTACAAAAAAACAAAAAGATGTTCTTTGCCACCGTTCTCTCTCTCTCTCTTTCTTCACTCGGCGCCTCCTACCTCTATTTCGCTTCAACACACTGCAGGGCCTTGCAGATTTCCCTTCTATGTCAGTGAAGTGTGCAACTTTTCCATTTTTTCTTCTCCGCCATTTGCCCTTTTCTATCTATGCATATGGGTGTGGAAGATTACCTTTTTAGGCCTTACAAGATCACCCATGTCCTATTCCTCTAATGCCTCGATTGGCATGTTTCCTCTTCTCCTTGGAAACAATGCCCAATCATTCATTTATGAAATGGAAAGTGAATAGATTGTAACCAGGAAAGTGAATTAATAGTTAAATTCCAAAAAAATGCAGCATTAAAACAAGAACATTGTATGAAAAAAAAATCCCAAAACATTGTATATCATGCTACTCAAGTAAGGGTTTTATATTCTCTGCTAATCAATATATGCATGAAAAATAATTCCAAAGCACGATGGCGAGGGCCTGCCATTGGTCGAAGACATGGGTCGAAAGGTGTTGTCAAAATCATGAGATGTTGAGGGTGGAAAAGGAGACAGCAATGGTGGAGAAGAATTAGGATTTTTTAGGGTTTTTATAATTTTAATATTTTAATAAGTGGGTATATTTTAAATTTAGTTATTTTTTAGACCCCTTTTAGCAAATAATGTAAAATACATATGTAATTAGTTGATCAGGTTACAGGTAATGCATCTCAGCCATTGCTTTAAAAGTCACTCATATCCACGGTTAAAATGTCACTTTCCCATTGCTAGGAAAGCTAAAAACTTTCCCAAATTAAATGGACCCCGAAGCACAAAGGGAAGACGGCGTGTTTTTTAAATTATTTTTTTTTCCTGCTAAAGTTTGCTGCTTCGTACTGTGCCGGATTTTGTGGTCGGGTATTGCAATATCTTCTTCCCTTTTCCCTAGTTAATTAATTTTTTCCTCCGTTCAGGTGTATTCTTTTTTTTATAATTATAATCTGTTCAGGTGTATTTAATAATATCAAGCATTCGGCATCAAAAAGAGTGAATAACCAATTTAATCTTGAAATTATTGGGGGCAATGTTAATTTAGTTTTTAAAATTATTAGTATTTTAAAATTGTTAATATTGGGGCTATGAGTATTAATTAATATTTTGTGAATATGATTTATAAAGAAGTGTCAAAAGAAATAAGATAAATAACCCAAAATAAAATCGTTCATTTTATTTGCTTTAGTTTGTCACATTAATTTTCCTAGTCTTTCCGTAACTTTATGGAAAATTTATGAATAGCTCTCTATTATGAGGTCTTCTACAACATTTGCGGTAGAATTCGTAGAAAGAAGTCAACTGATCAACATGTTTTAATCTATTTCCGTTATACTTCTTTTGGTCTAAAATATAAGTAATATAGTACAAAAATATATAGACCATTAAATGCTTTGAAATTGAATAATCTTAATTAATACTCACTAGTTTTAAATTTTTTTCCAAAATTACCGCCTTTGGTGTCTCTCGTAAATATAAATATTACATTAAATGAATAGTATAATTGAAAAATTAGTATTTAATTCATATGAAAATTGATGAATGTTGTTTATGTTTTGGACTAAGAAAAAAGTATATTTGTTGCATATATTTTAAACTGGAGGGAGTATATCACATTAAACTTTGTTCCAATAAACTACATTCATATTTTTCTTTTATAAAGGTACCATTACTCTGAGCAACGATCTAATAGCTCACTTATTATGTTTATCCTTGAATATCCAAGTTATGGCACTACACATCTAAAATCTGATCTCCTATATGAAAATAATTACTTTTTGTTAAATACAATAATTTTTATTATTTAAGAAAGGATTTTATTTTTTTTTTTGAAAGAAGGGAGAAAATAAAGGTTAACCTCACTTCAAGCATGCAATGGAGAACTAAATTAAATGTTAGCAGATCAGCTAGCGGTTGATTATAGTATTCCACTAGCCAAATGGCCCGTGCATCCGCAGGCCGCGTGTGTTTTAAAAAATGATATGAAATTATTTATTTATAAAGTAATAATTTTGATATATAATATATTCTAAATTTTTCAAAAATAAAATTATTAAAAATAATTTTACAATCTGAATAATCGCATAAAACTTAATAAAACCCATAAGCAGACATTATTTTATTTATCAAAAATAAAATTTAAATTTTGTAACATAAATATTTGTAAGATAAAAAAATATAACAAAACCTGTAAGAAAACAATACTTTATTTATAAAAAATAAAATTAAAATTTTACAACCTTAAATTTTGTAAGATAAAAAAAAATATACGTTAAACCTATAAATAAATAATATATTATTTATCAAATACTACTTTATTTATCAGAAACAAAATTAAATTTTTCAACTTGAAGATTTGTAACATAAAAAAATATGAATGAAACGTGTAAATAAATACTATATTATTTATAAAAAAATAAAAAAAAATTGTAAAATAAGAAAAACATGATTGAGAGTGGTAAGCAGTAAATATTGTTTTATTTATAAAATTAAAATTTTATAGCTTGAAATTTTCCTGAAACTAAAAAACATAAATGAAACACTTAAGCAAATACTATTTTATTTATAAAAATTAAAATTAAAATTAAAATTTTGCAATATGAAAATTTGTAAGGTTAAAAAATATGAATGAAATTGGTAAAAAAAATACTATATTATTTATCGAACAGAAATTTAAAATTTTGCAACTTGGAGATTTGTAAGATTCCGTAAGTAGCAAACAATAATCTATTTATAAAATTAAAATTAAAATTTTACAACATAACTTATTTATCGGAGCAAAAAAATATGAATAAATTATGAAAGTAAATGTTATTTTATTTATCAAAAAATAAAATTAAAATTTTGCAACCTTGAGATTTGTAAGATCTCGTAAGTACCAAACACTATTTTATTTGTAAAAATAAAATTAAAACTTTAGAACTTGACTTATTTTTCAGAACTAAAAAAGAAGAATCCGAATGTAAACACTATTTTATTTATCAAGAATAAAAATAAAATTTTGCAACTTAGAGATTAGTAAGATCGGAAAAACATGAATGAAACACAAAAACAGCAAATACTATTTTATTTATAAAAAATAAAATATAAAAAATTTACATTTTAAAAATTTCTCAAAACTAAAAAACGTGAATGAAAACTGTAAGTAAACAATTTTTAGTTATAAAAAATATAATTAAAAGTTCACATCAAGAAAATTTACCAAAATAAAAAGCATGATTAAAACATATAAGCAAATACTATTTTATTTATGAAAAATAAAAAATCAAATTAAATTTTTTCAACTTTAGGATTTGTAAGATCAAAAAAATTTGAATGCAACCCATAAATAAATAATATATTATTTATGAAAAATAGAATTAAAATCTTACAACGTGAAAATTTGTAAAACAAGAAAAACATTAATGAAACTTGTAAGCAACAAACACTATTTTATTTGTCAAAATAAAATTAAAATTTTACAAAATGAAAATTTTGCAAAACTAAAAAACATTAATAAAAACCTATAAATAATATGAATGAAACGTATAACAAATACTATATTATTTATAAAAAATAAAATTAAAATTTGTAAAATAAGAAAAACATGATTGGGAATTGTAAGCAACAAACACTATTTTCTTTATAAAATTAAAACTGTATAACATGAAATTTTCCCAAAACTAAAAAATTGAATAAAACTCTAAAGGAAAAACTATTTTAGTTATAAAAATTAAAATTTTGCAATATGAAAATTTGTAAGATTAAAAAAAATGAATGAAATAGGTAAACATATACTATATTATTTATCAAAAATAAATTTAAAATTTTGTAATCTTGAGATTTTTAAGATCCCGTAAGTAGCAAACAATAATTTATTTATAAAATTAAAATTTTACAACTTTTTTATAAAATTAAAATTTTACAACTTAACTTATTTCCCGGAGCTAAAAAAATGAATAAAACCTAGAAGTAAATGTTATTTTATTTATCAAAAATTAAAATTAAAATTTTGCATCCTGGAGATTTGTAAGATCCCATAAGTAGCAAACGATATTTTATTTATAAAAATAAAATTTTACATCTTTACTTATTTTTTGGAACTAAAAAACATGAATGAAACCCGAATGTAAATACTATTTTATCTATAAAAAATAAAATAAATTTTTGTAATCTAGAGATTTGTAAGATCAGAAAAGCATAATTGAAATCCATAAATGGCAACTATTATTTTATTTATAAAAAATAAAATATAAATTTTATAGCTTAAAAATTTCTCAAAACTAAAAAATGTGAATGAAAACCGAAAGTAAATACTATTTCACTTATCAAAAATAAAATTAAAAGTTCACAACCAGAAAATTTACCAAAATAAAAAAAAATGAAACCTATAAGCGAATACTATTTTATTTATGAAAAATAAAATTAAGATTTTACAACCTAAAGATTTGTATGATAAAAAAATACGAATGTAATCCATAAATAAATAGTTTATTTTTTTATCAAAAATAAAATTAAAATCTTACAACATGAAAATTTGTAAAATAAGAAAAACATTAATGAAACCTATAGGCAAGAAACACTATTTTATTTGTAAAAATTAAATTAAATTTTTTCAACTTGAAAATTTGCCAAAAATAAAAAAGATGAATAAAAACCCATAAACAAATACTACTTTTTTTTTATCAGAAATAAAATTAAAATTTTGCAACATGAAGACTTTTTAACATCAAAATATACGAGTGAAACGTGTAAACAATATAAAAAATAAAAATAAAATTTCCAAATTAGGAAAAACATGATTGAGAATCGAAAGTAACAAACATTATATTTTATTTATAAAATTAAAGTTAAAATTTTATAACTTGAAATTTTCCAAAAACAAAAAACATGAATGAAACTCTTAATCGAACACTATGTTATTTATAAAAATTAAAATTTTACAATCTAAATATTTGTAACATTAAAAAATATGAATGGAATTGGTAAACAAATACTATATTATTTGTCAAAAATAAATTTAAAATTTTGCAACCTAGAGATTTGTAAGATTCCGTAAGTAGCAAACACTAATTTATTTATAAAAATAAAATTAAAATTTTACAACTTAACTTATTTCTCGGTGCTAAAAAACATGAATAAAATCTAAAAGTAAATATTATTTTATTTATCAAAAAATAAACATAACATTTTGCAACTCATAGATGTGTAATATTAGAAAAATATGAATAAAACCCGTAAGCAATTAACACTATTTTTTTATAGAAAATAAAATAAAAATTTTACAACTTAAAAATTTTTGAGACCTAAAAAAATGTTAATGAAAAATGTAAGCAAACACTCTTTCAGTTATCAAAAATAAAATTAAAAGTTCACAACTTGAAAATTTATCCAAACAAAAAAATGAATGAAACCATGAACAAACACTTTTTAGTTATTTTAACATTGTTCAGGGTCGACCTGAGTATTCTCCATGCGCAACTGTAGAGACTACAAAATTCAATTATTTGTAGTTATTATAATATTTTTATTTTTTATTAATTACTGTTATTATTTTATAAAATGAAAATGAAAGAAAAAGATTATTGTGATTATTATTGTAGATGATTTGATTTTTTTGGAGGGAAAATTTGGTTTCTGCAATCAACACGTGGACTCTTTCATTTTTGGTCAGCGGACAAAAAAACGTACTTTTATTATAGTAGATAGAAGAAGATAGATAGATAGATAGATAGATAGATTTTATTATAGTGCATAGAAGATGTTGATGAAGACATAGGACTTTCACGCTTTAAATTTTAAAATATGAAAATTGGGAGAGAGAGAGAGAGAGAGAGTAGTAGCATAAAGCAGCTGGTTTGTGGGGAATTATTAGTGGAATTGGTAGTGCACAGATTATTGCGAAGAAATGGTCACACGGTGCAAGTTAAGTCCTCGATCATTAGTACCCGAACATAATATAATGTGTTCTCCACTCCATTTGCCAAAGACATTGCTAATTGCTAATAATAATAATAACCTCAAAATGAGTTCCACAATACATCCACAACATTGCATTTATAAGTAGGATCGCACGTGTGATTGATTGGAGTTTTTTTATTTTATTTTATCCTTTTGTCGTGCATATTGATTGAGAATTACTACGCGTCATCTTTAATCCCACGGGAAAAAAGGGGAAACACATATCTTGCACTGACAATGTAGTACTTGCTTACGCGATATCCAGTTTAATGTTATTTTTTACTCGTCAAAAAAAAGTTTAATGTTATTTTGTTTAAATATATACTTGTTGAAATCTATTCGAATGTCACACCAATTTACACATTTTAATTTTTTATCATCATATTATAATACGTGTTAGGTATATGCATATTAGTAGGTTGACAAAAAAAAAGCAGAATTCAAATTAATTAAATTAAATACTATACAGTATACATGTTCCATTTTTCTAGTAGTGGAATTGCGTGGTTGGACATACATATGTAAATAGTATATTGTGATTCCTTGTGTGTATCATCAATCCAACGAAGTTGGGACAGTGACATTACTACAATTAACCACCTTTGTATATTCAAACATTTCAAAAACCGTATCATTCTAGTTTGCAAAAGGGAAGCTCTCCCACCACTTCAATGCCTCACTCATGGTGGAGGAGATGTGAAGTTACTGCCTTAACGTATATCGCATGTTTAAGATTACCTATCAAGGATCCTTTCTTTTATCGGACACATCACACATGTATTATACATACACAACAAAACAACCTATCTCATTATGTTCAACATTCAAGTACTAATTAATGCTATGATCTCCAGTTCAAGCAAGGAATATTCAGAACAGATCCTCAAGTTTATATATATATATAGGAAGCATATCAAGTGAGATGGCTTTTATTATGAGAGAATGAGAGGAGTGAATCATAGCCATAAGATCAAACTATAAATGGTCAAGATTAAAACATAAAGTCACATGACTTTTTTAAGTGGTCATGTGACCATTAACTAGCTTTTAATCCCAACCATCCATGTATGGTTATACGGTCCAGATTTAATCCTCTCACCCTCTCATATTAAAACTCATCTCACTTGATACACCCCTATATATATATATATATATTTAAGAAAGTAGATGGCCAGCCGTATAAATTGAGAAATTGGGTTGAAAGCAATATATGTATTATAATATTGGGTGTGGCAATTTTTGTATACTGAACACTTCGCTGTTTTTAAAATTTTAAATTTAATTTAGAAATAGGGGATTAGGAGAGGACATATAGATTAGCTCTTTATTTTAAATTCACTGGAAGAAGGTGACATAATCAACCAACGGTATGTTATTTCAAGTAGGTTTGGAGTTTGATTTTCTTTAATTAAAATTTTCAATTCAAGTATTGTAAATGTTAAAAATAAACACGAGGAGAGTTTTGTATAAATATATCTATCACACTCACACATGTTTGATGATGAACATATGAACTTTTTTTGACGGAAATCATGAACATATTAAATTTAACAACATCTAATGACGTAATTGCTTAATCGACCCTTTTTTAACCCACTTTTTTAATTCCATTAAAAATTTGTTTGAATGATGGATTTGCAACTTTTATTTAATTTGTTTTTATCGATTTTCATTCAGTTAAAATTAAAATTTGTTCAAAATATTAACAATTTGTGTATTTGACTTAGGTGAAGAATCGATAATATAATAATTATAATCATAATTATTAAATTAAAATAATTTTTAATTTCTTTAATGAACCTATTTTTAATTTTTAATTTCTTTAATGAACCTAATTTTAATTTTTAATTTCTTTAATGAACCTAATTTTTAATTTTTAATTTCTTTTTGAATTATGATAATGTCATCAACATAAGTAAAATAAAAAAGAAATATGAGAGACACATCTTTTTATTTTTTTGGGTTGATCAGCATATTTTAATTCCTATACACACACACACACACGAAATTTCAATTATTCAATTTTACACGTCGAAAAAACACGAAAAACACAACTAACTTTTATTAAATTAAAATATAGAAAGAGAGGATTGAAAGTTCTAATCAACCTTTTTCTTTGGAGGAAAAGAACTTGTGCGCATTAAAAAAAGGATTGGGGTGGGATAAAAGTCTAAGAAAGTGGACGATATTTACTGCTCCCTCCGTTTCAAAACTATAGCTCTTTTAGTTTTTTATTTTTGTTTTAAAACTATTACAATTTTACAATTCTAAAGTATCATTAATTATTTTCTTCCACCTATACCCTTATTTAATAACTATTAGTGGGAGTAGTTGACATTAATAACATAGAGATTTGTAGATAATTTGTCATAAATACTCTTCCATTAAATAAAGGTATTTTAGTCTATTTATAATTATATTTTACTTCCATTAAATATTTCTTAATCTATATACATTAATCTTAAAAAACTATAATTTTAAAACGGAGGGAGTACTTCTTTAGCCATATAAAATAAGGGAAGAGAGAGGCACGGATTCCTCCTCGCCTTTTGGTCTAACTTTGCATTGGTTTGTGGGATTTTTAAAAAAGGAAAACATACTAAAGCTTTTAAGTACGGGGAGGGTAGGAATGGATGAAGAGGGCGTTGTTAATTTTAGCTTTCCAAGCGTGGATGTTTTTGTTGGAGAATCCACAACCAAATTGGCTCCATGGGATCATGTCCCACGCTCCTCCACCAAACTCGAATGCATCTTAATGGGCAATGACCAATCTAAAAAGCAAAGTAAAATATTCATACTCCCCCCTTTCTTCTCCATCTAGTCTTTCCTTCTTGCCGTGTGTTTTGAGTGGGAAAGGAGGCTTAAAGGTAAAGGGGAAGAAAAACTTTCTATATATCCCAGTCAATGCCAGCCCGATTTGTGTCACATCCTCGTGCATCCATTGCGCTTTAATCACGCGAGTTTATATAAGTAATTAGTAATTGAGTTTTACGGATTAATCATGGACCCGTGTATAGGGTAATTAAAGGTTTTTAAACTTTTAAAGCAAAAATTGAAATAATAGAGATTTCTTATTATAAAATTCTTTCTGTAGTGTTGGGAGGAAAGTGATATTAGTTCAGCTTTGGCTTGCTACAATCTTAATTTGGTCACAAAATTGAAGTAGCTGATAATTTGGTCACATGTGATATGAAAAAATAAACATGAATCTAAATACAATATCAATAACAAAGTCTTATCTACGTAAAAGAAACGACGTCATAATTACATTGGTAATCCATTATTACACTTGTAAAGAATTATAGCAATCAAGCTGCAGTTTTCTTCGTCAATGATAGAAGGGTGGCATTTTCTGATGTTGAGAGTCTAGAAACATGATTAAATAAATTCTTATAATGCTTGACAATTCTCATTTTTGAATTAATATTTTTGGGTTGAATTAAACTAAAATTCTTACTTATTGGGCTAATTTTTTTGGGAATTAAGCTTAGTCTAATTCAAATTCTAGTATCTGAATCTATATTCATTTTTTTTATAAAGGGGTAGAAATGTTTAAGATGGTAATTAATCAGGGGACAGATTTGATGCAAATGAATCTAAAGAGTTTAATTGCTAGACCCTGAAATTTAATTTCCAACCAATATTTTAATGGGTCAGGCACATCCATCATCCATGTATCACATCAATGAAAAGTATAATTGCAATCCATGGCGGGACCAATGCCTACTGAGCTTTTTACCCCCAAACCATTTAGGCATCGATGGCTAATAAAGAAAGAGATATATACAGTAGTCAGGTGGAGTGAGTTTGAGTCTGAGACATGGCATAACCATTTAGTGACGGGTGGGTCCCCAATTAAAATCTGTATAATTCTTGGTTTGAACGGTCAAGCCAAAAATTATTGATTGTTCATGTTAACATTGGATACCATCTCCTTTTTTTCATTTTTTTTCCATCTTATGGTCCCCATTATCACCTCTCCTTTCTCTCCTTCCATGTTCATACAAAAACCTTCTTTCAATTCCTGCTCTTTCCATATTATATGCATTGTACGTTTACATGCTTTCTTTCGGGCTTCAATTTGCAGACAAAAGTACATTACATCCTCTATTATGAAGTTTTTACTATGCTATGTTGCCAAAGGGTAATCATTGATATATGTGTGGGGGATTTGTAGAGGTGTCAAAATTGGCCTGGTTCGGGCTCCATAATCATAGACCCAAAATAGATTGAGCAGTTTTGGCCAAGCCCAATGGGCCCATCGGGCATATCAGACTCAATTTTTTGTGCTTTCATGGTATTTTAATATTTTTTTTGTGAAAGATCGGTCTAGTGTATTTTAGGTCTGGTTGGGCCACTAAATATGTCGTCAATGAGAAATATGGGCTGGTTCAGCCCGATTTTGTAATTTGGCTCGGCAAGTAGGGCAGGGTTGGGCCGAGCAACCCATTTTGATAGCTCTAGGGATTTGATGAATAGATCAACAACAATGCTATTTCTTACAAAAAATTATTGCAAGAATGGTTATGAAAGACACATGGCAAATGCAAATTTTTTCAAATGAATAAAAGCTATTAAAACTAAAAAAAATATAAAAAAGTACTAGACAGAAATTAGGCCACATTATTCGTGACTGATTTCGTGCACCTCTCTCTTCGTAAAAAAAAATCATTCCCCATGGATCAAATGTTGATTTGGTAAAAAAAGACACATAGGAAAGAGACCGCAAAAAGATTTTGTAGATATTCGGTGTAAAACTATCGATAGTAAAATTCAATCAAATACGTGAGATATGAAGTTGGCTCCTCTAAAGTGAGTAATTTTATTTTAGAGTATAAAGTAATTAATATTATTCATTAATGAAAAAATTAAAGAATAATATTTCAACACATCTATGATTTGTTATGTATGTATTTATAATATTAATTTTTAATTTTTTTATTAATGGTTAAAATTAATTACTTTATATTCTAAAGTAAATTGTTCACTTTAGAAGAACCGGATCCGTAAATTACGAATTAGTGTATGTGCGGTATAAGAAAAATATAAATAATCGTTGAATATATATATTGAGGATAATGAAGGGATCGAGGATGCATCATAAAAAATTTGATTAAAACCATTAGCAAAGATTTGGTGATTAAAATCGACCCGGCAGTCACATAGTATCCAATTGTTGTTTGGTGCACATAGTTAAACCATTATGGTAACTGATGAGGGATGAACTGTGAACAGCACATGATGAGATTTTCCAGTTGGGGTTCGTCCAGGGAAACGGAGACAAGGCAAACCACTCTGAGTGGTTTGGTTCGAACCCAGGTGAGTGTGGTGAACAAGACACATGGGTTAATTGACCCATCCGCAACCAAAAACAAGTCACAAGGTCATATCATGATACAACATCCATGGGGCCAGGCCACGCACCTCTCTCTCTCTCTCACGGGCCACAACCGTGAAGCTACTGTTGTGACTCATCATTGTAAACTTATACCTTGCGTGCACTCCTCACTGCTCACGCACGTATGAATCAATCCACACCCATAATTCTTTTTAATTTTTTTTCTTTCTAATTCTATTAATTAATACTTCATCCGTTTTTTATTATGTCTTTTTAAGATTATTTCATATCAATTAAAGAATAATTTGATTGATAAATTTTGTCTTTTTATACACTTATTTTTTTACTATTCTGTTATATTCGTTTATTTTATTTATATTAAAATGTAAAAAAAAAATATAAAATAATTAATAATAGTAAAATTACGATCGACAAAATATAACCTTACACTCTAAATTCTATATTATAGATAAATAGTAATAAATAAAAAAATGGAGGGAATAATTAATTTATGTCTTAAATATATTTCAGGTCCTTCTAAATTTGATCGTTTTGATTTTAGTCCCTGCAAATAAAAGTTAAAGTTTTTTGGTCCTATAATTTTTTTTGATTTTAGTCTTTTTAGTGATTTAGGGTTGAGGTAGTATGGACACGTCACCTCATTAATCAGACGTGTCATATTCAAGTGTCAATTAAGCATGCCACGTAATTTCAAATTTCCAAGGACCTGCCACGTAATTTCAAATTTGCAGGGACTTGCTCTCTCTCCTCTCTCCATCCACCACCCTCTCTCTCTCTCTCCTCTCCTCCCACCCCCACCACCGTCTTCCTTCTTCCTCCACCCCACCACCTCCATCGAGTGTGTCGCGAATCCCTTGCTGCGAGATGACGGAGATCGTGCTGCGAGATGAGTCACCTTATCGAGTTTAGTCGGTGTACGAGGAGCTCAAGACCGAGGTCACTGCTCTCTTCTTGGCTGCGCATTCTGGCAACGGCGGCAACGTCTCGCGGTGGCGATCGGTTCCGTTCAAGCATCCTGCGAGCCTCGAGACAGTTGCGATGAATGCAAGGTGAAGTCAGATCTGGACCAGTTCCTCCAAAGCAGTACTACCACTGGTTGCCGGAGTGGGTTTATTTCTTTTTCGATGACTGTGTTGTCAATTGTTAGTTTGATTTTTCTATTTTATTCATTTACTGGATTTCTGCAAATGTTTCTGGGGATGTTTGATTAAATGATTCTGAGCAAGTCATTGAGCTTGCGTCCCTATTGATTGTAGAGTGTCGCCTTCGATTTCAAACAGGCCACAACCCTTTTGATTTTAATTTAGGCAACCCAATTAGGAGAGATGGTGGTGGGTGGAGGGAAGGAGGAAGGAGGAAGGAGGTGGTGGGGGTGGGAGGAGAGGAGAGAGAGAAAAGGGAGGAGAGAGAGAGGGGGTGGCAGATGGAGAGAGAGGAAAGAGAACAAGTCTCTGCAAATTTAAAATTACGTGGCATGTTTAATTGACACTTAAATATAATATATCTGATTAATGAAGTGATGTGTCTATGCCACTTCAATTCTAAATCACTAAAATAACTAAAATAAAAACAAAATTTATACAATAAAAAAACTTTAACTTTTATTTACATGAATTAAAATCAAAATAGTTAAATTTAAAAGTACCTAAAACACACTTCAAGCCTTAATTTATTTGATTTGATGCATCTCAATGACGGGCATTTGTGTCCAGGGCAAGACTTTCTCTTGCCCCATTTGGAGGCGTGCGAGAGGTTAAAAAAGTAAAAGAAAATACAAGCGAAAAGAGGTGAGAAAAGTGTAATTTCATCCTCTATATAATTCAACTCCCGTGCTATCTCGTGGGTTGAGTTTCCCACCATCCACTTTGACTGTAGCCATATTCGCCTGTTCCTTCCTTCCACTGTTCTTTGTCCTTCCTCACCTGCTTCTCCCCTTTCAGCCTTCTTCCCTATTACTCTGCCTGATAACTTTTGGGTTTTTCGGATTCAGCTCCAATTTCGATCTCTTCTCTTTCTCTTGTAAGTTATTCATTTTATTTTATGCATATCAGCATACCCTGTGTTTTTTGTTTCTCAGGTCAAAGATTATTTATTTATTTATTTGTAATTCCGTTGTTGGGGTATTTGTTTCCTTTATTCTTCAACCAAAATCAATTTTTGGGGCTAGTTTCCCTTTCTGGAATCTCAAGCTCTTTGTTCGTTTGTTTAATTTAACTATTTGTTCAAAATTGAAAATATATTGCTTGGATTGAGCCGAGTCCCATGAATAATTCCACCGGTAGAGTTCAGGATTCGTGGAAAGTTTTAGTCTTTTTGTTGTTGTTATGCTCTGATTATATTATGAGCAGAGTGAAAAACCTATGGATCTGTTGTTTAATGTTGAAATCATATTGCAGGGTCCTAAATAGGTTTTGGGTGAAGGAGCAGTAGTGGTTTCTTCTTCGTGGGTAAGGGCAAGGGACACAACAACATGCGGTGGTGGCTTAGTCTATCTGTTGATGTATTTCGCAAAGGGATTTCCTTGAATCTGTATTGCAAAGTGATTCTGTAATTTTTGAGTCAGTGTGATCTATAAGCAAAACCCTCCTTTTTCCTCTTCTCTCACACACCATTTCCATGGGATCC
The DNA here is from genome assembly GCA_030159175.1 of Glycyrrhiza uralensis. Lineage (NCBI taxonomy): Eukaryota > Viridiplantae > Streptophyta > Magnoliopsida > Fabales > Fabaceae > Glycyrrhiza > Glycyrrhiza uralensis. The sequence goes on from BRZY01000005.1 coordinate 49,022,561, forward strand.
AGTTTCTTTGTTGTTATTCCTTGCTACGTCCGTCAGATCAGCTGAAAGGGTAGCCAAAATTAAATTCACCTTTCTCCTGTTTTAGGAGTGTAGTAGTTGTAGGAGTCTCTTTTAGTAATTTGTTGCTTTATTTGATCAAAACTTGTTGCACTGGCGTGGAAGAAGTGTTGAGATTAGTTGTCCTTACTTACTCCTCAGCATAGTGTGTGGTTCCTGTATTTTTGAATTGAAGAGGGTTGGGAAGTAGTTATGGTGTGCCAATCAGCGGGTCAAACGAGATTTCGGGCATTGAAACATGAGAAAAATGGAATTTCTGGGAGCTCCACCGTTGTAGTTAGAGTTATAGCATGCTTTCAACCTCTCAGAGAATGCCAGGTATGTGATCCATGGTTGATTAACCTTCATCTCCGTTGTATTTATTTCAGCTATGCACATGTCATGAATCATCATCATCATGATCTACAAAACAATATATCATGAACTCCTGTTGATTTTTGTTTTTGTTTTTGGCTATTGTCCAGGATGAATATTTCCGTCATTTGCTCAAACCTGTGACGTAATTGTTTTGCCTTGCTCCGTTTGGGTGGGTTAAGCCAGTGATTTTAGTTGTTTTCCTTATTCGTCAAAGAAACCTTAATTGTGTAATATATAGCTCTTGGGTTGGAACCGTTTTTGTTCAGGTATGTTCTACATCATTGTTGTTGATTAATTAAGAATTGTCTTTTTATGTTGCTTAATTATTGATTTTGCGGTGCATGTTTCTATAACTTTTAGGTGATTGTTCTGATTGAATGGGAGAAGATTGTAGAATGTGGAGACCGCATCTGCAATTTGGATGGCAATCACCAAATTGGGACCCCCCTGGTGTGGGGAAGCAAGATGGTACTTCTGCAGTTATAAACCCTGGTGTCAATATGGTCTCAAGCAATGAGACGGTGCCAGCTTTGGCGTCCTCTGCGCTACCTCATTCGCAGTTTGGACATTATTATGAACCTCTTGGTCGGTTTTATTGTTTGCCTCGCTTTCGACAGGGGTTTACTCATTTTCCAAGCTTCACTGCTGAGGAAAAACACCTTGATGATGGCCATGTGAAAGGTTTGATTGGGGACAAAATTGCTCCCTATGGTGAATGTAGCACCCCTCAGAAACAATTTCTTGTTGGTGACCAGATGGGTGGTCAAACAAATATTGTCCATAGTTCTAGGTTTGGTAGTCCCCATGAGTGCTTTGCTTCTTGGCATTCAAAACTGCATGGTGCTGACTATTTGGGAGGGAATGTCAATGAAGCATCTTTTAGAAGAGATTTGAACTTGAATCATATGACCGGGGCAACTTTGGCTGATGAAATTGATGAGAATCAGGGAACTGGCGTTGAAAGCGAGATGCATGAAGACACAGAAGAAATTAATGCATTGCTTTACTCCGACAGTGATGAGTATTCCACTGAGGATGATGATGATGATGAAGTTACTAGCACAGGGCATTCTCCTAGTACAATGACCACGCATGATAACCACAAAACCTTAGGGGGAACCGCAAAAGAAGTTGCGAGCGCTGCTGGGAAAACCAAGAAGAGGAAGCCATCGGATGGCTATTATGATGACATTCGACTCCTGGATACTGCCAGTTCTCTGAACATGAACAAATCCTTTGCGGTAGGAGGCGATGATGCAGAATCAAGATGTTCTAGTGGCATCAATGAAGGATCGGGTGAAATGGGTTCCTTATCAGGCAATAAGAAGATGAAAAAGGAGAAGATACGAGATGTTCTGAGCATTCTACAGAGCCTAATTCCTGGCAGCAAGGATAAGGACCCAGTCATGCTTCTCGACGAAGCCATACATTGCCTGAAATCCTTGAAACACAAGGCTAAAGAGCTCGGTCTCGATGCCTTATAAGTTGGAGAATTCTTAGCCTGATATATGTCACATTACTCATCACCCAATAAGTAGTACTTTATTTTGCAAGTTGTGGTCTTTTGCTGGTTGTTTATGGAGTGTGAAGAATAAACAAGGGAATGGTTGTGTTAGGGGAAAACTATAACCGGGGTGTTTTCAGCAAAGTAGGTGTTATGTTTGAAATCCCATCGGAACCTTACTTCTGACACCCTTCCTCAGTCATTGAGTTCGAACTGGTAGATCAACTGGTATGGCCAGTGTATTTCATGTGTAGCAGTGTGTAATGTTCAGTGTATCAAGCGCAATAAGTGAAATGTCGCAGGACAAGAGAAAGTAGCACTCACCAGACTAGAGAAGCATGGGATGTGGGGTATTTTGTATGAGAAGACAGTTATTGCTGATAAGGACCCAAATTAAAAATGAGTGCACGCCTCTTGGCTGATATGATATGAGGCCCTATCTCACTTCCTCCTTTTGTATCCTTGTCATTTTTCATGTTTAATCCTTTGTGGGTTTTGCCCTTCTATTTTTTCACTAGCTGTAAGATTAAGATATTAAGATAACTAGAGGTGGTGACTGTCCTTCACGAATTTCCACTTGATTTAGCTCGCCAATGGGGAGCAGATATTTGTGTTTGGTTAATGCCCCTATTATATTTATGGGCTTGTGTTGTGTGTATGGGCTACTTCAATATGAATGGTGTTACTGTTGTCCTTTTGCATGTGTATGTATATGGCATGCATGCATTTATTATATGGGAAAGTGATGTGTTCGATTTTTATTTCGATATTTTAAAATTACTAGTATTGGTAGTATTGCATTTCATCTTGTTTGGATGATTCCTATGTTGATGAGGAGTTGTGTGACTTGTGTCTGGCTCCACCAAGGTGATAAGGGGCTACGGGGACCACAATGTTGAATTATTAGGGAGAAGGAAGGATGCATTAATGTGTGCATGGGAGAGAGAGAGGGACGAGCGTGGTTGTGGTGAATAGTCATTTGTCATGGTAGGTACTACTATCAAACAGAGGAAAGAATTTGAACTTCATTGATCTTCTACACCGCGTGGAAGCCCACCATTGAGCACCATGTTCGTACTTGTTTTCCTTTCTTTCTCTTTTTCGGTGGATGACAGAGGTTGATTCTGACCTTTTTTAATAATATTTTTTTCCTTCATGGGGTTCCTCTGGTCAACAACTAATCTATATGAGCGAGAAATTCCAATTCGCCAGTAGTTCTATTGTTAATTTTCCTTTTGCAGGAATGTAACATCAATCGTTAGAATAATAGGCCTTGATCGGCATCATCCTTGCCATTGACATTTAAATTTATTTTAAGACTTAAACCTATTTTTGATTCTTTATTTTTTACTGAGTTTTGTATTTAGTCTTTCAAAAATAAAATACGTCTCTTTAGTATTTCATTTTTTAAAATTTGTTATTTTTAATCCTTGGGGTTATATTTTAAATTTAAAAAATATTTTTTAAATTTATATTTTGACTCTTTCTAAAGCCTGATTTTCATCTTAATCCGTTTTTCCATTCTTCTTCCCTTCCATTGATGCACCGCGACCTTTCATCCCCGCTAGAAGTAGTTCCAACGTCCTCCCTCTAAGTCGCCATGAGATGTGGCCTCTATCTCGTTCTCCTCCTTGTGCGATCGCGGTGGTCGCCTCCCTTCTCGCCATTATGCGCAGCCTCCCTTGGCCGCGTAGGGATGGGGGGCTGTGGTGCATCAGCGGAGGGGGAGAACGGAAAATCGGGTTAAGGTAAGTATCAGGCTTTAGAAAAGATCAAAGTATAAATTTAAAAAATACTTTTCAAATTTAAAATATAGCCCCAAGGACTAAAAGTGACATTTTCAAAAATAAAAGACTAAAAAAACGTATTCTATTTTTTAGAGACTAAAAACAAAACTCAATAAAAAATGAGGGACCAAAAAGAGATTTAAGCCTAATTTTAATTATTAGTGAACCAAATCACTGACTTTGTATGTAAAAGATCTTATCAATGCAGGTAAAAGATCTTAACCATTGAATTATATATACATATATCAATGTTCAAAATTGACTTTCTTATTGTTGGGACATTTTGAAGTTGTCCCAGATTAGGCGGCACCTTGTTTACTAGAGTACATGAATTTGGAGCTTGAGATTTCTATGAATTTTTCTAAAAGTCATTTGAAATATTGGGAAGGACAGTCTGATACAAGATCGGACATATGGAAAATGCATGCTTTTCCCTTCGCGGACAGAAGAAGACGTTTCTTTTTGTGAAGTGGTTTTTGGGGCATCGCATTTCTGAGAAGATGGGGTGCTTCATATTATATACGTAATGTCTCCTTTAGCAATTTTAGTGGCTAAAAAATGAATGAAATTGTAATAAGATGTGGAAATGGATTGTATACGGAGACAGCAGTCAACTTCAAGTTTGTATCCAAAAAAAACAAAAACAGTCAACTTCAAGTGGTCATCGCTTATCACACACCATATTCTGGTTCTCTGTATATCCCTTTCTTTGTATTTTTTTTTTGTCAATAAGAACAAGTTTATAGAAGAGAAAACCTCAGCCATACGACATCTACAGTAAGAAAAACAACATATACAGAGTCACTAAAAAACAACAATCCTAACCAAGACATGCTGTTGTAACATAACCCAAGCTGTAGCAAACTAAGACAAGGAAAACATCTAAAAACCAAAATGCCAAAAAGAAAACACATAAAAAACTACATCTAGCACAATAAAAAGGATACGAAAAAAGGATACAGACATAAACCAACAAACAACAACAGCAACAACCCAACTAAACAACAACCGAGCAACCTCCGACATGTCAAAACATATCTATGAGTGGTATGTGTTTGACCCATAACAAATCCATCTGTCTTAGCCAATACAATCCACATGTCTTTATACATGTGAAATTTAGTCGACACCAGTGGAAATAGACTTTTTTTTTTGGTCTACGAGTGGAAATAGTTTTTTTTGTCAAGCGAGTGGAAATAGTTTGAAAGTTATTCTCCACCCGACGCATACACATGGGCCGTATTCTTTTTTTTTTTGGTAGAAACATGGGCCGCTTGTACGGAATAAACAACACTTGAGGCCTAACTGGCGAAACACTCTGAGTCCAGCATAACTCCCTCTCAACCATGGCCACAACAGAGTTGTTGAAATGGGCCAGACCCGTTTAGTCCGATAAAAAATGGGTCGGGCTAAATCTAGGCCAGGAAATATTTTGGCCCGACCCAGCCCGGCCAAAAAAATCATTGGCCCAAAGTGGGCTAGCCTGTGGTGGGCCGGGCTGGCCCGCTGGCGCGACTATTATTTGCTAAATTTGTTTAGAGGCTGTTTCACACCAGGGGTGTGAATAATTACACAGGTGTGGAAGCATCAGTTCCGGTACTAAACTCAGTTACATATCGTTTCACACCACTATTGTGAATTATTTCACAGGTGTGAAAGCATCAGGCTCCTACAAACAAATGTCTTATTTTTCGGTACTAAACTGGCTTACAATGCGTTTCATACCCAATGTGTGATTAATTCTACAGGTGTGACTGCGTCAGGTTTCTATAAAAATTTTATTTTTAAAAAATAAATGAGCCCATGGGCCAGCCCGTTTGGCCCGCAACCTGTGGAGAGCTGAGCTGGGCTGGCATATTAGTGACCCATATTAAAATTGGCCCGGTCTGGCCTGAAAATATGTTGACCCATTGTAGGCTGGTCCAAATGGGCAAGCCCGGCCCGCATAAATAGCTCTAGCCACAACTCTCTGTTTTTTTTTTCTCCATTTTTTTGAACAGTAGTCTTTTCTTCATGTGATTTTTTGGTCGAATCCTTGATGTGATCGTATTTCTTAGACGCTGTTTGTATTGGTTTGGACCCATTTCAGCAATTGATATATACTCATGGGCCAAGCAAGAGTTTTCGAGCATTCGTAAGAGGGTGAGAAAGCCTCCCATCCGGCTCAAGTGGTAAAAAACTAAAAATACTAGGGGAACTTATGTAATAGAATCCCCACCCTCCCCAATTCCACCCCCACAATCCCTCCTCCTCAATGACCAAAATAATAATAATAATAAAAATAAGAGGGTGAGAATTCGGATAAGGAAAAAGACAATTTCTCTAGTACTCTTAGAAATGGAATAATTATTGTTTAATGATTATATATTTCAATAAAAATTCAATAAATTTTTTCTATATTAATTGTTTTTAAGTTATTTATTGCTCCACATATTACTCAAACTCCCTCATTTCAATGACTACCATACTACCATATCAATGCCAGGTGGAAATAAAGACAAGCACATAAAAACAGATAATTAGACATCTGGTACATGATCGCGCAACATAATCCGAAAATCCGAGCCAATCATCCACCGGCAGTACAATGATGAAGGGCGCTTACACATCACGCAACATTGCACACTACATTCCTCTCCTTACCGAAACAAAGCTCATTCTCCGCCAGTTTTTCCCCGAAAATTATACGTCACACTAGTACTAGTATAATATAATTAAATTCTTAATTCTTAATATAATTATAATTAGCATATCAAAAGAAAACATAATAATAATAATAATTATTTTTTGAAACAAATATAGTTATCAATTATTAACTACACTTAAAAAGTTTTACAATACTACTTTTGGTTCTATTTATAAGAAATAAAAAAATATTTTTTTAATCTTTTTATAAGAAATAATGTTTTATTTTCAATAAAATTAATTATTTCTTTTCAATGTTATCTTTATTAATTATCACACTATTCAATTATATTATGCTACCTTTAGCCATTTAATGTAAATGTATTTATGTAAAAAATTTAAAATTATAATATTATTAATAAAAAATACCGCATTTCAATGTATTCTTTGATTTGTGTGATTTCAGTACTATATTTTTTATATATAATGATATATATATATATAAGGAGGTAGTATTTTTTTCATGAAAGTAATTAATATATTTTATAGTATATATTATTATTGTGAGAAGAGAAAGGAAGAAGTGTCTGGGCGTATGCAGAGGATTACAAGTATAACCGCCTCAGCTGCTTACAATTGATGAAAATCACGCTGCTGTTGGAGTTTGCTACTTTTACTTTCTCTCAGCGCAGACACAGCGATCGTGAGAGCTTCTTCTACAATGGACTCCATTCCTTTCCTCGATGGCAACATCCACAAGATTCTCGAGTCCCGATACCTTGACACTCGCCCGGTAACTCTTCTTCCTTCTAATTTTTTTTTTCTAATTAAACTCAAAAGGGCTTAATAGTTCACGATTACCTTGCGAATTCCGATTCCCAATCCGGTGGAATACAACAAAACGTGTTTTCGCCTATGATTTTTTTGTTGTTGTGTGGTATGATCTTGACCGTGACCAATAAAATGTTATTTTTGTTCTGTCTAGGATGTTCACCATAGTTTGCAGACGCACTCCTCGTTGATTCGGAGGCTTTCTCAAGAGAGAGAGTTAGAGGTTGGTGGCATGCCCAAAATTAGTAGTGTATTATGGAATTATGCTAGTAGGAATAGCATACATGTGAATGTTCTTCCAAAATATCATCCATAATCAGCATCACCATCGTATATATATAATGAGTTTTAGCATGCACTTGGAAGTAAGAAATGCATAACTGCCATGTCCTTCTGTTTATCTCGATTTGTTGTATATTATGATAAACTTGAGGCATGTGCATATGTGTCCTCATTTAAAGTGATTTTAGTAGTTGCTGATTGCTATTAGGCTGCATGTGAGAATAAAATTGTATAATGAAGGATTTTTTTTTCAAGTGCCTTAAGTGACAGTATGCGGTTTTTGAGAGAGGATAGCAACATTCTGATGCCATGGTTGTGTTCTGACTACACTGGCAGATCATTCTGTTTTGCCTATTATGTTCCTAAGAAATGTTTGAATATTATATTATACACTTATTGATTTACACTTGTATCTTCTTGAAAGAGGCAAGCATAGTTATCCGTTTCTTAAAAATGCTGGCATTACCTACTCATAGATTGCAACATGCATTCTCTTACAGTGTTTATAACTGTCCACTTCATTTGCTGTGCATTTTACGCTCGTTAAGATTCAATGTACCCTCATTTTGCTTGTTGCCTTTGAAGAGTTTCCTTTTGCTCATGATTTGAACAGGGCCATCTTGGCTGTGTCAATGCAGTGGCTTGGAATTCCACAGGTTCATTATTGATATCTGGATCAGATGATACACGGGTATGGCACATTTCTTTTTTATTTGTCACCTGTACCATAATCTCATATATTAGAAGGCAGCTAAGAATTAAGATGTATAACTGAAATAAAAAAGATGTTGAAACTAGCTGCAGACCATATGGGAATTCCTTTTTGGAAAATATATCCCATTAATTGTTTGCATGAAATTTTGCAGATCAATATTTGGAGCTATTCTGGTCAGAAGCTATTGCAATCAATTGACACTGGACATTCTGCAAACATATTCTGTACAAAGTTCATACCAGAAACTTCTGATGAGCTTGTAGCCTCTGGAGCTGGAGATGCTGAAGTGATGCTGTGATCCATTTAATATTTTTAGTGACTTCTGGCTAATGCAATTTTAATTCTCAAACTTCATGTTATCTTTTCCTGTTGGCAGGTTCGGTTATTTAATAGGTCTCGCTTAAGTGGGAGTGGATTTAGTGATAGTGCCATTGCTCCATCAGCACTTTACCAATGCCATACTCGAAGAGTCAAGAAATTGGCTGTAAGTTATGAGGTCTAAGAAAATCCTAAATTAGCAGTTTCAATAACGTTACATCAATGGGGGTAAAGGAAATCAAATGAATTTTGATGTCTTCTCTTTTGCTTTTTTTTTTTTTTTGCAGGTTGAAAATGGAAACCCCAATGTGGTATGGAGTGCTAGTGAAGATGGGACCTTAAGACAGCATGATTTTCGGGAAGGTACCTCTTGTCCTCCAGCAGGATCGTCACACCAAGAGTGTCGAAATGTTCTAGTAAGTGGTTTAATTCATTTGTGGTGATTTCCACTTATCAGTTTTTAGAGCTACTGAACCTTGTATGGCATGCCGCATATGAACATATGGAATTGGATTGAATACCAATGGACCAGTTGCCTCGCTGAAGATTTGTTTATCTGTTATACTAGAGCATCTGTAGTGGCATCAGAATATAGGACGCAAGTTGATCTGAGTAATAAGCCTTTTCTATTCTGTGATACTATAAACTTGCCTCAATTGGTGGTTGCTTGTCATATGTCAATCATAATCCTTTCTTCATGGTTTAACATGGAATGTTGAAGGAAAATACGGGAACCTGCTTTAGGATATTGTTGGGTGTATAAAATCTTTTGTTATGCATCTTTATATAAAAAATGTTTTCCTTTTTATTAAATTATACATTTTTTCTCACACTAAATGGGAAGTTGCTTTTGGATGGAGGGAGGGGAAATAAACAAACATTTTCTTTCGATTCTTCATGTAGCACTGGTAAGAGTTAGACACGTTTTTGTCCTATTGATATTTTATTCTGGTTTTCCAAACCATCACGAGTTATTAATTATTATTGCTCACATGAGAAACCTGTGTGACTAAGGCATCTCAAAGAAAAATCAGTAATAGCTCTATGGTTGATATTATAGTTGCATCTTCAGTCTCATGATAATCTAACTATTGCATTTTCTTAATCTTCTGGAATTAGATAGGATCTCAACAGTCTTCCTATAATGTAGTTCTTCAAGTTTTCCACTGAAAGATAGTCAAGTCAAGAAAACAGTGAACTATGACAATTGTTGTCTTCTAAAACTGGCCCCGTCGGTGTTTTTTTCATTAATTGATTTCCATGTTTAACGCTTAATTTCAGCTTGACTTACGGAGTGGAGCTAAAAGGTCACTTGGTGATCCTCCTAAACAAGTCCTTGCTCTAAAATCTTGTGATATTAGTTCAACTAGACCACATTTGCTCCTTGTTGGTGGGAGGTAAATATTTCTGGTGATGCTATATGTTTTTTTAATTCAATTTTCTAGTTCAAACTGAGTTTGGATTTTCTATTTCTTGCAGTGATGCCTTTGCACGTTTGTATGATAGAAGGATGCTGCCGCCTCTAAGCTCCTGTCGGAAAAGAATGTCTCCGCCTCCTTGTGTTAATTATTTTTGTCCAATGCATCTTTCTGATCGTGTTAGTCCTTTGCTTTACTGGTCTATTATTATCCGCTTTTGAAGTTTTTATATCCAGTCAAATCTGTTAAGCATTGGGGATATTACAAGTCCTTTTTATTCTGGGTAAAAAGAATTCTTCTTTAAGAGGGGAAAGGAATACATTGCAGTAGGATGCCTTCCAACACAGAAAGAAAAACAATAATGGGAAAATTGGATATGTTGACAGCTATGCCTGTGTTCACGGTGGCAGTGGCGGCCATGGAGGTGATGGCATTTTGGCTGCAGTTGTGCCAGCCATTAGCCATAGCTGGGGTGGAGTGTTATTAATTTATACTGATAGGAGTCTCCATATTAAAAATGTTGTAGTCAGAAATATCATAAGTAATTTCTATCTCTAGAATGCCTAAACCAAACCCAAGTGGTTTGTAATGCATACCTTTAATTCTACTTACTTAATGCCATGTATACTCTGGTTTCTATAAGTTATCATATTCTCTCACCCATTTTCCTTCATATTTTATGCTGGTTTAAGTGTTTCCTGCTACTTTAAGCCAAATATTGCTGCACTCATATTGTGTCTTGTTTCTTCCAGGGACATCCAAGCTTGCACTTAACTCATGTTACATTTAGTCCTGATGGATATGAGGTTCTCCTTAGCTACAGTGGAGAGCACGTTTATTTGATGAACGTAAATCATGGTAAAATATTTTATACTGTATGTTGTTTTTTTATGTTACTAATAGTATAAAATAATGTTCACTTTATTTGTTCAAATTGTTTTGGGTATTAAAACTACTCTAATTACCTCACAGTTTACTTTGTGAACAGCAGGAAGGAAAATATTTTTTTCTTGCATGGTGTCATCTTATTTATTTATGCTATGCTTGTTATAATTGCATTCTTTAACTCACATAGTCAGAGACATGAAAAAGAGAGTGCTGTGTGGTGTGTAGTATTCCTAAGGTTGGTTAGAGTTTCACTCTAAACAAAGCAATAAGCTTGGATAAGTAATTTTCTTTTTCTTTTTTAATTTTTTCTTGTTTTTGAATTGGGTTTTGAAGAGGTCACTGATGCTGTGTTACACTTTGAGGCTCTCAATGACACGAGCACACATGTTAATCTGGCATATATTGGGATTCTTTAGCATTCTTGGCTGTAGTTCTCCATGCATCTTTTTTGCAGCCCTCAGTAATATTTCTTATTATATCATTTTGATGCATATTATATTATCCTATAAATGGGGACCCCTTTCCTAAAATAACCCCCTTTAATCAGTTTCATTAGTCTTATCTGTTGACAGGTTTTCTTTGATAAACTGCAAATTTATTGTCTAGGTTTTTAGTATGGTGTGGATTTTGATGTTCTAAAGATCTACTTTGTAGCTGTATTAACTTCTATTCTGTTAGTTTTCTGTTACCGTGTTTGTTTGGACTGTAAAAGCGGTTGAGATTGTGCTTATTCTTGCAATATGCAGCTGGAGTGAATGAGATGCAATATACTTCAGGAGATGTTTCAAAGATGATGACTTACTCTCCAACAATTAATGGGATAGAATTGCAGCCTTTTGTGTCTAGTGTTTCCCCAAATGGTTTTCCTATTAAAAAGAACATTGCTGCAAAGGTATGAAGTGTATGCTTTTTTTCGATTAATTTTGGGAATATTTCTGTAAGCTATTTTGGCATAGATTTGTTTAGTAACTAAAGACATGTTTCTTTAGTTTTGCATAGTGTTTTGTTAACTAATTGGCTTTTACAGCTTGACAAGTGTAGGAAACTAATAAAATATGCTAAGAAGTCATTGGAGGAGGGGACACCCTATTATGGAATTGATGCATGTAATGAAGTTTTGAATGGCTACAGTCATATTATTGGGCGTGCACTAAAACATGAATGCTTGTGTACTCGTGCTACACTATTGCTTAAGGTTCTTAATATTACTAAACTGGGTCTTATCATTTTGTTTTTCCTTTCAGTTCATTTTATTCTTTTTCAATTTTGCTCGATTGAACATCTTTTGGAATGTCCTCCCTTATCCAGAGGAAGTGGAAAAACGATGCTCATATGGCTATAAGAGACTGCTATGCTGCTAGGAAAATCGATAATTCCTCCTACAAACCACTTTACTACATGTCAGAAGCATTGTCTCAGGTAATTTTGTTTATATGAACTGCATTTTTAGAATGTGTTTACTTTGAATCCTAGTTGAATAATGTGTCATGCTGGTTTTCAAGACTGTCTTTGTGCATTTAAGTAAGACTCGTACATCGAGGGAAACAGAAGTTTCACAAGAAAAATGGGAAGTTTATTTTCTAAATCTATGAATTTATGTTTGCATCAGGCCATTTGTTTGCATCAGGCTTGCTGTGATTACAGAACCTGTTCATTCAGGTTTAGAACCCATTACTGAATGTTATTTCCTTACAGTTGGGTAGACACAAAGAAGCTTTGGATTTTGCTGTTGCTTCCCACTCGCTGGCCCCATCCAAATCTGAAGTTGCAGAAAGAGTGGAGAATGTGAAGAAGGATATTGCTTTAGGTATTGATAAGATGGGTTTGATATAACTACAAGAACGTCTATATAAAACTACATTTTTTTTCTGCATCTATCTGCAAATTCATCAATAACTATTCTTCCACTTTTCTTGTTAATGAAATTTCTGTGAATGGCCCTAAAGAAGTTTGTGCAACATTGAGCTCACGAAAATTCGCTCTGATTTTTTAATATGAAGGTCATTGAAATAATGTATTCAATAGTTACTGTATTGCCATAACTACTAAAATTTGGTATATAAAATTAATCTAATTCCCAAATGTTGCTTTTTATGTCTAGTAAATTACATGCCATTTCCTTTTTTTTATTAGGATCATGTGTATCTAATTGGTTTGTTATTTGATAGCTGAAGCTGAGAAGAATAATAAGACAAATGATGGAGCATCAAGGTTTGACAGTCGAGGTGGAAGAATATTATCATTAAGTGATATACTCTACCGTTCCGAGGCTAATAGTGATGCTTCACAAGATGGTCCGAGATCAGAGAGGGATGACTCCGATTATGATGAGGAATTGGAATTGGACTTTGAAACATCGATGTCTGGTGATGAGGGACATGATCCTGAATCAAATATTCTTCATGGGAGTTTAAATCTTAGAATTCATCGAAGAGGTGACTCCAGAGAAAATGTTGGTGCAAATGGCTCATGTGAATCACCCTCCTCATCATCACAGAATAGTGGATCATCTTATCAGGTTTACTTTATTAATTTCTATAGAATGTAGGGAGAACAGTGATGTTTCTTCTTTATCTTGTTTCATACTTTCATCTAAATATCTTATGAATTTTTTTAATGCATATCTATATACATGGACTAAATATATCATGTGTCCTGTATTCTTATCCTACACTATTCAAGAATGTATCGTTTACATATTGTATCTGATACTCTTATGAATTTGTATCCATGCATCATTGGCTACTTTTGTTATTAAACTAATAGATTATTTATACACTATACTTTTACCCTGTACTGTTAATCATGCAGCCTGAAGCAGCTATTGATATGAAGCAGAGATTTATTGGCCATTGCAATGTGGGGACTGATATAAAGCAGGCCAATTTTCTTGGTCAAAGAGGTGTGCTATTTCAGAGTTTTGTAAATTTTTGAATCAGCTACGAAAATTTAGTTTTATCATAATTTTATACCAAACACATTGCAAAAACAAGATATTTTGTCACTTTCTTCGTTGCTTTATTATTTTCACATGATATTCTTGTTGGAGTTTCCTGAGGAGAAAATGTATACATGTACAAAAAGGAATTACCTTAGTCAATTTAATACCAGTATTATATTTACATGGTAATAAACAAATCAGTTTCCCCTGAAATTAAAATTATATCCTCTTGAGTTGTTTCTTTTACTTTGAATGCCAATTCTTCTTTAGAAATGAAAAGCATTGGTTCAGATGATATGCCCATAGCCACTGGATGGTTTCATTGTATATTCCTGGCATGTGGCTGTTTTTTATACTACCTTAATCTCCTCATTTTGATTATTCATCTCTAGAAAATAAGCAGCGAGGGAGTTGACAGTTGGTCTATATTTGCAATTTTTATTGAGTTTTTCACTTATTTGTAGGTGAATATGTTGCCAGCGGAAGTGATGATGGCAGATGGTTTATTTGGGAAAAGCGGACTGGTAGACTCTTAAAAATGCTGAATGGTGATGAATCTGGTAACATTTTTTTCCCCTAAGGTTTTGGGATTTAGTAGTTTCCCCTTATATGGTTGTCTGAAACTATCTCTTATTTCTTCCTCCTACAGTTGTAAATTGTGTACAATGCCATCCATTTGATTTTGTTGTGGCAACCAGTGGGATTGATAGCACAATAAAGGTGAGAAATGAGAATAATGATTCTATGATGCATTTGGGTGGAATAAAAAATTTCAATCTCTGAAGCTTTATGGTGGTGCATTATTCTAGATATGGACCCCAAATGCTCCAGTTCCATCTTCTGTAGCCGGTGGCTCAGCAGGACCAGAAACTGGTGACGTGTTGGTTGCTATGGAGAGCAATCAACAAAAATTGTCCCGTAATCGTGATTCTATCCTGTAAGGATCTTGAAATCTTCTGCTTGATATAGGAATGAGAGTAATATAGTTATGCAGCTAGGTTAGGCCGTTTTATGTATATGCATAATGCCTGCCAAGCCTGTCTAGAAATAAATTTGATGGTGACAATATCTGGCAATAAGCATGACTTACTATTTAGTCTAGCATTTTTGTTCTTGATATTGGGAGCCATAAACATGTCCAATAGAATAGTGATGGGATCTGGTCACACAGAGGATGGCATCACTCTGATATCATGTTAAAGTTATATGGTTTTAGATAGAGAAGAGAAAGAGTAGAGACAATTTTTATGAATATGGTTATTTGATATGATTGATACAGAGAGACTAGACACTAACCCTTATTATACTAATAATGTTACTCCAAATCCTAATTAAATAGGAAAACAAATCATGCTAATAACTGACTAACAAGATAATATCTTGAGAGATATTCTAAGATAAGAACCTAGTCCTATGAGGTAATCTAAGATACTATAAAATAATATCTTCTAACAGAACTAATTTACTATTCTACTATCATGTTCAACTTAAGAAATTGCTAATTTGATCATTGTTCCTTGACTTAATCTGATAAAGTAGGCTGTACTTCTAATATTGACAGTGTGACCAGGTGATGATACATGTCTGGCGACTGATTAGGGAGGGTTTGATTTAATGTCTCCCTCATTTAATTGTCGTTGTTCATCAATTGAGCATGATATTTTGGTCCACACTTATCTATTTCTGTGCTACACAGACATGTTTAAATAAATTGGCCTCTCCCTTAATGCTTCCAGTTAGGAATCAACTATTTAGGATATGTTATGGGTAAGTATTTGTGTTTTCTGCAGGCCCTTTGAGCTGTTGGAACCATTTAGAATGCATGAGTTTCCTGAAGGATCACTACGCTTGCGCCCATTTGAATGTGCCCAAAGCTAAAGATTCGCTAATTCTCACCCGCTGGTAACTCCTACTTTGTTCGTTTCTCTTGCATGAGTTAATATTCACATTCCTTGTATAACTAGGAAGTTATTAATATCATAAATAGATCCCAAAGTGGGATCCTTTGGCAGTGACAACAAAATTTTGATCTGAAGAAAAGAGCCGCATTATTTGGTGTTACTAATGTTTCAAAACCGAACCAATAAGATCTCTGGTCTTGGTTTGAATGGTTTAATTGGCTAAATTGATGGTTCAACCAGCGTTGAACATTACACGGGACGGAAATCACACTTCTTCTCTCCTGTCCCTCCAATCAAAACAGAACACTTCAGCAAAAATTTTAACCAAGAGCATGTTATATTTTGTTGTTATGTTTTGTTGAGGTGTATTATTTTGATTGGGGGGGATAGAGAAGTAGTCAGGAAAAGGGGAGATGTGAATTTTGTCCCATAAGAAGATGCCTAATTCGTGCAACTTTTGGTCTGCCATTATACAATTTGTTGTTGTTATCTCGAAATTTCATTTACAAAACATTTGCAGCTCATATCTTACCGAACTTGTGTTTCATATACTTTGTCTTATGCTACTTAACCGGAAATTCTTCCACTGGAATTATAGGTGCCACGTCTGTCCTTTTGTACCATCGCAGGTGCTACATTCTGTGGTACTTGTAAATCTGGAATCCATTATTGTAGGAGCTTTTGGTCATGCGACGCATTTTCAAGACGCACAGAATAAGTTGGAACATTGGAAGCACATCATGGGTATTATCCCGATTTTCTTTTTTGGTTGAAAAATATTATCCTGATTTTATTTTTTCAAAAAAAGAGCTGTACAAATTTACTGGATGTCATGTTTGCTGATATGATGTGTATAGTTTACTAGTGGTCCTAGGGGAATTAAAATAGTGGATTTTATTAAGTTTAATCTTTGTATAGTATAGCTTTTTGTAGTTTGAACATGAATATTACAATAACTTGCTATTCTTGCACTTATGCTGTGTTTGGTTGTGAAAAGATAGCGAGACGAGAGAAGGAATAGTAAATATGTCCCTCCCCCCTCCACCCATTGGAGAAAAAAAACCCTAATTACGGTGGGTTAGCAAATTTTTCTACAGCAATACACACTTTGTTTATCAAAAAGTGCAGAATAGTAAATATGTCCCTCTCCCCGCTACCTAGAATAAAATATGAATAATTCTAAATTGTCTTATTTTTTATTCTTATAAATTTTCTTAATTACTAAATAGAGAAAGTATTAAATGTTTTTTATGTTTTTAAGATATTAGTATTTTTTTATTTTATAAAATAGCTAGAAAATTTATAAAAAGATGTAACATTTCCCATAAAATAGTAGTACTAGTAAAAAAACATATATGGAATAACATCGTTGCGAAATTACGTGCTGCCAGTAAATCGTGAGTCAATTAAGTTTCATCACAAATTGTTCCTATTCACGTCATCACGTGCATAATCTTATGGATTCTGACAAGATTTACGATCTAATCACTTTAGTGACTGTAAAGTCATGCACCTTGTGATCAAAAAAGTCATAACATAGCGCTTATATTTCAAAAGCTTCAAGTTTCAACCCATTGCGGTCATTATTATCCTATCATGAATTTGAAAGCGTGTGTGAACATCGTTTCGCAGCATTTTCATGTTTCTATTGTGGTGGGCTTTAAAGGGACCAAAGTCAAAAGTAACTATTACGTACTTGAATATAGTTACCAACAATTTGACCAAAAAAAAAAGAATATAGTTACCAATATTTGACATATGTTTACATAGAGAATTTTAACGGGATTAATTAAAATCGAATTTGGTTAACTGATCACATTAAGGTCAAACCTTATTCCAAAGACCAATATCACCATTTCCTCTGCTCTTCCATGCCACGGTACCACGTGTATAGATATGCTTCTAGAATAAAAATCTACTACCACTGTGCCACATGCCAGGTTGCACTCTCAATTCTTTCACCTACCTTCTTGTATATATGCATTTGCCCATTGCCCAATGCAATACCACAACCATATATCATGGCACACTGAATGGGATGAGACTGCAAAAGTCCAACTTATTGTACAGTATAATTTTTGAGTGATCCAAGCGACTTGGGTTTCATTTCATTATTTTCATATAATTGATTTACTTATAATGAATTTATGTTGGAACTTAAAATAACGAGTTTTAAAAATTTGATTAGTACATGACAACGATATTTTTTAAAAATTTGAGAATTATTTTGATTTAGAAAAATTAAAATTGCTTTAAAAAATAAAATTAACAAAATGTTGGTTTAGATTACAAAACGAAAAAATAATATAAGAAAATTGGAGATTGTATTAAAATGAGAATCTATTCTCTCTGCTGAATTGAAAAAGTAACACATTGTTAACATATAAGAGTATATCCGATGGAGGTGTTTATTAAGTATTTTATCAAATAAGTATAGATGCTTATTAAGAATTATCTATTGGAGAGCATTTCTATTGGGGTACTTATTAAGCATAGGGATTTAGTTAAGTACTTCTCCTAAACACTCTTCCATTAAATACATGGTGAGTCATGTCTTGCTTTATGGATTAAAAAAGTCAAACTAAAAAATTAAAAAAGTTACTATTGGTAAAATGTAATAATGTGAGGTATTGGTGAAGCTCATTTAAGATTTTTTTTTGGAGGAGTTGGGTTGGAGATATTAAATGCTTATGAAATGTTTAAATTCAAAAAGGTAAAAATGGATGATATATACTAATAGAATTTACTTAAATATCCCAAAGTAAAATACTCTACGGATACTCTAACGTGTGATTTTTTATTTTTTTTATTTTTTTTTGGTCTGATCTAACGTGTGATTTTCAATCGCTGAAAATTTTTAGCAAACAGACATTTGATCGTCAAAAGCTGATAGAAAGCCCCATTTCCCATTCCCCTGAGCCTACAAACATAAAGCAATAACACCATTAGGCACCAACAAATATATTATAGTCCCACGTTTCAGAGTGTTATAGTTTAAGCCAAACAGATGCTGTCTAAGCACGTCACTGTGTGTCATTTGTCCATACTCACTTTGTGGCACTTCAGGTACTGTCACTAAAAAAGAATGATTTGGACCATCCATGGCCTTCACCCTGTCAACCCCCAACTTTATTTTAATTATTATTTATTCATTTATATGGTGGTCAACCTTGAAAACTTCACCATCATGGTAAAGTGGACTCATAACCTGTAATAGTAAGTAAGTTAGGCTATTGTGAAATTACACATTCCTCCACTTAACTTATTGTAATGGTATGTTAGGCCCAAAATTTTATGTATTACATGAATCTACATGAGAGAGTGTAATAAACCTAAAAGAACATAACCGTACTGTTATTCCGCGTCCAGCAGACCTTCTACCACCACCGTTTCATCATTCTTTTTCCCAACTACCACCACCGCTTCATCACTCTTTTCGCCCCAACTACCACCATTTTATGAGGGTAAGAATTCAGTGAATCGACATTAGTTATTATTTTCAAAATTGTTTAAAAAATAGCTTTCGTTTTCCTTCTCTCTAATTCTCTAATTTATAATATGAGATTAAATCAGTTTATTAATTACAGACTGGAAGTGAACCATGGTTCATGACAGCAAGCAAACTTTAGCTGTAATATACTAAGACTTTGAGCCTAAAGTCACACCATTCTTTCGTGCATGTTCATGGGCTCTCTGTATGCGGCCATTTTGTTCTTTTTTTTTTCGGGGTGTGGAATGGAACAGAGAGAATCGGGGAAGGGAGAGAGGTCGATTGATTGATTAAAGAGGAGGGGAAAAATTATTAAAGGAGGTGAAAGATTGGGTTGAGAAGTGGGTGATGGGGTGGAAAGGTATTTATAGAGTTAAGAAAAGGGACTCTGTTTTGGATTATGGGGGTGGAAGAGAGAGAAAGAGAGAGGAGGAAGGTAGGATGAAGGGGGAGGAGGGAGGGGGAAGGAGGTGGTGGTGGTGGGGGTGGGGTTGAGGGAGGAGGGAGGAGGGGGTGGATGGAGGGGAAAGGTGGGGGATCAGGGAGGAGAGAGAGAGGAGAGAGGGGAATGACATAGGATGACGTGGCATCTTATGTGACAGTATTTTTTGCCACGTAAGCATGTTGATTTGATTCAAAATAGAACACATCAGTGGTCAACTTACTTAAAGGACTAAAGGAAAAAAAAATGTTACTTCTTTATTACTTTACTAATTGAAAAATAACTCAATAATCACTTCACCGCATTTTTATTTTATCTTTACTAATTGAAAAATAACTCATTAATCACTTCACCGTATTTTTATTTAAATCATGCACAATACCCATCCAAATATTGGTAAGTTTCCTTTCACAAATCACTAACAAAATCTTCAATTAATGACAAGTATTTTTTGTAACTCAATTTAAATCAAATAACTTCAATTATCTAACAATAGCAAAATTATTATCACACAACCAACAATTCCACTTAAAATCACCAATAATATCTTTATCTTTAACGTATGGGCAAACCACACATTGTACACTAAAGTGAATCTTTAGTATCCAATTTTACTCACAAGATTAACTTAAGCATACGTACTCCTAGTTGACTGGATCAATATTAGTGCCAAATAAATATAAATTAAATGTACTAAAACTATTAATTACTACATTAATACATTATATAACATAAAACATCTACAATTGATTTTTCGAAGAATTCTTATCAGGTCAACATCACAAGACTTTTTAGGCACAAAAAGACAAAGTTGGGTTATCTACCAAGAAATACATACTTATTGGGTCTAACTAATAAATTACAAAAGTAAAAGGAAGTAATGTTATTTTCACAAAGATAAACACCCTCTTTGCAATATCATAAAACAATCTCCTAAACCTGTGCTAAAGGTTTCTGGTACAAGATCTGGACCATTGAATATTTTAACAATATATCTATGACTATGACATCAGGACTGACCCACTTCACCATAATGGTGAAGTTTTCCAGGTTCACCACCGCAGAAGTCACCTATATATATATATATATATATATATTATACGTATATATATACATATAATATAATACCTCTGTTTCCGTTTACAAAACGTTATTTATTGCTTGTGTTTACAGTTTGTATAGAGTTTTCTCCATAACCATATACATAGTTTTATCCTGATAAAAAAAATAATGGCAGGATGTTCTTAGATGGTTAACTTAAATATATGGCATCTAGGCTTGACAATGGGGCTCGAACCCGTGGGTACTCATCCGAACCCGTCCCGACTTTGGCGAAGAAAATCCGTTTTGACTGGGGTTGAGGACGGGTTCGGGTTTTCCTCGTATTTAAAAGTCGGGGTTGGGGAAACTAATACCCACCCCGAACCCGCCCCCAAACCTGTCCCGTACATTTATTACACTTATCATATAATATTTAATGCATTAATATTATAAAAAATTACATTTTTAATTCTTTATTTCTTCATTATTATTTGTCTAACAAAATATATTAAAAAATATCTTAAAAAATAGAGTATTAAATTTCTTTAATTCTATCAAAATTAAAATTTTAAAATAAAAATTTGGATTCTAAAATACTAGGTGCGGGGGTGGGGGCGGGGCGGGGAAACCCGACATCCGCCGGGGGGCAGGAATGAGTGTTGATTTTTCAACCCCAACCAAGATCGGGGATGGGGCAGGGGAAACCCGAGCACTATCGGGGGCGGGGATGGGGAATGTAAAACCCGCCCCCGCCCCCGCCCCCGCCCCGTTGCCATGCCTAATGGTATCTCTTAACTCAACTCGTGCTGTGATTCTTTTGTTTGTTGAATTTGTCCAATGAAAAATGACATTATTCTTTCACACAACTTTCTTTCCATAAATCCTAACATAAACAAAGGATATATAGAAAATGTGTTTGTTCTGTTTTATTATCTAAAAAATATGAGGTACAAGATTAGCGTAATAAAAAATGCAAATATTTTTTTTTCTAGTAGAAATGGTAAATACGCACACACACAAGCGCCCCAACTGGGGTTTGAAGTTCGAACCACGTCCAACCTAGCAACACAAGATGGATTTAACCATTTGTGCTAGGTTTTACGGACAAAAATGCAAATATATTGACTCGTGTATTGAAAAATAAGAACGGTTCTCCCCGGCCCCCTACAACTATTATTTATAAATGAAGAATCATTAATAAAAATTAATTTGAAGTTGTCCCGAAGTTGAATCGATCCATTTACCATTTGTTTCTTTTAGATTATTTTATGAACAATTGTTTTTTTACAAATAATTACCTTTTGTTTGTTTATTTCAGCTTTTTTAAATAATTAAAATCTAAAAATAATTTAATATCAAAAATCTTATTAAAAATTACTTTTATAAATTTTTATTTTATACAAAAATTGCTTTTTAAATCATATCCTTAACTAATCTGCAATTCAATGGATGAGGTGTGAAACAAATAAATAGATTGCAAAATCATCGTCATAAAAAGTAATTTAGTTTATAATCATTCTAGAAATTAAGAGGAGAATGCATCCAAACAGAAACAGGTCTGGCCTCTTCAGTCTTTCGCTATAATAATTTATCAATTATTAGACTTTGTCCTATTAAGCTGTAGTGTATATATATCCTAATACAAGACTCCACCCCATGCTAGAAGGAAACGGATTGATTTAGATGTCCCTGCACGACCAATCATGTCATGTGTGTATTAATTTAAAAAAAGAAAACATATTCGTGTGATTTAAGAAAACATATTAGTTGCTTTTTGAGGTGTTCATATATATCAATGTTCGATTTAAGAATTGGGAATTCAGGGTTTAAATAGTCAAGGAGGGGTAGGTATCCAACACTGTTGAAGAAGGCAAGGTAAATTACTAATATGCACTTTGCGGTTTATATAAATTTATGGTTTAAATATCTTTTTCGTCCCTGTAAAATGACTGAGTTTTATTTTTCGTCCCTGTAAAAAATTTTGTTTGTTTGTGATCCCTGTAAATCAAAAAATTTTATTTTTAGTCCCTGCAAAATTGTTTTAGTCCTTGTAAAATTTAGATCATGTTGAATTAGTCCCTGTAATATTTAGATAATTACCAAAGTAGTCATTGTAAAATAAATTTAATAGGGACTAAAAACAAAATTGTTCACATATTACAGGGACTAATTCAACATGATCTAAATTTTACAAGGACTAAAACAATTTTGTATGGACTAAAAATAAAACTTTTTGTTTTACAGGGATCACAAACAAACAAAAATTTTTACAGGGACGAAAAATGAAACTCAGTCATTCTACGGGAATGAAAAAAATATTTAAACCTAAATTTATTCAAATGATCTGATATCAATTAGATTCCGGCTATCATAATTCATGAAGCAGAAGCTTCATTTTTCAATCAAAATCCGTATGATTTCATGAAAAAGATATATTCTTTTTTTTATAACTGAAAAAAAATCTGTTTTATTAGTTATTTTCTTACTAAAAAGCATTGGTTATTATGAGACAGAGGACCTGTTTGGATTGACTTATGTAAAATTTATAAATATAGTTTATGATTGATTTATAAGTTTTGAACTTATTTTTCACAAACTACTCAGGATAGCTTATCAAAACAGATTATAGCTTATATAAAATAAATTTTACTATAATTTTTTTTTAATTATAAAAATAATTTATACAATTTATGTCATAAATAATAGATAAATTTATTATTCAAGCAGGACTAGAGTCAGAAACGTGAGATTTGACAGTAAAAAAAAAAGAGAGAGCAATGAATGCAGGGCTGGTTGACGTCTATATAATGAACAAAACAATTTGAGGACCGCTACGGTCACTCTCTCAAACACTCTCGATCTAACACTCTCCCATCCAGGCAGCCACGTCACTATTAATTTTAAACTTACACTTGTTTACCGGTTAAACAAGTTGTGAGACTTTTAATATTTTTTATTTTACTTTTTTATTATTATTATTATTGGGTTTCAAACCCTTTTCTTCCACTTCTCAAACTCTTGTACATCTAGCTAATCCCAATTCCACCGAGCAATTCATTTTTCAACCTGCAATGCATTTTTCATGATCATAGTGAATTCCTCCTATTTCTCTGACAAATCAACAAGCCCTCTCTTGGGAGCCTTCCAATCAAAATTCCTAACCAAGTTGCCACAAAGTATTCCAAACGGAGCAAAGCCAAAGTATATACCTAGGACAAATCTTCCTCTATGCTCCGTCTCTGCTCCAAACGGCATAACCTTATCTCTTTCCTCCCTGTAATTTCAACGGTCTCAATCTGATTTTCCCCACCGCTCAAGAACCTCTCGGGCTTCAACACCATAGGTTCCTCCCACACCCAAGGGTCCCACCCGATCTCCGCCACCATGAAACACACGGTCCCATTTTTAGCCACCAAGTAAACGATAAAAAGCCATGTCCTCTGTCACCGTGTGGGGCAACTCCGAGCAGAGATGATGAGCAAGCTAGAGAGACGGCGCTAAAGGGAAGAGGAGGAGGAGGAGGAGGAGGAGGAGAGGGAGAGTGTTTGAGACGTATGCAAGGGTTTGAAACCAAATAATAATAAAAAAATCAAATAAAAAATGTTAAAAGTCTCTGAATTTGAACAGCCGGTAAGCAAGTGAAGACTTGAAAGAAAAAAAAAACTGCGCGTAGTGGAGAGTGTTAGAGCGAGAGTGTTTGAGAGAGTGACCGTAGCATTTCTCAAATAATTTTAGTTGTTTCAATCGAGAGAAATTTTATATCCTTCAATAAATCCTCTTATATATATATTTTTTATATTATAAAATAAAAAAATTAATATCTTAAAAGTATAAAAAATATTTAACACTGATGGGTCCAGACAGCAGGGCCTTGTGGTGGCCTAATTTGAAATGATTTGGGCCAGTTTATCAGTGGTTTTCATTGCAATCTGGGTTCGGCTTCTGCTGTACACACGGAACTGTGGGGGCTTGTTTTTGGATTGCGTCTTGCTCGGTTGTTGGGCATGCAGGTTCTGTTCATTGAGCTGGATTCCAAGGTGATAGTTTCTATGGTTGGTCTAAGGCAGACGCATTGTGCTCATCTCCAACCCCTGCTGGATGAGGCTTTGGAGCTGCTGGCTGCTAAGGATTGGGTGTGTGCTGTTCAACATATCTTTCGTGAAGCAAAATACTGTGCCGATTTGCTAGCTAGTTTGGGTCATCTTGGTGGATTCCATTGGTCTATCCTAGACCATCCTCCGCCCCAGCTGAGTTTGGCTTTGGATGCGGATGCCAGAGGCTGTACCTCTCTTAGAGTTGTTCGGTAGCTTGTAGCTTGTTTTCTTTGCCTTCCGTTGTATCAAAAAATATATATTTAATACTTCATTTAATAATTAAGAAAATTTATAAAAATAAAAGGTAAAAAAAATTAGAATTATTCTTCTATTTATAATTTATGTCAAGGGTGATAGCTTACTTAGCATAGCTTCACATTTGTAATTGCAAATATTCGAGTTTAAATTTCTTTTTTTATAAAAAAAGCACGAATTAATGAATGACAATTAAATCTTTATAAATAAAAGATAATATTTTCTAAGTTGTTAATGTAATAAATAATTATTTTTTATAGGGGAGGGGGATAATGTAATAAATAATTGTTGGAAAGTCCCTTTATTTTACAATCCAGATTTATCTCATTTTTTATTTCCTACTAGAATTTGCTGCAAGAAGCCAACTAGCAGATCTAAAACTGCATAAAATATATTGGAGTTTAACAATTGCTATACAATATCGTTTAAACAAGCTTTGTTTTATAATTTGGTCACGTAATAATTAATATTTTTAAAAATAATTAAGTTTTGAACCAAAGATTGCCAATCTTGTTGGGCATCTGAGTGTGCTGCACGACTTTGCATGCAGGAAATATTAGATTAGGAGTGTTCGCGGCCCGGTTTGATTTTGAAGTAAAAAATCATCCGATTTAAAATTTAAAATAGCATGCGATTTGTCACGGTTCGGTTTGTTTTTAAAAAAATATCCGATCCGTAACAATGTGGTTTAGATTTGATCAATTTTTGATTTTTTGCGGTTATAATTTTTTTGAAAATAAATACTATATGGTCCAGATGCATGTATTTTTTTCTTATATTTGAGACCGGAGGGAGTATCAAACTAAGTGATTCCGCTTCTGTTTCATTTCTAATTTATTTTTGAGTACAACTCAATGACATTTGTTTTAACAATTATAGATGGATTATAGATTATAAAACCAATTTTTAAACACGTCATTTCTAAAAATATACCTTATAGAAAAATAGTATTTGCAAGATCATATTCTAAACAAATGAAATGAAAAATGTGAAATAATATTTAACACACATAAGGTTATTGTGAGTTAATATTTCACACAAAGACTACTTGCAAAAATCAATTCTAAAAAATACATAATGTAACAATTGATTAGTAACCTATATATACAAGTACAAAAGGAATAATATTATATGTTACGGTTCAGTTCGGCTCAGTTCAATTTTAGTGAAAAGATCTAAAATTTGAGCGGTTCGGTTCGATTTTTCAAAATAGTTATCGAAAAAATCCAAATAATTCAGTTTTAGATCAGTTTTCGGTTATTTATTTGGATCGGATTTTGAAGTTATTAAAAAGCACAAGCACATCGGAGATAAAGGACAAAAGCAAAAAAGAAATAAAGGAAAAAACAATAAAAGGGAAAAAGAAATGTGCGTCCAAGCTAGGATAGCATTCACAATATCAACATCGTCCTCCAAAGCTGCGAATCATTTACGACTTTAAAGTTGAAACGAACACACCTTTCTTTGCTGTGTTATGGGTTTTGCCGCCCCATGTTCCTTCTTTACTCCCACCATCTCCATCTCCCTCACTCTCTTTTCATTTCAATATTTCAATCTCTTTCTCACCTCTCAATTCTCACACTCTTAATTACCTTAATTAATCCATGGGTTATCTCTCTTGCAATGCCGACTCTGCAATTGCCACATGCGATCCCCACTACTGGGATCTCAAGAAGAAGCGAAGAAACCCCACTAACAAACCAAAAGCATTAACAACCCGTAACTGCAACCACGCTATCAGGGAGTTTCTCTACACCGACCTCGTCGCCGCCACTAACGCCTTCTCCGCCGATAGCTTCTTAGGCAAAGGAAGCCACGGCAGAGTCTACAGAGCCACTTTAAACTTAGACGGCGTCAACCTCATCGCCGCCGTTAAAACCACAAAGCTAACCGCACAGAAACACAAGCACAAATACGCCACCAACTGCACCGGTTGCGGCAACTGTACCGGCCCAGCGGAGAACGAGATCGAGATTCTTTCTCGAGTCCCGAGCCCACGCCTCGTGAACCTCATCGGTTACTGCACCGACCCAAACGGCAATAAACTAATCGTCGTCGAGTACATGCCCAACGGTTCGCTACACGATCTATTGCATTCCGCTACTAGACCGCCCGGTTGGACCAGACGGGTCCGGTTCGCACTCCACGTGGCGAAAGCGGTTCACGCACTCCACGCCTCTAACCCTCCAGTTATCCACCGCGACATAAAGTCCTCCAATGTCTTGATCGACGGCGAGTGGAACGCCAGGCTCGGCGATTTCGGCCTCGCACTAAGGGGACACGTGGAGGACGTTCGCGTCAAGTGCACGCCACCCGCGGGTACGTTAGGGTACCTCGACCCGTGCTATCTTGCGCCGCAGGATCTCAGCGCCAAGAGCGATGTCTTCAGTTTTGGGATCTTGTTGCTGGAACTCATCAGCGGCAGGAACGCCATTGATGTTAACTACAGTCCACCCTCCGTCGTGGACTGGGCGGTTCCGTTAATCCGGCGCGGTGACATCGCCGGGATCTGTGACCGGAGGATAGGGACGCCGTCTGACATGTCGGTGACGCGCCAGCTTGCGGTGCTAGCAGCGAGGTGCGTGAGGTCGACGGCGGAGAAGCGGCCGGCGATGGCGGAGGTTGTGGAGTGTCTCAAACTGGTGAGGAAAAGGATCCACGCGTCGCCGATATGGAGCCGTCTGAGGCGGCGCGTGGAGCGTGTGGAGAGGTCGGAAGCGTGTGATTGTGATTATTATGAGTGTGACGGGAGTGAGGAAGTTGTGAAGAGAATTATAATGAAGGGTGGTGGGAGTGGGAGCAGGAGGAATAGCAAAGTATCCAGTGTTCCGGGTGTAGAGTATGAGAGTGAACCCTCCAATAAAAGAGGGAGAAGATCCAAATCCATATCCAAGTCCATTGGTACAGGTTCTGTCAGTGGGATCATTAATTCGAAACAGAAACCGGGTGGGCGGTACCCGAACCAAAGGGAGCGTGAGACGTTTGGGAGAAGGAAGGAGAAATCGGCGGTTACAGCAGTAACAACGAGGCTGAAAAAGTCAAAGTCTATGGGGGTCTTGCAAGGTCCTCTTGTTCTACGTTATTATGGCGGTGGTGAGAATGGCAACAAAATCATTAATGATGAGGGAATTCATTCGGCGGGTGAGAGGGAGAGGATTGCAATGTCCAAGTTGGTCATTACGGGTAAGTTGGAAAAGAAAATGCTGGAGAAACCGTTAGTTAACTCGCATGGTTGGGAGTCCGAGTAGTAATCAATTATCAAGGGGATAATAAAAGGTTTCTGAATCATTGTCATGGAGTTGGATTCCCCCACAATACAGTTGGGAGAGTGATTATAAATTGCGTTGCAAATGAGAGAGCATTCAAGCTATCCGTTAATTTGGAGTGTGTGGTCTTGGTTAGGCAGCAATCAAGTGGGGGAAAGGGAAACCATTCTCTTTACAATTTCTTCAGGAAAAAATAGATGTAGTCATTGTTTGTTAATTAATAATAGAATTATCATTAGCTAGTTATTACATCTCTCTATATTTTGTTGAGGCTTGAAAATTCAGTATTTGTGTTTCCAGCTCTTCTTAGAGGAAGTGGGAAGGAACTAAGGCCGGAGGACCAATATTTTGCACAGGGGCAACTCCATTCTAAGCTATAACACGCAACAGTGACAGTGTAGTCTCCAACCAAATTTGTAATTGTAATTGTAATTGTAATTGTACTACAATCAAAGATTTATTTCACACTCTCATCTCATGGATGTGTACATCTTGACACGGAAGAGAATAAAAATAAGAGATGTGCTAAGTGCCAACTAATGTGAATGAAACAAATTAGAAAGAAAGAAAAAGTAAATATAAAAACCAGGGCGTACGTGAAGCAATTAGGATTATTTGTACTATAAACATTTTAGAAAATGCTAAAATTTTGATGTCTTAATTATTTTCTTCTGGGGCGAGGGCGCTGTCCTACTCTTTTAGTAGTATTCTCACTTCCAAATTTAGCAATTTTTATCGTTTACCTACTTTTGCCATTGCAAGTCTATGTTCTTGTGGTTACAAATAATTATTAATATATATACTCAGCGTTTCAATAACTATTTTTATATTTAATTTATTTTTATCGACATGACAAGCATTCAATTCAAGGCATAGAATAGAAAGAAGGTTTCTCTCGCTCGTGGCCATCCGCGCAAGGCCAATCGCTGTTTCAGGTGTCCCACGTCATTAATTGCTCTGGAATGAATAAGAGCAATGATACACATACACTCAAAAAATATATTCATCCATCTAATATCTCTTATTTCTTTCTATCTATCTCTAATTATCACATCACATATCACATTATTTTATCACTTTTCTCTCATCTCTTTCTTTCTTTCTCTAGTGGTAGATTGACATTGGATGTCCAGTAATCATTTTTCAATGAATAATATAGGTTGGATGACACGGGAGCAAGTTATTATCAATTCAATCGTTTTCTATTATGTCAATTTTCAATTTCTATATATTAAATTTAAGTTTTTATTTTAAAATAATAATTTTAAATCTTTGGCTTTATAAAAAGGTGCTGTCTAGGGTGGACCAACTTTTTAAGTGGTCCACTATGGACAAATAGAAAGAAAACTTTCACAAAACTTTGACAGCCATTGGATTTTGGGTTAAAAAAATCAAAGGCTCGGGCAAATTGAAAAATAAAAGAGAACAACAGAATTTTTCCTCACCCTAATCCCTCCCTCATCCCTCCATCGTCGGATTTGTGTTTCTCTTCCTCTCCAGAACACACAAATGGTTTCATTCCTTCTTTCTCTTCCTCTTATTGTGACTCGTACCCTTCAACACGTCGACGTTCTCCCTCGTCGCCGATTCCGCCATCACCATCTTTGTCGTCGCCCCCTCCTCATCAACCACCATGTACGACGGCGGATCCGGCGAGAAGAACGCAAACTTCGCCGCCATCGACGACATCACCACCCACATTACACCAACCAACAAAACAAAAAAATAAAAAGGCTAAAATAATAACGAGAAATCCAAAAACCGTGAGGTTAATTTCGAATCATCGAAGTGCATCTTTATGGAAGCTTCCAGAAACAAGGGATGAATATATTCTATTATTCTATTCTATTCCAGTCGTATGAAGGAGTGTTTGGTTTAATGGTTATGTTGTTGATGAAGGGGAATTGTGAAAAACGCAAAAGGGGAAAGTGTGTTCTGTGTTTTGGTTTTAAAGTTTTCTACTTTTTTTTGTTTTGTTTTTTGGATTTTCGTTGTTGAATTGGTTGAGCTGTGTACAGTGTTTGAAGTGTGGTGTGTGGGGTCTTGGATGGAGAAAGCGAAGAGATGGTGGACACAGATGGGGGAAAGTGAAGAGGGAGTATTGGTGGTGGCGGCAACAGAGAAGAAGAGGAAGAAGAAGGTGGCGGTGCAGAGAAGCCAAGCATGTGGGAACACAGTGAGATGGGGTAGGGATTGGGTGAGGAAAGATTTTGTTGTTCTTTTTCATTTTTCAATTAACCTGAGCCATTGATTTTTTATCCCAAAATCCAATGACTATCAAAGTTTTGTGAAAGTTTTATTTCTATTTGCCCATGATAGACCACTTAAAAGACTGGTCCACCCTAGACAGAAAAAAAAGAGTACGTCGTGCGCCTTCACAACGAGAAAAATACATGTAATCCCATTATTCCGATACTTAAAAATGACATATCAAATTTATTAGCATAGTATTATCGCCTTTTTATTAATTTTATTGATTATTTCATATCACATATATATTTCAAATAAAATTAAATTGCAGATACATGCATGTGACCAAAAGTGTTCAAGCGATGATCAATTAGTCTCCAATACTAATCAACGATTCACATGGACATTTTATATATAGGTTCTGTTTGGACGTAAAAACTCTAACTTTTGATTTATAGAGAAATTAGTTTTATTTTATTTTTTAGTTTTTTTATATATGCAAAAAAATAAATGTTGTTAAATAGTCATTAATAGATGATAGTGTTTTTAGAGAAGTTAAAAAATATGACTTTTAAAAAATGTGAAGAGCAAAAGTTAATTTCAACTTCTATAAAAAATTATTAGTTAAAAAATATATACTAAAAATACTTATAAAAAAATTTATCCAAACTAGTCCTACATTGAAATGTAATAAAACGAGATAAACTAAACAGGAGTAGAAGAAAGTTAATATTATTCTATTGTTTGACTATTTTTATAATAGAACAGAGAAAAATGGTAGTTCCATCCCATATCTTTCTATTTAAAAAATAAATATTGAATATGAGATTAAATGTTTATATTACATTTCGTTCTATTTCATTTTTCGGTAGACAATCCACCACACATAAAAAAACCATTATATTATAAATTACATCCCATTTAATTTTATTTCACTCGCTTTTATCAAACATTAACATGACAGAGTTAACTATTATTTTAACTCTTAAAATTGTAAAAAAATCTCATTTAGGTCCCTGAAACTAATGAAAAAGCAATTTAGCCTTTGAAATTATAAAACGTCGGTCAAATTAGTCCCTAAAATTGTAAAACGATGGTCAAGTTAGTCCTTCGTTTTACAATTTTAGAGACTAACTTGACCGACGTTTTATAATTTCAGGGATTAAATTGTCTTTTCATTAATTTCAGGGACCTAAGTGAAACCATATTACAATTTCAGGGGCCAAAATAACGATTAACTCAAACATGACACCAAAAAAAATCTAAACAAAATATAAAACTCACACACACACGTGGATAATTAAGATAAATTGATGCCATGTGTCAATGATTGTGTGGATAGAGATCTCGAGGTGCAAAAAGAATTAGTTTAAGCTAAATCGAATTAAACATAACGATATATTTTGACTTTTTGATTACCATGCATTAAAATGATTTTGAAAATATGGTTATATTTTTTTATTTCGCGAAAACTATCCGTGTGTACTAGAGTTGAAAGAGCCCAAACTAACACCCACATATTTAAAAAACCTTGTACGTAAGTTTCTCATTGAGCATAAAATGCACACTTATTAAGTGCTTTTTTTATATATACATTAAGTGCTTTTTTTGTCAAATCATTAAGTGGTTTATATGATATTTATATTTGCGAATGATTAATTAATATACACTTTTTGTTTGATAATATTTTGAGTGGAAGAACTATTATGCACTTAAAAATTATTTTAAAGTTTATTAACGATATACCTTTATGTTTATCTTTTTTTTTTCTTGGGTCAGTATTTTTTTTTGGGTATCAATAGCTGCCTAGTTAGGAAATTTCTTGGGTCAATCCTAGAACGCTTTTTTTTTTTTGACAATTGCTATCTACACATATATAGTTTTCTATCCACACATATATTTATGCGGAACTATTAGTTTCACAGGTATATTTTTTTATACCACATATATTCCGCGGAACTAATAGTTCCGCAAGTTATAATTCACTGCGAAACTATTAGTTCCGCAGGCATGTATGTGTTCGAAAATGCCTGCGGAACTAATAGTTCCGTAATGAATTATAACTTGCAGAACTATTAGTTCCACGGAATATATGTGATAGAAAAAAATATACCTACAAAACTAATAATTCCATAGAAATATATGTGTAGTTAGCAAGGTATGTATGTGCAGATAGAAATTGCTTTTTTTTTTGTCAATAACCTTAGAATGCTTATCCAATATCAGTATCTATCTTTTATGGGCTTTATGTCATGGATGCATCTGATTGGGCTGATGAGATGTATTTGTGAGAAAACTAGCCAACTCCACTGCAAGGTTTTCGCGGCGCCATGAAAGGGTTTTCTGTCCAAAAATTAAAAGAAATTGATGAGTTGTAGGCTTGAAGCAGAATGAATGATCCTTCTTCTTTCCATTTTTTTTAAAAATTATTCCTTTTTCCCTTCCTCTGTTTGTCTTTAAAACTGTATCTCTTATTTAATTAAGTGACGTTTTCCTCATACCAGTCATAGAAATTTCTTTTCCAATTTTAGCTGATTTATTTCACTCATGATGAGAATAAAAACCAAATCCATTAATACAATTCTTTTTTTTCCCCTGCTCTCCTATTTATCTATTTCTGTATATATTAGCCATCGATCATTATGTTCTAATGGAACCTAGAAGAATTAACCTAATACGTCTTTGGGCTGTTGGCCCCTGTTGGCCCGTAGATTTGAAAAAATTGTAATATCCATAATAGTTGCTTCATTTCCGTTTATATATGTTTCTCACTTATCCCCTCCTATTTCATTCGGCCATTCCATCCTAAACTGCCATTTTTGTATGGATTCCTTCCCCGTGAATTAGTGTTTTCTTTGTCAATAACTATCGGCGCGCGTTAATCTTGAGAATATGCGAGCGAAAGAGAGGTATTTTTATTTTATTTTTTGGTTACAAAGGAAAGAAACAGAAAAAACCAGGAAAAAAAAAAAAACACCAAAGACAACCAAACTAACAACTAGCTGCGAGGGTAAGCAATTCCCATCGCATCAGCCCGTAACAAAGCCTCCATCCCCTGGGGAGCAGCCTGCAAGACCAACAAAGAGGTGTCCGAACTCGCCCCCAACTTCGCAAGGTAATCAGCGCAATGATTCCCTTCGCGAAACACATGTTCCAGCCGCCCAAACCTCCAATCTCTTGTCAAGAACTCACGGATGGTGAAAATCTCATTAGCCTCTTGATGATGCACCGGAACTCCTTCTTTCACCTGGCGAACCGTATTCAGAGAATCCGAATAGCACTTGACCTCTCTATAGCCAGCTTCCCAACAGGTCAGAGCCTTATGCCATGCAAAAGAGCCAAGACCTGATCTGCATGAGCTATATGTGACCAACCCACATTCCCATGAAAACCAAAGAGGAAATCACCAGCACTATTTCGGAGAAGCCCCCCAAAACCAGCCACTCCAGGATTTGTAATGGCACTCCCATCCACATCCACATTTAGCACAACCTCCCCCTCCAACGGTTTGGTCCAAGCAACCCAAGTGGGAACAGCGGCCATCAACGACCCCCTGGAGATCCCCAAAGGCTTTGGAAATATCATGAATTAGAGAGGACACTTGGGCCATCATAGAGCTAGGGGGAACCCAAGCCTCCTCAAAGACCCTCCTATTCCTCGATCTCCAGACCACCCACAACACCACAGGAACAAGGATGCCATACATGTCCACTGACTCACGAATTATAAAGAGATGCAAAAAGATAGGCACAAGGTTAATTGGTAATATGATGGGGAGCCACGTACCTCTTCCAGATACCCATCGCATGCATGCACACAACCAAAAAGGCAATGCCAAGCGGACTCCACTTCAACCTCACAGCAGGGACACAAAGCCTGAGGAATGATCCCCCTAGCCTGTAAAACTGAACGAGTAGGGAGAGCATCATGGGAAACTTGCCAAAGAAAAAATTGAATGTTAGCAGGGAGATGCAATTTCCAAATCAGTGAAACTTCCCCAAGCACACGGTTGCCACACCCACATATCAGGAATCCCCTCCACCAACAAACGCTTCAAGGTCCTCATATTACCAATAACCTCAAGCGGAAGTTGAGTGTAGAGGTTCTCCACAGCCCAACCATCCCCTGTCCAAACATACGAGTTAGCTAGTTATTAAATTGTTGAGTAAACAGTCACTTACTTACTTCGGTTAACAAGAGTAAGAGTGTTAGGTAGTGTCACTTTGATCTTTGATAAATATAAAATTAAAAAAAATGTTGTTTTATTGTTATTTTGGCTCTCAAAACTGATTACTACTTACTATTATTTTAGTTTAACGGTGATTAACAGCTAATACTTTTTTTCTTTAATTTTATATTTGTCAATGACTAAAATGACATCTCCTAATACACTCCGTGATTGTTTACTCTTGTTTGATAATTGTCTCACATTAAGGATTAAGGATAAGGATAGATGCTTGATGGGTAAGTTGTTAGGGTGGCACGTGCCTTGGCTTTATTGATAGAATAATGCTTTGGACAAGAAACCTATACGGTGGTACAGCATAACTGTAGGAAACGTGGAGTCATCTAACCCTACCAAATCAAAGAGAGAAAAGCAATGGGAGTTGACGCTAATCATTAATAAACTACTCCAATGAAGGAGTATTAATGAATTTAATAAAGAGAAGAGAGAAATGGTGTGACAGGTGAGTGTCGTCATCTCGTGTCGGAAGAGGAGGGCACGTAGGCTGCTCCCATAAATGCCGACAGATTAATTTTTCCGATGACATGTCGGTGTCCTAAGTTTATGGCCCTCTCCCATTTCTGCTGCTAATTCTTCAAGCACCATCCCATTGCTTTTCTTTCACAAGTTTATCTTTTAATTTACCATACTTTGACAACACAAAGTAAGAGAGGAGGCGGGTGAATTTGTTGAACATTAATTAACCTTTTATAAATTCCACTCAATTATCATATTATTAGGTTATTTTACATATTAAATCCTTCAACAGCGGCTATTTTGTTGAATACTAGTATAGTATGTTTTATAACTTTCTTGGAATAATAATGTTTTACATAAAGCAAATTAAAGATAAAAAATAAAAAAAGAGGAGTACATTACAGGCATGGGCAGTTAAAGTAAAAAGTAAATGTCTGAACACGATGGACGCAGATGTCAAATGTAATGGCAAGTAATTGAGAGGCTTTCCAGAGTGAGACACCTCTTTTTCTGCAGACGGGTTATTGATGACCACAGCCTCTTCCCCTCTCTTATCTTCAACGCCGAGTTCAAACAAATTAAAAAAGTAATAATAATATTATTAATTTTTTATACCCACAATATCTTAAAAAAAATTACCTATGAACTAATCTATATTCGATTAAGAAGTAACTAAAGTTTAATCGCAACTCTATTTTATCATCAGATATCGAACTTGGATACAATCTATCCTTTAGAAGGAGGATATTAATCACTCTCACCCAATCTCGTAGTTATAATAATAGTACTCTAAAAAATTATTTAAATAATAATAGTACTTACTATTATCACAAAGTACCCATACAAATAAATAAGTACTGTACACAATCTTACCCAATTATTTATTATCTTCGGTGAAATTTCTCGTGCTTTATGACTTTATCCTTTCAATCGACTCAACTCACCTCCTCCCAGCTCCCACATAGAAATTTTGATTGTAGATCTTCTTCCCCCACACTACTCCTCCCATCTCAAGCACCAAACATAGCTTTTACAAAATAATAAGTCCAAATAATTTATTTTTAATTTTTATTAACTTTTGAAAGAAAAAAAATTAGGTGGAGAGCGACATGGAATTCGACGAGCACGAAGACCAAGAAGAGGAGGAGGAGGAAGAGGAAATCGGGTTCGCGGCGGCGGGTTACGAGTCGCTGGGAAACTCGGCGGTGAGGTCCAAAATGGGCGCTACCGCCGGGGGAGCCGAGGAAGGTGCGGCGGCGACAACCACGCGCAAAGGTGTCAGATACAGGGAATGTCAAAAGAACCACGCCGTGAGCATCGGTGGCCACGCCGTCGACGGGTGTTGCGAGTTCTTGGCTGCCGGAGAGGAAGGCACGCTGGAGGCCGTAATTTGCGCCGCCTGTAACTGCCACAGGAATTTCCACCGCAAGGAGATCGACGGCGAGATCACCACCTCCTATCACCACCAGCAGCAACCGCGGCAGCCTCAGCCTCAGTACCACCACCACAACCAACTCTCCCCCTATTACCACCGCTCGGCGCCACCTCCTGCAGCCGGTTACCTCTACCACCACTTGATAACTCCACCGGTTTCCCATCACAGGCCGTTAGCGCTTCCACCGGCAACATCGGGTGGGGGTTTCAGTAGAGAAGAAGAAGACATGTCAAATCCGAGCAGCGGCGGCGGCGGAAGCGGAACGAAGAAAAGGCATAGGACAAAGTTCACGCAGGAGCAGAAGGATAAGATGCTGGCATTTGCGGAGCAGATAGGGTGGAGAATCCAGAAGCATGACGAAGCAGCTGTTGAACAGTTCTGTGCTGAGACTTGTGTGAAGAGACATGTGCTCAAGGTTTGGATGCACAATAACAAGCACACTCTTGGTAAGAAACCCTAATCAATTTCAGTTCCATTCTTTAATTTCTCTGTCTTGTGATTTTTAATTAGGTCAAGATGGTTGGGCATTTTTGGCACCATTCTCTCTAGTACTCCAACATTACTGGATTTTAGTGTCAATAGGATGAGTGTGGGACATGTGTGTGTAGTTGTGTGAGAAAAAGAAGGAACAATTTGTAATCTAGAATTTTAATTTAATTGATCAGATTTCTAGCTAGGGTTCTTAGTACTCCTTCCTCTTTCTCCTTTCCTAATTAATTGTTTTAGTTAATTTTCATTTCATTTTAGTATGCAATTGGTGATTATTTCCGGTTTTATAATGGCTAATTCTGAGCAATTCAGCTATAAACAACGAGATTAGCATGAACTGCTCTACAACAATATACAGTTGTGAATTCTTGTTTCTTTTGAA
Source organism: Glycyrrhiza uralensis (assembly GCA_030159175.1). Classification (NCBI taxonomy): domain Eukaryota; kingdom Viridiplantae; phylum Streptophyta; class Magnoliopsida; order Fabales; family Fabaceae; genus Glycyrrhiza; species Glycyrrhiza uralensis. The sequence continues at coordinate 49,059,971 of BRZY01000005.1, forward strand.
AGGGAAACCAAATAAAGACAAAGAAACTTGGAATTAAGTTGATTCATCTTATCATCTGCAGGAGAGTATGAAATGAAAGGGAATCCCAATTAATATAATTTGAATCTAATTAACGTGTATGGCATGCAAATGCGAAGGAAGTTGTTTTTAAGTTACTGTTTGTGTTCTGTCATCTTCTCCTGTTTTTCCTCCGTATCACCGCCCTAGCTTTATTATTCTCATTTCTCTCTCATATTAAAGGCTTCATTCTAGCTACTATTTCTTTCTTAACATTCTGGACACAATTCAACGCACGCGACCTCCTGAAAATTCACAAATTATTCAATGAGTCGAAGAGATTCATGATCCAAAAAGTGATCAAGTGAAGTGACCCCATTTTCTTTTGGTCTGATTGAGCCATAGCATAGCCATTTCATTCCATTATTTCATGTTCCTTTTGCCGTTATCTTCAGTTGTTTATTTCAGGTATTTGTTACCTCGTCCTCCATTATTAGTTGTTCTATGGACTTTTTCAGTTAATTTCTACCTATATTCGTTGGGTTAGTACTTTTTTTTTCTTATCTCTAGAAAATTAAAATTGAAAAAAGATATTTCCAATTTATCGTTTCAATGATTCAATCCACCATTCGCCTATGTGTTTGGTTAGTTTGGTGGGAAAAAAGCGAGAAAGTAAACACACAGAACAGTAGTAACTATGAGTGGGTATTTCACGCGGTAAACTCGTACACTGTTTGCCTGTAGTGTTTCACAGATATTACAGTGTTGCAGATCAGACATGCAGGCTTTTTCTGATTTTGACGAACACTGCACCACGTTAATGCTGCTATCTATCTGTCCACTCTTCCTTGTCTATTTCTTACTATATTTTGTTCTTTCTTTTTCTCCTTAACTATATATATTAAGGTAATTCTACTTTGAAACACAAAACTTTTCAACAAATGACCAAGTGAGAGTTAATTACCTAGGTTTATTATTTTCGAATGTTAACCTCTAACTGTTATGTTAGAATTTCTACTGCACGTGTGCGATTATCTTTCCAGTTGCAGTGTTGCAAAGGTACTAAATTAAGCTTATAATATCTATGTAATATAGATATAAATGAGGCTGAAGTAGCAGTTAATTATAAGTTCCTAAGCTACCATTTTTCTGTGGTTTATATGCATATACTCTTTCAGTCTTTCTAAGCTGTTATGCATAAGAGTATAAGACCCTTCAGTATATATGCAGTTGTCCATTATATTTTGAAGGCTTATAAATATGAAAATGATTAAGAATTTAATTGGTGCATTTTATCTTTTAGTTTGGTGTATATATCTATAATCTACTTTAATATTTACTTTATTCTTCAATTATAATAGAACTCAAAGTTAACAACAGAACTAACATTATCTAAAAAGTATAGTCTTAATTTTGACGAGTAGCAGGCGATCATCAGATGAGATGCAGTTAAATCGATAATTAATATATGGCTTAAATATGTTTTTAGTCTCTTAAATTTGGATAATTGTTGTTTTTAGTCTCTCAAATTTAAAATGCCTATTTTTGGTCCCTCATTTTTCAAAATGTGTCATTTTTAATCCCTGTGGCTATTTTTCAATTTGAAAAGTATTTTTAATCCCTGTGGCTATTTTTCAATTTAAAAAGTATTTTTTAAATTTATATTTTAATCCCTCTTAAATTCTGATTCTCACTTTACTCCATTTTCTCTAACTTCTAAGAATTTTTTAAATTTATATTTTGACCCCTCTCAAATTTATAAAATACTTTTTAAATTTAAAATATGACTCCAGAGACTAAAAGTGACACATTTTCAAAAATAAGGGACCAAAAATAGACGTTTTAAATTTGAGAAACCAAAAGCAACAATTTTCTAAATTTGAGGGACTAAAAACATATTTAAGCCTTAATATATATACCTTGATGTGCATTTGAGATCAAATGTGTTACTGATGGTCGTGGCTACATTGTGGGGTTGATTTACTTGATCGAGCACATTGATTATTAACTCATGTCTATTGTTTAGCAATGTTAGTTGTTAAAATTAAAATTTAGTAATTATTTTTTATAGATTTTCATGAAAAACAAAAGCTAATAAAAAAAGTGTTTGTTTACATTCCTAAAACTAATCTTTTTAATCTTCTCTCTCATCTCTCATTTCATTAAAATCAATTTATTTATCAAAAACTAGTCCTCTATATATTCTATATTCTCTATAGGAATAATTTTTCATTTTAATAAGATTTTAGATTATTTTTATATTCTGATATATATGGTCGATTTTTTGCATTATAATTATTTTCAAAAACAAATACATAAAACAAATGTAAAAGTTCTTATTTCTTAAAAAAAAAATATTTTTTTCATAAAATAATATGAAATAAGTGAGCTATAAAGATAAGCATTCCTTGTTACCCGTAACCAATAATACTATCGATAAACAGTATTGGTGAAAGGAGCAATAATAAGGGTCTGTTTGGATAGACTTATTTTTGACTTATTTGAGCTTCTCTTGTACTATAAGCACTTATATAACTGTTTGGGTGAATTTTTGTTTAGAGCTTATAGGATTTTCATAAGAGCTTATAAAAAATTTTCATAAGCCCACATTTGTAGCTTATACTCTGGCTTATGCGGAGCTTTTGCAAATACTAAGCCTTATCAACGGTCCGGTCCTGTCCTCGAGCCTCCTTCACCCGTTTTTGGTTTCTTTCCATTTTTTATGTTTTTACACGCTTTTTCTCTCTCCTTCTTCGCACGCGTATCTCTCTCACTCTCTCGAAGAAGCGCCACACTCGAAACCCTCGTTCCCAAATCTGAAGAACCCTTCCATCTTCAATCTTCTACTTCCGAAATCATGATTGTGATTCTGCTTCAATCTTCTTCCATCTTCTCCTTGGTTCTAACGAAATCATGATTGTGATTTTTTGCAGCTCTGAAATTGAAGGGGTTGCTAATGATGCTTCAATTTCTTTTTCGTTCACAATGTTCTGTGATTGTTGTTTGGATGGACCAATGATACCAGTGTTTTGATATGCAATACTTTGATTTGTTGCAATCTTTTAATGTTCCGAAATGCTTGATCTTTTGGTCTGTTGAAATCTTATGATTTATGGTCGAATTCGATGTTGTGCTCTATGCTATCAATAATTGCTGCTGGTTATCTTGTGAATTGTGACTTTGATGCTTGGGGAGTTGCATGCCATATTTGCTGCTGGATTACCTGATTCTTAAGAGTTATCGGAAAGTTTAGTGGCATTGGATGGATGGGTTTTTTGAAGGACCAAGATGGAGGTCCAAATGTGGAGTTTTGCTTCTTCTCATTGGTTAAAGAAAGTTTAAAAGTAGAATGACGATTTTGGCTATCCTGTTTCAGGATTTTTGCTTGATCCTCTGTTGCTAATTGGACATGCATGGTTTTTTAAACTAAAAAAATCTTTTCAGCTGTAACAGGCCATCTGCAATTGCACTCAATATGAATATCACTCTTGTTTTTTTCACTGGGCACTGATGGAAGGGTTTCTTTTTCTGTGATTGTGGCACATTATTTGGAAGATCTTGGTGAAATAGTTAATTTTTAATATATTTTAATTTTAAAAAATTGTAATATCTTATAAGTACTTATAGAATTATGCATCCAAACAGTTCAATTTTTGTATAAGCACTTGTAAATGTGCATATCGAAACGCAAATACTCTTATGTCATAAGCTCTTATGATATAAGCTCTCATGCGATAAGCTCTTATGTCATAAGCTCTTAAATAAGTTGTGTATCCAAACAGGCCCTAAGTAGTAATGCCTTACTTCGGTATTATAAGTGGAGATCAATATTTATTTGGTTTCTTCCCTTTTAAATTAACTCGCAAGTTGTACGGTTATTTTGGTAAAATATTAAAATTCAAATTTAAATAATTTAAATGTAAAATGTTTAAAAAATATTTTGAAATTTTCAGAAATTTATTTCTCGATGACAAATGAATTTATAATAGTTTTTTTATTGTTTTTAAATGAATTTATAATAGTTCTGATGTAGATTTGGGGGAAAATGAATTTATAAGTTATTCATAGATAATTTTGTCAAAAAAAAAAGTTATTCATAGATAATTTTTTATTTAATATTTGTTGATTGAAATTAAAGCCTTACTAATTAAAGAAATTTCAATACTGATTTCTTTTTGTTTTAACATGAAAATTCATAATATTGATCATCATCATGTGAAAAATACGTGTTTAATTTTTGTCAAAAGAGATTACGATGATGTGACTTATGAAATTTAATACATAAGATAGATTATTACTTTTAAAATTTGTACCATATTAAATAATTAAAAAAGAGAAATTTTAGCTTCATTCTTATCTTTTAATATAATTATTGACTAAAAAAAATATTTTAAAAAATTATGAAGGTTTGATGACTTATGTACTTGCTTTGGAGAATTCACTATAATAGCTTAATCTGTTGTTCCTTTTCAAATTTCCACTCAGATGACTGGAAAACTACTCCGATTCAAATCTTGGTGTGTGAACTTTATTTGGCTTCACAACTCATATATAAGAATCACTTTGGCAAACTGAAATTCATTTAAGTTGGGTTCGTCATTTCTTGCATGGAAAGTTTCAATTACATTGTAAATATCCTTTATGCCTCAAGGTGGTGATGTGTGTCAAGACTTTGGTTATACTATCTATATTAATCTTATCAAAGACTACAAAAATGGCCCAAGGTGCTCGATCTTATCTGGTTCATTTTTATGTATAACCAAACAGGCTCTTAGTCAATGGAAGGAACTTTAGCTCAATATTAGGAAGCAGCTCTCAAACAACTGTGTCTTGAAACTTAAAGGCATGTCGTGGAACAACCGAGAAAATAATAGATCGACTCGAGTTGGTCTCACCTTGGCCTTTTAATTAATTTGTCACTTGTGAGTGCTTGCATTAAAACAAGTGTTAGTTGACTTGTAATTGTAAAGTGTAATCCTATTCTACAGTAATTGGTCAAATCAAAACTCAAACCTTGCATGTTGGAGTAACTAGTTATATATGTACTCATTAGGTCTCGTCCACATGTTAATTCTGTTAACGCGCATCTTGATATAGTTGGTTGGTGCATGCACTGGGAAGCTTATGGCGCATTAATTTCGTCATGCACCTGATAATTTTAATGGCTTTCGGGAATCTCATTAGAAATGTGTGAAGATATAAAAGGGCTGGACCCATAAGCACAAAGTAATAACGTATCTACTCCTCTTTTCAAGAGAAGGAGAATAAATAAATTCATAACATAGGAAAATTCTTTTTGGTTTATCATTTTTCGTTCTAATTAACTACTACATTTCTAAATTAATCTCGATCTATAAGGAATGTACAACAATAAATCCATTATTTTACCTTCCTTACTTATAAGGTGTTTTTGGTATCCCAAGGGAAAAGGAGCCACTAGACTATTATGTGTTTGGCTGGGAGGTAAGTAAAGTCTGGTCACGGATTGTTCTGTCACTAGAGATCAAACTCGGGTCCTAGTCAAACCTATCCCTTAGACGGAGTGCATTAACCACCACTTACGTTCAATCTCGTGGTTACTCATAGGGTGTTTGGGTGCGAAATGTTTCAAACATCCCCAAATAACTTCATAGAACTATCTTCAACATCAAGTAATCATTGTTAAAATGGAATTGAAAAAGTTTAAATGTCAATATGTCAAGGCTAAATGTTTTCCCTTCCTTTTACTGTGATTTATGTTGTTAATCTTTTTCTTTTAATTTGAAAACTGTTTTTCTTCTTCCTCGGACAAGATTCGGGATTGTGACCGTTGAAAATTAATAATGCAGACAGGCCTGCTAGGATTAAATAGCGAGTTTAGGGAATGGGCCAAAATGGACCCTACTTCTACTTGTTCTGAAGGAGGAAATTGATATCTGCACATACATAGATTGTTATACACACATACACTAAACCCTCAAAATACCATAATACCCTAAAAACTCTTCATCTATCTCTCTCACACACTTCCGCACACACACACTCTTACACTTCCGCACCAAACACACACTCTCTCTCTCTCTCTTCCTTCTGCAAATCTCTCTCTCGCACAACAACAGGGGATAATGAAGAATAATATGAAGAGGAAGTGGTGTTGTGGAAAAAGAATGAGAAAAATGAAGAAATCTTGGATTTGTATGAGCCAGTGGATTTGTATGAGAAAAATGAAGAAATCTTGCTAAAAATTAAAACAAAGACTCAGCACAGGAGAGTGAAGAATGAAGAATCTAACTTCATTAGAGCAACACTTGATTTCTTAACTAGAGTATTATACATTTAGACAGAAGAAGGATCAATGGGAGATAAAGTGTGAGCAATGCAAAGTGCAAAATAAAAAATAAAAATTGACAAGAATAGAAGTTGAGAGAGAGCAAAAATTAGAAATAAAAAATCATGTCTTGGATTTGTATGAGCCAGTGGTTATTTTTTCCTTCGGTGAACTTCCTTTTCTTCGGTGAACTGTATGAGCCAGTGATGGTGGCAGTGGAGGAAGCGAACAGTGAAAGCAACAAAGGAAAGTGAGAAGAAGGGGATGGATCTGACTGCGGAATTATTAAATTCGCATTTGAAATAAATACGCAAAATTAGTAATTCTGCACGTGTTATTTGTAGTATATACATACAAATAATACTTACGGAATTATTAATTTCACAGCAATGCGGAATTAATAGTTCCGCACGTATTTTTTGTATGTATGTGCTACAAATAATACATGCGAAACTAATAATTTTGCACTGATACAGAACTAATAGTTTCGCGCACACATGAAAAAAAATACACATTTCCGCGCGCGTCCACGCAAAGCACATCTTCTCCATCCCAAAACAGTTCCCCTCCCCCTCCCCCCTTTTTTCTTCTCGTCTCTTCCTCCACTGGCAACCACCCCCACCCAAAAAAAAAATTAAGCGATGGGATCGATTCCTTGCTTTGGTTTAATACTCTCACACATATTTTGTCTCACAAAACTCTTCACCATCCATTTTTATTTTTCCTTCTTTTTTGCCTGCTCTTTTTTTTCTTTCTTCCCACTATCCACAACCCATCCTTTTTTCTGCGCCAGGAAAATTCTGTATGAGGTGAGGTAATCTATAACTTATTGTGAAAGAAAGGAGTTTTGCTGATTAGGACTTCGATGGCATAAAAATGATCTTTTTATGATTGGTTTTTCTATGATCTATATTTATGGTTAAGTATTTTTTTTGCATATCCACTTTGTTCTGTTCTAGCTTGATATATATGACGTTTGGTTAAACAAGACAAATGATTTGCTGAAAGATTAGCTGAGTGAGTGTGTGTGTGTGTTCACGCGGAAGTGAGGGGAGGAAGAAGATGGCTGTGTGTGTGTGTGTGTGTTCACGCGGAAGTGAGGGGAGGAAGATGGCTGGCGGAGCGGAAGTGTTGAAGTGTGAGGGAGAGAGAAAGGGATTTAGGATATTTTAGTCTTTTTCTATTTTAATGTATTTGTAAATAACAATACATGTATGTGTATTTAAAAATACCCTCTGAAGGATAGCTCATTGTACTGTACAGAACAGAAGATGGGCCTTGAGAACGCTTTTGATCTCATCTCAATCTGACCATCAGCTATATCATGTCAGGGTCATTAACTACTTCTCCCATATTAATCCCCTTCATCTAAACTAAAAATGAAATGGGGAGCGTAAAGTAAAGAATTTTATTATATTTTATAAATGATTTTCTTAATATTTTTAATGTTAAATGAAAGCAGTGTTTAGTAAAAAAAACATGTTCTAAATGTTAAAAGTATTTAATTTTTTTTATTGATAATTAAAAAATATTGAGATGATTGATTAACATAATTCGAAATTACTAGAGTTTTAGAAAATAATTTTCTTGAAAAAAAAACTTTTATGCTACTTTCTTCCTGCAGAGTATATCGTACATAAGTTATACTCCATCTGTTTCAAAACTATAGCTCTTTTAGTTTTTTATTTTTGTTTCAAAACTATTGCAATTTTACAATTCCAAAGTATCATTAATTATTTTTTTCCACCCATATCCTTATTTAATAACTACTAGTGGGAGTAGTTGACATTAATAATATATAGATTTGTAGATAATTTGTCATAAATACTCTTTCATTAAATAAGGATATTTTAGTCTATCTATAACTATATTTTACTTCTATTAAATATTTCTTAATCTGTGTGCATTAACCTTAAAAAGCTATAGTTTTGAAACGGATGGAGTATTAGGATTACAACAAAAATGGAAATGACTTTGCGTATGTTTGGTTAAAGCGGATTTTACGTACTGAGTGTCACGGTGAATGTGGAAGCTACTCTGTAGCTTTTATTTGAACTTGTGGTGGATCCTCTTTGAACGTGAAAGCAAACACGCTCTTTGTGGTGTTAAAATAGGGTTACAGTATTCAAAATTGATTTTGTTGAAAATAAATTATGCTTTATTATATATTTTTTAGTTTTTTAAATGGATTCTGTATGCAGTAAAATTGATTTTAAGAGAAATGCAATTTTTTACTTTTCATTACTAAAAATTGATTTTAAGTGTGAGACTCATAAAATGTATCTATCTTTACACTCCAAAAATGATTCTATCTACCATTCAAACAAAATCAATTTTTTATACTCACTTTTAAAATATTATCTTTAGACACACATTAATTTTTTTCAAGGTTAATTCTCTCAATATCAATTCTTTTAAAATTTTTTTTACCAAAATCTAAAACAAACCGGCCCTTTCTCTGGTTTGAGATTATATCCAGCTTTCAGTGTTTTTTTATTTCTTGAAATTATTTATTTTTTCAATATTTTAAATTTTAAACACGTTATTTTTATTCCTTATCTGGTTTGTTTGGGTTGAATTATTGGCTACTAGACCCCAATAAAAGTATAATCAAATAAAATATTTGTTGGATATTAAAATTTTCATTTATATGATAAATTTAAGTCATCATTTTGAGAGTAGTCACATGACATCCTCATTTTGCAGTGCATCCTATGAGCTTATAAAGTCAAATCAATATAACCATTCAATAAAATAAGATTTTGCTTTCCTTAATCAATACTCAGATGTCTTCAATCACATTAAGCACAATGGATATTAAATGAGTTCATGGTCGAAAAAAAAGAGAGACAAAATTTAATAGATTAAGAGGTAAAAACCAGAGTCTATATTTGGTTCGACTTACAACAAAGTGCAAACCAATTGAATTCCACATTTAGAAAGCAATATGATATGATGCCACACATGTAAAACACATAATAATGCCATTAACATTGAACAATGAATGAGTTTGGATCACAATATTATAATAGCTCGACAAACTAGACTAGCGGACTACAATACGAAACGTTTTCATGTTTCTGTGAAGAGGGTAATTTATCAACACAGACCACATCTTTGGTATAATACATGATGATGTTTTTTCGATCCCATGTGTATCAGCGAGTCTGCAATGCTTCTTGAATATGTTTAACGGCGCTGTCATAGTGCACAAAGCCCATAAACCAAAATTCATGGTTGTCAACGGAGATAATCTGTATAAATTTTTCGGATGGGTTGGTTCTGCTTGTGGACGGGTTCACTGCTCTCAGCTGATGCAACGGAATGACCACCTAATTCATGAAATGAAAAGCACGCATGTAAATATTTCAAATTTCAAATAATAGAAAAATACTATTGAAAATGGTAACTTCGGGAAACAAAAAACATGACAGTGCAATTGAACCAACGTGGGATCAATCTCCTAAGGATCTTCTAGTGATACAAGGAAATAGACGAGAAATTACATACTTCACATTGTTTAAGCTTGTTGAAATCCCACATTGATTAGAGATATGACTAATGTAGTCCTTATAAAGCTTGGATAGTCCTCACCTCAAAAACAGGTTTTGTGGGATTGAATTAGACCCTAATCTGAAGTTCTAAGATTCATTCATTCATTCATGTGTTGTGTTCTGTTTAATCATCTGAGTTATAATTTATAATTTATAAATAAATACCCTTTTCAACACCTATTCTATTCAGACTTGTGCATAATTAATAATAATAGTAATGAGATTTCTTGTCCTTCAGAGAGTATATGAAACCATATAAAAGAAGTACTCCAGGTTTATCAGACGGAATAATACCCTGCCTGAGAGAAACACTCTTGGTTACCATCCTAAATCAACATGAATCTAATGACATAATAATACCTAAATAATACAATAGTCCTTGAATACACTTCTTTCTGCATCACTAGCAGACAGCTTAAAGCTACTCAAATTGCACACTGACAAACAAAGCATATGGCAACTGAACTCTTTCATCATCATTGATATGCTAAAAAACAGAGCACCAAACACCATATAAACGTAGTCACTAATCACAATCTGAAGAAAACATTTATTCTCAATTTCCAACGTAGTTTATTAAAAGTCATATTATCAAATCTCATTTCTTTAATTACTACCAGAATTCAGGAATTGAAGAGTAAGCATGAGATACAAGCCAAGAAGTAACCCATCTGAATTAATTTCCACTCTTTTTAAACTTTCAACCACAAAAGAATTATGTATCATGCACATATTTTAAGTCTTAATCTAAAATTTCGAACCAATATTTGTAAGCATCTATTAAGCCGGATACTTAGTACAGCACTGGTATCATAAGACACAGATACAGAGATATGAGAAGAAATTCTTAAAAACTCAAGATGCCAAACAACCTAGACACACAACAAAATTATAAAGAAATAACATATATATTTTACATAAATGCATAATATTTGTAAAGAGACTTTGATATTTCTTATTAATATTAATATATAACTATACCGGTAGATGATTCACAATTTATAAAACGATACTTGTGATTACAACAAAGGCATAGACACAGATATTTCCTAGTCCTTAGCAAAATATATTCCTTGCCGTATAAATATTTTGCAAAAATTACATATTTTTCCACAACCAATGTTAGAATGTCACATAAAGCATCATCAGTCCTATTTAAAAGAAGTATTCGCTCTATTCAGTTGCCTACTATTATCTAATACTAAATTTATATTTTCATCTACTCAATTTCCATCATCTAAAAAAAGCATAGCTTCTAATTTTAGTACATCAAGAGACAACTCTACAAACTGAAGAAGTCCAACACCATCGTCAAGTGGCTCAGGTACATCTCCACTAATGTCCCTCAATCTTTATCTTTCCTAGCCAAAATTCAGAGGTTGAATGCATATAAACCAAAAATCCTTTGCCCTTTTTGGATCTATTTTGTTTCTATTCATAGAATGAATAAAAGATTATGTACTCCAACTCCTCTCAACACATGAGAAAGAATAAGGTTGTACAGGAAGCTTTAAGGCAAGTAGCTATATCCTAAATGTATCAGAGAAATACCCAAAATGTATCGGTCAAAAATTTCTTTAAAACAATTGGATACTCCTTGGATATGTACCTTGGAGTATCGTACACATATCGGTATCCGATACAGGTGCAACACCGATACTTTGGAGTATTTGGGCTTCATAGATAAGCATGTAAGACCACACTTAAAAATAATCCTTAATTTCAGGAGACACAACTTAAATGAACTTGGGAAATGACCAATCTAACTTGTGAATATAATATGCCTAAGAGTAAACCTCCGAAATAGTTTCTGAAAATTTTGGCAGCAAACACATTAGTCCCTAAGAACTAAGAAGGACTTAATATGACTGATATTTGAGGATTTTAGAGAATAGAGTGTGATTTTCACATTGACAGATCCCAATGACTAATATGTCCTACTGCTAAGTTTGGGAGAGACAAATTGGGGGTTTATTTTTTGTCTAATTAAATTTTGCTTTTATTAAGAATTAAGAAATATGTAAAGAAAGCACTTGAAATTATTTTCTATTTAATTTAATTCTTCAAAAATAATAATAAACATCTAGTATTAGCAAATAATCATATAAAACGAAGCTGAATACAGATCATGGTATCAACTTATCAGTTTAGCTGAATTGGGATGGCACAACAGATCACAGATAATCATCATTATCATTATCATTATCATATTTAACACTGGAAGGCTAAAAGCAAGCAAGGAACTTTCAGTTTACCTTATAATAGCTCCATTGAGTCTGGTCACCCGTTTGGTAAGAAAGTGGGTTATCACTACAAAATGCCAGCTTTGCCGTTGACAAATACAAGACTCCCATCACGGGTCCAGCAGAGGTGGACAGGTAGCATGCATATGTTTTCAGGAGTTGTTCCTCCGGTACAGTCTGAAAAGTTTGTCTAAAGATCTTCTCATAGCCACCTTCTGCAAGAACTTTTGTTCCCTGAGCAATCCTCCCCACAGCAGCATCAGCAAAACTAGGACCCGTTTTCACTGTTTCATGGAAAGTAAAAAAAAAAAAATGCACATAAATAAGCACGCAAAAACTAACAATAGCTCAAAGAGAATGAAATTGTATTTCTGCTGAACCATCAACAACTCAATAAAAAAATTCAGAAATATCAACAACAGTGTAAACAAAGTAATGAAATTGATCAACAGATTTTGTTTTTGTTTATCAATATCTTTCAATTTGATCAACAGTAATGAAATTGAATGAGGTGAAAGTAGTAGCAATAAGGAATTGATACATACAGTGCTGCCACATATTCCCAGCAAGATCCTCGGCCTTCTTAGTAGCCTCAGCGGCTTTCTTTCCCCATTTCCCAAGAACATCTTTTACCGAATCTAAAGTATCTGCACAAAAAGAGTATAAGTAAGTGTTTGAGTGAACGTTCCCTAAAAGTGATTTTGAATGAACTTAATTTTGTGAAATTCATTTGGGTTAAAATCGATGGAGTTCGAAGTGAAGTGAGATTGATGCAAAACTTGACATTAATTTTACAACCTAACACAAAACACATCACTATTTTTACTAAAATCACGCAAAATAAATTCTAATACTTCCGAATTTCAAAACAAACGCATGCTAAATTTGAGGAACGTGAACGCGATAGAACTAAAAAAATGAAGAAAAGAGAGAAAAACAGACTCTTAGCAGAAGTGGGAGGGGGAACCGGAGCAGGAGAGACGTAGGGATTAGACTCATTGGGCATGGTGGTGGCAGCAGCATCGGTGGCGTGAGATTCGGGTGAAGTGGCAGTAGGAGTATTGATGGGTTGAGGTTGAGGTGGAGGTGGAGGTGGAGGTGGTGGGACGACATCGTTTGGGTCCAGTTTAGGATATGGAGCGTAATCAGGGGTGTGAGAGTGAGAGTCAGGGACAGGGACAGGGACAGTCTCTTCGGGTTTGGTGTTGGTGTTGGGGGGTTGTGGGTGGGTTTGATCACTACTCATATTGTTCAATTGGGTCTTCTCCGGTTCCGGTGGATCGGGATATTAGCGATGACCGGACGCTGGTGCTGACGCGGTTTCTGATTTTCACACCTCTTCCCTCTCGGACAAAGCGATGAAACGTGGGACTTCAATTCAAATCATCAATATCTCCAAAACCGTCAAATTGTCTGACTTGGTTGCGCCTCTTCAATGCTCTTTCTAGATCTGGCCGTTGCTTTTAAAAAAAAATTCTTCTTTTTAAAAAAAAAAAAAAACTTGGACATCTTCCTTGGTCCATTGGCCCAAAATTGGGATTCGGTAAATATATTTGGATTTTGACCATATATCCCATATTAAAAAAATAAATTACTATTATATTTTTATTGATTTCGTTTTTTTTTTCAATTTTGTATCTTTATCAAAAATTCAGTTTTTGAAATATATTTTTATATTTTTACCATAAACTGGAGTTTCCGAATACAAATTATATAGAAACTAAAGTTTCTGGAATATAACTGGAATTTGCGGAATACAAATTTGTATTGCAGAAACTCTAGTTTCTGAAAAAAGATGTGAAATCAGAATCTCAAGAAGCAAAACGCGATATTAAAAGAGAGTATTTTTAGAATTTCAAGATTAATATAGGTGTATAGCAAATTGTGTGGGGTGTATTTACCAATTTTAAAATTATAATAAGTTGAAAGCCCATCATAGTCCATCCATTGTTGATCCATTATGTTCCAAATTGTAACGGAGAGTGGGTCTGGCACAAAAATACGCCCATTGGCCCAATATTATACGCCCATTTCGTGGCCGATCAAAACAAGAATAAATATCCCCAGCTCAAGTGGTAAGAAGCCAGGGGTGATATGTTGCAGGGAGTGAGTCAATCTCTACTCCACCTCCATCCCCCAAGTGTGTGTGTAATTGACAAAAAAAAAACAAGAATAAATATATACTTGGACCAAAAAAAAGAATAAATATATACAAGGCTATTTTAGTACTGTTTCCTAAATTACTAGGTTCGCTCACGATCGAATGATTGTTTGTTAGAATCAATTATGTTCATGGATTTATAATGTAGTTACATATATTTGGTTTTAAAAAATTAAAAGAATTATTTTAGCCCTTAATTTTTGGTTTGATGCTTACATGCCATATCAAATGCCCAAAAATGAAGAGAAATGACTTGTTATTGGGAAGCTTTCTTTTGGAAGGTTCACTTTGGTTTTAGTTGGCAGGAATCCACGGTACGCAGCAAAGGAAGCGCCACCATTAGCATATGTTGTCGCCAATTGAACGGATGAGACGAGACATGCACTAATATTAAAGGGTGGCACTTAGTATAGATTTGTGTATGTGCACAAATCAGATGTAGACCATTGATATATTATAAATAAATTGTAACGATTTGGATTGATTGATGGTTAACTACTGGTCAGGTTTCTAGAGATGGAAAAAAAATTGCACAATAGGTGCTTTACTTTTATGTTATTTATGTAAAAATAATTCCATTAAAACCCAATATTTCAATATAATTAAATTTTGGCCCAATAAATGTCATTATTTGAAAAAAGTTAGAAAATGTCAAAATTTGTAAATTTTTGGCCCAATGATTGATGGTTCTCTCTCCTCTCTCTCGCTCTCCTTATCTCTCGCTCCCTCCCCCTCTCTCCTACTCTCTCTCTTCCCCTCTCTCTCACTCTGAAAAACCTCTCCCTCGCTCTATCTACCCCTCTTGCTCTCTCTTTGAAAAATCTCTCCCTTGCCCTCTCTCCCTCTCCCTCTCTATCGCTCTATGAAAAATCTCTCCCTCTCTCTCCCTCACTCTCTCTCGCTTTCTCTCCCCCTCTCTCGGTCGCTCTCTGTATCTCTCTCCCCTTTCTCTATCGCTCTCTCTCTCCATCTCTTGCTCTTTCGTACCCTATCTCTCACTCTCTCCCCCTCTCTCTTGCTCTCTCTCGCTCCCCTCTCTAGCAAGAGACAGTGAGAGAGCGACAGAGAAAGAGAGACCAAAAGCAAGAGCGAGAGAGGGGGAAGAGCACAAGGGGGAGAGAATGAGAGGGAGAGGGAGTGAGAGGGAGGGAGGGAGAGAGAGTGAGAGAGATGGGGAGAGACAGAGAGCGAGAGAGGTGGAGCAAAAGAACAAGAGAGGGAAGGGGGAGAGAAAGTGTGTGAGAGAAAGGGAGGGAGAGAACTAGAGAGAGGGGGAGAGATCGAGAGAGGAGGAAAGAGCGAGAGAGAAATATAGAGAGTGAGCGGGGGAGTTGAGGGAGAGAGGGAGAGAATGAGAGAGAACGGGGAGTGTGAGGGAGAGAGGGGGAGAGAATGAGAGCGGGGATCAAGAGCGACAGAGAAAGGGAGAGAGGAGAACGAGGGAGAGAGTAAGAGATATGGAGGGAGATAGGGAGAAAGAGTGAGAGAGGGGAGAGAGAGATTGAGAGTGAGAGGGAGGGAGAGAAAGCGGGAGAGGGGGAGTTAGAGCAAGGGAGGGAGGCGAAGAGAATGAGAAAGTGTGAGGGAGAGGGAGAGAGAGAATGAGAGATGGGAGAGAGAGGGCAAGAGAGACCGAAAGCGAGAGAGAGAGAGGGAGAGGGAGAGGGAGAGGGAGAGGTATAATTTTCACATCAATTTTTAATATCAATTTTTAAAATGATAATTTTTATATTTGGTGGGGTATTTTCATAATTAACATAAATTCAAAAATGGACATTTGGGCTTTAAATTAATAATATTCTTTGATGGGGTCATTTCATAAATAATAAAAAACTGGCAACACCTGCTATTGCAAGTCAAACCCGATTTGTGCATACTAAGTAGCACCATATTAAAGGGTGACTTCTAGGGTGGTGAAGTGATAAAACTTCACCACCGTGGTGAAGTGGGCCCATTACCTATAATAGTAAGTAATCCGGTTTTTTGCCAAATTAGAATTCGCTCCCCACAACTTAATATAATAGGTTAATATGCTCATAACTCTATCAATTACAAAAATTAACGTGACATAACATGAAAATTGCAAATGGTTCCTTTTTGTAAATTTTTATTTTTGATAAATAGAATATTATTTTAATTTTTGAATAATATATTTTTTTGGCGTAAATATCTTTTTTTCCTGCAAATATATCGATTTTTGCTTTTAGACATTGCAAATTTTTTTTATCATCCCTACAATGTTCAAACCTTTTGTTTTTGGTTCTCACCATTAGTTTGTGTTACAAAAATGATTACGTGACTAACGAAGTTTAAGCTGGCATTGCCACATGGAATTTGTTATCATAATCATGTAATGACTTGTCATAATGTTGAGTCACCATTTACTGACTCAAATTTAATTATTTTTGTTAGATAAAAATTAAAACAATTACATACTGGGTTGAAAACATCTTTTCACTCCCTATAAACATGGATATTTTTGTATTTTCTTCATTTTTAAATCTTTTTGTTTGGATAGAGTAATTAAATTTCTCTATTCTTAAAAGTTTTTGTTTGGACATAATTAAAATTCTCCATAATTTGCGTGAGATATTTTTTTGTTAACTCTCTAACTCTCTCTTTGAAAAATATCTCCCTCTTTATTCACTCTCTCTCCCCTTCTCTCCCTCTCCTTTTCCTTCTTGCTCTCTCTCCCCTCTTCTCGCTCTCTTTCCCTGTCGCCCTAGCTCTCTCTCACTCTCCCCTTCTCTCCAACCCTGTCTCTCTGAAAAATCTCTCCCTCTAACTCGCTCTCCCACTCTCCCTCTCTCTCCCCTCTCTCTTGCTCCCTCTCCCTGATCTCTCCCTCCCTCCCTCCCTCTCACTCCCTTCTCTAATGAGAAAGAGACAGAGGGAGACAGAGCGAAAGAGGGGAGAGAGAGATCGGGGGAGAGGGGGAGCTAAAGAAGGGAGAGCGAGATTGAAAAAGGGGGAGAACACAAGAGCAAGAGGGAGAGAGAGCAAGAGAGAGAGAGTGAGAGTGAGAGATAGGGGAGAGAGATAGAGTGAGGGAGAGAGATGGGGAGAGAATATAAGAGACAGGAGGGGGAGAGAAAGTGAGAGAGAGGAAGAGAGGGAGAGAACGAGGGAGGAATAGGGAGGGAGGGGAGAGAGAGAGTGGGGGAGCTAGTGGGGGAGAGAGAGAGAGAGAAAGAGGGGCACAAAATCTCTTAAATGCAAATATAATTTTCTAAGGGATCAATTTCTAATTCTTATAAGTTGTGGCCACCAACTCAAATTACACAAAAGCATGTGCCAATTTTCTAAATACGTAATGCTTGCTGACCTCTATTGCAATTATGCTAATATTTCATCTTGACCTATTCTACACTTACCCTGTAATTAATCCTGGCCATACAAATTAAAAACTATTAAATGGAAGGACATCATCAATTCCGACCCCACTTCACTTTGGTGGTGAAGTATTCCTACTTCACCACCCTAGACGCCACCATATTAAAGGGCTCCATTTTTTTTGGATACAAATATTAAAGGGCTCCTTCCACAGATCAGTAAATGACTCAGGACACCAGTCAAGTCAGATTGTCGGAGGTGGCTTTTAGGGTGGTCCAATACAAAAATTGGTCCACCAAACCCCAATGAGTTTTTACCTGAGATAGGAGGGAATCCAGTTTTCCAGTATTTACAAAAATGCCCAAAAAATTATATAATTATAAATTGAGATTTATGAAATATACCACACAAAAATGTAAAATTGCAAAATTTTACCAACTTTTAAAGTAATTAAAAAGACAACAACCACAAGTTCATTTATTATTATTATTATTAAATTTCTTTATTTCTTACTCTCTCTCTCTCTCCCCTCTTTCCTTCTCGATCTCCTTCACTCTCTCGATCTCCCTCTCTTCCCCCTCTCTCTCCCCCCTCTCGCACTCAATCCCCCGCTCTCTTACTCTCTCTCCTCCTCTCTTTCCCTCTTCCTCTCTCTCGCTCTCTCTCCCTCTCCCTCTCCCTCTCTTGCTCTCTCCCCCTCCCTCGCTCTCTCTCCGAATCTCTCTTGCTCAATCACTTCGCCCTCTCTCTCTCCCTCACCCTCTTTCTCCCTCCCTCTCGTTCCCCTCTCTAGCAAGAGAGAGAAAGCATAGAGCAATAGCAAGAGAGAGGGGGAGAGGGGAAGGGAGAGAGAGCGAGAGAGAAAGGGGGGAGAGAGAGAGGGGTAGGGGAGCGAGAGAGAGAGGGGGAGGGAGAGAACGAGAGAGGGAGATAGAGGGGGAGAACGAGGGGAGAGAGTGAGAGATAGGGAGAGGGAGAGAGAGAGAGAGAGGAGAGGGGGTACAGAGGAGATTTTATTATCAATTTCATATTGTAATTATGGAAATTTATTGGGTAAAAGTTTAATTTTACTTAATTATGTGGGTATTTTCAGTATAATCAATTTTTAATTTTTATGTTCTACAAACCCTTTTCTGCAATTTACTCTAACATTTCATAAAACCAGCTATTCAGGTAACCCCTACATATCCTAATCGTCCCCTTATAATATTATTATATCAACGTTTCTTATTCGATTGGGGTTTGGTGGACCAATTTTGTATTGAACCACCTTAAAAGCCACCGAAAGGAAAAAGTTTTCAAAAAAAGTAGCATTATCCTTGTCAATTCCTAAACACAACTTGAAAGTTTGGAAGATAGGGTTTGTGCAATGTACAAGATCTTTTTTTTTTTAATTAATAATACATGAGTATTCCAATAGAGTCATCACTCATTTAACATCTTTCACATTTTTTTATTTATCTATTTTTGTTACATCTACATCTATCACATCTTTATCTTCTTTATCTTTTTCTCTAGACATATACACCCATTGAGGTGTCCACCAAACATTTTTCTTTTTTCTTTTTTGGGTAAAGGGGGCCAAATTGGATTTGGCTATTCTAAAGTGAATAAAATGTAAAGTAAGCAATTTTAACCATTAATGAGAAAATTAAAGGCAATTTGTTATACATGTACTTATAATATCAACCTTTGATTTTTTCACCAATAGTTGAGATTAATTACTTTATATTCTAAAGTAATTTGTTCGGAGCCATATCCGGCCAAATTACACACCTGAAAAGTAAACACATCCTTGGCCTCTAAGAGCATCTCCAATGGGGGTGCTTATTAAGCATTTCATCAAATAAACATCAATGTTTATTAAGAACAATGTATTGGAGAACATTTATCTTGGGGTGCTTATTAAGCATAAGTGCTTAGTTAAGCACTTTTCCTAAGCTTCTAAGTACTCCTCCATTAAATGTATGGTGGGTCATGTCTTGCTTTATAGATAAAAAAAGTCAAATTATAAAATTAAAAAATTATTATTGGTGAAATGTAATAATGTAAGGTATTGGTGGGGTCCATTTAATAATTTTTTTTAGAGGTGTTGGGTTGGAGAGGTGGAATACTTATGGGATGCTTAAGTTCAAAAAGGCAAAAATGGGTGATGTGTACTAGTGAGACTCATTTAAGTATCCCAAAGTAGAATGTTTCATTGTGGGTGCTCTAAGAATGTTATTAGGGATCTTCAACTTGATGGAATTGTTATTGACCACAAAAATAAAATTGATGGAATTGTTTTTTTTTTGGGAGGGGCGGGGGAAGTCCCTACTCTAGAATTGACAAATGGGTCATCCTCCATGGATGGTTGCTCTCAGTCTTAGGCTTGATGTTGATGTCATTGCATTATATTGCACTTCTAAAAGAACCACTAATTAGTTATTTCCCAATGCTACTAACTCATCAGTTCGATCAAACGGCTCCCACCCCACTCGTGGAATATCTACAACAGAACTTCAAATTCCATCAATATTAACCTTTTTTCTTTTTGGTGCATGATTTGAAAGCGAGGGATAGAGCATTCCAATCATTTCTCCTCTAGAATCAGTAGAACTCTCAACTCTAATTTAAGCTCCGTCCCATCTCAACTTCTTGGTCCTCTATCTTTCAAGCGTGACATGTAACAACAGTGCCCTTTGTGTTTCGCATAAAAAT
Source organism: Glycyrrhiza uralensis (assembly GCA_030159175.1). Lineage (NCBI taxonomy): Eukaryota > Viridiplantae > Streptophyta > Magnoliopsida > Fabales > Fabaceae > Glycyrrhiza > Glycyrrhiza uralensis. The sequence goes on from BRZY01000005.1 coordinate 49,080,266, forward strand.
ATGAACAGATTGAGAGAGCACTCATTGAACCTTTCTTTATAAAAGAAAAGGCGGTGTCGTTAGTCAGGTCAGGGATCACTTCGGCTTGACTCAAATTGGCCTTAAATTAAGCTTCAACATGGTCAAAAGGAGGAGGAGAGGAAGCTTGAAAAGTTAGGAAATTTACTGGTTAAATTCACGCTGGAGCCAATCGGTTGATGATCGACGTTAACCAAATCAATACCTACCATATCAATAATATCCCACAGAAGACGCGTCCCAACTTTTGGAGAAGCATTACATTCACACGATAAGAAAATGAAAAGAAAGGGGCCTCATCTTGAATACGAAACGCGTACTATTAATACTATTTTGCATTTCACCCTCAACAGGAGCCGTTTTTGTTGTTTACATCAATGTAAAAATGATAGATAAGATAGAGGCTATACACAGGCAATAAATATACTGCATATTAACACTTACAGTTTGGGATGTCTTCGATGGCCAACTGGTGCGAAATGGAACCAATGATATTCGCACCTCCTTTGTGCGGCAGAGGAGGTGGGAGGCATGGGTTAGGTTTTCTATTAGGGCTCTAGCCCAATGTCATTAAATTCAAACTGATCATCGACTTGGTCAAAGTATTGAGTTAGTGATTTTTTGATAGAATCAGTAATTGAACCACATGAACCGATAATTAATTTATTGATTTTATACTGAAGAAACATATGTATATATATGTCCAGCAAGGCCAATCCAAGTTTAATAGTATTGGTTCTATCAGATCCGGCCTCTCATTTCTCCAGTTAGGTGTGGAAATGAATTTCTGTAAAATTAAAAAGTTATGTATACAACATGCTGCACTATATCAATGGAACTTCGTGTCCCAATCTTCTTTCAGCATTATTGGTTTGTCTTTTCATTTACTTACAATTAGACCTGCATCTCATTTTTACATATTTTCAACGGGGCAAGCTCATCGTTCTGGAAGAGCTTGCGGTCAAGTCTATTTAGAATGCTGGGAAAAAAAAAACTAAAGTATATAAAAATGGAAACAGCACAACGACATATACTGCAAAAAAATGTCGACATATAGAAACAAGTTCATCTCCCTTATTTTTCACATGTTGAGATATTGAAAATAAAAAGATAAAATTATCAGGGAGCCAACCGCTCAATCTTCCACTCCCGCTGTCCATTGATCTCATGGGGAGAATATCGCAACCTGTCAATTAAACATGCATATAATATAATATCAATCAGAAATTCAAGGAGAATTTATCTCATGGGGAGAATATCGCAACCTGTCACCATGTACATACTGTTTGGCTTCATCCAATGTTAAAAAAAGGTTATTCGAAAACAAGCAACCTATCATAAACGGGGGAGCAACCACCTGTCATGCAAGCGAGATTGCTGTCCTTGCCAAAACTCAAAAAGTCGCGGTGTTAGCCTGTATCCTCCCCAGTTTTTAGGTTTAGGGATCAAACTTCTGCAAGCAGAAAATAACAGGGTTATTTCCAGCTCCCCTAGATTTAATGAATGGTAGAAAGAGGCATGCTCTTGGCCAAATGAGAGAATGAGCTAATCAGATTTCCAAGTACAAGCCAAGGGGAGATATGGAAGAAGAAAGTTCAATTATTGACCCTCACATGGGTCTCACAGATTTTATCAGAATTCACAACTGACATTTGAGTCAAAAGGAGTTGATCAATAACTTACCCATCAGCATATTTTTGTTCCAGCTCTTTGTACTGCTGATGAAGAACATGCCTACCAGGCACCACAGTACTCTAACGTTGACGAAAGTGAAATTATAAGTTTACATATAATTCTATTTATAATAACTAGAGTAATTAAAATGAAGCAGAAGTAGACCTGCTTGCTGGCTATTGCTCCAATCTGACTTCCTCTAGGACGGCTATGGAAATACTGTTCTGATTCCTCCTCAGAAATTTTCTGAACAGACCCCTCCACCCGTACCTAGAAAAAAGCAATAAAAAATGAAAAGACATCAAATTGTTAGATAATGTCCTCAAAATATCGTGATTATCTAGTTATATGGCATGTCTCCAAAGAGCACAGTAACATGGGAGTTTGCAATATTAAACTGGATGCATCATGTTAAATTGGTGAACTTATAATAAGAAGCTATTGATAAGAGAAGTTGCAATTTATAATAATTAAAAATTAACTCCAATTCTATTTACTAACAAATCAATCCGAAGATGTGGCAATCTAGAATGAAAACAGGAGTTACCTCCCGGTTTAAACCATCCCAGTAAAAAAGAAGTGCTGCATGTGGATTTTCAGATAATTCACACGCCTTTTGACTTTCATAATTTGTGTACCTGTACAATGCAATTGCAGCAGGTGAACACAAATAACCATTTTCTGAATAGCATTGCCAAAGCAGTTCAAACATGAAAATAGCAGACTACTACTGACCACACAAATCCGTCCTTGTCCAATCCTTTTAGCAATACGATTCGTGATGAGCTGCAGCAAAATGAAGCAGAGTTATTTGGAAATTTTAGTTCTGATATTACACATATTTTGGAAGTATGGGAGAGTAATTCATTTTATATTAAATTCAAAAGTTCAAACACATAATTAGGAAAATATGTCTACTAAATATTCTGGTAGAAACCAAGATTATAGTTCTTATTACAATAACACACCAACACACAGGATTTCCCCGACAAGGAAATTCCTCCTTCAAATTTCAAACACTGCACAAACCGTAAGAGACACCCCATAATTGCTCTACATGCTTATATCTATAACTACACAGATAAACAGCCATAACCACTCAGATAACTACCACACCAAATACATAACTGTCCTATAACAAATAAAAAAAACTAATCAGGCCTTGCTAGACTGGGTACACAGATAACTGCCATAACTACTCAGATAATTGCCACACCAAATACATAACTGTTTCAACAAATAAAGAATAACGAATCAGGCCTTGCTAGACTGTGTATGCCTCTTATTTCTCCTAACATACACCTTTAGTGATCTATCATTTTACAAGAGCCTACTGATCTTAAGACAAACAGTACTTTAACATAAAAAAATAGAGAAGCTGATCTTACGGTTTTCCATCCTTTCCTACAGTTGACAAAGCCATAGCATTTGGTTCCCTCAACCTAGCAGCCAATGCATCATCAAACCATTTACGAAACTGCAGGTAACAAATACAACAGATGTAGATTGACAAGGAGTCAGCCATTAAAATCCTAGTACTCAAAATACTCAGAATAGGAAACTGAACTAGATCATGGTTAAGTCATTAACTACCAACAGGGGGAAAAGAAGACAGACAGCAACAACTCTGTGACAAACAGTATGTTTTACATGAAGTATGAACTTTACCTGATTCATGGGGTCTGCCTCCACCTGGTCTTCAAGAAGTTCTGGAGAGATATAGTTCTCTCGTAGAGCTGAAATGTCAATCTGAGGAGGCTTTCCAATTCGGACACACATGGATGTTCCAGGATATGGTGGAAGTATAAGCTTATACCTTTCAGCAATAGCAGGTGGGACAAATCTACCTCCTAGAAAGTGGTGAGAACCGCCAAATTTCTTTGCACATAATTTTGGGGCTGTCAAAGAAACCTACAGAAAACTCAGGCCTATCAGTGGGATGATCTCTCAATAGAAACATAGTTTAATTTGAAAGAAATATCTTAGGATATTATATCTAAATTCCAGTGTTTAAAGAAACAAATAATGAAAAAGATACATGCCTCAGAAACATACCAACATATCAGGTTTAATTCCTGTACCATCAACATCTCCCTCTTCAACATGCCACCCAGAGGGAATATCTACAGAGACTATAACTGGTCTTTTTTGGCCAATTTGATTATAATTATGTAAAGAAACAAGTCTTTGGATCAGATCATCAAAAGGAGGCCTTGGGGAACCTGGAGAATGAGAAAATAGCAAATTCAAATAATGTCAAATCAAATGAGATTATTTGTTCAAAAACTTACAGTGGTTCAGAATTCAGAGCCTGTGTTAATAATAGACAAAGCCTATTTGATTTAAATAACTGTTTGAAATGAGTTCACAGTTCAGAAAAGAACTTGGAAAGATCGGTGCAAACTATTGTAAATAATTGTAGCACTCATTTATTCTAACAGCGACCCCATGAGCAATAAAGAAAGACACATCGAAAAGTTCTGAGGAGACAACAAGCATAGAGATAATGAGGAAGCATGCATAAATAAACACTGTTAGGGAACAAGAGGTTCCCAAGTTGAAAGTGTATTCTAGAAGGAAAGTGGTTAAAAATAATGACAGCTAAGAGTTAGTTCTAAGAGTTAGTTAGACTTGTGGTTGACATCTAAGTGTAGTTAGAGCATAAATACCCGGTAACAGAATCGGAAGGATTCATTGATTCATTTTTGTAAACACTCTGAAAAGTTGTGAATACAATTGGAAGGGAATTTTCCCTTGGCAGCGGAACCCATTCTCGGTTCCCTGATTCTTCTCATCTCTTCTCTTCGATTTTTCTCTCCCTCTCTTCTCTCCTACTACTAAGATCTATCAAAGTGGTCCGACCTGCCGTTTTCTCGAGTCGGTGCTAGTGTTCAATCCCAGCAATGGAGTCTCGTGTCGAAAGCTTGGAAGCATCAATGGAGTTCCTCAAGAAATTGGCGTCACAACACACCACCACGCTGGAGGAATTGAAGGAATTAGTCACATACCCAAACGAAGTCCAGAAATTGCTCAAGAAATGGATGGCACATCAAGGTCTCGATTGGGATGACGATGACGAAGGTGACAACGCATCAACCAAACAGAAATCGCCAAAGAACAAAGACGACAGTGGCACGCACGAATCAAACAAGAAATGGTTCAAGAAAGTTGAATTACCGAGTTTCGAAGGCAATGACCCAATCGGGTGGATTGCACGTGCAGAGAAGTTCTTTGAGGTGCATCAAATCGCGGCAAAGGAGAAGCTGCAATTGGCGTTTGTCAGTATGGATGGAGCCGCCATCCATTGGTTCCGATTCTGGAAGCAGAAGAACCCTAGTGCGTCATGGGACTCTTTCACGATGGCTCTAATTCGCAGATTTGGAGATCGATTAGGGGGAAGTGTCTTCGAGAGGTTGGCGACTTTACAACAAGAGGGTTCCGTGGAAGAATATGTGCGAGACTTCAAAATATTGATCGCCAGGACTGAATCAATGGACGAGGAGCAATCGTTGGGTTACTTTATGGGAGGATTGAAGCCAGAGATTAAAAGCAAGGTACGAATTCATGACCCTCGGGAACTTTCGGTTGCAATGGATCTAGCTATAGGATTCGAGGATGACCTTCGTTTGTCCAAAAATTCTGGTGATTTTCGAAACAAGAACAGTTTCAGTCATAACACCCAGTCCCAGTTTAAGGTGGCTGCCACAACCAACACAGTCCCCAGGAATACGGTAACTGGTTCAAAATCTGTTTCAACCCCAACCACCTCAGACCGAGGAGGAAATGAGCAGAAAGGAATTCTAGGAAAAGGCCCTGCAGGTAGCAGTCTTTCAACAAATACTGGGCCAGTGAGAACCAGATTACTCCCTCACAATGAGTATATGAGGCGCAAGGTTGAAGGAAAGTGTTATAGGTGTGGTGATACATTTTCTCCAGGCCATCGTTGTCCTGCCAAGAATTTGAGGATAATGATACTGGGAGAGGATGTACAGGAGGAAGTTGAACGCGAATGCCTGGTCTTAGAAACAGAATCAGAAAATTACAGTAGCAACATGGGTGGGGAAATGCTGGAGTTCAAAAAATTGGAGATTTCTCTATGTTTAGCCACAGGGATTGCTCGCCCTAGAACGGTTAAGTTGTTAGGGATGATTAATGGGGAGAAGGTCACTGTTTTGGTGGATAGTGGAGCAAGTCACAATTTTATTGGAAGGCATGTTGTACACAAATTGCAGCTGCCTATTACAAATGATAGTTCTTATGAAGTCAAGTTAGGAGATGGGTTTCAAAAGCAAACTGAGGGCTATTGTGAAAAGCTGAAGATTTCTTTGGGGGAATATATGGTGGAGGCTGATTTTTATGTTTTTGAATTGGGAGGTATTGATGTAATTTTGGGAGTGGCGTGGTTGGCTACTTTAGGCAAAGTCCTAGCAGATTGGAGTACCTCTAGCATGACCTTTGTGCAGCCTTCGGGTGTTGTATGTTTACAGGGGGATCCTAATTTGTCCAATCCACAAATTTTTGTGAAGTCAATGCAGAAATTGGCTGAGGTAGAATCAGCATCTGTGCTGTTTTGTTGTCTTCTCAGTCAAGGTGAATTAACTACTCAGAAAAAGGAGGACGGACCAGCTAAACAGTCAGCAGAGGAGGTGCAGTTACAGCTACTGCTGAAGCAGTTTGCAAAGGTGTTTGAAGTCCCAACAGGGCTTCCTCCTTGTAGAGGAGTGGATCATCATATCCCACTCAAGGCTGGAACTGACCCGATTAATGTACGGCCTTACAGATACCCTCACATACAGAAAAATGAAATTGAAAAGTTAGTGACAGAGATGCTGGAATCTGGCATCATTCAGCTCAGCAACAGTCCGTTTTCAAGCCCTGTGATTTTGGTGAAAAAGAAGGATGGCAGCTGGAGGTTTTGTGTTGATTATCGGGCCCTTAACAAAGCGACGATTCCAGATAAGTATCCTATCCCTATCATTGAGGAATTACTGGACGAATTACAAGGAGCATCGTTTTTCTCTAAAATAGATTTGAGAGCCGGTTATCACCAAATTAGAATGTTTCATGATGATATTCCAAAAACAGCTTTTAGAACACACCAAGGACATTACGAATTCATTGTGATGCCTTTTGGGTTAACGAATGCTCTGGCTACTTTCCAATGTGCCATGAATTCCTTGCTGCAGCCATATCTCAAAAAATTTGTCTTGGTCTTTTTTGACGACATATTGATATATAGCAAATCATGGGAGGAACACTTGGAACATTTAGCAACGGTATTAGGAGCTTTACAGAATGCTCAATACTATGCTAACCAAAAGAAGTGCAGTTTTGGAAAGAAAAGAATTGATTACTTGGGGCATATCATCTCACACGAAGGGGTCTCCATGGATCCTCAAAAGGTAGAAAGTGTCCTACAATGGCCCATTCTGAAGGATGTCAAAGCAGTAAGGGGGTTCCTTGGTTTAACGGGATACTATAGAAGATTTGTGAAGGATTATGGAAGGATAGCCAGGCCATTGACTGACTTGTTGAAGAAAGGTGCATTTGCGTGGAACAAAGAGGCTGAAACAGCATTCAGAAACCTGCAGCAAGCTGTCACAACTGCCCCCGTCTTAGCTCTTCCTGACTTTAATCTTCCTTTTGCCATAGAATGTGATGCTTCGGGCAGAGGAATTGGAGCTGTTTTATCCCAAGGGAAAAGACCTATTGCTTATTTTAGTAAAGCAATTTCATCGTCCGCTCTGTCCAAATCAGTTTATGAAAAAGAATTGATGGCGTTGGTACTTGCAATTCAACATTGGAGACCATACTTGATTGGAAGAAAATTTACAGTGTTTTCTGACCAAAAGAGTCTGAAATTTCTTTTGGAGCAGAGAATCACTACTCAAAATCAACAAAATTGGCTGGCCAAGTTGCTGGGATATGACTTTGAGATTGTTTACAAGACTGGTGCTTCAAACAAAGTGGCTGATGCCATGTCTAGAAAAGGTGAAGAGGAGATGGAGATAACTGCGATTTCTAAACCATTTTGGGTGGACCATGAAGCTATATCAGCGGAAGTGCAGGCTAATGAAGGGTTGATGAAAATCTGGACTGATTTGGAAAGGGACCCGAATAGCCATCCTCAGTACACAATTGAGCAGCAGAAACTGTACTATAAAGGGAGATTAGTGTTAGCTGCAGATTCAGCTTGGATTCCGAAATTTTTACAGGAATTCCATACCACTCCTACTGGGGGACATTCTGGAATTTATAGAACTTACCGGCGGATTGCACAATCTCTATATTGGCAAGGGATGAAAGGTACAATTACTGACTTTGTAGCTTCTTGTCATATATGTCAGCGGAGTAAATACATGGCTGCATCTCCCCAAGGCCTCCTACAGCCCTTGCCAATTCCTAATGCTATTTGGGAAGACATTAGCATGGATTTTATTACCCGACTCCCTCGCTCTAAGGGATTTGATACCATTTGGGTTATTGTTGACAGATTGAGCAAATATGCCCATTTCATCCCTCTTAAACACCCATACACAGCCAAATCATTAGCTGATATATTTGCTAAGGAAATTATCCGACTTCATGGGATCCCTGCCTCTATTGTTAGTGATAGAGACCCAACGTTTATCAGTAATTTTTGGCAAGAAATTTTTAAGAAGTAGGGCACTCAGCTGCGCATGAGCACGGCTTATCATCCAGAATCGGATGGACAGACTGAAGTGATGAACAGGACCTTGAAGACTTTATCTCAGATGTTTTTCTGCAGAGCAGCCTAAGTTGTGGGCGGATTTTCTTCACTGGGCGGAATTCTGGTTTAATACCAGTTTTCAAGTGTCCGCAAAATGCACCCCATTTGAGTTGGTTTATGGAAGACCTCCCCCTTCTTTTACAAAATTTGTTCCGGGTGAAATCATTGTGGAATCGGTTAGGCAAGATTTAATGGACAGAGATGAGGCCCTGCGACAGCTTAAATATCATTTGAGCAGAGCTCAAAATCACATGAAAGGCTTTGCTGATCGACACAGAAAGCCTAGCAAGATTAAAGTGGGAGATTGGGTCTACCTCAAAGTCAGACCCCACAAACAGGGAAGCATTGGTCCTAAACTGCATCCGAAGTTGGCTGTGAGGTACTTTGGCCCATTTGAAGTGTTGAAACAGATCGGATCAGCTGCTTTTAAGCTCAGGTTGCCAGACCACGCAAGGGTGCACCCTACTTTTCATGTCTCCCAGCTGAAGAAGGCCGTGGGACAACATCCGGTGGTACCTACTTTGCCTCCGGAGATGCAACTGGCAGCTGAAGATACATTGCCCAAAACAGTGGTAGATAGCAGGACAGTCATTGTAGACGGACAGCAGGTAGCTCAACTTTTAATCAAATGGCAGAACAAGTCTCTTGAGGAGGCAACTTGGGAAGAAGCAGATTTTATCAAGGAGCAATTCCCTGAGCTCGACCTTGGGGACAAGGTTCTTTTAGGGGAGGGAGGTATTGTTAGGGAACAAGAGGTTCCCAAGTTGAAAGTGTATTCTAGAAGGAAAGTGGTTAAAAATAATGACAGCTAAGAGTTAGTTCTAAGAGTTAGTTAGACTTGTGGTTGACATCTAAGTGTAGTTAGAGCATAAATACCCGGTAACAGAATCGGAAGGATTCATTGATTCATTTTTGTAAACACTCTGAAAAGTTGTAAATACAATTGGAAGGGAATTTTCCCTTGGCAGCGGAACCCATTCTCGGTTCCCTGATTCTTCTCATCTCTTCTCTTCGATTTTTCTCTCCCTCTCTTCTCTCCTACTACTAAGATCTATCACAGACAAGTAGCATATGCAAGACAATAATTAGAGGCAGAAAAGAAGTAATAATGGTATAATGTTCAATCCCCAGTTTTCAAAACATTGATGAGACTAAAGTAGATATACAATGATCACAAACAAGTTTTTTTTTAAAAAAAAAATGTAAACTACCATGAAATGAGAACCCAAACATTGCATCTACTAGAATGTCAAAGTCCTTGGAGAAATCTGACGGTAGATCTTCCACTGATAAGAATGGGATTGACAGCGCTTCAAGCTACAACATCAATATTTAAAATGAGACTTCCAGCAACTCATAATAAACCAAGAGAAATAAATGGCAAGGTGATATAGGAACAAAAAACAGAAAAAATAACTGTTGTCAACTTGAGTTCCCTTGTACCTGAGTAACTAACCCAGAATAAAGAGGCTTTGGGGTACGCTTTGGATAGCAAACCAAGGGCTTATAACCAAAATGATGCAGGTGACGGGCAGCCACCAGACCGTCACCACCATTGTTACCAGGACCACATAGAGTAAGAACACGACTATACTCAACCGGTTTGTAAACCTGTGAAAGAAAAACGATTCAAGTACACATGCACCAGTATTTGTCGACAGGATCACAGGGAAAGAGAACAATTTTTCCTCAGAGAATGTTTTCTAGTTCTTAGCTCAGGCTAATGTAAACAAGAAACCGACAGAGAAGACTTTCTCATGATTGAATTACAGTAACTAACAGGTTTTTTTTTTTTAATTCTCGTTGGAAGCGGCTACTTGGTTTAAAAAATTACAAGTTTTTGTCCAATTGAAATGAAACAAAGAGATTAAACCTAGCAGAACAAGTACCTCAGATATGGAGGTAGCGACGCTCAAACCAGCCAATTCCTGCAATTGCAAGTGCACAGAGAGCAAAAATCGAAGGCGTTATTAAGCATTAACATCAACAATAAAAAAATGAAGAAGTAAAGAATGCGATGGTGATTGAGTACCATGAGCTGGTCGACGCTGAAGCCAAGAGGACCCATGAGAGTCTCATCAATCTCAGCGGCTTCTTGCTGCGTCAGGTAAGTTACGGAGTCAGAATCGAAACTCCCCATGCTTTGACCCGAAGCAGTTACTTTGGTCGAAAATGATCGAATTACAGGCCTGAGAATACCCTGAAACAAAACGAAAAGCTTCGATAGGAGCGCGAAGATTTCAGAGAAAAACATTGATTGATTTTTTGGACAATAAATTAAGGAAAAGGAATGGCTTACGGAGAAGACTTGAAAGAGAGGGTTGTACTTGTGGAGAGGAGGAGGAGGAGGAGGAGGAGGAGAGAAGGTGCGGATGGTGGCGTGTAGGGGGTTATGGGAATGAGTGAGTGAATGGGTAAGGCATAGGCATGTTAATGTCATGCTTCTTCCCTTCCCCGCCAATGAACGCATGGTAGGTACTTCTGGTTCTGCTTCTGCATCTCATCACTGTTCAGTTCACTCACTGTATCTCACTCCCTAACACCACTTCTGTTTCCTGGTGGTAATGGAATCAATTTCCAGAATCACGTTTTCTAGATTTCTCGTTGCCTTGTTGGCTCGCCCTTCTCCGTTAAATCTGGAAATGGATGAGGTGCACTTATGCGGTCGACGATCAGGACCATTGATCGAATGACTCAAGATTTCAGAGATAAAATCAAGTCTAAAATATGGAATAAATTGTGAGCCATTCAACATCAACCCAACGACTCTGATCTTTCGACTGCATAACTGCACAAAATGCTGACTACACCCAATCCGATCCCCGGTTAAATCTCTAACCTTTTACTCATCTCGTAACTTATTATTTATTACTTATTTTAAAATAATTATCACTTTATTATTTTAATTTATTTCAAATTATTTACCATCTCTAAAATTGAAAAAATATTTTTACTTTATTGTTAATTTTAAATAATCTTAAATAAAATGACATATTCATATGTTTTAAAATGTTTTTATTTTATTTTATCTGGCTTAGAGTTTTTTTTTTTAAATTTTAAGAAAAATTAAAGAAAGACTAAAGTAGTAAAATTGAGAGGAAAAACAATATGCTATAAGTTATAAGTTTAAAATTTAGCTAAATACTTGGAAAACTCTCCCTTGAAAAGTTAAATATCAAGGGAGAAGAACTAAGCACTTAAATACTCCAGTGAGTATTCCATATTATCCGACGTAGGACTTAACGCCCCATGATACTCAAGTCTCTGTCAGCATCATGGATCTCTCAGGCCTCGGCCTCTTTGTCACTGAGAAATCTCATCCAGTAACCATAAGAAATCTCTATCAAACTGTCTGTAAGGTTTTTCAGTTCAAAAATGTTCAAAATATTAAGTTACACAATCCACTCAACAGCAAAATGTAAAGTAGTAGGGCTCTGCAAGAATAATGGTAGGAAGTAGGAACAAAACTGCATCATTAAATGAATATGTATAAACGGGGGAAAAATATGAATTTATAAAAACTATAGGACTTGCATAAATTACCTGATAAGATCCATTTCCTTTGACTTTCCCTGCCATATCTCTTGTGCTGCAAGCACCTCCAACAATAGCAAAGCAGATAATGAAAAGGAAAATGTAACTGCAACAGCTGAGCCTTAATAATATGAAATCATGTAACTTACCAGCCATTTACTTGGAGACAACTTAGATACACCCCAGTGAAGCAAAATACATGTCAATGCAGAAACTCTTATAACTGTTAAAAAAAACAAATTGGTCATTTTAGCAAAACAAGAATGATAACAAGAAGTTCTTTTTCCTTGACACTCAGCACATGATTCATGAAAAATATTTATTTATACTCAAGCACTAATATTTCATTCATTGCAGATTTCATGTGATTATACACGCAGTTAATAAATTCTATGATCAAGTTAATAAGAATGAAAAGTAATGAATTCATTAATCAATCCATATTCTTAGAACTTATTAATTAATAATTTAATTATCGTTTGCCAAAGTTAGTTTGATGACAAGTGGAGTGAAAATGACGCACACCAACAGGGTGGTGCCGGAAACAAACATACTCTTTGTTTTTTCTGTGAGAAATGTTATGTGGCCCGACAAAGCACAAAACATCGAGAGAGAAAAAAACCGAACATTTGAGCTAACTAAATTACTCAATTCTGTTAACTCTCTCATTCTGTATCAGTCGTGTTGTCTGCTGGTTGTGACGATGCTCCAGCCTATTCAGCAGTATAGCAATAGCATATGATAAGCACTTATGTATAAAAATAGCCCATACATAAGTGCTTCTATATAAGTGCTTAAATAAGTTGTTTATCCAAACATATCCTAGTTTGTTCTACATTTGAAAAATATAAAAGCTAGCTGCAGACTAGTTTATGCTTCATATCACACAGAAATTAACACAAGAAATCACAAAAGTTCACAAAAATAAAAATGGATTTCAGTAGTACCATTGGCACTGAAGAAAGTGATCAACTGTATCATGCTCAAATACATTTGCACAAGCATGTATTAGTCTATGCAAGCTCCATGGCTCTCAAGTCTGCTGTGGAGCTAGGCATAGCAGATGCAATCCACAATCACGGAAAACCCATCACTCTTCCTGAATTAGCTTCAGCTTTGAAACTCCACCACCCCTCCAAAGTTAGTGCCCTCCATCGGTTCTTGCGGCTTCTAACACACAATGGGTTCTTTGCCAAAACAACAGTACCATCAGGGGAAGAAGAAGAAGAAACAGCATATGTTCTGACACCTCCATCAAAGCTTCTCGTCACAAGCAACAAGTCAACATGTTTAGCACCTATGGTTCGGGTAGCATTTCATATAAGTTCTCTGGAAATGTGGCACTCCACCAAGAAATGGTTCACTGAGGATAATGACAAGGAACTCACCCTCTTTGAGAGTGCAACAGGGGACAACTATTGGGACTTTCTGAATAAAGATTCTGAATCTGACACACTTAGTATGTTCCAAGAGGGTATGGTAGCTGATTCTCAAATGTTCAGGTTTGCCCTCAAAGATTGCAAGCATGTGTTTGATGGTTTGGAGTCCCTAGTTGATGTGGGAGGTGGGACTGGAGGTTTGACAAAAATCATCCATGAGGCATTTCCTCACCTCAAATGCACAGTATTTGACCAGCCACAGGTTGTGGCTAACCTGTCTGGAAGTGAAAATTTGAACTTTGTTGGTGGGGATATGTTCAAGTCTATCCCTCCTGCAGATGCAGTTCTATTGAAGGTATGTTCATCAAACATTAATTTGATTTTGTCCATGATTTCAGTTTTGAGGAATCATTACTATTACTATATAATAATTACTATTACTATATAAGAAAATTAGGTCCGAGGCTGGGACACGTATCACCTCCCAGACTGGGATATGTGTCACATCTATATGTCACTTCCTAAGTTTTTTTTTATTTCACACAAAAATTATGTTAAGAAAAAACATGTACTTTATATGCGTCCGGGTCCATTGGCTAGTAAGGATGTAAATGGATAACCTTGTATAAGAAGGCTTAAGAAAGCTGCAAAGTTTGTGCCAATTTATTTAGTAAATAGCTAAGATCTAAATTGTTTTGCAGTACGTTCTGCATGACTGGAATGATGAGCTCTCCTTGAAGATATTGAAGAACTGCAAAGAAGCTATTTCTGGCAAAGGGAAAGAAGGAAAGGTGATTATCATAGACATATCAATTGATGAAGCAAGTGGTGATCACGAATTGACTGGGTTGCATCTGGACTATGACTTGGTGATGCTGACTCTTCTCAATGGAAAAGAAAGAGGAAAGAAAGAATGGGAGAAACTCATATTTGAGGCAGGCTTCAGCAGCTATAAGATTACCCCCATACGTGGCAGCTTCAAGTCTCTCATCGAAGTTTATCCTTAATTTTAATTAGAAGATGCTGCAATCAAGCTATGCTACAATAAATTCAATAAGTTTCTAGTCAAGAATAAAATAAACAGTGTTTATTACTGCATAGAATGAAACAAGTTACGCTGCATGTATTGTAATCGTATGGCTGACAAACTGTGTTTTCTTTTCTTGCACTCGTGGACTTTTATTTTTGGTCAAACAGTGTCGTGGACTTAAATTCGTCTTCTTCTTTTTTTTGACTTTTTCAAGGACAAAACTTAATGGGCTTTTCTATTTGGGCAACCACTCTAAAAAATATGCAAAAAATGGAACTTCGGCCTACAAAAAATTTGTTCAAATGGGCCCAGGAAAGTTTTAGGCAATTCATATTTGCACACACATCAATTGATATTTACACATACATCACCATAGTAAAAGACCAAAATGCCCTAAATTTAAAAAAAAACACTGTTTCCCTTTCTCTCTCTCTCACGTCGAAATTTCTTCTTCCTCCTCAGATAGTTCCGCGGAGAAGACCCACGACAGTTCCGCGGCCAAACCGAGACATCCTTTGCATCTTCTTCTTCCTCAGTTCGCAAGCCTCCTCATTTCTTCCACTGTTTTTCGTTCATGGTGAAGCACTAAAGCCTCCTCATCTCGTTCCACCGTTTCTTCGTTCACGGTGAATCCTCCTCGTTCCACTGTTTCTTTTTCGTCCTCGCAGAGCCACCGTTGCTTTACTTCCTCGCCTTGCTCCCTACGTTCCTCGCAAGCCACGAAGGTGTGTGTGTGTTGTGTTATTTTTTTTTATCGTTTTGGGCTTCCCGCGAAAGAATTAAATCCGCGATTTCACCATAGTCATGCGGATGTATTAGATCTGCGTGTGTGTTTGATTTTTGTTATCGTTTTGTGCTTTCCCGCGGAAGTATTAAATCTGCGAATGACGATAGTCCTGCGGATCTATTAGATCCGCGTGCATGTTTGATTTTTGTGATCGTTTTGTTCTTTCTCGGGGAAGTATTAAATTCGCGAATCACCATATTCCTGCGGATCGATTAGATCCGCGAATGTGTGTTTTATTTTTTATCATTTTGTTCTTTCACGCGAACGTTGTAGTTCCGCGCGTTCACATTACCCCTGCGGATCTATTAGATCTGCGTGTGTGTGTGTTTTTTGTTGGGCTTCTTGTGGAACTAACAGTTTCGCACTTGTTCATTATTTCGCGGAACTACTATGTTCGCTAGTGTGTGCGTTTTTGGCTTGGGTCTCATACGGAACTAATAGTTCCGCGATTGCATAATAACCTGCAGAACTATTAGTTCCTATGGTACTGACATTATCATCATTGCCTTCTTTGATAGTCAATAATATGTTTTTGGCTTCACCATGTTCTTTGTTATTTGACCAACTAGTTCCATCTCTTCTGTTGTTAGCCGACCAGGATAAAGGTGACCAACAAGTGTCTCCGCTAACTCGTGATTGTGACGTCCACTAACGACTTTTACTATCCAACCTTCTCCGGCTATCATAGGCCTACCTCTTAGCTAGAAGGGACATTCACATTTTCTAGTCCCAGACCTTCTCAATGATGGTGATTTCTTTGATCCCTTGTATTTTTCACTCCTCTCGCAAGCCATACTCATATATATCCTACTTTCTCGGAGACCTATTTGTTTCTTTGCACTTGACCTCGAAATGACAATAACTATTCCAAGTTGTCTCCCAACAGCTCTGACCTAATTCAATAATTCTTCCCTTGTAGGAAAAACCTGAAAATTCAAACATAATGTTTAACTTAAATGATAAAAAAAATCAAACAAAAGAAATTTAATAGTTCTAATTACCTCTGTTGTGGTGAATGCAATTGTACAATCCACTTCAACAGGTTCTAAAAAATCATCAATAGAATCTCCATGCATTGGCAAACTACCATCGTCACTTGTGTCCATAACGTCTTCCTTTTCTATTTTCACTCTAAACCCTAAAGTTAAAAATTTTAAAAAAACCTGCATTTAGTGTTGCCCGTAGTCAAAAATTCTGTATGGAATTATTAGTTCCGCGGAACGATTGTTCACGTGGAACTAATAGTTCCACATAGCATTTTTGACAAAAAATGCAATATGGAACTATTAGTTCCGTACAGATTTTTTTTTCCAAACTTTCGTCCGTTTTACAGTCTTGTATGTATGTGTGTTTTTTGTGTTGCGGAACTATTAGTTCCGCATGAGGTGTGGAACTAATAGTTCCGCAATGTCAGGAAATCGCAAAAAAAATAACTCGCGATTTTACCTGACGAGGATGCCGTTTCTGCTCCGATAGAATGCCTATAGATGCTCTAAATGTCGTCTCCTTGCTGTTGGAGGGGAGAGGAGAGAGTGGTGAACGGAGAATGAAGGAAATATTGAAGGAAAAAAAAGAGGACTGGGTCGTGGACTGGACGAAAGGCGTGATATGAGAAAGAAGTGAGGGAGAAGAAGAAGAAAGAGGGGAAAGAAGGGGTAGTTTAGGGATTTTATGTTTTTCTTTAAGTGTGTATGTGCAAATAACAAAAGTAATGTGTGCGAATTTGAACTGCCAAGTTTTAAGTCAGGTTTCGGAAAACAATGAAGTGTTGACAAAAAAAAACAGGAAAACAATGAAGTCACCTACGAAATTTGACACGTTCCACTACACCAGTAAAAAGATTTACTAATGCAGACAAAAAGGGTGAAAATCTTTTTTTCTTTTTCTTAAAAACTATAAATCTCCTGGATGCATTGAGAATTATCATATATATATATATATATAATTTGAGAACGATGTCATGAGTGTGTCTTGCACAAATATTGACCCACCCGTATTCCCGAATGCACATGGGTCCTGTTCTGAACAATTACAACGCATGGTCCATGGTCCGAAAGAGCCATTATATGTATTTCTGTTGCTATTATACCTTGTTTCAATGAAAATGACATCAAATATACGATATCATGAATTCTTGGACTGAAGCAAATGTATCGTAGCAAAGATTTATGATACTATTCCCTCATCTCTTTTTCTAGCTAGACAAAACCGATAAAGATCCATCATATATCAAAATCATTCATCATACGAATACATATATAATTCTTGTCTTCCTCCATATCATATAGGAGTACTATAGTGTTCAATTCATTCACAAATGAAAGGGTTAGTATATTTATATTTAACACTTGAGAAGAGTTAACTCTCTTGATGATTGGTTTGCAAAGCGGGCCTTCCAAGATTGAATTCCAGGTCAAGAATCACCCCGGAACGTGACAAGGGGCTAGAATCCAACCTCTCCCCCATGCAATTCGACATGCCTCCATAATTGATCTGTCCACCCACCTGTTTAACTAATATTATTATTATGCCAATTAAATAAAATTATGTTGAAGATGTATACAGTACATGTGCTATATATATATATATATGCGTGGTCCAATTCTGAGTCTAGGACTATATAATTACCATGGTTTGGTTTCCTTTGAGATGATCATGAGAATACATCAAAACGTTTTCTTGATTTTGTCTATAGTTATTTGCATTCGACTTGATTGATGATTGCTGCCACGGTGCCCTGCTGCGTGGATAAATTAAGTGGGAGAAGGAATTAGTATGCAAGGAAGGTAAACATGTTATAAAGCAACAAAGGAAATGGTTGGCTTATTTTAGCACTCTATAATGGCAAGCAAAATTCCGGGTCCCAAATTCGAAATAAATATCATCAATGTACGTACGATAGCATATTGGCTTTTGATGGTAACATGTCAATTAACTGTCAACATCCAAATGTCTCAATTTGCCAAGGAACTCGAAGTGATGATGAGATGTGGAAAGTAGTAGCTAATATCTTTAATTTTTAATTTAATGAAGAAAAGAATTTGCAAGGGAATAGGAAAATATGGATGTTGGTAATTAATCTCAATTTTGCTAAAGCTAAACTTGAAAGACTACCATTAATTAAGCACACAATAAATGACCATACCATATATGCACCTATAGAAACGTCCCATAAGTTTTGTTTGTCAAGATCTATCCACTGGTAGAGTCTTGTTGTCATATAGAACCTCGCGTTTTAATAAAAAAAAAATAAGCAGAATACCAGAGACCGACAGGGAATTGGCCAAAACAAGAAAAGAAAAGAGAAAAACACAAAGACTAAACACGAGGCAGTATTTGTGAATATTCGTGCATGTACGTTACAACGTTAACGTGTTTTAATGGCCCTCTAATTGAATATAGTCAGTACTCATCAATAACTTATAATGTTAAATATGTTATGTTCAGAATTCTCGGCGAAAAAAAAAAACTGAAAGTACAATAGCAGAGTTGTATGGGAATGCAATCTAAAATTCAAAATCACCTTTGGGATTTTTGCAGCAGGTGTGGTAGCAAATTGAATCTCTCACAAGCTGAGACGCCATGCAGATTGTCGACAATCCTTGGCTTTTGGCTTAAGCCCATATCTTTCTGCCCATTACCACCTGCAATTTCACCACCGATATAGAGCCATTGCTCTTGTTTTATCAGACACACAAGACTGAATAATTCACTTGAAGACTTAATAACTTTTGTTTTTCATGGGGAAAGGTATTAGAGAGCAAATCAAAAGAGATTCTGCTACACCTCGAATCACCAAAGATCTCAAACAAAGAGAATAAATAACAATAATAGAAGAAATGAAAATGGGGTCATTGAGAGAGAGGGAACATCGATCCCATTACCTGTGCCTTTGTCAGTGCTCTTCACTGTTCTGTACATCTGCATAAACACCCGCATTACATAAATTAAATAAGAAGAAAAGCCCACAACGCTAATTAAGATTACCATCTAGAATCTAGATACCCTTTTGTCCTTAGCCCTTGTTCTAGCTTCCCCACTACTGGAGGCAACCTAGAAACTACTAAGAAACTGACTTTATTTGTTCATTTTGTCTAGTAAGAAAAATAAAAAGGAAAACTCATTAGAAACAGTAACCCCACCTGCAAGTGACTCTTGACATGAGCTAGGGTTAGATCCTTGACATTCATCAACTCTAACACAGACTTCGGAGTTGCCCCTGCATTAAGCCACACAAGTCAAACCCAAAATTACTAATATATAGAATAATGAAAATGCCAATGATCATCAAACTAATCATGACATGTAATTAATCTGCGGCTAGAAGAACTTCAAATTGAATCTTTACTTTCATGACCACCAAGAAGCTGAACCGCGTGAACAAAATGAGCATGGAGGGTTGTTGTCCATCTCATTCTAGGAGCTCTGATGATGCTTCTTTTCACAGTATCACGAATGGCTCTAGTACTACAATTCCTTTTGAAATCGCGGCCATAGATGTGAGGTTGGTAGTTGTGGAGGTGATGGTTGAAGTTTCTTGAGAGTCCTTGTACTCGATGGGGATTCAAATTCTCTACCTTTTCAAAGCCTAAGCTCAATGTGGGCTCAAGATGACCAAGGTTATGGTGGAAAAAGTCATTTTCGTGGCTTAAATCACTTCCAGTACTACTGCTAGTGCTAGCAGAATAATCACTTCCATTGTAGCTTCTCACTTCTTTAGCCTCAGAATCTAAAATGAAGGGAGGGCTAATGTTTAAAGAGAGGTCTAACTCTGGCAAAGGCGCAAAGGTTGGCATCACTGTGTAGCTGTGTACAAGGGAATGGTAGCTAGAGCCTAAGAGATCTTGGTTAGCTACAGAACCGACAAGTGCGGTGGTACAATGTATATATAAGAAGAAAATGGAATGAGGGTTTAATTAAGGATGTGAAGAGGATTTAGTGATGAAGCAGGGGGAGCATGATCAGCATATATATGAAGAGGAGAATATATATGGATCGAATGAGTTGAAAGAGCTGATAAAAAATAAAAAATAAAGGGTTTTAAGCTAGCTGTGTTTATATCAATATCATGATCCTTCTCTGCCTTATCATTTGCACTGCTTCCGTGAGAGGTTCTGAATCTTCTGATAGCCTTTTTTTAGTAGCGTTACTAGGGATGAAGGAATGAAGACCATAGGGGAAGTTTTAAAGTAATGACGAAACAATTGCAGAGACTACTAGTCACTAGTTATTTAGTCATAGCCAGATTAAAAATATGCAGGCCAGGGGAAAGTTAAAAGATTGGAGATTTTTTTTGGGGGATGTGGTGGTTTGAACGAAAAGGTAGTAAAAAGGGAAGTAGTTATTTGTGGAAGCTGAGGATTAGTCATCAAAGGACTGTGCACAGAGAAAGAGAGAAGTAAAGGGGGAGGACTCTGTAGAGACTGAGGTCCATTCCTCTCATCTATATGTTACAGGTAATTAAGTCCATTTTTGTTTTTGTTTTGAATGAGGGTGGAGTGATATAATGGTGGTTCTGGCAGCAATGGTTGGAATTGAAGAAAAACAAAATGAGTACTGTTCAAGAGGGGAATATAATTAAAATGGGAATTGATCAGTCTCTCTTTACGTTGATGGATAGTGACAAACTATATTAAAATTCCCTGCTCTTTATTTTGTTTCTATATCAAGGTTTAGTTGATCTCTTTTCAATACCATTTCTTGAATTGGAATATTCCCATTTTATTATGAACGAGGATTGGACTGACTGGAAAGGCCAAAACCAAAATATATACCTGTTCTAAACTGATCCTGACCCCCCCCCCCCCCATTGCTCTGTTCCATGCAGATATGTGGACATTAATATCTCATCGGCTTCTGTTATTGATCCTGCCCATTGCCCAAGATTCAGTTTAGAATAATTAATTTCATTGTACGAATAAATAATTTGTCTACATACATATAGTCAAAAAAATTAAAATAACATAAAAACAAGTTTAATGAGCTAACTTAATGTATTTTTCAATTTCATTTTTATATATATAATGTGTGTGTTGCTTCTAATCCCGCTATGCAGACTCCAATAGTCCAATATTCCCTCTCCGTGTTCAAATATTTCGTGTCTTATTACGTCTAAAACGTTAAGTAACCGAACTCACACGACATGTGAGTCACATGTCGTGTGGAACCTTCAAAATGAAAATGGAAAAACATTAATTAATGCAATTCCATATTCGTCGGCGTCAACATGGCTTCCATCACGTGACTTGAGAGCATGACCTTGTCATATTGTCTAGGCAATAGGCTCTACCTTTGTTCTCTTCTCCTGGTCTTATATTCTCCCTCGTGGGCCTTTTTAGGATTTTTTTTTTGCATGCGATGGCATCGTATAGTTATATTCAATTCTTCCTTGTTTTGATCATATTTGTACCCCAATGCCATGTGTACCGTCCGGCCGAGTAGTGCACGACTTCGCCCTGCTGGAGAGTCCTAGCTCTTTCATGACCGACCAAAGGAAAGACATACCCCGACCTGGTATACCTTAGCTGAGACGTACGTCGCGGGATTAGCCCAGAGTCGACATACTCCCTAACGCCGACCAAGGTGTCTGGGTCGAGGTGTCTCGTGACCGAGGTGATCCAGATTCAATCCCTGAGATCATGCCCAGATCTCCCCTCATTAATGGGATCCCACAAATCACGCTCAGGCAAGCAGGAGTTTCCTAATTTGTCTCAGGTCATTAATGAATAGTCCTCTTATAAATAGGAGTGACCTAACCCTAATGATGTATGTTGCAAAAACCGCTGGTGTGACCTGAGACTCAACCTAGGGACTCTCTCTGACGAACTAGGCTTGACCTGAGGTCGGATTCCGGCGAGAACACCATGCTTTTCGCAATAAATAAAAAAATATCAAATATAATACAGATAATGTGAAATGAGTATAAGCTGTTCTATTTGTTTTGCTTATTACATCATTTTTTAACGTGACATCAAGATCATTTGCATATATCATTTCTTATAACGCGGTCAGCGCATGATGCGCTCTAGATTCTCCAGGAAATGTAATTTGCTTTCGTTTATTACTTTTATGTGCTCCACGACATTACGTGGTATGTAAAATTATATTATATAATCATGTTATAATACTTCTTCATTGATCATTACTATTACTGATGATGAAAATAAATTAATATACACTTTATTGTGTCCAGGAACCAGGATTATTTTTGCTGGTAATTCTACCGATCGAAAGCTTCATAATAGCTTTAATTAGCCTTTTTGTCATATGGCAGGTTTTAGGCAATTAAGGCGCCACTGCTGGCAAATTGTCATTCAATTAGTCATGAGATAATAATGCGCTAATGAGTGAATCAAAACCTCCCTTCATTTTCAAGATACTCTCAGAGCCTAGCAGTAACTTACTAGTACAGTGCTCTCGTCAATAGATTCTTTCTCCTTCGCATATCGGTCACACCTAACAGCGTTTCTAATTAAGGCCAAAAAAGGACATGGGTAGCCGGTGGTTGCAGATCTGAAACGAGGTCAAACAGAGTACTAGACATACCAAGAGAGGCAGAGTGAAGTCAGAGCATACGTAAATGTAATTAACACAATTTATAATTCTATAGCACAAATGACAAAGATATCTCTAACTTTGAAATTGGAGAAGTTTCGGACACATTTTGATTACTGCTCTCTCCGGTTCAAAATATAAACAATATAGTATAAAAATACATAGACCAATTAATACTTTGACAATGATGCTAGCAGCACATTTTGTTTATCACACTACATGTAGTTACTGGTATATACCACATATCACGGGTCCAATATTCTCTTACAGAAAATTATAGAATTTCAGTTAGAGTTCCTCTGCTAGACTGCTAGTCGTGCAGAAACCAATTTCTTTTCTCCTCATCAACCCCCTCATGCTATATATGTGTGTGATTAATCCATTGTAAATAGTTTGCGGGCTAATTAAAATACAAAGGTGTGTACTGCTAACTTTTTTGAATAAAAATTGTATATGAAATATATAAAAAGAACATTTATCTCAGTTTCAAGTCGTCTGCGTTTTTTTTTTATCAATTTCATATGGCTTAAATATGTTTTTAGTCTCTCAAGTTTGGGTAATTATTGCTTTTAGTCCCTCAAATTTAAAACGCCTATTTTTGGTCCCTCATTTTTAAACCATGTCACTTTTAGTCCCTCAAAAATAAATACTAGTCCCTCATTTTCAAAACTCGTTTTTTTTGTCCCTCATTTTTGAAAAAGTGTCATTTTTAGTCCCTGAGACCATATTTTAAATTTGAAAAGTATTTTTTAAATTTTATACTTTGACCCCTCCTAAAGCCTGATATTCACCTTAACCCATTTTTTCGTTCTCCTCCCCCTCCACTGATACACCGTGACCCCCTATCCCCGCGCGGCCAAGGGAGGAGCTTCGCACGGACAAGGGAGGTTGCGCACAATGGCAGGAAGGGAGGGGGCCACCACGATCGCATAGGGAGGAGAACGAGAGAGAGACCGCATCTCATGGCGGCTTCGAGAGAGGACTTTGGAACTACTCCTAGCAGGGATGGGGTCGCGGTGCATCAGTTCAGGGGACAGAAAACACAAAAACGGGTTAAGGTGAACATCAGGCTTTAGGATGGGTCAAAGTATAAATTTAAAATTTAGCCTCAGAGACTAAAAGTGACACTTTTTAAAAAATAAGGGACTAAAAAAACGAGTTTTGAAAATGAAGGACTAAAAAGACACATTTTTTAAAATGAGAGACCAAAAATAGGCGTTTTAAATTTGAGGGACTAAAAGCAACAATTACCCAAACTTAAGAGACTAAAAATATATTTAAGCCATTCCATATTTACAAGGTTGAAATTGCGGAGAAACAAAGAAACAAACAAGAGAATTCAAAAGAGACATAAAGGAAATCGTACCACCCTATCACATTACGTTCAAATGTAGCCGCATAAGCTTTCATAGCATTTCTGATTTATCCTCCGGCAATGGGTGATGATACCATGGTTATTAAAATCAGACCAGACCGTCTGGTCGGACGGGTCAAACTAGGAACTGGCTTGCCACCGGGTTCTTTTAACAAAGTAAACCCAAAATAAGTGTCATTTTAAACATTAACATAAAACATAATATAACAAGTTCATAATAATAAAAATTAAATTCTACTGTAAACATGATTTTTAACAAGTTCATACAAAACATTAAATAAACATATTTGAATGGTTAGATATTAGAAAAATAATTTGGTCGAAATTGGAAATCTATTTTATTGTTAGGCCAATAAAATCAATTTTATCAGATCCCCCTTGTGGATGATCTGGGCCATAGGTTTTTAGATTTTCGTTGCTCATTTTGGCCCATGTCTTCAACTATTAAAATCAACAATAGTAGATGGGAATTGGTAAATACACCCCTTTTATATTTGCCATGCACCTCACATAATACTGTTTGAAAATTTTAATCCCAGATTGCCCTTATTGCTTTTTTCGTTTTCCCTTCCCTCTTCTCAGTTTCGAAAATCATACACCCCACTCACCCCATCGATTTCTTCCCCATTTTTCCTTTATTGAGGTGAATATCGTAGTCCTCCTTTCCTCCTTTCCCCACTCCAGAACACCGCAAGAAGTAGAACATCGCCACTAACTTCGCAATCAAAGGACATCGCACAGGTTCTTTTTGGATTCTATTTTTTTCTTTCATTGGTTCTTTTTTGGATTATTTTGCGTTCCAATGAGTTGCGTTACGCTCATATTGGTTTTTTTCTGCATTATTTTGCTCTGAATTTTCTATGAAAGTCGATTTTTGTTCTAGTTCTTCGGATTGTTTAACCGGAAATTCAAATTTTCGGACACAGGAAAATGAAAATTTTATAACTACTGGAACTTCAAATTTTCAAAAAAATATTTCAAAAAATTCGAATTTATAGTAGTTTAAAAAAATTCAATTTGAATTGCCGGAAATTGAAATTTCCGGTAATATAAAAATTTGAATTTTTGTGTTACCAGAAATTGAGATTTCCAGAAAAATAAAAATTCAATTTTTATACTACCGAAAATTCAGTATAAAAATTTAATTTTTATACTATTCGCAAATTGAAATTTCCGATAGATATAAATTTGTATATCTACCAAAAATTCCAATTTGCGGTAGATATAAAAATTCAATTTTTATCACTTTTGGTGACAGACAGGACCGTAGGTATAAGTGAGCAATCCGTAGTGACAATCAACGTGCCTATAAACTGTAGTGAGCAATCGGACTTTTACCTACGGTTTTTAGCCTATAGTGACGGATTTTGTCCGTCGGTAGAACTTTCTATATTTCTGGAAATTCGAACCGGTAGTTATAAAAATTTAATTTTAAACTACCGGAAATTTGAATTTCCAGAAATATAAAAAGTTTTACCGATGGACAAAAACCGTCACTATCGGCCAAAAAACTATAGGTAAAAGTCCGCTTGCTCACTACAGGCACGTTGACAGTCACTACAAATTGCTCATTTATACCTACGGTCCTGTCTGTCACTAAAAGTGATAATAATTAAATTTTTATACTACCAGAAATTCCAATTTCCGGAAAGTATAAAAATTGGATTTTTATAAAAATTCAATTTTTATTTGGAAATTGGAATTTTCGGTAGTTATAAAAATCCAATTTTTATACTACTGGAAATACTAATTTTTGGAAAGTATAAAAATTTAATTTTTCTAGAAATTCCAATTTTCGATTTGTATAAGAGATTTTTTTTCAAAAATAAAATGTACCCCCACAGCGTTTCACACTGCGTTTGACGAAAACGAAGATGAAGAAGAAGTTGAAGGCGATGGTGAGATGCGTTCTTATCCTCTTCTCTCTTGTCTCTGTCCTCTTTGTATTTTTATCCTCTCTGTCCTCGATCTCGAAGCGAGAAGGAGACGTGGGGTGGACGGGGAACTGAAAAATAATGAAAAAGGACACTTTTGTATTTTTACTTTGCAAAACCATGTATGTGGGGTGGATGACAAATAAAGGTGGGTGTATTTACCCACTTCTTTTTTTTTTTGGTCAGAATGTATTTACCAACTTCCTAGTAGATATGTCCATCGACCCGGCCCATTGAGCCCGATATATAAAGCAAGCCTCCTGCACGGAACAAATGAAAATTAATTATTTTCCTAAACCATTGAGCCCGATATATAAAGCAAGCCTTCTGCACGGAACAAATGAAAATTAATTATTTTCCTAAAAAAATAATATAAAATTGCTCAAATAAACAATCCCAACGACCCCCCCTCTCCCCAAAAAATTGCTTATAAAATCCTAATTTTCAAGTTAAAACAGGTTTTTTTTTAGCAAAAAAAAATACTTAGTTGAAACAGGTTTCTTAACCCCCTCAAAAATCAAAAGAATAAAGAGATAAACTCATAAAAGATCTTGATTACCGAAGTAGAAGCAAATAATTACGTCATAAGTCATATAAGAGTGGATTTGGAGTGAGAACCAGAAGGTGAAGGTGAAGTGGAAGTGGGCGTGTTGAGTGTGTTGTCTTGGCAGTTGAATCAGAGAGAGAGATGACGGTGTTTCACTTCTTTAACTGTGCGATTCTCACCTTCGGCCCCCACGCCGTCTACTATTCTGCCACTCCCTTGTAAGTCTTCTATCTCTCTTCCCTTTATGTCTTACCTCTCAACTCTGAATTCACAAATCAGATCTATCTTTCCCACTCCCAAATTCCCCTCGCCTTTTGCTGCTTCTGTTTTTCCTCCTTTCTCTATTTTTTTTTTTACGTAATTCCAGTTTCAATTGCTGAAACAAAAAAAAATTCAATTTTTTCCCAATTTTGCCTGCTTGTACTGCTCTATACTGAATTTTATTTCTATGCATATAGCTGGTGTTGAATAAAATATCCAAAAATTTATTTCTTTTAATATTTTCAATGTATTGCTGTAATTAATAGCTTGCCGGTTCATTGTATTTATTCATGACCTTATGATGTGATGAATTTTCGAATGGTTTTTTTTTCCCTTTTTTTTTGCGTGATGGAAAATTAGCTCTTGTGAATGGTTTTATTTGTTAGTGAAGTAATAGTTTCAATATGCAGATCTGAGTATGATACACTCGGCACTTCTGTCAAAGCCGCCGTTGTTTATCTCGCCACAGCATTAGTAAAGGTTGGTAAATTCACTGAATTCTCAACTGTTTGTACAGCTTAACCTAATATTTGCACAGAGTAATACAGCAATCTAAGTGTTTTTTTTCCTTTTTGTTTGCATACTCTGGCAGCTTATTTGTCTGGCTACTTTTCTCAAGGTATCTGAGAGTGATAGCTTTGATCCATATCAGGTGTGTCTCTAAATTGCTTTTATCAATACGTTTGCCTTGATGTATGTATAGTCTGTACATGTAGGCATGCTAAATGAGAATTCAAGAAATGTTTCTAAACTTTTAAGCCATGCCCATCAGTATCTCTCTTTGCATTATGTCTTCTATTTCTCTGTTTTTTTGATTGCTGACTCTCCTTTCACCAATGTACTATCCTGTGTTCTCCATTGAGATAGAGTAAATGCATGAGTTGTGTATTCCATGTGTTGGACTGTGTACATATATGTACACTGAGGGTGCTGGGTACAGTTGCATAATACTGAAATAAAGAGTATGGTATGCAAAAATGAGAAGTTGACAGGTCTATTCGATGTTCAGATTGATTTTTTATTACAAGAAATAAGTTCATGTGTAGTAGACAGTGGATTTTTTTCCAAAAATCAAAATAAGAATTGGAATCTGAATCTGAATGGAAAGCAAGAAGTATTCCCCTTTCTGGTATTTGGTTTCCCCAAAAATTCATGATATTTTCCTACATACCAAATAATATCTGATACATAGAATCAGCATAAATGGAGCCACAAATCACAATTTTAACTAATTAATATAATGAAGGGCACAAGA
Organism: Glycyrrhiza uralensis; assembly: GCA_030159175.1. Taxonomy (NCBI): domain Eukaryota; kingdom Viridiplantae; phylum Streptophyta; class Magnoliopsida; order Fabales; family Fabaceae; genus Glycyrrhiza; species Glycyrrhiza uralensis. The sequence goes on from BRZY01000005.1 coordinate 49,108,365, forward strand.
TAAGCACTGATTCCTTCCATCCTTACATCCTAGAGGGAATGGGATACTTGTCTATGCAGGCTCAGAAAGAAATTACCATTTCATGTATTTTTTTTCCAACCAAAATGAGGTGTCCTCACTTCTGTGTAATAGATACAGGAATAGAATGACCATATTGCATACCAATTGACCAAATAAGGTGTCTTCGGTCCTGCATGATATAGGCAGGAATAGAATGACCATATTGCATACCAAAAGTCCTCTAAGATTGAGCTTGTGAAGTATATAGCAATGATAGATACCCTCCAATTATTAGAGGCCGTGTGCGGATAAATAAAATGGTGGGCAATGGGGTAAAGAGGTGAGGTATAAGAGAATATTTTTGGACGATTTTCATGTAACTGCCTAGACATGTGGCAGCAGGGGGTAGAGGAGTGAGAAAGGTATATACATCCTGATAGAGATAATGATTTAAAGCAGAGATCAGGAGAAGGGGAATGTATGCAATCATTGAGTAAGGAATTGGGGCCAGAGGCAGGGAGGGACCAAATCCCCTCAAAGAGTCTGCAGTATCTCTACCATTGCCATCTTTTCTTTTTTTAGAGATGCAGTATAAAAACGTTAATGTGTTTTGACCTAAAAGCTTAAGCGCTTTTAGGTATATTTGGTTTATGATATGATATTAGAGCTTCTATAGCAAAGTAATCTAGAGTCCGATCCTTGCCATTCCCATTATTCTAATAAAAAGTTGAATTTCAGCACAAGGTAGGTGATGGACATGTGCATTATCCATGTGTAAAACCCAAAGGGCTCTTGCGTGAGGGGGTGTGTTAGAGATATAATATAAACGAATTTGTGTGTTTCAACCTAAAAGCTTAAACTTTTCGGGTAGTTGGTTCATGGCGCTTTTCATTTTTGTTGTTTTGCTTCTGTCTTGAGGAATTACAGAGGTCTTCCTCTGCTTTAAGGAGTCAATCTCCATGTTTTCTAAGAGAAATCCAAATTTTGTTAAGCTTGTTATCTTGAATTATAACAAATGGCTTTATTCTTCAGGAGTTTTTGAAGGCCTTAATAGGCTTTATTGATGTTGCTGGGCTTTATTTTGCCTTGACCCAGTTGACTCACAGAAATATCTCTCAGAATCATAAATTTCAAGCAGTTGGACTTGGTATGTGTGACGTGCTATATCATTTTAAATGAACATAAGTTTTATATTTATGGGCATCTTGGAAGTGATGTTCTGCTCCCTAGATCAGCCTCTGGTGTTTCTTGTGTTACTCTGCTTCCCTGATCTTCATCTGTTGGTGGCATTTTTCTTGTGCCAGGCTGGGCGTTTGCCGATTCTGTACTGCATAGATTAGCTCCTCTTTGGGTGGGTGCTAGAGGATTGGAATTTACTTGGGATTACATTTTGCAGGGCCTTGAGGCTAATGCAAATCTGGTATGTTCTTAAAAGTCTTTAATATTCATGTTTTGTGGTTGCCTAGTCAAACAGTCTTTAGGTCATACTAACGAATTTGGTCAGTAATATTCTCCTAGAGTTTGGAGCTTTTTATAATCCTACATTAGTTGGAATGATGAAGTGGTCTGTCCATGTTGTTATGTGGTATAGGAGGTGAAGACACTTCACAATTTGTGTGCAGTTTGTATTATATGTATTATCTATAATTTATAAGGTTTCTGCACTTTGTATCTTACAGGTGTTGAGCATATCGCTTGCTGCACTGGGATCTTTGATGTGGCTCCGAAAAAATAAACCCAAGACCCTCATTCCTATTATATACTTGTGTGCAGGGATTGTAGCTACCATGCCATCTATCACAAGGTCTTTACTGACTCATTGCAATTACTATTATGATATTGATGTGTAAATGTGCAAATGTGATCATTTAAGTTTTACTGTGATTGTTTTCTCTGCAAAATCAAGATTTTGAATCAAGACCAAGCATAAAAGCTTTCATTGAAAAGACAAACTTCCAGAGTTCCAGTTCTCTTTCCTCACAGATTGTTGCTATCATACATTGCCCTCTCATCTCCCTGCATAAATGGTCTATTAGGATAAGATGACCCGTTGTTGGACACAAGTATTAGATATGTTGCTTGGCTAGGTGGTAGTAATTATTTAATCAATCATGCGATATGCTGTAGTTTAGTGTATGCTAAACTGTGTCTTCTGCAGCTATTTGAGGCGTGGATTGGGGTGGCACTTTCCCAAAGTGGTAGGTTTTGAGCTCTTCACATCCTTGGTGATGGCTTTTATAAGTTGGCAACTGTTTGCTGCATGTCAGAGACCTTCGGTATGAGAAAGCCGTTACATAGTGATAGAATCCTGCTTAACTATTTTCTGGCTAGAGTTTTGCTCCAGGGTCGGCTTCTTTTGGCAGCTGCAATGCTGTTTCTTTAAATTTCACAAAAGTGTTTTATCAATTGCAGTTTTTAACATTTTGATTTTATTTAACACGCTTATTTATGCTTCTTGTTGTAGAATGTTGGCTGCAATTCATTAAAAAAATTTGTTTAACAGAAAATGAGATGCAATTATTTACCTCGGATGTTTGGGATGATATATTGCAAATGCAAACAAATTCTCTTCTTTGAGACCCTGTTGGATTTCTCATTATTCATCAACCCAAGTCCCATTCACGCACGTCGTGTTCATTGTAAACTAGATGCTACGATTTACCCATCTTAGAATGCAAGCTGCAATTTTTCATGTTTGGTTGAAAATTTGGAAGGTATGGGAGGGAAATGGAGGGGGTCAAGTTGGGGAATTGAAGGGTAGAAAATGAATTGAAAGTATAGTGATTAAAATATCTTTAACTTTTGTTTAGAAATTCAAAATCGTCCTATTTGGTAGCAACCGTATTACACACATGATCAGTATCACCTACCTTCTCGACTCTTGTTCTTTGTTAATTATTTCCTTCTTGACAAACTGGGTAGTTCTTTGCACTGATTCAACCATTCCTCAAGTGCTTTCACCATGGTTAACCCATTTAGCTAAACTCAACCACAGGTCCACAGCGTTCTTTTTCTTATTGGAGCCTTAACTCTTGGCGCTGGGCAAAACGAGTGAAGAATTGGTAAAATAGTAGTATAGAGAGTATATATGATTTTCCTCAGACCAAAAAAAAAAAAGAGTATATATGATTTTCCGTGGCTTGCCCTGTTCTCTTCTTTCCTCTATTAAAATCCATGCTCTTCCATCCTCTTCTTCAAATCAAACCCTTTGTTCACATTAGTCAAGGTTTTTGTTTTCACCTATGGAACAAAAATGACAAGAAATTACTTTTATTTTGTCCTCTGCTCCCCTCCCATTTAATCAGACCAAACACGGGAAAATTATTCTCTCCCCCTTTCACTTCGTTATAATGACTCATTTGAACCAAAGTCCGTAAGTTTGAACACTTGAGTAGGTTCTAGTAATAATGACAGTGGTGATGAAAGCAGTAGTAACTATAGTTGAGATCCTTTGTTACATTGCAGATTTTGCAGTGGAAATTTTGGCCGTTGGATCAGTTGATCAGACGAGAATATAACACTCAGTTGTTGGATTAATTTAACAGCCGAGATTTCTGCTATAAATACTGCACTATAGTAGAGGATCCGGATCCTTAGTAACTAACAATCAAATGCAAAATAGATATCAAACTTTTGTTAAAAAATGAGTCAAAAAAACTTTTGTTGAAAAAATATTTTCAATGACATTATTAAAACGGCCCGTAACTCCACAAGTAAATATACCAATCATAATGCAGAACAAAAACAACCACAAGGTTCGAATACAGAACACAACTATTTCTGAATATATTACTTTCTTAACTGATAATTCAACACAGCTTTCACTCTGCCTCGGACTCCTCCACCCATGCTTCAATTCGTAGAAGCACAAACCCAACTGCAACACCAACGAGAACAAGGCCATTGATGATAGCAGCAATGGTGAATATCTCACCCGCAGCATTGCACGTGGATGACAGCGCCCCACCTCCCTTTCCTTTTCCATTTGGTGTCGCAGCTTTCACTGAGTTCACAATCTTCGCAAAGCACCTCTCAGTGCTCGAAGGAAGCCCCAATGAGATCACACCATTACTGGCCTTCAATCCCGAAAACGAATTGAGGCCTCTCACGTTTACCACTTTGTTCGTTTTCTTCTTGGTGTTGCCATTTGAGTGCACGATAGCTCCGGTGATGTTCTGAGGACAGAGGACAACAGCTGTGGCCATAGCCATTTTGATTCTTCCTTACTGCTTTTACCCAGTAACAGATATTGATCAACCAAAGTTGAAGACTTATTAAGTTAAATGGGTCACGGATCACTTACCTGTGGTTGTGGAGAGGAATTTGAACGAAGAAAATCATATATGGTAGGAATAGTGGGTATTTATTTATTCGGATAAGGGACTCTGAATTTGATTGGCTGAAAGACCTGCATAGCCGATTGTGGATTAGATGCCTAAAATAGTAATGGTGGGCCACAACTCCACCGGTTTGGTTCTTCGGTGGTCATGGATTTGAGTCTTGTAAATAGAAAAATAGAAAAAATATGTAACGGGAGAATTTCTATAATATAAATTCACCCAACTCTATTTAGATTAAATGGGGGATTTATATCCCCTTTAACCATTTATGAATTCACTTACTATCTTGTCAAATTATTAGTACCCACCCACTTATTTTTTTAATAAAATTCATGGCAGTGTAATCATATTTATTACTCAAAGCTTGATTGAAATTTTATATATATTCCAGCTATTAATTTTCATGGGTTTTTTTTTTTTGGTCAACATTTTCATGGGTTGAAATTAGAGTTTACGTGTGTTGATGGCCGGTGAGCTTGGCTTTCCCAGCCCACAGGTTAATTAATTAAGCTGGAAGATTGTCTCTCTTTCAAAGTTTTTAAATTTTGCAATTCAATTTTTGTAAAATTGTCCGCGCTTTTTATGATGGATCCAAAAAGATAGAATAAACTAAACCGCTGAGCCTAATTGATAAAGGATTTCAAATATTTCATGTTACTTATTAACATGACGTGAAAGAAGGAAGTTGCAAAGATGATTACAGTGAGACTTACAGTACATTTGTATAAAACCGGTCAAAATTTATTTTGTTTTATAATATGAAAATGAACGTTCACCAGAGAGGAAATGGGAAATTGGAAGTCTTCCAAAGATAGAAAACTATAACTATAATATCCATATGATTATGGGAATGGAATGGAGTCATTGGTTTCTTTTGCGAACCCCTAACTTGACACGGTCGTTGACTCTGGTTTGCCTCAACAATATTACGTACGTGAATCGCAAATTTAGGCAGGGAAGCGTAATTACTTTGCCTAATAAAAGCCAAGGGAAACAATGGTTGAAATCACCATCTAAAATTAGAGAGATGACAACACGCTAGTGGTTGAGAATAGGGAACAAAATAGCTAGCAAGGAAAGAAAGACCCGTCTAATTTTGAAGCATGCATGCATGCATGCACCCAAAGAGTTTGTATAAAGGTAGTTCGATCCCATTGTGGGTTTGAGAAAACATTGCAGAGCCTCTCATATGGCCAACAACACATCCCTCTCTTTCTCCACTCAATATAACCCCTCCTAACTCACCCTCTCCTCCTTCATTCTTAAAAGCAGCCTTGGGGCGTTAACCAAGGCAGCGTTTTTCCTCAAAATGCATGCCTCAGGCTGCTTTCTCGTTCTCTTCTCCTTGTTCCTCCTATCATCATCCCCCTTAACCCATGCACTTTCCAGGGTTGAAGCCTCTTTCATTGTTCGTCGTCAATTGTTAAGCCTTCACGAGAATGAGGATTTACCCGACAACTATGTAGACAACTACATGACAAACCTAAGCTTCCCTAATGTTAGAATCAAACGTGCTTACATCGCACTTGAGGCATGGAAGAAGGCAATCTATTCCGACCCAACAAATTTCACATCGAATTGGGTGGGCCCAAATGTTTGCTCTTACAATGGGGTTTTCTGTGCCCCTGCTTTGGATGACGCAAAGATCGAAGTCGTGGCTGGGATTGATCTCAACCACGCAGACATCGCGGGTTACATTCCTTCTGAATTTGGTTTATTGACGGACATCGCTCTCTTGCACATAAACTCAAACAGGTTCTGTGGGATTCTCCCAAAGAGCTTCTCAAAGCTAACACTCATGCACGAGTTAGACATCAGCAACAACCGCTTCGTTGGAAAATTCCCAGAACCCATTCTTTCCCTTCCAGATCTCAAATTCCTTGACATCAGGTTCAACGACTTCGAAGGAGGGTTACCTTCTGAGCTCTTCAACAAAAAGCTCGATGCCATCTTTCTCAACAACAACCGATTCACATCAACAATTCCAGAGAATCTAGGCTCTTCTCCGGCTTCGGTTGTGGTTTTGGCCAATAACCAATTCAGCGGATGCATCCCTGGAAGCATCGGTGACATGAAGGATACATTGAATGAGATGCTTTTGATCAACAACAACCTCACCGGTTGTTTGCCCCCAACAATTGGGAACCTTGAGAAAGTTACGGTCTTTGATGTGAGTCAGAACTTGTTCCTTGGCGTGTTGCCCAAGACATTCAATGGGCTTAAAAGCGTGGAGCGGTTGTCAATTGCACAGAACAAGCTCACGGGTTTTGTGCCTCGAAGCATATGTAGCTTACCTAGCTTGGGCAACTTTACATTCTCGTATAACTATTTCAATGGAGAGGAAGAAGGGTGTGTGCCTCCAAGAAAGGACATTGTGTTGGAGGACACGAACAATTGTATACCAGATAGGCCAAAACAAAAGGCAGCAGGGGAATGCAATGTTGTCATAAGCAAACCTGTTGATTGTAGTAAGGCACGGTGTGGTAACCCTTCTCCTCCAAGTGAGAAGTCAACACCAACACCAACACCGTCAGTTCCAAAACCAAAACCTACACCTACTCCAAGTGAGAAGCCAAAGCCAAAGCCAAAGCCTACACCTTCTCCTTCAAATCCTCCAAGTAAGAAGCCGCCAACACCTTCTGTGCCAAAGCCACAGCCTCAGCCTACACCTTCTCCTCCCTCAAATCCTCCACCGGTTGAGAAGCCAACACCAAAGCCACAACCCAAGCCTACACCTTCTCCCCCAACTGAGAAGCCGACACCAAAGCCACAACCTCCCAAACCCACCCCTTCTCCAAACCCACCCAAAGCAGCACAACCACCTTCAGAGGATGATCCTCATAGCGAATCACCCCGTCGACGAACAAGGCCTCCACGCTCTCCTTCACCGGTTCACTCCCCGCCACGACCGGTTGTCCACTCTCCACCACCACCTGTCCACTCACCTCCACCACCACCCCCACCCGTCCACTCTCCACCACCACCGGTTCACTCTCCACCACCACCGGTCCATTCTCCTCCTCCACCGGTCCATTCCCCACCACCACCGGTTCACTCTCCCCCACCACCGGTCCACTCTCCCCCTCCCCCAGTCCACTCCCCACCACCACCGGTTCACTCTCCCCCACCACCGGTTCACTCTCCTCCTCCCCCAGTTCACTCTCCCCCACCACCGGTTCACTCTCCTCCTCCACCAGTTCACTCTCCCCCACCACCGGTTCACTCTCCTCCTCCACCAGTCCACTCCCCACCGCCACCGATCCACTCCCCACCACCACCGGTTCAATCACCACCACCACCGGTCCAATCTCCACCTCCTCCGGAAGAAGAGATCATTCTTCCCCCTAACTTTGGCTCTTCATATGCTTCACCCCCTCCACCAATCATTGCCGGCTACTAAATCTAAATGGGGTCATAACTTATTGCCAATTTTAATATTTCATAGCCTCAAAGCTGTTACATATCATGAGCCACGTTAACATGACAAGATTTTTGCCTTTTTATCTGGTGAAGTATATATTCTGGATTCACTCTACCTGAGGCTGAGAGAGCAAAATGAAGACTTTATGGAGGAAAGTATTGTAAATGATAGTATTGTGATTTGATACTTTTAATTTTTGTTGTACATGCAACGGTGTAAGAAGTGATAATATTAACCATACAATTTGTTAAAAAAAAAAAAACCATACAATTGTAAAATGTGTGGTACATGTACATATGTATACACACTCATTGATTAAATTTAAATAAAAACAAATTTACATATTTTATTAAATATAATAAATTATTATGGTCTTAAAACTTTTTTCTATTTATTTTGTTTATCATATTTGACTTTCATTTTAATCAATATATAGGAGCAATATTATAATATGAGATTTACATATTTAACTAAGATATAAAATATCACAGAATATGTATATTACTAAATTTATAGTATATTAGATATAAAATTATTATTATATAAATAAATTATTTCATGTCATATGTAAAAATTAATACATTAGGTGTCAATTCCTAGGTCAAATGGCTGTATAAAATTTTATTTACTTATCATATTAAAGTAAATATTTTTTTAGCATCTTTGGGAACTTGCATGTCAGCTTCCTATAGTTTAAACTTTAAAACTATTTTCATTCAATCGTTTGTGCATCTGTACATGCCCTTAGAGCATTTGCCGCGGGAGCTTCTTTTCCTCTTTTCCTGTTAAGTACTATACACTTTAGCGATGGAGTCCCGACACGGTGAGTACTTAAGGAGAACGGTACTTGTGCAAGCACTTGGTGAGTGCTTGCACTGTTTTGTAGGTCTAGTTATATTTTATAAATAAAAATAAGTGATGTTTAATTATTAGTGGAATCTATTTAAGAATTTTTTTAAAATTATTAGATTAGAGAAGTTAAGTACCTATTAGGTACTTAGATTAAAAAAATAAAAATGAGTAATATGGATAAATGGAGTCTACTTAAGTATCCAAAATTAGAGTGCTACAATGGAGATGCTCAATCTCTGACTTGTAAAGTCCCTTTTTTTTTAAATAATTGTAAAGTCCAATTTTTTTTTTGGTGAACAAGTAAAGTCCAATTTGGATCCCGCGTAATTGTTGGGGCTGACGTTTGCGCTTAGGTCACTCATGACATGGGCATTATTGAATTAAGCTCGTCCAGTAAAAAAAAAATTAAGATTAGGTTCCATAATTGTTCTTCTTTGTTTACTTATCGGATCGGATGTCCCCGAAGGGACCTTCTTATTTGTTTACTTATTGAATTAATATCAAAGTCAAATTATTTAGTACATAAAATAATCTCCTTTGTTGCTTAAATAAAACATAGAAATTCAACGGAGGTTAGCACTTACTAGCATTAACATAGAAATTCGACGGAGGTTAGCACTTACTAGAATTTAATTAGCAATCCACATCTGCCCAATATATCATTTAAGGAAGACAGGAACTGTTCACTTCACCAAAAGAAAAAAAAGGCATGAATTGTTCAAGTGTTCATAATCGTGGAGTTAAACACTTTAACAAAGCGCATTTTTTAACAAGAGAATTTATCTTTTAACAATAGTCGTCAAAATATTTAAAATTAGTCCTGGAATTTGTAAAATATCAACTTTCTAAATTCGGTTCAGAAATTGTAGAATACAAGAAGTCGAGCATATCCGTTGCAGAGTACCTAAATGGTACTTAATGGGTACTTATTAGGTACCCCATTGTGGGAGAAATTTTTTGGATACTTAACGGGGAGATGCGCTTATACAAACACACTCTCTCTCCTCTCTCATCGTGGATTCCACGTGTTTTTATGAGTTATAATTAGATGTAAAATTATTGGTGGGACTCATTTAGTAAATTTTTTGAAGTTACTGTATTGGAGGGGTTAGATACCTAGATGGAATTATAAATTACTGTCTTTGAAGTTACTATCTTTGAAATTATAAATTACTGGTCATTTTAGTCTAAACATTATTACTAGATGGAATTTTGAGATTTTAATTAAAAAATATAATATTAATTTGACATTCATGAGTAATTTTTAAATATTCATTTTTAGGAACTAATTTAAAGCATTTATTAATAAATTATAATCTTTAAATTAAAGTGATCATTAATTTATAATTCTAAAAATATTTTTATTAATTTTAAATTTCAAAAGCCAACATGTCTACGATTTACTGACTAATTTAGGGATATACTACTTGTTTTGAAAAATGTTTGATGGACACAATACATTATAGAGAGGAAAAATAGAATAAAAAAGTTATAGATATAATAGCTAACATGATATGACAAGAAGAGAGATGTAAAAACATATAAGAGAGGAATTGGATGAGAGCAATAACATTTTTGGGTGTCTTTTTTTTTGTTTATACCCACAGTATTTTAGGTAGGGGTGTTCAAAACCGAACCGATTCAAAAAAATAACCGAAAACCGATCAAAAACTGAATTTTTTAAATTTTTTTGGATGACTATTTTGGAATACCGAACCAAACCGCTCGGATTTCGGATCTCTTCACTAAAATCGAACCGAGCCGAACCACAACTTATAATATTACTCCTTTTGAACTTACATATATAGATTACTAATCAATTGTTACATTGTGTATTTTTTTTTAAATTGACTTTTGTAAGTAGTTTTTGTGTTAAATATTAATTCACAATGACTTGTGTGTGCTAAATACTATTTCACATTTTTTATTTCATTTGTTTAGAATATAATTTTGCAAATACTATTTTTCTATAAGATACTTTTTTAGAAATGACATATATGTGTTTAGAAATTGGCTTTATAATTGATAATCCATTGAGAATTATTAAAATATATGTCATTGAGTTGTAATTGGAAATATATTAGAAATGAAACGGAATCACTTTGGTTGATATTTATTTTCAAAAAAAATTATAACCGCAAAAAACCGAAAATCGATCCAATCTAAATCGCATTGTTTTGGATCGGATCAGATATTTTTTTGAAAGCAAACCGAATCGAGCCGAACTGCATGCTATTTTAAACTTTGGATCGGATGACTTTTTACTTCAAAACCGAGCCGCGAACACCCCTAATTTTAGGGGAAAAAATGCCTCTTAAACTAATCTGTGTTTGGCCGAGAGATACAGATTGTTCCATCACTAAGGATCGAACATGAGTACTAGCTGTGTCTGTCCTTTTAAATGAAGCACATTAACCACATGTGTCCAACCTCATAGTTACATTTTTGGGTGTCTATGTTCATGTGAATAATTCAAAATCATTCAACATTTTATTCTCAATAAATCTCTTAATTACCAAATTGAAAAAATATTAAATGTTTTTTTGTATTTACTCTTTTATTTAATACTTAGATTTATAAATAGCGTTTTGGTATCACGTTAATAGTCATTCAAACGCATGGCCACTGGGGCAGTGAGAAGCTTCCCTGATAGCTTCCGGAGTAGGTTTACAACGGGGACGCTATGTTGTCACGTTACAAACACACGGAAAATGGTATGGTAGGATGATACATATGAGGATATTCAAGATGATATATGGTATGTTTTGATAAATAATTTATTTAAATACTTATAATATAAATATTTATTATATAAACAAATACTTATATATACACGCTATTTTTATAATTAAAAAAATATAAAATAAAATTAATTTTATATAATTGATATAAATTATAAACTATTTTGATAAATTATTTTAAAAAATATATAAAAATAAAATCAAAATAACTTATAAATTAAATATAAATTATTTTTATAAAAAAATTTAAATACTATTACAAATATTTATATAACCATAAATAAATTCTGTATAAATCAATCCAAACAAAATTTCTTATCCATAACCGATGGATTACTCATGTTCTTGTATAGGTAATATCGTAAATAGGGAATGATATGTGTCCGATAATGTAAAGCAAGGGGAGTAGCTAGCCGCCGTCTTTTAAAACCCATTTGTCTTTCTCTCTCTCTCTCTGTTTTGATATTTATTCGTGCTCTCTCCCAAACGCAACAACCCCAGCAAAGCGAGTGAGTCAAAACTCTATCTCTCTCTGTAGCTTCCGGTGTTTTGGGGGGTCGCATCGCCGGCGATTCCCTTTCTGATTTCCTCTCCACCCTTCGATTCAACCCTACCTCCTTGGCCTCACTGATTTCTCCTCTGAAAATGCTTACCATCGCTTGCTAGGGTTTCCACCATCTCAAACCTATCTCCCCAGAACCACACTGTACCTCTTCTCCCTGTGTTTAATCATATTCGCAGTTATGGCTATCCGTGTTACCTTTTCCTTCTCCGGCTATGTCGCCCAGAATCTCGTTTCCTCCGCCGGAGTCCGCGTCGCCAATTCCCGTTGCGTCCAAGAATGCTGGATCCTCTCTCGCATCTTCGGCGCAAACCAGAAGCCCGATCTCGACCGTTCCGGCGGAGTGCGGAATTTCTACTCCGATCTCAGAAAGCCCAAATCCAATTGCTGGGCCAAAAACTCCTCTGCCTGTGCCTCTGCCTATTCTACCCTCGCCGGAGAGATCCTCGGCGACGGCTGTTATAAGAACCCCATCATCTTAGGTTTGATTTCGATGATGAAGTCAACGGCTGGTGTTTCTGGGTCATCGACGGCGGCTATGGGTATTATGGGAATTTCCCCCTTCAAGACCTCTTCGATCATACCCTTCCTTCAGGGTTCCAAGTGGCTTCCTTGTAACGAGTCCGTTCCCGATACAACAACCTGGGAGGTCGATAAAGGTGGAACGGGAACGGCATGTGTTGTTGCCAATAACAACCCTTCTCTCAGTCGAAACGATATTGAGAGGAACGGTTGGATTTCGCGGTTTCTCAGCACTTGTTCTGAAGATGCTAAGGCAGCTTTCACTGCTGTTACTGTTAGTTTGCTCTTTAAGTCCTTATTGGCTGAACCTAAATCCATTCCCTCTTCCTCTATGTACCCAACTCTCGAAGTGGGTGATCGCATTCTAACCGAGAAGGTTTGTAATTTGCTCCTCGTTTGAATAGATAAGAAATTTAATGTTCTATTTATGTTTTTTTAGACTCTGAATGTTTATTAATGTTGTGAATGCTGTGATTACAGGTTTCCTTCTTCTTTAGAAAGCCTGGTGTCTCTGATATAGTGATTTTCAAAGCGCCTCCTATTTTAAAGGTATCTTCTTTACTGCCTCAGCATAGTCCATTATTATTGCTTTTAGTTGTAGGCCTATTTCGTCACATTTAATTAATACTAAGGTGCTGATAAATTATGATGTTCCTTGTTTGATCTCTGTTGTGTAGCAATTTGGTTTTAGTTCATCTGATGTATTTGTTAAGAGGATCGTGGCTAAGGCTGGTGACATTGTTGAAGTAAGCTTCTGTGTTTAATTAATTGATCACGGTTAGAGTATTGTGCCTTGGTCTCTGGCATCTTATACGTGTTTTGGGTTTTTTGTGGTAGGTTCGTGGTGGGAAACTACTGGTGAATGGTGTTGCCGAAGAAGAGGAATTCGTACGAGAGCCTCTTGCATATGAGTTTCCTCCAATGGTAATGTTTAGAATGTTCTGTGGTAATGATGCTTTATAATTGATTGTGGGACTTGATAACGTTGTTAATAGTTTTTTTTTTTTAATGTTTGCAGGTTGTGCCAGAAGGACATGTTTTTGTGTTGGGAGACAATCGTAACAAGAGTTTTGATTCTCATAACTGGTAAATTTTCGGTTCTTTCCTTACTGACTTCTCTCTGCTGTTTCTATTGGAGAATATGTTGCTTTAGGTTGACAACAAACACATTTTGGCCAATTTGTTGATGCTGTTCTTCTCGAAACCTCTAGCTTATGTAAACCTGCTATCAGATCTCAGAAGCTCATATGTATTTGTATATGCACTTAATTGTGATGTGATGTCCAACTAAACATCTTTGCTGTTTTTGTGTTCATCAGGGGTCCACTCCCTGTTGAGAACATCGTTGGCAGATCCATGTTTCGCTACTGGCCTCCATCAAGAGGACCTGACTCTGTCACCGTTCATAATCCCCTATCTGGAAACAATTCTGTGGCAGTTTCTTGACATGATTTCCTCTGCATTCTGATGGTGATGAAGGGTTCCAGATACTTTCATTTGTTTTAAATGAATCTCTCCTCCAGTTTGACCCTGGGAGTGAGCTGTTATTCAAGGATTCTCCAAGATGAGCCTGCTTGTCTTGAACACAGTTGGGATGAATATCTTATTCTCATTGATGCAAATTTTCAATGACCAAATAATGACGCTATGCGTTCTTTAGTGCTATCCTGGGATGCTTTTCTCCTTGCAAAAAATAGTTTGGGGGAAAAGAAAAATCAAAGAAACATGATGATTCAAAAAAAAATGATGGTGGATTTGTGTTGTATTCTTTCATGTGTAGTTTATGGGTGCTAGAAACTCAAGGAAAGCTTCGACATTGAGCTATTTCACTCCTTGTAAGTTTCTTAATCAAGCCGCCTCATTGTTTGTGGTTAATTTGAATCTATATGGCTATTCAATCATACATGAAATTGTCTGGGCACGGTTGTGGTTGCCTATTTTGAAATCACTTAAGATACAATTTTAGAACATCCCTGTCTTTTGTCTTTTATAATAATGCGCTGTGTTGAATTAAGATTATTCATTGGGTCAGGTCCCCCGAGTCCGATCAAAGTAACCCAACATGATCCACAAAACACTGGATAGAGATTCCTTTCGTTTTTGGTGGCATTTGGAATTGAATTTGAAAGAATTCACATTAGAAAGAATTGATGATAGGAAAATTGTTTTTCATTTGTGAATGAAATTTCAAAAGTAAATTTTAGAAAATTTTGAGAACCAAAACAAAAAAATACCTATTTTGTAGAGAATAAAAACATATTTAAGTCTAAAATAATTCGTGATTTTATAATAAACTTTTGCTTATTTATCATGAACAAATATTTGGCATATAATAACCCATAAAATATTTAAGCACTGCTTTTGTTTTTTCTAGCGACTGTCACCATAAGTCCATAACAATCAATCACAACCACAAATTCGGATTCAAGAATCCCGCATTCATGTAGTTGGAGCGATTTGGGCTGTTCGATTCGAACGGTTGGGGATTTTAATTTTATTTTAAATCGAGTTTAATCTGAAAAATAGTCAACCGTTTGATCTCGATCGAATGACCCAAATCGCCCTGAATGTGTGAATGCGGGACTCCCGACTGCAGGGAATCCGAATTCAATATAGATATGGACATACATATTTAGCGTTTGTTTGGATTGGCTTATGCAGAGCTTATAAACATAGTTTATGACTAATTCATAAGCTGTTTCGGGCTTATTTTTCATAAACTACTCAGGATAGCTTATCAAAACAGCTTATAACTTATATAAAATAAGTTTCACTATAATTTTTCTTCGATTGTTATCCAAACATGGCCTTAGTCGTTGATGAGTTGCTTTCGACCAAGCACTACTGCGTATGATGTTTGTTTCATGGCAGAATAAAAAGGAAACGAAGTGAAGATAACTACTATTTCCGCCCCATTGTCATTATTATAATATATAACTTTTTTCTATTTATGCAGGTTTAGCTGGCTTCTACAAACAGAGATACTGGAACAGAAACATAAAAAATTACAGTTTTTACATTCCTTTAGGCCTAATTAATAATAATAATTAATCTAAACCTTGGCGATGTCAACATTATTATCTGTCGAATCACCTTCTTGCTTGTCTTCCACCGTTTTGTATCTATACCAAGAAGCACAAACCAAGTAAAACCCAAAGTTCACAACGCTTATGACAGCCAACAGCCAGTAAAAGTAATTGAGCTTGTCCCTATTCAAGTTGTTACTGGCCAACCACCCTCCACTCACCTTGTTAACCACCTCAACGACCAGAGTGCTCGTAAAGTAACCGAACGCAACAGAACACCAAGAGATCGCCGTGCTCAGCGATTTCATCCCAGCCGAACTTTCCGCATAGAAAAACTCGAGAAGCCCAATCAGTGTGAACATATCAGCGGCTCCAAAAATAGCATATTGGTAACCCAACCAAAACACACTTATTGGTAAAGGCTCTGTGCTATCCACCATGTCGTTTTGAATTGCCACTGACTTGCGGCGTGTCTCTACCAAACCTGCAACTGCCATGGATATAGCTGAGAGAACCAATCCGATTCCGATCCTCTGAAGGTGTCGGATTCCGGTTGGAATTCCTGTGATTCTTCGAGCGAGTGGGACGAAGAAGCGGTCGTATAGAGGGATTAGGACGAACATGAATAACAGAGGGATGACTGGAAGAGATGGCCCTGGCACTTTGAACCCCCCGATTTTGGTGTCCATGGTTGTGCTTTGCTGTATGCTGAATGTCTGAAGCTGCGCCAAACATGTGTTCATGAATATGGTGCTTATTATTATTGGTAGCATGCGGATTAGGATTTTCGTTTCTTCTACTTGTGTCACTGTGCATAGACTCCAGGGTCCTGTGGACCTTGTTGCACCTGTAATATTGCTTCTAGCAATTGCTCCCCGGTCCAAGAATCTGGGAAATAATCCATTTTTTCAAACAAAAAAAAATGCATTAGTTTTACTTTGAATTTTTATTTTTCTCATGTATATTTCTAAGTGTAATATTATAAAAAAAAAATTGTTAAACAACCACTCTTAAATAGAGAGATGCTTATGGAAAAGCTAAATAAGAGAACTTTTGAAAAAATTGAAGTGTGGAAACTGATTTTAATTTATATAAAAAACTATTAGTTAGGAAATCCATGTTATAAATGCTTATAGAAAGAATTATCCAAACAGCCTTTTAAATGATTCAAAAATCTGTTTTTGTTATATTTATATAACCTGAATTGATTTGTCCTTTTAAGGATTTCATAATCGTCCTCTCTTTCTTTTTCATGAATCTCATGCAGTTCCTCTGCGTTCTGTGGAATTTGGAGTTTTCTGTTTCTGAAAGCTGCCACAAACACCTAATAATAGTTCAACAAATCAAATATATGAGTCCGATATGTATTATACATTTCCTTTTAAAATACAAGAACATTTTGAAGTATATGAGAGTAAGTGTAAAAATAAAATAAAATGACAATATAATGTTATTATTCACCTGTATGATTCGAGTTAGAGGGCTTCCCTTTGGAATATTGTTTCGGTAGAAGGACTTGCCCATGTATATGGACAGAATTGAGAACAAGACTGCTAAAGTGGACACGGTAAAGCTCCAATCCCATCCTTGGTTGGTACCGATCCAAACAATGAAAGTAACACCAACTATTGCTCCTGTGGTGAGGCTAAACAGGAACCAGTTGAAGAAGCTTGATAGTTGAGCTGCTTCCTTGGGGTCTTTAGCATCAAACTGGTCAGCACCTAAGGCTGGTAAAGCTGCTTTAACACCACCTGTTCCTAATGCAACAAGGTATAGGCCAGTATATAGTATAGCAGCTTCGCCACCTGTAGCAGCCTTACATTGGTCCATTTGGGTTGTTGCTACATCTTTGCAGGGGATAGGTCTTAACTGGTGGAAGTGTGCTTGAACTGTGAGGAGACCATATCCCTGCAATTAATGCAATTATAGTTGTGTGAGGATTCTGTTCTATATAGAAGGGTCAGACTCAGTCTAATTTATTTATTGTTATCTTCTATGTTTTTGCCTTTCCCTAAACATTCTCAACAGAATTTGATACTTGATTGATAGATCATTGCATTTGGGATTGAGAGACATCAATTACTAGACTAGCTGGTGACTTCAAATTCTTCTGGTAAAATGGAAGAGAAAAAAAAGTTCCCGGTTTTAAATTGAAAGTTAAAATTCTTAGGATTGTAATAGTAGTTTTTGACTAACGACAAGGTATGATGTTGACCTCAACTAAATTAGTATTATTGTTGTAATAATCTATTAATAACTGATGTCTCTTGGTGTTGGCATCGTGCACTTCAAATTGCGCTACTCTTGTCTCTTGCTAAGAAGACTTTTGATCAGATGCATGTGCCAACCACCTCCATACTATTTGGTTGTTGGTAATTACATAAAGAAACATGCTATTCAAGGCACTGCCTGTCTGGGCTTCACCTTCAATAATTGACCGCTATGGTTATAGAGGCTTCCTAAACTATTCAAGTTTGACCAAAAAAAAAAAAAAAAAAAAAAAAACTATTCAAGAAAAACTCATATATTTTGTTTTATTTATGATTACTACTAATAGGATTTTTCCTTATTGATCATTATAAACTTATAATCAGAACCACTTCGTGATGCTGAAAGGACATATCTTATTATTGTTGTTATTCCCTCTGTTTTTAATATAAGCAAAAAAAGTACATGTATCTAAACTATATTTAGTCTAGATACATATACTTTTTTGCTTATATTTAAAAACGGAAGAAGTATTATCTATGATATCTTCATACCCATTTTTCTGGCACCCTACCCCTAGTCCCCTACACTTGTATCGTTCTCTTTCTCCACCTTGTACGGTGCAATGCAAGTGACGGTGTAAGAAAAATAGAGTTAAATAAGACATCATCATGGTTATTACTACTACTGCATCAGCATATGTCTTCATAAAAAAAAAAAACTACTACTGCATATGTAAATATTGACCAACGACCAGGGAATAGATTCTCTACTTTTAGGCCGGAAAAGTCACAAACTTTAACATATTCTATGATAAACAAATATGAGAGAGAAATGAAAGATTAGATGAGAGAAAAAGTAATATAGGAAATAGATAGAGGGAAAGTTATCGTGTCTTTCCCGTCTTAAAGGTAGAGAATTTGTGTTCCAATTGACCAGTATGCTAATACAAATTAAGAAATTAAAAACAGAAAATTTATATTGAGAAATACAGCTTTTAAAATAAATAATTCATCAGATATTTGATTTTCAATAAAGGCTTTCTAAATAACCTTTACCATATTTTATTTTCTTTGATGGCCTATGCACACGATTGTAAGAGAAATTAAATCAACTTACCAACAATTCCATGCAGGCAAACAGAACACAAGTCTTGAACCTAGACAGATAGGTATCACAAATTAACCCGCCAACTAGTGCTAGTAAAAATGCAGTTCCCATAAAGTTGGTCAGGGTTGTGGCTGATTTTGTTAAGCTGAAGTTCATGTACCCAAAGAAGTAAGTTACTAGGCTCACTGCATTTGCAACGAAGGCCATGTTCTCTAGCCCTTCCATAGCTGCGCCCACAAATTGGTATTTCAATTTGTTAAAACAAAACAAAAAGCTTTTGACATTTAAAAATGGTAAAAGGCAAAAAAACAGGGAGGTGGGGATTTTCCGAGCTGTTACTACCGTATACAAAAAATGCAGCTCTGTTTCCTCCTAGGCTTCTTTGTATCCTTGGTTGGGTACCCATATTTCTGCAGATTCCCTACCGAGTGATCAAACAAATTCAATTAATCAAAGCAAGTTAGCATGAGATCAAGCCAATTAATGACTACGGAATCCTGAGCATGTTTGAGAAACTGATTCATTCTTCTTGATTTGTCCAATTAGAAGAAAAACGAAAGGATTAATTACCATTTTTTGAGCCCTCTTTGATCCGAAGGACAGAACCAGCTTCTTTAGGTACTACTACTAGTAGTTCATTCATCACAAATTTATAGAAGAAGTTAAGAACTAATTACACGAATAAATTATGTGCTGCAAGTTTCAATAATGAAGTAAACCATAAAAAATTGATCATATGTCAACTTGACATTAGAAAAATAAATTTGGTTACATTTTGTAAGCTGAGCTACGTTCCTGTTTTCCTTCTCCCTAGCCCTATTATGTGGATGTTTTGAATTTATTAGTTGACTTAATCATTTTTTATGATTGGAACGAATCAATAATTAATTGCTGATACGGTCGAACACGTCGTTAGTTAATGGGAATGATGATCTTTGAACCACTTTGTTCATGAATGTACGATAATATATATCAATTAAGTTCATGTCACGTAATGGCATATACTCAATATATCATTGCCAGCATTTGCAAACCCAGTTGGTAAGTTTGTTAACGCATGTGTATGTATCCCGCGAGATGGGATGGTCAACGCCAATATCAAGTGCTAACACACATTCAAACGCAAATATTTGTGTCTTGTATGCTATTATATGCATCTTGAGAGAGATAGAAATAGAGATCGAAGAGAGATGAATAATAGATGTTATAGATAATTAATAATGTGACAAGAAGAGACGGATAAAAAAAAGAGAAATGTGCTAAACGAATATTGAAAATATGTGAATATTCAAAAATCATTGTTGTTTATATATTACTCTCATTCACATATAATGACCTTCTCACTTTGTGTAAAATGGCATTCATGAAACATTTCATGTGTGTTGTACTTTGTGTAAAATATAAAATTAACAAATCTAAATGCATAATTTCAGATAATTTAGATATGCGAAAATGTATAATTTAAGTACATATACATTTACTTAAATATCATATTATATGTCAAAATAAAGTAATTAATATGATGAAGTATCAATTTTTTTTTAAATTGTATGAAATCTTGTATACTTAACATATTTAGTGAAAGCTTTCATATTGTACTTAATGGTTGGATTGATTAATGTTACCTAACAAAAGTTATTGAATGTGTAATTGTATATATTAAATTTAGCACATGATATATCAGCTAATCCCAATTTTCTCGATATCTCTGGTTTCAATTTACATGTGTCAATAAATTCATTATTCATATATGATATAAGGATGTGATGTGATGATTGCTGTAACGCCACATATATTTTTTTGGGTCAATAAGACAATAACGCCACATATATTCAACAACCCTATTTGCATGTGATGAATCAACGTCAAGCCCAACATATTCCGAATATCCAACCAACTTATGCCTCTGGTTTTATTGTGGGACTCACGACCAATATATTAGGACAAACAATTAAACCTTTAAGTTAACCAAATTTTGCTTTTCGTCACCAACACCGTAGAACCCAATATATATACCACGAGTTTGTTGTATTTTGGTATAATATATAGTGTAGTTAATTAGGAGTTAGGACAAAACATTTTAACTTCTAAGTTAATTAGATGAGCAGATGTTGATTGATTGATAGTAATTAAATGTCGCTTGTCGTCGCGTGGTAGTACCATAGAAGTGTAGAACCCAATATACATGTTTATTGTATGTTGGCATAATATGTGGTGTAATTAGGACAAATATTTTAACTTGCAAAATTAAATGAACAAGTTGCCCTCAATAGCAGAACGGATTAAGCAAATGTAGCTTGTCTTGGCGCGGCAACATAAAACACAATATAAAATGTGTTTATTGTATTTTCAAATAGTAGTGTTTAATTAAACAAGATTACCATTCATCAAAAAAAAAGTTAAACAAGATTACGTAATTCTATATTTAAGTTGTAACTTGTTTATGTAGGTTGGATATGGAATAACATTTCTAAAAAGTGTATCTTTGTCACAATTAAATGAAATCAATAAGATTAAAGTAGTTTATAGCTTGTCCTGTCCCGGCTATAATTAATTAATTGGAATGGATTTGGGTTTAAAATTAAACTTAATTTATTTTTATGTCACGCGTAATTAAGTTGTTTCAGCTTACTCTAGTATTTTAAAATTTATAATTGTTTCAATAATTATTGATAACTAATAATTTTTTAATTTGAATTAGTATATTTTACATCATATGTTGACATGCTTGTATTGATATAATTTGTTTCAAAATATATATCTTGCAAAACATTCTTAATTTTAAAATTTATGATTTTATTACATATTTACATATAATAATTAAATCTGTACATTTCATCAAAATATTAATATTTAATTTAAACATGACCAAGTTGAGTTTAAATTAACAAAATCAAATTAGTCCTACAAAAATAAGGAGTCCGAATTCAAGTAGTTAACACCCGTCATTCACAACCTTTACTCCCTAAGCTTGACTTATGAAAAGAGTTAAGATATTAAAAAACATCCAATAAGTTCCAATACCCCTTATCTTTTTCTATTTCTCTCTTTTTATCACATAAATACTCACTGGGGTGTCCATACAACATTTTGTTTATTAAAAAAAATGTGTGAAGCGTAAAATATGGGTTTGTCATCTTGTAAAATGTTAACTCTGCGTGGTCAATTCATTGTTATTTTATTTCTTAGCTTCTCTTTCAACATCTAGCCTGATGCTTTCTACAGCAAATTTTTTCAATTAATAATTAGACTACAAGTTGAGTTAAAGCGAGCTAACTTAATATTAATTTAAGTAGTTGATAATTTATTAAGATATATATAAATATGTTTATGCAAAGGAAAAAAAACATGTAAATATGGATATAGCCAAATATTGTAGCCAGTTAGCATTTAGCAATACGTACTGGCTTACCGGCCCAGTTAGCATATAGTAGGAACTAGGAACGCCGGCTACACAACGCACGAAAGCCATCTGATACCATTTTTACCCTTATGTGTGTCTAGCATTTTTTTGATTTATTTTATCTGTTATTTTTTAATTTTTTTTATATAAGCAAAAAATATTATTAGAAACAAAGTAACTAAATCAGAGTACAAGTTATGCTAAATTTAGTTATTTGAGAAAGAACAATAATTGTTTGTTGTACAATAATCGATCGAGTTCATATCCAATATTTAAAAATATATAGCATGCAAATGCTTCACTACAGAGAAATGCATCCCAACCAAGTTAGTATCCCATACTCTATCTATCATTTGCAGCACACCAAGAAAATAACACAAAAAAAGACAGGCCGATAAAATCACCCCTCAATCCACCAAAAGACAACAAGCAAAATCAGAACCATTCACAATTGTGACACCCCTGGTGTGAAGACGTAAGACCCAAGTGTAAAAATACATAATACAATCCAGAGTAGTTCATAAATGTAGAGAAATTCCCACCCTAGTGTGAAGACATCAGACCCAAGTACGAAAGTGCAGAGTACATTCCAAAACTGTTCACACTTGTGAAGAAATTCCCACCACCAGTGTGAAGACGCCAATTTACGTGTGTCAATAAATTCATATATGATAAGGACGTGATGCGATGATTGCTGTAACGACAAAAATACATATATCAACAACCCTATTTGCATGTGATGAATCAACGTCAAGCCCAAGTACATATTCCTATAATTCCTAATTTCCAACGAACTTTGTTTTTTGATTAATATGTCATGTGCGTGTCTAGGCTTTGATTTATGTATTTTTAGAGAAATTGCGTTATAATTGTTGCTATTAGCTGTTAGATCTGTTGTATTGCCTTTTAGACTTCGGGTTTTTATCCATTTTAATGAATCTTCTTTGACAAAAAATAAAAAAAAAAATGTACCCTCATCAACAGAATGATTGGGTAGAGAAACTTTGCTAGTCGTTACCAACACCAACCCAAAATATATACCACCAGTTTATTGTATTTTGGTATATAGTGTAATTAGGACAAACATTTTAAGTTAATTAGATGAACAACTGCCCTCATCAATATATTAATGATCGATAGTTGTCGCTTGTCGTCGCGTGGTACTACCATAGAACCCAATATAAAACATGTTTATTGTATTTTGGTGTAATTAATTAGGACAAACATTTTAACAGGTAAGTTAATTAAATGAACAAGTTGCCCTCATTAGCAGAAATGAAGCAAACGTCGCTTGTCGTGGCGTGGCAACATAAAATCCAATATAAAAAGTGTTTATTGTATTTTCGAATAATATTGTGTTTAAACAAGACTTACATAATTATTTAATATAATGTTATAACATGTTTATGCAGGGGAGGAGAGACCCCACTAAAGATAGACAGTCAGATTCCCCGGTAGAGAAGAGATTAGTCATCAGCGAAACCAGTAGATACTTCGAATCAATAACATGGTGACACAAAAATGTTAATGTTGGATAGGAATAATTTTTTTTTTTACAAAGATATATATGGAATAATTTCTAAAACTACATCTTTGTCACAATTAAATGAATTCAATAAGATACCGACATTACGTTGGTCTGGGTGTCACTGGGCTTGAATCTCTTAAGCAATATCCCATGTTCGAGCATTGTGGATGAAAAAATGTGATTGGGAGGGAATACCCCACTAAAGATGGTCAGTGATCAGGTTCCCTGGTGGAGATTAGTTACAGTCAAAGCCAGTAGGATATTTCACACCAATAACGTAGTTACAAATTAAAAAATAATAATTCAAAAAGATTAAATTAGTTCATAGCTTGTCATGTCTAGCCGGCTATAATTGATGGGAGTGGATTTAATTTTTTTATAAGTTAAAATTTATTAATGACATGCTTTAATTAAAAGAGAACGCAAGATGCATGTGCCCTCAAAGAGCAAAGTTAAAGAATACAAGAGATGACAACCGTGCCCGAAAATAAATGTCACCTATGAATACCACAAAAAATGAATTGTCCCCAAACCCATAATGCAAACCAATATATGTGAGAAAAACATGAATCAATGAGTAAAAAATACCTCCACGATCCTAAATATCAAAGGTGTAGTCTAGCGTTTTCACAGTAGTGAATAAAATCACATCTCTTGTGTGAAAAGCTCTGTGGGTTCTGCAGGATCTCACAGGATTGAATCCTGAAAAAAATCCACCAGTGAAAAAATTCACATCCCCAGTGGGAAAGCATAAGACCCAAACCACGAAAATGCAAACTTCTCATTTCAGATCCATTCACGCTTGTGAATAAATTCACATCGCAAGTGTGTAGGCGTCAAGACCAATACCCTAAATGAAGACTTTTCAATCCAGAGGCCTTCACACCTATGAACAAACTCACCCCACTAGTGTGAAAGCGTCAAACCTAAACTACGAAAATACAGACTTCCCTTTCCAGATCCATTCGCACCTGTGAAAAGATTCACACTCGTAATGTGGGAGCATCAACTAGACTATTTTTTTTATGTCAAGCTTAAGTTGTTTCAGCTTACTCTAATATTTTAAAATTTATAATTATTTCAATAATTATTGATAACTAATAGTTTTTCAATTTAAATTAGTATATTTTGCATCATATTTAACATACTTATATTTATATAATTTGTTTCGAAATATATATCTTGCAAAATATTCTCAATTTTAATTTTAAAATTTATAATTTTATTACATATAATAATTAAATCCATTATATCAAAATATTATTAATTTTTTTAATTTAAACAGGACCAAGTTGAGTTTAAATTATCAAAATTATTAAGCCGTACAAAAATAAGGAGTCGAATTCAAGTAATTTAATGCCCGTCGTTCACAACCTTTCACACCAGTTCCCTAAGCGTAAAATATGGGTTTGTCATCTTGAACGCATGTTATTTCTTAGCATCGACTGTCAGCATCTAGTATGATGCTTTCCTACAGCAAAATTTTTCAATTAATAATTAGTAATATTCAACTACAAGTTGAGTTAAAACGTACTAACTTTATATCAATTAAGTAGTTGATGATTTAGTAAGATACATATGATATGTGGATATAGCCAAATATTGTAGCCAGTTAGCAATACGGGCATCACACATCCAGCAATGCAACAGTGGAAAAAATTCATAAATACAAAAATAATAAATTATAAATGAGTTAAACAAGGTAGGGCAAGCCAAGCTCAAGCTTTCTATTTTTCAACAAGCCAAACTCAACCTTTTATTTAGGCCCATTTAAATAAACAAATAAAGCTTGAGCCGTCTAATTTTTTTCATAAGTCAAGCTAAAATTTTCAGTGTTCGGCTCAGCTCGACTCGTGTACTCCTACAAACACACAAGCATAAAAGATAAGTGATATTAGTAATTAGAGTTAGAGTTTAATTTCTATGCACCGTCAGCGTAAAAAAATTTTACACACGTATCCAATCATATTTCACTCTTGTGCTATCTTGTAACAATATTCCCTAAAATATCTATACAAATATTTACATGATGAAATCTGATTGGTTGTTTGTGTAAAATAAATTTACATCGTTAGTGCATACTAATTAAATTCTTAGAGTTAATGAAAAATTTGAATTCATAATTTCATTATCACTTCAATTACTATGTTCCTCCTCAATACTATCAAATCACATTATCACTCCTTTTTTTTTTCAAATCCTTATCACTCTCAAAGATAAGTCTTCTTAGATCTTGGCACTTGAATTTTTTTTTTGCTTTTTTATCTCTTTCACATATTTTGCTCTTTTTTTTTAAAAAAAAAGTTCCTTTAGAAGAAGATAAAGTTAGGGTATATTACCCAAGGATGTGCTGCTGTGTGTGTGCGTGTGACCCGGCGCTTGCTTGGGGTCGTCTTTTTTTCTTTGTTTTTTTTAAGCCCATGTTATCCAAAAAAGAAGAAGAATTGATTTTTAAATTAACATTTTAAATTTAAATAATTATTTATCTTAATTTCCTCGATCCCCTCTGGAATAAAGTGACCTGCAGCTCGTTTTAAAGAGTCAGGTTCCTTTTCCATAATTTCTGGATGTTGTTTACAATTTGGGATGTGGATTCAGTGCAGTCGCATAAAGCACGTCATCTAAATCTCAACCGCCCAACTCATCTGACGCTTCATAAATAGCCACGTCAGCCAATGAAGCATGTGGTTCTCGCACTGTCGCACACGTTTGGAAGCAAAGCAAAGCAATGCTCCTTAATTCTTTTCGCCCTCTTCCAATAGTTTCAAGCTCCTCCAACAGCGCAGCTGCCATGGAAGCTTGAAGGACTTTGAGTGCCGGATGGATCCTTTGCAACCCGTCCCGTGGTTCAGATCAGTGAGGCCATGGAGGAACGGCGTAACCCTAGCTACTTGCGATGAAGGCGGGGGCATAATTTCAAATTCAAATTTGGGAGATACACTAACCTCCAATCTGATGCCGCGAATAGTGCAACAAATTTGCATGAGTGAACGTAAATATGGGATGGAAGAATATAGGTGGATCCCATGGCCACATCAAAAAAGCAATTAAAATGCCAAATTGATCCCTGAAAATCCTACCGTATCAGGAGCAATTATTTCCCACAAGTCATTCCTTGAGTAAATTCAATGTCTAGCTACTCTCTTTATAAATATCGGAGTCATTCCTTATCAGTCCGTTGGAAAACAACAAGAACAGTGGACCTACGTGAATCGATCAACACCCAAACGGACGTTTCCTTGAGCATTGCCAAACAATTGTTCTCGAAACACTTTCAGGAGAAGAACAGTGTGTTTTCACCCTTGTCGCTCAGCGTCATCGCCTCTGGCTCCGAGGGTCCCACGCTCAACCAGCTTCTCTCCTTCCTCCGATCCAAATCCACCGACAATCTCAACTCCTTCTTCTCTCAGCACGTTGCCGTCGTGCTCTCCGATGCCTCCCCCGCCGGCGGGCCTCGTCTCTCCTTCGCCAACGGCTTGTGGGTTGAAAAGTCACTTCCTCTTCACCCTTCCTTCAAACAACTTGTGGCCACTGATTATAAGGCCACTCTAGCTTCGGTTGATTTCAAGAACAAGGTAAATACCCCTCTTTTTTTATGGGAAAATCCATGCCATGCTTTTATTAACTATTAATTTAATTAATTATTTATTTTACTTTCACACACACATAGTTTATTTTCATTTTTTTGGACTCCATAGCTTAATTTAGAAAAAATGTTACTCTATGCGATCAAAATTTTCCTGACCAATAACCATCTAAATTAAATTGAAATAAAAAATGTTAACTGAGGCCAAGTATTCAGTCATGCTATTGAAACCTAAATAGTTTGTAGCTTGTTAGACTTGTGTAAAACCCCCGTATTGGGATGTAGAAGAACTCAACTTTGGTAAGAAATCTTGAAATATTCATCACATTCGCATATGAAAAGGCAGAAATTTTATACTCTTTTTGAAACCCATCTACTTTAAATTGGGGGGATTCCCTAACCTGTTTGTACTCAGACCTAATATCCATTCCCAGTGTGAGATCTAGCCTCTTTCTAATCAAGGCTTCTTTGGTTCAATTCTTTTACAATTATCTTCTACTCAATGCCTTATTTCAACCCGTTGTTGTGGTGTGATATAGGACATCTTCCTTTGGAAGCATAAATATCTTTCATGTAGCTCTTCACTGGTAATTATTAAGCTCTTGGCCTTAGGAGTCATTAGAAAGCATGCTGCTTCTGGTGTAGAGAGTAGGTTGTGTACCAGGTAGCATATAAATTGATACTTGTCTCTTTTTAATCAGATAGGTGTTAATTTCAGCATAGAGTAGGTGGCCCTGGCACGTGTGATGGTATCAATGTTTTTCCATTCTTTTGAAAGCTGTATGTATTTGGAGTTATGAAATGCTTTATCTTCTGATCATACAACCTTGTTCCTGTCTAAAAAATATGACAAGCATTTTTGGGGGCCAAACATCATGCAGAAGTCTATCTTTGTAGTCATTACCAACTTTAATTTGATCCAAACAGTTTTGTGTACGTGACATACCTTTATGTTATTTAAATGCATCAGATCATACTAGACCTGTTAGTCTTTTCTTTTTGAATGTTTCATCCTTCAAAAAAGAGTGTAAACAAGATGTCAAGCAAGCACTACAATTTCCTGTCATAATGAACCCCTGGTTCTTCAAAGGTCAAATAGAAAGCCAGCTTCAAAAGAGAAAACAAGTTGCCTAATCCTTTAGCGTACAACTAAAATAATTTTAGAGTAGCAGAAGTGTCAACTTTTCCCAACTAATTTAGCAACATATATAATGTGTGAAAATAAGATTAGCAAAAAGTTAATTAATTTCTTCTATTGAAGTGCTTATGTAAAGAATTCAATTGATCTATTTGCATAATTATTTTTAAATTTGATATGGTTTTAAAAGGCTGTTGAAGTGGCCAATGAGGTGAATTCATGGGCTGAAAAAGAGACATGTGGCCTTATTAAAGAGCTTCTTTCTCCTAAGTCAGTTAACAACTTAACCGGACTCATATTTGCAAATGCACTATACTTGAAAGGGGCATGGAATCAGAAATTTGATGCTTCAACAACAAAAGACTGTGATTTTCACCTTCTCAATGGCAGCTCAGTCAAGGTTCCCTTCATGACCAGCAAGAAAAAGCAGTTTATTAGGGCTTTTGATGGCTTCAAAGTACTTGGTCTTCCTTATTAGCGAGGCAAAGACAAACATCAATTCTCTATGTACTTTTTTCTTCCAGATGCAAAAGAAGGGCTGTCAGCTTTGGTTGAGCAGGTGGCATTTGAATCCGACTTCCTGGAACGCAAGCTTCCTCATGAGAAAGTGGAAGTGGGTGACTTTAGGATTCCAAGATTCAACATCTCTTTTGGGTTTGATGCTTCTGATGTGCTGAAGGAGCTGGGAGTGGTTTTGCCTTTCTCTGGTGGAGGTTTGACAAAAATGGTGGACTCTCATGTGGGTCAAATCCTTGAAGTCTCTAAAGTGCTTCAAAAGTCTTTCATTGAAGTAAATGAAGAAGGCACTAAAGCTGCGTCGGTCAGTGTTGCAATAATTGGATTGGGGAGTAGTCCTAATTTTTCGACTCGACTAGACTTTGTAGCTGACCATCCTTTCTTATTTATGATTAGAGAAGACTTGACTGGAACAATACTCTTTATTGGGCAGGTGCTCAATCCTCTTGCTGACCATACCGAAGACAACAACATTGTTAATGATACTTGCGCCTGATTATCCGAAACTTGTGATGGTTTGACATGGGAGCTTTATTTTCAAAGAGTACATATGGATCATGGTTGTATATTTTTTCGTTGCTAACAGTTTTAATACTCACGGGGTCTTTGACAATGTGAATGTGGTTTGAGTTGAGAAATATCTATGCATTTTGTTAATACATTTCGATCATGAATATATTTTTTTTACCTCTTTAAGATTGCTTACGGTTTAGACACATGTTACACTTACATGGCAGTGAAGTATTAGAGAGATCACCCATAAAACATATAGGGTGAAGGAGGCGAACCTGGGTTGGATCACTAAAGCATGGAGTCATGGGGAAATGGACTTTGTGGCTGTCGTTGGAATCTCAAGATTTTAAGGTTATTGGTTGATTGGTCGATTTTAATTCAGATAAGAAATAAGTAAAGAAATAAACAAAAGTGTTTTAGCATGTTATTAGGGTTGGTCCAGCAACCAAGCGGATTAAACTCTTCTTTTAAACTCAATAAATATTTTTACCTGTTCATATATTTTTTTTAAACAAAAATAACAATAAGTGGTGGATAAATGATGAAACAAATAGCTAAATATTTAGTGGATAAATGATGAAAAAAATAGCTAAATATTTTTTAAAATGGAACTTTCATTTCACTGTAATTCTCTCTCTGTTCTTAAATATTAAAATTCTCTTTCTGCTCTTATATATATATATATATTAATTAGTAATTTTTATATATTTTATTTTCATATAGAAAAATATAATTTCTACAATTATTTTGGTTAGTAAGAATAGTTTTCAAACATATATTTTGTTAATTAAATTAATAAAAAATAAAGGAAGAGCTTGATTAAAATAATAAGAATAAAAAATATAAACATAAACATAAACGTTACTTGATGTATTCTTATAAAATCCTATAAATTGATTATATAAAAAAAACTTTTAATATTTAGTCAAGAAAGCTTATGAATTAGTCAAATAAATTATAAAATACTTTTCACTGTGAGATGAGTCTAAATATATATTGAATATGGTTATATTGACTGATTAGGGATACTATAGCTTAATTGGCCGAGCATAGCCTTTGTAACCCTAGACCAGGGCCGTCTTAAACATTTTGGGGGCCCTATTCTAATATTAAAAATTGGGCCCCTAATAAAAAAAGATAATTTTAATAATTAAATATTATTTCAAAATATTATTTAAAAAAGACAATTTTAAATATTATTTCAAAAAGGGCAATTGCTCTAATCTTAAACACCTACTTTAGGACAATAAATGCAAAGAAAATTATTAAAATCTTACCAATACAACTTCAAGCTAATATCAACCTTCTAGCTACTTAAAAAGAGCCACAGCTATCACCAATTAAAAAAGTGCTCCCACGATTTCAGTCAAACGTGTTCAACACTCAACAGAGTGAGAGGGAAAAAGCAAGAGATGCAGCAATCAACAACTAACACAGGTCACAGAAATTTTGGGGCCCCCAAATTTGGGCCAAAATCCCAAATTTGGGGCCCAGTGCTATTGCACTGTTTGCACACCCAAATTACCGGCCCTGCCCTATACACCCGAGTTTGAATCTCTCGTCGTTTATAAAAAAAAAATGGTTAAATTGACCGGTTAAGGATTGTGTGTATGGATTTGGCATTGTCATCCCAATTGTGTGTTTTGATTCTTTGATTTTTTTTTTCATATTTTTCATATCTCAAGACTCAAATCTTACCTCCATAAAAAAAGACTCAAATCTTACCTTATGCCGACACAGAAAATCAATATCCAAATAGGAAAAATATAAATACTTTTATTAGACTGACAAAATTTGGCTTGCAGTCGGTAGTCCCCACCGGCTCATGTAAAATCGCTTCTTTATGTGCCACATTTGTGAATAGTTACAAAAAAAAAACTACTAACTAGAGTGAAACTACTAATGCATCTATCACTCTAGGTTTGCACTTTCCTACTTTATTAGAGAAAAGAATAAGTGATGACTTTTAGTCATCACTTATTCTTTTCTCTAATATACTTAGTGGTTAAAATTGCCAATATTGGTGATACATTTAATTGATAACCAGTATTTTGTAGTGAAGTTAATTTGGGGGTAAAAAAAAACTCTTAATAAAAGCCATTACCATCCGTTTATCCCCATTATATTGTTACCATATAAACTAGTTTTTGCGTACTTCTATTTGTCATATGATGTTGCCCGATAGAAGTGGCCCTCCCCTTTAGGCCTTTAATAAATTCAATTTCTTTAGGACTATAGGAGAGAGAAAAATAAATGATCTTAATTATTAATAAAAAATTAATAGTTGATAATTTACCGTATCCGTGGTTTTATGATGTATGTGTTTGTAATATTAACTAGTATTAATTTATTCATCAATACAATAATTAAAATTATTTAAAATAAATTACTCACCTTAAAGAACCGGATCTTTCTGCCTATCTGCCGACCCTCCAACTCAATTTTCTTTCTATCATGGGGGTTGAGATCTTGCTATTACGGGATGGGCCAGGTGGGTAAGTGAAATGCATGGTACTACACAAATGATATCGCGCGCATGACGAAACGTTACTCTACAAGGAAATGTGAATGCGGAATTCACCAATTCATGTTGTGTTCCTTAAAAAATTTAATAGTTAAAACTCCAATCATGGAGTTTTTGAAAATTTCACTGGGCGATTGTTAATTTCATGATGCTGTGTCAACCACTTGGTCTAATTAATTTGGTTGGAGATTCATTATAAGTTTGGTTTGACAAATTTTGTAATAGGACAAATATTAAATAATGACGAAGTCGACATAAAGGAAGTGAAGGGAAAATATCGGAAACGAATTGGGTATGGGGTTTAATAAAACATTTTTATTGTTAATTATAAAAATATTATTATATTTTATTTGTTTTTTATTTTTAAAAGCCTTATATAGGAAATAGTGAAAAATATTGTTTTTACCTTTTATCATATCGATCATTTTTAAGAAAAAATAGATATAAATTATCATTTTTGTAAATAAAAATAAATATTCTCAAACCAAACAGGACTTGATAAATTCAATATAAAATAGATTATTTCTATGAGACTTTCATAGTTTTTAGAAAGTACATGCAATTTTTTATATGACAAGAAAAAATAATTCACGTAACATTATGACTCTGTTCGACAAAAATAATTGATAATCTAACCTATAACTAATGAAGTATCTCATAGCTTATAAGTTAAAACTTATAATTGATAGCTGATAGCTCGATAATTGTAACTAATCTAGTTGGTTGCTGAAGATTAGCTAGCTGATTTTTTTTTTCCGATGACAGAAGTGGGGCTATAGTCCAAAACAAAAGTTAGCTAATTGAATTTAAAGTGTACGTTTGATTAAATTAGTCGTTGAACTAACTAGAAATGTAACATAAAAGGATATATTTTTATACAATCTTTATATAAATTCTATTTTTTATATTTTTATATTTTATTTTAAATTAGTTGTCACTAATTTATTTTATATTATTTATCCTATTAAAGTTAAAATATTAATTTTTAATATTTTTTAAATAAAATAAAATAATATATAAAATTAATTTTAACATTTTTGGTGTGAGAATTTATTTATAACTACACACATGTTGCTCTTTTAAATATTTTTTTTAAAAGGATTATTACTCATGTAGAAAGAGTGGTTATGGATTTATTTTTTTAAAAAAAACTAAGAGAGAGATAAGAGGGGGAATAAAAATAAAATAGTAAAGGTAAAAATGAGGAAAAAAATAAGCTATAAGCAACTATAAACTAGTGAAATAAGCTTGTTTACTAAAAGCCTAATCTATTCTGGTCAAACAAACTTATTAACTAACCAAATAAATTACAAACTAGCTTATTAGTCAGCTAAACACAACATGTATTGTTAATCGTTTGCTTTAACTATTTAACAGAAATATCAAATACAGACTCTTATTTAATCCTTTGCGGACAAAATTACAGAAAGTTGATTGATTAAACTGTTTTTCGTTGAATGGATATGCTCCCCACAGGCATATAGCATTTATGGCTGGAATAAGTTTTATCTTTTTTATTTGATAATTAAGAAGTCTGAGAGATATGTAATTAGATACTTGTAGTAAAGTTGGATATATATCTAAGGCGCCTAAGCATTAAATTCCTTTTTTTAGGTAAAACTATACAGAAAAATACTTAAAATAACTAATATGGACACTTGTTAACCCAAGAGTGGTTAGCTATATATAGAAGCATAATGTGACCTTATGCGACCTTTATCCATATAATGATAATATCAAAGATCTAAAAATATATTGCTTCATAAAAAAAAAAGATCTAAAAATATACTATTGTGATTGTCATTTCTTTCTGCCAATTTTAAATTTTAAATTACTAATAATGAGTTCAACTAAAAGTACGGAGAATGACATAATGATTGTTTATAGGAAATACAATGCTAAAGTTGGTTGGCAAAACATGAACCATGAGTATTTAATCTCTAACACGTTTTTAATACTAGTACATATTTTTGTGTGCAATTGGGGTGAAATCATTCAAATTGTGTTGTTTTACCTTTCTAAAACAGTAAAACCTGTACTATTACTTTCATTGTCTTATATTGTTTGTTGTTTAAAGTTGTGAAATAAAAACTAAAAAATATAATTAATAATTCAAAATTTATAAAAATTAAATTATTTTTCTAATAAGTCATTTGTTACTCTTTTTTTTATTGTAAACAATTAATTACTATCTCTCTCCCATAAAATTATATTAATATTTTAAAAATATAATACTTCATTAATATTATAAAATGATAATCAGAATGAGATAATTTGTTTTGGCTAAAACAATAAACCACGGGGGAATATTATATTATTGTTTAACAGTTTGAGCACCTCGACTAAAGAGATCCACGTTCATGTATTTAACCCCATTACCCATACATACTCATGGGCAACGTTAATAAACGTCAGGGAGCTTGTACTGTTGTATTAATCAATAGTAGACTAAGATTCTATTTACTAATGTCATGTTATATTATTTTTTCTTAAGAATTGAAACTCTTCTTATTGCATCACAGTCCCTAAAGTATATAATTATTTTCCAATTATGATTAATTGATTTTTTAAAATTAAAATTAAAATATGTTAATGTACTAAAACTATGTAAAAAAACTCATTTCTCAATGATGTATTTATTTTTCACATAATTTTAAATAGAAATAAAAAATTTAAATTTAAATACTTAAAAATTAAATTATAATAAATAAAAGTTTTTTACAAAAATTATATTAATTAAAAAACCAACAATACCAAAATTGTTATTTTTCTCACGGTAATTGCCAAATAAATAAGGCAGACAAGATAAATACACACACGCACGCACTTCCAAAATGGAAATAAATGCTTCAAAGGAAAGAAAAAGGAACGCAATCCTTCTAACTCTCTCATTAGTCATTCCTTCCTTCGGTCTTTTTCCTGGTAAAGGACAAAACTCTATCGTGTAAATAAACACTTCACCTTAAAAAAAAAAAAAAAAAAGTTTAAATCAATGATGCATAGCCAGACTATATCCGTAATTGATTGATTAAAGTCTTGCTTTTTAGTGTTCACAATACACACTCATCCCATCCCACCCTCTCTGTCTCTCTTTGATCCCTTTCGCGTACGTCGGTAGTGCACAAGAAAAAATGTGGAGTCCCATGAGCAACATGAGAGAAATGAGAGTGGAACAGAAAATGGGAGAAACAGAGAACCATCATCAAGAGAAACACCATCGCCATCAAGAGAACCAGCACCAGCACCAGCACCAACAAGAGAACCATCATCAGCATCACCAGCACCAACACCAACCACCCCTGGGAGCTCACTCTCAGGCACCTCATCCACCGCATAATTTTGGTCGTTCAAGGGGACCCATTTGGACTCCATCTGAACAACTCTCCCAGCTTCACTACTGCATCCACTCCAACCCTTCATGGCGTACGTTATTCTCTAGCTCTTCTATCTCTCTGTTTCTGATTCCGCCCTGCTTTTATTTCTGCCAAAAGCTGAATAAAGCTAATTTATATATTATAAAGATGTCTTTTTGTTGCCTTTTTTTAACTGTCTGATTTGCTTTAAGTAAAAGTTTTCCTAATTCTGTTGTCCTCGGTTTCAAGCATATGCTGTTTCCTTTCTCTAGCTTAATATTTCGCCTTTTGATAATTAATTTGGCAGCACAAGCAATTCTACTGGGTTTTCAGCACTACATTGTGATGCTGGGGACAACAGTTCTGATCGCAACCACCCTAGTTCCACAAATGGGTGGTGATCATGTGAGTTTAATTAGTTAGTTAATCATATGATTTATATACTGTATATGATTGACGAACAGAATCTGTTGGTGTTCTCGAACAGGGTGACAAGGCTCGAGTGATTCAGTCGTTGCTGTTTATGTCAGGAGTGAACACACTGCTTCAGACTTGGTTTGGATCAAGGCTTCCAACGGTGATGAGTGGATCCTTGGCTTTTGTTATTCCAGTTATGTCCATCATAAATGATTACACCGACCGAACCTTTGCATCAGAGCACCAGGTTTGTATGTTTCAAACACCTTGTAACATTTGTTTTACTGAACTGTTTTCTCTGAAATTTATGAAACTTGGTGGTTCCAAATCCAAACTACTAATGAATTAAGATCTTGTAGAGGTTTACCTACACAATGAGAACAATCCAGGGGTCCCTGATTGTTTCTTCTTTCATCAACATCTTCCTTGGGTATAGTAAATCATGGGGAAGTTTAACAAGGTAAACTAAATAATAATATATCTAAATTTTCAGTTTAATTTGTTTACCTTCTTCTTTTTTAATTTTTTTTACACTTCATGGACTTGTCTAAATATGCAGGATTAGATTTTTCTTTAAAAAATAAATAAATAATCCTTTTGGTGTTTCATCTTTCTTGGTCAGATTGTTTAGTCCAATAGTTATTGTACCTGTGGTATGCCTGGTGGGTCTTGGTCTGTTCATGAGGGGATTTCCTCAGGTAAATACTCCTATTGCCATTCCAACAATTAAATAACGAAGAAAGAGTTCATAATAAACTAAATTTTCTCCTTTTATACAGGTTGCAAATTGCGTGCAAATCGGATTACTTATGCTCATTCTACTTGTCATAACCCATCAGGTTTATATTATATCTCATTTGAAGCAATTTGTTAGAGTTTTACTTATACCATCATCCTAATCTTCTTCTTCTGTGTAATATGCAGTATGTGAAGCGCATTCATCCTATTGCAAATCACGTACTTGAGAGGTATGCTTTACTTCTCTGCATTGCTGTTGTTTGGGCTTTTGCTGCAATCCTTACGGTGGCTGGTGCATACAATTCTGCCAAAGAACGGACCCAAGCAAGTTGTCGCACAGATCGCTCCTACCTCTTATCTTCCGCTCCTTGGTATATATATGTTCCTGGCTTAATTTAACAGTTTACTTAAGTAAAAATGTAAATTTTTTATTTTTTTTTATGAAATTCTATAACAACAATTGTATTATTTTTATTCTAGGATTAAAGTTCCATATCCATTTCAGTGGGGTACTCCCATATTCAGTGCTAGTCATGTCTTTGGGATGATGGGGGCTGCACTTGTCACTTCTGCAGAGGTACTAACTATACTAATACTACTATTAATCCTTGATACTTAGATTCTGCAAATTGTTATGATAACTTATATGCTCAATCTCAATTTTGAGGCATTAATTGAAATTTCAACTTCACCCTTTGGAAATTCTCTCAAATTCTTTTGATGTGTATTTATCACCCTTATTTTTATTCCATTGTCATGAAACTGATTATCTAATCTGGAGGTTTTTTTTTTCCCCTCATGGGTTTTAGATTATTGATGAAATTTAAAATTGTTTGATGCAGACAACTGGGGCTTTCTTTGCAGCTGCAAGGCTCTCTGGTGCAACACCCCCTCCGGCACATGTATTCAGCCGAAGCATAGGGCTACAGGTGAAGTTTTATTCACCCTGCTTCTGAACAAATTAATAATTTTTCACATTGTTACAAAACCCTGACATACTTCAAATTATTGTTTTTCCACCCCCTAAATACAGGGTATTGGCATGTTGCTTGAAGGCATTTTTGGTTCTGTTGTTGGTACTGCTGCATCAGTGTAAGAAAGATATGCTCTAAGAAACTAAGAAATCGTGTCTCAGATAGGCACTATTTTAATATAAAATATAGTTTTTTTGGCTGTCATAACATTTTGATGGAATGTTATGATTGAAAGTCTTTCTAACTTAACTTCACAAAACTTAAAATTAATCTGCAGTGAAAATGTTGGCCTACTTGGGCTAACTCATATAGGAAGCAGAAGAGTGGTGCAGATATCGTGTGGTTTCATGATCTTCTTCTCCGTATTTGGTATATTAATTTCCACTTAGAACAAGACGGGGTTTAATTAGTTTTACAATTCTTGTCTAATTATTTTACTTCTACTTTCTGTCAGGGAAATTCGGAGCCTTTTTTGCATCAATTCCCTTGGCAATATTTGCAGCTGTATACTGTGTTTTATTTGGTATTGTGGGTAGGTGATATTGTTGCGGCATTCTTTCTACTAGGATGTAAAATATTTGAATTAATTTCATCGAGTGATTATACATGCCTTTCATTTGCCTCCTTTGTTTTCGCAGCTGCTGTTGGGATCTCATTTATACAGTTTACCAATAACAACTCCATGAGGAATCTCTATGTTTTGGGTGTGTCCCTGTTTCTAGGGATCTCAATACCTCAATTTTTCGTCACAAACACTGCCCCAGACGGTCGTGGTCCAGTAAGAACAGGTGGTGGATGGGTAAGTGACTTGAAAAGTTATAAATGTGTGTATTATTAATGCCAATAGATTATACTAAGATGTTACCCTTTTAGGAAAAATTTATGCTTGCCACTCTAGTTTGGTAGATCAATAAATAGAGAATTAAGCTATCTTTTAGCAGCGTAGTTTAATTTAATATAATTAGCCAAAACGAACATTAAAATTTATGCAGTGGACATTCGGGTTTGTTGGACATACAATATCTGGAAACTTAGTATTAGTCTCCTTTTCCAGTTTAATTTGAACATGAATTTTGTTTACATGTATTTGGAGATTCCAAAGCAGAGATATTCATATTGTTTCTTAATTGATTGATTTACCTTCCAATGGAAATTTTTTTTATTTGCCTATTTCTTTGCTTGCGTGTTTTTTATCTGATTGATATTGCTCATCTTGTGTTGTGACAGTTCGATGACATATTGAACACCATATTCTCATCTCCCCCTACTGTGGCAATAATTGTGGGAACACTTCTTGACAGCACGCTTGATGCCAAACACTCAGCTAATGACAGAGGACTTGCATGGTGGGTCCCTTTCCAGCACAGGGAGGGAGATGTTAGAAATGATGAGTTTTACAATCTTCCTCTCAGGATAAATGAGTATTTTCCCACCAGATTTCTCTAAATTAATGCACTCACCCGACATGTATCATCTTATCCATGAATCCTGATGTGATCATAGTTTTAAAATCTCCTTGCACAACGACCTGTAAGATATTGACATACGAAAAAAAGTTCACCACTTGCACATGTGGCCAAATTTTACCTTCTATTTATGGAGTCTTGTGACATAGTAATTAATTCTTTATATCCCATCCCATGTACTAACATGCAAAAGTTTAATCAAATTATACAGGGTTCCCAAATATGTTAGGGTGCTCTAAAGTTTAATCAAACCTGCAAAAGTACTCATGCGCCCCGATTGAGTTAAGATTTTTTCTATTATATATACCTTTTCTCTTGATAAAATCACCGTGTGTTCTCAGTTCTCACACTTGAGTATAGAATTGATTCCGTATTTTTATATAGACCCAAACATAAATTTATAGCTGGCATAGGTATTAAGTTCTCATCTTATAGACTGAGCAAAAATAAATAAATAAACTGAGCAAAAAAGTTCTCATCTTATAGAGTGCTTTTACAGTTTTACGGTACCCGTACACTCAAAAGGCAAAAATGGGAAACCCTGCCTTTCCCTTCTCACTAGGATTACTCTTGATAAGGTTGGAGATGAATATATGTTGAGTGCACGGGAGAGAATCATAATACCCACCATATGAGGCCAGTTTATTTTTTTTAATTAAATATGTAAAATATTTGTGATTTCGCTATAAATTTAATTGTTTTATTATTTAATAATAAATTTTTTAATAGATGATATCCACAATGATAAAAATTGTTGTGTGTCGATCTATATGTATACATGGGAGTATGGGATAGGATGAATTGACACAACTTATCAAATTCTTACATTTACATAACTAATAATTTTCTATAGAATGCAAAATAAATTGATTAAACCATTAAGTCATATAATATTATCATCTTATCATATATATTAAATTTCAAATAATATCTGAACATCCATATAGCAATCTTATCTAATAATTAATAGAAAATTTACTTATATTTTAAGTAACATGAAGTATTAGTTAATTTTTTTAATCAAAGTATTAGTTAATTTTTAATTCATATGAAATTTACAAACTTGATCTACTTTATAGCAAGAACTTTCAATTCAATAGTTGAATTATTTAATTTTGTGTTATATTTTTTTTGATGAAGGCTTAGGGGAAACCCCCCCTTAATTTTGTGTTATAATTGGTTTTTGTATAAAAAAAAAGTTACTAATTGGTTTTTTTTGGTACAAAGTGTTTTTTTTGGGTACAATTACTAATTGGTTTAAGGTGGATTCTAAGGTGGGGGGCCTAACAAGCCCCTCACTAGTGAGGGCCCAATATTAACCAGTTCAAAAGGTAAATTCGGTGCCTTTAATGTAATATATAAAATATGTTATGCCATTTGTGTAAAACTGTAAAAATTGCAAAGCAGTCCTTTCAATATTAAACATTGTTGAACATAAAACGTTAAGAAAACATGAGGAACTTCATTCGTAATCAAACGAAATTGCTCTGGAAGGTAAAATGATGACAGCATTCATCCACCATTCAAGAGAGGGTTCAGACATGGAAGGTTTGGGAGTTATGCCATGGTGGGATTGGCGATGGGGGTGGCTTCGATGCTGGAGCTGGTGGTGGGTTTGAGAAAGGAGGAGGCGGGGGGAGGAGTAGAGAGGGGGTGGATAGCAGTGGCGGTGGCGCTGTGACCTCGTGGAGCTGAGCTGGGTGCTTCACCATGCATTGCTGAGATCTCCCTCTTCATGTCTCCAGCATGCCAACCCTTTTTAGCTTGAGTTGAGGGATTTCTAGCGAAGCCCGGTAACCGTAACGGAGCATTAGCAATTAGCAAAGGGGAGGAGTGAGTGGAAGAAAGAAGAGTGAGTATTCAATGAGTTGAATATGGATTGAATTGAAAACGAAGGAACCTTTTTCCCCCAATCCCATCCCTTCTATTTTCTTCGACTCGATTGCTTTTCTTCTCTCCCAGTTCTCGTTGCAACCCTTTTCCCCCAATCTCATCCCTTCTATTAATAGACTATTAATCTATTATTATCATTATCATTAATTTTGATTTTATTTTAATATCTTGAACTTTGATGACGCACGTATCATGTTTGGGAGTAGCAGTTCACATAGATAGCAGTAACAGCGAGTAGTGAAATTATCTCCACTTTTGTCCATTTCGTTCATTGGATTGGATTTTTCTTTCCATTTCGAAATGTGAATTATAAAAAATAAAGTGACTAACTTGCAACATTTTTGGACAACCTGCAATAGCAGGTCACTCAAATCAATCTCAACCATTGAAATTATTTATTAATATATCTAATGGTTATTTTTGGTCCCTCCCCGGTGAGGGACTTGTTAGGGCCCTCACCTTAGAAGCCACCTTGGTTTAAAACTAAACTAAGGTACTTACTGATATTTATTTAAGAGATTAATATCTTTCAAAGACTAAAAAAATTAGACTCCAATATTGTGTTTAAAAAACTTAAATATCTACTTCCCATGACACACTATTTTCATTAAATATTACAATATTAGCGCATATCCATATATATATATATATATATATATATATATACACACACGCGTGTTAATAAAAATGCCTGTAAAACCTAACACAAATGGTTAAAACCATCGTCCGTTGTTAGGTTAGACATGATTTGATCTTCGGTTGAAACACTTGTGTGTATGTATTTATCATTCTTACTGGTCAAAAAAATTGCTAATAAAAATAAGAGTTAATTGTCATTTTAGTCCTTAAAATTGTGAAACAGTCTCACTTAGGTCCTTGAAACTAACGAAATGGCAATTTAGTCCCTGAAATTGTAAAACGACGATCAAGTTAGTCCCTAAAATTATAAAACGACGGACTAACTTGACCGTTGTTTTACAATTTTATGGACTAATTTGACCAACGTTTTACAATTTTAGGGACTAAATTGCTTTTTTATTAATTTCAAGAACCTAAATGAGATTGTATTACAATTTTAAAGACCAAAATAACAGTTAACTCTTTTTATATGGATATATAATGATAGGATAACACTCCCTAGGTCTATATCTCATCCCACTATCTTTCAAAAAAAATATCTCATCCCACTATCACCCCGACAAATGTCAAATTTCTGTGATATTTTTCAAGCATTGTTTTGTCTCAGGAGTCATATTGATGTGACTCTGGGGATGTTTCATTTTCTTTTTTTTGTCTTGTTTAAATTGTCACATAAATTATCAAATTATTAAAATTAAGTTCGACATTATTCTAATTTACTCCAAAAATAAAAATAATAATCGAAGAACATAAAATTGTTCAAGCATGGATGATTATTGATTTTATAATGCCATGAAAATATCAGTTAAAGAAAGAAAAATTAAAATATTAACTGAAAATAAAAAAATACTAAAGTATAGTTGGAGATTGATAAAGTGATAGACTAGTTTGTCATATAGTGGTGAATTACGGTTTGAATTCCTTTTTAGCGAGATGCCTTCATTCACTATCCCCTCAAATGGGAATTTTTTTTTTACGAACAAATTGAATTATCTCTAATAGAGATTATATGTGTGAAAAAAATATTAATTAACATACTTTTTTTTAATGTTTTCATTTTTTGATCAGTACAATAATTATTCATAATTATTCATGTTTGACAATTTGTATGCGAAACGTATCACACAAGATTATTGCAAGTTTCACGTTCGATCATAAAAACCACCTAATATTTCATATAAAAAAAATATAGAAGTCGAAGCCTCAACCGTGTCGAAGGCATTATAACTACAGTATGCGACCTCCTAAATCAACATCTACATCCCATCACCCTTTCAGCCCTTTAAATGTTCATCTTCCCGCGTGAGGGTGATTAGCGTTTTCGTTCACGAAGCCAACCGAGTTGCTCATGGGAAGGAGCATGTGAGGGAGAAGGACCAAACTTCGTCTCTTCGAACGGAGCCCAGGTTCCCTTTTTGATACTATGTAACACCTCCTCATCAACAGACGTTTCCCACCACCTAAAATTTCTTTGACTGTATGTGATCACGCTCTTACAAAAGCTTTCCCTATTTGACTTGCATTGACTTTTTTTTAAAAAAGAATAGAAACGTCATCGAGAAACGTCATCGATGGGGGAGAAACTACTGTTATTTATTCGTCAGTTTGAATATAATTTAAATTCCTAATTTATCTATCGTAAAAAAATTCTTAATTTATTTTAAGCTTTTTTTACTAATTAAGTAAATTTATTTTAAGTTGTTTATATTTAAAAACTAAGAAAATAGTATTTTAAGTTGTTTTTTTTGTTTATGTATATTCTCTTGCGATCTCTTGATATTTTTGGAATATGGAAGAAAAAATAGAAAAAACTAACTAGTCGA
The DNA here is from genome assembly GCA_030159175.1 of Glycyrrhiza uralensis. Taxonomy (NCBI): domain Eukaryota; kingdom Viridiplantae; phylum Streptophyta; class Magnoliopsida; order Fabales; family Fabaceae; genus Glycyrrhiza; species Glycyrrhiza uralensis. Next base: position 49,151,658 of record BRZY01000005.1, read on the forward strand.
GAAAGACAAGCTCCTCTAGCATCATATCCCGAAGAATCAAAGATACTATAACCGGGAGGAATAGCATCCAAAATGGTCCACCTAAAAGATCCACAGTGCCCAAGATTAGCAAGCATCTCACGTGTTATAAGTTTCGCCATAAGCATGGACAACAGATATATAACCTCGTGAATTTTTTACACGTGCAAAAAGTTATTAGAAATTAAATTACTATTAATTTAATTTTTAAAGTACATTAATTCCGTGCAATAACATAGTCTTTTTTTTTTTGCAAAACATGCATGGGATGGTACTACTGATGTTCTTTTTAAAGAAATTTTGTATTTATTTCTCCCCATAATATAGGTGGGCTGGGGCAAAAAAATTGACTTGTCAAATGCATACTTGTCTAGTCATTTTAGTTACAATGACTTATTTAATTGGTTACTGATAAAGAAAAAAAAATCTTATTTAATTGGTTTATTATAAATTTATTTTATCAAACTTTAGATACTTGATTAACAAATTTATATCACAAGCTTATAGCATTTTTTAATATATACTATTTAGTAAATTTTTATATCACAAGCTTAAAGCATTTTTTATATACTATTTAATATTATATTTTACACTTTGACTTAGTATTAAGTAATTACCTACTCCTGCTAAAAAATAATCACAAACGTGGGCTTGGTGTTTGCATACCGCGTCTCTACTCAAAGACATATCCCGCCAAAATCAACACAGGTGCCCTATCATGTGGACCACCAAACCCCAGTTCTTTTTTACCTGCAGTAGTGGGTCCAGCTAATTTTTGCCATAATTACCTAATTTGCTCAATAGTTTATAATATTATAGAATGAAAACTTTTTAATTATAAAATATGCCCAGAACTTTTTAAATTTGTATAAAGTTATTATGATTATAATATTTTTGAACTATTAACCAGGATTAAATGTTAGGTTGGGGTTAATAGTTTGTGTCCCTAAAACGGTGAAATCCCAGCAGCCCCCTCCCCTTGGCAATCTCACAGCCTCATAGAGCAGCGCTCCGACGTGTACCATCGGCGGTGACTGTGAATCTTCCATCGCAGGAGTAGCAGATCGCATCGATCCCTCCTTTTAGAACACCTCCCTAAACCCAACAGCCCCTTGTATCTGCTTACCCATGTTAATCGAGCCCTGTGCATCCCTTTAAACGTAGAGTGAAGTCGACTTGGTTGGATCTGTTGGGACTCGGCGCGAGAAGAACGAAGTCGTGGGCCAGTGAAAAAGGTAAGCTATATAGTTTCTTAATTTATGGGATTCGTTAACCAGAATATGTGATGCGAGTTTGTTTAGATTATTCTATCCTTAGGTGATGGTATTTGGAAGGGAGGTTATTTGCAGTAGTTATAGTGATCCTGTTTCGATTCAATTTGACACTATCACGTGCTACGATATCAAATGGGATTGTCAGTCAAATACTATTGTCACAAAGTACAATAGCACATAAGTTTATGAAGATTATTATCCATACAATTATAAATACTTAGCACTAAGTTATATCACAAGTCAAAAAGAAAACATGTAAAATATTTTTAAAATAAAAATAACAAAAAGTGTATTTTCAATCACATATATATATATATATATATATTTGTGTCGCTTGTATGAATTTGTTTAGAATGTTAAAATTTGAAGTATGAACTAAGAGACAAAGGGGGCGGCCACACTAATGCTTGAATAATTACGCTGGCTTAGTTTTTATAATAAGTAATAAATAGATTATGAGTCTAATTACTTATGTATATAGTAATATTAAATACCATGAATCAATAGGTTGAACCAGCGCGGAACACAGGTGTGAGAAAATCCACATCCCCGCTGTGAAGACGAAAGACCCAAAAGCGTGACTGCATTGCACTATCCAGAACAATTCACAATTGTTGAAAAAATCCTACCACGGGTGTAAATTCGTCAGGCCACAGTACAAAAATGACCACTGGTCTAGCCCCAAAAACAAAAACACCGATACAAATTATTGTGTTAAATCAATTAATAAATTCATTGTCATTTTCATAATAATTATAAACATTGGGTATTTCTATAATTATTTTCATTTTAATTTTAGAATATTATGACACCTATCCTGTAAATATCTTTTTATAATAGTGAAACCGTTAGAGCAGGTATCAAGTTATTCATCTGAACCGTTGAATATTTTTACTATTATATCTATGGTGTTTATGCGAACTGGGGTTTGATGGACAGTTTTTGGGTGGTCCACATGATATGACACCATCAACACAACAAATACTTACACTTATTTTACTACTTATTTACTTTTTTTTTTGGGGAATTTACTACTTATTTACTTTCATACTTCAATAAAAATTCTGATTTTATAATATTTGTCATGATCAGTTCATACTTTGACTCATTATTAAGTACTGAGTACGTAATACCAAAGCACTTCCTGTGTTGCACTTGCACCGACGGAGGGAGCCGGCAATATAAAAAGAGTTCCATCATTCCCAGGGACAATTTAAAATTTGACAGCAATTTTATTTGTTAGAATGAGTCCTTCTGAACTGGGTTCTGGATTTGCATTTGCTTGTTGCTTGCTAGTGCTAGCATAGCAAAGGAAGGAGTAGGAGGAGGAAAAGAGGCTTTGACACCAAACACGTGGTCGGTCACCTATAGTCTCATGGTTTTATTTCCCGTTTAAAACCAGTACAGTTAGACTCAGAACATAAGATTCAACATATGAATTTATTTTTTGACCAAAAAAAAAATATGAATTTATTTAATACTTATACTGGTAAAATTTTGTCAACTAGGGATTCTCTCTGTTTGTGTCGGTAATTTTTTGCATTTATTTACTCCTTAATTTTGTAGTCATCGTTGTTTTTCTTGTACTTCTTCCTCCTCCGTGAATCACGTCAAGTATTTTATACTTCCTCTGATTTAAAATATAAGCAATAAGTCATTTTTTAGTTCATTGAATAATTTATATATCTGGTCTAAAAATTAGACCAGATAGATAAGTTATTCAATGAACCAAAAAATGACTTATTGCTTATACTTTGTATCAGAGGGAGTATTTTATGGAGTAACTTACAAAATTACAATCTTACAAAATTATATCTGACAAAACGAGAACCAAGTCTATTTATTATTAGTAACTTATTACAAAATAAAAATTCTCTTCATTTAGTAACTACATAACATCTTACGGGTATGTTTGGATTGGCTTATACAGAGCTTATAACACATGGGCAGACGCACGTTCAAGGATTTGGGGGCATTTGCCCCCACTAACTTTTTATGTTTCTTTCTAGGTTTAAATATCTTTTTCGTCCCTGTAAAATGACCGAGTTTCATTTTTCGTCCCTGTAAAATTTTTTGTTTGTTTGTGATCCCTGTAAATCAAAAAGTTTTATTTTTAGTCCCTGTAAAATTGTTTTAGTCCATGTAAAATTTAGATCATGTTGAATTAGTTCCTGTAATATTTAGATAATTGCCAAAGTAGTCCTTGTAAAATAAATTTAATAGGGACTAAAAACAAAATTGTTCACATATTACAGGGACTAATTCAACATGATCTAAATTTTACAAGGACTAAAACAATTTTGCAGGGACTAAAAATAAAACTTTTTGTTTTACAGGGATCACAAACAAACAAATTTTTTTACAGGAACAAAAAATGAAACTCAGTTATTTTGCAGGGACGAAAAAAGTATTTAAACCTTTTTTCTATTATATATATGTATAATATTTTTCTTGACATAATATATATAATATAATATTATATATTTATATTATACTCTATATTTGATGTCTGATAGTCCATTCACTTTCTAATCCACCAAATAATTGTTCTCTTTGTTCAATAAAATTACCTTTAATGTCACTTTTTTTTCTTACTCATTTTTAAAATAATTAAAAAATATAGAATATTTTTATTTTTGAATTAGGGAGTATGAATGTCGTATATCCATTAGTGTATTTATTTTTAGAGTTAGTTTTGATAGTACCAGTGAGAACGGTAACAGTTGAACGATTGTTTAGTTATATATAAAGAGACATTTTTTATAATATTGAAAGTGAAAAAATTATTCAATATTTCAGAATACGAAAACACGTAGAGAACAATTATAATATATTTTATATTTTCAAAAATGATATATTATATTTTTAATGCTATTAATTTATATTTATGAGTATTGGCCCCACAACTCAAGATTTCTGGATCCGCCACTACTTATGAACACAGATTATAACTGATTCATAAGCTGTTTTGGACTTATTTTTCATAAGCTACCCATGATAGCTTATCAAAACAGCTTATGACTTATATAAAATAAGTTTCACTATAATTTTTCTTCGATTATAAAAATAACTTATACAACTTATATCATAAACAGTAAATAAATTTCTTATCCAAATAGAGGCTATATCCCAATCAAGTAATCAACTACCCACTCAACTACTATAGAGATAAGGTTAATGGGTGGAGGAATTAGGCAATAGTTTAGACCTGAAACCCAAGTCAAGGGTGGCATTGCTCTCTCAATTTCCTTATGTAAACTCTAATTTAAGCCAATAGTCAAAACATTTGACCACGGAAATGAAGCATTGGTTTATTCAACCCCAGAGGCAGTTTGAATTGGAAAACTGGCAAGTGTTTCCTTCGTGGGTGTTTCTTGCTTGCCATAAGCATGGCAATCGGCAATAATAATAGCTAAGCTAGCAATAGGAAGAAGAGAAAAAGCAAAGCACCACTCTCACATGTCACATGAGGACTTCAACTCTAACAACAACAACAGCCACCGATGAAACCTCCTTCGCCTAACCAGCAGCAGCCACAAGGCAACGTAGAATCGCTTCAGCAACGGAGGCTCACCAGACAGAGGCGGTTACGCTACCTGAGCGACCAAGACGCCGGTCTGCAGCATTCCACCGACGCTGCTTCCTCTTCTTCCCTACCGGCTTCTCCTCTGCGCTCTTTCTTCGTTTCTGGTTCCGACCACTGGTCTTCCTCTGCTGTCCCTCAACCGCTCCCGCTTCCTGAATTACGGTTGACCCGACGACCCGACCATCATCATCTCGGATCCCCTCCTTTCGAACACCCTGCCTTCCCCTTTTCCAGGTAAAACCTCTTTAGATTTTGTATCTTAGATTTAGTTGACCTAAACTAATTCCTTCGAAGCCAGTTTATAAGGTAGGAATTGCATGTTTCGAATGTTTTATTTAGGCATTATCTTTAATTGAATTGTCTTTACTATTAACACGATTTTTAAAGGCCCGAGTAGAATATATAAAATATGGTCAATTTTCACCTTATAAGTCGATTTTGTAAAGTTGAGTTAGGTAAGAAAGATAGTATCGAAGACTTCATGATTAATAATTTAGATTATTCCAAACAAAGTGCTTATTAACTCGGATTAATCTTCTTATCAAATTTGATCCTCTTAATTTCCGTATACTAGTTGTTAATGTTAGCTTTGGCTTTCAATAGTATCAGCTCCTACTTTAGCATGAAAATATACACAACTATGCGTTAATTATATTGTATCAGGTGTAGTTTCATTTTAGTAATTTTTTCCCCGTCTCAAAATTAGCAGAAGAACTGGGGATCATGATGCGGTGAGAAGTTTGAGGTCTTCCAGCAATTTGGGTAGACCCTCTTTTGATGCGGTGACTGGAAATGCAAAATATGATTTGAGAGTGAATATTCCGTCTGTGAGAGGCTTGGCGGGTGAGCTTTTCTCCAATCTTAGTTGCACCTCGTGAATTGATTATGAGCATGTTTGGATGCAAAAGTTCTAGCTTTTGACTTATAGAGAAATTAGTTTTATTTTGTATCTTATTTTTCTCATATATGCACAAGAGGGAAAGTTGTTAAATAGTCATTTATAAATACATAGGTGCTTTTGGAGAAGTTAAAAAAGATAGCTTTTGAAAAATGTGAAGAACGAAAGTTAATTTCAACTTATGTGAGAAGTTGTTAGTTAAAAAATACATGTTAGAAGTGATTATGGAGAAGTTTATCCAAACTTAGGAGATCTTTTACCCTTCTCGTGTTGTTGCTTTTGTTTAATACAGGCAATAGTTCTTGTAAAGGTCCCAGAGAACACTCCCATGATAATGACTCTGAAGGTATTTCCAACTTGAAATTGCATTTTGCTGCCAAGAGTGCCCCAACAAGCATATTCTCCAGTCCTGTTACTAGTCCACGCAGATCAAGCAATGCAGATTTATTTGATCCTTCCATCAGTTTTCTTCAAGACTTTAATGATATTTGCAGAGTGTTACCAGCTAAAACTGCTCATAGTCCAGACCGGTCTCCTCTTCGTAGCCTGGGAAACCAAAGTCCTAACCTCAACCCTAATAGTCAAGGGGGATCTCAGCACCCTAATTTTGGCTCCAGATTGTGGTCTGAAAAAATCAATGTTGATGCACATCCATTGCCCCTTCCACCGAGAGCTTCGCCACCAGCACAATCATCTGCACAGCATCAATCAAATATTATGCATCACACAACAGAAAATTCACTTTCAATGAATGGCCAATGGCAGAAAGGAAAACCTATTGGACGTGGATCATATGGAACTGTTTATCACGCAACAAACCTGTATGCAGTACATTTTTCTGTTCATTGAGTATAATATGCTTTGAAGTTTGCTGTTTCTGCAGTTACTAACGTCATGTGCATACCTGTTTGTCTGACAGAGAGACTGGAGCCTCGTGTGCAATGAAAGAGGTGGATCTGTTTCCTGATGATCCTAAATCTGCCGACTGCATAAAGCAACTAGAGCAGGTTCTTCCTCCAAATGTTCTAATTTTTTCTTGTCCAAATACAAGAATACCTCTACTAGAGAAAACAATACTATGCTGATACTAAATATATATATATATATATACACATCATGGTCAACTCCTTATCACAGTTTGATTGGCTGTGAATATTGCCCTACAATGACATTGGATTTAGCCTAGCACTGCAGGTTAACTGCCAATAATCTTTCCACATCTTTAATTTGTTTCCATCTTCCATTCCTGTCATGGGTTCTTATCTGTTAGTGTTTGTGTTTTCCAATTCATTGTTGTGATAACTAGAACAAATAATCCAAGATTTGTTTAATAAAAAAAATGCAAAGTAAGATTTAAGTAGAAATCACAGTCAGGCAGACAGAGGTCTTACAATATGAGCTTTATTGCCAAGATTTATTTTTAACTAACACAAACTAAAATTTTCAATCAATCACACTGTTGGTATAGTTCACACAAACACATACACCCACATAAGGAGAGGTTTTCATGATGAGCCTTATTACTAAAATTTGTTTTCTAACTAATATAGAGACCAAATTATTGTGCATAACACTGGCAGTACATTTTCTAAAGAGCTTTGAGTTACAGTTCATATTTCTCTATCATAGATCTTTGTCCTTTTTAGTTTTTCCCATTGCAATGATGTGATTCTTTTCTTATGTAGATTTTCCAATTGAATGGTGTTTAGTCTGTTATTCTGAATTGTCCCTTGTTTCAGGAAATCAGAATTCTCGGTCAGCTACACCACCCCAACATTGTGCAGTATTATGGCAGTGAAATAGTGAGTTAATTGTTGGTTCTATTTCAAAGCATGCTTATACAGTGTAAGGAAAAGTTTAAGGATCTTTATGATAGTAAATAACATTGAATTTGTGAATCATCTTCGATTTCAGGTTGGTGATAGATTGTACATATATATGGAATATGTTCATCCTGGATCACTTCATAAGTTTATGCATGAACATTGTGGGGCTATGACAGAATCTGTGGTTCGCAATTTTACGTGGCATATTCTCTCTGGATTGGCATACTTACACAGTACCAAGACTATACACAGGTAACAACTAACAACAGTGTCTGATAAATGGATTTCATAAACCTTGTTTTATTTCTTTGAATTGAATATGACTTACTATAATGTGGACTATATATATTCACATTTGATGAACAAGCTGATTCTAGCTAAAGTCATATCTCTTACAACAAAACACAACCAAAGAATTTTCCCACCTGGAGTCTGCAACATGGATGGAATGACGCCATAATGCCCTATCATGAATCATGTCTAACAACAAACCATTTAAATTCAAATCCCTTTTAATGACTTGGCGTATAGTATTCCTCAATCTATCTTTATCTCTAATTGTCAGACTATGTTTAACTTGATCTACCCTCTTTACTATTGTTTATATGGGTGTTCTTCACACATGGCCAAACCACCTACGGTGAGACTCTACTATCTTTTCAAAAATAGGTGCTACCTTAACTTTCTCTCTAATGCCTTTCATTCTTAATCCTTTCTTGTCTTTTGTGATCTCTCATCGCTCGCAACATTCTATCTTTGCAACTCTGAGCTTACTTTCTTGTTGGTTTTTCCCCCAAACCCTTAAATCATAACTCCGAAACAAATAAAAAGATCATATGAAGTTTGTTCTTTATCTGGTAAAAGAACCTTTTTTTTGGTCTGATTTTTTGGTAGTAAAGTTTGATTGGCATCGCTGTATATGGTTCTTTAGGGATATCAAAGGTGCAAACTTGCTGGTTGATGCATCAGGCATTGTCAAGCTTGCAGATTTTGGTGTGTCAAAAATTGTGAGTTTCAAGTTCTGTTCTTCTATTTACGTTTCAATTATGTATGAACATATATAGATTGTCTTCTAACTTACCACACCAGTGTTAACTTGTTGTCATAGCCATCATAATTAGATTATCATTGAAGCCGGCATCCTTTTTTTTTTTTTTGCCTTTTCTGGTGGTCTTGTTATTTGAACAATGTGCTCCTTTCAGCTGTCAGAGAAATCATATGAACTTTCGTTGAAGGGAAGTCCCTACTGGATGGCTCCAGAGGTATTTTCGTACTCCTATTACCTTCAGAGTTTGAGATGGGTACTGAGTAATGACGTGCTCCTTTCTAACTGCAATTTGTTGATTGAAGCTCATGATGGCTGCCATGAAGAAAGAATCCAATCCTAACGTTGCCATGGCTGTTGATATATGGAGTTTAGGGTGCACCATCATCGAAATGCTGACAGGAAAACCTCCTTGGAGCGAGTTTCCAGGGGTAAGCACCTTTGTTGTGCTTGTTAACTCACTACAGTCAGGATTGCACATATTAGTTTGTTAGTTTAATTAATATAAGAAGATCAATAATTCCTCCACCTGTGCTGGGGTGGCAGCACAAACATGCAAAAGCAACATCTTCTCTGTAGCGATTCTCTTTCCCCCCTTGTGTTGGCATGTATTCTCATCGGGAAAACAATGAGAAAGAGAACTACTTATGCATGGATGTTTTTCCTCCTATGGAAGTGTTTACTCGTCTTTCCTTGTTTTTTTATTGTTAATATACATCTTAACTTGATTGTCCTTTCCCTTGTCTAAGAAGGCACTTGAATTCCTTGCATTTCTTGCGTTTTGTTACTTGATAATTTAACGACCTGCTTGTATTCTGCATCCTAGCATCAAGCCATGTTCAAGGTACTGCATAGATCCCCAGACATACCCAGTACTTTATCTTCAGAGGGACAAGATTTCCTTGAGCAGTGTTTCCGAAGGAATCCTGCAGATCGACCAACGGCAGCAGTGCTTCTCACACACGCCTTTGTACAAAATTTGCATGATCAAGATGTTCTAGTTCATTCACAACGCTGTCCTAAATATGCCTTTGTACAAAATTTGCATGATCAAGATGTTATAGTTCATTCACAACGCTATCCTAAAGGAGACACCGGACCCAGAGTAAGTGCTAATTATATTTCAAACTCCTTGATTGTGGACTATTGACATGGTCCAAGGAGATCAATCATTATGAATAAACCAACACTTGCTTGGGTTTGTAGGGGGTTGCTTGAGATCACATTATGATGACTTGTCTGAATTGTTTTTTTCTTCTTTTGTAGGATGATTCACGTAGACATAGTCCAGGACACGGTTCAAAAAATAGCCGTGGTGTAGTGCCAGCCTTCTTTCGCTCACGGATTTACAACAAAATTCAAAATTTAATGGGGTATTATTTTCGTCACTATTTGCGGTTAATATTTCACATTATGATATGAATGTTAAATTTATAATATGCTTCTGGTTCTCTTTGTTGTTTTGTTTTTGACAGTGACACTTCCAAAAAACATGATAGTGAGGCATCTAATCATATTACATCTTCTCCTGACTCTCCTTGCTCACTGACAGAAGTTAACAGTCCCCAATCTCCCTTTAAATCTAGTTCTCTCAATTGCATGATCCACCATCATACCCTTCACCGCTATGGGAATCGTGAGGCACCTATGAAACATGTCATCAGCTGAGATTTCACTTCGAAGGATACCGCAGGACAGGGACCGGGGGAGGGGGGCATGAATTTCTTCTGAGGCTCAGTACCCTCACAGTCTTACAGGATATATTGAATAGTTATCATTGCAGGGTGTAGAAGCTAGAAATTCACTAGTTGAAAAAGATATCAACCAGAAGAGGTAAAAAGATATGATAAGTTCAGGTTCATTTGCAGTTATTGTTATTGTTATGTATGTACATAATAGGGCTAGGTTAATTGAACCTATTCCACGCGAGAAATTCACGTGTAAATTTAATTCATTATATATGGTTTAGGCATAACCATTACTTTGTCAAAAAACAAAACAAAACAAAACAAAGGCATAACCATTACCAAACACTGCTAGCTCATTACTCTGTGCTTGGTTGGGAGGGGAGGGAAATGGATGATAGAAATTTAATTAGATATTTTGTTTGGTTGAGAGGAGAAGAGGGGAGAGATAAATTTACTTTATATATCCTTAAAATCTTTTATATTACTATAAGGTTTGTAGGGATAGTTAAGTCGATGTATTTAAAATATTTATTTTTATTTTTTCTCCCTTTCAAGTCTGAAATCCTGTCAATATTAGAGGGGAATCAAAATTAAGTCAACTATCTTATAGAGACACGAGATTGGACATAAGTGGTTAATGTGTTCTATCTAAGGGGACGAGCTTGGGTGGTATTAGAGTTCGATCCTTGGTGATGAAACAATCTGTTATCAAGCTTTATTTACTTTTCGGCCGAATACAGATTAGTTCAGGGGTCATTTTTTCCATGAGATATTGTGGATGTAAACCAAATCTTAGAGAGCTTGTGAAAATAAGTTGAAGTCTGATCACGAATTTGTTCATCACCAAAAAGGTCATTAGGCCAAACTACAAACCAACTCCATGGTTACATAAATGCCAGCATAATCCTGCCATAGGAGGGGAATACAACCGGGGGAGAGGAGAATAAATTTTGGGCACATTTGAAATAAACTCCTTGTTTTTTTTTCAAATGCACCAAAAAACACAAACTAATACCAAGTAAGCCTATCAACAAGTTTTTGTCGGATTAATTTTTACCCCTAAAAACAATCCATATATTTTTCATGATGCTGTCATACATGTTGGGCGGAAAAGCATTCTCCCGATGAAATAGTGTTATTTTATCAGTAAAGAAAAAAGTGATTTTATCATTGCATAATATAAGAAATAAGAAATGGGATGATATCAAATGACACCAAGTATTAAAATAATCTTTGACATCAAATCATACCCATCAATTTCATTTTAATCGAAGGGCTAACAATAATTCACTTAATATCTCACGTGACCCCTTACTCCTCCTTTTTGCCGCCTCACTCATCCATCTCTATTTTTTGCCGTCTCTCCAGATCTGGTTATGTCGTTCTCTATCTCGCTAACGTAGGAGGACGAATACCTTGTAAGCATCTCATATTTTATATATATTTTTAGAGTAGATAACTTTAAATCGGTTATAAGGGCAACAATAATTCAATTGAAGGTATAGAAACATCGAAAGTAATGCCATTATTTTGACACCCACTTCTGTGTTGAAACCAATTGGGAATTGGGATAGCAAATGGCTGGATTGCCAATAATGGTGCCACGTATTGAATCTAGCAAATGGCTACTTGCATGGTGATTGCTAATGGGTTAATCCCAAAGGTAGTCTTGTTCAATTTTCAAATAATTATCACACTCAAATCTAAAAAAATAAAACAAATTGAACCCGATAATGATCAAGTCGGTAACACGTGAGTGGAGAAAGATGGAGATTTCCTGCAATTGGATTTAGAGCTCCTAGAACCTAATCGACCTGCAACGGAATGGCGGCGACATGAGAAAAAATCCATTGTTGTCGGAGCGCGAGAGAAAAATATGAAAGAGCAGTTGGGCAAAAGCAAAACCGAAGCAAGGGGAGGAGGAGCACGAGGTTGGTCATGTGGGAGTTTTAATGAATTATTATTGAGTAAACAGTCACTTTGATATCTGAGAGAGTGTCAGACAATGTTATTTTAGTTTCTGACATATAGGAATTATTAAAAAGTCCTCAATTGTCAGCTGTTAGTCACTTTAGTCCCTGAAAGTGATTACTTATTGTCATTTTAGTCCCTAAAAGTGATAATTTAATTGTCATTTTGGTCCCTAAAAGTTATTACATTCCTAATGGCAGAGACCAAAGTGACTAACGAAAAACACGAGTTAAGGATCTTTTAATAATTTCCTATCTATCAGGAACCAAAGTGACACCACCTGACACTCTCAGGGACTAAAGTGACCGTTTACTCAATTATTATTAGTCTTTATATTAAAATGAAATTAACGTGTATGATTTGGTGTTAATGATTATTTTAACATTTGGTGTCATTTGATCTCGTTCCATAAAAAATTATAATTTTAATTTGAGTTTAATAACTATATGGATAATATAAATAAAACTTTGCACAGAAGACCAATTATACTTCACTATCTACGACAGATAGGGGTGGCAAAGCGGGCCGCCCCGCCCCGACTTGCCAAAAAACGGGGCGGGTTGGCCCGCTAAGGAAAGTGGGCTAGGGTACCCTAGCCCGCCCCGCGAGCGGGTTGGTCTGTCTAACCCACGCAAAAACCAAAAAAAAAAAAAGTGTAGAAGTGGCTGATTGACCCGCTTAACCCGACCAAAAATCCAAAAAATACACAAAAAAATGGGTTGGCGGGCAACCCGCTGGGGTAACCCATTTTGAACCCACATTTGAGCGAGGGCAAAACGGGTTATGGGTTGAAACCCCCAACCCGGCCTGGCACTTTCTCACAGGTTGGCGGGCTGGCCCACTGGGCCCAGCCCAAATTGCCACCCCTAACGACAGATAAGGCCAGAGTTTTTCTTTTTTCTTTTTCGGTCAACAGAGTTTTCTTTCTTTCTTTTTTTGGTCAAAAGGCAAGGGGCTATAATTTACAGAGGGAGTTGGTATATACACCAACAAAATTATCCATGCACCCCACATTTACTCTTTTTTGGACTGGAGTTTACTATATTGCCCTCTACTCATCCCCTTCCCTCTTTCCCATACACCCCCTTCCACTTCCACTTTAAGCAACAGCAGAGAGAGAGAGAGAGAGAAGAAGCTGGATCAGGAAAGAAGGGAGAGAGGAGAAGAAAGCAACCTTGGAAGAAGAAGAAGAAGAAGAAGAAGAAGAAGGAGGAGGAGGAGGAGGAGGAGGAGGAGGAGGAGAAGGACCACGACGGAAACCAGGTTAGTTAAATTTTTTTTCAAAAACGTAGTTCTTCCCGGAAACTCCAGTTTCCGGTACATATAAAAACTGGATTTTTATATATACCGGAAACTTGGAGTTTCCGGTACATATAAAAACTGGATTTTTATATGTTCCGGAAACTCAAAATCCAGTTTTTATATGTACCGGAAACTGGAGTTTCCGGAACATATAACCAGTTTTTATATGTTCCGGAAACTCCAGTTTCCGGTATATATAAAAACTGGGTTTTTATATATACCGGAAACTCCAGTTTCCGGAATATATAAAAAACGAAGTTTTTATATATACCGGAAACTCCAGTTTCCGGTACATATAAAAACTGGATTTTTATATGTTCCGGAAACTCCAGTTTCCGGTATATATAAAAACTGGGTTTTTATATATACCAGAAACTCCAGTTTCCGGTATATATAAAAACTTCGTTTTTTATATATTCCGGAAACTCCAGTTTCTGGAGTTTCCGGTATGTAAAAATTCAGTTTTTTTTTTTTATCAGCATAACATAAAACATAAACAATTTTCATATGTTTGATTATTTAAATTATGGTACAAACAATTGTGTTTTTCAGTACATGCAAATGGATGAGGGTATGTGTGACGGAGATGAAGTATCAAGCGATGGGGAAGTACCCACGGAAGGTGTTGATGTATTCCCTCTACCGATAAAAAAATTTGATTGTACTGATGAGTTCACGACTACAGAGGTATATATTTCTTGTTAAATTTTTAGGCAGTGTGGAGTGTTTTATCAATAGTTTTTCATGTCTCATTTTCAGGTGTTCCCCACAAAAGATGATCTATTGATATGGGCAAGACAAGTTGCCTTGCGGTGTGGCTTTGTTCTTGTCATAACTAGATCAGACGAAGGAGATAACGGAGTAGGAAGAAAGTCCGTTGTTGTGTTGGCTTGTAGTAGGAGTGGAAAATACAGACCATACAAGAACAAGTTACCCAAAAAGGTGACAGCCACCAAAAAATGTGAATGTCCGTTTAGAATAAGAGCAAGACCTTCCGGTAATAGACAAGGGTGGAGACTTAATGTGGTAAGGGGAAATCACAACCACGAGCGTGCAGATACATTGGTGGGTCACTCGTTTGCGGGTCGCCTAACAGCTGAAGAGAGGTTTTTAGTTGACAGTTTGACAAAAAACATGGTGAAGCCGAGGAATATACTACTAGCAGTAAAAGATAAGAACATTGAAAACTTGAGTACTATCACTCATATTTATAATGAGCGGAAAAGGTGGAAAAGGTCCCAAAAAGGTTCAAGAACAGAAATTCAGCAACTACTAAGCTTATTGGAACGTGATCGGTATGTGTATTGGTTTAGGAGACATGGAGAAACAGATGCTATGAGAGATATTTTTTGGGCACATCCTGATTCCATTAAGCTTTTGAATTCCTTCCACATTGTGCTGATAATGGATAGCACGTATAAAACGAACAAGTATCGCCTTCCACTACTTGAGGTTGTTGGTGTCACTTCAACGAATCTCACGTTCTCTGTGGCATTTGCTTATTTGGACAGTGAGCGAGAAAATAACTTTACATGGGTACTACACAAGTTAAGAGGCCTTTTGGTGAGAACTGACTTGGTACCCCAGGTGATTGTCACTGATAGAGATGTAGCATTAATGAATGCAGTGCATGAGGTGTTTCCATCTTCAACTCAATTACTATGTAGGTGGCATGTGAAAAAAAATGTAGAGGCGAGAGTAAAGATGTATGTTCATCCTTCGGATGTATGGCCATCAGTTAGGGAAGCATGGGACTTCGTTTGTCAGTCTCCTACCGAGGATGCCTATGTTGAGCGTGTGGGCACTTTTGAAGGGATTTGTTCAGTTTGGCCAATTTTTTTTGACTATGTCACAAATACATGGTTGAATCCTCACAAAGAGAAGTTTGTCTCCGCATGGACTGATAAGGTGATGCACATGGGGAACACGTCAAGTAATAGGTATGCACATACTTATATGACAATACAAATATTGAATGCACTTTTATACATAGTTTGACTTTAATGTTTTCATGTTGATATTAGGGTGGAGGGTGCTCATGCAAGGTTGAAGAGGTTGCTCCAGGATAGCATGGGAGACTTGTGTTGTTGTTGGAATGCCATCAACAACATGATCATATTGCAGCACACAGAAATAAGAGCGTCATTCCAACAGAGCATCAACACAGTTGAACATCGGCACACCCCAAGACTATTCCAAAATTTGCGGAATTTTGTATCACGGAGTGCACTTGGTGAAATATCTGACCAATATGAACAAGTGAACTGCGTAGGTGTTGATAGTTCCCTTTGTGGTTGCCGTATTAGAACGACCCATGGGATACCATGTTCATGTCAGATTGCCAAGTACGTGACATTGGGTATGTGCCCCATTCCATTAGGTGATGTGCATATCCATTGGAGGAAGTTAAGCTTTGATGATATTTGTAACGAGGATCGGGGACCCGCTTTGATGACACTGTCATATGAAATGGATAAACTGTTAAACAAATTTGAATCTCTTGATATTTATGGTAAACAAGTTATGAAGGGCAAGGTACTTGAGTTGGTCTTTCCAGAAACAACAAGTATGTGTCCACCACCAGAAAAGGTTATTTTCTGAGTTATTTTATGATTTATTTAACTTTAATTTGCTAAGTTGTTAAAATTATATGAATATGTTTGCAGGTTAAGACAAAGGGGGCACCAAAGGGTAAGCGGTCTGAGTCAGCCAAGTCCACCAAGCGTGATCCGTCACTCTGGGAACATGTTGATGATTTATATTCTGCCCATGATAGCACATCACAACGACCCCAATCAAGCACACCAGTCCAGAAGCCAACACATAAGAGGTCCATGCCATATCTGGATCAATTGCCGGTGGGACTTCATCCATACATTGAAGACATCACTGATGTTGTAGGTGATGGTAATTGTGGATACCGTGCCATTGCTTCATTACTTGGTATGGGGGAAGAATCTTGGCCACTCGTACGTAATCACTTAATGAAAGAATTGGTAGAGCATCGGAGTTGCTATAACAATATGTTTGGTCATGAGTCAGTGGCTGAGTTAATCAATTCTCTGTATGTTGAGCGCGTGGCTAATGTTGACAATTGGATGATTCTTCCCGAAATGGGTTATGTCATTGCCTGTAGGTATAATGCGGTCTTGGTATCTTTCTCATTACAGCAAAGCATGACATTTTTGCCGCTAAGAGGTCAACCTTCGAGTAGTCCATCGGGTATCCGTGTCATCACCATCGCATTTGTCAATGAAAACCATTTTGTGCAGGTATTATACGAATGTTAAAGTCACTTTTGGCCGTTATTATATGAGTTGTTGAAAATATTGATTGGTGAATAGGTCGTGGTATTTATACAGGTACATATGAAGCCTGAGTCTCCAATGCCCCCAACGGCGTTGTTATGGTCTCACAACGCCCGTCTAGAAGCTCGTTCGTGGGAAATGCCATTTATTTACCGCATGCAACATTACAATTCACTATTTCCAGTTGGCCCACCGAGTTATGTTAACCTTGGTGATAACTAAATATTTATAATTATTTATGTACATAAATTAAACCGCTAGTTGTAAATTCAAAATCTTATGTTTGTAATTCCGTTTAACCGCTAGTTGGAAAATATGACTTAAAATAGCGATAACAACCTAAACGATTTTCATAACATGCAAGAAAGTTAAACAAGATCCATAGCATAAAAACATCCATAACATTACTAATATGTACATGTCATAAACAGTTAAAAACAATCATCTATATAATATCATTGGCCGGATCTAGGCCTCGTCCTCCTCCTCCTCTCATACGTACGCTCGAAGCGGGCAGCAGCTGCAATTTCGCGTATCTGCAGAAGCACCTCCTGAGTGTAGCGATGTTCCCCCAGTGCTCCATCACATATCTCTACAATTCTGCCAAATGTTGCCTACAATTAACAAGAACAAAACATTAACATAATTAAATAATAACGTTTCTACCCACACAATTTATTTTATAAACATACCGTAGCTGAATGAGACATGCTACTTGAGCTAGAAGAAGGCATCTGGACCAGCTCCTCAGGCATCTGGACCAGCTCCTCGGGCATCTGGACCGGCTCCCCTATGGGTGGTATGAGTAGTGGATGAGAAATATGTCTATACCACGTCATATAATCTGGAGTGGTCTGATATGGATGTCTCACTGCCAGACCCCTCGTGGCCACATCCAGCACGTGATCCACATAGCGCGTCCACCTCTGTACCATCTGCTCTGTAGTCGTCGCCTCCCCAGTAATCACCACCGGGCTGCGAGGAATCCCCTGGATGTGGCCAAACTGACGTAGAACCCTCTCAGGCAGATGAAGGTACATCAAATCGCCCCACTTAAGGTACCCAGAAAATAAGTATATGTCGTGCAATGGTCGCACGAGCCTGTGACTGTCATATGGCTCCCATGTGACGTCATCATCAGTCAGTGCATCTAGGTCCCTGCGGTAAGGGAGTACCAATCCATGACCTCTGACTGGCGTCCAGCGCTGGGCACGAGGATTCTCCTCGTTGTAACCAGTGATAGTCATGCGTGACCCGACACTATGGATGTGCTCGTAAATCCATGTCTGTACATAAATAAGTGTGGACATATAGTTTATAATAAAGTAACGTAAAAAAATGTAAGATATAACAAGTAAAAGGTAGAGATAGTTACCTGCATTAGCGTAAGATAACCAGCAAGCTGCTTCGTCTTAGCAACACTAGCAGCCCCAAGCTGGTCATACATAAATGTCAGGGCGGCTACACCCCATGCATATGTAGAGCAGGTGCCAAGGTTGCGGAATAGATCCAAAAAGACTATGTCCACATACGTAGAACTCTTGCCAGCAAAAATAGTGCATCCTACCAAGTGAAGTAGGTATGCCCTCGCAGCCGCCTCCCAGGCTTCCTCCGCTATCCGGGAACTGTACACGTCTCGCAGCCAGCTGAAGCGAACGTGTAAACCTCGGGTCTCCTGCATCTCAAGATATGCCTGTGATGGGGTCACGCCGAGCAACTCAACAAGAAGCATGCAACAACCCTCTCTGTCTAGACCGGGTTGCGACCACAATGCGCCCGAAATCGGCAAGTGCAGAAGCGACGACACATCGTCAAGTGTGATGGTCATCTCCCCGAATGGCATGTGGAATGAGCTAGTCTCCCTGTGCCATCGCTCCGCAAACGCAGACAAAAGCCCCTTGTCTGCCATCTTGAGGGTACATTTGCTAAGTGTGGACAACCCGCTTGCCTCTACTAGTGCCCTCACCTCAGCCTGCTCAACCTTTAACTCTGATATGGTCCGAAAATGGTTAATCACTTTCAGCTCTCCACGATCCTGTGATAAGAAAATGACAATTTTTAGATTTATGTTATTGCAAAATAATTAAACAATGTAACCCAGTCTTAGTGACTTACCACTCCTCTCCATATATTGCACGCAACGTGACTACCATAAGACCTCAAAAGTGAGGTATCGACGGGCCCACCAGGAAATGGCTGAAGCGGGGCTCCAACAGGTACGGATGCATCCTGAGGTACCTCCTCATGTGTGTGGTCATATGCGTCCTCATGTGCATCATCGTGTGCTTCTGGACGAGCACGTTCTCTACGTACTGAAGCTGTTGGTCGTCTGCGACCATCTCGTGGAGCAACAGATCCACCTCTAGTCCTAGCCATATATATATATATCTACATATTTAAACAATTACAATTTATTTTAGACATTTGAAAATAATTTTTATTTTTCAACAACAAATTAAATTAAAGAAACATAGGCAAAATTAGTAAACTGGTCCCTTATCTTTATTTCTTGTCAAATTGGACCCTTATTAAATTTTATCAACAATAATGTCTTTTATGTTTATTTACATTTTCAATTTAGTCCTTCTTATGACGAGTCAGTTATTGATTGGTCTCAAGTGATGGTATACAGTAAACTGATACCAATAAAAAACGGACACATCATCAACAAATGAAGAAAATGACCAAATTGAAAAAATAAATAAACATAAAGGACCTTGTTGTTGAAAAAATTTAACAAGGGACTAAATTGAAAAAAAAATAAACATAAAGTAAAAAAATTACCAAGAACATATAAAAATTGTTTTTATATAAATATTAGGGAATATATAAAAATTACAAGAATATATAAAAGTAAAAAAAATGTGGTTTTTATATATATCTACATCTACATATATATAAACAATTACAATTTTTATTTTATTTTATTTTATTTTAGACATTTGAAAATAATTTTAATTTTTCAACAGTTCAAGAACATATAAAAATTGTTTTTATATAAATATATAAATATTAGTGAATATATAAAAATTATGGGATATAACAAAAGTAAAAAAAAAAATGAAAAACTGGTTTTTATACATACCGGAAACTCCAGTTTCCGGTATGTATAAAAACCTTCCGGTATGTATAAAAACCAGTTTTTTATACATACCGGAAACTCCAGTTTCCGGTATGTATAAAAAACTGGTTTTTATATAAACCGGAAACCCGAGTTTCCGAGAACGAAAACGATGCAACAACGGTCTTACCGCGACGGAGAAGACAACCGAGGCGGCGGCGGCGGCGCGGCGCAGGGGGACTGGTACGAGCTCTTCCTCCTTCTTCCTCCTGCTTCCTCCTTCCTCCTGCTTCCTTCTTCTTTCCTCCTGCTTCCTTCTTCCTCTGCGATCGTTGCTTCAAAATTTGTCTCTTCCTGTTTTCTCTTCCGGAAACTTATGGGGGGGTGTATGTATGTTTTCTGTTTTGTTTTTTAAAACGTAAAAGAGGGAAGGGGAAGGGTTGAGGGTAGGATAGTAAATGTATGTGCAAAAAAGGGTTAATGTGGGGTGTATGGATAATTTTTAGGGTGTATATACCAATTCCCTTTACAGAACGAACCATAGCCAGGCCCAGCCCAATTGATACTGAACAGTGCCTCCGCCATCAACATTTCAAAGCCAGCAACAAGTTCTGATCTCCACTTTTCTTTCTTCATTCATTCCTCGTCTTTTTTGTTCCACCGGAAACAATTCTCTCTTCTCAGCAGCATAGCACCACAAATCCCATGAGCGTTCACTACAAATTCAGCAGAGCAAGATGGGGGCAGAGGCACAACTTTCCCGAAGCTTAATCGACAGAATCTACGCTCCACTGGCTAATGAATTTCACTTTGCAACGCCCATCCCCTCCCTTCGAACAAATGAACTTGAACTCGTATTCCTCTCTCTCTCTCTCTATTAATTCCGCTTATTTGCATTGTCCTTTAACGAACGCGGTAATTTGCTATTGCGTTTCTAAATGCACTTGTTAATTTGATGAAAAAAAGGTGAGAGGTGTTTTGCGAATGCTGCAAGGGTTTTCTGGTTCCCTATTCGCTTGGGATCACAGTGGAAACTGTTTCCGTGCCAAGAGCGGGGTCTACGTGACTCATCTGTCCCTGAAAAGTCTCCATTCACTCCTCAATCAATTTATCCACGCAGCAACGTGCCTCCAACTGGTACAGATTACACTCAGTAGGGTTGAAACCGCAGTGCCAAAACCTCCTCCCACTATGAAGGCGTTCGCGACCTCTGCTTCGGCGTGGCTCAAGGTTTCTTCATGATGCCCTGTCAAATTTCTCTCTCTCTCTCTCTCTCTCTCTCTCTCTCTTAAATCGAGTTAAATTATTGTGTCGCAGCGGTTACGGAATATTGCCTTGAAGGAAGAAGTGTCCACGAGCAATGCAGATGGCATATCCACTCCATCCTTGTTAGGATTGGCAAATTCTTTGTCAAGGTTTCTTTTTTCTTTTTTTAATTTTAAAATCTAGCAGAATTAAGATTCTATTATATATGTAATGTGTGCTACTGGCTTTCCATCCATTGTCTCACTGCAATTTGATTTTTGGAAGGCCAGGTTACATTTGGATTAATTTCCCAAATTGTTCTTTATTTTGGTGATTGTGAGTTTGTGACAGTATCTGATAGTCATTTGTTGACTTTAGTCTTTGCTCAGGTGCTGAGTTCCTATTGCGGATAGTCCATGAGGCCATCCCCGCAGTATATTTTGAGTTTGGGGCATCCGTACCTGCAGCAGATCTGGCTGTTCACGTGCTTGACTATCTTCACAAGAAGCTTGATGAGACGTGTCTTGTACAAGGTGGTGAGGTCGTGACTCTTTTTCCTGCTGCACTTTATGAATTTTTAAACATTTTTCTTCGTTAATTATGTCAAATTTTAGAAACTATGCCAATCACAGGAGGAAGCTTATCAGATGGTGCTTTATATGTATGTTGGAAGCTTATTGCCGTATATTGAGGGTCTTGATTCCTGGCTTTTTGAAGGGATACTTGATGATCCTTCTGATGAGGTAATGGTTATTGAATCTCTCATCTGCTGGAGGGCGAAGGAGTTCTATCTCTATGTTGTGCTAAAGAGTGTCATAGAAATAGCTCGTGTTATGTTGTCTAACTAAGATATACTCTCTTCAAGTTTTCATCTGATGCAAAAATTGCTAAAAGGTGTCTTTCAGCCTTCAGGTTGCATTCTTCTAGTGGTTATGATGGATTTGTGTTGTGTGACTCTCACTTGAGGGAATCATTTGCATGCATAATTTTCAATACATGTGGCCTAAAAGAACTTTGAAATTTAAGTCAGTTATACCGATGCCACAAATTCTTTTGTATGTGGTTTTTGTGATCCATACTGGTTAAGAACATATGGGGTTTCATTTAGTCTTTACACAAAACAAGCATTTCAGCCAAAAGTTTTCTGTAGCATTTTCATTATAAGATTTTCTAAACAAAATATGCTAATCTTAATACACAATAAAATATTGTATTTATCGTGTCATCTCTCTTTTCAGATGTTCTTTTTTGCTAATAAAGAAATATCAGTTGACGAGGCTGAGTTCTGGGAGAAGAGTTATTTATTAAGAATACTACAACATAGTAAGTTAGATGCTGATTTCGCTTCCACAAATTATATTAGTAATTCTGTGCCAGCATCACATGACAAGAAGGAAATGGGCAGGAGGGATTCCATCTCTTTGTCTAATACAATTAAAGGAAAAGAGCAGAGCATTAGAGACTGCCCAGCTTGTCCTTTTTTTATTAAGGATTTAGCTAAGTCAATAATTTCTGCTGGAAAATCTTTGCAGCTGATGCGCCATGTCCCTAATTCCTTAGCAGTATGTAGCAAAGGAAGTAACTGTAAGGTTGGAAGTACCAAATATTTGAACAATAGTCTGTCTCTTTCTCAGAGAATGGCTGGGCTAACGCTGTCAGAAATTTTTTCTGTATCGCTTGCTGGACTTATTGGTCATGGTGACCATGTTTGTAAATACTTTTGGCAAGATGACTGGTATGAATCTGTATCTGTTTCTTCCTTTGTATCTAATGTAAATGTAAATGAGGAAAAAACCGAGAATGACAACAATGAAAATTTAATTGCTCCACCATACTCGGAGAAGATTTGGTATAAGTTCTTGACTGATACATTATTTCAAAAAAGATCAGCTGATTTGAAGCCAAAATATGAAAACATGAATAATGACACAGGAGACCTGAGAGGGGCTAGAGTTGTTGAAGAAGAATTGCTTCTCTCGAGATCATGCTTAGAAAATCCAGTCATTACCGTTTGTCGAACAAACCTTGGAAAGAATGGGGATACCTTGAAAACATTGAATTTATCTCGGAAATTTTGCTTGCCTCCTCTAAACGATGAGGGTTTAAGAAAGGCCATATTTGGTGGAGAAAGTACTTCACTTTCTGATAGCGAAGGAACGGACTATACTTTTGGTTTTCAGTTTGGTGAATCCGAATACATTCACTCACAGGATGACAGAAAGCTGTTAGAAATGTTGTTTCCTTTTCCCACCATTTTGCCTTCGTTTCAGGTATTTCTACTGAATAGCCTGAGCAGCTTTCGATGAAGGTTGCAGTACTTTGTTGTGTTAAACAAATACTTAATTTGAAACAGGATGATCTTCCTGTGTCAGAGCTCTTGCCTTTCCAGAGAAACAGCACTCTTCCTTCAAGAGTTCTTCACTGGATGCAAAATGTTGACCTAAGAACTACTCCACTTCCTCTGGTTGTTATGCAGTACTGTCTAACTGTCTACATTCAGAAACAGGTGAATATAAATAAATCATCTGACAAGTCCAGGATTAACACTATGATAATATATAATTGCTTGATTATGAATAGAACAGGTGGATTATATTGGAGTAAATATGTTGTTAAAGCTGATGAATGAATGGAGGTTGATGGATGAGCTTGCAGTGTTACGTGATATATACTTGCTAGGTTCAGGTATTTGCTTATTATATTTTATGCTGTTTTCTATTAAGTATATTGTGCCTCAATATTTTCTTTTATCACTTTATGTTGGGTAGGAATGATATCGATATCTTTGCCTTCTGTATTGATATTTTGTCCTGTGCAGGTGATCTGCTACAACACTTTTTGATTGTAATTTTCAATAAGTTGGATAAGGGTGAAACATGGGATGACGATTTTGAATTAAACACAATATTACAGGTAGAGTTTCTTGATTTTGTTAAACTGTTTGCTTTGGTATACTTTACGGTTATACTCTTTTTAGAATTTGGACTAGGCCTAACTTAACCCCAAAAGCTAGCTCAAGAGGTGAGGATTGCCCAAGCCTTATATATAAGGACTAGTCCATATCTTTAATCAATGTGGGATCGCAACAACTCTATTCTGAGTTCATCTAAAATCTGCTGTAATTTATTCTTCAAGTTGGACTAGGAAGTTTCTTCGAAGTTCTAGTTTCTCGGTGACATGAATTTGAGTGGTCATTTTTGGCCATATTGCTCTGTTGAGCATGTTTATGGTGCCTATCCTATAATGTTTTCTTTTCTGGTCTTAAATCTTTCTCTGTTATAACTTTGCATACATGTTGGTATCTACTGGTTTGAAATTTATTGCGGTGGTATAATTTCTAGATTCAAATTCTACCTAGCATTCAAGCATTGGACCACAGTAAAACATTTCCATCTGTAGCGGTTCGTTCTCCTGGAATTTCCCATGGTAGCGTTTGGCAGACAAGTTAGGATAGGACAGAATAATACATATGGTATGAGTTATGTTTTATGTTTGGTCTGGTGCATATTTGAAGTAGAACAGACGGGACATAAAGCAAAAAAGTTATATATTTTAATTCTACTGAAAAGGAGAACCAAAGAGAACGAAACAGAACAGGCTGTTCTGTTCCGTTATGTGCATATGCTAAATGCTTCCTATATAAAGCCCATTTTGTTATTTGAAAAATGATGAGACATGAGGTTGTTTCTCACAAATCACGAGATTAAATGTTTTGAAAATAGATTATGGAGATGTTGATTGTGGGTGCCTCTATACTTGTTTGGCAAAGTGATAGTGGAAAAATGGGTGTCATCATTTGATATGACTATTGCTGTATATACTGAAAAGGAAATTAGCAATACTATAATGATGGACTCTGTTGTGTGCATGCATTTATTTAATAAATTTAGGAATCCTTCTATGCCTTTGTTTTTTTACGCTGTTTTACATTCATAATCAATCTATGCATATTAATTACAGGAATCAATCAGAAATTCTGCTGATTGTATGCTGTTAAGTGCTCCAGATTCATTGGTAGTGTCGATAACCAAAAATCTTGTTGATAGTAATGAGGAAGCTAGCACAGCTGGTACTGTTTTGAGTACTCCTCATAAAAGTCCTGTCAATAGCTTTGGAATTAATGGCCTCGATATGCTCAAATTCACATATAAGGTTATTCTTTAGTCAATTTATTTTTCCTTTCTAACTCATCCTTTTTTATTAAGAATATTGGTTCCATAGATAAATTTTTGAGTAAGGATTGTTGGAAATTTGGAATTGGCAGGTACCTTGGCCTCTTGAACTCATTGCAAACACAGAGGCAATTAAGAAGTACAACCAGGTATTTGGCCTGTCTTAGGATTCTTTCTGTTTGCCTTAGCCTTTTAGTTCTATTCATCTGTCAGATTATGATGTTTCTTTCCTCTATTGGTTGGTTCTTTTTGTTTATGTTAATCTGCTCCTTTTATATACACACACACACATATATATTAGGTGATGCGGTTCTTGCTGAAGGTCAAGCGTGCAAAATTTGTATTAGATAAAGTGCGAAGATGGATGTGGAAGGTGACTCCATATATTACTCCCCATTGCTCTTCAGTGGAGCACGTGCTCCCTCAGCTAAATTTTTCTTGGAATAATCTTGACAATCTAGTTTTATATTTTACTTAATTCTTGATACTTACTGTAACATTTGAAGCTGCAATCATCCTTTGCAGGGTAGGGGATCTACATCAAACAACAGAAAACATCATTGGTTAGTGGAGCAGAAACTCCTTCATTTTGTGGATGCTTTTCACCAATATGTGATGGACCGGGTATGCACATTGATTTAATATAATTACAAAAACAATTGCTCCAGCGTAAACACACATAATAGTAGGGGCTGCTATTATGAACCCTTTTTGCTAGATTTTGGGCAAAAAGCGGAGAATATAAATATAACATGGAGCCCACCAATAGACTGGCTAGTTGTAATTGCTGTTAATGCCTTCTAATCCCTTTCTGGTAATCACTATCACACAATGGAATCTTCACATTAGTCATACACTCAGGCTTATATAGCTATTCATTTTGTTAAGGGAACCTGAGCGTTTTACCTGTCACTACAATTTCTATGCAGGTATATCACAGTGCATGGCGTGAACTATGTGAAGGTATGACTGTGGCCAAATCTCTGGATGAGGTTATTGAAGCCCATGAGGCTTACATGTTATCAATTCAGCGGCAGTGCTTTGTGGTTCCAGATAAGCTGGTGATTTCTCGTGTCTCATAATTTGGGTGTTTGTGTTCTCCTCGTATCATGTTTTGACTGGTGTATTTATAAATTATAATGGAGCAAAGCTTGAGTAGTTTCAATTTTCTTTATTGCATTCAGGGGGCTCTGATTGCCAGTCGCATTAACAGCATCCTTGGCTTAGCTTTAGACTTTTATACCATACAACAGACATTAAGCAGCGGTGGAGCTGTTTCTGCAATCAAGGCTAGATGTGAGATGGAAGTGGACCGGATAGAAAAACAGTTTGATGATTGCATTGCTTTCTTACTTAGGGTATTCTTCAGAACTTATTCTGCCTATGCTGCTACTTTGTGATTGCTGGTTCTACTTTTTGGTCTGGATGAAAATAATGGTTTTTTATGCTTTGACTAAAATAATGGTTTTTCTTATCCTGGCTTTTCAGGTCTTATCTTTCAAGTTAAATGTGGGGCATTTCCCTCATTTGGCTGATTTGGTCACCAGAATTAACTACAACTATTTCTACATGTCTGCTGATGGAAATTTGAGGACCGCCTCTGGCACCGGAAGTGTTACTTCAAAATTGGGGAAGGCTTCTAGCTAGAATTATTTGATCTAAGGTGACTTGTCTTGACATTTATCTGAATATACGAATAGTTGTGTGCCTGCTTTGATGTTGTGCAGTATTCTGAGAGATTATCTCGTTTGCTTGGTCTTTGAGTTCAGTGAAGGGGGGAAATTTTGAAGGCTGTTACCTGTGTTGCCTGTAACTGCAGGGCGGCTTCTGTTGTAAGGTTGCATGTGTGCATAGCAAGATGTAAGTTGTATCCAGTATTGTTTATTTTTTATGTCAACTACGTAGGATAACTCCTACTATTCCTTGTCTGATTGTGAAAGCCTGTGCTAGTGTTTTTTTTTCTTCTTCTTTGTTTCTTTCCCACGTTATTTTCTGCACAGTATTATCTGTGCGTAATTGGGCTTCCTAAATTAAAGATATAATGAATTTTTGACATGTCATATTAGGCTAAAACTTTATCAATTATGTGACGCGAGTATTGTATTATAAAAGCTTATTCATTAAGTTCTTTCATGTTAAAATAATGAATAACTTAATTATGTCTTAGGCCTTAGAGCGTGGGATTACACTGGATTGAGTTTTGATATATACACTTGAATGAAAACCTTCCTATTACAGCTCCGTACAAATAGTCACCTCTTTCAATTAAAAATAAATTTAATTCTAAAGCTTTTAATGTAAATAAGTTTCTAATAAAATTGAATTAAATAATTTTTTTGGGTAAAAAATTTAATAAATTATTTTATTTCTTTTTGGTCATGAAAAACACTAACTACCTGAATAGCCCGTAGTTTGTTTAGGACTGAGTCGATAATTTGTCAGGGAGATGGTAAATATGTTATATGTCCCACACTTTTTGCCATACATTCTACATTAATGTGAAAATTTCAAAAACATCTACGTTTAATATTGCGTTTTTCTTTTTGAAATTTTGATTCTGTATTTTTTTTTCCAGAAACTGGAGTTTTTAAAATGTAAATTTGCATTCTGGAAACTTACAAATTTGCATTCTGGATTTATATTCCGGAAACTCCAGTTAAATTTGTATTTCGGAAACTCCAGTCTTCATACATTTTGTATTCTGGAAATTTCAGTTTTCGGAATATAAATTTGTATCAATTTTGTGTTTCTGAGTTTCTAAAAAAGACGTGAAATTGAAAGAAAAAAAACAACCAAAGAAGATATAATAATAATTTATCCTTTTAATATGGAATGTATGACTAAATTTTGTGGTGTATTTACCAAATCCCATTTGTCATCTCAAACTGAGTCCATCATTGGCCAACTCATTATGTGTGAGTCGTGCACTACAAGTACATAATATTAAAATTTTATCAAATCATACAGCTACCAATCATCATTCTCTTTTTTTCTATTAATTCTATTTCTCCTTGGCACTCTTAGCTATAAAGTAGTTGAGAAAAATATCGGAATTTGTAATATAATTAATCAAAAACAGAAGATTAAATTGTATCAAAAAAAACAGAAGATTAAATTAGGATATTTTGATTTAAATATTTAAATATAATAGTATTTTATATTAATTAATAAATTTTTAATTTATATGCATTTTATATTTACGGACCTTTATTACCTCCATTCATAAATTATTGATATCAAATTTTTTTTTTACAAATTTTTTTTTTTGTAAAAAAAAATATTGATATCAATAATTTTGCTCGAGTCAGAGAGTCCTGTTCTTTTAAATTTGATGATTTTAGCTTTTCTCCGGTAAAAGGATGTTTTGGTTTCTAGTGTATGGAACCAGGCACCAGCTATGAGTGTTTAGTGCTATTCGCGCAGATGTTCAAAATATCTTCGTAAAAGCCCTGTGCGAGAAGACGCAACACAAACTGTTGAAGGATGACAACTGTCAAAAGCTCTTGATTTTTGGTGGACACCATGAAAATGAACACCTCTGATATAAAAACTCTTTAAGAAATACAATTTTGGCATTGAATGAGCGACAGCAATTCAGTAATAGAAATGTTGATCACGACTATGTACACAAGAGATTGAAGACCGCCATGTTGTGATATTCCCATTTCGTATGACAACGGTGGAATGGGTTTTGGCCATTATAACCTTCAAAACACTCATTTCTGAATTCTTTATACCACCAATGATTGTTGCACACAAGTGTACTTAATTAGAAATTTAAATTACTCCAAAAGATTTAAATTTAAATGATTTAAAAATTATTTTCTCACCAAGTAAACTAAACAAGCATGAAAAGTAATAAAGAAGAAAAGTACTATTTGTCTCCCACCCCATAGATGGAAAAATAGTGTAAGCATCAGCCATGGTGAAAATAAGTTAGACTGGAAGCTAGTGAGTGACCTTTGTCCCAAACATCGGCCAAAAAAAGGTGGATGGTCCTAATTCGTGAGGTCTTTACCCTACCCATAGAGATTGTTCCTAAGTTAAGTTAACGCACTTGTTGGAATTTAAAAAAAAGTGTTTCTACCGTATTGTTAAGGTTATTCACTCATGGCTTCATACAGTACCCGGACTCCTGAAAAAGCTCTTTGATGTTGTTTTGAAAAGGGCTTCTCGAGAAAAGGGTATGCACTTTACTCCCCAAAGATTCCACTTTTCTGATTTCTTTCGCCTTTCCTTTCGTCCTTTTACTGTCCCTCGGGGTTCCT
This sequence comes from Glycyrrhiza uralensis, assembly GCA_030159175.1. Classification (NCBI taxonomy): domain Eukaryota; kingdom Viridiplantae; phylum Streptophyta; class Magnoliopsida; order Fabales; family Fabaceae; genus Glycyrrhiza; species Glycyrrhiza uralensis. The sequence goes on from BRZY01000005.1 coordinate 49,181,320, forward strand.
CAACTCAGGTAATAATTTAAATATTTTATTTTAACAATACCACAACCCTTCCAAGCTTTCACGTCCTTCTTCCATCTGAAACCCAACCCCCCCCCCCCCAAAAAAAAACCAAAAACCCCAATCAAAGCTAGGTAGAACGAAAAATAAATAAAAAGAATGGAAAAATTCTTCAACTCTTTCTCTTTCTAAAAGGAGGAGCAGAGATCTCTCTTTATCTGCGATACAATATAACTCTATCGCCCGGTCATCCTTTGCAAAGAGAATGTCAAGAATGTTTTTCAACATCTCAACAAGCATCCAAGTATGACACTCTTTTACGTTCTCTAAGGTCGTGGCACATTTGTCTCTGCAGAGCTCAAACATCCCCACCACAAGTAATTCCATTTCTCCTTGTTTTCTGCATTATGTATTTTTCCCCCCAACTGCTTCATCACATTAAAGGCTTCTTCTGGTTTTTGTAGCAGGAAGGCAGAAAGCCATTCATTCCTATCAAAAATGTCATCAATGCCAATGTATCAACAACGACAAGAACAACCTGCTCCAGTTACCGTCGCACAACAATCTTATAATGGCAGCACATCACAACAACATGGCTCCATTGGTCCCGTCATTGGGGTACTCATAGTGATAATTGTGTTGGGTGTGATTGCGGTGATGATTGGAAGGCTGTGTTCTGGAAGAAGAATCATGGGGCATGGCCAATATGATATAGAAAGCTGGGCAGAGAGGAAATGCTCCACTTGTATCGATGGCAGAATTAACCTTTCACTACCCAGAGCCAGTGAATCCACCACCACCACCTCACTTCCTGCAACACCCATCAATACTCGTCAAGAAACCAAGCAGCAACCAGAACAATCTTCTCAGGACTCACCATCTAACCATTGATTTCTATGATGTCTCTTTTGTAACAAAATCATAGCTCATTTCAATATTTTGCTGCCCTGTTTGTTTGTTTCAATTTTCGGTTTTTTTTTTTCTTTCTTCCCTAGTCCAATTGAATCATCCTTATCATGTTATCATCAAAGGTTAATTAGTTTCGCCTTCAGTTGTAGTAATTTCTATATTTCTATATAATATAATATTCAAGGCTGCACTAGTCGTTCATGCAGTTTCCCACTGTCACTGATTTAGTTTTCATTTAACAAGGATCATTTTTTCTTTGTTAAATTAACCTGTAGATTCCTATAATACTATTGAATTTTTAATTAACTCCGTAATTTAAAAACATTTAATTAAGACTTCATAGTTTTATGATTTTATAATTAAATCCTTTCAAACTACCATTGTTGAGTTTTCCTGGAGTTTAAAAATCTTTAATTTAAGTCTCCATGAGACTCAACCTCTACCATCGTCAACACTCTATCACCATCCCTCAATTTCTTGCACCATTCTCCTCCTCCAGGCTCCAATTAACCTTCAAAACCAAAACGAAAGCGCTGCAATGTGGGAGAGATACATTGTTACTGCATGGTTTCTATGATCAATTTGGTGCCACATATACTTATAATATTTCACTTTAAATTTTTATGCAACAATTATTTTACTTTTTATTTAATATTTTTCTTTTATTTTTTTAAACTAACATTAATTTTCAAATTTTCGTTATAAATCATGTCTTTGAACTATTGAACCATCAACAAGTGGGTACGAGAATAACTGCTATCCTTTCCGAATGTTTCTCTGTATTTTCCTTCTACATGGTTGGTGGTGCACTAAAATCAATCTTAACCAACGGTCAAATTTGAATGTGCATGTTACGGAGGACACAATGTATTAGGGCAATGCCGTTGTAAACCAAGAAAAAAAAAGAAGAGAAAACCAGACAACAATACTGTTGCCAATAGTTATGCTACACATAACCTTTTAGAATGTGTTTGCAGAGTGCCAAAAAAACAAAAAGAATGGTGTAATTAATTAATTAAAACATATAGTAGATGGGCAATTTAATTATGATGGTTAATTAAGGACTAAAGACTAAGGTCCATTGGAAGTGTAAAAATTGTGATTCACCAAAAAAGATGTATGCTATTGCTAGAGGAGTGAGGACCCCGCACCTCGTCAATTGCCTAGGTGTGGTGTGGTGTTGTGTCTCGCTGCTTCTCTTCCATCCAATCAACATAATGCTGCAAGTACGTTCTTCTTTTCTGGCATTGGGTGGCTCATTCAGTGATTCCTTGTCCTTAACTTGTCTCATTCATTCACTCTCTGTCGGTGGTGATGATGATGATGATGAATTCAGTAATATTATTCACTGTTTGAATTGAAACTGTACAAAAAGGCCTTGAGGGGAAAACTGGAAAGATGAGAGCTGTAGAAGAGAATCATCATAATCATGAATCGCGCATGGGCATGGAAGAGGAGAGAAGCTTGGCCATGCAAGGAATGGATCTCGTGTGGGTCCTATCTGCGCTCGCAACAACTCCATCGCATGGACCACTCACACACTAACTCATGAAAGAAAGAAAGAGAAGGAATCAAAATGGCCGTGACCTCACTTGAGGGAGGAGTCAGGACATGCTAACATCACATATTCGATTCCACACTGTCACTCACTGACATCGCCGATTGGTCCTTTGCCGGTACCGCTTCCTATTCCTACCTCTACGGGTAAGCAATGTTTTCAATCCACGCTGCTTCTGCGGGTACGGTGGGTTTTGCTGCCCACGGATTAACTTAAAAAGAGAGAAGAAGGACAGCGAAACTAAGGCTCTACATTTGATATTTAAAGGTTTAATTGTATTTTTAGTCTTTAGTTATTGCAATGGTATAAATAGGGTCCTCTCAGTTTTTAATTGAAAAAATAGGGTCCTTTAATTATTTCAATTATTGTAATCATATTACTTCGTCACTATTTTATCCAATTTTTAACACCAAAACCTACGTGACACACATATGATTGATTTAGGACTGAATCGGGTCATCTTGGCATTGACTGCACAACAAAGACCATCATAGTTAGTATAAAATAAGTCTCACGTATGTTACCTAGATTTGGGTGTTAAAAATTGAACGACATGATAAACGAGATACATAATTGCAACAATTGAAATAATTAATAGACTCAATTTACTCAATTAAAAATTGAAGAATCAAAATTGTACGGTCATAATAACTAGAGGACAAAAAATACAATTAAGTCATAGTAGTATTTTAAGATGGGTTCATTTAGCATGGGAAGATTGGTTTCTGACCCAAGATGGGAAAAGGGTCACCAACCTAGTATCCCCTGTCACCAACCCATTTTTTGAATTTCGAAAATCTCCCTGAAAAGAAGGTATAATTAAAAGACAACCCACAGAGACTTGAAAATTATAAACTGAGGAAAGAATTAAAGAATCAATTCGAAGTAACCTCTTCGTATGTGCAACTCGTGCAACTCTTTACTCTTCTACACCACCCCATCTATCTCACTAACCAACACCTCATGTCTTACTCTGTTTTAAAGACTTCGTATCTACAGGCATCTCATGCTTTGAGGAATCAAGCAAATTCATGATTAATATAAACACTACTGGGAACAAATCGAACATTAAGACAAATAGATTATTAACGAAAATTGTACTTGCAAATTATAAATAATCATACTTTAAATTTTTGTCTTGTTCAACGAAATCACGGTAAAATAATAAAGGCTTAAATATGTTCCAAGTCCTTTCAAATTTTAGCGTTTTGAATTTAGTCTCTATAAAAAAAATTCAAACTTTTTTAGTCTAATAAATATTTTTTTATTTTAATCTTTTTAGTAATTTTGGGGTGATGTGGCATAGACACATCAGACGTATCAGCCACATTATCCTGACATGTCATTTTAAATTTGGAGGGACCTGCCACCACCCTCACCACCACCACCACACACTCTCTCTCTCGTTTTTTTTCTCTCTCTCTCTCAGCACCACCACCACCACCACCACCACCCCCACCCACTCACACTCTCTCTCTCGTTTTCTCTCTCTCTCTCACAGCACCACCCCCACCACCACCCACCACCACTACACACTCACACACTCTCTCTCTCTCTCTCAGTACCCCATCACCACCATCACCACCACCCACACACACAGTCTCTCTTGTCTTGCCCTTCTCAAATCTGATTTCAGTCCGGTTGCAGCTCTTCAATTTGGATTTTTTAACCTTGCATTAATTGTTGGCGGTGAGCATGAAATCAAATAAGCTTGATTTAATTAATTATTTCTAACAAATGTGATTTGGAGAAATCAAAACAAAATGATGGTGAAATAGATCTCCAGAGCGTTACTGTCAAGAACCAAACCTCCATTCGCAAGCTCAATGCAACAACTTGGAAAAAATAATCAAAGCTCCAAATCTGGCTTCCAAAATAAAGAGCATAAAATAAAATGAACCCAAGCTGGCGGTCGCGGTAGTCGATGGAGACGGCGAGAGAGTCGTAGGAGAGGGAGAAGTCCCTGTTGCAGACTTTCGTGGTGACGGAGAACGAGAGGTCCAACGTGGGCCTCGGGTGGCAGTGCGGAAATCAGATCGCAAGCGGAAAGCCTTCATCTTTTTCGTTTCCCCCTCTCTCCCATCGCACCCAATCGCTGGACACCACTATCGCGGGTCGCAGTGCCCTCAACTGCCTTGGAGCACTCATGGGTTGCCGTCGCAGTGCCCTTTACTGGATCTGTTGTCACCATTGCTGGAGAGAGAGAGAGAGAAAATGAGAGAGAGAGAGAGAGAGAGAGAGTGAGTGGGGGGTGGTGGGGGGTCTGAGAGAGAGAAAAAAAACGAGAGAGAGTGTGTGTGTGGGTGATGGTGATGGTGGTGGCAAATCCCTCCAAATTTAAAATAATGTGTCAGGCTGATGTGGCTGACACGTTTAATTAATGAAGTGACGTGTCTATGCCATATCACCCCAAAATCACTAAAATGACTAAAATAAAAAAAAAATTATTAGACTAAAAAAGTTTGACTTTTTTTTTACAAGAACTAAATTCAAAACGTCGAAATTTAAAAAGACTTGAAACATATTTAAGCCAATAATAAATTTACCATAATCACGATTATTATTTACACATTTCCAGTTATTTATAAACATAAATTATTTTGTAATTTTTAATAATATGTGTCCACTAATGTGATTAACCAACTATACGAGGACCATATTGCAATATATTGAAAATATTTTCGATGAGAGAGAAAATAAGTTGCCAGTCTCAAATCTTAATCATTGAAATATTTTAATATTAAAATTAGTGATCCAGAATGACTGACCTTTTGTGGGAAAATTTTCAATCTTCCCATGCTAAATGAACCCTTTTAAGATACACAACTTCAGCTAAAAATTATGTACCAGTATACCATTTAATTATTAACGTTGGATATAATTTTTCAAAATATTTTATTTGTGAATGGTCACTACACAAAAATAAAGACATGTTCCCTTGTTGTTGAGAATCCTACCACCGCACCGGAAAAGCAAATCAACCGCGAGCCACCACTGGACCTTTCGGCCAGTCCACCATCTCTCCGCAACCAGTGTACACCGCGTAGGTCCATCCGCGACAACCACTGCTTTGCGGCTATAGTTTCGAAAAAAAAATCATATTTTTTATATTTTATTTATTAATGAAAATAAGATTTAAAATTTCAAACTAATTTTGTGAACTCACACAAGCATGCGGGGATTCTTGTTTGGGCAGATTTCTCAAAGCTCAAACCCATCAGTGGCGAGAGAGTGGGTTGCTCCTATCTTGCCCGGGTCCTTTGAACATTGGGTCAGATCCCACCACAATGGGCCTGTTGGGCCGGGATTTAATAATTCTGACCCAAAAATTAGTTTCAAAATTTTGATGATTCTGGGCGACATGGAAAGATGAAGCAGCACGGCGGCTGGGGGAGACGCCGTTGACCATGAGGGTGTAAGTCGTCAACGGTCACCAACCCATTTTAATTCTAATTCCAAAAAAAAGGAGAAAAACAACTATAGGTGTCACATTTTGTGCACCTTTGCCAAACTATACACGAAAAGCCTTCTAGATATGTGTCACCCTAATTGATCTAGGCCAATAAATCCATTTATATTGGAAGACAATATTCCATTTCCAGGTAATAATCTTTTTTTTTTTTTTTTTATAAACGGCTGCTAATGCAGCTAAATTTATTAAAGAGAAAAAAGGGGAAGAAACAAAAATAATAATTAGTGAACAAAGTCGTTTAGAGCATGTGGACTTGCAAGTATGAAAATGTTGGAGATTCTGATAACCAAGTCATGCTTACCGGCCGGTGTGGGAAAATAACAGAAATGGATTGAATTGAAATCCGAAGCCGATAAACCAGTTAATTAAATTAATGTTGAATGAATCAGGTTATAAAAACCCCTGTAACTGGCACTGCAGGTCATCAACGAATCGGATCAGAGGCACAAATTAAATTAACTAAACATGCAGAAGCATATGGATGCTAGAGTTTTGGCGCAGGGAGTTATCTTCCTTGTAATTGTGTCACAGGCTGCGGGGAGCGAGGCGAGAAGCCTCTTAGTTGGAGACTCCGAAGGATGGCGCGCGGGCACTAACTACACAGAATGGGCTACCCAAAGTAGCCCCTTTCACATAAATGACACACTTGGTCGGTATCAGCACGAATATATATCAAATCAACTAACTAATTCATTAATTAATAAACCAACCATATACTATGTTGTATTGAATTTGTAGTTTTCATTTGATTTGATTGCAGTGTTCAAGTATCCTCCACCAGGCAATTCCACGGTTGCTCAGAGCGTCTACTTACTACCAAACCTGTGGAGCTACATAACATGCGAATTCAGGGGTGCAAAGCTTCTGGGGAGCGCAGGTCAGGGGGATGGAGAGGGCTTAAAGGTTGAGCTCAATCAGTTGAAGCCTTACTACTTTGCCTCTGCAGAAGGCAACGCCTATGACTGCATTGCTGGCCTCACCAAGTTCACCGCTGTCCCATCTACTACACGTTCCTCTTAATTAGTCCATTTCATTTCTCACTCCCACGGCCCAACCCAATTATCTAGTAGTAATTCCCATACATGATTGAATTCAAAATTTAAATAAAAATGGATGGTCCCACTCTATTATCTCTCTTTCCTGTAACAACACCATGTGTTTGTTTGGTTTGTGTGGTCTAGATACGATGTTAAGTTTATTGTATTGTTGTCTCTGTTACGGCTTCTAATAAAACTGCTGGTTGTCTAAACTGTGTTCATGGCTTCACTATTAAAATCTTTAGAGCTGATCTGGTCTGTTTCAATTTATAAAAATATCTCTAGTTTTATTTGACTTACAAAATTTACAGTTAGTCGAGTTTAAACCTCAAAGTGGATGATGAATTCATACTTCAGCTATTTCGCGCCAAATTGTTTTAAGCTAGTATTAGAAAAACAATACATTCAACACGGTTAGAGACTAAAGAGAAAGCTTTACAAATTCGGGTCCTGCCTTTTCGTTTTAATATATGCTATGCATTTAATATCTCCAACAAGTATAGTTGTAATCAAGTAAATTTGTCGAAGACCAATGAGCTAAGATAAGACGGATAATTTGTCCTTTTTTTTTTTTTTGGTCAAATAACGGATAATTTGTCCTTTTTTTTTTTTTTTTTTTTTGGTCAATAACGGATAATTTGTCCTAAATGCATTTAAGTTCAGATTGAGTGATTAAAATGGGCTAAAAGCTGTGGTGGGCAGGGCAGGCCTCAAGGGAAAGAGTACCATGAATCTGATTTTCATATGACCGTTATGATCATTAATGAGAGATTCCGTCGTATCTTAACTAAACGGCAAAGGCCCCACTTTGATTATCTGGTCACGCGTAAAATCACATTGATTGCAACTTGCAGGAGATCTTCCGTGCGGAAGTGGGGCGGGGGTGAAAGTCAAGGATGAATTGGGCCTGTGCCTCAGCCCAGATACCTAATTGGGCCAATCCTGGTATAGGTTGGCCCGGAGGCTCCAACCTCACTTCAACCGGACTGTTCTTGCAAATTCATTATTTCCCTCTTTCTTCGTCTTCCAAGTGGTGATCCCATCTTGACCAAAAAAAAAAGTTGTGATCCCGTAAACATTTTCCTTAGTGAGAGGATCTCCCCAAACCCCATGCATTTCTTCTAGTAATTAAGGTAATATGCACCCACATATGCCCACAGCAAATTTAAAAATACCATTCAACTTAAATTTACTTTTAAGATGTTCTAAAGGAATCACCCGAGGCAATTGACGAGCTTCCAGCTGCGAAAATCATCATGCATCTTATAAAATTCGACTTGGTAAGTTGGCGTGCGAAATTCGTAATATATTTTGCTCCAAATATAATTAATTAATTAATAATAATGAAAAATAGTGAAAGGCCTGATGCTTGCCAGCAGAAAAATGATGCTTAGCCAGAAATTTAAAAAGAAGGCAAAGAAGAAAGAGAGAAAGACAATAGTTGTGTCATCCAGAAAGAGAAAACTGTTATTAACAACATCCGATTCCAATCCCAAGCAGGGCAGAATCTAAGTGCAGAAATGATTTCCTTAAAATAACACAAAAACAATTAAGATTCATTTCCATATGTTCAATGAAAACCCGAGTTATGATGAGAAAAATTGGAAGACACATATTCCCTGACTTCCCTCGCAATCACATCCCTCATCACATCCCAAAACCCCGACGGAACAGTCTCCGGCGAGGGTCGGTGGTCAGCGACGGCCTCCTCCTCCTCCTCCTCCTCCACCACAGCACCGTTACCATTACCGTTACCGTTCCCTATCCCCGGCGGAGCCAGAGTCAACGCGGTCAACGGGTCATCCTCCAACGGCATTACGCAAGTGCGAGCGTGACCCCCCGAAGAGGAAGTTCCCCCCTCGTAGTTGGGAGCAGCATTACTAGTAGTAGCGAGAACAGAACCGGCCCGACCGGTAGTCCTGCGCTTGAGTGTCGAGTTCCAGTGGTTTTTCACGGCATTATCGGTTCGACCCGGTAGGAGGCGTGCAATGGTGGCCCACCGGTTACCGTATTGTGCGTGTGCGGCTATGATGGTCTCATCCTCTTGTGCGGAGAAGGGACGGTGCTCCACGGTGGGGCTCAGCTGGTTACACCACCGGAGCCTGCACGACTTGCCGGACCTCCCTTTTATATACCGGCTTATGAGGGACCAGTTCCGTGGCCCGTGCTGCTCCACGAGTCGGGTCAGGATCCTGTCTTCTTCGGCGCTCCATGGGCCTTTTATTCTGTCGGGTCTGTTCGGGTTTCTTCTGTTCGACTCTGAAGAGGAAGAATCGGAAGAAGAAGTAGTAGAGGAGGAGCTTCTGTTCATTGCTTCCATATTCAGATAAGCCGATATTAGTTAGTAAATTGAATTAATGTAGTGAGGGAGTGTTATTTGGGTTTATATATGGAAAGAAGAGAGAAGGAGTGATTAGTTAAAGGGGGAATGCAGAAGAATATAATAATTAATTCCATGAGAGGGGTGTGATGTTGAGACAAGAAATGGGGGTTAAGGGGTGCGGCTGTGAAGGGAAGGGTGGTTTCCAGGAAACTGGGCTTTTGTATGGTTGGTGGGGTGTGGAGGGTCTAACTACAATGACTCTGCAGATGCGAATTTGATATGCGTGTGTGTGTGTGAGACAGAGCAAGCTTTTCTGGCTGGCACACTGTTTCTCTTCCTTCTTCCCTTTTTGACCATTTTGTCCTCTTTGAAATTTCCTCCACATCTTCATTCTACATTAATTAATTCATTATAATCCATTTATTATAATTTGGCAGCTCTTGGTTTTTGTCCATTGATTCAATGCATTATAGGATATGTATATTGTTTTGAAGATTTTGAAGTGTATAAATTTGTTATTACTGACTAAAACAGTAACGTTTGAAGTTAAAGTAATACATATTTTGATAAATTGTAAATTTTCTAAAATATGCTTCTTTAAATTTTCAATCAACGATGATAATATGTCATAAACTTTTTAAAATATTTTTGTTGACAGCAATACCTCATTTCAAATAATTTAATTTATATGATATATGTGAGAATTGAAGCTCTATTTTTATTGCAGTTATTATTCGGGGTCATTTTCTACTTCCTAAATTAGCTCCTTATAATCAATAACAGTTAGGCAGTAGTTTGGATTTGTTCAAGTTAGAATGGAAGTTGAACAAATCAGGTTCACATATATATATAAAGTCCAAAAAAATAAGCCAAATTAAGTGATGAGTATAGAATGGGTACCACATTCAACAGCTGTAGTTTAGATAGATAGAGGACAGGTAATAATATAATATTTACGGGCTCTGCATAGGGAGCAGGGTTGGCACATAAATAGAAATAAAAGGGGGTATAAAACTATAAAATCATTCTCGAACTGAATAACTAGGGCATGGAAATTAGGTGGATTTTAGGGTGAGGAGGCGTTTAAGCCCCTGTTCCGGTGAGGAATGTTTTGTCACCGTAGGATAGACTACCCGACACGTGGATGGTTTAGATTGAATCTGGTAACCCGTTGCTCCCGGTTTTAATAACTTGGCAAATTTTTCTCAGTTTTTTGTGGAGTTCACATATTTGACCCTCGTTTTTTCGAGTTGTCATTTGTACTATGATTTTGCAGAAACCCCCTGTGATTTCAGATGAAGACAACAGCGGATGCATGCGTGCTTTATGATATCGACAAGAAACAGAATCACTGATGTTTCTTCCATGTTTCCATATCTGTTGTTGGCTTTGCCTTCTAGCACCAAGTTTTGAGCTCAAAGATTAATATTATTATCCTGGCAATTGGGCTTGGATTTGTTCAGTTTTCCATAATTTGTAATGAAAGAAATATTGAAATAGAACGATACTGGATTGAAAAATCCAGTCTTGCATGTAGCAAAAAAAAATCTACAGCACAAGGTTCGTTGCCTGTTTTGTTCACTATTAATTACGCTAACAGATTTGTTCAGTCCGAATCCTAATCCATTGAAGTCTTATTTGCATTAGGGGAATAGTGTCACACTAGTTATGAACTTGTAATCAATTTGTTTTGGGGTGGTTGGGCCGATCAAAAGAAACAACTTCGGGTGCCACTCCTTGTGTTCCTCTGCATCTCTGCGTCGACTTGTCTGAAAAAATTGAAGGAAATGGTCACCTAACCTTGATGCAGTACAGATATACTCTAATGGTCACATACTTTATTATTATTTGACCCAGGTCTATTCTGTAAATTAATGACTTTTTCAAATTTTACCCAACAAACTTTAATATTACCATCTATATCCCGCATTTACCTACTTACACCGATCACTTTGCCCCACACGAGTGAGGGACTTAAATGCCTCCTCGCTGTAGAAATCACCTAGAAATTAAGACGGTGACAGGATAAAATATTATTAGGGGTAAGTAGTTAATTATGCACGTCTTGTTTGGAGCGTTTAAAACATGACATGACAGGAAAAGCCGAGCTGTTTAACACACACACAACAAACGTTTTTAAAAATGTCAGTAACATATAGAATACTACCAAATAAAAAAAATAAAAATATTTGCAAGTGGGGTCGAAATCCTTTTTGACTACTTTTGTTTGCCGGACATATTACAGCTGTAATATAAAAGTGAAACTCTTCTTCTCTCATCTCAAGTCTATCTATAAGCAACCAATTATGGAAGGCAGAGGATTGGACTGGTTAGTGTTGATCAGCAATCAGCTATGCAATGCGGCCATAAGCTGCAAACGCAAAACTGCGGTTACGATATTTGAAACAGGGATCTTGCGCTCTCCTAGAGTAAGATGTGTATCTTAAAATATAAAATGTTAAGCTTACAATTATTAATTATTTTTTTTTGTCTAAATTTTTTGTTGTTTAAGGTTTTGGTATATAAATTAAGAAATAATTAATTAAATAAATTTTAGATTAAAATAACTCTATTTATTATTCATTATTTTTAACTATCTTAATTATTTTTCCACTTAAAATTTATTAATTATATTAAAGATATAGTTAAAAAAAGTGATAAATTATCTCTTAAAATCTTAAAATAACCAAAATTTTAAAACAAAAATAAAAAAAATAAAACCATCAAAAATTTAAATCGAAGGGAGTAAAAATAAATATTTAAGATTGCTATGTTAATTTTAACTTTATAGAATTAATAAAAAATTTGACACGATAACTTTTCACATTTTAAAGTGAAATCCAAATCCTTCAAAGAAAGTCATGAAAAAAGACGCTACAAATTATATTATATCAAAAAAAAAAAAAAGAGGCTACAAAGATGACTTCAACGTCCTCCACGTAAGAAGGCCCCACTCCCAGCCTGTAAGAATCTCACGTGATTCAAGTTGAATCCCTTTGACTTTTTTGGCTCTAAATCTACCATCAATCCGGGCCCCATGATTTCTCCTAGCGGCTAAGCGCGTGACCTCACACTCTAGCACGTTTCGTTAAGAATTCTCTACAATTCTGTTCTGAGATAACAGAGCACAATTTTGTCGTAGAGGAAAAGATATAGTCCTATTTTTTATATTATATTTATAAAGATGAAATTTCAGTATTAATGATTATTGATTAATCATAAGATTTACCAGTCCCTCTTTAATCATCAAAAAAAGATTTTTCAGTTATATTAAAAGAATTATATTATTTTGTATAAAAAAAAAAGAATTATACTCCCTCCGATCTCAAATATAAAAAAAAATTACATGCATCTGGACTATTATATTTCTTTCGGTTTCAAATATAAGAAAAAAAATACATGCATCTGGACCATAGAAAAAAATACATGCATCTGGACCATAGAAAAAAAATACATGCATCTGGACCATATGGTCCAGATGCATGTATTTTTTTTCTTATATGGTTCAGATACATGTATTTTTTTTTATATTTGAGACTAGAGGGAGTATTATTTTCTCTTCAACAAAAATATATTTTATTATTTAAAAAGAGAAATATAGATCAGTATTATATTATCAGTTCTTTTTGTCAACTTTTCGTCCACTGAAATTTGTAATATTTATTGCATATTTTTCTCTTCTTTTATGATACAGACAAATAGTGTTAACATAATTTACGGTACTTATTATAATTTTGTGTAGTTGAGAATTTGTTTTGACAAATCCAACAATTGAATTGTGCGTGTGTGTTAGTTATCCAATATTTTTTTTATCAAATGTTAGTATTTTGTGTAATGGTTCGTCCTACTAAATCTGGATAAGAAATTAATACATACAAAATGTTTATTAGAAAAAAATACTTTTCAATAAATATATATTTACTATTTATGAAACTTTAACCAATTAGTATTTGCCTTTTGAAATTAGTCCCGACATAGATTTTATTCATTTGTCATCCTAATTAAAAGTTACAAAAATAATGTGATTTTAGTTTTTTAGAAAGAGACTAAAAATACACTTTTTTCTATTAAATGTAAAAAACTTCCTTCAAAAAAGTTAAATGTAAAAAACTAAGATTGAATTAAATTTAAACAGGGGCTGAATCAATAGACACGTTGATTTTTAAGGACCATAAATTTACTTAACCTTTATTATCATTTATATTGATTCAACTTTAAAATAATTATGATATTAAGTAATTTATGTGTATATTTTATTGTTTGGTTCGTATGCGGTGGGACTAGCATGGATATTTTTTTAAGCTTTTTGGATTCCCTTTCTGCATGATGAAACCGGTCAAATTTTCAGGACCTAAAATTTCATTTTCCAAATTAAGCAACGAAAAAGGAAAACGAACTTATAAGTTTATAAACCTTTTTAACGCAAGAAAGAAAGAAACAAAGTGACAAAGGAGTTAAAGCACGCGCTTTTAAAATAGTTTGGGTGGTGGGGTGGGCGAGGAGCCGAGGAAGATAGGATGCGGGTTACGGTAGCCGCCCGCGTGGCATAAATGAATGGTTTTTGGCGTGTTGCGGATTGGATGATCCCTAAAGAAGAAAAGCAGTTGGGCAGTTGCTACAAACAGCTGGCATCAAACTCTAACGCACCGACTTCTTCTGTTTCGCATCGCAGGTTTCGCTTATTACAAGTTCAGTTTGTTAGATTGGAATTTTTTATTTTTTTTTTGTCGCTGAAATTAGATTGGAATTTTAGATGGAATAGAACACAGAACAGAAGTAACAGCACTCACCAACGGCGACTGCCATTGTACTACGTATGACATGACGGTAGAAATGAATGGAAGCAAGTACGGAGTATACCAGTAATTGATTGAATCGAATTGGGTCGGGTCGGAGCCTAATAATCATGGTTCGTACGTGAGGCAGTTGCAAAGTGGGGCCAGGAATTGGACCATGATTGTTTTGTTTCATGCAAAAATTTAATTTAATTTAATTCAATTCATTCATGCGATACAGAGGCACCTGATCCATGGGTGGGTGGGGCCAGTGTGCCCCCTTCCAACCCATTTGCCGGTCGAGTTGTCCCCACACACCATACCATTCCGCGTGTGCTAACTCCTCATCCAATTCAATGGTCAACCGCTAGCTTGTTTGATAAAAATACTGCATGCCTTCCTTCTCCTCCTCTTTATCTCACTCTTGTTGGCATCCATGCTCTATTTGCTTTCAATGCTCTTTCAAACTATATGGCCTCTGTTCCATGTTTTTTCTTTGGCACTTTTTTTACACAATGGTGTTATTGAATCTATGATCTCTTGTTTACTATCCAAATCCTTCACCATTAGTCCAATTCTAGTGGGTTAATTCATATTAAGTAATATAAATTTAGTTAATTGTACGCTAATATAGGAATACCGTATTCTTTCATATTACATAACTACTTAAAAAAATTATTTAGATAATTATTCTAATTTTAAAATATCTGGATGCCAACCCCATGCATGCTACCAGTGGTTGGTGGTATAGTCAGAATTTAAATTTTATCATATATTATTTTATGATATTTTTTGTGTATAATAAAAATGAGTTCATGAATTCTCATAATTTTACTAAACATCATTCGTATTACAGTAATACTATAAAGATTGTATTTTTTTCTTTCTATTTTTTAATTTTTACTATTGTATTTTTCAGTATATATATGACATATTTATGATTATTTTTAAAAGTTGAATAATTGGAGAAACAATGTTTTAGAAGAATAAAAAGTGAGGGTATAAGTTAACTATTATGCTAGAAATTGAACAAGTTTTATTCTTATGTCATACAATAAACAACATACTCATTGTTCACCAAGAGGATAAATCAAACGTCAAAAAAACTCAAGAGAATAAGTCAAGCAAAACATGAATATGTCATTTTCTTATAAATACATAATCTCTATAATTATTTTTAAAAATTCGTACCAAACTTTGAAATGTCATAATCTCATGTACCTTTTCAAAAACAATAATATAAACAAACACACTTTTTCCCCCAATAAAAAACACACCTTTGTTTTTATTTTACTTTTTTGGTCAAACAAAATAACAAACACGCCTTCTTTTTTTTGCCAATCAAACACAACTTCCATTCATCAATGGGCCCAATTGCTGACCAGCTATCTCTTGGTCCATGTAGTATGGACCGAAATCTGGTGATTCTTTGCTCAATTGGATCAAGTGCAGCCCAAATTAATCGAAAGCAATTCACTTTGGGCTCTAAAGCTACTTTTCTCTAAAGTTTGGGTCACTAGAGAATGGCTTTTTTTATTTGCACATACATATATTCTTATATACACATACATTTAAAAGCTAAAAGACCAAAATACCCATTTTATTTAAACTCACAGTTCCGTGGTCACACAAACGCACACTCACAGTTCCGTACACTCACACTTCCGTGGTCACACACACACAAACACACACTCACACTTCCATGGTCACTTCCGCGCCGTCCCACACTTCCGCGCGCGTCAATCTCTGTCCCTCGCTCTTGTTGCAGCAGATCGTCAAAGAAGAAGAAGAAGCAGATCAGATGGAGAAGAAGCAGAAGCAGATCGGATGGAGAAGAAGCAGAAGCAGATCGGCGATGGAAGCAGAAGCAGATCGTGCAACCCTCACTTCCGCGACCTCATGACGGCGAGGCAAAAGCGTGGTTCGGGTACACTTTTGGGCGCCTCTGAAATGGGAAGAAAACAGGGAAGAAAGAAGGGAAGGGAAGAAAGAAAAAACAGAGAAAGAAGGGAAGAAAAAAAAAACAGATTGGAAGAGAGAAGGAGAGAGAGAGTGGTGTGGGGATGGAGATACAGAGCGAAAGAGAGAGAGAAAGAGAAGGAGGAAGAGTGTGGCTGCGGAACTAATGTTGCAGAACTATTAGTTCCGCATCCGTGCAGAATTAATAGTTCCGCGGGTATTATTTGTGTGAGTGCGCTAAAAATAACACCCGCGGAAGTAATAGTTCCACACTGATGCGGTGTGGAAGTAATAGTTCCGCAGGTGTTATTTGTGTGTGCGCGCTAAAAATAACACCCGCGGAAGTAATAGTTCCACACTAATGCTGAATTAATAGTTCTGCACGATACGAAACACAAAAAAGATATTTTAGGTTTTATACTGTTTACGTATGTGTAAATAGTAATATGTGTATGTGCATTTAAAAATTCCCCTAGAGAATTCTTCCTGATGAATGGGCCTAATAATATGGTGTGATATCCAGTCAGGTCTGTGTAATTAAATTATGTAATGGATTCGACCAAAGAAATTATGTAATGGATGGTTGACCAAATTTTTTTTTATGTAATGGCTGTGTTGTCCTTCCAGCCAATTATCATTTCAGTGTGAATTTAACTCTTTTAAAATAAGTGATACATTTTTTATAAAAAAATAATAATAAGTGATACATTTCATTGACCCAAAAAAATAATAAGTGATACATTTTGACCAAAAAAAATAAGTGATACACTATGACCAAAAAAAAGTGATACGTATAAAGTATGAAAATGTAACCATTAAACAAAAGATTAATGGTTAATATTTCAGCAACTTATAATTTATAAATATTTCACAGTATCAACTAGTTACAATTTTGTATTATAATAACTTATAAAACACATTTTTCATTCTATACGATATATAATTATATATGACAAGACTTTGGAATGAAGATATAGATCCATCCCTCATTATTCCCCGATTTTATAATAGGAAACAAAAATTAAGAGTTTTGAGTAATTGAGGAGATCGATTCCGTCCATCCCTCTTTTTTTTTTTTTTGATTTCTTGTTATTCCGAAGTTGATTTTTTAGTACCTGCCTCTCAGCATAGTCAATTGGTCTTGAAATTACAAACCTCTACTACTGATACCACCTTAGAACCAAGCTATTTCATTGATTAAAAAAAAAAACCAAGCTATTTTTACTCCCACGTGATAGTTCAATCCAATGCGATCCCGGCTCGGGTTCCATCACTGCTACTTTTTTTTTTGGTCCAACATCAGTGCTACTTATAATTTGTTATGTACTTGGAATTTGGAATGGGTTGATGATGAGTTATGGGAGGGTGATAGTTCAATCCTGTGCAATCCCTGCTCTGATTGTTGAATGCGGGTGCCATGAACTCCCTCGTTTATCTGCTTATTAGTTTATGATCCGACCCGGATAAATATGAGTTTTTTTTTTCCTTCTAATTAAAAATCTCGATAAACAAAACAGTTTTAATTAAAAATGAAAAGATTGGGGGCATGACAGGAGGTGATACGCGTTCCGACTATGATAGTAATTGATAATTAATGTTTAATTATAGTTTTATCCTATAGCTTAAGCTGAGTTGTTCCTTTCCGGAAGAACTAACTTGAGGAAAAAGTTTCTATGATTTCAGGGGAATCCAAGACAAGGCGGCGTCAGGATTAATTGGCAATCACAAATCATAACACTCTTGACTTTATTAGAGTTATAATAAACCGTAGCAACTTGATTGATAAAGAGACGAGCAAGGAGATGATAAAGAAAATGAACTATCTGCAGTGGCAATTTGCAGACAAAAAACATTTGGCTAGTACCCTGAAAACAAGAACATTAGTCAGATGTAGGGAAAACAAAGGCACGACAGGGCACAAAAAGACACTGTATGAAGGAGTTGAGAGAGCGAGGTGATTGATTCATCATTTAATGACACATTTCAAAAAGCTGGATCTTACAGTTGTAGTAATGATAGAATGCAATTAAGGTACATACAAATATTAATTGATTTAATTCTAGTGAGCTCTAACAAAGAAGATACTAAACTCAGGGCCTTGTGCAGCACCATCAGGATTGATCATGTAAAAAGCTTCGGAATCCTTAGAACCAACGACCCTCTCAAATCTGGCCCTCATATACGTCATTTCCCCATCCGAATAATTACTTTCCTTGTCACCAGAAGCGCTCGGAAGCACCCCTGCACCCATCGACACCCCTCTCAAATGCTGCATAACATGTAACTCATCATCACTCATCTGCTTCCTCCTTATCGAATACCCAACTTTCCTCCCATTGCAATACACCGCCCACACGAATTCCTCCAGAAGCTTCTTCTTATTGGTCTTTGTCTCACTCTCCAGCGCAATCCTCACTATATCAGAAGCCATTTCCTTGTTCAAGGCACTAGTAAGCATTGGTAGCTCTATGAGAAACACCGGCATTTGACGTGTATCCTCTTGTATCGCGAGACTCACTCTCCCTTTGCGGTAACCGAAGATTGTACCCGTTGTGGCACTGTCTTTTAGCATAGGCTTTCTGGGTCTTCCCAAAAGTGCCACCATTTTGCAGCCTGAGGTTAACATGGGAAAAAGCTTGAACATTTTCAGGAGACCCCCGGTGGAGAATTTGCTGCGCTTTTCCCCTGATGTATGGCGAAGGAGCGATGCTATTGCTGGGTTTTCCATTGGGTAGCATGGACTAGAATGCACTGACGGCATTGTTATGGCATATATGTGTTAATAATAGAAGGAATTGTAGTGGGTTGAGGTAACACAATTCTAGGAAAACAGAGGGGTGTGTTGGAGGTGGATGCAGTTTACAGCTCACAGTGGATGGAGCAATACATATAGAGAGAAAGAAAGGAAGAGATTGATCTGGCTAACTAATAGGGTCTACCAAGCTAACAAGATGTAAAAGAGGGTTGGGAAGTTAGTTGGTCACTATGATCGGGGGCCGGGTAGGGGTAGTCATCATGGAATCTTTATTTTTTGGTCTAAATCAGGGTATCCCCACGTGTATGTCACGACTAATCCCTTCGAGCTGATTAGAACCTGTTAGGGCCGCAAAATTCTACCATACGAGATTTAAGGATAATATATCTCCGTGGAATCTTTATTGGGGTAATGTGTTAGAGGTCCTTTCAAAATTGCTTGAGTGAAGGAAAAACCGATATTAAAGCTTGATGTGACCAAGTTTGTGAAATAGATAGGGGCTTGAATGTGATAAGGGATGGGCAGGACCACAGGTTGTGGGGTTACTGAGGAAGAAAAAAAAAACCTCAAGGAAGAAAAGGTAGGGGAGGGGAGAGCAAAGGGGTTGTGGTAATGTTGGACTGGCATGTGCCTCTCTGATCATTACATTAGAGTGTATCAATCAACGTCAATTGCTTTATGCTTTTCCAAACCCATCTCAAACCATCACTAATTATTGAGATGAAGCCTCATCCTTCCCCCCCTATAACATTTCTTTCTGCTGTGTGTGTACATGAAATTTTGCTTTTACTTGTAAGTGACTCTCTCTTTCGTGTGGCCTCTTTATTTTATTAGTTGCTACTTTTTTAATGTGTCAGACCATAGGTCATATTCAGCAAAGGTGTGTTAGGCAGTAGAAATTATCGATCAAGAGGCCCGGTTGTACGAAGCCGACTCTTCCTTTCCTTTCCTTTCCTTGCTTTTCCCATATTATTTCCATTATTTCAAACTCATGCTCTTTGCACAGGCCTTGTCTAGTGTGTAACATAATACATGTGGTACACCACCATACCATGATCCTAGACCATATTATATATTATTTACAATTAAAAAATTGAACATTAGAGGGGCAACCTATGAAAAGTATTTGCAACTTTGTCCTTGTGTTTTACTTGCCGTTCATCTTCTTTGAGGTAGTAGTCGGTCATCTTCTCCAATCAAGACGGCTTTTCCAACATCATCTCTCGCGTAAACATCCTCGCTATGGTTTTTTGCCAAATTGATATCCAACAAACAACAATTCTTACTTTTAAATTGTTAGAGAAAATAGGAGGATAAGGGATGGTCGATAGTTGTGAATTGTGATGTGGATGAACCACTGTCTTAAAGGTAAGATTTCTATTATTTTCTACTTTAAGGGGTAATCTCACAGCCCAACTTGCTCCCCAAGATCAACACAACTCTCAAACATATACACTCAATGTCAAGAGATTTGGAATCTCACAACAAAATCAATTGTCCAAGAAAAGATGTAAGATATAGGATAAGAATGATATAATAGGAGAAAAAGAAGCAAAAACACAAAACAAGCTTGAAGACTTTTTATCATTTTCTTTGAGACTTCTGGTAATTGATGTGTTAACGACAAAAATATACAAGATTTTATGGCTAAATAATAAAAATAAATATTCATAATCAGCAATAAATGTCGATTGACTATAAAAAAATACTCCCTCTGGTTTTTAATATAAGCAAAAAACATTAAAATATTTTGTTATTAAATATAAGCAAAAAATAACCACTTCTATCTCATTTAATAATATTATTCCTATAATACCCTTAAGTTAATTTAAATTTTGTTTTCCAATACATAATTTGTTCCCAAGTAACAATTTCTTATGCAATCATTAAGGGTAATTTAGAGACTACACTAATTTTTTATATGAAATCAAGAAACTTAATTACAGTTAACTAATTTTTTTAATAAACGTGAATTTAGGTACTTTTACTTATATTAAAAAACGGAGAGTGTAATGAACTATCAAAAGTGTGGTGGTCTGGTGGAGACAGAAACACAGCAAACAATTCTAGAGAGGAAGAAAGAATAGGGTTCTTGTGAGACACAATCGCTGTTGAGTGTGCAATTCTACAAAATAGCTGCTAGTTACAAAACCCGCCGTAGCCTGTCGCTCTTGCTCCCTCGCCGTGTACCACACCCTCACCAATTAATGCCTTTTCGCACATACCCACTTTCTTCACCTGCAACGCTCACATTTATGAAATTAATCATGATAATCACAAAGTGAAACTTTCATTATGATTTAACTTACGATATTTCACCCACAAAAAAACGAAAGAGGTAACTAGCAAGAAGAGAAATTAAAACTGGTACGTGCATATTTAATAATAATAAGTGTTCAAAATTAACAAATTCGGGTTAGCGTCCAAACTCCAAAGTGGGGACCTTCCACGCGACTAATGAAAAAAAGAAGCAGCAGCGTCGGCATCAGCTTCGTACTATGAAAGGTTGACAAGTATACATTGGAAATAAAGTTCCTTTTGTTTGCGTATGGTGCTGTGCATTACAGCAGAATGATTTAGGCATTCCTAATTTTTCTGCTTCTCATGTGCTTCTGTTTGATTGCATCATTAATTTAATTAATTAATTAATCAATCATAATCACGAGGCTGTATCAAGTGGAGGTAACAGTAGAAAGTTCTGGTTTATGTTCCGGTGGTGGATTTGGGTGGATATGGATTTCAAATCTGGCCAAGAAATGAACCAACTGTATTTGTCTCTAGCTATTGGAACCAACTATGCCAGCGCTGATGGATTTGATAATTTTTGCTTTAATGGCCTTAAGTACACTACAAACACCGCAGAATAGTGGCTGGTTACCCAATCAGTATTTTCTTAGTGTGTCCTTACTTGGAGCAAACAGTTCTATGTTTATTCTTATTTTCTTTCCGAGTGAAACATCAAAGTTAGGCTAAATTTTGACATTATTATCGGTGTTAGAGCTAGCGGCTGTTTGGAATCAATGAATTAGGCTAAAATAAATGAGTCTCAAATCAGAGTCACATTTGTCATTGCCTTGGAATTATTGGGGGTAGTGATGGGATTGATGATTGTACCCTGCTTTTTTAAGATTGCTATTGTGTGACGGATTGAATTGCTTTGTGGTTAATTTGGGAAGATAGACATGACAAAAACGTTTTACCGGAAAATACTCTTTCCAGAGATAGCAATTAAGAAGCTTTGGTGGACAATGCTGGATGTCAGATTTGACAATCACAGCTTGCCCAGAAAAAAAAAATGAAAAAAAAAAATGACAATCATGTATATGACACGATTTGCCCGAAACTCAATTAAAACTTGACACTCAATTAATCAATGAAGTGATGAACAATGAAATAGAAGGCACCTTCCAGTGTCTGGTAAATGCATGTGTGGAGTTATATCCCGAGCTCTTGCATCATTGAAGCAAATCTGGAAATATATATATGGCACTTCATATGGACCAATGTATAAATTGGTCCACGAGATACCAATCCAATTCTGATCGTAGATATAATAATTAAATAGTAGAACAGTCCAGATCTTACATGAGTTACCTGCTTAGAAGGTTACCAACTAATTTTAAGGTATTTGCAGAAAGGATACTTTGAAATATAAATATTACTAGTACACAAATTACGAAATATACCCTAAGTTTAGTGTTTTTGTGGATACTACCAAATGACTTTTTTTTCACGGGTAGAAGTTTAATTTTTTTTATTCTAACAAAAAACTTATTTTTTTTATTAATGATTATAAATATCTGATGAGCCCCAATAAACAACTTTTTTCCTTGAGTCTCCCATCTCTCAATATATCTTTCTCTCTCTCACCCTATCTCTAAAAAATCTCTCCCTCTCGCACTCAATTGCTCTCTCCCCCTCTCTCCCTCTCTCTCACCCTCTCTTGCTCTAGATCCCTCTCCCCCTCTCTCTCACCCTCTCTTGCTCTAGATCCCTCTCTCCCTCTTTCTCTCTTGCTCTCTCCCTCTCTCTTCCCCCTCTCTCACTATCTCCCTCTTTCTATCGCTCCCTCCCTTCCCCCTCTCTCGCTTTATCTCTCTCCCCCTCCACTTCTCTTTCCCTCTCTCTCCCTCTCCCTTTCCCTTTCCCTCCCTTTCTCCCTCTCCCTTTCTCTAGCTCTCTTTTCCCATCCTCTCTCTCTCGCTCTCTCTCATTCCCTCTCCGTCCCTTTCTCTCTCACTCTCCCCCTCTCTCCCTTTCTCTCTCCCTCTCTCTATTGCTCTTTCCCTCCCCTCTCTCTCACTCTCTTTCTCCCCATCTCTCCCTTTCTCTCTCCCTCTCTCTATTGCTCTTTCCCTCCCCTCTCTCTCACTCTCTTTCTCCCCATCTCTCCCTCTCTCTCGTTAGAGATGGGAACGAGAGGGAGGGAGCGACAGAACGAGCAAGAGAGGGAGAGGAGAGAAAGAGAGGAGAGGGAGGGAGAGGGAGAGGTTTTAAGATAGTGGGAGAGAAAGGGGAGAGCGAGAGAGGGAGGGAGGGAGAGTGAGAGGGGGAAAGAGAGAGCAAGAGAGGGAGGGACAGAGAGAGGGAGAGGGATCGAGATCAGGGGCAAGAGAGAATGGGGGATAGAGAGCGAGGAGAGGGAGGGGAGAGAGAGCAAGCACAAGAGAGGGGGATAAAGAGAACAAGAGGGAGAGCGAGAGAAAGAGGTTTTTCAGAGAGTGACAGAGAGGGGAGAGTGAAAGGGAGGGTCAGGGAGAGAGAAAGAGCGAGAGAGAACAAGTGGGAGAGGGAGAGAGCGATCGAGAGCAAGAGCAAGAGGGAGAGAGAGAATGGGGGAGAGAGCGAGAGAGCAAGCGCGAAAGAGAGAGAGAGAGTGAGGGAGAAAAGAGTAAGAGGGAAAGGGAGAGGTTTTTTAAAAAGCAAGAGAGGGGAGAGAGCGGAGAGAGGTTTTTCAAAGAGCGAGAGAGGGGAGAGAGCGGAGAGAAGTTTTTCAAAGAGCGAGAGAGGGGAGAGTGAGAGCGAGAAAGAGAGGGAGGGAGAGAGAAGGGAAGAGATAATGAGCGGGAGAGGAGGAGTGAGGGAGAGAGAGCGCGAGAGAGAGGGGAGAAAGCAAGAGGGAGAGGGAGAGAGAGGGGTTTTTCAGAGCAAGAGAGAGGGAGAGGAAGAGGTTTTTTAGAATAGAAAGCGGGAGAGGGAGAGAGGGCGAGAGAGGGGGAAGGGGAGGGAGAGAAAGAGCGAGAGCGAGAAGTTCAATTGAAGTAATTGAATTTCTAAGAAGTTTAAATTCTTTGAAATTTTGAATTTCTCTATCCAAATGTAACTTAAAAATATTTACCTAATTTATTATTTTCCATAATAATGGGCTATTTTCATAAATATATACAAATGTTTTTGTAATTAATATAAATAATGGGCTTATTTTGTAAATATACAATAAATTGGATCTATCCACTATTGCAGGTAAAATTGAATTGGTCCTTGGTGGAGCAATTTGTGCATTGGTCCATATGAAGTGACACCATCATAGTGACATAGTTTATTTTTTCTCAGCAAAAATCTCTCTTTTTCTCTCCTCCCCCTCTCTCTCCCTTTCTCTCTCCTCCCTCCTCCCCCTTCCCCCTCTCTCTCCTCCCCCTCCCATCTCATCCACACCTATAACGCCATCACCATTCCTATTTCTCCCTTGTTCACCAAAGTCCAAACGCCCCTCCTCATAAACACTACAAGTTAGTCCCTTCTCCTCTGCATTACCGATATACATAAGCTTGGAATTTGATGTCCATTCAAAAAATTGAACACATTCATTTCATAGTACTACCTAAATTAAACATTGGTGTTTGTTTGGTACTGCGGCGGTCGGTAGAATCCACCCCCATTAATTATCCCTTTTGTGGAAGACATATCTACTTTGTGACCCAATTGCTTTCACGCTTTTAACATTGCTCGACAAAGTTTGAGGTCGCATTCGTTACCGCACCATAACACAGGACCATACCCTTCCCCGCTGTACATTTGTTTGTTCTTTGTGCATATCCATCCATCCATCGGGTTCAGTCTATATCCGAACATGTTCAAAATCACTCAAAAAATTTATGACACGCTTTCGGTGGTTTTGTCTAGTTTCAGATGTGTTAAATTGTTTAAAGGGAAAAGAGGTAAAGAGGGGAGGAAGGATGAGAGAAAAAGAGAGTTAAGCACTTAAGCTAATCTGGAAAAAAAAGTTGACATGTCACTAAGGTGTTCAAGGTGAGGTGTTCATCTCAGCAATTAAATGAGGTCAATGACTAAAATGGAAAAAAAAATTGACCAAAAATGTTTAATTTTTTTTAGGGATTAAAATGAAAATATCTTAAGGACCAAAACTATATTTATGCCAATAAAATAGAATCAACAAAAAATTATTACTAAAAAATGTCAGAATAAACAAATTTAAAATGTTTTTATAATATTTTGAATAAAAGACGTTGACGTGCTTTATGCCTAATCCTTTTAACCCATAAAAAACTCTTACATGCATTTATATTCTAAAACTTCATTCATATTCTAAATTTCACAAGTAGATAGTATTACATTCAAAAATAGTTTCCCTAACATTTTGAGTTACAAATAGAGGAAAAATACCTTCGCAATGCTCGTTCGGCATTTCCCTAACATGTTAACATATTTTCACTTTTTGGAGGCAAATGAAGTTAAATAAAAATGGCTTTAATATGTTTTTGGTCCCTCTAAATATTGGCATTTTGAATTTAGTCCCTCTAAAAAAAGTCAAAGTTTTTTGGTCCCTCAAGAAATCAATTTTTTGATTTAGGTCCCTCTTTTGCGTTGACTGCTGACATGGCACACTGAGGTCCCTGTAAAAATGCTGACATGACTTACATGCAGAGGGACTAAAATCAAAACTTAATATTTAGAGGGACTAAAATCAAAACTTAATATATTTAGAGGGACTAAAATCAAAACTTAATATATTTAGAAGGACCATGTCAGCATTTTTACAGGGACCTTAATATGTCATATTAGCGGTCAACGCCAAAGAGGGACCTAAATCAAAAATTTGATTTCTTGAGGGATCAAAAAACTTTGACTTTTTTTAGAGGGACTAAATTCAAAACGCCGATATTTAGAGGGACCAAAAACATGTTAAACCCAATAAAAATCTAAGAAGTGAGAGTACAATTAAAAAATATAATTTTTTGACTTTTTCAGTGAGTTGAATTGATTTTAAGTGTAAAACTTACAAAATACTTTATTATATTTACGCTTTTTCTTTTAAAATTAATTCTGACAAGTAATAATATCTTCTTTTT
Source organism: Glycyrrhiza uralensis (assembly GCA_030159175.1). NCBI lineage: Eukaryota > Viridiplantae > Streptophyta > Magnoliopsida > Fabales > Fabaceae > Glycyrrhiza > Glycyrrhiza uralensis. The sequence goes on from BRZY01000005.1 coordinate 49,207,415, forward strand.
TTTGTCAACTGAGATTAAGATTAAAGGACCAAGCCCAAACAGGCCCAAGGTCATAAGCAATTGCTGTTGACCTTGCTGATTTGGGATTTACTGTTCGACCAAAAAATTAATTTGGGCTTAAATTAAATGATTTACATGACGACTTAAATAAGTACAGCCTATTGCCATCGGTGGATGTGGAGGCCCAAAATAAAGCCCACATTTCCACTGTTTCTTAATTTGATCTTTTTGGATAAAATCAAAACCAACATCCCAGCCCTTTAAGGCAGCCATCGTGGACAAAGACCCAAAATAGGAAACCCGTTTTCTATGGAGATTTTTACTTTTATTTTACTGTCATATTTCAATTTCATAGGCCCAAGGTCATGAAAATTTGACCTTAAAAGAATGATTCATGATTCAATTTCCTTAGTTGACCAAAACAAAGATTCAATTTCCTTAAAGTAATCATGCACTTTAAGCAATAAAAGGTAGAATTCTACCAAAAAACAACAATACAGGTAGAATTATAATCATTTTTTATATATTAAAGGTAGAATTATAATCATTGGTAAAGAAATTAATGGTTATGATTATGAAGAATATATGTATATTTAATAAATTATTAATTTTTATATTTTATTTTGATTTATTTGTACTTTTAGTCTATCTACTATAGCTAGTGAGTGATTTTGGTCTCTAAATAATTTTTTGAGTAAATGTAGTCCCTTGATTTTTTAATTGTTTCAATCAATTCCCCCATCACTTTGTATTTACTTAAAATTTCCAAATTCACACAATATATTCTAAGTTTTTACAAATTGAACTAGTTAAATTGTTTTAAACTTCTCCTTGAAATTCACCAATCAAATTATTAAATCTCACGGAAAATAAAAAATTCCAAAATATTTCCTTTACAAACTCTACTCTCCTATCCTATAAAATTCTTCAAAAATTACCAAAATTTCACTCAATTTTTAAATTTTAAGCATTTTAAATTATCACATATCTCAAGTTCATTGTAAATCCCTAAATAATTTGGTAAAAATGAAAATTTAAGGATATTAGATAAAAATAACAATAGGACTATATATGCTTAATTTTTAAAATAGAGGAACTTAATTAGCTCACAAAAATTTGAGAGACCAAACTTGCACCTAGTCCAAACTAATGGGACTAAACTTGTAATTAAGCCTTTTATTTTAAAAAAATGTGCCATCACTTTAAAAAGAATTAAATTTTGATAAAAAAGTTGTAGACAATATCTATAATTGCATATTTTAAAAAATTATTCAATTCCTAAAGGAAATATTTTTTGATAAACTAAATGAAATGTTTAAAAAAAAGTTATCTAAGGGAATGCATTGATTTTCATATCTTATTGATTTTAGTATGAATTCAAATCTCCAACTAAATTGTATATATTTGATTAGTTATTTAATTTAATGATTTTGTCTTCTTCGGTACAATCATCTTCCTTATCTAAAATAAAGAATATAAAGCAAAATTATTGTAATGCAATGAACGTATAATGTATTCTTTTTATAAATGAATGAATGTAATGCATTTAATTAAACATGGTAAAAAAAAAATTCCCAAAAAAAAATCTTAATTCCCAAAAAAACATGGTAAAAAATCAATGAATTAATTTTTAAACACATACTTTATATTTCATTGTCTAGAATACGCTTCAAATATCTGAAGAGAAATTTAATTTAATTGCAAAGAAATCGATTGTATTTTTTTTTTTTACAATTTTGTATATGTTGAGAATTAACGATTTATTAATGAGTTTAATAACTTTATATTGGTAAGATAAAAAATATAAATGTCCAATCATAATTTCACGATATTATCACATCATAATATTATTTCTTAAAATTTGTTTACATTGTGACAAAAATGTAAAATATAATTGGACATATATGTAAAATATTTTATATTGTCATTGTATAGTTATGAAATAACATGAAATCTTTTAGAAAAAAAATGAAATCAAATATGGTTATTAAATTCATTGTTAATTTTCCTTTTGTCTAACGAAGAGATACCTTGTAGGGATGAGGATTGAGGACAATATTTAATGATTACAGAATGATATTTAAAATGATGCATCCATACGATACTGGGAGCTTTGTCAAAAAATAATAATAATACATAAAATATGGACACGTGTTTTTTTTTTTTACATTATTACATATCTCTTACGATCTGCAACTAAATAAATATGCCAACAATGTGTTATATATTAGTCATTAGAGGTGGAGGCGAGATGGGACCAACACTTCGTAAGGTGCACAATGATACTTCGTAACAAATCTATAATTAAACAGTACATAACCAATCTATGGTTAAAAATTAAACTACAGATTAGCTACAAAAATATTACGTACTGAATCACATAAAATGCTGATCCACTTTAATTTCCAAACACCGGAGGATTATTACCAAATTGAACTTGGTACTGTTACAAAAAAATTGAATTTGGTACAATATCGGTCCCCATCTCCCACATGAAAACTGCTTTGTCTTCATCGCCAGGGCACATGTTATTGTCTCATTGTGTGTACAATAAAGTAATTTAAATGTCGATAAATAATATGCAGCATGAATAAATAATTAATCGTAAAAGAATATATATGCGTAGAGTGGAACAGACACGAACTCAATTGTGTTTGCAACAACTTTAAACAAAATAGAAAATAAAAATGGTATATTAAAATTTCAACAAAAGAATACAGTTTGTTCATGCGTAAAAAGAAAGAAAGAAAGAAAGAATTCTTTCAGGGAGTATGGTTTTTTTTTTTGGTGTTGGAGTTGAATGAGAAGAGGCATAATCTTCTCTTCATCTCGTGAGGGATCCTATTCCTAACCCCAGAATCTACCCAGAATCCCCTGTTTGTATGGCAAGAAAGTTCTCTTCTTCAAATCCTCAGACTCCGCTTTCTTCCTCGCGTAGTGCAATTCATGTGCAGACACAACAGGTTCCTTTCTTCTCAACCTCGGGTTTTCAGAGGATCTAAGGGGAGAAGCTTTTCCCTCTTCAGGCTTCTTATACAAAACAGGGTATTTCCTGAACGGGTCCTTACTGGAACCTCTCCCTTCAGAGGCGCTGCGGAACAACAAGAAATCCCTCAGTCTCCATTTCCTCGAACTCTTCGAAGAAGAAGTGGACGAAAGTGAAGCTGCGGTGGGAACAGAATTTGAATCCTCCTTATTATTGCTCTGCGTCTGGTTCGGTTCTTCGTCGACCCATGTGTAGTTGGATATTCTGCAAGGAGAGTGTGAACGCGTTACCCTGCGACCCGAATTGGATGAAGAAACAGAAACCTCGGCAGCTGGAGTTCTATCCCTCCCTCTTCTCTCTCCAGCAAAAGGTGGGTCACGTGACTCTTGCTTCTTTCTGGGTGAAAGAGCTTCGATGATTGCCTTCTTCCCTTGCGCTATTGTGGATCTTCTGGTGGGTCGGGTCGGAGACAGAAGTGGGCTTCTAGCAGATTCCAACAATTGTTCATCTTTCAAAGGCTTGATCTTGCCACCATCGAATAGCTCTTCCGCCGAACGAGACGATGCCTCTGATTCTCTACTAACGGAAAACGCAAAGCCACCGTCACCGTTTTCGCCACTGTTTGGTTTGTGTTCCCAATCGTAGAGGGTTGAAGGAGAAGCTGAAAAGTAATCGAATTCGGAGTAAAACCTTGATGGGCTACTGGGGGCACTTAAGTAATTATATTCCCCAAATCGCTTCGGTGAAGAAGGGGCGCTTAGATAGGGTGAGATCCTTGCACCGTTGAAATCGAAAGGATCCATGGTGGGACTCCCACGGGGACTAGGCATCACCACTTCCATCTTCGATGATCAATAGGCTACTACGGTTATGGCTCAAGAGTTATGTTTGGTATAGTTGTGCAATATATATAGATATAGATAAATAAATACAGACACAAGTGTGATTAATTTGAGGGAAGGTGGGTGGAAAGATCACCTACCTAATACTATTCAGATGAATGATAGATGGAAGGTGTGTGTGGAGATTGTTTTTTTGACCACTGGCAATAAATGGGACACAGCCACATGGTACTTCTTCTTCTTCTTCTTCTAGCCGCCTTTGGATACCTCTCCCTTGGATTATTATTACTACAAGTGACGAATAATCGTATCGGTTCATACTTCATATAACATCCCTACTTACGTGTACGTGCGTGCGAGTTTAATCGTCTCACACGTGTGATGATTCTTAACGGGTTGTTTGGTAAGACGTATAGTGGGATGCTATATGGCTAAGTTCACCCACCACCACGTGCAAGGGTTTGAAATGGACGGCCGTATATATATTAATTATAATGACAAATTTGGCTGCTTCTAGATGAGTTTAATACGAGTAGTTATGTTTTGTTTAATGTATACAAGGGTATGTGTCAATGGTATTTCATCATCAATTCGGATCTGATATTAAAATACTTATACCTTGAATTCTTGTCAATTTTGGTGCCGGTAAAATATAGGTGACCTTGGATTCTAGAAGAGAATGACCCCTTCCTTACAAAAAATATGAGTATATAATTAAAAACAAAGACATGCATTGAAATCGACATTTGTTTGTGGAGAATTGGATTGGATCTAGGCGATGAAATTACATTCTGAAACTCTTATTATATATAATTGTAATTATAAGAATAAAACTTAATATTAATGTATTTTAATGGGCAAACGTTTGAAGTTTGAAGTAATGGGGTAACAATAGTGATGCTCGTTTTGTAAAAAAAAAACTTTAATATTAATTTGGTCCCTATAATATTATTGATTTTGAATTTAGTTCATATAAAAAAGTAAAAATTTTTTGTCTTCTTTTTATTTATTTTTTTGAATTTAGTCCCTTAGTAAGGTTGACTACTAATGTGACATACTCAAGTGCTTATGTGGCTTATTTAAATAGTTATGTTAACGCCTCATAAGCTGACACGTCAGCATCACACACTCTCTCTCTCCCCTTTCCCTTCCCTACCCTTCTCTCTCCTCAGACCTCACCCACTACCACCACCACCTTTTCCTCCATCCTCCACCCTCACCACCTCCTCCCTCACCACCAAAAGGAAATCACAGATAAAACAACAACAACAAAAAAATCGCAGAGCAACAAAAAATCGCAGGGGTTTGCTCCCTCTTCTTCGTTCTTTTTCCATTGTCTTTGCTTTCTGCTTGCTGTTGTGTTTCCTCTTCTTCCCTTCTGTTTGCTTCCTCTTTTTTTTTTGTGGTTCTGGTTCTCTGCTGTTGTTGCCTGTGTTTTTTCTGTTTTTTTGGTTTTCTGGGTACCACTAATTTTCTCACTGGATTGGCAAAAATGGTTTTGAGCACTCACCCAATTTCAATTTTTCATTCAATTTTCGATTTCTCTGTCCCTCTATTTTTTTGCTCTCTCTGTCTTCAACTCTTCAAACAATTTTTTTTTCCTTTTTTCAATTTTCGATCCCCTTTATCTGCACCTCTCAATTTGTATTGCCATCATCCTTTTCTGCTAATTGGCTTCTCCTATTTGATGGGGAGGCAAGCAAGGGGGACGAAGTGAGGTAAAGAGAGGGGAGGGTTGGGTGAAAGGGGATCCTTGCCGAAGGCAAAGAGGAGGAGCTTGAAGGAGGGGGTGGGGGTGGTGGAAGAGGGGTGGTAGTGGAGAAGGGGGAGAAGGGGGAGAAGGAGGTGGGGGTGGCAGAGAAGAGGAGAAAAAGAGAGAGACTAAATTCAAAACACATTTTTTTAAGAGAGATTAAACTTAATATTTTTATATGTATGTGTTAGGTGACGTGTAAGCGACATAGATTTAATGAAGTGCTACGTAGGAATTTTATAAGAACCTTACAGTGCCACATCAACGATTAACTCTTTTAAAAATTAAAAAAAATAAAAAAACAAAAAAAGTTTAACTCTTTTACATGAACTTAATTCAAAAAATTTCTATATTACATAAAGCTAATTAATATTAAAGAAAAAAAATAGTGATGCTCGTGACCTCACGTTCATCAATCCAAAACAAATTATCTGATCGAGTTCACGTTCTAAAATATTTATAATTTTAATAAAGCTATTAACGTGATTTAAATTAATAATTTTAAAGTTATACAATAGCGTTTACATAAAAAATTATATATTTGCGATATTTGTAGTGATTTATATAATTTATTTTTAAAATATTCCTTGTTGTAATATTTTTTTAAATTTTATCACTTGGTTATAATATTTAAATTTTAACATTTTAACTTAATACTGTATCAGCTTGATTAGTTTATTAATTCATTCGTTAATCAAACCAACCACTAGAGAAGTTCATGATCTTCTTTTCTTTTTTTTTTTTTTTGGTCAACTTTTCTTTTTTCTTTTAAAAAAGAAGAAAACTAATCAAGATTTCAATGAGAAGTGACAAGTGAGAAGCAGGCAAAATGAGTCCGACTCAACCCAACAAATATAAAACTTGGACACATAAATATGAATATGTTTTTAATTTGAGTTTTTTTGGCCTGAGTTTGATGTAGATTGGTCCAAAAAAATTAATGCTAAAATTTGAACCCGATGTGACTCAACACTATACAGGTCAAACTTAAAAAATTAAATTAAAGCCTATTTTTAATCTAAATTTTTTTAGCCCAATCCAAAGCTCGCCGATAGCCCGTTAGCCAACACTAGTGAAAAGTACTAAACTACAAAACCAACCAACCAGACACCCACAGTGGCAATAATTAAACTACGATGTCTTCTTCTTTTCGAGATAGGATTCTTTTTATTTATTTTTATTTATTATTATGCTTTTAAAAAAATAAATAAAATAAATGACACTCATATATTATATTTATGTCATTTATTTTCTCCAAAAACATAATAATAAAAAATTAAAAAAAAATAGAGAAAATCCTAACTTTTTTTTTTCTCTCCTTATAAATATTTTTGAATCTGTACCCGCTTATTTCGTGTAAAGAAAGTCAAGGAAAAAGAAAATGTTTGTCCCCATTCTCTTTTTCTTCTTCTCGATAGATGGTTATTTACGGTTATTATATTTTAATTTTAATTTTTAATTAGATAATAACAATATTAAAAGATAAGTTAAAACACCAAAATACCAATAATGATGATTTGTTAATATCTTGTCATATTTAATGTTGATCGGAGAATTTTAACTATATAACATTGCATGATGTTCCTTAACTATTACCTCTTCAAAAAAAGAGTTCCTTAACTATTAAATTCAAATTTGTTTATCGTTTGATCTATTCCTTCTGAATATTTCATACGTTATCTGCATTGAGCGAAAATCAAACACAAATTATAAAGATGACGACATCATTGTTGAATAATAAACAATCTAGAAATCCAACCTGACTTAACATGCTTCTCCAACTTGCAACAAAAGGATAATAATTACTGCTGTTTGCAACGTAAAATAAAGATAGTAAACATCATGCATATTTGGTTTTTTAGCAGGTTGTAAAATTATAGTTAGCGTAAACCAAACATGCTTAGCCAAATTTCAATCAAAAGATACTAAATTACAATAACTTGATATCAACAATATCGTTATTATTTATTTATTATAATACTAAAAGAACAAGTCACAACTTGTTGATTTTTTTTTTGGTGAAAATCACAACTTGTCGATATTCTCTTAAAAAAAGAACCTTGTTGATCTTTTTCAAGTCAAAAAGTCAGATATTTGAGTTGGATTTATTTAAAATAATTTAATTATTCCTCAAGAACGCGTGCCAACCAAATGATTTGCATACAAAGGGTTAAAACTGGCTGAGTGGCTATGACTCCAGAGGTTAAAGTAATTAATCTCTATTATTGGTAAAAAATATCAAGGGTTAATATTATAAATATATGTATAACAAATTACCTTTGATTTTTTCATTAATGATTAAGATTACTTACTTTACATTTTACTCACTTTAGATGAGCTAAATCTAATCAAATAAGTGGTATCGCAAGATTTGCAACTAATCGAGTTTGCCCAATTATTATGATAAAACTGCTATTTAGTCCGAATCAAGTTGCACGAAATTATTATGAATTATATATATTACGTTATTTTTAAAAAATAATAAATCTGAAACAGCCGATTCCATTCATGGGAAAAGGTTTTGGTTGTTAATGTTATCGTTGTATGAAAAATAATCACGATCAAATTGAAATTGATGCAGCTTCGTATATAAAAATCTTTTTATTATTCCTCATTTCCAGTAAAATATAATTCCTCCGTCACACACTGCTGGTTCAGGAAATTATGAGCCCCAGCCATTTCGCACAAGATCTCAGCTCAGCCTATTACTCGATGCAAAATTGAAATGCAACAAAAGTTGTTGAACCGAGACAAAAAACAAAAAAAGGAGTTGCATGCCGGACAACAAGCCTTACATATTTTCTATTTGACCAAAAGATTGTCGGCCCACTTATCCAATAATGCACACGATACAAATTTCGGAGTGGGTTTTTTTATTCACACATACACTATTTGTTAAATATACATACACATATTTAAAATACCAAAACTACTCCTACTTATTTCTTCTTCTTCCCACTCACACTTCTTTTTCCCTCTCAGCTCTTCTTCTCTATGCACGCAAGTTACTTCTTCTTCCTCCCCTCTTTTTCAATTTTTTTCTTCATTCTCCCTTCTCTACTCACCCCTATCCCCTCCAACAACAAGCAAAGGAGTCTTCCTTGCATCTACAGGCAGCACAATCGAACAAAAAGTTGCCGTCGTCAGGTAAAATCGGGAGTTAAATTTTTTGCGATTTAAGGACCCCGCGGAACTATAGCCGCACTACAAGCGAACTATTAGTTCTGCGTATATAAAAAATGACACATACGTAATGAATGTAAAAAATATTGAGTGCGGAACTATTAGATCCGTGTAAAAAAATGCACTCACGAAACTAATAGTTCCACATGTGCATTTTTTACGTGGAACTAATAGTTCCGCGGAGTATTTTTCTGTGAAAAATGCACACGCGGTACTCCGTGGAACTATTAGTTCCATGTAAAAAATGCACTCACAGAACTAATAGTTCCACAGGGAAAACAATCACAGAAAAAAAATACGCACGCATAGAAGAACACACAAACCAGCACAGACTCAAGCATAAAAAAAAACCCAGCACAAACTCAATGCGGTACCTGATAGGGTGGAAGAGACAACGACCTGCAAGCTTCGACGACCTGCAACCCGAGGTGACGATGATCTGCTTGCAACCGGAGGCGACGACGATCTACTGCAACGACCCGATCTGCTGGAAGGAGGACTCAATCTCCACGGCTCTGCAACCTCCAATGGCTCGGGTGGCTTGGCGTGTGAGGGAGAAGAGCAACTATGCAGAACGGAAGTGAGAGAGACGCGCATAACTGTGAGGGACGATAAGCTCTGTGGAAGTGAGGAATGAGGAAATCTATGTGGAAGTGAGTGAGGGGTACAATATGGGTTTTGAGGATATTTTTAATTGAGAGATAGTTTAATCTTTTTCATTTTTAGTGTATGTGTATTTAACAAATAGTATATGTGTGAATAAAAAAACCCTTTCGGAGTTCGCACTCTGCATCGGCCCAGAACGGAGCCACGTGCAAGTGGGCTCTCGAGCAAATCCATTCTCACCCATGCAATATATTATTTTGTTAAAAACATAAATTTCTTCATTGACAAAAAAAAACATAAATTTCATATCCTGTAGAGCAATTTTAAGAGCTAAGTTGACTAATTGAAAAGACTAATATGATAGTTGACCAAAAAAAAGAGTAATATGATTGAAGATTTTTAACTTTAGAGACTATTTTAAAATATTAATAAATTGAAGAACTAAATTGACAAAATTCAAGAACTATTTTGATAATTCATTCACATTTTAATTCCGTTTAGCATAAACATAAAATGATGATATTCAAATGATTGTATGTTTTATTATTTTGTTCAAAATAAAATTAACGAAAATAATTATTCCCGGTTATTTGTCCTACTAAAAAAGACTTTCATATATGAAATAAAAAGCATGGGCATATTTTTAATATTCTGTCAAGTATATTAAGTGCAGAGTTTCATATGAGTTTGTTTGAATAAACTTTTTAATATTGGATATTGCTATGGTGTCATAGAAACAGAAGGGCTTAGGTACCTTTTTAATATGGAACAATATAGATTAGAAAGAAATTAAAATAGAAAAAAATTATTGAGTTTTTATTGGAACATATAAATAATAGGTACCAAACTCTTCAATTTTTCATGGGTATCGTAGAAATGACCTTTAATATTTAGAAAAGAAAAATCAAAATAATTCTATAATCATTATGAAAGTTTTTAATAATAACTTCTCGCATAATCAGCGACACCAAAACAAACCTGCCACCATGAGACTATTTATTGCACAAAGAAAATAATCAGAACTACATGCTTTTGAGTCCAAGTAATTTTAGAAGAGAATAGATGACATGTACGTTCTTTATGTGTATGATCTAGAGCTGTATACAAATTGTATCCCCAACAACACCAATATAAAAACATATACAAACAAATTTTGAAGCAAAATTATGTGCACAACAAGTATCTAAAACTGAAGTCATATGGCATAATTTTTACAAATTGTGAGAGGGGCTCAGTTTTTCTTTTCTCAAGCAACATAATGGCTTCTTTCCCCTGTTCACTTGGTAATTGGAGACATATCCAGTCCAGCAATGACTCCAAGTCTTTTGCAAAGTCCAACAAATACCAATCCAGCACCTTTGGAATAACAAACTTTGATGTTGAAATTCCAACAGCAGCCTGTAAGTATTCTCTTTTGGCCACTTCTAGTTCATTCTCAACATGGGATGCCGTGTAAACTCTCACCTACATTTGTCAAAGTTATGAATCAGAATAATTACATTTAGGAAACGCGGTGGTTTATGCTCTGACACACGTCCATTTTAAAGCTACTGATAGTAGCTTTCACGGTGAAACAACCATTCACCGTGATTTTGTATAAAACCAAACACGCTGATAGTTACTTTGAGTTTAAACGTATATTTGCAATTTTCTAACTGAAAATCAAACATGCACGAAAACATTCAAGTGTGCATTAAATAAAAAGGATTGTTTACAATCAACGTTGGAAAAAGATTTATCATCCAACAGTGCCTTGGTTATAGGAGATTAAAAATTCAATGTAAGCATAATGCATCAACTTACAGCAGGAGAGGACCAAGTTCCACAAGAGAGAGCAAATGTCACAAGGGGTTCTGACAATTCCAGTCCATATATGCTTCTCACTGTCATTTCATGATTTTTCACTTCCTTTGATATAGTCTGTTTGGAATTGAGCTGTAAGAAGCTTAGTAATTATGTATATATTCCCACTCACAGGAAAAGCTACATTTGAAAAGGATAGAAGAACTTACAGATTTCCAGTGATATGGAAGTCTTAAAATGCAATGTTCTATGGTTGTTGCACTTAGGAAGTGTCCACCCACATTTATTGTTGCCTGAGTTACAAGAAAACCGTATAAATTCATGAGCAAACCAATGCAGTTGTACTTATAAGCAACTTGTTGGCCAAACAAAGGTAAGACTTAAGAGCACACCTTCTGCATCAGCGCAACAACCATTTCAGGACTCTCTGGTATGCCATTTTCTATGAATGCCTGAAATATTGAAGATAAAAATTAACTAAAAGCAGTGGGGGAAAAAACACAAACTTTTGGAGTCAGATGAAACTAAATGTTTTTGTAATGGACATAATTAACATACTTTCATCATACACGAGTTATAGATGTTGATCCAGAATGCAAGCTTCTCCTGGTGGTTGAGGTTCTCAATGTTGACGCAGGCTAGTTTTCTCAAAAGAAGTCTGCAAATTTCTCAATGTAATTAACACGATTGATAAGGGTCATGGAAGAAAAAAAGTAATAGTATTCTAGTTTGAATAGAACATAACATACTTCAACCGATGCAGTAAAAACAAAGACTTTGCAGTTCGTTTTGGATTGAAAGATTTGGCTTCAGTTGCATGTAATTGCTTGTATGGACCAATATCTCTCTGTCCAAATTCCAAGACACCATAGGGATCCCAAAACAATGTTCCTTCAACACAGCTTTTAGACTTTAAAGCCCTCAATTGTGGTATATCACCTGCAGAACCCGGGTTCTTTGCAGTACTCATTCTCAAGAGAATGCTTGATAAACACTTCAGAATGTTTTCAGAGATGATATTTGGGCTTTCATCTCCTTGTGGTGTGTCATGTAGACTTTGATTTCTTACTTCCGCAGTTGGCTGGTCGTTCAGCCTTAGTACCTGCTGCAAAGTGGGAAAGCTTTTTTAATTCATTGACTTCAAAAATTCTTCAGCTTTTGGCTTACTACTAGTACTATTATTACACAAATGAAAACTATTTTTACACGACAGACCTGCTTTTTTGGAGGATCCCAACGTTTCTGCAGTGATTCACTGTCAATTGGATGTTTCTTAATTGGAACTTTTGCCGTTCGGCCTTTACATGTAGATTTCTTGCTGCTCTTGAAAGAATTAGTACAGGATTCATTCTCTTTTCCTTGTCTATCCTCTGGCAAGACTAAACACAAACAAGAGGCGCATGCCATTAGGGACTAGAATATACTATGTCACAGAATGAAATACATGTAACATGTTTGGTTTATGGTTGTAACGTACTTTTGGGTCTAAAAGTACTTTTACAATCTTCTAATTAGAAACCAAAAATGCACTTAATCTCAATTGGTGTGGTGTGGCACATGTGGCCAGTTACTTACCAGGGAGTGTTGTTGTAGGCCTAGTTGCAGATGTTGCAGCATTACCCCATGTTTCAGAGGGGGACTTCAATTTACCCAATTTTGGACTGTTAATTGGGCTTGCATTGTTCACAGGTGATGCTGAATGCTCCAGTTTCATCTTGGAGGATGACATGTAGACAGCTTCTTGATACAAATCCTGCCTGAAATTCAAGACCTGCTCTTCAAGCCTAACTATTTCTTCTTCCAATACTGCCACTTCTGCCAGAAGTCCCAATGTCTAGATTTTTTTAAGATTAAATTCATCAGTCAAATAGTCAAGTTTCTGAAATATAATAACCACCATTTATTCAAGTGATTTCATTTTCCCTTCTAAGCACTTTCTAAGTGATTTCTTTCCTAATGACTAAACAATAAAAGGGGGAGAGTGATTTACTAACATAAGGAGGGAGATAAGGAGGAAGACGAGGGAGAGCTCCCAAAGGCCTGTTGAAAGCTCTCTCCAATGCGTTGCGGATGTTCTCCTCACGCTTAAGCTTCTTCTTCAACCTATCGACCTAAAAAAGTTGAAAATACCCATCTCAGTTTCCAGTTAGAAAGCAAGAAAAATGAAAACCCAGATACGAAATTGGAGAAGAAATTAACAAGGCCATTATTTACATCTTGTTGCAAAGCCAATTTTCTATCTTTGCTCGATGTCTTTCCACCTTTTGCTGCATTCTTCCTTGTGGTGCCCTCTCTCGAGCTTCCCCGCATCTCTGCCTTTTCATTCAAGGCCAAAGAGGCTAAAATCAACCTATGCAATATACTCTAGTTTGAAAATGCGTGTATATAATGTCTTATGCCAAATTCACCAACAAAAAACAGAACTTGAGATTTTTAGTACTCAACCTAATCATGAAATTTTCACCCTCAATTCATCCCCCTTTTGAAGGTAGTTTTGTTTATCTCATTTAAAGAAATGCTGAATTTTGAGAAATTATGGGATCTTTGGTCATTGAAACTGGAGCCATGGCTTGTGATGCGAACTGTTACGCGATCATAATCATAATTTAATATAAGTTTAATAATACTAATATTAAACTTCGTTTACTGTACCAACCGTTTTTCAAAAAATGCATACGACATAAATGTACCCCATTTTTCTGAGTTCTGACTTTATAGTAAGTTTAATTACTTTTTCATGTGCCATTGCAGCTTTCCTAGGCTGCAACCTTGTCCTGACGCTCGTGTTCATATCTATCTTCAATCAACTTTCTTCTTCTAAACCTGCAACTGCATCCACCACTGAAAACCCAATTGTCAGTTTTCGTAATGGGGCAGCATCAACTTGCAACAAAAAAAATCAAAATTCAGTGAAACCATGATCAATTGCTTAGAGTAAAGGCCGAACCTTTTTTTTTTGGTCTAAACATTAAAAGAATGAGCAGGTCAATGATCCAGGAAGAGACTCAAACTCTACAAGGAATGAACAATGAAGCATCATCATACACTCCAGTTGACAATTGAATCCTTCCTCTACTCTACTCAGTCAACGTGGAGAGAATCAGAAGTACCCAGATTGGAAGCATATAAAGAAAATAAATGGTATGCTTAAGAATACAATGAGAGTGGGGCTAGTCCAGTAGCTGCAGCTCCTCTGCTATGGCTTTAACTGTTTGGGATGAAAAGGGAGTATTTAATTTAATTTAATTTAAAGAAAAGAACTACCAACATAACATCACAAATTCTCTGTGTTCATTTATTGGTAAAATCTCATCTTGGCTTATTAATAGGTGGTGGCTCCGTCAAGCTAACATAAGCGAGGTTAAATTATTCAGTAAATTTTATTTAGTAATAAAAAAATATGAAAGGAATATATATAACGCCTCCAAGCTGTAACGTAATGCCACGCAACGCAAGAACTAATGATAGAGAGGGGCACTGTAATTGAACTCGAAGGCTCCAATCAAAAGGGTTGAGGCGCTATGTTCATCATGAAACAACGTGCGATTTCTTATAAATTTTTTTACCTTAAACCCAACGCAACGCTCCTCCCCCGTTGTTGTCTTGTCTAGCCTTTTCTATTTTTACTACTACTTCATCCTCGTACTATTCATTGTGAAATTTAGGGGAGGGGGGGAGGGGTCGGTGGCTTTTGCCAGTGAATTATGCAGTGGTGCCTTAAATAATTGAGATTAAACGGAGGGTTTTGGTCAGGGAAAAGCTGCACTGTTCACATGCTTTGCCAACTAAACCCTTTAAATTTCCCTCTTTTCTGATAAATTAATTAGTAAATTAATGAATTCAATGCATTCTAACGTGGTAATTTGTTTCAATTTCTTTTTTTCTACTGTTTGTTTCAATTTCTTAAACAAATGTAAAAAAATATTATTTTAAAAAAATCAAATCAAGAAGTAAAAGTATAATATTTAATGCACTATTAAGTTCAAAGACCATATTCTTTTCATAATTTATTTTAATTCTTTAACAAGTATTATGTGGACACTTATCGGTAGGAGTGTAAATGAGTCGAGTTATTCGTGAACTATCCGGGCTTGACTCGTTAAATGCTCGCTCAAACTCGTTTGTTTAATTAAAGAAGTCAAGCTCAAGCTCAAGATTGAACTCGAATATTTAAATGAGCCAAGCTCAAGCCTTAGAGGCTCGACATTAAAGGCTCGTGAATAGCTTATTTATATATATAATCAAAAATTAAAATTGCATAGATCTAGATCTTGTATAAAAACATTTTTCTTTTTGTAGTAGTCAATTTAATTATGAACTTTTTATTAACTAGATTATCTACACGTAATACTCTAGAATTTTTAAATTTCATATATCACATGTTGAGCACTAATTTTTATTAAATACTTTCTCCATCCCATTTTATTTGTTGTTTAAGGTTGTGTCGTAAGAACTAAGAAATACAATTAATAGCTTAGAATTCATAAAAATTATTTTTGTTTTTTCTAATATGTCCTTTGTTACTGCCTCTCTCTCATAGTAGTTGACAATCAATTACCCATTCGCTCCCTCTCTCACGTAAATCTAGTGCTTTAAGGTATAATAGGGGGGGGAAATTAAATACTTGATTGATATTGTAAAATGACAATCAAAATGGGACAAAAAAATTTAGTTAAAACAACAAACAAAATGGGACGGAAAGAATATTAAACCAATAAAGTTTAAGAATAATTTAAGAAAAAAATTTATAAATGCAAAAATTTAAGTTATTAATAAGCTAGCAAGCCAAGCCCAACCGTTATTTTTTTTAGCAAGCCCAAGCCCAAACTTTTATTTAAGCTCGTTTATATAAATGAGTCAAGTTTGAGCCGTCCATTTTTTTCACAAGCCAAACTCAAACTTTAAGTGCTGAGCTCGGCTCGGCTCGACTCGTTTACATATCAGTATTTATTTTTTCAAAAAATTATGTGGCAGGTGAAACATCACAAAATTTGCATATTTTTAATTTTTAAACCCACGTCGTTATATTAACAATGATCTGGCGATTGGCAATCTTGTGTTTGTCGTTAAATAATTTTCAATATATATCTTTTGGATAGATCTTCTTTCTATTTATCGCTTAAACAAAGTAAGAAGGAATAATTAACAAGATAATAAAGACGGAAGAGAGAATTAAAGAGTACGACTATATTGTCACAATTCACAACACACAAGCTGTTGCCACTTGCCACATGCCACATATATGTATACGTGTATCAAAATGTGCTAATTGATGTGCATACAAGTACTCCCTCCGTTTCAAAACTATAGCTTTTTAAGGTTAATGTACACAGATTAAGAAATATTTAATAGAAGTAAAATATGGTTATAGATAGACTAAAATACCCTTATTTAATGAAAGAGTATTTATGACAAATTATCTACAAATCTCTATATTATTAATGTCAACTACTCCCACTAGTAGTTATTAAATAAGGATATGGGTGGAAAAAAATAATTAATGATACTTTGGAATTGTAAAATTGTAATAGTTTTGAAACAAAAATAAAAGGCTAAAAGAGCTATAGTTTTGAAACGGAGGGAGTACTAAACAAAAACTTAGTTAAAACTGTTTAAGACGTCACTGTTTTTTCGCATAGAATTAAAAACACGCTGGGTTGAGATTATTGGCACAAAAACACGAAATCGCAGACGAAACGGCAAATAGATGATGATGGGTAGGTGAGAAGATATGAACAGAAACCAAAGCTTTGTATATATTTCACTACACATGGAAGGAAGGGGGATCCACACCACACCCTCATGTCCCCATCCACCACATGACTGTGACTCCAAATCACAAGCTGGCGTTAGACGTATCTTTCTTGTAATTTGATTTAAAGAAAAAGGAGATTATTTTTCACTTGTTCTAATTTAACAGTGTGCGTAGCTAATTTTTGAAGAAAAGAGTGTGTCATCCTATGACATGAAGACCTTAAAGCACCCTTTTCTTCTGATAATGTAGTTTTAAGTTTTAACTTTTTGGTTGTCATACAACTTTTTCCCATATTAGATTCGAATATGTAAGCCAACTTTATGCTCCAAAATTTTTGTCGAATCCAGCAATTGAATTTATTATTATTATTATTATTATTATTATTATTATTATTATTTAAATTCTCGTGCTGAATATATCTTGTTAATGAATATATAAAATCGATTCATCTGTTAAGAATCCAAGCAGTTTACTTGTATAAAATTTATGATATAGAGTTTAAAAGAATCCAATTTAATCTATTAGACATGGATTTAAATTTTAATTTGCACCGGAAGAAAAAAAACAAGATTAAAGATGGGTTGATAGACCAACAAAAGTTAACCGTGGTGGAGCCTGTTGCATGCATTTTATAAAAGAAGACTAAATTTAAGGAGTATTAAAAGTGATAAAAGTGCATAACAGTATTTAGTAGAATATGTCTTGGCTAGAGGGGAAAAAATAACTTCTCCGTAATGAACAAAATAAAGTTATATCTATTCTTGATTTAATTAAGTATATCATAATTTAAATTTAAAAACTTAAATAAGAGTATATCATAATTTTTTCATTCTGTAGATGAGTTTTTCTCCCAAAAAGATTTATCGATATTTTTAACAAGAAGCATATGATATTTTATCCAATTATATTATTGTAATAAATTCATGAATTCTATAATCCACAGTGAGCCATGTAAAAAATGGTTTATACTAAAATCCAAAATCTTGGATCAGTAACGTACGTAGTCCTTCCACGGAAAATGCACAGCAATGGTGTCGGTGACACTGATGATATATACTCCATCATTTACGTATAAAACAATAATCTTACATCATTGTTTGATCATAGCGATAAAGAAACATCAGGACAAGCCACAGGATACCGAAGAAATCTGTTGAAGAAAAAACTTGTTAGCTGCTATCATCAGGAAAACAGCCTTTAATAATATGCAATAATTATAATAATGAGAGGGAACGGTTTGTGTTTTTATTTTTGAATCTAATTTTTACAGTTCAAGAAAAAGGAAATTATAATTAGATTATATAAAATTTAGATAATTTTATAAGTTATTATATATGTAGATGTACATAATTTAATTTAATTTGTAATTAAAGACTATACTTTTTATTTTTGTAAAATGAATATCTTAATTAATTATAGAATTCACATGTTGTATCATACAAGGTTGCAGTTAGCTCATACGACAATTAAGGTTGTCGCATTGTCTCTTCCAATTGGAAAGAGTTGGTTAACTAAAAATGATAGAACAGACTCTTCAGAACTAAAACCAAATCTCATCAAACACATTGCAGTAAGAAGCAAAGCCATGATGCATGTCATCTTGAGCACATAGAAATTTTACTTTTTCTAGTAGGGTCCATTTAATTTGAGAAAGGATGAAACTTTCCTAGTAATAGAAAAGTTGACTTTTACCTGTGAAAGGAAGTAAACCATTAAATAGTTATTTGTAGTTTCCCTCAGTAGAATGTATAATTTTTTTTTTATCTACAACAGATTGCCAATATTACAGTTTGTATTTTGTATAAAAAAAATTGAAATACCGGATATTAGTAAATCTTTGTCTCGGTCATTTTTCTGTCCATTCCATTTTCATTAGTTGAGAAACTGAAAAAAAGAAATTTCAAACTCATCTTCTACCCTTTCTCTCCTGTTCATTGCCCTCTTCTACCCTTCCTCTCCCTCATTGGTCTTTTATACCTTAGGAGTCGAGTTCGTCTCGTCATTGACATCTTGTAGCATCTTCTATTGTTCCTCTTGTTGTACCGTTGCAATCTATAAAAGTAGATCTGGGCAAAACACTCTGCGGCGCCACAACAACTGGACCTATAGCTGGCAAAATGGGCTTAGCCCATCGGGCCGGCCCGAGTCCGCCCGAAAAAACACCGGGCTTGGACACACAAATTCGAGCCCGTTTTTAATCTGGGCCTTTTTGGCCCAGTCCGACAAAGCCTGAGCCCGAAAAACATAAGCCAAAGTCCGAGCCCGCCCCGAAAAAAGCCCAAAAAATAGAGGGCCCGGACACACAAATTTGAGCCCGTTTTCAATCCGGGTTTTTTGGCCCGACCCAATAAAACCTGAACCCGATGCGGGCCAGCCCGAGCCCGGCCCGAAAGCCCGAATTGCCACCTCTAACTGGATCCATACGTTTTCACCCATTAGTTTGCTATAGCTATAACCAGCAAATCAAAAAGGTAAAGTTATTTTGACCAAAAAAATTGGTGAGGTTACAATTTGTGATGATTGTATCCAAAATAAAAAAAAATTCCAAAATTATATCCGTTTAATGAATTATGTAACCAATAACAACATTTTAATATTAAATTAATTTTTTTAATAACTGGGTATATTTTCAATTTTATTATTTTTTAGACCTCTTTTAGCAAATAATATAAAATATGTTAAAAACTGAATAATTAAGTAACCGGTAATCAATCTCAGCCATTCATCTAAAAGTTAGACTAACTAATGGTAAAAATGTGACTTTTCTATTGGTGAAAAAGTTTGATCCTTTCCCAAATTAAATGATCCCTTTCTAGTAATACAAACTATTCACGGAAGCTCTATCGGTCGACTCTTTAAAGAAAAGATGAAAGAGACACACACGCTCCCGCGTGATCAAATCACAGTCTCCACCGCTTTGAAGATACTCCCATCCCATGTAACAGACTAACATATTATGCTGATACTTTTTTTAATTATTAAAGGTACTTTTATATTATCGAAAATTTTGAAAATATGAGGTAAACAAAACTTTGAAGAGAATGACTAACAATAAGTCAATTAGAATATCCGTAGGTTTGGATAAATAGTTTATTTAAACATAAATGTTTATTATATAAATATTTATGTATCAAACTATTATTATAATCAAAGAAAGAATGTGATTAAAGGTCCGTTTGTTATTGATTAAAAAGTAAGTGATTTTCATGTAAAATAATTTAGTGACTAATTTTAGAGATTTTGATGTGAAACAGAATCTAATCTGTGTTTGTTTATGATCCTAAAAATTACTATTTTAATTTTCTCACTCCTCTCTCTTCATTAAAATCTGATTATTTTTGAAAAGCTATTCCATATAGCTTGTCATTTTATTCAGATTTTTGATTATTTTGATTATTTTTAAAAGCTAAAACAAATAAATAGAAAATCATTAAAAATAATTATTTCTTTTAAAAAGCACTTTTTTATAAAATTATCTATAATAAACAGACTCTAAATTAATTTCATATATGGCTGTAAGCTGTTTGATAAACTATTCTAGAAAACTTATAAAAATAAGTCCAAAACAACTTATGGGTACTATTTTTATTAACTCTGCCAAACACCATCACAAGTACTTATGCCAATAGATAAGCTCAAATAAAATTTATATAAGCCAATCCAAACTGACCATCTATGGATGAGTTTAAGAAATAAAGACATAATATGACTCACAAATTAAACTATTTAACGAGATTTTGAGATCCAATAGCATGTCAAATTAAATAATTAATAGAGATATACCTTTAATTCCTACATTTAAAAATAAGGTAACGTACAAATTTGTGCAGATTATAAAGAGATTAAACTCATTGATTCAGTAAAAAAAAAAAAAAAAACAACTCATCGGTCATACTATAAAGTATCAAAAGAGTGATTGGGCGGATTTTAAGAAAAGAAATTAACTCATCACAAAAAATTAATTTTGTTTCATGCCAAAGGAGATCAACCATGAAAGTCATATACTTGTTAAGAAGATTTATGGAGGAATGACAGAGAGAAAAAAAAAAAACCTACTGATGATTTTTATTGCTTTAGAAAATCCATACAATAGACTATCTAGAGAGATTTTAGAGAAGGCTTTAAAAAAGAAAGGCAAGTCCACTCTAAATTGTTGAAAACTTGTAGAAGCAACAATAGAAAAATGGTTGTAGAAAAGACGATAAGATCTCATTACAAGCAAGCATAAAAAAAAGTTGACTAGATGGAGGATTGTTTGAGTTAAATGATCCCTCACCAAAAAAACACCCTAAAAAAAAAGTGAGTTAAATGATCCATCTGTAGATCTAATACATTATAGAACTTCATAGTGTTAATTGATCTATGTAGCTGACTCTAGCTGAGGAAAAAAAGACTTAGTGGTGACTTTTTTTTTTATCAATGACTTAGCGGTGACTATTATTTCTTTTGATAAAATAATTATTATTCATTTTAAATGTTTTTGTCCTGAATTAATGAGAATTGCTATTTTGTACGAGGAGTTTAACACACGAATATGCCATGGGTTTTTTTTTTGTTACCATGACATTGGTGGAAGTATCCTCCGACTAATCGCACAAAGACCAATCTCCCTCGGGACCTTGGCTGCATTAATACGCCATGGGTTTGATAATATGGGTAGGGATTTTATGTTTTTAAAATAAATTAAGATAAAATATAACCATAATCTAACGGTTACGATGCATTCCTCGCTTTTTGTCCATTTTTTTTGTTGCTCTGTAGCATTTTCCTTAATTAAACCAGCTCCAAGATATAAATTCCAGTTAGGAAAAGAATGAGTAAATTAAATTTTCCATGTGTCAATCCTTTTTTTTCCCTATGAAATAATGCCAATAAATGATGTTACGCTAAAATCTGGATGACACCAGTTAATTACTGTCACCTAAAATGCATTAATCTGCTAACTGTATTACTGCTCCCTCTCTCTGCTCACACTAGAATCACTTTTACGTTCACTGCACTGTACAATTATATATGTGCAAGCAACACAGTATTCTTTTAAACACATGATTATTTAATTTTATATAAAAATGAAATCAACACACTTACCTGTAAGTTCAACACTGGAAAGGATTAAGGTGGGTCACTGAACTCAATGGTAGTTAGATGGAGCCATTTTACAGTTATGCATAATTGTGTAAAAGTTGTTTTGTCAAAGTTTCCGTGCGGATGCATTTTAGTTGGAGCACAAAATAAGAAATGAAGTCACGGGGAAGCAAGGTTACGCCCTATGAGGTCGAGGGGCACCCACCAATTGGTCTCAGAATCATGTATTGGATATACAAGTCATGTCCAACACAAGTCAATTATTCACTAGCAGTGCTGGGTAAATGACAGTTTCATGGAAGACTCGGTAAAGTTTTTGCTTTGTGCTGGAAAGCATAACCAGAATCTATATACAGTAGCAATGTCCCCCTATAATTTCCTTACACAACAGCGTATTTTATTTATTCTGACCCACTAACGTCACCCACCGCTTCAGTTTCATCTTTCGTACATCCTCAGAGACACAGACAACATAACCGGCAAGTGTCTAATTACGTTACATTAATTAATTCCCAATGCATCAACGGATAATGATTTTGATATTTGATCACCAGTTCATTTATAGAGAGTTCAATGAAGCCAATTTTAGATGGCCTCTTTAATCTTCAATCTTGATTGCAAAATTGAAAGGAAACAACCAGATAAAACGTTTCATAATGCCAAAATGCAGAGGAAGAAGGGGTTTCTCAGTACACTATATGAAGGGATTCCACATCCACATGGTAGTTGCCTAGTTGGTGCAAGGTTTCGGTGGTGGTTGGTGAATACGCTGATGGTACTCTGGATTTCACCAGGACCACTAATATACTAGTAGTACCCCACAGTAGCTCTATCTCACGTGTATTTACAGTATGGCTTGTCACTCACCTCTTCCATAGATAAAGTGAATCAATTTACTTTTTGCACTTAAAACTTTTGAGTGCGGTGACTTGTTTGATGATAAAGTGGAGTTGGATTGTCGTGCATCCAAATTCATTGCTCTCTCATGTCACTTTCTCTCTGCTTTTTGTGCTATTATTACACGCTTATGTTGGATGCCTTCTCTGTTTTGGTGGCGTCTAGGGTGGTGAAGTAGGAATACTTCACCACCAAAGTGAAGTGGGGCCAGAATTGATGATGTCCTTCCATTTAATAGTTTTTAATTTGTATGGCCAGGATTAATTACAGTGTAAGTGTAGAATAGGTCAAGATGAAATATTAACATAATTGCAATAGAGGTCAGCAAGCATTACGTATTTAGAAAATTGGCACATGCTTTTGTGTAATTTGAGTTGGTGGCCACAACTTATTAAGAATTAGAAATTGATCCCTTAGAAAAATTATATTTGCAGTTAAGAGATTTCGTGCCCCTCTTTCTCTCTCTCTCTCTCCCCCACTAGCTCCCCCACTCTCTCTCTCCCCTCCCTCCCTATTCCTCCCTTGTTCTCTCCCTCTCTTCCTCTCTCTCACTTTCTCTCCCCCTCCTGTCTCTTATATTCTCTCCCTCACTCTATCTCTCTCCCCTATCTCTCACTCTCACTCTCTCTCTCTTGCACTCTCTCCCTCTTGCTCTCGTGTTCTCCCCCCTTTTTCAATCTCGCTCTCCCCCCTTTAGCTCCCCCTCTCCCCCGATCTCTCTCTCCCCTCTTTCGCTTTGTCCCCCTCTGTCTCTTTCTCATTAGAGAAGGGAGTGAGAGGGAGGGAGGGAGAGGGAGGGAGAGGGAGAGAGAGCGAGAGATCAGGGAGAGGGAGCAAGAGAGAGGGGAGAGAGAGGGAGAGTGGGAGAGCGAGTTAGAGGGAGAGATTTTTCAGAGAGATAGGGTTGGAGAGAAGGGGAGAGTGAGAGAGAGAGCTAGGGTGAAAGGGAAAGAGAGCGAGAAGAGGGGAGAGAGAGCGAGAAGGAAAGGGAGAGGGAGAGAAGGGGAGAGAGAGTGAATAAAGAGGGAGATATTTTTCAAAGAGAGAGTTAGAGAGTTAACAAAAAAATATCTCACGCAAATTATGGAGAATTTTAATTATGTCCAAACAAAAACTTTTAAGAATAGAGAAATTTAATTACTCTATCCAAACAAAAAGATTTAAAAATGAAGAAAATACAAAAATATCCATGTTTATAGGGAATGAAAAGATGTTTTCAACCCAGTATGGAATTGTTTTAATTTTTATCTAACAAAAATAATTAAATTCGAGTCGGTAAATGGTGACTCAACATTATGACAAGTCATTACATGATTATGATAACAAATTCCATGTGGCAATGCCAGCTTAAACTTCGTTAGTCACGTAATCATTTTTGTAACATAAACTAATGATGAGGACCAAAAACAAAAGGTTTGAACATTGTAGGGATGATAAAAAAAATTTGCAATGTCTAAAAGCAAAAATCGATATATTTGCAGGAAAAAAAGATATTTAAGCCAAAACAATATATTATTCAAAAATTAAAATTAAAATAATATTCTATTTATCAAAAATAAAAATTTACAAAAAGGAATCATTTGCAATTTTCATATTATGTCACGTTAATTTTTGTAATTGATAGAGTTATGAGCATATTAATATATTATATTAAGTTGTGGGGAGGGAATTCTAATTTGGCAAAAAAACCGGATTACTTACTATTATAGGTAATGAGCCCACTTCACTATGGTGGTGAAGTTTTATTACTTCACCACCCTAGAAGTCACCCTCTGTTTTATAACGAAACCATTTTGGATTTACAATGTTGTGTGTGTGTGTGTGTGTGTACCACTATACCACTACCAGTTTGTTTAGAAACACAGCACATGCTCCCATCCATTTGAGCCATCATCTCCACTGGATCACATACTTAGCAATAGAAATGTATTTGATGGCAGTGGCTGTTTCCAGTTCCTGGGTGAATAAATACCTTTAAATACGATCAATTAAAAGTTTAAAATACATTAAAATGATAATAAAAGTGGTGAAGGCTAGCATGAAACACAATTTAGGTGTTTCTTTTTTGTAGTACTGTTTTTGACCGGCAATAGCAGGTTAGATGACCGGATAAAAATATTTGTACTAAGGCTAAATATAATTAAGATAAAATGTGCAAAATCCCTAATATGAAAATCAACCCTACAAAATAACATCAAAAAAGCAAAAATGGCGTTCCCAGCACCCGATTTCAATCCATCTCTCCCAGTGGTCATCTTCTTCCCCCACCGTCAGCTTCTTCGTCTCCCTCACGGTCACTGTCATCACTGTTCTCCTCGGAAACCCTTGACCTTCACCGGCAAATTAGCACAGAGCTTCACTTTTCCCTTCCCCACCAACTCCTCACCTTCCTCACTCTCACACTCCGGCTCGACGGAAGTAGAACAGGGCTGCTGGTTTTGTTCTCTTCTCGGTTCGTCTTAAGTTCTCCGCCACCGTGTCAACGCTTCTTCGTTCACGAGATCTACTTCTATTCACGAGATCTGCTTCGTTCACGATACAAAAATCACCACAGATCTGGAAGCTTCTTCACGAGATCTGCTTCTATTCGTCTTCTTCGTCATCCATGGTTGCCTGGAAGTAGCTTGTGGTGCACCGGCAGCGGAGGCCGTTCGTGGCGGTGACTGGCGATGGACCTCTGTCGAGCGCGGTGGAGGACGATGCGGTGATGGAAAGGTGTGCGCAGTTGTTGTTGGAAGCAAGGAGGTGGGGGTTGGTGAGGATGAGGACGATGGGGGTTGGGGGTGCTGGGGAAGTGATATGGTGAGAAAGTAATTAACTTTTTAAAATAAAGTTGAAGACAGAATTTAAATTAAAATCAACCAAAACAGAAGCAATCAATCAATGGGTTCAGATTTTGAAAAAAAAAAAATGGAGTGCGCTGTTGTTGTTGGAAGCAAGGAGGAGGGCGAGGTGAGGTGGGGTGGGGTGACAGCCTGACAGGATGAGGTCGATGGGGGTTGGGTGGAGTGGGGCAGATTTTGAAATACAAAATAATAAAGGGGCTACTTTGGAATTAAATATTAAACGGCCAAAGCGATTGCCGGTATACAATATCAGTCGTTGATCTCAAAATCTGGTAGATCTAACGGTGAAATCAAGTGCTCTAAAAATGAAACACCCAGACAGTGCTTCATGCTAGTCTCAACCAATAAAAATATCAAATTTATGCTGAAAGTTTTAACTAATTAGATAAAAGGCCAGAGGGGCGGAGAGGGGTCCAGAGGCCATGCCCATCAGTCCATCACACGGATTCGGATTTGCTACTGTAAGAGAATGGTGCTGTTCCTGCTGTTAAACAAACAGGGACCATACGATTAATCTAAGTATGTATATTACACCATTTCTTTTTGGTGAACAGCATTTATATTACACCATATATCATAGGCTCCTTCTAATATGCACAAGTTAAGTGGGTGGTGTACCATACACAAGTGATAATTAATTGCTAAGTAGTCCCTCTAGTATACGTACTAACTCTCAGCTTTTTCCCAATGTGCCTACCTCATACAGTAAGTCTAAGACGTCAGCCTCAGCCTTCAAGAGCCCGCAATCTTTTGCCTCGAGAACAACACCAGCGAATTTATTTTATAAATTATGGTTTAAACAACAAAATATTTTAAATAATTGTTATGGGTAGACATGACATAAAACTTAAAATTGCGGTGACCACTTGAACTCATTTCGATTTTGATAGGATAATTCATCAACTGTAATTATTTATAAATCTATATCATAAATTGTCTCTACTTGTATCATTTATACGAATTGGGATCCTCTCTATTTCCTTCATTACTATACTTTTGGGGAAAATAAATTATATAAATGTGATACATAAATAATGGAGAGTACCATTTATTGCATTTATTCCCCAAAAAGCATAGTAATGGAAGAAATTAAGAGAAAAACAAATGGAGAGGATCATAACTCTATTTATACCTATTGCTTATGAGCCGAACTGTCGTGCATATTCAATTAGTAAAAACTTATTCCACAATCTATTTTTTCATATAACCCCAAAATAATTCATTTTTATTACTATCAAAATCACTCACCACCTGTAAACTATTAATTGAAACATTCATGTTTTATTTTATTTTGTAGATAACAGTGCCCAAAAAATTCAAATTTGTGCATATCAAGAAAAAACTTCAACAAATCAGTTACATGAGAAAATAATAGCAAATTAAGAAATAAATATGTATATATTAAAATTATCGTAACAATGAATTAAAAAATATTGAAATTGTGTTCTAAAAAAAAGTATTGAAATTGTAATAAAGTGTATTTTACCTTTGTAATTCATATCTTAATATGATTTAACATCAAATGTCAATTCTCATATATTAACTTTAATTTCTCCTTATACAATTTTTTAATAATTTCTCCATTAATACTTTCTTGTATTTCTTTATCCCCATGTGTTATATATTATTTATTATTTCTAATTAATCAGTTTATAGTGTGTATATATATATGTGTGTTTATATTAAAATTATTGTAACAAAGAATTTAAAAATATTGGAATTTAAAAAATATTAAAATTGTAATAAAGTGTATTTTTGCTTTGTAATTCATATCTTAATATGGTTTAACATCAAATGTTCATTCTCATGTATTAATTTTAATCTGTCCTTATATATATCTTTTTTATAATTTCTCCATTAACACTTTCTTGTATTTCTTTTCCCCGTGTGTTATATATTATTTATTATTTCTAATTAATCAGTTTATAATATATATATATATATATATATATATATATATATATACTAATTTAAAAAAAAACTTAATTTTCTTAGATTAAACAAAATTTTCAATTATGTATAAGTAACCTCCTGTTTCTTTAGGCTAGCTGGTGCTAGGTGACGTGTTGAAAGTTTTGGTGACTTGTTGGGAGTTTCTTTATCGTGTCATTTGTTTCGTTGGGCTTTGATCCCGTTCTATTCCAAAAGAAAGAGTTTTCAATAAATTAATTGGTGAGTAAAAAATAAAATAAAAAATATTTATATCAAAATCATCATAAAAGCCAAATAGAAGATTATTTAAATTATATATTAAAGTTTAATTCTTTAAGTGATTCACATGTTGATAAAATTTCACACATAAAATATTTGACACAATATTATAGGTGCAACTTTTTTTTGTATACTTTCATGTAAAATTTATATCACATGTGTTATGTTTTATTTATAATTTTTACGTTAATCAATTTACATCTATATTTTAATTTATAAAATCTCCTAATTTTCTCAAAAGAATAACATGTCCAATAAATAAGTTAGATGACAATGTAATAATAAAGAAAAAATATTTATTCTCGTTTGGTATGTTTTATCCACTATTTATTTTAATTAATTTATTTATAGACATTACTCATAGAGAAAATCAAATTTGATTGGACAAAAGAAAATATTTAATGAATTAATTAGGTGAAAAATGCTACATAAGAAAGAAATAATGATTAAAATGTATACATGGAGAAATTATAAAAAAATATATATTAGATAAAATTAAAGTTAATGCATGAGAATGAACATTTGATGTTAAATCATATTAAGATATGAATTACAAAGCAAAAATACACTTTATTACAATTTCAATATTTTTTTGAGAACACAATTCCAATATTTTTAAATTCATTGTCATAATAATTTTAATATATTCATATTTATTTCTTAATTTGCTATTATTTTCTCAGCTAACTAATTTGTTGAAGATTTTTCTTGATATGCACAAATTTGAATTTTCTGGACATTGTTATCTATAAAAAAAACATGATTGTTTCAATTAATAGTTTACAGGTAGTGAGTGATTTTGGTAGTAATAAAAATGAATTATTTTTAGTGTTATATGAAAAAATAGATTATGGAATAAGTTTTTACTAATTGAATATGCACGACAATTTGACTCATACTCGATAGATATAAATGATACAAGTAAAGATAATTTATCTACGAGCTATAAATTTATTTTTTTTTTCGATTTTATTTTCGATCACTAAAACGTTAGTTGCTTACATACTTCACTCATTTATTTCTTTCAATAATTGTCTACGGGCTATAAATTTTGTTTCTTTCGATTTTATTTCTTATCACCAAAGCAGTGGTTGCTTACAGGTTTCACTAATTTATTTCTTCCAATAACTGTCTATGGACTATAAATTTATTTTTCTTATGATTTTATTTCCATCACCAAAACGGGGTTTGCTTACCGGTTTCATCACTTATTTGTTTCAATAACTTTCTAAGTGTTATAAATTTATTTATCTTTCGATTTTATTTTCGATTACTAAAACGGTGTTTGCTTACCAATTTCACTCATTTAGTTCTTCTAATAGCTTTCTACGGACTACAAATTTATTTTTCTTTCGATTTTATTTTCGATCACCAAAACGGTATTTGCTAAGAAGTTTTATTCATTTATTTCTCCCAATAATTTTCTACGGGGTATAATTTTTTTTATTTTATTTCTGATCACTTAAGTGGTGTTTGCTTATAGGTTTCACTCATTTATTTCTTTTAATAACTGTCTATGGGCTATGAATTTATTTTTCTTTCGATTTTATTTCCATCGCCAAAACGGTGTTTGCTTATAGGTTTCACTCACTTATTTGTTCCAATAACTTTCTACAGGCTATAAATTTATTTTTCTTTCGATTTTATTTCTGATCACCAAAATGGTGTTTGATTACAGATTTCACTCATTTATTTCTTTCAATAATTGTCTATGGGCTATAAATTTATTTTTCTTTTGATTTTATTTTCGATCACCAAAACGGTATTTTTTTAACAAGTTTTATTCATTTATTTCTTTTAATAACCTTCTTCGAGGTATAAAATTATTTTTCTTTCAATTTTATTTCTGATCTCCAAAGCGATGTTTGCTTACAAGTTTCACTCATTTATTTCTTCTAACAACTGTCTATGGGCTATAAATTTATTTTTCTTTCGATTTTATTTCCATCACCAAAACTGTGTTTGCTTACACATTTCATTCACTTATTTGTTCCAATAACTTTCTATGGGTTATAAATTTATTTATCTTTTGATTTTATTTTCAATCATCAAAACAGTCTTTGTTTATATGTTTCACTCATTTATTTGTTCTAATAACATTCTACGAGCTATAAATTTATTTTTTTTCGATCACCAAACGGTGTTTACTTATAGGTTTCACTCATTTATTTTTTTCAATAACTTTCTATGGGCTATAAATTTATTTTTTTCAATTTTATTTCGAATCAATATGATATATAGTATTTGTTTATAAGTTCTATTTTTCTTTCTTAGTTCCTGTAAGGTTTTATGTTTTATGACACAAAATTAACATTATTATAAATTTAAAATATATTACATATTGATTTATTACTATATAAATTAATCATTTCATGTCATATATAAAAACCAAGCAAGGACCCGTGCGATACGGGTCAAATGGCTGGTTTGTAAAAAAAAAAAAAATTCGCTGGTCTTGTTCTCAAGGCAAGAGATCGCGGGCTTTTGAAGGCTGAGACTGACGTCTTAGACTTACTGTATGAGGTAGGCACATTGGGAAGAGGCTGAGAGTTATTACGTATACTAGAGGGACTACTTAGCAATTAATTATCACTTGTGTATGGTACACCACCCACTTAACTTGTGCATATTAGAAGGAGCCTATATCATATACATTATCCCAGCATTTGTAAAAGTAACTCAGGTATGCGAACAGATAACAAATAAATAAAATTAAAAATAAAAGATAAGAAAATAAATAAATATGCATTACAATTAAGTCTATTTTAATATAATTAAGCTTTTTTTGCATGTTTTTTGTTCTATTTTTGATTTCTAAGACCATTAACATATATTGTTGAACCCCTATTATCAACTATGAAAAAGTAAAAGAAAAAATAAAAATTTTGATCAAAGTTCTAAATTCGATAAAAGAGTATTTAAAACTGTATTTTATCTTCTAAATTGGGATGTTTAAAATTGAACCATTCCAAAAAAATTACCAAAAAGGGATCAAAAATTGAATTGTTTAGATTTTTATGGATGACTTTTTTTGGGAGAACTGAATCCAACTGCTCGAATTTTGAATCTTTTCACTAAAACCAAACTAAACTGCAATTTATACAAAAAATCACATTTTTTCATAATTTATTTTACTTACTAAAGTGGATGATATTCTAGTATGACGCTAGTGTTAAATGAACACTACCACCATAATATTGACTTAAAAATTCGGAATAATGGAAATAAATAGACAATTTTTTCAAATAGTAGTCAAGTACTTAAATATTAAATAGGTTAAATTTATGCATTGAAATGATTAGTGAACAATGAAAATATTATCCTAGAGAAAAAATTTAATAGTAAATATAAATTAATATTTAATTATTTATCTTAAAAAACTACAACTGCAACTGCAAAAAATTAAAAATCAATCAAATCTAAAACGTATTATTTTGGATCAAATGGAATTCTTTTTATAATATAAAAATTAATTTAAATTAATAAAAATCTAAACAAATATTTGGGTTGTTCTGTTAATCTACATTTATCATTACTCTGTCCGCATACGTGGGGTTACTTTCACAAATACTCGAATAATATAGATGATATGATGTAATACAAATCTATTCACAAAAAGAAATGGTGTAATATAAATGTTTGGATTAATCGTATGGTCCTTGTTTGTTTAACGGCAGGAACAACATCAATCTCTTACGGCAGCAAATCCGAATCCTGCCAATCACCATGCGTTTATGGAGTCTTTAAATTTCTGCCAGACTGATAACCGAACTTGGTGGCTTTGCTAATAGCTACCACCAAAACGGCAATACTCATTGCTTGTCAGCATGAATATGACCTTTATCTTTGAATTTTGCCAGATCTGATTTAGGGAAGGAAATAAAAAATAGTTTGACGTTTTCTTTTTTTCAAGAAAATCTTTTTTTTTTGACGGATTTTTTCAAGAAAATCTTGCTTCGCTTTTACAGATAAATTGAGTGCTCAATTAGTACTTGCAGTATGGTATTTACATGATGGAAATTATTTACTACTATCTCATGATAGCCTCATCAGTCCAAAAACTACTACTGAACAGAGAAAGTAAATCCATCCATACTGTCAATTTAATACATTAATCAAATATGCTGCATCAAGAAACAGCTGGAAACATCTCCAGGTTGCTGTGATGAGCAGAGGATTACCTCAATAATTCATCATAGGATCCTAATGCCTCAAGAATGGTTTCTACCCAGCTGTCAGGAGAAGAAAGGTTGTCAAAAACGGATGTTAACAGGATTTCAAAGCCGTCTAAATAGCAATAGGATATCTATATAAACTCGGCCAACTTACCCTGAAATACTTACAATCACTTTTTTGGATCATAACACGTCAATGTATATATTTCTATTTCTATTCAACTATCATTATAATGTGTGGAATTATTTCAAGAAGAAAAGCTTTTCCAGGGGGACCAGGTACTGAATACTCTATGAAGAGAAATATCATAAGAAAGACACCAACAAGTATTTCTCAAAAGTGGATTTGTGATTACCCTTCAAGGCCTGGTTGTGTTGGGTAGTACACATTTCTGAAGCCTAATCTTCTTGCCATTGCAGCAGTTGTTTCACCAATGCATGCAACAGAATTGCTCCAGTCGGAATCTGAAAGAAGATTCTTCCAGGCACTGTTGCAGCAGAATACATGAATTAGGCAAATTGTCTTGAGAAAAAAAAAAAGAACTGGGTAAATACTAAATAATATAGAACTTCCTAAGAAAATGTCCTATCTATTTCTAAAGTACAAATAAAAAGATAAAGCAAGTTTTTCACGATTCTTACGATAGCAAGAGTCATTAGGATGCTTAACTAACAAAGGTACAAAACAGCATCCCAGTTAGTTGGTATGGAACAGTTAATTGGACTTCATCGAGTAAGTTCAATACATAACTCATGCCTACATAGAGTTGAAGTATTGCATCCAAATACAATTAACTATTTGTAGATTAAAGAGGAAGAAGCAAAAGGAGCTCACTGAATTGCAGATGGCGATGCTACTGTAACAACAGGGGCAGCAAGTGCTTGCTTTAGAATCATCTGGTCAACATGTTGAACTGGTACCTGACGGCTAAGTTAGAATTAGAGGGAACAGTGAACCTCTCAGAGAATATACCATGTATAGTCCAAACTAGTTGTCGTTCCAAGGGCATGAAATAGTAGGTTATGACCGAAGCAAAGCAAACCACTTGAAATCTAAATTTTTCCAAAATGACAATAAAACATAAGCCATTTATGCTGGTGTGGTAGTATATGCATGCCCAATATTCTGAAGTTGTAAATTTCCACATAAAATAAATAAATAAATAAATATACGGGATAATTGTGTATGAAAAGGACACAAGTTCAAAATTATGTAATTTTTTTCCTCCAAAGTCCAAACTGATGTGACACATGGACACAATACATTATAGCAGGAAAATCATTTTAAGAAACACAACTTCCAAACAGACCATGAAACAGATTACATTATAGCATCATTAATTATGCTTTAAATTATTTGACCCAACTAATTGAATGAAACACCAATCAAATATCCAGAGCTTGCAAGGAAAAGTACTGGACCATGTTTTCTTGAAAAGGGGACACCAAGGCTAAAATATTTTACCGTTGTATATGTATTCATCCTAGTAACATCAAATCCACGACTTGAAAGCCCTTCCTCTGGTTATATAAAAAACACAGCATGTCATTACTTTCACATTTAGTAATTAAAAAAAAACTTTAAAACAGTGAGTGCTGTTCTTTTAAGCAACAATATTATTTCACATACCAATCTCATTGCTAGCCTTTGCAGAAGCAGGATATAGAACGGTGGATTTATTTCCAATCTTAGGGAGCTCTGTAGCCAAAACCTTTCCTGTTGCTGAAAATATCAAATCCATATGAGTCACTTCCAGAAGTTGAAGCTTTAGGTTACAGTTTTAGAAAGAAAAAAAAGTTTCAATTCAGTCTCATTAGTCATTACTATTATAATAATTAACAATATGACCAGCCACTGATAAAATGCTAAAGATGCATAGATTCAGAACTCACTTTCTCCAGAGTAAAACGCATGCAGTTTCACCACTGGTTCACAGAAGTAATAAGCAAATAAAAGTAAAGCCAAGCCCAGCTCTCACCTATCCACATGCATATCTTGGTACTATTGTTATGGCACATTTCTCCTTGAATACCCCCAAAATACCAGTAAGATTCAAGATATTAATTTATATTTCTTTAGTAGTCATCCATCATGGTGAATGAGTGAAACTGGGGACATACAATGCAGGAGCCATTTAAATTCAGTCTACACTTAAACTGCAGAAACGAATACCTTTTGATGGTGCAAAGGCAATATCAAGTGATTGGTTTGAAGACTGCAAAGCTTCCTTGAAAATGCCTGCAGTACCAGACCCAACAACGCCTATTCTGACATGAGGCATCGCAGCAGCTCTAAGGACAACAATTAAGACTAAGATAATCACTTGTTAGAAAATAAAGTACTCAATAAAATTATATAAAATTACACACAAAAAAAAGGTATTGTAAAGGACGTAGGAAAAGAAATGCTTAGTCATTTTATGTTGTTCTTTATATCACTGCATCTAACCAACTATAAAATAAAATGCATCAACAAATTAGACCAAAACAATTAAAAACTTTGAATCGTTGACAAATTTACACTTGCATCTTTGACAACTCATGCACAATTTAGATTGTAGATCACAGACAATTGGACAACATAATGCATAATATAAGATATTTCAAGCACTCTGCCTATATCAATATGACTACAAGGTATCATAATTATTAAAATGGTATGCAAATCTCATTACATAAAAAAGAGCAAAGATATCGAGTCACTGAAATCAAATGAAATAAATTTTAGCACAAACATCAACAAAGCTGGACAAATTTTACGAAAACCTCATCATGGAGATAGTGACTTTGTCACTAGTCTGCAACTTCTGAGTGCATGTCTCCACAAAAACCCCCAAATTAATTTTGGAGGACAAAATGATTTGCAAAAACTTGCAAAGTCATCATTTCAAATTTGAATTTTCAGAAATAATTCATCTAAAATTCATTCTACTCGAGAGCAATTTTTATACAAATTACCCAAACAAGCCTAAATCCTTACCTCCATGCCTCTAGAAAGACTGAACCTGCCTCAGGGGAAGTTATGACAATCCAATCAAATGCATTATCTGCGAGAACCAAGGATTGTGGGAAGAAATGAATCAGTGAAAAGTGACAAGGCACTCATGGGCATTATATTGACAGCATGATTCATATTGTCATGTGTATTAGAAATGATGCCTAAGATATAACATGCAAAATTGCAAATGACTTTTTAAGTTGACAAAATCATCAGCGATTCACAAATGCCATATTTATCCACTCTACTTTGATTGTAGAAATCACATCCATATAAAGGCACCCAACCCAGTTTCTTACAGATTAAATTATGAGGACATCAACTGAATATAAAGCAATGAAAGGGCGACTTGGTGCTATGAAGGTCCCGCCATGGCGGGATCCATCGAAGGGGTGGATCCATTGTGAGTATATTGTAAGCAACCTTAACTTGCATTTGCAAGAAGCTGGTTCCATAACTTGAATCTATGACCTCCTAGCCACGGATTTGGCTCCTCTAAAGTGAGAGGAGTGTAAAGAAAGTAATCTCAACCATTAATGAGAAAATCAAAAGTTGATATTCCAACACATCCATGATTTGTTATGCATGTACTTGTAATATCAACCATTGATTTATTCATCAATGGTGAAGATTGCTTGCTTTACACTCTAAAGTGAATTGCTCACTTTAGAGGAGCCAGATCCCCTAGTCACCAAGTAGAACTCCAGCTGCTGCACCGAGCTCCTCTTCACAGCTCTATATTAGGCCAAATTTGACCTAGCCTACTTGTATATAGATTATTCACATTTGTCCAGCAAAATTAAACCACTCTAGCATTGAATAATGTGAAAAGCATCCGGTTATTCATAAATTGGAGCTAGAAAGATTAAATAGAAAAAGAAAATATTTCATGGAGAAGTTCAGCCAAACACTTCCTCTGATATAAACTGAGAGTCTGAGAGACTGAGACAATATAAGCATAACCATACATACCAATACAACATATAAAATTTGAATGAAGACATAATTGTTCACATTTGAAGCTATAAGCCTATACCCCTTCATTTTCAAGAAAACCATTTGTAATGGGAAATAGCTCATAAATTTATATTAGAATTTAGACATGCCACCTCTGCATCTTTCTTCCCATTAAGTACTCATAAATTTTATTCTAAAGTTGGCCCAATAAACAGATAATCAATTCATATAATATCTTTACCAGTTGCTAGATAAAAAACGGAAAGATTCCAACTTTACAAAATACTTAAATGTTCATAACATGGGTTTTTCCCAAAGCTTACCACTTAATACACAAGGAAGCCTGTCTAAATCAGGTCCCCGCATGTGCTCAATGAGTGGAAGCTCCAAACAATTGATTTCATGTTTGGCCTGCACTTAACAATGGAATTACCAAAATAGTTTCAGTGTATGTGATCAGTTAAACTTAATGTCAACTAGAAAACTTACGAGGCAGCTTACAACTTATTTTATCATTTGAATCCCCCTTTTCGTTTCATTGACATGGTCTGAGTTGCAAACCTAGCTGATCATCTGCATGTTTGGCTAATTGGTTTTAAATATTCTTTAGGACAAATTTGTTTTCTTTTTCAAAAGCCCTTTCAGTAAGATTTTGATTAAACACAAAATAAACTAATCCAAACACACATTTAGTACATGGCATATATTACACGGAATTCCCAATTGAAGAAGATAGGAAAGTAGAGAAAATAAATACAATAAATGCAACATCAATTTGTATGGTCAACTGAATGGAACCGAATAATATGAACGGATTACATACTCGGGTAGATATTCAGGGCAAAAGTAGACATTTGAAGCAAAAGGTAGTGAAACATGAATGTTTTAGTTTTTTATTTAAAAATGGATGATGGCAGTGACAAACTAACTGAAATAGTGATATGAAAAGATGAGCATGTTGAAGCTGTTATATGAGATCATTTTATGTCAGGGCCAGTGAAGAAAAACAGCAAGTGATCATTAACTAACTTAAGTTCCTAGACCGTTGTGTAGATTTCTATAAAGAGAAAGGAACGTCAAACACTCAAACCATTATATAGAAGGTTCTATTTTTTTTTTTAATTAACTAACGAGTCAAGAATCTATAGCTCATCGGTCATAAACTTCAAACAGTGGAATGCTAATTAAAATTATCTTTAATCGATCCCTAAACTCATCCACGTTTGAACAAACCTATTTTTTTGTTGTTAGCCTTTATAGTTAATACATATTTTTAGTTTCTCATTTTAAGAGAACATGGTTCAAGGATAAATAAAAACGCAAAATAATGATTACAAGCCGTAAAAATTTTGGAAAAAAAAATCCAAAATCGATAAAAAATATTACACATTGAAATTCATTTCAACCTTTAATCGAACATGTACATGACGGAATGGCGTTCAGTTCCTAGAAACACGTAACATAAACATACTCTAAATAGGTGAGAGAGAGAGAAATGTCCGGATTGCAGGAACAGCTTAACAGCAGAGAGCAATGAGATGAGAAAAAAGGAAAACAAAGCACAGTGACTTTGAGTTTGAGCCTCTGAAATGAAGCACAAGGTAACAAATAATGCAGTTCAGAAAGAGAAGGAGAAAAAAAAGGCGTAGCAGTGAGTGAAGGGTTGAAGTGAGTACCAGAGCAGCGATAAGCTTGGCGTTCTTGCCACGTTCTCTGGTGACGACGACTCTGGGCGTGAGATTGGAGGTGGAGGAAGAAGTGAAGGTGGAGTTGGGATCGGTTGCGGAAGCAGCGGCAGAGTTTCGTTGTGAAACGACAAAGATTTGCCGGTGAAGTGGAAGACGAGAAGGTGTTGCACAGCAGAGAGGGGAGACAGAAAATTGGGCCATTGAAACGTGTTGGGCGAAGAAACTTTTCCCACTCCAGCTGTTACCACATCTATTGCAATGGCAGTGGCCCCTGCCCCTTTTATTTTATTTTATTTTAAGAGAAAAAAAAAACAGTTTGCATATTGCATAGATTAACACCGCCGACAAGGCGACAAAAACGCTTTTAAATTCAACATTTTTTTTACAGCTCTTTTAAATTCAATAATAATAATAATAATGATTATAGTAGTAATTGAAATTTAAAATTAAAATAATTCTAAATACTTTTACATTTTATTTGTTCTAATTCTCTTAATTATAAAATTAAAAAATTATTAAATATTTTTTATATGCACTCCATCTCTTTAAATACATTCTAGATCCTCAAAGAGATTAATGTTTATAGTTGCACAAAAAATATACTCAAAAAACCAAAAAATATTTTTATCTTTTTCAAGCTGTCCATAGGTTTTTAGTGACAAGTTTTTTATAGTTATTTTATTTCATGCAAATCTGGGCTGTGTTTGAGACCTAAATATCTATTATCAGGTCACACAATTAATTTGGATTGTTGTTATTAGTCTCTTGTTTTGTAGTACTCTTTTATCGAACATATAATTAATCTTACACTTACTAATACCTTACGTTTTTTACAAATCAAACACACCCTTAATTTAATTCAATATAAAAAAAATATCGATATCAAATGGAGTCAGACCAATTGGAGGGATGGTAGCTGGCAAACCATGAGCAGCACCCTCTGTTTTGTGGGTAATGATGATAAATGGTGGAGATTTGCGTCCCAGTCTCCCAACAACACTACCGTGGTTTCGCCGTTCCATCCCACATCCCAGCCCAGGGTCTCCAGATGCAATGTACAAACCGGAGTTTAACACCCTGTTTGGTTTTGAAGAAAGGGAGTGGATAGAAAGAGAGTGGAAGGGTGGAGTTTGCGCTGTTTGGAACTTCCTTAAATGGCGAAGGAAAGAAAACTTGAGGTGGACCCCATCAGAAAAATGCTTCCGCGCTCAACAGAGCAGAAAGCTGGACGGAATTGACAACAATTAACGATTTAAATAAAAAATATCAAATAAAAATATTTTTCTAATATGTTAAATACTGTAAATTATATTTAATGTTATTATAATATACTTTTAACAAGTATTCTTAATATACTCGCCAATAGCCTTTTTATAATTCTTGTAATATAAATTTTTATATTTTCCTTGTCATGATATTATATTATAATTTTGTCAAGAAAATCATTGTTTTTATTTTAAAATAATTCTATTAAAAAGCTTACTTTTCAATATCATTTATAATTTTAAAAGTAAAAAAGACACTAATTTTACTAATTTTTTTACCTTTTTTTTGTTTTTCATTAAATAAAAAGAGAATAAATTGCACTCATCTCTCTTTGAGAGATGTCTAAATTGCACTATCTTCCCATTCTATATTAAAATATGCACTCCCCTCTTCTAAGGCGACGAGTTCGGCTAGGACCCATGTTCAATTCTCGGCAATGGAACAATCTGTAGTCGAGATTTACTTACCTCTTGGCCGAATATAGGTTAGTCCAGGAGTCTTTTTTCCCTGTGATATTGTGGGTATAAAACTAAATAAATAAAGATGTATTATACTTTATTTTATTATAACACGAACAAATCTTTTAATGGTGGTAAACGACTTTGAATAATCGTTTTATTAAAAAAAATCTATTCTTTTATTTTTAATATCACCGAAAACTATTATTGATCACTTTATTGTTGATTTTATAACTTTAAAAGATAAAATAAAGTTTTAAATACCCTTTTATTGGGTTTAGAACTTAGATCAAAATCTTTATTTTTTTTCTTTTGTTTTTCATAGTTGATAATAAGAGTTCAAAACTATATGTTAATGGTCTTAGGAATAAAAAATAGAACAAGAATTATGCAAAAGAAGCTCAATTGTATTAAAATTGACTTAAGTGCAATACATATCTATTTTTTAAGAGAGAGAAATGTATTTTTCATGTAACATGAAAGGAGAGTATAATTTAATTATCTATGATGGAAAGTGTAATTTACTCATTAAAAATTATTGAAGAAAGCTATATTTTTTCGTTCCAAGAACAAAGCTATATTTTTAAAATGGTTAATTTTTAACAATTTTTTATCGAAAAAATGAAACAATGATTATTTAAAAATAAAAAATAATCCTGAAAGGTAGGTGATAATGGGGGGCGCAGCTTCCCATGATGATGATGATGGTCATACAATGTCGCAATTCTTTTAAGGCTGTGGGCTGTGGCCATAAATTAAACAAAGCACAGGCCTTCTATTACTATAGGTTTGCTCTCATGTCACAATAAAAAAAAGTTGCTTAAAGCGGAAAGAACGCCCATTGCTTTTCCTTAAGATAGCAACATTCTCGGATTCTATATTTCCATGATGCTCTAAAAGTATATACAGAGCTCATTGTCTACCAACGCCCCGCTTCCCTTTATGATTGCTGATTTGCTTCTCCATACAGGAACATATCACGCAATATTTAAATTATTAAATTATAACGATTGTGTTACTTGCAGCACTTGCACTGATCGATGACTCCACCGAGGCTTGGTCCAAAGAAAATGGAGGGGGGGGGGGGGGGGGGGGGAACTCTGTTACGGTAAATGTTTATAAATTTCTTGTACTTAAATGTATAAAAATCTTAAATTAATAAGGTTTAATTGAATCAGGTCACACTGACCTAGCCGCCACTCTTCTTTAGAGAGGGAATTTTCTCTGCCTTCTCTCTAAAAGAGTTTCTTTTTTCTTTTTTCTTCTCCCACTGGAGGGGTGGTTTTGGGCCATTTTTTGGTCTAAAACCACCCCTCTACATCATTTTTTTATCTACTTTTATCTAAATAAGTGGTTGCTCCACATAGATCTAGTTTCTCTTTCGTGTTTTTTTCGTATTTTCGTAGTCTGTATGCGGCGGTGCTTCCTATCTTCGTGCAGCGTTTGTTTTTCCCGTCTTAGTGCGGTGTTCGTTTGCTTCAAATTGGCTGATATGCTTCGTCTCAGTACAAATTCACAGATGATTTGGGCGCCAACGTTACAGACCCGGAGACATAGGTATTTCGGCCAGTATGATTATATTTCTTTTGTAGGCATTTTGCCACGATTTGCTATTGTAGGCATTATGCTATGTTTTGCTATTAACCTGGGTGCTGCGAGTTTGTTCGCAGATTTACCCTTTTTAGTTTTTAGCGTTGTTGAATTTGTGTTGTTTCGATATATTTTTTCGATTTAAATGAATGAATAGCTTTTGTTGTAAAAAAAATTGAATCAGGTCCCTCCCTCTGTCCGTCACTATGTCGTTCGTCAATACTTAATGCTTTTGGTAGTTGATTTTGACATTCAGGTTCGGATGATGATACTTCTAGCATTTTAGCCTGTCGTTGATTTAGACATTCCCTGACTGTTTCTGTTTGTTTTTTTGACGTTTCCATGCATTAACAATTTTCATTTTCATTTTCGAATTTTACTTGTACTCTATATCCTATTTTCAATTTTTTTTAATTCAAACTGAGAATGGAAAATAAAAACCAAAAATATTTTCCTAATTCAATCGATAAAAATTGTGGGGTGCAATTTACCCCATGGAAAGAAAAAACAATCGAACACAAACTAAAATCAGAGTAAGGAATTTTTTATTTTTTTATCTAAAAAAAAGAGTAAGGAATTTTTTATAGTGCCAATCGGCAATAAAGTTTAGTCAGGAGTCGATTTTTGCCAAATTCGAATATGATATTGCATGTTTGGTTTATGGTTGAAAAATAAATACGTTTGAATCTAAAGTAATATAGAGTTTTTTATGAATAAATGTACTTTATTCAGACATACATTTTGGACGAAAAACCAAATATGCTTTTAACATGAAGGCGTGCAATATAATAAACCCAAGAAAAAACATTATACTCTCTCTGGTCTTTTTTATAAGAAACATAGTACAAAATCATCAAAACTAAGGAAGTGTATTGAAATTGGTTAATTATAATTAATAATGCTATAATTTTCCAAAAGTATCCTTTTAGAGATTGGTGACTTTTGATATTATTTTTGTGGGTCTCATAATAAATAAGGACAAAGTTGGAAATAAGCAATTAATATTAGTAAAAACAAGATATTGTTTCTTATAAAAAGAACTATCAAAATGACTCTCTTTGTTCCTTATATATAGGACCCGAAGGAGTAACATTGAAGATCATTCAGCTCATCAAAATGGATGATGTTTCAGGCATAAATATAGACACATAGTAATGGGGGAAAACCCTATTAAGTGCATGCAATTAATATGTTGGCACAGAAGAAATAAAAGGAGCCAAGGACCTTTAAAAGCTACTCCCTCATATTCATATTACGTGTCCTTTAAAAAATTGTTAACAAACAAAATAATTTTACTAAATTGTCTTTATAATTTGTCAATAAATACATCATCTACTATCAACCTTACATTTCTAAAGGTTGCATCATCCATGTACAAAATTGTGAAAAAATAATGTTGTATTGAAAAAGTAAAATGACACTTACTATGATTTTTTTTTCTTTTCTAAAATGACACTTTAATATAAAAGTGAGGTAGTATCAAAGCCAGAATGTCAAATGTCAAGTGCCAAAAGCAATTAAAATGCAAGCAAGAGCTAATGCAGGCATACTTGATATAATTATTCCAATAAACAAGTTTAAGTTCCTCATTACTCCTACGAGTCTAAACGAATGATTAATTGAATTCCTACAGCGCTACCTGAGGGTATCAAAATTCAACTCCGCTCCACAATTAGGAGGGATTCTTCAGAACTCAACAGATCGAGCAAGTTACAAGGGATAGAAGTTAATTTGCTCATTCAAGCACGATGCTGTTGTGAGTATACTCCTGCACTGCACTTCATTCAGCTTACTTGTTGTTGGTGTCCTCCATAAATAGGGTAAGCCCCATAAGCAGCAGCATACATGCTTGGGTCATGAGGATGCGGCATAGCATATCCATAACCATCATAAACAGGTCCCCCATAATACGCCCCGGTCCACGGACTGCCGAAATCCATTCTAAACTGCTACCAAAAGATATGCCAAATGAGATAGAATCATAGCAAAATGCAATTTAATGATCTAGTGCTCCAGCAGTTGCGAGAAAGTTTGCTTTTTTTTTTTTATCATAAACAATGTGATGTAACATCATTAAATGAGCTTTACTTTTCAGTAGCTATTATTACAGTCTTCATTTTCACGTGACAATTCATAAATGAATGGATTGTATAGATTATGATGAAAATTTGATCGATCCAAATTAATCCAAAAATTCATAACATGATTACAGCAAACTATACTTCATTAAATTTAGCAGCCGAGAACCAAATAAAACCGCTTCTTCATGCTAAGTGCAGTGTACAGTATTACTAGGTGAGTTATTGGACATTAAATGGCAACTACAATGTATAGATAGGTCTCTGTATGTGTGTGAGGGAGAGAT
The DNA here is from genome assembly GCA_030159175.1 of Glycyrrhiza uralensis. NCBI lineage: Eukaryota > Viridiplantae > Streptophyta > Magnoliopsida > Fabales > Fabaceae > Glycyrrhiza > Glycyrrhiza uralensis. The sequence goes on from BRZY01000005.1 coordinate 49,250,879, forward strand.
TACCTGCTTATTTGCTGGATTGCGGCCCCAAGAAAGACGAACTGTTTGCTTGCCAATTTTTGTACCATTTAGCTTCTGCAACGCCTCTTCAGCATGATTTCTGGAGATGTTATTTAGAATGATAAGTAAACACATTGAGATTTAAAACTATGTTATCTCTGAATATGCAAAGATTTGACAGGGGATTTACCTGTTTGCAAATTGTACAAAACCACATCCTTTTCCAATTGGTATCTTAACAGAGACTATCTCACCATACTGGGAGAATGGCTGCCTAAGATCTTCAGCTGTAACATTAGGGTCAAGTCCTCCAACAAATATCTAAAATGAATCATCCATAGAAAAATGGTGACAAATCAATTTTTAAAAAAAAAAAGAAACCTAATAAAAAGCTGAAAAACTTACAGTTGTGTTTGTAGAATCAGCTTCAGATTGGCTGGATGTGCCATTTGACTGGCCTCCTACACAAAGAAACAGACTAATTCAATACCCAACTAGTAGGGATGTTCCAGACTTTCCCAGCAGCATGCAGTGGAAAGACAAATGCAAATGACTAAAAACAACTTAAAAGGGACTGGAAAAGGCTACAAGGAGAAATGAATGAATAAACGGATTCAGGGAGTTCCATGAAATAGTTACTTACCTACTCAGGAACAAGAGATATAATGCCACACCCAAATCGGTAAAATTAAAAGACAAAATAATTGTCATTTCAAGCAATTTATTCATCTAAAAAAACATGGAAATAACCATTTTTTAACAAAATTGATATCACCCCTTAAACCACAAACCATGCATACCATTTGTACGACCAATAAAAATGCAATTCCAAAAGTTACTCAGTAACAACACGAAGCAGAATAATGAAATTTGAGTGTAAAACAGGTGGCTTAAAAGTGTTTTTTTTTAATGTATAAATGTATATTTTATCTTTTTCTTGTCTTCTTTTTGAAGAGTAAAATTTCAGATATCAGGAGTTATGTGATTTGCCATACCTTGTTGATAGCCAGACGATTTCCTAGGAGTTGCAGCACCAATACGCATAGGCCTGCTAGAACAGTAAACACCGTTCATTTCAGTCATAGCCTGAGATCTCTCATTATCATCTCCAAACCTAACGAAACCATAACCCTTTGAACGGCCAGTATTGGCATCAAAAACAACTTTTGCAGCTTTAACAGAAGGGTATCTATTAGAAAATGTTTCATGCAACATGCTATCTGTAACATCTGCAGCTAAATCTCCTACAAAAATAGAAAGATCGGGAACATTATCTGAACGTTTGTCTCCAGTGCTAAATGTTGCCCAGTTAAGGCGAAAAGGTTGCTCTGTGTTAGGCATCAAAATCCCAGCATAATTCTGTAAAACTTTCTCAGCTGTGCCATGTGAATAGAATTCGACAAATCCATAACCCTCTGATAGACCAGTCTGCTTATTGCGAATCACCTTAATGGAGGATATCTGCAAAAATGTACGACAATAAGATGCAATGGTTTATCCATCTTAAACAAAATGAGAACCACGATAACCATTTTTCTATCATAACAAACTAAGCTTTCAAAATTTAGATTATTTTTTTCCATAAAACTAGAATGGCAAAGAAATAGCAATGAAGTCAACATTTTTAATTAAAATTAAAACTAGCTGCCTGCAACAATTGTACCTGAAACATTCACCACTTAAGCCCAAGTCAAAAGGGCAGAACCTTCCACCTTCTCTTTAATCCTGAACTATTAATACTTATAAATTATACAAAGGCAAAACTTTATCACATTGAAGAGTTCGGAATAACACCAAAATTTTATTTTCCAATCTCTTTTGAACTTCAATTAGGCAGTTTGAAAGGGAGAAAAAAATAGCGATAAGAGAACGTTAAAGTTGACATCCACGGTTCCCTTTCTATTCTTCAATCTATATACCTGAATCACCAACTGTACTTTTAATTCCACAATTACTAAAGCAAACAAAAAAAGCAAAGAAAAACTGTCTCCTTCTAGCTGAGGTTGACACAAAAAAAGTACAAACTACAACCCAATTATCAACATCGTGTTTTTTTACCAATTAGAAAGCTTCTACCCAACTTACAATAACATTAATCTCAAAAGCTTTCTAAATAAAACAAGACAGAAAGTAACCCAACAAAATACGATCGATTTAATGTTCATAAATAAAACAAACTAAAAAATAATAATAGTAAAAAGGAACTTAAAATGAATGTATCCAACTGAGAATGTGCAAAAAAATGAAATATATGTATAAGACCTCGCCAGTGGAAGCGAAACAGCGGTGGAGATAGTTTTCGTCCATCCAATGGTGCAAATCGCCGACCCAGATCGTTTTATTCTCGGCGCTGGATCCCTGATGCGCGTGTGGCACGTGCGGGACTTGCTGCTGGTACTGGTGGTGGTAAGGCATATAGGACTGCGGTGGCGGCGGCGCGTAATGTTGAGGCGGCAACATGTGGTGCTGCATTACCATGGCCGCCGCTGGGTATTGCATCGGCACCCACTGTTGAGGCAGTGCCACCGGCTGCGGCGGCGTTTGCTGTTGCCGTTGTTGCTGGTTCTGCTGCTCCGTCGGTTGCGAATCAGAGCCGTTTGATGATTGCATCTTCTCTAATGTCTAATTATCACGTTGCCTCTGTCTCTCTCTGTTTTCCTTCTGGAAATTAATTAATATGAGAGATTCAGATAGAGAAAGCGAAAACGAAGAATTAAAAAAAAAAACAGAAAGAACAAATAGAGGCAAGTTGGTTTTGGTAGAGAGAGAGAGAATGAGAGAGGGGTTGAATCTGGATTTTTTTTTCAGAGAGAGTGAAAGAGAGGTCGCGGCAAGGGTCTAAGAGGATGATTTATGATGAGGGTATCTTGGGTTGGCTTCGTGAACGCGGTTGCCGTTTTTACCGTTGGATTAGACTATGGGATTCGATCTTAACCGTTGGATCTTTAATTAGGGATATGCATAACACTGTTATCAAGTTGTACTTCCCCTTCCCCTCTCTCTCTCCAGGATCCGCCGCCACCTCTTTCTTACCTTCTTTTTTTTGACGCATCCTCTTTCTTACCTTCACTCACTCTTTAGTGGATTTTCTCTGATTTTTATTTTATTTTTATTTTTTACAATTTCTTTTAAAGTACATTATTCATTCCTGTGTGCAGGCTGGCACTTTTACATAATTTGATGAAAAATTAGATTTTTTTTCTGTTAACATGGAAAGTAAATGTGAAAAATTAGACTTCGACCTTCCAAAATATATTTTAAATTTTAAAAAGTATAATTTTTGACAAAAAAGTTAACAGTTAATACTTAATTAATATAATATATACTTATGTGTATAATAAATATATTATATATTTATTAAAATTTATTTTCTAATTAAGTTTTTATCAATGGTATCGATGTCTTGTTTTTTCTTTGTAATAAATTATATTTTTTGAAAGGCCCCATTTTGGTAAAGTTAACGGCGGTGAAATGAAAATCTACAAAAGTGGGAGATTGCATATAAAATTCTCTATCAATCTGCGGGATCTTGTTGCAATGCCATTTGAAGAAATTGAGCAAAACAGCAAGTGATTACGACGATAACTCCATATATAATTTCCTTATCGTATGAATATTTCAAATCTCTAAAATTAGATATTACAATCAATTAATGCATTCTATTATATTCAATGTCTGGTAATTTTTTTTATACAATTCAATGTTTGATAATTAATTAAATAAAGTATTTATTAAAGAATTTAAAGAAAGTAAATACTAGGAAAAAGATATATTTTTTAGAATGTAAAAAGAAATATTTAAAAAAATTACTTTAACTGATAAAATGTTATTTGAGTAGTACTAAATATAAATGAAAATATAAAATATTTAATGTTTACTGCTTATTTATAACATTATACTATATTAAATGTTTTATAACTAATTGAATAAAGTATTTATTCAATTAAAGAAAGAAAATAATAGGAAAAAATTCGTTTAATTGTATAATTAATCAAAAAAATATTGATTTGATTTTATATAAATTCTAAATATGTGTTATAAGATGAAAATGGTATGTAACTTTTATAAAAAAAAATAAAAAGAATTAGATACTGTATGATATTTAGAAGATGATTATTTATATTTGATATAAAAGACTGGATTTTTTTTCAACGTGATGATAATTATTATTAATTTTTTTGATAACAAACGTGATGATAATTGTTAACTTGCAATATCATGGTTAAAAAACCTTGCAAGTGGGTAAAATTTTATGTTGTGTTCGCTTGAGGTATAACTAAACCCACTTGAGAAAGAGCCCATTCCAATTTCGCAAGGAAGCTGTGGAAGGCCCTTGCACGAGAACAAGAGATTAAAAAGTCGCCATTCGCCAATCCCACCCCCAGGAATAAATGTTATTTTGATTTGAAGAAAGGGCCGGGTTAATAATTAAGGAATTGATGTTAGTGTAAATTTGTGAATTTGATCTTCAATTAATAAATTTCTCTTCGATTAAGAGTTGAATCAAACTACAAAGGAAGAGGATTGTGAAGATCTAACCCTGGCCATTGTTGAATCACTGTGTGCCTTTTAACATTGTTGGTTCTTCGAATTCACTATATTGTTTTTGTCCTCAATTTCCTTAAATGTAAATCCTTTCATTCGTTCCAAATTGGAGTTCATATAGCGTTACTTTCTTCTATTATGCCTGGCTTTTCCAGAAAGCAGCACCATAATAATAATAATAATATTACGCCTACTCATAAAATCTTTCATATGTACAAGCTATATAGAAGGAGCTAGCATCAGATGTGTCGGTCTAATCTTGTGACAAAGTCTGCTACATGATTTGTTTAGTCTTAGTTGAGAAAACTCTGATATGGCGTCCCTGCCAGCACTTTCTGGACTTCATCCCAGTTATCAATTTGCTTCGATAGTGGGGCAGTATGTATCTTCACTTGACGACTCTCCAGTTCTCTATATGGCACCCTTAGAAATTCTTGAACATCCTTGAGTTTCTGGAAGATGAAATATTGAAATATGTATAGAAAGTTCATCACAGAGACAACCACATACACCCAGTAAACACACACACAAACACAATATTAAAGGTTGTAGTAGAATTGTGGTGGCACTGGCAAAGTACAATGTGCCTTAACATGCTAGCCTTACAGTGCGGTTGTTGACAAGATCCTCGTAGTAGAGAACGATGTGACGAGTGTTCTTAAAATATGCAATGGCTTTTGCAGCTGTCTCCTCTGTTTGCTTTAACTCTCGTATCAGTAATGTGATATTGATTCGTGGCCTGTACTTGGCAAGAATATTAGCCTGCAGAAGCAGAACTGAATCAGTTTTGATCAAATCAATGGATATTTCCTAGGAATTGGTAAGAAAGGGGAAGAGAGAGACCTCCACCGTAGAGTGCACGTGAGCCTTGTGGGTTCCATTCAGTGGTTTGGCATCTTTGTCATAGGTATTAGCTAGCACAGATACCATTCTACGGAGCAAATTCCTTCTAAACAAGAATATTGCAGAAACTCGTCTCCTCTCAAAGTATTCCACTATCTCCTTATGATGCTCCATTAATCCCTGTATTGATGAGAAACATGACAAGAGTTGGGGAAAATTGAGAGGAAGCGATGAGAAAGGAAATTGAATTTTACTGAATTTAAAAAATTGTGTTTACTCAAACAGAGAAGCTCTATTCTCTAATAGCACATTGTTAACTATACTTTTCTCACTAGTATAAAATGAATTCACCCAGTTACTAATGTATGTTTGGATTAATTATAATTTGCATCTCTCAAACCTGCTGCAAGTAGTCTTATTTTTATAATATGGTGTCTACCTGATTAAGCATCCACTTGAAGCCAACAGCTGCAGAGCATTCATTCTTGGATGCACTGGTGAACCAATTGAGATTGTACACTCTATCCATTGTCTTCAAGATTGAAGAAACATTCTCCCTTCTTTTGCCAACCGAAAATATTTCCCCATTGGAGCTTATGTTAACATGACTGTTCAGAAACGTCTCAAACCAACCGCTCCCAGATCTTTGCATTGACACGATGCAAAAAAAACGAACAGGATTGCAAACACATTCCTTTCTGCACAATCATCAATCATTCTAAGCTATGTATAGAAAGAAAGAAAAAAAAAAACTCAACACTGGCATAACAATCATTAGACCCAAAACGATTATCCTCAGCATATATTTATAGTCTATTAGTCTATGGACCTCGTCCTCGTCCGTACAAAATACAAGTTTTTTTTCTTTCTAAAATCAACAAATAAAATAATTTTAGTTGAAAATAAAATAAAAATGAGTCGGAGAGGTGACACGTATCATAGTTCACGAGACCATTTTCGTATAAAGTAACAGATAATAGATGTATATTTTAATTACCTGTTATGGGTAACGGGTTCTGGATAATGCAAGTAGGGCACTTCCCATTCTTCCACACCGGAAGGGTGATGACATGGCTGCTTGAGGACACTGAGGCCTAACAATTTGGTATTTGTGTGTAGTAATTTGTGCTCTAAACAAATTGACCAAATGTATATTCCACAGATCACAGCGATAACTAAAACTATCAACCTCAATGTTAACGGAAATCTCTTTGAAGATTTTGTATCTAGAGATTCCTGTAATGCATATATAGTTACCATGTCAGTCTCGAATAAGGAATTAAATATGCATTTATGAGAGTGCAATTAATGTGTAACTCTCTCTGACAAAGATGGAAGGAAAAACAATAGCGAAATGAGATCACCAGAGAGCTTACTTTGGTTTCCATCTAAGATCTCCATAAAGAAAATAGAAAAGATCGAAAGAATATTGAAGGGTATTTGGTTTCATAAATTCTGTTTTCTAAGCTTGAGAGATACATGGCGAGAGAAGGGGTCAGAGAGTTTGGCCGGCTAATTAAGCATTATTAAAATCAGATTAGCCTCGTAAGCGCACCCAAGGGTGCACGGTATAAGTTAATACTTTTTCTGTAATGCTACTAACATAAAGTAGCTAGAAAAACATTATAAAAAAAAAGTAGCTAGAAAAACAATACCAAATATATAAATAGTAGAAATTGGAAGGAGAAACTAGTTTTATCCTTTTAGGCAAATGTTAGCATAAAGGCACTAAGCCACTAATCAAGAAATAAAACATAAAAAACATTTATTAAAAAACAGTTTTTAATATTGTGATTTTTAATATCAAATTCTGCAGTTTTAATGCCTATTGCAGAGGGGGAAGCATTTGGAGATTATTAAAAGCCATTCAGTGGGCTATGTCCTTATCTTTAACCCATGTCATCTTTGAGATGGATTGCAAACATGTTGTGGACAGGATTCACATTACAAGAGCAGATAATTCAGAACTGGGAGCTTTGATTTTGGAGTGCCAACATCTTTTGTCTTTAAATCTTTTTATAGATTATATTTTGTTAGGAGAAACTTAAACAAGGCTGCCCATAATTTAGCTAAGTTTTCTCTGTCTCTGTGTCAAGATTGTATCAACAACTATGCTCCTGCTTGTATTTCTGCTGTATCTTCAATGAAATTCAGTAACTTCTCTTCTGTAAAAGGAAAAAAGATTTCGGTCTCCTTTCAAGTATGTTTAAACATGTTTCTTTGTTTAATATTTTAGGCCTTATTTTCTGATTAGCGGCAATATCTCTTAGATAGTTGCGTGTACGACTGATATATAATAATACCGTTATATTAGAGGACTAATTAGAGGCAAGGCCTTGTATAAAAAAAATCATTAGAGGCAAAAAAGTTTCTTGTCAAAGGCAAAAAAAATTTTCTGTTTTCTTTTTCTCCATGGGCTTGCCGAAATAAAGCTTGGTCTCTGAGAAGCTTTTTTTTGGTCAAAGTCTCTGAGCAATTTTGTTGTGTCATAAGAGATAATTGGGCTGACTTGGTTTGAGGAGTACATTCGGCTGACTTGGTCCTTGTATTCTTGGGCCGTTTGGAGCTGGGCTTTGCCCCCTTTTTGACCAAAAAAGCAGGCATGAAGATTGACCTAAAAAAAAGCAGGCATGGAGGGAGTGAGAGATAGAGAGAGAGAATTAATAAGAGAAATAATGATTAGAGAGTGATCAGAATCGCAATCCCTTCTTATCCCCTCTTTTAATGATATTTTTGCTTTGCTTAATCGTGCAGGAGAACGCTTCTACAATGAAAAATCAACTTTGCTACCGGTATATGAGCCTGTTTGGATAAACTTATACAAAAGAACTTATAGGAGTACTTAATTTGAAAAGTTGCTTCTATAGAAGTTAAAATTGTGTTTGGATGAAATAGGTTAAAGAGCTTATAGGAGAAGGTCATATCTAGTAGTGGTGTTTGGATAAAATTGTAAAAGAGCTTTTATATGATTAAATTACTAAAAAGGACATGTTTTAAAATTGAATTATTTAAATATGTAAATACCATTAAATTTTAAAAAAAAACTTTTTTGGCTCTTTTTATTGTCAAAAAAATGTTTCAAGCTCTCTTATAAATGATTTTTTTCTTTGTATATTTTTCTTGAACTTTTTGGTAAAAAAATATTGGTATAATTATTTTATAAAGATAAAACTTAATTAAAAAATGTCATTATTATCATATAAAAAATGTAATTGTTTGCTCACCTTTATTAATGATTTGTACATTAAAAAATGCAATTGTCCATACATTATTTTTCAAAATTGTAATCACTCGGCCATAAAAAAATTATAATTTATTTTTCTATTAATAATTTGACCCATGTAACAATAATTTTTAACACAAAATGTCATTAACCTTAAAATAATATCACTAATATAATCAATAGTAACTATGATTTAATTCCCAAAAAAAATAGTAACTATGATTTGTCCAAATGATCCAAATCACAAACATTTAACAATCTCATCTAATGAAAACAAAAGTTATCCAAGTATTGTAATTAATTTCAACAAAATATACAAAAATTTTAAACGCGTGTAGGAAGCATATTTTTAATGGACTCTCTAATTTGTTCCATTTGTAAAACACTTTGAGCACTAGGTTTCTCCCATGTGGCAGTGCTAGAGCCAGCTTCATTTTCCTCTTCATTATCACTATCTTCATATTCACAATTTTCATTGAGCACTAGGGTTCTCCCACTAGCAGTTTACTCCCAGTACCACACTGCATGCTGTCTCATTAACTAAAAGCATATTCATGAAACATCTTAGATCTTTAATTAACCTCATGTTTTTGCCAGACCAAACAATTTTTTTTGTTTATCCAGTTATGTTTTTGTGTGTGTGTGATAACAAACTCAGCTGCACAATTAGTGTCAGAGGATCAGAGAACTAATCTTGTTCCTCATGTCATAGAAACCATACGTCATCTGGTGCTGTGTAGAAATTTAAAATAAACAAAACAAAATATCATATTTCTACTAGCCTTATATATCAATTGAAAAGTATAATCAGTAGAAATTCTGATAACGAAAAAAAAATTGGAACAGAGCTCATATCAGCTATATATTGCTTCACAGTACTCAAATTAGCAGGCATAAGATTGAGATGGTTTCTTCAACACACGTTTGATTAATATAAAAAAAAATATTAGAACTCGGTGGATTCGTTTAAATTGAAGCCTAGCAAACTGTTAAGTTGATATTCCAAAGTTTCTATGCGGTTTGTGGCAGACAGGTAATTAACTTGAACAAGGGTGATTATAGGAGAGAACAATACACTTGAACAAAGGTACTCAAAAAATTGCTTTTTTCAAACATCCCTTCCATGAATTAACATCAGCTTCTACCTTTTTTTGTCGTTGTATATTAGCCAATTTTAATTGAGGATTTATATTAGGTGAATTGCCTAGCTAATAGCATAGTAGCTTTTACCAGAATTGTCAAACTAAATTCATATCATCTTTTTGGGAGAGTTCCTGCAGCACATAGATCAGTAAAATTTCTATTGAGCATAAACCAGTAAACCAGAATTGACATACTTTCATTTAAACAAGTAAAACATTCTGGTTATTACAATTTAAACCAGTAAACCAGCTACAATAAACTAGTGAACTAGTAAACCAGTAAACTAACAACCCCCACATAATTTTTCATTGCAGGTTGTTGCAGGCTACTTAGCAACAAGTTCATACTTCATGCTTTTCAAGTAATGATTATAATTTTTTTGATAGTGAAAAAACAGAATAATAATAGAAGCAATATATAGAGGAATTTCCTTAATCCAGATAGAGTCTCCTGAACCTGAAACTAAGGTATTTTTTTGCTAATTTGTGACCCAGAGAGTTACAATTCCTTTTCACATGAGAGACCAAAATATTATGGAATGAGGGAAAGTTAGCTTTGCAATATGATATATAACCATTCCAAAATGAGATGGTGCCCAAATCCTTAATTTGAAAGCTGAATCCACATTCATAGAATCCGATTGAGCTTGTAAATTGAAAAAAAGGTCCCTGGCCAAAGCTAATTATTACAAACACATCCTTGCAATTGTATCAACCTAACTAACTATATCAATCAATCAATTCTAATACAATTCTGTTACACAATGTAGGAAAAACAATCTTCTCTATCAAAGCAAGAAATTCCAGACATGGGGTTCAAGTATCAACAATCAACAATCAACAATCCTCATCAATCATGATATCAACTCAATGAATTAACAATTAAATGACTTGACATTCATTATGACGGGAAAAAAAGAATGGAATCAATTAAATAAATTTGCTGCTAATCTTGGCTTTGCCATTGCCACAAGTGGCTGAAGCATTCGACTGGTTCAGTACTATTAAACAACCATAATAGACAACAGGAAATAACAAATCCCTTTTCCTTTAACTACTATTAATAAAATAGCCACCCCCATTTACCTATGTTCCATATAGAAATCGTTCAACAGAGTCAAATAAAATAAGAGCAATTATAATAAAAATCAATAGTACTTGTAGGTATAAACACAACCAAAAACAAATTAATCAGATTATATTTTTCTTAATTTTTTTTCCTCCAAGGATTTGCATGTTTCACATATCCTGATCAAGTTCAGAGCCACACCAGTAATTAATATATCGTCAGAAAGAAACAATAAGAAAATGTAAGCATAAAAACAATAACCAAAATGAAAACCAAGCTAACTGGAATGAGGGAAAATTTTCTGAACAAGAAGCTAATATCAACAATGAACTAAAACAAATCAAGCAAATCTAAGAGGAAACAAATCAAAAACAAAACCTTAATAAGTTCATACATGAAAAGGAACTAAACTCTGACGGATTGAACTCAGATCCATAATGGAAAAAAACCAAACTTGAATCATGACGGAGACGACTCCAATGAACGCAAATGGCGGAGATGGGAGCAAGGTACGGTGGTGATGCGAGCAAGGAATAGCGACGCTCTGCACAACAATGGAGCGAGAGAGAACTCTGATAGGGTTCGTGTGTGTTCTATCTGCGGGACACGGTTGTCATTTTCAAATTTTGATAGGGGTATTTTTGTCAACTAAAATTTTTGTTCTCAGCTTCCCGAAAAGTTAAAATCCAGAAGCTGCTGGGGACAGCTTCAATAGAAGCTCTTCTAGGAGCTTTTGCAAAAGTCAAAAGCTGATAAAATTAATTTATCCAAACACCACTTCTAATTAAGAAAGAGCTTTTGCTAGTACAGAAGCTCATAGAAACTCTTCTAGCTTGTATCCAAACGGGCTCTATATTGTACTCGCCAGAAGAAAAATATGGTGGTAGGAATCGCACGAATTAACAATGACCATACATATTGCATAAAAAAAATGATCATATACATAAATATTGCATGGTTGGAATGCCACGTATTTATTCATACAAATGCGTGATGGATGAATTCGAATTGTTCAATTTGCGATGAAAAAATAGGGGTGTTTGAAGATTGGATTGGATTAGTTTTGAGATAAAAAATTATCCGATCCAATCATTACAATTTTGCTCTTTGATCATCTGATTGATTTACCATATAATAGAGATATATTTTATTTTTTTGTCACTTTTGTATCTAATTAAAATAAGTTTTATATTTTTATCTAAACAATTATAAATTAATTAATTAAATTTCTCTCTCTCTAGTCTATTTAGAACCTTAGTTTATTTTTTATTTTTGGTCGAAAGTGAAGTGTATTGAACCGGGGCAAGCCCCAAACCAATTACAAGACCCGAAGGCAAAGGCTATCAGAAAGCCACACAACTAGAAAGCCAATAGCATTAAAGACAAACAGAACAGCTATGCACTAGTCCAACCACGAGATGCATGCCGCTAGACATAAAGAAGTCTTTTTTTTTTGTCAACATGAATATGTTCATAAAAGGGGAAACCCCAGCCATACGGTATCTACAGCAAGGAAAACAATATATGCAGAGTCACAAGAAATAAAACAATCCTAACCAAGACACGCTGTTGTACCCTATACCAAGCTGTAACACACACCAGACAAGGAAAAACAACTTAAACTAAAAGACAAAACAAAGACAAACTACGTCTAGCACACCAAAAAGGATACCTAAAAGGATACAGACGTGAAGAATATCATTGAGATATCCTTAGGTGGGATGGGTTTGGTCCATTTGGGGCACCCAGAGCCTTCTGTCATACCAAATAAAGCACACATCACGGTTCCAGACCCCGCAAACATCAATCAACCAGGACCAAGAAAGAACCGGCAGGGGCGTCGCAGGAAAGATGCAGCAAAGGGTGGTGGTGGTCCCTCAAGATGCATGGTGGCGAAGACACAAACACCAACAGAAACAGAACAAAACACCAACACCAAACAACAAATAAAAACAAAAACAAAAACAACACCCAACCCCCAAAAAACATAGTGCAGACCACGACCAAACCACCACCAAACAAACACTAGTACCCATAGAGAGGCACCTCCTAGCGGAGGAAGAGGCGACAGCAGAGGTCGAACCCGTCCGAAGACCACCACACTCGCAGTGCACTAGGGATGAAACAACAACGGCAAAGGCAACCCCTCCAACCCGAGCAGTGGCGGCGGTGGACCCACAGAACACGAGCCAACACCCACTAGAACCCACAACGAGGCACCTCCCAGCAGAGGAAAGAGACGACAGCAAAACAGCCGCCGAACCCGTCTGAAGACAGCCTCACTCGCGAGCCAACACCCACAGATCGCGAGTTCTAACACCAACAGCCAAACCGGAGGGAGTGCCAGAGACACGAACAGCACACAGTGAAAGAGGGAAGAGCATCGACACACAAAAAAGCACCCACCGATGACACCTAATCCGACAGCAGCCTCACTAAACACAACCAAAGAGCACCCACGGATGCTATCCACCAGGGAAGACGCCGGAGGCGAGGTTGGAGACGACAGCAGAGAAGATGAACCCATAGACGCTAATGTAGAAAAGACACGCAACACCACCACCTTTGGAACAGCTCCACCACCACCAAAACCGAGCAGCGGCGGTGGCGACCGAGACAGACGCGGCGGCAGAGCAAATGGAAGAGAAAGGAGGAGGAAGCAACCAGAGAGAAACCATCGGAGGAGAAAACAGAACGAACGAACGAATGAAGAAAGAAAAAAGTAAAAAAGGCAGAAAGGAGAGGAAAGGAAGGGGCCACGGAGGGGGGGCCGCCCACGCCTCGGCAAAGCACCGCCGGCGCGGTGGCCCCATCACGAAGAAGAAACAGTTTCTACAAGTGTTGGGGGGGCGGCGGCTAGGTCTTGCAATAACATAATGACACATAGACCCCACCCACCAAAAAAACACAAGCCATAGGCAAAAAAACAAAGAAACCGAAAAGCCAACAAAACAAGGAAGGCCTAATAACAAAATTTGACGCGCCACTCCCAGCACGCGGATTCTTTCATGGTTTTGTTGAGAAAGCAGCCGGATGATCAGTAAAATTTAACAACTTATTTTTCTCACTTCAATCTTAACAGATATATCAAATATCTCTTTATTTTCTTTTATCACTTTACTTTTCACAATTTAATTTATCCCTTTTTTAATTCTCTTTTCTATCTCTTGCGTCACTTCAATATTTTAAAAAAAATGTAAAAATGTTTAAAAATAATGTCATTTCAAATAAACTGGAATATATAGTTTTTTTCTAACAAAATTATATATACCAATTTTTTTCTGTCACACCACCACTTTATTAATAAATAAATATATAAAAATGAAGAAAACTTGATTAATTAATTAATTAATTAAAAATTTATTATTTATTTATCTCAAGTGCAATAACATTACACTTATAGGGCCTGTTTGGATTGACTTATGCAGAGCTTATGAACACAACTTATAAATAATTCATAAGCTATTTTGGGCTTATTTTTCATAAGCTACGCAAGATAGTTTATCAAAACACTTATGATTTATATAAAATAAATTTCACTATAATTTTTCTTCAATTATAAAAATAATTTTTATACCATAAATAATAGACAAATTTGTTATCCAAACAGGACCATCATATTGAAGCTTGCTTATAATGACGTGACACTTGAATTCTTATTCCTAATTTTTTATTTTTAAACGTACGTGTGAGAAGTGGAGTCAATGTGTTGTTGTCAAGTGACAAATTTATAATTCTTTTTGCTTAATAGTACACTTATTTACGTCACCTTCTCAAGCGTCACGTAAAAACAACTAATGACAATATGACATCATAAAAAAAGATAACTGTCATATTACAAAAAGGGTGGCTTTAGGGTGGTCATGGACAAAATTTGTCCACCAAACTCCAATCAATTGTGGATTGTTGATATAATAATATTTAAAGATAGTGGTCAGGATTTGTAGGGGGTAACCGTTGATGTTGGTTTCATAAAATGTTAGATGTAATTGCAGATAGGGGTTTGTAAAATGCAATAATTAAAAGAAGATATTTGCGAAATTACCCACACAATTATATGAAATTTAAATTATACCCAATCAATTCCCATAATTAAAAAATGATCACGAAGTTAAATTTTTGTCCATTTTTTAGAGGGACTAAATTCAAAACTTAAAATTTTTATAGGGACTAAATTCAAAACGTAGATAGGCCACATCAGCGTTTCTGCCATGTAGGCATGCCGACTGGGTCATAATGTATCACCTGTGTCACCTAGCACTAAAAGGACCAAAAAATAAATAAATTTAAAGGACTAAAATAGTTTGACTTTTTTTCAATGGACTAAAATCAAAATTCAGATATTTACAGAGACTGAAAACTTATTTAAGCCTTGTTAATATACATTTTTTATAGATAAAAAATTTATTATAAGTAATGATATAGAAAATCTGTATCTCTTATGATATAGAAAACGTTGGACAAAGTTTTGCAATTTTAGATTTTAATTATGTCTATTTTATATTTTTCAACAAATATTGGTCTTTTCATAATTTCAAAAACATTTGGGCATTTTTTGTAATTATATCAAAATTAGTCTTACCTTCTACGCCAGGTCAAAATCGATTGGGGTTTGGTGGACAAATTTTGTCCCTGACCACCCTAAAGCGACCCTTACAAAAATACTCTAGATAAATAAATTGTGAGCACTGCTATATATATATATCGTTAATTGTTAATTTCAAACAAATTCACATGAAAAATGTTACAGTACTGGAATGACTAACTGCGTACACAAAGGACATATATACAATGGCATCATGCATCTTGCATCAAATTCGCTCATTTTTTCGTTGTCATTATTCGTAGTACTATTTATTGTGCTGTCCATAAATTATTTTAAAATCCATACTTTATATACATAAATAAGTTTTAATTTTACAGCAATCGATCAATTAAAAAGCCCTCGAAAGCTTTTACAAAGAAAACTTCCAAATTGCTATATATATTCATTCATTTTATTTAAAAAATATAAAATTGTTAGATTTGACTTTTGAGGTTTGGACTGCTACATGACCAAATGATATCCACCCATTTGTGAACCCCACCTTCGTGGAAATTAAAGAGATTAATATTCAATTTATTGATATATTGGAAAGATACAGACTACAGAGAAGTCTGCGGAACTGTTTGTTCATTATTGTCCTTTGTTTATTTTGGCTTATAGTCCTAACTAATAAGCCTATGATTGGATATACTCCGAGAGGCGACGATTTGAGCAAATTAGAGACGGAATATTCAACGTACGCGGGGCTTCGATAATGGTCTTGAAATGGACGGTGGAGACATTCAACACTTTCACCTAGCCACCACATATCGAACAGTACATGTTCGATCTCGGGTGACAGAATAATTCGTGACTAAATTTTATTTATTTTTTAGTCAAATATAGATTAGTCTAGGGCTCTTTCCCCTTATGATACTATGAGTATAAACCAAGAATAAAATTATGACTCATACTCGTCCGAGTTTGGACCAAACGCATTACGCTCAATACTCGCATGCAATCTAAAACCCCCTATAAATAGGACATTAAGGAAAGCAATCTAACAACCAAATTGAAAACTTTGAATCTTCTAGAATTTTCTTCCACATTTCTCTTTAAGCTAGCCAGCGCTTCCGTATATAATTGTGTAAACAATAGTATTTGATCATAAGCTAATTTCAGCCCTTCTCTGGTGTTCCTTGGAACAATCCGATCTCAAATTAATTAACATTATTTACACACAACTATATATATTCTGTCAGTAACTCTGCGACCATTAATTATATTATATAAATATGGAGAGAACAAAGTCATCCCTTCTTCAGATTCAGCCTCCCACCTATGGAAACCTGGTCACTGTTCTCAGCATCGATGGGGGTGGTATTCGGGGCATTATTCCCGCAACCATACTCGAGTTCCTTGAAACAGAACTTCAGGTACATATATATGTCGTCTAATTACATTAATGCGTGTCGTTGATTACATATTTTTAAAAATCACATGCAATCATTAATTACTAGAAAGAAAGAAAATTATGTTGAATTTATAATTAAAAATATAATTGGAATGGTGAATCTAAAAATTATAATTAGACGTTCTCATTTCTCATAGTATAACTACGGGTAGTTAAATATTAACAATGGTCTGGATGTACTTAATTGTAGGAGTTGGATGGTGAATCAGTGAGGCTGCGGACTACTTCAATGTGATCGCAGGAACAAGCACAGGTGGTCTTGTAATAGCCATGTTGAGCGCTCCAAATGATAAACAGCGTCCACTGTTTGCAGCCAAGGATATCAGGCCCTTTTACTTGGAACACTGCCCAAAGATATTCCCACAACACAAGGGCATGTTGGGATCGTTGGGGAATGTGTTCAGATCACTGAGAGGACCAAAGTACAATGGGGAATACCTTCACAAAGTGGTGAGGGAGAAGCTGGGTGAGATACGTCTGCATGAGACGCTCACCAACGTTGTGATCCCAACCTTTGACATCAACACATTGCAACCAACCATCTTCTCTTCCTATCAGATGAAAAGGACCCCTTCCTTGGATGCTCAACTCTCTGACATATGCATCAGCACCTCTGCTGCACCCACTTATCTCCCAGGTTACTACTTCAACAACCAAGACACGGACGGCAATGTGCGTGAATTCAACCTTATTGATGGCGGTGTCTGTGCAAATAATCTGGTACATATACATACACATACATACATGTTTAAATTAATTATTAATTAATAATTGTAGGAGATTTACTTCAATTAATATTATATAAGAAAGTGTGTAGACTCTCGGATCGCAACTTTCGAGATTATGATACGTACATATTATTTATCCAACTTTTTTTTTCAATTAAAATTATTTATTTATTGAGTTTTTTTTATTTGTTAGAAAAAGTACGGATTTGATCCATATGATCCATAAACTAGTTATTAACTAATTTAAAAAACATCGTACACGCATTAATTAGTTAGTTACTAATTTTGTTTTCGGTGATATGTATGTATAATATTCCAGACTTTAGTAGCGATCAATGAAGTAACGAAGCAGGTCATTAATAAGAACGATGACTATTTTTCCATCAAGCCCATAGAATACAGTCGCTTCCTGATAATCTCACTAGGCACAGGGACACCCAAGAATGAACAGAAGTTCAATGCAAAAATGATAGCCAAATGGGGTTTGTTGAATTGGTTAACCAACAGCGGTTCTACTCCCTTGATTGACTTGTTCACTCAATCCTCCGCTGATTTGGTTGATTTCCATCTTGCTACCGTCACCCAAGCACTTAATTCACATGATAATTACCTCCGGATACAGGTAATTAATGTAATAATATTTAAGCCCCCAAATATATATTATTAATGATCAATTGATTAATTAATTATATCGCTGAGAAAATTATCATCTTGTGAATAGCGCAATGCTATTTTATTAGTATATAGGAGTATATACTCCATACATAGGAATTGAATGCACGTGATGAACCCTTAAAAAATTGAAATAAAAAGTAGAGTAAATAGTCACTTTGGTCCCTGAGAATGTCAGACGATGTCACTTTGGCCCCTGAAAGTGTCAGACGATGTCACTTTGGTCCCTGATAGATAAAAAATTATTAAAAGGTCCTCAACTGTCGGCCGTTAGTCATTTTGGTCTCTGAAAGTGATTACGTACTGTTATTTTGGTCCCTAAAAGTGATTACTTAACTGTCATTTTGGTCCCTAAAAATGATTATATTCCTGATGGTGTAACACCCTCTTCCCCAAAGGCATTACATTTAGTAACCAACCCAAATGCTGAAATAAATTTATTTAATTACTGACTTTCTTTCAGAAAATAGTGTCAAAGTTATTTAATTTTTACAAATGATTTTCTTAATTAAATTTTTTTTAAAGATGATCATGTGAACTAACATTCAAAATGAAATTAACTTAGGAATTAAAATTTATTCATTAATAAAGGAATGTCAAATACAAGAATACATTTTTTCGCAAATAATTATAGACTCTCTATGTTGGTCAAGCCCTGAAAATCCTACCAGGACTCAAATAAGAAAACTCATCCCGCAGCTAAAACGTACACGTCCATCCTCTTTGTTGAAGCATCACCACTGTCCTTCTCGTTCTGAACTTCTATCAAATCTCCGGCGGAACAACTTAAGAAAACATGTTTGCACACAAGAAAACAATACATTGCAAGGGTGAAAATCTCATTCACAGTTATATCGCCACAGTTACACAAGCAGCATACAACAGATATAATGCATCCAACATATATTTTGCACACACGCAGTGCTATACTCATCCTCAAAAGAATTCACATTTAACATAGGTCACACAGACATAAATCACACAAACCCCCACTTCCAACTTCACACAGAAGTATCACAGTTTCACACAGAAACATATCATAAGAATTCAATATATGTATATGCATGACACTTCAATAATCTTCGTATTTTCAGCACACAGCCACGAACACCCAGCCCACTACTCCATGGAGATTTTTCTCTACTTCCCTTTGAGTGATAGGCGCAGCTAAATACTTATCATGATTGCACAACCCTTTCTCTTCGGGTCTGCTCTCACAACCATTCCATAAAAGCCACTCTCACCATATCCTAAAAAGACCAGTCAGTCAGGTTTATCCAAGTCGGGTATACGATTTTCCCCGGCTCAAGTGCGCAAATGCTTGGCCATTGGTGGAAGTTTGAAACCTGGATAACCCCAGTAGGCAATTGTAGCCCAACCGTATCAATTCCCAACCACATATAACGTGAATTGTAACTCATATGGCACACAGCCTGGTGGAACGGCACACAGTCAATTATGAATGCATAAACATACAATACACCCTCTCATCCCATAGCGTTCTTTCTCATCACACGGTATTATGTCACAAAGACTGTTCACTCAGAACTATGTCACAAAGACTATTCACTCTGAACATATGTCACAAAGACCGTTCACTCAGAACTATGTCACAAAGACCGTTCACTCAGAACTATTATTTTAAATCTATCTTTTTAAAATGCTAGGCTCAACACTCATTTAAAAACCTAGACTTATATCTCTCTCATTTTTAAGAAATCACTTGGAAAACTTGTGGAAATCTCATTTTGGGAAAAGTTTAAACTCATTGGGCTTTGACCCCCTTTTTAAGAAAACTCTTTAATAAAAAATTTCTTCACTTTCTCTTAATCATTAAACCACCTTGTTCTCCACTTTGATAAAATATCCCTTTATTTTAATTAATTATCAAAAATGTCAATTTTCTTCCAAATTTACATTTTGGTCCTCGAAATATCTAAATTGCATTTTTAGTCCCTAAACTTCAAAAATTACATTCTTAGTCCCTTAAATGTTCAAATTACCATTTCAGTCCTTGTACTTTGAAAATTACCTTTTTGGTCTCTAAACTTTCAAAAATTACACTTTTGTCTCTAATCTTTCAAAAATTACATTTTCGGCCCTTATACTTTAAAAATCGTATTTTTCACTGGCAGAAGAGATCACAGGCTGTGAAAATATCACACCGGGGGTGTGAACAGTTCTGGAAAATCTTATAAAAATCCGAAAATGTGTTTTTCCTTTTTAGTTTGATTGTATAACTTATTTCCAACCCTTTTAAAGCCAAAAACCAGATTTTACCTTTATGAACTTTGATCCATTAACTTGGATTTCACAAAAGTTATTTACATAGCCTTTTGGAAGCATTTTTCACAAACTTGAAACTTGATAATAACTCATAACATTTTTGGTGACATATGATACCTTTAAAAATTCCTTTTTCTTAACTTTGCTTGAAAAATCCATTGGAGACTTAGTTTCCTTGAAAGAATGATTGGATTAAGAAGGATCCTAAACAAAGCTTTGGACTTTGTTTTCTAATTATTCCTTTCAAAATAGTTACTTTATTCTCATGTCCTTTTCTCATCACTTGCTCCAATATGCTTGGGTATTTAGTTACATAATCTTACATAAATCCTTTTTCCTCATCACTTTTCCAATCACCAATCAAACACAATAATATTTAAAGCCATAAATCTACTTTAAATATTACAATACCAAACTCATGAGAAATCAACCCATCACCACATAAGAATCCACTTCACCCCACATAAGAAATCATCACCAACACTTAAGAAATCAAACACACAAAAATATAAGAAATCATTCACCAAGAACACAAGAAAATCACATAGAACGCTCATGCTTATGTAACTATGATAACAAGATAATTTTCCCCTTACCTTAAATCTTGCTCCTTCAAAATTTTCTTGATCCTCAAGCCCAAGAACTCAAACTCCTTCATACACACATCCAAGAACACAAACATCAATCAAAAGAGTTTTCACTCTTTACTAAAATCATCTAACCCCAAAAAGAAATGAAAAAGAATAACTTGTTCACAAACTTTGATTGCAAACAAGATACCAAGATTGATGGCTTACCCAAAGTCCAAAAATCCTTAGCTTGATGTTCTTGAAAAATAAGAACACTTGATGATCAAAAGTGATAAAGGCTTTGTGTTTAAAGTATTTAAAAATGGATTCTTTACACTTGATTATTGTGTAGAGGATCAAGAACATATGCCAAGAGGTTATGGAAGCTCATGAAAATAGAAGAAAAGGATGAAGGAAGAGATGAAGACTTAGAGAGAAGTTAGAGAAAAATTGAACTTAGAGAGAGAAAGTATCATGAAAATGCATAAACTTTCTTCCTTCCTCTCCTTAACCTCACGCCCTCTCTCCCCCAATACATGGCTAGGAATTGCTTGTCACTTGGAATGGTGAAGGACAAACCAAAGGTCACCACTTGTCCAAATCCTATGGTTGGATTTCAAACCATTATCAAATAAAGCTTTGAAAATAAAATATCTCTCTTTAATTACACAAAATGAATCTAGACCACTTCTTGGCACATATGGGGCGATTTTGGGCTGATGGGAAAGAAAAGGATAAGATCAAATTCAATTGAGTGAAAATTACCAAAAAGGACAAAGGTTAAAAATGTATTTTCCATGGTTTTGGTAATTAAAGAGTGAGATCAAGGGTACTTTGATAACTTCCCATGTCAACATAATAAAAATCAACTATACTATGCTACATGGGTCCCACTTTCCCATCAATCCAATTTCTGGTACCCGGTCTTTTACCCGTTCTTCGGTTTTCCCTGTACCAAGGGTATAATGGTAATTTCACTAAACTCTTGTAGAAATATTTTCTAAAACCTACAAATAAATAAAAATAAAAATTACCATTTTTGGTTTTATGAATAGTAATTAAACTGTTCCAGCTAGGGGTATTTCGGTCATTTGTTAATTACAGTGGCATTTTGGTAATTTTTAGAAATTTTCCCAAAAATTCTAGAAAAATTTCCATAAATCCTAAATAATGTAAAAACACTTTTTGGCTCGTCGAAATAATTTTCTAATGTGTTCTGGTATCCAAACTCACTCGCAGTTTCATCATAGTCATACTACAGGGACCAAAACGGTACTATTTCTGCTTTGTTTCTCAGAAAATTCCCAAATAAATTTCTAAAATCCTAAAATATTATAAAATCACTATTGGTCCTCAAATATCTTTTCCGACTCCAATTAGGGTTTCTATATCATTATGTTCCTATTCTGACTGCCAAAACGTCTAGAGAGTTTTCGTTTGACTTTCTACGTCAGTTTTAAACCATTGTTAATCTCATCGAAATCCTATTATTAACCATAATCCTCCCTTATTAACACTCTGTCTCTTAGAGTGAAAATTTGGGGCGTTACAGATGGCAGGGACCAAAGTGACCAATGAAAAACATGAGTTGAGGACCTTTTAATAATTTTTTTATCTGTCAGGGACCAAAGTGACACCGCCTGACACTCTCATGGATCAAAATGACTGTTTACTCTAAAAAGTAATCACACACCCACCCGTCGCATTCATTATGTTAATTGCGTCAATTCCTGGCCTATACTAAGATATTTCCTTTTGTGAAATTATAATTATATGCAGGATGATACATTGACCGGTACGGACTCTTCAGTCGATATTGCCACAAAAGAAATTTTAGAAAAACTGTGCCAAATTGGTGAGAGCTTGTTGAAGAAACCTGTATCTAAGGTCAATTTGGAGAATGGTATGTTTGAGCCGATTGTAAATGGGGAGACCAACCAAGATGCTCTCAAAAGGTAAAAGTCTAATTAAATTAACTTCATGTTTCTATATATATATATATATTAATGGCTGCACTCAATGATTATATGCCTACTGCGATTCAGTTTTATATATTATTCATATTTTTTTGGTAGATCCCATATATAGTTATATATTTTTCACGAGTAATTATTATTTAAAACACTGGCTTTAATCCTTGTAGGTTTGCAAAGATACTTTCACAAGAGAGGAGTCTCCGAGAATTGAAATCCCCCCACGGCCCACACTAAGAAGAAGGCCGCAATGTAGAGAGATGCGCGTTCACTCGTTCGTTGTTTATGAATTCTTAGTCTTAAGACTATTTTTTTTTAGTCCCCCCCTGGAGATAGCTCAGTGGTTTAGAGCTTGGGGGGACATTAGCCAAGGTGGGGGTTCGATCCCCACCTCCCCCCCCCCCGGTTGACCAAAAAAAAGTCTTAAAACTATTTTTTGAGAATTTCTATGTTATTCAATAAAATTAATTTGTCAATTTTGTTAATTTATTTTTTATTTTTAGTATCTAAATATTATAGATTTACATCCTATTATTATAGTAACTTCTTACAGGTGTTCACCTACCATTGGTCACTTTATCAATAAACTTTTACACTACTTACTAATTTAGGAAAAAAGGACAGGTGTCAACCTATGATGTAATAGCTTCTTAAATACTATTCTCACACACACTTTATTAATATTTTCAGCTAATTTCGATTTTTCAAAAAATTAAAATCACATCTTTTTTGTTTTTTCGATGTAATCAGTAATCAGCAATAAATTTTAATTTATTTTTAAATTTCAAATTGAATTAATTATGATCAAATTCCCATACACTTTCTCTCTACTCAATGCACTTTTTCTCTAGTCTATCCATATAGACCCTCTAATGTAACGCCCCAAATTTTCACTCTAAGAGACAAAGTGTTAATAAGGGAGGATTATTGTTAATATTAGGATTTTAATGAGATTAACAATGGTTTAAAATTGACGTAGGAAGTCAAACGAAAACTCTGTAGACGTTTGACTGTCAGAATAGGAGCATAACGATATAGAAACTCTAATTGGAATCAGAAAAGATATCTGAGGATACCAATGATGATTTTATAATATTTGAGGATTTTAGAAATTTATTTGGGAATTTTCTGAGAAACGATCAGAAATAGTACCGTTTTGGTCCCTGTATTAGGACTATGATGAAACTGCGAGTGAGTTTGGAGACCAAAACACATTAGAAAATTATTTCGACGAGCCAAAAAGTGTTTTTACATTATTTAGGATTTATGGAAATTTTTGGGAAAAATTCTAAAAATTACCAAAATGCCACTGTAATTAGCAAATGACCAAAATACCCCTACCTGGAACAGTTTAGTTACTATTCATAAAACCAAAAATGGTAATTTTTATTTTTATTTATTTATTTGGAGATTTTAGAAAATATTTCTAGAAGAGTTTAGTGAAATTACCATTATACCCTTGGTACAGGGAAAACCGAAGAACGGGTAAAAGACTGGGTTCCAGAAATTGGATTTTAGGGAAAGTGGGACCCATGTAGCATAGTATAGTTGACTTCTATTATGTTGACATGGGAGGTTATCAAAGTACCCTTGATCTCACTCTTTAATTACCAAAACCATGGAAAATACATTTTTACCCTTTGTCCTTTTTGGTAATTTTCACTCAATTGAATTTGAGCTTATCCTTTCCCTATTGGTCAGCCCAAATTCGCCCCTTTAGGCTAAGATTAAGTCTAGGTTCATTTTTGTGTAATTAAAGAGAGTTATTTTATTTTCAAAGCTTTAATTGATAATGGTTTGAAATCCATCCATAGGATTTGGACAAGTGTAGGGTTGAGATGTGTCATTCACCCTTGTAAGTGACAAGCAATTCTTGGCCAAGTAAATGAGGGAGAGAGGGCATGAGATAGGAAGGAGGAGGAGGAGAGTTATCTCATTTTTCATGATGCTTTCTCACACTACATGTCATTTTCCTCTAACTTCTCTCTAAACTCTTCATCTTTTCCTTTGATTTCCTCCATTATTTTCTTTAAGCTCCTCAATCTTTGATCCATGATCTTGATCTTCCACATACTAATCAAGTGTGGGTGATCACTTTTAAACACTTTAAACACAAAGCCTTCACCACTTTTGATCATCAAGTGTTCTTATTTTTCAAGAACATCAAGCTAGGATTTTTGGACTTTGGGTAAGCTATCAATCTTGATATCTTATTTATAATCAAAGGTTGTGAACAAGTTACTCTATCTTATTCCTTTTTGGGGTTAGATAATTTTAGTAAAGGGTGAAAACCCATTTGATTGATGTCTTGTGTTCTTGTATGTGTGTGTGTGAAGGAGTTTGAGTTCTTGGACTTGGGGATCAAGAAAATTTTGAAGGAGAAAGATTTAAGGTAAGGGGAAAATTCTCTAGTTATCATAGTTACATGAGCATGTGTGTTCTATGTGATTTTTATATGTTCTTGGTGATTGATTTCTTAAGTGATGGTGAATGATTTCTCTTGTGTTGGTGATGGATTTCATATGTGATGATGGATGATTTCTTATGTGGTTGTGACTGAGTGATTTCTTATATGCCTTGTGATGTATATTTGGTTGAAGCTTGGATTTATTCCATGGCTTGTGATGAATAAAATTGATGTGTGGCTTTACTATTAATTATCATGTGTGGGGAAGTGAATTCTTATGTTGTGATGAGTGATTTCTTATATGGAGATTTCTCATGTTATTGTGATTGGTGCTTGGTTGTTGGAGAAGTGGAGAGATTAAAGGAATTTAAACTATGATGATTGAACAAGTGATTCCAAACTTGCATAAGTATATCAAGTGTTAGTTTTATGAAAAATGATTTCAAAGAACTATGAAAAGAACTTTTGAAAATCTAAGTTAATGAATCAAATTTCATAAAGGTAAAATCTGGTTTTTGGCTGTAAAATGGATGGAAATGGATTAAATAATCAAATTCTAAAAGAAAAATAAATTTTCGGATTTCTGGATCATTTTTCCAGAACTGTTCACACCTCGGGTGTGAGATTTTCACAGCCTGTGATTTCTGCTGCCTGTAAAAAAATGCGATTTTTAAAGTACAAGGGCCAAAAAATGTAATTTTTGAAAGATTAGGGACAAAAGTGTAATTTTTGAAAATTCAAGGACAGAAAGTAAAATTTTAAAATAAAGAGACTGAAATGGTAATTTGCATATTTATAGGACCAATAAGGTAATTTTTGAAGTATGGGGACTAGAAATGCAATCTGGATATTTCGAGGACCAAAATGTAAATTTTGAAGAAAATTGATATTTTTGATAATTAATTAAAATAAAGAGATATTTATTTAAAGTAAAGAAAAATGTGGTTTTAAACCTAATGATATTTAGTCAAGTGGGGGAAAGTATTATCAAAGAGTTATGGGTTTTAATAATTAAAGAGAAAGCGAAGGGATTTTTATTAGAGTTTTCTCAAAAGGGGCTAAAGTCTAATGAGTTTAAAGTTTTCCCAAAATGAGATTCTAAACGGGTTCCCAAATGATTTCTTAAAAGTGAAAATATAGGAGTGTAAGTCTAGTAGCCTAGAGAGAGGCCTAGCATTCAAATACGATGAATTGTTAAAGTGTCTATGGACGGAGTGTCATTGGACTGTGAGAGTCTATGACTGGATGTCATTGGACTGGGTGTCTATGGATTTAATACCATTGGACTGTGAGTGTCTATGACTGGGTGTCATTGGACTGGGTGTCTATGAACAGAGATCCATTGGACTGTGAGTGTCTATGACTGGATGTCATTGGACTGGGTGTCTATGGACAGAGTGCCATTGGACTGTGAGTGCCTATGACTGTATGTCATTGGGCTGGGTGTCTATGGATCATGAGCCATTGGACTGAATGACAGTGGATTGAGAGTCCTGCTGTGAGGAATAGATGTGATGAATATGAATTCTTTTGAGGATGAGTATAACACTATGTGGGCATTATACTTGTTGTGTGCATTATAATTGTTGTAT
Source organism: Glycyrrhiza uralensis (assembly GCA_030159175.1). Taxonomy (NCBI): domain Eukaryota; kingdom Viridiplantae; phylum Streptophyta; class Magnoliopsida; order Fabales; family Fabaceae; genus Glycyrrhiza; species Glycyrrhiza uralensis. The sequence goes on from BRZY01000005.1 coordinate 49,277,927, forward strand.
GCATTATACCTGCTGTGTATTGCTTGTGTAACTATGACGATATAACTGTGAATGAGATTTTCACCCTTGCAATGTATTGTTTTCCTGTATGTAAATATGTTTTCTTAAGTCGTTCTGCTGGAGATTTGACTGAAGTCCAGAACAAGAAGATCAATGATGATGCTTCAACAAGGAAGATGGATGCGCGTGTCTTAGTTTAAGAGTTGGGTTTTCTCATCTAATATCAGTAGGATTTTCAGTGCTTGACCAGCATAGGGAGTCAGTATTCTTTTAGGGGAGGAAAGTTTCTTGTATGATATAGTATTCTCAAACATTGAATTGTAAAGAGATATATGAATTTAGTTACATGACCTGTTTTTCTTTTAACTTGTGTGTTGGGTATTATTTTAATCATGTCTTCACTTAGTATCTTTAAAAAAAATGGCAACGAAAATTTATTTGTGAAAATTAAATAACTTTGACATTATTTTTCAAAAGAAAAAAAGTAATTAAATAAATTTAATTTTATGTTTTGGGTTGATTACTAAATGTAATGCCCTTTTTGGAAGAGGGTGTTAAATCTAACATTTTCCCCGAAGAATACTAACTTCAACCCGGTTGGATTACTTTTTTCTGTCCCAATGCATGCTCTCACAAATAACACCCACCCAATCATTTTCTCTGGCTATTTCTCGAAGCTCTCTCTCCCACTCTCTTTCTCCTCTTCTTCTTCTTCTTCTGCCTCTTCTCTCACTCTTCATCCACACTATTCCTCTTGCTCTTCCTCTTCTAATCTTTCTCTCTCACTTTTTTCTCTTCATCTCTCCACTCGCTTTATTGGTTTGCCATTTCCATTTAGCGCATCATGAACACAGAGCAGCAACAACAACAAGCAGAGGAGACGAGAAAGTCGCAGAGAAAAAACAAAAACGAGTGGAACGTCGAAAAATGTCATTGATGTAGCATTCAAGGTCGAGAGGAACATTGATTGGGAGGGGATGACGAAGCTTCTGGTCACCGACGAGGCTCGCAAGGTGTTCACCTATCTTCGTCGCGCTTTCGGCGTGGCCACAAGGAGATGGTGGCACAAAGAGGAAGGCCATTCATGGCGACAGTGATGGGGTAAGTAAAGTTTCTGACTTTTTTTGAATAACCTTATTCTCTAAATCATGTCTCAAAGCTAGGATCTGTGTGTACTGTGTAGGTGTTGATTCAGCCACTTTTGGAGGAAACTGAATAATGAGAAAAATGAAGCAAAGCATCTAATTGATTTTGGCTATTTAAAAAGGTAAAATTTCTAATTGCCATTTCTTTTTTAGAGTTTGTGATCAATATACAAGATAAGGAATAAAAGGTTTTTCATGTTGATCTTATATCATGTCTTTCATCATTTTGAGAACTACATTGCATTTGAAACTGTAGGTTGTTAGTTCAATAAAGTTTGTATTATTATGATCATAATTTATAAAATTATAATTGATATGTTTTGATTTATCAGCATCAAAGCTTTAGCTCTGTTCTGTTAATGAACAATCTGTTTTTTCTTTGAAGATTTTGAGTATGTTTTTTGATCATTTTTAAGGACCATTGGGTGATATATTGGTTGCAACTGAGTTAAAAGATCCAGCTGACAAGTATAGCAAATCTAAGGTTTTTTTGATAATAAACTGGGAGAAGAAGGCTTTGGAAACGAATACAAGGTAAACTGAAGTTGTTTTTCAAAATTTCATTGGAGAGCATGCTCAAAGGCAATGATGATTCTATAAGTTTTTTTCTATTATTTTCTATTTTCTATTATTTTTTATTCATAAGTACTCAACTAAGATTTCCAAAAACTTATAATGAAATTGTTAGAGCCACTGCTAAAGGCTTATGGCAATTGCTTCTGCAACAGAGAAAAATCACTTTCATACTAAATTTTTTGTTGGAGCACCTGCAAAAAATACGTTAGAAATAAACCGTAGAAGGGTGGCGAGGAGAAGCCTGAGGCGTGCAGAATGCACTGCCCTCAAGGATTTATCCGCGGGCTGCGCAAATCCTCCAGGGGTACAGCAGGCTCGTCTCAGCGGTAGCCGAGGATATCAGAACAGGTCGAATTTTAGGAAGAAGCAGGCGGAGGTTTAACCCAAGGGAATAAAGAGGCGAGTAGGAGTTCTGCCTCTATCAATGACATGTAGCACGGTTTTTAAAAGTATGGAGCGTGCCGATAAGGAGAGGAAAAATAGAAGATAAAGATTTGGTAGCCGTTTTAAGAGATTTGGTACCAATGAACCTGGACACCTATCAAGGCCGGATTAAAACGTTGAGGGCGAAAGAAATCCGCTTAGTGGGCGATTTTTTAGGAAGGCTAGGATCAAATCCGGTTGAGGCTGAAAACAAGAACTTCCGGATAAGGCTTCTGAAGTTCAAAAATATTTTCGAAAAACCAGGCTGAAGCAAAAGGTCGTGAGGCCCATTATATTGCGCGCAGGGGGGGCAAATCGGAGGATTTACACTGAAATCGTCCAATTTGGCCTGTGCTTGTGTGCGCGCGAAGCCATCTCTTTTTCTAACTTGTTTAGAACCTTGAGACACAACTTAGTATATAAAGCCTTAAAAATCTCTTTGGCCAAGCAATGTGGGACTTGTAACTTTTGGAAATATATCACAACATAAAACACAACATTTTTTTCAATCTTGCATTGAGTAGAATACTCTGAAAAAATGTAAAAGTTGTTACTTTGGATAATTAGTTCTAGGCAAATCCAGCAAGATGGATGAATATTCAAAAAGTGAAATCAAGCTTACAAACAATGTTCATCATCAAATCTTATTCATAACTATTTTTAAATTTGGTTCAATTTGGTTCATATTTTGGCTTTCATACATGAATTGGCATTTTTAGGGATGTTTAGCTTAATTATTTCTTAAATTTTTTTTGCTGTTTGTTTAGCTTAAGCTTGATTGTTGTACTTTTCAGGGATTTAAAATCAAAGAAGTAAAAAGGAAGCAGGACTGTAGATTATATTCAGGCATGAACCCAACTTTGATTGCTGTTTGTTAATTCTTTCATTACTTTGTTACCAAGTTGGAAATTGCAAATGGTCAGTTAAGTTTTAACATTTGTCTTTATGTGTTAACTTGGTTCTGCAATTTGGCTTCAAGAGCTCTACTTATTAACAGTCGCAAATTGTAATGATTTTGGTGATAGGACTTTAATTGCCGATGAGATTCTGAGATGGATTTTGTTTGAATATGATTGACAGCCCACTTTATCCATTGAAGGTGGAAACAAACTTGTAGGAAGCTGTTTTGGGGTGCTGATTGTGGTTAATTTGTTGCCTTCATTTGAAACGTGCAATTTTTGATTGAAGGGTGAGTAATTGAAGGAGAGGATCACACCGTGTGTAATAATCTCTTTAGCAAAAGATATAGAGGCTGCATTGGAGCCTCTTTCCGATATCATAACTACCACAAAAAGGATTAACCAAGCAAGTAAGAGTTTTCTTTATCTCTTTTTATGAGTTATCATTCTTTTTTCTCATATATTTTTCTCCATGGGTTTTTCCCCCTTGGTTAAATGCATTAGTGAAAAGTAATATTCTCATGAATTTTTCATACTGAGTGATTTGAAGGTAGTTTTAGCAAGCCCCTTTGCTCAGAACATTTAATAAAAAAATCAACAGACTTGATGGATATGCATTTTGAAATCTTGCTTTATAACCTTTGCAGGGCATTTACTGTGTCTGGGAAATTGAAACAACAATAAATTGTACAGGCCACAGGGTACGATTTCAGGCTACAACATCATGGATTACCAAAGAAAAGATGATGTTAAGGGCTATCATATACCATATGAATACTCCTTCAAAGCATCGTCACTTATTTTCAAGTAAATAGAGACTATTCAATGTTTGATCTCTGCTCAATACTCTTTTGTTTTAGTTTTCTAGGTGTTTAAATGTGCATGTGCATATTTATTTTTTGGCAATAAGAATGTGGATATTTTTCTTTACAATTGGTATGGACTGTCTGTTTTTGTCCAGATTGATATCGAAAGAAACTCTCTGGAAATCACTAAGTTTCATTACCTATCATAGAATCCCATAGAAGGATACTCACCTACAACTGGATTAGAATCTTCTTAAATTTTGATCACTAATATTGTCGAGATAGGTAGTCTAATTCTATAGGAATTTTCATGAAAGGCTCAAGTCCTACTGGTGTAAGTAGTACACATTTATAATTCTATAGTACATGCTTGGTCATTTATATGAGTGGGTTTGTTTCTACTGTTTGCTGAAATAATTTTGTGAAATAACATGGAGTCCTCTATCTATGTTTATTTTCTGTGACATTATTCTAGATATTTGAAATTTCAGGAGGTTAGCAAAATCACACCAATATAAAAAAAGGTATGTTTGCATTATTGCCAAATAGATCACTTCAGGAAAGTGCCACTAATGGTAGCTTATTCATACTCCTTTTATTTTTATGATTCATTCAATTTATTCTTACCAGTAAGATGCATAGTAACTTTGAGGTGCAATCAAAGTTAGCATGAAAGAGGGGGGTTTGAGATATGGACATGAGTTTTCGGTCCTGTAAGCCAATCTATTCTACTTCAATTGCTATTGAAGCTTTATTACTACTGTGTTGTGCAACTTATTAGCAATTTTTGTTTTAAAATAGCAATTTTCGGTCCTTGAGATTTCTCTATGATGCTTTGTATTTTGTTAAACACTAATATGAAATTGAATGCTAATGTATTTTGTTTTGTATAGCATTCTGCAAGCACAGTTTATTAGTACTGCACCTATCTTTGTTCACTGTTATAACATTGGTCCTATTAAACATGGTCTTGCCTATAAATTCTAATGAATATGAATATTTCAAAAATTTCTATGCAGGTGAAACCTGGCTATGTGAAAGGATTCTGTTGTAAACTTGGTATGTAAACAACGATCCTGTTGTGCTTTTGCCTTTTGTCTTAAAGAAAGGTTGTTGTTTCATTTATAGAGATGTTTCATTTTGACATGTAGATGAATCTAATATTTCATAACTCAATATTGTCTTGATTGTGGTGTTACTGGTGTGATTATTGTTCTAGATTCTGATTCAACTAATATTTCCATTTTCTCATTGTTTTAGATCCAGATTGTGGTGTCACTGCTATGATTATTGTTTTTATTAGGTCCATATGAGTGATCCATTGCTTCATGTCTATCCTAAATTAGAATTTTGGGTGGAGAATATGCTTTTGGAGTAGGGAAATGCCACAGTTGACAATATGCTCCTAATACAGAAGAATTGCTACCTTTATGCATTTCTCTTTCCACATATATATTTGCTTAATTTGTTGTGGGTTTGCTTTTTGTAGGCTTCAAAATCAGAACCGAAAGAACATGGAGACCCAACAATCATCGATTTCGAAAGGAACTACACCCAGAGATCGCATCTTGATGGATGGAAGAAGTAAAGCTCTGATTTTTCCACTACCCTTTGAGACTTTGGTATTTTGAGCAGATCACCCTCTTTTTCTACTTCTATTAAACTGTGATTGTATCTGATATTATAATGGACCTATGATGTTCACTTTTATAATTCCAGGGGCATAATAATAGAATGGTTCCAAAAATGATGAAGTTGTTACATGATTGAAAATTAGATTCAGTACTCATTCGGGCCTTTGAATTGTTATTGGTTTTGCTATAATTACAGTATTTCATCTTGGTAGAAAAACATTTTGGAATTATCTTGGTACAGTTTGAATGTAAAATTTCGTGATTGTTATTAATTTTTATTGGTTAGAGTGAGTGTTTTGCTTTAGATTCAGTAATTCTTTTATTTTGTTATCTTTATTTTATAATTTTATTTATTCAATTCTCATATGTTCAACTTTGAAAGTAAATGTTTCCTTGAACTACAAGAAATACTAAAGATGAATTTCAATTGCTTGGGTAATGTCTTTATTGACACCTTTTCTATTGATGTTTATACTCTGTCAAATGGTATCGAAGGGGGACCAAATGGATTGTCAACAAAATAAAAGGTTTGCATTTTCTATCTCTATCTGTTGCTCAAATATTTATTCTATAAGTTCAGGCTGTTAAACCTGTGCAGTATCTAAGATTTTATTTACTTCAACTTGCTTACAATTAAAGACTCCTATGTAGATTTTCTTCTTGATCGTTATTTATTCTTTTTAATTTTTAGGAGCATCAGCAAGGGTGTTGTAACAGATAAGGAATAAGCATTCATGGGACCCGATCATTTTCAAAAACCAAATTGGATTTAGTTGAAACTTATTTTTCTCTACCCAACCATGCTGACATTTAAAATTCAGTAAGGAAATTCTCAATAGTTGCATAAAGCAAATCACTTTAGGTATGATGTAAATAACTATGTTAATTGGAATTATATATTAAATATTATTGTATATTGTATATCTTATACATTTAAGTTTTATATTTTTTAGTGTATGTCATGCATAACGCGGGCTTACATATTTATAAAGTCTGATTTGAGATGAACTCATTAATATTCACATCAATAATCATAGAGTAAAAATATAACATAAAAAGATTCATTAATTTATTTGATTATTATTTAACTGTTAAAAAAATATTAACTTAATTAAAAATTAATTTATGAACAATTTCCCCGTGCATCGCACGGCACGGGCAGCAGTGCTAGTTTGTATAATTGGATCCTTTAATTATGTAGAGAAAGTGTGTAACTGCTTAATATGGGTCAAGCAAAATCATCTTCTGAATACAATGTATGTTAATTACAATTATCTTTTTGGATACGTATCTTTTGTTCCCATTTTTTAATTTGGTCTGATCTTTTGTTCCCATTTATCTAGCACGTTTTACAGTTATCTTTTTTCTCACAAATTGGCTAGCTGGGCTTTAAGAAATCTAAATCAAAGTCCAAACCTAATTAAAATTGACTAATTGCCTCTCATCTAGGCTCTCACTTATCCTGGTTTTTTTTTGTGGTTACAATGAGAAATATACATTAAAAGTGCTACTTGTTAATTGTTATCCTCATAATAGAAACAAATTAGAAATATATATTTCTGTCTATATTTTTTTACATAAACAAATCCTTATTAAAAGAGCAGAACCTCTTCTCCTGATCACTCTATATTGTCTCTAACCTCAACTATCAAAAATGTGATTATGGACTTATTTTTTTAAGAGGAAAAGGAATTCAATAAAATAACAAGGCACAAGACGCGCCAATACAAAGTCACAAACAAAACAGATTCCAAAATTAGATTCAAAAAACAAGCCCCTGCTAGCCGTTAAGCTAACCCAGCGCCAAATTAAGTTATGCAGACCAAGGATTACAACAATCAACCTCAAAACAAATACAAATAAACCAACAAACTCAAACACAGAATAATAGACCAAAGCTCAACAACAAACATATAATAAGTACTACCGAAACTCAGTCATTCCACAGAAGTCTTGACATCTTCAACTATGCTGCTCTGCATTCTGGTGTTCCCAGACAAATTATCGAACACTTTACACCAATCAGAAAAGAATACCCAGACGCTGTCAATCTAAATCTTAACCATAATTCCATGATAGTAGCTGAGCATGCAATGCAAAGATTATCTAAGAAGTCATTCAAATATGCATAATTTTAGTATAATAGAAACATGGGAATGAGTCAACTGTTGAATGTAAGACTGATATACAATCCTGTTACGGCGACTAAGAGGCATGGCCTAATAGTAACAATTATTGAATTATATTATATTAGCCACGATATTCTCGTAGCGAATCAGAGGATTCTTGGGTCTTTTAAGTTAATTTTCTTTCTACAAAGTACAAACTCGTTATATGATAAGAATTTGTGTTGACGGGCTTTGCATTGGTCTAGATCTGAGCGATTTTGGTGATGTGATAAGTTTGCCGGAATCATCAACAAAGCAAACAAGATCAGAGAGAGACAGTATTAATAACAGAAATAATGATTAGAGATTGATCAGAACTCAGTTAAAAATTGCCAACAACGAATTGTGGCCGTTGAAGCAGAGTAATTAACGACGATGGAGTATTAAATCTGACGCCTTATACCATTTGACGAGTTAGTTACGATGCTTAACTTTGCTTAATATAGTGCAGTACATAGCTTTCTACAATGAAAAATCAACTCTGCTATATCGCACACGAAAAATATGGTGGTAGGATCAATCAGTACACGAATCAATGACCCACGATGCTGCGAGTAATACTCCATAAGAAGAAACAAATGACCATACATAAGTAAAATGCAATTGATTGCATGGTTAGAATGCCACGTAATAGCTGGATGAATACGAACCATTCAGCATTTTTGCCATGAAAAATATGCATACACATACAACAGTCGTAGAGAATACGTACTGCTTCTGCTTATTGACAGAGGGAAGCTGGACTTGACGAATCATTATTTGACATTTTTAAGACGTTACTAGTAATTAACATGTGCGGAAAAGGGGAAATATTGGCAGATTAATTAGTGTGTGTTTGAATCTACAATAGCAAAAATTGATTTTGATTGAATTAAATTTGTAAAATTAATTTTAGTTAAAAGTGAGTTGAATATAACATCATTTATGTTTAGATATATTCACAAATAAGTATGGTTAAAAACTATAGTCTTATCTTACCAACGTGAAAGCTACTTGAAATAGCTTCAGCGTCAAATCGATTTTGAGCCCAAAATTGCATTAGAAAAAAATGGTGTCAAACACAAGTAAATCACGGTCATACCCCACTAAAATACGTTTGCCATTTTCTACAGGGTTTACAAAAACACACTTAACTTTTCCTTAGGAAACCTCTAAGTGAGGTTAGGACTTAGGACTGAATTAAAAGCGTCATATTACACGCATGGACTAATAGCGTCAGAAAACTTATCGCCATCCTCTATGATTAATTGATTATATATAGTATACCGTTACTCCAAGAAAAATAATGACGGTATTGGTATTAGGCCTAATCAAAGTTCAAATCTGATCAAAGAAGCGCGTGCATTAATTAATTACTATATGCGTGTAAGTCAGGGCGCTCCAAATTTGATTTTGAGCGCACCAATATAGGAGACCAAATCCTCCACGTACTTGGCCATACCCAGAAATCTGCTTTAACACCCTTCAATAAATGCCCTGCTTGAGTGCTTGGACCCTTTCCCGGCCCCTTCTCCTTCAAACCTCCTCTTGAATTTCAGGGACGTCTGGGAACAGGTCAAGAGTCCTGATTCTATATGGCCTATGGAGAGAGACGTACAGAGGGAGAGAAAATATTAATGCAATGAGAAGAAAATGAGTTGTTATATCTTCTTACACATCATTTTACTACTTTGTAAAGTAAGAAAGAGAATACAACTAATATTTTGAAAACATAAAAATCATTTAATACTTAATTTCTCCATTTAGTAATTAGGAGAATTTGTAGGAATAAAAGGTAAGAGAATTTAGAATTATTCATATTTATTCGAGTGCACTTTAATTGTTCATTTTTGCAATTCAGAACCTAAAATATATTGTCTCAAAAAGGAAGGTATAAAAGGAAGGTATATGGAGGGCTTAATCCTTAACATTAAATTCAATCGATTCAATAAAATTAAGCATATATAGTGCCATAAAGTTTATGTAAATTAGTACTCCCTCCGTTCCTTTTCATCTGTCGTTTTTGAAGAAAATTTTTGTTCCTTTTTATTTGTCGTTTTAATAGTTTAATGTTACATTTTGTCAATTATACCCTTAACCATATTAATTGTTTACACATTTTTCATAAATTAATTAATATAGTAATTGAGAAGTTCAAAGACTAATTAAATATGATACTTCTACTCCCAAAAATTATTTTACTTTCCAACGACATAAATTTATTACTAATACACACGTTTGAATGTGAATATATCTAAGACTAATTGGATAATTGAATAAAGGGTTGAAAATGATTAGAATGATAAGGCACATTAATTGATTCATATATTCCCAAAGACTAATTAAATAAGGGTATGATAGGAAAAAATTTACTAATTAATTGATTCCTTGGTTATGGTAAAATAACCTAAAACGACAGATAAAAAAGAACGGAAGGAGTAATTTGCATTCTTGGGTTGTACGTGCTAACAGGGATGGATCTAATAATTTGTGGTAGCGGGGGCCAATTTTTTTTAATAATAATTGTTAATTAAACATTAAATCATAATAGTTAAATATAAAATGATATAATATTCAACTAAAATATAATATTATATATATGTGTGTGTGTGTGATATTTTATAATAATATATACATGTTTGAGACGAACAGAGCCAATAACCATAATACTAATATGTCTATTATCAAAAGAAAAATATGATATTAATTAATATATCTGCACAAACATATAGTGCATGTCTGGTTACACGGTGAGAGTACCCAAACTCAAGTTTGTGAGGGTCAAACATGATTTTTCTTTTACACAAAAATATTTGGGTTCTTGCAGTAAAAACAATTCTACTGTACAGAATTGATTCTACCATAAGCTAGAATTTGTAGCTTTTGCGATGAGTTAAAAATTATACATTAAGTTTTACCTCAAACTTGCTTTCACAGTAAAAAATTCAAACATAAATCACTTTACTTTAAGTTTAATTTTAACCAAAATTAATTTTACAAAATCAATTCAGTCAAAATTAATTTTCTTCACCACCAAACCAAATATATATTCAATTAAAGTTGTGCGGGAGAGTGGGGCTAAGGCCACCCCTTGCCCCCTTTGGATCCGTCTCTGTGTGCTAACTAGTTTATGACATCAGGTAACTTTTTTTTATAAGCAAAAAAGTATTGTTGAAAAGAAAATAGCTAAATTGAAACACAAATTATGTCTAACTTTAGCTACTTGAAAGAGAACATGCATGAATTGTTTACTATACAAACAGCTCCACTCATACCATTAGGTAACTTATGTTTGGTCAATTAATTTATCTATATCTTTCTCTTAATGCTTTAACTTTTATGTGGTTGAATTCAAAAATTCTCAAGTGTGGATCTTCCATTTTAGGGGAGTTGATCTTCGTATTATCACTCACGTTGATCACATTAGCCACCATCTTTTACAATGGTCAGCCACCATCTTTAACAGTGGGAGATTTTATATTATTCTTTTAAACGTGCACTTTGGACAAAGACCTTGTGCATTAAATTATGTTGTGCGCCATCATAATCTTTGGCCACGTAACTATTGTGTGTCCTGCACACTAAGACATACACCGTACGGAGGCATATAATAACTTGAATAGTTACTAAGAAATTATAAATTTATATTTCATTATTGTTATATAAAATAAAAATAACTTCAATTATAATTTTTATAAATAAGGATAATTTAGTAATAGAAATATGGGGGGTGCCCCAACTCTGTGATATTATGACATTAAAAACCAGCAGTAACACAATACCTGCATCAACCAGTCCTCCATTATTTTAATTTTTTGATAACAGAAACTTGAAACTAAGAACAACGGCCTAATATTAATACATTGTACAAGATTAATACACTAATACACCACTATAAAGCTTATAATTAAAAAAAAGACCAATATAAAAAGATAAACATTTTTCCATCTAATCTAGCTGAAAACCAGAACCAAGACTTGACCATAATTGGACATCATAAATCAAATCTAATGTAATTTTATTTAACTTGTATATTTTACATATTTTATCGCAAGCAAGTGTAATAGTTATATTTTTACTATTCCCATATATATATATATATATATATATATATATATATATATATATATTTGATGACCTATTCCCATATATTTCAGTTACTAAATTAAACCATAGAGATGCTCTTAGAGCGACTTGACGCCATTATCAAGTTCGCGGACTCTGTTTATAAATATCGTGGTTTCAAATAAATTGGATTAGTGTTTTCGAATGAAATTATATCATTTTTTTCTTTCACATCACCACCTTAGCATTATATAAATGTATAGAAACTAAGAGATCTTATATAATTAATTAAAATATTTAAATGATTCTTATAGTATTTATTTATCTCAAGTGCAATAACATTAGATTAATGAAGCTTGCTTACATGGACACGACACTTGAATTCTTAATCCTTAATTTTTTTATTGTACGTGAGAAGTCAGGTCAATGTGTTGTTTTCACTTTTCAAGTGACAAATTGGTAATTTTATTTGTTTAATAGTGACACTTATTTGCTTATAATTAAAAAAATAGTGACAATTATTTATTCGAACAGTTTATTGTGATCATTATGAATAATACTATTTATACTGTTGTCCATATAAAAAATTTTAATCCATATTTTTATATATAAATAAATTTTACTAATTATTTCCTATTGATAAAAAAAATTAACTTTTACTAAAAAATAATTTTAAATTTTACTACAGCTATCGGTCCAATATATTAAATTAAATTAAATTGATACATTTGAGGTTTGGGCTGCCACATGACCAAATGATGCGATCCACTCATTTGTGACGCCTCACCCCCTTCGTGGAAAGAGACTATTTACTTATTTATTTATTTTTTTATACTAAAAGAGACTATTTATTTATTTATTTATTTAATAATACATAGGAATGATACATGGGGAAAATATAGAGAAGTCTGGCTGCGGAACTGTTTTATTGTCCTTTTGTTTCTCGTTTTTGTTTTGGCTTATTACCATATAGGCCTATGATTGATTGGGTATACTCCGAGATGACCAAATTGGAGTGCAGACAGAATATTCAACGCGGGGCCATGATAATGGACTGGACCTAGCCAGATGCTGAACAGTGAACAATATTAATATAACTCTGACTAGTCCGACTTTGGACTTAACCCATTATTACTCGCATATATGCAATCAATAAACCCCTATAAATAGGACGTTAAGGAATGCAATCTAGCTAACAACCTAACTGAAAACTTCGAATCTTTATAGCTTTCTTCCAATTTCTCTTTTAGCGCTTCAATAATTGTGGTGCAAACAATATCAGCTTTTGTTTGGCATTATTAGTTCCTTGGAACAAAGCCTATCGATCAAATTAACATATACACACAACACACACAAACTTCCACTAATTTCCAGATATATATATATATATATATATATTCTTTCAGTATATAACTCCGTCACCATTAGTTATATATAATGGAGAGAACAAAGTCATCCTTTCTTCAGATTCAGCCCCCCACCTATGGGAACTTGGTCACTATCCTCAGCATCGATGGGGGTGGTATTCGGGGCATTATCCCCGCAACCATACTCGAGTTCCTTGAAACCCAACTTCAGGTATATATATACACACGTCTAATTACATTAATGTGTGTGTGAGGAAAGAAAATTACGTAGATTTGTAATTAAAGATATAATCTAAATTGATGATTTGAATATCATAGGTGTAATTAAATATTTTTATTTTTTATAATAATCACGAGTTCTCACGTGATAAAATATGTATATATGAATGTTTAATTTAACTGTATATATACTTAATTAATTGCAGGAGTTGGATGGTGAGTCAGCAAGGCTTGCGGACTACTTCGATGTGATCGCAGGAACAAGCACAGGTGGTCTTGTAACAGCCATGTTAAGTGCTCCAAATGATAAACAACGTCCACTGTTTGCGGCCAAGGATATCAGACCCTTTTACTTGGAACACTGCCCAAAGATCTTCCCACAACACACGGGGTTGTTGGGGTCGTTGGGGAATGTGTTCAGATCACTGGTAGGACCAAAGTACAATGGGGAATACCTTCACAAAGTGGTGAGGGAGAAACTTGGCGAGATACGTTTGCACGAGACCCTCACCAACGTTGTGATCCCAACCTTTGACATCAAGACGCTGCAACCAACCATTTTCTCTTCCTATCAGATGAAGAGGTCCCCTGGTTTGGATGCACAACTCTCTGATATATGCATCGGCACCTCTGCTGCACCCACTTATCTTCCAGGCTACTACTTCAAGAACCAAGACACAGATGGGAACGTGCATGAATTCAACCTTATTGATGGTGGTGTCTGTGCAAACAATCCGGTATATATATTTACACACACACACACATGTTTAAATTAATTATTAATTGTGGGGAAGAGTGGCTAATTTTGAAAAATAGTATTTTTTTTTTCAATTTTAATTACAAAATTACCACCACATTGTTTTTAAATTGTTTCTTGTTTTTAAAATTTATATAGAAAACAAAGAAAAAAAATTAGAAATAAAAATTGTGTTCACGGTTTCTTGTACAAATATTTGAATACAAGAAACAAATTGAAAATAATGTGGTAGTTTTGTAATTATAATAATTGACAATAGAAAATGAAAAAATAGAAAATATTCTCTCAAAGTAAACGGGTTCTTGCTTTGTTAATTAAATTTACAAATATCGATCACTTGTTAATTAGATGTTGGTACTAATTTTTGGTTTTGGTGATATATATGTATATTCCAGACTTTAGTAGCAATGAATGAAGTAACGAAGCAGATCATTAATAAGAACGATGATTATTTTTCCATCAAGCCCATGGAATACAGTCGCTTCCTGGTAATCTCACTCGGCACTGGGACACCCAAGAATGAACAGAAGTTCAATGCAAAAGTGGCAGCCAAATGGGGTTTGTTGGATTGGTTAACCAGTAGCGGTTCTACTCCCTTGATCGACTTGTTCACTCAATCCTCCGCGGATTTGGTTGATTTCCATCTTGCTACCGTCACCCAAGCACTTAATTCGCAGGATAATTACCTCCGGATACAGGTAATTAACGTAATAATATTTAATTAAGCCCCCAAATTTATTTATATATATATATATATATATATTTAAATCAATGATTAATTGATTAATTAATTATATCACTGAGCTAATCATCTTGTGAATAATTATATCTATATGTGAACAAATTTTCAACAAGTTGACTATATATACGACATAGGAATTGAATGCACGTGACGTGATGGACCCAAATAAGTTGAAATAAAACACACCCATCACATTCATTCTGTTGATTACGTCAATTCCTGGCTTATACTGAGATATTCCCTTTTGTGAAATTATAATTACATGCAGGATGATACATTGACCGGTACAGACTCTTCAGTTGATATTGCCACAAAAGAAAATTTAGAAAAACTGTGCCAAATTGGTGAGAGCTTGTTGAAGAAACCTGTATCTAAGGTCAATTTGGAGAATGGTATGTTTGAGCCGATTGTAAATGGGGAGACCAACCAAGATGCTCTCAAAAGGTAATTAAGTCTAAAAACTACATGCATGTTTCTTATCATTATATTAATGGGTCAGTACTCAAGATTGATGATATATATGCCTGTTGCAATTCAGTTATAATTTATATTATTAATATTTTTTGGCAGAAATTAATACACTTGCTTTAATCCTTGTAGGTTTGCAAAAATACTTTCACAAGAGAGGAGGTTCCGAGAATTGAAATCCCCTCACACTAAGAAAGCCTTCATGTAGAGAGATGCCCACTCCTTCGTTGATCATAAATTTTTAGTTTCCGTCATAAGGGCTAAGGCTATTTTTTAGACTTTCTATGTTATTCAATGAAATTTGTCATTTCCATTCATTTATCTTTTTATCTTTTTCCTTTTAAGTGTTTGTATTGGATCTTATAATTATGTAGAAAGAATGTAACTGTTTGTTTATTCATTAACTGAAAGATTTCACTTAACGATCTTCTCTGTGTATACGTACCAAATTTATATATACAAAAAAGAGTGTTATTGGGGTATTTTTGTCATATTTAAAGTTAAATATGAGTAATTTGGTGAGTGTAATTTTTGGGGTTAATAAGCATTAATAAATTAAGGGGCGTGTTAGTAAAAGAATATCGGGGGTTAGAGGTATTCTAAATAATTTCTTCATTTGCAATTTATAATTGCTCTATTAATTATTGAGACGGTTTACTGGAAATGAGATTTAATAACTTTTATTTACTCGATGAACACGGGAGAGACATGGTTGCCATGAAAGTATCTGCACTATGAAATCGCATTCAAGTCTTATCCGTTCTTTATCCTGTCAGCTTCTTTCTCTGCCAAATCAAGCAATTGTCATAGAGAGTCTCCACCCCTTAAAATTACTTATGGGTTCAAAGTCTTGGCCATTCTCTCATATGCTTCTCCGCCCAAACAACACTTTTGTTGGGTGTATGTGATTGATTTCTTCTTGGTTGCTGGGCTCTGTTTTGTTCCTTCTATTCATTTCTTTTTCAGCTTTGTTGCTTTTGTATAGTAAAGATCCTGCCTTAAAGATTCTTCTTTGCTTGGCTCTGTTTGTTGCTATTTTTGTTCCTTATAGTGAATGATGAGTATTTGCTTAGATGGTTTAACTAATTAGAGTTATATTGTAAGGAAAAGGGCTATCTTTAATCTATTTTAGTCATCAAATTAACAAAACAATAATTTGCCAAAGATGATTTAATAGTTTGGACTATTTCATCTCCCTAGCAATGATGAGTATTTTTGTTCCTTCAAAAGTTATAATGTTCTTTCCCAATAGAAAAACACACCCAACCAAGTTAAATTAGTACACTGAGTCTTAATAGAGTATTGTCTGCCAAACCTGAGAATTTGAATTAAGTTCTTCTGTGGCAAGAACAAATTAAGATCATTTATTGTATATAAAGTGTATCCATATGGCAGCTCTTTTTTTGTGTGTGTGTGAAAATTGCATGGCTGCTCTGTGATTCAATATTTTAGCCCGCATTGCATACATTCTAAAAGGAAAAAGGTACAAGAACAAATATTTTTTTCGGTAATTAGAGTTTTACAGACAATTGCTTGACTCCTTATTTCTCAAATAGAAATGTATTTTATACCATGTTTCATTGGTTTCCTTTAAAGAGTTTACATGTTGGTTCTGCATTGCTCTTTGTTGCATCCTTGACTATCATTGGATTAGTAAAATCAATTTACTAATTTTTTATTTAGTTAACACAATATGAATGCAAACAATCGGTACAACAGATTTGGAAATTATTATATAAACGCCAAACTACTTATTCAAAATTCAATAGGCCAATTTTTAATATAAATGCACGTAAAAGCAACTTATAAATGTACGTAAAAGCAGAAAAAATCCTTAAAAAAAATGTACGTAAAAGCAATTTTTAATATGAATGGGTTGGAGGTTTTTATTTTTCAACTCACAGGTCGGTGCCTATAATTTGTTCGATAAATCATAAATGTGCGAATGTGAACACTTATAAAAATTTTGAAAGCAACTTAACGAATTGTAATGAAAAACTTTTAGAGGAAGCGGTGTGGTCAAAACATAATGTGTTTGTATGTGACACAGGGTTAATATACAATCTTATTTTAAAGTAATAAAAAATATTCCCCACACATAAAATATTACCCTATAATGACTTCTTCCTTTTGCTCTTAGGCCCTGTTTGGATAACTAGCTTATCTATTGCTTATGGCATAAGCTGTATAAGCTATTTTTATAATCGAAAAAAAATTATAGTGAAGTGATGAAACTTATTTTATATAAGTTATAAGCTGTTTTGATAAGCTATCATGGGTAGCTTATGAAAAATAAGCCCAAAACAGCTTATGAATCAGTCATAAACTGTGTTCAAAAGTTCTACATAAGCCAATCCAAACAGACCCTTAGTATGAGATAATACACTGGCTTCTCACATTGATTTGTCTTTGGCCACCGGGTGTTAATGTTGAATTTATTATGGAAAAATGTTACTCCCTCTGATTCAAAACTTTAGTAGTTTAAGGTTTTTGTATACAAATTAAGAAATAATTAATTGAGTAGATTTTAGACTATAATGTCCATATTTATTATTTTGTAAATTTCTATTTTTTCTTTGTATTCAATTTATTATTAATTATTAACTTCATTGGAAATATGTGCCAATAACCAATAGTCACTTCTAGGTAGAGTAAATTGCATATCTTTTATTAGTTGGTGAGAGAATGTCTTTAATACAAGAGAGTAATATCAATGTTAATTGTCAATCATAATATTAAGGGTATAGTTGAAAAAAAATAATAAATTATATCTTGAAAACATAAAACAACCAAAGATTTGAGACAAAAAAACTAAAATTACTAAAATTTTGAATCAGAGGGAATAAACTTTTTATATGTAAAATATTGCACACTGAACACTTATTATATATTCTAATATATGTTTATTATAGAAATCATTTTTGTACTAAACATTTTTTTAGGGTGATTCGTAAAAATCATCCCTAAAATTGTAAGACATTATATATGTCCCTAAAATTATAAATAATTTATTCCCTAAATTGAAAACCCTCAATTATATAATTGGTCCTTTTTATTTGGTTAATTTAGTTTCCAATAGTGTAAAACGAGTACTAATATGATCGAGAGTTTTTAATATCAATGACTAATTTGGAATATTAAAAATTTCATGAACTAAGTTGATAGATTCTATAATTTTAGAGACTAAATTGGTAATTTATGCGTATCCACTAGATGATTATTTTTTTAAAATCTTTCTTGTTCAAACAATCTAAAACATGTGACAAGTATTATCAGTTTTATGAACTGTTATATTTACAGAATCATTTGATAATTTCTTTATATTATTAAATACTAGCAAAAAGATATGTACTATTATGCCCGTTTTTCTATTTTTTAGTAAGAGATTATTTGAGGTATTTTGGATATTACAATTATAATTTCAAACTATTATCTTTTACAATTTGAATTGTTGTGCACTTAGATAGTAGTTGAGGGATAACATAGGTAAAAAAATGTACCATGTCATTATTTTTAACTTTAATTATGAATTACTTTTAAAAATAAAAAATATTATTTCTCACACACATGTGCATCGCACGAGTCATGTTCTAGTAATTAGTTAAATTAATGTTAATGATTTTCTAATAAAAGTAGCCGTTTGGTTAACCAATGTTCAAATTAAGTCACCATCATCAATAAAAATTTTAAAAAAATAGATAAAGTTTAGCCGCCGTCAATATAATGGAGCATCATTCATTCATTTATTAACAGTTCAGAATTATTTTATCATTTTTAACCAAATTGCTTTGTCAAGGTAATGGAGTTTGTATATTTAAATAAAATACGCAATGTCACAAAATCAACAAATTTATAATATATTATATATTAATTTATTACTATACAAATAAATCATTTCATATTACGATCTGTGCAAAATACACGGGTCATCTGGTTAGTTAATATTAAATTCAATTGATTCATTGAAATTAAGCATATATAGCACCATAAAGTTTATGTAAATTAGTAATTTCCATTCTTGGGTTGTATATGCTAACTAGTTTTTTATGCCGTCAGGTAACTTTTTTATATAAACAAAAAAGTACTAAAAATAAAATAGCTAAATTGAAGCATAAATTATGCCTAACTTTAGTTACTTGAAAGAGAACATAAATTGTTTGCTTGACAAAAACAACTCAACTCATACCATTAGGTAGTTGGTGGCGTCTAGCCTGGTCCGGTGGAAAGATTTGATCTTGTGGTCAAGTTGTTTTGTAGCCATTGATATATTAGTTTTAAATTTGGCAGGCTACCTGCAAGATAGGTTCAAGTGTATAAAAAGAATATTTACAAAAAAGGAGTTTATGTGTTTGTCAATTACAATATGATCATTCTATGGCCCATGCCTCTGTGGTTGTTGAGTGTACGACGTTGACTTCCGTTCTATTCAATAACTCGGCAATGTAAAATATACATATATAAATATATATGTACACACACACACAATATATATATATATATATGTAATAATAAATCATATTATTAATTAATATGTCAAAATACGTTCACGTTTGGAAACAAAAAATACGTTTACGTTAATTTTTTTTAATATAACGTTTACGTTAATTTCTATTAAACTATTATTACTATTGACATATTAAATAGTATATTTTATTTGGCATATGTATTATATATACAATTTAATTAACATCGCTTTAAAAATTAATTAATTAAATATAGTTTAAATTAAATAATGTGTTTTATTTGATATATGTGTATTTTGGTTCCTCGGTTTTCAATTGCGTTAATTGAATCTCCCAATCATCTCAATTGTTACAATCAAGTCTCTTCATCACTAAGTCGTCTAATTTTTAACTCTTGGAGCATACGTGGCATACATGAGACAAATTTGATAGTATAAAAGGTCACACTTACATGGTATAGATTGTCAGAAATTTTTTTAAAGGTAAATCAGTAACACACATGATGCAATATATGTTGTTTAAAATTTCTTACGTGTGTGTCTTTATTATGTTATTGGTGTCAAGATGGTCTAATGCAGTGCTAAGTAGAGTGTTCATCAACTGATCCAATCCAATGTAAACCGTGGTAACCGAACTGAATAACTGAAAACCAATTTTTTTATTGGATTGGGTCGTTTTCAGATCATAAAGAAAATAGATGCAATCAAGCCAAACCAATATCCTATATATATATACTCTTATTTTCAAAATTACACTACTACCATATATTTTTATAGAAGAGATGTTAAGATAATTTATACATTAAGACAATATATTATATAATGTGATGTGTTGTGTTGTGCGGTGCGGTGTGATGATTTGATTTTTTTGCTACAATGGTGTGATGATTCTATAATTTTTGGTATATTTTATTTATTGATTTGTACCTCGCTTATAAAATGAGGAATGAAAATAAATTTTTAATGAATTCTTTTGTCCAATTTAAAAATATTTAGATATTTAAAAAAATCAAAAGTCAATCCAATAAAAACTTTTTAAGATTGCATCGAATTTGATTTTAAAATCAAACTGATAAGATGGTCAAAAAGAGCAAAATCAAAATGATTAGATTGGATAGTTTTTTTTTTTTTCAAAATCAATTCAATCCAATCTGCGAATACCCATAGTGCTAAAGTGACATGATTTGGTGTCTAATCAGTTTTGCGCGTGCCACATAGGCTTCAGATATTAAAAATTTGATGACATAATGACAGAATGACCTGATTGCAGAAATTGAGATAATAAAGGAATTCAATTTGCTCAATTGACAACTGAGAAAATAAAATTAGACAATTACAATAATCGAAAGACCAAGAATACAATTAAGTTCTATTTATATTATTTTATTATTAATCTATTCCTATTTAAGTATGTGTTATTTTTAAATATAATTAATTATATGTATGTAGGTATTCGTTAATATATTCAAATATATAAATACAAAATAATATGTGTGTCTTTGTGTGTGTATAAGAATAGATAGATGTCCATGTCTATTAGTGTGAGCGTGTTTTTAACGTATTGGGTATATACGTGTCTCTCACGTGACGTGTAGTTTGAATATGTTATTAATTATTAAATTATTAATTATATTAATATTAATTAATAATATATATATATATATATATAAAATACTACAATGTGTCAAATTGCTATCACATCTGACACCTGTTCCATCGAACCATACTTCAATTTGTCATTTTAATGATGATGATGATATGTTAAATGTTATTGCCTTTTGTGGGTCGAAACTCGAAATGCACTTACAGGAACTTAGGGGCAAAGTCATCATTTGTCAATAGTTTGGGGGAGGAATTTCTTATTTGCATAAAACCAGGTCAACTTACAATAGTGGGTAAAGGGCCCGCTTGACCACCAGATCAAATCTTTCCACTGGACCAGGTTAGCTAGACGCCACCTAGGTAACTTATGTTTGGTCAATTAATTTATCTATATCTTTCTCTTAATGCTTTACCTTTTATGTGGTTGAATTCAAAAATTCTCAAGTGTGGATCATCCATTTTAGGGGAGTTGAATCTGCGTACTATCACTCGCGTTGATCACATTAGCCATCATCTTTGGTGCCGTTTAGCATGGGATGGCCAAAAACGACCCATGAATGGGAAAATAAGTTTCAACTGTAGATATATTTTGTCTAACTCAATATTTTATTGAATAGTTGGTATTAATTACCAATAACTTGTTTGAGTTGGATTTTTTAGAGTTTTAAGTATTTGCAAAGAGGGTTCTCTAATGGTTAAATTATTTTTTATTGAAAATAATTTTTTTCCCAAGAAAAAAAAATCCATAGCTGCGTATAAAAAAACCAGCATGCTTAGCTCAACATCTGCAACTAGCTGATCAGCTGAGTAGAAATGGGTTTACAATAAAGCTACATAATTAATTTGTTGGGTATTTAGACAAATCTCAGCCAACTAAATTATAACTATGTGAACCTTAGCTTATCCTTGACTTAACCACTTCGGCTATTTCCCAACATGATCGATCTTACCTCCATAATTATTCATCCCTTGCAACCAGTGGCTCTATTGGAGCAACAACTTTAAGTATTGAAATTGAACCCATCTTGCGAGAATAACCGAAAGCAACGTTATTTGGGTCACAATCATTCATGAGTTTAACCCATTGAACACAGGCAACATAAAATAGATGAGATGCAACTGGATTCGTGGTTCAAAGACACGAATTAGTTTGTCGGACTTGCTGATGCAGAATAGCTGAGATAGAAGCTTTAATCTTTGGAGCACACTGTGTTTCTGTCTGGTTATAATGGAACAAAAAAGTGTAATGACAAAAAAGGATAATGGGGTTGCTTTATATTTTTAACATATGCTGGGGAGGAAATGTAGATCGAAAAAAATCGATAAACTCACAGCTGCAGGTAAAAAAAACTGTCCCATTGGTGGGTCATTTTTTAGTTATCCCATTCTAAAATCCACCATCATCTTTTACAATGGTCAGCCACCATCTTTAACAGTGGGAGATTTAATATTATTCTTTTAAACGTGCACGTTGGACAAAGACCTTGTGCATATTAAATTATGTTTTGCGCCATCATATAATCTTTGGCCGCCTAACTAATATTGTGTGTCCTGCACAGTGCACACTAAGGCATACATACGGTGTACACCATACGGAGGCATATATACGACCTAGAGTGATAAATAACTTGAATAGTTACTAAGAAATTATAAATTTATATTTCATTATTGTTATTATATAAAATAAAAATAACTTCAATTATAATTTTTATAAATAAGGATAATTTAGTAATAGAAATATCGGGGGTGCCCCAACTGATATTATGACATTAAAAACCAGTAACAAAATACCTGCATCAACCAGTCCTCCATTATTTTTTTTATAACAGAAACTTGAAACTAAGAACAACAGGCCTAATATTAATACATTGTACAGGATTAATACACTAATGTACACCACTATAAAGCTTATAATTAAAAAAAAGGCCAATATAAAAAGGTAAACATATTTCCATTTCTAATCTAGCTGAAGCCCAGAGCCAAGACTTGACCATAATTGGACATCATAAATAAAATTTAATGTAATTTTAGTTAACCTGTACATTTTACATATTTTATTGCAAGCAAGTGTAATAGTTATATTTTTACTATTCCCATATATTTCAGTTACTAAATTAAACCATAGAGATGCTCTTAATTAGAGCGACTTGACGCCATTATCAAGTATATACGTGGACTCTGTTTATAAATAAAGCTGTTTATAAATAACGTGGTTAAATTTCAAATAAATTGGATTAGTGTTTTAGAACGAAATTATATCAATTTTTTCTTTCACATCACCACCTTATCATCATATAAATATATAGAAACTAAGAGACCTTATATAATTAATTAAAATATTTAAATGATTCTTATAGTATTTATTTATCTCAAGTGCAATAACATTAGATTAATGAAGCTTGCTTAGATGGACGTAGCACTTGAATTCTAATTAATCCTTAATTTTTTTATTGTACGTGAGAAGTGGAGTCAATGTGTTGTTGTCAAGTGACATTGGTAATTTTATTTGTTTAATAGTGACACTTATTTATTCGAACAGTTTATTGTGATCATTATGAATAATACTATTTATACTGTTGTCCATATAAATAGTTTTAATCCATATTTTTATATATAAATAACTTTTACTAAAAAATAATTTTTAATTTTACTACAGCTATCGGTCCAATATTAAATTAAATTGATACATTTGAGGTTTGGGCTGCCACATGACCAAAAGATGCGATCCATTCATTTGTGACGCCTCACCCCCTTCGTGGAAAGACCGAAAGAGACTATTTATTTATTTATTGATACTAAAAGAGACTATTTATTTATGACTTAAATATGTTTTTAGTCTTTTATATTTGACTTAAGTTTATTTTTTATCTCTCAAATACTAAGAATATTATTTTAGTCCATAATCTTTTGAAAATTAGTCACTTTTGGTCCTTAGAGCCATATTTTAAATTTGAAAAGTATTTTGACTTAATTGCACTTTTGGTCATTCGGTTATCGTAAATGTGCGATTTGAGTCCCCCAGTTTTTAATTGAGCGAATTGGGTCCCTCAGTTATTTCAATTGTTACAATTAGACCCCTCCATAGTTATTTCATCCAATTTTTAACACTAAGAGCCAACGTGGCACACGTGAGACGAATTTAACACTAAATCGGGTCACCTTATCACAACGTAGGTTGCTAGATTTTTTTTAAAGCAAGTCAATAACACACGTGATGCAATACATGTTGTTTAGAATTTCTTACGTGTGTGGGTTTTGTCATGCCATCAATGTCAATGTGATCTAATTTAGTGTCAAATTTATCTCACATGTGCCACGTAAGCTTCAAGTGTTAAAAATTGGACGAAGCAGCGATAAAGGGACCTAATTGCAACAATTGTGATAATTAGAGGACCCAATTCGCTCAATTGGAAACCGAGGGACCCAAATTGCACAATCAAGATAACTGGGGGACCAAAAATGCAATTAAGCCTAGTATTTTTTAAATTTATACTTTGATCTCTCCTAAAGCCTGATGTTCACCTTAATCCATTTTTTCGTTCTCCTCCCCCTCCACTGATGCTCCGTGGCCCCCCATCCCTGCGCGGCCAAGGGAGGAGCTCCGCGCGGACAAGGGAGGTTGCGCACAATGGCGAAAGGGAAGGAGCCATTGCGATCGCACAGGGAGGAGAACGAGAGAGAGGCCGCATCTCATGACGGCTTCGAGGGAGGATATTGGAACTACTCTTAGCAGGTATGGGGGTCGCGATGCGTCAGTGGAGGGGGGAAGAATGGAAAAATGGATTAAAGTGAACATCAGACTTTAAGAGGGGTCAAAGTATAAATTTAAAAAATACTTTTTAAATTTAAAATATGACTTCAGGGACTAAAAGTGTCTAATTTTTAGACCAAAAACAAACTTAAGCTAAATATGAGGGACTAAAAACATATTTAAACTTTTATTTATTTAATAATACATAGGAATGATACATGGGAAAAATATAGAGAAGTCTGTCTGCGGAACTGTTTTATTGTCCTTTTGTTTCTCGTTTTTGTTTCGGCTTATTACCATATAGGCCTATGATTGATTGGGTATACTCCGAGATGCGACAATTTGACCAAATTGGAGTGCAGACAGAATATTCAACGCGGGGCCATGATAATGGACTGGACCTAGCCAGATGCTGAACAGTGAACAATATTAATATAACTCTGACTAGTCCGACTTTGGACTTAACCCATTATTACTCGCATATATGCAATCAATAAACCCCTATAAATAGGACGTTAAGGAATGCAATCTAGCTAACAACCTAACTGAAAACTTCGAATCTTTATAGCTTTCTTCCAATTTCTCTTTTAGCGCTTCAATAATTGTGGTGCAAACAATATCAGCTTTTGTTTGGCATTATTAGTTCCTTGGAACAAAGCCTATCGATCAAATTAACATATACACACAACACACACAAACTTCCACTAATTTCCAGATATATATATATATATATATATTCTTTCAGTATATAACTCCGTCACCATTAGTTATATATAATGGAGAGAACAAAGTCATCCTTTCTTCAGATTCAGCCCCCCACCTATGGGAACTTGGTCACTATCCTCAGCATCGATGGGGGTGGTATTCGGGGCATTATCCCCGCAACCATACTCGAGTTCCTTGAAACCCAACTTCAGGTATATATATACACACGTCTAATTACATTAATGTGTGTGTGAGGAAAGAAAATTATGTAGATTTGTAATTAAAGATATAATCTAAATTGATGATTTGAATATCATAGGTGTAATTAAATATTTTTATTTTTTATAATAATCACGAGTTCTCACGTGATAAAATATGTATATATGAATGTTTAATTTAACTGTATATATACTTAATTAATTGCAGGAGTTGGATGGTGAGTCAGCAAGGCTTGCGGACTACTTCGATGTGATCGCAGGAACAAGCACAGGTGGTCTTGTAACAGCCATGTTAAGTGCTCCAAATGATAAACAACGTCCACTGTTTGCGGCCAAGGATATCAGACCCTTTTACTTGGAACACTGCCCAAAGATCTTCCCACAACACACGGGGTTGTTGGGGTCGTTGGGGAATGTGTTCAGATCACTGGTAGGACCAAAGTACAATGGGGAATACCTTCACAAAGTGGTGAGGGAGAAACTTGGCGAGATACGTTTGCACGAGACCCTCACCAACGTTGTGATCCCAACCTTTGACATCAAGACGCTGCAACCAACCATTTTCTCTTCCTATCAGATGAAGAGGTCCCCTGGTTTGGATGCACAACTCTCTGATATATGCATCGGCACCTCTGCTGCACCCACTTATCTTCCAGGCTACTACTTCAAGAACCAAGACACAGATGGGAACGTGCATGAATTCAACCTTATTGATGGTGGTGTCTGTGCAAACAATCCGGTATATATATTTACACACACACACATGTTTAAATTAATTATTAATTGTGGGGAAGAGTGGCTAATTTTGAAAAATAGTATTTTTTTTTCAATTTTAATTACAAAATTACCACCACATTGTTTTTAAATTGTTTCTTGTTTTTAAAATTTATATAGAAAACAAAGAAAAAAAATTAGAAATAAAAATTGTGTTCACGGTTTCTTGTACAAATATTTGAATACAAGAAACAAATTGAAAATAATGTGGCAGTTTTGTAATTATAATTGACAATAGAAAATGCAAAAATAGAAAATATTCTCTCAAAGTAAACGGGTTCTTGCTTTGTTAATTAAATTTACAAATATCGATCACTTGTTAATTAGATGTTGGTACTAATTTTTGTTTTTGGTGATATATATGTATATTCCAGACTTTAGTAGCAATGAATGAAGTAACGAAGCAGATCATTAATAAGAACGATGATTATTTTTCCATCAAGCCCATGGAATACAGTCGTTTCCTGGTAATCTCACTCGGCACTGGGACACCCAAGAATGAACAGAAGTTCAATGCAAAAGTGGCAGCCAAATGGGGTTTGTTGGATTGGTTAACCAGTAGCGGTTCTACTCCCTTGATCGACTTGTTCACTCAATCCTCCGCGGATTTGGTTGATTTCCATCTTGCTACCGTCACCCAAGCACTTAATTCGCAGGATAATTACCTCCGGATACAGGTAATTAACGTAATAATATTTAATTAAGCCCCCAAATTTATTTATATATATATATATATTTAAATCAATGATTAATTGATTAATTAATTATATCACTGAGCTAATCATCTTGTGAATAATTATATCTATATGTGAACAAATTTTCAACAAGTTGATTATATATACGACATAGGAATTGAATGCACGTGACGTGATGGACCCAAATAAGTTGAAATAAAACACACCCATCACATTCATTCTGTTGATTACGTCAATTCTTGGCTTATACTGAGATATTCCCTTTTGTGAAATTATAATTACATGCAGGATGATACATTGACCGGTACAGACTCTTCAGTTGATATTGCCACAAAAGAAAATTTAGAAAAACTGTGCCAAATTGGTGAGAGCTTGTTGAAGAAACCTGTATCTAAGGTCAATTTGGAGAATGGTATGTTTGAGCCGATTGTAAATGGGGAGACCAACCAAGATGCTCTCAAAAGGTAATTAAGTCTAAAAACTACATGCATGTTTCTTATCATTATATTAATGGGTCAGTACTCAAGATTGATGATATATATGCCTATTGCAATTCAGTTATAATTTATATTATTAATATTTTTTTGGCAGAAATTAATTAAAACACTTGCTTTAATCCTTGTAGGTTTGCAAAAATACTTTCACAAGAGAGGAGGTTCCGAGAATTGAAATCCCCTCACACTAAGAAAGCCTTCATGTAGAGAGACGCCCACTCCTTCGTTGATCATAAATTTTTAGTTTCCGTCCATAAGGGCTAAGGCTATTTTTTAGACTTTCTATGTTATTCAATGAAGGTGCCATTTAGAATGGATCAATAATAAATTGGTCCACCAAACCCCAATGAGTTTTCAGCTATAGATATAATAATATTTAAAGCAGATGGTCAGGATTTAAGGTGGGGTACTGGGTGAGTGGGTATTTGTGAATGTTTTATGTAATTGCAGAAAGGGGTATGTAGAATATAATAAATAAAGTTGGAGAATTGAGAAATAAACCACATGATTCTATGAAATTAAAATTCGACCCAAATAATTCCTATATTTAAAAAACAACAATTGTGAAATTTTTCAAAAAATTAGATGAAATTCATATTTGACCCAATTAATTCATTTAATTTAAAAACAAAATTGTTGTGAATTTATTTTCCATTTTTTGGTTTTATTGATTAACGATCGTAATTAACAATTTCTATTGTTTTAATAAGAGTAATTGATGATAACTATCTTTTCCTCTCTTTGCAAAACCTCTCCCTCTTTTCCTCTCTTTGGAAACCCTCTCCCTCTCTCTCTCCCTTTCTCTCACGCTCTCTCTCCGCCTCCTCTCTCCTCTCCCTCTCTCCCTATCTCTCGCTCACTCTTGTCCTATCTCTCGCTCTCCCCCTCTATCTCCCTCTCTTGTTCTCTCTCCCCCTCGCTCTCCCTTGCTCCCTTGCTCTCTCTCCCCTTTTCTTTCTCCCTTCCCATTTTTCTTGCTATTGCATGCTCTCTCTTCGTGCTTTCTCTCTCTTGCAAGAGAGGGAGGGAGCGAGAAAGAAAGGGGGAGAAGAGCGAGAGAACAAGAGAGGGAGATAGCGGGGGGAGAGGGAGAGAGGGAGAGTGAGTGGGCGAGAGAACGAGAGAGAAAGGGAGAGAGAGCGAGAGAGAGAGGGGGGCGTGAGTGACAAGAGAGATAGGGAGGAGAGATCGAGAGAGTGGGAGAGGGAAAGAGAGAGGGAGAGGGAGAGCTGGGGGAAGAGAGAGCAAGAGTAAGAAATAAATTAATTTTGTAATAATAATAATATAATAAACTTTGTGGTTGTCATTTTTAATTATTTTAAAAGTTGGTAAATTTTTGTAATTTTACATTTTTTTGTAGTCTGTTTCGTAAATCTCAGTTTATAATTATATATTTCTTTTGGGCATTTTCACAAATAATGAAAAATCGGGTTTACCTCCTGTCTCAAGTAAAAATTGATTGGGGTTTGGTGGACCAATTTATGTATTGGTCCATTCTAAATGCCACAATGAAATTTGTCATTTCCATTCGTTTATTTTTTTTATATTTTTCCTTTTAAGTGTTTGTATTGGATTTTATAATTATGCAGAAAGAGTGTAACTGTTTGTTTATTTATTAACTAAAAGACTTCACTTAACGATCTTCTCAGTGTATACGTACCAAGTAATTAGTTCAATTAATGTTAATGATCTTCTAATAAAAGTAGCCGTTTGGTTGGCCAATGTTCGAATTAAGCCACCATCATCAATAAAAATTTAAAAAAATAGATAGTAAAGTTTAGCCGCCATCGATATAATGGAGCATCATTCATTCATGAATTAACAGTTCAGAATTATTTTTCATTGTAATTGTTTAAGCACGTGAACATTCTCCTTTCTTTTTCCCATAAATATTAGTAAAATACTACAACTAGTTAATCACTGTTGGCTAGTTAAAATAAAATATAGACAATTATCCCAATAATGAAGCGTGACAATTTTTTCATTCTCGAAGGAAAATGTTTGTACATAAATATTTTGGGACAGCACCTTAATCCATCTCCATATTATATACTCCCTTCGGTCCAAATCTTTGGTTGTTTAAGGTTTTGACACATAGATTAAGAAATAATTAATTAAACAAATTTTAGACTAAAATGATCATATTTATTATTTATCATTTTCAACTATCCTAATTATTTCTCCACTCAAAACTTATTAATTATATTAAGGGTATAGTTGGAAAAAAGTGATAAATTATCTCTTGAAATTCTAAAACAACCAAAGTTTTGGGACAAAAATAAAAAGCTAAAACTACCAAAGATTTGGACAAGAGGGAGTAGTATATATTTTTTGATACTAGATCTCTATTAAAATAGTTCTGTTCCCCTGCATTTAATTTTCTTTAATAATCATGCCTCACATGTAAGAAGTCAATAAAGACGGAATTCCGTTAGGCTCATTTTAACTACTTTCAAAATGTATATCTCACTCTATATGTTAGTCTTTTCTTCTGTACATCTTGAGTGAATTCAAATACGCAACATTTATCAAATCCTCTTTAAAGAAATATTGCATCATGTCAAGGAAAGATCGCTATATGAAAGACTCGCTTATCCAATTAGACAAGATCTTTTTTTTTTTTGGGTCAATCAATTAGACAAAATTTGTAAACTCCAGTTGTTAGGGTGATAGTAAATTTCAACAAATAAAAAAATGTTGTCGCGACTTGTGATCATGAATATACTTTGGGCTCCTCTTACGTAGAGATCAAGATTTATGGGCTTATAGTGGGCCGTATTATTTTGTGTAATTTCTATTCTCAAAAAGATTCTCAAAAAATTGACCAAAAATAAAATCTCAAAACGCCTGCGTTTAGCTAAAAACGGATGTGTTTTCCCTTTCTTAGAGGGATGGGCTGCGGGTTGCACGAGTCAGCCCGTAATTATATGGCCCATATGTTTTTTTGTCGTTGATATGAACCCATATATCCCAGCTTTATCTCTTATATTCACTTTCCAAATAATAAAATGAAACCTTTTCTTCTATTGTAATATATAAAATAAAATATTCAAATAATAATATAATAATTTTGTTCCATTCTATCAGTGTCAAATATTCTAACATAGCCTGAGTGGGCAATTAGCGACATGTGATGGTAAGTCAGTTTTAGTCCTACGCTCTGCTTGGAAAGAATATTGTCTCTCGGAATTGTTTCAAGCTTTTTAGTTTTTATAGTTGATTAAAGAAAATTTGATGTTGTTTATTATTTTGATTTTAGAAAAACTGCAACTGGTTGATTAATCCACGGTGAACCTTGGTCATCTGAAGAACCCATCTATCCAAGCAAGCGTGGTACAAATTCCATTTATCCATTTCAAAGCAGAGCTTTCTGTCCTGTTTTTTATGTGTTGTGTTTATTTATTTATATTCCTCTCTGTCTTCATTTTAGGTTCTGAATTCTGATCCATGGGTTTAACTGACATCATTACTCCATGGCCATTAATTAAAGGAAGAATATGCGTCAAGAGAAGTTCTGCTTAACCTTTACAAGTAAGAAATAAACCGATGGTTTAACAATGAGGCTTTTTTTGCACGGTCTATAAGTAATGAAAAGATGTTCAGTTCGGTTAGTTGAGATTCTTTTAGCTGAGTCGGAAGTAAAGATCTGTCTCTATCTTATGTCATATAATCTTCCTCTTCTCCCATTTCTGGCTCTTTCTTTGTTCTTTTGAATTTTACCCTTTTTTTTTTCTCTGAGTTTGGGTGCATATTTGATTCTGCTTTCCTGTATCTCTATTGCATAACAACAATTAAACATATAGATGCTTAAAGCCTCAAATTCAATTCGAGATTCTTCCTATACAGATTTAGTAAAATCTGAAAATATACTCTACTGTTGAGCAAATTGATATTTTAAGTTCTATATGAAAATGTTAATCTGTTAAAAAGTTTTTTTTTTTTGGTTTTAATAATCCGGCAAAAAGTTAAAACACCGAAATATGAAGCTTACATATCAATTTATTTGTAGGATACAATATTGCCACGTCATAAAGCATATAAACCATAATTGGGAACAGGCAAGCGAAACATGTTTTATGGATTTCAGACAGTGAAATATGAGAACCTCAAATTCAAAGATCTATTCACTGTTGATTGATGAAAGCAGCTATGCGTTTAATCAAGCTCTTGGCTTTATCAGAGTCAGGGTTGAAAATGTGAAAGACGTGATCCTCCCCTTGAGTCTCATGAAACTCAGCCGTTCCTTTCCAACCACTATTCACCAACCGTTTGTGATAAAGCTTCCCCCTTTCCCTCAGTATGTCTTTCTCCGCAACGGTAACAAGCACCCTGTCACAACCCACACCTTCAAGACCCGGAGCTTCCTCCACAAAGGGGTTAATCAAAGGATCATCACACCCTTTATCAGAAGGACACACAAATTCCCACCACTTATCCACCATTCTCTTCCTCTCTTCATCACCAATCTCCACACCAATGGGTTCCTTCCCCCAGAAATAAGGATTCACCATCACAAGACCCGCTACCTTGAAATCGAAATCCTTTGTGGGTTGTTGTAACTTTAAGGCCATGTAGTGTGCGATGTTGGCACCTGCACTATCACCCGCCAAGAACACTCTTTTAAAGTCAACTTTGTCATCACTGAGCCAGTTTTCGTGCCCTTTACCTTCTTGGGTAGCATGAGATGCGACCCATTCAAGTGAATCCCAAGAATCTTGGTATGCGGTTGGGAGTGGGTGTTCTGGCGCTAACCTGTATTAGAAATGTGAAAAATGATTTTGATAATATATATATATATATATATACACACACACAGAGTCATCAGTAACTGAATGCTAACTAACTGATAACAACCCGTAACAGAATTTTACAGCAATAACTAAATCACTAACTAGCTTAAGTTAACCATCCTAATAAGTAATAACCTGTAGTTGACGGAGACAGCAACAACGTTGGATTCGGACACGAGTTTGTTGAGGGAGTTGTGGTAACCGGGAAAGGAGGCAGAGGCGATGCAATAGGCTCCACCGTGGAAGTAGATGAGTAAAGGGAGCTTTTTGGTTTTTGGGGTGGAATTGGAATTGGGACGGTAGAGTCTTGCTGTGACACCAGTTTCAGGGATGACGATGATGTCTTTGGAGACGACGTTGGTTTCGGGATCGAAGCCCGCAGGAACAACTTCGATGCCGGCGATTCTCTCTACGGTGCCGTCTTTGTGTACTCGAAGGTAAGGAGGGACATCGATGAGGATTTGTGGATTGGTTGGAGGATGCATTTGGGGGGAAAACAGAGAGAAGGGGGAAGGAGAGTTGAAGGGATAACGAAAAAGGAAAGGAAGGACTTCCACGCTCAAGAGTTTTATGAATCGCACCCTTTGGTTTTAATGGCGGAGGAAATGCAGGGGAAATAAACGGCACGTGTTGCTTAGATCTAGCTCTTCCCCTCACCGCTCTTATTTTTTTTTTAGGGCAATCATCAGTGGACCACCACACACCCCCTCAACACCCAAAGACAATGAAGAAAATGGAGATTGGGGGTGTGTGGTGGGTGTATTTTGGGGTCTATATAATATTTTGCTTTTTTTTAAGAGCACCGATCTATGGACCTCCATGCAACACCCAATTAATACTATGATATGACATATACAATATATTAAGCGGGTGTTGATTGGGTGATTAGGTGTCCATTAAACATTTTTGTTTTTTTAATTATAAAAGTAGGCCCCGTTTGGTTTGAAAAGTTGTTTCTTTCCTTTTTTTTATTTTTTTAATTAATTATAAAATTGTAATATTGTTTTTAATATATTTTTTGTTTTTAAATATTTGTATTAAAGACAGTAAAAATAAAAATAAAAGATTGTTTTCACTTTTCCTATACAAATATTTAAAATTATGAAACAAATTAAAAATAATATAATATTTTTGTAATTAATTAAAATTAAAAAACAGAAAATGAAAATATGAAATGGTTTCTCAAACTGAATGGACTTTAATTTTGTTTTCATTTTATTCTTTCATTTCAAAGATTTGTACTGTGAAAATAATTTTTTATTCGTTCATAGTGTTTTTTTTATAAATCTTCAAAAGCAGTTAATAGTGTGATATTTTTAAAATTAAAAGATATGACAAAAATAAAAATATGTTGTGGGGACCAAATAAGGCTTAAAATGTCTTTTTTATTACTTGGTTGAAAATAGAGATAGAAGGGAAAATAACTATAGAAAATAAAAACAAAAAATATTGTCTAGAAACCAGAGAGAGCTTAAAATCTCTTTGTTCGACTTGGTTTAAAAAAAAGGGAATGAGGGGAAATAACTTTTAATTTTACCTATATCTTGTATGGCAAGGAAAAAGGAAAGAAAACAAAATTAATTTATTTTGGCATCATTATAGAAGGTCAAATAAATGAAAGCTTATAAGTTTTGATCAATAATATGAGTAACGGATATGAATAAGTTTTAATACTGAGATTTGTATGGTATATATAAAAAAAATGATGAGATTTGTATGAGTTACGACTTGGAGTGCCCCCTGCCCCAAATATTTTATGATTCCGGTCTTTTTGGGACATTGACTAGGGACTGGAATGGGTAGCAAGACTTTTTCCGACTTAGACTTGAAAGTTTGTTAATAGGATGAAATCATCTACTTATGTCACCACCTTCATATTTATTATGAAATAGATTAAAGAGGTAATCTATTACATACATAAATTTTAAACAAATATTGTGATAAATTAAATTTTAAAGGCAGGGTTTTGAGACCCATACGAGTCTTCAAACAGAATACCAATACTGATCATTTGACGATTTGGGCAGGTTTTGTGCAGTTTTGAGATGGCCTAGAGGGAAAAGGTCGTCTGTAATTCGTCTGATTACGTTTTATGTCGAACAATGATCTTAGTTATGTCGAAATTTTCATCACTTGTAACCCACACACATGTACATCTGATCACACAGAATTACTGGCTACGCTTATGAGCAATGTATGTGTTTCTGTCGTTTTCTTTAATCTAAAACTAGAATAGCAAGGATTGTAAATCTTTTTTTTTTCTTTTTGCATTCAAGGATTGTAAATCTTTTTACAATTCAATTTGTTGTAGTTTTAATCAATATCAATCA
Source organism: Glycyrrhiza uralensis (assembly GCA_030159175.1). Lineage (NCBI taxonomy): Eukaryota > Viridiplantae > Streptophyta > Magnoliopsida > Fabales > Fabaceae > Glycyrrhiza > Glycyrrhiza uralensis. The sequence goes on from BRZY01000005.1 coordinate 49,312,996, forward strand.
ATCAATACTTTTACATTTCAATCTTGTCTTATCTCTTTGGTGTAACATATTTTTTTTCTTCTTACAGTGCTTCGATTGTTTTCGTTACCACTACTTGCATATCAATTCTGGATATTTTAAATCTATCAACATGACATTCTCTTGACGACCTAATTCGAATCTCAAATTGTTCATTCAAATTTTCTTTGTTGCGGAAAATCACCGTCAACAACAACCCTTCATCATTGCAAGAGAGAATGGGGCATCAAAATTCGGAAATATGAAAGGTGTATTGAATAATTATACACAGACAATTTTTTTTTGGGTCAAATACACAGACATTATTGGAGCTGTCAAAGTTGTATCAAAATGATTTAAGCATGATTGATTTGTTTATTTTTGTTTAATTAAAAATCTAAGTGGTAGCCCCGTCCTCCTTTTTTTTTTGTCATGAGCCCCGTCCTCTTTACTCTGCGAATTCTCCGAAAGGTAGGCCCATCCTTGATCCGTGGGCCCAAAGTGAAAGGTAAACGTCTTTGAATTTTATGGCACCAAAAAAAATATTTATGGCTTTTGACATTTCGAGCTACTTGTGTGTGATGAAATAAGCGACAAAGACATTGATGCATTTTTCAGCCACGCGATTCACAATTTCATACGCTCACTAAAACAACGACAGCGTGACAAAGAGAGGGGTAGAAAAATTTGCTAAAAGAAAAGGAATCTGTTCACGCAAATCTGTCACCAGAGTGGGTTTATGTAGGAAAGGAGAAGCGTTATAATGGCGCCGAACTCGAATTGCTAGCAAAATTATGAGTGAAGGTAAAGAAGGACAAGAAAAGCAAAATAAATAAATTAGATTACCTATATCTATATATCTACATATATTTTAAAATTAAGTCCGACAAATCAATGCAGGCACCAGCTCTAATCTTTTAAATTTGGATGTGATATATATTCATACATTTTTTTTTATTAACACGCAAACCCCCTAATACGCACCTAGAGAGATATAGTAATAAAAGTGATATGAATTATGGATGTGATAGATATATGATGTAATAATACTCCTTTATAACCCCTCTTACACCACCTGGCGACAAAAAAAAAATGATAATCCTCCAAGGAAGCATTTTGTTTTAATGGTCTGAGTTCAAATCAGGGGAGATTTAATAGATAATAGGGTCGTTTGTCGTCACAACCCACATGATTTAGAGCCTGTTTGAATGTAAAAACTCTAACTTTTGACTTATAGAGAAGTTAATTTTATTTTATGTTTTATTTTTCTTATATATGTACAAGAGATAAAGTTATTAAATAGATAGGTACTTTTGGAGAAATTAAAAAAGATAATTTTTAAAAAGTGTAAAGACCAAAAGTTAATTTTAACTTATGTGAGAAATTATTAGTTAAAAACTACATACCAAAAGTGTTTCTAGAAAAATTTATCCAAACTGGAGCTTAGTATATTTTTAAGTATTTTATTAACTCAGTTTAACGATACAAGTTTGACAATGGGTAAGATATTTGTATTGACTATTGATACTTCTTATCCTCACCCAAATCTGTGTAAGTACTAAGTAATAATATTATCTTCAATATTTACGTTTATACTTTATTAATAAATACCTATGTCATTTGACATGGACTCATAATTTATGTTTTAATTAAATGACGTATTTTTAATTTTTTTTATAAACTAGTTAGTAAATTTGTAAAATTAAAATATTATTTTAATAATAAAATCAGTTATGAAAATATATAACAGAACAAAGAATATTAACCGATATATAGTGTAATATTTACCCCGGCATGTGAAAATTTAATTTTTTTTATTAAGTTATTATGTTTTATTGGTCTTTAATTACCTCCCTTAACTTCAAAATCATGGCTTCACCCCGGTGGGCATAACCAAAGAACAACAAATAGTGGAAGAGAGAGGAAGATACATTCGCGAAGTCTGTGGTATGTTATATAGTACTGATCGCATATAGGAGAAACGTCGGATAGAGAAACTGCTTAAACGTGGCTTCCACGGCAAAGCTGGAATTTCTTTCAAAAATTTAGAAGAAGAAAAAAAAGGGAATTACAAGCTAGCTATGATTTTAAAAACTTTAAAGGCTAAAATGTAAATAAACAAAATAAATAAATATATAAAAATTACAAGTAATTCACAATAACAGGTCTAGAATAACGTTGGACGTACAGATGCAAATCAATGCTCAGCGGGATTCACTAATTAACTAAACAGTTGACATAATCATGACATGCCGGCTTTCAATATATTCTAGCTAGCATCATATATAATTAAAGAAATAAGCTTCCCTTTGTTAGTTGTGAAATAAACGAACGACAGCTTTTGGTAATTGTATAATGTTCTACTAGCTAGGAATTAGGATATATGCTCTCGTATATTCATCTATGAAGAAATTGAAGGTACCACATTCATGTCCAAAATTGTCGTGTCATATATGAGTCTCACCATTTATTGTAGAATTGCAGCACAGTGTAACCAATCCTCATATTTTTGTTGAAGTCATTAATAGCAAGTGTGTTCCTTTATTTTGAATGTGTATAACTATTAAAAAAAAAAAAAGACTATATATGAAGCTTCTTGTAAACAAATTAATTAATTCAGGGTTTCTTGGTAGTTGGCTGTAATTTACGGGACAGCCATGACTCAGAAGGTGAGTTAGGCAGTGGTGGAAGTAATATAGCTCTGCGGCAGAGACCAAAAGGCCACCCCTCGCAGTGACAAAACTCCTCAATCACCGAGCGCCTCCAATGTAATTTTGACAAGTACTCATCAACCCCATTCAAGCTTGAACATCGAGAAAGGCTTGTCTTCACAGAATGAAATGTTAATTCCCCACTCGAACAGCACGAGAAACAGCTTTTAACAGACAAAAATTCCTCCTCTTCTTCTTGATCATTATCCTTCTCCACATTTTCTTGTGGTGCCATTGTCCTCCGAGTGAAGTACAATTCTTTTGTTGCAGGAGAGTATACCCAGGAAAAGCTATGTCTCAAGGGCTTGTGCTTCTTGTTTTCCATGGCTTGGCTTATTACTGCTGAGATAAACACCTAATTAAAGAAACAGAGCAAAGTTAAGAACATTAATCACCATGACATTCAGAAATGTAACAGTTTAATTAATTGAGCATAATGTATATAGTACTTCCTGTTCCTCGTCAAAATCGCTCGTTGGGTACTCGTACTCCTCGTGATCAAGGCTAGTAGTAGTTGAAAGCCTTTTTCCACCAAAATTTCGGCAACGGGAAAATACTTGCTTAAGAGTTTCTACAAGGCATTTGCATCTCTTGGGATGTTTTGGTGCTTCTTCATGCTGAAAGACACCCATGGTGGAAAGTTTATAATTCATCATATGAATTTGTCTGATAGGATATATCATATATATGTTTATGGATTTACCAACACCATACCTCTCTGTATTCCTACTAGCATTGATGTTCAAATTGACCTGCTTTCATTGATGGTGGCCCATCAGTGTATTGAAAACACTAGAAGTGTCGTTTTTTGCTATGGTTGAATATTTAGTGACGGTGGAATCAAATAAAATAAAATAATTAGATGAGATGATAAAAAATGGAAAAGGAATTAAATTATTATTATTATTATATTAATCCTAACTCAAGGAGGGAAAAAAATAAAAAAGTTTTGGATGGAACGGCCTAAAGACATTTAATTAACTAATGGCAACGATATTAAGTTTAAGATTCAAAATCTTTGTTTAACAACTACAAGTACATTGGTTGAGAACGAATAAATGCATCAGGTCAATAAGATCATGATATATAATTACATGTGTGATATCTCTGTTTTTTTTTTTAGGGTATATTATGTCTGTTTCTGTAGTACGCATAAGATCATGTCTCCGTCAGGTAGTATTTGTTTATTCTGTGCGTAAGTGATAGTGCTTAGTCAGGGCTACACTTCAAGTTAAAGTCATGGTTAACGGGACGTGCCACCGAATAAATACTACTGTTATGGGATAAATTTGCTTTAGTTAGATTGGTATCCTCCGGTTTAAGTTATATCGAGGAAAAAAACACAGAACGGGACAAAAGCGTTGGGACAAGTTAGGCTAAATGGTCCTTCATGCTTTTTATATATGGTATGTCTTGAAATTGAGTCACATGACATAATGGGGATAGTGTTAGTCAAAGAGGATTGCAAGGGGAAAAAAAAAGGGCCTGTCATCAAGAATTTGATTCATTGCATTACAGTATTGAACAGACAACTAATCTTAGGAACCAGATTCACGTGCACATAGTAGTACTCTTTTAGGACAATCCAAAACTCGAAATGGAGCCCCTTGCAGTTTGAAAAACGTCTGCAGGTGCAGGGTGTAGTGTTCTCACCATTCAAACAATTGCCTCTTTTTTTCGTGCATTAAACTTTTCTAAATATTTAAACTGAATTGAGGATGAGATTAACCGTAGATTTATTTTTCACAAAAATAAAAACAGCAGAAACACCAGAAGGTTTGTCAAAAAGGTCAAGCTGACCTGCCTAACTTATGAGCCTATGACGTGCATTTGATTTTGCAAGTAACGGATTAAATATAATAATTTAAATTTTTTTTTCATGTTTGATTTTAAAAATGATTAGGAAACAAAACCGAAATAAAGTATAGGATCAAGCTTTAAGATTGTGTTACTCAATAAAGGGATAACTTTTGTTATAGGGGACAACAACACTTCAATCATGAAATATTCATTTTCTTTTTATCCAAGAGTCTATATATAACAATTTTCTTTCCCTCGTAAAAATTATACATATTACAATTTTTTGGCATATCCAAATTCCAAAAAGAGTAATGTCTCAACACACCTTATTATTGAATAAAATTTATATGAATTCCACTAGGGATTTGGTAAATATACCATGGATTATGGTCATATACTCTATATTAAAAGAGTAAATTACTATTATACCTTTATCGATTTATTTTTTCCCCCCAATTTTGCGTATTTGTTGAAAACTCAGTTTCCAGAATACATTTTTACATTTTTACCGAAAACTAGAGTTTTTGGAATACAAATTTGACTGAAGTTTCTGGAATACAAATTTGTATTCCAAAATTTGGTGTTTCCGGAATACAAATCCAGAATACAAATTTGTATTTTGGAAACTTTAGTTTTTGGAATACAAATTTGCATTTCAAAAACTCTAATTTCCAGAAAAAATGCAAAATCGGAATCTCAAAAAACAAAACGCGATATTAAAAGATGATATTTTTGAATTTTCAAAATTAATGTAGAGTGTATGACAAATTGTGTAGGGTGTATTTACTAGAGGTGTCAATATGGGTTTTGACCCGCGAGCCGGCTCGTCTAAACCTGGCTCACCGCCGGGTTGCAAAAAAGTAGGCTCATATTTATCCGGGTTATTTGGACTCGGCTCACTTAACTCGCAGGTTGAGGCGGGCCAACCCGTGGTGAGCCGGGTCAACCCGTTTTTTCTATTATTTTTTTAAATTTTTTTAATGTTGTTTAATGGATTTTTTGTAATTTCAACTATGTTAATTTTGATTTTTTTTAAAAGACTTATGTTTGAAAAAATAGATTTTAATGTATTTAATTTTTTTTTCTATTTTTTTATACTTTTGCATTTTTTTAAATATTTTTTGAATTTTTATTTTTTTAAAAATTAGTGGGCCAACTCGTGAGCCAACCCACCAACTCGGGGTGGGTTGAGCCGGGTTGAGTATTTCCTGGCTCACTAAAAAAGTGAGCCAACCCGGCTCGACTCACTTTTTTCCCAACTTGTGGTGAGCCAACTCGGGTGAATCGGGTTGGCTCACTTTGACACCTCTAGTATTTACCAATTTTCTTCCACTAAGTTGTGTAAGTCTCATTCTCAAAGTGGTAGAGCCAACTCCTATAATAGTAAGAAGACCCACGTAAATTTCACCTAATAACAAAAAAGTGTGTTGAAAAGGCTACTAGAGAATCGACCAAAAAAAGAAGCTAATAGAGAATACATTGCTAAACCTATTCATTGAAAAAGTTAAACATGCACATTATTAGTAAAAGTTAGGGGTGTGCATGGATGAATTTTTTAAAAATCCTATCCATAACCATATTGAATCCATTTAAGTGGTTTGGATTTCAAATCCATAACCTCATTTTCCAACTAAAACCGGTTTCATATCCGGATACAAAACCGGTTATGTCCAAAATCCGCTTATGAAATCGGTTATGTCCAAATCCAATTTTTTTTTCAAATCCAGTTTTAAATCTGGTTTTCAACCTTTAAAAAAATTCGATTTTATCTTTAAAAATCGGTTTTAACCTTCAAAAATTTAATTTTAATCTTTAATTTCACAAGTTCAATATGCATCAAATTAGCATATAATGCGATTGATGAGATTACATTCAGAAAGTAAAATTATAGAAATTCATATGCAATTATTAAAGAATATATTATTAAAGAAAGAGGAGAATGTAACCAGGTAGAGAAGGATTTGATTTTCTATTGTATAATGTTACACAGAAAATATCCGATGTCAAATAAGAATTTTCCAAGATTGATTCCCAAAGCGCAAGCTATAAGGACAAGATCGATTATGCATCTGCTATCAAGGACAAGATTGACGGTTATAGCAGCTCAGCATTGTTCACAGTTCTTCCATCAAATACACGAGGACGTTCAAGTTCATCAAACAGTTCCTCTTCATTCAGTCTGTGGATTTTGCTACCGTTGTGATCGGAAACCGAAGCTATCCCGTCGTGATCGGAAGCCAAAGTTGTGCCGTCGCGATTGGAAGTCGATGTGGTGCCGTCGCAGTCAAAAATCAAAGTTGTGCCGTTGCAATAAGAAGGCGAAGCTGTGCCGTCGCGATCGGAAGCCAAAGCAGCGCTGTCATGACCGGAAGTCGAAGCCCTGCCGTCGTGATCGGAAGCCAAATCTGTGATGAGGAACAAATTGCATGGCCTGATTCCAGAGTTTCAGTCTCTATTTTGTGATCATGAGGAGGAGCAAATTGGATGAATTAGTGTTGCAGGCAGCAGAACCAAAAGAGGAATCCGCGGTTGATCTCATGTTTCAAGTGAATTGAGCGACATATATGGATTTGGATATCCACATTATAATTCGGTTTTAATAAATTAAAAACCAAAACTGAATTTGAAAAAATAAAATAGACTGGTTAAATAACCAATTTGACAAAACTGGATTTTTTTAAAAATGGATTTGGATTTGGATCTGGTCATGCCACTGAATCCGGATATTTTGAACAGCCCTAGTAAAAGTGATATGGCATTTTTAAAAAAAGAAATTCAGTAGTTTTAATTTTTTTTAGTAATTAATATTCTAGGCTTTTACAATTCAACAATTACTACAGCAAATCAGACATTACTTTTGTAAAAAATAATTAACAAAGCAAAGCCTAACCTATTAACAAAGGTAAGGTGATTCACTCCAAAATGTCAGTACGATTATATAATGGATGAAAGGAAGGCAGGACGGACTACAATCATCATCCCGAACAAGAATTATATTGAGTAGGATTCTATGTCCCAACAGATACAATGAATTAAGTTATCAGATAGCTTTTACAACAAAACAACTTCTCATCAGTTAAAAGTCACCTTTCCTCAGTGTGAGACCGACCTTGGTGGAAAATCCTTGGCACTGAGAAGGTGAGTATGCCAAAAAAACCCACACAATTTGATCAAAATCAAGTCCTAAATGACCATTGGGAAAATTCTTTGCTCCCTAGTTCATTTCTTTTACACAAAACATGTTGAAGAACAGCAGTATAATCCACAGTCACGACCAAGGCTTTGCCTGAGCTAGCTTTGCGCTCTTATAGTCTAAAAGGGAGCCCCGGTTGATCCTGTTACCTTTGGCGTTGGTTGCTTGACTCATGAACTAACAACTCCAGAGACCCATGGAACGATCACCGGAGCAGATGGGTGTGAATTTCGATATGATTCAGGATACTTGTCCTTAAAATTTAGTCGAGGTTTCTCAGCCTGGATTCCGAATATCAATTAGTATATTCACCAAGGGGGAATTAAAATGCATGACGAAGAGGGAAATTTTCAAACTAGACAATATATAGAAACTAAAAAAAAAATATTTTTGAAGATCTTCAGAGAGGATAGAAGTATCAAAAGCTATTTTGCAATACACAGAGAAGAGGCAAACTAGTGAATCATTGGGTACAACTTACATATTTCAGCCAGCATTCCTGATGTTTGTGTTGGTAGATGTCTGGAGAATGACACCCAAACTCAGATGGGCAATAAACCCAAATATTGCATTTCTTTTCACCTTCTTTGGCATGTCTCGCATGATCCAAGCAAGCCTGGCAGCAATCAGCTGCACTATCTTTGTGGTGGGTAAGACCCCATCTTACTGCAGCACCATCATAATCTGTGTGAAGTTCAGCATGGCACTCAGGGGAAAGGGGCCTGCCAGGTAGAACCTCCTCCTCTGGATAGAATTAATAATTGGTAAATACAAAGAACAAATTTCTGCAAGAAAAAAAAAATTTATACTACTTCCAGATTCTATCCCAGAGAGTATTTTTGTGTGTTTTGGGGGGAGGGGGGGGGGGGGGGGGGGGTACTACACTAGGAAGATGGAAGGGAAAAAATTGATTGAAGAAACTGATCATACCAAACTCCTCTGTGTCCTCAGGTTTGTCATCATGTTCTTGATTAGCAACTTGAACAGGTATCCAAAGACCAATCTCTTCGCAAAGCATAGCCCAATCAGACTCCAAAGCTCTTACTAACATACCTACGAAGTTGAGTTTCACAATGGCCCAGGTTGAATTAGCTTCTAACTTACTACATCTTAATTAAATTAAAATAAATTTACAATTCTTCACTTGTGAAAAAAATCCTTATAAGCTTATAGGTATTTATAAAGAAATTAAATGAGAGCTTTTGGAAAAATTGAAATGCAGGAGCTAATTTCAACTTATATGAGAAGCTACTATTTAAAAAACTTAGTTATTGCAAAATTCTTTTAATATTTATTTTTCCATAAATATCTGTGGACAAATTTATCCAAATTATCTAAATATGTACTAGGTGTGAAAGATTTATAGAGCATCCATTACTAGTTTGCACTTTGCAAAGAGCCAACTGTCACAGACATAACAGAAAACCATTGTTCATACCAGCCTCTTCATGAAAGAGGGTTGAGTTGGAAGTCCCCTTCACAAGATTCAACTTGACCTCTTTAAGTTTTTCCTTGCGCCAACTTTCAACTACTTCTGCAGTTTTGAAAACATAACATCACCCAAGAGGGCAGAAAAAATGTAATATCACCCAGGAGAGCAAAAGGAGTCAATGTTATAGTCCAGTTAGCAATAAAAATTTCTTCCAAATTCTTTAAACTTATCATTTAAATAACACCACGGATTGTGGTCAAAAAAAAAAAAACCACGGAAAATTTAGAGTCTAAAATAGCATAGTATCCAGTATTTCATAAAACAAGGGGGGCCAAGATGGACATTTTCTTCCCCCCACCCCCACCCCTGTTTGGCCACACTGAAGAAATAATTGATCATGTGCCTTGAAAGTACAATATTAATCTTTAGTTATTTATTATAATGATATTTGAAGCAGATTAACCTGAATAGGTTACACAGTGTTACTGTACGAGTCTCCTTTATCTAAGCTATGTCTTATTATCAATTAACAAACACAATTAAATTGGAGGGTCTGGACCACAGAACCTCAGATCCCACACATTGTTAAGCTTTTCAAGATTTCTTGTTGAAACGGCATCATCAGAAATGGAAAAGGTATCGAACAAAAGATAAAACAGTTCCAGATGGACGGTTAATTAGGGGAAAAATAAACAAAATAGGGCAGAATTATTATTATTGTTGAACAAAGAATGAGATACACAAGAAGCTGGTTAATTTGAGGAACCCGAAACCTCCCAAATCCTAATTCCTAATTTTTTCCTAACTTTTCTCTGTTTATTTTCTCCTATTTATACTTCTGCCCTCAACTATAACCCTGAATAATGAATTACAACTACACCCTAACTAATTATAACTTTAATAATACCCATCCTATCCTAACCACTGCTGGTTCCTCCTTATGTAAACCTGCCTAATAGGAGGGTGGCGAACCCTATCAGTTATTTTCTTTCCTCTGTAAGAAAAGGGGTAAACCAAGCACTATAACCCCAATGCAATCAAGACATTTTCTGCTGTTGATTTGCAGCCCAAAAAACGAAAGTCTCCTTTACAGTTTAACAGCACATCACACAGTGACACAAACTCTCAAACTCTGCCAACTTACATTTTGGTTTCATCAGAGATATAATATATTTCAGGATAACAAATGACATATTTTGAAATAGAATTAGGTAATGTGACATAATATGGTCAGAGACTTTCCCAATCAGTCTAAATTATTTAGAGCTAAAAAAATCAAACTATCTTCATTAATTTTGATTTTCATTAAATCAAGAAATACATGATAAGCATTTCAGCCTTTCAACTTGAGTGACTGAAAACTCAATCAATGTATACACTTCTTACTAAATACATGATGAGCACTTCTTAACTCGAGTTATGTGTCAATTAATACATGATGAGCATATTTTAGACTTTCAAGTTTCAACTTGAGTGACTGAAAACCCAAAAGTCAGTCAATGTCTACACTTCGTACTAAATATAAAACTGCTAAGTTACAATTACGAGTTACATATACATAATTAATGAGCTAAAACGAAATGTAAATTTTTTGACGTTCATTCCTTGTTGTGTCTTGAGTTATAGCACAATTTGCCATTCTCAATGATTACCACAAGAAACAATTATAATTTTGCAGAGGACTTGTTTCTTTTGCAAAAGAGAGATCAAAGATGTGTCAGAGGGACATGTATAGCTTAATAGGAGAAAATAAATGCAATTCCTTACTTTTCATCCAATTCTTAACCAGTAAAAGAAGGTGATATACAGCTATAAGACCAGCATGTTAGTGCAATTTTGCGCAAAAACTACAAATTCTAGTGAGGTGGGTGAAACTGCACTTCTATCACTGAAAAACCAATGCAATAGATGGTAATGAGACACGGCCTGGAGGCAGCCATGATAATAGTGCAAATCATATCTTATATAAATTTACTTGTACTTGTCAATAGCAATAGATTCTTATCAGCACAATGTACAAGCACGTACACACTCACCTCGTTCCTTAGCAATATCGGACCTACTGGAATTCAAGCTCCTTAGTATAAGCAAGATCTCATCAATTATTTTCTGTTTCAAATGCGGAGGCAACTCAACCGCCAAATTTTCTCTCGAAAATTCCCCTTCTAAAGCCTTTACCTAATTGCACAGCGGTTTCACAACATTAACTTGAGATTAGCAAGTAACTGATGGAGACAAATGTAAACGGGTTCTTATCTCTTAGTTCTTACCCATCTAATTAACTCCGCCGGTTTAAATTCCTTGCGGATTTGCATTGATTCTTCCATTTTCCGAATCTGATCCGGTCTATACGAGACAACTGAAAACACAAAAGAATCGAAACGAAACCAAATCAATGCGGATGCGGAAACGGCTTATCCTAAAACTTCAAGCAGCGTCCTAAAAAGAAAAAAACCCTATTATCAGAATATTGATTGGTGTTAGTTACTTACCGTTGCGGGAAATGTTACCGGAGTGGATACAGAGAGAGGCATAAAGAGAGCGAAGAACGAAGAGAGCAACGGCAATGTTGAAAAGGCAAACTAAGAGAGTGGTATTCTTGTAGGAACAAAGCCACTTCCCTCTGGCCATGTCCCTCTCACTTTCCTCATTCCACGCTTATCTGCGAAAACTGGAAAAAGCCTTCTCCGACTTTAATACTTTGTTTATATGAGATGAGATCGATGAATCGAAGCAACCTCAAAATTCAGCAGTGTCTCCAGCAAGCTTGCACCGCCGATTCGTGATTTGATTTCCTTTTGTTTTTTGCTCTCTGCAGCTTTCGGAGCTGATCACCCTAAACCGGGTTTACAATCGAGTTTCGAGATCGAACCCGGTTCGGTTTGTGTTGCGCTTTCTTTCTGTATCTGAGCAGGTGGGTGGTGTGGGAATTAGACAGAACACCTAATCAATAATCATTTACGTCGTTCCTCGATCATTGATGCCGGTGATGCGCGATTTAACTCTTGCTAATGTTAACTCAGCAGTACTCTAATAAAGGGGCCGCTAGGCCCGCTACTTTCTTTTTTCTGATAAAACAAGGGGCCGCTATTTTCAAATTTATTGCATGTCTCTGATCCGTGAAGAGATAAAGACGTATTTAATAAAATTTATGAAAATAGTTTAGGAGTGATTTATTAGTTATTTTAGATTTATTTTTATAAACTCATTAAAATAGTTTATCAAAACAACTTACAATTTATATAAAATTTGTTTCATCATATTTTTTTTATTTATAAAAATAATTTATATATAAATATTTATGTTATAAATATTTAAATAAACTATTTATTCAAACAGTTCATAATATTTGAGATTTTTAATTTATTTTCTAAGAGTATTCTAGTTTATTTTAGTTTAGGCCTTTGGGTTGTTATCAAAAAATTTTTGGCCTTTGGGCCTCCAATACGTCATCCTAGCAAATTTTTTTGAGGTTTTTAAAAATAGAATAAATTAACTCCCCCATGTAGCACATGTGGTAAGTACTAGAAGACAGGAGTTGCTAGTGTAAGGGTGGGGGACAGAGCTGGCAAAAAGGGTTAGATTTGGCGGGCTGGGTCGAAAAAGCTAAAAAAATGGAGTATTTTGACACACAAATTTAAGTTCATTTTTAATTTGAGCATTTTTGGCTCGGCTCGATAAAACCCGAGCCTGAAGAGGGCTGGCTGGAAAAAGTAGGCTAAAGTCAAAGCTCGACCCAAAAAAATCCAAAAAATAGAGGGTTTAGACACACAAATTTGAGTCCATTTTTAATCTGAATTTTTTTGTCTGCCTCGATAAAACCCGAACCCAATGCTGGCCAGCCCAAACCCGATCCAAAAAGTCTGTTTTGCCAGCTTTAGTGGGAGATCGATCCCCACCCCCAAACCCACCCCCAAAAGATGACAAAAAAGGGAATAAATTAACAAAAAAAAATTGGAATATAGAAAATAGTTTAATTTTAATATTTTGAAAAAAAAAATTCCGGTGAGAGACCATTTCAAGTCTCTCACTTGCACAACTATCATATTACCGTTAAGATATACTTTCTCTAGTCTTTTTTATAAGAAACAAAATGAATATTTTTTATATTTTTTTTATAAGAAACAATGTCTTATTTTTATCAATATTAATTATTTATTTTCAACTTTACATTATTTATTATGAGACCACAAAAAGAATATAAAAAATCACCAATCTTAAAAGGGATACTTTTGAAATACATTTCCTTAGTTTTGATGATTTTGTACTATATTTCTTATAAAAAGTACAAGAGCGAGTATTATTTAACAAATTAACGGCTCAGTCGAATTGTTGAATGCATGAGAATAAATACAACCAACTTCATAGAATCCCTTTGGTCATGATTGGCGCGACTATTGGGGGCAGAAAGGGGCTATAACGGCCGCATTTCACGACGGAAGAGAGAGGGGGCAGAAGAGGAGAGGCGGTTGTCGGTGGCCGCCATGTATAGGGATGTAAATGGGGGCGGGGCGGGCACGGGTAGTAGCTACCCGCCCCGTTGGGTACCCCCGCCCCCCGTTACCCGCCCCATACCCGTGCGGGTATCCGCTATCCAGGCTTTAGCGGGTACCCGCGATATCCGCGGGTATCCACGGATATTCACGGGTATTTTTTAAAAGTCTAAAAAAATTAGAAAAAACTAACAATTTTTTTTTCATACAACATTGTCCATAATAAAAGCCATTACAAGTATAGTATGAGAATTAATACAAATACATCAATAATACATATTTACGAATATCCACGGGTATTTTAAAAAAATATAAACAAATTTAGAAAAAACTAAACAAAAATGTTTATTTTTCTATATAACATTGTCCATAATAAAAATCATATAATAAAAATCATATAATAAAAATCATTACAAGTATAGCATGAGAATTAATACAAATACATCAATAATACATATTTAGTAGCCACTTGTTTAATACTAAAACAAAGAAAGACATTACATCACTCTACAACACTTGTATTCACCACTTTAGGAATATATATATAAAATAAAGGTAGTTAATTGTCTTAGCAGGTATGGGTACCTCACAACCCGTCCCCGTCCCCTCGTTTATTAACGGATACTTCAAATACCCATTTACTTTATCTGCGGGTATCCGCGGATAAAATCCGCTACGGGTATCCACGGGTTTTTTTGCCATCCCTAGCCATGTATGCGCCGGAGGGAGAAAGAAAAGGTTGCGATTTGGGCCTTGATGCTTCCGGTGTCGGTTAGCACTTAGCACCATGGCGTCTGATGTATTGAGGGGTTATTGGGGACATATGCTTCTTTGGGTGTTTGGTGGTTATGTTGCGGTTTATCCCTAAGGCTTTGTTTGGGAGGAGATTTTTGGAGGGGAGGGGAATAAAAGGTTTATAGTAATATTTTAGTTTAATAAAAAGAGAAAAATGATGTAGAGAGCATTTTAAAACCCTTTAAAAACCTCAAAAACCCCATCTCTAGTATATTTTTAGAATTCATCCAAATTGGAGATTTTTGGTGGTTTTTATTTTTTTCATTAAAAACTAATCCTCCATGCAAAATAGAGGATATCCTCCTTTTCTTTTTTCTTCATTTTTTTCTTAAAATATCAAAACCCTCCCCTCTTCTCCAAACTCCGAAACAGACCCTTACTGTCCACAGGTATGACAAGGTTGAGACCTATCCATTTTCGGAGGAGAAAGATCTTCATGAGAATGTCGGACGCTTGATCAAGTATTTGGTTTAGTGGAGATCGAAAGTGCGGCCAACCCAGACGCGTTTCATGGCAGAAAAGAGAGGGGGATTTCCGTGGTGGCCCTAAGTCTGTTCACGGTGGAGGAAGAGGAGAGGCGTCCGTCGGTGGCCGCCATGTAGAGACGCGCCGAGGGAGAAAGAAAGGGTTGCGATTGTGTGGAGTGAGGTGCATGTGTTCCTCATTACTCAATAATTAATCTGGGTCATTCATTCTTCACAGCATGATCTGACGACTTGAAATATATCGCGCACGAAAAAAACAGTAGTAAAACATAAAGTACTGTTTGGTTAGGGGACGGTTTATTTAAATTTCAAAAAAGGGTTGAATATGGAGTATTTGTTGGTTTACGTCAATTATTAAGCTTCAACCTTGCGTGGAACAGCTACCAATCGAATGGACCTGGTGGCTGGTGTGGTGGGAGATAAGGACAATCATCAATCGTGGGACTCCAACTGCTATTTTATCCTCAATGTCCTCATCTCATCCCAAGATATGCTCAAAATTAAAAAATGAAAGGAAAAAAAATATATACTACTACTAAAAAAACACAATTTCGTGTTCAACACAGGACAGGAGAATCAAGGTCATGTGTTGACTTTTCTCGTGAATCCCAAAATGCCCTCGAGTTTTGGACACGTCAGTAAAGATAAAAATAAAATAAAATAAAATAAAAAGGCGGGTGAAGTGTGTGAACCAATAGAAAGTGAAGTTTTGGGTTGCGACTTGCGATGTGTGAAATGAAGGCGTGCGTAGCGTGAGCTCAAACACACACAGCAATACAACACCATCTGCATCTGGTGGAGACAAGACGTCAAAACCTTAACCCACCCAGGTTGCTCCTCAATTCTTTCTGACCCCTTCTTCGTACCTTCCACAAAAAGCCCCCATAACAGATAGAAAAGCTGAAATTGCATGTACCTGTCCCCTTCTCTGAAGAGGGAAAAATGTGGGGGTTTGGTGGTAGATATTATTGGGGAAGAAAGATAGCTTGTGAGAAAGCGAATGGGATAGTTGTGATGTTCGCATGGATGTCAAGCGAGGAAAAGCACTTGATGAGATACGTGGACCTCTACTCCTCTCTCGGATGGAATTCACTCATTTGCCACTCTCAATTTCTCAACATGTGAGTTCTAAACTTAAATTGGGTATTACTATTGGGTGGCCGTCAAATAATTTTGATATTGATGATCTTTCTGATAAGAAAGTGGAGCTCCCCCAACTCCCAATATTACATTCCATAGATAATCCTTTTTTTTTTTCAATTCATTTTTAAATAGTAATAATTGATGAATATGAATTCCACCCCTTAAATTGTTTACCTACTTAGTGAGAAAACTGAAAACCGCTCATGGATTACTAATCAACCTTCGCTATCAAACATAATGTAGTCTTCTTGCTGTCTTGGCTATATATGGAATCAAGGACTACAGACCAATACCGGCAAGACTAGAATGTCCAAGAGTTAAAAATAACTCCAAAGCTAAATATGAAGCAAGGAGTTACTACTAAGCATTACTCTTATGTCTATGAGTACCTGGTATTATGGTTTACAGGCACAATTGAAGACTGAAGCCTGATCACAAATTTATTCATTAAAAAACATGAGGCAGGGGGTGGGGGTCCGTCCAGGGTAACTGTCACTGTTTCATGTTTGCTGAAGGGACCATTGCTTATTAGCTTCACTAAGTGTGATTAGTAGGAGTGGTGCCTATGCCTTTTAGGATTCTGAAATAGACAACACTACTTGTATGCTGGTTGGCCCAAAATGTGTGACATCTACTCATAATCCTACCCACCCATATATTTGAATGTTGCCTTTAGCAGCTAACCTTGCCTTGAATTGATCAGTATTCAGTATGGTTATTGTGACTACCTTAGGTGAAGTTTCACTCGATTTTGTGACTCTACCAATTGCATTTTTATTTAGGGTTCACAAATTAAAGCAATTTGGATGGAAGGAGTTATTATTCCAATTGTTGAAAGTTCGAGTGAGCTGATTGCTTTGCTAAAAGCAGAAAAGTTGTGTGACAAATCGCAAATGGCAAAGTTGTAGTTGTCTATTTGCATTTTAATTGTCTTTATTTTTCATTAGGTGCATAGAAACTTTGAATTATAATTTTTTCCTGTATTATTTAGAAAGATGATGATGATTATAACATTGCTATTATTTGCAGGTTCTTCCCTGAGAAAGCCACGATTCTCGCTGTTGATATTCTAAATGAACTTGTTGAGGTAAGTTTTACTGTAATCCTTCCATTTTTAGGTTAGCCTGGATTCTGTTCAGCTGAAAACATCATTTCCCAATTTCCATGCATTCTGAAGTGGTCTATGATCCTGTGTTGAGATTTTAGACAAAATGAATCTGGATTAGATAAGAAGCATAATTGTAACATCTGTTCTTGTTTTATGTTTCATTGATTAGAACCTGTCTAAAACAGTCTGAAGTGAAGTAAACCGACTATCTTTTAAACTTTAAACTGCTGTGGAATTTATGATTTATTTTTTTTGAATTTAGTAAAAAATTGACCCATAGGATCAAGATTACAAATACTGCTGTTTGTTCGATATGCAGGTGCTGAAAATTAGGCCTTGTCCCATTATCTTTGCATCTTTTTCAGGTGGTGCAATAGCTTGTATGTTAAAGGTTCTTCAGGTATTTTGTTCCGGACTATGGGCTTCATCTTTAATATGATTTTTATATTTTTATCATTGAGCTTTAAAAGCTTTTAGTTCTGACAACTGACGACTCTGTTTTCCTTTGATCCAGATAATTACTGGGAAGTGTGAAACACATAATATGGTATGTTTTCTGCCACTTGCAGTTTAGAGGATGATTGAGTTACATAGATTGCATAATTAGTAATACAGTGTTGAATCCCTAGCGTGCTATTTGTGCTGTGTAATTTAATTTATCATTATTTCCTTTTACTGAGTATTTTGGCCAAGTTCTTGCAACATGGACTTATGTGTATTGGGCGGTGATCTTCTGTCTTTGTAAATTTCCTGTTCACAAAAAAAAAAAAAGGAATCTGTTCAAGTTTTATCTTCTATGCTCACTACTACTTAACCATTTTCAGGATGAGTACCAGCTTGTTAGAGACTGCATTTCTGGCTATATTTATGATTCCAGTCCAGTTGATTTTACCAGCGATTTGGGTGTTCGATTAGTGCTACACCCAACTGTTTTAAAAGTGTCCCGTCCACCTAGATTTGCTTCATGGATTGCCAATGGCATAGCATCTGGTCTTGATTCCCTTTTCCTCAGCAGATTTGAATCACACCGTGCAGAGTATTGGCGAACACTTTACTCTACCACTGTAAGCAGCTCAGAATACATGAGTACATGACATATAATCAACAGATTACCTCCATTTTTTTTTTCTTAGGCCTCTCTAATTATGTGCTTATCAAGTAATTATTTTGCAGAGTATGCAGGTCCCATATCTCATTTTTTGTTCAGAAAATGATGGTCTCGCTCCTTTTGAAGTCATTTCAAATTTTGTCCATCGACTAAAAGACCTTGGTGGAGATGTCAAATTGATAAAATGGAGTGCCTCTCCTCATGTAGGTCAGTATCTTGACTAATTATACATAATAGCTAATGGATGAGATAATAAGATTCTACTTGACAAACATATGCCTTGTAGCTCCTGTTGTGACTTTGTACTTCAAGATGTAACAGCTTATATTAAAGCTTTGTTTATGCCAGTTTTCTTGGTCAATAGGATTCATCAAGCAAATATCCGTGTGAATTTCTTTTAGCGTAAACTGTGGGTACATACATTGCCTTCTGGGCAAGGCAGTTTTCTTCTAGTAATATGCTACAGTAAAGCTTATTTAATATTTATATAAGTGATGAATGCTTGTGACACATGCTAACACACTCTTTCAATACATTATTATTGGGTAAAATTCATGTGAGTCTTACAAATAGGGAGTGGCTCTCACCAAATTGGAGTGACACCCACATAATTTAGTGGAATCAACATGAAATTCACCCAATAATAAAGATGTGGTAAAAAAAAAGTGTATTACTGGCATTTTTTATATGAAAATTTTACAGCAGATTAACATTTCTTGCAGAGACATGCAACTTGCTAATCTATTTTTTGCCTTTCACACATTTAATGAAACAACATTCATTCATGGAGAATGTGTAGTCTTGGTACAGTTGGCAATCTCTTTCCCCTTATGATTTGCATTTTACATTCCAACTGAAGTTTGCATTTTACATTTCCCCTTAAGTCTGCAACCGTGCAAAAAATAAGAACGATTTTATTTCCTTTGAATCTTGGCAAGCTCACAGATGATATGATTATTTTTATTGCATGCATGTAGAAAGGGAAAGAATCGGTAATTCCTGATATTTATGTAAAACTGAAATGCATATTTTTTCCAGTCTTTTTCTGCAATGCCATATTGTTTCCCCTCAAGGATGAATGTATTAAATTCCATTTGAATATGTCAGGTCATTTTCTGCATCATCCAGATGAATACAAAGCTGCTGTCACTGAGATCCTTGGCAAGGCAGTAGCAATTTATCGTCACAAACATAGACGAATTGAACACGAGAAACTGGACATAGAGGGAACAAAAGATGAGATCACAGATCCATTCTCTGAACTGAGGAAAGCAGCAACGACCTCAACTAGTTTTCAGGGTTTTGTTCTTGCTCCAAGTGAGAGTTTGTTTCCAAGTTCAGTGGAGTATTACGATGGTAAAGGTGTTGGCTCTATAGAAGATGAGCGCAAAGGAAGTTTCATTCATCTCCCAAGCCGTCCAAGCATCAACGCGAATGGGGTTCTTGGCCAAATATTATTCGATGTTTGTGTTCCCAAGAATGTTGAGGATTGGGATGTCAGGTCAAATTCCAAGAATGCAGGACTATTAGCTGGTACAAGGAGACATGCTCCATTCAATCCTATAAAATGCATTAGGCGCTCAAGGTTGTAACATTGTTGAATGTTGACCCACACAAGTTTCAGGTGAATGATTCTCTGTCAAGCTTGAAGGTTGATGTTTGCTTCAGGAAATTTTTAGGGAGATCTTATAGGCCTAGAGATGTGTAGTAGTACAAATAAGAGGCAGAATGACTTGTAATTCCCCACTCAGCTGTCTTTAAGTACTGAGTACCAAGTAATGTGATTGAGCAGCTAGCCTTTTTCTTAATGTGAACTGTACAGTTACTTCAATGGAGAAAAATATATATATTATATTTTGACTGTAATCACTGTGACAAGAATAAGGGGGAGTTGTAACTTGTTAATATCCTTCAAAATAAGTTTACAAGACAACTTCTGTTCACAAAGAAAGTGGTCCCAACCACAGCTTCAGAGCTCACTATCAACCTAATTCAGAATGAGGTTTGTTTGGGGTGTTGGAAAAATGGAATAAACATTTTTCCAGAATAAATTTACGACAATATAACATTTTTTATTTTTAAAATTTAAAATTTATGACACTATATCATTTTTCTTTCATTCCAAAAATGATTAAATTAGAGAATATTTGTTCGGAATAAAAAGTGTATCCTCTTTTTCTTCTCCAAATTCTTGCATCCAATCAATATATAAAAAATTATTACAAAATCACAATATTCATGAATAATTTCAAAAAATATAAAAAAAATTAGTTAAAAAGTACTGTTTGCATTAAAGACAAAAAAGGAAACAGTGTCCACAAGAGTTGAATAAGAGGAGAATCTGAATGTGGGAAGTGGAAGCCCGGAACAGGAACATTAACTTGTGCTAGTACTACTAAAGAGGTGTGTGAGAGGGAATGAAGAAGGTACTAGTGACCGGTGCATCTGGTTACCTTGGGGGAAGGCTCTGTGACGCCCTTCTCCGACAAGGTTACTCCGTGAGGGTCCTCGTCAGACCCACCAGCGATCTTTCCCTCCTTCCTCCCCCCTCCGAAATTGTCTACGGCGACATCACCGACTTTCCTTCTCTCATCGCCGCCTTCTCCGGCTGCTCCGTCGTCTTCCACCTCGCCGCTCTCGTCGAGCCCTGGCTCCCCGATCCCTCTAGATTCCTCTCCGTAAAGTCCACTCTTCTCTCCTCCATGATCCACAAAACTAAAACAATCAATCCCGTTAATTCAATATGATTCATTCCCCTTTTTCCTTTCAAATTAGGTCAACGTTGGAGGGTTGAAGAATGTGTTGGAGGCGGTGAAGCAGACCCAAACGGTGGAGAAACTCATTTACACGTCGTCGTTTTTCGCTCTCGGACCAACCGACGTCGGAGGCATTGCCGATGAGAATCAAGTATACAACGACGATAAAGACTTCCATTTTTGTTTTTTGTTTTTTTTGTCTAGATGTTGTGATTGGTGTGTTTGGTTCTCAGAAATCCAATTCCAATTGCAATTGCAGGTCCATCACGAGAAATTTTTCTGCACGGAATATGAGAAATCAAAGGTTGTTGCCGATAAAGTAGCAAAACAAGCTGCGTCCGAGGGTGTGCCAATAGTGTTACTTTATCCTGGGGTAATCTACGGGCCTGGCAAGCTCACCGCAGGAAATGTTCTGGCACGAATGGTACTGACACTGATTCTTCACTCGTCTGTTTTGTTTCATCACATGACGGAGTGTGTTTGGATGAGCGTTTGTAACATTGATTTTGAAAAATTGATTTGATAAAATTGAGTTTGAATTGAAGTGATTTATGTTTGAACATTTTTCTCTTGAACTTAGTATAAAATTTTCAACACAATACAAAACTATTTTTTATTATTTTTAATCAAACTGAGGTTTGGAGACAAAATTAATTGTGTAATTGTAACCAAACATTTATATTTACACTCAAATCACTTTTAACATAAAATCAGTTACTTTCCTATAGTGAAACTCACTGAAACCAAACACATACATACATTGTTGTCTGAAGTCGTTCCTCTGTGTGTTTTGTAACATCTCATTGGGAGTGAAAATGTTCTTTTGTTTTTACTTGTCAGATAGTGGAACGGTTTAGTGGTCGATTACCTGGTTACATAGGGAATGGGAATGATAGATTCTCGTTCAGCCATGTTGATGATGTGGTGGAGGGGCACATTGCGGCAATGGAAAAGGGACAAGCTGGGGAGAGGTATCTTCTAACGGGTGAAAATGGATCGTTCAACCAAGTTTTTGATATGGCTGCTGTGATCACCGGTACTAGAAGACCCATACTTAGCATCCCTATGTGGGTGATTGAAGCCTATGGCTGGCTCTTAGTTTTCCTCTCTCGAATCACTGGAAAGTTACCCCTGATCAGTCCCCCGGTAAGCTTTTCTTGTTTTATTACTTTCTTGTTTTAGTATCGTTCTTGCTCTTATTTTTCTTCTTTAATGTTGAATCAGACGGTGCATGTCTTAAGACATCAGTGGGAATATTCCTGTGAGAAAGCAAAAATGGAACTAGATTATAAGCCCAGAAGCCTGAGAGAAGGACTTGCGGAGGTACTACTCTGGTTGAAGAACTTGGGGTTAATAAGATATTAGTGGAACATTTTAGTGCCTTACTATTATAGGGCATCTCATTCTGCAAGATCAATCAGAAATTGTAATATATTATAAACCCACAATATTAGGTGCCTTTTACTGGCTTGTGTTCATCGAATTGAGTTTATTTATTACGCCACTTCCTTCTATAGAATTAAAATTTTGGTTATCTAATAAATCAAATTATAGAAACTACTTTTTCTCATTTCCTTTTATGCACGAGAACTTGAGATTATATATCTTTCCCTTTCACTGTTCCATCCACAATTGGATCCCAAACGCATAAGCATCATTATTAATTTTATCAGAATGGATATTGTATAAACAATATTGATAAAAAGAACATTTTTGAAAATATAATTATTCAAAATGATATGATTTTTTAAATTCAGTTTACTAATAAAATGATGCTGAAAATGTTGATCATAGATAAATTAATCGTGACATATTTTCTTCGTAAAGCTAAGTTGATTTGGTATTATAAATAAAATCACTTAAAATATATAATTATAATACGTTTTAAGATTGTTAAATCATAGTCTGTAAAGCCTAGCACAAATGGTTAAATCTATCTTGCGTTGCTAGGTTGGATGTGGTTCGAACCCCGGTTGGGGTGCTTGTGTGTGTGTGTGTTTACGATTTCTAGTGGATAAAAAAAAGATTGTTACTAAATCATAACTATTTAAATATTGTTATAATAACAATAATAATGTATCAAATAATATGCATTAATAAATTTTCCTTTCCCGTAGACATTTTGGACAGTTTAAGTTTTGGAAAAAAGTACTTCTAAAATTGTGTATAGAATGATTTTTTTTAGAAAGTATATTTTAAATAAAAACTTTTTTTTTGTGTGAAGGTACAATTATAAAATAAAATTTATTTTTTATTTAAAAGATAGTTATAATTACAATGTTTTGGTCAACTTTCAGAAGCTTTTCATATAAGTAGTTTTTCATTACAATAAAAAAAATTGTTTTTTTTCGTGCTCTTCACCCGTATGCACCAGTTATCAGCAAGATCAAGAGTGTTATGCATGACATGTTAGATTAAATCATGTGCCGCGTAAGGCAGACAACTGTGCATACTACTTGGCAAACCTAGGAGCATCATCAGATCAGATCAGTGATCAGTCTATACGTGGGAGGCTTTACTGCCCTGTTAATTAGCAGATGCTTTGGGTTTAGCTAGGCTTGGATTAGGCCTTAGCTTCTTTTATGTTTTCACACTAATAAAAAAAAGACCTTTTAAGAATGTTTTTTAAAAAATAGAATAATTTTTTGACCAAAAGAAATAGAATAATTTCTTCATTAAAAAATCATGACAAATATGCCGTTTTGCATTCAAAGGTGATCATGACGTGAGATCAACTCTTTTAAAATGATTTTTTATTTGTAATATCAATTGTTGTTGTTTTTTTTTATAACAATTGTTGTTTTTTTCTTTGGTCAAACAATTGTGTTTTTTAATCCATGGGTTAGATTATTTAGTTTATTTTTTAATGTGAATTATTCACTGTAAACAAACTTGATTGACCATAAGCCTATTGTATACTGATATAATATGATGTAATATAATATTTTTATTGTTATAATAATAATAATATAATATAATTATTACTATTACTACTACTATTATTATTAGTACTAGCGGATAGATGGGCACGGGTCTATCCATTTTTTTTTTCTATTTTTATATCTAATTTTTTATTTTTTATTACAATAGAAGATATTTAAATTAAAATATAAGAGAAAAAATTTTAATGCCCCATGGCAAATACACAAATGTATAGTGGGGGAATTGTTTTAAAAAAGAAAAACAGTTAAAGGGGAAATAATTAAATGAGTGGGTAGTTATTAGAAGTTTAGGGACAAAATAGAAAAAAAATATGTACACCAAAAGGGGATATAATTAATTGAATTATATGTATAGATTAGTAGTAGTAATACAGGTGACCGCGCAGTGAATGGGGAAAATATTAGTCAGATATTAGGAAAAAAATAATAGTTAGTACTAGTTGTCATTCATCAAATAAAATGCAAAGTATCTTGAAACGGAGAGAAAAGATGCGATAATGTGATAAACAGACATGAAAGTAAATTGACAAAATGTTTTTTAATTATTGATAATAATTAATTAACAATTTTAGAAATATCACATGACTCTTGATATTATAATCAATAATATGCATTATTTTCTTCATAATAATATAATTAATTTAAAAGTTATCATTAACAAAATTTCCCTCGAGTTTTATATCAATAAAAATGAATTGAAATTATTTAAGAATCATTCCAAAGAGTGTATTAGAAAAATTGATTAATTCCGGTCAAAAAAACTGATTAAGAAACTTTTACTAACATTAAATTAAATATTAAATATTTTTATATGTTTAATGCAATAAATACTTTTCAGGTCTATTTATTAATATTTTATGAAGTGACTGAAGAGGGAAGTGGGAGCGCAACGGTCGACGGGCAAAGCAATGCCATTTTGATTTGTTGAGTCTTCAGAGTTTCAGAGGAGCACGGAAACGCGAGCTGAGTGAGAAGATATCAGTGTTTGTTGCGGCAGCATTGTGTGAGAGTGTGAAAATGGTGGCATACGAGGAGAGTCGCCGCAAAAGAATGGAGGAGAACAGGAAGAGGATGGAAGCCCTCAATCTTCCCCAGCTCTCTCAAGCCCTCAACAACTCCTCTTCTCCCAAATCCAAACCCTCTCCGGTAAATTAAATAACCACTCCCTCACTTCATTCCCGATTTTTCTATTTCATTCTCCTTCATCTACTCTATTCTGGTCTTTGCAGCTGAAGCATGTGAAATCTCGCACCATCGAGAAAGAGCTAGTTGTTGTGAGGAGGTCTAGCCGTGTCGCCAACTTGCCCACACCCGTTTACAAAGAGGTAACCTTTGTTTCTTCACTTCCATCACCTCACTCTCACTCTCTTCGCTACCAATCAATTATTATTTATATCCTCACTCTTGCCATTTTCCTTGTCTAACAGGTGCTTGTTGATCGCGTAACAATACCTAGAACTAGAAGGTTCTTCCTCCCCCCCCCCCCCCCAAATTTTTTTTTTTTATGTTACGTTCCATATGTCTGTGATTTCAACTCACATTATCTATTTTTTTTTTGCCCTCATTGCAGAGGAGGTTATAACAAGCACAGGGATTATGCGAATCGGGTATATGCCTCAGACGAAGCACGAGAGGAAGCATTGGAGAAGGCAGATAAGTTGCTGTCCGATTTAAACTCTGCACACCCAACTTTTATCAAGTCAATGCTCCAGTCTCACGTCAGCGGTGGATTCTGGCTGGTAATAATATTCTGGCCTTTCATATTTCTGTCCCTGTTTTTTAGTTTTTTTTGTTAATCCAAGCTCCCTTTTTTATTGTGGCTTTTGGTTTCTTCTGAAATGGGTTGGCATCACCGTATTTGTGAAATGTGTACTAGCTTATTTTAATGTCTGTTCATTTAAGCTATGTTATGTATGCCCTTTCACACAATGCCAGGACTTTTGCCTGATCGGACACATCTTTTCAGAAATAAAATCCTGCTTTAATTATTGTTTTTAAAGCTTTTCAATCAAAGTTGTTGTCGTACGTTGTGGGTCTGAGAGATGGAAGGTGAAGATTGTGGTTGGGGTGGGGTAGCTTTGAACTCAGATAAGCTATGCCCTTTTACTCAATGTCAATGGGAGCATTCTCTCTCTGGCATTTTAATCACCTGTTAACTCCCTTCCCCGTCTCTTTGATAAAAATATGATGCCTCTCATAAAAAAATAGTTAAATGAGAGAATATTAATTTTACGGGTAAATTATCATCCTTGAATTGGATTAAAGTGTAACATGTATTCATCTCTCAGGGGAGAAGTGTGGAATTTCTAGAATAAGAAGGGAGGGCCATGTAACTTACGATTCTATGAGGGGAAAAGAATATAATTGACTATAGTTTTAGAGAGAGAGTAAGGGGGGGGGGGGGGTGGAGAGAATGTTTTGGTGAGATGTTATGTTTGTTGTATCTTTTGAAAGGCTTTTAAAGGGACCGACCGAGTCGGCATTTGGCAAGTTCCACATTTATTGGGTAAGGGAGTACTTTGGAGGGTTTTTTTTTTTGGTCAACGAGTACTTTGGAGGTTTATGAGTCAAAGAGTGTTTTGGGCTTGTGAATAGTTTTTTTTTTTTTTTGTCGAAGGCTTGTAAATAGTTTGAGCCAGGGATTAGGCTTACAGAAGGTCGGGGTTAGCTGACCGTTTTTAGTACAATTTAATTATCTTGTAAATTCTACTTATCTTATTTTATCCAAAGGAGTCTTTTATACTTCGCAACTCACATGGACTGTTTCATGAAGTTAATTAAATAGCAATGCTCTTGTAATTAATACATGTGGAGTATTTGTTTTCAAATAGAAATTCAATTTAAGAGAGTCTTTATTCAATGAGGAGAATATTACGGTGGTCATTGGTATACTGAGTAAATTCTAGTGGATATAGGAGAATCACTTTCATCATAAGAACGAGAGAGAGGAACTGCTAAGTAATATTATAGAGTGAATCACCGATTTAGTATTTGAAATTGTAGAGGACTATCTACTTAGTCCTTAGAAATATTAATATTTCAAATTAATTTTTGAAATTGAAAATTCTCAATCATATTAATTTATATCAGACAATTTTAGAGACTAAATTAATTGATCTAAAATGGCTAATATGATCGAAAATTGTCAATTTTAGAGACTATTTGAAATATTAGTAATTTTAAGTATTAAGTTGACATAGTGTCTTATATTTTCAAAAATAATTTTAGTGATTCACTCAATATTATTAGTAGAAGTCAGTTTCAATGTTGTGTGTCAAAAGTTGCAATGAAAGAGCGTTTATATTTTTTTTGCATTCAAAAATCATATTGCAATATTTATTTATAATTGATTGAATATCTTCTTATATGTAAACCTAAACATATTAGGTTGAATCATGACAAATTTCATACATAATTTGTTTGTGTTATTTTTCGTAATTGCAAATATTTATCAAGACAAATGTTAAATGCATTTTGTTTATAGCCAGTATTTATGTTGTAATAATGCGTTTTGTTTATACAACAGGGCCTCCCAGTCCATTTCTGCAAGACAAACCTTCCAAAACGGGACGAAGTGATGACTTTGATTGATGAAGATGGGGATGAGTATCCAGCAATATATTTGCCTCGAAAATCAGGACTTAGTGGTGGATGGAAAGGTTTTGCGGTTGCTCATAACCTAGCTGATGGGGACGCTTTAATTTTTGAATTAGTTAAACTCACTGCATTCAAGGTGATTAAATATTGATTTTTTGCTCATTCATGCCTTCGTGTTTAACACATCCGCCACATTTTATCCACTGCATGGTGTTTCAAGAATGTTAAATAAATAGAAGAAAAAAAAATTACATGTATGTGACTAATAATGAAATTCAGTCCTTGATCGCTTTTTTTTTTTTTATCTTTAAAATATGTGTTGTCATTTTTCAGTCCATGAGCTGTGTGCTGTTACTACTTAGTACTTACTACACCATTATAGTTGTTTCAAATGTTATGGAGTGTTGTTAAGGTACTTGTTTTAAAAATCTAAAACCAAAAATTATTTCAATGTTTTTAAATTTTTTTAATGTATTATATGTTGTACTTAACATTCGCAAGTATCTTAGGATATTCATTCGCAAGACCCTGTAGTTATGTAATTTTCTTTGTTACCTGTTCCCTTTTGAGCTAGCTATATATCTTAACGTGAAGTAGTTTTCGCATGACTACGATGCCTATAGAATTAGTCAAAATCTCAAAACATATTAAATTAAAATAATAATAATAATAATATTAAATTTAATATTATTTTCTGCAACTTGAATTTATATATTTAGCAATTTCCCTATTCCACATATATATTAATCCTGACATAGTGTGGTTGCTAAAATTTTCTTTCAGGTGTACATTGTTAGAGTGAATAGTCCTTCAGAGGGTAAACAGCTTATGTGAATTGCAGTTGGAGATTGGAGTCAGTTAAATTAATCTAGGTATTTATTTTCTCGATAAACATAACCAATTATAAATTACATCCTGAGTAAGATGTAAATATAGTGTTACTGTCTATTTAATTTTTTTTTCTTCCTATTTTATGCTCGGAATACCTTTAGGCTTTGGTTGAGGTGAAATGAGTATCACACGGTGACAACTTGGGTCACTTCTGCTGATGTGTGGTCAACTATAGTTTTGTTATTCCTGGGCCTTTTGGACAGTGGTTCCATGGAGTGTTGTTTTTTTAACGAATGGTGTGTTCTGATAAATCTTCAGAGATGAAAAATTAAGCAGTAAAACGTGCAACGTTTAGAAGGGCATGTATGTGTTGGGGGGCCAAACAAAGTGTCATACCTCAGGATCTAAGAAAGCCCCTGCTAAAGAGTCATACCTCAGAATCTGAGAAAGCCCATAGGTGATCGTTTTGAGGTTCAAAATGAGAGAATTTGCAAAGCCAATCTTCTGTTCTCTGTTGGCTTTTATGATAATAGGTACGGCCGTATGGTAGATAAGTAGCATCCATTGTTGAAGTAAAGATCCATTGAATGTGTCAATAGATCTAATATGGGTGAAGATCGTATTGTATTGAGACTGAATGTGTGACAAATTAAGAAACTAATTGCATTTAAGGATTAAGGTTATGCAAGAAATCATTGTCACTTGATAACTTTTAAAGGTAATTAAAGAGATGCCTACATTGGCTGAGAAGATCTTTGCTTTAATACTTGAATTGAAGGCATTAAGCTTGTAATCGATATAGTTTTTGAAGTACATATATATTTTTAATAGGAGTTTATTACAACAGTGAATGAGTTTTCAATTTTTTGTTGTTGAAATCATTGAATGAGTTTATTGGTTGCTTCCGAGGGTTAGGACTTAGGATTAGGTTAGGCACACTAAAGTTGGTCTGGCTTCATTCCAACTTTCCTATCACATTCTGTCCGGTTCCTTTGCGGTTATTGCGATAATTGTCAGATGAACATATATATGTGCAGTCTTAAAGAGACATGTGGGTATTGTGTGTGGGGTGTCAAAGTCATTGTTGGTTCCATTTTGTCTTGAACCATCTTTGTTCTTATGTGCGACTTGAACTTGTGTAACGTGGCTTTTTGTTTCAGTTTTAATTTATTTCCGATTTCTTCTGGGATACTGCCAGAGTAGCATGAGTGTGCAACTTTTTATCTTGATGCTCTCTCTCATAAATGCCACCATTTATTTATTTATTTATCTGTTTTTCTTCTTTTTCAGGTTCTAATATATCAATATGCTAGTCTTGGGGTCCAGTTTTTGGTGAAGTTTGGAAGGGACTTGTGGTTTGGCTGACGTGTGATCCCTAACTAGTGTTTTTCTGTCTCCTATTTTGAGGTCCTACATGTGAAATGAACTATTCTGCATATATAAATGAATATATAGAGCGATCCCTTGACGGGCTTTCTTGAATCTGATCCCTTGAGTAAATAAAACAGCGTTTGATCTTTACTTTTAAAAAAACATTAGGTTGGGATTGAATATGTACAGGAGCATGTTAAAGGGTTGTGGTCTTGTTGACTTCAACAAATAGCTGGCCTTGCCCGAGTTTCTCTGGCTAAACCAGGAGCACAAAGGCACATGGGGGCCATGGGCCAATAACATGTCACGATCATGTGTTTTCTAATCCAATCGAAATCGTATACAACTCGGGTAGATATATCATTTAATCATTAGTGACACTAATGTATCTTTGACCCCTTCATGTGAAGTTACTACTTTACTATACTGTATTTTTCTTGGACGACAAGTATTAACCAAATTGTAATATATATGATATGATAGGAAAAGAAAACACTGTATTATTGATTTTGGGCAAGATGCTCCTTCACAATAGGCACATGTGATTGGGGGGTGCCGTGAATGGCTGCGGTGGACTACGCTACGCGTATTTGAAATTTGATACTATATAATTTTGATAGCAACACTTACCTGGAAACGTCAGGTGGGGGGGTGTTTACAGCTTGCAAAAGCATGTACAACGAGAACAAGTCCTTCTGCCTTCGTAATTACTACTACTTAGTAGCATCTCATCTCATCTCATGCTTTCTGAATTCTGATGCTAGCCACTCACTTAAGCCATGACCATCTACAATGAGCCATGAAAAGTTAGCCATTATTTTTATATTGATTTTTCTAGTAGCTGCTTTTTTTTTTTTTGACAGCTAGTAGCTGCTTAGATTATGCATAATTGACTACTTTAATTTTCACGCGGACATTGTCCCACTATACCTTACCCACCACCCATTACCATATGTTGAAGCCGTCACGCGCCTGCATTGTTGTTGTTTCATGATGATCAACAAGTTGGGATCTGGGTATATGGATCAATATCCGAACCCGACCCATAAGCCCAAAATCCAGCCCAATTGAAGTGTATAAGTCAAAGGAAACCCAACACAAACACAGAATGAAAATTGACGATGGTATGGACGCGCCCATATGAAAGCGGCACGGCACTCATTTGTTTTGGGCAATAGGCACCGATGATTGCGGGTCGTCCAAGTCAAAGAGGTTTCGGTTGGAATTATAAATAAATTATTAATTAATTAACTGAATAAAGTTATTCCCATTGCCTGTATATGGGTCCACCCTCATTAATCCCCCTCTTAAATCACACATACTACTATACTTTTGGGCTATTGCGAGAAGAATATGCAAAACCTAATCGCGCCAATTCAGGGGAAAAAAACAAGAAGAAAAAGGAGCAATTGAAAGCCTGTCATTAGCAATTTGTCTGAGATGATGAGCCAATCACCTTGTGCGGGCGGATAAGGAAATTCCAAGAGAGAAAATGTAAATGTCTGATTGTGGGCGATTTTGGATATCCCGATGTTACCATTGTATTTTTATTTTTACGTAGACTAGACTAGAGAAGATAGGGTCTTGTCGTGATTCGTATTGCTTTTTGACGTAAAGGAAAATTACTGTAATTAAAATGTGGACTATGGTGTAGGAACACAAATCTATTATATATTATATAGCAAAGTTATGCCACATAAGATAATGCCACATGTCAACACCACAATCATATAGTTTCCCTCCAAAATCAATTTTTTACTTTTTATTTTATTTTTTATTATTTTGTAGTAATTAATTTATTAACCATGTTTTTAATTAGAGTTAATAATGAGTCATCAATAATCATTTATTACTGATATTCAATTTTAAATTAAATAATTAATTAATTGATGGCAATTGATCATTTTCTATTTTATTTTAGACATAATTTTTCTATTTATAATTAATATTTTATGCATTTTAAATTTTGTAATATTAATCTTAATATATTTATATTTTTTTCTTATTATGTTTCTTACTATTATTGATATTCTTCTATTTTCTATACTGACTTCGTATATGAGGAAAGTTTTTTCTCTATTGTATGATTGATCAATTATATTTATTACTTTTTTTAAGTACTGATATCTTCATATCTATTATCTATCTATTAAAAATGATAAAAAAAGTAATTAATTTTTAAATATGGAGAGTTGATTTTATTTAGAATATTTGCGTTTATAATTTACGTTTTAATGAATTTGGTATATGTTTATATTTCAAATAGATCAAATTATTATTTTAACAATTTTGATGTGTGTATAAATTTTAATTAGATTAAATTATTTTTTATCAATTTATTCAAAAATTAATATGTTGCACACGAGTAGTTTAATTTAAATGCCAATCTATCAATCAATTTATACTGAAATAACATAATAATTGAAATTATTTTATTTTTCAAACATGAGAACACTAATATTTATAATAAAGGAACATATATATTTATTTCTTTGAAGTAAATATATTTTTCATATCTATTCTATTATCTATTATATATTATATAGCAAGGTTATGCCACATAGGATAATGTCACATGTCAACACCACAATCATGTAGTTTTCCTCCAAAAGTAATTTTTATTTTATTTTTGATTTATTATTTTATGGTTATTAATTTATTAACCATATTTTTAATGTTTTTAATTAGAGTTAATCATGAGTCATCAATAATCATTTATTACTAATATTTAATTTTAAATTAAATAATTAATTAATTGGTGGCAATTCATCATTTTCTATTTTATTTTAGACATAATTTTTCTATTTTTAATTAATATTTTATGTATTTTAATTTTTGTAATATTAATCTTAATATATTTATATTTTTTTCTTATTATGTTTCTCACTATTATTGATATTATTCTATTTTCTATTCTGACTTCTTATATGAGGAAAGCTTTTTCTCTATTGTATGATTGATTATTTGTATTTATTACATTTTTTAGTGTTGATGTCTTCATATCTATTATCTATTTATCTATTAAAAATGATAAAAAATTAATTAATTTTTAAATATGGAGAGTTGATTTTATTTAGAATATTTGCGTTTATAATTTACTTTTTAATGAATTTGGTATATGTTTATATTTCAATTTGATCAAATTATTATTTTAACAATTTTGATGTTTGTATATATTTTAATTAGATCAAATTATTTTTCATCAATTTATTCAAAAATTAATATGTTGCATACAAGTAGTTTAATTTAAATGTCAATCTATCAATCAATTTATACTGAAATAACATAATAATTGAAATTATTTTATTTTTCAAACATGAGAACACTAATATTTATAATAAAGGAAAAAATATATTTATTTCTTTGAAAAAAATAGTTTTCATATTATTTTTTTCGACAACATATTATAGAATATATGGATTTGTTTTTATGCTTTTAAAGTTGATTAAATCCAATTATAAATCATTATAGGGGATTTATAACATTATTAGAAAAATAAATATTTTTAACGAAATGCGAATATAATTTCATTATATATATATATATGTATATCAATTATGTTGTGTGTGTGCGCTTGTGTGTGTGTTTCTGAGACTTTTTAAGACTGAATTGAAATTGCTTGGATTTTATGGACTTGACTCCTTTTTACATATTGCTTGAATTTTATGGTCCTTTAATGTTTATCATATTTTTAATCGATTTTTTTCTATTAGTTTAAAATGAAAATAAATATTTCTTATATATTATCTATCTATTTGTCTATTCTATCTTTTATATTATATACAGCAGAGTTTTGCCATATTGGGTTATGCCACATGGCAACCCCAGATTCATTCTATTTTCCGTCTAAAACATAAATTTTTTTAATTAATTATTTTTTAATTGTTAAAATTTAATGAATTAATATCTCTTAAATGTGATATGAAAGTGATACGTAACAGATGAATAAAGACTAACGATTACGATAGTTACTTTTCAGTTACACAAATAAAAGGAATACATAATATATATTTTATTATTTTGATTACCTTTCAAATCAATACAATAGCAATTACAATAATATATCAGTTATTTTGATTACACAATTGTAGTAATATATTTCTCATATATTGTTTTATTGTACCAACTGTAATTATATTTTATAAGATACAAATTGCACCCATAATATATTTATTATAATATATATCAATTGCAATAATGTATCTATTAAATTTTATTGCATCAATTTAAGCATATTATTGCAATTATATGGTCTTCATTTGTGCATTGGTTGTATGGGAGATGGGAGATTAAGATGAAAATAAAACATATTTATTTTTTATTTTATCTGCTCTATTTGTTTTAATTTATTAATTTTCTACAACTATTTAAGTTTAACTTCTATTTTGGCATTCACTTTTTTTTTTGCTTCAATTCTCTTCTCCTATCTTGACATATAATATTTGTAGCAAATTATCTCAATTGAATTTCATTTTATACTTTATGTGTTAAATGCTCTTTGAATATCAAGTTAAAATTGGTTAGTTAATGTCATTCTACGATGAAGCATCATAGCATTATTTCCTTACTTGAATACATGCATCTAATTAATATGTGTAGAATCGACTTCATTTCTAAAGTTGAATTAATATATAAATTATTTTAGTACTGTATTTTTTATATTTCACAAAGAGAAAAATTATTCATAAGATAATATTAATATTTAAACTACAAGAGACATAAGGTTTCATATGAACAAGGTTTTGGAAAAAAAGAGTTTTCTATTATCCTACGGAAACAAGGTTTAGTTTTTTTTTGTTATTAAAAAAAGGTTTATTTTTTTTGCTTTACAATTTTATTTTTATATTTTATTTTATTTTAGTTGGAGATATCTCTTTTATTATTATTGGATTCATCCCTCTTTGTTTTCTAAAGTAAGGTGGGCTCCTATATTTTTTTCCTTATTTGTTTTTAAATTATTACTAATATACAATATTTAAGATTTGGTTACTAGGATTATGTTGCAACTTATACATTTTCAAATATTGACATTCACAGAAGTGAAAAATGAATTATATATGTCCTATTATACCAACAAAGTCTACTATTCATTTTTTTGATTTTTTGTGTCTCACATATTCAAGAATTCAAGAAATGAGTATTACCTTAAAAGTTTTTGCCTAAGCGAATTCTACTTTTAAATATAAAAAAATGAGCAAATACTATTTTTCTTTTGAAGAAGAAATTCTATTTTTATTAAAAATAGTATATTGGTTTTAAAAAAAATGGAGCAATTATTATTATAACATCTTGATAAAATATTAACTATATAAATATATATTACTTAGTATACATATAACTATCCCGTGCAAGACACGGGTTCATTAGCTAGTATATACAACACTACAACAGAGTAATAATTCGCAGAGCGCCGCACGCGCAAGAGCAATGAGTCAAAAAAAAAAAAAGAAAAAACATTGATATTGACCGGGCCCTACGGTCGCTGGCTTGGCTCCAAAAAATGGCTCACGCCGAGCAACGAAACGATGCGTTTTGGCCAAGTCATTCTATTCACTGTCTTTACGTTTTTTGGGGAAAGAAAAAGGAATGGTTCGTTCGTTCATTTCATTCATTCATTTGTGCTTTATTATTGTCTTTGTATCCCAGAGTATTCCTCTCTCTCTCTCTCTCTCTCTCTCTCTACAATGCAAATGCAAGTTTTGTTGCAGAACGCCGGGATCCACGTTTTTCGACCACTCCATTTCAACGTATCTCAATATTTTCGCGCCTGATCGTCATACTCTTAACCTTTTTTTTCTTCCCTTCTTCAAGTAAATTTCCTCTTCCTTTCTTTCCCCCTTATTTGCAACTAACTTCTCATTCGTTTAACTAACTAACTAACTGATTAACATATCGTGTTTATGATTTGTTTTATTTTCTCACATTGCATTATACATAGCACCTCATGGTGTACATTACGATTTACGATCTTCATTTTTTCTTCTCATAATGAATGCTATATTTGCGTCGGAATTGGCACTGGGATGTTTCGTTAATGTTTATGATTGTTGATTTGTTTCCTAATTTAGGATTTTGTTGTAAACGACGAAACGATCGCGTGGAGGGTTTAATTTAAAGCAGAGCGCGCTTGTTGTGTCTGGCCTAGGTCGTGTTTATTTTTTTGTGAAGAAACTGAGGTTGATCGATCGGTTGTGAACAATGTCTGGTCGGAGTGAACACCAAACCGTTCCCCTTTCGGTGCTCTTGAAGCGCGAGTTGGCAAATGAGAGAATTGATAAGCCGGAGATGGTGGTTGTGCATGGTCAAGCTAGCGAGAACAAGAAAGGAGAGGATTTCACGTTGCTGAAGACGGAATGCCAAAGGGTGGTGGGAGATGGGGTCTCTACATATTCTGTTTTTGGGGTATGTTTCTAGAATCTAACGTCATCACATCCTGTTTTTTTGTTATAATTCGGATTTGATGGATTGTAACTCATCAACAGATGTTAATGTGATTGTGATGATGCATCTAAGGTCAATGTGGGTGTGTGTGTGTGTGTGATGTCTTGTTTTACGTATGATACTGGCATGACATGATGATAGAGAAAGGTAAATGATTGGGTGAAAAGCTGTTTCAGTGAGTACAATGATTTCTGTTTGTTGACTTGCTACTTCTTGTTGAGTTACTTGATGTACTTAAATTTGATGCCGTGATGTATTTGGCTTTTAGTTCATGGCTGTCTAAACTTGAAATCGTTTAGCAAATTGAATATAATGTCTCTTTCAACGCGGAGGACCATATTACTGACTTTTAATTGTTCAGTAACAAGGCTTTTCCCCTAGAGCATCATATTGTGGTTTTGTCCTCTGATAGCTTTTTGTTTGTGTGCTTCATTCTAATTCATTCTTATTAGTTGGATCACAAGAAAATTCTAGCCGTTTATGCAGTTAATGCATATGTTATCACTCAGTGAACTATATCTTTCATTACTTGGTTTCTGCCTTTTTTTTCCTTGTCGCATTTGCATTTTCTGATGCAGAGGTTTTACAGCTATTCGATGGACACAATGGACAAGCTGCCGCTATTTATGCCAAGGAGAATCTTCTTAACAATGTATTAAGTGCTATTCCTCCAGATCTTAACAGGGATGAGTGGGTAGCAGCGTTGCCTAGGGCTTTGGTTGCTGGCTTTGTAAAAACTGATAAAGATTTTCAACAGAAAGGTATGGCTAGTTACTTCCTTGTGGTGTTTGTTCTCGCCTCTATTAATTATTTGGTTATCTGGTTTTGTGGCAAATCCATATACACCATCTGGAATCTTCATATTAATAATGTAAGAATATCAAATCAACTTATTCCCGATTCTCTAAGTCAAAAAATTAAAGAAGAAAAGGACAAAAAAAAACAGGTTGATGCATGCTGAAAATGTTGACAATATTGTAAAACCTTGATAATATTTTTCTAACCTCTGGTTGGTACTGTGCTATTCCCCTGCTCTTTCTAAGCTGTCTAATATTATATTTCAAGAAAATTTTAAATAGTGATTACAATTTCTGCAGCTTGAGTTTAACACTGTCTAATGTGCATAGGGCATGGTGACTCAACTGTCTAATATTGTTTACCCATATGGACAGTAGAGTTAATTCTGCTATTTTCTGGACATATTAGATATATGTAGTTGCTGGAGAACATCATTTACTAATGAAAATTATTAAGCTTGTACAACTGAGCCATCACTAATGGTTCTTATACCTTTGAATTAATGATTTTTGTTGTTGTATTAATCTGCATATATTATCTTTACTTGTACAGCACAAACATCGGGAACAACTGTAACCTTTGTGATTATAGAAGGATGGGTTATAACAGTTGCATCAGTTGGTGATTCCCGTTGCATACTTGAACCTTCTGAAGGTGGGATTCATTACTTGTCAGCAGACCATAGACTAGAAACCAATGAAGAAGAGTAAGTTTTTACTGTAATGTTTTTGTTGAACAACTGTTTGGAATTGCTCCATTACATTGCAGCAAAGTCTCACCCTTTCATTTGATTTCATCAGGAGGGTGCGCATCACTTCTAGTGGGGGCGAAGTTGGTCGGCTAAATACAGGCGGAGGTGCAGAGGTACGT
The DNA here is from genome assembly GCA_030159175.1 of Glycyrrhiza uralensis. Lineage (NCBI taxonomy): Eukaryota > Viridiplantae > Streptophyta > Magnoliopsida > Fabales > Fabaceae > Glycyrrhiza > Glycyrrhiza uralensis. Next base: position 49,350,867 of record BRZY01000005.1, read on the forward strand.
TTCCTTTTAACCTTGATCCCTCTTTTTTTAACTTGGATGGTATTACCTGTCTAAAAAGCTTCAAGACTTGCTCTCCCCCCCAAACAAAGCAATGGGACTGCTTGTAGAATGGGTCTGATACCTCAAATAGTACTATCTTTTATTTTTTTGTATACATTGCTTGGACAATTAAACTAGATAAGCAGAGATTAAGAAGCAGACTAGGTCAATCATACCATGGAGGATCGAGAGGCAAGATAATGGATGCTAGTCATAGGATCATGCCTTTCACTTAAAAGTACTCATCACATAGGTCATTAAATTTTATAATCTTATAAGGAAACTGTTTATACTTTTGATTTTGATGTTGTAATGGCCCTATGTGATGATTTAGGTTATTTCCCTTTGTGATTCACTAATATTCTCTTTAGGAGAAATTTGTATTTGCGTTATATTTATATGCCTGACTACATTAATGATTTTTATAGGTTGGTCCCTTGAGATGTTGGCCCGGTGGCTTGTGTCTCTCTCGATCCATTGGTGATATGGATGTTGGCGAATTTATTGTCCCTGTACCATACGTAAAGCAAGTGAAGGTTGGTCATTGCTCTCCCTTGTGCATGCAGCAATATTGGGCTTATGTTGATTAGCTTTATTTTCTCTTGCTTCCCTTCTTAATTTTACTTTAGTGTATATAATAATTCCTTTATCTACTTAAGTTTAGATCCACTGTTTTCAATCTCTGTTTCACAGGCACAAATAGCTTCTTTACAGCATGATATTTTTCTACCCTCTTGAAAAGAGCAACTGAATTTTCATTCATTTTCTATCCATTGCCTTCCAAAAGTCAAATTGAATTTTTCTTGCTTTATTGCTGCAAGTCCTTTTGTTTTTAAAAATGCTAATGAGTGCCCCCAGTGTACTAATTGAGGAAACAAAAATAGGAAATATTTTAATGAAGAACAAAGCAATTATGGAAAAATCATTTAATACTTGCGTTTCTAAGTAATTGATGGGATAATATTAAATAATAAATACTTTTTAACCATTTTTCCTTAGGGCACTCACAAGACCTTTTTGTCTCAAGTGTTTTAATTCCAGGTTTTTCTCCTCTTGTTTTTGTTTATACAGCTTTCCTCTGCTGGAGGCAGGCTTATTATCAGCAGTGATGGAGTCTGGGATGCTCTAACTGCAGAAGCGGTCCTTGATTGTTGTCGTGGCATGTCAGCAGAGGCTGCAGCACCACATATTGTAAAAGTATGCTTAACAAACATTTTTTTGAACACTTTTTTAATGTTCTAGTTTCACCTTGTAACTTGTGTCGTTTTCTGGTGCGTGTTACTTATTTCTACCATTCATCCTGACTCTTTTCTTTCTCCAGGAAGCTTTGCAAGCAAAGGGACTTAGAGATGACACAACCTGCATCGTTATTGATATGTTACCCCAGGAGAAGCCACCAACTTCTGTGCCAACACAAAAGAAACCGGTAAAAGGAATGTTGAAGTCCATTTTTCGCAAAAAATCTTCTGAATCATCTTCATATGCTGACAAAGAATACGTAGAGCCAGATGTTGTACGGGAACTATATGAGGAAGGATCTGCTATGCTTTCACAAAGGTTTGGATTTGTAATGAGTGTTGTTAATGTTTGCGGCATTTCTCTCTAGTTCTCTCTCTTGACATGGAAACATCTTTTGTCCGAGCTGCAGGTTCGAAACAAAATATCCACTCTGCAACATGTTCAAGTTGTTCATGTGTGCAGTGTGTCAAGTAGAGATTAAACCCGGGGAGGGTATTTCAATACATGAGGGTGTGTCTAACCCAGGAAGATTGCGTCCCTGGGATGGACCTTTCCTTTGCTTAACTTGCCAAGAGAAAAAAGAAGCCATGGAAGGGAAACGAACATCAGGTGTTTATAACCCTTCCTTGTTTATATCCATTGATGCCTTGAGTTGTGCGTGTCCATAATTTAATTCTCTCCTTTTAATCTTTTACTTTCAGATAGACTTAGCAGCGGAAGTGACTAATGAATTATCATGTACATTTACATTTTGAGAATGACAAAGATTGTTCATATAACGGGAAAGTTCCAAGCAACTGGGACTCCCTTCTATAACCTCGGGGGCTTCTCAGAATATGGATCTATTTTGGAATTCCACTTGAAAATCCACATGGACTTTTATGTGTTTTTCAATGCATCAGAGTCAGAAGACTAACAATAGCAGCCTGTTAGAGGATTTCTGTAACTTGGAAGAGTGGAATATGAACCACCCAAAATGCTGTGAAAGGTTCTATTAAAACTTAAAGTGGGAATGCACAACAGGATGTCGGAGGTGATTCATTTTTTTTCTTATATTCATTTGTATATGGGTCTCTTGGAATCACGAAATCGACCTTAAATGAAAGTGCCCTTCGTTGTTGTATCACTATATATGTTAGGGAGTTTGTTTAGACATCATAGACCAATTCCACAAACACAATAGATCGGACGTACGTTGAGCCTTCTGAATGATTTGTTCTTGTAGCATTCGATTTTGATAGTTCCTTTTACCAAACGAATACTAACTTCTTGTAATAGAAATGATCGGAATTACCCCCTCCCTAAAAATAGTAAATTGTTTCTTTCAGCCAAATTTTGTTGTTTTTTTTTATCTGTTTGATGCGTAGTCAGGAACAATGTATTAATGCATGTGCAGGCTCTAACAACGATCTGATTTCTGAAAGCAAAACATTTATTTTTTGGTGGGAAAAAGCAAAACATTTAATTAGCGCTTGTTTCCGGTTATATAAATACATTTCTAAGAAATAGAAATATTATGATGAGAATTTATATAAATACATTTTTAGGAATGACATTTCTAAGAAGTAGAAACATTATGATGATTATTTCAGGATACTTTTAAAAATACGTTTGATTAATTCTCATCCTGTCTTGAATTTGAATGAGAATTAGAAGTTTATAAATTTATTCATTCGTAATAGGAAAGTCAGGTTAGATCAGTACGTCCACAAAGCTGCAAAATATAGTTCACAAATCCCACATAACCAACAATAGAAAAAATAAAAGAAACAGATTTCACCGTATCATACTAACATGGGGAAATATATGCCGTTCTCGATCAGAGTAAAAAAAATGAAGAACATTGATCAGAGTGTTGACACAACTGATGTAACCAAATTAAACTATATATGATGATTCAAAATTTTAATCTTCGGCTTTGACTTGTAATTTTCCATTCACCTGTCTTCACGTTGGTATATATATATAGGACAATCTCACCCTAACAAGTGAAGCATGAACGTAACAACAGTCAGCATAAGGTAGTTGTAAATGGTTAATCAAAACTTAAAAAGTTCACAGTATTCTGGTTGAACCATCCAATTCTCTATCGGATAGCCGGGGTGTGTGCATAACACTCTTCGGTATAATAGCGAATCTCTTGTATGAGGAACATATATATATATGCAATCTGATTGATTACATTTCCAAGGTTTTGTTGTAGTGGTAATAACTCTGTTTGTCCTACAACTGGCCAGGCTATGTTTAGGAAAAAAGGATTGATGAAGGATATTGAATGGCTAATATGAGATGTAGAAAAAGGATCTCTATGTTGTTCGATGGTGAAATATTTGTTTGTTTTATCCTAAGTTCTCTCTCACTATCTCTCCTGAAAATGTATATATATATATATATATAGAATAGAATTGAGGGCAGTGAAAGTGGTCATGAGGATGGTTCAGTGCAACCAAATAATGGCTCCATGATTAAGATGTTGACCTTAACCATGCATACAAAATTCCTTTATAGATATATGCTTGCTGGAGGATGGACCACCACCCAATGCACGTGTGTGTGGGTCTCATGTGCTTACCCCCACCACCTAGCTAACTATTATTTTTTCTTTCTTTCTTCATCTGCAGTACTGCAATATGTCTCTATATATGACTATAGCAGTCAATGTATATATATACTAGTTGTGAAACTTACACACACACTAGTCACTAGACGGTGTTGGGCACCGTGGGATAAGAAGGGGGCTCACACTCACATGACCTTCCTTCCCTAAACGACATTGCTCCTTCTGTTTCCTTTAGCTTTCGTGCTCGATCACCAATGAATGAATCAATCAATGAATGTGCATGTTAAGTGATAATAATTCCCAACAGCTGGACGGTGATGGTATCCTCCCACTCTTTTTCTTTTATTTATTTTTTTGATAAATTAAAAATACTCCTTACTTTTTTTTTAATCTTTGAATATTTCTCAATTTCTCATTATATAATATATTCGTAATTCATTCTAAACAATTTCTAGTATTATTTTACTTTTGGTTCAACATTCAAGCTAAATCGTATTATTTGTCTAGCCATGTTAATTTAACTCATAGACAAACGCTTGAATTGGGGTTCTTTTTTTTTTTCTTCTTTCTAATTCTCCTTGTTTGTAAATGTACACCACATGGAAATTTCCTTCTCCGAAAACCTTCTCACTGATTGGGGGGGAAACAAAAATCCAAATTTCTTGAGTGGAATCCGCCATGCCAATCGCGCCTACCCTTTAGTGGCCAAATTTGGATGTTTGTGACCTCATTTCCAAAACCAGCACAACAATTGCTGTTTGGACCTGACAGGGACCCATCAAAGCAAAGCACCCTTCTCAACACACCACTAGTCTAAAATACACCATCCAATCTCATTCCATAGCACTCTTCTATACAATCAATGTTTTTTGATTGGTTCTTCTATACAATGTAAATAAAAGGGGGAAAAAATTTAATCCATCGATATTGTTTTATAAATCACGTAAATATAATATACATACACACTCAGTTTAGAAGAGCTACTAAGGGTATATTTAGAATAACATACTTGAATTTATCTTATGGTATAAGTGTTTGTGTAAATGTTTGTAAGAACTTAAAAAAAAAATAGTTTATGATATGTTCATAAGTTGTTTTCAGCAGATTATACAATCAACTTATACATAAGCTCTTGTGCTATTGATATGTTTATCCAAACCCAACCCAATTCCAACAGTGGCTTGATGACAAGGACGCTCCCTTTCCTCTTGTTTGCCGGTTCAATTCCCTCATCCCTCCTAAAAAGCTTTGTTAACATCCATAGACTCCATACAACAAAGAAAAGATTACATTACAACACCTTTCTATCTCTCTTTCTCCACCCAAAAGAAAAACACTAGAGAGAGCAAGAATTTCAGACACTGCATATTAGTCTTCAAGATAGCCTCCACTGTTATGGAAACAGAAACACATCCACTACACCAAAAGAACAGAGAAAACAATGATGTGGAAAACCAGATTGAAGGAGCAACAAAGCAACAACCATCATCACCAACACACCCTGCTTCTTCTTCACCATCCTCTTCTTCCCCTTCTCATGAGTTCTCCTTCACAATCTCCCTCCACTCTTCCTCCTCCACCACCACAATCCATGACAAACCCAATTCCAAAGTCCCACCTAATTCCCTTGCAGTTGATTTATCTCCTGCTGATGACATTTTCTTCCATGGTCACTTGCTTCCCCTTCACCTCCTCTCCCACTTCCCTTCAACACCTCGCTTCTCCACCACTTCAATGGAAAGCTTCACCCTCCCAATCAGAGAGTTATTAGAAGATGAAAAGCCCCTTAAAGACAGTGGCATTGGCAGCAGCAGCAACAGAGAAAACAACAACAACATCAATAGCAACAATAGTACTAGAGGGACAATTACAAAGGAAGAGAGTAGTAACAAGTCCAGGACTAGTTTTTCATTGTTTGGATTAACAAAAGGGCGTAAAGGGTGCCAAGTTAAGGAAGATAAAGAGAAGGAAGTTAAGAGGAAGGTGGGGTATGATGTGATCCATGCATTGAAGAAGTACTTAAGAATGGTGCAGCCACTAATGCTTTTCAGAGGGAGAAGAGAGAAGGTTGGGTTCCATGGAGGACAAGCTTATTCTTCTCGTTCTGGGAATTTGATAAGGAGAAATAGGCCTCAAGTGAGGGGAAGCAGAGGAGAGTGTTCTGCACCTGCATCCATGAGGACTTCTCCAACCAACAGTGGCCTCTTGCTTGCAACAACCACTGCTCCTGCTAATGACAGTACCATGGAAGAGCTTCAAGCAGCCATTCAAGCTGCTATTGCTCACTGCAAAAATTCTATTGCAAAAGAAGACAAGCTTAATTGCTCATAGATAGATGCATAATGATGGATAAATTTTTCGTTTCCTAGTTGTGTACCTACTGTCATATAGTTTTCATGTTTTATATTTTAGTATATATTGCTAAAATGATTAAATCTCCGTCTGAATATTTACACTAGGTTACACTTGATTGCCAATATACAAGTTCATTGCTAGTTAATTATATATGATGAACAATTGATAGCTTATAATCCATACATTAGTAGTAACTAAGTGTAACTAGTATAGTATCTGGTATATAATTCTGAAAAATCAAGCAAGCAGTTCAAGTCCTCTGAGGTGATAAAAAGTAAGTAAAAACAATTGTCTGTCGGTGTGATTGTTAAGGAATTGGATTCATTTAAGGCAAACCTTTGAGTTGGGAGTAATTTTGTAAGTTTTTTAAGGGACCAAGTTCAACATTGCTCGTGAAAGATTTTTTGAAGGAGCACCGTGAGGGTTTATTAGCAAAAGAGTGTTGAGTTTGCAAACATCTTGTGAGAGAATTTGCAAACAGGTTGTTGAGGGTCAAATGAATTTCTGAATATAAACGGTATAAATAACTATTGCTTGAGACTGCAATTCTGACGTACCAATGATAAGCATATATATACGCCTTAGACTTTTTCAACTCTAATTTAATAGCCTATGTTTTCTCTGACATTCTCCTTGCAGATCAGATCCATAATGTCCTAAGCATTTGTTTAGCAGTTATTCTTTCATTTTTCTCTGCTTGGTTGGTTATTTTGTTTAAATTCTTTTCTTCTGAAATCATATCCAATCCAACACAAGTCCCAATTGGAAAATGTTTGGACCAGAAATACTAGAAGATTCCCTTGCCAAATAATCGGTTTCGCCCTGTCACAATCACGCCCCATATTGTAAGAAAGACTCTATTCATAGAACCACGAATGTAAGGTTACAACTGTCAGTGTGACAAATGTGTACGTAAAGGGTGCAAACATGTTCTTTACAGGCTTAACGGTTAGGAAAGCTCAATCTACATAATTTCTACACCAACTAAAGCCTTACCAGGGGGGCTTGCCCCCATTCTTTCCTCCAAAAAAACTAAAGCCTTACCAGGGCAGGGGAAATTACATAATTATTAATATGCGATTATAGTCTCAAATTTAATTAGCTAATTAAAATACGCAAGTTGACATGACCAAACAATAGGGAAATTATGAAGTCAAAAAGATACAATGATCTTCCTTGACACATGACGGGACCAGAATGTAGGAGGATTTTTTTAATCATAACTAGTATATGAATATAACCCGTATAAAATATAGGTCTTTCACTAATAAAACCAGTAAAACACTAAACAAGCAAGATAATTTTAATAGAAACAAAAATAGCACACGTCACAAACCAGAGACTAAGACTTTTTTTTTTTATATATAATTGAATTGATTGATAATTGATAATATATTAATAAGAATTTAATTAAAGAATGGGTGATGATTGGATAGGAATGGCGTGGTTGCAAAATAAATCGAGGGAAGGCAAAAAGGTTCCAGGCACAACAATTTCATGGGGCCAGATATTCCAAATTAAAGATGTAATTATCAGGATTGACAGTTTGTGATGAAAGACATAAAGATCATGATACATGAGGATGTGGGCAAGTATGGGTCATGAACTGTTCTCTTTTTGAAAAAGGACCACTACATAGCTGCAGTCGTTGTTGTACTATGATGAGTCCAATTGGAACAAAATCTCATTTCCATATATATGCAAGTGCATGTGTTGTCTTTCGACCATTCCACTAAGCCGGATGCCACGACATAGGTCATAGAATAATCGTTCATGTGTATCTTCTCATACTCCTATATTAGAAAATAAATGGAATGACCCATCTGGTTCAGGTTTGAATTGATCTGGGATGATGAATCGGATTGGATCAATATTAATAATCCATTTTATTCTATTCATTCCACAGAAAAAATTCATTATTCTTATAAGTCAAGACTAGAGACAATAAACCTTCTCCACAAACGTTTTAATCAAATTTCAATGATAGTAATGCAAAAAAAAAAAAGATGAACAAAAACTTGTCTCCACAGTAAAATGAGTGTTTTTTTTTTTGGTCAAAAGTAAAATGAGTGTTTAATTGTACATTAGATTAAAAAGACTGGTCTGTATCAAAAAAAAGATTAAAAAACCTGGTGGGCTGGCCCATATTGATTCACTTGAGTTTGAGGAAACCACGTAACTCATTACCTAAACCCAAGGAGCCATTAAGAGGGAATGATTTGACCAAAAAAAAGAGGGAATGATTTGACACAAAAAAGAAAAGAGAGAATGAAAAATGGATTTAGCTAGTATGCACCGACAATATACATTTTTTTTACATATGTATCTAATCATATATCTTTCTATATAGATATTTATGCATATATTTTAATAAAGAATGTTACTATGTGGCATTATGTTGAGATTTGATTGAATGCATGTGTAAATTTTTTTTACACCGACAGTATATAGAAATTAAATTCATGAAAATTTAATTTTGAAAGATAAAATTGACTAACAAAATGGATAAAATATGACATTATAATAATTAATTAAACAATTAACGGTTAAAATTTTAATAACTTTATAATTTATTTTATATATATTGTCACAATCTCAATTACTAATTTTTTGATTATTATTATTATTATCCTTCAGTTTTTTTCGTCATACCTTTCAGCTATTTTGTTTTTTGGTCAAATCATATCCTTTTTCGATATACAGGTCAAACCATATCCTTCAGCCTAAATAAGTTAGATAACAAAATGGATAAAATATGACATTATAATAATTAATCTATAAATATATAATATTTGGTTAATGTCACATCATGATTCCCGCCCATCCATCATTTTTTGTTTTTAATTTTTAATTTTTTTAAAAAAATCATTCTTTTATTATAATAATAGATTACAATTATATAATAATATAATCTATTATCTATTTATATATTATATACATTTTGGTTCACTATTGGCACAGTATTTCCACACAGCAGTAATTTTTTTCTTTTTTCGTTTTTTAATGAATTATTCTTTTGACTTAATTGCAATTTTAGTCTTCCTATTATAGTATTTGGACAATTTTAATCCCCATATTTTTAATTGCTTAATTTTGGTCTACAACTTTTCCAAATTGTTCAATTTTGATCCTGCCGTTAGCATTCCATCCAATACTAAACGGACCAGCTTAGCTGTCTTTGGGAACATGACGTGGCCGAGACATGCGGACAACATGACCACCTTTCTTCTTCCCTTTCCCCTCCCCTACCTCTATCCCCACCCACCCTCATCCTTTGTCAGCCTCCGCAACGTTCAAGATCAAGAACGCGAACATCTGTTGACGACGGGGGCCACACGGCAACAGCATCCCAGACAGGATGAGCAACACGGGGGCACTGGTTTCCAAACCGATGTCGCACAGACGCACACCAACACCCTTCGCTCGTTAATCCTCCAAATCGGTGCCAGGTGCTCCTCCGACGCCCTCTTCCCCAACGCGTGCTCCTCCAAACAGGTGGAAATTCAGGGGGAACGTGAGAGTGGAAGTGGATGGGGCCCGTTTAGATCTCTTGGGACGTGCACGATTGGGTCTTCAAAAAATGATGAGGGGTGGCGGCGGAGAGGTGGAGGTGCCGTGATTTTCCGGCGATTCGGGGTCGTTGAGTTCGAAGGAGGCCCGAGTGTTGGGATGGGGTCCGATTTGGGTGACTAGTTTCCCAACACCAAAGGAGATTTGCAAGGGGTTTTTGGTTTGGAGGGCCGGCGTTGGGAACGCAAGCATCTGTTGACGACGGCATTGGGAACTTGAACATCTCTTGGGTTTAATTGATTTGCAACGGCCCACAAAAGGTTCTAGAGGTAGTTTGTTTTGTTCATTTCTCGGCTTTTGATGCCATTGATGACGATAAAAATGGTGTGCTCATGCATAACCATGTGGATGATGGCAAGGATGATCCACATAATCATCACTCACTAAAGGCCACATGGAGTCCACCTATTTCAGCCATGTCATGTAGCGCAGCCAGCTCAATAGTTCTGTTAACTATTGGATGGAATGTTAACAAAGGGACTAAAATAGGGCAATTTGGAAAAGTTGTGAATTAGAATTGAGCAATTAAAAATATGGGAATTAAAATTGCCCAAGCATTATAGTAAAGGGATTACAAGTAAAATTAAGCCTATTCTTTTTTAAATTTATTATTATTTTATTACCTATCTATCTATTACCTAATTAAGGAAATTAAATATGTCGGAACACGTGTCAGTTTTTGCATCTCCCATTTTCTCACTTCTTTTTCAACGTTGCATTCTTGTCTCAATAATACAATATTATATCTGGCCATTTTTAAAGATGTAAAGTAATTTTTCTTTTAATTTTATTTTTTAATAAATAAAATAGTATTTGTTTATAAGTTTAAGTTTTTTGTTTCTGTAAATTTTCAGATGTTAAAATTATTTTTTATTTAATTCTATAATTTGATAAATAAAAATATTATTTGTCTACAAGTTTTATTTCAAGTTTTTTTTGTTCCTATAAATTATTAGATTGCAAAACTATTTTTTAGTTTATTTTGATAATTAAATTAGTTTTTGTTTACGTTTTTCATTCATGTTTTTCTTTTTCTGTAAATTACCAAGTTGCAAAATTATTTTTCTTTTAATCTTATTTTTTATGAATGAAATGGCACTTACTTGCACATTTGATTCATGTTTTTAGGTCTTTATAAATTTTTAGAGAACAAAATTATTTTTTAAATTTTATTTTTGATAAATAAAATAGTGTTTATTTACGAGTTTTATTCATTTTTTTTGTTTCCGTAAATTTTTATATAAAAAAATTATTTTTATTTTATTTTTCAAAAATAAAACAGTGTTTGCTTAAGAGTTTCATTCATGTTTTTGTTCCTATAAATTTTTAGGTTACAAAATTATATTCTCCTTAATTTTGTTTTCAGTGAAAAATAGTTTTTACTTACGAGATTCATATTCATTTTTTTTTGTTCTTATACATTTTCAAGTTGCAAAATTATTTTTCTTTTAATGTTACTTTTTATAAAGAAAATAGTTTTTGTTTGCATGTTTCATTTATACTCTTCATGGACTGAAAATTTATTTTTTCTATTTATTTTGTTTATCTGATTTTGCCTTCATTTTTATCGATGTGAACAATTGTTAACCGCTTATAACATGGAGTTTTTATATTTAACTAAGATACAAAATGTCAATATTACAGAATCAAAACTGTTATTAATTTTGTGTATATATGCCATATATCAAATTATTAATATACAAATAAGTTATTTCATATAACGTGTAAAAAACGTGATCCACTGACTCGTGCATCGCATGGGTCAATTTTCTAGTTAAACAAAATAATAGTTAAAATTTTAATAACTTTATAATTTATTATATATCTTGTCACAATTTCAATTAATAATTTTTTGATTATTATTATTATTATTATTATTATTATTATTATTATTATTATCCTTCAGCTTTTTTTTGGTCATATCTTTCAGCTGTTTTGGTTTTTGGTCAAATCAGATCCTTCAGCCTAACTAAGTTAGATCCGTAAGAAATGGGGCCACTCCTCCCTGTGTCTTGGGCGGAAACTATAGTTTCGTTCTGTTTGTTTTTGGTCGCATAGTTTGGTTCTTTCAATAAGGCCCAATGTCTGCTGTATTCATTCAGCTTGTTGTGGTGCATTGACAAAAATAAAAAACCACCGATTGTCGTGACATGTTGGACTCCTTCATATTTTTCCCAACTTGGGCTTTGGTCAATTTATTTTCTCTCTGCGCCCCACCTCCGCTTTTTTTTTGTTTGGTATACCCCACCTCTGCGTTTCTATGATGTCGTTGGGGCCGAATTTATATGTATTTTTGTTAACAAGATCTTTAATTATCATCCTCTTGCTAGCTCATGTGGTAATTGCAGGGGATGATGTGTGTTAGGGTGGGGGTTCGATCACCACCCTCCGCCAATCCCCCCACCCTCAAATGATAAAAAAAAAAGTTTATTTTTTATTTTTAACTTCCAAAATCAAATATAAATTTTTGACATTATAAATAAGCCTATCACTGAGATTCTAACCTATCACGCATCTGAGTCACTCTTTTATGGACAGTGTGTTTTATGTTTAGTTTGGATAAACTTTTCCATAATCACTTCTAGTATAAATTTTTTAATTAAAAACTTCTCATATAAGTTAAAATTAACTTTTACTCTTTATATTTTTTAAAAGTTATATTTTTAACTTCTCCATAAACATCTATTTATTTATAAATGACTATGTAATAACATTTTCTCTTGTATATATATGAGAAAAATATGATGTAAAATAAAATTAACTTCTCTATAAATCAAAAACTAAAATTTTTGTATCCAAACATGACCTTAATTTACACACACATAACAAAATAAAAAAAAAAAGAATGCAATTTATGTTGACATGTTATTTTTAAACAAATCTAGAACTTTTGTCTAGTTGAATTTGGCAGTACTTGATTTTGAATCACTTTATAATAGAATAATAAAACAATCAAGTTAATTTTAAAATATTTAATAATTCTCTTAACTTTTATGAGAAGCTTTATACTATTGATGTTTTTAGACGAAACTAGTGATTAAACAAACACGTCAATTGATCAATTAATTTAACAAAAACATGTCACAAAAAGAATCATAACCATGTAATAATGTAATATGTTGCTTGTCGAATGTTTTGTCAAAAAAAGGTTGCTTGTAGAATGAATAATAATATTATTATTATTTGATTTTTTTGGTTACACTATTATTATTTGATTTGATTTTGAAGGAGTATATTATATATTATATTATTGGGTTAAATATGTTTTTGGTCTTTGTAATATAGGAGATTTTTGAGTTAGGTCCCTATAAAATAACTCAAACTGTTTTCGTCATCTTTTTATTTTTATTTTATTTTAGTCTCTGACAGCGTTGACTGCTGATGTGGCACATTCCAGTCCTTGTCATCACTCCTACGTGGCAAAAATGCTGATGTGGCCTTTTTGATGTCAGCTGACACGTCAGCATCACTCCCCTCTCTCTGGATCCAAAACGTAACATATTTATAGGGACTGTATCCAAAACGTAACATATTTGTAGGAACCGGATCCATAACGTAACATATTTATAGGGACCGGATCTAACCACGACCCCCATCCCCATCCCCACCTCCACCACCACCCCCTCCTCCTTCCCTCTCCTTCTCCACCACCCCACCTCCTTCTCTCCTCTTCTCCACCACCAACCCCACCCCCATCGAATCTGAATCTGAATTTGTGACTGAAAGGGCATGGGCTCGGAGGGAACAATAGAGACAAAGTGAGCATGTAGTGTCTTTTGACACAAGGGCATATATTTCTAGGTGGGCAATGAGATCCTTGCCCCCCGTTAAAAGCTTCAATAAAGATGGGAACGAGGACGAAACTACTGCTTCTGGTTATTGTGATTGTTCTATTTGTTTGGAAGAATTTAAGAATGGGGAGTTGATTCATCCTTTTGGATTGAGGAAGGATGGTGGTGGGGTTGGTGGTGGAGAAAGGGAGAGAAGGAGGTGGGGGTGGTGGAGAAGGAGAGGGAAGGAGGAGGGGTGGCGGTGGAGGTGGGGATGGGGGTCGTGGTTGGATTCAGTCCCTATAAATATATGAATATTTTGGATCCAGTCCCTGTAAATATGTTACGTTTTGGATCCGGTTCCTACAAATATGTTACGTTTTGGATACAGTCCCTACAAAAATGTTACGTTTTGGATGTAGAGAGAGAGGGGAGTGATGCTGACGTGTCAGCTGACATCAGAAAGGCCACATCAGCATTTTTGCCACGTAGGAGTGATGACAATTACTGAAATGTGCCACATAAGCGGTCAACTCACTCCAGGGACTAAAATAAAAAATAAAAATAAAAGAGAGACAAAAACAATTTGACTTATTTTATAAAGACCTAACTCAAAAACTCCCTTATATTACATGGACCAAAAATATATTTAACCTTATATTATTTGATTTGATTTGGTTGGGGACTATTTTTTGGCTTGAGAGGAGGATCAGGGAGAATGAAGAAGCGTGACGCAAGGAGGCGGGGGAGAGATTGATCAAACGGTGTTGTCAGCAACCAAAGACTAAGAAAGCAAATCTAGAAAGCGGGCCCCACAGGGACCTACGCACGTAACTCCTGTTCCTGTTCTTCGCCAACAACAACAACAACTCCTCGTCCCATCCCAGAGAACACAACACGAAAGGCTTCTCTCCCCGCTCTCCATCTCCCATCCCATCCCATCCACCCCTGACCTGACCCCGCCTACAAAAATCGCACACTTTAATAACAATAACAACAATAAATAGCGTCAACAATATTGTTAAATATATCCGTTTACAGTTTTATAATTATTATTACTGTTGGCAGCACATTCCAATCCTTCCAAATAGAATATCCTAATTCATTGGCGGTTGGAACCCAATGATTCAGGTTCAGCGTTATTATGATTGAATTTTGCGACAAGGATTTAGGGGAGAAGGAGAGGAGAGGATGCAAGCGGTAGGGAGGTTAGGGAGCTACATTAGTCAGGGCGTGTACACAGTTTCAGGGCCCTTCCACCCATTCGGCGGCGCCGTTGACATCGTGGTGGTGGAACAACCAGATGCGACCCTCAGGTCTTCCCCATGGTTCGTTCGATTCGGAAAATTCCAAGGGGTTCTCAAGTCAAGGGAGAAAGTCGTCCAAATCAGCGTCAATGGTGTCGATGCCGGTTTCCAAATGTATCTCGATTCCAAAGGTGAGGCTTTCTTCCTCAGGGAAATCGACGCCGAACCCGTTTCTGGGGATGATGATGCTGACGTGGACGATCAATCCCTCGATCTCGACTCCTCCAAAAGTAGTAACTTTGATTCTGAGAATGCGAAGATTGTGGCTGTGGGGAGGAGCAATTCTCGTCGCTCACGTGTACTTGGGCTTGTGTTTGGGAGAGGGTCATTGAAGGGTGGAGCTGAGGATGCTGATGGGAATAGGGAGCGTGCTGAGATTGCAGCAAACCTTTTGGAGATCAAATGGTCAACGAATCTCGGTCAGGATCAGGGTAGTAGTAGTACCTCCTCTTCTTCTGGGGCTAATAATGTGCAAGTTGCATGCGTGGAGCTTGAAGAGGTTTCGGGTCATGATGGTGGTGGTGGTGTTTCCTCAGAGAGTTCTAAGGTGAGCATGGTTTGTTCCACTGAAGAGGGTCATGAGGTGCTCTACCTTGCTGATGGGGAAACTGGACAAGTCCATGTCCATGATCAAGTCTTGCATGTTGCAACTGCACTGCTATCTGAGGTGAATTCATACACACCCTTCAATAATTTAAGGTTTTAGTTTTAGGCTTCAGAAAGAAGTAAATTAAATGGTGCTAATTTTTCTTCTTATAGACCTTGTTAGAATATAAGGAAATATCTAATAATATCTTAATATTATGTTAGACTATTGTAGTTTATCTCATAGGATTAGTTTCTGTCTTAGAATATTGTAGTTTATATCTTTAGGTTAGTTTCCTTATCACTTAGTTATTATCATGATTTGTTTCTCTATTCAATTGCCTATCTCTTTTGATTGAAGGAACTTTTTGCCTGTTTTGTTTGACAATATGACACATTAAAAATTCTCCTTTAGGGTACAGAAACTGAGGAAGTCACTGAGATTGCTGCTGATCTTGGGGTGCCAATAATGGAGGTCTCTGAGTTTCTTTCTCAGTCTCGGCGAATGGATTGTTCTGATTCTGAAGTCAGTATGTACGATGTGGCGGATTTTGAAGACCTAACAACATCTTCAAAACCACATTTAGGACATTGTTCAAGTGAGAAAGTTGAGTCGATCTGTGTTAGTACCAAGACTTCCAGTTACAGCAGCCAGGATGACCTAGGCTTATGCGAGAATAACATGAAGGACAAAGGTGTCTCTAGCACATTATCAATCCCACCAGGCTCTCTTGGTGATTTTTTACCTAGTAAAGCAGCATCGAGGAGATCGCCATCACCAAGTTTAGAGGAAGAAAATTTCTTTTTTAGTGACCTTGATGAAAGTGGAACCAATGATCGATTTGAGCGATCATTGTCCCCTGAATATATAGATAAAGAAGATAATCTTTCTCATGGGAATGACACCGAAAAGCTAAGAGTAATATCCAGTCCCATAGTTATCCCTAGAAATGAGGATGCTGGGGAGGAAGTTGGACTTGGGCAGCGCACAGAATCCTTGCCAAATATTTCTTCTGGTAGTAACAGCATGGGCCAACATGTTCGTTATCCTTTAAGTCAATCACTGGACTCGACATTTCCTGGCAAAGATGACTTAAAATGTTTAAAATCAGATGAAGTCAAAGTAAACCGGTTATCACATGAGGGGGCAGGGGTCAAGGACTACCAGAATTCTGGGGAATTAAAAAGTACTGTTGTGAAGCTTCCCCCTGGTAAGAGAACTTTCATAAATTACCACTGTAAAGTCTCCCTTATTTTTGTCTGTCTACTGAATTGAAAACAAAGGAAGTCTTTAAATAATAGTTCATCTTGTTCTAGAAGTATACCGAACTTACTGTTTTTCTAAAGAAAGATGATTCTTATACGTTGTGTGGCAGCAATTTGTAATTTTCACTAAAGATTTGGAAGCAACTTACTCTCTACTTTGAACATGACTTTAGTTTGTGCAGACATGTATCCTGTATTTTGGTAGAGCAAAATGGAAGGATTTTGTCATTGTTGTAGCTTTGAAAAATGCTTCCATATAATTGGGCCTAGCCCAACTTCTAAGAGTGTCTTTTGGAAATCAACAAATATTTAAATTGAAAGGCATCATAGCTGTTGACCAAGTTGAGAAAAATCATGCAGGAGATCCATCAACAAACAACCCTTCCCCTGGTGGAAATTGGAGAATTTGGCCTTTCTCCTTGAGAAGATCAGGATCCAGAGATGCTATGCCACCTACTCCAAATGATGTCAAAAATACCACTTCAGAGAATAAGATGCTGCCTACTCCAAATGATGCCAAAAATACCACTTCGGAGAATAAGATCCGCGTAGATGTGAACAAAAATGAGCTCAAACCGAATCTAATAAAAAAGAAGGTTAGGGAAACAACTCCAACTTCTGAACAGATAGCATCGTTGAATCTGAAGGAAGGGAGGAACATTGTAACCTTCACTTTCTCTACATCTGTGCTGGGGAAGCAGGAGGTCAGTAATCATGAGTTTCTACAATTTAAGAAAATTAAGTTTAATTTTCCTTTTATAGATGTTTCTTTAATTGGAATCTCTCAACTACTGCTATTTCTTATATTTTACCTTTGATTAACAGGTTGATGCTCAAATATATTTGTGGAAATGGAATTCTCGTATAGTGATCTCAGATGTGGATGGGACAATTACAAGGTGAGGATATATCTTTTGGAAAATGAAACTGTTTTTAAAATTGATAGTTTAATGATAAGCCTATTTCACAAGTGTACAAGAGGAGGGGAAAGAAGAGTGATGATTAATGGTGCTAAACAACCTAGGTTGGCCAGGTGCAGTTCAATGTCATCGAGTGGATGTGAAATTTTAAGTGGATAAGGATCCTTGTTTAGTCGGTTTTAAATTTTTAATCATGATTATTGTAAAATTGGCAGTTACAGTTAGTTTCACCCTTACCAATATATACCTTTTAAGTAAAATTGGTTGAATATTTATGGTGACAATTTTATGAGAAAATTTACTGGTCATAGTAGTAATGCCTAGGTTAATTTTGAGGTGAAAAGGTTGAATTTGCATATTTAAGTGAGATTGTTTTTATTGGAATGCGGCGAATGCCAACTGCATTATGAATTGAATAGTAAGCGTGAAAGTAAGACAAGATGGACAACAGAAAGTAAAATTGTAGGATTTGTTGGAATTTCGTTTCCTTTTTCCTGCTAGCAATTTTAACATCCTGATAAGGCTTTACCTGTTAGAACTTAGAAGTCCATGTCTGCTACTTCTCTTCTGTTTTTTATTTTTTAATTTCCAACTCTATGGTGTGACAGTGGTAATTTATTTCTCTTGTTTCATGTCCTACAGGTCAGATGTTCTTGGTCAGTTCATGCCTTTGGTTGGTGTTGACTGGTCACAGACAGGTGTTGCACATTTATTCTCCGCTATCAAGGTTTGTTTATCTTGTCCATGTGTTTAGATGTTTTGAGATTTACTCTAATGAGATAATGTAGTTAAGTCCTGAATATGCGGATCGTAAATCATTGCATTATTGGCAGTTTTTTGGTAGGTAGGCTCAAAGCAAATAATTAGTTGCTACTAAATTGTTAACTTACCTTTTAAGTGCTTATAGTTCTAATATGATTATTTTTCTGGGAAGTTTTAGCATGGAAACTGTACCTGTACACTGCCTATAACAAATATTTTCTGATCTTTTTCACCTGCGTTAGAGGTCTTTCATGGTCTTTTCCCTTGTCAATTTCACATTTACAGGAGAATGGTTACCAACTGCTTTTTCTCAGTGCTCGGTCAATTTCTCAGGCCTATATTACACGACAGTTCCTACTGAACCTTAAACAGGTGACGTATAAAATTAGCAATTAGTTTCCAATATCAACATTGTATTTTAGAGAGGGGGAGAGAAAGCAATTTACAATTTCATATTTTTTGTATATTGCAGGATGGGAAAGTTTTACCAGAAGGTCCTGTTGTTATTTCCCCTGATGGACTTTTTCCCTCTCTATATCGTGAAGGTAACAAAAATCTGGACTCTGGACTCTTGTGCTGTGCTTTTACCTTAATTGACAGATACCTTTAGTATAATAGCGTTAGGAAGACTATATTACTGTACTAGGAACCTCTAAGAGTAAGAATAATTGAATAAAGTGAAAATATTCCACTTTAAACTTGTATTCCCTTATTTCACATGAAGATACATGCAGTGCAGGACTGCTGGCCATGTTCGTAAAAAGAAAACTTGCATAAATTACCAACTTTTGAATGTTCATTACGGATTCTGATTGTTTGAATTATAGATCATCTCAGACAGCACCATGTTCTGGATTTTTTTATTGCATGGGTCTGATTTTTTGAATTATATAGATCATAGTAGACACCACCATGTGGGGGTGTGACTGATCAATATGGTCTTTCCTTTATAATACTTTGGACTAATACACATTTTCTTATCTTTTTCCAGTTATTAGAAGGGTTCCTCATGAATTCAAAATTGCATGCTTAGAGGTTAGTTTCTCTATGCCACTGCCACATATTGAAATAGACACAATTTTAGTTACAGGTGTAAATGAGTTGAGCAAAATCGAGCACTTGGAGTTAGATGCGCGCGCGCTGTGTGATGGTCACTCATTTAAAAATTAAAATGTAATATAACTTTTGAAAATTGAACTTATGCAACTGGTAGATATAAGATAATGATAAATTATAATTCTCCAAATAAATGTATGAATAAATTACATCTTTCTATGTAATACATACTACATACATGAACCATTCCTGAGCTATTAATGCCAAGCCTGCAAAGCTAACTTCAATCTTTGTTTAAGCTTAAAAAGAAAGTGATTTTAAGGTTGTGCAAAAAGTGATTTACTTTTTAGAATTTTTATGTAAAACAGAAATTATTTTGAGTTTTATATTTAAAAAACATTTTTGTACTTCCTCTCTCATCTATCGAAGGAGATCATTTTGAGAAAATACTCCTGACAGCTTCTAACAAAATCAAAATAGATTTGTTTAGTAGATTCTGACTTTTTTAAAGTCTTATTCAAACAAATTAAAATAAGTGAAATGTGATTTTTCAAAAGAGTGTTTCTGTAAAATATTCCGAAATAAAGACGTTCAACAGAACCTAAATAATTTTGGAAGTGGACAACAGGTGAACACTTAAAAGTTAAAACGACAAAAGGAGCTAGTTTGTTTAGCTAGCTTGATCTAACATTGTATAAGTCGAGTTCATAGCTCTGCTCATTTACATCACTAGTTTTAATAATTTTCAGCATGGTCATCATGTTATTAAGGTTAACTTGAATTTTCAAGTCTCCAGGGTATCAAGGCACTTTTTCCTTCTGATTGCAATCCATTCTATGCTGGTTTTGGAAATAGGGAGACTGATGAAATCAGCTACCTCAAGGTTGGAATCCCTAAAGGAAAAATCTTCATTATTAATCCCAGGGTAAATAAATACTTTTCAAAAAATCATAAATTGCTAGAATTTCCCGAAATATAAGTTTATCAAAACTTTCTTATTTTTAAGTTTGCAGGGAGAGATAGTTGTAAACCGAAGTCTTGACACAAAATCATATACTTCCATGCATGCTCTCGTGAATGGAATGTTCCCTCCTACGAATTCTTCTGAGCAGGTTTAATTATTAAGGAGCTTTCTCTTTTATTTTCTTATTCATAATTTTCAGTCTTGGGGATTGTGTTTCACATATTTAATTGGGATCTTCCCAGAATTTAAAATTCAAAATAAAGCATGCTGGTTGTGTGGGAGTACTGGGGTGGATCTTTTTATCTTTGTCTGCTGTGTGTTATAAGTTCTGGTGACATTATCATGCTTTGAATGCAAGTTTGATACTATAAGAGGATTTGTTTCTAGAGTAGCATGTGTAATTTACTTTTTTGCCCTTGTACTTGCTGAACATTGATTGCAGGAGGATTTTAATCAATGGAATTTCTGGAAGCTACCCCCTCCTGCTATGGATTTTTGAAAAAGCCCTGTGGTTTTTGGGCTCAATTACCTTGGTCTGGATATGGATGGGTCATGGGTGCAGGCTGTGGCGCTGTGCTGCTCTTTGAATAATATGGGTAAATTCATTTTCACCTCTACATAATCTGTTCTAACTCTTGGATTTAGTTTTAGTTATTAGATACCTTGTGTATCTTACTCGAGTAATTCCTTTGATTCAATCAGAAAATTTTTACGGAAATGTCTTTATACTTATCTTGTATAATATGTTCAACATTTCTCTTAATGAAAATTAAAGCACAATCGTGTGCTTCTATGTCATGGTGGTGCATATTTGATTTGCACCAATCTGTGTGTGCTATTGTTGTGCATGCCACTACATATTGATAATCTTTTGCTAATACAGGTAATATGTGTATCAAATCCGGATGAGACAGCCTCATTATGTTGTGGATTGATTTATCGAAACTCATAATTTGGTGGATGGAATTCTTGTTAAAAAATAGCAGGATGGAACTTCTTTCCTGTTCGATGCTGTGAGGTCAGAGATCCAAAATTTCCCCTTGGTTAGTTCAATGTGAACCCATGACGACACCACTAAAGCCATGGAATCCCACGTTTTTGACATCATTTCTTGATTATAGATCAGTGCGTAGTTAAGTCGTTTCCATTCGATTGTATAATTGTATAGATAGGTATGTAACTATGTGTACTTGAATGACTACATTTTTCCAGCATATATATAGAATAATAGAAAAGCTTATGCTATTGCTCCCTATCATTTCTTATTTCTTCTTTTCTAATTTTTATGCGTTTCAATCCTCCATGCCTTTGCTCGTGAGTGACCCAAAAAAGTTATCCGGTCACCCGTTAATCCATTCAGTCAGTTATTTAGGTGACATTATTATAATTTAATAATGCAAGCATACATCTGTAATTTTAAATATATCCTAAATATTTATAATCACCACACAAATCTATAAACAAACATTTAAAAAATAGGCTATCAAATACTACCAAGAATAATAATTATAAAAATCAATGTTTACGTTTTAATTTAGATTTGAAATTCAGATTTAGTCGGTTTAGTCTATCGTAATAAAAAGGTCAGCAGGCCACTAAAATTTATTGAGATTTATAGTTTTAAAAGTGTAAATTCTAGTGGCATTAGTAGAATACAAACTTCTAGCTGAAATCAAGATGCTATAATATCATTCAATTATATTATCTTCTCATGTCATTAATATTATCCTTGTTTTACTGAATAAAGATACCAAAATACAAGATCAAAATTGAAGGTGGAAAAAAGTTCTAGATATCTTCTTAATTTTTCCAAAGTTTAATAATCTAAAACAAAGCACAACTTTAATATTCACAATTACTTCAAAAGGAACAAATGAAAACAAACTAGTGTGTGATTCTGACATTGAAATGCTTGTCTCGGCTTCTTAATTTCTGAATTCGTTTTTATTTTGTTGATAATTCGTTTTTTTTTTTTGGTCATGTGTTGATAATTCGTTTTGATAAATAATACTACATTTCTTTTATCAACATACTACATTTTTTTTTGGGTCACAAACATACAACATTTTTAATTAAAAGAGAGAGAGAGAGAGATCCAGTCCATGGGCTCACAAAATGGGAATTGGTAAATACACCAATATTTTTGGACATACACCCCATATTTAAAAAAAAAATACCATTATATCCTCGTTGATTTGTTTATTTTTTTTCAATTTCGCGTTGTTACCAGAAACTTAGTTTCCGGAATGCATTTTTGCATTCCGGAAACTCCAGAAAAAATTTACATTCCGGAAACTCCAGTTTTCGGAATGTAAATTTGCATTCCGGAAACTCCAGAAAAATTTATATTCCGGAAACTCCAGGAAAATCCAGTTTCCGGAATGTATTTTTGCATTCCGGAAACTCCAGGAAAAATTTACATTCCGGAAACTTCAGTTTCTGTGGAGTTTCCGGAATGCAAATCTGTATTCCGGAAACTGGGGGTGTATGGCCAGTTTCCGGAAAAGAAGCAAAATAAAAAAAAAAAAACCCAAACAATGAGGGTATAATAGTAATTTCCTGAATAAATGTGGGGTGTATGGTAAAAAACTGGGGTGTATTTACCAATTCCCTCACAAAATCTGAGAGATCCAGTCCATTGGCTCACGAAATCTGGCCTCGTATTAACTCATGGGCCGAAATAGATTAGGTGATTAGCCCATAATTAAGACGGTTTAGTGTAGAGTTTAGACAGAAACCGATATTTATCGTTTTATCCATCGGGTGGAGGATTAGAAGCAAAGACAAAGATGGAGTCGAGCGGACAGTGGAATCCGCTTCTATCATTTTCGAGGTTCGTCCATCAACACTGCCTCCACCTAGCGACTAGTTTGGAAGACACCAAGCGACTCGCTGGAACCCTAGTTCAAGCTCATGCTCGCCCCAAACCCGCCCTAGCCGCTACTCTCAGTTCCCAGCATGTTGCCAAGACCCTCACCGGCACCTCCGTTTACACCGTCAGCAACTCCAACAATGAGTTCGTTCTTATTTCTGACGCCGACGGTGCCAAGTCCATTGGATTGCTCTGCTTTCGTCAAGAGGACGCCGAAGCCTTCCTTGCTCAGGTTTCTTACTTTTTCAACGTCGCTTTTCGCCGGTGGATGATTCATCATCTCGAAATTTTGCTGATTCTCATTCTGTTAATTTGCTCCCTTTTAATTACTCGGTCCTTTCTTTTAGGTTCGATCTCGGAGAGGAGAACTTCGAGGAAACGCTAGGGTTGTCCCCATAACTCTTGACCAGGTCATTTTTCCATTTCTCAATTATCTCCTGCTAATGCTGGTTTTCTGAATGATTTTTGAAGCATGTTAAATTTGGTGTTTATTCCGTATCTTTTGTTTACAACCATTCTTTTTGTGCTATAGGTATACATGTTGAAGGTTGAAGGTATTGCATTCCGATTTTTACCTGATCCTGTTCAAATAAAGAATGCTTTGGAGGTTAGCATCAGTTATAACTCTCACATATAACATATCACTTTAAGCCAAACTAGTATTTTTCATCATTTGAGTTCAATAGCAGTGACAATATTGTATGAGATAAAGCCTGGTCGGTTTGAAAATGTAAATCATGGGGAAAAGAAGCTCTAACAATATGCATGCTAACTGCAATGTGGGAAATAGTTCTGTAACCAAGCATGTAGCATTTAGCATTTATGTTAGTTGAACCACAGCCACTGAACAGTTAGATTGTGTTTAATGTCATTTTCATTTTGTGTTTATCAGCTCAGACCAGCCAACAAGGGAGGTTTTGATGGAGTTCCTGTTTTTCAGGTATGTTTTCTTGTTAGTTTGCAATCTTCAGTCCTTAAGAGGACTGTTTGGGCAACAGTGGGGTGTAAGTAGGAGTTACAGAATGGTATGAGCTTGTCTTTTGTTTAATGTATATGTATATATCAGCATAGCTATCTATTTGGACTTGATCGCATTTTATTTTCGCTGAACTAACTGTCAACTAATTAACTGCAGTCAATATGTGGTATGTAATATATAATACTCAGACTGGCTGTCAGCTTAAAAACCATCTAACTGTTTTAGTATTTCCTCATCTGTAGTCTAAATTTAAATCTGTGGTATATTGGTAGTAATCAATCATATTATTCTTTGTTTGACTATTGACTAATAATATGTTCTTACAGTCGGACCTTTTGGTTGTGAAGAAGAATAATAAGCGTTACTGCCCTGTATATTTCTCTAAGGTTTGTCTGACCCATTGATCTCTTCATTGTTTCACTTACACTATTAAGACTTCATTAGGCATGTTGCTTTATAGAATGTAATTACATGGTAGTTATCATTTGCTGGTTAAATGGACAGGAAGATATTGAGCAGGAACTATCTAAGGTTTCCAGGGCATCTAGAGGACCTGGAGCTTCTCACCATATAATGGTATGGGATGTGCCATCTCTTGCTCTTGTTTTCGTTAGTGCCTGTCAGAAACTAGGAAGCAAGTTTCTAGGTCATTCTTTATATCAATTCTTATACTTTTGACATTCCAATGTATTTGTCAGGGCTGGTTACTAGTTTGTCAATGTTTTTAGTCATCACAAGTGACTACATATTTTGTTCAATTACCCGCAAAAAGCTGATCTTGTATTGCCCCTGTTATGTGCAAGACTCATCTTGAATAAATATTAACATCTCACTACCCATATGATCAACTTGAAAACCTGCT
Organism: Glycyrrhiza uralensis; assembly: GCA_030159175.1. Taxonomy (NCBI): domain Eukaryota; kingdom Viridiplantae; phylum Streptophyta; class Magnoliopsida; order Fabales; family Fabaceae; genus Glycyrrhiza; species Glycyrrhiza uralensis. The sequence continues at coordinate 49,375,973 of BRZY01000005.1, forward strand.
GAGCAGTTGGTTTAGTTAGTGTTCCATGTAATATATTTGTGATATGTTTTTCAGATAGCCATGACATCAATTCCTTTTAAGGCAATAATTTAGGCAAAAAGTGCATATATTATTTAAATTTTGCTTTGAACGAAACTACATGGTCTTGATAACAATTATGCTGATGGAATAATTAGTTTTAATTCTATGACTGATTTATTTTTGTTGATATTTTTCAATTTTCATGGCAAACAAAGCATCTTTTGGGTGGATGATTTCAATGTGCAAATAGCAATTCAAAATTCTCCATATGGGATTTTAGTTCATGGTATAAACTCTTGTAATCTGTCATTCGTGGAAAAGGTTAGGGGAAAAGGTAGAAACATGTATTTTCTTAAATAAATGGGAGGTAGATGTGTGTGTTTGTGTGTGGATTTGAGTAACCACACGGTCCTCATGTGCTGATTTCAATCCTGATATTCTGCTAGATACCTGGTTTTGTGAGAGTTTTTAATTGATAAAAATGATTTAAATGCTAGAGTATATTTGTTTGTGTAATATATCATTCATTTGAAGGTTTCTTATTTATTTGTTTATTTTTGATAAATAAGCAGGTTGGTAGCTTTGAAGATGTACTGAAAAAAATGGAGGTAGTGAAGTATGCTTATGGCTAATGGTTTTTAAGCTGGGAAGTAATTTGAATTCTGATGAGTTCTCTCTCGTGATGCAGATAAATGAAAGGGGTTCTGGATGGGAGGATTTGATTTTTATTCCTCCAGGAAAAAGTCACTTTCAACATATAAAAGAAGTTAAATCTTAATTCCCAGGGCACAAACTTAAGCTAACCATAATTTTATGTGGTTTTCTTGAGCAAATTGGATGTTATTATTGTCACATTCTAGTCTGCTGGTGAGATGTCAGGACCTCTGCCTTCCATTATTTTTTTCTCCATGTCTTCTCAATAGAAATTCCTTCTGATGCAGATACCGCTATAAAGATTCTCAATGGATATAAGGTATGTCTGTATGTGAGGGGACATAACCGCTAATGTCCATTTCAGTTAAGAGGTCCATGGAACCACCGTTATGGAGTGTGTTAAACACTAAATGTATGAGTTGTTTCTACTGTTAAGGGGAGAGAATAGTCTTCATCTGCATTTCTTATCCATTCTGTTTTTGAAGATGGGAGATCTAGAAATTTGTTCTTTCTCTCTTTTGATGGGATATAGTTGGGCAGGTCGCAGGGTTATATGGATTGAAGGAGGATTGTCATAGTTGATTCATCACCGTTTGGGTGTTTCCGGGACATAATTAGATCGACACCATTTGATCAGAGTGATTTATCATATGGTCTTACAAAAATATGGTTGACCTAATGCCGCGCTTCAATTCATTGTTCGATTGAAATGGGGAACATCCCATAGGTCTCATATTGTCCCCACTCTTTAATTATCAAAGATGTGCTGACAAAAGTGTCATAGTTTACCATCTCTTGGGATGCGGTGTGCGGACGCGCAACCTGCAAACATATTTTATATCAATTTTGACTAAGATAAGATAAACGAGTTTTTCGTTGGATATCAATTATCAAGAATTGGTGGAGCCGCACGGTTGATGAACAAATAAAAGTAATATATCTTTGCATGTGAGGTTGACGGGACGACCGAATTGTTGCTGAAATGAATTGGAAGTATGATGTGGTTTGGAAAACTGGACTGGTTTATATTTTCAACCAGTTTTGAATTTGGTATAACCGATCTTGAAGGATAGTGATTGACCAATCAGAATGGTAGAATTGCATTTGAGTGCCAGTTCTACTCTCAGTTATAGATTATGCTAATCCATCTTATCCTTAGCCCTTTCATGCTCACCCTCGTGATATCCCTTACACTTGCCATGCTCGTGATTCGTGAACGCTACCCCTCGTTTCCCAGCCTTGCTGTTGCCTGGGCACTCTGCAAACCATCGCACAATTTGGATCTGGTTTCCATGTTCTCTTTTGAAAACACGTCTATAATTTACAAAATCATGTGGAAAAGTTTTAAGACATGTCAAATACTTAGTTTTGTTACTTCACAATCTCTCCCTCTAGATTTGAACTGATTAAGAAATAAGATAGTTTGATTTAGAAAACCATCTTCTTAGTGAATCACTTGCTCAGATAGATGTACGGAAGGAGAGAGATGCCCACCTAATTATCAACTCTCCTAAATCTTAGTTCTCCATACATAATACTGAAATAATGCTTGTCTTCAATTTCAATTTTAGGTCAGCCATTCTAATTGTTGGCCCACAAATTAGGTATAATCTTGATAAGTAGTTTTGAATCTTATTATTACGTGTTCATAAAAGTGTGACTCTGACATAGCAAAATGGAGTGATTATAAATTTGTCTTCTTTATAAAATAAAAACCACTGAGTTTGAAGACGATACATATTTTTAAAAAAAAGGGTGTTCTAAATTATAAATGACCTCAAAAGGGATGAAATGAAAGACAATAAATTGCGATTCCCCGCAACCGATCTTTTTCTATCATTCTTCCTATTTGTTTTTTTATTTACAAAAGCCGTGACAGACTCACTTAACCCCACCTAACAACGATACTTCCGCAAAAGCCAGAGTTTGGGCAGGTATTAAACCTAATTTTTTATCGAAAAAAAAAGATATTAAACCCAACTTTGGTAACTTTAATGTCAAAGAAACCCTTTTGTCAAAAAAAAAAAAGTCAAAGAAACCCTGGACGTGGCATGATTTGACTGGTAAAGCATAAAAGCAAAAGATTAAACTAAACTTTTGCCCCCTGAAACTTTAATTTGCATTACTTTACTTTAAAAATGAATCAATCACGTAGATTTACCATATTTGTTTTCAAACTTAAACTGGATTATCTTTTATTATCATTATTAATTAAATCGACATATTTTATTTCTGAATATCCATATCTTATTTGAGCTTGATCTGACATTAAATATTTAATGTAAACAAGCTTCGAAAATTAAATTCATTCAAACCTAATAATTTATGCGGACATTAGTTTATAAAAAAGTTGATGGAGAATCGTGTACTGTACTCCTGCTGTTCCTTTCCTCGTTTCACACCTTTCCATTCCGATTGTTTCCCGTTGAAGAACCTTTCTGTCGAAGCTTCAAAATCACAAAAAATCACTATCCGCTCTTGAGTTTTGACTATTCAGTATTAATCCCTTCCGTCAATTAATCGATATGGACCCCACACTACAATATTATCCAATGGATGAGCATGAGTCTCATTGGGTTGGACTCTTTTGATCTGTTAGACCCAACGACAAAACCTTGAGGTCGAGGTCCACTTGCTCCTTGATGGCGTTTACATGCAAATGCAAACAATGCCATTATGACTCGATTGCTAAAGATTAAAGAACTTAAATTCATTAATATTTTTTATTATTATAATTTAATCGACGGTGCATTAGTGGATCGGTTATCATGGATGTCATGTGGGGTGTAAATGAACCTCTTCATTTCCACGCTCCGCTATTACATCATTTGTTTACTATCGGCGGTGACTTACTTTATTCATTAACTTCGAAAGTTCTCATGTCACTTTATGTATCATTGGTTCAACACTAGACTAATATCAAATATTTCAGCAACAAAATTTCTTTTTCCAACACTAGGATGGGGCGATTAATCTTTTTATGAATTACTATCTGTAGATAATAATAGGAGAAAAAGGGGAAGCCGCTCAGAAACACAAAGGTAAAAATAGAAAACCAGAGCCAGAAAAAAAATTAATAAATAAATAGAAGCTGGACCACCTCTGCCCAGGTTTGCAACGTGTGCCTTGCGTATGCGGCTATGAGATTTGTCTTGTAATTGATCTTGTGTATTTAAAATATTCTGAATTGTGTAGAATGATGGGATGACAGAAGAACATGTATAATTTTGAATTCAAACGATCGCAATTATTTTGATTCAAGTTGACATAGACGAAGAAGACGAATCGTAATTACTGGAGGTAAATAGTTATATACGAATGGATTTTTTTTCCTAAGTAAGAGATGTATTTGAAGGGATCAGATCTAGTAGAGTTTTAACTTTTTTTTTACTATAAAATATCTAGAATTTTAATTTGAAATCTTAACAATTTTAAAAGAAAAAATAATAATTCCATTACCTGACTTCACTGTCTTTTTCCAAATTATTACACTTGGCTAAATTAAATTCTTAAATAAATCCTAATAAATAAAGGCATAGCATAGGCATTGATGATTGAAGAAGAAAATAGAGATATGATATGGGAGAGAAAAAGGAGGGAAGGGGGTAACAGTAACAAACAGGTGGATCTAATCTGTGTGCTGAGGAGGTAGGCTCCACTAACTGTGTATCTTTCTCCGTATTTTTCTGTGTTCTAATTTTAGCTGCATCTTTTCCCACCTCCCTTTATTTTTTGCAGAACCTAATTTTAATTCCAACCTCAAATTTTTTTCCAGACACCATTAGTATCAACCTCAACCCCTCGCACTTTCAATTCCTAGTAAATCCTAATCGGGTATGTATTATTCATTGTTTCCTTTTCTTCTTCTTCCTCCTCTTTCAACTGCTCATTCTCTCGTTTCTTAGCTCAATTCATTCCATCTGATTATTATTGATCATATATCATAGCTTGTAAAAGTTTGGATTACTATTTATGAATAACTGGAGCTGGATATAGCATGTTCCCCTTACGCTTCCATAATTGCCGGTAAGGAAACAGAGCGTGCGAAATGGACTTTTCTATGGGTTTTTGTTTTTTTTGTTCTTTCAACTGCTTAGTATCCTTAACGATTGAAGGTTAGCCACTACAGATTGTGTAAATAATGTCATGGGTCTAAATTTCTTTGTAAAAAGGAAAAAGGTGGTTAATCTGACTTTTGATTTTTTGAATTATTTATTTTCCATTGCAATTATTATTTGGATTATTTGATTACCATCTTTTGATTTACCGATATATTCTATATTCTCTTGTTTTTGTCACTGTAAATTACACTTCAATATGAGACCTGTGTGGTTTCATGTATCATGTGACCATTGTTTGCATGGATCAATCATCAAGAACTTTAGAGGTGTAGTTAATTGTGGTTTTCCCAAGGAGATCTCTATATATGTCAGATTACGGATCACCTTTAGGATGCTTTGTTTCATACCGTTTGCATTCGATTTTGGGTTAATTTATCTCTGAAATTAGAATCGTCCATAATGAAGTCTCAGCTGGTCCTCCAAACACCGAAAACTTGGGAAATGTCATCATTTCATTGATTCAGGCCATTGGCTGACACCTTGAAATATTTCATTTAACTGCCAAATAGAAGTGATGATTGTGAAAAGAAAAAAAATACAATTTAATTCTCAATTTGTGACTTGTTCTTGGGAGTAGCAACCCCTCTTAAATTTGAAATTGTACATGGTAATTTTTAATTTATGATTATAATTGTGTTTCTGAAAAGCTTATACAGGCCGTAGTTCTCTTGTTTTTGCTTTTGTATTTCACTGATTTTCTTTACTACTTGTTTTTCAGAGTTTAGCCGCTGTTAGCACTCCCGACTTCTCCTTACAATGGAGGATGTTGAAGACAAATTGCCGTTTAACTCCTCTTCAAAAATTGCTGAAGAGACACCACAGTCAGAACATGTTAAGCTACCCTCTGAATCCTATTCAAAATTTACCGAAGAGACACCACTGGCAGAACATGTTGAAGACAAGCTACCCTCTGAATCCTCTTCAAAATTTACTGAAGATACACCACTGCCAGAACATGTTGAAGACAAGCTACCCTCTGAATCCTCTCCAAAATTTACCAAAGAGACACCACTGGTAGAACATGTTGAAGACAGGCTACCCTCTGAGTCCTCTTCAAAAATTAGTGAAGAGACACCACTTGCAGAACATGTTGAAGACGAGCTACCCTCTGAATCCTCTTCAAAAATTACTGAAGATACACCACTGGCAGAACCCTCTGAAGAAAATACTGAAGTGACAAACCCACCAGATAATCAATCTTCCACAGAAGCCCCAACTATTCCACTTAGTAATGGAAAAGTGGAGTCTGGCTTTCACTTGCCAGTGAATGAGTTTTCTGAATTATCAGCATCACCAAATGCTTCTGATGGTCACACTATAATACAAGATGAGGGTGTTTCTGTAGGTAATTCAGCTGCAATCCCAGATGCTAAGGTGGGTGTAACAGAAAGAAGCCACCAGGTAACTTCGGTTGAAGATTCTGAACCGGGCGCTGTAGAAGATATCTCTGACAGGCATGAATTGCAGGATGATGTTACTAACATCACTGCTGATAGTTCTGTTGATAATGAGATTAGACTCTCAGCTTCCTCTTCTGAAACAAAAGATTTGCAAAATGATCACTATGAACTAATGGCCATGGGAGCAGTTGACTCACCCACTCAAGCCAAGCTTCAAAGAGGCCTTATTGATACCACAGCTCCATTTGAATCTGTCAAGGAAGCTGTTTCCAAGTTTGGAGGAATTGTGGATTGGAAGGCTCATAGAATCCAGACTGTGGAGGTATATCTGTCTTGCATTTATTTGCATCTTTTTGGTTTGACATTATTTTCAATTTACCTTTTTCACACTTCGTGCTTAAAATTTCAAATTCTATTACTCTTATTTCTTTTCAAAAAAAGACTTATGTTGACTATTCTGGTTGCTTCTTAAAGAATATACAATACAATATCCATTAAAAGATAGGCAAGAAGTAAATGCTGTTATGGGGGAGAAAAAGATGAGAGCAGTAGTCTTCAATATCAATTTGATTATCATGGCAGTTGCAGTAGTTAAGCTACAAGCCTACAACCACTAATGCTGAAAGGTTAACAAGATTGCTTTGCTGGCTGTTTTCATGTTGGTGTTGATAATAACGATGTGAAATTATCTGCCAACCCAAGTCACATTGCAGGGCTAATCATACATTACGAGTCATGTACACATATAGCAGAAATGTAGCACTTTTGTTTGCTGCAGATTCCCTAAGGCTATTTATGTAGCATATCAACAAATTGCCTTTACATATGCTGTATGTGTAAAATTTATTATCCTGGCATTTTCTTGCTAGACCTTACGATGAAAATTGTCCTTTTCTTTTTACAAGTCTTTCTATCAACTTTTGAGAAGGAGCAGGGTGTATATCTGATATCTCAAATTTATGAAATGAGAATATAAAATCTCTTATTTTGGGATATCAGTCTCCAAATGTGTGTTACATCATATTAAGTCAGGATTATTAATGATCTGATCTGTTTTGAGTTTTAAACAGTGATACTAATTGTAATGTCCTGCTTCCATTATAAAGCAGTTGCAATGCTCATACATTACATTATTTTATATATATATATATATATGAAAAACATACTATGAACACGTGATTTCCTTGATTCATTTTGGACTGAAACAAAGTTGGGAACGAATTATAAATACTTGCCACACCCAATGTGTCCTTTCTGATATGAAAAACAATTCTGTCTGGCTTGGTTCCTGCTTTACAGAGGATAAATTATTTTTAGTTTTGATGTTGCATGTTTTTCTGCTGGAACTGTAGTGAACTTTAATTATTTCCTGGATGTACAGAGACGCACTCTTGTAGAGCAAGAACTTGAAAAGGCACATGAGGAGATCCCAGAATACAGAAAACAAGCAGATTCTGCTGAACAGGCAAAAGTTCAAGTACTAAAAGAGCTGGACAGCACAAAAAGACTAATAGAAGAGTTAAAACTTAACCTAGAGAGGGCACAAACTGAAGAGCGTCAAGCGAGACAGGACTCGGAACTTGCAAAGCTCAGAGTGGAAGAGATGGAGCAGGGTATTGCAGATGAATCTAGTGTTGCAGCCAAGGCACAACTTGAGGTTGCTAAAGCTAGGTATACAGCAGCTGTCTCAGATTTAGCAGCCGTGAAAGAGGAGCTGGAAGCATTGCGTAAGGAATACGCTTCCTTAGTGACTGATAGAGATGCAGCTATTAAGAAAGCCGAAGAGGCAGTTGCAGCATCAAAGGAGGTAGAGAAGTCAGTGGAAGATTTAACTATTGAACTAATTGCCACAAAAGAGTCATTGGAGTCTGCACATGCCACACACATGGAAGCAGAGGAACAAAGAATAGGAACAGTCATGGCGAGAGATCAGGATTCTCTCAATTGGGAGAAGGAACTTAAACAGGCAGAAGAAGAGCTACAGAGACTCAATGAGCAAATGTTGTCTGTGAAGAATCTCAAATCTAAACTTGAAACAGCCTCTGCTTTGCTGCTTGATTTGAAAGCTGAATTAACTACTTATATGGAATCAAAGTTAAAGCAAGAAGGTGACGAAGAAGAAATGTCACAAGGAGGCCTAGAAGAACCAGAAAAGAAGACACACACTGAAATACAAGCCGCTGTGGCATCTGCCCGAAAGGAACTTGAGGAAGTAAAACTTAACATAGAGAAAGCAACTGCTGAGGTTAGTTGCTTAAAGGTAGCTGCTACATCATTAAAATCAGAACTTGAACAAGAAAAATCAACTCTTGCCTCCATCAGGCAAAGAGAGGGAATGGCCTCCATTGCAGTTGCATCCCTAGAAGCTGAATTGGACAAGACTAGATCAGAAATAGCTTTGGTTCAGATGAAGGAGAAAGAAGCCAAAGAAAAAATGACTGAGCTTCCGAAGAAGCTACAACTAACAGCTGAAGAGGCTAATCAGGCCAACTTGCTTGCTCAAGCATCTCGTGAAGAGCTGCAGAAAGTCAAGGCAGAAGCAGAGCAAGCCAGGGCTGGGGTAAGTACCTTAGAAAGTAGATTACTTGCAGCTCAAAAGGAGATAGAGGCTGCAAAGGCTTCTGAAAAGTTGGCAATAGCAGCAATTAAAGCATTGCAGGAGAGCGAATCAAATAGAAGCAACAGTGAAGTGGATCCGTCCACTGGGGTAACACTTTCTTTGGAGGAGTACTATGAGCTTAGTAGACGAGCTCACGAGGCAGAAGAGCGAGCCAATATGAGGGTTGCAGCTGCTAATTCTGAAATTGAGATAGCTAAGGAGTCTGAATTGAAATCCTTTGAGAAGTTGGATGAAGTGAATAGAGAGATAGCTACTAGAAGGGAATCCTTGAAGATTGCAATGGAAAAAGCTGAGAAGGCAAAGGAAGGTAAATTAGGTGTAGAACAAGAACTAAGAAGGTGGAGAGCAGACAATGAGCAACGAAGAAAGGCTGGTGAGTCTGGCCAAGGAGTGGTAAACCAGAATAAAAGTCCTAGGGGTAGTTTTGAGGGGAGTAAGGAAGCAAATAATTTCTACCAGGCTCATGATGCAGCTAATCCTGCACATCCCTCGTCAAGTCCAAAGGCTATGCATGCAGAAAATGATGAAAGTGGATCATCACCAGAATCAAAACATGGAAAAAAGAAAAAGAAGCCATTGTTCCCACGGGTTTTGATGTTCTTTGCTAGAAGAAAAACACATTCAACCAAGTCAGGGTAATCCCAAATTGAAATTATATGCATTGTTATGCCGCAATTATCTTACTTCTCATCCTTTTGGAGATCTCAGTGATTTAAAATCCTAGACTACCCAAAGTTGTACCGAACCTGTACATGTTGGTGATCGCTATATGTATGGTTTTGATCGGATTATACTCTCTCTCACTTAAAGGATGGTATACAGTCGCCTGCTCTGTTTTATGCGGATGTAAAAATGAGTTCACCTGTGTTGGGAAAAGAGAAAATAAGATGATTCTGTATTGTGTATAGTCTTCTGATATATTGAACCTCGGCTTCTGTAAAGATTTGTTTTGAGATTCGTTCAAATGAAAAAAAAATTGTGTTTGTGATTTGAAGCGCTTTGAATGGCATGGTGTGTGAATATTGGAAACGCATTAAGTTGATTGATATTGGGAAAAAGCTTCTATTTTGGACCTTCTGGTGCATGGAATATACCATATAAAGGCTCAAGTCGTAGATATTTTTTAAATAATTTATCCAAAGCATTCGTCAAATCTTGAGCCATTAAGGGATTCAGCTCCACTTGGCTGTGCAAGTTACATTTCAAGGCTTATATCGTGACTCATGCCCAGATTTAATTTTTAAAGCTGATTTCTGGCAGGTTCGCTGTTCTGGATCCTTTGATGCTTCTTTGATGAGTTGTCAATGTGCAGATTTATCTTTGTTCTGTTTGCATTTCCTTTTTCTTATTCAACATTAAATATTAATTTTTGGAAAATCATTTTAATAAACTTAAACGGTGTTGTTTTTCTGGGTTAAAAATTGTTATAATTTGCTTTGAGAAGTTATATAACTGAAATGGAAAACATTTTAGTGATCGGATTTTGAGTCATTTCCCAACGCTTGAACAAAGAATTAAGAAAATCTATGCCTGGACCTTTACCGGACCAGGGCTGAGGGGGGAAAAGAAAAAGGAATTTCGTTTTATGGATAAATCCATGTCACATAAAACTAACACAGGCACTTAAAGAACTAAGAACTGGAACTTGCAAGGATCTGAATAATAGTTTTGTGCCATGGATTGGAGAGATGCTCCACAAGGTTGTCAATTGGTCCAACATGAGTCACTGAAGCTTGTACAAAGATGCCAAGCATTGCCACCATTGCAAGTCGCCCTGTAACCAGAAGATTTACAACTGTGAAACAAGCTTTGGAGTATTATATATTAATTGACAAAGAACAAAAAAAAAGTGAGAAAAAGGATACCGTTCTTGATCTCTTTAAGCTTAGAGTCATGAGCGTTTTTAATGTCTTTAGCTAGGCCAAGAGGATTTAGCAGAGGACCCCCAGGGTACCTGTGTGTTGAAACAAGAATATATACCTCAATGTCTATTAATGCAAGTACTGTGAAATCAGATTGCCCTATTATGAGTCTATGGCAGCTTTTTCCATTGCTAAGGATAATGCATGTGTCTCGGCTGAAGATAATAAGTGCATGTTTGGTTTTCAGTTGAAAAATTACAAAAGTATATTTGAACCCAAAATAACTATAAAATTCCTTTTGGGTAAACATATTTTTAGACATAACGTAAGTTTGGAATTGAAAAGCAAACATGATCCAATTCATGCTTAGTACAATAGTTAAAGAAAACACAGAATCAGATTCAAAACAAATGGAAATACCCTGGCTCTAAGCCTTCTAGTGAAGCTTCCAATCCAAAGAAGGACCCTTCTTTAGCTTGAGATCCAGGACTAACGAAATCCATATACCTTTTTGTTTCAGCAAACCTGTTGTGCAAGTAAAAGTGATGAAAATCACACGTCCTCTAAAAGGGATAATGGAATTATGAAAGCCCCAACTCATCAAGCAGAAGTTGGCAGCCTTAAGACTAGAATTATACCCCATCAAAAGTAGTTGAACAATGAGGAGCGTCTCTGTGTTGGCAAACTCGTATTTTACTGCACCAGCTTCAAACCAAACCGGTATCTTACTAAGTCCTGTGACCCGAAGTAGCTGCACAGATTGCCAACAAATTCAGGCTGAAATGTCCATCTGCTTGTATGTGGCACTAGTATTCTGATGGTAGAGTTTCTCTTAAAACACCTCCGCTTATCAACTTAATATAAAGATGTTACTAGCATTGATCTTTATCTTTATTATATAAAAACTAGTCGATTGATTCGACTTATATGAAGTACGAACATTTTCTTAACATAAGCAGTAAAATAAATCCAATAAAGAAAACAGTTTTCGGAAAATAAAAAAAACTGGGAGGTGATATGTGTCTCGACCAATACCTACTTTTCTTATATAGTAGTTAATAAAAAGAATTAGGAGGTGATATGTGTCTTGACTAAGACCTACTTTTCTTATATGAAAAAATATGTTAAAGGGTGGTGTGACTCACATCTGTGACTAGAATTCCAAAGACCCCAAGCATTGCAAAGCGAGCATGAACTAACTCTGCTTGTACATACCACTTTAAGCTTTCAGGATCCTCTCCAAGCCCAAGTGGGTCGAACCCAAAATCTCCAGCCAGACTGAAAAACTTGCCGTGATAATGTTAAAGCTTGAAAAGAGAAACTAGCATTGGAAGAAGAAGATGAAATAAGAGCCAATTAGCCAAAACGCAGGGAGGTCTTATGAGCTTACGTTCCATCAAGATAAGGTGGGGGATCAAGTCCTGGGAGCCATGTGGGTCGCTGTTGCGCTGCTACACAAGTTCGCCTATATCTTGCAGCAGCAGGCCCCCCGAGCCATGATGATGAGTATCCTCCTGCTGCTGGTGAACATTTAACGATGGTATTACTGTTGAATAAAGAGCGTGGCTGAATATGGAAGCTTCTTGCTATTGCTGCGGCCATTGTTTTTCTGATTATTATCTGCTCCTATCCTAGCTAGGAGGACAAATCCAGTGCTCAAAATTTCTACTTTCACAACCACATACGCATGTTATTTAATATTTATGTTGTTCTAGTTTAAAGGAAAAGAAAATTGCAATACGAAAACATGGGCGGGCCCACTTATCCAATGAGAGCAGGTAGCAGATAGTTGGATAACAAATGTCTGCTTCTTAAGCCTTCACTGTAACCATTTTCTCCAAACTAGAAACAGCGGTTTCGCGGCCACTCCAGAAATCAAAACTTTATGCTATCCGAATTTCTAAAATAAACGAAGTCAGATTTTTTTGGTGAGAAATAAACGAAGTCAGATGTTACTTCATCATCAAGTAAAATAAGTGGTTAACTTCGCCCAATTTGTTCTGTCTGATGTACCTTTTACGGTATGACTCGGAAGGTACGACTCGGAGTTTGGAGGGGAGGAAACTTATTTTCCATCAGTGGTGTTCATGGTCGATCCAATTCAATGTAAGAGTCTATTTGGATAAATAATTTATTTAAGCATTTATGACATAAATGCTTTATATGATAAAGACTAGAATGAAAAAAATAAATTAAATCTACTTTTGATCCTCATAATTTTTCTTAGTTTTTATTTCTCTAAAATATGAAATCACCATGTTTAGTTTCTGTCGTCAATAAACATTTCTTAAGGATTGAGGCTCATGGAATGTACGCAGTTGGGGTGTTCAAAACCGAATCGATCCAAAAAAGTAACCGAAAACCGATTCAAAAAATCAAAAATCAATTTTTTTGGATTTTTTTGGATGACTATTTTGGAAGACCAAATCGAACTGCTCGGATTTTAGATCTCTTCACTAAAATCGAACCGAGTTGAACCAAACCGCAACTTATAATATTATTCCTTTTGAACTTACATATATAGATTACTAATCAATTGTTACATTATATATTTTTTTTAAAATTGACTTTTGTAAGTAGTCTTTGTGTTAAATATTAATTCACAATGACGTGTGTGTTAAATATTATTTCACCTTTTTCATTTCATTTGTTTAGAATATGATTTTGCAAATACTATTTTTCTATAAAACATTTTTTTAGAAATGACATATACGTGTTTAGAAATTGACTTTATAATTGATAATCCATTGAGAATTATTAAAATATATGTCGTTGAGTTGTAATCGGAAATATATTAGAAGTGAAACGGAAGCGAAACCACTTTGGTTGATATTTATTTTCAAAAAAAATTATAACTGCAAAAAATCGAAAATAGATCCAATCTAAACCGCATTGTTTTGGATCGGATCAGATCGGATATTTTTTTGAAAGCAAATCGAGCCGAGCCGAACCGCATACTATTTTAAACTTTGAATCGGATGACTTTTTACCTCAAAACCGAACCGAACCGAGCCGCTAGCGCAAGCATCCCAAGTAAGGCAAACATGGATAGTCAAACCAAAAGTGAAGAATGAGAAGGCCCCTCCTACCACAGGGCTTAAATTGAAGCGCTGAACTAAATTAGGGATTGGAAACACAGAAATGGAAGAAAGATAAAAAAAGAAATTCAAATGAAAAAAAAAAGAAGATAGCAGTATGGGACCAACAAGCATTAGCTTAAAAAACTGAATACACTAGTACAATTTGACAACCATTGTTGATTTACTACATCTTAAACATCCTACATACAATTGAAAAGTTTTCAAATGAAACGTCTGAAATGTCATTAATTAAGCTACAAGAGCTGACAATTAGGTCAACGGTTGTGTCCAGAATTATCATCGCCTGCTGGATATGCTGAATGAGCTAACTTTCATTGGAGTGGCAATTACCAATGGAGCCTCAGGAGAATCAGAGACTGCAAACTTGTCATGCATAAATCGGCTATCAACAATGGAATCATCCCTAAGCACTATCTTGTAGCAGTAGCAGCTCTTTAGACCCTGTTGGTTACGGTAGCACTCATGAGAACCATCCTTGACCTGTTGAAAGTTCCATATCACACTGAACTTCCCCACTGTAGCTACTATATGTCGCTCCTGCCTCCCATTCTCCGTCACCTAAGCAACCAAGTTGAAAATTGAAATCATAGTACAATATATTTCCACAAGAATACGAAAGAAGATGCAAGAAAAACCAAAAATGTCATATCTCAGCAGAACGGTCAAAATCTAACTTCAGGAAGGAAAAAAAAAACACACCATGCAAAGCTACTACAATCTCTCTGTTTTCAGCAACAGGAACAGTGACAATTCACTAGAAAACCAATAAACAATTAACAAACTCAGTGTTGTGAATTTGCTATCTTAGTACTGGATTTGCTCTTACCAGAAGTAAAGAACTTACATGGATTGATTTTTTTAAAAATAAAAAATCAGATGACTAAGCTGTATTTTAGGGAAAGAAGAGGGTGTAGTCAGGTAGGGGGATTGAAGTCCCGTGTAGGCAAGGTGGGAAGGTTGACTTCATGTAACAACCTACACACCACAGTAGAAGGGAAGTGTGAGAAGCAAGGGAGGGAATGAGGGATTCAGTTTAAGAGGGAGGGAGGGAAAACAGAAAAGAAGTAGAAAATTAGTGAGTGAAGGAAAGGAATTGGTGGGGGAGTCCAAGTCCAGGCCTCTCCAAGAGTCTGGCATATCAACATTTTCTTTTCTGTTCTGTTGAGAGGAAGAGAGGTTCTTCTACTATCTTCTGTTCAAACTTACGACTGTTGCCAATATCACACAATATCAAGGGCAGAAATTTCAGAGATAACGCAATACTTCAGTTTGGCTAACACAATATCAGCCATTTCTGGTCCAGTTCTATTAATGCATGATAGTATTTTTGGCTAACAGATTCAAGGGCAATGCTTCAGTTTGCAAAAAGAAATGAAGAGCATGACAGCAAGTTATGGAAAACAGGAGTAAAAGTTATGAGGTGATAGCACATACTTTAACCCATCTCCTGAAGCAATACGAGGAGACGTCACCTAAAGTTATCAACACGAAATGTATTTAGGGTCTGTTTGGATTGACTTATGTAGAGCTTATGAACACAGCTTATGACTGGTTCATAAGCTGTTTTGGACTTATTTTTCATAAGCTACCCAGGATCGCTTATTAAAACAGCTTATGACTTATATGAAATAAGTTTCACCATATTTTTTCTTCGATTATAAAAATAGCTTATACAGCTTATGCCATAAGCTGTAGAATAAGCTGTTATGCCAAACAGAGCCTTATTTGCAATGCTATTGATAAGCTAATATCACCTTATATTGCAATTTGCAAATAAAATCAACATATCACAAGCTAATTGTTCTGAAAACCGTATGATATTTAAGGTAACATGTCCTTGTATCGTAAATTGTAAATTGCAACACAGTTAATCCAGCACGTATTTATTATTAATATACCACATATAGTCAAAGCCCAACAAAGCACGTTTTGAATCATAAGAAAAAAAAACAATGACAACACTGGATGCCATGATAATTTATAGCAACAACAGATGATACCATGATTCTTAATTTGCAAGACAACAAGCCAGAAAATATATATACTCACCCACGAAAACTGAGCATTACGGAATTTGTTATTCACTCCAGCTAAATGTGAATCCAGAGGGGTGAGCTTGAGCAACCTAGGAGCAGCAATCTTATTCCCCATGCGTCCAGCAAAACCAGTTTTTGCCTTCCCATCTTTATCAGTAAAGACGGCACAGATAACAACCAAGTAGGTATCCGTGGTGCCCACAATCCACTTTCCATCAAAAGTAACATCAACATGAGTAACAGGCGATCCAAGGCCAGGAAAAGCCGTCCTTGCCTGCCTCATGGAGTTGATCGAATAGAGTCGAATCTTCCCATCCAATGAACCAACCACAATTGAACCATCCCCAGTAGTAGCAAAGCATTGAAAATTAGTCCCCCTTGAGAATTGATGCCCTTGTGCCCAATTCAACACAGGGGTATTCACGTTAGTGTTGGAGTCAGCGAGATTCTGAACTATTCCATGGCGGTCACGCATATCCCACCTACACAGCCTGTTATCATCCAAACCTAGAAAAGTTGAACCCGAAGGATCCAATTGAGCGCCTTTACTATCATTGGCGATATCCCTCATTGTGATATCAGTGCCATCTTTTCCAAATTTCCACTCAGTCACAACCTTCCCAGTTTCAATATCAAGCTGGTGAAGCCCAGTTGAATGAAGCTTTCCACCACCCAATGGACTCATCAGAAGCATGCTTGTCTCAGCCTTCATAAGAAGCGTTTTTTTGGGTGTTGAATGCACCAAAGTGGAAGAGGTTGACTTTGACCCATTTTGATATCCACCACCAAAGTTAACAAAAGCACCTTTTCCATGTATCCCATGTGCGAAATTCTTCACTACCTGAATTCCAGTGTCGCTGACTAAGAAACTGTTGTCCAAAGCACCCAGCGCCAGGCTCTGTATTCCACCGTTTGCAGCTTCCTCAAACTCTTCCCTCAGATCTTGTGTGGGTCGCACGGGCGTGGCGGAACCAGGGCTCTTGGAGAAGCTTTCCTCTGCATCCTCCCACATGGAATCATCTGCGGCTTCGGGTTTCGCCCACCCAATGAAATCCTTACCATACACCTTCACCCTGTTCTCCTCTGTGGCCTCAACCCCGTGCGTGTTCTCGAACATACAGTTCTGAAACTGCGTCACAAAAGCATTGTAGTCTTGTTCCGTGAAGAATTTCATCGCCCACACGCCACTCGCGACGAAGTCCACGCGCCGCTGGTCGGCGAAGGTTTTCAATTGCATCTCCAAAGCAACCTTGGATCGGATTTTGGAACCGACCTTAAGAACCCACGGGGATTTTTCGTCGTCTTCGTCACCGTCGCCGTCATCTTCGCCGTCGCTGTCTCCGTCGAGTCTGTTTGTTTTGACGAAGGAGTAAGTGGTGAGTTTGTCAGAGGTGACCCATTTGGCTTTGGGGGTGTTGCCGCCGACGTGGAGGTAAAGCTTAACGGCGTTATTGACGTTAGGGTTGTTGTTGTTGGAAGAGTATTTGAGCTTGAGGGCTTTGAGTCTGGCCTCAACGTCATCGAGTGATGAAGGGGTTTTCACTCTCTGCTCTGAACCTCCCTCGCTCGTCGCGTCTTCGTAGTTCCCTTCTTCTGTTTCTTCTGTTTCTGATTCTTGTTCTGAGTCTGAACTATGTAGCAAATCCTCGCGACTTTGAGCGTGGCCCATTGTTATTCCTTTTTTCACTTCGGAGGATCCGAAAGATGGGATCGGATTGGGAAATGACGAGGAGGAGGAATAGGAGGATTCGCGGATGCGGAGAGCGCCAAGTTCGAATTTTAAAACGGAGCGTTTTCGTTCTGGCTAGGGTTTTTGAAAAGTAAGGGAACCCGTTTGTGGTGTGGACCCTACCCACCACCCACCACCATGCGATTCAGATGCGGTTGCAACGGTTAGTAGAAAACTCAATGTCGTTTCGGGGTGGATGCGGATGTAATTAATTACCAATACCAATTACCAATTAACAATTGGGCACTTTGGTTATTGTGTTACTTAATTAACGTTATTAAATGTAATTTACTTTTATAATTTTTTAATAATTTCAAGATGTCTCTCTTCAAAAAAATAATAATTTCAAGATATCTCTTCTCATCTCTTCTCCCAATCCTCAAATTATTTAATTATTTTTTATTTTAAATTTTTTCCTCACATTCTAACTGTCTCAGTAATACTTTAAAAAAAATTATATTAATTTTTTTCCTTAAATTTAATCTACTTATATATATTTGCTTATTTTTTTTGAATTAATTATGTATATTTTTTTTGATTCTAATTATACCATTTTTTCTTTTGAAAACACGATAATGAAAAACATGCCCGTAGTTAATCCATCCATAAAGTTAATTTGATGGTTCTCTTCACTGAGTGGAAAGCTACCTGTTTGAGGACTGTTTGGTTGAACTCTGAATAGTATACTGCTTTGTTGGTTTTAAGAAATTTTTTATATTTCCATGCAGGGAAGAAAAATATAACCTTCATGTATTATGAATGAATTCTACAGGTGTAGCTTGTTAGTAGGATTTACCAGTTGATTCAATCAAAGACCATGCTTGCTCATTTTTCTCCTCTTCGTTTATTGCCATCTTATTTTTACTTATACAGTTATACAAAATTTGCCAACTCTCCTAAAATTCGTTTTAGGTGGTGTTTATTTTCATGATCCAAGTCTCCTATTCGGATAATGAACAAACTTCAATCATTTTCCCAGTAGTTATTCTGCGATTGTATTATCAAGTCAAAGTCAATAACTCAATATAGACACAAATGCTGCCAAGTGCTTGTATTCAAATAGACTTCACTCGGGCTCAAGTTGTTATAGTATGTGTCTTTGATGGATGTCACTTCAATAACACTAACACCTGAACACCCATCTCCTCCAGTGTCTCTCATCATATCCCTCACCCTTGCCACATCATCCCATCTCCCAACAATGGCATAAAGATTTGACATCAATACATAAAACCCACCGTTTTTGTGGTTCAACAAGAACAATTTTTTAGCCAGGCATTCCCCCAGCTTGACCTCTTGTTGGATGCAACAAGCACTTAACAAAGCACCCCAGACAGCAGAATCAGGCCGAATGTCCATGTTGTTAATGAATTCAATTGCTTCCTTGAACAAGCCTGCACGACCCAATAGACCAACTATGCAAGCATAATGTTGCAGACTTGGCATCAGACCACACTCTTCTGTCATGATCCGGAAGTATTCCATTCCTAAATAGACAAGCCCCCCATGGGTGCATGCTGCTAAAACTCCCAAGAAGGTGATTTTATCCGGTTCTAGCCCGTGTTCTTGCAGTTCGGAATAACACCTGAAAGCTTTGTGTTCAAGCCCAAATAAACTATAACCTGATATGATGGAGTTCCATGTTGCCAAACATGGATCCTTGATGCTATAAAACACCTTTTCAGCATAATCTAGTCTTCCACACTTACTATACATATCTATTAGAGCAGTTCCTGTAAAATCTTCCACTTTCACATTGTTCCTCAGTATGTAGCTATGCAGTGTCTCTCCAATTCGCAGGTTCCCAAGCTGGCAACACCCAGATAGTAGAGTAGCGATCGTAATGGCATCCGGTTTTTGTCCACACATGTTCATTTTGCAGAACAACTCCATGGCATCACTTGACTTTCCAGCCTGTACACAACCAGATATCACAGAATTCCAAGTGATCAATGGTTTTTCCCTCATGTTAAAAAACAAAGACAAAGCAGCTTCTATCTCATCAAATCTACAATACATGCTTATTAGCCCATTTGTGACTAAGCAATCAGTAGACAGCCCGCTCTTCAGCCCATAGCCATGGAACGAACATCCAATCACAAAATGTGAAGGACTAGTGATTCCATGAAGGACACTAATCAGGGCAACTGCATCTGGTTTTACATCTAGCTTCAGAGTTTGGATAAAACACTCAACTGCAGACTCTATATCACCCTTTTCCGAATAGCTAGAGGTTATCGCTGTCAATGAAATCAGGTCTTTTGTGGGATAATGTTCATAAAGCAGTTTTGCCATATCTGTGAACCCTTGCTTTGCATAAAGACAAACCAGCGAGGTAACGACAGAAGCATCATTGGTAAAGCCACATTTGATAATATAACAATGGACAGTTTCCGGAACAGCATTTGCTGACATGAGGTTTACCATCGTCACTGAACTGGGTTGCAAACCTTCCCTCAGCATCTCTTTGAAGCAAAGAACAGCCTTCTCCAAAAGACCATTTTGGCCATAGGCACCAATCATGGTATTCCAAGACACAACATTCTTCTCAGCCATTTCTTCAAACAAGAATTGGGATGCTTCCAAATCATAACATTTAGCGTACATTGAGGTAAGGGCATTCTTCAATTGAGGATCACAACAAAGACCAGCTTTGATTCCAAACCCATGAATGGATCTACCTTGAAGAATTAGCTCAGGGCGACCACAAGAAGGTAGCAAACCAACAATCGTAGTTTGATTGGGTCTAAAACTCTCTCTTAACATGTGTACAAAGAGTTGAAGAGCATCATAAAGATACCCATTTTGTGAATACCCACAAATCAATACGTTCCATGAAACAACATCTCTAAAAGACATATCTTCGAACAGTTGGCGTGCATGAGAGGTAAGACCCAGTTTCATGTACAAGTCAATGAGAGCGGTATTTACATGGAGGAATTGGTTAATGCCCCGTTTCAATGATTGGGTTTGAATCTGGCGTGCTTGTAAGCCCTCGGTGGATGAACCACGAGCAAAAGAAGAAGAAGACGAAAGACAGGCTTTGATGAGTAACGAAAAAGTAACATTGTTGGGGCTCACATTTGCTTCCAAGAGTTTCCGAAAGATAACAAGTGCACACCTTGCGTTCTCGAACAGAGAGTGAAACAGAGACAGAGTGGGTTTGGGAGCAGTTATGCTTCTAGAGCAGGGAACCGCAGTGCAGGCCAACTTCATTTCATAACTGATGCTCGTCCTTCCTTCAAGTGGCGCTTTTGAAAAACTGATTATTATGAAGTGCCAAACGACGATACAACGATAGATTTAATTTTTTTTTTTTAAATTTACTACATAAGATATAACACAAATAATCACTATAGTAAATAGTAAATAATAGGGTTTAACATGAATTAGGTCCCTCTATCGGCATTTTGAATTTAGTCCCTCTAAAAAAAGTCAAAGTTTTTTAGTCCCTCAAGAAATCAATTTTTTGATTTAGGTCCCTCTTTTGCGTTGACCGCTGACATGGCACACTGAGGTCCCTGTAAAAATGCTGACATGGCTTACATGCATCTGACGTGGCTTACACGTCAGAGGGACTAAAATCAAAACTTAATATATTTAGAAGGACCGTGTGACATCAATTAGACCACCACGACCACCACTCTCTCTCTCTCTCATTTTTCTCTCTCTGTCTCCCCACATCCCCCACCACCACCACCACCCTCTCTCTCTCTCTCTCTCTCTCAGCCCCCACCCCCACCACCACCACCACCACCACCACCACACTCTCTCTCTCTCGTTCTCTCTCTCTCTCTCTCAGTAGATTATGGCATGAACGCTATGCCTCGGTATGGTGGGGGTGAGAGAGAGTGTGGTGGTGGTGGTGGTGGTGGTGGGAGGGGGTTGTGGGTAGAGAGAGAGAAAACGAGAGAGAGAGAGTGGTGGTGAGAGAGAGAAAACGAGAGAGAGAGAGAGTGGTGGTGGTGGTGGTCTGATTGATGTCACATGGTCCTTCTAAATATATTAAATTTTGATTTTAGTCCCTCTAAATATATTAAGTTTTGATTTTAGTCCCTTTAAATATATTAAGTTTTGATTTTAATCACTCTAAATAACTATGAATGACATGTCAGCTGACGTGGCAATGCATGTAAGCCATGTCAGTATTTTTACAGGGACCTCAGTGTGCCATGTCAGCGGTCAACGCAAAAGAAGGACCTAAATAAAAAAATTAATTTCTTGAGGGACTAAAAAACTTTGACTTTTTTTAGAGGGACTAACTTCAAAACGCCGATATTTAGAGGGACCTAATTCATGTTAAAGCCTAATTATAATTTATCGGTTAAATTGAACAAAATCACAATTTAATTAAAGTTAATTATATAACAGTGTTGAAGTTATATAGCTATGTAACCTAATCCTTCTCATTTAAGAAAATAAGCCTTTTTTAAAAAATAAACTTACATTTTTTTTAAATCAGAGTATCTTTCACACGCGTGCAGAGACTAATCTTTTTAAGTTTGGAAAAACTCGGGCAATTGATTTTATTTCAATGGATTTATTTTATTTTATTTCATAAACTTAATTCGTTACTTTTACCTAAAATAAGCATAGATAATTAAACTAATTAAAATAAACTCGTTAGTCTAAAAAAAACATATATTTACTGGTAAATATTTGTTCCTGGATAGGGGGGAAAGCGGTGTAAATAAATTAGATAGGCAAGCAGGAAGTGGAAAAATAAATTTGATAATAATAAAAGGTTACTTCTAGGGTGGACCATTTTTGTAGGTGGTTCATGGTGAACCATTAACTATAAAATTTTCATAAAACTTTAATTGCCACTAGATTTATTGATAAAAAATTCAATGATCCAGATTAATTGAAAATAAAGAGAGAATAATTCAATTCTTCCCTACACAATCACTACCCCAACCCACTCCTCCCTCATCCTACTCCACGCACAGCTCCACCGCCATTTCCCTCTCAGCGGCCTTCCCCCACCTCTCACTGGTTTTCTGGCATTACCAAGATCAATTTCAGACCATTGCTCACTGGTTTTCTGGCGCTAAGTTGTTCTACCTTCCACTATCCAAGCTTGGGATTATGAGAAATTTGATTGAGAGTGAAACGTAGGGGTAGACAATGTTTGCAGGACTTTTCTTTTTCTTCGTCCCCACCATCCCAAACCCCCCCCCCCCCAAGCATTGTCACCTCTTTCATCAAGTTTGGATTTTTTCTTAACCCCTCTGAAGCATGATCCCCAAATTCTGTGTACCCCTCATAACACTTTTGGTTGAGAAATTTTTTTTCTAAGAATGTCTTTTTCTCATTTGTTTCATGTGTGGAGAGTGAAGAGTGAGTATTGGTGGTGGCGGCGACAAGTCTGCGCCGCTGGAACGGAGAAGAAGAGGAAGAAGAAGGTGGTGGCGGCGGAGAAGTCGGATTCGAAGGCGTAATCGGTGGAGCCGCCGCATGCGACGACAAACCAGGGAGGTTGCGCAGCAGTGGTGCAGGGAGGTTGAAACCGCGAACAGCGACATGGAGAGAGAGAGAGAGAAGAAGGGGGAAAGAGGAAAACCGTGTTACAGTGGTGGCCGAAAACGTATGTGCAGGACGGTGGACAGAGAAAGGGGCCAGGGAAGACAGAGGAAGACGAATAGTTTCTACAGGCTGGAGTATGATTAGGTGTAGAGGATGCACTGTAAGATCTGGTGAGACTGATCAATCCAATGGTTATAATTAGTATAATTAATTTAACTCAAACTTCACCATGATGAACCACCAAATAAGTGGTTCACCCTGGACAGAGCCATAATAAAAAGAATAAAATTTAGCCAAAGATAATAATAAATCCGAAACACAGTGAACGGATATGGGGGGAGTGCGTGTCTTGTCCTGATTCGAAGTTTTGTTGTGCGCTGTGCTTCACAGATATCGCAAAAGCGCGCTTTTGGATTTCAGTTTCACCATCCCCCCGCCCGGAAAACGAACGAACGGTATCTCTTCTTCTTCCTCTCTTTCTCACTCTCTGCTCTTCAAAATCAAAATGACACCTTATCCTTTCCTTGCCTATGCATTATTTTCCCATCGTTTTCCTTTGAGATTCATTTTCACTATTCATTATTAATCATGCCCATGTATTCGTTTCCGTTGCCTCAGCCTTTCATTTTCAGTTTTACTTCTTCGGATTAAAATGTTCCTTTTTTCTTATAAACTCAATTTGGAATTGGAATTTATGTAGCACAACAACGTAAGCAGTGAATACTAAGTTGACCCACCTAGCAGGATCAAACATGTTGATAGTTGATACTTTATAAAAAGGTTTCGGTTCGATCAATGGAATATATCCATTCAGGAATAGGTCATATTGTAAGATATTAAAGAGCTAGTTTGTCGCTAAAGTAAGTTAAGGTTATATTCACTGTTAATTTGATTTCTAATTCAAAGTACACTACTGTATCCACAAAAATCCGAAGGTGAATATACTAACACTTTATTTACAATGCAATTGAATTGATACACATAAAGAATGGCTGGTGGCTGCTTATCATATAATGTGTTGTCTCTGAAATTGGCGTTATTAATGTTTTATTTTTCTGTCATAGGGAATCAGGGATGCTGTTTCTGCAAAACTGCATATTATGATCTCTCAAAGACTCTGTGTTTGACTTCCTGCGACTGGGAGAGTTTGAAATAGTTAACATTAATGTCCATTGAATCACAACCGTTTATAATCTTTTTATTCCATCCGAATAGTTCACATGTTTAGATATTTTGTTTGTAATCACTCTAGCTTTGGAAATTCATTCTCGTCACCGGTCATTGTTTATCATTTTACTCGATGATGATCCTATATTGGCACCTAGCTTATAATGAGTCGATTGAAACCTAGTTCTACATTCTATGAGGCACCATCGTCTACCAGTTAACTCATCAAAATTCCTCTCCTAAATTCTTTATTACTAGCAGTACAAGATCTAGTTTTGAAAAGATGCCGCAGGTTGTCATTCATGGGCAGAATATTCTGCATAGCAAGTCCTTCGCCAGTGTGAGACTAGAGCTATACTTGCACAAACCAGTTGAGTCTAGAATTCCCCATGTAGTTTTCAGCTTGGTTCCTAGGCTCAGTCATGGCAAGCAGTGTCTTGGTGGGACAAAAATTGAACCTATTATGAAAATGAGGCACACTTTCTGCCCTGGTAGGAATAGGATAAGAGTTGCAAATGAATCTCAAGAAGATTTGCCCGATGAAGATGATGACCTCTGTCCCGTTGAATGTGTGAGAGAATTCAAGACTGATGAAGAGTTCTGCAGAATTCTGGATAAGGCCAAAGGAACTGGATCTTTGGTTGTGGTAGATTTCTTCCGCACCTCTTGTGGAAGCTGCAAGTATATAGAGCAGGGTTTTGCTAAGTTGTGCAAGAAATCTGGTGACCATGATGCTCCAGTAATCTTTCTAAAGCATAATGTAAGTTTGCTAGCTGTTTAAGATCCTTTATATATATTACAGAGTACAGACAAATATTAGTTATATCAAAAAGGAGATATCCTCGTCCTCCCCTATATTTCCATGTTTTCTCCAAGCTGTCCAAAAGAAAGTCATTATCAACTAATCTTTACTTTATCATTGTCTCTCAACTCAAACTGGGGATTCTATTTGAGTAATTATTAAATTGAGCATGTTAAAATTATTATGCCTCTTCTTGCAGGTAATTGATGAGTATGATGAACAATCCGAGGTTGCTGATCGACTTAGAATCAGGGTATTTCTCTTTATTCATTACAGATTATTAAAATGAAACTTGGTCTATAGTATGTTTGGATAATTTTTTCTATAAACACTTATAATATGATTTTTTTAACTAACATTTTATATAAGTTAAAATCAGTTTCTACACTTCAACTATTTCAGAAGTTCTCTCGTTTAATTTCTCCATATGCATTTATCTATTTATAAATGACTGTTTAACAAATTTTTTTTTCTATAATCTTACACTCAGAAATATATATGATAAAAATAGGAATGCATAAACTAGTAGCAAATGTTCTGAATCCTAACAGTACCTATATAAAATTGTCTTGTCTCATTGGGAGAAAGCTAAGCATCAGCCATCAGGCTCATCTACATGCTTGTTGTCTAACTTGAAAGTTTTATGGTTAGTGCCTTCATTTGCATGATTTCTCTCGTTTAAGCGGTTCTATTGGTGCACAATGCCGTATTCTATTGATAATTCTATCTTCTCCCGATATTCAATAGATATCCAGCTATGCATCATTTGTACCACAATCAACTGCTTATTATACACTTCACCGTTCATGCTTTATTATCTATCTATCGAATTTGATACAGGCGGTGCCTCTCTTCCACTTCTACAAAGATGGGGAACTGTTGGAAGCATTCCCAACCAGAGACAAAGAGAAGATTGTTGCAGCCATCCTCAAGTACTCATCTCTTGAAGCCGAAGATATTTTGAGTTAACTTCAAGGGATGGTGTCACTGCTGTGCGGGGAATTAGTCTTTGTTTGTACGTGATGATATTCATTAAACAACATTCTGTATAGTCAAAATAAAATACCTATACTCCTGTCAGCCTAATTTACTTTGTTTTTGTTGGGAAGTATCCAGTGGAGAGTTTAATGTCCATGATGATTGATGGAACATCCCTTTCCTTTCCTCCAGTGGTTTGGCTTCCCAAGTTCCCTTGAGTGCTAGTAGGGTCCAATATTAAAAATAACAAATAAAAAATAAAATTTTCCCTCTGCTTAACTTAGTTATAAACTCCAAACTCACTCAAAAGTCTTGTTATTTGGTATGTTTCAACACCCCCTTCTGAAAGCTTGATCGATCTTCATATGATATATTTATGCTATTATTTTTATAGAATAAAACAATGTTTATAAGAAAAAAAATTCACAAAATGATGTTATTACCTAAAAAAAGTCACCAAAAAACTATTTTACTTAAAAAATCATGAGTCTCTCTATTGTTGTAACACATTTTGAATTTTTAGATCAGATTAAATTGAAGTATTATTTAATTAATGAATTTTTATTTTCTTATATATATTTTAATTAGGACTTGAAATTATTTAATTAATATTAGCTTACTTATGAAGATCATCACAACGCAACGTGATGCTAAACGCAACGTGATGATATTAGCTTACATTGTTACTTTTGTATCCTAACCTAATGTTAACAAAACCGTTAAAAAAATCATGTTAACTTCATGTCTTTCAAGATTGTACACAATATATTGTAGAATTCATCTACATAAATTACAAAGATCTCCCGGGATTAGAAAGAGAAATGATTAATCATTCAGCATTGAGCGGCAAACAACAAAAATTCCCGCCCAATTAATGCAGAAACTGCAAATTGACCTTAGCTATGTTCAAGACAAGAAACTGACGAGCAGAAGAAAAAAAAAAATACTCTATGCCCTTCCTCCATATGATTTTTCAAGGACCCGGACTTCCGGTCCATATATCACGCGGCAACGCTCTTTAAATGAACTAACCATCCTGGAGGCTACCTCCTTAAAGAACATCGATGCAATCTGACAACCATAAAAGAAACATGATTAATAATGAACAGAAAAATACAAAATATAAGCACAACCTTTGTGGTCTTATCGGTGCTTAGATGAAGTGAGTTGTGTAGGAAATTGTATGAATATAAATATAGATGCATAGGAGCGAAAGTCATGTCAAAATACTGGTACAGCAACTGAGCAATATTTGATCAGCAAAATAACACATTCCTTAATCCTTCACATACACATGTATATCCACTGATCAAGTCTTCACCACACAGCAAATGAAGGACATGCAGGGTTCAGTGCTAGAAAATAAAAAGTGAAGTGGTGAACAGATATATAATAATAGAACTATACCTGTCTGTATAGTGGAGACTGAAACTTAAAATCCACCAAGAAATAGAGATCGCAAGTTCCTGGAACCGGGCCAGGATTAAATTCCCATATGTTTATCAAATGGTCAAACAGGGTACTATTTGACACAGCTGTCTGGACACACAAAATATACAAGTACGACAAAAATAGCAATCAGTAGAAATAAAGAGAAAATTCTGCTACAAAAAATTTTAAATAAAGGAAGAAATAAAGAGCAAGACAATAATTGAAGATCCATATTCATGATCAACCAGTTTGAGTCATCCACTGCTTTGAGAGTAAAGAATCTAAAACTCATGTTTCATTGAATCTTCTTAGAAAGAATCAAGGCCATATCAGCACTCTATCAAAATATAACAAGAGAACAATCACTATAAATGGAAGCGCTAATCTCGGTTGTGCAAATCTGCATCTCACATGCCAATGCTCATCTCAGCACCATATATCATCATGGTTTGGTTATAGCAGTTTTTAACTAGAGGAATTAACAATCCACAAGTAATTTATTGCATGCCAGATGCCACACATGGATTAACTACACGATACTCAATATATACCATAATGTTCTCACTATTGGACTGCCCTTCATTTAATCTACTCTCCCGACTGGGATTTCATAGATCTTCTGCTCACATGCCCAAACCACTTAAGGTGAGATTTTACCATCTTTCCATAGTAGGTGCTATCCCCTGACTTTAACTCACTGTTAGCAATATATGTTAGAAGAGATATGCCTGGGCTCAAAAAGCCAAGTAGGCCAGCCTTTGTTTGTTAGACCTTGGTAGATACAGTTGTTATGGTTAGTTAGTTAGCTCTCTAACCACAGTGGCAGAGGCAGGATATAAATAAAGGGCGAGGATATAGGAGAGTTTAGTTAGATAGTTGGTTAGTCAATTTTGGGTGGGAGAGACCATCCTCTCAAATACATGGGGTTAAAGAAGAGACACATTTCCATTGTACAATTTTGGTCCCAAATCTTGCACAGCATTGACATTGATCAGAGGGCATTCTTTACGTGGTAAAGATTGTTGTTTTCCCAATTTCTGATCCAGTTCTATCAGTCACACACCAACAGCCACCAAAAAAACCTCACAGCCAGGATCCTCTTGAAAGCAAGAAAAAGGTAAAATAGGGGATGTTGGATACCTTTATACGCTTTGGTCTGTCCAACTCAACATGAGAAACATAGCTTTCAACAAGAAATTTAAATCCAATCTCCAACTCAGCATCAAATGATCCATCCGGATGATGTTTAAGTATCTCCGACCTTTGACACCACGGGACAAAACCATGATAGAAATCAACAGCTGCAACAACATTAAATAATTGCTCCGGAGAGTACCTGATACAGGAATGAAAACAACGACAAACTATAAATATTCTGCATTCAATAGTAATGCTTACGAAACCCATGATGATTCATAGTTCATGCGCTCAGATTCATAAAGCTTCGACCACAATGGAAATTATTTACAGAAGTCACATACTAAGTTATTATGCATTAAATTAAATAAATAAGTAAATTTGGGAAAATATACGACCAATAAAAATAAAAATAAAATGCAAACCGAGAAAAGCACATGTAAGAGAATCGTGTTACCCCAAAACGCGCCTCTCCTCGTAAGTTTTGGACAGAACACCTTCTTCACCATCTCCACAACCAAGGAATTGCCTCGATTGGACAGCATTATTACTGTTATTACACGAACCTCCCATAAAGGGGGGAAAACCAATGCGAGAGCCGAAGGGCTGAATCTGACGGGTGGTGGACCTGCATGCAATGGTGGAAAGACATCGGCATCCATCCAGATTCTCAATGCTCTTGTTAGACCTAATCAATTGACTCAATCCACTTTTGCGCGTTGCCAACGAGCGAAGTGCCCTCGTGGTCGACAAAAATGGCGGCATTGTCAACTCCAACAAAATTGGGGATACCAAACCTAATTAAATTTTCGAACGGTGAGGAAACCAGAGTTATGCAGCTTTTTGCAATTACAATACAAGTGGACTAATCGGATGAGAATCACAGATTGGGGATTCGAAATCGGAAGAATGTGAAACCCTAGGATACGAAAGGAGACGCGAAATCGAGAAAGGGAATGCAATAGGTTTGCAGATTTGGTGGGATGTTCGTTGAATACGACGATTCCTTTTTTAACAATCGAAACATCTAAAGGCCACGTGGTTGTTTAGACCATTTTAGTTCTTCGCATGACTCATACATACACCAGACGCGATTACGTGAACCGCCTTGCGACGCCGTCAGTAGTTGACCACACACGTGGACATTGCCACCAACAATACGGGGAAACCTGTTTGTTATCACTTATCAACTTCGCCTCCGCCTCCAATATCTTCCTTTTCCATTTTTAAAACGAAGCCAAACTCCCTTATGGGGTATGCATGACTAGTTTTTTTTTAATCCAAAAAATAAAATAAAATAAAATACAGCCACGTTAAATTTTATATCTTTCATCTCAATTAATTTTAAAAAAACTATTATTGTTGCAACAGGCTCTTATGTTGACCAGAACAAATTTCCACCGTTCATTTTTATTTGGCATTTATAGTTTATTAATATTTTGGAATATGCCTTGCAAGATTGCCTAGGAGCCCAAGTGCCCAACAACTTTGACATTTATTGGTCAGTTCAGGATAATTATCTTTTCAAGGAATGAGAATCAAAATAGGAAAATAGATTATTATATTTTTTTTGCATGCTCTTGTTGTAAAGACGGATGCCTTCTAGAAACATATTTATTATTATAACTATGTTTTATTTAGTTGGTGTCTCTAAATGAATAATGATATTTTTATTCTCAGTTCCTTCTTTTTATATTTCTCTTTCCTACAAAAGTAAAAGGGAAAAGAAGGAGATGTAATGCTTAATGTATGGGTGAACACGGGTCGGTTTGGATCGGATTTCTCTAAATTTGTTATCCAAACCGAGCAAATAAGCACGGGTTGACTTGGTTCGGATTTTGTATTTTTTATTCTCCAAATCCGAACCGAACCAATCCGAACCTGAACGGATTGACTTGGTTCGGGCCAATCGGATTACTCATTGAAAAAAATTTGAATTTTTTTTGTCTTATTTACAAAACTAAACAAATCAAATAGCATCGAATTCAAAAATAAACAGAGATCCGAGACCAATCTTGTCTTATTTACGTGACAAAGTTTCTCATCAAATGATCCAAATTAAACAATCAAGAACAAGCTATACAATCAATCTTACTCCTGCAGCCATGACTTATAAATAAGTGAGAAATGTGTTCTCCTGTTCAATTTGCGATAAATATAGGCAGAGAAGGAGATGCTATTTTGGGAAAAAGAATGATATTCACGGATTGTCTCTAAGTTGTAACACTTTATAAACTTTTTTTGAAAAAAAAAATAAAGATGCCACGTCATCGGGTTGGTTTGGTTTGGTTCGGATTTGAAAAATAGAATCCGTGGACCGAACCAAACCACATCGGATTGTGTTCGGTTTGGATCGGATTCAACCCGAACATCACAAAATATTGAAAAATCCAGATTGGATCGGTTTGGATTGGGTTGGGCTCGCGGGTAGCCCACACCCGTGCTCACCCCTAGCTTAATGTGATAAAAAAGAAAGAAAAAGATAAAAAAAGATAGAAAAATTGTAAAAGGAGATACATCATACATCTACAAAATCAATCACGTATGTACGAATAAGAAACATCTTATGATTCTTATCTTAAAATGCTAGTTACTGGTCAATTCTAACAATTAGCATGTCCAACATTCGCTTATTTGATTTCTCTGCTGTCGAAGAACATCGCATCCAGAATGATTTCAGAGTCTCGTATTCCCACCAATCTCTAAGCAGTACAAACACAAAGCTTGGTAACATCTTCAGTAGTATTACAGATAGAGACGATCTGAAAAACATTTTGAATTGACATCAACCAGTTGTTAGAACCCATCAAAAGATCCAAGATCAATAGCAAATAAAATTATATTTTACAAATCGTTACCTGATCATTACAACATGCCATCAATCATATTCATCAAGAACTCTTTAGTCTTTTCACATTTCTTCTGTTGTTTTCCTTTTCGACTTCCACTTCCACTTCTTCATCATCAGTAAAGTTCTGACCTGACATCTCTGTAAGAACCACGAAATCAAATTTAAAAACTTCGGTACTCGATTCATTGGGCTTGCATGTAGTAATTAGCATTAAAAGATTTCGATATTTGACCTGTTGTAGTGGACAGACAATTATATTCACATTTCTGAATTATCAAATTGGGTGGTAAAAAACTAAGTACTTTTAACACCAAATACCAAGCTGAGAGCTAGAAAATGCAAATGGGAAAGTGCTGTCTATTTTATGAGTAATTTCGATATCATCATCTAAGATTGAATAAACAAATTAAGAAGGGAAGGGCCAAAACACATATATAAGGATTGATGTCTATAATTTAATGCAATTCAGTTGAGTTGTAAATTGTAATTGACATTAATCACCTTGAAGGTTCATAAAAGTGAAACTAATTTTGCTTTTCTGATCAATTGTTAACAATTAAACTTCCATCATGAATCTGTTTATAATCGACTATTAAATCCTAGCAAGGGGTCACCAACTAACACAGTTCTCACATTTGGTCTTTAATATATATTTGATGGAGTATCTAAAACAAATTAAAAGTTCTTTTGAAGCAGAGGAAATGAAGTGATAAACAAATTGTTTGGCGCACCTGTATCACTACTACACATGAAATCCTGGGGAAACATATGAGGCTCAGACAAACCAGGCTTCCTTGATGATACAGAGGGAAATCTCATCATTTGGCCTAAAGCAACAACTTGACTTGTGGGAGTAATAGTTTCTTCAACCACTGGAGCTGCTAAACTTCCTTGTTTGCCTAGAGATTGGTAGTGCTGAAACCATGGATTTTTCTTTAAATCATGGAACATGTTTTGTCTACTTCCGTGTGGATTCTCTCTCACAAAACTGATCTTTTGCCAACTGCCACCTCGAAGGACCTTGAACTGTTATATATTTTCATGCAAACAAAAAAAAATTATTTAATAATAGTTTTTTTTTTATCGGAATTTAATAATAGTTTTATATACGTTTATTTGATTAATTTGGGTGCAGGGGAAGGATGGTCCTTTTACAGTAAACAATTACAGCAATGTTAAAAATATACATTTTGATATTTTTCATACACTCCTTATTATTAAGTAGATTTCATGTAAATTCTATCAAAAATCCTAAGTCAATTTTCTTTCATTTTTAAAAGGAAAAAATTAAAAATTAAAGAATCAATAAACAAAACCAAAAAAAAATATTGCAACTTGAAGAGTTTAACTTTTCATTTCGTATTTATATTTTAAATTATTAACAGATGCGTTAAATTAAACACTTACTGGTATAAATTTGTTTGTTCGTTTTTCTGTAAATTCATATAAAGTTTATTTAAGAGTGAAATATACTCTCTTCCTATTCCGACGACGAGAGATACCAATATTATATTTTTTTTTTTTTTTTGAAAACATACACTCTTTTCCCCGGAGAGATACTAATATTATACTTCTCTCTCTTCTTGTTTGAAAACACGCACTCTCTTTTCTTTAAAGATAAAATATAATACATCTTTCTCTATTTTTGTAATTTTTGATTAACTTAAAAGTTAGTCTCTGTTAAAATATTTTTTATTACCATAATATCTTTACTTTTTATTTCATTTTTATTTTTGCCTTATTTCTTTTCTCATTCCAATTTCTAATTCCTGAAATCAGAATTATTGTTTTATTGCCGTTCACCACCACATTTCACCAACAATGGCTTTGATTTGGTTTTAGTCGAATGTAGTGGAGAACAGTGGTGAAGCGGTCTGATTTCAGAAATCAAAAATTGGAATGAGAAAAGAAATGAAGCAAAAACAGAAATGAAATGAAAGATAGAAGGTTATTATGATAATAAAAAAATATTTTAGCGGAGATTAACTTTTACGTTAATGAAAAATTACAAAATGGAGAAAAGTGTCTCATATTTTATCTTTGAAGGGAAAGAATTATGTGTTTTTAAACAACAGGAAAGTGGAGTGTAATATTAATATCTCTTAGAGGATGAGAGTATATATTTTCAAACAAAAAAAAATAGTGTAATATTGATATCTTCCAAGAGAAAAGAGTATATTTTACTCTTTATTTAACGATAAGAAAAGTATTTACAATAATAAACCATATGAAAAATATATATTTTAAACGTAATGCAAGAAGGGAAACCTGGCCAGACGCGATAATAGTGTCTGAGGAAGCATTTTTAATACGAGAAGATAAGCAATCCAAGATTTCCTTAGAATCATATAATTGGTCAACAAAAGATGTTTCCATGGACTTAAGATACATGCTGTGTTTCTCGTCGGTCCACTCCGCTGCAGACATGGATCCCTGTCCCTGATATGAAATCCGAAAAGATGAAGATCAATTTGACACAAGCTGCAGCCAATTCTTTGTTTATGTTAAAAAATTTACCAACATAAGTTGATATATTATTAGTTCTTTGTTGAACAAGTTATCCCCATTAGTTTAATTTTAACCGATAATTATTCTGAAATATAATTTTAACTAATTATTATTATTCTGAAATATGATGCATGTAAAACTTTTTTTGGAACTTTTTGGAAAATAACCCCGTTGGCCGCCTCACCGTGTAAATTTTTTATAAATATTTTAAGAATTACAGTTATATATAAGGTGGCATTATATAAAATATAACTAGACTTCTGTGTAAAATATTGTTAATTGAACTCTACTGAAAATTATAAGATTACAAATAAAAATGTAACATCTTATATAAAAAAATGAAATGTAACATACTAAATATTTTAAAGTTTAGATATGTGCTAAATCATTCAATGAAATTGAACGAACCAATTGACTATATCTCAGTATAATTTAAGAATTAGGGCTATTAATAGTTATTGAAGTAAAAAAAATTGTGTATATTCACCAAAAATGAGAAACAGAATTTGCACAAAGACATCAAAAAATTATTACAAATTAAGAGAAATAAATTTGTCACAAAATTAATGCGTAAACCAGTTTGAAAGAATGGTGATCGAAGAAGATAGTATAGTTACTATCAAGCAACTTGAAGAGAGTAATTACTAGTAAGCCCTGCATCTGATTGTGTGGTAGACTGAAATCACTAGACTTGTTATCCAAGGTGGGCGAACTCGTCCTAGTGTCTTCTTTTACTCTGAAAATTTTCTCCATTTGCTACGAAGATATGAAATGATGGAATGTAGATGAAGATGAGTAACAAGAAGGTGAGGGAGAGAGCGGAAGAGATGGCCGTCAAGTACTAAAGTGTTGGTTGGTTAACAAATAATGAAGATCACAGTTCTCAGAATTTTACACGTGTCGTGGGACCACAGCATCACCACGTCACTTTAGATTATTAGAATTTTAAATTTAGATTAACACACACGAGGGAAAAGACACTGTAGTACTGTACTGGATATTTTATAGGCATCCAAAATATCTGCACCCTCATTTATCAATTTCATATCATATCATATCTTATAGAGTTATATATATTTGTTTGAGTGACGTGGCGGTAGTATCCTGCCTAAGTTATGTGGAAAAGTTGAGACAATCACCGCAATTTAAATCGCAAGGAAGCAACTTTTTATTTCTTGAAAAAAGGCTTAAGTGCATTTTAAATCCATATAATTTACCAAATTAGCTAGTGATCAGAATTAACTGTCAATGTTTAGTTAAATTACTGATGAAATGAGCTGACTTAAAACTTCTTTAGTGGACGTGAACAAGGTGATAACCCGTTAGAATTTACCAACGTATTTTTTCTAAAATAGAAGTGGGAATATGATAAAATTCAAGGGACGTCTAACAACAATATGTTACTGATCACATCTTGTGAAATACTTTTTTTTTTTGTCAATATCTTTTGAAATACTTTAGAGTTATTTTCTTTTCCCAACATACAAGGGGGGTTTTGGAAGAAACTCCTGGGCTGTTTTTTTTGGTCCAACCTGGGCTGTTTATATCAAAAATAAAAAAGCAACTCCTGGGCTGCCTAAGCTTTAAGCCCATCTCTGATTGGGCTAACTCTCCCCATTTTGTGTTATATATACAATAACAATATAGACCCAAAAAAAATACACTAATAAATAAATAATACAATAATAAAAATAAAAACAAAAATGGAAAGAAATTGGTGGCTTTTCTTTATCCAGCAGCTGGCAGAGAGGGCGAGCGAGGGCGCTCCACCTTGCAGAATTTGATAACGCGAGTCGCGAATGAGTGACTGAGTTGAGCGGAATTCAAAAGGAAACACCAAACCAAACAAAATGTCACAATATAATTGAGACAATTGACACACATTGAATGTGGTTTTTGCAATTTGCTGATAGAGATATGGCTGCTGCTTCTTTTTCTTCTTCACTCTCCAAAACCAAAACCACAACGCCGCTGCATGTTGTCCAATCCCTCCCAAACCCTCCATCTCTCCGCTCCCCTCGCTTGATTCTGCCTCTCCGTTTCAACTGGAACGCTTCTCTGTTTCTGCTCCACTCTCGTCTCTCTCCTCTCAAAGCTGCTTCTGCTTCTTCCGACGGCGACAATTTGCTGAGGAAGCCACTCCTTTCTCAACGGAAGGGTGTTTTGGAGGAACAACAGGATGGCTATTCCTATGAAGAAGAAGAAGAAGAAGAAGAGGACACTACTGAAGAGGATTTATGGGTTGACTGGGAAGACCAGATTTTGGAGGACACTGTTCCTTTGGTTGCCTTTGTCAGGACTATTCTTCATTCTGGACAGTAAGTTCCTTTTTTGTTTTAGTTATTTTCATCACTGATTTTGGGCAATTCAACTAGTAATGAATTTAGGGCTTTTCATGGTTGGGGATGATGCTGGACTGACATTGTGTTATTTATGTGTCACATGTTCTGTTTTCATTGTGAAGAGAATTGCTTTGATAATTATTTTTCATGGATGCACGTGTTCTGTTTTCATTTATCTTGGAAATTCTGATGATAACCCTGTTGTGATTTCATTGCCCTAGATATATCAATGGAGAAAGACTGAGTCCGGAGCATGAGAAAACCATTCTCGAGAAGCTGCTTCCTTTTCATCCAGAGTATGAGAAAAAGATCGGATGTGGAATCGATTATATAACGGTATATCCCTCTTTCCCTTGCACACATAGCATCTGCACTATTACCTTGTTTTATCACAAAATTGTGTGGATTTTATTTGCCCACTGCAAAGATTTTACCCTTTATCTAACATAATTAAAAACACAATGGCTTTGGTGTATTGTCTGACCCACTGGTGATAGGGTTTTGTGTCCTCTAAAGTGTTACGGTGCAATTTATTAACTGAAGTGCAAGTTGGTAGCTATTGATAAGGACACCAAAGGAGTTAGTTTTTTATTAATTGAGTGATATCCAGTGTTATAAGAACCAGACCGGCTTGGCCGATTGGACCAGTTTGATTGGGAATTGGGCCCATGGCTGAGCCGGTCAAGTGTGTGGAGCGATTATGTTGTCAAATCGAAGATTGTGTCATTGAACCGGCAGTTGAACCGCTAGAACTTCTCTGGCCAGTCTGTTTCATTGAGCTTAGAGTGTTCTATCAAACATATTTTGATGTTGAGGGAAGTGAGGATCGAACCCACGAACCCGCACGCGATGGGGGAGGTAACACATACACCACTACGCCAACGTAAATCTTTAATACATGCATGCCCATTTTTATATATATACTATACTAGGATATTGTGAATGTAAAAAAAACAAAAATCTCAAAATTGGGCTAGCGAGTAGTGAGGATCGAACCCACAAACTCGCACGCGATGGGGGATGTAACACAGAGACCACTACGCCAACGTAACTCTTTAATACATATATGTCCATTTTTATATTTATACTATACTAGGATGTTGTGAATGTAAAAAAAAATCCCAAAATTGGGCTAGCTTGTAGTGAGGATCGAACTCGGATACAGTTAGAACATACAACAGGAACCTTCCACTGCACCAAAGTTGCTACTTGGTACATATAGGCATATTTTAATATATATACCTGTTTTAATTAAATACAAACAAATGTTTTCAGTACAAATTTTAGAGCTCGTTTGTTTTTAAAAAAAAAATTTAAATAATTACATTTAAAGATTTTCAATGTGTTTGTTTAAGATTTTGATTGAAAAATGAAATTTGATTATAATAATGAAAAGCTACTTAGAGTAG
Source organism: Glycyrrhiza uralensis (assembly GCA_030159175.1). Classification (NCBI taxonomy): domain Eukaryota; kingdom Viridiplantae; phylum Streptophyta; class Magnoliopsida; order Fabales; family Fabaceae; genus Glycyrrhiza; species Glycyrrhiza uralensis. The sequence continues at coordinate 49,413,668 of BRZY01000005.1, forward strand.
CTTCTGAGAAATAATATGATTATAGTGAGTGTAGTAGATGGGAGAGTTAAAAAAAGTGATTTTATGATTGTAAACAAACACAAATTAGTTTTTACTTTACATAAAAATCTCTAAAAAATTATCAAATTTTTATACAACGTAAAAATAACTTATTTTCAATCTTAAACAAATGGGCCCTTAATGCATACTGGTTCAATCAATAACTCATTGATTTGATGAGTGATCCATTGACCCAGTGCTATGACCAAGTTGATGACCAGTCCGAGTTTTATAACATTGGTGCTATTTGATTTCTTTCATTTGATGAAAATTTATCCCATTGATTTGTCCATTGACAGGTAGTCAGGTACCCCACACTTTACCTAGCAAAATGCGCTTTGCACTTTAGAGGACTCTAATCCTTAATAATAGTAATCTAATTGGGTAGTTTTATACCACCTGATTTGCTAATCCTTAATAATAGAAAAATACAAATTTTATGTTCCTCAGCCTTGCAATTTATGAGCCTCTGGTACAGATAGGCATTTTCTTGATCATCATCTTGAAATTGTCTTCATTTTGCCTTTTCTGGTAGTTTGATTCATTTGATGTTCCAAATTCAACTACTTTGCTTGATCTTTTTCTCATCCCATGATAGTTATGAATTAATATAATAAATGCATTTAGTAATGTTATGGCCCTGTAAAGTCTTTTGCAGCTAAGGAAGCATGGGCACTTCGAAATAGTAGCCGTGTAGTGTCAGACATATGTTTGTTTTAAACACTTCATGAATACTTCTAGTTATATTTTACAAATTTTTTTCTTCAGTTTTTTAAACTTTTTATGCTAATACATATGAGAACACTCTAATAATTTGATAAATGATAGTATTTTGTTATGTTTACTATGACTCCTCCTAACTTTTAATGCATTGATTTTCTCTTTTAATTTAAGATGTGTTTTTATATTAATTGTATACCAATTTTATGTATTGTTTTACAGTCGTGTCCAGTCTTATAATTTTTAAAATTTATTGTATCCTCGTGCCCATGTAATATCATATCCGACTATCTGTATCTCATGTCATAGCCGTGCTTTCTAGGTTGCAATTAACCAAATATAGTTTTTGTCCATGGTGTTACCTTCTTTTGCGGTCATGTTATATCCATGTTCGCATCTGAAAAGTATGTAAAATGATTGGATCCAGTCTTTCCTTTGTTAGGCTAAAGAAAAAGTTGTGCAGTTGTTCACTTCTGCTCTGTAACTGTCTTCCATTACATTCCAACATTGGCTCTTGTGAGTGTGTTTGTAAATGAAATATGTATTACTGCACTCGTTGTGTCTCAAATTCTATCAGTCTGGTTTTTCTTGGGGGTGATTATAACAGTTGGTTTGTGATCTTTATATGTTGCTGAAAAGTCTATTTTCTCTTTTCCTACCGCAGGTTAATTATCATCCTAATTTTGATCGCTCTAGGTGTTTGTTCATAGTGCGGCAAGATGGAGAGCTGGTTGACTTTTCATATTGGAAATGCATAAAGGGTTTGATCAGAAAGAACTATCCATTATATGCAGACAGTTTCATTCTCAGGCACTTCAGGAAGAAAAGTCGGAATCTGTGAAGTTAACACCATCTTCTGCTGGCTGTACCATTTCCTTTTCCCTTTTTTCAATTAAAAATTACCCCATTCAGTTTTCGTGTTCTCTTGTTGCTGGTAGCTAGCATACTTTTTTAATGGTTTGAGATAAAAAACGGGTATCGAAACTTCTGGAGTTCAGAAGAGTGGTTAGCATTTAACGACTCACTACAAGAGATCGTCATAGATGCTGGAAAATGACTCCATTTTGATTATTTTTTGGTACAACCCCATTTTGATTATTGACAATATGTCACTATTCGTAGTGGTTTATTTAATAATATGGGAATGTAGATTATGTATATAGATCTTGATAATTACATTCCTTTCAGTTAAATTAAATTTTCAACTTTGAGAAATTGCAGTTTAGTTTATTTATAGAAAATTGCTGAAAAGTACGAAACGAATTTCGTACTATGTGTGGTGTCTTAACTTTTATGTGCTTCATTCGAAGGTTTGGACAATTCTTCATGGTTTCCGGTTGGTGTGTGTGGCAGCAAGGATACTATAAACGTATTCAGATTGAAACAGATTTTCTGTTGGCTTATCCGTTACTGGAGCAAGGTTGCTCTGTGCATAATCCAAGTTACCCCTTGGTTTCTCAAATTCGGTCGCTTTTTAAGCTTGGGATTCGTCATATTTTCTGATAAACAAATAAGGTTGCTCATGTTCTGGCTACGCTTAGGCTGTTTATCCTCCTAGCCGTAGGATTTTTTATTTGCATCTTCAGTTTATATCATTAGCTCTATTGGCTGATGTTACTACTGTATGGTGATCCATGTGAAACGCCACCTACTGCTGTAGGTTTTTCTGAAGGTTTCTACTAGTTTTGTTTTGTTTTGGAGCTCTGGCTACCCTTTTAAAAATAAAATAAAATATTGAAGCGTGTTTTGTTATTTTATTGTTACTCATCACCATTGTGTATGGTATTAAAACAGGATTGGTTATTTTTTTCACATTACTGTTAAGCCGTTTGGAGACTTGCTTTACAGGGAGAGTTTGATGTCTTGAAGTAAAGTGTTTCAGTTCTTATCGGTTGAATTGATAAATATCGTTCTCAGAGGCCTGTGATAGGCTGATTCCCGACATTTTGTAAAGTACTACTAATATATAGCTCTCATCATCTCAACACTCATGTGCTTCGGGCTTATATGTTATCCTCAGCTTTCTGTACACTTTATTTTTTGAGGTATCGTTTGGGATAAACTATGCCCATACTCATAATATGTAAAATGGAAGTGTCAGCTTCTCATTGGTTCCTTAGCTTTCTGTGCCCACTCATCGTTTACTCAAAATTAAGATACAACAAATAAATAGTACTCACTGATGATGTGCGAATGTTCACTGTGAAGAGAAATGGCAAGGACCAATTTGAGAAAACAACCATTTTGATCACTGATAATATCAGGCAGTGTCATTTTGGTCTTGATAGATACAAATTAGTTACTTTGATCTCTGATAGATACAAATTAATCACTTTGGTCCTCAACTGTCGGCCGTTAGTCACTTTGATCCCTGAAAGTGATTATTTATTGTCATTTTGACCCTTAAAAATGATTATTTAAATGTCATTTTGGTTCCTAAAAATGATTACTTTCTCGATGGTAGAGATCAAAATGACTAATTCGCGTTTTTTTTGGGATCAAAGTGACACCGGTTGATGTTTTCATGAATCAAAATAGTTGTTTACTCGGACCAATTTTAAGCAATTTACATGGCATTCTAAAAAAATACAAGAGTTTGATATTTTTTGCATGTGGACCAATAAAAATTCAATAATTTGCTATTGATCCATTTAAAGAAAGAATATTCAAACCCTTTTATAGTTTTAGTTTTCGCTGGATATATATATATCATAGCATTGCGCCAAAAATGGAGGTCCCTTGTCCAGGATATCAATGCATGTGGCGCGCACTTTTGGACAGTTTTGGAATTGGACACGTGTGTCTTCCCCATTTTGTTGGCCCCAACAACGTACTGTCGTATATTTGATATATATCTTACTCCATCGGTCTCTAATTATAAGAAATTTTTACTTAATTTTTTTCATTAAAAAAGTTAATTAATATAGTTTATAGCATTAAATATGTCAATAATTTATATTGTATTTTCAAAATTGTCCTTAATAATAGTACCTCTCTCTTCTCACTTTCTATCTCTCATTTAATTAATACATTTTTACCTCTCTCTTTTAATAAATAATAGTAGTTTAGGTAAAAATTAATTAATGCATGATACATTTTCAAAAACCTTTTATAAAAAAAAATAAACAAACTTACAAAAAACTTCTTATAATTAGGGACAGAAAGAGTATTATAATAATGTTTTTGGTGCCTTTTTGAATGGGTAATGGAAATGGACTATATTTGACAGTGCCTGTCTCTCCCTTCTCCATGGGACACCTGTTCCGTTCATGATCGCGTGTTCTTTTCTCTTTGCCGGTGGAGAAAAACGCTGAGGTGTCCTAACCAATTTCGATCTTTCCAGAGTTGGTGATTCAGTGACCACGGAACTTGATGCAAAGTACAATTTGTTTCCTTAAACAACATATTCAATTCGATTTTATGTGTTCGAGACTCTCACACTTTTGTTGGCAAGAGAGATTTTTTTTTTGGTGAATCTTTTGGCAAGAGAGATGTTAACTATATATACGGTATAACACTTCAATAACTATAAACACATTTCTCATATACTTTTTTGAAATATAATAATCAGATGCACGTGATATATATATATATATATATGTTATAGCTAGCAAAATGGACTTAGCCCGCCAGAAAAAACACCGGGTTTCGACACACAAATTTGAGTTCGTTTTCAATCTGGACCTTTTTGGCCCGGTCCGATAAAGTCCGAACCCGTAAAAGTTCGAGCCCGAAGCGGCCGCCCGAAAAACATAGGTCAAAGCCCGAGCCCGGCCCAAAAAATAGAAAATTTGGACACACAAATTTGAGCCCGTTTTTAATCTAGGCTTTTTTGGCCCGGGCCGATAAAGCCCGAACCGATGCGGGATGGCCCGAGCCCGGCCCGAAAGTCCAAATTGCCACCTCTATTAATATATGTAGTTATTAACTATTTTTATAATATATTTTTTAACTTTGCCAGATTTATTATCAAAGAAGTAAATTAAGGTCCTGTTTGGATAACAAGCTTATCTACTGCTTATGGCATAAGTTGTATAAGTTACTTTTATAATCGAAGAAAAATTATAGTGAAACTTATTTTATATAAGCCATAAGCTGTTTTGATAAGCTATCCTGAGTAGCTTATGAAAAATAAGCTCAAAACAGCTTATGGATCAGTCATAAGCTGTGTTCATAAGCTCTGCATAAGCCAATCCAAACAGGCCCTAAATCTAACATGCACTGAACTTAGATGTTGTTTAGGTGGCATGAATATTTATATTATATTAGTGTTTGGATACACTTACAACAATAACTTATGATATGTTCATAGCTAGATTTTAGTTAGCTTATTTCAATAAGATCTCAAGAACAATTTATAAATAAACACTTAATAAAGCTATCTAGAATACAGTCTACTAAGGTTTTGACAAGTCTTATTTGCTTGCATGGATATTGTGACTAACTACTGACTACCGAGGGCTTGGGTGAAATAACACGCATCTCTCTCAGTTTAACCAGAGATTCTGGGTTCAAATCTAAGTCAGAAAATACCTTGGTTTAGAAAAAAAAAATTGTGGTTTGACTAACTTATAATTAGTTCGGTTGGCCAAAGTAAAAAATTGTAGTAAATGGTATCTCACTAGTTTGTACTTCCTTTCCATTTCAAAATAAGTGATGCCGTAACATAAAAAAAAATCATATTAAATGACATTTTAAGTTTTCAATGATGCATAAGTTTTTTATTCTGATTTAGTCCCAAATAAATAATAACTGTGTTGGTTTTTTTAACAGTAGTTAATAGATCATTTATAGAAATTGAGAAAGAAAATAATAACAATTTAGTAAAATTGTTTCACTAATTAAGTTTTTTTTGCCACTGTTCAAAAACCTTAAACATCACTTACTTTGAAATGGAAGGAGTAACATTTTTCATTAGTTTTTATTTTGTTTGCAAATACTAGCCTTGAGCATATAGCTTATGATTTTTCTCTAATTATTTTTACCCTTACCATTTTAATTAAATTCCCCCTCTATCATTTGTTAAACAAAACAAAAAAAAATGTAATTTATACCGGTCAATTTCAACTCACTCGAGATTCACGGCCAAAAGAATTAATAGTAATACCCATCATCAAAAGATGCCCTCTTCTCGTTGAATTCACTTTTTAAAAACAAAAATGAACATAACAGTTATGGAAATCTTCCCGGTTTGATGCAAAAATGGAGGGGGATTGATTGCAACACTCTTCAGCAATATATTTTAAATTTTAAATTCATAAATATCTATGCACTATCAAATTGGTGTGGTCCGAGTGGTTTGAGTCTTTTAAGCATGCAGTCAGGGATTTGATTTCCTGTTCATATATATAAAAATTTACTATTTGGGAGAGATAATCCTTAAATGCACTCTAAATTCTCGAATGGATTAACGGTATGGATACCATGGAAGAAAAATTGACCTATGCATTAATACTACCTCGGTTTACTATTTTGTTGCGATTTCTTTTCCATTTCCATTTAGTCTTGTTGGCAGCAATTGTTGTGTTTTTCTGTCTTATGTTTGAATCAAGAGTTACTTGGTTTGAGAAATTATTATGTGTTTGCGACCACAACTCAATCATAGCGAACCCCACGGCATCCGCATGCCTGAAGCTAAATATTGGTGTGTACTGTTAGTGCCTCTGTTCACGCGGAAATAGCAAGGGTTTTGTCTTTTTGTAATGACGATTTCATCCCTGAAGCAAAACCCCACTATCTATACTCTACAGTGACCTTCCTATAAATCTAGTAGATTGTAATGCGTCTTATTTAAGAGAAGACAATAAAGATTACTAAGAAACACTTTTGTCAGTTTCCGTTGAAAACGACGGTATTTAGTGCTATTTGTATACTTTTTGGCGTGGTTATGAAGTTAATGAATGCATATTAAAATTATCATCATTAACACTGAGCTACAGAGCTGCCTAAAGTCTTTTTAGATTATAAAAGTTTTGTTTGAGAGTTTGGGGAGGAGAGACTCTCTCCTTGTTTGGAAGTCATAAATTTTTAAATTAATTTGAAGGAATTATTAAAAAATAAGAAAGAGAGAATTTAAGTGGATTTTGAAAAATTCTCCAAATCCCTTCGTTAATTTGTAAGAACTCTCATACAAGAAAAAAAATTAAAAAACCAACCTTAGGGATCCAAAATTAATCAATCTCTACCAATCTTAATTTTTTGCTAGTGCCATTAGAGTATTTTGGTCCTTTTTTATACTTTAAGAGCACAAGTTAGTAAGACCTGATATATATAAATCAGGGATGGATTAATCATTAATTAAACACATATGCATCTAACTAAATAGAGATGATATTGATTTGATTATATGTAAGCCAGGGACAATACATTTTGGTATGAAAAATAATTCAGAAATTTTACCCAAACTAAATAATTCAGAAAAATAATTCAGAAATTTTAGTTCAAAAAGAAATTTTAACCAAACATTTATTTATAATTTTTATTTCTAATTTCTTTTAAGATTTTGTTTTGGCATATTCATGACATTCGTCTCATTTTAAATACTACATTGATTGACGCAAGACAAGAATTATAAATGGAAATTTTGTAGACGTATGGAGCCGAAACTCTGAAAATAATCAACCTGTTTGAGGGTGGACTAACAATAAAATTGGATATAAAATTTATGCCGACTTAAATAGGATCCTTTGTTTGACAGTTTGACTACGTGAAATAAAGGAATCCTTATCTAATATTATTGCTAATTCTAGGTGAGAAGTAGGTTGCTGGTAGCGCACTGAGATAGCATAGTAAATTCGGACGTACTTATCAACAATATGTTGTAATTATTTAAACATTTGTAACATCAATGTAATTTTTTTATCATAAAATTTAATTTATTTCTTTATTTTTACAGAATCATTATTTTAACATTTTAATCATACGAAGTAATACTCATTACTACTTTTAAAAAGATTGACGTTTAAGATTTTTGCAGAAAAATTATAAGAAAATCAATAATAACTTAATGATTGATTAGTGATAATAATTTTACTAAATGATCTTTATTCTCTTTCTCTATTAACTACCAATGTACTATTAAATAGTACTAAAAAATCATCACAATTATTATTTATTTGAGATAAAATTATAATACAAAATTTAATACTTCATTGAAAACTTAGAATTGAATGCCACTTAACATGAAGTTTTATTTGCTAAAATGTCACTTATTTTGAAATGGGGTAAGTACTACACTATTTAGTCTTTTAATCTGACAAGTTATGTACAAAATGAAAATTTTGACGTGGATTATTATATTCTACACCTAGATACTATAAATTGTAATGACAGTTTATTAAATATTATATTCATACGTTCTATTAAAAAGTTTAAGAGTTAAAACCGAGAGTATACATTCTTATAAAAAAAAACCGAGAGTATACAATTTTAAAAGTCAAATGCCTCGACACCAATATTAGAAAATATGTTTTGTTTTCAAAAGTAATTAAAAAAACAATATCGCTGGTCAATGTATTAAAAAAATATGATTGTTTAATAAAGGAAAGCGAAAACGGAAACATCATTATTTAATTGAGTTAGACTTCAATGCATAAATCATACTATGTCTGGTTTAAAGGTTAAAACTAACTGAGTACAAAATAATGGGATTAGACTAGTGATGAGAAATTTGGACAATAATTATAAGATTATAGATTAATTTAAACCTCGGTATTACCATTGCAAAAAAAAAAAATATCTGAGTACATATACACTATGTAGATGCAAGAAGAAAATGCTTTCAAGAAATGAAATCAAAATAAAGAACAAATATGTGTATTTTGTATGTAATTTAGATGGAGATCGATATATCAGAGAGGAAGAAAGTTATGATATATTTTCCTACTTGTTTAATTAGATAGAAAAAGAAAATAACTAAATAAATAATGCAATGTCTTGATTAATCTTGATAGAATGATTATAATTAAGTGAATCTCACAATAAATGAACAACTAAATAAATACAACTGAAATTTAAAAAGTAGATTTTTTTTATAACAATTAAAAAAGTGGAATTGTCTCTTAAAAAAGTTTTCTTTCACTTAAGAAATTTAACATGAATCCCACCTTTTTTTTCTCTGAAGTCAAAATATCAAAAACAATATAATTTTAACTTTTAAAAAAAAAAAAATCATCTTCTCATCGTCCTATTTTTCACCTTAAGGAGAGGATGGGTATGAGGAGGCATGAAATGACGCGGGATTGTTCAGCTGGGACACAAGGCTAAGCCAGCATGTACTTGGAACAGGTACAGAAATGTAAACCTACTCCAACAAATTTGCAACATTTGTGTTTGGTGGACCGGATAAGGAAAAAGAACAATCATATGCAGGAGAGGCAGAACCCGTTGTACTAATTGATAGTTGGCCATTCATGTTCAGTTTTCATTATATTCTCAAGTTTGAATTGGATCCAACTCTATCTGCGAAGATAACAGATAACACTAATTGGACACGTAATACCAAAGTGATCCGTATATCATTTTCAGAACCGAAGAATGCTTCAATAAACAATTATAGTTGTTAAATTATCCGAACTAAAGAAAATAATTGTTTTTTTTTAGGGATAAAGAAAATAATTGTTGAATTTTGAAATTTATAGATCATCCTAACCTAACAAAAAAAAAAGCAATATTCATTTCATACATAGATAACTTCACGGCATGATGGGTAAAATCATTTATTTTATAATTTTCAATTTCAAAGTCTTACCGCTAAATTACTCCAAATTACATGACACAATACAATATTTGATAATAAATTTAATTATCATGCATATGTAAAAAAGCTTTACATAGACTTTCAATTACATTTTATCATGTAGTAAATAATATTTATATATGCATTTTCGATACACAATTATTAAATTCTATGGTGATATATCAATGTAGGTATATTAATTTTTTTTAAATAGCACATTTCTAATATTAGTTTAACAATAAACAAATACATGATATAAATAAATTTACAGTTATATATTTAAATTATCATTCTGTCAATTATATAATGCTAAATCATATAACAATTTGTCAAATTAGCATGAAATATTATAAATAATAATAATAATAATAATAATAATAATAATAATAGAAACATTTTTTTGAAGGGAATAATAATAGAAACATGAAAATAGGAAAATATCAACATTTTGCTAGCCCTTAATAGTCATAGAATATGTTTGCGGTTTTAGTTGTAAGCATACGTTTGGAGTCTAAAAATAAATTTATTTAGAACAACTCTATAATCATGACCCAAGAAAAAAGAACAACTCAATAATTATTTTGAATACAAACCTATTTTTACAATATTTTGACTGAAAACAAACATGCACATGTTATCTGATTCTTTTGCATTGTGTGTTGTTGTTGTTGTTTTTTAAAATAAGTTCATAAGAAGCTTTCACGTGAATTTAAACGCTGGGATTTGGGCATTTGGGAATTGGGACTAATATGTGCGTGACCGAATCAAGATCCCTTGTAGTGTGCACAGCACGGTCTCATCTTTAAAAACTTATTTCATGTTTAATACGAGTAAAACATTGATCAGAATATGATTAAATAAGTTTAAGAGGTGAGGTGTGAAAGTGAAACTAATTTTTTTATAATTGTATGGGATCCACGTTGGTTCATCGCCCTGGTTTATGCTGTGTCCCGTGTATTCCTTTAAGACTGTAAAGAAAATGGGAAGAAAAATTAAGAGATGAAATCTATTATTTACGGCGTGCTCGAGTTAATTTACTTTTATGTTAAAAATTTAATTACAAATTTTAAAAAAGAAAATGTAATTATTAACATATGTGTTGGGCTTGTTTGTTATAAATTTTTATAGGATTTATTTTTAAAAATGTGTTTACAAACAACTGCAAAAAAATGGATAGAGATAGGGCTGTTCACGGGCCGGGTTGGGCCGGATTTGGACAAATCCGTTATCCGAACCGATCAAAATGGGACGGGTTGGGTTGGATTGGATTTCGCGTTTTTTGCTCACCAAATCCGAACCGAACCAAACCGATCAAGAACGGGTTGGTTCGGATCGGGTGATCGGGTCAGCGCAAATAAAAAACAAAATGGAACAAAATAAAAACCAAACCAAAGTGGGCTTAAGCCCAATCAGCACAAACAAGAAACAAAAAAAGGGACTGCGACAGGTTCAGATCTTAGGGTTCACTACTTCACTTGACCCCTATTCTTGCTGCAGGATAGTAGGAGAGAAGAGAGAGGACTGTGGCGGCGCATGGCCACAGGGGCCACACATCACGTGGCTGGGAGAGGAAGCATGGCGGTGGCGACAGCAGAAAGGCCGCATTCGCAGCGCTTGGATGTGATGGTTCGATATGAACGAAACCCAACAAGAAGACGGACTGATCTGCCGCGGCTTGGGTCGACGATTCGACGGTGGGGGCGGTGGCTCGATGGCACTGGTGTGGCGGCCCAATCTGAAACGAAACCAGCAAATTCACAGACTAATCTGTCGCGGCACTGGTTGACATACACTTGACGGCGGAGCTCGGCTGCTTGGGGCCACGGAACAGACGAGATGATAGAGGGTGGGAGTTGGTCGGTGGCGGAGACGGTGGGTGGAGGAGAAATCTTAAACCCAACGACAGTGAAGGGGAGTAGGGGACTGAGAAAGGGTGCTTTGGATTTTCTATGCTGCTAATGTTTGAAATTTCTGCGTTTTAGGTTCAGTACATAATTAAAATAAAATAAAAATTTAAACAAGTGACATGTCATCGGTTCAGATTCGCGGGTTCACGGGTTCGAAAATTGAAATCCGTCATCCGAACCAAACCAACTCGAGTTTGATCGGTTCGGATTGGACCCGAACTAAGAAAAAAAAACCAAAAATCCGGATTGGGTTGGTTTGGATCGGTTCGGGTTCACGGGTTACCCGAACCCGTGAACACCCCTAGATAGAGATATCCTAGACCGTATGTCATTAATTTTGTCCTAATTAATTAGTCCCTAAATTTCAAGTTATAATAGGCAATTTCGTTAAATTGAAGTTACTCACTAGTGGTGAACAAGTTTTAATTTTTCATATTTATTAAATTTAAACTTTCTGATTCATATTTTTATTTGTGAAATCCTATTTTTTAAGATTTTTTTACTATTGACGAGTTAATCTAAATTACCAGGAGATTCTCTAATAATAAGTGGAGTTTAGGACTAATTAGGGCAAAATAAAATTGAAGGTGTATATTTACAAAAGGTATAAGTGTTAAGGTGGTTTTTATGCACTTTTATCTACAAGAGTTATTGTAATAATATAACTTATAAAAAAAACTTTAATTAAAATTAATTTTTGAAAATGTCACTTTTTTGTAAACAAACAAATAAACCCTTATTAATAATATATCATTTTGTCCTAATTGATTGCGTTAGAACTGTAGTGAAAAGAGAGAAATTTTGATGTGACTCAACAAAAAAATTTAATAAAAAAATTAATACAAAATAATTGAACTCTCTACTCATATTAACTATGACTTGAGTTCAAATTCTAAATTCATTTATTAATAGACTATATGCAAATTTTATCGTAAATCCTCGGTCTTTACACGAGAGTGTGTCAAAAATGATAGATTTATTTACCTATTACTACTTTGAAAAAAATGCAAAAAACACAACATAAATTTATTTTTTCTGAAACTTTCATTTAACCAAACATAACGAGAGTTTTTACACTTTCATTCATCTTGTTTTTTTTTTTTTCATTTGTCTATTCTTGTCAATTTTTTATTATTTCTTTATTCATTTATTTCTTATGCCCTTTTCTTTTTACTTCCAAATAAATAAATCATAATTTAAAGAAAGCAGGAGTTTCTGACCATACCTTTAACAGAAACGTGTACGGCTAGGATTCTCCCAGAAAGCAAAATGTTATTGGTTGCTGTCACATCAAACCCCTCCCAACTCCCAACCCCTTTTCATTGGTACACGTCTCATGGTCGGCAGTATGTGGCCTCCATTATTATGCCTTTCCCCTAATATTTTATGTTACTCCCTAATTATATTTTACAACAATGATACACATATACCTAAAAAATATATCCACCCATTTAACACTTTTCATTTTTCTTTATCTCTTTCTAACCATCACATCACATATCACATTATTTTATCACTTTTCTCTCATCTCTCTCTTTCTCTCTCTAGTGGTAGATTGGGATTTGGGTGTCCACAAATCATTTTTCTATATTTTAATCCCTGCGTCTTCGTACACAATAACAATAAAATTAGAATTAGAATTTTAAATTACAAGAGCGTGTTGTTTACGTGCTTTTACGTCTTGTTCTGATCAGTAAATACTGAATGAAAATACCAAAAATAGAAACGAAGTATAAAAAATACTCCATTTAGAAAAAGTTTATTTAACCTTATTTTATGATTGATGTGAAAATACCGAAAATAGACTGATAATTTATTACATATTTATTATAGTATATTGTTGCTTACTTCAATAAAATTATGCTAAGTAACTTATAAATAAACACTTACTTAAATTCTTTAACTGACTTATTAATTAGATAAATACCCTCAATTACTATATTATAATCTAACAAGATCTAAGCATTTCTTAAAACAGAACCACTATTAGTAATTGTTTTCATTGATTTTAAATATGGAGAAGTTAAAAACATGACGGCAACTTTATGATTATTATAATAAAAACCATGAGTATAAAAAAAAATTAAATAGCGGGGGTACTCCTGTGGTGATTGTTGATTGTGTTGAAAAGCGAAAAAAGAGAAAGCAGCGCAGAGTGAAGGGACATTGGACACTTGGCGCAACCACCAAGCTCTTTGTAACCGAGGAGGGAGGAACGCAGCCAACCAAACCCACCACCACCAGACACCAACATTTTTTTTCCAAAAACATTACCAAATCAGGAATACCCAAATAACATTAAACCATAAAATAAATAGCACAGGTAAACGCCCACCCTCTCTCTCTTATTTTCTCCTCGTTAATGTCTCCTTTCTTTCTCCAGATTTCTCTTCTCTCTGTTTTTCCCCTAATTTCAAACCCCTTTTATTTCCCTTTTTGTTGTTTAATTCTTAATTCTTAGTCTGCTTTTATCCTTCCTGTTATTCCGAACTTATCTTCTTACCAAAAAAAAAAAAGACACACACAACACACACACACACAGTAATTGTCTTCAGTGTGAGCATATTCGTTAGCTATAGATTCTCTCAAGAAGGATACTCTTTACTAGCGTTGAAATTGGGGCTATTTTAATTAGGATCTTCAGACTCATGTAATATTAGGATGCTGCATAATCAGAGTTTGAATAATTTCTACATGTATAGAATTTGATTTGACTAGCTTAGCATAACATAACAAAATGCAAGTTTACCATACACTCCAATCCACCTGTACCACCACACTCACAACAGATTGAAACTTATTTTTATATATATTTTGATTTGATGTAAAACGTTTCTAGCGTAATCAATCGTTTTTTTTTTCATTTGTTTGTAAAGAATTGAAAATCAGATTTCCGTTTTTTTTTTTTTATTTCCGATGTTTGAAGTTTGAGGGTTGGTTGGGAGATAAACTCAGATTTATGATTTGGATCTTACTTCAGATTCGACGGAAAAAAATAGGCTGTGATTAGAAGAGCACATGAACTTCAAGAGCTTCGGGAACGAGCAAGGGGCCGGAGACAGCGGCGGAGGCGGAGGAGGAGGGAGGCCGCCGGCTGGGAACTTTTCACTGACACGTCAGCCATCGGTGTACTCACTGACGTTCGACGAGTTCGTGAGCAGCATGGGTGGTTCAGGGAAGGACTTTGGTTCAATGAACATGGACGAGTTGTTGAAGAACATTTGGAGCGCTGAAGAGGTTCAAACAATGGGTGGTAGTGAAGAGGGTGGTGCTGCTTTGGGTCAATATTTGCAGAGACAAGGGTCTTTGACTCTACCACGTACTCTTAGCCAGAAGACAGTGGACGAGGTTTGGAAGGACATTTCCAAGGATTATGGTCCCAATTTGGCGGCGGCACCACAGGCTCAGAGACAGCCAACGCTTGGAGAGATGACTTTGGAGGAGTTCTTGGTGAGAGCTGGTGTTGTAAGGGAAGATGCAAAACCTGTAAACGATGGAGGAGTCTTTGTTGATCTCTCTCGTGCTGGGAATAACAGTGCCTTGGGATTGGGGTTTCAGGCACAGGCACAGGCACAGGCTCAGGCTCAGGCTCAGGCTCAGGCTCAGCAGTTGAACAAGGTCACTGGTTTTATGGGTAACAGGATTACTCCTACTGATGATCCAATGATGGGTCTTCAGTCTTCTAATACCAATTTGCCCTTGAATGTTAATGGGGTTCGATCATCCTCCAATCAGCAACAGATGCAGAATTCACAGCCCCATCAGCAGCATCAGCATCAGCATCAGCATCATCAGCAGCAGATATTTCCAAAGCAGCCAGCTTTGACCTATGCAACTCAGATGCCTCTATCTGGGAATCAAGGAATGAGGGGTGGGATGGTGGGGCTTGCTGCTGATCAGGGTTTGAATGCTACTAATCTTGTGCAAGGTGGAGGGATTGCTGGCATGGTTGGTTTGTCACCTGGGGCTGTTCAACTTGCTACTGGGTCCCCGGCTAACCAGGTGTCTGGTGATAAAATGGGAAAGAGTAACGGTGACACTTCTTCCGTGTCGCCGGTTCCTTATGTCTTTAATGGTGGCATGCGAGGGAGGAAGAGTGGAGCTGTGGAGAAGGTAATTGAGAGGAGGCAGAGAAGAATGATCAAGAATAGGGAGTCTGCTGCTAGGTCCCGGGCTCGCAAGCAGGTGAATTTTTTTTTTTCTTACTACTTTGCTATTGTGATTGTGATTGAGATTGTTCTTCTAAACTTAGCAATAGCAATCACAGTTCTCTGGCATATTCAAGCGAAGACTTATTTGGATGCAAGAAGACTAATTTAATTTCTCCATGATTAAAAAACAAACAGTTGATCGATCATTCACCTGCTTTTACCTTGTATTAGTCTAATTTTACTGAAGTGGATGAAAAATTGTGCATGTTTGTATCTGCAACCTCTATACTGGTCTAAGTGAGACAATCGAATTCCAGCCATTGCAGACTGTAGATTTTACTTCCAGTAACAGAAAGGAGAGAAGAGTTTGTCTGGCCTTCCTTTATTGTGAAAATATAATATAATAGATAATCCACTATTAATAGGGTTTGATGAGTTATGCAATCGTTTCAAAAATCAAAAGAATACGATGACGATTTGCGTCATGTTATGATTTTACTAATACTACCTGGCCATTGACATTCTGCTTTTATCCCCTGTGAACATGCTGTATACCATGAAAGATTATGCAGCAGAATGGTAATATCATAGCGATCTGACCTGGTGAAAGGTGAAAGGTTTTTGAGAAGTTACAGTCATGAGAAGTTGTAAAGATTCAGGTTTTTACAAGGTAATGGAACAGCTGGTTGGGGAACATAACTAATAAGATAAAATACATATATGGATTTTAGTGGGGACATGACATGGGAAGGAAGTGCAGTTGGGAATTTTGTGAAATGTAACAAGATATCTGCTGTAAGTTCAGTCTCAGTTTTGTTTTCATTTATTTCAGGCTTATACCATGGAATTGGAAGCAGAAGTTGCAAAGTTAAAAGAGGAGAACCAAGAACTTCAGAAAAAGCAGGTAATTTGGCTATTGCCGCATGCAAGCATGCATATCCTATGAAGCACGGACACAGACACGGATACTGGACATGATACGGACACGTGGACACCGGTAATGTCCAAACTATAGGACATCGACACGGATATATATATATATAATTTAACATTTAATGAATATATGTAATATTTAATCCCAAAGTTATCTTGATGGAACCCATTCAAGAATAAAAGGAAGAGGAAACATGAAAATAAAGAGAAGAGAAGTTCATGTTAGAAATCGGCGCTGATAAGGAGGAACCAGGAAGAGGAGAGTACAAAACGAAGATGAATCACGAAGTATGTCGGCAAAGCGGGAAGCACGTCGGCAACGTAGAAAGCATGTCGACAATGGGCGATTGCGTGTTAGAGGAAAAATTGGAAAAGTGAAGTGGCATGGAGTATTAAAGGGTTTTTAAAAAAATCAAAAAATTTAAGTATCGGGCTCGTGTTTTTACTCCGCGCCGTGTCCTGGGAGTGTCCGCGAGGTGTTCCCGCCGTGTCAAAGCAAGAAAAAACTAATTAAAAAATCAAACACCTATATGGAGTGTCTGACACGTGTCGTCCGGGTGTCGTATGCGTGTCGGACACTCGGACACTTGTTAATCCTGAGGTGTCAGTGCTTCATAGCGCATATCAGCATATATTCATAAATTTGTGGCTTAAGTTCACTTGCATCGTAACTTCCCCTAATCGATGATTATTCTGATACTGCAGGCAGAAATCATGGAGATTCAGAAAAATCAAGTAAGTTCAGCTTTCGGTTTAGTTTCTTTCTTATACTGGGTTCTTTTCATTCCTTTTTGGTTTTCCGTTATTGCATATATCTGAATTGACCGTATCCTCATTCCCCATTTCGTAACTAAATGGTCGAGATATCATGAATCACGGTTTTAGCTTCCTACATATATTAACATGCTATTTTGCCAATCATCGACTAAGAGCATTTTCTGTGAGGGTGTCCTATGTAGTACTTTCCTCTAGCAATGGGCCTTTGTTCAGTTCATAAGCCATCTTTTTTAACTTCTCCAAAAACACTTATCTATCTATTAATGACTACTTAACAACATTCATTCTTTTGCATATATGAGAAAAACAAGAAACAAAATAAGACTAATTTCTCCATAAGTCAAAAGCTAGAACTTTTGCATCCAAACAGGACGGGCAGGACCTTAGACCAGTTCCTATTATGGCAAAAAAAAAAATGGTACTAATCTATTCCTGGCTGGGATTGCTTTTCTCTGGTAAAACTTCGTTACATTTCTTTTTGTTATTTGTAACTGTAGCTGGTTTGTGGATTAAGGCTTTTGGAATTTCCATAAAGAGTCTAGGATTTCCCTTCTCGTGAAATCCCAGAGCGCTGCATATACCTGTCTTTTATATTTCTTCTTGCATAGGCAACTATCATGATTCTAATTGTTTCGTCATATTAGCCTGTTAGACCTCCATTTTGGATTATGAGAACAGTAGGAGTGATTATGAACTACTAGCATGTGATATCG
Organism: Glycyrrhiza uralensis; assembly: GCA_030159175.1. NCBI lineage: Eukaryota > Viridiplantae > Streptophyta > Magnoliopsida > Fabales > Fabaceae > Glycyrrhiza > Glycyrrhiza uralensis. Next base: position 49,431,645 of record BRZY01000005.1, read on the forward strand.
ACAATATTTTTTTATGAATGTTTTCGTTCTGCTTTGTTGAGTAAACATAATTTAGGACCATTTGCACATGTTCCAAATAATGGGCAGCAGAAACATACGATGTCTCAAAACTCAAATCCATTACTTGCATTTAAATGCATTAGATGTATACAGGAAAGATCGTGCATGAAATTTTCTGCTTATTGATGGACATTGTTCTGTACTTGTTGCTTCTTTAAATACGTTTACTACATTATATCTCTATTCTTCCTGTCAGAAACTGAAATACTTGAAGTGCAGGCTACTTCAAATTAATATAATAGCCTGCCCAGTTGTTACTGTAATATGATGCTAGTACTAACTTTAAAACTCACCCACTCTTGGCTCCTCCTTTTGCGTAATTGCTGGTTCAAAGGATTTCATATATAAGGGGTTACAATTTACAACTTGATGCTACCTTAATTAGTCCTGAATTGTCTGGCATTTGGGAACATCGCAGGTTAAGGAGATGATGAATTTGCAGCGAGAAGTCAAGAGAAAATGCTTAAGACGAACACAAACTGGTCCATGGTAGAGCGAAGATTGGATTATGATTCCACCGCTACAGTATACGTGTCTGTACATATAAAACGTGTTTTGCTGTAGATTGAGGCTTTTGTAGCTTTTAGATTAGCACTTCAAAACTTTAATGTCTGGCTAACAATCTGCATAGTTAGGGAGGGTATGCACAATAACATGAGTATATTTCAGGACGCGTCCGATTTCATGCCACCATTGGTTAGACCATCTTCTTGTGCAGTAACACTTTCACTGTGTTCAATTCGGTGAGAGGCTGAAGTATTTGTGTCCGATGTTTGTACTTTTCTTTCTTGCACTATTCATGAGAGTTTGGACCAAGTGGCTTACGAGTTATGAGATTGCCCATTTTGCTATCTGCGTCGATATGTGACCAAATAATCGAATATTTCGTCAAAAAGCAATGAAAAATAAGATTCACAACCTTCTATTCAATTCTCCGGGATGGTGTCTCTTCCCAGTTCACCACGTGAAATTACTACGTAAACCGAACTGATACCCTCGAGATCGATATAAAACGTATCGAATAGGGGATCATAAAAAATTCTATACTCCGATTTTTTACGATAAGATCCGTATTACATCCCAGCAGATGTAGGAGTCAATTCAACGACGGGGCTGAACTTTCACGAGATACAACAAACAAATGCTTAATGGCTGAATATTGCAAGCTTGCACTCCCAACGAAGTCACCATGAGCCATAAACTACAATCAAACGCAAAGTTACGGGCTCTACTGATGAAAAATTGTCTAAAGAAATACTAGTACCCAGAAAGATGTACTGCAGTTCAACCAATTCTTAAAAATTCCAGGGACAGGAAAACATCCCGACTTTACTTGAGAATCTCGGATTCAGAATGGATAGAATCGAGTATAACCAATAAAAAATTACTACAGCCACCATCCAGGGCTTCTCATCACAGTACGATCCTTGGAAATTCCACCCGTGATGCCTGCTCATATACTGATATCTGAGTAGCTGCACTTGCTAAATATTGAATAAGAGTAACAAATAATCAACGGCTGAAATGGCCCCTTCAAAATCTAACACAGTTTTTTCGGTTGTAAAGTCAAGCAATGATGCCTCAAGGTAGCGTAATGCACATTACTGAACCGATTTCCTTATCCTTGCTATAATCAAGATAAGCACATATATGCCATAGCATCCATCCGTGTGTGCTGTCCAGCGCTGAACATTACTACCAGGGGCAATTTCATGTCTTTACAGGAGATCATTATTGCAATCCTTTCCTCTGAAAGATCTAACCGGGAACCTACCACTACTGGGGACAGCCGGAAGTAAATTTCACATCTTTCCAGGAGATCATCTTCCTACGATCCCTTCCTCTGAAAGATCTACCCAGGAACCTACCACTAACAGGTTTGCATAAGCCAATATCCACCACGGAAGTGCAATTTGTCCTTTCAGATGATGACCACTCCTCATCCAAATAATAGTCGAACAACATGGCAAGACAACTCACTTGATGAGCCAATACATAATTTTGTTCATTGACAGGTAGCATCTTTAGCATGTGTAAGTTGACCTACAATTTAGAAAGGGAAGCATTAATAGGGATCATGAGTAGGAGAGTTAAAAGAAATCAAGAAAATGGTAACACTCGGATGGTGCAGGGATATTAGGTGGTTTTCTTCTCTCTTTTATTTCTTTTTTTTTGGGGGGGGGGAGTGGGGTAGGTCTCGGATCTGTATCAAGCACAAAAAGTGACTTGTGATTCTATAAAGCTAAAATATTGCTGTACATTCCATTCCGTGATTCCCATGAAGAAATCATATCCACAGGATTTTACTGCAGTAACATCTTGAGCCATCAGTTACTCACCTCCGCTTCCATTGCGCGAAGTTCATTATACCACTCCAATCCATCATTCTCAAAATGGTTTCCCCCAGAAGGTATGTAGCGAAGACTCAATGCAAAAAGCGGAGGCCTTAGAGGATATTCCATACTGATCTTGATCTGTCAAAAAAAATAAAAAGCTAGGTGGAAATGCCAATACATCCTTGAATTCAATTCAGTAGATAAAAAAGGGGGTGCTTCTTTACCTTGGCTTCTAAATTGACATTCCTCACATCTGCATTGATTTTTCTGCTAAGAACAAGGGAAAATTCCTTGACCCCAGAATCCATCCATGAAACAGACTTTCTGGCACAGTAATCGGATACAATATTTTCATGTTCTCTTTCAATTTGTGCGGGCTCATCAAAATCGCTTTCAGTATCCAGCAAGAAATCAGAATTATCATCAACTTTTTTGAAACTCAGTGACCTAACTTTATTAAGTGGAGGAATGATACTTTTTGAAATTAAGCTATCTTGCTTGGAGTGGTCAAACTTAGACAAGTTGGGAAGTAAAGTTGGAAGCTCCCCATCTTCCGTTATATTCTCCAGTTCTTCTTTTGTGGCACCAGAACGTTCAATTACATCAACATCCATTGGTTCATGAACATGCTTCTCTTTATCTATAACAGCCAAAGATGAAGCTTCACTAGATACAGGTAGGGCTCTTATAGGTGACCAACCATCCAATTTGCACAAAGGAGTGTGCAAAGCCCATGGAACACTTTTGCAGGACAAAAGAGGCCACTCAAGCTTTGCAAGAGATTCTAGCTGTTTCCTGTAATCCAGTGAAAGAATTCCACAAATTTTAACTTATGCATGCCCAACTACATCAATAAGTAAGATAAACTCGGGATCCTCGAAAATAGAATGGAATTTCAGAAAAAGGACTGAAAAATTAATCTTAATGCAGGATACACAGTAAAAGGATTCAAACAGGGAGGCAAACAAAGAAACAGTACTAAAATGTCAGTAACAACACAACCAAAGCAAGTTGAACAAATTACAGTATTTATCTTCATTGAATCCAAGAAAGGTCCTTGATATTCTAAATTAATTGTAAACATGCTAGAACCGCAACTCACAGAAGAGCCAACTGAGCTTTTCTCCTTGAGCGAATTCTCTGAAGAATTGTCTGGACTCGGTTCTGCTGGCGATATAGCGAAAGACCAGATATAACATCTTCACTCTTGGCTGCTTCACTGTTGTCAATGAGAAGCAAAGGAGACACCTCAGGCAAGAAATCAATTCCTGCCAGGTGCTGAGCCCATTTGTAAGGACGTGAAGTTCTTTGAGTATTGAATGTTACAGCATCTTGAACAAAGAGTTTAGCTGACTGCATCACCATTCAAATAGAAAGAAATGGAAGCTAATGAGTTGAAAATACATCAAAGATGCTAATGGATAGATGAAGAACATGCCAATAACACGTAAAGAAGAAACCCAAAGTCCCAAACCTGGTGAGGAAGCTCGAGTCCTGTATCATTGGGAAATAAGTTGCATAAGATGTCATTCTCAGGATCATCATTAGATCCTTCAATGCCAACGCATATAACATTCAACTTCACCAGGTACTCAAACCTTAGAGTAATGAGTTTTGCAGGCTTAGGATCAGAAGCCTCATCTTCATACACGTGGATAACAACTTTTAGTGCGTGAATTTGAAATATCCCCCCTTGTTCAGGGCTCTCCTTGACTTGTACCCTCCTTGGCCTTTTCCTACGTCTCTGACCATCTTCTTCATCATCAGGAACATCATCTTCCAATTTGGAACTCTCTGTGGCAGTGGAAATGCCTGAGTAATAAAACCACATCATAATGAATATATTTTCTATTTTGGGTCAGAGAAAATAATAGAAATAAATTTGAATATTCAGTATTGTAATATGCAAATGCTCAAGCAATTCTAAAGGCACATCCCTTTGGTTAAGCAAAGGGAACATGAATTGAAGACTATTAATAAACATGGCAGTACTTCAATGCTGGTAATAAACTTCCTTTCCTTTACTTGTTATCCCGTTGTTGGCATTACAACTATCTATAATTTTCAAAAGCTAACGATGTCCTGAATAATACTTTATAATACTTTTGGAGTGATGGTTTGGTTTGGAGTTGAATCATAAAAAAGATAATGTTTATAATTATAATCCAGTATCAGAATATACACTGCACAGCTGCAATAGTACTGATAACATAGATTCTATCAAAAGAATGCTAAAATTCACGTATCAACTCTTGACTACCAGTGTCCTTGTGAGCTTGATTGCGAGCAAAAGCTTGAGCATCTTTTAGGCTTCCTACAATCTCCAAATCAATGGGTTCTCCAAAGGCCTCCTTTTGAGCCAATAGCTGTGAGTAAATCACATAAAGAGCTGGTGGAAGCAACTCTGCTGAGTGATGTTGCTTTAGTTTCTTGGTATGCATAAGTCCTAATTGGTTTTGTACAGGCAAGGATGCTTTCTTAAGAGACTTGAGATGTGAAGGGAGACTTGTCAGGAACTTCTTTCGGTTTGCAATGGTCTCCAAAAGGATTTTCTTTTGCTGTTCCAATTTCTCATGATGTTTGCAGAGCTCTTTGCGCTGATACAAATTTGCATATAAGAATCATAAGCATATTTAATGCTATTTGCAAGAAAACTCGAAGAAGGAAGGTTACCAGTGCAATGATAGAAGATGACTGAATGAGGAAGAAATTTTCAACTTTATGACAGTACAACTAGCATATTTAAAGACGATACCACCTGATATATGACCAGACTCATTTTAACATGTAAGCACAACATACACGCTCTCTTAACTTTATCAACAAAATATCAAGTAACTTTCACCTACAAAGGATCAAATTTATACATGTCTCGAAAAATATAGACACGCATTAACACAAGCCTACCTTGTGTTTATCCTACAATCTTTTTTTTACCTTTCTAGCTTATCAATACAAAACTTTTGGTGAGGGCAGAGGCACACTACAAAGAGGCGAGATAAACTTTCGCCAAAATCCAATATAACAAAGATCATGCTCTCTTTGAAATGTGTTTGTGTGTGTGTACTAGGTAGGCACACTATCGTCTCAATCCAGCTAACTACAAAAATTCAAATATACTAGCTAGGATTTTGCAACAGAATATCCCATTGTCACCTGGTATAGCTCAAAATTGAGCCTCTTGAGCATCAGATTATGGGCACTGTCGTTTGACAAAACGGAGTCCTTGATGTCTTGGGGAGCATCACGGAAAAATTCATCCTCAGGTACGAGGTCAATGTCAGGATATTTCGACTTGAAGTCCTTGCAAGCCTTAATCGCTTTAAGGTAGTGACTCTTCTCATACATCAGGTTGTGCAGCTGCAGCGTTGTGAAGTCTACTGGTGCCTTCGCGCGTTCCGTTTCCATTTTGACGCGGTCTTCCTCGAGCAATATTGAGCGATTCGCCTGAAAAAAAAAACAAATGAAAGTGACAAATGCGATTCAAAAAATGTTGCTGCCATATCGATAACAGAATTGTTGATTATGAATATTAATTAATTTGTATGAACAATAAACCCTAGAAATTGGAAGTGGAGGAGTATTATATGATAGGATAGGTTCTCTACCTGGCGGAGAGTGATGAAGTGAAGGAACATCTGAGTAACGAGATCTCGAAGGAGTTGCTTGGGTTTACCCTCCTTCTTGATGGAGAGCATCTGAGCGACGATGTTCTCTACGGAAGCCTTGCTGTTATGCAATATTTCATAGGGTGATTCCTCCTCCAACTTGTGCTCCTCTGAGGAAGGCGGTGAAAACCCTTGTTCGTCTTCCTCTGCCACAGAGACTGGCCCCTCTTCTATCTCACCGTCTTCCATTGACTCTTCTCTTCTCTCCTCTGGTTTTCAGGTAGCAGCAACAACTACCAAACTATTTCTTCCTGACCCAAACGGCAAAACCCTTTTTCCTTCTCGCCTTGTAATAACTTGCGAAGGAAAAAAAAAATTGCGACTGGAGGAGAACAGTTTATAATATCGCACTTTTGCTATTAGTGCGATTTTAGTCCCTTAATAAATCCTTAAATTTTTCAAACCAAACTGATTTTTCGGTGTTTAAAGTTAAAAGAAATTTGGTTTTTATATTTAAACTTTTTAAATTCATATTTTTATTTAAATATCTGAGATTTAATTGCATTTTTTGTCACTTATCATAATTGTGTGATTTGATTTTTTCATTTTTAACTGTATGAATTGGATTCTTCAATTTTTTCTTATGTTGGCTATTTACTAACAAAAAAATGCCTTTCTTCAATAGAAGAACACTAACAAAAAATATTGATACATGACATTTGAACTCACATATTGCTGCTCACATGGCAAACATGTGACTCGATGGCCTTTAACACACGAGCACTACTAAACCAAATAGCACCTTTGATATATAGGCATGAAAATATTACACATTATTATATATTATATAATATAATATAATATATTCATACTAAAAATTTATTCATATATAATAATAAAATATATGTTATGGTTTATATTAAATAAAGTTTGCTATTATAAATTTTTTATTATATTATTTATACATATTTATAAATAAATTATTAAAATCAAGAAAAAATACAATCTTATTTGACAATAATAAATTTCACAAATATATAGTTGTGAAATCATAAAATTATATTTGTATATATATATGATAAGGAATTATATATATATATATACACTATTGACAAGTTTAAAATTCTAACAATTTTTCATTTCAATGGTGCAATCTTTTAAGAGTTTAGAATTAGAATGGGTCTCATTAGTAATTAAAATCTTTATATTTTTATGGTATAAAATATTTTTCATATTAAGAGCCCAATTCTCGTAGAAAACTCAATTCTCTAGTTCTACACGTCACTCACTACCAATGGCAATTCACTCAAGATTCTCCCATTGTGGAACGGGTGAGAGGGTTCTTATTTTGAGAATCTAGCTAGGAACGATATTTGGAGATGCTCTAAGCTAACCTTTCATTGTTAATAAGACCCGTTAACAAATAGCATTCGGATCCTCCACATCCAGGTCCCCTCTCCAACTCTCCGGCGTAAATCCCAATCATTAGATTACTAGGGCGGTTGGGAGATTAAACAAAAAAAAGAAAGAAAGAGAAAAACACATTCTGGAGAGCGGAGAAGTATAGTGATCGTGACTCCAAATTCGACAGAAAGGACGTGAATAAAGAATTAAAGATGGAGGGTTGGTTGATGTTTGGATAATATTTTACCCCTTACGTGCACACAAAAGCTCTACACTAGTGCCTGGTCGATGCTCCTCCCGTGAGCCCTACACAGGCAACTTTATCTAACTTTGTCTGTGTAGGGTGAGCTTTTCCGATGAAGAAATGTGAGCACATCATCGATGCATATTCGGAAGCTGCTCTACGACGTCTCTCGTCTCCATATTGTTTTAAATTCTCCACAACCGGCAACCGGTTAGGAAAGGCAGACGAAGAACCGCTAAACGCCAGAATCTCATTTTTCTGGAAAACATCATTATGTCAAAGCGCCATTCAATTTTCCGGGACAAAAAAGTCAGAATCCGACTCGGCCATCACATGCCACTCATGACATCCCGTATACAAAAATCTAAAAAAAAAAAAAAGAAAAGGAAAATCGAATTTGAGAGCGGGAAAGCAATTTTGGCGGGACGGTGTATCCAGATTCCGGTCCGTACCGGTTCTCTGCAATGGCAGGTGCACCCTATGGCATGGCTATCTATTTCACAACCAATCAATTCGGTCACGGTAACAAGGATTTGCATTTTTAAAATTGAGTATAGAATAAAATAAGATAGCGAGGATTGCCGAAACAATCCACACATATACCCTACAACTACAACCTATAGACTCTAGTAGTAGGCCTTCTTCGCGTTAAAGCTTAAAAACACTCGTCTTCTTTCTTTTCATGGTCCATGACTCTATTATGTTTCCCCTGAATGGAAATGGTTGTTTTGCATTGGCCATAAACCCATCTTCGTTTCGCATTGTTTTTATAGTAATAATAATAATAATAATAATAATAAAGTATCAATAAATAATCTCCATATTGTCACTTTCTTGTTGTTAATTAATGACGAAACCGAATCTCATGTACTAACTGCATGCACCCAGTCCGACTTAATGTGAATGCGAGGAAGACGAGGTAGCTTAACAATGGCGGAATTAGGGTTTCAGGAACGAAGCTCGTTGAGGCAGCAAGGTTTAAGGGCTCGCGATAGCAGCCCCGATTCCATCGTCTTCAATCTCGAATCCAACTTGAACTTCTTCTCCTCTGCTTCTGCCAGCGTTGAACGGTGTTCATTCGCGTCAGACTCTCACGACCACGACTCCTTTGCCTCTGAAATCTCCTTGGTTCCTACTCTCATCATTATATATATATATATATATATACTTTTTGATAGATACAAACATGCATAGATCAAAGGCACTTAATGATAATTAGGAATTGAGTTTCTGATATGTTGCGCACAAAAATGAGTAGAGAATAGAATACTTAACTGTTTTTAGTGAACCGAATTGGTGATGACGCGTGCCTGAAATGTTTGGAATCTAAGGGTGAAAAGATTTAACAGAGTTTTGAATCCTTGTGGAATCTGTTGCAGCATTTGGCAGGGCGTGAGGGTGATTTTGCTCACAATGATCATCACTGGAGTGGTCCAGGTTCAGGTTCGGGTCCAGATCCAGATTCGAATCCAAATCCAAAAGCAAACAAACCTGCGGTACGCAACAAGAAGAAGCACAGTCGTTTCGCCAGGAAAGGAGAAAAGGCAAAAGGTACAGTTCATTTTGTTTTTGTTTTGTTGGAAAAAGTTACCAATTCGCCAATCTCAAAGTCAAAATCCACCCCGTAGCGTGTTCACATCACACCGTAGTTCAAGACGAAGACTGCGATGTTGATAATATTGAAGACTTGGATTCAGCAAGAAACTCTTTCTCCCTAGCACTCAAAGGTAACCCACTAAACGCTCCCCACTTTATGGCTCATTTTTTAATTAATTAATCCCTGGTATTTATGGCTTTTTCTTTGTCCAAAAAGAATGTCAAGATAGGAGATTAAGATCTGAAGCCTTGTTGAAGAAGGCTGCTTCATTAGATCTGAACAATGTCACTGGATCTTCGCCGCGCATTGAAACGGTGAAAAGGAGCACGCTTTCTTCTCGAAGGTCTGGCACTGCCACTGCCACTTTCCCCAGTCCCGGAACACCCAATTGTCGTTCTGCAATGCAAAAAGGGTGGAGCTCCGAGCGAGTTCCCCTGCGTACAAGCGCTACCCGGAAGCAGGTTGGTGCGGCTTTGTTGCCACTCAACAACGGAAGAACGTTGCCGTCCAAATGGGAAGATGCTGAGAGATGGATTCTCAGCCCTGTTTCAGGAGATGTCATTGGCAGGGAGAAGAGGCCAAAGTCTAAGAGCGGTCCACTTGGACCCCCCGGTGTTGCTTATTATTCAATGTATTCGCCGGCAGTGCCAATGTTTGAAGGGAGGAACGCAGGGAATGTTACAGCAGCTTCTCCGTTTTCAGCTGGTGTTCTCTCAGCTGATGGAATAATACTCCATCCCCGTGGTGATTGTGGAGTTCTTCCTGCGAGAACAGAACCTTGCATTGCCCGCTCAGCTAGTGTCCATGGATGCTCTGAGATGCAGAGTCAGCCATCCATGCCTGCCCAAGGTTATTCTTATTATATCCATTTTTGGACCCCAAACTCCCATTGGATTTCCATACTATACAGTAAAAACTTATTCGTCCATGGACTTATGCTTAAAATTGTCTTCATCTATGCAAACTTGATAATGAAAGATTTAAAGGGTGACATGAAGGGATTCACTTGGATACTATTTAAATGAATCCTAGTTGTCTGACTTTCCGTTAACCCATTGTATTATGCAAAAAAAAAAAGAACCCATAATGTGATTATGTATCTGGCACTTATTACACGGCCATATGGATAACAAATGATTTCTTTAGACACTACTGATCGGTTGATTGTTGAAATTAAGCTAGGTTATAAACAATTTTAATGTATAATTGTGTCATCATCACAAGTATAGGTGATGATCTTCTCAGATGATTATGAATCTATGCTTCTTTGTTTATATGTATCTGATCTTGCATTCTTGATGTTGGTTCTAACTTACAGATTATGGCTTCAAAGATGCGGGCACCGATGTATCTCGTGCTGTTTCAAGGAGGGACATGGCAACCCAGATGAGCCCACGGGGTAGCACTAGCACAGGCTCCTCTCCTAATCCGAGGCCTTCTTTCTCTACCTCCACTCCATTTACATTGCGTGTCACAGAATTGCAGAGTGTTGCTTCCCCTAAAGGAGATATAAAGGATGTGCAGGTAGATGAACATGTAACCATGACAAGGTGGTCCAAGAAACACAAGGTCTTATTCTCTGGCAGAGGCTCAGAAAATGTTGAAAGCTGGAAAAGGAAGGAAATAAGCACTCAATCTTCAACTTGGGACATTTCTGAAACGTCACAAACTGTCTCAAAGTATGTCTGCTTTGGCGTTGTGTCAGTTTTGTTCAATTTATTTGGTAAATTAAGGAGAAACTGATTCAGGAGTCAGGACAACTTTGCACCAAAAGTCAAAACTAATGGGGTGATATAAAGGAATTGCCATCAAGCAGTGAAGTTTTCTCTTTAAAGTCTAGTTTTTACTCCACTATTATCCAATCACTATGAGCAGCACAGAAAATATAGTGATCCTTTGTAGTTCATTCCAGGGCAACAAATTTTGCGAAATTTATCGGGATGGATTTAGCAACTCAGCTATACTTTTTGGCCTTGAAATGATTCAATTAAAATGCCAAGTGTGCAGGGGTTGTCTATAATCTCTCCTAATTACCTTTCAACTATGATTCAACTTTCCCATCCGTAACAATTCAAACAAGGAGGTTGAATATTTTAATGTATTTAGATCTGACCATTTTTATCTCAGAGGAAACTCTTATAATTTGCTGGCATCTTTGCTCAAACTTTATATTGGTGCTAAAAATGCTAGCTCTTTTTATTTGTCCAGGGCAAAAAGTGAGGAAGCCAAAATCACTGCATGGGAGAACTTGCAGAAGGCAAAAGCTGAGGCAGCAATACGGAAACTAGAGGTTACTTCCTAACGATTTCTTTATTTGGATTTTGGACAACACCAAATAAGAAACTTATTAAATTTTTTTTACAATGAAGCAAAATAACCATTTGAATAATTTGAGTTGTTATTGTCCCTTCATGATAAAAAATTTCATGTGAGAGTTTTGCTTTTGAATTCTCCCTTCTTTCTTTACACCCAATTTGAGTTGCTGAAATATTTCCTCCGGTCTCCTCAGAATCATTTTGGTAATTGTCAGTTATCTGTATGTTCGTTAGGATGTCTTAAAAGAATGTCTTACTTTTATGTGATAATTTTTTTTATAGTGGTGCACAAATAAAAAAATTACGTGGATCATATTATTGTTAATTCATTTAGCTGCATACCTTTAGGATTACTGTGTTTGGAGTCAAAACATTTTAAAAAGATAGAGAAAAACTGGAGTGCAAAGGGGACAGAAACAAATGAATCATGATCATGATTTTTAGTTTTTTAATTTCAGATGAAGTTGGAGAAGAGGCGAGCATCCTCAATGGATAAGATTGTGAACAAGCTTAGATTGGCTCAGAAAAAAGCCGAGGAAATGAGAAGTTCTGTTTCATCCAACCAAACCGATCAAGTCGTAAAAACCTCCCACAAGGCTTCATCATTTCTAAGAAACAGCCAGATGCGTTCTCTGAGTGGTTGTTTCACTTGCCGTGCCTTTTAAGCAATCCTATCTGTTTGAGTGATGCTGGGTAAGTTCCTCTGTAGACCGTGTCCTAGTTTAGAATTCAATTTTGTAAGTCTTGGATTTGGGTTTACACATTTTTAAAGCAACATGCTCTTCAATACCAATTGTCTACTTATTTTGGAATGTGAAAAGTTCTGATTTTAGTCAATGTATCTATGATTTCTGATAAGTGAAAAGGGTTGATTGCTATGAATATATAGCGAAATCTTTTCGGTTATTAATTTAACCGTCTTTTAAACAGATATATGCTCTTGCTTCCTTCTGTAACATTTAAGCTCTAGCTTCTTCCCCTTGAGTTTTGATAGACTTATGTTTATTATTTTTGTTACTTACCAAAGAAATTTACACGCGTGACATCCTTGTTCACTCTTATGCATTTTGATAATAGACTTCTGCATCTCTGACTAGGTTTCAGAAGGTTTAAAATGTGCCACATGTTAATGAAAGAAAGATGTACAACAGTGAGGAGCTCACTATGTTGATCCTCGCGGTTTTGCAATCCATGAAATACCAGCACCTTCAGTGAAGGTCTCAGATAAAATCTATGCCCCTTGCTCCGTAAGCCTAGGAAGTTGGGATTCAATGGTTTAACAGTATATGTAAGTAGGCCGAAATTCAGAAATAAGATCTTTTATATTTCCTCCCCCCCCCCCCCCCCCCACTTGACAGTATGCTATTCAAAACTTCAAATGTAATCTATCTAATCTAATATCTATAGAACGAGAAAGGTAGCCACAATGTTTTTTCCTTCTCAAAATTTGCGGCAATACTTCAACCTTGTCTTTCTTTCGTTAAACTAATTATTCAGGAGGGGGGATGTGTTAGGATTGCTTGCTGGTTACGCGTTTGGTTTTTGAAACTCACGCACTTCGTAATCAGGTCAGCATCTGCATCTTGAAACAACCTTCTTTGTAGTCCTACTCCTGCCCACCGGGTACCAAGGAATGTAGTGTGTTTGGCTTACAGTTAGAAATTTTTACATTTATTTTTTACCCAAAGCAATGTGAGTTCATTTGGTTGTCATGCAACGGATGCCTACGACAAGCTTGGATAAGGATAGATTTCATGCAACCGCGCTTAAGATCTTGGTGGGGTATATGCCGTTTGGCTACTCTACGACCTGCTCTTGGTACTTGTTGAAGTAGTAACGTTAATTTTGACTATCCTCTTACTTGTGAGTAGTCTCAACTCTCGACACCATTTTATTTCAAAAAATGTTGTCCAGGCCAATCAATTTTCTATTGATTTGCAGCATATTTGGTTTAAATGTTTCTCAACATAACACTGTCAAAATTTGGCTTCCTGATACACTCATGTTTGCAGCTTCACTTTGTCCCTTCCATCCTACGTGAACTCGCATTGAAAAAATTTAAAACAGAGTTTACTGATTTGAATTAAATTTTTGATACTGTGATTATCAGAAAAGTACCACGATGTTACTGACTATATGGGAAATCCTTCGCGCCTGTGCCCTGTTGCATTACGTCAACCAAACAGATTTTCCTAAAAAAAGGGCTATAACGTTTCTGTTTATTTGGGATCCTTTTTTTTGTCAACTGTTTTTTTTTTATCTTTTTTTTCTTAGTCAAGGGAGATTTATTGAAAAACGGACAAAGCCCAAAGCATTACAAATGGCCCAACAAACATATCGGCCAGAGTTAACCTTAATGCAGTGTCACTAAGCATGTTAACCTCAATCCAAAGACATGTACGTGACAAAGTGATAATACATCAAAGCTGAACAGTAAACTAAATAAACTGCCAACAAGCTAAAATTATTCTCCCGAAACCTATCAAGCCCAAGATCCTATAAGCCCAAAGGAGCTACCAAAGTATTTAGGCCTGGCCCATTAGGATGTTGTACTTTTATGGGCTTCTGTCTTGATGTTAATGTTGCTGATGTTGCTATCATTATGGACCTACCAGAATTTTCTAATTACATTTTACTGGTTTGGGCTTTTTTTGTCGTTCAGGTTTGGGCTAGAACACGCTGATTGCTAGTTTGCTACCATTTCAAAACATTGTATTTCTTGGACCAAAAAAAAAAACATTGTATTTCCATATCCCCCAATGGGTAGCACAAGTGGTAGTGCTGGGGTGATATCAGTGTAAGGGTTGGGGTTCGAACCCAACCCCACCCACCCCCCCCCCCCCGGCCAAAAATCCCCCCAATGACAAAAAAAAACATTGTATTTCCATGGACAGATTCAGTCCAAATTTGTAAAAATGTTCAAAATGTAACCCATTACAATTACAATTATCAATATCATATTGTGTTGGTCAATGGATGACTTATTATCTGATCAGGTTAGAAGCCTATGAATTAAGGCTGATAAATCAGTAATTGGTCATTTTCTGCCCATGTGAAATGCATTTATAAGCAGTTTCCTAAATTCACCTGTTAATATTTGTCTTTGCATATAAAATTAATTTAAATTTAATAAACATATCATCTATTTTTTTGTGAAGTAAACATATTATCCGTTATCAGATGATTAAATGTTTAAACAATTCATTATTTTGCCATTAAAATATAAGTACTCTAATGATGCAATAATTTTAATTTATTGATAGTTAGAACTATAATATGATGTTGAGTCCGATTTAATAACATAATTTAGCAGGAAAATATTATATAAGAACAAATAATTTTCAGCACTTTTAAAGTGAATTTTTTAATAACTTTCAGTTCAATTGATGGATTTTAAAGTTTTTACTTTTATATCATCAACATTGGTCCTTAGGTAGGGAAAATGTTATCAAAACCGATAAACCTTTGGTCACATACTGTTCTGATTTTGTTTGACTCACGTCAGCACCCTTTCTGAATAAGGATGTGAACATGTTTTCTGCTGTTTCTATTCACCACAACATGTTTTCGTCCGGAGGTTATGCTGTTGGTGAACATTGAATTTTTCATCATCGTCGAATCTAGAGAAGGAAATGGGATGAATATTGCTTTGGGTCTAGAATACATTTCACCTATGGGACGTGACAAAGCAAGAATGAACATATTGGACCGGAAGATTAGATTGTGTCAATATGTGTCATGTCCAATTCTTCCCTAGATACGGTACAGAATCTATCCAACCAACCAATAACAATATTTTATACAAATGTTGTTTTGTTCGTACCTACATCATTTACTTTCGGTTTTGGCACATCCTCTTCACTCATTATTATTATTATTACTATTACTATATCATATACATTTGCTTGCTCGATATCACTCAATATCAGTAAAGGGGAAAGCAAATTAAAATTTACCGTGATTTAATTGACCGTAGAAACAAACCAAATAAGAGCAATATCTAATTCAGTGAGGAAAATGAAATTGCTTGTGGATCAAATAATATTTCAGGGGAGCACAAAGGGGTCGATGTGTCAATGGGCCAAACAACACAATATAAGTGAAACAAGTAACTTTTTTTTTATATTCTCTTTATTTGATCATTCCTGGTCAACGTGGGACTAACTCACACTTAGATTCCTCACAATGGTTAAAATGGCAGTGATCAATGTGACTTATGTATATACGGGGTCAAATGAGACTGTGTCCAAGAAATCCATTGTTACAGAACTACAGGGATTTCTGTCATCGTGTGTTTATTTCACGTGATATTTTTGGATATTTAATCAAAGAGATGTCTGAGTGAGAGGGGAAGGGGTACCCCTAGAATTACATATAAACTTGGCCTCCCATCAAGTGAACCAAAAACTTTATAAGATGAGGGATATGTTTGCTTCTCGGCAAAACGGGCACATGGGTATTCTGATATCTTGTAAGTCTGATGCCATATATAGTCCACATCATACACACGGATACTTCTGGCGAGATTTGAATAGTCAAGTTTGTCCACACATGATTACTGTTAATTTTGATTTGGGAGAGGCCATCCAGTATCCTAAGTTAATTAAGACTATTCAGATATTTAATATACTTTATCAAAAAATACTTTTTTGGTAAACCCCAATAATTAGAGTTTTGGCTCCCGGGACTTGGCCATGCAAGAATGTTCGTCCTTCTCTAAAAGTGTGTTTTGTGGGAATTGAACAAGTAACTACTAACTAGTACCGAATATTTTTAAGATAATAAATACTTTTTTATTAAATAATCTCTAACTTTATTTCCTTCTAACTCCTTAGGACATTCCTTAAAATTTGTCGCAGAGCTTCCTCAGAGCAAAGAGGATTCACCATCCTGCTCAGGCAGAGGCAGGAAAAGATATCCTATTTATCCCTGCATTGTTATTTTTTTTTTATTTGTGCACTAGGGGTGCATTGTTACTTTGTTGGTAGTTCAGTTCGATAGTTTAGGATCTAGATGGATGACCAAAACCAACTCCTAAGTGTGGCGTGATTTTTTTTGAGAAATTGGTGTTTGGCACTTCATTTGTTAATCATAAAAGGCAACCTACCCTTTCATATTATTCCACCTTAAGAAAAAATTTGTTGGAATTTGAACTATTTAGATATGGTAGTGATTGTTACTCATCAAGCGGGACTATATGAAATTGTATGTACCAAAAAATATAGACAAAGTTGTAAGAAGTGTGTAACATGTCAAGTGTTGGTTTGTGTAATGTAAGCGTTCGTGCTTGAGTTTGTGATTAGAGCTAACTTCTGTCTCCAAATAACGAGTTTAAAAGTTTGTCCCCCATGTGCGGGTCCTAGGCTCTGTTGTTAATTCTCAAGCACCATAAATGCTGATCTGGGGGAAGTTTGGGATTCGTTTTCATCAATGTATTCCTATTTATGAGCCGTTATAATTTTATCTTGAGTAGTTGTGATTTGGATCATAATGTCATACTACCTCCGTTTCAAAACTATAGCTTTTTAAGGTTAATGCACACAGATTAAGAAATATTTAATAGAAGTAAAATATAGTTATAGATAGACTAAAATACCCTTATTTAATGAAATAGTATTTATGACAAATTATCTACAAATCTCTATATTATTAATGTCAACTACTCCCACTAATAGTTATTAAATAAGGATATAGGTGGAAAAAAATAATTAATGATACTTTGGAATTGTAAAATTGCAATAGTTTTGAAACAAAAATAAAAGGCTAGAAGAGCTATAGTTTTGAAACGGAGGGAGTAGTATTAAAGAGTTGTCCCTAACCAACTTCCATGCCGTCGGTTGAATAAATGTATGTCTTCTTCAGCTGAATTGAGGAGTTGAGTTTAACCATACTCGGCGAGTGGAGTACACAGTCCCCATCCTAGAGGGCACAATAGATCCCCTAAAAGACCCCTATCAAAAGTGCTGCTAGCCAAAAGAAAATTGCCCAGCTAACACATTCCTAATAGGACCAAAACAAGAGTCAATTAAAATCCAAATAAACCCAATTAAACTGCACATAGAAAAATTCATCCCATCCTCAACAAATGGACAATTACAGCGGCATAAGATAAATAGATCCAGACAAACCAAAAGCCAAAATTCTACCCAAAAGAAAAAGCCATAAAGCTACATCCACCAAAGGTACTGATTAGTGATTAGGACTGGCCATCAGTTGGTTTTGGTCGGATTCAGGCATATAATGCCCCAATTTATCCAAAACCTATTATTCATTATTTGTTTATGCCGTCCGTTTGAACGGGTGGATTCGAGCAATTTGGGCTTATATTAGGCCAATTCAACTCTTTTAGACCCAAATAAATTTCTAACTAGTCTTTTATATGACAAAAAAAAAATTAGTTTTTATTCAATTTTACAAAACCCCGCCCTATGACTATTTATCCAAACCCGATTTTTGACACGATGTCCCAATAACCGACAACAAATCCACCCATTGCATATTTTGGACTCGGGTTTTTTTGGTTTCGAGTCGGGCCTCCATTTTTTGTCTGCCCCTGGTACTGAGACGGGAGTAGGGATGTAAATGGGGCGGGGCGGGCACGGGTAGTAGCTACCCGCTACCCGCCCCGTTGGGTACCCTCGCCCCCCGTTACCCGCCCCATACCCGTGCGGGTATCCGCTATCCAGGCTTTAGCGGGTACCCGCGATATCCGCGGGTATCCACGGATATCCACGGGTATTTTAAAAAAATTTAAAAAAAACTAAAAAAAAAGTTTTTTTTTCTATACAACTTGTCCATAATAAAAGTCATTACAAGTATAACATGAAAATTAATACAAATACATTAATAATACATATTTATAGATATCCATGAGTATTTTTAAAAAATCTAAATTTTTTTAGAAAAAACTAAACAATTTTTTTTCCATACAACATTGTCTATAATAAAAATCATATAATAAAAGTCATTACAAGTATAGCATGAGAATTAATACAAATAAATTAATAATACATATGTAGTAGTCACTTGTTTAATACTAAAACAAAAAAAAATAACAACTAAAAATTACATCACTCTACAACACTTGTATTGACCACTTTAGGAATATATATATATATATATAAAATAAAGGTAGTTAATTGTCTTAGCGGGTACGGGTACCCGCGGGTACGGATACCTCACTACCCGTCCCCGTCCCCGTTTATTAACGGGTACTTCAAATACCCGTTTACTTTACCCGCGGGTACCCGTTAAGGTACCCGCCCCGTACCCGTAGCGGATTTTATCCGCGGGTACCCACGGGTACGGGTTTTTTTGCCATCCCTAGACGGGAGCACCAAGTAAAACTCATAGTAGGGACGCCGCCCCTAACCCTAAATTTTTTTCTCTCTCTGCAGACAAGCTTCCCCCACCAAAGTTCTTCTTCTTCCCCGCCAAATCCAAACTGGCTTTCCATTTTCTGCGAAAGTGTTGCCGCTCTGCCTTGGTGGGTTGGTGTCGTTGCTCACCTAAGCTCCTTGGCTTGGGTTGGAGGTGCCGCCCACAGCAATGGGTTGGGCGTGATCCTCCCTGGTTTTTGGTGTGCGTTGTCATCTCCTTTCAAGTGTGGTGGCTCTGGGTGGTTATGCAACCGCCGCCGCCGCCGCTGTGGAGTTAGTGATGGCGTTTCTTCTCCAGATCTACTGGAGCGTTTTGTTCTTGTGGTTTCTTGGTGGTTGATGGTTGTGTTGTGTTTTCTTTTCTTCTCTGTTTTTCTCCATGTTTCAGGAACACGACCGTGTTTCTGTGCTGCGGTGCATCTGCTCGGCCACCACCACCCTCTGGTTACTGCATCTCCTGCTCCGCTCCTGTTGGGCCGAGCTCTGGTTGGTTGTTTGTTTGGGGTCCATGACATGTGAGCAAATTTGTTGAGGTTGAAGATTGGGTGTCTCAAATGGACCAAACTCATCCCACTCAAGTATATCATTTTTTTCATGTTTGGTGTGCTTGGCTGCTGTGCTTGGTTGTGCTTCCTTTTATGTTTGTGTCTGTGGGGTTTGTGTTAGGATGGGTGGGTTTTTCTCTTTTCTCTGGTTGTTGCTGTGTGTTTTTTATTGTTAGTTGTGTTTTTTGTAACACCATGGCTATGATTAAAGTAATTCACAAAATATCTATATTTAACCACCACATTAATCTTTAACATATTAGCCATGGAACATTTTTTTTTTAAAATAAGAGAGTGCTGATGTATGTATATATATATACACACACATAATTACAACAAAATTCTTTCACTAGCATAAGTCATATTGACTATTTACACAATGTAGCTAATATAATCTCTAGCTATCAACATCGGTTTCATTACAAAAGAGAGCATTCAAAACATATATTAAAAAACGATAGACAACTTGGCACTCCAAAAGAGTTTGAGCAAGCTTAGGGGATCATCTCAGAGGCTTACACCTGTTTATCTGAAGACATTAAAAATAAACTAATGAGAATAAATCTCAGTGAGTGTCTAAAGATATATATACCAATTTGGTAAAATAGAAATGTCACAATCATCATCTCTCAACTTCAATCAAAATACACCAATTTAGCTATTCATTATTCTTTCTATTCTGTGGCTTTTGGGCAGATTAGAACTCTTAATCTATCGAGAGGCGTCTCTCTCACAAGTCGTTTCCAGGATTCCTTAGATCACCGACTTCGCCCATACCTCAACCTTCCCTTACCAAAGGATGAATCTTTGATGCATCATAAATCATTTCATTAAATACAATCATGTGAAGAATCCATCACATACAACTTCAATTGTGAAATTAACAATATTTCATTGATGAATAACAACCTCTAACAAACATTGAATATGGGTATAAGTGATAGCTAGCAAAATATATACAGAGAAAAACATTAACCACTTAATAATAATCATTCCCCATAGTTCCCTAGTGTTATAAATTTCCATAGCTACTATTTAGTGTAAATTAGCTCTTTCACAATATATTCGCACCATGGATGTGAACAGCACTGGGAATGATGTTGAATCTATCTGAAATAAACCTGACAGAATTACAGTTGTGACGAAAATGACACCGAGAGTGTAAATCGTGAAACAGTTCTTAAATCCTTATTGATGTAGCTAGCTCTTTCACAGCTGCGATTTAACTTACATCATAGCTGTGAACAGTGCTGAGTCGAAAATTTGATCCCTTTTCAATCCTAAGTCAAATTCTGCATCTCTTATACCAGTAAAACAACACTAATAGAGCCTCTAAGACCATGCATTCAAGACTAAGGAAATACCTCAAGTAATCATATAAGTTACATCTTAACTACATTAGTTTATACCAATTTTCCCCAATTTAATAGCAAATTGAAAACCCTAAACAGTTATTCAAAATGTATAACCAACATATGACCCACTTAATCAAACATGGGTATACAAAAAACCAAGAAAATCAACCATGCAAACCTTATAACTACACAATAATAAAATATCAAAGAAATAGAGAGTGAAAACACAAATCTAATTACATTCAAGAGCACTCATAGAAAGAAAAAAACCCAACATGCATTACCACCATTAATGTCACAAATTAACCCAAACCAAGAAGAAGAGAAAAGAACACAAACCAAGAAGAAGAAAAAAGAATAGACACTCACTTGATTGATTTAGCTTAACCAAGAACAAGAGAGATGAAGAACGCTTGAAACCCTCTTCTTCTTCCTTCCCTTCCTCTCTTCCCCTTTCTTCTCTCCTTCTCCCTTCTTCCTTTTCTTTTCTTGTTTCTCATACTATTCTCTTTTCCCCCATTTACTTGTTTTTGTGCGTGTGTGTCTATTTGGTGAGAGGGGAAGAGTGTTTTTTTTTTCTTTTAACACTAAGTGAGTGAGTGGGGAATTAGGTAGGTATAGGTTGCCAATATCTCTGTTTGCTAAATAGTCCCTCAAGATTCTTCTTTTTATTTCTCAACAATCCCCACTTGTATTTTTTCTATTTACACTTTTGACTCCCTTTACAAACCATCAATAATAATAATAATAATAATAATAATAATAATAATCACACTTATAAATAGATTAAATGACTAACACATGTATTTGTCATCAAAAACACATATAATTTTAGGGATATTACATTTTTCCTTTGCTGTTTGTTAGGCAGTTGAGAACTGTATGGGTCATCCAAAATATAGCATGGGTTTAATGTTTATGAGTAGATATAACATATCTGTTCTGGACCTGTATATTCAGGGTCATTTCTGTATAATAACCGGGTTTGTCCCGTTATTAATATATTTCTCAACTTTGACAAAAAAAAGAAGTAAAACTCATAGCCACATAGATACATAAAAATGACACAACTTTAACAACATATATATATTGCCCAGTTGGTGAGAGGGGAAGAGTGTTTTTTTTTTCTTTTAACACTAAGTGAGTGAGTGGGGAATTAGGTAGGTATAGGTTGCCAATATCTCTGTTTGCTAAATAGTCCCTCAAGATTCTTCTTTTTATTTCTCAACAATCCCCACTTGTATTTTTTCTATTTACACTTTTGACTCCCTTTACAAACCATCAATAATAATAATAATAATAATAATAATAATAATAATCACACTTATAAATAGATTAAATGACTAACACATGTATTTGTCATCAAAAACACATATAATTTTAGGGATATTACATTTTTCCTTTGCTGTTTGTTAGGCAGTTGGGAGCTGTATGGGTCATCCAGAGTGTAACATGGTTTAATGTTTATGAGTAGCTATAACATATCTGTTCTGGACCTGTGTATTCAGGGTCATTTCTGTATAATAACCGGGTTTGTCCCGTTATTAATATATTTCTCAACTTTGACAAAAAAAAGAAGTAAAACTCATAGCCACATATATACATAAAAATGATACAACTTTAACAACATATATATATTGCCCAGAAAGAAACCAACTTAAATAAAATCTTTAAATTTCCAAAACTGAGCAAAACCTGATGTGTTAGGAGTAGAGGTGCTAGTACAATATTTAAATAAAATTTAAAAATATTTGATGTGTGTTAGAGATGATTAAAATTTACACAAGAAATTCAAGAAGCAAAGAGATTTTTAAAATTTTAATTTTTAAATATTTTTAAGCAAAGAAAATATGAATAGGCTAGGATAATATTATTTCTGCATATTGTTTTTATACCCATTTTATGATAAAATAAAAAGTCATACATTTTAAGACTTTTTTTTTTCTACTATTTTTCTCTCACAGAACATAAACAAGATTGTCCGGGTAAAAAAATAGAAGTATTGAATTTCCGACGTGGAGGACCACGTAAGATGAAAAGGTTAACCAAGCGGATGGGGATCACGTGTCAGGGTGTTGACGAGCGACGACGTCATCACCGTGCCCGATCGTAAACGCAACCACCGCAATCTTGTCAGATAATCACGTGGATTTCTCATGCATCCTCAATCCCCTTTACTCTTACTGATCATTTCTTCCTACTTGCTATATATTTATTACTTGTTGCTACGCTCACACACAACCCTATGCACTTTCCTTCCACAGCGCATAGACACCCCACATTCACACTCCTGCTGGGAAGTTGGCATGCCCACCCCAATCATGTTGCGTTTCCACCAAATAAAATAGAGTAAAATATCCAATCTAGACTATAAAGTTACAAATAAAAATATTAATAAATCACTAATTTAGTCCTTAAAGTTGTAGAATACAATCACTTTAGTCTTTAAAATTATAAATAATTTAAATTAGTTTTAAAATTAATTTTTTTTTATCGTATTAATTCTTATCGGACAATTTTAAAGACTAAATTGATTGCTCAAAAAAGAATCACAATGATTTAGGAGACTAATTTAAAATATTAATAATTTTTAATAATAAATTGAAGGTGATTTACAATTTCAAAAGATAAATTGATTATTCACTCATTAATCGGTTATATAACTTTTGGATGTAAATTATATATATATATATATATATATATATATATTATTTTCTAGCTTATTTTCAATATCATCAGTTGCACTGACGGCTATACCCCTTACAGCTCGTAACACCGTGGCCACCATTTGTGGTCTTCAACTTTTTCAGCCTCGGAAACCCAGACCAGCTACTCTCCCCATTATGGCCGTACAGGTGTCCCAAACGGCGGGAGCCTAAAATTCTCTCCCATCCATGTTTCGCATTGCTCCCTTCTCTCTTGCATGAATTATGTTAATTAAGAGCTTTCAAACTGATTAAGTAATTATAAAATAAAAACATTATATATGTTAAAAAATTATTTATTTTTATTTGATGTGATTCATTTTAATATTTTCAACAATTATTTTAAGGATGGTTGTTAGTATTTATCTAATATATATATATATATAGAAATTATAAAATTAGTTGTGTCACTAATTAAATTAATTTTAAAATAAGATTTAATCATTAAATATCATTCTAAAATATAAATAATTTCTCCCACTAATTATTCAATCAAATTAATATTAATATTTACACGATAGAGTCATCCACTATTAAATCCTAAGTCTTCTTCCTCTGTCTTTAGATTATTTTTTATCCCGCCCACAATCGCACCCATATTCTCATTAATTAAGAAAATTAATATATATGCAAATCGATATCACCTTAAATATATCAAAATAAATATTCAACTTGGCCAAGTTTTCTCTGCGCCCTTATAAAATGAGTGTGATTGGACATAAAAAAACTCACACTTTTTTTAAGAAAAAAAATCACTTTACAAAAGAGGAAAGAAAGATATTAATTAGAGATTCCATTCAAACTCCAGTGGGTGGCCGGGGAACACTTTTGGAAATTCTTGCCACGTTACTCCGGTCTCAATTATAAATAAAAAAAATTAATTTTATGTTGATTAAAAAAATTAGTTAATTAGATTAATTGTTCTTAATTTTAGCTAAAAAATAAAATTTATTTCAAAATTATTCAATATGACTAGTGGCTACCAATTAAAACTATTCATTACACTTTTCTTACATTGAAAATACAATTTGAGTTAAATAAATGTATTTTTGGAATAAATTCATTAAAAAAAATAAAAAATAATTAAATTTATTTATAATTAAGACCACAAAATATAAATATTTTTTTACTTATAATTAAGAGCGAAAAGAGTAATTTTTTATATTATAGATTGATATCAATTAAATTAGTACAACCAGGATTTCATACTAGAAGCCTCGATTTAAGATTAAAATGAGACAGCCATATGCATGATTGATGGACAAAGTGCTAAAACGTACCTTAAAATAAGAAAGAGTATTTTAATTTAATAATTGATCTGATCGATCACATCAGGTAGGTACGTAGTTATACATGCTACTAATTAATAATAGAAAAATGATTAATGGATACCTATGTCCTAATCTACCACTTAAGAGAGAAAGAGAGGAATAAAAGAAAAATGATAAAATAATGTGATATGTGATGTGATAGTTAGAGAGAGATAGAGAAAAATAAAAAATATTAGATGGGTGAATATATTTTTGAGGTGTATATGTATCATTGTTCTTAATAATAAAACCTTAATCAATCGATCACATTTGTCATGCGTCTCCATAATGCTGAACATTTCGAGCTTGCAGGTAAGGCTTAGGTAGTAGTGGAAGATAAGTGGCAGCAGCAGCAGTTCCACTAGACATTGCAACAGGGAATCCTATTCCCGAAGCAGCAACTGTGCTGTTATTGTTGGCTGCGGCAGCACGTTGGAGTGACTGAACCGGGCCTTTGAGGAACTTAACGTAGTGAATGGCTTCATCCAACATGGAAGCAGTGTCCATCTTAGTCCCACCAGGGACCAGTCTCTGCAGTATTCTTATCCTCTCGCTTATCCTCTCTCTCCGGTGCCTAGCCGCCACACTCTGTGGGTCCTTCGAAATCTTCACGTTCCTCCTCTTCGGTGGCTTCACTGTCTCAGGGTCTATGTTTATTGGCTGCATCGCCGCTATTCTGAATATCATCTCCCTCATCGCCGCCATCGAATTGTTCCGCTTCTCTGGTACTGGTTGGGTTTGTAACCGTTCTTGGTTTTCTTGGTGGTTGTTATTGTTGGCGAAGGAGATTGTATTTGTGGTGGTTGATGGTATAAATGAGGAAGAGTAAGACCAAGGCATAGGTGGGTTATTATTATCGATCAAATCTGCAAGTTGCATAGTACTAGTGCTACTGCGTGTGTGGTTGTTGTTATAAGCAGCGCCGTAGAATTGATTCTCCGGTGGTGGAAACCCCTCGACGGAGCCGTCGAATTCAGGGAGCTGCATCATCATCATGGCCATCTGATCATCCTCTAAGGATGGTGATGATGATGACTTTAACTGCTCATTAATAGACTCCATCTATATATATATATATGGGTTGGTTTATTACACCTTAAGAATTGAAGGAAAAAAATGAAAAGGATGGGAAACGAGAGAAAAGGATATGGAGAAGTATTTAAAGGGTAACTGAAAAAACTGAGAAAATTAGCAGATGAGCAGAGGGATGGGAAAGGGGGAAAAAAAGAGGGGGGGGGGGGGGGGGTTGTGGAATGGGAGTTATTCTATGAGCAGAATATGTGCAGGGAGTGATGAAGGCCTGTTAGCTAGATATTGGTGAGAAAGAAGGAACAGTACAATAGTAGTGAAAACTGGAAAATGAATAAAATAGTGATATCTATCGGGAATGTACAGAACAGACTAGTGCGAATTGAAGTATGCAATGCAACACCCTTAGAGGCGGTGGCTGTGTCTAACTGTTTGTAACTCTCATATATATATATATATAGCAGGTAGTTTGGCAATAGCATGATTGTTATATACATATAATTAGTTATGATTGTTATATACATATAATTAGTGAATTCTATATATATATATATATATATATATAAGTTATTTGCAGTCAAGCTAGTTACAAGATAATCTTTGTGAATTAATTTCATTAATATGGTGACATAGCTACTAGATGGTGACATTAGTGTATCTTTGACTGAATTAGAGGAATATAATAATTGAGAAATTAAGACGTTACAAGTAAGTTAACTCAAAACACCACCTGAGCAACTAAAAAAAAAATTAAAACTACGGCTCTATTTGGATAACAAGTTTATCTACTGTTTATGGCATAAGCTGTATAAGCTACTTTTATAATCGACAAAAAATTATAGTGAAATTTATTTTATATAAGCCATAAGCTGTTTTGATAAGCTATCCTGGATAGCTTATGAAAAATAAACCCAAAATAGCTTATGAATCAGTCATAAGCTGTGTTCATAAGCTCTGCATAAGCCAATCCAAACAGGCCCTATATATACATGGGTGAAGCTTCACTTAATATTTTCTCCTTTCCTTTAATTATCATCACGAAGTCTTCAATTCTCGTCGTTAGTAGTTCACATTTATGATCTTAATTGAGAACTGCAGTTGATCTTCATCCCAATGTCTTGTGTTCGAGTCTTGGGTTTGATAAAAAAACAGCGCTAGGAGAGATAGCCTTAATGCAGCCAAGGTCCCGAGGGAAATTAGTCTCTGTGCTAATAGCCGGAGGATACTCCTACCAATGTCATGGTAAAAAAAAAAGAAAAAATAATAGTTTGTATGACCTTTAAGTAATATTATATGATTCATTAATTGAATTAATAATTTTATATTTCATAAAAAACTACTAGGCAATATAAGTATTGATCAATAACACGTAATATCAACAAATCATGTATATAACAAAGGGTTTAAGTTGGGATATGAAATGTAAGAGGCTCCACCCATTAAGTTGGGCAGATATATGCACCCACGAAATTGAAAGAATAGCATAATAGCTTGAGCGCATAATTAAAACACTCTAGGGATTACTTGGCAAGAAGAATGGCGAACTCTCTGCTAGGGCTTGTCACGGAAGAAGGGGAGAGCACGAAGGAAGAGGATGATCTGAAGAATCGCAGTTCAAAAAAGGTTAAAGCAGGGGTGCATGGCTTCAATGGCGCAGAGACGGGGCCAATTTCCTACATGGAGGTCTATCAGGGGGGCCCTACTGATGGGGAAGGTACACTACACAAGTCATACAAGGGATCGTTGCTTGGCAAGAAGCTATCCAAGAATTGGCTGATGAGGATGACGACGATTCTATGGATGACTCTATGGATGGCTCGGAGGAAACCTGGTATACTGATGAATCTGATGGAGATGAGTCACAAGAGGGGATGCCGGAAGAAGAGAGGGAGAGGCGTATCGAGAAGAAACGGGGGAGCTATGATTGCCCCGCCTTCAAACTGTCCAAGAAAGAGGAGCATCGCATCCGGGAACCATGGCGGCAAGCAGTTATTGTTAAGCTGCTTGGTAGGAGGATTGGGTTTAAGGCTTTAGAGGACCGGCTTTGACAGATGTGGGTCCGGCATGGAATCATCACCATGGTGGATTTAGGGAACGAGTATTTTTTGGTGGACTTTTCCAGCCAAGAAGACTATGAGAAGACATTGGAAGAGAGACCCTGGCTCATATATGATCACTATCTGATTGTTCGAAGGTGGACCCCGAACTTTGACCCTATGAGCGAGTCCATAGAAACGGTGGCAGCTTGGGTACGACTCTCAGGGCTTCCCATTGAGTACTATGATTCAAAGGTGCTCAAAGCCGTTGGGAACCGGATCGGAAAGACAGTGCGTATTGATGACCACACACTGACTCAGGCACGGGGTAAATATGCAAGACTGTGTGTTGAGGTGGATCTCACTAAGTCATTGTTGGCTATGTTCGAGATTCAAGACCGCTGCTACACAGTGGAGTATGAAGGCCTCCACCTTCTTTGTATGACGTGTGGTCGCTTTGGCCACTATATGGAAGGATGCCCTGATAAGGCAAAGGTCCAAAGTGCTAAGGAGAACACAGAAGTGCAACCACCCTCCCATGGAGGGCCTGATGCGGCTGATACTTCAACTGGGAATGCTACTGAGAGAGGTCCATGGGTGGTGGTGCAGAAACAGCGGCGGCCTAGAAAGCAAAAAGATGGCGGCGGTGGAGGCCCCAATGGGGCA
This sequence comes from Glycyrrhiza uralensis, assembly GCA_030159175.1. NCBI lineage: Eukaryota > Viridiplantae > Streptophyta > Magnoliopsida > Fabales > Fabaceae > Glycyrrhiza > Glycyrrhiza uralensis. The sequence goes on from BRZY01000005.1 coordinate 49,460,234, forward strand.
AACCCTAGCTTCGGGAAGGGCGCTAATTCTTCGGGATCAAGATTTCAAATTTTGAATAATGAAGATAAAGAGATTGGGAAGGATTTGGGAGAGAAAGATCAAGGAAATCTTGGGGATAAGCAGTTGGTTGTGCATGTGGAGAGAGAAACGAATAAGGATAAGGGGAAGAAAGTGATTGACCAATCAAGATTTCAAATTTTGAATAATGGAGATAAAGAGATTGCAGAGGATTTAGGAGAGAAGGATTGAGGAAATCTTGGGGATAAGCAGTTGGTTATGCATGTGGAGAGAGATAGGAATAAGGATAAGGGGGATAAAGTGATTGACCAATTTTTGAAATCCAAGAAGATCTCAACAAACCAAAGGAGAGAGAAACGAAGACAATCTGGACACATTAATGATAGTGACAAGTGCACCGACTCCTAAGGTACGAGGTCAACCCATACAGCGCGGAACCAAGGCAAATCTCAACGGAACCAATCGAGTGCTATCAACACAGGGTCCACTGGAAGCTGGATGGAGCATACCATAGCCAATAACTCTCGTGACAAGCAGACCACCGTTGGCTTTGTGGGCCATGGCCCAACTCTAGCAAAGGACTGTCCAAACCCAACGACAAGCATCCCCCAGCCAGTGCCTTCCAATCCCCATCATCACACAAGGCCTCCAGATGGGAGTGCCTTGGGCCGTCCTCAACAGGAACCCGTGCATGAACTACATGTCGATCGTGAACAACCCCCCGAGGCGGACATGGAGATTGTGGAGGAGACTCCTCATGTTATTCTTGGACAAGAAGATGGTGCCTCTATGGCCCTTGATTAAGCTGTCTTTTATGGATAGCACAAATAATAAGATATTTCTTTGGAATTGTAGGGGTGCAGGAAGCTCTGCATTCTTTCGTTACTGCAAGCAATTTGTTGAGGGGTATCATCCTGACATTGTTGTGTGCATGGAGACTAGGGTCGATCCCCAACGCCTTCAGAACACGTTTCGCATTCTAGGATTTGATGGCTACCATTTCTCCCCTAGTCACGGCTTCGCTGGAGGAATAGGGGTAGCGTGGAACTTTAACAATGTTGGCATCTAAGTCGAGTATGTTCACTTCCAGTTCTTGCATTTACTCATCGTTCCAAAGAATGGAGCCAAATGGTACTTCACTCCAGTGTATGCCAGTCCAAGAGAGGAAACTAGGGGGCACTTATGGGAAGAACTCAAACGCATCAGAACTCATCTTCAGGGGATGTGGCTAGTGGCTGGGGATTTTAACGACGTTGCCTATGCTCATGAGAAGAAGGGTGGCCGGACTGCCGCTCACAGTAAATGTGCTACCTTTCTGAGGAGAATCAATGATTGCAGACTTCTGGATTTGGGGTCGGTAGGTCCACGGTACACTTGGAACAGACCGTTGTTTGATGGACATTCTTGTATTTTTGAAAGGCTTGATAGAGCGCTATGTAATGATGCCTGGCAAGTTGGGTTTCCCAATGCTGTCGCTAGGGTGCTCCCACGTGTCTCTTTCTCTGATCATCACCTCATCATGGTGTACCCATCAGGCATGAACATTGGGAAGAACCAAAAGAAATTCCGGTTCGAGAGTGCGTGGATGACTCACTGCTCGTTTAAGGACACGGTGAAAAAAGACTGGAGTAGGGGGAAAAATTGTCCCAAAAACTGGGGAGCCTTGAAGCGGAATTGAGTGAGTGGCAAGAAAAATCTTTTGGGTGTGTCCAGAAACGAAAAAGAGAGATTTTATCTAGACTGGGTGGTATCCAATGGAAACAAGATGGGGGAGAAGGTAACTGATTCCTCAACCGTTTAGAAGGGGAACTCCAAAAGGACCTCGATGAGATTTTAAAATAAGAGGAGATGATGTGGTTTCAGCGATCTAGAGCCAAGTGGGTAAAGGATGGCGACAGGAACACCAAATTCTACCACCTCAAGGCTACCATGCGAAGAAGGAAAAATAAAATTGTCATGCTAAGGGATACCACTCGAGATTGGGTAGATGATAATGAGCAACTCAAGGAACTAGTGACAACCTTCTATGAGGAATTGTTCACTGACCAGGAAGTGCATGACGTGGAGGTGAGAACTCAGTACACATATTCTCCCTTGGATAGTAATGAGTTAGCCAGCCTTCAGGTTCCTTTTTCTGCCCAAGAGGTCTGTGATGCTTTGTTTATGATGAACCCCTGGAAAGCACCCGGACCGGATGGTTTCCCTGCGGGCTTCTATCAGAACCAATGGACTACCGTTGCCCCAACGTTGTGTGAGTTTATTCAGGGGGTGTGGAGCCAGCCGTGGAGGATCCAAGAGGTCAACCGCACTGATATTTGCCTAATCCCGAAGATAGAAAAACCAGAGTTTGTGAATCAGTTTCGCCCAATATCCCTCTGCAACATTAGTTATAAAATCATTACCAAAATGGTGGTGAACCGTTTGAAGCCCCTTATTCCGAAAATAGTGTCTCCATATCAAACTGGGTTTGTGCCTGGGAGAAGCATTCATGAGAATATTATTGTGGCTAGGGAGATGCTCCACAGCATGTCCAAACTCAAAGGAAAGAATGGTTTCTTTGTGATCAAGGTTGACCTTACTAAAGCTTATGATATGCTTCGATGGCCCTTTATATATAAAGTCCTAGAAGAAGTGGGTATCCCAAGTGTCCTCGTCCAGATAATCATGCAAGGTATTTCCACAGTGTCTACCAATGTCATGTGCAATGGCTCTAGGTCGCGGTTCTTCTCTCCAGGAAGAGGCATCCATCAAGGTGACCCCTTGTCTCCTTACATCTCTGTTTTATGCATTGATAAACTCTCTCATATTATTGCCGAGGAGGTTGATAAGGGCCAATGGGTTCCTATGCGTGCGGGAAGAACGGGACCGCAGGTGTCACACCTAATGTTTGCAGATGACTTATTATTATTTGGAAAGACTAGTTCTTCGTGCATGCGGAGTGTGCTTTGGGCCCTTGATGCCTTTTGCTCTATGTCTGGGCAACAAGTGAGTAGGGAGAAAACTATGGTCCACTTCTCTAAGAACGTGTCCCCCCAAACCCAAAGGGAGCTATTGACTCAATCTGGTTTCAAGAAGGCAATTTCTTTGGGTCGTTGCCTTGGGGTGCCCGCACTTGGTAGAGCTCCAAAGAGACAGGATTTCCAGTACCTTGTGGACATGGTTGCGGCCAAGCTATCCGGATGGAAGGCTAATCAGTTGTCTCTCGCGGGCCATATCACCTTAGCCAAATCAGTTATCGAGGCAATCCCCACCTACCCAATGATGTCTATTATGATCCCCAAAGCTTGTCTTCAGGATATCCAGCGGCTCCAACGCTCTTTTATATGGGGCAGCCACGGTAGTACCAGGAAAGCTCATTTGATCAATTGGCACACTCTCCAATTGCCAAAATCTATGGGAGGGTTAGCTATGCGGGACCTATATACTATGAATAAAGCTTGCCTCATGAAGAGTGCGTGGGGGCTTCGCTATAACACCCCGAGCCTTTGGAACCAAGTGCTTAAAGGCAAATATGGGCGTGAAGGGTGGGATGTAGGTGTGCTTATTGAGGGCCCCGCAGATTCTAACTTTTGGAAATCTATCGTGAGGCTCTGGCCAAAGATTGAGGAACACCGGAGTTGGGTTATTGGCAACGGGCATAGTATTCATGCCTAGCAGGATAAGTGGATTAACCCTTACATGAGATTGTGTGATTATGCTCCTAACCTTCCTGATGATCTGAAAGACTGGTGGGTGAGTGACCTTGTAGATGAAAACGTAAGTTGGAAGATGAATGTTATTCAAGATGTTTTACCACGTGAGGTAATTCAACTCTTCCCAGTGATGCTTCCTCCGCAACCGGATGCTGATGATGTCTGCGTTTGGCCTAGTAACCGCTTGGGCCGTTTTACAGTGGCCAGTGCCTATTCCCTTCTTAAGGGATTTCACTCTCAACAAGAAGATAGGAAATGGCGGGTGGCGTGGAAATTGAGTGCTCCTGAGCGGGTCCGAGTTTTTCTCTGGCAGGTTCTCCATGATCGTCTCATGACCAATGCTCGCAAAGCCCGATGGGGTGGTAGTGCCCACTGTGCTCATTGCCCGAGCATGGAGGAATCCACTATCCATGTGCTGAGAGACTGTCCTCTTGCCTCTGAAGTTTGGTATCATTTGGTGAAGGTTGGAGACCGAGGTCGTTTCTTTCAAGGGAATCTAGAGGAGTGGTTATACCTCAACCTGTATACCGCTCTTGGCCAAAGTGATTTGGAGTGGGTGGTGGTGTGGGCCACGAGTTTTGCAATGATCTGGAAATGGAGAAATAAACGGGTGCATGATCCCCATTTCGTAACGCCTTTTAGGCCTTGGGATGTCATTCTGGAACATGTACACTTTTGCCAGCAACCAAATTCGATCATTGAGAGCCCCAACGAAGATTGTAGGGCTTGGAAGGACATCAAATGGAACCCACCGACGCCAGGGTGGGTGTGCTTAAATTTTGATGGTGCATCTAAGTCTTCCTCTAACTTGGCTGGGTGTGGTGGGCTCCTCCGAGGCGAGCATGGTGAGTGGATCCGTGGATATATCCGTTGTCTAGGTAACACTTCGGCGTATGTCGCGGAACTATGGGGGGTGTATGAGGGGTTGAAACTGACTCATGACCTGGGGGTTCGTTTTCTTGATGTCCAACTAGATTCTTTGGTGGTGGTGGGAAGCATTACTGGTAGTGGTATTGGAAGCACTGCAGGATGGACTCTCATTCGTAACGTTAAGAGGCTTCTTTGCTTGGACTGGGAAGTTAAGTTCTTGCATGTGTTTAGGGAGGCCAATAGAGTAGCTGATGGGTTAGCAAATCTTGGGTGTGACTGTAATGGGTTAAGGATTTTTTGTGAGGGGCCTCCCAATCAAATAGGACAATTGTTAGCTGATGATGCTAGAGAGATCTCCTTCCCTTACCGTGTTGCTATTTTTTTGGGCTTTTTAGCCCCATTACAACTCAAAAAAAAAATTGAAAGAATAGCGTGAATGTTAAGTGCTCTTCCCTGGTGCATGAATCATTTTCCTGAGCAAAATATTTTGGGTTATAAAATACATCGAGTGGAAGTGTGAGAGTGCTAACTTTGTCCCAAAAAAATTACTTTCTTTTTAAGAACCCCAACGACCCACGCACGTGCCAGGTGTCAGAAATCTTACCAGACCCTTTTAAATGACTAGGTCGAATAGCGTCCTAGTTGGAGGTGGGGGATCCGTCCGATGCAAATGAGTTGAACACGTGGCTTCCACAGAAAAATCACGCGCTAGTGCACTCTATTATCCCTCATGTGCCGCAGCTACAGCCGAAAAGATCATGTTCTCTCTCTCTCTCTGCTCATTCAAAACGGAACGCTTTTCGAGATGGATCAGGCTCTGATGGAACCTGCTTCATGTGCCGGATTTGTTAACGAACCTACCATGCAGCTACACTGAACAACCTTGCTTTAATTTTGAGTCCCGGCCCCCTGCGGGAAAGCCAGCGATCGAGTTATTGCAGTTTTTACTTTTCACCATTCACCAACTTTATTTGCATTCATTATTTTGTAGTTTTACCAAGAGTTCTATTTTAATTCAATTCACCATATAGATTTCACAAGTTGCTAATTGCTATATATATAATGTGTTTCTTTTGGCTTAATTTGTAACTCATTTCACAAGCTTTTGCGTGGTATAGTTGTACATTATTGTACACATCTCAGTTCTGATCAATTTTATCATTTTTTTATAGATAAATGTTAATAAATTAGTATGTTATGTTAGATGTTGGTTGGAGAAGTTTGAACCTATGATCTCTTTACTTCAATTCCTATGCTCCTCCTCCAAACCTCTCAATTTTATCATGATGGTGTTTGTACAAGTATTCTAAAATGTAGTATTAAAAGATGCAAAAATAATAAAGTATGATTAGATATTTGTGTAAAATTTATTTATAGTCACTGCATAATTAATTATTAAGATTTTTAAAAAAATGGAACGAAAGGCACAAGATTGTGGCAGTTTGAAGCTTCCATGGCGTTTTAGGTTTTTCTATGGACTGCGTCGTTGGATTCGGTTGGCAATTCGAAATCATGCCCAAATCGCTTTGTGAATTGTAAGTCATTAATTAACCATTTTATCTCCTCGCACGAAAATCAGTGGTGACTCAAAAAGCGGTACGAAGTTTGTTAGAATTGAGCTTATCTTGATACTCCATTAATCTTTCATAAATATTAGAATAGCATCTAGAGTTTGGTGGAGTATTTATTTTTGGTCATTAAGAGTTGAGAAAATTCTTAGACATTTTTATTATTCCATATCTTTGTATCATTGGTATAACTAATGTCTCATTTTTTCTCTTCTCAACTTGTCCTCTTCTTTTATTGTTTTTCCTTGAATAAATAAAAAATAATATACCACGCGCGTTAATTTCATTGGTTGTTATTCTTTTTTCTTTTGATAGCTAGGTTGTTATTCTCTTTTATTTTAACTAATTTTTTATAAAATGATGAATTGATATAGTTGCTGACTTGATACATTAGCCTTACTTAATAGACTTGAAGTAGATTAGGATAAAGATCAAAGTCACAAAGATTCAACAAATCTAAACAATGATGCATGAATGCGTGTTTGTGTGTTTTTAGATTTGGATATATTTATTGGCCATTATTCGGGTTCCGGCCCGAATGTGTGGACCCCGCATGGCGGATAGTAATGCGATGTAGACGTTTATACGGAGACAAGTTAGAGTGTAATCAGTCCAGAAGGGACCCGATTCTATATGCCAAATTGCTAATATGGCACGAGACAATTTGTTTTCATTGGCCTGCCACCTCCTGTTAATATTAGTACTTTTCTGGCACAATTTTTTTTAGAGTTATTATGATTTTTGACCAAAAAAAAAAAAGTTATTATGATTAATGTTTAATATCCACCTAATACTATTATATCTTTCTAAACTTATATTTTCATAATTTAATAATTAAAAAAACTTCACTATGAAAGTGTTTTCATATACAGATAGTGGGATTATGTATTATATTATATATACGAGAGCCGATAAAAGTTTGATCTTGATTTATTTAAATAATCAATTAAATTCAATCTCAAGTTTGAGTTTGTTTATTTAGTTAAACAGATAAATTAGTCGAATATTTAACGATTTGAACCCATATAGAAAGTTTTATTTTTATTATTATTATTATTATTATTATTATTAATAGGACATCTAAACAACGTAGCATTATTTCAATAAAAAGGGAGTGAATCAAATGAGGACCAATGATCAGTTGTTAGCTTAGATTGAGTTTGTAAGTGAAAGTACCAAGATTTGATGCCTACAAAATACATTCTTTGAGAGGGATGAGAAGCTTTTGGTATAACTAAATTATGTTATATAGTTTTAACTTGTTTTGACTTTTATTTATTGTGAAAAAATATAAATCACCCACGGATATTTTCGTACAATTGGTGCTTTAGCATCGTTATATTGCAATTTTCTTTTTCAAAACCCCAAAACTTCCTTTGCTTCTTTCTTAGAGTTCCTCCAAATTTGGGGATTTTTGACTTGCAAAAACAAAGAAAAAGTCTATCCTTTCTCTCCTTTCCCTTCCCCTGTCCCCTAAAGCCCTTTCCTTCTAACTCCCAAACAAAGCCTTAGAATCCACCTTAAATCAATTCTCATCTTTTCTTTAATATTCTTTCTCGCTCATCCATAGGGGAATCGCAGGCAGGCTCCTAGTAGCTGACCATATGGCCTTTATTTATTATTTAATTTATATTTAATATTTAACTGGGTCGGGGAAAAAGAAAGGAAAAGAAACACTAATGATATGGTAACATTAATCTTTAATGGTCCCGGCTCTACATATATCTCTGAGAACAATGTGGTTACTTCAACAGCATCGCATGCGCGTTCGAGGGTGCATGATTTTCATCGCTGGCAAGTTGGATCATTTTCTAGTTGCCCAATTACGCAAATCATATAGTCCAAGAATCCGACCGGTTGTTTGGATGCAACATTATGTGAGCTCATTTTCATGACCGGTACTACAAGAACTGAGAAAAACAAGTGTGTGTGTTAGTAAGTAGCATGGAAAATGGAGTTTGGTGTTTATGGCTATGCTGGCAAAACATTACTTTCTTTGCTGCATGTGCATGATCTCTATGGTGGTTTGCGTCATAATGTCATCCTGATCTCACGACTTGGTTGTTGCCAGAAATTCCCCATTCCCCAATTCAGCATCTTTCTTGTTAAAGCTGCAACTAGCCTCAAATAACTTCCTTAGCCGATTACAGACAGCCAGAATTTTAAATTAAATTTAAAAAAAAGGTGATTGCTATAGTAACTTGATAAATTTATGGGTATTAGTACCAACTGACATTGACCAATTAAAAGTTTCCATGTGTATCTCATTAAAGCAAATCATTAAATGAAAAATAATTGCAAAAAGATTTCCAATTTTTTTCATTCTCGTTTCCACCCCATTTCTCTCTCCTCTTGTCTCTCTAGAAATGAGAACTGCAATTCTTCGTTCCCATGACTGTCTTCAACGTTAGTTCTTTCCGAACAATATCTTTGCCATCGCCTCCTCACTTACTAGATCTCAAAAAAATTCCATAAAATTATACAAAATGAATGCAATTAAACCCACTAGACCACTAGGTCTTCTACAGATAGTAGCATAAGAGGATACACTGTTGTTCTAGAAGGACCACCGCATAATCAAGTCCCGGCCCAATACCAAACACCTACCTTTCCTCCTACCCCCACTCTCACTCGAGTTTATTATAATTTTTACTATTTTATTTTTATTATTTACAATCTTTAATATAATCGTGTGAGACCTCACCCTACCCCCTGATGCAATCTATTAGGAAATCCTTCAAATCTCATGTTTCATACAACAAACATTCTTCTGCCTTCGGGAACTCATATTCCGACCACGAGCAACTCGCCATCCTGCAAATCGTTCCGAGCGGCCACCAGTGTTTTGAGGCGGTTGTTGCGGCTTGATTTGGAATGACTAGTCAATTTCTTGTTTGGCCTTCACCGACGACAAACTCTGGCGGCAGAGATGTTGCTTTCTCTTTCATGCCTCTGTTCTTGGTGTGTTCAGTCTCTGTTCTCAGATTTGACCCAAACCCATTGAAAATAGAAACCCTCCTTTTTTGTTCCGATCAGAGCAATTTGGATCTTCCCAAGGAGGAAGAAGAACGAAAAGTGAGAGAGATCAGTTTTGGGATAGGGATTTTGGTTTTGTTGCTAGGGTTCTGGGAAGAGGGGAAAGAAACTGGGATGGAAATGGAAATGAGAAAAATAGAGAATCTGTCTGCAATTATTTTTATTTTAATTACCTGGTTAGTGAGATACAAATGAAAGCTTTTAATTGACCATATCAGCTGGGTACCACTACCCAATAAACTCACATGAGTACCAAAGAATCTACCTAAAAAAAATTCACAAGTTGTTTGATTCATCCATACAACCAATGGTAGTTTAGTGTTCCCATTACCTTTTAATTAACATTTTTGTATTAAAAAAACAAAACAAAAAGAGGCAAATAGTGGTCCCCCCGATTCCTGATCCTGCTTCCCCTTTCATTTCTTTCTCTTTTATTATATATGCTAAGCGCGAATCCAGAATTGCTTCGCTGAGCCATTAGATTAGTGATTGCTAATCACTGATTAGTACTTTTTTTGAAACACTAATCACTGATTAGTTCTTGAATATAATATCAATGTGATTTGTATGAATTTCATCCAGGCCACTCTTTTCCTTCCTACAGCATAAATTTCTCCTCCTCATCTACATACTTTTACAAATATATATATATATATATATATATGATGTTAATTACTTATTCAATTGCATGTTTGTTGAATTGTTTAATGTAGTTGAACATGTTCTGAGAGCCGCAACAAACAGAGTGGGATTTATTCAATTATATGTCTTTTTGGTCAGTGTTCAATGATATGGTTTGGACTTTTTTTTGGTCAACGATATGGTTTGGGCTTTGGACTCCTACAATATGGCACTCTTGGGGGCTTTCTATTTGATCCCCTTGTATAAAAAGGCCCAATCAACTGGGATTTCACTATTGGATAAAGTCATTTCAAGACTAGCAGATAATTTTGACCAAAAAAAATTAAAAAAGACTAGCAGACAATTTATGATGAACAGGATGGGCTTCAAGAAAATGATTCAGATTTCTTTAAAAGACTGATTCGATATGAGAGGAAGTTTTTATTGCTTTTAGGGTCTGTTTGAATTGGCTTATGCAGAGTTTATGAACACAGCTTATGACTGATTCATAAGCTGTTTTGGGCTTATTTTTCATAAGCTACCCAGAATAGCTTATCAAAACAGCTTATAGCTTATATAAAATAAGTTTTACTATAATTTTTCTTCGATTATAAAAGTAGCTTATACAACTTATGTCATAAGCAGTAGATAAGTTTATTATCCAAACAGGGCCTATGTATGATATGAACGAAACACGTTAATTTGCAGTGTGTGCCTCTCTCTCATTTGAATAGTCTGTAACACATACACAGTCATGCTCTAAGAAGTTGTTAAAAAGATAGTGAGTTTCTCTAATTTGCATGCAGTTATATATGTGTATAAATATAGAGTTTACAGTATAACGCAATCAAAAGAACAAACAACCGAAGAAACAACAAATAATATAGTATTATGTCTTAGAATGCGTGTTTTACTGTTTTTATTTGTAAAAAAATAAATAAAAGGACTATATAGTAAAAAATACTTATTTTATAATTTAATTTTTAAATGCTAAGAAAATAACAAAATAAAAAATGAAATGCAAAATAAAAAATCTTTTCTTGTGGACAAAACCCAAACTTTATCCTCCCGTGGCAACAAATTTGGGCCGCTATATATTCTGGGCCTTAAAAATAGAGGGCCAACTCATCTATGTGAAAATCGGAATCTCGATCCGTTGTCCTTTTTTTTGGGTCAAAGATCCCGTTGTCTTTAGTTGAACTCAGTGAGTGCTGGTTGTAGCAGGCCCAATATTCCTGGAGAATTCCAAAAGTAAGTAATGAACTCGGCTACATTGGATGATATTGACGATTCTTCTTGGCCCATGTAAATATTAACCAATCCAGATTTTGGTACCTTCTTTCCCAGTTAATAAAGTCACAAAGCATGAGGTCCCACAGGCACGAGCATGCAACAAAGGCAAAGCGGAAAGAACACAACGTGTGTGTTTTATTTTTCCACCATACCCACAAATGTTCCTTTTTCAGTTTTGTTCTTTTTTCGGGGCCAAATCCAACAATAATAATAAGAGCAATGATACACATACACTCAAAAAATATATCCACCCATCTAACACCTCTCATTTCTCTCTATCTCTCTCTAACTATCACATCACATATCACATTATTTTATCACTTTTCTCTCATCTCTCTCTTTCTCTCTCTAGTGGTAGATTAGCATTTGGGTGTCCACCAATCATTTTTCTAATAATAATTCTGCTTTAGCGAGCGGTTCGATACGGCTGTTTAGAATTTAGCAACAGCTCAATCTCAAATGCATTAAAAAGTCCAAAACCGAAAGCTTCTTTACCACTCACTCATCTCCCACTTTTATCATGCATCCTTCTTCAAACTCCAATATCACATTAATTCTCACTATACTCTGCACTCTCCACAACTAGTCTCCCCCCCCGGGCATTTTCGAACCTGAATTTATCTGACATTCCTCTCTTATACCCCCTTCAGACGTGCAAACACCTGTCACGTGCGACACTCAGCTAAAAAGCTAGGATACAAGGAAATTAACATGGACTTTTTCTAAATTATATATAGGATAGGTTTTTTTTTTTTCTTTTTTAACCATCTTTATTCTTCCAGAGACCCAGATATAGACACTTCTCATTACGCTTTCTCTGATGTCTCTCAGAGAGTTTCTCTGTTTGAGATTTTAATACTCCGCAGTCCGCAGGAATATATGTATTGTGAAATTATGAGAGTACCATACTACAAATATAATATAATAATTAATTAAATTTTTTTTAAAAAAGAAAGAAACGCCGGAGCCAAGGAAAGCAATAGTGTGTGAAGAGTGAAAATGCAAAGACAAACTTTATGGGACACTTTACCCGTATAGGGATGTAGGAATAGGGAAATGAGACAAGAAAAAGAAGACTCGACCTCAAAAGAGAAAGAATCATAAACTTCCGGACAAAGGCTCTCGCATATACTATTCAATATTTGTTCACCTACCGGTCAAGGCACTCTCTTTCACAGTGTGCTAGCTCTTGTTCTTGTCACACTGTAACAAGCAAAAGCGTAACAAAAAAATAATAATCAAAGACCCCAGGAATGAAGTTTTGAATTAGAAGAAGTGGAATCCGAAGAGGAATGGCGTGAAAACGTTAATCAGATGACTAGTCTTAAAGTGGGGAAAGGCAAAGGTTTTTGCTGGTCCTTCAGAAGTATAGAAGAAACCTTGATAGAAACATTTCATCAAACAACAACATCTTAGTCATGTTTGTTTCCCTTACATTTCGCTTTCATCGAATAATTATTCACAATATCCTTGTTCTTTTCTTTTAAGATCACAACATTATTTTTAATATTACTATTTTATTTAGTTCTTATGGAGGGGAAAGGAGGCCAGATAGCGGGCTTTCCTTCTCTGCCTGCCCTACTGACAATTCATAAATACGACTAGTATAGTATAGAAACGCTATGATAGCTTTCTTTTTGCATAAATCATGGTACTATACTCTATCTCGACACACCCAGAAAAGAAAATGATATTAATTATTACTCTATATTATATTATTTAATTAATTAGGATGGGCTAACCACAAATCGTACTTCTAATATAGTATGGATCATACATCTTTGGTAATATCACTCGTCTTTTCTTCATCGGTTTTTGAATTGAGTTGCAAACTAGTTTGTGTTCTTCGTTTCGTACATGGACACCATTAATGGGGGGAACTCGTCAAGAAAGACTTAGAAATTTGTCTTTATATTAAGCCAGCCTAGCTGTTACTACATTATTCTCATCAGTTCTCAGCTTTTTTTCACCAAATAAAAATGTAAGGAGCGCTTTATCATTAACTCTTTTGTTTCTCTCTCTCTCTTGCACTGGCATTAATTAATGTAACTGAAGCATGCAGATATCAAAATCAGCAAAAGAGACGATGGAGCAGGAGGAGAAGAAAACGATGTTCCCCCACACAATCGAGGGCGCATTAATTAATTGCACCAATATGAAAGTGAGAAACCAGAAAGAGAAGTTGGAGAAAGAACATTTAAAGTCTGCAATTTAATTTGATCTTTAATCTTACCAAAACCCACCTACATCAATATAGATGATGGGTTGGGGAACAAAGATAATATCTCAGGCACTAAGTCATATGTACACAGAATCACAAAAACAGTCTCACACACGCACTCACACACACACACATGTTTCCATCAATATCATTCATCTGCCTCCTCCGATACTCAAAACTTGAAGGACTTCAAATTTCTTTTTTAAAAATAAAGAAAAATAAACAAGCAATTAAGTAAGCAAATTAAAGAAATTAAGTAGCTATTAGCTCTAGCTTGGGGATATTTCAGATACTAACAAGTGGAGGGAGGCATGAGATTCAAACCAAGGTCATCCTTTTCCAAAACCAAACGAGCCTTGTTGGTCTCCGAATTAATGGGGTTGTTATTAGATCCACACTCAGGGTGCACTCTCTTCTTGGATTGCAGAGACACCCCAAAAAGCTTAGTCTTGCAATTATTGGTACTGCTAGGCCCTTCAACAATTGTTATAGAACTCCTCGATGTGTTGGTGTTGGTGGGTGAAGAGTTCATTGCATGATATTGATGATGATGGGTTTGAGTTTGAAGTTGAGGGTGTTGCTTAGGGTTATTTGAATAATACCCAAGAAGCTGGTTCATTGGCCTTTGCACCATTGAAACATTATTACCAGGCGCAGTTGGTTGTGGTGTATTATTGCAGAGTAGCAGAGAAGAAGGGTTATAAGAGTTGCTTGGAGTCACTGGCTTGACATGGTTCTGAACGAAATAGATGATATCGTTGTAAAGCTTCTTCATATGAGCAAGCTCTGACATTAGCATGTTGTTGCTTCTCCTCAGTCTTTCATTGTCCTCCGAAAGCGCAGTGACAGAACTGTTGTAGTTATTATTATTATTGGCTACTGATATGGATGTGGCTCCTCTTATTGGGGAAGAAGTGAGTGGTGGAGAGTCACACCAATTGGCGTGTTCATCTGAGTCATTAGGGGGAGAGATGCTAACTCTGCTTGAGAAGGGAAAGAAAGAAGGAGGAATATTGTTGACTCCTCCAAGTGAAGAATGGTGGTGGTGGTGCTGAATATGGTTCATGTTCATGCCTGCTGGTTGTTGAGGCTGAGCTGTTTTTCTTCTATGGATCTCACACAGCAAATGTTTCTCTCCCTTCTTGAAGAATTCATTAGCAAACTCCCATCTGTCTGGTACAATCTTTCTAAAACCCTAGTAATTAATTTGAAAAAAGCACAAAAAGAAACAAAAGTTAGAATTAGAGTTGGAAAAAGATAACAACTTTAGGGGAATATTAGAGATGGGTGGGTGGGTATGTATATTTACATAGGTGTTGAGCTGGCGAACGAAGCTTGAGAAATTGTTGTGCTTGAAGTAGTTGGGGAGAAGGTCTCTGGCGAACTCTGGGGGACGCCAAACGACGAAGGTGGTGTCGTCTTCACCCCAAGAGACTATGTGATCTGTTGTGGGATCGTCCACCAGTTGGTATGTCTTGGTGAGGAATGGTGCGGGAACCGATTTGTGTGAGTCTAATGAGAGCAATATGCCTTCACAGTTGTCTAGAAGAAGAGCCATCTTTCACTGATCTTCGATTCAATCCACACCAAGAAGAGGAAGAGGAGAGGTCAGGTAGAATAAGAAACAGAGAGAGAGAGAGAGAGAGAGGTTCTATGACTAGGAGTGCAAAGGGAAGTGAGTGAGAGTGTGAGAGTGAGAATGAGAACGGTGAGGGATAAAAATGTTTAAGAGGAGAGGAGAGAGAGGGGGGGGAGGGGTAGAAGGAATAGTATTAGTCTTGTTTCTGTGTAATGCTTTTTGTTAATAAATTATTATTTTATGTTAGTGATGGAGTTTTAAACCATGACATTCAACTCTTATGTCCCTCGTACAAATCACCTTATAATTCCCACATTTTTAACACTCATACAATATTTTGCTCTTTTTATGTATCTTTTCTTATTATATTATTCATCTATCACACATGAGTATAGCTTCAAATGCAACCCGTGGCAGCCTCTTTCCTAAGGTGAAAACAAATATATATGCCCAACTCATATATCACTTATCTTTCTTCTATTCATATATTTCTCATGTTATAAATTGGAGTTTGGGGATTTAAAGATATTTTTTGTTTATCTGAAATTTTCTCTTATATTATTATAGTATGTTGTATTTTAAAATAAATATATTTCGGAGAGGTTGTGTTGTTTAGGGTGGAAGGATATTGTCTGGTAGGGGCATTATATATTGGAAAATGATTGGTGGACACCCAAATCCCAATCTACCACTAGAGAGAGAAAGAGAGAGATGAGAGAAAAGTGATAAAATAATGTGATATGTGATGTGATAGTTAGAGAGAGATAGAGAGAAATGAGAGGTGTTGAATGAGTAGATATATTTTTGGGTGTATGTGTATCATTGTTCTTATATATTTTGTTTCCTCATCGGTTATGTAGTGAGAGAGAATATGTGTCTGTCTGTCTAGGACTGTGAAATAAGGGCCTTTCAAGACAAACCCGTGACTCCCTTTCTCTCTTCTCTCTCTCTTCCCCCTTCTTCTACGTGTGTGTGCGTATGTGTTTCTGATACAGAGAGGGTTCTCTGAGTTCTGACATTGATCCCGCGCACACCCACTTAAAATCACGCACAAGAGGTAGAAGGTGCAGAGCCATGCTGTCATCTTTTTTACAAATTGACCGTTCAACCCCTTAATTCCTCAACCCAATCCTTCCCTTTGATTATTCCTTTTTTACTTTTATTCCCATTCCCATTAGTAGTAATCAGTCAAACACTCGCTACGTTACGGTCCCAACGGTTATATAAGTTTTGAGCTAATAATTCCAATGTTTCTCATAATAATATGCTAATTAGTGGATAGTCATTAGTAGTAGTAGATTGGAATAATAATTATGCCATCAGGGTATTTCCAATTCCAAAGGGAAAGGAAATCTCGTAGAAAGGGATAATTGTGATTTTTTTTTTTTTGAGAAACAAAAAGGTTTATTGGTATTGACATTGCATTGCATGTTTTTTTTTTCCTTCTTGGAATAAATTATTGGAATCAAAGTAAGAACAGAAATGTCAAATGTCAAGAAGGTGGGTTTCACTTCACGTCAAACGAGTGTCTTCTTTTCACTTTGTAGCTTTCCTTTTGTTGTTTATTGTCACCAACCAAAAACACAGTCTCTAATTTCGAATCCCTATCATTTTTTGTTTTTCAATTGCACGTCTCATACATCGAACTACGTGATGGGGAATTAAACAACTGTTTTGGGTGACGACATTTCTTCCTTCCGTTGCTTCTGTGGACTGTGATTTCTACACCTTTTTCTTTTTCTTCTTCTTCTTCTTCCTTCTTCTTCTTCTTTTTCTTATTGAAAAAAACATATTTCAAACTTCAATATATGTATCGGGTGTGGTAGTGAGTGGTGCTAGAGACGTATGGTCTCTGTGGCCACTAGTACCTTTTACTCACTAGCTTACAATACCTAGCTCAATAGTTACCCCTGTTTAGCTTTCCCTTACTTTAAAGTTTTTTTACATTGAGCCTCCAACTTTGGTTCTTCAGCGGCTCGGCTTCCTTATGCTGATCTGTCCAGGTGATTGAATTATTGGACCCAAAAGTTCCCATTAAGGAACTGTGTGGAAATTTTTACAGCTTTTCCACCTCCTTTGCATAAATAACTCCAAAGTCCAAACGCAATATTTCTTTACTTTCTCTTTTTCCTTTGTTTCTCCCTCACACGAGCTCACACCCCATGCCGTATTGTACCATGTACAAGTTTTTTTTAATAGACCACGTATAAGTTCCTCGTGTATCAAAATTCCAAAGCAATTTAATGCATCTGATGTAAGGAACAAAATACATGAAAGAGCTGATTAAAAGAAAAACATATACTCCTAAAGAAAAACATATAACAAAATCATCGAGACCAAATAAATACATTGAAATAAGTTATTTGTAATTAATGATGGTATAATTTGAAATTTATTTCCAAAAATACCCTTGGTATTAAATAAGGTAATAGGTGAATTCCTTATAAAATGATCTCATAATAAATGAGGGTAAATATAAAATTGAGCAATTAATATTTTTAAAAATAATGATTTGTTTCTTATAAAAGAGGACTAAGAAAATATGTCATTTTGTTTTTTATAAATAGGACCATGGGTAGTATAATACCTGGAGTATGAGTTTTTACTATGTACTACCTCTTTATCCCTCTACTATTTACTATTTACTACTACATTCGTAATCATACCTATATATAATAACCTTTACAAAAAAAGTTGAGTCCCTTTTTATAAGATATTTTGACCAATATAGTCTTATTTATTGCACAATATAAATGCTATGAGTATTTCTCTCTCTTGTGAGGATTGGAGAAGTTTAATAGATAGTGGAAAGAGAAAGATTATAAGCCTCAATAATACTAAAGACAATTTAGAAAAATTGTATAAATTATTGACAAATTTAATAGTACTAACTAAATTAGTAACCAACTCTCTTAAAGGGTGTGAATTAGTTAAAAAAAAATTATACATAGGGACAGAGGTAGTAATTCACACTCATGAAAAAAGTTGGTTACTAATTTAGTTAGTACAATTAAATTTATTAATAATATACATAATTTTTTTGAATTATCCTTAGTATTATTGAGACTTATAGTCTTCCTCTTCCCACTATCTATTAAACTTATTCCTCAATCCTCATAAAATAATTAATGCAAGAGATTTTTTGGAAAGAGTCTTAAATGGACTCAATTTTTTTTGTAAAGGTTCTTACATTGAGAAAGGGTAGTATTTGATTATCTCATTGATTTTAACTGTTGCCATGCTTTTAAAGGTGGGTGGGTTAGTGTTTGCATACTAAGCTACAGGTTTCATAATTTGAAAGAAAAGAGGAGGTAAAGAAAGTTGCTTGAAAACCATAGAGTGTAATAAGTGGCCAGTGAGGATTCAAATAATTAAAATGAGAAGCGCATTCATTTTGTGATAATAAGTGAAAGTAGGGACGCAGAAGCAGATAGAGGGCCAAAGCAAAACAATGGGAAAATGATGACTAATTATTTCGGATAGATACCACAACTGATTATTTTGATAATGTCTATGATTCTCATTATTGGAAAAACAAAGCTAAACTGTCCCGGTTCCCCACCCACAAAGTAATTATTTCTCACTTTACAATTTTCTTTGCTTTCCTCATATTCAAAGTGAATATATGTAATTAAATAATAATAATATCCCTAAAGTTGCTCACATTCAAGTTAAGCTTACGAGAGAAGCTCGAATTTAATTATTGGTTTACCCCCAAAATAAAAAGTACTCCATAAACAATTCAAAAGGAAAAAAATTAAGGATTTAAAGATCTTCAAGGGTATTATAGTTTTCCGCCAGTACGTATTGTCTACTAATCTACGTAGTAATCTACTAATAATAAACCAGCAGAGAGTACTGGCGCCTAGCTACCCTCTCACTCTCATTTTCTGATATATATGGTTTAAGAATGTACAACCGGACCATACGATAAAGTATAATGGAAAGCATTTGCGAAATGAAATATACGAAACAAAATCTCATTGAAAACTAATCAGAAGGAATATCAATGATCTGTACATCAGGAGCAATAACTGCACATTATGAGTTCTATACTATATTATATGCTTTTATATTTTTTTTTATAAATATATGTTTTGACTACTACTTTCTCTGTTTTTGAATATAAGCAAAAATATTTAAACTCGCGTTTATTAAGAAAATTAGTTAACTGCAATTAATTAAGTTTCTTGATCTCGTATAAAAAATTAGTGTAGTCTCTAAATTACCACTTAATGATTGCATAGAAAATTGTTACTTGGGAACAAACTATGCATGGGAAAACAAAATTTAAATTAACTTAAGGGTATTATAGGAATAATGTTATTAAATGAGATAGAAGTGGTTATTTTTTGTTTATATTTAGTAACAAAATATTTTAATATTTTTTGTTTATATTCAGAAAACAGATGGAGTATATCTTAATTTTAGTACTGAGAAAGAAAACTACAAAGAGTGCTAGAACAAGAAAGGGTCTTCGGAAGCTTCGAAGTTTTTTTTTCTCAACGGTAAAATATTAATTCTCACTATTGGAAAAGCAAAGTTGTACTACCGATTATTTCCCTGTAAAAGAAAAACTGTACCGATTATTCATTACAGAACACGAATAACAGAATATGTAATTAAGTAGAATGCTTTTTCGACTATCATATTTAGGTGGTTATTATGTGGGAGGATTTGTTTAAAATATAGTTTTAGAAATAAAATATTAGTAGATATAAGATCCTAAAGTACATGTGGTTTATTGATTAAAAGGTACGGTTTAGCAATCATGTACCTAATTTCACAACTTATTTTTTCTCAAATAAAATTCATAGATATATGTTGCTGAGATCTGAAATGGGATAACATTTCTTTCATTGAATTTCATGTAAAAAATTAATATTAAATGTTTGAATATATTTAAGTGAAAACTGCAGTAATCATATATAATTATCTTGTTTGTACAATAAAAAAGAATTTCACTTTGATACTCGATCGGTTGGTAAAAAATTTAATATTTTTGTATAAAAATATTAATATTTAAAATATATAAATAACTAGAAACTAAAGTAATATAGAAAAATTACGTTAACAGTAAAACCAAATCCATAAATACAAACACACCCACACTGCCACACACATATATATCAGTATTTAAATACAAAAAATCTAAATATAATAATTCTTCATATCCAGCATTCAGATAGTGCCACCATTCACGACAAGAGTATTTAGACATTACACACGCATATAAAATGTCAATATATTGAGCGTATACCTCCTATTTAAAAATCAAATGAGTCAATGTAAATATAAGCGAATAGAAACTCAATTTATTTATCAAATTTTGAGTGATCTCTTTTTTAAAAAAGAATTAGAGGCCTTAAAAATTAAATATGTTTTTTTCGGTGTTCAAGGTTGAAATCCTATCCCTTAAGGTGTAACACATGCATGGTGTGCTAGCCACTGAGCTAAGACCATTAGGTAAATAATTTTAGTTTTATATATATTAATATAAACAAAATTTTATTGGTGAGTTTAAGATAAGGGTTTGGATTGTCTTACAATTAGGCCGGCCCTAATAACTAAAATTAATGCCTGTAATTTTTTAAAATTTATAAACTATTATTGGGTTTGAAAATTAAATTATTTAAAAATATTGCTCAAATCAATTATTCGAAATAATATTATAATAAATAATTCACATGTTTGTATGCACTCTGTGTGAGTTTTATTAATATTATAATCAAAACAAATTTTTTTTTTATCTTTTTGTATAACTTTTATAGTTCAGTGTTTTTTTAATAAAAATGACAATTCTATCATTTTTAAATTTCCAGTCTTGCTATTAAGTGTTCGAAAAAAAAAACCATTTTTGTGTTTTTTTTTTCCCAAGGGCAACCGTTGGTAGTCAATTTGCACAACTTATGCTAACCATTTAAATTACAGTGTCACACTAATTAAATTTTTACACTTTTTCATTTAATATTTTGATTTTTAATTAATTTCCCAATAAAGTGAGAAGGTGAATAAAATTGAGAGTTGAAACACGAGAACAGAAAAATGCAGCAGCAGCAAGCAACGCCGGCAGCTTCAAGTCCCAATAATCAAAGTAGAATTGTAGAAATTAAAGGATGTGGTTTCTAGCTAGTTCTCTCACTCTAGTCTCTAGGTCTCTAGTCTAGACGTATAGAAGAAGCGTGAGAATGATGTGTGACGAAGAAGAGTTGAAGGAGGAAAGAAAGGACCAAAGTGATGACTATCTGGCAAGTTCTAACACAATCATTCATATGATGCCCCCCTCTTTCTTGTTTCTATTTCTTTCTTTTTGCTTCTTCTTCTTCTTCTTCTTCTTCTTCTTCTGCTTCTATATATAACCTTTTTTCTTAATTCTCAATTCCCAGTTGAGTTCACACACCACCCCACCCCTGACTCTTTCTCTGTACTCTACTTCTGCACCATTGCAGCGGCTGACATGGGGACAGAGTATAGTAGTCCTTTTTATTTTGATGGATCTGTGAGTATTACTAGTCTCGTGATTCTTGTTTTGTTTTTTTCCTGTGAGAACACATTTTTATTACCACCCC
Organism: Glycyrrhiza uralensis; assembly: GCA_030159175.1. Lineage (NCBI taxonomy): Eukaryota > Viridiplantae > Streptophyta > Magnoliopsida > Fabales > Fabaceae > Glycyrrhiza > Glycyrrhiza uralensis. Next base: position 49,481,701 of record BRZY01000005.1, read on the forward strand.
CTTATTCCCTTGTTCATGTTACGTGCTTATTTATGGGAATTGTGGGGTGGAGGACATTTTTTAATAATCACACTAGTTATTAGCAACAACAAGCCTCTGAATCCCTGAATTGAACCATCCTCTTGTTCAAATATCAAATTTTTAACGTGATCACAGTGAGTGAGGACAATACTCCCCACCCAGTACCCCTCTTTTTTCTGTCTTTTTCTCCTACCGTGTTTGTGTTTCCAATTCAATCGAATCTGATATTTAGAACAGGAGTGGGTGAATTAAAGAATTTCATGGACATGGAAAGTTTTCGATGTCGTCTTGTTTTCACAGATTCAAACGTCCTTTTTTTTTTTTCAGAATTATGTCCGGTTGATTAATTGGCTTGACCAGAACAGAATATTGGGCCTAATTACGTGATTATTATAATATAATAATATGAATGGAAGATAAAAATTGGGTGGGTCCATCTATGGGACCCTTGTTCTCTTTTGAGGGCAATTTGGTAAGAGAAGCGTTTGATAAGGACGTATGTCGTTACATCGTTTTGAAACTAGGACCAATTTGATTCAAAAACCCAAGAATCTGGCTAATCACGGAACAAGAATGTTTTTTTTTAAAACAAAAAAGAAATACGGAATAAGAACAAGAATATCTTCACTAATTTGGTGACTAATTGAATTTCTAAAATATTACTGTATATCAAAATAATTTAAAATATTACTAATTACTTTGCTAAATTATGACTGAGCGTCTCATTTTATTTAGCGTTAAATATATTTTTAATCCATGTAAATATTTCTATTTTCGTTTTTAGTTCCTCAAATTTTTTTTGTCTATTTTTAGTTTCTCATTTTTTAAAATGTGTCATTTTTAGTTTCTATGGTCTTTTTCAAAGTTTTGAAAATATTTTTAAAAATTTATTTTCACCCCATCTAATTTTCAATTTTTATCAAATCTTCCTTCTTCGTTTCGAATCAGACATTTTTTGGCCTAGCCCAATGTAAAACACATCGAGTCAAATCGGGTCTGAATTATTTACAAAAAAATAGCTCAAAGTACTAAAAAATACATAAAATGTGGGTCCACCCTGAATCGACAGACTCATCGGGCCGAGCCAAAATAGCCTAATATCTTTCAAGCCTATAAATAACGACTTTAGTGTAGCCTAAAACACGGGTCCATTGGGCTAGACGCCTAGACCGTCGAGTCAGACCAAAATTGACACTCAAGGAATGAAAAAAAGGAGTTGGTGAAAAATGATAATTGAAAATTATGAGAGGTTAAAATGAATTTAAAAAATGGTCACAAGGACTACAAATGATATATTTCCAAAAATAGGAGACTAAAAGAGACAAAATTTTTTAGAGATTAAAAGCGAACATTAAAATATTTACAAAGACTAAAAACATATTTAACTCTTTTAATTATCAGAGTTATACATGGACTTTTGTTATTAATTATTATTATTAAAATAAAAAAAGAGCCCTTGCAATTTATATATATATATATATATCAGAATGTTTATGATGATTAGGATTAGGATTGGAACAACAGATGAGGGATATGTTTTTGTTTTTGGTGATTAAGATGAGGGATATGTGTGTCTTTGCAAGAAAGAAATTAGAGAGATCGCATAGAAGGCCCCACGGGGTAAGGAAATCTAGAAAAGAAAGGCTGATTTTCCCTCACAAGTTGTCAGCAACTGAGACAAATCCTAACCGAGCCCACCACCAATATCACTACCAAAAATTCATTCAACAAACAAATAAACTCACGCCCCTCTCTCTCTCTCTCTCTACACCTTGAAGAGCCAAGAAGATTCTATTCTAATTTCTAAAACGCAGTGAAAGTGAAACAACCCCACCTCCTATCACATGACCACCGCCGGTACCTTTCAATAAAATCATATTTGTTATTATTGGACAAAACTTGAATGGGAATTTCAAGGAGAGACAACTTAAAAACACAGATAGAATACGGATAAAACGATTTTTTTTATTTTTTTTCTTGCGAAAAAAGGCGTCACATATTTTTTAATTTTCTGCACGTTAACAACGTCGATATTATATATCTCAAATGTAGGCTTAGGCTACCCAACATCTTATGTTAATGACAAATTTAGATACAACCTTCTTTTTTAAACTACAATCCTTCTAAAGGCGATAGAATAAAAAATCTGTATTCTCTATACGACAACGCCACTGAGGTTCTTTCGTCTGTCTCTTTTCTGACACTCGTTTGTCTGTTTTACTAACCCAACCCCTCTCTTCAATTTCCATAGAAACAAACATTTTGTATTAGTTAAATTATGATACACAAATCATACGTACATTGATGCTTGTTAATTAAATTTAGAAAAACAAATTAAGGAAAAGAAAGACGGGCAGAAAAACTGTTAGAATTTAATCAACAATGAAGCATTTGGATAGTTTGCATGCAATTATAAAATATAAAATGAAATTTCATTAACATTACTATTAAAAAAAAAAAAGGAAAGAGCAGGACTAATAGCTGGCACTTAATCGTTTGATAACATGATTTATATACAATTATAGAAACATGTACATGAAGAATTATGATTAGGAGAGATACCCATATTTAGTGTGTGATTGTGTTTTGAAAAAGATTGCATAAAATGGAGAATATATACTTGCGGAGAATTTTTTTTAAATAAACAATTAAAAATTATTATTTTTTGGATAAACAAAAAATTTATTAAGAAGAAAACAACTAAATTAGAGTACAAGATATGCCCAGATTTAATTACATCTTAGAAAGAACTTGTGGAGAAAAATTGAATAGAAATTACACATGAAGGGTGGGTCAAACAAGTTCGATTCAATTTTTTTTCTCCAAACAACATATACTACTTAATTGGGGGGTCACGAGGGGCTATGGAATATGAATCCCACGAGGAAATGGCACTCTGATAATAATGAACCGGACAAGATGCCCGTTTGGCTTTTTATAGTGCCAATTGATTTTTATTAACATACTCTCCCTCTTTTAAAACTTTAGTAGTTTAAGGTTTTTACACACAAATTAAGAAATATTTAATTGGATAAATTTTAGACTAAAATATCTCTATTTATTATTCATCATTCTCAACTATCCTAATTATTTGTCCACTCAAAATTATTAATTATATTAAAGGTATAATTGAAAGAATGTGATAAATTATATCTTCAAATTCTAAAATAATCAAAGTTTTGAGACGAAAATAAAAAAATAAAATCACCAAAGATTTAAATCGAATGGAGTAATATTATACCCACGGGAACGCTCTCGTTTCACTGTTTGTGCGTGTGGGATAATTGACATCTCTCGTCCCTTCTACATAATTTTCTGGACAATGAGAGTTGCGTTTACTGGGCTGGGTCACTGATGAACATTCTAACTAACATAATTAACATCAAGTTAATAAATATAAAAAGATTTTTGCATTATAGATTTTTTATATTAAATCAAATCGAATTAATATTATTTTCTTATTTAAGGGGTAGCTTCTCCGAAAAAAACAATTATTGAGGGGGGGGGGGGTTTATAATTTTACCTTTTTTTTGTCAATAGGGTATAATTCTACCTTTTTTTTGGTCAAGTATAATTCTACCTTTTTTTTAGGTCAAAGTATAATTCTACCTTATATCATGGACTTGTACATGACTTTATTGTATGGGCCGGGCTTGGCCGCTTGGGGTACTCATTGTACTTTATAAAAAAAGAATACATTTTGGACCAAAAAAAAAAAAAAGAATACATTTTTACTTTTTTTAGTATCCTTAATCAATATTTAAATTTTTCAATAAAATATTAAACATAATATTATGGTTATAAATGATTTTTTTTGGATAAGCAAAAATTTATTAAAAATAAAACAACTAAACCAGAGCACAAGATATGCCCAGATTTAGCTATGAGAAAAGAACAATATTGTCATCAGTATAAAAGACGAGCGATCTCCTACCGTAATACAATAGAGCTAGCATGCAAGGGCATCACTATAGGGAAAGACATCCCAACTAAGTTGGCACCCCATACTCTATCTATCAAAATATTAAATATTTTTTATATCTATAGTTTTATATTTAAACTATTTTTATTATTATTTAAATATTTTGTCTGTTTATATATATATATATATATATATATATATATATATATGTAATTTTCTAGCTAGATGAGTAGATATGAAAATTAAGCATACATATATGCAAAAGTTGTATACATAATTGATCAAACAAAAAAGTTATATCTAAAGGCGATATTTTAGAATAAAGATTATGTACATGGAGGATATCGGTTTGCATGCAAAAGTTAAATTGTCCTGGAAAAGACATTGTAAAAGCAGTTTCCTGGAAGAATATTTAATACCTCTATGATCAAAATATTGTACATGCATGGCATATTGCTACTTCTTATCAACAAAAGAGAGTTCATTTTAACATACTTTAGAGATTCATTAAAAGGAGAGAACAACAAGGGAGGTCTTTCAATTCCTCCTCAACCTCTCAAAACCTTTTATTTCTCCTTTCCCCCTTTTACTTTCCCTTTATTTTTTCTTTTTTCCCTTTCTTAAAGTCACCCATTCGACTTCTATGCGAAGGGAAAAAAATAAAAATAAAGATCCTTCTATTTAATGTGAGATGATGAGATACTTTGCCTCGTACCACAGAATAAGAATAGAACGTAGTATATTCATATTCTACCACCTAACAAATCACACACCAAACAGCATCTATCTTTTAGTGATTTAATTTAATTTAATTAAAAGAAAAGCAAGAGAAGTATTAGATAATCCACTTGATGGGATATTGTTGGGCCAAATTAACAAGCTTTTAATTTGATGGATGATGATATGATATATCAATAAGCACATTCGCATGCATGCATGGCCGACCTCGCATGTCTATTAGTGGGACCCAAATTATGTTTTCAGTACAATTAATATTTAAATGTATCTCTATGCAATTGACCTAAACATGATTAACCAAAAAGTCTGAGTCACCGAATGTCCATAAAGACAAGAGATCGAAGCAAGATGTAGTAGTTGGTGGTTTTCATTTGGTTTAGAAATAGTGAATTAAGTAGAGAAGAAGGAAGATATGTAGCTATAGCTAGGTGGGAAGTAATTAACGGGGAACATAAAGTCTGTTGGATCACATGCATATCACATTCTTTTTTCTCTCCTTCTCCTTCTCCTTCTCTTCTTTTTATACTGTGGCCGATGAATGTCTAAAGAGAAAAAAAAAAACAAAAAATAAAGGTGATTTTACTAACCAACAAAATAAAAAAAAAGAAGTATAAAAAGTGGGAATAATTAATGGTTATTAAATATATTAATTAATTAATTCCACATCCACATTCCATATTCCACAGTTTGAAGGCTGCTTCAACATCGATCCTCCTCAATCCAAGGGATTCCCATGACATGATGAAATTAGCTCCTTCCTTCAGGTTATGGGTCCCCCCACATCATCATTTCATGCATATAGCTGAAAGACCCACTTCTCTCACGTCCATAACTTTGCAAAGCATTTGCTTAAAGTGTTTTTTTTTTTCTTCTGATGCCAGCCAATAATGCATGACTGCATGTTATATCAAAATGGCAATTCCCGACCAAACTGTGGAACACATCCTCAGACACCACTCTCATTATCTTAGTTATTAGCATCGATTTTCAGTAAAGAAGCATATTAACTGAATCGCAAATTCTATTGGGTTTCATTATTATGTTGTGAATTGTGATGATCGATCGGAAAATCATTTGCCATGTTTGATAGATTCGAACTGTCCAGTCTTACCGAATCTTTAATTTTTATTATGATCTTATTAAAATATAATGTATACTATATGTGCATATGCATATGTGAATATGCATGTTTCCATACATTATACTATGCTAGAAGCATAGTTGCCACCTAATTTTCCACTAAAGTAGAACCCTTTTGGCTGAGTGAATAATGTCTGATATAAAGTTCTTTTTGCCAAGTAATCTGATAGTGATATGGGTCTCATTTGTTTAAGAAAAATGATCATTATAGATACTCAAATTCTAATATACACAGGGAGAGAGATAATAATAGAAGATAAACGAGTAAAAGAATATATAGAAGAGAAATGAATAATTAACCATTTGCCTCAATTGCTATTTATCTCACAAAATTCTGTCCAGCCATTTATAATTAATTATTTAAATATATAAAGCGTATAGCAAATTAGAGACATTTTGTAAAAAAAAAAATACAAATTAGAGTCATTGAATAAAGATTGGACAACTCACATTCTGATTTTGTGTTTTGAATCGAATTTGTTGAAATTAGAATGTGAATCTTCATATTTTCTTTCAATGGTTTCGATTTATTGATACTGCAGTACTAATTTTTATTTGTAGCAAAACAAGTTTCTTTAATCTGTTTTTGACATGCAGATTTGTAATTAACAAGGTACAACTTAATAATTGTCCAATAAGATAATCAAGTTAATTGGCATTATACAAGTCATGTGTAGAAGGTGGGTTTAAGCGACAAGGAATGTTTGTGTGTAGAAGAACATGGTTATAAGATGAGTTTTTTAGTTAAATTTGGGCATAATTTGTGCTCTGATTTAGTTGTTTTTTGTTTAATAATATTTTTTTGCTTATAAAAAAAATGTTAGCTAGTACGATCCTAATCTAACAGGGGCCGCGCCCATCACTGTTGCCAAAAGTGGAACCAACATCCTATTATGGTCCGGGGCTTCTTTGGTGTTGGCTTTATTTGCAGAACAAGAGTGAAGCTGTTTTCACGTCCCACCCAAAAAAGCAAAGGGGACGCACCAAACTTTTGTACACTATAAATTAAAGACACAGATGCGTACAAGCATGTAAGACAAAGCGACGTACGTCCTAGTTTTCGATGGTGGAGAATAGCTAGATTTGAATTAATGCATGGTCATGAGTATTGATTTTTTTCGTTTCAAGTTTCAGCATTCAAATAAAAGATTCCACAAAAAGCCAAAAGAAAAATTAAAAAAGAATACATGGATATACAAACACTACATGGTCTAAATGACAAGGAGTTTAGTTTTCTCTAAATAAGGTCTCGAATTCGAGACATGAAAAAAATAGGTTCAGGGTTACCCCTTATATGAGTCCATCTGACCCGACTCAGATTATACTAATGATTTATACCCAAAAAACTACACATGGATATATCAATGAAAACAAGTTCATGTAGAATTTAAACAATATATAAACAGCTGATATGTGTGGTGCCAGGTTATTGAGGGAGAAAATTTCCAGGTTACGGAGAAATTGCTAATCCTTTACGATTAATTGAAAAATAGTTACTAGAAGAGGTGACATATGAATTAGTGCTCAACCTCAAATTAATCAAGGACACGAAGAGCAAAATTAAAGGACAAGGACAGGTATGTATTTAATTTGTATAGTACTCCAGGTACGGTTTATATATGCATAATTTCCACAAGGTACCATAAAGCCACTCACCTGCCAAAGTCCAACACTAGAGTAAAGAATATTGGGGTTTTAATTACATATGCTGGCAAAAGAACAAATGTTCCATTTACGTGGGGGGAAGCTTTGCATCAGAGCGCAATATCCATCAAAAGCAGGAAGCTGTGGGCATAACTAGCTACATGGTTCAGCTTAAAGAAGGAATAACTTTGACTGCAAAAGAACAGAGATATTGGAGTCCCAAAATAAATCCACTCTGGCGTATGATATGATCAATATGAAAGAAGGGGGAAAAAAAAAAGGAAGCATATTGTGATACAAAGTGGAAGGAGGCCTTAGAGAAGGCTGGCCACAGACCCCACAAAGAGAAAGAAGAAAAAAAGAAAGTGAAAAACAGCTTTATGGGGAGTATGGATGAGGTTGTATGATTGAAACTGAAGTGTAACTCTCTCTTCTCCGTCTGCAATTTACAACTATATCTTTTCGTATATATGTATATCAAATGGGACATGATCAATTAACACCAGGTGTCAAAATCTTACACTTATATCAATTAATAACATTCTATAGAATGGAAAATTGACCAATTCAACCATTGTTTTATGTTAACAAAAAGAAATTGGTGTGTGTTTGTATATGTACGTACATGTGTACACACAAATTAATTTCTAGGCCTATATTAATCTAGATGAAGATGGCTCCTTTACTTTTAAGGGGGGGAGATAAGAGGGGGGAAAAGGCAAGAGAGAGAGAGAGAGAGAGAGAGAGAGAGAGAGAGAGGAGATAGGGGGAAAAAGGCAAGGGGCATGAATATGACAGGACTAAGATATCAGCTAGAATTTGCGGTGGGAGGTGGTGGAAGTGGAGAAGGTGGTGGAAATAATTATAATAACAATAATAGATTGCAAGATAGATAGTTATAATCATGGGCGAAGCATATTCACTTTCCTCTTTGTCATCACTTTCTAAGGCATGATTAGAAAAAAGTTCACCAATCTTCTCCACCTCCTTCAAAGAAAAGCACTCTCTTCTTTCGTCCTTTCTAAAAAACACGAAACTCACATCTGATATATCAAGTGTATAGAAAAGAAAACATTGCTTTCCAAGTATTTGACTAGTATATTATATAAATAACGACCAAAAGTTTGAGATAACACTACAATACGAATTACTTTTAGTGTGCTATAAGATAAGAAGTATTTCGTCCCCTGCCTTCGTGTGAAAATATGGAGATCACTTAACAAATGAAAGCTCGAAGCACGATTATAAAAATAATGATATTTGTTTAAAATTACACATACATATATGATGGGTAAAAAGTGCCTACTTATTAATATAAATTATTCCACAAGGATATTCAAAGTCGATACTCATGAAAGAGGAGCTGCTGCAAATCTTGTGGTCTTGGGAATCATGATTTTGCAATTTTGTTGTATTTTGTACCCTAAAAAATTCTGTTGCATTTGTTGATGAATGGTTTTTCCTTGTTTTATGCGATTGAGCTCCCTGACCCCACCCCAACTCCTCTTTATTCTTGCTTATCAAAAAAAAAAAAAAAACTCCTCTTTATTCTTCCCTTTTTTTCTCATTTGAATGAATGAATGGGGTGTTTCACTTAGCTGAACTAGTAGTAATATTAATAGTTGCATTCAGGTCATATTAAAAGGGCTGAGGTTGTTTTTGGTCGAAGGGAATGGCTGAGGCGTTATGGACACGCAGTTATCCATAATCCATAGGAAATTGGTATATACACCACGAAAAATTAGCCATACACCTCACTTAACTGTGGAAATTTCTAAAATACCCTCCATTTTTACGTATATTTCGGAAACTCCAGTTTCCAGAATGCAATTTTGTATTCCGAAAACTCTAGTTTCCAGAATGCAAATTTTTTGAATTGTGGGGTGTATTCTGGAAACTCCAGTTTCCATACAATTTGTATTCCGGAAACTCCAGTTTCCAGAATGCAATTTTGGATCCAGTTTCCGGAATGTAAAATTGTATTCCGGGGAGTTTCCGAAATGCATGCGAATTTTGAAGGTATTTTTGAAATTTCAGCATTAAGTGGGGTATATGTCTAAAAAGTGTGGAGTGTATTTACCATTTTCCTAATCCATAATAGATGACATATATGAACCCGAGCCTGAGGCCCGAACCCATCTCAAAATTAGAGCCCATATCATTGAATAGGCTTCATCACCGGAACCGTCGTTGACCCAAAAAAAAAAACGTGAACCGTTGAAGCTCGCATTTCTTATTGGGCTATTGGCCTCCTTATAGGCTAGGGAATTGGTAAATACACCTCAGTTTTTTGCTATACACCCCACATTTATTCAGGAAATTACTATTATACCCTCATTGTTTGGGTTTTTTTTTTTCTAATTTTGCTTCTTTTCCGGAAACTGGCCATACACCCCCAGTTTCCGAAATACAGATTTGCATTCCGGAAACTGGAGTTTCCGGAATGTAAATTTTTCCTGGAGTTTCCGGAATACAAATTTACATTCCGGAAACTGGAGTTTCCGGAATGTAAATTTTTCCTGGAGTTTCCGGAATGCAAAAATACATTCCGGAAACTGGATTTTCCTGGAGTTTCCGGAATGTAAATTTTTCTGGAGTTTCCGGAATGCAAATTTACATTCCGGAAACTCCAGTTTCCGGAATGTAAATTTTTCCTGGAGTTTCCGGAATGCAAAAATACATTCCGGAAACTAAGTTTCCGGAATGCAAAAATACATTCCGGAAACTAAGTTTCCGGTAACAACGCGAAATTGAAAAAAAAAATAAACAAATCAACGAGGGTATAATGGTATTTTCCTTTTTAAATGTGGGGTGTATGTCAAAAAATATTGGTGTATTTACCAATTCTCTATAGGCTATAAGCTTCTTTACGCATCGCATTTTTTTTTGAGTGAAAAAAAAAACACTCGGTTCCTTTACAACATATCTCTGATCAAATTCTGAAGGCTTTCAGTTAGGAGTCTCCATCTTAAAAGGGCAAAATCTAGCATCAAACTTATTCGTTAAAAGGAGAATGCGAATATGTGAAATGATGTGTGAATATTCAATATAAATTTTTGAAAGAAGAGATAAAAAGAAATCCAAGGAAAAGCTTAAAAACAAATGCTTGTCAAACAATAGTCTCATATTGATTATATAGAATAGTATTATGTTGAACTTTTAAAAAATTTAGTTAAAATTTGGTGAAAGCATGCAGTGTCCCTTCTCAAATGAAAAAGAAACCAAAGGTTATGAATAACATCTATCCAATGAGTGAATAGTCAAAATGGCCCCCGAAATTGTACGGCACTCTCAATTTAACCCTTGAAATTAACGAAAACTCAAAATAGTCCCTCAATTTGTAAACCGTTACTCAATTTAGTCCCTCCGTTAACCTCAATTAGTTGACGTCGTTAGTGAGTATGATGTGTCACGTTAAGTGACATGCTGGCTCCCACGTGGCGCACACGTGTCCAGGGACCAATTTGACAGTTGGTAACAGGGACTATTTTGAGAGTAGTGAATGTCAAAATGGCTCTCAAAATTGTAGAATGTTCTCAAATTAGCCCCTAAAATTAACAAAAATTCAAATTAAGACCCTCTTTTTTGGCTTTCTATGACAAGTAGTTGATGTTAAAGAACATATTATGACCCTCTTATTTTGGCTTGTTGTTACTTGTAGTTGTTGTTAATGAACAGATTAGGACCCTATTTTCTTTGCTTGGTCTTGCAATGTAATATGTATTTGGGACACCTTTTTGGTGCTGCAGCAGTAAATGAACTTCCCTTTTGGTGTCCAATTATAGTCTTATTTGTGTTTTTATCATTTTTTTGCTCATCCAGAAGTGATTGTAACGTTGGAGGTCATTTGATATTATTATGATACCAACGTTCATTAATGTCATGCAAAGGACAAGTGCAATTAGACAAAATATGAGGGACTATTTTGAATTTTCGTTATTTCAGGGGCTAATTTGAGAGCATTTTATAATTTTGGAGGCCATTTTGACATTCACTACTCTCAAAATAGTCCCTGTTACCAACTGTCAAATTAGTCCCTGGACACGTGTGCGCCACGTGGGAGCCAGCATATCACTTAACGTGACACATCATACTCACTAACGGCGTCAACTAATTGAGGTTAACGGAGAGACTAAATTGAGTAATGGTTTATAAATTGAGGGACTATTTTGAGTTTTCGTTAATTTCATAGGTTAAATTGAGAACGCCCTACAATTTCGGGGGCCATTTTGACTATTCCCTCTCTATCCAATACTAACTTTCTGTGCTCTTTTTCAACAATTAAATTCAGTATTTCCCGGGGGTGGAGGGAGGCATACAGTATTTCCCATGTGAAATCTTTGATAGGGAAATGAGATAAGAGATATCTCTGGCGTGTTATTATTGCCATAAATGGTGAGGATTACCTAAAACAAAGCACTAATTACCTATAGAAAGAACCCTGAAAGGCGCGAAAGTTCCAAGTTGAGATATTGAAGGCAGTTACAACTCTTCATGCATACTGTAATCTCAAACTCATGGAAACAACTCTTCCCAGGGTATCAGTTTTTGACATTTTGGTTACTAATCAGGTTCTAACACGCTGTTGAGCATTTCAAAAATCTACTGCTGCTCTCAAGAAGTGATATTCATTGTGCAAAAAACCATCTTAAAAACGAATTTCAAGGTGGCATGGAGATAAAGCTTTTTTCTTTCTTTGTAATATACCATGGAGATACAAGCTGTAGGTAATAAAGTAATAAAAGGGCACCTAAATTTAATATAAAATCAGTGATTTCAAATGTACGATATCCTGTTACATATAGACCTCCACGCCAATAAATTTAGAGGATTGACATAAGGGACAAAAGCTAAGCCTACTTTCACAATCTTTACAGAGGCAGAGATGCTTACATGGTAATAACAGCATGGTCATTTCATTGACTCTGCAGGCCTTACATGTCATCATCTCTTTCATGTTGTTCTCTCTGGAGAGCAGATGAAAATCAATGGACTGGCCATTGAAGCATGAAGCTGTATCATCTACCTCGCTGTCGCCACATCCTTCTTTACTGTCTCTGCTTTGGGCATATACTTGCTGAAGGTTAAGCTTGAGAGCAGCGATCATATTCTCATTGTATATGGCTCTTTGTTGCCACACATCTGCTTCAACAGTCAACTGTTCCATCCGTTCTTCAAGTTCTATATTCCTCTTATTGATGCTTTCTATCTCAGCTTCTTTCTCACGAAGTTTTTGTAGGATTTTGTCCTCAATGACAGAAAGGCTCTGAAGTTGTGTTGCCTGAACCTTCTCTAGGATGGTTTCCCGCAATCTTTCACTCTATGAGAATGGGAAAGATTACCTATTGTCAAGATCTTCATCTTTTATTGTTTACACAGATGCCAAATCAGGCCATAATGCATACAAAGTTCCAACGCAGTAAGGTGAGCCATTTGAACTTAGACGCTATCACTAACAAGAAAATCAGTTTATTGACAGAGTCATGAATGATGCAAAAAAAGGGATGGCAATCCCTTACATTTGTTGAGATCCCACATCGACTAGAAATATAGCCAATGTAGGTCTTATAAGGTATGAGCAATCCTCATCTTAATTCTAAGATGGTAGATCCGTTAGCATGCCACCCTTATTTGTCCAGTGTCCATACTATTTTTTTTTTCTTACCTTATGCCCCGCATTGTGTTCTATTTCTAACAGGAACCAGCACCACCAGATATAAAACGCAACACCGCCCTACCGAAACCTTCTTTTAATCTTTGTTCTTTCATTCAGTTTCGTCCATGTAAATACACTTGTAATATTCAGTTAATTTGAGTAATACTAATTTGATCATATCACATAACGACAACGCAATAAACAATTTTAGCAAACATATCCATGCATTGCACCAAGAATGAAAAAAGGAACCTGGACTCTGAGAAATCTATCAATCTCTGCATTCTGCTGCAGCAACTGGTGATCGACGAGCGACAATAGAGAAGAGTCTCCTGTGGAAGCCACGCGGGTATTGTCAAGCGACAAACCCAATCCCGTAGACACCGATCGAGGTTGCATGAAATCTGCACAGGACATATGAGAAATATTCTCAAGAAAGTCATGTTCTTTTAGTCTCTTTCTATCGTTCTCCAAACCCAAATTCCATTGCAAATCAGCGCCGTCAGCAGGAGCAAGCCCAAGAACTAGAAAGGAAGGGGAAAAAAAAAGCACCAAGACCCAATCAATTTAGAAACCCTAATAGGAATCCAAAATCTTAAACTCTTTCGAAAAAACCTAGGATTTTCTGGGTATAGAAGCTACAATACAACAAGAGCAGGGGAAAATAGAGACATACAGGGATGACGGTGCGAATCAGTGGGGCTAAAATACGAAACGGGCTGCGACATCTGACCATCAAAATCAATTGTGGGGATATTTCTGCGAAAGAAAAAGCAAGAGAGTAGAATTAGATGGATAAGGGGGAATGAATTGTTTGGGGAAATTGAAATGTAAAATTCAAATTGATTTTGGGATTGGAAGAATAGTTACCTGAACGATTTGGATTGGGACTGTGGTTGGGGTTGGTAGTTTCGCTGGAAGTGGTGCTCCATGGATATGGAACTCGATGAACACGACGACGTAAAGAGGCACCGATGCAGAAATTTCGTTCCCAATAGTATCCACTGTCCCCGCCGTATAAAATATTAGTATTTAGTCTTGCAGTGTGTATAAAGGTCGTATTGTACCCAAAGGTGAACCAAGCCTGAAATACTAGGGATTTATTAGAGTTACGGAAAGAGTTCTAGTAAAATAAACTCTTTCCATTGGAGAATTAATTTCATAATAACTATGCATGTGAATTTATTTGATTAGAATTTGATTCAATTAGATATTAGTATTTGATTTTGATTTGGATGAGTTTTAATTATCAAGAAACTTGTATCTAATTATCATTTGGTTACAAGAAAACTCTTTTTTTTTGGTCAACGGTTACAAGAAAACTTACTTTATTGTTAGGGATGAGGAACGTCAGGGTTGCCAAAAGAGTGGAGGTCAAAGTGAGAGAGGCTCTTGATGGCAGAGGCGCTTGGGTTCAGAGAGGCTCTTGCTTTCGCAGATAGCTTAGGGATGAGGTGTATCCTGGTGGAGAACGATAACCTTGAGTTAATTCAAGCCTGCAGGAATGAGATGAAAAGGGGTGAAATTTTAAATGTGGTAAAAGATATTAGCACTCTCAAAGGGAATTTTCAAATGGCAGGGGTTACCTGGATCTCCCGGGAGGGTAATCGACCAGCTCACCATCTTGCTCAGCCGGCTAAAAGAGGTTGTCTTCCCAGTAACTGGTCTTGGAATCCTCCCCTTAGCCTCAAATCCTTACTGGTTGCTGATAGGAATTTGGCAATATCAGATGATTTTCCTTTTGATCCTGGATCCGGTCCTAATCAAACAAGATAATGGGATTAGCTGGTTTCATCAAACTCACATAATCTAGCAATTTTCGTATGAACAGGGGTTTTTTTTGTTTGGAGGAAAGGTTTTTTTGCTGCTACCTGAGTGTGTCTCCTGTTTTTTTGGTGAAGACAACTTTGTTGGCTCAGTGGATTCTTTTTCCAGGGCTGTTCTCGGGAGAGCCTGATGGAATCCTTGGTTTTTTTTTGTTGCCTTTTGGTTTCCTTTCCTTTGGTTTCGGTCCTCTCTGTCTTTTGTGGTTAATTGCTGGGATATGTGGATGGATATGGGAGTCTGTTGCTTTTCCCTCTTAGTCTTTATTTGCATTCAATGCTTTGCCTTAGTAGTGCACAGCTGCGCATTTAGTGCTTCATGGTTGTATTTGGTTATGCTTGCTTAAGTTGACTTGGCCTTTAGTTTGGCCCTCTCTCCTTGTATTGATCCTATGGGTTTTGCCCTTTCTATACAAGATGTTATATTTGACCAAAAAAAAAAATGAGAGAGTACAAAAAGTGGGTTAATATCACATATCGATCCAAAACCTTAAAGCAACCGGTAGAAGAGTCTCCACACTCCTATTGTCATTACACAACTCATTGTTAACTAATGTGGGATTTCATCAATCGACACTTGTATTTTACAACATTTATCATAAACATAATTCAACTTGATGAGGACCGAAAAGATATGAATACAATTACCGGAACGCCTTCACTTGTTTGACCAAAATAAACACTTCCAAATCCTCCCTTTCCAATTATATTATATTGATGAAAGTTGTTAATTTGTTGCGCGTACAACTCCTTCAAGGTGTACATTTCCCATGGACAGTCCCTACTTTCCTTCATGGCAGTCATAGAAGTGTAAGGAAAAGACCAGACACATGTATGACGTGCAAAAATAAGATTAACTAGTAATACTAATCAGAAATTTCTGAGTATAAAACATAAGAGTTTGATGAAAACCATATTATATTTTGGTTTGCCCTTCATCTAAGGTTATATTTGGATGGGGAGTTTTGGAGGGGAGGGGAGGGCTTATAATCCCCAATTCCTTATTGGTTGGGGAGTATAAGCCCTCCCCTCCCCTCCCTTTCCCTCCAAAGCCCCCTATCTAAATATAGTCTAAGAGTCTGTATGGGAGTTTGGAGGGGAAAGGAGGGGAGAGTTTTGACATTTTAAGAGAAAAATGAAGGGAAAAGAAAGAGAAGACATCCCCTATCTTTCATAGATGACTAGTTTTTAATGAAAAAAATGAAAATCTCCAAAAACTTCTAATTTGGGGAAACTTAAAAAATGTACTAAAGATAGGGTTTTGGAGGATTTTAAAATACTCTCCACATCCCTCCTCTCTTTTTATTAAACTAAAATATTACTATAAATCCTCCATTCCCCTCTCCTCCAAAAACCTCCTCCCAAACAAAGCCCAAGAGAAAACAACTATAACGTCTCGAGCATTTTTCCATGAAGAATCTAAATTCAGTTTGGCCAAAGAAGAAAAAGCAGGAATTAAACGTTTGAGGAATTAGAGTTAGAAAAACAAAATAAAATAATAGGCTCAAATTCTTTATGAAAGAAGCAAAAATAAACGGGCAAAATCTTTATTCTCTTTCTGTGTTTAGTACTCCTATTAGGGTAATTGTAAATACAAATGAGTTAGAAATTCTGCATCAAAATACGTAGCCTCTGTTTTGACAAGGGTAGTTGTCAATCATCATCCATTGGTGGTAGGTATGATAACTATTTATGGACTGAGTCTCCAATTGAATGCAGCCATTGGTATTCATCAATCATCGTCAACAATAAACTATTAGGCTTAAATATATTTTTAGTCAATTAAGTTTAAAAAATTGTTATTTTTAGCCTCTTAAATTTAAAATATTTATTTTTAGTCTCTCGTTTTTAAAAATGTGTTATTTTTAGTCTCTGAAGTCATATTTAAAATTTAAAAGTATTTTCTAAATTTGAGAGGGATCAAAATATAAATTTAAAAAATCCGTAGAAATTAGAGAAATAAGAATAAAGTGAGAATAAGAATTTAAGAATGGTCAAAATATAAATTTAAAAAATAACCCCAAAGACTAAAAATGATATATTTTTAAAAATAAAAAACTAAAAATAGATATTTTAAATTTAAAAAACTAAAAGTAATAATTATCTAAATTTAAGAGACTAAAAATATATTTAAGCATAAACTGTTATCTATAAATACAACTTGTGATTAGAGGTGACGTGGGATCACGATCTTCTTTTTTGTCGTGAGGGAAGAAATTTGGAAGAAGAGAAAAACAAAAGGCGAGAATAAAAGTGAGTAAAAGAAGGAAGAAAAAGATTAGAGGAGGGAAATTGGACTATGCGGGTTCATGCTCACGCTTATTTTGAATGGGTAAAAGTCTCTTGGTTATATATATATAGAGAGAGATTCTTAACCTTAGTGGAGATATTTTACAAGAGAAATTCATAGAGATTCTAATTTTCTCATAGGTTAAAATTAATCATGTTGAAACACACATGAATTGATTGTTTTCATTGTAACCAGAAATTCTAATTTGCTAATTTATATTTCTAAATTCATTGTATTCTACATATGAGGATGGGAATTGTAGAGTAGAAGTGCATAATTGTAGCATGTGGTTTGATGAAGAAAGTTTTGAAAAATTGCTAAAGATTGCTTTATTCATATAAGATTTATACGTGTCAATCTGTAATCATTATTTATTACAGAATTCAAGTGTATAAATTCTTACATCAGAGTAAATAATATTTCTTTTTTTATTCTCTAATTATCTAAAGCGTATATTTCATTTGGACACATAAAGTCACAATTCTCTATTAGTTTTATTTGTTTAATAGCTTTACAACTTTATTTTCAAACCGAAAAAAGTCTGCGAATATATGTAAAATGAATTATATAATTTGATCAACTAATTTTTAATAATTTGATCAACTAATTTGAACAACTTTGATGCGCTTTCACAATAGATCAATACTTTCTTTGACAATCCTCTCCTATTTCTATTTTTTTTCCAAGTCTTATCTTAATTGCTTAATCTTTTAAAAAATAAATTATTAAATAAAAATATTTCTTACAATGCTGATGAACACGTTGACAACTATTAATGCATCCATTGTTGACATAATTCCTTAGCAATCCTTTGACTTAATATTTGAATTATTAGGATTTTACTAATTCATTATTATGATAATATTAATATAAATATTTTTAGTGGTTTAAATGGATTCTTCTTGATGATACAAGTCATGACTTAGACCTTGACTTCAACCAATACCATGACTTTAGTTTACCTGCCTCCCGTAATACTTTGGTGTAGTTGTGACTTGTTTGAACACTTTGGTCTTTTTAAATTTGTTCATTTTGATTTTAGTCCCTAATAATTTTAATCAAATTTTTTTAGTCTAATAAAAGAAATTCTGTTTGATTTTAGTCCTTTTAGTGATTTGGGACTAAGGTAGCATGGACACGTCATCTCATTAATCTGACATGTCATATTCAAGTGTCACGTAAGCACGCTACGTACGTAGGGTCAAATTTACAGGGACTAAAATCTAAACAGGTCAAATTTATAGGGACTAAAATCAAAACAGACCAAAAATTTTTCTTCCCTCCATCACCACCACCACTTGCACCCACTCTCTCTCCTCCCTTTTCTCTCTCTCCTCTCCTCCCACCCCCACCACTACCCACCACCACCACCTTCTTCCTCCTCCCTCCACCCCTAAAATTTCGAAATGTGCACACAGAAGAGAGAGAGAGAGAGAGAGCGCATAAAGTGATAATCTGAAGAACTGGTTTTTGTTTTTGTTTCACATAATTGCTTCACATGTTCTCTAATTAATTGCCAACAGTCTTGAAAAAAACGCATTTAAGATGATAATCCCACATCGATCATCCACTAAAATCTTAAAAAAAATCTCGTTTTTTGATCTTGTTAATTTTGTCACTTGTTTCAGCTTCCTGTTCTTCTTCATCATTTATGTATTCCCCTAAATCCTTGTATTGATTGACCACGGAAGGTTGGCTGTGCGTTTTTTTGCAGAGAAAGGGGAGCTGGTGGTGGGGGTCGGGGTGGTGAGAGAGAGAAAAAACGAGAGAGCGAGAGAGAGTGGGAGGGGGTGGTGGTGGTAGTGGAGATGGAGGGAAGAAAAAAATTTGGTCTGTTTTGATTTTAGTCCCTCTAAATTTGGTCTGTTTTGATTTTAGTCTCTGTAAATTTGTCCTATGTACGTAGCGTGCTTATGTGGCACTTGAATATGACACGTCAGATTAATGAGGTGACGTGTTCATGCCACCTCAGCCCCAAATCACTAAAATGACTAAAATAAAAAAAATATTCGACTAAAAAAGTTTGACCAAATTTATTAGGGACTAAAATCAAAACGAGTAAATTTGGAAGGACCTAAAATATATTTAAGCCAATATTATTTTATGTGGAACTTTTGTTGTTATATCGATATCACTTGTTTTTTGTATGTTTTAATTATAAATACAATTGTTAAATTTATTGTCTCAAATATAACAAATTTGTTGGTCAATAGTATTTTCTAAAGACTATATTTTGATATAGTTATCATAATTATCAGTTGTTCCATAACTATTAAAGGAAAATTGCATGTGCGTATGCACGGGTACTTTACCGGTACTAACGCGGAATGTGGTTACTCTCTATTTTTATGGATATGAATTCTCTGTTTTTATGAATGTCGCCAACGGTAGTTGTCAATCATCATCCATTGGTGGTAGGTATGATCAGAGCTGGCAAAATGGGCTTAGCCCGCCGGGCCGACCCGAGCCTGCCCAAAAAAACACCGGGCTTGGACACACAAATTTGAGCCCGTTTTCAATCCGGGCCTTTTTGGCCCGGGCCGATAAAGCTCGAACCCGTAAAAGCCCGAGCCCGAAGCGGGCCGCCCGAAAAACATAGGCCAAAGCCCGAGCCCGGCCCGAAAAAAGCCCAAAAAATAGAGGGCTCGGACACACAAATTTGAGCCCGTTTTCAATTCGGGCTTTTTTGGCCCGGCCCGATAAAGCCCGAACCCGATGCGGGCCGGCCCGAGCCCGGCCCGAAAGCCCGAATTGCCACCTCTAGGTATGATAACTATTTATGGACCGAGTCTGAGTCTCCAATTGAATGCAAGCATTGAGCGATGTTACGTGGACCACCAACCACTCGCGCAACACCTAAGGCTAGCGAAGAAAATAGACATTGCGGGTGTGTGGTGGGTGTTGTACGGGAATCCGTATAACATTTTCGATTCATCAATCATCATCAACAATAAACGATTATCATTATGGATAAAAACAACTTGTGGTTAGAGGTGACGTGGGTTCACGATCTTCTTCTTTTTTGTCGTGTGTGAGGGTTGTTGCTCAGAAGACCCCACGCTTACACTCCATTTGATTTGAGGGAAGAAATTTGGAAGAAGAAAAAAAAGGCGAGAATAAAAGCGAGTAAAAGAAGGAAGAAAAAGATTAGAGGAGGGAAATTGGACTATAAGCATGTTTAAATTGATTTATGTAGAGTTTATAGACACAATTTATAATTGATTCATAAGTTATTTTGAACTTATTTTTCATAAGCTACTCAGGATAACATATCAAAATAGCTTATAACTTATATAAAATAAATTTTACTATAATTTTTCTTCAATTATAAAAGTAACTTATACAGCTTATACCATAAGCAGTAGATAAACTTATTATCCAAAGAGGACCTATGTGTATTTTTCAGCACGAGAGAAATAGATCCTAAATAGTGTTATATCTTTTAGTCATAGATTTAGATCAAGCAACACGCATATATCTATCTATTTATCTATATATTTTTTACATCTGCAATTTTAATTAAGTGGTTTAACTTTATTTTATATCAAGTGCAAAGCATACTAGAAAAAGTCATTGGAATTAGCCTGTGTTTGGAACCGTGGTGACATTTCCATCAACGCACGGTGTGTTTGAAGCTATATCTTGTAGCTTCTGCGGTGTGAATCTTCCACCGGGGTTTCAAGCAGGCTATTACTAGTGATGAATTTAGATAATATCTATGAGGTGATAGATTCAAACTTCCGTGTAGAAAATAAACAAAGTATATTGGAAAGCTGGTAAATAAAAGTGATTTAACTTTATTTTATATCAAGTTTATTATTTTCAGATCCAAGTAAAGAGCATAATGGGAAGGCTAGTAAATGGGAGTGGGCACTGAAACAGCATCCATGAACTCTTGGTCTGATTCCAGCGCCATCATATTCTCCGGCGAAAGACACATTTCCAAATCTATGCTTCCCCCTCCTTCGCGTCCCGGATACGACGTCACTTTCCCATCGAATTTGTTAGCATACCCACTCCTAACCGCCACCGCTTTCCCCATCCCAAATTCATTCCCATACATATTGAACCTCGGCGAACTACCCATCATCACCGTGTAAGGGTCAAAGAACAGATCCATTCGATACACGATAGGAGACTGTAACCACTTCCTAATCGAATTCTTAACCACCCCATCGTTATGGTTCGCAACCGCCACGTGCACCTTCCACGCCGCCCAACCCAGATCGTTGTTGAGCAATTCCCCTGCCGTGGCCTCTGCACTCACCGCATCAATCAAATTCCCAAAATACCCCTCAGACATAGGCGGTTCCATTCTCGTTCTGTTGTTTGTCGCCAGCTTGCAACTCGTCCTCTGGTCACGTGACAGGTTTCGCGCACGTGTTATGGATCTCCAAACAAGCGCCGACAGCGACTGGAACGAAGAGATCTTCGTGGTCGTATTGTTACACTCTCTGTTGGCCTTTTCCTTCAGTTTCGCTATGGACTCTGCGGTCAAGTGGAAGATTCTCTCTCTCAGCTTCGGTGCTTCAAATCTTGCAATAAACTCATCGTGATGTTTGAAAGGAAGATTAATTAATGGGCCAGAACCTTCTGGAAAGAATCGATCGTGAATGGGTTTGCGTGAAATAGGAACATCAACATCAACATCATGCCCTTGAGCTTGAGCTTGAGCTTGAAAAATCTCAGACAGTGTGTTGAAGAAATTCCAATAAGCAGTCCCATCACCAATACAGTGGTTCATGGAACAACCTATGAAAACACCATCCACCAATTCGGTGACCTGAATGGACAACAGAGTCAAAGTGTGGCCGTCATGGTTGACGGCTTTGTGGTAGTCAAAGAATGAGTGAAAAATGGATGATGGGACATCAATGGGGGAGAGGATGTCGGAAATGGTCAAATCTAGAGTCGCGTAGATGAATTTGGCACCAGGGGTGTTTCTGCAATCGACGAAGACATTGTAAGAGGGAGGGTCTTGGGTTTTGTGGGTGACGAGGCGGCCAGATAGTGGGTAGAAATGGGTAAGGGCGAGGGAAAGGGAGTGCTTGAGATTTTCCAAGAGGTTGTGGACGAAATCTTGTTGTGGGTTGTTGGGAAGAGGTGTGGGCTTCTTGAAGAGAAGGCCCTTCTGGATGTAGTGTGCGGACAGCATGGCGATGTCCCAAGGTGCTAAATAGCAGACCTGGTTCGACTCTTCGATGGGGCGATGCGGCTTGATGAAGCATTCGGAAACGACTTGTCGAGCTGGGGTACTCATCTTCCAGATTGTGAAGGAATTCACTTCAGGTCTGTTTGTGTTGCACGGTCCACTTAAGGATTTGCGGGTAGATTTTATGGTGCCCATCGAATTAAAATAACAAAAACAAACACTAAAAACAAATGCATTAAATGCCTCAGACGCACGTTAGTCTTATCCGTAAATAAATGTGAATTAGATTATTATTATTTTAAAGCTAAAGGACTGCGGTGTATGTTTATTTTTAAAATAAATAAACGTGTGACCCAAAAACAATACCAAATTATATTTGACCAAAAAATTACCAATATTGTCGGTGTGGATATTCCATCGAATTAAATGTAGTCTTGAGATGGGATGGGCTAGGCAACCGATACAAAATCAATTTTCTTAATCTTACTAGGTATTTTTCCCATTGTTTTCAAAATCAAACTTGACCAACCAGTTTGAACCGAGAACTAGACATATATCCATCCAACCCATTTAACCAAAAAACTAGATAATCTCAAAATCAATCAAACAATGCAAAAGTAAAAAAAACCGATTAAAAACCTATGATGAAGAACCAGTTTAAATTAGCTTTTCATTTGTCTTTACTTTTGTAGTTTTTATTTTATTTTTATTTTAAAAAAACAATTTTTAGCCAAATAAAGGTTCAACAATAAGAAATTAAACAAAGTGAAATAGGTCACATCAAAGTTCAAACAACCGAGTATTCTAGTTCTAGAGGAAACGAAGCAAACTGCAAATCAATATGCTAATCCTAGAAGATGCCAGAAACACAAAACTGTAATGTTCAAAGAACATTTGGATTCCTGTGATACAGAATCTAAGACCCGAGATTGTCATTTAGAGAGAGAGAAGCCAGTTGATCGCTTGGGCTGTTTGATTGCTGCGGCGTAACATTTCTCAACACATCCATGGCCTCGGAAACTTTTGTCTTGAGAGCCTCTGGTGACTCAATCAGATGTAGCACCTCAGGCTGGTCCATCTCCAAAAGCATCCCTGTAATCTTTGCTGCCGCACCATGCTCAAGCTTATCTACTAGCGGGTATAAAACTTCACCAAGCATCTACCAAACCATTCACGAAAGAGAAGTCAGTATGACATTTACTAATGCACATGAAACAATGGAGTACTCAACCCAAATGTGTAGAAACAATAGTGGGAAACAGGTCTTACAGTCCTCTGCTGTTCAGGAGGAGCATTTGCAAGGGCTGTAGCCAGGGCCTGAATGGGCATTCCTCCAGCTACTCCTGCAAGTGGAAGGTCTTGCTGGTTGCGATTAGGAGGATATCGATACACACGTCCCCTTGGAGACATCTGAAAAACACAACAAAAAGCACCTCAACATCAGGCATAAAGAGCAAAAACAGGAGAAAACACAAATTGCAGATGTTATGCATGAGCAGACCTGTTGCTGCATCAGTGGCACTGGTTGCTGGAATTGTTGCATAGGACCTGGACCACGGCGTCCACCTGGGCGCTGACCTTGCTGACCCTGCTGAACCAGGGGAATGAAGAAGTTTGGCATTGGACCACCACCTGGTCTCATTCCAGGAACCAGTTGCTGTTGGTAACCATATCCAGCCTGCACGGGAAATGAGGATGAAATGTGAAAATAATCTGTTCATTTAATATTGCAACACAGACGAGTAAAAGATGCAGGGGAAGAGCGTATGGCAGAACCTATCACACTTATTGCTGAGGTATTATTATAGGCAGGCACCTAATCACAAAACTTAAAAAGCTTTTTACCGAAATGTGAAGAATTGACAAACTGATGTAAAAGTTGAAAACCACATTTTATCCGCAAAAACATGGAGATCTTCTAATAATATCATGATATCATCAAAATTGAAAAAAAAAAGATAAAAGATAAAAGAAAAAAGAAAAGAAAAGAGCAATAGCTGCTTCATAATTACTTGAGGTATGATGGCTGGCGGAGCTTGCCCGTACAGGAATTGTCCCATCCCAGGAGCCCCCGGCGGGTAAAATGGCATACGAGGTGCAATAGGAGGAGCAATTGCAACTGGCCTCATTTGCGAAAACTGTGCCTATATGAAATAAATGAACAATGTAACCCAAAAAATAAGAAATATGCAAATATGCTAGGTGAAAAAAATTAACTGCACATATAAATAAAAGAATAAGTTACGACCTTTCTCATTAATGTTAATATATATATATATATATATATGAAATAACTCATTATATCATACAATAGTTTTTTCATTATTATATCTAAGAATATTTTCACAATACCTTAGGTGATCTTATATTTTATGATTTGTTTATTTATTTAATTAGGAAATAAATCGGGAATGGTGCTTTGTCACCAATACATAATAGATTATTATTCATAGTCTCTTTTATCTCTCTCTTATATTATCTCAGTTGCAGAGGTAAGAATGTTATGGTGAATGAGTGTGATCACACAAGACAAGATTTTGTTAGGGTAGCATCAGTTGTGGAAAAGATGGTTAAGTCTCGCTTTAAGTGGATTGAGCATAAGTGGACAAGACCCATAGAAAAACCAGCAAGGAAGTTAAACAAAATGGAGGATAATCCAATCCAGCAGTTAAAGATAAAGGGAGGCCAAAGGGAACTATTTGCTAAACCATTAAAAAAGATTTATAGTTCTACAATCTGTCATTAGACATGATTTATGATAGGACAATAGGACATTGAAGTGTCATTTGACCCATTAGCCAAATATGAAAAAGCATTGGTTGTTGTTGTTGACTTGTATAATTTGGTTGTTGTTGTATGATTTTTGTTAATCTACAAAGAAGGATACACTGCAATTATAAAGCATATAATTAACTGCTGACCATTGTTGCACAATATTACCTGCAACCTTGCTCTTCTCTCTTCCTTTTTCTGTGCAAGGGCAACATAGAGAGGTTTGCCAGCAATCATTTTACCATTCATCACAGCAAGCTACAAGTACCAACAGATTTGTACATGAGCAATAAACTTCCTTGTAAATTATTAAATAATAGTCACCAGAACTTTTACACTTACAGCTCGATTTGCTTCCTCAGGAGTTGAAAATGCAACAAATCCAGATCCCCGACTAATTCCCTGTGGATCTCGCATGACCTGCATATCAGGCAAAAAGAAACATGTTTCATGAAGATGAAGATTTGACCATCGCAGATATGAATAGAAACAGAAACCATATTCGCACACCTTGCATGAAGTTATTGTACCAAACTCAGAGAACATCTCCCTAAGTTTTTCATCGCCAACACTATCATCCAAGTTTTTGAGATACAAGTTTGCACCGTGATATTTGTCAACAGTTTCCTTCATAGTCTGCTCATGTCGTTCTTTCAGTTCAAGCTCCCTTTCAGATTTTTTTTGGGCTTTTCCAACATACCACTCCTTGTCATCAAATTTCTTTCCATTAAGCACCTCCACAGCTTTAGCAGCAGCATCTGCATTTTCAAAATTGACAAAACCAAAACATTTCGATGTACCATCGACATCTCTCATTACTACAGCACTAGTAATAGTTCCATATTCTCCGAAAATTCTCTTCAAGTCATCATCCGTCATCGACTCCGATAGGTTTTTCACATAGATATTATTAAACTTGGCACTACTGAAAGCATTCTCTCTATCCTGCTTCCGTTGGAAATGACCTACATAGACCTGCTTATCATTGATCAGCATGCCATTTAACCTGTCGATTGCATTCTGTGCAGACTCTTCATTCTCAAATTGCACAAAACCGTAGCCTTTAGACTGGCCAGAAGCATCAGTTGCTATCTTGCAAGAAAGAATATTTCCGAAAACCGAAAAAGTATCATGTAATCCTTTGTGATCGATTCCCTTATCCAAATTCTGCGCCATCAATGGCATCAAAAAATTACAATATTCAATAAGCAAACCATTGAACAATGAATAGCCACTACTCATAAAAAAAAAGGTTTAAGAATTAAGCAAATGGGTCACCTTGATAAAAATATTAGCAGCACCACTCCTCCGAACACTAGGGTCCCGATGAGAATACATTATCCTAATGGACTTGTTGTTCAGTGGAGTGAAATTCAGTACGTCCAATGCCTTCGCGGCTGTGAGATAGTTATTACGGTTTAGAATTAATATTAGCGAAGTTATCAGCAACAAGAACAAACGCGATTAATAATCCCTAACAATGCATTCGAATTTCAAGGATTCCGAAATGTAAAAGGGAAGAAAGAGCAGGGGTAACTAACCGTCTTGAGGGTTACTGAAATTGACATAACCGTACCCGAGGGATTGTTGGGTGGCCAAGTCCCTGCAGACCCTAACGGAAACGACTTGGCCGATCTGGTTGAAGAGATCGTAAAGCTGCGAATCGTTGACGTCGTGGTCGAGATCGCCGACGTACAACGACGTCGTCACCAATGGGTTCGCAACCGGAGCCGCCGCCTCACCGTTGGGACTCTCATGAATTTGCGCCATCGCTGTCTAATTTCCTCGAGAAGAGATTGAAAAGGTTTAGCCACAAAATACAAATTGATAATGAAATAACGCTCGGATATACGTTACCAAAATCTAAACCCTTAAGTATCGATAAGGATTTGCTCTTCAGAGAAAGATATGAAATAACTCTCGTTAATTTTTTTTTTGGTTTTTTTTTTGGGGATAAAACCGCCGGAGCCGCGAGCAATGGCAGTAGCGGAAGTGCAGAGAACAGTGCTGTAGCTAAAACCAAAAAAGAAAATATTTTTGTTCTTTTCAGTGGGAGGGCAGATCGATCTGCACGCGGCTGGCCTGAACAGAAAGGTTCAGCTTATATAGTGTGACTGTTCAGCCAAAGTTAAAATTTAATTTCGCTGATAATGGTTTTTCTTCTTTCTTAATTTTCACAAATATTATTGTTAAATTCTGTTTCATGAAACATGCGAAAAGAGAATAAAACATTTTTTTTGACTTTTTTACCAAATTGGTGTAATTTCATCTTGAAATTATCAATTTGGTATAGTTTTCAAATTATTTATCAAAATGGGATAAGTTGTATATCTCATTGGTGATTTTTAATTTTTTTTTTCAAAGTCGTATATGTCAAATACGACTCCGCCACAAGGGGTGCATGTAGGTGGACCATTTGAACGCCATCTTTAATGAGACCAAGTGCAATTTTTGAGTCTGATTCGCGCAACACTTCCTTATAGCCAGCTTGCCAAGTGAGCTTGAGACCAAAAGCAATTGCCAAAAAGTTCAGCTCTCAGGTTTGTAGTATGACCACAAAAAGCAGAGAAGTCAAACCTCCATCATTACGAACAAGTCCTCCAAATCCAGAACGACCTGCGTTTCCATAGCAACTACCATCGACATTCAACTTGATAGCACCATTTTCTGGAGGGATCCAGCGAACGGTGCGTAGCATAGAAGTCCTATCAGGGGGATGAAAAGAACGTCTAATAGTTTCCATAAGGCTCTGAATGCGACTGATAATGGACCAGATTGTCCATTGTTGATCAGAGAAAACCACTTCATTTCTTGCTCAAACTCCGATGCTCCTCCCAAAAAAAATAATCATTATTTTTTTTATTTTTTTATTCACTATTGAGATGAGATTTCTTATTTTATGCTCTAAAATAAATTTTTTGCTTTTTATTTAGCAAATGAATTACAAAATATATCTCATTTTTTTAGCATTGAATGGGTGAACCCACTTATCTGACTTGTTTTAATTACCACATGCCTGGAATAATGTTGCGTAAGGTTTAGGAGGAAATAATTCAGCATGTTTTCAAAGAAGGGAATGAGCATTTTAATATTTTGGTAAAGTGTAAAATAAAACCCAACACCCTATAAATGTCTTTTATGGTATTCAATGTGAACCAAATTGTTTTCACTCAACAAGAAGTGTATGTAATTTTTTTAATTGAAAAAGGGAATGGAAGTCGTATACACAGTATATGACTTTGCCTTTAGCATAAAAAAAATTAAAATAAGCTAAAGTCGTAGTCCCAT
Organism: Glycyrrhiza uralensis; assembly: GCA_030159175.1. Lineage (NCBI taxonomy): Eukaryota > Viridiplantae > Streptophyta > Magnoliopsida > Fabales > Fabaceae > Glycyrrhiza > Glycyrrhiza uralensis. The sequence goes on from BRZY01000005.1 coordinate 49,510,147, forward strand.
TATACGACTTTTGGAAAAAAATATTAAAATATGCAAAGTCGTATACGGTATATACGACTTGCATTTAAATGCGGGAAAAAAATATAAAAGGCGGAGTCGTATCTGACACATACGACTTTGGAAAAAAAATTAAAAGTTGCCAATGGGGTATACAACTTACCCCATTTTGATAAATAATTTGAAAACTACACCAAACTGGTAATTTCAAGATAAAATTACACCAGTTTGGTGAAAAAGGCCCATTTTTTTTCTAGTTATTATATCTTTAAATTTAATCAAAAGAATTTTCATCAAAAAATAAATAATCAATGAAATAAAATAATAAAATTTTATAATTAATTCTTATTGGCACAGTTTATTTTTTTTGTGATTGAGGCGGGCTATAAGCCCAACAAAAAAACAAACAGCAAAAACAGCACTAGACAAAAAACTCAGGACGGACTCGATGTCTCTCGACACGTAATGGTGTTTATTTATAACTAATACAGTAACTCGTGCCATATACGAGATATATAATATATATTAATTATTATTTAACTTTAAAATAAAAATTAATAGCAAAATAAATATAAATTATTGCTAAAGTAATACTAATATAGTTTAAATTGTTATTGTGAGTAGACATGTCATAAACTTAAATTCGCGGGTATTCACTTGAACTCACACCAACTTTGATGGGAATAACCTTATTTGATGGGTCTTAGGTCGAGTTTAGTTTTTTCTCATTTTTCAAAGGCAGAGAGATTAGTAGAGGGATGTTGCACTCTCCCTCGAATCCATCATGCAATTTAAAATATTATATTAATTTTAAAAATAATAGAATTGTAGCGCTTGATTTTCGGTCTTAGGTTGGGTTATAGAAGTTTGCACCTCTTGAAAATTATTGTCACTTCATGTAAAATGTTCAAAGCAAAGCAAACTATATAGTATATAGACCAGTAGGACACACATTATATATTAAAAAAATATGAATTCTATATTTGAAAATTTATATTAGTGTTTAATTTCTACTAATATATATTTTCAGTCATAGTGAGTATTTTTAAGGATTCACCTATAATAAGTTAAACAATAATATTATTTCATATGTAAATTGTTCAAACAAAAGTATATAATATGCAGGTTTCTTCTATTCACAGCTTATATTAAAAAAATATGAATTTTATATTTAAAATTTATATATTAATATGTAATTTAGTTTTACTAAAATTTTCATTCATATTAATTTAGATAATAATGTTATTTAAATTAATGTTTAAAATCTCTTTACAATATATTTTTATCTTATATAAATATCATATGAAATTTATTTACAATAATGAGTTAGTTTGCAGTCGAACATTATACTCAGATTAGAAAAATAAAAAATTAATAAACAAAATAATTGTTTTTTATTTAAAATATATTTTTTGATACACTAAAATCCATTTAAAAAGTTTAAATTTATATTTCAAATTAGATTATTTTTCACTTTAGGAAAGAGTAAAAAAACTAATAGATAAAATTTTCATGATATAATGGTTGCAGTGCGCCGCACACATTGTTAGTTTTATTGAAATCATATTTATCAATATGATAATAGGTATCAAAATTAAATGTATTCGATTTTTAGGCTTATTGGTAACAAACATTTGAATTCAATATGAATAGGGAATTCCAAATATAGGTAAAATATTTTATAGCATTTAAACTAATCATATCACAAATAATCTAACTGATACACCATAAGCCGGAGAGATTGAATTCACATTTGTAAATTGAATAATAGTTAATTGTGATACTTGAAATTCAAAATTTTAAAATTAAATCAAATATTAATTAGAATTAATCACCGATAGTAAAAGAGAATGCGATATGTGTTAAAAAAATGCAAAATGCAGAAAAACACCATAGAAAATGAGACAGAACAAGAAAACCTTTTAAGGACACATAAAAGAAGGGTTTGCTAATATGATAAAGTACATGATAGGATTTAAACTAGATATATCACAAATAATCCTAACTAATACACAATAAGCAAAATAGTTTGAATTCATAATTACAAATTAAATAATAGTTAATTACGATAAAAAGATATTAGAAAACTTGAAATTAAAAATAAAAAATTAAAATAAATATTAATGAACTGCTAATAATAAAGGAGAATATGATACGTGTCAAAAATATGCAAAAGCACCACAAAATAACACAAAGACTAATAAATCCTCTTAACATAACACATGTAAAAGAAGTACATGATAAGATTTAAATTATCATATCACAAATTACCCTAACTAATTAATACATGATAAGCTGCAGAGTTTGAATTCAGATTTGCAAATTGAATAGTAGTTAATTGTGAGAATGTTACTTAATTTTCGATAGTAAATAAGAATAATGCTACATATGTAAAAAAAAATAGAAAAAACTATAACATGACACAGAGAGAAGAAGCCACTAACTTTAGTGTCGTTTATGGTACTTCTTCTTGTTCGAGAGACAAAAATAATTATCTGCATAGAAGAAGAAAAAATCTCAAATTGGAAATATAAAATGAAAAACTTATATCTACACAAAATATGACAACATCAAATAATCGATAACTAAAAATGATTAACAAAAAAAAAGACTCCTCTTAAGTTTGGGTTGATGGGAAAAAAAAGTAGCAATGGTCTTCGATATAATAATACAAAAATCAAACATCAATAATTTGGAGAATATAAGAAAATGAATAAAGGTAATCAAAATATAGAGACCTCAACATTGGAAAAATAAAAACTAAAAATAACTAATTGTAAAAGAAAATTCACCTTTGATGAGAACTTAGTATTGATTATTAGAAGAGTAGAAAAGATACGAATAATAGAACAAAACGAATAAATAAAAATATATCAATACATGAGACAATTATGATTTAAAATTAAAAAATACAAAGATAGAAGTGAAATTTCATTGACAGAAGCTGGCAATAATAGTGGAAGAAATGGAAGAACACATATATACATAAAGAAACGAACTACGCTATAATGTCAAGATTATTGATACCTGAATCATATCAATCTGAGTCTGTTGTTTTAATGATGATTCGTTGAATTTTATTCTTAGATGACGGTTTAAAATTCCTAAATTTCAATAGCAAGGTAGTGAATCCGCAGCGAAACATAGCTCATATTTGGTGCACCGAAATTAATCACAAATTTGTATGATAAATAAATTGAGATTTTTGCTCATGTCAAAGAAAACAATGGTACCAAAAATAGAATATTTGAAAGTCTATCAAATTATAAAATTTTCAGAGAGAGGTGATTAGGATAAAATTTGAAATCTTATAAGGAAATTTTCAAAGAGAAAGGATTGGATAAAATTTGTAATCTTATAATATTTGAAAGTCTATCAGATTATAAAATTCTTGGAGAGAGAGGATTTGGATAAAATTTGAAATCTTATAAGAAAATTATCGGAGAGAGAAGATTGGACAAAGTTTGTAATCTCATCCATGTATTTTGGCTAATTTCTTTGGTTTTTGAAAAATTTGAAAACTGAAAGATAACTTTTTGGAGAGATCCCCCAACACAAATTTTATTTTATTATAGTTAAAAAAATAGACCAAAGCAAATTTAGAATGTTACGTAGGCTTACAATCGCTCTATAGATTCGCAAAAACTCACCTCAGAAGAGAATTCAATGTTAATGATTAGAAGAAGAAGAACGATACAAATAATAATATAAAATGAACAAATAAAATATATCAATATATGAAATTATTAAGATTAAAAATACAAAAACTAACATGTAATCGAGAGATAGAAAATATTGTAAAGAAAACAAAAATTAACATTCAATTGAAAGTCTTGAGTGGTAGTCATCACAATGTAAGAGTAGAACGAAGAAGAAAATATATATAAAAAGAGAGAACAAAAAAGAGAGAGAAAAAAAAAGCATACCAGTCTAGAATGAATAGTTGAAGAGACATGAAAGTTTTGACAGACACAAAAGGCTGGAAGGGCTTCGCTATGACTCCGATGCTATTGTGTTTGTCATGGATGCTAATCAATGATGCATAATGTTTATATAAATTTTGTTAAATAAAATCGATAATCATGAGCATTTTAGGTATGGGTGTCAAAACGGCTCGGCCCGTGTGAAAAACGGGCCAGCCCAGCCCGTATTCAAAAATGGGCCAAAAACTGATCCCGACCCGTTCAAGGGAGGGCTGACTGGGCAACCCGTTTTGGCTAGCTGACGAGTCAAAAAAGGGTTGGCCCGCCAAAAAAATTAAAAAATTAAAAAAACAAAAAAAATATTATTTTATTTAAAAAAAAAAAAAAGGCCCAATGTACCAGCCCTTCCCGTTTTCGACCTTTTTCCGCTGGCCTAAACGGGTCGGCCCCAAAAATGTCGGGCTAACCCCGTTGGACTGGGCTCATATTGCCATCCCTAATTTTAGGAGGAGGTGAAATATGACAATCATATTTAAAAACAAAATAACCAAAATTAATCTTAATATCTGAATTGTGATGAGCAACTTCAACCGAAAAGAGAGGACCAGCCACAAATGCTGGTAGAGTAAGAGGACGGGTCGGTAGAGACACCGATTAGATGCATTTTTTAAAAAATGAAGGGGGTAAAATTATGGAAAAGAAAGTCAAATAAATAGACATGTGAGAGAAATAAAAACATAATAATTTTCTAATTTTATTTTCAAATTGACATTTAATGTTGATTCGGACACAATAATATTTGATTAATTATAATTTGCATATTTCATTTTGAATTGAAAGAGACTCATCTGATTTCTATTTTTGTTAACCTTTAGAATAAATAATAAGTAAAATTTTCTCAAATTGAACGTAATATTGACACGTGTAATTTTTTTGTTGAAAATATTTTGATTTATATTATGAATAGATATAGATATATATATTTGAAATACTTGAGGGATTAAAAAGTAAGTGATTCGTGGTGAGAGACCTATGATGGTCGCTCACCTGAGAAGAGGCTACTCTACTAATCCAATTAAACATCATTGATTCAAACGGCATCTTATCTCAATCTCAAGTCAAATCAACTCGTATCCTCAAACAATATTATATTTTATTAACTTTTGAAAAACGTAATCCAGATTTTATAATTTACTGTTGAAAAATATGGTTTTTTTTATAACCAAAAGCTAAAAAGAAAAATGAAAAAATAAAAAGAAAAAACAAGCAGATAGTCTAAGGATACCTCATTTGAGTATATAACCCTAGCTAGCGGCGGTTGCTGAGCTTTGTTTTTGTGTGTTTTTTTTTTATTTTTTTGTGTTTTTCTACCGAAAAAACAAGCAAGAAAAATAGCTAAATTGACATAAAGAGATAAGACCAAGATTAGATGAGATCAATTTTTGTTATACTATTACTTTTATAAAGATAAAATCTCAATTATATCTAAATTAGGATTATTTTTGTTGATGATAGAATTTATACCATATCTAAAGTAAGGATTAAGTTTCTAGTGGCTATAAATACCACCTCCAAAGAGCATGTACTCTCTTATACTCTCTTATTTGCTCTTCTGTTTCTCTCGTTTTCTCTTATATCTATTATTTTTATATTTTTATATTCTACGTATTCACGGCGTTGAGGCAATCGCATGGATACCGACGCTGCTCTGGAGAATATCAGCGCACCCGCAATGTCGCGGTGTCAGACCAACGCACCGTCGCCGATGGACCTCCCCAACGAACTCATCGCCGAGATCCTGTCATATCTTGCAGTGAAACCTCTTATGCGACTGAAGAGCCTGAGTAAGTCATGGAACACGCTGATCTCCGACCCCGCCTTCGAGAAAACGCACCTCAAGAGATCTGCACGAAACCCGCACCTCGTACTAACGTGTAAGCACTCTCACGACTTGAACAATACCGATTACTGCATTGTCGTACCCTTCTCTTTATGCCGTTTACTTGAGAACCCGTGTACCACCATTACCTACGACGCTTGCTATCAATGGAACAAAAAGGTCTTCCACTGGAAGGTCGTTGATTCATGTAATGGATTGCTCTGCTTGCGCGGTTATTCTATCTCTGCGTATCGAGATTATTGGCTCTGTTTCTGGAACCCGGCCACAAGGAAAAAATCTAAAAAATTTGGGCCTTTTTGCGACTTTAGTGACCTGTCTGACTTAGTAGAGTTTGCGTTCGGTTATGATAATTCAACGGGCACTTATAAGGTGGTGGCATTCCAAGCGGGTCCTGATGAAGATCATGACGGCGAAGCCTCAGGGAAAAGAAAAAGTGATGTGAGAGTTTTCAGTTTGGGTGATAAAATTTGGAGAAATATTCAAAGTTTCCCTGCGATTCCTCTGGAGCCTATAGAGGATAATGACTCAGCGTATTTGAGTGGCACTATTAATTGGTTGGCACTTCGTTGCAATAACATTGATCTTGTGATTGTTTCTCTCGATCTCTCCACAGAGACATACTCTGAGTTGTTGTTGCCTCGGGGTTTTGATGAATTTATACTAGTTGATCCAGCTATTGGGGTTTTGAATGATTGCCTTTGTTATTATCATGATTTAAATAAAAACGGTTTTGTTATATGGCAGATGAAAGAGTTTGGAGTTCAAGCGTCTTGGACTCAATTGTTGAAAATTAGTTACCAAAGCCTTCCAATCATGCATTATATTGAAATTGATGAAATTGATGAGATCGATGACTTGGTACATCCTCTTATTGTTCCATGGTTGCCGTTGTGCCTTTTTGAGAATGGTGATACACTAATACTTGCAAGCCTCGAACAAAAGGCAATTCTCTACAGTACGAGAGATAATAGAGTGAAGACAATCAACATTACCAATCAAATGCGGTGGTACAATCAAATATTTTGGTACGATGCCACGAATTATGTAGAAAGTTTGGTTTCGATTCCTCTTTGATGGTTCACTCGTTTGAACTTATGTTTTTTGTTTTAAAATTATTGTCATTTCATGATCCTAGCTTGTGTGAATATCTTTTATAATTTCTTACATTGATTGTGTGTTAGCGGTTTCAGGATCTCTAAATTGGATGAATTGTTTTGATTTTATGTTTATTATATAAGAGCATAGATGAATTTTATTAAGGTAATTATATCCTGATCCTCCCAAAAGGAAATTTATTTTCTTGGATATTCTTTATTGGGTTGGTCTTTAGAAGGTTTAATTAAAACTAAAGAGGTTTCGATGCCGTGTTACTATGCTGTTGATAGATATAGATATTGGGATTGTTAAAGTAGTTGAGAACGAAAAGTTTCCCACGAATTCATATGCAGACCACGTGGCATGATTTCTGCCAAAGAGCTCTTTACATTTTTTTATTTTTTTTTGAAAATGACTGATTGCCACGTATTGAATTGCGTTATTCATTTGTAAATGCTTTCGAGCCATTTAGCATAGCTGTTTAGAAGCTTGTCTAAGTGTCATTTTAATTTTTTCCATATTTATCTAATTTAATAGTAATCTCAATTCTAAGCCACCCAATTATTTATGTATGATAGAATACCAGTTCTAAAATTGAAGGGGAATTTTATTAAATTCAAATGACTCACTGTTTATGACAATTCTAGAGCCTAGGGCTCCTACAGAGAATATTTCTCTGCTCTGAAAACTAAAATACAACACACATAATACCTGCCTCCCTACGCTGCAACATATAATCAATAATATATATTTTGTGAATCTTTAACGGACCAAACTCAACAATAATTTTCGATGTCTCTTGGCGCGTAATGGTGTTTATTTATAATTTATAATGAAAAATGGATACCATAGTCAATATTTATCTAACTATCAATGAGAGTAGTTGAAAATAATAAAGAAAATATAAGATTTTGTAAAAAAATACATTGGTTATATTTTAGTTTAAATTTAATCTGATTAAATATGAAATAGTTTTACCTTGTATATGCAAAAACTTTGAATATAGTATTTTAGTCAATGCATTTAATGATAAATATAGTATTAGATCATTATAATTTGCAATTGTTTACTATTTCAAACATATGCATTTAAAGCAAAGATTACCAAATTCCTTTTTTAACCGTAAGTATTACGCATTTCTTATGTTTCTAATACATTAAATATGTTTTCATTTAATATCCTCTTTACAAATATTTAAAGAGAATACTAGTCCATTTTACTAGTTTTTCTCATCAATATCAATTTTTTACAATTCCTATAATTACTAAAAAAAGTAAATAAAAGGTGTATACCAAATAATGCTAGCTATTTAATTATTACTTTTTCATCACATTCTTTTCGACATTCTCTACTTTTGGTTGAATTTATGTGGATCTCACTACTTTGAAAATCACAACAAATAGGAAATGGATCCACATAATTAATTGATGGGAGTCATGTGTATTTCAACCAATAAAGTTGAAAAGAGAGAGTCGTGGCACGACACTTCGACCCTATATATTAAAAAGCATATGAACATGGCATTTTATTTATTTTATTTTATAGAAATATTTAAAAATGTGAATAAAGTAAAAAATAATATAATTTTGAATTTAGTAGTTAGTTTGAATAAAATTAAAATAATAAAATGATAACTCTTTTAAACTAAATAACATATATCAATAAAAATCTATATAAAGAATCCATATAAACATAATTCTTTTATGTCATTTTACATTTATCAACTTGTTTAATGATTAATTTTTTTCAATCATTATCTTTTAAGCTATAAGTTTTTGACTATCAGTTATACCAGTTAGTTTATAAGCTATTTTTTTTTGTCAAACAAAATCTATAGTTTGTAGTTTAATTGTAATTCTTTTATCTCATTTTTATTCTTACTTTTTCACTTAAAGTACTATTTCGTCCTTTCCAAAAATAACAAATTCAAAATCTCAATTACCTCTTACATCTTACCAAGTTCCTAATATATTTAAAATAAAAAAAATAATAGATATAATGTATTTTTGTTAATAAAAATAAAAAACATATGTAATACTACATAAACATGTTTTTTTTTATATTATCTCATTCTATTTGATAAACGTAAAAAAATAAAAAGCAAAAATCAATATTTTAATACTTGGGATGAAAAATAATTTAAAGTATGAAAAGCGATTATTGTTTTATAATAAATCACACACACACACACACACACACACACATATATATATATATATATGGAAATATAACATATAGACATATCCTTTTATTCCATTTTCTATTTATATGTTAGTTCAATCTCAAATACTTCAAATTAACTAGCTCTTTTATTACTGTAATCCCACAATTGAAATAAAGGGCTTTTTGGTGATTATATTTGAGAAATGATATATCCTTCTAGAGGTCTTTCTACATATCCTCTTACTACTTTATAAAATAAGAAAGAGAATACAATTAATATTTTGAAAACATAAAGAATAATTAATATTTGTTTTATCTATTTAGTAATTAAGAGAATTTGTAGGAATAAAAGGTAAGAGGATTTAGAATTATTTATTATATTTTCTATACACATTAACCGAGAAGAAACTGGGCTGCACACCTAAATTTCAAATTGTTGATGTTACTTTTTTCCCCCTCCAAAGTCCTGGTTCTCATAGCCCTACGAGGCACTATAAAAGAAAATAAAACTTGCAAGCCAATGATGTAAAAAATAAATAAATGCATGTACTATCCTTTGATAGTTGATGCGACCCACTTGGTTAGTGGAGTATCTAATTAATATGATTAATTATTTTTTACGATTTCGGCTAGGACACCTATGCTTTTTTAATTCAAAACTTAAGACGTGAAAGGGTAGGCTTAATTAAGAAGAAGCAGGAGGAGCAGGTGCATGGACTTTCGCGTCCGTATAGCCTGACCTTTTAACCTAAAAGCTTCGATTAATAAGCTCCCGTAGTCAAATTAAAGGGATCTATCGTTATCAAAGTCACATACCCATGGAGCTGAAATCCACAAATAAAGAGAGACAAATCGCTTTGGTTTGGTTCCAAAGTCAGGAATAGAGCATTAAGTGGAAGAGTTACTAGTACAGATGATCAGAGACAACTTTGTCTTTCTTCTTTCCCAATACAAAAGAAAGAAGAAAAGTAAAGCAAATTAAAGCGCACATTCATTTCAATCAGCTAGCTGGGATTAATTCGGAACAAAAGCAAAGCAAAATGATGGATAGTCAAACCCTTAAGTACCCTCTCTTTCATCTTCCTAATTCCGGGTGCAATGGGAAAAGTTCCAAAGTTCTATGCTCCTCCTCTTCTTTACCTATTGACATGGTATGGTCTTCCAAGCACTCAAATACCCATCTCCTACACTTCTTATAAGGACTATCTTCTTGATCTCTTTCTACTACTTCCCCCTGCAAAAATAAAAATCAATTTGTCAAAAAAAAAAACTCCTCTCACAGTTACAACATATATCCATCTCCATCATGCATGTTTTGTTTTCAGTTAAAAAATTACAAAAATATGTTTTAGTTAACTCAAACTTACTATAAAATTCTTTTTGGACAAACGTATTTTTGGACTTAATTAACTAAAAACCAAACATTATAGACTGAGATCTTGGATATGAACTGTATATATAGATTTAAATTTGACATGAACTTTTTTGACGTACCCTAGTGGTCTCCAAAGTTATGGTATGAAAGGTGGGATGAGTTGGAGGAGTTTGGGAAAGTCCAAGAGTAGTACTGTTGCGTTTCTGCTTTTGTCTCTCGCGTGCTTTGTGGTTCTGAAACCAATAGAACACATTCTTCCCTTCGATCTTTCCGTACTTGCCAAGCTGAACTGTGATCTGCTCTATCTGTTGAGCATTCGGAGTTCGCATCCCTCCTCTGTACAGCATCTCCAATATCCCTATCTGTTCTTGCGTCGGGTTCCACCGTGTCCCTCCCGGATGCGTCTCAACAACCTGTGTTTCATTTAAATGCATGTTAATTTGTTTGCATAAGCGTACGTGAATAATTAATTATATCACTGCATGAAGCAAATTAAATTAAATTAAAGAAAATCATAAAGTAATCGATGATATATAATTAAGAGATCAAATAATATATAAGGACCTGGGCCGGGGGTGAATTAGGTGGGTGATCTATCTTATTATCGTCGGAGGGTAAGAGTTTTCTGGGGCCACTTTCGGGTTTGATGAAGCTCTTGAGGTCGAAATTAGGAATAGAAGGAGTTGTAGTGGTGGTGGTGTTGGGAAGCTTGGGAGCAAGAGGGCGTAAGCGTTTGCAGTACCCAAGTGTGAGGGAGGGTACTTCGTGCTCCCAAAATCCACGTGTGAACTGATGCACCTTCGTGTTTCCCATGGTGGAGGGAATTGGGTTGATGGGGGTGAGTGAGATATATGGGGTAATTATATAGAGCGAGGATATGAGAGGGAACAATAGTAAAGTGGACAAAGTGGGAAATGAGGTGTTGCCCGCAATAACCAAGACCAAATGATGAGATGTAGTTGACTTTGGAATTTCCTCCTATAAATTAAACTAAAAAGGCAATCCAACTCACCCAACCAAAAGTAAAATTAAAACAAAAACACACAGTCGGATATGCACGGTACAGAGTAAATTAATTAATTGTGCATGTACGAAAATATATTTTAAAAAAAAATGATTCTGTAAAATTGCTGAAAGTAGCTTTTGAGTTGTTGCTCTCCGGACGCACGTCAGGCAGTTTTTATTACAAAAATAAACACAGGCTAAAAGTAAGTTAAATGTAAACCGATTTTTATTTGAAAATCTGAGGTTAAAAATAACATTTGCCGGCAAAAGCTTCGAATCTCATATTCAAGTTAGAATCAACCGAAAGGTAAAATCAATTCTACTATAGAACACCCAAATATATCAAAATTAATTTTATATGTGTGAGAAATCATTTTTCTTCTCATGAATCCAGCACTGTGTTTATGAATTATGGGATGGAAATGGAATGAGAGCGTGTGGACAGAACTGGGTAGATCTGTGTGCAAACTGTGGATGTATGTGCGTGTGTGTTGGCCCGTCAAATCGGGTCGTTTTTTTCTTGCTTTCATGATAAGGTGTCCATGCTTTTCGGTGGCTCTCAAAGCTTTTAATTTCCTCCTCAAAAAAGTGAAGAGAGGGAGGAATGCAAAAAGATTCCTCCAATCCCAAAACTTGAAAATGGAAGCCCTTTGATCTGCTTTTCCAAGATACGGATTTTTATATAATATGAAATGGATGAATGAGACGTGGATCGAGAGCGATATGGTGAATGCCGTCTTTGTCCTTTTGAAGTGGTAGAGAATGTTGAAAACACACACCCACTCACTCTGAAAAAACCCATTTCCCACTCCTTTGGGAACTGTAGTTGCTCTCCAATTTCCCAAATACTACTTTATACTCCATATATATGTGTGTGGGTGTGTGTAATCTAATCTATAGCCTTCATGTCCCTCCATCTAGGGGTGTTCGTGGGACGGGTTATGTCTAACCCTCATCCGGCCCGAAAGTTTAATCAGGTCAATTCTTGAGACTCAAACTTTATCCTTAACCCGATATAATCTGATGAGATACGGGCTCAATGAAGACCGGGTCCAAGTAGGACAATACCGGGTTGACCCGAGGGACATCACATAGCATCATCAAACTAAGATTTTAAAATATTTTCAAGGACCAATAAGCAATGTTTAAGTTAAATAAACGATGACAAAATAACATATAAATAAAAAAATTAGTTGGTTATGCAATTCAATAGGAAAAGTAATAACTTAGCTTGATTAAAAAATAATAAATAAAATGTTATATTTTATCATTTGGCCCGATGTTAGCAAAGATGAAAAAATTCCTCTAAAATTGAGCGAATCACACCAGTGAAAACGCTCACATTCCTGGTGTGAAATAGTCAATTTCATACTGCATCCGCCAAACCAGAGCTAACCACAACTGAGCAAAGTTTTCCACTCCTGGTGTGAGACTTGCAGACCCTCTTATGAAACCTCCCGACCTGGAGCCCCAGAAGCGACCACACCCTTAGAAACTTTCACACCCATGGTGTGGTCAATGTTGATACAAAGACCTTTCCCAGCTTAGTGATAACCACAGCTATGGAAGGTTTCATACCCCAGATGTGAGAATATCAGTCTTGACAACTCTTCAAATCTAAGATAATAAATAAAATTATAAAACAAGTATAACATGGACGGGTCGGGTGACCCGAGGGTCAACCCGAACCCGGTCCGGCTCGAAGCCGGGTCATTAAGTTACACTGTCCTATTGTTCTTTTCCTTTTGACGGGTTCGGGTTAGACCCGGCCCGAAATCATCGGGTTGGGACAGGTTGGTGGGCGGGGCCGGGTCTTGTACACCCCGGCTCCATCAAAACTTTAATTTATATATCCCACACTTATACCGTTTGGAGCATTATATTTGAATAATTGATTGAATATGAGTACCGCACACATGCATATGCTAACTAGAAATATAAGTGGCATACTGGTTATTTTAATATGCATTTACATCTATAGCAATAATTCTCATTTCCCGCGTAGCATATGATTGAGTGTTGACTGTTGAGTGGAGCTGGCAATTGGGTAACTAGTCACAGTTGTTTAACCAATCTGTCATCACGTAAGTAAACATATTCAACAAAAATCATCGAAAAATCATAAACGGCCCACATTGCACGTACGTGCGGTGCCAAGTGCCATCATATATTCAATTCCAACCCTTACACGTGCCATTCAATTCTATGTGGGCGCACGAGAGAAAGGCATACACTGCACACGTGTTTCAGTCAAAATATATGATGGCCAATCATCACAATCATGCACCCGCAAGCTGAGCGTGTTTCACTCCTATATTGATATGATTATGATGAAAGCCCTTCTCTTCTTGCTGGCCACTAGCAAGCCGGTGAAGAGATGTCCAACAACAAACTTTCCTCTTTCACGCAACAAACCCGTGCAGTTATTAATGCTATCTCTCCCGTTAATGTTAGCACACTAATCAATACTACTTTGACTCGTATATAAGCAAAAAATAATTAATTTACGTGGATTAAGAATGTTAATTAGTTGCATTTAATTTTTTTATCTTATCAAAAATTAAATATTATTCTCTAAAATGTCCTTAATAAAAGGGGTCATTGAAATTAAAATTTGCATTAAATTGAATATTAACTGAAGAAAATAAAAAAATTGATTAAATACTTATATAATTATATTAAGGCGGAAAAATATTAACTTGATTTTATATTAAAATTTCCCAATAAAATTTATTATATAAGTATTAATTTTCGATAAATATAATCTCTTATATACATTTTATTATTATTGTTTTAAAATTAAAAAATAACCATGGAAACGTTCAAGTGCTGGCCCCGATCCCCAGGGGACCCCTCCGAATCACGAGCTCCTAAATTCTCTCCTACTTCGCAATCGTTGTTGTGTTGTGTTGTGTTGTATTGCGTCATGTCGTGTTTTATCCCTTTCTGGTTTCTGCTTACCAGCTCACCATGCGCGAAAGCTTCGTAAGGTCCAGGGGAGGGGGGAGTCCTGAAACTGTACCTTCTAGTCATTTTATGTTGTTTTTTTTGTACCCATTCCATTTGAACTATTTCCGAAAATTGTAAATAATATTTATTAGTGTGTATTAAATTAATTTATTTTGAGATTAAAAAATGATATATCTCCAGTAAAAAAATGATATATCTTTAAAAACTAAAAATGATTATATTATTTGATTCATATGTTAATTGTTTAGGTTAATTTTTTCACGTATTTCTCACTTTTTTTTCGGACAATGCATGAATTAATTATATTTTTGGTCTTTTTGTTATGACTAATTCGTCAATTTTAGTTTTTCTCAATGTAATTGTTTACTCAAACTTAGGGTCTGTTTGGATTGGTTCTATTCACAATTAGTCTATTAGGCTTTCGATTTTTGCAATATTGTATATTCTTCTATTATAAGTTCGAAACTCAAAGTTTTCATTACCCACCAAAATAATTTGGAGTTTAGCATGGTTTGAGGATAAGAAATGATTAAGAAGATTCAGTGGTAAGAAATTTGAACAATTTTATAGGAAATAATTAATTATTAATTTTTCAAAGAGAAATTCTTTTTTTATGTTAGATGGAATTCAATGATTTGATTGATGAGTTAATTATGATCAGTACAAAAAAAATTAAAATGATTTTGTTGGGACTTTGAATTCAAAATAAGAATTGGAGTAATTTTTTTCTGAAGAATTTGAGTAATTTTGAATAAAAAGGCTTTAAAGAAAACTTTGATCTAATTTATTTCGAGAAAAAAGCCTAATTTAATCTAACGTTACGTACACTAGGCCATAGCCCCTTGTCAAACGTTCTGGCATATTCCCATCCTAATGCCCATCTTTTGCTTTTATTCTTGCCTAGGCCATTATTCTAATTAAGGATAAGAGTTTGGTTTTAAAAGGTGACATTTTTTTTAATCTTGTATCTCATTGGCCAGATGTCACTATATGTGAACGTCAAAATCGTGGGATAATGATATCAACGTTGACAATTTATAGATTATGAGCTTCGTGGCCATGTTTTTTGGCCTCGCATAATACGGATCCCGTATCTGATTGCACCACAATTATCTCAACTCCCTTCAATCACGACAACACATGATTTTCGCTCCTATCAAATCCATGCAATGGCCCAATGCCATGCCTACACGTACGTAGGCTTTCATTATTATGTTCCTAATTTTCTTTTTTAAGGGGAAAAAACATTAGGTTTAAGGTATTTAGTAGGGCTAATCGGATCGAATTTATTCTGTTTTGTCTGGATCAGGTATCTCTGTGGGTATGTGGTGATTAATCTCTTCAAGTTGGATAGGATTTTATAGACAGTAAAGTTCTGCTATGTAAGTCTGAATTCGAACTCAAGATCTCTGGTAAAGTTCTCGAGTTTTTTTTTATTTATACCCACAGTATCACAGTGGGAATGAGCCCCTGGACTAATCTATATTTAGCCGGGAGACAAGAAAAACCTAGACACGGATTGTTCTGTCACCTAAAATCGAACACAGATATTAGCCTTTTGCTTCTCGAGTTTATTCTTTAAACCGATCACCTAATTAATCATCATTTTCATTTTTTTATTTGATCATTTTCTCATTTTTAAACCTATAAATTTATGCATTTTAAATATCATTACATAGAACCCTTGTATTTTTTATCCCTTTTTATTCATTTTAACATTCTCATCTAATATTACTAATGTCTAAGATTTATTATCCAATTTTGTCATCATATCTTAAGAAAAAAGATTAATTTTTTTGGATAAGCTAAAAAATAGAATTAAAAAAGACTAATGAAATATAGTTATTGTTATAAAAAGACTAAATAAGAATTAAAAATAGTATTGATATTTAAAATTAATTTAATTATTATTTAAAATTGTTAAATTAACTTTTTAAGTTTATAGAGATATAAAATTTAATATTTTATATTCAAAAAAATATGTAAGGATAAAAAATTTAAAACATCTATTGGGAGAAGTCAACCCTTAAATAGATCTTAGTACCTCGACAGATTAATCTCTACAATTACGCGTGGAGAATACCCGAGTTTACCCAAATTTAAAACACCAATATTTTATTTTAATATCTGATAATTCAAACCAAATTATTGAAACATTTTAAAATACCCAAACCAAAACAATTCAATTAAATAAGACCAAATAAATTTTTATTTTACTGCAAAATCAAACTAAATTAATCTATAAACACCCTTAAATTCCAGCTAATATGTTTTTTTTAATTGCCCAAGTTAGCCAAACTTGCTACATTAATTACAGCCCACAATTCATCACTTCGTGTGATTCCGCCAGCCTGTCGGTCCCAGAAGGCCAGAATCACATATTACCCAATTAGGAAACAGCTAACACAAACATTGTTTCAATCACACTCACACTCCCCTGTTATTTTCCACCAATTAAATTACTATTTTTTAAATGACAAACTAGTAACGAGCGAAAAAATAACCAAAGTTTTTTTAGTTAAATTTTGAACCGATCGAGGGAGACATTTGTTTCAAAGTATACAGTGGAGTTGAATAATGTTACTGGAAGTCTGGAAATATTATCATATTCTCATGTACAACTCACCAAGTATGTTTGGCAAGCACTCTTATTTAATTTTTTATTTAAACTGTATATTAATTCTATCCAAATTAAAAATACGTACCTCGCGAGAATGATACTTTAGCTAGCTAGCTGCTAGCCGATACCTGCATCGTGAGTCGTGGTAGATCATTGCGAAATCAACTGCTGAATGTTGAACCGAATTATAGCATGCTGTATGTTGAGCCGTTCCCAAATCCAACACATATGCTTAGTTGTGCGACATCAATTTGGTTTACCGTGGGATTATAATTTAATAATACTCATTGGTTGTTCTATGACAGAAGTCATACTTAATTCTTATATGTTTAGTTTTAGGAAAAAATTCATTCACTTTTCTAGTTCTCTTGAAGTATGTACCCACTCTATCTATTTTTTAAACAACAGTTACCATCATTATTGGTTGAGAAATTGCATTGGCCTCCCTACAAGCTAGAATGCTTAAATGACAGGAGAATTATCTCGTATATGTCTAAGTATCCCTTTGAGAGCATGTAAATTATTGAAAAAATTTTATTTTTAGGTTGGTGTATTGAATGGCAGCTTTGTTCACTTACAAGGTAGGGGTTGTCCATTATGTGGAGGTTAGGAGTTTTGTTCATATACACTATTTTATATTGGTATTTGGATTAGGTACATCTTGTACTTCTAATCTAGTTTTAATTCAATTTGGCTTATAAAAAAAATGAGAGATATGAATATATATATATATATATATGTACAATTAAATATTTGAGAAAAATATGAAACTAATGTGGATTAGTGGATGTGTTTTTTTTTTTTAGTACCATGGCATTGGCGGGAGTATCCTCCGGCTACTAGCACAGAGACTAATCTCCCTCGGGACCTTGGCTGCATTAAGGTTATCCCTCCCAGCGCCGTTTTTTTATCAAACCCAAGACTCGAACACGAGACATTGGGATGAGGACCAACCACAGTTGCCAGTCGGACCAACGGACGTCGGTAGTGGATGTGTTTTTTAAAATTAACTTTTTTAAACATTTTAAATGAAAAACGAGTTAATTAAATCTATAATATATATAAAGACGAACCCTCTCAATATCAATTTTTACACGTGTCACTTTGAGAGCATTTTAAGGCTCAATTTGACTGATTGAATTTGAATAGGTTTATTGATTGATTTGTATTAATTGTATTCGATATGGTATTTATTGTATTGAATGAATTTCAACCCTAATATAATTTAATATTGCATTCAGATTTATTATCCATTAAAATTTGATTTTTTTCACATTTATTGTCAAAATGATTTGAATAGGAATTCAATTAATTTATTACCGATTCAAATCAAATGTTTCAAAATATGATTTAAAATAAAATTGTTGTTAAAATGGTATTTGCAAAAAATGAAAAATATTAAGTTATTATGTCTTTTTCTCATAAAAAAATCAACAATTATTTGAATCTTCAGGTCTCGCTCATATGTAAAAATAATAGTGTAGTTACTATGTTTTTGTTAATCCATTTTATGCAAATAATCTACTATGTTTTTTTCTCATTTCTGATGATCAAAATTAAAATTTGATTCTTTGTGTATTTATTGTTAAAATGATTTGAATAGGATTTCAAATAAATTATTATCCATTCAAATCAAATTTTTTGAAATACGATTTAAAATAACACTAACAATAATAATTAATAATAACAAAAAATAAAATGATATTTCAATATCACCATAAAATCACCATAGAAAAAGGATTATATCCATTTTTAAACCCATTTCAATAATTAATAAATTAATAAAATCCTGATTGTTGTTTTTCTCATTTATTGCATCGATTCAAATAATTTGAAATATGAAATCAACCTATTTAAAATTTAAAATACAATTTTAAATAATTTATAATAAATTCAAATCAACTTATTTTCACCCATTTCAATAATTAATAAGATCCTGATTCTTCCTTCTTTTTTTATTTAAACGATGATTCTCTCTTTATTGTACCCCTCTGCGATTGTTCCTCTTTCAATCAAACCATTGTGATTACATCCATTTTTACTTCTGCAAAAAAAAATCCTAATTCTTCTTTTCCTCTTTTATTCCAGCGATTATCCTCAACCAACTAAAATTTTGGATTCTATCAAAAAATAACTCGCAACCTATGTCAGCATCTATAAATCATGGGGCAGGAAGGATTCTATAAGGTCATGGTTCTATTTCAAATTAATACGACTCATTATTTTGTTTATTGCTTACTAAATTGCTGACTCTTCTGCTACCAATGGCTGCAAGATATAATTCTATTTCTGATATTACTCCTAACACCGACTCCCTGGATGGTGTTGGTTAGGATTGTCCGGCTATGGAGTGTACCGACTTTTGGAAAAGTCAAGTTGCCCTACTCCCAAGAGATGATCCTTATGGACGACAAGGTATTGTTAACTCTCTTTTAATTTGTTTGAATGTAGTAACCTAAATAATACTTTTTTTGTTTATTTGAAAAGGGTGACAAGATCCGCGCGACTATGAAGCAGAAATTGATATATAAGCTTGGCAAGGGTTTGAAGGAAAATTCTGTCTATGCTATGTCCACTTTTAAAGTGGATGTGAATGATAGGCGCTATTGAACAACGCGTCATTTCTATAAGCTACATTTTTCCATTGATTTTACGATAAAACTGGTGACTACTGATGTCATTCCTTTCTTTTACTGAGCCAGCTAATTTTTTGAAAACAGAATATGATTGTGACTACTTGGTTGGTGAGTCTGACTTCGATTTATTTTACTTTTTTATTTTCTCTTTTTAATTTTAGATCTTAATATATATACATGTATTGATATTTTTTATTTGTTCACTTTGTTTTATCATTTGTATTATCGTCATTCCTATGATCATCAACACTTTCTCATCTAAGGTGAGTTCATAATTATTGCTATTTTTTTCTATTTTACAATTAATCATTTTTACTTATTACTTTTTAGTATTTATTCAATTTCTTGATATTGTTAGATTTTTATTTTGATTTTTTCGAAAATCATTGTTACTCTTCTATATATTCGTTAAATCAAATTTCTCCTGTGAGACAAATATATTTTATATTAATCATTTTTAGTTATTGATTATTTTTTAGAATTAATGTTTCTATATTCTGCGCTATTAAGTTTTTTATTTTCTATTTTCTTTTGTAATTAGTTTTTTTGTTTTTTGCAGATACATTATTCTTCTTTATCAAATAAGGAGAAACATCATATATCACAAAAATTTAGTTATTTATTTTTTAATATATTTCAAAAAATTATGTACTGGATAACAATAATTATAATTTATATACATTACTATGTTTATTTTAAAAAAATATGTGCAATACTTTATTAGTTGTTTTAATTACAAATATATCTATATATAAATTATTTAAATTTTCCATTCAATGTTTCTATTTTAGTAAATTTAGTTTGATATAAATTGTATGTTCTTAATTTGTAATTGTGTATCAAGAAAATCATTTGTAATAACAAATCAAATATAACAACATCATAACAAGCAAATTAAAAAATGAAAGAATTTTAATTTATAGAAACATAGAATGTGGAATTCAAAATGATGGCTATGTCTCATAGCGATGAATATGTAGAAAATGGAAATGAAAATTTACAAAGAGAAACATGAAGGACAAAATGACAATAGAGGAATGGAATATTAGAATGATTTACTTAAATTGGAAAGAGAATTGTGCAAATAGAATCACACGCAATCAAACACATTAATTGATTTATTTTTTTTATTGATTTTATTAGACTTGCAATGAGTATTTTGAAGAATCACAATTGATTGATTTTATTTATTGGTTTTATTAGGCATACAATGAATATTTGAAAATAAAAAATAGAATGTATATTAAACACATTAATTGATTAATTAATTCTTTTCTTTTTCTTTTTTATTTATTCTATTTTTGATTTTGTTAACATGCAATGAATATTTTGAAATGAAAAAATATAAATTAAACACATTAGTTGATTAATTGATTCATTTTTTGAGGTTGAGGTTGCTGAGCAGGTGAGAATATGTGTAAAAAATGGACAGACATGAATCGCATGATGCCTCTGAAGGCGACGCCGGATTAAGTTTTTTAGAGGGTAAAAAAATATTTAATGAGTTCAAATTTGATCATTTTAGGATTAAAAAAATTAAATTTAAAAAGATTTAATTTTTAACATTTAAGATTATATAATAATCTTAGGATGTCAAAAAAGTTTAAGATTTGATTTTAGAATGTGAAAAAATGTTTAAAATTATATAAATAATCAAAATGATATCTTCAATCTTGATTTGATTTTGATTTAAAAATTTTGAAATTAATTTTATTTTATCTTCATTTGAATTTAATTTTTGTCAAGATTATATCATTTCATAAATAAAAGAATCTGGTGGATATTTTTTTGATACAATATAGTAGATTCTTTGCACTAATATGCTCACAAAAAATTTATCTCTTCAAAATTAATATAAATTATAAATTATTTATTTTTATTTTGATATTTAGGAAGAAGTAATAAAAGATATAAAATATGTTTGTGATCCCTCATTTTTTATTCATGTTTTTTCATGTTTTTTTTCGTCCATCATATTTCAAGAATATTATTTTAGTCCCTAATGTTTTGAAAATGTGCTACAATTAGTCCTTCACCTTGAAATATGAGAGACTAATTGTGGCACATTTTCAAAATATTAAGGACTAAAATATCAATATGAGAGACTAATTGTGACACATTTTTAAAACATTAAGGTCAAATAATATTCTTGTAATATGAGGGACGAAAAACGAACATGAGTAAAAAATGAAGGACCAAAAATATTTTTAAGCCAATATATTTTTTCATCTTATTCAATGTTATAATCGTTATTTCTTTTTCATTTAGCATTTTTACCTAATAAATTCATTAAATATTATCTTTTGTCTAAATAAAATTGAATTTTCCCCCATTAATGTCTAAAAATAAATTGATAAAATAAAAAATAAGAATAAAATACAAAAAATGAGAATAGATATTTCTGTATTTATTTTTGTATTACCATCTAACTAATTTATTGATCAATTTATATTTTTGAGAAAATTTGGTGTTTTTATAAATTAATATCTGTAAATTGATTAATGTAACAATTAAAAATAAAATATAACATGCGTGATAAATATTTTATTTAAAACTATATCATTGTGTCAAATATTTTACGTGAAATCTCATCGACATGTGAATCACTTAAAGAATTAAACTGTATAATATAATTTAAATACTTTTCTATTTTACTTTATGATAATTTTAATATAATTATATTTTTATCATTTTTTATTTTATCACCATCTAATTTATTAAATATTTTCTTAATCTAAGAAAATTTAATTTTTATTTTGCACAAAAGTATCTATATTTATGGGACGGAAGGGTTACATTGTGTCCAAAATATATTGTGTTTGTCTTTATTAATTATTAATTCATATGCAATAATTTTTTTGTTATTAAAGTTAATATGATTCTAATTATTACTTCGTATGAAAACATCTTATTCATTTCTCATTTATGTACAAAAGAAATTATCTAGCCCGTGCTTTGCACGGGCCACATATACTAGTATTTAATAAAGATATGAAACTGATGTGGATGTACGTGTGCGGATCAGTAGGATACATTTATGTATTTGAATGTAATATTCTCAATTGCGGTGATTTAATTTATAACCAAACACGGAGTGAAATACTGGAATGTGAGAATAAAAATGGGCATCAGGTTATCGTCTGCGCTAGAATGTTTTTTGTCGTTTAGCAAATTTGATGAGCCCAGAAACGTTATTAAGGAGAAATTTAATATATGATTTTGAAATTGGGTATGTTGTTGTCGGTCAAAGATAAAGGGCGTGGAAGTGGGACTGGGTAGAGCAGAGGACATTGGCGAAGTTGGGTTGCATTGCATGATAGGACGTGGATCCCACACAGTGGAAGAAGCGGTGGAAATCCATCATTAGGGGAAGACAACGCCATCATTTTCACGTGTCCATGGACCATACATCTCAATATCCCGCACAGACTCAACTTAAAACCATGCATTAACAAATTTCTATCACACATCAAGCCCCAAACATAGATGATTGATATGTTTAATTTATAGTACTTGGTAGTATTTGGTAGCAATTGCAGTCGTTAGTTATAGCATGCTTATTTTAGTTTTCGTAAAACGTAAATGAACGCTCACTAGTGTTCCATTGGAAAAATGTTTTTGTGTGTGTGTGTGTGTGTGTGTACATTAGAAAATTGTGTTTGGGAGTGTGTGTGTGTGTGTTTTTCCCTTGAAAATAGTACGAACCCTTTGCGTGTGAGGTCAATATATGCATGACGTAGCGCAAAATATATGTAATTTTTACATTAATTTTGTCATTGGTTAGTGATCTTTTCCCTACGACTGGTACATTATTTTAATTAACAGAACAAGAGTTGACATTGATCTCAATCTAAGCGTTTTTATGAATCAACCCTCTCCGTGTATCATGATGAGTAGTATTTTTGATGGTGTGTGTAATTAAGATTTAAAGTAACAATGATTAAAAATTAAAACACACAGACGCATAAGTTTAAACAAAAATTGTTTTTTGGACACCCCAAATCTATTATACACCTTGAGAGAGAGAGGTACATGGATAGATATAATGATATGATAAGAAGAGTCTTATAAGATAATTAACCTGCATGCTGTTTGTTAACTCAAATAATTAGCCAAAGAATTCGTTGGTAAAAAATCTTGAAACAAACGCCCCTAAAGCGACAGAGCCTATGACAAATCCTAGCTAAAATCAACCCAGAGGTGAAAAAAAGGAAAAGAAAAAACATAAAAAGATGTCACGTTCGCCCACTTTATTTTGTTCATTTTGTTGCGCAGGTATAACTTTTTATTTCTATTCTCCTAGTCCTCATTTTGTTTGGAAGCCTTTTTAGCTTGGAATTTGGCGGAAAGGGATCGTTGATGCTAGTATAGATCACCGGTTTCTCTAATGTATGATGCCAAATAAAGTGAATATGTGGGTAGAATCATTGTTGGGATGATAATATATGTGTATCTTTAGATGCACTTAACGCATGACTTTATATTCTACATTTTATTTACCTTTTCCTTTTTTTTCTCCGTCGTCTTTTTCCTTTTTTCTCGAGAAAAAGAAAAAAGGTTAAGGAAAGGAATTAAGGGCATGATCGCATGGTGAAATACTTGTCATTTCATGTAAGGGAAAGTGGGGTGCAGAAATGAGCAAGGAAAAAAAGGATTTTGATTTGGGGGAGGAGGGAGGTGAATGGAAGACAGTCCAAACATGATTAATTAATTAAATTGATGGCACTGAATCATCCCTTCCTGTACAAACTTTCCCTCTTCCTTCTTTGGCCTTTTTTATAATTTCTTCTTCCTCTTTTTTCTTTCTTTTACATCTTTGTGCTGTTTGCACTAACTCAAAAGAGTTAAAATTTTGACTATTGTTCCCATTTGACAATACCCCTAATTGAAAGTTATTTATTTCAGATTTTGGGCACTAGATCATGACGGTAAAGCTAGTGTTGAGTAAGAGCAAGAATACTCTATACTTTGCACTAAAGGAGACAATACCACCACGCGTTGAAGAATATTTGAAAAATACTAATTTATATGTGACATGCACATAGACACACACGCTCACACACATGTATTGTTATCATTACTAATACTAATAGATAACTGATCACCACGTTTACTTATCTAATTACAATATAATATCTTGGAGAATACATGCACTAGTATAATATATAATTAATCAATAAATGTATAAACTTAAAAAAAAAAAGAGCTATTGGACTAATCATTACCAAAAAATTAGTTATATTTTTTATTATTTATATACGGAATATGACATTTAAAAAATATAAGAGCAAGGAAATAGTTTTAATGAAATGGCTCATGCTCTACGCCAGTGAGCAATTGACCCTACTAATTCTTATTCAAATGATTCTTCTGGCCATTCAAATAATTCAAAGCCAGGTCTTTCTAATATATCCTTCATAATTAAAATGTAATATCATGTATGTAATGTAATTAGCTAATCACATCATGATTAATTATTGTTAGTTATTGAACGACAAAATAATTGAAGGACACGAGTACCAAATGATTTAGAAACTAGGACATTACCAACTATGTGACTGTTAGTCTGTCGTCCAATTGATAATAGTAGTTAGTAACGTGGCAATCAATTTACATAAGTAGTGTCACACCTTAGTGAATTGACATCTTAATTGACAAATGATTTTGGTTTTTATGGTATTGTTATATAATAATAAAACCATAATATATCTATTAATTTATATGTTAGTTATAGAAATTTTGAAAATATATATAGGATAGTGAAAAAAGCAACAAACGTTATATATTTATTAGAAAATAGCACCATGCATATGTAAGAAAATACTTTATCTATGTTATATATTTGTCAAAAATAAATCTGTTTTTTGTAAAAAAGAATATTTTTTGTGTGGTCAAATTGTAAAAAATAATCTATGTTTTTTTTTGTCAACAAAATAATCTATGTTATATCAAAAATCATTTGTCATGCTAGGGCTGTCCACATAGTTGAGATAATTAGGCCTACAAAAGACTAGGCCCGAATAAATTTTAATCCGTAAGGAGCACACTGGACAGGCCCTGAACAGCGTGCCCCAAATGAAAATAGACTAATTGTTCTTGTTGACAGAAAAAAAAAAAGACTAATTGTTCTTGTCGTATTTGAAGTCCTTTTTTATTTTTTGGGGGGTCCTTCTGGTCCCTATTTCTATGGAGATGGAAAGTTCGTGACTGGAGTGAAGCAGGAAAAAATAATGCTGGGCTTGCAGGTGCACGATTGTGATGATGAGCCATCATGTAATATGTATGATATGAACGAAACACGTTAATTTGCAGTGTGTGCCTCTCTCTCGTGCTCTCCTCATGTTGATGATTGAATGAATGTCATCTTCATGTGGATAACATCTGTTGTCAATCGTGTGGATGTGGATAACCTAGTGCCCCTCTTTGCGCCGCGCCGCTGCCACAAGCGAAAAGATATTTTGTGTTTTTACAATTAATATTTCTTAATTTTTGTATTTTTAGTATAAGAATTTTTCTATTAAGTGGTTTTTTTATTTTATATGAAAATTCAACAAAAAAAATAAATCAGAATCAGCCTTGTTTTCTATTTTTATTGATGATGCGCCCTAATTTTTCTCAATTTTATCTATTTTTTTAAAGCAAATATTATTTTATTTTTGGTGCAAGCAAACTATTATTTTAGTCTCGGAAAAAGCAATTGTTGACAGTAATTTATTTCCTTAGTAATGGAGAACAAGATCAATTCAAGGGCCCATTTTGAGGGGCTATTTTCTATTTTTATTTTTAATTAATAACAAAATTATATTATTATTTTTAATTTATTTTCAATTTGTAAATATTTATATAGGAAATAATAAAAAAAAGAAAATGATTATGTTCATTTCAAATTCATGGAGTCACCGTTAGTACTTTGTACACTAAATAAATGACAATTCTAAAGTCACTTTTCATGACTAAGAGACTAATGTTATTATTTACCTTAATTTTTGGGTGCTGAATTATTTTTGATCAGTTTATAGTGATAATCTTTATTTAGTAGATGCACATAATCTTTATAGTGACAATATTTTAGCAAAAAGTCAAACACTAGAATCTACATCATTTTATATTTGTTATCAGATGTTCTCGTAAAATTCTTAAAAATTATTTGATGCAACAAATTATTAGAATTTTATACAAATAACACAAATCATTCATATGAGAGGCGATTTTTTATTCGAACTCTCGTGCATTATTGGGTTTGTGGAAGGGAGCAGATATATTTGTTATTCTTACTTTCCTTGTAGATTTTTGAAGTTTGACCTGGTGGAAACTTTCAGCAATGATTGGAAAACAAGGGAAATAGCCGCATAGGACGCCGCCCAACCCAGAGGATAACGTTGTACACTTATCATTCACATGCTAACAGAGAAACATTAACATTAGACATGTAAACACACATAAGGCTTTGGAGCAGAGGAGAGCACATATCATTCACATGCTAACAGAGAAACATTAACATTAGACAAACAAGTAATAATACCGACATGACTTCTTTTTCATCTAAAATAAAAGAAGGGGTCTCATCAAAAAAAAAAAGAAGGGGAAACAAAGAAGGAAAAATATATTATTCAAAATCGAAGGTAAAAATTAAAAATGAAAAAAAAAAGAAAAACTAGATGAGGCCCTACTCTCATGTAAAACAAATTCTGTGGTACGCTCCAACTTTCTCACGACTGTGACAAGTGACAATCTCTCTTTGAGATCGAGGTCCGCAATTCTCAGCCTCTCTTGCTCATTCTTTTAAAATATAAGATTTAGATTTGTTGAGAGCATGTATCAAATATGTAGAACGTAAATTTAATCAATTTAACTATGAGATTGAAATTTCTTAATCTAACTATTAAATTGAGATATTTTATTACGTAGATTTAGTCTACAAAATTTAATAGAATTAAAAAACTTGCAACTTGTATATTATATATTGTGTTGTCATGAGCAAATGCTGCTTTTGGTGCTTATTATCTCTTCCTTATCTCTGTTCTATATCCACTTGTTATAGTACTGTTTGGCAATTGAAACTTTAGGCCCCGTTTGGGGTGATTTTTGATTTTATGTTTTGACAATTTCAAAAACAAAATCTTATTTCAGTTTTGATTTTTGAGTTTCAGTTCTGAGTTTTGAGTTTTTGTTTTTTTTAGTTTAATCACTCTCTTTACTTCGCCTCACTATAAATGGTGAAGACACGGCAAGAATCACACTAGGGGCGACAAACGGGATGAGCCTGATGGACTGGCCCTGCCTAACTAGCTTTTTGACAACTTGGGTTTTTTTTAACCCGTGACCTGCTTTTGCTCGCTTGTCGGGTTGATTATATTATTTTTAAAATAGTTTTTTTTCAATTTTTTTATTTGTCGTGGGTTTGGGCCGCCAAAAACAGGTCATCCTGCCGGGCTGCCAACCAGCCCTTAAACGGGATGGATTGTATTTTTTGGCCCACTTTCCTCGGCGGGGCAGACAAAAAATAGGTGGGGATCGGCCGACCCATTTTGCCATTCCTAGATGGGACGAGAAGATGTCGAAGGGATACGAGTAGAGCTGGGTATATGGGTCACCTAAATATAGACCCATTTTAAATGTGGGGTTTTTAGCCCAGCCCATTTAACCCCACAGACAAATTTTTTAACTAAATTTTAAAGTTTTAATGTATATTTTATTTTATTTTATTTTCAAAATTTAATTATTTTTCTTTATAAACTATGCGGGCCGGACATGAGCCACATCATGTAGACCCATTTATTTTGTAGCTCGGGCCGACCTTGTCCATTTATATGCGGACTGGGCTACTCGCATACCCACCTCTAGACATGAGAGAACGGGAGTATTTAGCGATTAAAACTGAAACAAGAATCACAAAATCTATTTTTATGATTTTGAGATTCAGATTAAAACTGTTTTAAAATTAAAAAAAAACAATTCAATCTCATTTTACCCGAACATATTTTATTTTTAAATTTAACTTTTAAAACCAAAAACTTAAAACCACTCCAAAGTGTTTGTAATTTTGTATGTTTCAAACTAATGCGGCTTTGTTGGGCCACTGCTGTTCCTAGGAATCCTATCTTTATCTCTTCACCCTTGGCCTCTTTCACACTGATGAATTGCATTTTGTACAAATTCTGATCAACCATATATCTAGATAACATAGGAGAGAATATAGTTCACAAACACAAGCTTAAAGGAACCCAGATAGTATCTTTAAAAAAATTAAGGGGAAAAAATAAATGATTCAATTATCAAAATACAGAACAAAGGAAGGAAATTTCCAACCAACAAAACTTGGTTATCTTGATTCAATTATCTATAGCCAACGGATCTTGTTAGATATTGCAACACAACAGACCTGATATAAAACCCATAGATATGCTCCATCACAGAGAACCTCCCTCCCACCCTCACCACTACCACAATTTTCACAGATTTAAATTTGTGTATAAAAGTGAAGAATTAAAATTGATGGTACAAACTCTTAAATTTTATAAATTCAAAACCACCACCACTTCAGAATTTAAGAGTTTACTGACCTTAATTAAAAGGTAAGTTGCATTATGACAGGTGTCTATTTCTTCCGATATGTGCTCTTTTATAAGTAACAATTCTAATAAACTGGAAGAAATATCTAAGTCTAATATGCTAAATATTAAGGATTTAAGGTATTCAACTGAGAAATTAACAAGAAGCTATATCGAGGAAGGGGAGAAGTCGCAAGTTGCAAACCCATGACAACACAAGATTGGGTTGATTCATGGATATGGATATAAGACCAGAGAGAGAGACAGAGAGCATCAATATTAATTAATCTTCAAAGTGAAGGGAATCTTCATCTTCATCATCGGGTTTTGGATACTCGTTCAAGTCGGGTTTCTCAGAGGTAATTATTTTTTGAGTGGAAGTGGTGCGTGAAGAGGCCTGAAGAGCGGTTTGGAGAGCGTCCACTCTGGCGCCAACTCGTGTGGCTTTTTTGCGTATTGAATCAGCGGACATGTTGTTGTTGTCGCCGGCGCCGCCTTGTTGGATGGAACCATCGCCATCGCCGTCACTGTCACCGTCGTCTTGGAACAACAATTCGGGGAAGTTGAGGCGAGCCGAGGGACCCCTGAGGTAGAACACGGCGGTGTCGTAGGCGCGTGCGGCGGCGACAGGGGTGCTGTAAGAACCCAACCAAATCCTTGACCTCTTGTTTGGTTCCCTGATTTCCGCTACCCACTTACCCCACTTCCTCATCCTTATTCCTCTGTATGGCTTGTCTTGTTTCCGCTTCTCTCGTGGGCTGCTACTCCCTCCTCTGCTTCTTGCCATCGTCGAATTCGTCGAACAACAATCTCTTTCTTCTTCCATATATGCTACCTCCACCTGGGTTTGGTAAACTAAACCAGCTACTACCTAGTATCTATATGTAAGATCATATGTTAATTTCTTCAAACAATTAATATGTGTATTTATTGTACCAATTGCCAGAACACTTTCCCCTTAAACCATGTCGCTGTTGGATTGGTTTCTATTTGTATGACTATGAAGGAATGGAACACGATCATTATTTATGTACAAATATTTATATAGTATTATATTATATTATATTATACTACATCTGGTCTAAAATATAAACAACAAAGACACTTTTTTTTGTCTAAAATATAAGTAATATTTACTAATTTCAAATAAATTAAATATTAATTTTTCAATTATACCATTTATTTAATGCAATATTTATATTTACGAGAGACACCATAGGAGATAGTTTTGAAAAAAAAATTAAAATTAGTGAATATTAATTACGACTATCACATTTTTAAAATATTTTTTGGTCTGTATATTTTTATACTATATTACTTATATTTTAGACTAAAAAAAGTATTAATTAGAGGAGGGTGAAATGAAATGAAGTGAAGGGAATGAGTTTCCCACTTGGCCGCTACTCTGTCGACTGGTACCGCCGCCACGTTGAGTTTCTTTGAAGATAAATCCAAAACAAATTTTCTTTTATTCTCATGCTTTTTTTTTCTTCATATAATTTCGATTCTTTTATTTTTTTTTATCGTAATAATTGTTTTACACCTTTCATCACAAATCAAAAGTGTTTTTGAGATAACATTAACATCTTCTCACTAGAACCAAAGATGGCCGACATAATCCATCATAACTATCTCTCCCGCATACAGAATTTGAAAGGCAATTTTGCTCGTAGTCGTATGGCATACACTCCACGTGGCACTTTGTGCGTGCTGTGCCTGTGACCGCCGAGGTGGACGGGTTACGCCTCTGTATACTGCAATTATTATTAGGGGACTTCTACGGTGTCGTTGGTAAAACAACGATTTTGAAATCATTGTTTTATTAACTAATGATAATATAGATTTCTGCCACATTAGATTATTATTTTAAGGATTTTTATTCTGTTATATTACATTGTAGTCTTTAATCTTTTTCATTTTATTATTATTTTTTCCTATTTTTGCATTGCTCTTCATTTAGAGTTTTGTGGGCATTTTTAGGTGAGGATACAAGAAATAGAGACCACAGCTGAAGTAAAAGAACGAATATTTGATATCTCTGAAAAGTTTAAACAAACTTAGAAATGTCACCAATTCTAATTCTGAAGTACCAAAATTTCTCCAAAACAGAAAAACAAACAAAATTCGACACCTAAATCAATAATTTTACTAAGAGACATTTTAGCAAACACATTGAATACAACATCTATTAGACATAAATAATAAAGAGCACAACTCTATTACAAAACCGCTCTGCATAACTTACAAATCCAAGACAACTAACATGTGCTTATATTGCCAACAACATTATGAAGAATTAGAACAAGTCAATATGAAATAATAACGCGACCACCGGTGTATTAACTGAAAACAGATATAAAAACTAAGACCCACCAAAGCAAATGTTTGGTCCCCAAAACATGGAATACAAGGACCAAAAACTATGACACACAGTCACACATCCCAGCATAAAGGATTCCAATTCAGCAAAACCACACTATAGCACAAGGAATATTAGCAGAACAACGAGAAAAGCCTGGTTGCAGTATGTGCATTGTGTAATTATATCAGGCAAAAGAGCAGCGAAGGTCTGAGAAAGAGATACAAATGGGAGAGAGGGGAGGTACCTTCTAAGTTTTATCGTGCTCTGAGGGAGATGTGGGTTTTGTGAGAGAGAATCTGAGAACCCTTCAAACATTATCATAATTTTAAATTAATTAGAAACATAATTACAAAATATTTTTACAACGATACCAAAACTGTTATTTTTATAACGGGACTGTAGAATTTGCCTTATTATTATTATTATTATTATTATTATTATTATACGAAGACAATTAGACAAGCACTTTTGTATATATGTTAAATAATTGAATAGAAAAATGCTAATACAGCCACCCATGTTTCCTTTTGTGCTTTGCCAGCAGTGTTTTTCTCTCTTCATTGCTTATATTATCAATGAATTATACTGAATAATGTTTTTTGTTTTGCTTGAATAAATGGGTAGGGTAGCCTCCTTGTTTGACAGTTGACACACAATGAATTAAAAAATATATTGTAATTAGTAGAACGAGATAGCATACATTGAGACACCAATCTTGGAGTAAAAATTCTGTTCATTTCTCGTGATTTTTTTACCATTATAATTGTTTTGTTCCATATTACAAAAGTGTAATAGAATTTTTTTGGGTAGTTTATGTTATGCCTCTATTCCCCGTATATATCTCACTTTATTAGTGGCTTCTTAGCACAATGTTTTCTAATTTAACTCTTTTGCGATGAACTAAAATATTATATAACTTTATTATTTTCACTAGTTATTATGTTTTGTCTTATATTAATTTATTTATCAAATAGACTTCTAATGAAGACGGGCGTTTTCAATTTAGTTAGAATTTAATGTTTCGATTTAAAATAAAAAATTTAAATTTAATTAAATTGAAAGATAATTGAAATTTAAAATTGAAAAAGCATCTTAAAAAACACTAAAATAAGATAAATTCGTTTTTTTTTTTTTGCATTCAATGAGGCCAAAGCTCAAAAAAAAAAAAACTACACAGAAACTAAACGAGTTAATAAATATCGATAAATCTTATAAAGAATTTGAAGTGTTCATTAATAAATATAGGACAATACATATATCTAGTCACATTTCACAATTTTATCACTTTATTATAATATTATTTCTTAAAATATATTTGTACTATGATAAGATGATAAAATATAATTTAATATTTGAGTAAAACTTGTTTATATTTTTAGTGTATAATTATTAAATTCATTTTTATTTACTGAATGAAAAATGTTAATTATTAATGTTTTTAAATATTCCACATAATTTTATTTGATATTAATCTATTAAATATAGGATTATAACTAGAGTTTTTTGAGAATGACAAAATGCTACAATAGCAACAATAACTAAATCATTTTTTACAACGGGGGTCAACTTTGAAATGATAAGCTATTACTCCACAATTAAAGATGGATTAGCAGTAGTAGTTTGTTTAGAGTTTGTCCTAATGATAATTATTGACTCTTATTATATATTGGCTGGGTGCTTAATGTGTGAGTGGACCATACAACAAAAATCAAAAGAACGAGAGAAGTCGGTGATTATGGACGGACGGTTGCGGTGCGAAAAGAGGATGCCTTTCCGTCCACGCAATAAAAATTAAATGGCTTGCCTGCACTGGAGACAACCTGCTACCGGAGAGTTTGGGGAAAAAAATATCAGCACTACTCCATGATTTGAGAGAGAGAAATCTGTAATCCCCATCCAGTATTTTTTTAGGGACTAAATTGGGCCTATTGATATTTATAGGGACGTAGATGATTGTTTGTAGTGGGGTCTGACCGCTCCTGTACACCAAATATATATATAGGGACCAGATTTGACCAAAATCAAATATTTTAATATCAACTTAATTACACTTGTAGCTGTTGGGTATTATCATTGTGATTTTGATTGTTCAGGTTTTAATTGTGTAATTTTGGTCCCTTGGGTACAATCGTAAATTGATTTGACACTGAGTCGAATCACTTTAGCACTAATCGTTAGGCATAAACCCTCATATATCAGAAATTTTAAACAAATGCGCTACATTGCGTATGTTATTTGGCTCATTTTGAGAAATTTGTTGGCAATACACACTGTGCCAAAGTGGCCCAACTTTGTCAAACTAATCTCACGTGTACCGTGTAGGTTTTTGGTGTTAAAATTTGGATGAAATAGTAATAAAAGGATCTGATTGTAACAATTAAGATATGACTAAAATAGCACAATTGAAACATGAGGAACAAAAAATTACACAATCATAATAATTAAGTGACTAAAAATATAATTAAGACTTTCCTATTTGTAGAGACTAAAACATATCATTTGATTTTTTTAATTATATAAAATCTTGTAAACTTGATATGAAATTTATAACACTTATTGTTTAGTGACTAAAAAATAGGTAATACAAATAAAGCTATTTTGATAAAAAAAAACTAATACAAGAAATAATTTGAAAAAAATCTTATAAAAAGGGACAAATAAATTTTTTAAAAATTTTTTATATAAAGGGATGAATGTATATTTTAAAAGTTTTCAATATATATTATGATTTTAATCATTAATTTTTTAATTAACAATTCTGATATATCATATCATATTTTACATTATAAAATGGAGTACTTTTCCAATACGTACTTTCTTTTTGATGCGGTGCGGTGCCAGAATTATGAAGAAAAGTGAAACGATGCGCCATTAACTGATTAACGACTTGTTAGAAATCACAGTAAAAGAAAAAAAAAATAGAAAAAGACTTGTTAGAATCAGCGCCATTACAGTTGCTGACCACCGAGATCAGGCAAGAATTTCTCATTTTGCCTTTTCTTTCTTTTTTATATAAAAAGAAAAAACAAAGAAACGAAGAGGACTTCAAAACTAATGAATGGCCTCTCAATGTAAGGATCGATATTTTCCTCAAAGACGACATGTGATGGGCTCTAACTTGTCCAACAGGATAAGGACGACGAGATGGTTTTCAAATTGAAAATTCGCCCAAGGACAATGAAGATCCTAGCTACATGCAGTACAAACAACAGCAGTTAGATTCGCCAAAAATCTCAATAAAATTAAAACTATAATTCCGCCTATAAATAAAAGAAGAAAGTTGCTTTGAGAAAGAGATCAGCGCTGAAATGAACGGTCTGTGTCAAATGGGTAGGCGCTGCTATAGCTATGCTTTACAGTTAATTAGTACCACTGATAGAGGCAATTTGCCCCACAGAAATACCCAATTGATAAATAAAATATGTTCATTAGGGCTCGACAAAAAGTAGTGGATAGTGGACGGCGGATAAGCTAGCGGATAGTAGGAGTATTTAAAATCGAATCGATCCAAAAAAATAACCAAAAATCGATCTAAAAAATTGATATTTTTGGATAACTATTTTCGAAGACCGAACCAAACCGCTCGGATTTTGGATCTTTTTACTAAAACCAAGTTGAGCCGAACCGCAACTTATAATATTATTCCTTTTGAACTTACATATATAGGTTACTAATCAATTGTTACATTGTGTATTTTTTTAGAATTGACTTTTACAAGTAGTCTTTGTGTAAAATATTAATTCACAATGACTTATATGTGTTAAATATTATTTCATATTTTTTATTTCATTTGTTTAGAATATGATTTTGTAAATATTATTTTTTTATAAGGCATTTTTTTTAGAAATGACATATGTGTGTTTAGAAATTGGTTTTATAATTGATAATC
The DNA here is from genome assembly GCA_030159175.1 of Glycyrrhiza uralensis. Taxonomy (NCBI): domain Eukaryota; kingdom Viridiplantae; phylum Streptophyta; class Magnoliopsida; order Fabales; family Fabaceae; genus Glycyrrhiza; species Glycyrrhiza uralensis. The sequence continues at coordinate 49,545,633 of BRZY01000005.1, forward strand.
CATCGAGAATTATTAAAACATATGTCATTGAGTTGTACTCGGAAATATATTAGAAGTGAAACGGAAGCAGAATCACTTTGGTTGATATTTATTTTCAAAAAAAAGTATAACAGCAAAAAACCAAAAATCGATCCAATCTAAACTGCATTATTTCGGATCGGATTTGATTTTTTTTTTTAAAGCAAACCGAACCGAGCCGAACTGCATGCTATTTTAAACTTTGGATCAGATGATTTTTTACCTCAAAATCGAACCGAGCCGAGCCGCGAACACCTCTAGCGGATAGCGGATGAGCTTATAGCGGATAGTTGATACCGAATAAGCTACCAAATTGAATTTAACGTGTTTGGTAAAATTAACGGTTAAACTAGCTGATAAATGTAAAATGACATAAAATGGTATATTTAATTAATTTTTATATTTCTTTAATCAATATTATATTAAATATGGTAAAATATTTATAAATAATAAACTAATTATTATTATATTTAGAAGTTAAAATTTTAAAATTTATATCTTAATGATATTATTTATTTATTTACTTATTACCTGACCTTATTAAAATAATTTTTATTGGTTAAAAATATTATATTTAAATTTATTTTATTTTATTTATAGTTGTATTTATTTACTTGTTTATTTATTATCATTAAAATAATTTATTCATTAGTTAAAATAATTTATTTATTTATTTATTTTAATTATTATTATAATAATATTTTATTTTATTTAAGAGAAGATAGGGAAGAAATTTAATAAAAATGATGAGGGTAAAAATAAGAGAAAAAATCATACGTTATCCACTATAAGGTCAAATGCTACTGAAAAAACGCTACTCGTTACCAAACACTTCTATTTTTTTAAATTTACTAGTCAAATCCGCTAACTGTCAGCGGATAAGACTTGTCAAACAGAGCCCAGGTATTTGGCGGTTGGAGAATTCGTTCTTTTGTGCTATTGTGTATTGATCAAACTGTAGGGAAGCGTATCTAATGTTTGTTGCATTAGTGCATGAGGGTTGACAGAAAAAAAATACCCTGATAAGTATAATGTGAACAACAGGTCCAAGAATAAAAATAATTGGACGAAATGCAAGTGTGTTGGATGTGTGTGATTTGTGTCATTATCAGCATGACAAGAATTCATCAAAGAGTCACTCTCAATGGCTGAGCTCTAATTATATATCAAACAACTAATGAAATATATCATCTAGCTAGCTAGTTTGATTTCAATTAATATATTTTTCTTTAGATTTTTCCCCGTCTATAATGCTAAAATTTATTGTTTTCAAGGAAGAAAAAAAAAAGAAGCATAAATAATTTTTACACAAGATTTGTCATCCCTCACACAAGAACGACAGAAAGAAAGAAAGAAAGAAGGGTAATATGCAGGACGTGGGCTCCGCGAAACTGCCAAAGACGGAGGACGTTTAGTCGGTAGTCCAAGTTGTTCATTAATGACATTATTATTTTACTACTCAATGAATCGTGACGCATTTGACAATTGACATTACTATCTAGCGTGACCATCTTTATCAATGGCTAAAACACATTCAACGAAGGAAAACCTTACTTCGTTTTATTGAACAAATCCAAATCCCCCTACAATATTAATTATTAAATTAAATAAAAGAAATATTATATATATTTATAAGATATTAAATACGCTTTTATAAAATTTTGAAAGAATTATTAGTAGTCAATACAATTATACAAAAACAAATCAAGATTAAAATTATATATGGTGGTTTGGAGATATGTGAAAGAGACGTGTAAAGACAAATAGTTGATCAATAGTTAAAGAGGGAGATCAAGAAATCAAACCATAATTAAGAGTAATTTAAAGATAAATGATATAACTTTTAGCTTGATGTGTGACATGATATTAATTATGGTATCAATTAATTTATGTAGCCAACCCAGTGGAAAAAAAAAAGACTTGTTTGTTGTAATAAAAGAATTATTAGAAAGATATATATAGCATTCTCCTTTGTTTTTCCTTGGTTTGTCATCAAAGTTTTGCACTAGTAAAGATGCATGAATCGAACAACGTCTAATAACGTTCAAGAAGATCAACTTGCAGCTTCCTTCAACGCATGGATAATTAAGCAAGCAACCCCATGAATCGTACTTATTATGGATAATCCACCAAGTACCTTCCCAAACACAGGAACAGCCAGAAATATAAGAAAACGCATGTTTTACGGCAATGAGACAATCAATCAACAAATCCCATCTTGCTATCAGGACAGGCATGTAACATGGCTAGTCCCCACCCCGCTTCGTGTTAAATTTATCGGCCCAGGAGGAGCAGGCTGAATATCTATTTGGTTTAATTTTCCTGTAAATTTCAAATTGATACCATCAAAATTATTGATTGACAAACTAATATTGATATGGCTACAGTTTTACAACCTCTCAAATGAGGCAAGGACAGCAATCGCCGAGTCAGCAGAAAAAAACATATGCATGTTTTTTCCCATCTTGCATTTTTTTTTGTCCATTTTTTTTGGTCAAATATTTTTTTGGGTCAATTTGGTCAATTCCATCATGTATGTTGATGTAGCCTCCAAGATCCTGTATGTATGTGGGCCTTTCTCTCCGGTCCACGTGAGTTTAGTCGGGTCAAGATGGGCCAGCCCTTTTCTTACCTTTACGTCATGTGATATGAAGCCTTACTGTCATGACCAAAAAACAAAAGCCTTATTATCTCTACAGAAAAAAAAAGGTACAAGAAGAGAGAAAGAAGATAAAGAAAAAAAAATGAGGGAACGATGCAAAAAGAGATAGAGAAAATAGACGGAACTCGAGAGATATCCAGCAAGAGTAGAGGCGAGGTAGACGAAAATCATCTCCAATAGAAATTGCTTACGGAGTTCTTGAAACTTGAGTAATTTCACCATTAGAGTGTATTTATATGATGTCTTTATGTAACCAACTCCTAAGTTTGGTTCCTAGTATAAGAACCTCTCTCAGCAACTCCAAGTTGGGTGTTGCTATTGGAGTAGAATTTGGTGGGTATTTTTAAGAATAATTCTAATTTTTTTTTATTTTTTATTCCTATAAATCCTCCTAATTACTAAATAGAGAATATATTAAATATTTTTTATGTTCTCAAGATATTAGTTGCATTCTCTTTCTTACTTTATAAAATAGTAAAAGAATAAGTATGAGGATTTGTAAAAGGATATAACATTTTTCTATTTTTAAATCTTATGTAATATTGTATGTTCCTACTAAAAGTGAGGTAAATATTAAATAACTCTAGGTGCACCCTGTTGCATACGTGAGCATGACACTGAGTGACATGAATTGGCTTTTTTAGTCCATTAACACACTTTTTTTTATTTACCAAAATATCACATTTTTTTTATTTACTAAAATAATACTTTTTTGAATATAATATTCATTTAAGTATTTTTTAATGAATTAAATATTAATAGTTAGTTTAAGATTGTGATTAAATTGTTAATTAAATTAATATTTAATTGTTAAATATTTATTAACTCGATTTGTCACAAAAGACAAACACATCAATGTCTCTGTCTATGCACACTGATCGAAACACTCCCCTCCACTCCTTTTCTAAAACTATGCCCAATTGCATACCAACAAAAAGTGCTTCTGGGACATTAGTTTCTTGCAGGTGGGATCCTCTTTTGTGTGGAACTGTTGACAACCTGCACACAACCGAAAACCTCCAAGGTGTGGAACAGGACACCATTTAGGAGAATAACTTATGGTGTATTTGTAACCATAGCGGCAATAAATGTCCTAACTGGAAATGTGGACCGTTGTACCCCTTTTATAATTTTAATGTAATCATTTTATTGTATTATTATTTACTATTAAGTCATAAACTAACTTAATTGAAGTAATTATTAAATAATAAATTGAATTAATAAACAAAATAAATTAATTAATTTAAATAACCCCAAAATCCTAAAACCACCTAAACCCTAAAACCACAAACCACCTTAACTAAACCCTAAACCATCATAATTAAACGAAAAATTTGAAAAAAAACGTGTTCAAAAGTTCTGTTTTGGGGATAGAACTTCTCATAGATATTTAAAAAAAAAATTAAAACAATAGTGAGAAGTCCGATTTTGAAAATAAGACTTCTCACCTAAACCACAAACCATGATAAAAACCTAATTAAAAAAAAAACCATAGTATATGACAAAATAATTTTTTCAGACGTGATACAAATAAAAAAATGCCCATTTTCTGTCCATCTGATTAAAGGGAGATAGTATTATTATGGCGGATTATTATAAAAAAAAAAAAAGAGCTTACAAAGGGTCTGATAAAGAGAGGATATGCAAAAAAAATGTTAGGAAAAGAAATTTTAGAACCTATGCATTCTCATTAGTCATTACGTATCTCACAAATTTACCAACCTCATAATTTCACCGAGTTGTATCTATGAAACATGCTCTAACATGTAAATTATCCTATAAATAGCCCTTTTTCCATATGCTGATCATTACCATCAGTGTTGGCTTTCTTCCTGCTCTTTCCCTTTTTCTTTATTTTAAAATGAGTTTTTGTTTGATTAGTGTCTTTCCCCGCATGTGACTGTTGTTCATCTTTCTTGATCCTTTTAAGATAAGAGTCAGAATATTCCTGTTTTGACCGACTTATAGGGGATTGCACCCTGCTGGTGATCATGAGTGCTTCGAATGTTACTTGTTTTTTTTTATCTAGCACTAATTAATCTCTAAATTAAAAAAATCGATCCAGATATTGATGAACCAATCCTGTGTTTGTTAGAGAACATTAATGTGCTAGAATGGAACTAGCATATTTCTGACAGGAATCCGGATCATCTAAATAAAGTCTTTCTGCATAAATTCCTAGTTTATATGCTTTCGAGAGTCAAACCCCTCCAAAAGTTCTTAACTTGTGGCGCCAATTTGTATGCTTTTACCTGCCCCTTACACCAACCTTGGCACCTCCAATTTTGTACAGTGGAAGGCACTGACCTGATGCGTGACTGCGTCATTGAAGTTCTTATAACCTCTTTGTTTCTTTTCCTATCCCCCCCCCCCCACCCTAAAATGACTGCAAGCCATGTGTGCATGTGTGTCACAAAAATCCAGTTTTATTCTTGGATGTTCCTAAAATTCTGCAAATTTCGTAACCAGGCGTAAGTTTTCTTTTAAAATTACAAGTTTCAAGGGTAAACATGCTTTTCTTCAAGATATTAAGTTTAGTTTTCCCTAAAAAAAAAGATATTAAGTTTAGTCATTTTTATTTTTATATTCGCAAAACAAAAGCGCATATTTAACCCCCGAGTTACAATTGTCAATATCATAAGACATGCTATTCAACTTAAAAGAGAGTACCATTCTTTAAATTATCTTTACATTGAAAAGTAAATAAATAAGCATGCAAGTAATTCTTATTGGCCAAGCCATTAAGATAGATCACCATCTTACGGAATATAATCACAGTATAAAGCCATTTGTTATAATTTAAATAATAATGCCCACTTTTCTCAGATGCATCAATCTGAAAAAGCATTTTAATTATTTTTCATCATCAGATTAACTGGTCAGAGAATGATGGTCAATTATTTGGTTCATTGCTCCTTTATGCTTTCTGTTTTAGATATAACCAAGATGAAACTATATGGAGGAACTTTAGAATAAGGGGGAATACTTCAATTTCTGAAGATTTGATTTCAACACAGGAACATAAAAAAAATGTCTTTATTTAAATTACTCATATGAAAGTAACTTAATGCATTCAATGTCCAACAATGCCTCCAAAAATGCCTAGTAAAAACCATTTAACGAATGCCATATTATTTGTTTTCCAAGCAGGACTGTCTTTACCAAAAAAAACAAATGCCATATTATTAAAGTCATGCCACTGTATTTATTTGCCTGCACCTAGTCCAGCTTCACCGACCACAATGGTCCGTGGCCATATTTTAGGTGTTTCCCTCAACAATATTGAGTTTGCCATCTGGAAGAACCATTATTCATCGAATGAGACAAATGGTTGTACATGTGCAAGTGTTTTTCTCTTTTGTTTTTTTAAACACAGAACAATGAATTATGATGTCAGGTGCATTAGTGGCAGAGTGCATTCACTCACTTAAATCCCCCACTGGATGCATGCAATGGAATGTTGGAAAGTCCATCCAAACCCATCGTGTTGTTGGAATCATTAAAAAGAATTAAATTTGTTTTAGAAATAAAATTTTCTATGGGGAATTTATTTCTTTAAAAATAGTTAGCAAGTAATTAACTATTAAGGACATTTGCTAGTGTTTATAAAAAAATTAAAGTAGATTAACATAGTATTATCTGTCAGTCAACAAAAAACTGCCCCATACCCTTTCCAACAACAACTTATGTTTATGTCTTTGACTGTTTCCCCCGCTCCTGCTTTCTTTTTATATGTTACTCCCAAAATAATTGTTCACTTTGATTTTTTCATACAAATTAAAAAATATAATTAAATGAATGAGTGAGAATAATAAATTTATCAATTTATCCTTGCTACTTAATTAATACTTCATTGATGGCAGGAATAATTTATTAAGGATAAAAATGGAATAATTTAATTAATATTTCATTAAAATTTCAAAATGGACAATTTTTTTTTTGGGTCAATAAATGGACAATTATTTTGAGACAGAGGGAGTACTTTTTATCAGTCTCCTCCCCCCCCCCCCCCCCCCCCCGTTTTTTTATTCCAATGGGCCATGGCCTTTTACTACCTATACCCCCATGCACCTCCCGGCAAATTTTTGGCAGTACTAGAACGAGGGTAACCAACCAAAAAATGTCCTTCAGACGAATCTAAGCACAGAGAAAGCACCTGGTTCGCACTTGCATCCTTTTCCCCCTGAAAGGAGTGACTATGATGCCAACGACAAAATAATAATCAGTAAAACACCCCTTTTCTTTTTAGAGTAAAATATACTCTCCTCTCTATTTAAAAAAATACACTCTCTTCTATCGAGAGATATTAATATTACATTTCTCTTTTATTTTATTTGAAAATATACACTCTCTTCTCCCGAGAGATACTAATACACTTTTTTCTCTTTTTGTTTGAAAACACACACTACTTTTTCTTCAAAGATAAAATATAATACAGATTTCTCCATTTTTGTAATTTTTCGTTAATGTAAAAGTTAGCCTCTGTTAAAATATTTTTTATTACCATAATATCTTTTTACTTTTTATTTCATTTCTATTTTTACTTTATTTCTTTTCTCATTCCAATTTCTGATTCCTGAAATCAAAATCACTGTTTCATTGTCATTCACCATCACATTTCACCAACAATGGTTCCGATTTGGTTTAGTGGAATGTGGTGGTGAAGCGGTCTGATTTCAAAAATCAGAAATTGGAATGAGAAAAGAAATTAAGCAAAAACAGAAATGAAATGAAAGATAGACGATTATTATGGTAATAAAAAAATATTTTAACGGAAACTAACTTTTATGTTAACGAAAAATTACAAAAATAAAAAAAAGTGTCTCATATTTTATCTTTGAAGTGAAGAGAGTATATATTTTCAAACAAGAAGAGAGAGGAGTATAATATTGATATCTCTCAAGAGAGAAAATTGTGTATTTTCAAATAATAAAAAAATATAATATTAGTATCTCTTGAGAGAAAAAAATATATTTTACTCTTCTTTTTATAACCAGGTCACTAGCTTTCTAGAAGTGCTTGCAATGGAGAAAACACAACTTAACTGCAGTTCATATTAATTTTCTCTCTCCTTTGAAAACAAACCAAACGCATTTAATTGCCTATTACGGAGACTTTTTGTCGGTTCTCATAAAATCGAATTAAATCACAAGGAAGAACTGACCCAAGAATTAATTAATTTAGTTTAATTTAATCCACAAGGAAAATGCAAACGCAACCTTGATGGTTCGGTAACGCCTTCTAGTCTACTTCTAGCATCTATTTTGATTGCGTGCCTTGATTGAACGAGTCTTTTGTCCACGCCCGCCATCGATCCTCCTTATAATTTTCTCCTCTTTCATTCCTGTTCTTCCTTTCGCACCACTCCTCCAACCAAACACCCCCTTCAAAGATCAGAACAATCTATGCATACAAAAGTAAAGGCAAAGAAAACGTAGAGAATAATAACAATAATCAGAAGAAGAAGAGAGCATGTGGATACATGTTGCGTTGATAGCATCCGCAGTGGGATGCGTTGCAACCATCTTGTTAATTTTCATCTGGCGGCGTTGGTGCCATCACAGAAAGCGTAGAAATTTTGTTGAACCAGCTACTACTACCCAAACCAGAAATCAGAGTTCTAGACTTCACCCTCAACCCAGTGTCCACCACCACCAATTGATGAACCAAGGGAGCAAGAACAAAGGGAATCATAATCATTATGCGTTTCGCGGTGGTGGGGTCTCTGCAAAAAGAACTCTTTTCAACTGGGGTGATAACCCTTCCATGGCTTCTGATGCTGTTGAAAACGGTTGGTCTCGATTTGCTTTCACTAGCTACAAGAGCTATGTGCCATCTCTTTCAAAAAGGGCTTCACTGTTAGGAGTATGTGCCGCACCCACAGGGGATAGTGGAAGAGAACAACAACAACAACCAGAGGCTGAGATAAGCTGGGAAGTGTCACGTGGTTCAGCTGAATTCATGCAGAAGGTGAGACTCAACCCTGGAATGAAATTGAAAAAGCCTTATTCTATGTCTGTTGCTTCTATCATTAGAACGGCTTTGCCACTTCCTGGTCCTCCTTTGGGAAACTGTGCTTTCCCACAAGAAGCATACTTTGAAATCACCATCTTGTATTCTCGTGGCAATGATAATGAATCGGTTGGGAAGAGTGGTAATGGAGAGGGTGAGAAGACCAAGCTACTCCTTCAAGGGAATTCCAATAATGCGAAAGGGAATTCGGAGGCACTTGTTCATGTTACCAGCAGTGGCAATAATGGGAACAAAATCAACAGTGTTGAGGAAATGAAGCTTGACGGTAAAGAGGGTGGGAAGAGTCATGAATCTGTGATGTTCTCGTTGGGGTTAACAATTGGGGGTTCTGTTCTTTTGAGAGTTCCAGGAAGCTACCCAGGAAGCGTTGGGTTCAACTCCAATGGTTCTGTTTATCTTGATGGTAATAACTCAATAATTAATACATCAATTGTTCTAAGCTTGTTGCTTTCTTTCCTCGTTCATTCATGTCATGTACCACTTGATAGCAAAAGGCATTAAGGTCATTTCAATCCTTTTTGGTCGAGATTTGTAGGCTTAGTTAGTGGACAGGACAGGGTCTTCAAGTTGAAATTGACAGATTCACAATTTACACAACCTTTTCGTTTTGCGTTTGATGTGTTAGAAAGGGAACAAGGATATATAATCCAATTCAAGACACATCTAATCTCATCTAAAACATCAAACACTATGAAAGGCCCACACGAAATGTTTCCCAATCCACAGAATAACCACATGGACGTACATGATACATTATAAATAGTAGTTGTAGTATCTTGTTTCATTAGTTTATTTTCATTATTAGGGTTTGAAAAATAAAATAGATGGACACATAAGACAATACTTACCTGTAAAGTACAAACATGGTTTATATTTCTGATATTTTATTTTATTCTATTTTTTGAGACATCTAAGTGTGGAACTTTGTTACAGGAATGAAACTTGTATTCGAATCTGAGAAGGCAGAGTGGATAGGAACTGATAAGGTGATTGGTTGTGGGTTTGATCCAAGGCAGAAGAAAGTTTTCTTCACATTAGACTCAGAGTTAGTGCATGTAATTCACTGCCAGTCAGAGGAATTTGGCACTCCACTCTACCCAACCTTGGCTGCAAATATAGACACTCAGGTATTAGTTAATTTTGGACAAAGTGCATTCAAATATGCACCAGCAAATGCACAGAGAACACCAAACCCATGCTTTATAGCCCCACTTGTAAATTCCCCTGCTGCTACCCTTGGCTACTATATTGATAGCAAGGAACTGTTCTCCATGGGAAGGATTGATTCTCAGTGGCTTAATCGGTCTACAACCAAAGGAAGCCACAACAACAATGGGAACATTAATAATCGAACGATGGATTTTGATGAGGAATCTGAGGCTGATCTATTTGAAATCGTCTTAGATGGTTCTGGAAAATCTCCAAACACGGCATCATAGCTTACAACAAATTTGTGCCAAGTGTACATTGGTATTTGTCTTGGCTCTGGCATTTAACATCGTCCGAACGGGGCATGACTTTGCTGCACATATTGTTGAATTTTTTGTCTGTATTTTCAAAATTTTAAAGGCATGAAAAGTCCCACACTACTAAGTTAGGAATAAAAAAAATTAAATTAGAGAATTAAGTTTTATTTGTAAGAATTTTTTAGTTGGCCATGTGTGGATAAGATTTTAACTTGGTCTAATCATAATTTTCCTAATCCAACCTTATCTTTACTCTGACCTTTTATTTTTCTTTGACCTTAGTCTAACCCCACTAACATTAATGTATACTCAATTTTCTTTGAAATGTATGTTAAATTTTGGGGATTACTTAAGGTTAATAAATCCTTGAGAATAGCAAGAGCAAATGCTCCCAGACAAGGACTCCAATTACTCCGAGCTATAAGCTGAAAACTATCATAAAATTCTCATATCCCTTTCCCCTCTCGACTTCCCTCTTATAAACAGATCTAAGATCTATTTTTTTGATTTGTCAATTCTACTCGTTCTAGATTAAACAATCTCTCTAAAACTTAATCGGCAAACACATGTTGGCAAGACTATGCAGATGCTGGTCTTACTACACATATGCCAACTTGTATGTTTACGACATATTTTTCACTCTCTCAACATTCAAACTAGGTTGAGATGTCTCCAAGTGGAGGGAGGGGATTGCACGCTTTAGGGGTATCCATACATATGGCCTGTTTGGAAAAACAACTTATTTAAGCACATATGGGATAAGCGCTTGCGCTTATGTATAAGCTATTTTTATAATCGAATAAAAAATGTGGTGAAACTGATTTCAATAAGCTATAAGCTATTTTGATAAACTATCCTGGGTAGCTTATGAAAATAAGTCCAAAACAGCTTATGGACCAGTTATAAGCTGTTTTCATAAACTCTGCCAAATACATTGATAAGAGCCTATGTCAGTAGATAAACCCAGATAAGCTCTACATAAGTCAATCCAAGCAGATCCATATTCTTTTTTTTCAAACATTTGAGTGGGCCGGATTGTAAAACTCATAGAGCCAACGTTCAGTCCGGAATATAGATACTACAAAGGTCGACCATGATTATGTCCCGCAATTGAATGGCCATGTTCGACCCAAAAAAAAATGGCCATGTATCAACTCACGAGCCTTTGACAAAAAAAAATCATGAGCCTTTGGGTTGTTTTTTTTGTTATTTTTTGAAAGGCGATCCTTTGGAGTTTTTTTTTGGTCAACGATCCTTTGGGTTGCTCTCCCCTCAATAATTGTTACTTGTCAAGCAATGGTTGTATTGACAAAAAAAAATGCAATGGTTGTCCAAACTAGAGGACCGGATTATTGGACCCAAAAAAAAGAAGACCAGATTAAAAAAAACATCTAGCATATTTTTAGGTTGAAAAAAAACTCGCACTTTTTTTGGTAACAACTCGCATATTTGATCAGCGCGCATTTGTAGACTTAAATTAATTAGACGAGTAATATATTTTGCACAATCAATTTTTATATAAAAAATTAAATTCTAGTTTTTTTTACTGTGACACATGTCACTTTCCATATTATGACATCTGCCACCTCTCTCGTCTATTTCTATTTTATTTTCAAATAAAAATATTTTATTTGTTGGGTTATTTCACTCTTCTACTAGGAAAAACATTCGTATTTTTTACGGATCACATCCAAACTAGTTTTTGTAGAAAAATAACCCTGAGATAAATTTTAACATAAAAATATTGTTATATGAATTTTTTGTGTCTTCCCAGGATCCATTCCCTTGGTACTGTTACTAAACATGCGTGCTTTTAGCAAGGTCTCCGACAGCACATGCAGAGGTGGCAATTGGGGCTTTCGGGCCAGGCTCGGGTCGCTCACATTGGATTTGGGCTTTATTGGGCCGGGCCAAAAAATTCAGATTAAAAACAGACTCAAATTTGTGTGTTCGAGTCTTATATTTTTTGGATTTTTTTCGGGCCGGGCCGGGCTCTGGCTTTGGCCTATGTTTTTCGGGCGGCCCGCTTCGGGCTCGGACTTTTACGGGTTCAGGCTTTATCGGACTGAGCCAAAAAGGCCCATATTGAAAACGAACTCAAATTTGTGTACCCAAACCCAGTGTTTTTTCGGGAGGGCTCGGGCCGGCCCGGCGGGCTAAGCCCATTTTGCCAGCTGCTGCACATGCTAATGATATCTATGTATCAGGGAAGCTTGCAACGTGGCACATGTTGAGTGGTGTCTCTAACACATATATAAACTAAGATTACAGTCCGCGGCAAGAGGGTTGGAGATATGCAATTATGCATTTCTGTTTTAATCCGATACAGGATATAACAGAAAATATATTAAATACAGCAAAAGCGCACAATTAGCTAGATTGCGTATTTGCCTTGTGTATATATATATATATATATGTGTGTGTGTGTGGATGTGGTCGTGAACAAGGGGGGTCACCTTAGATGATTGTGGGAATCATATTGATTTCTATGAAACCGTATATATGTATATCAGTATATGGTGTTTGATGGTGGGAGTCAAGAAAACTGCGTTATTATACCTTAAGCTCGTACTAATTATATTATAATTAATTGCTGATTCTGATAAATAAAGTGAATTTGCCTGAGAGAGAAACAAGACCAAAGGAGCTAGGCAGAACGATGTGAGATTGTTCAGAAAAAGGAGGATTAGGAATGATGTTAAAGATGGTGGCAGCATGTGATTAAAAGGTCCACATGGAAATACAGGGAAAAGAGTGGGGTATAAAGGAGGCTGAGTTGAGTTGAGAATAAACAAAGCTGTGGCACAGAGTTGGCAGACTCACACAAGGTTTTAAATTGCAGTCGCAGTTAAGATTACGTTGCGATCTTTTATATTGTAAAAAATTGCGGATAAATACATCTAATATGGCAACAATTGCAGTTGTGATGAAGTTTCGGAGACTTCCTAAACCATTATGTTGCGGCTATAATTTCGATTTTGGACCTTGATTTAAAACTTTGGTCTCACTTGAAGCTATTCCTACTTACTGTCCAAGAAATGAATCGTATAAGTTTTAATTCCCCAACCACGTTAATGTGCCCTTTTCTCCATTAATGGGATCGAATGTCATATTGGGTCACGGGGAGTAAGCAGGAATATAATCAAGAAGTGTACCATCCTGGAGATGACCGACCAATCACTAGAGGATTCGACCTCCATCACCTTACAGGCTCGGAGGGCTATGTACCATCCGGGAATTCAAGGGGGACCGACCATGCTATAACAAGGCGTTTGCTGCTCACCCGTGTTCAGCATATGCCTCCTGCTCATTAAGGACCGACCAAGGAAGTGTCACACTGCTCAGTTGCTCTGCTCACCAGAGGGCTTAACACTAAGGCACGCCAGGACCGCACATAGCATCAGGGAAACCGACCGAGGTATCCACGTCAGCATAGCATAAGCCCTGACTCAGCGCACCGTGGGGGAATCCAAACAAGGACGAAAGGAGCGGGAAGCATTTATGGTGCCCCTAATCAGGATCAATCAAGGATCAATCTCAGCCAATCCTCCATAAATGCTACCTGGGAGCCGCCGTAGATCAAGCACCCTAGCCCCCTATATTAAGGGAAAGGGAGGACACCGCCAGACAGCTAACTCACTCACTCCTCTATCTTGCTCACGCACCGCAACTAGGGTTGGTCCCTGAACTCTCTCTGAGCGACGGTGCACTGACCTAGTTGTACCCAACGTGAACAAGAAGTAAAAGGCTGATTAATATGATTTAAAATTCTGATTATGTTTGATGCATGGAGCTATTGGTATATACGTGCCAATTAATGCACTCTGTTTTAACGAATTGATATTCATTTTAATTTCCTAAATTAATTTCAATTAGATGATTTGCTAAGTTGTGAACCTAGTTAGGCTGGTGTGGCGAATACTTCATTTCTCTATTATTCCCCGGTTTGCTTGCCAGTTGCCATTGATGATTGATCCGTCAGTTTCAAAGCTATAGGATTTTGGTTGCTTGAAATATTGCTAAGATGTGTTTGCATTTCTATCATCTATTCTATCATATTAATGTTTCATTGTTTAGGGAATGTTCTTTAAGGAATGATTGTGACCTTGATATATAGTTTTTCAACGAAACACGCGTCTTCTGAAATAATTTAAAATAGTGTAAAAAATAGAATTTTTTCATTGAAACAAAAAAAAAGGAGTTATGAGAAAAATTCAAGACAAATTAAATAAAAATAATGTCCGTAAGATTTATAGTGGCGGATATACTGCCAAAGGTTCTTGTTAATGTTTTCCTTTTCAGTTCTATTTGTTTTACATAATTTTCTTTTACACCCTTTCTCCCTTTGTTTTCTTCTTTCTGATCATCACATGATCACTCATCAAATCTCTTATTTTATCTTTTTCTAATTTTATCTTCTTTGTCTATGCCTCTCTTCCTCATACATGTCACAACCCATTAAAGGTTAGACCAATTTGAAAACTATGAATTTTAAAATACATGACATTTTAAAATACTCTCAACAACCCTAGCGCCGCTGCAAACTTTTTTTTGCCTCTGCCTCTGCAAACATTTTTCTATTCTTAGATGGGGCCGCTGCGCCGGTGGCCCTCCGCCACTGCCCGAGCGGCCCCCACCCCTCCTTTCCCTTCCCTTTTCTTTCCCCTCTTTGTTTTTCCTCCGTTTTTTTGTTTTCCATTTTTTTTTGTTTTCTCTCCTCTTCGTCCTGTTCTTTTTCGTTCCTGATAGTTGCTCTCCTCTTCTTTTGCTTCCTTTTTCCTTTTCTTTTTCCCCTCCGTTTTTCTTTTCCTCCGTTTTTGTGTTTTTCTTTGTTTTCCTGCTTCTGTTTCCTCTCCTTTTGGTGGTTTTCTGTTTTCGTTTTGCTTTTTTCTGCCTCCCTCTGTTCTGCCTCTGGTAGTGCCGCCGCTGCTGAGTTGTTCCTTGGACTGTTGCGAGTGGGACTCGGTGCTGGGAGTTGGAGGGCGCCGCTGCCGCTCGGGTTTGGATGTGTTCCACCCGTGGTCCTCCTCTCTTAGAAGGGGTGTCTCTCTACGGGTCCTTTGGTTTCGTCTTGGTGGTTTTTGGCCTTTGCTCCGTGGTGGTTCGTGTGTTGGTGGGTGGTTGTGTTTTTTTTTCTTTCTGTTTTCTGTTTTGTTTTTTCAGGTTTTCTTCGGTGCCCTTGCCATCTGCGTTACTGAACAACTAGTCGCAGTACTACCACTCCTAGCCTCTCCTGGGTGTGTTGACTGGATCCTGACATGTGCCCAAATTGGTAGAGGTCGAAGGTTGTAGGTGCCCCAAATGGGTCATTCCCGCTCAAGTGTATCTTTTTCATGTCTGTGGTGTGCTAGACTTGATGTTAGGTTGTGTCTTTTGGTTTTGGTTCCGTTTGTCGTTTTTGTTGTTGTTGTTTTCCTTTGTTTTTTAAGCAGTTGGGGGCTAAATAGGTTTGTCAGAGCATAACATGAGTTTAATGTTTATCGAATAGCTATATCATATCTGTTCAGGGCCTATGTATTCAGGGTTCCTTTTGTGTATTTGCTGGGCTTGACCCTTTATCAATATCAATCTCACTTTGACAAAAAAAAAATACATGACATTTTTTATATTTGTATATGTTTCTAAATAATTTTTTTGGTCAGGTTAGACTTTTATATTGATATGAATTGACAAAACCGAGCCCCACAAAAAACCAAACAAGTGACAGATCAATTTCAAGCCAACGTTTTACGAAATAAGCCTAAGATTATCTAGATAAAGTCTAATCGATCTATTTTTAATCCTAAAGGCAACAAGATAAAAAGGAGGAGGAAAAGAGACTTGGTGGTGGATCTGAACATTAGGACCGCACTGAAGTTTTTTATTCCCGTTAAAATTTTATTGAAAAGAACAACGTTAATTATGAAAACATTATAACGGTCAAAAAATAATGAAAATATTATAATTAATTTATCTCGAATTTTTTTCTTGATAGATACGAATATTTTTATTTATTGAAAAGGTGTATCGACATTAATGCTTATTTTAATTGGAAATTTATTTCTGATGTATTGTAAAATTTAATTATAATATTATAATATCACTGAATAAATTATCCATATATTTTTTATATATACTTTCATATTATATTTTTATGATTCAATTTTTCCTTTAATTTACATTTCCAATATTCCGATTGAATTCAATGAATTGACTGTGCGTACCATTTTATATTTTATATATATTTTTCTCTTAATTTTTCTTTAAACTTATATATATTTTTGAGAAATTTTAGTGATGAATAGAGAGAGCCAATTGGATTGTCGTTTAGTGACATAAATAAACTCTGAGGCCTTTTTTCCTGACCAAAAGGGTCTAAAGGGAAAAGTTATGGATTAATTTGTGTTTTATCACCCGAGATCGAACTTTGTTAGCAGCCAATTGGTCCTTATGGCCTACTGTATTTTATCAACGTTTTGGACGTAACTCTCATTGTAGTTGAAGGCCGTTTTCAATTTTTTTTCTTCTTCAATTACACACCCAGAAGAAACAGTGTTACAAATTCCGCATGATGTTACTAGCTAGCCAGTGTCCATTTAACTGCAGGTGCTAAAAAAAGACGTGTTGTCGCGAATAAACAGTTTATAATGGGGACCACTTTGTGGTTGCTTTGTTTCCGTCTCAGGTAACGTTCGGATGACAAAATCCAATGAATGAAGAGTTAGGTTGAAAAGAAGCTTGAGGTTGGTTTTTTTTTAAATATATGCATCCATCCATCCACCCCCTCCCTCGCAAAACAGTTCTTATTGCTTCCTTCTAAATAAAGCAGGAGTCAGAGAAATGCGGGCATAAAAAAAAAACAAAAGAAAAATCAATTGGTTATACTGCAATGCAAGTTTGCTTTCCTTGTAGTCCACCACCGCATGAAGAGTTGGCAGACAAAGTGACGAACAGAGGAGAGGTCATTTTCTATTTTGGACTGAACAATAAAATAATCGATAAATGTTTCAGAATCATTACCTAGTTAGAATGGTTTTTTCACACACTAACAAGGCCAAAAATAAAAAAAAATTCCTTTCCTCAACTCACGATTAGCAGTAATAATGAACTTTTAATGCAGTATCATGATGTTATTTTGATTCTGTGTGTGCAGTGTGCATAGCTGCACATGCATATATATATCCCTAATACAGAATGGACCCGATCTCCCTACGGAAAAAAAAATTGCGAAAGCCCAATAATATATGGGTTTAGTAACAAAAATTCATAAATATGCAAGCTAGCGTGTGGACCTTGAAATCGAAGCAGGGTGTAGTCAATATATTATATACCATGAAACTGCACTCTCCAGCCAAGTAGATTAAGAGATCTTTCCCGTCATCCGTATGAGTGGCCCCACTTCAACAACTTTGAACTGTTTTTTTCAAACGCTAGCTTTTAATTTTACATCACCAGTTTCCTTCTTTTTTCACAATCACAATGAATAAATTCTCAACGTACACATATTTATAGTTTAGTCATAATTAGAGATAGTTGGATACCAGGGTGTGCGCAGCTAGAGCTTCTTGTTAAATGTTATTCAATTTATAATAATAATTTGTAGCAGAAAATTCAATGAAATAGGTGGTCTAGGAGGCAGAATAATGGAGATGTAGAGTCATTCAATTATTATAAAGTGAATGAGTGACGATGTATCAAAGTAGAATCTTGTTTTTTTTTTGGTCGTAAAAGTAGAATCTTGTTGAGGGAAATTCATTTGCATTAATTTTTATATTTTGCTCTTTAAAAGCTAGAGTCCACTCTAGATCGAGGACTCGAATGCTGGGTGTTGGTACACGACCGTTGGGATTTTTATGTTGTTGCTAATTCTTGATTGTTACATCTACGTGAATAAGGATGAGCTGGTTCTACACGTACAAAAATATGATAGTTGGTTAACCACAAGGTTAGTCGCAAGCTCTTAATGTGCTCTGTCTAAAGAACGGGTTCGGCTAGTATCTGTTAGGAAAGTCAATTGTATCCCATGATTCTTGTTGTAAATATGATGTTGTTCATATTAGAATATCTTGATTATAGGAATAGAATCGCTGAGTTATAGGAGCAGAATCATTAATTATAGATTTGTATTCTTGTATATATATCGCCTCTCTGTTTTCTGAATAACACAAGGCAGATTATTTCCATCTTCTCCTTCTTCTTTACATGGTGTCAGAGCGGTGACGATCTACTCTGCTCTTTTTTCCTGCCTTTTTTGTTCCCTTTTTTTTGTGCCTATTATGGCCACTGGTGGAAATAATTCAGATTCCAACAATGCTTATTCTCTTCATCATTCTGATCATCCAGGAATGATTCTTGTTTCTAAATCTCTTGATGGTGACAACTATTCAACATGGCGTAGAGCCATGATCATTTCTTTAAATGCAAAATCCAAAATTGGTTTTGTTGATGGAACCCTCAAGGCACCATCTGCCAAAACCAAGCCAGAGGACTACGCAGCATGGAAAAAATGCAATGATATGGTATTATCATGGATCCTTAATTCTTTGACGCCTGATATTGCAGATAGTGTTATTTTTTATGACACTGCTCATGAAGTTTGGGAAGATCTTCAAAATCGTTTTTCTCAGAGCAATGCACCACGAATTTTCCAGATTGAGAAAGAAATTGCTTGTCTTGCTCAAGATCAAATGACAGTTGCGGCTTATTATACAAAGTTAAAAAAATTGTGGGATGAACTAGGATCCTACAATGATGCTGTTTGCACTTGTGGAGCAAACAATAAAAGACGCAAGATGATGCAATTCCTCATGGGGTTGAATGAATCTTATAGTGCTATTCGTGGTCAACTCCTTCTAATGAATCCATTACCCGATGTTTCACAGGCTTATTCTTCCATTATTCAAGAGGAAAAGCAGCGAGCTTTGGGTGCAAGACAGGAGACAATAGAAGCTTCTGCCATGGCTGTTCGAAAAGATGACCCAGTAGCCCTTGCTGTTCGGCACAAATCTGGTCCTTCCTCTCGTACTAATTCCAATAATCGCAAGCCGCTGCATTGTTCTCACTGTGATAGAGATTATCATACGAGAGAGACATGCTGGAAGCTACATGGTTATCCACCTGGACATCCCAAGCACACAACAGCCAAAAACAATCATTTCAAGCCTAATGACAACAATCAATCTTCAATAAATAATGTCCGAGAGACTCCAGTGACACAACAGGTTCAGCCCCTTGTGAATGGACTGACTGAATTACAGCTACAGCAAATTTTGTCTATTCTGCAGGGCAATGGGGCATCTCAATCAACTCCTCCCAAGGCAAACAATGTCAATGCTTCTTCAGGTTTGTCCCCACCTGAACTGATAATCGATAGTGGTGCAACAGATCACATTACTTCTTCTCCAACTTTACTTGTCAACAGTCAGAAGAACACTTCTTTACCACCAGTTGTTATGCCAAATGGAGACCAAGCTCCAATTATCTCTACTGGAAATTTACCATTGAGTCCTATTATTTATTTAAAGAATGTGCTTGGGGTGCCATCTTGCAAGGTGGATTTGATGTCTGTGAGTCGGGTCACAAGAGATTTAAATTGCTCAGTAACATTCTTTCCTCATTGGTGTGTTTTGCAGGATTTGATGACGGGGATGACGATTGGTTTGGGTAAACAACGAGATGGACTTTATTACTTGGTTGCAATGGCAGCAAATAAGACACACCATCCTGCCCAATCTGTCCATACCATCAAAGCAACCTCTTCTCAAAACACTTCTACCATCTTGTGGCACCGACGTCTAGGACATTTATCCTCTTCTAGATTAGACTTTATGTCCAAGACCTTGTTACATTTCCCTTTGGAACCAAATAATAATTGTGATGTTTGCGCTCTTGCAAGACAAACAAGGCTTCCTTTTTCCACTAGTTCCACTTCTTCTGTTAAACCGTTTGAATTAATTCATTGTGATATTTGGGGACCTTTCAAAGTTCCTTCTCTTTCTGGTGCTAAATATTTTTTGACTGTTGTGGATGACTTTTCTCGCTTTACTTGGGTTTTTCTCATGCATCATAAAAATGAAACAAGAAATTTCCTGACCAATTTTTTCTCTTTTGTGAAAACCCAATTCAATACTACTATAGCAAATATTCGGGTTGACAATGGAGGAGAGTTCTTCTCTATGCGAGATTTTTTTAAACAGCAAGGCACCACTTACCAACATTCTTGCATTTACACACCTCAGCAAAATGGGGTGGTCGAGCGCAAACATAGACATATCCTTCAGTCAGCTCGAGCTCTTCGTTTTCAAGCTCATCTCCCTTTACATTTTTGGGCAGAATGTGTCTCCACTGCTGTTCATATAATTAATAGGTTGCCCACACCTACACTTTCCCACCAAACTCCATTTGAGAAACTTTATAGGAAAATTCCTTCTTATTCCCACATTCGAGTTTTTGGTTGTCTAGCTTATGCTACTAATGTTCATGTTTCCCACAAGTTTGCTCCTCGTGCCACCAAATGCGTTTTTCTTGGTTACCCTGTTGGTCAGAAAGCTTACAAATTATATGATATTGAAACTAGTCAAGTTTTCACTAGCCGTGATGTTATTTTCCATGAGGATATTTTTCCCTATGAATCCATTTCACTCTCTTCAGCTCAAACAGATTCTGTCATACCGGTTGCTATCTTAGATTCCTCATCCATTCAGCCAGCACCTGCAGACTCCATCCCTGCCAATTCTGCTACTTCACCAGCAGCCCCAGTGCGTCGTTCTCAGCGATCTCATGTTCCCCCTGCAGCCTTGCGTGATTATATTTGTAACCAAGTAAGTTCTCCCGAATCATTGTCATCCTCATCATCTTTTCCAAGTAAAGGTACACGCTATCCTCTCTGTGATTTTATCTCTTATGATTGTTATTCACCACAGCAAAAATCTTTTATTGCTACTATTACTAATGATGTTGAGCCTACATGCTATGACCAAGCTGCCTCCCAATCTCATTGGCAAGAAGCAATGCAATCTGAGTTGGCTGCGTTAGAGGCCAACAGAACATGGTCACTCACACCTCTTCCTCCTGGAAAGCAAGCTATCGGTTGTCGTTGGGTGTACAAAATCAAGCGCAAATCAGATGGTTCCCTTGAACGCTACAAAGCGCGTCTAGTAGCAAAAGGTTACACACAACTTGAAGGTGTTGATTATCAGGACACTTTTTCACCTACTGCTAAAATGGTTACAATACGTTGTTTATTAGCCTTGGCAGCTGCTCAAAATTGGGCACTTCATCAACTTGATGTCCACAATGCATTTCTTCATGGAGATCTTTCCGAAGAAATTTATATGTCTCTTCCTCCTGGTTCTCAGCGACAGGGGGAGAACCTTGTGTGTCGCCTCAACAAGTCTATATATGGATTAAAACAAGCCTCACGTCAATGGTTTGCCAAGTTCACTACAGCTATTCAAGATGCCGGATTTGTTCAATCCAAAGCAGATTACTCTTTGTTTACAAGTAAGAAAGGCAAATCATTTACAGCCTTATTGATCTATGTTGATGATATCCTCATAACCGGCAATGATCCCATTGCTATAACTACTCTTAAACAGTTTCTGCATAATCGCTTTCGGATTAAAGATTTGGGTGACTTAAAGTATTTTTTGGGTATGGAGGTCTCTCGGTCAAAGAAAGGTATTTTCATTTCACAAAGGAAATACGCTTTGGAAATTATGAAAGATGGAGGATATTTGGGAGCTAAACCCGTGAATTTTCCCATGGAGCAAAATGCAAAATTGTCATATGAAGGAGAACTGTTAAGAGATCCATCCTCATATAGGCGGCTTGTAGGGCGCTTAATTTATTTGACCATTACTCGCCCGGATATCACCTACTCAGTGCACATATTGAGCAGGTTCATGCATGCTCCACGCAAACCTCATATGGAAGCTGCCACGCGTGTATTACGATATTTAAAGAGCAACCCGGGTCAAGGTTTACTTTTCCCTTCCCAAAATGATTTATCTTTGCGTGCTTTTTGTGATTCAGATTGGGGAGGTTGCCCAATATCCAGAAAATCGACTACAGGTTATTGTGTCTTTTTGGGATCTTCTCTAATTTCTTGGCGAACAA
The DNA here is from genome assembly GCA_030159175.1 of Glycyrrhiza uralensis. Lineage (NCBI taxonomy): Eukaryota > Viridiplantae > Streptophyta > Magnoliopsida > Fabales > Fabaceae > Glycyrrhiza > Glycyrrhiza uralensis. The sequence goes on from BRZY01000005.1 coordinate 49,567,908, forward strand.
AGAGACAAAAGACTGTTTCTCTGTCCTCAGCAGAAGCTGAATACAGAGCTATGACTGGTGTATGCTGTGAGTTATCTTGGCTGCGATCTTTGTTGAAGGATTTGAAGATATTGCACCCAAAGCCAGCATTGTTGTACTGTGACAACAAAGCAGCGCTTCACATTGCAGCCAATCCAGTTTTTCATGAAAGAACCCGGCACATAGAGATAGACTGTCACTTTATTCGTGACAAGATTCAAGATGGTTCAGTTACAACTGAATATGTTCATTCAACTGAGCAGCTTGCTGATGTGTTTACTAAACCACTAGGGAAGGAAGCTTTTTCTACAATGAAGCGCAAGTTGGGAGTTCGTGATATTCACTCTCCAACTTGAGGGGGAGTGTTAGGAAAGTCAATTGTATCCCATGATTCTTGTTGTAAATATGATGTTGTTCATATTAGAATATCTTGATTATAGGAATAGAATCGCTGAGTTATAGGAGCAGAATCATTAATTATAGATTTGTATTCTTGTATATATATCGCCTCTCTGTTTTCTGAATAACACAAGGCAGATTATTTCCATCTTCTCCTTCTTCTTTACAGTATCGAGTTCAATCTCCGATAATGGAATAATTTGTGACCAGACTTTACTTACCACACAATTGAATACAGATTAATCCAAGAGTCAATTTCCCTTTCCCCCGAATACTTTGGGTATAAAAGAAAATATGATAGTTGGTTGACATAGACAGGCAAGGAAGGGGCGTACCCTGCTTGGCGCTTGCTCAAGCCTTAAAGTAGCATACTACAAAGATGATTATTTTTTTTGGTCAAATACAGAGATGAATTTAGGGAATTGGTAAATACACTCCAGTTTTTTGGACATACACCCTACATTGATGTGAAAATTCTAAAAATATCCTCCAATTTCGCGTCAGTTCCGGAAACTGAAATTTCCAGAATATAAATTTGTATTCCGGAAACTCCAGTCTCCATACAATTTGTATTCCGGAAACTCCAGTTTCCAGAAATGACACGAAATTGGAGAGTATTTTTGAAATTTCTACATTAATGTGGGATGTATGTCAAAAAATATGGAGTGTATTTACCAATTCGCTGAATTTATGAGCTGACTCTTCCACAGATTGTGGGGCCCATACCAAGTGGGCCCACGGCCCACCATATAGCACCATGTGAGGGAGGAGTCCAGCCCAGCTGGATGCGCCCAATAGGTGGGTCTTCCCTTTTCCTTTTTCAGTTCACTCTACCGCTATTGTTGCCATTCTGCTAACGTTATGTTACCCAAATCCAAGCTCTCTACTCTCTAGTCTACTCCCTCTTGCTTTATTATACTCTCGATTTTAATTAAAACCTTTCCTTTTCTTGCTTTTTTTGCCCCCTTTATCTTTCGGTCCATTCTGGATCTTTAGTCGTTTTCTTTTTTCATATCCAGTCCTTGCTTAATTATGTAGAATTAAGAGTTGCATGCCTAAACTTGGTTAAAGTGGTCGTCTTCCCTTTAATTTCAATTATTAAGGATCGATCAAGAGTAATTAAAAAACTTGAAGCATAAAATGTGTGAACGACAGATATGCACACATGCGAACGCTGAGTCACAGAATGGAATACTATGGCACCTGTGAACTGTGGACGTCAGTGATTATGACTGGGTACCGTCGAAGTCACAAAGCTCCCCCTTTCCCCCTCGTAATGGCGTGTATTTGGTTCCGCATCACGTGGCTTTGTGCGTTGTGTTATTTCTTTTCTTTCCTTTGTTCTCAAAAATCTACATCCCCACTAGGTTGCGTTAGGTTGGTTCCATTCTTCTATTTTCTGGAACTTGCTCTTTTTCAACTCCCTCCCTCCCCTTCTTTCCTTTATTAATTTTTATTCACTTAAATTTAATATCGTTTCTTCGTCACATATTATTAGGTTGAATTTATTGAGGATAAGGCAAAAACCATCCACTATGTACGTAAACCAAGGATATAAAAAAAAAAATTTAAATAAGGAATTTTTTTAACTTTTTGGAAAATGGAGAAAATAAAAAAGGAATCCTCTGACCTCTGACCTCAAAAAGTATAAAATAAAAGGAAAAAGGGAACAAGGATTGATTCAGCAAACAAGGACGGGGTAAAATAGTAAAATGCGGTGAGAAGGGAAACAGAATCTTTTATGCGGGAGTACAGGTGTACAGGGCCGTTGAGAAGGGGCAAATTGGGAAAGAACTTGAGAAAGAAAAGGTTGAAAGCACGCGACCACAAAACAATGCAGTGAAGGTGAAGGGAAAATGATAGTGGTTGTTGTCCTTACAGTTACCTGTTGATGCTTGTTTATGAGACCCTTTTGTTTCCACAACTACCCTTTTTTTCCCTCACTCACTCACTCGCTCATTCATTCATTCTCTCTTACTCTCCACATCTCTAAAACTATATTACTTTCTCTCTCTTGCATTGTCGGAGACTCTCTCCGCTTCCGCTTCAGCTTCAGCTTCTGCATAAAGCGAATTGATCTTTCGTTGAAGCTCTTTCTGGCTCTGATTCACTCTCTTTCAGTAATCTCTCTCTGTTCGTAAGCTGCTTCCCCATGGAAGCAGGGGAAGATTGTTGCGTTAAGGTCGCAGTCCATGTACGGCCACTCATCGCCGACGAGAAGCTCCAAGGCTGCAAAGATTGTGTCACCGTCATCGCCGGGAAGCCTCAGGTGCATTGTCGTTCACTCTTCACTAATGAAATGTGAAAACTGAAGCGCATTGTCGTTGACTCTCTCAACAATGTTTTTCATGAGCCCTGCAATATTCTAGCTATTTTCCTCTTTTGGCTTAATAATAGTCATCTGTGGGAGATCTGGATCGGAAACTGCATACGTAACTAAACAACATGCGTCTTCTAAAACTAGATAGTTCGAAACCGCTTTTATGATCTCATACTTACCCAATTGGGATATTTGACTTCATTCTATTTCTGGGTTATATCAGTCTAGGCTCGAGCCGTTAAGTTTCTGAAACGTTATTTTTGGGGGAAAATATTATAGGAGTTTGGTTTTGGTAGCTATATTTCATGCTGTATTTTCAACTTGGGGAGGAGAGAAAGACTTTTTACCCAGTTTTGCAAATTCGCTTTTGTCTCGTAGGATCTCAGCCCGGAAGTTACTAATATAATGCAGTGTTTTGAACAGTTAAACTTCAGAATTTTATTTCACACACACACACATACACACACACACATATATATCACAGGATAATAATTCACCAAACAATTTCATAAAATAACTCGTTTATAAATTAAATGAATTATTATATTTTGGAGGTTGCAAAGGCACACAAATTGAACAGGATTACCAGGACAGTGGCTCTTTAGTTTCTTTTTATCATCCGGAATTTGGTTCAATTTGCTTCCTACAATTTTTTTTTGCCTTTTGATGCTTTTTAGTTTCTAATGTCAAAATTCCACTGCTATATCTGGTCAGGATTTTCCTTTTTTGTGATAATAGGTCGTAGTTTCTTCTTCTTCTTCTTCTTCTTCTTTATAAAGTCTTCACACTGAATGTTTCCGTATATGCCTTTCATCTTCAATTGAAGTCTCTTTGTGATTATCGTATTTTCAGAGGGTTGTTTCAGTATTTTTTTTCCCCCATGTAGCTTGCTTGCATTTTTCATGGATGCCAATTGCCTATGTTTTATTTTAAGTCATTGGGACACCTACTAGCTAGTCCTACATCTGATTTTGAAATGGCACCCCATAATAGTATCCTTTAAGTAGCTAAAATTTGGCTGATTAATCATATGCTAATTGTTTTATCACTATAATACAGGTGCAAATTGGCGCCCACTCATTTACATTTGATCATGTCTATGGAAGCACTGGTTCTCCCTCCTGTAACATGTTTGAAGAATGTGTTGCTCCCCTTGTTGATGGTTTGTTCCAAGGATATAATGCCACTGTTCTCGCATATGGTCAGGTACAGTTGCTGCTAAAGGAACCAGAAGTTACATGCTACTTCACTTGTAACTCTTTTGCATTTGACACTTCCACACCATTGCAGACAGGTTCTGGGAAAACATACACCATGGGAACCGGCTTCAAAGAAGGTTTCCAAACAGGAATAATACCCCAAGTTATGAATGTTTTGTTCAACAAAATTGGTACCTTAAAGCACCAGATTGATTTTCAGTTGCATGTTTCCTTTATTGAGGTCTGTTGATTAGTTTGTTACAGCTTGCAGCATGATTTTTGACTTTTGTAGTTTAATTGTGCTTTAATGTTTGAAATTATATATATTTCATATGTGCAAAGTTATTTAGATTAAGTATCTGACAACAACATTTAATTGTGAAAAGATTCTTAAAGAAGAAGTAAGAGACTTGTTGGATTCCTCCTCCGTGAGCAAACCAGAAACTGCAAATGGACACGCAGGAAAAATGACCTCTCCTGGGAAGCCGCCAATACAAATTCGTGAGACATCAAATGGTGTTATAACCCTTGCAGGGTCTACTGAAGTCAGTGTCACAACACTAAAAGAAATGGCTGCTTGCCTGGAACAGGGATCCTTGAGTAGAGCAACTGGGAGCACAAATATGAACAACCAATCCAGGTTGATGATGCATTTTTCTTGCACAAATTAGTTTTATTCATCAAATAATTTTTATCTGATTTTTAGATTCATGGACTACTTTCGGATAACATATGACTGCAAGATATGATTAGAGCAAGAGTAACATCATGTAAAATTCTGATAATAAATAGATAAATAACTGGAGAAATAGAATATTGTCCACCTTTAACATTTATTTGTTTTAAAAGTCTACTGGCAGTTCAAGCATCTAACAATGACTGAGCTTTGGGTTGTTTTCTTTAAAATCAGTTATGTATGAAATGTTTGGACTTTTAGTTATTATAATGAATAATGAATATATAATAGATGGATCTTTTGTCACTGCAAGGATGCTATTGCTTACAATTTTGTGAGACTTTTTACTGATTTTGCAATGAATCTTCCATATATTTACTTGCTGGTACCAATCCATGATTAGACATGATTTAAATGGTTTGTCAATAGACATGATTCATAAGAAGACATTCTGACGTTGTTTGATCTATGTAGCTAACCACACTTAGTGGAAAAAGTATTTGGTTGTTGTTACATGACTAAGAGCTGTGCCTCAAACTTCTGTTACTGTTTATTCTGCTGGAGTTCTCTTATATTACTTATACTTCTTTGATGTGTCCAACTAGCCGATCTCATGCCATATTCACCATCACATTAGAGCAAATGCGGAAGCTCAATATTCCTAATGACGGCTGCTCAAACGACACCATGAATGAAGAGTATCTTTGTGCCAAGTTGCACTTAGTTGATCTTGCTGGATCAGAACGAGCTAAAAGAACAGGATCTGATGGTCTGCGTTTTAAGGAAGGTTAGTTTGCGACATTTTTCACTTTTATCTTCTATGTGTGTTTCTGATATTACGTATTCACTAGTCATTTAATCTTTCAAACAGGAGTTCACATTAACAAAGGCCTTCTAGCACTTGGTAATGTTATTAGTGCACTTGGTGATGAAAAGAAGCGAAAGGAAGGTGTTCATGTTCCATATAGGGATAGTAAACTTACTAGGCTTTTGCAGGTTTGGTATCGTTATATTTATCTTTCTTTTTGCAGCATACACTGTTCTTTATTATGATGTTAAAGGTATTTTATGTAGAGGAATTAGTGTGTACTCTATCCCCCCAGTTTCTCCAAATTAATCAACAAAACATTTCCATAGGAAGGACCTATATTTTCAGAATGTATTATGCTACAAACACATCCTTTATACCACAAAAACTCACCTATGCTGGATCCCGATCATTCTGAGCTGGAATGTTACAATTGCCAAGAAGAAAAGAAATAATTATTACCGATAAAAGAAGACAATACAAAACAGGAAAATGCATATGAACTATTTTGTATTCGATGTTTCTTTCTTTGTTGTTTTTAATTTATTTATTTTTTATATTTTTCTATACTTATAGATTAAAGTTAAATGAAAGTTAAATGATTTTGCAGGATTCACTTGGGGGCAACAGCAGAACTGTCATGATAGGTCGGTTGTTTCTCTTGTATCCCATAATTCTTTTTTTTTTATCCCATAATTGGCCTTTAACTTCAAATAAACATTTATAATCTTCAGCTTGGAGCCCAAGTTAATAATCTGATTTTTATAATCCCTTTCTTCTCTTTTTTTCTCACATTCGTGAACACCAGTGTCTTTCTACTGAATAAAAGTTTAAACTACAAGGGAGGCTTGAAATGTCAGAAACAAAATAAGACATGCTATAGAAATGCATAAACTGTGTTTTGTATTTTACATTCTCAGACTTTTTTTTTCCTTAGTCTGAAATAAATCATTGTAAATCATTGTTCAGCAGATTTGAACTTCTTGCAACTACATGATTGATGGTTGCATCTTAAGACAAGCTGTTGTTGAATTTATGCCTTTTCTTCTTACATCCAAACGATGTTTCTATTTCAGCCTGCATAAGTCCTGCTGATATTAACGCTGAGGAAACCCTAAACACTTTGAAGTATGCAAATCGTGCACGTAATATCCAAAATAAGCCTGTTGTAAGTATCTGCATAATGTTTTTGTTCCCTGTCTTCCATTTGTCACATCGAGATAATTTTATTATGATAGCCAGTGAGGCTCACTTTTATTTATTCTTCTGTAGGTCAACAGAGATCCCATGTCCAATGAGATGCTAAAAATGAGACAACAACTGGAGTATTTGCAGGCAGAACTTTGTGCTCGTGCTGGCGGCTCATCTGAGGAAGTTCAGGTAGTTGGCTTCTGTTAACATGAATCTTGAGTGAAGTCTTGCTTACTTTAATATATTTCCTATAATAGGCTAGTGGTAGCATTAAATGGCTTAGATTTGTAATGCATGGTTGGATACCAATCAATATCACTGTGTTTATTATTTGAAGAAAAGTATCCTGGCCTTAATTGGACTTGTGCCATTATTTTTATAGACACTCCAAACTTAATTCGATTTACATTAATTACGTGCAATGAAATGGTTTGTATTCATATTATAAATTTATAATCATATTGTAACTGATTATGTAGGTCCTTAAGGAAAGGATTGCTTGGCTTGAAGCTGCTAATGAAGATCTTTGCCGTGAACTTCATGAATATCGTAGTAGATGCTCTGGTGTAGAACAAAATGAAAAGGATGCTTATGTATGCCTCTTACTTTTTGTTGATATTCTTCTTTGACTCGAGAAATTTTTTCTCAGATACTGTTTTGATCCCTATGTTTGTCCTTTTATCTCATCTTGGTATTTCATCCCACTTATTAAAGCGAGTTCAGAATATTAGCTTGATAATTTAGACATGTAAGCTTTAAAACTTTGTTTTTCAGGATGGTGGCACATGCATTGTGAAGACTGATGGGCTTAAGAGGAGCTTACCTATCATAGCGGCTGATTATCCAATGAGTGAAACAGCAGGTAAGCCTCGTCTTTGGCCTGAATTTAATATTTACATTAATGCCAGTTCTAAACATGTATTTGCTTAAGCCAGTCTTTTGCCTATCTCTTTCTCTGCTACTACTTGATAAAATGTTATTAGAACGGCAATGACTCAGGGTACCAATCTCTAATTTTAGCAGGTGATTCAAGGGAAATCGAAGAAGTAGCAAAAGAGTGGGAGCACACACTTCTGCAAAATAGTATGGATAGAGAGTTACATGAATTGAATAAACGCTTGGAGCAGAAAGAGGTTGTTGCAGCGCATATGTATAATTTGACACATCCATGACATATTATGCATCATTCAATAGCACATTCAATTTTCAAATCAACAAAACCAAGGACAACTCATGTTCTATGATTTCATTAACCTTTGAGAAATTTATATCCGATGCTAGATATGGTGTCCACTTTACCTTGATAAAAAAAAAGCAGACACATAGCTCAATAAGGTTGTTATGGTACTATTATCAGATTATTCATCACATCGGAATTTAGTCAATTACAAGACACCAAAAGAAAATGAATATCATGAAAGCAGCAGAGTGTTTTATTGGAAACTTATAAAATATTATGATCAGACTCTTTTAGAAGTGTCTTCCATATTTTCTCCTGTTTCATATTTTATTAATGTACATATTGGGATTGATGTATATATACAGACTGAGATGAAGCTTTTTGGAGTATCTGACGCTGAAGTCCTCAAACAGCACTTTGGAAGGAAGATAATGGAACTGGAGGATGAGAAGAGAGCAGTGAAGGTTGAATACTAGTTATGCAAATTTATTTTGACCCTACAGAAAAATTTAACATTCATATATGCACCTGATTTATGGATGCAGCAAGAGAGAGATTGTCTTTTGGCTGAAGTTGAAAATCTTGCTGCCAATTCTGATGGACAAACACAGAAATTAGAGGATATCCATGCCCAAAAATTGAAAGCACTTGAAGGACAGGTGAAAAGTCCAATTTGATTCTTTTGTTATAAAAAAATATTTATTTTCCCTTTGTAAGCTTTAAATTCAAAGATATTCTAAATTGCAAAAACCTTTTCAAAACTCTGCATGCTAGATTCTAGATCTGAAAAAGAAGCAAGAGAGCCAGGTCCAGCTTCTGAAGCAAAAGCAAAAAAGTGATGAAGCAGCAAAGAGACTGCAAGATGAAATACAATCTATAAAGGCCCAAAAGGTTGACTGTTGTTTTTCTTCAAATCCATGGTTGTAATCGCTTGATATTCTCTTGTTATGACCTGAATAATGTTCCAGGTTCAATTACAACAAAGGATTAAACAAGAAGCAGAACAGTTTCGGCAGTGGAAGGCTTCTAGAGAGAAAGAGCTGTTGCAAGTATGTCAAGCTTCCTTTTTTTTTTTAATGTTATTGAATTTGTTCATGCTACTTCTTGACGACATCTTAAGGAGCTGAAAGTTCATCAATTAGTGTTTTGCCCAAAATGAAATAATTTATTTGCTATCAGACTATCAGTTGAATGTTTCCTCATAAAATAATAAGCAATAATTCATGCTTAAGTTTGAGTCCCAACTGCTCCTAAGCTTGCAAATAACAAATATAAAAGGTGGAACTAGAGGCCTTGTCATTTTTCACTTGTATTTACATTACTGTGGTATGCTACATGGTCACTTTGCATTGACCATATGTTTGCAAATGCAGTTAAGGAAGGAGGGAAGAAGAAATGAGTATGAAAAGCACAAGCTGCAAGCTTTAAATCAGCGCCAGAAAATGGTATATATTTCCAAGTTGTTCAATGACTGCTTTGTTTTACTTAATAATATTGCTTTAGATACTTAATAAAATTAATCACATGACTTGCAATTGAGCTATGCTGATGTTGTTCGCTAATTGGAGTGATTTCCATTTAACAGATACCCCTACAAGTATTTAAAAAGTATGTCTACTTTTTAGCAACGTGTGCACTTTGTTTGAACATTGACCTTAAGAAAATTGTTTGATCCAAATTACTGATAATCTCTAATCCACAGGAGTGATGATTTTGTCTACATTACGGATAGAATACCAAGACTGGGGAAATTTTGGTGGGAAAGTTTCTTTCCCCTACCAGGGATTTTTTTTTTGACAGGGAATTGGGGGACTCTTTGCATGATGTATGTGTCAATTACGAAAAGACAAACATGGAAATATGATAGTCTGTCTTTTATGTTATTTTTCAAGGTTTTATTCCATACAAACTTGGTTATAACTTGTGAGTTATCCAGACATTCTTTTAGAGATTATTCACTCATGCATAAAATTAGCATTTGTTTTGATCCAGATGATGTCAAATATACAGAACGTTAGTCTTTTTGAAAGTTAAATAAAAACATGTTTTTAATTTGTAATTTTAAGTAGCTAAATCAAACAGACATGTTGTGGATACTTTTGTATGTCTTTCCACCCAACACGCATAATTCTTAATGGGAAAAGGCAAAAGATTCAGGGAGCCTAAAATTGATGTCCTTGTTGATTTTTGTGGTTATCATGGCTGATACATGAAAACTGTTTATGTTAAACAAATATGTGTTATTATCATTCAGGTTCTTCAGAGAAAAACTGAAGAAGCTGCAATGGCAACCAAGAGGTTAAAGGAGTTGTTAGAAGCTCGTAAAACTTCGAGCCGGGACACTTTAGGTATGATTTGTTTTATGTGGCAATAATCCATTTAAGCTTTTGAATCTTGAGATTTTAAGACACAAGATGTTAGCAAAGTTATATTTTTGCTTGTATGAAGTATTGAAAATAAGGTTTTAGTTCATCGGAGTATTTGAAATGGATAATTTTTTTTAAAATGTCTTGAACAGAGGAGATTGTCTTTTATTGAATATACATTGGTGGTATCATTGCACCTTTTTTTGTTTAATCTTCTAATTCTGTGTCATCTTCCAGTTGCAACGAATGGAATGAATGGGCAGGTAATGAACTTTCCTTCCCCGTCTTAGATTTTCTTTACTATCTATGTGATCTTATAAAAGTTGTTGAGTTTCATCCTTAGAGCAATGAGAAGTCCTTACAACGGTGGCTTGATCACGAACTAGAAGTCATGGTAAAAGAGCATGAAGTTCGTTTTGAGTATGAGAAACAGAGCCAAGTGTATGTAATATATATATATTCAATAGTTATCGTTGTTAGTGATTGATCTGTAGTGTAGTATTTAATTTTATGATGCAATCTTCAGGCGAGCTGCCCTTGCAGAAGAGTTAGCCATGCTGAAGCAAGTAAATGAGTTTGCTGCTAAGGGTCTCAGTCCTCCAAGAGGAAAGAATGGATTTGCCAGGTTTTTGTTCTTATACATCTAATTTAATTTGCTAATGCCTACCCCTTCACATGTAAAAATTTTTGAACCTTTGAAACAATAATGAGTGGAAAAATACACGTAGTATAACATCTGTCTTCACTTGTAAAATTTTTTGAACCTTTGAAACAATAATGAGTGGAAAAAATACACGTAGTATAACATCTGTCTTCCTGATTGCTTTTAAAACTTGTCTTTCTTAGGGCATCCTCCATGTCACCAAATGCAAGAATGGCCAGAATAGCTTCACTTGAGAACATGTTGAGCATATCCTCTAATTCACTTGTGGCAATGGCTTCTCAACTTTCCGAGGCAGAAGAACGAGAACGGGCATTCACAAATCGTGGACGCTGGAATCAGTTGCGCTCAATGGGAGAAGCCAAGAATTTGCTTCAATATATGTTTAATTCTGTTGCAGATGCTAGGTGCCTTTCTTTGACCTAAACTTTTTCTCTTTTATTGTTAATTTTTTTCAATACTCTAGAAATAAACTAACTGAATAGATGTAAGATGACGAGTAGAATATACGAGTATATGACATGTAAAAGTCATGTTGAATTACTGTATAAACTCTTGTTTATTTTTATTGAGTAGCTCATACTGGCACATGCGAGTATGCTACTGTATACTGTTGAAATTTGAAGTATTAGTTCATATGTTAACAACAGGTGCCAACTCTGGGAGAAGGACATGGAGATCAGAGAAATGAAAGATCAAATCAAAGAACTTGTCGGTCTTTTACGGCAAAGTGAGATGAAAAGAAAGGAAGCTGAGAAAGAGCTTAAAGTGAGAGAGCAAGCTGTCACAACCACATTGGCTACACCAGCTTCAGTAAGATTACTGTTACTTCGTGAAGCATTTTATGCCAATAAGAAGCCTTTGATTAGGGACAGATATGCTGGAACTTTATACTTCAGCACTTAATTAGTAGAGAGAGCTGTTCCAGGCTGTGAACATTCTGCAAAAGTTGGATATAGGATTTGATGGGTTATAGAGTAGATTCAAATAAAAATCAACTGTGGTTTAAAATAAATAACTCACTGTACTGCTGCCTGTAAAAGAAGCAGATCTAGGCAGCTTATCAAGTTGAAGGAAAAAGAATTAGGCTTGTAGGAGTAGTAGAAGAAACTAACATCCGTCATCACCTATGGTTATTGGATACCACTCAAAAAACCATCACACATCTTGATGTCAAGGAAAGACCAAAAGTCAAATTAAGTTGCATTCCATCAGCCGCTTGTTATTTTTTGTTGTACCAAACAAGTGTAAAGTTAGTTTAGTTCTTAGTTTTCCACCCTATTTTTCACTTCCTCGTTTCAACCCAGCCAAGTATGCCCTAAATACTTGACCTACAAATCCTTAACAAATTTATCAAAATACTCATAAGACATAATATTAACAGAAGTGACAGCGTAGTACTCTCCTAATAACATGAAAGAATAAGTCTAGTGAAGTCTTGGACTAGTAGAATCAGCGCCATAATCAAAATAAACCAAATAATGAGATTCTTTGATCTTTAGGTTCATGCTTTCTTGATGTTACTGCCACCTGAATCAGAGACCTTTTGAGCTTGATTATAAATGGATTTGAAGTTGAAGGTTTGGCGTTTCCAGTACTCAATAGTAGCAAAGGATAGATATGTTGCATTGCTTAAACTATAAAAGGAATTAAAACTGAGGATTTCTAAATAGCTTCTTAGTTTCTCGTGAGTCATGGCTGTATCCTTTAATTAGTTAGGATTCTGTCAATTATCATAAGTAGTTAACTTCTCATCACTCGACATCAACAGGGAAACTCTCCAAATTCATTGCAACAATATACTGAAGATATGAAGGGACTTTTATCTCCAATGTCTGTGCCAATACCAAGACAACTCAAATATACACCCGGGGTTGCTAATGGCTTAATGAAGGAATCGGCAGCATTTGTAGATCAGGGTAAAAGGGTAAGTTAATCTTCAATTCTTCATTTATATGAAATTAGTATGTCTTTTATAGGAGACGGATATGATTTGATGTTAATGCAGATGGTACCCATCGGGCAGCTGTCGATGAAAAAATTAGCAATTGTAGGACAAGCTTCTGGCAAGTTATGGAGGTGGAAAAGAAGTCATCATCAGTGGCTAGTACAATTCAAGTGGAAGTGGCAGAAACCATGGAGACTTTCAGAATGGATTCGACACAGTGATGAGACAATCATGAGAGCAAGACCACGCTCACAGGCTCACAGGCTTTGACCCACATCATGTGATCTTTCATGATCAGCCCAGTTGCTGTAGCTCTGTATCTTTTGACCCCCCAAGAATTATCCTAGGCACATGGCAATATGGCATTGGAAATAACAGAGAACTAGGCGCAGGTAGTAACCCATTGTTAACTTTTTTCTTTAATAATAATTTCATGTAAATAATTGTGCCACTGCCTTACACATGATCTTCTTGCAAAATTATATCCTTCAGTATCGTTCTTTTGAAAGAATCCATATCCATCCTTTATCCTTTTCATTTTAATCTAATTGTGTTAATTATTATTAATTATATATGACTTGCTCATAACTTCATAAGTCATAAATGCCCAAGCACTTTCTTTTTTCTTAATGGTAAATAAAGATACATTGATCTGACATTCCTCGTTTCTTGCGACAGTGTAACATAAGTGGTTGCTGAAAGTGTATGGCTGTCACTTGTCAGTCTTGAATAATGCTGTCCAAGTCTTGGATTTTGCCATAATTACTGTATATGGAACATCTTAGGAGGTTTGTTGCAATGAAATGTTTGGACAGCTACCCAAATAATGAAACACAGAAGATATCGCTTGCTTGAAGACGAATTCGTAGGTTCTGTTAGACAATATCTTGGAAAACAGTCTGTTCATACCAACACTAGAAGAAACTAAGGAGAGATTCTTTTGTCAGCTCCTGGAAATGTGTATTTAACATCTTTTATTCCTTATTGTATGTTCTTATGGTCCTATTGTGTTTAAGGCAATTGATTTTTGTCGATAGATTTTATGTTGTAGCATTTGTCACATAACAGAAGAAAATTGTTCTGTAGTTTTTTTTTTCTAGGGCTTTCTGTTTGTAAAAAAAAAAAACATTAGCTATTATATTGAATGAAATTCTGCCGTACAGATTGTATAATAATAAGAGAACGATTGAGAATAGCTAATTGCACTTGCTAACTGATTTTTCTTTTCTTGACTAGTGAATTTGAGCCAAGAACTTGAAGCATTCAGCGCCGATTAACGTTAGGGTATGTATCTCTTCAGATTAGTTTGTGTTCGGGATTAATGATTAGTCACTCTGTCCGGGGGGAGGGGGGCTAATAAATCAAACACATATATGGCAGTAGAAGTTTGCTTGGAAGATAATCGACCCATCTAACATATGCATCATCCGAAAGCAGAACTCTGCCACGTAGAAAACAAATAATACTAGCATGTTGACGATACATAGAAAAACAAGGCATCATCATAACAGATGGCGCAGATCCCTATACCCCAAGCATGAGTAAAAGCACTGGCATGCTTATCAACGGCAGCATTTTCTTGCAATTTACTTCTGTACAGCCACAAACACGTTACAATGACTGAAAGACAACCTCGTCTCCACAATGCTACAAGCCTACAACCACCTGTTCCAATTTTAGATGCAAATCAGCCACCAAAAACAAAGTCTTCATTTTTTATGATGTTAAAGATCTTGTAAAACAGAAAAACGGAAACTAAGGAACTAACAAAAAAAAAATTCAAAATTTAAAATGTATATACTATATAGGATATACAACATTGCAGGAATTGGATTTTAAGGTATGCTGAAATTTGCATGCAACTGGCACTACAAATTGCAAAATGTATCATCCAAGATATTGGATTATCCATCTCCGCGACAAAACCAAATCAGTTGTCGTTTTTTTGTCTCTTTCTTTATTCCTCTAATTAAAAAAAATTATTATTCTTTTTTTTTTGTCTTAAAAATATTATTATTCTTTTTTTTTTTGGTCGAAAAAAATATTATTACGGTTCCCACTGGTCCCTCCATTCTTTTTCTGGGTTAGACCGTTGGGTTAAGCCCATAAATCAGCCCACTTCCAATGGAGTAGAATCCATAGTCTGCTTTTTAATCGTTTGGGCTCAATCCCACAATAAGGGCGACAGAGAAAAAAAAAATGGAAAGAGGACAGCCCTATTTATAGTTTTATACTGAAATGAAAAGAAACCGCCAAATTGGCACCTTACAAATACAAATTTACTCTAGTTCGTGTATTGCATTATTAGACTGATTCTGAATCCGAATGCAGAATTGAGTCGTGACTTGCTCTGCTAAGTGCTTGAGCTTCACTTAAGCAGTGAACTACTCTATATACTAATAGTCCCTTAAGTAACTGATTGCATTTTCAATGGAATCGGGCCTAAAGACTGAATCAGCACTAAACAACACCAGCTCGATTCAACTAAAAAATTCACATTCTTTCCACTACACAATTATTCCAACTTTTACCACATTTCTCTTTCGGACAACCTTAGACAAGCCCAAAAGAGGAAGTTAGGCGCACCCCACATTCTTTCAAGACTGCAAGAGTCTAATTAATACCAAGATGGTGAAGTTTATAATTTTTGGATCTCTCTCTTGAATTTTCTTACCCTAGTTCATACTACCCTTTTGTCTTTCTATCCTCCCGTTTATAACATGATAATTAAACCCCAAAAAAAGAAAGAAAGAAAAAAAAAATACTAAGGCATGGCATTACTACTGCGTAGGTCCAATTCACTATCCTCCAATAGTACAATCTCTTTGATTTCCTGTAACATCTTCAAGACCTGCCACATTGTGGGCCTCTGCTCTGGAGAGATCAAGCTACAAGTTGTAGCCACCTGAAGAAGCATGTCCATTCGGCTATCTTCTCCCCCATTGTCATCCCTGATGGACCTCACCCAACTTGACAAATCACCAGGAACCATGAATGGGAGCTCAGAAGCATATTTCCCAGTCAGAAGCTCTAGCAACAAAATTCCATAGGCATAAACGTCTGATTTGGGGGTTGGCTGGTGATTCGGATTGCGCGTCTCTGGAGCTCTGTAGGGTGCAGAATCACCAACTTCATCGAAGGTAGATGGGTTGGTCAACACGGACAGGCAGTAATCTGTGATGCAAGCCTCGAAATCGGGTCCGAGGAGAACATTGGAGGACTTGAGATTGCCATGGACTAATCTCCATGCCTGGTGGATGTAGGACAGTCCTTGTGCTACATCCTCTGCTATTTTTAAGCATGATGTCCAGTGCAATGGCCTTGCCCTGCTTGACCTGGAACCTGCACCGAAGTGGCAATTAACAATGAATCATCTTTAGTTGTTTACGATTATACAAGTTAATTTATGTGTATATTGAGTGTGTGGATCACTCCAATTAGGTGGGGGCTTGAAAAAGGTACTGGGAAATGAAAAACAACAACAACCAAGCTCCTTGTAAATTAATAGGAGATAAAGAAAGAAACATTGATAATAGTTAGTAATGTTGGTGTTGTGCTCAATGGTAGTTTGATTCAATACAGTTTGGTAAGCATCTAGGATCCAAGACCTGGGTCTCAAACCACTTTACCTCGCTCACAATTTTCAGAAAGGCACAGTATAAGTACTAGTATATGCAATTATGCAGCAGATATGGTAGGGACCCAAAGGACAGAGGATTCCACCTCGTGTCCCCGCTGCCACGTTGGTGCAGTGGATCAATAACTCCTCATTCAGGACTCATGATCTTGCTCCATTCAAGTCCAACGACTACACAGATTCTTAATGGCTTATCAATATCAGTCCTATCAATTTACCTTTCAACGCAATCTATCTAATCTGGCAGCGTAATTAACAGCTATATTCCAGCCATCTACTGTCAATGGCAAAGTCCAACGATACTGTAAATATAATGCAACATTGCCATTTGCTGGTGTTAGAAAAGTCGTTCATTAAGTAATGGCATCTATGGACCCAAAAAGAAAGGTACTCGAAAACAGCTACCTATACGACACGGACCAAACAATTCAATAAGACTGCTCACCACACTGATGTCTTTTTTTTAATTTAATTAATTCCCTATCTTATCATAAAATAAATCAAATCATCAACCCAACAGAAGCAATTCCTATGTACTAGTCACTAGTCAGCAGTCATCAGCAAGATTCTCGGTGCCGGTTAAAAAGCTCAAACGCCATCAAATCTAGGAATGCAATCACGTGTAAAAGAGAATTTCAAAAAGACTTTCCACACCCCAAATATCGAACGCACCACTCCCCCCAAAAAATAATACACACATATAACAATTAAATTTACTTTATTATATTGTTTATTAAACTAAATTAAATTGATAACTAAAGTTGACCACCGGGTGACGGGAACGAGTTGGAGTTGACTCAGTGAGTGAGAGTGAGTGAGTGAGTGAATGATGCCAAACAACAAAAGAAAGAAAGGTTTATGTACCGTGTACGAGGGAGAAGAGACTGCCATTGGGCTGGTAGTCATAGATAATGAGTCTCTCTTGATTGGCCTGAAAGAAAGCCCTCAGAGGAACCAAATTGGGATGACGAAGGCCACCAACGGATTCCATGTGTCGCTCGAACACGTCCTTTGTCACGTGCGCAGCCATCTTCCCCGAATCAAGTCGCTTAACCGTCACGATCAGACGGTTATCCAGCACCGCCTTATAAGTCGTACCCAAACACCCCCTCCCCAAAAGCTCCGCAGAACCTTTCATAAGCTGGTCCAGCGTATACACCTGCGCCTCACCCGCACAGAATACCAAGCTCCCACTCTTCGCCACTTGAGCCCTCTTCACCTTCTCCTCCAACTCCCTCTCCTGCTCCATCTGCATCACAACCGCCGCCTCCGCCGTCGCCGCCTCATCCGAAGCCACCGCACTCGCGGCGGCGCCGGAGGCGCCTCCTCCTTTATTGTTCCTCTGTTTCTTGACGGCGACGACGAAGCACGCAAGCGATCCGATCAGGACAAAGACTCCGGCGGAGAACCCAATGATCACTGCCCTCCGGTCGTGTTTCTTCTCGTATGGCTGCCGGATTAGGCCGTGGACCTCCGCGCTCTGGCCAAGGCCCTTCGTCGGCGGCGAGGTTGGCGCGAAGAACGGCGCGGTGGGGCGGCATTCTTTGCGAATGATCTCGCCGCAGAGTCCAGGGTTTGAGGCGAAGGAAGAAGGCTGAAATTTGGAGAGCGTGTGGGTGAGGGGAATGGCGCCGGAGAGATTGTTACCGGAGAGGTCAAGGGTTCGGAGAGAAGACTGATTCAGGGGTGGAACGGTGCCGTTTAAGGAGTTCCAGCTGAGTCGAAGAGAGTAGAGACGGTCGAGCCTGGTGAAGGCTAAGGGAATGGGACCGGTGAGGTTGT
This sequence comes from Glycyrrhiza uralensis, assembly GCA_030159175.1. Classification (NCBI taxonomy): domain Eukaryota; kingdom Viridiplantae; phylum Streptophyta; class Magnoliopsida; order Fabales; family Fabaceae; genus Glycyrrhiza; species Glycyrrhiza uralensis. The sequence goes on from BRZY01000005.1 coordinate 49,586,093, forward strand.
TGTGGGAGAAATCGAGGGTTCGAAGCCTGTGGAGGGAGAAAAGAGAAGGGGGAAGAGAACCGGTGAAGTGGTTGTTGTCGAGGAAGAGGGTTTTGAGATTGAAGAGACCGGTGAGGTCTGGTATGGGTCCGGTGAGGGAGTTGCTCTGTAAACTGAGAACACGAAGCTGGTCGAGACGGGACAGCGTGTGAGGACCGAAAACACCTCCGAGATCTAAACCTCGCAAAACGAGGCGCACCACCTTCTTGTTGTTGTTGTTGTTGTTGCACTCCACGCCTTGCCAGTTGCAGAAAGGGGTTTTGGCGGAGAAGTTGAGGTGCTTGTTGATGTCTGCTTTCGACTTGAACGCGAGCAATGCAGCTGCGTCTGAGGGAAATGAGGGTTGAGGGTGATCTGCGACTGGGTGTTGTTTGGCTACGTTTGAGACCACCAGCGACAGAAGCAGCATCGCCCACATGTTGAACAAGCCCAAATGCTGCTTTCTCTTCCTCGCCATTTTGTACGACAAACTTCAGATCAACAGGTGATGCTGTGTTTGTTTGTTTTTTTTTTTTTGCTGTGTTGGGGAAGCAGAACCAACCAGGGATGGGGATTTGTCCATTTCATGGGCTAGCTAGCTTCGTCAGCAGGTAAAGGGGGAGGAGGAATAGGCTTTTTTGCATTTTACTATAGACCATAGCGAAGCGACAGAGGGAGGGGGGAAGGAATGGGAGAGAAGCGAGCAGTACGTGACAAAAGGATGTAGGAACAGATAGGTCAGAAATCACGTGAACATCAGGTACTACACATTTTCATCCAAAAAATAATAATCAGGTACTACACAGGAGTGAGGAGAGGGAAAAAACGGGGTAGGCGCGGCAAACTCCTCCTCGTCTCGTGCTCCCAACTTTTCTTCCTACTGTTATCAATAATCAATAACTATATAGAAAAATGATTCATGGACATCTATGTCTTAATTTATCACTAGAGAGAGAAAAAGAAGGACGAGAGAAAAGTGATAAAATAATATGATATGTGATGTGATAGTTAGAGAGAGATAGAGAAAAATGAGAGGTGTTGGATGGGTGGATATGTTTTTGGGGTGTATATGTATCATTGTTCAACTATATAATTACTGGTTAAGGTCACATCAACAGTATTTCCGCCATTGTCCGATGCATAACTCTAGAGAGTTCTCAAAAGTTGAAGAAAAAAAATGTGATCCAGTTTTGAATGTTAAAGAGTTTATTTTTCAGTGACACTTATGGTGGTCAAGCCATAAGATTTGACCATAATGGTGAAGTGACTCAAGACCATTGATATATTAGTATAATATTAGTATAATATTCAATGGATGAGATCTTATATGGGAAACTTGTATAATAGGTTTAGGTGCATGTTAAAGCTATTTACAGAAGAGGACATCCACTATTCTCAATTTACAACATTTTTCAAAAAGTGAAATATTGAAACCAAAAAATAGCCTAAAAAAAATTCTTGTTCTGCTACATTGTTTACGTCATTTCTCCTTTCTCATGCCATTGGTAACCATAGGAGGAGTGTGTATTGTTCTTGTTCCCTCTTAATTCTGCTCCTCTGTTGTTTCTCTCCCTCTCTATTCACATCATCTTACATTTATTCTTTACCTCCATAATCCATTCAAAACTTGATTTGGGCATCGCGGGCGTCGGGTCCGACGACGATGTTGGAGCCAGGAAGGATCATGGAGCCGTTGAGTCCTTGTGGGGCGAGAAAGAGGAGGGTTTCGAAGAGGGGATAAGACGGGGAACCAATTTTGGAAGCGACAGTTGAATGTTGCGGGCAAGAGAGAAGAGAACGGATACGGTGGTGGTTCTGGTTCTGGGAATGGAGAGAGAAAAGGAAGAAGAAGTGCATGTGTGTGCATGAGAGGTACCACTACGAGGGATTATGAGAGAGGTTTCGGTGGCCATGATTGGACGAGGGCCGCGAGTTGTGGTCAGGGGTCGTGAACGACGACGGTGTCAGGACAGAGGAAGGGGATCCCGTTGCGTGGCGGTAGTTCGTAACGGCACAGGAGGAGCCGGTGGTGGAGAGAGGCAGTGCCACGACTTCCGCGACTGGACGATCTCACGGCAATGCGATGCGATGCACTGTGATGATCGTGGTGGAGGGCTGTGTGCACGACGGCGGTGGGCCGCCGGAGCAGTGGCATGGAGCTCGACTTCTCTTTTTCTCTCTTTCCGGTTAACTTTCTCCTCCTCTCCTCTCTTATTTCTTCTTTTCGGTTATGATAATGGCGATACAGAGTTTTGGGGAGGGGGAAGATGAAGGATGAAAGGAGCAACAGTTAGAATGCAATCGCCACCCTCTTTCACGGGTTGCTGCTGACGTAAGCGAATTTGTGACATTAAGAAAGTTCAGGGCAAAAGAAAGTATTGAGCTAACTTGTGGGGAGGAATTTCTAAATATGGAAAAATCAGGTAACCTACAATCATAGGTCATGAGCTCACTTCACCATCATAGACAAATCTTATGGTTTGACCACCATAAATTTCACCTTATTTTTCAGGTATTTATCTCTTATTTGTTATTGGTGAAATAGAGAAGAGAAAGTCAGATGATAAATAGGTATTAGGAAAGAGAGAGAGAGAGAGAGAGAGAACAAAACTGTGAGACCCATACCTTTTCAAAATCTCAGCTGAACTGTGAAAAAATGGAGAAGAAAAACATCAATTTTTTCAGTTTCTACGGATGCCCTTCTCTCTCACTCATGCTCAGATGCTCTCAAGCCTGCCTTGCCCTTACTCTTAGTTAATTCAATTATTGTGAATGCTCAAATAGGAACTATTTCTGTAGAGGAGAACGGAGGAAAAATTGGGGTTGGTGGCGAGGTGGGAACGTTGGTGTTGTGGGAAAACTAAAAATTATAATTTAATTATATCCAATTATTAAATTTAAATTAAATTATTTAATTTAAATAAAATTAAATTAATTAATTAAATAATTACTTAAATAAAAATAAAATTTTGAGTTAACTGTCATTTTAGCCCTTGAAATTGTGAAGCAGTCTCATTTACGTCCCTGAAACTAACGAAAAAGCAATTTAGTCCCTGAAATTGTAAAACGTCGGTCAAGTTAGTCCTTAAAATTGTAAAACGACGGACTAACTTGACCGTCGTTTTACAGTTTTAGGGACTAATTTGACCGACGTTTTACAATTTCAAGGACTAAAGTGTTTTTTCATTAGTTTCAGAGGCCAAAATGACAGTTAACAACAATAGAAAATTATATGTTGCTCTATTTAGTCTATATTCATGTTTTTTCTTGTACAATAAATTTCCAAGTTAATTTTTTTTTTATTTTTTTTTTATAAATAAAATAGTATTTAATTACAGTTTTGATTCATGTTTTCACATTTCGGTAGATTTTTAGGTATCAAAATTATTTTTGTTTTAATTTTATTCTAAAAAAACAATATTTGCTTACATGTTTCATTAATTTTTTTATTTCTGTAAATTTTCAAGGTAACAATGTTATTTTTTTTAATTTTATTTTTGATAAATAAAAGTGTTTGCTCATAGGTATCCTTCATATTTTTTTCTTATAAGTCTTCAGGTTGCAATATTATATATTTTTTTTTAAATTTATCTTCAATGAATATAATAGATTTTGTTTACAAGTTTTATTATTTTTTTATTCCTATAACTTTTCAAGTTACAAAATTGGTTTTTTAAAATTTTATTTTGATTACAGGTTTTATTTATATTTTCTATATTAAATATAACAAATTACTATAGACTGAAAGTTTATTTTAATAATTTGTTCTCTATTTATTTTGTTTCTCTAATTTTGCTTTCGTTTTTATCAATATGAATGAGCAATTATTAATGGCTAAAAATATAGAATTTACATATTTAATTAAAATACAAGCATAATATCATATAACTAACACTATTAAAAATAAATTATTTCAAATCATATATAAAAAACAACATGACCATCAACCCGTGCGAAAGCACGGGTAAACTATCTAGTTACACAAAATAATTCATTTTATTAAGAAAAGTTCCCAAACAAAGAGTAATTTTTAAATATGTTTTAGTGTTTTCTTTAAATTAATTATTGTTATTATAAATTTTCTCAAGGAATTAGTTTGTCTGAATGCGAACTATATTATTTGCATTTCTGATTTTTTTTTTTAGTTTACGTATGTGAGTCGCACAATTAGACTAGTTGTAAAAAGATGTTATATTAAAAAGATAAAAAAATATGTTATATTAAAAAAATCTTTTACTCCCCCCTCTGAGAGTGTAGAGTCAAATGTCTCTTGTTGTCATAAATAAATTGTGTATTTCAAAAACTTTTTTTTTGACTGAAAAAAACTTGAAAAGTTAAAGCAAAATTATATTAATGATTTTATATTATGTTACATTTTGTCCCTTTATTTAAAGGATTTTATATGTTTTTGGGGGTATTAAGGAAGGATTTCATGCTTTCAAGTACAAACATGCAATTTCATTTGTCTCGTGTTAAAATTATTTTTCTACGAAAATATTAAATAAAAAAGATCAAATTCTAAACAACTTAATCATGGAAACTTTAGCTTTTACATGTTTTTATGAACTAATCACAAGAAAAAGGTTTAATTATACTTTTAATCTCTTTGGTATAGATCATGTATGATTTTGGTCTCTCAAGTTTGTTTTAAGCCAATCAAATTTCTCTATTTTGAAAATTAAGCAAATTTAGCCACTCGTTAATTTTCTTTTTTCTAAAGCTTTTAAGTTTTTACTTTTTATTAATATATTTGGAAATTGAGATATGAAATAATTTTAAGTATTTAAAAATTAAAAATTTAGTGAACTATTGGTAAAAGTTGAAGAATTTTGTAAGATGTGTATTAGATAAGATTGGGGATTTTGAAGATGGGATAAATGTTTTTTTGGTGAAAATTGATATTTTATTTGGTTATTTTTTAGCAAAAAAAGGTTTAAAATACTTAAGCCCCAACACCTACGATCAATTTCAACCATTACGTAGGTAAGAAACTCTTAAATCTTTTGCATGCTTGAGAATAGATTATTCTAAATAAATCTTTAATTTTTCAAACATTATTTCGAAAGTTCTATGATTAAAAGCCTTTTTGGCATCAAAATAAGTTAATTAAAACACTTTATTGAAGTATTTCTCTTGGAATATTATCACCTCGTAATTGAGTTTTTTTTTCTCCCCACCGAGAGCCGCAATAACCCAACACAACCACACATGATAGGGATCCTGTTTTCTATTTTTTGGTCAACAATGTCAAATTTATTGCATTGGGCAAACCCAAGCCAAATAGCATCTACATTAAACTAGGCCGAACAACACTAGCCAATCAAACAGAACAATATATACAGAGTCTCACACAATACATTGATACAATACATGACACTGCAATGAATTTGGGAATCCCTTTTTTTTTGTTCCAAGGTGGGATATATTGAGAAAGGCCAAAACCCAAACATTACGCAGAAGGAATCCTGTTTCAATGAACCAATCAAACGGACACATAAAGATTTTTTGGGGAGGCAGTCCAAGGCACTTAGAGATTATTTTTCTTGGCCCAAACACTTAAAAAAACTTTGATATTTTGTCAATAATACTAATAAAACTGTTTGACGAAAACAAAAAAACAAAGAACTTTTTTTGGGTCAATGTGCAAAAGCTTAAACCAGTCCAGGATTTCGACTAAAAAAAAACTAGTCCAGGAATTTATTGGGCCAAACAGGCCACTAAGACAGACCAATCCTTGTTCGACGGCCTGGCGCACGTTACCCCAGTTAAGTAAGCTATGACTACGTTGACCAAAAAAAAAAGTAAGCTATGACTATTGACCAAAAAAAAAAGTAAGCTATGACTAGACCAAAAAAAACAGAAGAAGCTATGATTGCGACCAAAAAATTATGTATAGCTATGAATTGAGTTACATCTTTGACCCAAAAAAAAAGAGAGTTACATCCAACCCATGGTGCATGGCAAGATACGTGAACAATGACAGTAAATGGTATCGAGCGACGAGCGCTTATAGTTATGGAGGATGCTAAGTTGTGGTGCTAGGCATTAGCCACCACATTGGTGATGGTGGAAACTAGTACTGGGCGGCAGTGGGTTTGTGTTGGGTTATGGTGAATGGTGTCAGACTGTAATGAGTAATGACAATGGTAGAGGTGTTGAGTTGCAATTACAATGTATAGTAATTAATTAATTAACTAGTGGCAATGGTGGAAAGATCAATTAAGAAATAAAGATGGTGGAGGGTTCTGAGGCAGCGGCATGTGCCATTGTGGTAAGAGGAGAGGGAAAGAGAAAGAGGGGGGTCACAAACAATAGCCAAGGAAAAAAAAAATACTCAAAGCCAATTCCCACCATGTTTTAATTTTAAAATAGTAAGTAGAATAAGATAAATTCATAGGATAAATTCATCCTATCCTACTATCTCACTAAACTATATATTGAAATATATATAGTTTCATTTAAAAAAAAAACCTATATATTGAAATAGAAATGGAATAATTTATTTCGTTCTATCCGTTTATATATTATCGTCACCAAATGAGTCTTTACCAATTCAAACTAAAAGTTAATACATTGAGAACTTCATTTAATCATCCTTTTTTATTCAAGATTTTGTCTTCTTATTAGACTTGTAAAAATACGTTGTTCTTTTAACCGTGTATAAATAAGTAGTTAAAGATTAAAAAAATATGTCTTATATAAATTATTGATGTTTTAGAAGTTTAAGGTATAATTAATAATTTTTCAGTTAGATCCTTATATTCAATAAATAGTAGTTGGGAGATTAAAAAGATATAGGAATTTAAATGCATATCGTGACAGATAATAAGAATTATATAAGAGTATTTTAATCTTACTATTTGTTCACTCCAATTTAAAATAAGTGATGATTAAGGGTTTTTTTTATAAGAATCAAGGAAAATAATAAATAAAGTTGAGTAGAGTAATTTTACTAAAATATTCTTATTATTTTCTTCAATTTATATAATTATACTGTTAAATAGTGCTAAAAAACTATCACGATATTGAAAACCTTAATACTTTTATTGAAAACCTTAAACATTAATATAATTTTTCATGTTAAAATATCACTTATTTTTAAATTGAAGAAATAATGTCAATTCAATTATGTATTAACAAAAAGTGCTAGCAATACACTCTCTAATACACTCTTTTCAATACACTATTATTGATGGGTTGAAATACCCATGAGTCTTATTAAATCATGCAGGCCCCACATCGTATTTAGTGGGATTCTCATTCTCAAAATAGTAAAATTTACATATATTTCAACCAATCAATTAGAACGTATTGTAAATAATGTATTGGAGAATGAGTCGTTAATACTTAATACTCATTGTAATATGTATAATTAAGTTCAATTATGTCTTTATTCTATTTTCTGCTTATTTTTTAAAAAAATAGCCGAAAGACATAATTAAATTTATACTATCTAATTTTGTTGGGGATTGTGATAGGCTTCAATAATAACTACAAGAATTTTTGTGTGACTTGCCTGAATATCTACCCTATTTATTGGGGAAGTTGATGAATCGACTTTTTTCATAATGAATGTAAGGTGTTCTTGGGCCTCACGCACCTCTCCCAAGTTCCCTCTCAATGTTCCTAGCCCCATTCCGGATGAAGGCATTGAACCTGTTTGTTTTAGATGGTCCACCATAATAAATGGTATTGATTGTACTCTTTCATCAATTTTCTAACATAGACACAGATAATTAAGAACACGGCTAAATTTGAATGAAATATCTATTAAAAAATACTACTACCTCCTTCCCATTTCTATTGAGGAGGCAGTATACTATGTCTAATGTACAAATAGTAAGAAATTTGATTCCCTTAACAAGATTTCAAATTCGAGTCATAAAAACAACTGAGACACTAACTAATTATTAAATTAAAGTTAATGTATCATATTAATAATTAATAATTTTTGTTAAAAGCTCATGCTATTGAGTTTGATCGATTATGAGGATGTAAAAGTTTTCATTTTATGGTGATGTGAATCTTAATTTGCACGATAAATTTAAATTGTCCATGAAAAAAAGAATAATTGTAAATCTTTTTACCTTTTATTTCTATTAATTCTCTTAATTACTAAATTGAGAAGCTATTGATTTTTTTTTTTATGTTTTTAACATATTAAATTTATTAATTTTTTCATTAGATATTTACTTTATAAAGTATTAAACAGATATATGGAAGAATTTGTAAGAGAATTTAGCATTATTAAAGAAAATCTATCTCAGATAGACTAAGTATTATTGGGAGAGTCCCGTCACTTAAAGGGTATCGTTGAGCTTTTCCATTGGCTATTTTGTAAAATTAAGACCGGAATTAGTATTCTTATCATAGGGTCAAAATTATTTTGAGTTTGGTGTTGTGTTGAGAACTTGAGATGTGATCATATAGGCCTGTGTTTGCTCGAGGTGCCTAATTAACAAAGACGAAAGTGTGAGTCAACATCATTGGTATTTGGTATATTAATTAATGTGAATGTGAATGCTGCAATGACTAGTTCTCCGTTTTTAGTCGGGCAGTGCTACGGTGATTTTGTTTTTCACTGGGTTACGAAAATGTGATGTATGTGTTGCGACATAAAAAGATAATACATATCATGAAGAAGTCTTAAGTTGAGATGGCATGTATAAACAAGAGTGGTCACTACCTTACATATAAATGAGTATGTATAAGAAATAGTATGGAAGTTGAGGGAGTTATGGCTCTCTCATGTCTCGTCTCCCTCCATCGTTGCCTTTGTTTGATGTCAACAAATTAATTTTATAGAGTATTTTTTTTTCTTGGTTTTAGTTGTACACGCACGCAAGTGCGCTTACTCCAACTAAGGAGTCTTGGCCTAGTGGTGGAACACTAGAACCCTTGGGGGGATCGACCTGTTGGTAGCAGGATCGATTCCACCCGGGGGTAAAACCATGTCTTGGTCAGTCCAAACCTCTACAGACGAGCGCAGATTAGTCTTTCGTTGAAAGCATCGAGACACTGTGTGGTGTCGAAGCGATCTCCCCTCGAACAAAAAAAAAAGTGTGCTTACTCTATTGTTCTCTAGCCTAGAAATGTGTATATGGGTTGGAACAAAAGAAAAAAGAAATGTATATATTGGTTGGAAAAATAAAAGAAAAAAAATGTGTACATGGGCTTTAGCTCGCAAATGGCTTGTCTGCAATTTACATGTGATATTTTTTTTGTCAAATAATCCACACGGGATATAAGCCAACTAAATATAGACTCGTATAAATGTGAATTTTTTAGCCCAATTCATTTAACCTAAGCAGGTTTGATCAATAGGTGAACTGATTGGCCTAAGAATTAATTTGTTTAATTCTTTTATAATGTAAATTTTTTATTTAATTTTTAAGGATTAAATATAATTTTAGTCTTTGTAAATAAATAAATATTCACTTTTATTCTCTTTAAAAAAAATTGTCTCCATTATGCTATCACGAAAGGTTCCAATCACTTTAACATTGGTAGATTAAAAAATACACTTAATGATTCATCAATAAATCGTGTCTTAATACTACTCTAGACTCATATATAAACAAAAAATAATTAATTCACGCAGATTAAGAAGGTTAGTTAACTGCATTTAATTTTTTTGATCTCATCAAAAATTAAGCTTTATTCCCTATAATGCCCTTAATAAAATGGGTCATTGAAATTAAAACTTGCATTAAATGAAGGGTATTTTGTGGATGAAGTCATTAAACAATGTAAAAGTAGTTAAGATTTGCTTATATTTTGGACCACCACACTCAAGATTTTTTTTGCTTATAATTTAGTCCGGAGGGTATAGTGAGCAAAATCGCAATGATTAGCATTAAATCTACTCGTTATACTCCATGAGAAAAAAATTCTCCTATTCCCTCTATAACATTTATGAGAGGAACAATTAAAGAGACTCCGTCGCTTACACTGTGTTTGTTTTAATGGAAAGAGAGGGGAAAGAAAGAGAAAGGATTGATTTTGGACAGAAAGTATACTTTTCCCTCGTTTGGTAGACGCAGGAAAGAGGAAGGAAAAGAAAACAGAGGCATGGGACCCACCAAAAACCTTTCCATCCATACTTGCGCGGAAAACTCATTTTTCGAGGATCACAATGTTTAATTACATGGGTATCCATATATTTCTCTCTCTTGGATCCCTTTTCTCCAATATATACATGTTATGTTATGTTATGTTATTTTAAATTTATAATATAAGGGTACTCATTAATTAATATATTTATCACCTTAGAAAAATAAGATTCAATTAAAATACTACCTGTATCAGTAAACTACGAAAACTTCCAATGGATTTTTTTTAAAAAAATACAGTAGAAAATAGTTGATTTATTAAACTTATCTTATCATAATATCCTAAACATTTTATTAAAAAAGATTACTAATGTTTTTCTAATTTGTGTTTGAATCAACATAAAATATCTCATTATTGAATTTTTTTCCATCTTTGAGATATTTTTAATTTATTTTGTTTTTTATTAAATATTATTTCTCTTTATTACATTTCATTTTTATAAAGGGTATTTATGTCATTTGATAAATATATCTTTTTATTTCTTCTCACTTTCTATCCAAACAAACAAGGGAAGAGAAAGTTTTTACTTTTCTTTCCTTTCACTTTCATTCAAACCAAACAACTAAATAATCCTCTCACTTTCCACTCTCTTTCTTTTCTTTATACTATCTTTCTTTCTGCTTTCTTTCCTTCCACTTTCATTTTGCAACCAAACATAGTGTTAGAAATGCATGTCACATTATTTGAATTATCCTTCAAATTACCCTACACTAGAGAGAGGTAGTAGTTCCGACACATGCACCATTGATTGCTTGATTTGTTTCGATTTTTGGGTTGCATTGAATCCGTCGGTCCCGCACAAACAATGTGATCCTAACATTTTTCTCAAACTAAGAACCCAACAAAAATGATCCTAATCAACGTAATAAGACCAGGATATTAGGAATCCCATTGCAGGCAAACATTTTAACTGGGGTCAACGCCCTTAATATGAAATCAGTTAGAAGATATTTATATGTTTATATACAATTTTTAAAAGTAATTAAATATTACTATGAATTTTTAGATTTTTAGATGACACTGGAAGGGAGGATGATCAATGACAATGTGACAGCGAAAGATGGTAGAGTAATGATTGATTCAAAACAAAACAAGTCGCAGATTCGCAGTCTTTTACCCAGTGTAGCCCCCACCGGAGGCAGAAGACGTGGTACGACCTTTTTCGCAAACCAGTTTCCACCTCTATGGTATTCCTAAACCGTAATCATACGCTAATGCAAGCACAAAACAACGTACTCCTAATTATTTTTTGCAATTTTGTTTCAAAAAAAAAATTTGCAATTTCAAAAAAAAGGAAAAGAAACAATCGACGTTAATTTTTTCTTTTTGTCCTGGGGATGGGCCATCAATGGTAGTCTTTTTTTTTTGTTAAGGGAGAATTCATTAAATATGGACAAAGCCTAACGTCCATGGATAATACAAACGGCTCAATACATAATGGTCAAAGTTAAACTTAATGTAGTGCCTCTAGCCATACTAACATCAATTCATAGACACGCACCTGATGTTAACACATACTAACTAACAAACTTAAACAAAAAACACTAACAGAAACCAGCCAACAATCATCCTAATTCTCCTATCTTTTCTTGGATCCTAAAACCCGAAAGAGATGAAACTACTCTGCCATCACTGGTAGTCTATACAAGGGGGCGTCCACATGTGGGCTTACAACCCTTTAATGACAAAAAAAAGATGGCTTACACCCCTTTTGGCTCAACCCGTTTAGATCTAGTCCATATTGGCTCGCAATATTTACGGAACAGGTGTGCCTGAACTATGAAGATAAATGTGCTTAATTATTGAACATAGGGTGAAAGTTGACCAAAAAAATTATTGAAGAAAAAAAAGTTCTTAATTTCATGGTTTGCATCCACCCAGCGTAGCCTGCACTGAACGAGCTGGTCTATAGACCAATAATTTTATAATAAAAAATAAACTAAAAATAGTAAAAAATTAAAATACCATGTCTGTGGATCAAACCCACTTAAACCATGAGTTAAATGAGTCGGACAAAAACGACCAGTATCTAAATGAATTGCATTTTACTAGGCCCACAACCTATACAGATTGAAGGTTAAACAAGCTATCCGAAGAGTATAGGACCAATCGCAGTAGTCAGTTGGACCAACAGACATTGGTTGGTTTTCACTTGCACATGGGTGTTCTTTATTTGTAAAAAAGAGAAATAAATACTCTCTTTGTTTTAAAATAAGCAACTTTTAAGATTTTTCATAAAGATTAAAAAAATTATAAATAATTTAATGAGTAAAATAAATTTATTAAATTACCTTTATTATCCTTTTCAATTTTATAAATATACAAAAAAACATTACATTTATTTGATGTAAAATTTAAATAAAAAAGATAATATTTCATTAAAAAAATTAAAACATTATTTAATATAATTTTTGTGTTAAAACGTTATTTTAAAAAAATGAAGAGAGTAGTTTTTAATATAATTGTAGAATATTTTAATTTCATTATTTTATCGGTATGATAATCCACTTTTTCTCATCGTAACTTAGTTTTTTGATAAATAATAATAATTCATTTATTTCTATTGCCTCGCCATTCACGTGCATCCCTCTCTTCGCACAGATCATATCATATCATATCATCATATAATATAATATACTCTTACACTTATAATAGTAGGGAGAGTTGTATGGAAAAATATCTTCTTTATTTATTTTTTTTCTATTTTCTCTATTTCCATATTTTTTGATAATAAATGTTACTCCTCATTATATGTATATTATATTTATTTCTCTAAAAATATAATATAAAATAGAAAATGGTAAGAAAAATAGAAATAATCTTTTTCTGAGTTGTATATCCCTTAATATCTATGTCCATTCATGATTCAATATCTCTAAATTTTTTTATCTCTCATATTGTATCACTTATCATATTTATTATTATTTTCTTTTTTAATTCTTTCTTTTTTCTCGGAGAATATAGTCATATACACGCCTACTGAAGCACGTACAAAACATTTTCCCACACCAAAATCACAATCAGTAAAGTCATAATTGTTTTATTATTTTAATAGAGTACAAGGACCCATACCTTCTGCGGTTCGGTCTCTATAAAGACCCCTCTCTTCCCTGTACCAGTTTGTTGTGTTGTGTTTCCCACCCCCATCTTATTCTTTAGTCCTTCCCCTTCCTTCACAAAATTTCCAGAGAAATTAAAATGGGTCCGAATAGATCGACCATGGCGGTGATCATAGTCGTTTTGATGGTCTTAACGGGGTCATATGCCTTGGATATGTCCATCATCTCCTATGACAGAACCCACGCGGACAAGTCTGCGTGGCGGAGTGACGAGGAGGTCATGAGTATATACGAGGAGTGGCTCGTGAAGCATGGAAAGCTCAATAATGCCCTCGGGGAAAAGGAGAAGAGATTCGAAACCTTCAAGGACAACCTCAGGTTCATCGACGAGCACAATGCAGAGAACCGGACATACAAGGTTGGGTTGAACCGGTTCGCTGATCTTAGCAACGAGGAGTACCGGGCCAAGTATCTGGGAACTAGGAGGAGGATGAATATGGGCAAGGCTAACACCAGGAGCAACCGTTACGCTCCAACTGTCGGTGACAAATTGCCCAAATCTGTTGATTGGAGGAAGGTAGGTGCCGTCGCCCGAGTCAAAGACCAAGGAAATTGCGGTAAGTAATTAACTATTGTGTCTTGCTGTCTTAACTCTGTATTGTCCTGTGTTCTTTATTTCATTTGTTTGATTTGTTTTTCTGAATTTTTTTTGTTCTTTTTTTCATACACGCTCTATTTTTATTTTCTTAATTAATTTGAAGCTGAAAAAATTTATGTAGTTTGATAACGTGGAAATAAATATGCCGTTCAGATAAAAAAAATAGCTCAGATAATAGAATTCTGTATTTTTTTAGGTTTGCCTGTTGAAAGGGAAGAAGTGAATTCTGTTTTTTTTTTTCTTCAAAAAGCTATACCACCTTAGAAATAAACTAAGAAGAAACGATTAGAGAAAGAAAAAAAGTGGAGATATGAACCATTTTCACGTTTGATAAAATAGGGTTTTTGAAAAGGAGTTAAACAGAATGAGAATTAACTATAAAATAGTTAATATAGTGGTTTTAAAGTTTTAAATAAGGACAAATTTGAAAAACCATAAAAATAAAAAGTGATGTGTGCGAGACTAGTCCCTTGATGACAAGTAACTAGATTTTCATTTTGAAATTTCTCCTTCATGGAGATTGGACGTGCTCCTCGTGAGTAAAGTATAAAGTAAGTAATTTTAACCGTTAATGAGAAAATGAAGGGATAATATTCCGACACATCTGTGATTTGTTATACATGTATTTATAATATTTACTATTGATTTTATCATCAATGGTTGAGATTAATTACTTTACACTCTAAAGTGAACTTTAGAGGAGCCGAATCCATGGAGATTAGTCTATTTCACTTTCATTTTTTTTTTATTTCTGTTGATTGGTTAATAGCTATTTGCTCTTATCAGTATTGTTCTGCAAAAATTATTGAGTTATTGGCGTAAGGATTTTGGGGATCATGAGTGGGTCATCATGTAATTAATATGGACTTGAAATTTTCAAATATTAATACTAGTATTATTTTTGGGTATAAACATTTATATGATCTATAATAAAATTCTTGTTCTTTTTTTCATACTTCACCGTTCTAGAAGCGTGCTGCGTGTCTCTTGAAGAATAGTAGAATTTCTAAGTAATGAATTATAGACACTTAATTTAAATTAAATATATATGATTATAAAGGCCATATTAAAAGTAAAAGTAAAAATTGTGGACTTCATCCCTAAACTAGCATCTACACATAGTCACATACATGTTTGTCGTACTTAACATTATCAGGCTTCTGTTCTGTGTGAGTGCACACTCAATTAAGTAATCAGAATATGGGTTTGTGCAAACTCCATTAAGTAATCGGAAAATAGTCTCGGTACATACAAACTTGAATGTGAAAAACTTTTGTATAAATTTAATGAATTCACGTCCTTGTGATTTATACCTTTTCTGTATCTTCACTCCTTTCCCGAATTTTCCATCACTTACTGTTTGGCAAACTCTGTATATGTTGAGATATGGTTTATAAACTATTTGTCTATGTTTTTTCAATGAAGGGAGCTGCTGGGCATTTTCAGCAGTTGCTGCTGTGGAAGGGATTAATCAGATAGTCACAGGTGACCTGATTTCACTATCAGAGCAAGAACTGGTGGACTGTGACAGAACAATTAATGCAGGATGCGATGGTGGACTTATGGACTACGCCTTTGAGTTCATCATAAGAAACGGTGGTATCGACACCGATGACGATTACCCCTATCGTGGTGTTGATGGTATATGTGATCAATACAGGGTTAGTACTTGATTATTCGATGAATCAATGAATGCTTGTAATAGTTACCACTCCAATACTTATGTATATTTTTCTCTGTTGCCTTGTCTACAGAAAAATGCTAGAGTTGTTACAATTGATGACTACGAAGATGTTCCTGCCTATGATGAGTTAGCCTTGACAAAGGCTGTAGCAAATCAGCCAGTTAGCGTTGCCATTGAAGCGGCTGGTAGGGAATTCCAGCTATATGTATCAGTAAGTTTCTTAATCTCATACAGTATAATGAGCCTAAAAGCATGCATTACATCTAATCCAGTGTGATACTTTATGAATTCAGTTTAATTCTCAACTTTAAGTTACATTTACATTTAATCATTTGTTAGGCACATTATTATTAGAGTTTGATCTTTCAAGTATTAATTGTTATTATATCTGCTTTTGGTGAGATCACAAAAATTTCCCAAGGCCTTTTGAAAGTTCATTTGCTTGAACTTTCTTTAATCTCTACATACGTAAATTGCTTCTTTTGTCAGGGTATATTTACGGGAAGATGTGGGACGGCATTAGACCATGGTGTTACGGCTGTTGGGTACGGAACAGAAGGTGGAGTTGATTATTGGATTGTGAAGAACTCATGGGGTAAGAGCTGGGGAGAGTCAGGGTATATCAGAATGGAACGTAATGTGGCCACAAACACAGGAGGCAAGTGTGGAATTGCAATTCAATCCTCCTATCCCATAAAGAAAGGCCCAAATCCCCCAAACCCTGGACCATCCCCTCCTTCACCTGTGAAGCCACCATCTGTTTGCAGTAATTACTACAGCTGTGCTGCGGGCACTACCTGCTGTTGTGTTTTCGAGTTTGGAAAGTATTGCTTTTCATGGGGATGCTGTCCTCTTGAGTCTGCCACCTGCTGTGAAGATCACTCCAGTTGCTGCCCCCATGACTATCCCATCTGCAACATCTATGAAGGAACCTGTCTCATGGTAATTAATTAAAGGCCTTTACCCGCTAATAGATTAATAGTCTTAATTTCATTCGAATGCATATATATAACACTTGCATTTTCTATCGATTACTATATAAGAAAAGTAGATCCTACGTGGAACACGTGTCACTTCCAAGGTGGTGTCTTTCATTAATTACTATATAAGAAAAACAAGTCCTATGTCACCTCTGAGATTGGGATACATCACTTATCAAGTTTTTTTATTTTCTGTCAAAAGTTTTTCATTTGTTAGATCTTTTTTACTTTTTATATTAAGAAAAGACATACTGTGTATAGATCCATCGGCTAGTTCATTTAAAATCCTGAATTTCCCATTGATGACGTATACCTTTGCATTCTCACTAAACATACACACATACTCTTTGGCCTCTGATTACTTGAATTGATTTCCTATTGCAGAGTAACAATAACCCAATTGGAGTGAAGGCAATGAAGAGAACTCCAGCTAAACCCCACTGGGCGTTTGCAGGTTAAAACAAGATAAACTTTGCTTAGGCGAATGAATATGCGCTTAAGCATACATTGATCCTAACTTGGTACTCGTTTTCTTCCTTTCGTGTTACGGCCAAAAAGCATGTTCGCCATTGGGATATACCACAGATTCCAGGCAGAAGTATATATGTACGTCGCGCTCTTTTTAAGTTTGGTGATGCATTGTTGTATTCTAAAATTTCAACCTATGAATATATGTTGGTTATTGTTTCAAACTACTGTAATAAATTATGCAGTCATTTAGCGATGCTGGAATAAAGTTCTTTATTCACGTGTTAGTTTCTAAATTCCCGAATTGATATCATGATATGTAGGATATGTAGCATATGATATCATGATTCCATGCATGCACATGTATACAAAATTATAAAATTACTTAAATCTTATTTATTAATTTGTATTTAATAATTTAATTCTTTCTGTGTGTTGTAAAGTATATAATTTATTTTAGAAAAGTGATTTTCCTACTAACTTTTTGCATCTTTACTGTATCCACTACTCACCCCTTTCATACCATGCATGCTTCGTTGTGAAAAAAATTGATTACAGAAATTTATATTTTTAGTTAATTAAAAAGTACTTATTCTGTAAATAGTTATTCCTTAAGGTTTTATATAAGAATTTAAAACAATATATATTATATACTATTAATTTAAAAAAATAATAATAATTGACTATACAAAATAATAATATACTATATAAGTTTTCAGTCACAAAAATAAATTAGTTATATAAATTCATAGATCAATAATACATGCCATTATCTAATGTCCAAACACATTAAGAGATTTAATCTCTTTCAAAAAAGTAAATTTTAATTTTTGGTCTGAACACAGATTGTTTCACATCTAGGAATTGAATTCGGATATCAACTGAGTTTGTTCTTTAAATGAAACACATTAACTATTTACGTCATACAAAATTTTAATTTAATATATAAAGGTGATTTATTTATTTTATTATTATAAGTTAACGAAGTTTTAACGAAAATTAAAGCTGGGCCAAAGTTAAAAAATCATGATTTTGTGCTGTCTTTCTAAAGGCTTTTTTCCTCGTGAAAGGGGGTGAATTCACCTTGTGATGTAGGGAATCACTCATCTATTAGTATTTTTCGGTCATTACAGGGGGGGATTTTGGGGGAGGTGAGGAGGGTGGGGGAGCCCCATCCATTACAAGCACACCCCAAGTTTTTATCCACTTGAGCTATCCAAGGGGGTGTTCACTCATCTATTAGTGTTCGGGTAATCCGTGAAACTAAACAGAACTGAATCGGCCCAATCTTTATTTTTCAATTTTTTTCCATACCCAAATCAACGTGACCAAACCCAAACTAATTTGGTTCGTGTGTCGGGTTTATTTTGTGGATCTGTATATCCACGAGCCCGATGACGTGTAATTTTTTATTTTTTATTTTAATTTAAATTGAGTCTAAACCGTAATCATAGAACCCAATCTACGCACAACTCAGGGACAGACACTCACGCCTCAAGATTCGGCCTCCCTCTACCTCCCCCACTCTTCCTTCCCGTTCAGAACCATGCGAGATCGAGCCACCGTACGTCGAGATTGAGCCACCCGGGGGCCACTGTCTCCGCCGTCGAGACTTACCATCGCAGTCGTGCGAGATCGAAGCTGCAACCCAGAATCAACAATGGCCGCTCCTCTTCTTCTAAGGCAGGCTCTGCTGCTTCGCGCTTGCTTCCATAACTCCAAACGGTTCACTGCCGGAGCCTTCGTGGCGCGTCACCGTCTGTGGTGCAGCGCCGCTACCAATCCACAGTCGGACGAAGCGGACAATAAAGTAATCTCCGGCAGCAACACATTGAATCTGCGGAGTGATAAGTACACACCACCAAGTTACCCTCGCTGGAAGGATGACCCTGACCCCGATTTTCGGAAATGGAAGGATAAAGAAGATGTGATTCTCAGGGACATTGAGCCCATCCTCTTGCTTACCAAAGACATTCTCCACTCACAAAGGTGAAAGGTCGCATTCTAATTTCGCGTCAACAAATTGCTTTATTTTTCTCTTCGATTTTTATTTATTTATTCTATTTTTTTCTGCACCAGGTACTTGGATGGAGAGCGATTGACCCTGGAGGATGAGAGAGCTATAGTAGAGAAGCTCCTTGCTTACCATCCACACTCTGAAGATAAGATTGGATGTGGTCTTGAATCTATTATGGTAACCGCTGAATCTGAATAACATATATGTTTGTTTTGGTGCTCTAGGTTATTGTGTTTTAACAGCAATGCGACCTTCTCTATGCTGTGATCATGTTTACGCTTTGCATTGGTTGCTTTACTAATTACTGTGGCTTATTTCTGTATCTGCTAGTTTTCAACTCCTGATTTTGTTTGTCCTAACTCCTAACTTAGCAGCAGACTGCTTGTATATTACAGGGATTGGTAAGTTGCAAGATCATAATATTCTAATAATGCCATTTCTGGTGTTCCAGGACCATAATATTTGGCAAGTTGCAAGATCATATGTTTCTACCCCCTTACTATTTAGATAGACACCATTGATATCAACTTTGATGGGATCTCTTAACACTTCCATTATGGTTGGTGGCTTTTAATCCACATCCATCTGGACTGGTGTTTTATTATTGTTATTATTGTTTAGGTGTCTCAAATTAGTTTAAGCAAGGATGATCTGTTTATATGATATTTCAAGCAATTTCCCAATCATAATATCGATCCCTAGTGCTAATCTTGCGATCGTGTTGCCGGCATTAGCTGTATTAAGATAAAGGGCTTACATTTGTTACAAATGATCTTTATTTCAAGAACTGCATCTTAAAATTTATAAATTCCACTCATATTGAATTTGAAATTAGATGGTACTCGAAAGACCTCTGTCATATGTGTGTATAAAATTATATATGTGGAAGAGTATATGAATTAAAAGTAAAAGGCTGCTGCTTTATTACAGCTAAGTCTAAGCCAATGGTTGTTGGTGTGAGCAATTAGACTCTGCAGTGCTGTCTCTCTGCATAAAACCATGATTATTTCAAGCCCAACCAGAAGGCAGACTTCTGGTTTGCTTCTAGAAGGTAATGAAATTACATTTAACTTTGTCTAAAGCTGCCAACAAGGGTTGGCTTAACTTGTAAGATCGAACAATGTCCCCTCAAAGGTTGCTGGGTTCATCCCTACCAGTGGTCCTCGTTGGAAGGTCATTTGTAAGTACGACTATCAGCTCTCACCAAGTCTTGTGGCATATCGTGAACCTAGAATAGGGCAACCTTCCCTCCCCCTAAACTTTTTTCCACCTAGAAAATAAACCTTATTGTATTTTGGCTCTACCTAGTACCTATTGGTTTTAATGTGTTGTTACTTGTTACTTTTATTATATATTTTCAGTCCAGGATTATTTTGGTTTGAGTTGGGAGTGATGGTGCATAAATTTGGGGGGTGATCAAATAGGTAGCTGAAAAATTCATTGGATTAGCTGGGATAAGTTTTGTTAACAAAGGAAGTGGGTGAATTAGTTTTCCAAGGTATACTTTTAACTGGTCATGCTGGCTAAATAAGGTTGAAGACTCCCATGTTATCTGGATACTTTAGTTACTACAATCTCGAGAGCCAAGTACTCTTGGGTAGATGAAAGCAAGATAACTCTTGCATAGATGAAAGTTTGTCTCCCAAATCTCACTATTGTGGAATATAAACACTAAATATTTGGATTTCACCTTGTCCTCTACTGTTTAATTTGAATATTTTTGGTTTGATTGTCAGTTCTGCAGACCATCCCCCCTCCTTTTTCAGTTGAAATTTGATAACTAAGGCATGACAGATTAATTATAAACGTTGTTTTACATATGCATTTCCTATTTTAGTAAAATTTACATCGACTGACCTCAAGACTGTTAAACTTCAGTTATATTTGTTTGGATTCGCTTGTCAATGATATGCTGTGGTTATTTTCCAAAGTAGGGAGCAAGTGCAGGATATGGATGTCTGACTTATTTCTCTTGTAGGTTGACCGTCATCCCCAATTTCAACACTCAAGGTGTCTTTTTGTTGTAAGAACTGATGGTGGCTGGATTGATTTCTCCTATCAAAAGTGCCTTCGGGAATATATTAGAGAGAAGTACCCTACTCATGCTGAAAGGTTTATTCGAGAGCATTTTAAGCGTGGAAGTGGTTGATGTATATATGGTAGATTTCGTTTGCTTTGGTATGACAGTATGTGCTAATGTGACACCACTTTTTATACGTGTTCCCCTCTCCCCCTTTCGTTTTTAAGGGGGTTACCTAGATTGTCAATGGTAGTAGATAATCATGATTGGGACATCAAGCTTATTTTGAAAGGAACACAGAAAATGATTGAAGTGAACTTCACTTTGTTGGCGATGCAGAAATTGGTGATTAGGTGACTGTTAGGCAGTAAGGAATGAAATAAATTTTTGTTGCTTGACCACCTACCTCTGTATCATAGGAATTTTACTAGTATTCGATGTCTTCCTTCAGTCTTGTAGCATTTTTAAATGTTTCATGGTCTCTTCTCTTCGCCATTGAATTTTTAACTCCTTAGTTTTTGGAGGACGCTTTCGCCCGGAATGTGGATGCATTCCCAGAGAATCACCATAACGTTGCTAAGAGTCTTGGCGGTGAATGCAACTATTGAAGAAAATAACACAAGTCTGGAAATTTTCGTAAAACGAATGGGAAGCCCAAGATTTTACTCATTGTGGATTCTGGATTTTGATCGAGGTGTCCTGTGTCCAGCTTATAGGGGTCGCCTGACCCATCAAAAGGGGTCAATCCACCAATTCACCCTTTAAATGGGGAGAAGGTACATTTTTCAACCCACTTTCTTTAGCGGGTCGATTTGATCCTGTCTCTACTTAAGACAAGTTGAAAGCAAGTTGGGTGGATTCACCCCGTTTTGCCACCCGGACAATTTAGGAGTGGGAGTGGTTGAGGTCGGAGAGGTGCGAGTCAAAAGGGTAACGCTAAGCTAGGGCAGGTTGTCCAACTAGGATTCTGCACAAGTCAAAACGGGGAGAAACTATATGTTTGACCTACATTTAGATTTTTAGCTGAATATGTTTGTAAATCCCAGGACCGAATCATCTTTCTACCTGTATGTTGGTTTAACGATATTCCGTTATCGCAGTGTGATATCATGTGCAAAAATTTATTAAATAAATTTATTTCACTGGTTTATAGTAAAAAAAATTTACAATATTTGATGTAGTATTAGAGTTTATAGTTTATATCATGTTTTTCACTTTTAACTTTATTATTTTAATAATTTTTTAATAATATTATACAGTATATGATATCCTTTATTTATTAAATATCTTATTTTTATAATTTATTTTCTATATAATGTTTCGTGGAAAAAGTGAAGACAAAGGTAAAAAGCAAGCGGTCATGGAAGAGGTCAACCCGGCGGTAATTATTACATTAGTAGTTTCACTTACATTACCGGCAAATATGTACGGTTATGCTATTTTATGATTACGGGAAAAACATTATCATTAACCTCTGACTCTGTATTGTGGACCCCCCGTCTCAGACTCTCAGTGGTCTTCGCCTAGCTGGATCAAGATCCTTGTGGGCCATCAATTCCCAGCCCACATTCCATTATGACAAACAACATTTATTTTCTTAGTACGGTGGGGATCATGAGCGTAAGAGAGTTTCATAAACGTTCTAATTAAATTAACAAAAATGTAATATTGTACTTAAGTTTCATTTTTTTGATAAACCATGGTAATTGGAGTTGGTTCGGGGCTAAGGATCACACTTAAAAGCTCATCACTTCTCCCCAATATGTGTTTCTAAACGAGCCACACCCAAATTACTTAAGTTTCATTTTCATAGTAACTTATTGATGTGTTTTTAAATCAACTTCATTTTAATCAAATATAGATATAAATAAATAAGTTATCATATTTTATATAATGAGAAACATTTAAATTTTCTTTTCATTTACATCACACGTTGCATTTTCTTTTTATTTAAAAATGCAAATATTCACTTATCTATTCTCAATTATTTTTCCAGGTAATTTTCAACCAGTGGTTGTAGAAATTTAATCATTTTTAAAGCGTGTAAATTTTAGGATTTAAAAATTATATATTATTCACATATAAGCATAGGGTAATCCAAAAAGAGGTCATGCAGGAAGACGTTCCATTGGTACGATCTTGAGTAGGATATACGGAGTACGAGACCGTCTAATAGCATCTATGTCTACTACATGGTACGATCTGTAGAAAGAGTTCATGAGTCCCAATAAAGGATTTTATTTTACTTTTCATTTTTATTTTTCTGCTCTGCGATTGAAATGGAAGAAATCAGCCACTTTCTGATCCTACAGAGAGTGGGCTTGTCTGACTTTGACCAGTATATATGAAGTGGGAGGGCTTTTTTACCTTGTAGCACACTTTTATTTTTATTTACTAAATTAGCATTTTTTATTATTTATTAAAGTAGTATTATTTTAAATATAACATTTATTTAATTAATTATTTATTAATTAGATATTAATTATTGATTTAAAAGTGTGATTAAATTTTTAATTAATAAAATTTTTAATTGTTAAATATTTATTAACCCAATTTGTCAACTAATTAATAATATAATTATAGAAAATGACTCAAATTGATTTAAAATTTAAAAATACAAATATGTTATTAATTTGAGCTATATTTGTATTTTTAAATTTTAAATCAATTTGAGTCATTTTCTATAATTATATTCTTAATTAGTTGATAAATTGGGTTAATAAATATTTAACAATTAAATATTTAATCAATTAACAATTTAATCACAATTTTAAACTAATAATTAATATTTATTTAATTAATTAATAAATAATTAAATAAATATTATATTCAAAAGAGTGCTATTTTGATAAATAAATAAAAAGTGCTAGTTTGATAAATAAAAAATAAAAGTGTGCTACATGGGTAAAAAAGTCAAGTGGGAGAGGGGATCGAGTTGCTGTTTTGGGGGAGAAAAGTTAGAAGACAAAACCCATAATTATCCAGTGGCTGTTTGGTTTAGATTCTCAAACGGACGTTTGTGACCCAAAATCATGTTTGACCAGTCAAATAGATTTTGGCCAAAAGTTGGATGTGTTTGTTTATGTAAATGTGAAAATTTGAAACATGTTTTTGGGATCCAGAATCAATTCTAGTGGAAGAAGGTCCTGGGTTACTTTTTCATTTGCAAAACCACGTTTGAGTGTGAGACCCACAAATTTTTTTATATTTACACATTAAAAGTGATTATACCTTTAACATCCAAACACAACCAATTCTTCTGAATACACTTTTAAAATATCATTACTAAACACAAATCAATTCTTCTCAACACAATTTTTTTAAAATCAATTTTTTAAACACAATTCTATCAAACACAATTCTACCAAAATCTAAAACAACAGCTTTAAATCTCGTGTAATAGAATTTTGCTGCTTATAAGATCTTGGCTCGAAGGGAATTAGTTTTTGCACGTCCGCACAGAATACCCTGCTTTAGACCAAAAGATATATATATATAATAAAATCACTAAACTATACTAATTAAACAGTGACATTTGGTAACCTTTTTAGTACTACAGTTTGGTGTGTGTACGTATAAGAGTAAAGATCCTAGTGAAAAAGGGTAACTTGTTGCGTGGTGATGGGCTGGAAACCACGACTACACATAGCTTAATTCCACAATCCATTCCACAACCACCACGATATCTGCCATCACCTTTCACCACCATCATCACTGAGTGTGCCTTGGGTGATTCTGTCTCACCTGCTTGCACTAGCTAGCCCCCTTTTTTTTGTGCATTTCCTTCTCTTTCTCCTTTATCGCCCCAGGCCCACTCCCCACTCCCACCCAACTTCGTAATTTCTTGGATATCGAGCCTATAAAAGAGGCACAGAAGAATTGAAATAAGCAAAGAAGCAAAGAAAATAACTAAAAAGGAAAAAAAAAAGGAAAGGATAGCAACTTATCATAACAGAACAGAAAAAATTAACCCCAACTACACGCGTATGTCTAATTTTTCTACTGTATCCTCTGTTCACATTTTTGACCCCTGCTGCTGCATCCCATGCCATGGCCTAAGCTAAGAGAGGGGAGAAATTCGAAAGACATGCTCTCTCCCTATATCTCTCCCCTTCCCGTAGCTATGTTTCAGTCCTTCTGCTTCTACGCTTCGCTGCAATCTGTTGCAACCGTTTATTGCAATGGGGGCAATTGCAGAGACATCTCTTTATCGTACGACAAAAAGAAGAACTGTGTTGTCCTTGTGTTTGTGTTGTATATTAGTAGTAAATTATGTTGGGAAGTGTACACTTCCATAATTGCGCTATGTTGCGTTACGGTTTTCGGTCTCTGTAGTGTATGTACCACATCCACAGGGAGAATGATCCTCTCCTCACAAATGAAATGAAATGAAATCTCATCAAAGGGGTTTTGTATTTACGTCTCTTTCTAAAATCTTCTTTGTACTTCCGCATTACTAGATCGACTATACCCTGGTTCAATAGGCTTAATTGCATGCGGTTCTTTGTTAGATCAAGTTCGTGGCTAGCAGGCTACGGGTATGGGTAAAATTGAGGTACATTAATTGGGGGTGGGGTGGGGGTGGATTTTATGCCCGAAATAAAAATATTTACTAGAGGTAAGATAGCGTAACGCATAACTTATCGCTAGACAACAACATCATAACGTTACATGCCATTGGAAACTCGATTTATTAAATGATTATAATTAGATTGATATTTCCAAAATGTATAGAATCTCTCAATCTTCAATGTTGTCTTGTAGTGATCAAGAATCACCAGATCTCTACATACAAGTTTAATACAGGTATACTACTAGTAATTTTCTAAATTGAGATAACATGATTGATATATAGATAAGAGGAGCTAGGATTTTTAAGGGAGTTGGCTTAGCTCCCTTCATATAATGTGAAAAAACAAAGAGAGAGAGAAGCGATGATGGATACGGTTCTTCCGTATGAATAAACAAAGAACCTCATCTGTAAATTTCGAAATTCGTTATTGACTTGACTGTTTTAATTAAGTTTTAACATAAAGTCTTTTCTTATTATTGTTTTGCTTATTATTACTACTTTGTTTATCTTTAATTGGAACGGAGAGCATCAATCACTACCCCCGTTCCCAGAAATGAAATAATATCCTGCATCCAGAAATGACAGCTCACGTTACAACAACGTTTTAATGCTCCCCAAAACAAAATGTAAGGTTATTTTTAATTGAAAAATAATCAGTCTGGTGCAGGACCAGGATGAGGGGGTTGTGAAAGCTTGAACGAGGCTTTGCCATTCTGTCTATCAGAGACTTCAGAAGAGAGAGATTCAGAGGTGTTATTTTTGTTTGTCGGGCACTGTGTATCGTTGTAACTCCCGCGCGCGCCAATTTGTTTTTTTCCTCTCGATTCTGGTTCTAGTTAATAAATAAATCGGTGCTGATACACAGACACTCAAACCACCACACAACACCCAGTGGCAATGGGTAAAATAAAAACTGGGGGTGTGGCATGGGTGTATTATGGGGTTAGAATAACATTAGTGTAAATAAATTGCCAATCTCTCAATGCTTAGAATGACAATGGGTAGGGTACTATAGTATCCGTTTTCATATTTGCAATTTTAAAAAATATTCATACCCGGCCCATATCTATATGGGTAATCACTTTGATCCCTGTACCCTTACCCATTGGGTACCTAAGTATCCGTACCCGTGTCTGTTACCCGTACTTTAACTATGAAAATTCAAAAATCAAATTTTCAAATGCAATACACAATATTATGTCTCAAGGACACGTAAGGAATTTGCCAGTGAAGGACACAGGAACGAGACATAATGGTGTCAGTGAAGAAGGCTTGTCATCGCATATCAAGGAATCAGCACAATAATAGCGCAAGTAAATGAGGTACAATGAAACAAGTTGGTCGTCATCCACAATAATGATGAAAGACACGGTAAAGGAAAACAAAGAGTCAAAGAAATGTATCTCATGAGAAAGGAAAAGAAATGTGTCTTATGACTATAGTGTCTTGTGCATGGGTTACTTTAGGATTAAAAATTAGTTTATAAATTTCTGTAAGAATTATTAAATTTAATATACATATATAAATATAAATAAATAAGTATGTATATATGTGTGCGGATCTGGGGCGGAGTGGATACTAAGGTACCCGTACCCGCACCTGCTCTCATCAAATTTTGCAGATAATTACCCGTACCCGTGTCCGTACCCGTTGAGCGGGTAATTACCCTCTCCATTATAGGTAATTTTTACAAGTACTCAATAGATATGGGTCTAATTGTCATCCCTATCGACACCTAATAACTAATAAGGGTCTTTTTTCCTACACTTTCTTTACTTTTTATTAATAAAATATATTTTTTAATAAAAAATATTCTCTTTAAAATTAACATTTTCTCTCCTATTTACTCTATCTGATCCTATTTATAAGAAACATAGTACTAAAATCACACAGACCAATAAATGCATTGAAATGTGTTATTTTTCATTAATGATGTTATAATTTTAATTTTTTTTCCAAAAATATCCTTGCATTAAATGGAAAATATGTGAACTCTTAGTAAATGATGTGATAATTAACGAGGGTAAAACTGAAAAGAAACAATTAATTTTGTTAAAACAAATATTATTTTTTATAAAAAGGACTAAAGAAAAACTACTTTTATTTTTATTTCTTATAAATAAGACAGGAGGGAATATTAAATTATAGATTGAATAATAGATAATAAAACAAAAAATAGGACCGGTGATTTTAATCCGTAAGTTAATGAATTTACCCGCAACATTTTTTTTGAGGGAATTTACCCGCAACTTATTTAGTAAATTTTTGAAGTTTAACGCTTTGAAAAAAAAAAAGATAAAGGGAGTATTAGAATTAGTGGTGAAGTTTTTTCTTTTTTCTTTCTTTCTCTCCAATTATGGAAGAAAGGAATTTTCACTACTCCCAATACATCTCAATTTAACACAGGCGCTAATATATATCTGTAAGTTTTTTTTTTTGATCAAGATATATCTGTAAGTTAAAACTATATAAGTTCAATTTTAATTAAATAATAACTATAGTGATAGGTATTCGTAATAGTATAAGATTTGTATTTTTTTTCTCTATTAAATAGGACCATCTCATGTTTCAGTTGCTCCCCAAAAATCTCATGTTTCAGTTGTCATGCCCTGACCCAAATAGTACAGTGGTACACTACCTATAATACAACGGTTTGAACATTCTAAAAATTAAGTGCTAGTTAATACGAAGATGATGATAATTTAACATGGACGATTCAAAGGCCGCGACGGGAGGGAGAGGAGGATCCATTAAACTGTAGAGTACAATTGTCACGTGTCGAGTAATTAGGATGCATGGCCCATGATTCATTTCAGAGTTTCTGTAGCGCGAGACGCTCCCAACCCAAGACCAAGAAAAGAAATAAACATTGGTTCGGTTTGGGAAAACCCACGAATAAATAACACGGTCTCGTTTATGGTCACTGATCAGTGTGGTCACTCCCTCACTCTCACCCCCACTTTTCTCTTCTCTTCTCCCCTCATTTTGCAAGCTGTCTCTTCCCTAGTTCTCTTCTTCGTCTTTAGAGACACAACACAAGGAGCAATTAAGGAGATGCCTCCTCTATCGGGGCATTTCATACCCTTGCTTTTCTCCAATCTATCATGAACCAAAGATCCATCAAAGATGGCTCACCACCATCATGAACAACAACTCGAGGCACATAACGACAACAACCCAAAGTTCCTTTTGGAAACCCTGTACTGCTCAGAAGAGCATTGGGAGGAGGAGGAACAAGTAGTAATCGAAGGAAATATTGAATTAGAGGATGAGTCGTACGGTAATGATTCCCTAATAAGCAGCACAATAATTAATGACACCCCTCCTTGGTTACTACAAAATGACATGTTCTGGGACGATGAAGAGCTAACATCGCTACTAACAAAAGAACAACACAACCCTCTCTGCAACTGCTTCCAATCCAATCCTGGGTTGGAGGGTGCTCGCAGAGAAGCCGTGAAGTGGATTCTGAAAGTGATTGCCCACTATTCTTTCGCTGCTCTCACCGCTGTTCTCGCTGTTAACTACCTTGATAGGTTCCTCTTCAGCTTCCGATTTCAGAATGGGAAGCCATGGATGACTCAGCTTGCTGCTGTTGCTTGCCTCTCTCTTGCTGCCAAGGTTGAAGAGACCCAAGTTCCCCTTTTACTAGATCTCCAAGTATGTTTCATCGTGACTCTGTCTCTGGCTAAGACTCTGTTCTGTGATTGCAAGAAATTAACACAAAGCAGAGTACTTAAACTGAGATTGTAATTTTATTTTCAAAATGTGTGTAGGTGGAGGACAGTAGATACTTGTTTGAAGCGAAGACGATTAAAAGGATGGAGATTTTGGTACTTTCCACTCTTGGGTGGAAGATGAATCCAGCAACCCCTCTCTCCTTTCTTGACTATCTCATAAGGAGACTTGGATTGGGGGATCCTTTTTGCAGGAAGTTTCTCACGAGGTGTGAAGGTGTTCTTCTCTCTGTCATTAGAGGTAATTTTGAAGTATATATCTGTCATTAATTATTCACTGAGAATGTTTCAAGTTCTGTTGATTTCTTTGATCTCATCTCAATTTTCTGATTTCCTTTTTGTTTTTTTTTTCCCTTCCAACAAATCAGATTCCAGGTTCATGAGTTATCTACCTTCTGTGTTGGCAACTGCTACAATGATACACGTTGTCAATAGTGTGGAGCCTCGTCTAGGAGCTGAATACCAAAGCCAGCTCCTTGGTATTCTTGGAATCAACAAGGTAATTAAGTGTGTTCTTAATATATATGCGGATTCTTTGAAAGGGGATTAACTTATCCTTCATTTAGTACATAGAGAAGATTTGTTATTTATTATTGTTACTCATATAGTTAAATCTGGAATATTGGGTACAGGACAAGGTGGATGAATGTAGCAAGCTGATGTTGGAACTGTACGAACAGGGGAAGCAATGCATAAAACGCAAGTTTGGGTCCATTCCTGGTAGCCCAAATGGCGTGATGGATGTGTCTTTTAGCTGTTGTGATAGCTCCAATGATTCATGGGCGGTAGCTGCTTCCGTGTCATCCTCACCGGAGCCTTTGTCCAAGAAGACTAGGACCCAAGACCAGCTTCTATTAAACACTTCCAACTCAGATTCTCTCAGCATTCCTCGCCCTTAGTTTCAACTACCCTTCCTTATTCTTCATCTTCTTCATCCCCCTTTCATTCCTTATGGATAAAATATATAGTCTTTCCTATGCTTTTTAATAACCACGCATCTTTCTTTTTCTGACGGGCGAGTTAAATTGCCAACCATCTCTGTCTGCATAGAACTACTTGCCTACATCCATTCACCAAGTCATCAATAGTAATAGAGCGATCGACCTTCCACGGCCCTGAGATGGGGCGTATAGGACCAGGAGTAGAGATTGTTGGCATTTTACGAGGAAGAAATATTTTATATGGAGTATAATCTAATAATAATTATATATATAAAGAAAACATGATCATTTCAATGGGTGTATTTATTATCTCCCATTTTATCTAAATAAATTTCACTTCACATCCATCCAAATTTATGCGTTATCAAATGAGTTTAATTTTCTTTCTTTTGACATTATCTTTTATATTATTATCCACGTGAAAATTTAACGGAATATAATAAAAGTATATAAATTAGAGATTAATGACCATAGATTGATGATGTAAAAATATTTTGCACTGAAATTTAATTATATTTCATTAATTTGACATAGATTTTTAAAAAAGTAATACTATAATATAATAAAATATGATTGAATATTTGTATAAAATAATCATGTTTTATATAAGATTTTAATTATTATGCACTGACAATGAAATATTTTTTTACACAAGCGTCCAACTATATATAGATATTTATGTATATATTTTATGAAATATTATTACAAGATGGCATTATGATGAGATATGGTTGGATATATGTGTAAAAATATTTTTTACGTGTATAGTAATTAAACTCTTTACACAAATATTAAATTATATTTCACCATTAAAATTAATATCATAACGTTGCAATATCATGTATATAAAATCTTATTCACTCTTGGTGTATAATTATTAAACTATATATAAATATAAATTGTAATTTAGATTATTTAAAAATAAGATAAATGTTACCGATTGTTTTAAACACATTTATCTTAGAAAAGTAAATTTTCACTAAAAATATAGTGTGTAATATTACTAATATCAAATAATTTCTTAAAGAAGTGCTCGTAGGTCCCTTATTAGTTCTTATCATAGCACTAAAAGTAACGAGTACAACATCAAAATCATAAGCAGTACGATTTCGAAAGAAAAATAAATACTTAGCATATATAGAGAGCGGGGTAGGTGCGTTAAGTTTCAGCAAGCTGGTTTCCGTTGAAATCAAATATGCAAAATTGAGGGAGTTACGGGTGGAAGATTTGGGAATGAATTTTTGTTTTGCATGTGAGGAGAGAAACATGTTGTCTGCCACCGGCACATACATTGAAATGAAAAACAGATATCAATGAAGGATTATTAATTGGAAAAAGATAGTTGGACACCCGCATATCCTGCTCTACCAACCCAACACCCGCCTATGTGGCATTTTTTTCTGACTCAGCCCATTGACTCAAGTCCCGCTCTGGGGTGAGTTCAGTTCGTGTTTTGTATCGAAAGTAATCATATAATGAGCTATCCAGCTGTAGTAGCATCCCTTTTGTTCTTCTTTCGTTTTTTATTTTCTTAATGCTTGTTCAATTGTACTCAAATATCCAAGTAGAAGTATTTTCCTTGCGTCTTTTCTTGTTTTGGCAAAAGCCAAGGCGGATCCTTGTCTTCCGCATTGTATTGGAGTGTCTTGTCTTGGTGGTTCTGTAAGCAAATATTCAACTACAAAAGATTAGGCTGACAAAAAAAAAGTATAAAAGATTATACTAATTAAAATAATAAAAAATGTATATTTACATAGAGATGGATGTTGATTTCTACAATTTGAGAGCTTCTATGATATCTTTAAAAAATCGACAATTTTGGTACCATTGTTTTATCAACGATCATAAGATAACAAACTTCTATTTACTAATGTCATGTTATACAATTTTCTCTTAATGATGACAATTCTTTTTTACTAAATTCTTTTCCGTTTTAAAAATAAAAAATATGACTAATTATATTTTTAGAATAACTTTATTGTTTTTTTAGAATAACTTTATTGTTTTTGAAATTAAAATATGTTGAAAACTCAAAAGCAACATCAGACAATAAATAAAAATTCTGGCAAAAAAAAAAGTATGACATAAATTGATTAGGTGGTATATCATTTACCAATCTGTCAGAAAATTAACCCTGCAAAACCGTTAGATTACTCATTGCACCACAGAAATTCTCTTACAATTTTCCAAAATTATGGATTTAAGATCTATTATTGCATGCCTTTGAAAATTGCTTGACATTTAGAAAAGATTTTCGGTAAGGTTAAACATCATCATCAGACCAATTTCAAAGAGATTATACTTCAACGGATCTTATTTAGAGGCTGTGAGATCTGAGGGGTATATTGCACTTGCCATTTGCATGTTTTTAATTATATATCTAAATTTCCTAAACCTTAAAGGGAAGAAAAACAACAGAAGGCAAGTTTTTTTGGTGGCATTTAGCCTGGTCAAATGCATGTATTTGATCACTGTGGTCAAGTTGTGTCTAAACCGTTGATATATTAGTTTATAAATTAATTGGCCAGGATCTTGTAAGGGGTACCTGTAATATTGGTAACGGTCACTTGAAAGAGTATTTACAAAAAAGGAGTTTATGTGTCTGTTAATTACAATAGTTCCAATTATTTACTGAAAATTATCATATAGCCCAGTAGTTGTGGAAATTACTGAGTAGGTTTTTTTTTGTAGTTTGTAATATTTTTGTTTGAATCTCTTTTTTTTTTGGTAAAACATTTTTTGTTTTATTTAGCCGGCAAGCAGTATGTCATTCGTTTACGAGAATGAGTACAAGGGTGTTGTGTCGAACTATATTAAAGTTAAGTAGTAATAAGTTTTAAAGGAGTTAGTATTTTTCATTGTGTGTGAAAAAATTATAAAATACTCCCTATAATCTGAAGTATAAGAAAAAAAACTTTAAATATAGTGGTTCAATATATAAGCAAATAATAACAATAAAGTCCACCATAGATAATAATAAACTCTTCTATACAAAAATACCCTTCCCCACACCCAAATCGGGGGTCGTATAGACATTTCATCCCAAATTTTTTCTCATATCTATATTAATATTAATTGCTTGGATAGGTAAGTGGGTTGGGAAATTGTCTTTTAATTGTGCTTTTATGGATTTTTATTGTTTCCACATACAAGTTTTTCAAAATCCGCTTTGGGTATTAATGGATTTTTTATTGTTATGTTGCTATCCATGCATTTCACTAATGTTAAATAATTATTTATATGGTAATTACAACTTATTTTTCTAAATATTTAACAGCTTAATATAAAGAGATTTTTTACTCTACAAACAATTTGGTTTAGTTTTTCAACTCTGATATTAGCGAGAAAGGGAGAGGGGGGAGAGAGAGGGAGAGGGATAGGTTTTTCAAAGGGCAAGAAAGGGAGAGAGAGGGAGGGAGATGTTTTTAGAGAGGGGGGAGAGAGAGGAAGAGAGAGGGAGGGACAGAGAGAGAGAGAGCAAGAGGAAGAGGGAGAGGGAGAGAGCGATCGAGAGGGAGAGAGAGGGGGGGAGAGTTAAAAAATATCTTAGGCAAATTATAAAAAAATTAAAAAAATAAAGGAATTTAATTACTCTACTCAAACAAAAAAAATTAAAATGAAAAGAAATCAATTGAAGCAATTGAATTTTAAAAAAAATTAAATTTTTTAATTTTTAAATTTTTCATCCAAACACAACCTAAAAGTCACATTAAATGAACTCGATACAATTATACAAATGCAACTAGATTAATTTGGTGGGATGATAATTGATCGGTAGCAGTTCATTTAACAATAATTGTTATGAAACACAAGAAAACAATGAAGGCCATCGTTAACATCTGCAGCGTAATATATATTCAAGGTTTCTGTGTGGGTTAAAGGATATTGTAGTCTATGAGGTCAAAATGAAAGTCACAGGGAATTAGGGGCACATCCATAATTTGTCTATAGTTTGGAGAAGGAATTTCTTATTTGCCATAAACTGGGACAACTTACCGCAGTGGGTAAAGGGCCCACTTGACCACAGTAATCAAATACATGCGTTTGACCACCCTAAACGCCACCAGTTTTTTTTTAATTATGCTGAATGAGTGAATTAGCAACGGGTCTATACGGTTAATTTTCGGCCTATAACACGCGAAAGAAAAGGGAGAAAAAAAGTTGTGCCAATAATCTTTTGCTTTCACTAGTTAAAAAGAAAAGTTTTGTTGGGTGGTATGTCAATGGATTTGAAGCTCAAAGCGCAAAATTCGTTTATATCCTTTCTTGGAAGCACCACAAAGTTTTTGTTTTTATTTTTTATTTTTGATAAAACCACAAAGTTTTTACTGGCATCTCATCTCAATCAAACAGGGCCGAGTCAATGAGAACACGTCAAGCAATCTCCTCAGATCTCAACCTTCCCAATGTTATGACCTCTGTTGCAGATGTGCAGGAAGAAAATTGTGAAATTTTTACATCATTAAATTCACCTGATTCCTACAAAGCATTTATGATATTCTTTTATTATTAAATTATTTACTGTAAAAAAAAGGTAATAAATGAAATGAAGACAATATGAGAAAAAATGTCTATATACTCATTACTTTAAGGTTGAGTTAAGAATTAATTTTGAATTGGCCATTGTAATTTATGATTTTGTCCATGACCAGTTCACCCAACAATAACACCATATTATCATTGAAGTAGGGAACAAAATGTTTATTGATTAAAGAACATGCCACTAGATCAGTATATAACAATTGCATGCCTTGCTTGGCAAAAACAATTTTGTTT
Organism: Glycyrrhiza uralensis; assembly: GCA_030159175.1. Classification (NCBI taxonomy): domain Eukaryota; kingdom Viridiplantae; phylum Streptophyta; class Magnoliopsida; order Fabales; family Fabaceae; genus Glycyrrhiza; species Glycyrrhiza uralensis. The sequence continues at coordinate 49,621,137 of BRZY01000005.1, forward strand.
TGGTGGATCTTGCTTCTGTCTTGTTCATAGCATGCAAGAGACACCCACAAAAGCCCCTGCATGTGCTTTCTCCCCTTTATTAAAGGGGACCATTGCTTGACTTTATTCCTTTAATTTCTCTGTATTTGAGCTTCGCGTTTTTTTGGGGGGGGGGTGGTCATGGTAGATTTACATCAACATTTTCTTTTACCAAGAAAAATTATGGCCACTTTGACAATAGTGCATCGAATTACAGTGCATGGCATGATCGCATATACTGAGAGGTAAGAGCTAGCCATAAAAGGGAATTAAATAAAAAGAAGAAAGGTGAAGAATATTGAAATTGCTAGGCACGGGGCAATATCTAGTGATCTTGTTTGGGATTGGGATGTCGACTTTGTAGTTGTTGGGAGGTAAAAGACTGTAGACTGCAGTAGTGCGTATTTCAACCCAAAAAAGAAAAAGAGGAAAAAGACAATGATAGAATGATAGTCCCCGATGCACTATTGATTAAAGGAGAAACACGTAATTGGCTGCTGTTGGATCCTATTTTTTATTTTTAATTATAAACATTTTATTTATTTATTTTTTAAATTTTGCATAAAAACTATGAAATTAAAATAACTTTTTATTATTCGCATTATTTCTTGTATAAATATTTTCAAAAAAATAAAATATTTATAATTAAAACTAAAAACAAAAATATAAATGTGTGTGTCCTTGATTCCTTTTTTTTAAGCAAACGTCCATAATTTCTATTTTGTGCACTTGATTTTTGAACTCACCAATGACGTAGAAAGCAGCGTCTCTCATGGTTGTGGCCAGGTGTGTGTTTGGTTGAGTGTATATTTGGTTGTATGGTGACCCAAATTGATTTTGGTTAAAAGTGGGACAAATGTAAAATGATTTATATTTAAATGTTTTTATTTAAAAGATGAATTGAACAATAAATTTGAGATTAAAAATCATGTTTGGGAATAATTCCTTTCAATAAAGTAAGACCCTGTTTGATTTCAGTTTTTAAAAACTGTTTTGTGTTTTTTAAAATTTAAAAACAAAAAATTCATTTGGTCCGCAGTTTTACACTTACTTGTTTTGAGAAATTGTTTTCATTTTTCGCTTTTTAAAACAAAAAAACCGGAACAGCTCCTAGATGTTTTGGTTCTCAATTTTCGTTTTTTCTTCCCAAAAGATAAAAAACACGGAGAACAATCTTTTTCCTTTTCCTTAATGGTACAATCGTAAATAAGTAGTTATGGCATTTAAACAAAACACTGTCTTTCTCTTCACTCCTGTGCATGTTCATCTCTCCCAGTAGTTGTGACTTGTCAGCTATATCTCTGAGAAAATTGCAACAAGAGTGTCGGTTAATTCTCTCCAAAGCTACAATTAGCTAGTGACATCTGAAGCATCTTGGGATGGTTTTTTTGGCTTTAAAGTCTTTACTCTGTTATGAGATTTTTTTTTCTTCAAATTTCGTCGACAACAACGAAAAAAATTCATTTTGAACACCTTGATTTCGTAATGAACTTCATATATAATTATATTGTTAGTGCCAATCAGCCAATGCATAATCCTTAACTTGCTTGACTGCATAATGAAATGGATCTATATTTATATTCTACGTATCCATTTTTTTCTTCAAGAATACAGTGTTGAGTACAAGTATATATCACAGTTGATAATTAGTTTCAATTCCTAAATGAAACAATATCAATTTGATATTTAATCGTTATATTGTATTATTGTTTACACTAAGAATAAAAGAAGATAAAAATATAATCAAATGTGTTTTCTATTTTTGTGTTTTTAAAATATATTTTCAAAACAAGTTTATCAACCAAGTTTTTCTGTTTTCTTTTCTCTAAAATTGTTTTTAAAATAATATTACCAAACAAGTTTTATTTTTGATTTGTTCTGAAAAACAATTCTTTAAAATTGTTTTACAAAACAATTTTTAAAAACAAAAAACAAGAACACTATCAAACAGATCCTAACTTTCTTATGGATTTAACTTTGGATGATTTGTTAAATTATTTTTATATAAAACATATCTTAAATGACCAAGTTTTGTTTAGCCATTATTTTAATGAGAATATATAAATTGATAAATTAAATTAAATATGCATTTATATTTTAGTATTATAATTTAAAACATTTTGTCAAACATTAATTGAATGTCCAAAAAAAACGGCGGTTAATGTATTTTAAACTTATTGAATGTGAGTATCAAACCGTTTGGTCGGAGTGATAAGTGGTTCGGGATCCTTAAATATGTGATTAGAGTTTGATTTCTGATTTATGTGTATGGAAATTCAACATTTAGAAAAGACATCCCTTAAATGTGCTCCAAATTTTTGAACAGATTAATTTCCACAATTACACGCAAGAATAACTAGGAAACAAAAAATATAACTATCAAGTGAAGTGAAAACCAACATGGTGTGACACGGGTGATGGATATATCTGGATCTTTAAGTATGATGTCGGGGTTTGATTCCCGACCATGTGTATAAAGAAGCCTAGAGATTAATCTCCACAGTTGTGCGTGTTGAATACTCAAGTTCACCCAAAAAGTGAAGTAAAAAAATATAACTATCAATATAGCATTACTCTTTCATTCCGTACCTGCCATTCTTGTTTGATAAACATGAATATGGCTATGGTCAGATTCAAATTTGATTAGAAGATATGAAAATACAGATGTCAATGCCGAAAAGGATATGCTCGCAAGGTAATGCCAAGGAATGGGTCAAGGACAAAGCAAATTAGACACAAGTAATACTTCCGTCACTCATATGCAAACAATCGCTGTGACTAAAGCAGTTAATATATGTGAATAACAAGGAGTATTTTTTTTAAAAAAGAAAAAGGGAATCCCTCGCAGGTTTTGGGATCAATACTCTGGCCGAAATAGTGATTAGATAAGTAATATATCCTTTTGAGGCATTCATTTGGCAATTAATTAATCCTACATGAAAGATCGAAATTATGTATGTAAAAAACAAAAATCCATTTGAATCTCTTAATAAAATATTTTGACTCTAAAATAACAGTTCAAAATAATGGAGTCAAGTGACTAAATATCCATCAATCATAGGTATAAGCCTCGCCAAATTTCACATAATAATTAATATACTTGTCATGTAAACATTCAATAAATGAATAAACAATATGTACGCATAATACCTACAAAAATCTAAAATAAATCACATAATAATATATGAAATACAAAAAAAAAAAAGCCAAACTTATTGGTTAATCTCTTGGATCATTGGACGGCCATGTTGGTGATTCGTAGAAAAGTCGTACATCTTGTGCCAACAGGCTTTTCAAACACTTTCTATGACCTTTCTTTATTAATAAGAGATCTGGCCTGGAATCGGTAATCTATATTCACTGCTCAGCGCCTCCTTTGTTTTTAGTGTTGTTAATATTCTTCTGATATTTTATTTTCTGTCTCAATTTCTTGTCCGGGAAACTCCAGGGGGTTCTACTGTCGCAATTCACAACCTTTGGATTTCACCGCGTGAATCTATAGAATGTAATTTCCAGCTTTATACTATATGGTTATATTAGATTGGAGAAATCATAGGATCATTACAATAAATAATAAATGGCATAGTTCAACATTGAATACCAGAAGAAATCAAGAAAGAATCTTGGACTAGAAAAATTGAAATGGAATGGGGTGGCCCCTATACTGAGATAAGAATCAGATTTTGGATCAGAATTGAAGTGACGAGACAATTCGAAATGTCAAGTTGCCAGGAGGAGATACACATTCCGTGCGTGACCGCTATAATGGTGAAGGACCCCTCTATTCCTCTACTGGCTGGCATTGTCCCAGCTTCGCAGCACAGGAAGAGGTAAAATACATAGTAACAAACGGAATGTGAATTGTTGTTTTTATTTTTTTTTTCTTTGAAAAATATAGTGTGAAATTTATTTGCTTATTATTCGTAATTGTCACTGAAACTGCGCAAGGGGGATGTTCACATCACATGCAGCACATGATGAGTATTCAATGGGCTGGTGGGCTTGGGCTGGTGCCTAGTGCTGTCTGCTGGTGGGTGTCATTATCTCAACCCAAGTAATGCCAAAAATTGCTACTCATCCTTTGACACACAGGTGAAGACAGTTCTGCGTTAACTTCCTATTGTTATCGTGGACAATGGAGTGGGATAGGGAAACAAGTTTTGCGACATTTGGGCAATTAGGATGCTACATGTGATTCAAATCAGGGCTAGCTTGCTTCAGGACACGTGACCCAATTGTGGCGGGCTTTCATTTTCTCGATTCTCAATTCTCATTTTCTCATGAAAACTAGTATATAAACCCCACCGGTACAAAGTACGGGTCTTTTTTTAACAAAAATAATAAAAAAATGTCTCACAAACAAAACAATGTTGCTTAAAAATAAAAAGAAATATGGGAGTGACATGACCTGGAAGGTGACACGTGTCAGAATATAGGAGACCGGGGGGTTAATTTTCTTATATAGAAGTAGACTAGTATATAGATCCGACTCGTACAAATTACAGGTCTTTTTTAACAAAAATAATAAAAAAATGCCTCACAAACAAAACAGTGTTGCTTGAAAATAAAAAGAAATATGAGAGTGACATGACCTGGAAGGTGACACGTGTCAGAATATGGGAGATCGGGAGTTAATTTTCTTATATAGAAGTAGATAGCGAATGACCAACTTATAAGTTATTTTTTACTTATTTTCATAAGCTCTCCACAATAATTTATCAAACCAGCTTACAACTTATATTAAATCAGTTCAATTACACTCTCTTTAATTATAAAAATAACTTATACATAAGCACTTAAGCAGTTATGCCATAAATACTTAAATAAGTTGTTTATCCAAACAGACCTAAGTCATAAGTTTAGTGTTTGAAAAAAAATGTTATTTTAAGTAATGTCTAAGAAAATGTTATACGTTAGTAGGAGAAAGTTTTTTTTTTTATCAAATTTCTCTATTTTGATTTAAAAATTTATAAATTATAGTTCTCCCAAAAAAAAGTATAAATTCATTAAAATGACTTGCCAAACACTCCCAAATCTAGTGACAAAAAGTTTCCCCATTGTACTCGTTCGCTATTTCTGGTTGGTAATGAACCCCCTCTTTTTGGTCAAATAATGAACCCTTTTTTTGTCCAAAACAATGAACCCCCTCGAATCGTGTGAAAGAGATCACTCATCGGCCCAGTGGAGCCCAACACACAGGGCCTGCTTCGGGATGGAGGCACTGGAGGAGAACTAAAAAAGTAGTAAAAAAAAGTTTGACCAAAAAAAAAGTAGTCAAATCCAACTTTAATTTTAATAGAAGATTTTATGATACTAGAATTAATGACTTTATTTTATTTTTATTGTCTCTAATTTTGATCACTATTTATTTTTTTAATAGTTATAATTTTAAAGTAAACGTTTGTTCAATATCGTGTTATAATTAATCTCTTCTTTGGTAATGTGCGTTTTTATGTACTATAGTTTTTTTTATAGTAGGTACTATAATAGTTATAGTTATCATTTATAAAGAGTACGGATAATTTAACAAATAAATTGAAAATTAAAAATAAAAAAAATAACACATGTCATACCCTAAGAAATAACACGTGACAAAATAGAAAATCGAAATTTAATTTTCTTATACAAATAGACAGATTTTGTATAACTCATCAAGGCATCACCTGATGTTGTACTATAGATTTTCTTTTCGTGCTTGTGATTTGTGAATGTGTTGGACGTCAACGCCTTTCTTTTTTATCAGAAGGAAAGCTAAACGCCTTAATTTATTAAACGTATCTGAAATTTCTGTGAAAAATATGTGATTAAACATTCACACAGTTTTGTTTGTAAGAAAGTTACTTGTCCCTATTATAAGAAATAAAAAAATAACTTATCAAGATCAATGAAAAATAGTTAAATTAATTTATTTTAACTAATTTAAGTTTTATTCTAAAAATACCACTAATATTAAATGGTTAAAAGAGTTAACTCGCAACCCACAGCCAATTTAACTCGAGCAAACCAAGTGTATTGGAAACCAATTGGAATTGCGATGCCATAAATTTCAAGCTTGTTTCAGTGGAGAAGTAACGTTAATCCTTCTTTTTGCAAACTAAGTTTGAATGGAAGATGATGTGAAAACAAAGGTACGCTAACCCATAAACATTCATACTTAAATGAATAGTAGTTTTTTTACACCTCAAACATGCTTGTGGGATCTGCATTCCTTCAACAAATGCCGCTGGGGCCTCCTGCAGGCGCTCTAATTAAGAGACTTTTTTTTTTAAACAAAGATAATTAAGAGACTGTTTACGGATTTTGTGGATTTTAGAAATTAGGCACCGCCAATTTTCCTCTTGCTAAGTCTTAATTAGTGTGCTTGCTAGCTTAGCCACGGGCTTCGTACATATCGTGAAACATTGGGTTTCACATTTTTTAAAAACTATTTTTTTTAATTTTTTTATAAGCACCTATTTATTTATAAATAGTTATTTAACAACTTTCTATCTTCAGTCTCTTGTGCATATATGAGAAAAATAAAATGCAAAATAAAACTAACTTTTCCATAAATCAAAAGTTAGAATTTTTACATCCAAATAAGCTCTAAGTCCTATACGATACAAAATACTAATTTGTAATTCATGAAAATATATGCACAAATATTTTAATTAAAAAACTATTGTACAAAATTAATCATTTGTATATTTTTCGTGAATTAGTTTCGTACATACTGTTTGTATAATAATCATATATGTATCGTACACTCATGTCCATGTTTTGAAAATCAGATCAAACCGGTTAATTAATTCGATTAGTTTGACTGATCAGAAATCAATTGGTTTTAGAACCAACCAAATCCGATGTAGTATTAAATATTTCAGCACATTTAATTTAAATATATTTTAATGATTTACTACTATCATTTATATGTGCCAAAGAGAGCCAAGTTCTAGTCTTATTTACCTATTCTCTACACATCAATAAGCATCAAGTTCTACCTTTTTTTTTATAATTATCATCAGGTTCTACACTTTTGTGCCAGAATGCGGGTTTTTATGTGCCAAAGAGTACGGTCCTTCTAAAAAAACAGTACGGTCAATTGATAGGTTGGTACCATAACACATCAATCTCAAAAGTGATTGGGAGTGACATTCCCAAATTAAGTGCCACTTTTTCATTGCTTAAACAAAAATAGCACGACACAATATTGCCGAAGTCTAAAATTGTATACTATCCCATGGTACTTTTTTTTATAAGTCAAAATTTATTATAGAGAGCTAGAGTAAGTCAAAACTATCCCATGGTACTTTTTTTTTATAAGTCAAAGTTTATTATAGAGAGCTAGAGTAAGTCAAAACTATCCCATGGTACTAATATGGTACTATGCATTAAACGGTATAAAATAAGATTTCCCCCACCCCCTAAAAGCATCAAATATTTTTATTCGCTTGGCTTTTGCGTCGCTTTCAAAGCAATATGTCTTAGAAAGCAATCAATCATGCATGTATAGTTTCATAATGTCCACGTACGCAAAATAGTCCATCCCCACTACTCCCCCCACGCATGAACTAGCAGGCACTCTCTCTACCCTATATATAAGGGATCTATATACTCGATGAAGGAGTGTGACACAGAAATTAAGCTAGAGTTGTAGCTTCCCTTCAAACCTTCCTACGTACTGTGAGAGATACATATTCTAAAACCATGTCTCACATTCACCTATCTTTCATCTTTGGGGTTCTAGGTACTTAACATAAAATTCATTTGCGTATATTCTCTTCTTTTTCCACTACTGTGGCCATGTTTGATTTTCCAATTACAAATATATGTTTACGACTAAAAGTACATTTGTTAAAAAAAAAACTCTATAATTATTTTGTGTTCAAAATTCAAATATATTTTTACGATTTTTTAATTGAAAATCAAACTTGTACTTATCTATCCTCCTATTATAAGGTTACAGAAGATGAACCGATCATATGAGTTTCTTCCTTATAACTCTATTGTAAATGTTGCAGGTAACATTGCCTCCTTCGCGTGCTTTCTGGCACCACTGTAAGTACAAACGTTCTTTCAATATATCCATTTTTTCATTTATATTTGTGAAATTTAAAAGATAATTGATAATTAATCTTTCTGATACTAGTGCTAACCGAAATCAAAATATGAACACATGCATGCATGTTTTTGCAGACCGACATTCTATAGAGTTTGTAAGAAGAAATCAACCGAAGGGTTCCAATCAATTCCATATGTGGCTGCACTCTTCAGTGCAATGCTTTGGATCTTCTATGCCTATGTGAAGACGGGAGAAACGCTTCTCATCACCATCAATGCATTCGGTTGTGTGATAGAGACTATTTACCTTGCCATTTATGTCACTTACTGCCCCAAGAAAGCAAGGGTACGTATAATCATATATAATTAATTAATATATCATAACTTCATTATACTCACTTAGTTAATTAATTTGTGCCTAGCTAGCTAGCTGGCTCTCTCACAAGTCTCATAAAATTAATATTTTTAGCAAGGTATTGTTAGAATTTATTATTGAACTTGCATCCAGATGTGGACATTGAGGATGATTGTGTTGTTGAACTTTGGGGGGCTTTGTGCAATTGTTGTCCTGTCGCACGTCCTAGCAAAAGGAGCAGGCCGTGTCAAGCTTGTTGGATGGATTTGCGTAGTCTTTTCTACTAGTGTTTTTGCAGCACCTTTAAGCATTATTGTGAGTATCTTAATTAATCATATAAGCTGGCAACTTTAATTATTAATTATGCCTAATTACTCATACATATATTATACTAACTAATCGTATGCATGCATGGTTAAATTTTTAATTTGTTGGGATTTCTATTTCGATCAGAGGGTGGTTATTCGCACCAAAAGCGTAGAGTTCCTTCCTTTTCCCCTTTCATTTCTCCTCTTCATAAGCGCAATTATGTGGCTGGTATACGGTGTTTCTCTGAAAGATATCTATGTTACGGTAAGTCATGAAGTAAGTCCTCCATATATACATATATATCAATTAATGAGACATTAATAATTGGGCAAGCCCATTTGTGTTTCAGGTAGTATATACCTCCTGCTATTTTGTCTTTATATATGGATTATAGTTAATTAATGCATGCATGTATAAGTACAATTAATTAACAAACGTACACTTGTGTTTTATTAATCTGTGGACAGCTCCCGAACATTGTGGGGTTAGTGTTTGGAGCCATTCAGATGATACTCTATGCAATGTACAGAAACAAGAAGCCCGTACAGGATGATGATCAGAAGAAGCTCCCAGAACACGAAGGGGATATCAACAACAGCATTAATGAAAACGTAGTTTCAGCTGAGAAAAAACAGAAACAGGAAGTGAGTAGTAGTACTCCTCCTGATCAGCCTGCAGGAGATATCGAGATTGGGGAGAAAATTAAGGAAGAGAAACAAGATCAGCAGCAACCTGATGAGAAGAAGAAGCAGGACGACCAAGTAGTAGCAAATTAATGACCACAACAAGAACGAAACAGGGGAGAGGGAGATAATTTGCCAAGTTTAATGCATGGAAAAGACCAAAATTACTTATTTATGATATTATTCTATATTCACCCGTTTAATACCTTATTAGTTATTATCAAAAAAAAAAAAAAAAAACTCATGTCACCTTATTCTCGTTAATTGTCAAAGGCAGACAACAGAAGTCCAAGTTCCTCTCCGCTAGCTATAGCCTATATATGAAAAGTCAGTGGCTGTTTTTACACTGGTTGGCAACTAAATGAGGAGAAAAAGAACAAAAAAAAAAAAAAGATTTGGCAGTAAATAGTACTTCTGCATGAGTTGAATTGCTTCCCCGCCCATATGCATGTTGTTTTCTTTTCGTACTTGTAATTTGTGAATGTGTTGGACGCCAACGCCTTAATCTATATTAAACGTATCTGAATTTTCGGTGAAGGGTGATTATTTGTTTCATAGACATTCACAAAGTTTTGTAAGACTTAGGTCAAATGTTTGGATGTAAAAGCTCTAACTTTTGACTTATGGAGAAGTTAGTTTTATTTTACTTTTTATTTTTCTCATATATGCAAAAGAATGAATGTTGTTAAATAGTCATCAATAGATAAATATGTGTTTTTTGAGAAGTTAAAAAAGATAGTTTTTGAAAAATATAAAGAGCAAATGATAACTAACAACTTCTATGAGAAGTTGTTAGTTAAAAAACACATGATAGAAATACTTATAGAGAAATTTATCTAAACTGGGTCATACTCCATCCGAACTTAAATAGAAGTAAAAATATCTAAAATCTAAATTTATATTAATCAAGAAAATTACTCTCTCTATTCCATTTTGGTTGACGTTTAAGGTTGTGATTCAAGTACCTAATAGAATCTCAATCCCTTCACAACACTTCCAAAAAATTTACTAAATGAGTCTCATCAATAACTTTACATTAAATTATAACCAACAAAAATATGTGAAACCCGCAGTGAGAGATAAAAGAAAGGGTATTTGCACAAGCACCTCTCCCTATTAAGTATCCATTTAAGAACCACCACAATAGAAAAATACCAATTTGAGAGAGTTTCAAATAGATATTCACCGCTTAAAAACCCCATTAAAGTTGCTCTAAGTGTATTGGGAATAAATTCGCGGTGCCATAATATTCCAAGTTGGTTGCAATAGAGAAATCATTCTTTTTGCAAACTAAGTTTGAATCAATGTGAAAACAAATATATGCTTTTTTTTTTGTCAATAAAAACAAATATATGCTAACCCATAAATATTCATACCTAAATGAATAAAAAAAATTACAGTTTTTTTTTTGGTCAAGATTTTTTTACAGTTCAGTGGCCGGTAGGATGACTTCTCAAGCATGTTTAGGGCTGAGATCTCATCAAGCCCTATTTGCTTGGATTATTAATTAAAAGGCCCAATTTACTTGACAACTGGACTTGGGCCGGGTAATGTAACGATTCTATGTTTTTGGTCGATCATTTGGACCAATCTTCGGTTGATCTCTAGGCGCCCTAATCTGCATTCCGTCATTGAATGATCATTATTCATACGACATCGTAGCATTAATTTTGACAAGGGCAGATGTCTCTGCGGTTCTATCTTTGACCAAAAAAAAACTTTGGGTCTCTATCTGGGTCAATATTTAGAGACCCGTGGTCGTGAGTGCTTTGCGTGAACAATTGTACTGGAAAAATTATTCAAATTCCCAAATTAAAGCAATTTTTTAACATGCTAAAATTGTTGTTGGTTATAAAATTCCCAATCAATTATAGGTATATATGTATAACTAAGTAATTTAATTAGATTTTCATAAGTTTATATGAAAAACGTATTGAAATAGGGTAACAAAATTTATATGTAGGTCTTAAGTTTATATGTAAATTTAACCAAACTCCTATTTATATGTTTTTATCACGATATAAGTTCGAATAAATTTTAGATCAAATGCCTCTTTGAGTTCACTTTTGTCTTTAAAATAATTATTCATTTTAGAGCGGCTACTATTTTAAAAGCTAACCTATATTAAATTTTGTGCTTATGACAATGCTGTGAAATTAATATATTTGTAGTTACACAGAGTAACAAAAGACCCAAGACTTCATTATTTAATACTCCTATTAATATATGTCTTTTAAAGTTTGTTTCACATTAACCTATGAATCTTTTAATTGAATTTTTGTCTATTATATTCTCGCCTTTTCACAATCCTACCATATTCATTTACTCTTTCTTTAAATTAATGTGTAAAAAAATGTGTAAAATAATTAATAGTTATAAAAGTATAATTGACAAAATATAATTTTAAAATATCAAAATCACAGATAAATTATATCAAATTCTTCTTAAAAATAGATAATTAAAAATGAAAATTGGCCTTATATTTGTAATAACTATATGTAAGATAATCAAATAATAATAATAATAGAAGTGTTAATTTATATATATATATATATAATTAAAATAATATTACCTCCGGTCCCATATATAAGAGAATTTAGAGTTATTTTTTTGGTTCAAATTATAAGAAACATAGATTCATTTTAAATGTATTAATTATATAAAATTCTTTTTATACCCATTATAGAGAGAATAATATGTTTGAGAATTAAGAGTGATTTGATGTCATTAAATGTATAAACCATCATTTTAATCATTTACTATGAGGAATAATCTTGGAATAAAATTTATATTAATTACAACCAACTCATTTAACTACATTTTATTAGTCTTTGTGAATTAGATATTTGTTTTTTATATTGGGACCCGAGGTAGAAATATGAAAACAATAGTACTGGTTGTGTAATAAAAAACGGAGAGGCAAGTTGTGGACAGAATTACAGAAACGACATACGGTCAAAGACACAGAACACGTGACGCGAATCCTTTGGAACGCACAAAACAAAAGTCCCTTTCCGGTGGTGGGGGAGCGAGAATGCTTGGGCCAAGTAGCATCTTGCAAGATTCTTCGTAACTCCAACTTCTGTGGGTGTTTGTGGCCGAGAGTACTAATGGATGCGATGTAGACACCAACCAATAGTCCAATACACATGTGCGCCGTTGCTTTCGTGCCATCTCCTTCATGGTAGTACAGCTCTCTCCACCATGTATCTATGAATCACTGACTCGGTCACGGACAATATGGATACAAACACGCACAGACACCACTGGTTAATGTTAGCATACTGGGACACTCCGCATGCTGCATGCACACACACGCAACAAAAATCTAAATATAGAATTAAAATTTATATATTTATTTTTAAAAAACAAAAATTGTTAAGTTTTACAATTTTTATATGACAAAGACCCTCACAGAATAAATACTAAGGTTAAAAGAGATTATTTCACTACAATCCAATCTTTACAAAAATAATATCAAGATAAATTTATTTATATTAAATATTTTATTTATTATTTTAATAATAGAAGTATTAGAGAAGTATCGACTAGCCAATAGTAGGTTTTGGCTCATCCTCATGTGAGTGTCTTGTGTCAAAGATGTGTTCGAGAGATGTATGGCTTTTTTAGGAATCTATCACTGTTTCAAATTTTAATTTGGAAAATATCACTTTTTTTAGATTAATTAGCAATTTATTACTATTTTTTTTAGGTGAGAAGTCCCCTCCCCCAAAAGGGACTTCTCACCGTCGTTTTATTTATTTTTTTCAAAATTTCCTATGGGAAGTCCCCTCCTCTAAACCCAATTTCTCACTATTGTTTTAATTATTTTTCCAAAATTACCTATGGGAAGTCCCTTCCCCCAAAAGGGACTTCTCACCATGATTTTTTTATTTTATTTTCTTTTTTTCGGTTTGATTTTAGTGGTTTTAGGTTTTTGTTAGAGTGGTTTATGGTATTAAGTGGTTTGGGGTTTTAGGGTTTAGGTGGTTTTAGGGTTATTTAAATTAATTAATTTATTTATTAATTCATAATTACCACAATTATATTTGTGGTAATTAATTAATGTATTAGTAAATAATAATATAATAAAATAATAAAGGGCGGCGTTGGGGGCACATGAAGACTAACCTTGCAGAATGCAATAACAAAGTACTAAAGGGGACACGCAACCTTCCGATCACTGCAATTGTCCAAGCAATCTATTATAAGTTGTCTGAAACATTTGTTAAAAATGGAAGGCAAGCGGCAGCAATGATGGCATCTGGCCACGTTTACACTGAAATTCTGACCAAGGCTATTGAGAAGGAACGGGCAAAAGCACATTCTCACCACGTTCATACTTTTAACCGACAAAAAAGTATTTTTTGTGTAAAAGAGACGATTAACCCACGAGAGGGGCGACCTGCGGGGACATTCAAGGTAGATCTAGATGGAAGAAAATGTGACTGTGGTAAATTTCAGACAATACATATCCCATGTTCACACGTCATCGCTGCTTGTTCATCAGTTTCCCACGATTACATGATATATGTGCCTCCCGTGTATAAGTTGAAAAACGTCTTCAACGTTTACCGCGAAGAGTTCAGTGTGTTGCCCAACGAAGAATATTGGCCACAATATACTGGACCTCAAGTGTGCCACGATCCGCAAATGCGAAGGCTACCACGGGGTCGACCACAATCTACCCGCATTCGCACTGAGATGGATCAGGTAAAAAGGAGTCGTCACAGTAAAAGGTGTGGATTGTGTCGAAATTAGGGTCATACTAGGAATAGATGTCCTAATTACCATCCTAGACATTCCACAGAGTAGGAAATGTGAATCGTTGTACCCCTTTTGAAATTTCAATCGTAATCATTTTATTGTATTATTATTTACTATTAAGGTTCTAGACCAATTTAATTATGATAATTATGAATTAATAAATTAAATAAATAAATTAATTTAAATAACCCCAAAACCCTAAAACTACCTAAACCCTAAAATCACAAACCACTTAATACCATAAACCACTCTAACAAAAACCTAAAACCACTAAAATCAAACCGAAAAAAAGAAAATAAAATAAAAAAATCATGGTGAGAAGTCCCTTTCGGGGGAGGGGACTTCCCATAGGTAATTTTGGAAAAATAATTAAAACAATGGTGAGAAGTCGGGTTTAGAGGATGAGACTTCCCATAGAAAATTTTGAAAAAAAAAATAAAACGATGGTGAGAAATCCCTTTTGAGGGAGGAGACTTCTCACCTAAAAGAAACAATGGTAAATTGCTAATTAATCTTAAAAAAATAATATTTTTCAAATTAAAATTTGAAACAATGGTAGATTCCTAAAATAATCGAGATGTATAAGCTGGAAACAATATTTTTAAATTATAACACCGTAAAAAGATATCTGACACGTGTTCAAGGCGTGTTCAATAAGTGTCGATGTCGAAGACGTATTAGAAAGGAAACACGACATCTCTCCTTGATTTATAGACATGCAATTTCTCCGAATTTTGCTGATCAGTGTCCTTGGATTGGTCCAGCCGCTTCTGTCACGATACGACTCGCCAGTCTTCATCTTGCAATTTGCGCGCTAGCTCCTAGGCCTTTTCCCCCTTCATATAGTGTGTTCTTTCCTTCATTTTCTTTCCCTATATGAGTATATGTGTATCCATTTGGATTCCATTTTCCCTATATGAGTATATGAAAATTTTTTACAATGGGAGAGGGGATTGAATTTAAGTGTCAAAGACTATAAATGCTGCCCATACTACCAACTGAACAAGTATCCTTGATTGGTAGTAATTCATTATTGGAAATTAAAGATCCTTGATTGGTAGTAATTCATTATTGGAAAATCAAAGACGATATACAACTTAATTTTTTATTAAAAAAAATCCCTTAGCCTTAGCCGGAACCAGGTAGTAGCTGGGTCAGTGGGTTTATGCATGTATATCGCAATAACTCGGAGCAATGGCGATCATGAGTCATGTTTTGCATGCAGCCAATCACAATCCTTATCTTTTCATTTATTTAAACTTTAATTAGTTATTAATTTAGTGATAATTTTTTAGTTTTATTTAAAATAATAATAACATATTAACAAATGTCATTACCTATATTAATTTTTATAGCAATATTATTGATTACTTATGTAAAGATAAAAATATAATTAACAAATTAATCACCAATATTATATTAAATTTTTAAAAATAGTAAATAAAATAATGGGAATATACCCTCTTTTAACAAAATTGAAGAAGAGCGAGCCAACTTGAAGTTTTTCTTTTCTTTTTTCCTTGGCGTGTTTAATTAGTCTTCACTCTTCAGCCCCCGTTTTTTTGACGAAAGAAGTCTTAATTCAGCATGTTAATAAATTGAGCACATGCATATCGCATTAGCGGTGCCTTTCGTGTTAATTAGTCACCCAAACCCAGCCGATCAGTTCTCATCGCGTCATTTTATTTTCATGGTGCAGTGTATTTTAATCCTTGAATATTTCATTTCCATTTTTCTAAAGTTTCATTTTATCATCATCATTTTTTAAAATTTTATATGCTTAACCCACTTAATAAGACTTTTTTAATTTAACAAATTTATATTCTTTAAAAAGTTATTACATAAAGTAACGTAAAAAAACTTATTTTAAGGTAAATCTTATGATTCTACCAATGTCCCAAAGTCACTGATTAAAAAATCATTTCGGGAAATGATTTTTTATTAAAAAGTACTCTCTCTGTTTTTTAATATAAGTAAAAATACTTAAACTCATGTTTATTAAGGTAGTTGATTGCAATTAAGTTTCTTGATCTCATATAAAAAATTAGTGTAGTCTCTAAATTATCCTTAATGATTGCATAGAAAATTGTTACTTGGGAACAAACTATACATTAAAAAACAAAATTTTAATTAACTTAAGGGTATTATAGGAATAATGTTATTAAATAAAATAGAAGTAGTTCTTTTTTGTTTATATTTAGTAACAAAATATTTTGGTATTTTTTTGTTTATATTCAAAAACGGATGGAGTACATCATTAATACGCCACTGACATTAAATGATTGTTTAATATTTATACAAAAATATTGTAAACAACAAATGATTATTTTTAATTTTCTGTGTAAATATTTAAAAATAAAAAACAGATTGAGATATTATGGCAGTTTAATATTGTTTAAATTTTAATTTTAAAAATAAAAAAATTAAGAAATGTAATTAAATTAGTTTATGTTTATAAATTAATTCTAATTCCTCAATTAATTTATATAAAAGGAATTATTTCCTCTGGACTTAAATATAAACAAAAATAGCTAATTAAATTCACATTGATTAAGAAAAATTAATTAAATTAATTAAATTTTATTAATTTTATCAAATAATTAGCTTTATTCCATAAACCACCCTTAATAAAAAGGATTATTGAAATTAAAATTTGAATTAAATGAAAGATATTTTATAAAAAAAAAATCAATAAATAGAATAAAATTAGTTAAAATTTATTTATATTTAAGTTCACAATGCTTGAGCTATTTATTTGTTTATACTAGCTTAATAACCCGTGCAAGCACAGGATGTTATAAATATTTACTTAATAATATTAAAAAAGTATTTAAAATTAATTGATAGAACACATTTAAAAGGAAAATTTTAAAAAAAGAAAAGAAAATATTATATACTTTTATATTTTTGGCCTAATTATTGATCAAAAATATATTTTTGGTCTAATTTAACTCCAGAAAATCGATTTATAATGTAAAGATTGTTTAAGCTTAATAAGCTATTTAAGCCTTATTTACCGTAGATGTGAGATTTGAGTTTTTTTCTCCAATATATACTTTCAAATTACTACACTCAATGACTTAAAATATTCTCAATATTACTAAATTAATCGGACGGTACATATCTAATTTTTGCATCACATGTTTATGTTTTAATTGTTTGGCATATAAATCTATTATATAAGAGCACATAAGATACAAAAAATATAAACTTTAAATGCAAAAAATTAGATAATAGATAGTAGAAGTGTTCGTCATTGTGTGGCATAATTTTACTCTCAATTAATCATATTGTTATTTATAATTACTTCCATGACTTTGATATTAATTTATTTTTGTGTAAATTTTTTATGCATATATATGCAATGTAAGTATTAACAGCAAAATTTAAATAAGTTCTTATGTAAATTTTTTATCACTATTTCGACTAATCTAGTTCTTATGTAAATTTTTGATCACTATTTCGGGTAATCTATATATTAATTAATAAGTTTTTTTTCTATAGTCTATATCTCCAGTGGAAATATATTGTCAAAAAATATATCTCCATGATATATAAATAATTAACTAATATTATATGGATTTTTTAAAGTTATTTTTGCATGAAATAAATATAATTATTATATCCTAAATAAATAAAAAAGCAAATATATAAAATCATCCGTCAATATACACAAACACACAAAGAAAACAGGAGCCAGAAAAGAATCAAAGCAAAAGGAAAAATATCAAAGAAAGCATAAAATTTACATAACAAAAATCTGAATTTGAATTAAAAAAAAATCAAATGTAAAGATAGTGTAGGGAAAAAGTTAGCAGATCCGAAATGATTCACCAAAATTGTAAGGAAATAGCTGGACATTTTCCCATTTCATGCTAAATCCATGTAACTTACAATCAACAAAATATGTATGCAGCTATGAAATTAAGATGAATAATTGTTATCTATTATTGTTATTTTGAACCTAATTATGCAAATTAAACATGTAACTTTATGATTGTTGTGCATTGTCATAAGGCGAGTAATATACTGAAAAAGGAAGGTACCTCTCTTGTCTTAAAAACTGGTTAGAATTATATATATAAATTCTTTAACAACTTAGTTTTGGAGTTGTTTAAGAATTCAATTTCACAAACCAATATTAATCATGGTAATGCAATATTTATCATGAGACTCTGTCAAAAAGTTTATATTAATCCCACTATTCACATTGCATGGTTGCTGGTACTTGAAAGAGGAAAATGATTTGTTAGATAGCTTGGATATTTGTCATAAGATTAATAGATTAATTTCAAACGCATGTTAATTTACACTGCATACGACAATATCACAAATAAATTAAATAGAATGAGCAAAAGATATGGAATTTAGAAGTTGGTTATCAAAACAACCAAAGGATCAAAACAAAGTTTTCAATCTCGGTAATATATGCACACAAGACTTTCTAATCAAGACTGAGATGTTTTGTATTTACATGTATTATGAACAAAGACCATATAGAGTGTGTGAGTGACTTAGAAATTCTGATATGAAAACAAAAAAATAAACTAACCATCTGTCGCATTGTAATAGGAAAAAAATTCAAACCAATTTTCAAAGTGAATGACATTAGATAAAAGAATTAATTATTACCATTTTAGCTATGATAAAAAGTTAATTCAAATTGCAAAAAATATCATAACCAAAACGTCAAAAGCTACAGGGTTGAAAAACCAAAATATTACTTTAAAGAGATTAACTTTCCATCAAATTTTGAAAGAGGAGATGAATAAAAATATTAAGAGATAAATGTTAAGTTCATGAATGAAAAATTAGTCACTCCATCTCATCGGTGACAAAAAATAAGAGATGAAAAAACAACCATATGAAGCATTATAAACAAAGAACCCTTGATCAAATTAATGAAAGAATCAAAACAAAGACTACTCCACAAATAAATTAGATTAAAAAGAATATACATTTAATTATTTTTAAATTTTTTAACCAAATTTAGTGTATAATTATAGTAATATGCCTAGACCGGTTTAGTGTATAATTTTTTAACCAAAAAAAAGACCGGTGCATATAATTGTAGTGATTTAATAATATGCATTATTTGCATTTATTTATTACTTTTGTAACCAAAGTATTAGAATAATTGTGAAATTATTTACATTTATTCACCTCGATCAAGTTGACATTATCTTTTTTTTTTTGGGCTCGATCAGAACATCTTTCTCCATTAGTATATTACAATTACAAATTTACAATTGCATATATATATATATATATATATATATAATTGCAATACACAGAAATAAGTTTTTTAGTTGATTGCATCCGTGAAATGAATTAAATTAAATGACAGGTAACGTGAATCCGGCCCGTTCCATCAATTAATTGATTAATTTAACACATGAATACCAACAATGAATTAATTGACAGGTTAATTGATTGATGGAATTAATTTAGTCATGAATATCAAATATTATAAAATTAATATTATATAGCAATAATAATAATTATTATTATTATTTTAAATTTGGGCAAAAACTGAATGATTTTGGGATTGCCACGTGGCATGGCACAATCCTGCTATATAATATATAATAGATAATAGATTTGAATTCACGGTAGTATTTACCTATTATGCGCCGCCTGCTCCTCCGGTCCGGGTGCACTGATGCATTTATTTATGGAACTTGGCAGAAAATTGAAATAATCTTTGACCATTTTCAGTAGGTGATCACAAGCCATGGCTTTGTTCTTTATTGTTTTTTTCCTGTCCCACCTTTCGTAAACTATAGATGCACTGACAAACATGTCTTTCCCCGGCAGTGGAAATAGAATCAACAATACAGCCTCCAATTCCATATAAAAGAGATAAATATCTAATTTATAAAAATTAATAAAAAATAATTAAAAGAGTTAGTTGTAATTAATATAAATTTTATTTTAAAATTATTTTTCATAGTAAATAATTAAAATAGTAATTTATATATTTAATGACATTAAATCACTCTTAATTCTCAAACAGATTATTCTCTCATCAATGGGTATAAAAAAAAATTTATTCAATTGATCTATTTAAAATAGATTTATGTTTTTTATAATTTAGACCAAAAAATAACCCTAAATTTTCTTATATATAACACCAAAGGTAATATTAATATCCTTGTCGACTTATGTAATTTAACTATTCATGAGTTCGAAAGTTGTATAACCCCAGGCGAATGAAGTTTTTGGTAGCTCAAATTAAAGTAATCACATAGGAGTATTGATTATTGTGTGAGACTGTAGTTCCCAGATTGTGCGAGCCCATACTGGTGGGGTCGGAAAGGCCCTTTTTTTGCACTATATATAATAATAATAGCACAAATTTTATGGTTTTTTCATCATAAAATATTAATTTTTTAAAAAAATGTAATAGGTGATAGATTCTCTAGAGAACCGGGGGATTCCAGATTCTTTGTTTAAAATACTCTCTTGTCTCAATTATAAGGAAAAAAAATTGATTTTACGTTAATTAAGAAAATTAGTTAATTAATTAGATTTTTTTTTATTTTAGCTAAAAAATAAAGTTTATTCCAAAATTGCCCTTAATGATATTTAATGTATAAGACAAGTTTTTTTTTCATCTTCTCAATGTGGCCGGTGACTGCCAATTAAAACTATTCATTCCACCTTAGGTAAGAAGAGATAAAGGTTTATCCTTTTATGCTCCCTTTTGATAGTGTCCGTTATTTTTTCTTTATAAGACCCTTTAGTGTGATAGTGTCCGTTCAGTTCTTTTGACAAAGACACGTGTGTATTTGCTTCACAGATGATAAAGGACATTGGAAATATAATTTGAGTTAAATAAGAGTATTTTTGGAATAAACTCATTAAAAAAAGTAAAAAGTAGTTAAATTTATTTATAATTAAAACCACAAAATATGAATTTCTTTTTTTAGTTATAATTGAGACAGGATGGAGTCCTCTTAAGGCTACATATTCTTCTAAATAAATACTATATCCGCGTCGATAGATGGAAAAAAAAATAGGGGAAGAGTTTAAATTGAACATTTTCGCTTAATTTTTCTTATAGAATGAGTGATTATATTACTTCAGCGAAATATGTGTCCACGAGACACAAATGAGAGATCAATTAAGACAAATGTGAGGTAACTTGCTAATGATGGACCAGGATTGGGTGCAGTCAGCATTTTCGCACAGTTACACAGTCAGCAGATTAGAATTGTTAGATTGAAATCGGACGGCTCACAATTTATTACATAATTTAAACCCAATTTTATCTCTAAAATCCTAATGATTCTGATCACTATAATTGTATAACTGTATGACTGCACGAGATCCATTTCCAAAAATGATGGGGTGACGTAGCCTGACTCACTGGGATGTTGCTAGCTACTAGCGAGCACTCTGCAGTTTATATTAGTTTTTAATTTAAGAATTTAACAAATGATCAGATAAGTATATTTAATCCTTTTATTAAGTATATGTATCTTTTAATTTAAGAAAAATATAATATAATTTATATTATTTACAAAAATAAATCAGAGAGTATTTCAAAAATTGAATGCATAAAATGTTTTTAATTTAAATGAAAAATTATTACTTAAAATTCTATTAATTATTGTTACTTTTATTTTTATTTTCCTATAAATACTTCTTTGAAAATATCTACCTTAGTAATTATAGGTAGGTATAAATTAGGGAAAAATAATAAATTTGACTTGAGCTCCTGCGTTAAAGGAAATATCTATCATAATATTTATAGGTGTCTATATATATATTAGTAAAATTGACTTGCACTCATGAAATAAGGAAAATATCTATCATGTATTATAGGGAGGTATTATAAGGAGAAATAGTATTCATGTACCAAAGGAAATAAGAAAAATATTTATCATAATAATTATAGGTATCTCTAAATATATGTTACTAAAACTAACTTGCACTCATGTGTTAAAGAAAAAAAGAAAAATATCTATCATAATAATTATAGGTAAATATTAAGGAATCTATGTTATAGATTAGTAAAATTGACTTGCACTCATGTATCGAAGGAAATAAAAAAAAATCTATCATAATAATTATAGGTGTAAATATATTAGTAAAATTGATTTTCACCCAGGTATTAAAGGAAATGAGAAAAATATCTATCATAATAATTATATGTAGGTACTAAGAAAAAATTGTAAAATTGACTTGTACTCCTGTATTAAAGGAAATAAGAAAATATCTATCATAATAATTATAGATATGTATCAAGAAAAATATAATAAAGAAATATTTATCATTATAACTATAGGTATTAAGAAATATATATATATATACAAATAATTATAGCTATTAAGAAAAATATGCATATACTAATAATTATATCCTAATACTAATAAATAATAAAAAATATGTGATATATTTGAATAAAAATTTGTTTAAATAAATCCTATAAGTCTTTAAAAAAGAAAAAAAAACATAAAATACAAAAAAAATGTGCATCACACGGATGTAAAATCTTATTTCATAACAGAGTGTCCTATTTTGTTTTGCCTATATGATGATATATAAGTGTTACCTAGAAGAGTGGAGGGATCCAACTCATACTCTTGGAATAGAATAGAAAAATTGTAAATCAACTAATCATAATGAGTTTCCTTACATGCAAAAACCAGAGAGTAAATATTAACTTAAAAGATAAAAATCCCAAATAAATTAAAACTCTAAATGAATAAAATTTTAAATAAATAAAATTCGTTTCTTTTTGGTACAAAAATAAATTAAAGTTCTAGATAAATCTTAACTGATAAAAATGAAGCCTCTCTAAACTATTTAAATATGTTATCAAGCATAAAAGTCTCATATAGCAAGAAAAGAAAAAATATATACATAGTAATATCTCCATTAAAAAAAGATACATAAATAATAATCATTCCAATTAAATACCTTATTAATTAACAATATCCTATTAATCATTCCAATTAATATATATAGATATTGACAAAATCCTACATTATTAACAATATTGATGAAATTTTGAAAATTTGATTTTTTTAAGACAAATACTTGGTCAATTTTAAAAGTTTTTTTCACGATATTCATATTTTGATAACAATTGGCCTACCCCGTGTAGAGAGAGAGAGAGAGAGAGAAAGGCAAGAAGGGCGAAGCCTCTTGACTCATTCCTGAATCAGCGAAGAGGGCATGTTGGAGATTTCGCACCCCTTCCTTCGTTGTTTATAAGGAAACAATATAACCGGCCGATTCATTTCACCCAAAACGCCGGGCAGAAAGGATCATCCTCATATCACAGCCCAAACAAAACAAAACCAAACCAAATCCTCACTCACAAAATCCAAATTAATTTCACCACATAAACAATTTCAAGTCCGAAACTGCCTATAGAAACACCAAGCAAGTTCTTCGCAGTCTCACAGCACCACTACGCACAACAACAACACACACACACAAAGACAGGGAAAGGAAGCGTGTAGAGCAAAGAGTGAGAGAGAGAGAAGAATGGGGGGTTGGGCTATAGCGGTGCATGGTGGCGCTGGTGTGGACCCTAATCTCCCACCCGAGCGTCAGGAAGAAGCGAAGCAACTCCTCACTCGCTGTCTCAATCTTGGCATCTCTGCTCTTCGTGCCAATGCTTCCGCCGTCGTTGTCGTTGAACTTGTCGTATGTCTTCCCAACTCTCTCTCTCTTTCACTCATGCCCCTGTTTTATTTACCGTTATGCTTCCATAACGGATAACCCCTTATTCCATGGGAATGGGATAATAGTTGTGCCGGTTCATGCATGGCTTGTAGAGTTCCGGATGCATGTTCTTTTTTAATAATCCACCAATAATAACATAATTATTAGTCATTTTAAGAATTATTTATTTATTGATTTGTTGATTATTGCGGTGCGGGTGATTTGGTTTTTGTGACAGGTGAGGGAACTGGAAACGGATCCCCTGTTCAACTCTGGCCGTGGATCTGCTTTGACGGAGAAGGGAACGGTGGAGATGGAGGCCAGCATCATGGATGGTTCCAAGAGAAGATGCGGCGCCGTTTCTGGCCTCACCACCGTGAAAAACCCGGTCACACTCGCTCGCCTTGTCATGGACAAGTCCCCACATTCCTACCTCGCATTCTCCGGCGCCGAAGAATTCGCCAGGCAACAGGTTCGTTATGCACCTTTCTTTCCTTCTCAGAATAAATCTCATTCATATGCAAGCTCTTTCACGTGACTTTATTTCGTGGTCCATACCACTCGTCGTACAATACATACAACACATTACATTTCGGCGCAGAAAAATATATCAGTTTTATTAAGATTCTTATTTTTATACACAAATGTTAATAAAATAGGAGTATATTATGTTAGTGAGAGAGATTTCAACTTATTATCTCCTTCTCACTTTAATTCCTATATTTTTTCCTAAATCATTAAACTATTTGATGACTCTCGGTTTTATTAAGTTTAATAAAATAATGGCATAAATAAATAAAAATGGGTGGTTGTGATTTTGCTAGGGCGTGGAGGTTGTGGACAACGAGTACTTCATCACACCCGATAATGTTGGTATGCTGAAACTGGCGAAGGAAGCAAATGCAATCCTGGTACGCATTTTATAAGCCAAATTAAAAGTGTTAATTGAATTGAAAAACGTGGATTCCGTGTTTAATCGCTAACGGATGTGTGTTATTGATGGACGGTGGTGATGCAGTTTGATTACAGGATTCCGGGTGGATACGACAAGTGTGGCGCAGGGGTTGAGAGTCCACTGCAAATGAATGGACTGCCAATCAGCGTATACGCGCCCGAGACGGTTGGGTGCGTGGTGGTGGACAGCGAGGGAAGGTGTGCGGCTGCCACGTCGACAGGGGGACTCATGAACAAGATGAGCGGTAGGATCGGTGACTCGCCCCTCATTGGCGCTGGGACCTACGCGTGTCAGGTGTGTGGGGTCTCCTGCACAGGTGAAGGGGAAGCCATCATACGTGGCACCCTGGCGCGTGAGGTGGCGGCGGTCATGGAATACAAGGGCCTGGGACTTCAAGAGGCCGTGGACTTTGTCATCAAGAACCGTCTCGATGATGGGAAGGCTGGGCTCATTGCTGTTTCCAATACTGGGGAAGTGGCTTATGGGTTTAACTGTAATGGCATGTTCAGGGGCTGCGCCACTGAGGATGGGTTCATGGAGGTTGGAATCTGGGAATAAAATGTGTTTGTTGCCTTTGGTGCTACTTTCATAATAATGGAGTTTCTACTTTTGGGGCTTTTATTCAGTAGTCACTTGATTGTTTTAGTTGCGTCTTTTTATTTTTATTTTTCCTTTTATTAGGATTAGCTATTGTTTGTTTTTTCAGTGATGGAAGTGTGAAATAATAGCACATGCTTTCTCATCTTTTATTTCCATTTTTAGAATAAAAAGCCCGTTACCTATTATTGTTCTATTCTTTATTCCGCTCATCTTCAACTCTTCATTCCTGTTGTTGATGGCTTTTAATTTAGACGTTCAATTCTTTCGGATCGTTTTCCAATCTAACCATTGCAAACCCCACAAAGTACTGCCTAAACGTTACACGAGACTGTGATTTTTTTTTTTTTTTACTGACGTTACCAGACTGTGATTACATCTTTTAATCATAGGATTAATAAAGATAAAAAATATTATTATGAATTAAGGATTGTTTGTTTGATTGATAATCTAATTTTATAAAGCATAAAATTTACAGTGCTTCTGTCAAAAAAAAAAAACTTACAGTGCTATATATAGTAATGTCTCTAAAATTTATACTTTTATATAATAAATTCAAGTTTTTATTTTTGATACCGAGATAATTTCTATGCATACTTTCTTTTCTGGGGTGATTACATTTAATTTCTATCTCGCGCGTTTTATATCAAATTTTTTGAGATATCAAATCGAATTATATCATTAAATTATATTTGTCATTTTAAGTATATTTGATTTTTAAATGGTTATAAGTTTCAAAAACTTTTATAATGACTAATTTACACTTGTTTTAATTCTTTACACAGTTAAGTGCATGTAAAAGGCATTTACATAATATATGAGATCTTTTCTAGTTTAAAATATTTGCATATACTATCAATTAGTTTCGTGTAAATATTTGCTTCGCATTACAATTCTGAATTATTCTAAGAAATGACATGGCTTCTATATGTTACATACATAAACATAATCATGAATCATGAATCCTTCTAATTTATAACATAAAATAAAATTTAATTATTATGTACGATAGTATAACATTTTGGATTTGACTCTTTTAAAGTGAGTAAAATGTAAAGTAAATAATTTTAACCATTAATGAGAAAATCAAGGGTTGATATTCTAATATATCCATGAGTTGTTATACATATACTTATAATATCAATCCTTAATTTTCAAATCAATAGTGTTAAGATTAATTATTTTATACTCTAAAGTAAATTTCTCACTTTAGAAGAGCAGGTCCAAAAATGTTTTACACAACCTTCTGGCATAGCTTACAATTATGTGTCTGACTTTTATGTGGTATAATACGTGTTCCATCAGGTTTTATAATCCCATGTGATATTTATGTGTGAATTGAATTCCATTACCCTGCGCAGTTGACTCTGATAGACAGAAACAAACGTTAAAATTAAAGCAGGCAAATTGTCAATTAGATAATGATTGTAGTAAATGCGAATTGTGGCGATCATTAGTTCTCAAATACCCGCGAGTCATCCAAATTACACGTACTATTTTGCTTGAACGGTAGTTCCCTAGCTAGTCAGTGGCAGAAATGGTACGCTTTACAGATCCAACATCAACGCAGCATTTTGTTTGCTGGAGCCACTTTCTGTCTTGCTCTGCCGATGACTGATCACCAATTCTGTTTCAATTTCAACCTTGATTTCTATTCATTGCACCTTGCTCGTTTATAAATTCAGTTCCCTTCCAGACACAAGTTAGTTAGCATTAGAAAAAAAATCAAAGACAATCGTGTATCATGGGAGAGAAAACCACGAGGTCCACGACAAGAGAATTCATTTAAAATCGGATGAATTCGATACCATTAATGTGTTCATTATGATGTACGAAGGATTTGACTAAGATACCGTATACGTACAGAAGATGCAATGTATTTGATTTATTCCTAAAATAGTAAAAAAAGATTGGGTCAATACTCAGTTTTGGTTTGATATATATATATATATATATATATATATATATATTGCGAGACAACTCAATTCTGGGATGATCAGCTTAAACGTTGGAGAAAAAAATATAAAGAAAGAGTACAAGTACATTTTGGTAAATGCTTGCTCTATACACGTACGTATGACATGCGGTGGATGTTCCTGCGATCCTTCTGATCCCAGAGTAGTTGTAACGAATAAGGATGCTCTCCTGAATCCAACTTCCAATTAGCTAACCAATTTGGATTTTGGGCAGGCATTATCCTCTCGCAAAGTGATATGCTTTTTAATTTATTTTGACCATCGTTCTGAATGCTGATACTATATAAAATATAACAATGTTATTTAATTTAGTACAATAAATTTTATTAGAAAACTTAATAATTAATTATGATAGTGGAGACAAAAATAAAATAAAAAGCAAAATAAATATAACATTTTTCAATTGAAATGTTATTTTATAAAATTTTATTTGCACCATTTGATGTTTTTATTATATAAGAATAGTGTCAACATTAAAATACGACCACCAAAGACCACGTTTATCCTGATCTCATATTGGTCTAACCAAGCTTGGCCACAGGTCACTCAGTCGGTCGTAACAATCACATTCTGGACTTGTAGCTACAACTGTCCAAAGCTGTGCTAAGCTATAGATTATTTCAACAAATTTCAAAGTTCAAACTTAAAATTTCAATTAAAATGTAATATAAATACTATACCACGAAGTATCAAGCTTATCGTGATCTTGTAGGGTAAGGGTCCAAGTCGTGTTTGCCCGTTCTGACTTTTATAATTATCACATATCATTCCCAGGACAATTAGCGGAGACTCAGTATCGCTTGCTCAACTCCTCCTCCCGATAAAACTAACTACATCTTTTTTCATTTACAAATTAATTAGCAAGTTGACTTATTTTCAAAGCAATGGAGGTCTTGTAAATTAATTAGCAAGTTGACTTATTCAAAATGGAACAAAATTGCAAAACAAAAACCTGTGCAGCAGAGCCTTAATTTACTGATATGTACTGATTCAATTAATGCAACAAAGGTAACCACGGGTGTATCTTGCAAATTAAGCAATTCCATCCCCAAATTCACACTCCCAAACAAGAAATAGCATTGTCCATATATCCAGTTAGACAATAGGTAGATAAAGCATAGCTTATTCAATCATCTCCTCTGCTGTAGCGCGTTTGTTATATGTAAGTATGCATGCATATATATATATATATTGTATGTGGACACACAAATGTTAAGAATTTATTATATGTAAGCCATGTAGTAAATAGCTAGCTAGGCAAATGCATCTATAAGTAGATCTATGTTTCAGCTTGGGGGATTAATAAGATGGTTAAGTAGGAGAAATGTAAAGTTGCTATACTACAATTCTGTTTCTGTTTTGCTGAGGTATTACTGCTAGACCTTGACGCCCCTTGTGTTCTTATAGGCTAATTCTTTTCAATAAATAAATTTGACTTGTCAAGAAAGAAAAAGATCCTAGCGCAAATTAGAGCCAGAGCTATTGAATAAAAAAATGGAAGGATGTGTATTGGAGAAAAGAAGAAAATGAATATTAAATTCACTATGATTGATGCCTCAGTATCCATCATGACATTCACATTGTCTCTAACAACAAAAACTTCTATCCAATATAGTTTAGACACCTTTCCCCTCTATCTACAATCAAGTTATTTTTAGTGAGCTTCTACTTTCCAAATTAAAACCAAAATAATTATCACAATCACCACCATCATGTATCTAAACAGGGATATATCACACTGGTTGGGTGCTTTGCCGCCCTTCCTTTCAAAAAAAAAAAAAGGTTTTGTACCCTATGAATTTCCATTGAGTATTGACATGACAGTAGCTTTTATCTTAGTGTACCCATACTTTAAAATTGAAAAAATTCACACAGCTCGATTTTTCTTGTAGACTTCAATATAATGATTGCGTTTATGCCATTGCATGAAAATAGCAATTAAAAAAAAAGCTAATACAAGAATCTTTTTTTTTTGGGTCAATTTAAAGCTACTAGAAGAACTTTAGGGACACTATTGTGATAAATGTTATGAACAGGGGGACCACATAAATATTTGACACACATTTATAAAACCTGATGTAACTGGAGGCCCCGTTACGAATTGGACTAACATTGTTATATATATTTGGGCTGGAAGAGGGTACGAACTGAAGGAATGCATCAGCCATCATTTTCCCAAGATCAACCTGGGCCGGGGTCGTAAGGTGCAGCCCATCGGGCTCAAGGGGCAACCCCTGAGCGTCCACAGTTTTCAAATTCAGGAGGTCAATACCCAGCTGTGCTTGTCTTACAATCTCTATGTAAGGGCCTGTTCCTGATGCCAATGCCACCTACAATATGTAAAGTAATAATAATATAATAATAATTTCCGTCAAATAATAATAATACTAATACTACGACAAGATCTTCAATCGTTAGTATTTATGGTTCTAATTCTAAACAGACTGCCACTGGCAAGTGAATATGCTTGATCGAGACACTTTACTTTCTTGGATTAAGATTTTAGTTTGAGTTGTCTCTATAGCTTAATATTCAGTTTAAGTTGTCTATGTAAAGTAATTAGTAAGTTAAGACCAATACATCCATCGTAAGGTTTTGAAAGTAGTTTATTGCAAACATAACATTGACAAGATTGTATTATACCTACTTTTTATAGATTGGTAGTTGATAGCATTGACAAGGATTCATCCCATATGTAGTCCAAATTTAAAACAAATTAATATATCTCTTTTCCCTAATTCTCAAGTAGAGAAAACAGTCGAGGCGTTGAGTTAAAGATATATTAGGAATAAATTTTGATAAAGAATGAATAGGACGTATATCATTAAAAGTATATTTTTAAATAATATAATAAAGATATATTTTTATTTTTTAGTATAAAAAATTATTAATGGCAAACCATATTTAAACTCTTATTAATTAATATCAATTTATTTTGTTTTTTAATATAATATGACTAAGTAAGTTTTAACCAGTATGGAAATTACTTAATACGCTATCATATTGGTTGGAGTATGTAAATATCATAAGGTTGTCTTATCTGCATATTAATTACATTGTTAGGCTATTTTTATTTTTTTTATGTAAAAAATATGCACCTTTATTTTTACTATTAAAATAATAATAATAATAATAATAATGTACAAATACCATTATTAGTTGTATAAACATAATATGAAAGACGCCTAACAATTTATATTCCCCTTTATGTGGGGGGTGGGGGCAAAATATAAAATACTTTATGAGATCAATTTCTAAAAAATTCGTATTACCTATATGTTTACCACAGATTATTAAGGGATTTTAATAATTTATAATGATCATGTTAGATATGGGGTCGATGATAAAATTTCCAATCCCAGACAACATATACTTTCTTTGTATCCAAGGATTCCTAAAATTGAAGATTCTTCCATTCCAATCACTTCCTAATAAATCAATGTCAGCTACTAGTTCAGTTTTATTGTCTGTCCTGACAGAAGCAACTAAACGTACACATAGATATTGTTTTGCTTCAAAATAAATAAGTTGATATATGTATCCCAACCACTTTATCTTGAAAAATATGTATAAACAAACAACTAACGGAAGGTGAAAACCAAACCGAACCAAACCTAACAGTTTATTGATTAATTAACTAGTAATTAATAATATATTTTTTTTTTGCTTTTCAACGAATTAAAAAAAAAAATACCTGGATTATGGGAAGCAATGGAGACTGCAAATCATCACGAACATCCAAGAAGAACTTGTGAAGTCTTGTTTGGTATGACTGGGCATCACTTAGATTGACCGTATCAGACTCCCCTTGATACCAAAGCAGCGCTCGAATAGTGCCACCATCATCACGCAAGGAAGCCTTAACCCTCCTCATCATGTGGTTGTAAAGCTCTTTTCCCTTTTCCCATTGGGTTATGTTGGTGCCACCCATCGCACAAGGGACCAATCCCACCAAACCAAGCCCACGCGAGTGTTTGCTCAACACCGAGTTCGCAAATGCCATTCCGGGTCCAACCCCATTTGTTTTCTCTGTATCGATGTCCTCGTGGAGCGGTTCACGCGCTTCCACCCACTCTAGCTGCGCGTTGAGCTTCAGAATCGACGGATTGGGACGGCACTGGGGTGGAACGACACCGTCCCAGGTGGTGATACCTGTGGCCGTGTCGTTTACCACGCCTCCCCTACCAGCCATGTTGCTCTGTCCGGCCAATATAAATATGTTTCTATCATCATCAGCTTGTAGCCTCAGCATTGGCCATGCTTGAATCAGACATAACAACAGTAACAAGGAAGGCATATTCTTGGGTTCAGATGGAGACGCTCCTTTGATCCACGCACAATTATTTATGCGCCATACTCAAAGCTCCAAGAATAAAGAATAAATAAATTATATTGACATATATATAATATTTGCCAATTGCTTCCCATACACTCTGTCTCTACTCTAGTTCTTCAAACATTCAGAATGATTTTTGATTAGATTACCGCGTGAACGGAAAAAAAAAAGTCTTGGTCTACCCTTCTTTTTTTCCGATAAAAAGAGTAGGGGACTGGTCAAAGTAAGACATTGATGCTTGGATTAAACTCCATCATTTCATTACATGTTAGTTTGTGTTTGATAGTCAGTCTACAAATATGAGTAATTTTTTGTTTTGTTGGAGGGAGTTTACTTGAAACTAAAACGTGTGATTGAATCAACAACAACATTTGTAATTCGTTCCTACGCTGACCAGTCAAGGGTTATGAAAAATTTCAATTTCCTCACGAGATTGGCGGAGAGAGGAAAGGCAACATCGAAAATTGAGGTCGCTCATATTTCTAATTCTTACGGACAAAATAGACATATACGATTTGCGTTATACGCACGGTAATTTGTTCTCCCATAAAGTGTCAGTTGGTGATGGATTTTGTGTCTATGCAAGCTTGATTTACATTTGATCTCCTCTATCAATTCCTCGTTTGCTCCAAATTATTTTATAAAAACAACTATTTATTAAAAATCAATTTTAAAGATTTTTATTTATTTGTTTCAATTTTTAGAAATAATTATAGTAAAAAATTCTAAAATTTGATTATATTGGAAAAACTACTTTGAATAGCTTCTAAGAAATAATCTTATTTTAATAAATGTGACGATCAAATACAAATTAACTTCTATTTTACATAAAAATTTCTAAAAAATAATAACTAAGTATTTTATATAAAATTACTTTTAAATTTTTTTAAAAATCCCTAATTAAAGAGAAATCATTGAGTAAAATGACTCGGTCACACATGTTAAAGATAATAAAATGTCTGTAAAGCTTAGCACAAATGGTTAAATCCATCTTGCGATGCTAGGTTGGACAAGGTTCGATCCCCGGTTGGAACGTTTGTGTGTGTGTGTGTATTTACCATTTCTACTGGATAAAAAAAAAAGATAATAAAATGGGTCAACTAAAGTTTGAGAAAATTCCAAAAATGCATATTTGAAGATAGAATCAGAACATTTCTATCTAGAAAAATAGTAGAACTTCAAATTTATTTTATGATTGAATTTTCAATGTTCGGTTCTCATCATTTTAAGGACACATTCCTTTGTTATGAAGTTTTACTATCTCGTCTCAGTATTGTCAAACTCAGATTAGGTTAGTCTATATCATTGTTTCCATAGTAACGAACCAACTAGCACTAAAGTCTTCATCAAAAAAAAAAACTAGCACTAAAGCCAGAAATATTCACTTCCAACCGAAATGCTAAGAGATAATAGAGAGACAAGTTGTTGGTATAAAAATCTTGAAATTTCTAAGTTTTTAAAAAGAAGAATTTCTTTCACCGAAAAAAGGAAGAAGAATTTCGAGTAACAAAGATGAGGTTTGAAATTGAAGGAAGAAATCATTTGATGTTCATTGCGTCTAATGAACCTCGTGTCTAAGGTGTCTTGTGTCTGAGGAGCATTATGTCTAACATGTATTTGGAAACATTGTCAATATGTATTCAAGAGAATTCAAAATTGAAGAACTGAATGAAAAAGATAATTCACAATGTCCCAAAGAATCCAAAAAGGGCATTCAAAGGCAATCAATTACACGATTAAAATGTAAATCAAAAGTGATAAGATATAAGGACTAGTATGTTTCAAGAAATTACTGAAGGAAACAATTGCAAAACTCAGATAAATGTCCATTAATTCACAAAATACTCGAAGTAAAAGAAGATGATCTGGGAATTGGTCGAAGAGTTAATTGCGGTTCAGCCATATCAACAACTTGTTGCTTTCAGAAAAATTGCATTGGATTCAGGCTTTTCCCGTTTGAAGTTTCAATGGTAATTGTATGGTGGCCACATTCTAAACTTAAATATGCAATTCAAATATTACCAGAATCAAGGTCATGGTACAAGCGTTAGCTGGAATATATAGTATACAGTCCAGAAAAGCAAGATCAGCAAACTACAGTATCTAATGAGTCTCGTTCTACTATGATTTTCTATCCAAGCTGGAAAAAAAATCATGCTCATGCCAACCACAAGCCTTTAGTATCAAAGGGGAAAAAACAGCTTAGTTTAACAAGATTTCTTAAATATCATAACATATGCTTCAGTGCATCTTATAGATAAAATTTAGACAGGGAGACGACAACGTCAATCTTAGACAACACATGCCTCGTTAGACCTCTTCTTTTTAGCTCAAAAGTTGGTTTTCTTTTGAGACGGTCCTTTATTTAAATTTAGTAATTTCACAAACCATCAAGTATTAAGCAGTTGAATTTCAGCCATAGTTTATCGCATGACAGATGCAAATAATAATCAGTTGCCCTGTTTCCTTTAGGCAAGCAACTTCCACCTTTGTATCACCGAAAGATTCATGATTCATTTAAAAGATCTGCCACTGTCACTAGCAACTCAACTATTTTCAAATGGTTGAACCAGTAACACCACTAGCAGTTCAATCTTTATTTCAGTTTTTAAAACTTTACTAGTTAGTAGTTACAAGATTACAACCCCACAAGGTCTTGTTTGTAGCTACTCATTGTGGTTTTCCTGCTTTAAAACATAACGCATTTACATGTAACATTAATCAGCTATTTTCCTTCTAGATAATCTCAAGCTACAATTTGGAAACTTTTTCATCTATTTTTGAGGGGGAGAGATAAGAATAAAAACAGCTAGGAAATATGGAAATGGGTTATACATTCCACGATTTAAGACCTTAAATCATGTGTTAGTAGTACACCAATTTATAAAAGCAGGAGGATCAACTAGTATTATACTGCACTAAGAAATTGATGCGCAAACAGAGTAAACTTAATGAAACCAACCAACATTGCCTAACCAAAAGGTGTGATGTGAACAATGTGTCTCATCCCAGAACAATCATCAATAGAGAAGCTACTAAGTGACATATATGCCCATTTCATAGCATTATTTTGGTCAATAATTAGTGTGCTGCATAGATTCATTACCTGTACTTTCTTTTTAATATCCATGATGTCAACTTTTTTGTGTTATCACAGTCAGATTCTCTTGGCATCAACATGACAAGTGATGCCAAAAAATGACCAACAAATATTACTAGTAATCAAACGAAGATACAACAGATTCATTAATTCCAGTTCCCAGATTCAACCCCAAAAGACCCTTTCCGTGACCATTGAACTGTGCAGCGAAAACCAGACCACAACAAAGAAACAACCAAACCAACATCCACACCGTAAAATCACAACAAATCACAGAAAATAACATTGCAGCAAATCACATGGATTGAGAATGAATAAGGGAAGAGAAATTTACAAGTTTTTGAAGATGCTTGCTGCTAACTGGGATCCTCCCTCCATGCGTTTGCTCCATCTCTGCTCACTGTCACGATCCAGAGAAAATCGAGAGATTGATGAACAGTGAGAGGTCACTTATTTTGAATTGCAGGATTTGACGCACATACGCGCGCGCACACACACACAGAGAGAAGCTCCAGAGAGAGCTCGAGAAAGAGAAAGCAGAGTGCGCGCCACGAGAGAGGGAGAGAGAAGAACCCGAGTGAGGGTTGGGAACGGGAATTTCAGTGGTATACAAGGGAGTCCATGGTCGATGGAAAAAGAGCTAGCGTTGAAGAGAACAAGTCGCTTCGGTTGAGATGAGAATTAGGCTTTAAAATTATTATTTTATTATCTATACACTTTATTTTAAAAAAAACCTATTTTGAACCCCTTGACAAATTAAGTGCTGTATACTTTTCATTTCATTTTTTTTTCTTTTTGTTTTTTGTTTTCACTTTATTTACAAATTTTTTACCTTATTTAAAATATTTATATAATAAAAAGACAAATAACAAATAAATTTATTGTTTTTTATAAATATTTAAAAATAGAAAATAAATTTAAAATAAATTGACAATTTTGTAACTAAAAATAAAAATATAAAATATAAAATATAAAACAAAAAATATTTTCTCAAAATAAATTGATCTTATTAAGAATGTCTTTTCCAAAAATAGGGTTAGAGTAGGATTTTTACCCCCACCACCTCCCTTTTCATTTCACATTATCATTTAATTACGGGATTCAACTATTTTAAAGTAAGTAACTCACTTTAGAGTGTAAATTAATAATGAATTTCAATCACTGATGAACAAATCAATAATTGTTATTTACAAACTGGTGTATAACAAATCATGAATATGTTAAATTATCACTTTTTAATTTTCTTATTAATGATAGAAATCATTTACTTTACTCCTAATTCATTTTAGTGAAGTCAAATCTCTATTTTTACGGCCTATATGCCGTGACTAAAATGATAATTGCTTGTAACTTACATTTTTAATATATCTCAACACGTACGATAGAAACAGGTTGATCAGTAGGGAATGATCAGTTTTCAACAAGGATTTAAGGCTTTTTGTCAAAAAAAAAACACACACACACACACGCACGAGTTAAACGCCTAACTTATTTGGACCCAAAAAAGGAAAAAACACTTAACTTACATTTGACCCATGTCATGCTGAGCATTTTATCAAATAAAGGTAAGACTTTTTAAAGATCTATTCAGTTAAAAATATTATGTTTTAGGCCATCTAAAAAAGTCTCTAGATTTAATTAGAGTTGGCAAAATGGGTTTAGTCCGCTGGATTGACTTGAGTCTGCCCGAAAAAATATTGGATTTGGATACACAAATTTGAGTCTGTTTTCAATATAGATCTTTTTAGCCCGAACTCGATGCAGGCCAGCTCAAAAATAACAAGGTAAAAACCTGAGTCCGGTGTGGCCCAGCACTATGCGAACCGAGCTTGGATAACTAAATCACAATCCGTTTTTAATTTGGGTTTTTTTGACCTGGCCCGAAGCCCGTCAAGTAGGCCCATTTGCCAGCTCTAGATTTAACATGTTAGTCTATTTAAATAAATATAAAAAATATTTTTTTGTTAATATTATTATAAAAAGTCTCTAGGTCGAGAAATCGTTTTGACATTTGCCCATTGAATGCTGCATATTATTATTATATGGAAAGCAAAATATGTGTTTCCACCAACTAATTTTGATGTGATTCCCATGGGGCTGCTTTCCGTTCCCTGGTGTAATGGATAACTTTGTCGTATTATCCCAGTATAAACATTCATCAAGCGAATGAAATCTCAAAGGATGGGTTTAGATATACAATTTTAATATTTATGAATAAATAGCTGTATAATTGAAGAAAAATGAGAATATTGGTTTCACATAAGTAACAAAAAAATATTGTTTTCAAATAAACTGTAAATTATAAAAATAACTTACAGTTTATTTTTTGGTGGCTTCTAAGGTGAGGGGCCTTGCAAGACCCTCACCAGTGAGAGAGCAGTGATTACCATCGGATATAGTAATATTTAATTGAATGGATGAGATTGATTGAAATAATCAATTAGTTACCTGCTATAAAAAGTTTATGGTGAAATCTCAAAACATTCCCAATAAATTTGATTATTACAAATAAGTGGGATAAATCTCCCAAAATTTGATTGAAGTGAATCAAAGTGCCGTGCGTTCTATACTGTCTGAACTTTCGTGGTGAAGAGCAACCAGCGAGGTAGAACAGCACGATGAAAAAGGGTTTGCTCTGCTCAATGGAGAGATGAAGAACGGTGGAAGAACGATGCGATGTGGGGTCATTCTCCCTGTGGTGAAAGCAGGGATTTTGACAACTGGGTCTGGCTAAAGTATGGGTTTTGAGATCATTCTCGTTAATGGGTAGTTGAAGATCTTGGATTTTCCTGGTTTGTTGCTGCGATTTGGGAGGTTGGTGGTGATGATGACGATCGATGGGCATGGGAGCAATCAAACTAACTAGACCACGATAAATAAAAAAATAATAAAATGGAAAAATGAAAACCCAGTAGATCAGGAACTTCCAAAATCTTCCTCTACAATTGTCGTTTATCTCACTAATTCAATGCTCAAATACACCAAGTTTTTTTTTAGATCTAATTTTAGTTTTTCCCCCCTCTCAAGGTCGTTGCAGTTGCAGGTGAAGAGGTTAGAGGAAGAGAAACAAAAGTGAAGGAGTAAAGAAATTGTTCCTTCATCGTCCAACAGCACTACAATTACCCATTTGATTTTCTTCATTCCAATAATCCTCAAAATATCAGCCCAACCATCTAAAAAATGTTTGCCTTGGCAACCACCGCAACAAGAAGAAGAAGAAGAAAAAAAAAAGAATAACTAGGTAGGACTCTTTGGATGAAAGTAAGAAAAATGTGATTAATGGTGATAAGAAGAAAAAAAAGGAATAAATTGGTAACAAGTTGTGAACAAGAGTTGATCCACCCACAAGATTTTCTCCCTTTTTGTGTTTTTTCCAGTTCAATCAGAGTAAGAATTACATTCGCCCGATCACTGTTTGAGACCCAGTCGCTAATCTCTGTTTGAGAACCGGGTCATTGGATTAGTTTGCAAATTTGTCAATTTTTCATTATTGGCACTACACAAATTAATATTATGTATGACACCCCGCTTATACCTGCTATCACCGGTGAAATGACCCCCTCACTAGTGAAGGCCTTGCAAGGCCCCTCATCTTAGAAGCCACCACCTTATTTTTTATTATAATAAAAAAATAAATTATAAGTTATTTTTATAAGTTATTATAAAGAATTTATTGAAATAAACTAAAAATAACTTATGAAGCATTTCAGTATGTTTAAACAAGAATTTATATCGTAAGACAAATCAAAATAGGCTATAAATATGTTCTTTTAAATACACATTTTCCATCATAATAATATATTATCATTATAGTTATTAATCGATTAACGGAATACTTTGTCGGCTGTAAATCACCAGAACCGGAATCATTATAGTGCCAAATGCAAAGAGGTTGCAATCTATGGAAATGGAAATAATATGTAGTTTATGGAGCGATAATTACAAATGGATTGGGGTGGTGACAAATGGCTATTATTTAGCTGCAAGTTGGCTAACAGAAAAATCGGCCTTGTTGTCTTTAAAAAAAATATATATCTCCATACGCTTCGTTTGCACTTTGCACGTGAGGAAAAATATAAATATAAAAAAAATTCAACCAGTATGTACTGATAGTATAAAAAAAATTATATAAACATTCAATTATATCTCATTATATAAATCTTGGTATAAATATTTTAGAAAATATTATTATGAGATAGCACTATAATAGGATATGATTGAGAACTCATATAAAAATAGTATGTTTTTGATATATTGTTTATAAAGAGAGAGAAAATTGTTAAAAAAAATAGAGAGAGAGAGAAAAAAAACTTCTTTGATAAAAAAAGAATAAAATCTTCTTTCTGTATATTTAGCAAAAATAAAAAATAATGGGCTAACATATTATCTTCCTTGCTTATTATAATTTGAATCTTTTTTTGTCACAATGTTATTGGTACAGTGTATTTACTGGCTTAGCCAATAACTAATATCCATTAGAGAACCTGATTGGACATCTTTAGTGGAGTCTTTCCTCCCAATCACATTTATTCTATCTACAAGACTCGAACACGAGACCTTACTCAAGGGATCCGAACTCAATTATAGACCAACTTAATATTGGTCTATAATTTGAATTTAAATTCAAAATATATCATTTAAAATGAAAAACCGAAAATCATATGTGAAAATGGGGATTGGATTTGAAAATAAAAGAATGTAGATTTAAAAAGAAATTAGAATTAGAAATTTAGAACTCATTTTTCATTTAATATTATTCATATAATATTTATTAGAATTAAACAAATGTATATTTTTTTTGGTAAGTATCGTTAGTTAGGCATCCATTTCAAAACCATTACATTAATTTTTTTTTTTGAAGAAACATTAATTATTTTGTTGTATGATTGAAAACTTGAAATTCTATTCTGTTATGTGTTTAACAGCAATTTAATACTAATTTAAATTTAAATTGATGAACAGTCTCAGTCAAATAAGAGATATTTATTGGACATGGATCGTCTCATTGGTGGCAGATTTCGTGACAGAATTTGGTCTACTCAAGGGTGATAACAAAATTTCCACCAATCTGGTAACATCTACTCTATCTTATAATAATAATAATTATTATTATTTTTAATTGACCGTTTTCCCGGTATTTTATGCTAATAATAATTAAATTTTAAAAAAGAGAGAAAATAACCATACAAGACCGATTGCAATTTGGCATTATCATAAAATTTTTGCATGGGATGTATTAGGGTTGGGGGAAAATGGTAGATTCGTGGAGAATTTGAGTTGGGTGGACTCAACCGCAGCTATAATGGGCGCGCCGAGAGCGTGAAGGGAACATACGTGTAACGCCGAGGGACTCTATTTCGACAGGTGTCGTTTGACAGCTGTATACTAGTAACTGCCCAGTTGCCAGGAAAAATCCTCCCGCTCACAAACCAACCAAACCGCTCTGACCGGTTACTACTACCGGCTCAACAAGTCATCCTTATCGCTTTCTCACTCTCGTATATAATTTCCCTCCCCCTCCCCAATTTTCTCTCCCAGCCACCACAACACCATAACCCCCCGCGCCCCCCCCCCCCCCCCCCCAAAACCACAAAAACCGTCACAAAACTCTACCACAACTATTTATATTTAGTATTTATCATTTTTTTTTGTTTCGGATATTTAGAATAGAAGAAGAGGAGCTGCTTTCGGCAAACAGAGACATGGATCGCATTAAAGGGCCATGGAGCCCCGAAGAGGACGAAGCATTAAAGAGGCTTGTTCAGGCTTACGGGCCCAGAAACTGGTCTCTGATAAGCAAATCGATTCCGGGTCGATCCGGCAAGTCGTGTCGGTTGCGGTGGTGCAACCAGCTGTCACCGGAGGTGGAGCGCAGGCCGTTCACGCCGGAGGAAGACGAGGTCATAATCAGGGCCCACGCCGAGCACGGTAACAAGTGGGCAACCATCTCTCGCCTCCTCAATGGCCGCACCGACAACGCCATCAAGAACCACTGGAACTCCACCCTCAAGAGGAAATGCTCCGCCGTCACGGATTCTCTCTCCGACGACCACCACCGGCCTCTTAAAAGATCCGCCAGTGTCGGTGCCGATAATATCTCGGGTCCATACCTGAACCGGAGCACTTCGTCTGGATCCGATTTGAGCGAGTCTGGTTTACCCGATACTCCTCTGATTCCGGTTCGGGTTGATAAACTGCTTGCTATATTTTCTTCTCCCTTAGAAACTGCGTCTTCTGCATCTTCGGATCGCTCTTCTGATCCACCAACGTCACTGAGTTTATCTTTGCCCGGATCCGACTCGTGCAATGCCATTAACAAAGGATCCGTCCCGAATCAGATACCCAGTTGCGGCCCCGAGATCCAGCCAGAGAAATTCAGCGCGGAGTTTTTGGACTTTATGCAAGAGATGATAAGAGTGGAAGTGCGAAATTACATGTCTGGGCTGGAGCATAATGGGCTCGGGCTTTGTATGCAGACCGAAGCCATTAGAAATGCTATGGTGAAGCGTATGGGAATTGGCAGGGTCGAGTAGAGTTAATTTTGTAGAGCAGAGAAACCGTCTTTGTTTTTCTTTTCTTTCGATTTTTATTTTTACTTCAAATCAAATCCCCTTTTTTTTTATTACTTGAATCCCACTTTCCGTTACACCGAAAAATGTAGCAACTTTTGTACTCTGTACAAATTGGTCCAAACTCAAAAAATAGCCTAAAAAGAGACAAAATGGTTTTTGCTTGTGGAAGAGATTGGACACGGTGTACTTTTTCTTTATTTCAAAAAAAAATGATAAATATGAATGATAAACGCCTATCGTATCGATTTAGAATGGACCAATGAATAAATTGATCCACCAAACCCCAGTAAGTTTTTACCTGATATAGGAGGTAAATCCAGTTTTTCAGTATTTACAAAAATGCCCAGAATAATTATATAATTATAAATTGAGATTTATGAAATAGACCACAAAAAATTATAAAATTACAAAAATTTACTAATTTTTGAAATAATAAAAAAGATGACAATCACAAGTTTATTATATTATTATTATTATTAAATTCATTTATTTGTTACTCTCTCTCCGTCTCTCCCCTCTCTCTTGCTCTCTCCCTTTCTCTCTCTCTCTCTCCCTCTCCCTCTCACTCGCTCACTCTCCCTCTCCCCCTCTATCTCCCTCTCATTCTCTCCCTCCCCCTCTCTCCCTTTCTCTCTCGCTCACTCACTCTCTCTCTCCCTTTCTCTCTCTCTCTCTCCCTATCTCTCGGTCTCTCTCTCTCCCTTTCTCACTCACTCACTCTCCTTCTCTCCCCCTCTCCCCCTTATCTCTCTCCCTCTCCCTCTCTCTCGGTCTCTCCTCCCTATCTCTCTCACTCACTCACGCCCCCCTCTCTCTCTCTCCCTTTCTCTCTCGCTCACTCACTCCCCCCCTCTCGTGCGCTTTCTCTCTCCCTTTCTCTCTCGCTCACTCACTCTCCCTCTCCCTCTCCCTCTCCCCCTCTATCTCCTTCTCATTCTCCCCCTCCCCCTCTCTCCCTTTCTCTCTCGCTCACTCACTCTCTCATCCGCTCTCTCCCTTTCTCTCTCTCCCCACTCTCGGTCTCTCTCTCCCTTTCTCACTCTCCCTCTCTCCCCCCTCTCCCCCTCTATCTTCTCTCTCGTTCTCTCCCTTCCCCTCTCTCCCTCGTTCTCTCCCCCTTTCTTTGTCACTCCCTCTCCTCTCTAGCAAGAGAGAGAAAGCAAGGAGAGAGAGCAATAGCAAGAGAGAGGGAAAGGGAGACAGAAAGGGGGAGAGAGAGAGCAAGGGAGAGAGGGGGAGAGAATGAGGTAGAGAGGGGGAGGGAGAGAACGAGAGAGGGAAATAGAGGGGGAGAGCGAGAGATAGGACAAGAGTGAGCGAGAGATAGGGAGAGAGAGGAGAGAGGGAGTGAGTGAGAGAAAGGGAGAGAGGGGGAGAAAGGGAGAGGGAGAGGTTTTGCAAAGAGAGAGGAAGATAGTTATCATCAATTATCATTTTTTAATTATGAAAATTATTAGGGTAAAAGTTTAAATTCATGTAATTATGTGGTTCATTTCTCAATTATCGGAGTTTATTTATATATTCTAGAGACCTCTATCTGCAATTACATAAAATATTTACAATTACCAACTCACCCGGTAACCCCCTTAAATCCTGACCATACACTTAAAATATTATTGTATCAATGGCTGAAAAGTCATTGGGGTTTGGTGGACCAATTTATTATTGGTCCATTCTAAATCGACCCACAATACCGGCCCTAAAATTGAGGAATCGTAAAGTTCAAGTTGTTCATGGGACTCAGACAAGGGAAAGGACAGAAAACATTTTCGATTGAGAGAAATGTGGACAGTGGAATGGATATTTTTTTGTTGTAGTTTTTTAAAACTTTTTTCTCATACTATTTTTCTTTTCTTTTAGTACTCCATTTGTTTTTAATATAAGTAAAAAAAAATACATGTATCTGAATTATATTTAGTCTAGATATATGTATTTTTTTGTTTATATTTAAAAATAGAGATTTTTTATGTTCTCTGCATTACTTTAACGCTACATGGCATGTGAGATGATATTTTTGTTTTTTTGTTTTTGGAACTTGTTGGGCAAGTGATCGAGTATGCCAAGGAAATTAAAGCACGTGAAACACTCGGACCAATATGAGCCATGAATTTCAAGGCCAACCAATGACCAAATCTGATGTTAGCTGTAGACGGTTAGAGGTATACGAAGAGAAAACGGATTTGATTCACCCCACTCGTTTCGTGAAAAGCTGAGTTTCGAGGTTTTGTTTATGAAAAAACAGATGTTTTGTTATGAAAACTACTAAATTAAATTTTTGAGAGAAAGACAAAATATAACTGAGAAATTGTCGCTGTCAAGAAAAATAAATAAATGCGAAATTGTCAAAATAAAGAGTCATTTTTATTCATGTGGAGGGAGTACACAAACACATGATGGACATTGGCTTATTCTATGAATAAGGTTTTTTCACTAGTAGTACTAAAGTAGAGATGACCGGTAAATAAACTCATTTTACCATCTATGAATAAGGTTTCAATCTGCAGAATGATTCAACCTCAGTATTTCCACACCATAATGGATTCTAACCGAGAGTTGGGATTTGTAATTTTTGTTTCCAAATATGATTTTTAGGCTTAAATTTATAGTTCAATTCACTTTTATGTAAATGTATTTAAATATAAATTATTTTACATTCAACTGACTTTTGACTAAAATCAATTTTTGTTACCGTTGAACCAAATGCACACTTAGACTTTTTGGGACCAACAATTAACTTGGGCTTTACATCCATCCCATGCATTTGAATTGGATCAGGTACGGCCCAAAACCTGCAAGCCTATTCAATTCACACCAATACTCAAAAGTCAAAACTCATGTGACCAAAAATAAATGTCAAGACTAAAAAAACATAGTGCACCCTTCAATGTATTTTTTTTGTTCAAAGATGAGATATATTAGAAAAGGCCAAAGCCTAAACATTACACAAAAGGGACACTGAATACATAAATTCAGAACAAATATGTTATAGCTAACCCATACACATTAAACCTAAGCTATGCTCTGAATGAGTCTATACAGTTACCAACTACCCAACTAACAGCGAAGAAAAATAACAACCAAACAAACAGAAAGAAAAAAAGGATAACACAGACACAGACACAGCCTAACAAGCTAGCCTAGCACACTACCGACATAAAAAGGATATTCTTGAGAAGGGGGTGGGGTTGGCCCATTTGGGGCACCACCAGGTCCTTTAGTCTCATCAATGTTGCTCATATTTCTGTCAGAGGGTAGCAATGCTGCGACGAGGTGTACGGCGACATGAGAAGAAACACTGCAGAGAAAACTTGAAAAACAAACAAATCCAAACAACACCAAACAAAAACCCCAAACACCACAACCCAACCCAACACCACCTCCCGCAGATCTGGAACCACAAACGCCGAAAGCTCAAACAACAACC
This sequence comes from Glycyrrhiza uralensis, assembly GCA_030159175.1. Lineage (NCBI taxonomy): Eukaryota > Viridiplantae > Streptophyta > Magnoliopsida > Fabales > Fabaceae > Glycyrrhiza > Glycyrrhiza uralensis. The sequence continues at coordinate 49,665,950 of BRZY01000005.1, forward strand.
CAGCAGCACATCGTACTCGTCAGCGCATGCAGACACAGCCAGAGCCTCCAAGCTGGAAGAAGACGTCAACACGCTCCGAACTAGGGAGGAAACTCGTTCAAACCCCAAGCCAAGCGATGCACCTCCAACCACAGCAACATCGACTCCCAACCAGCAACAACAACTCCAAAACCAGCAGATACGATGCCCCTAGCCAGGTGACACAGCGTAACCGAGCCATCGTGGAATGTCCTCAAACTCCGGCTCCCACGCGGTCACTGCCGGAAGGACGGAGATGCAGACAGAAACCTCCGATCGGGGAGCAAAGGAGGAAGGAGAGGAAGCCAAACGGTGAGATCAAGTGGAGGGGGAAGGAAGTTGAAAGGTCCTATAAAAAAACAACGAAACAAAAACGAAAAGAAAAGGAAACAAAAGAGTAGAACAGGAAATGGGGGCTGCTCGTGCGACGGTGGAGGACCGCCTGCGCAGCAACCCCTTAACAACAGGGTACGGCGTGCACCCTTCAATGTTATATCTCCGTATAATTTACGAATAGTCTCATCATATGTGGGCAATGTGACTTTTTTTTTTGGTCAATTGGGCAATGCGACTTAAAGAATGTTCTTCTTTTTCAGTAGGCCGTTGAAGATGAGCGTGCATTGGACCTCACATTATTTCCACAGTAGGCCCAATATTCTTCAACCCAGTTCTGCTTCTCTTGTTGACACGTGCTGATCACGTTACATTTGAAATGTACAATACTTCAGACCAAAAAAAGAAAAAGAAATGTACAATATCTGTTGACCAAAAAAAGAAGAAGAAATGTACAATATCTCTTACATGCCATGCACAATTTCTATTCGATGATTTGTATTTTAGATACACAACTTATCACATAATAGTATTTTTTTTAAATACATTGCTTTATTACTTCCTAATCCAAATTAGGAGTGTAAACGAGTTTTCTTGATTTGGATTTGGAATATAATAAAATGAAAATAAAAATTATATTTAATTTTTTTAGGTGTTGTTCTGCTTAAAACAAAGAAAAGAAAAAAAAGCCCAAAACACACGAGTCAAAACAGAGCTCAAATCCCACAGGGGTCGGTTTGAGTTTTTCGATTTGTTTTAATGAAAATAGAGTTGGTTTTGTTTGAATCGTTGGGTTAAAAATAAAAAATAAATTATTAACTTATTAATTTTTTTTACCTCATATATTATCTGTTTCCATATAATTTTTTTTTAATTTTATATCACTATGAGTTAAAAACATACCTTCTTAAATGATTTTTTAAATAATAATAATAATTAAATCAATTTTCAATATTTTTTTGATATATTTTTTTCTTCGATTATAACTCTACATATCTCATTAACATTTTTAGTAAAATATGATTATGTAAATATTGGATAGTATACATAACCACAAACACTCAATGTATACTATATGAGATTGTCAAAATCAACAAAAAGGTAAAAATAACGTAGAGTTCTAAGTACTAAATTAAAATACATGAATTTAAACTTTAAAAAAGAAAACAAAATGTTGATTGGGGTGATCAGGTTGGTTTGGATTGAAAACAAGAAAAAATCAAGAACCAAATCAAATTTTTTGTGTTTGAATTAAAATAACCTAATTATACAAACCAATCTAAACCAATTTAGGGCATTTTTTTAAAAAAATTAAAAAAGTGGCATAAAATAACTTAGTGATTATTATTTTTAAATTTTTGTATATAAACTAGAAACTAGTTTGTGTTTGTTTACAATCTTAAATATCATTTTTTAATATCACTTCTTATTTACCATATCCTTTATGTTTAGATTATTTCTCAAAAGTTACTCAGAATAATTTTTCATTTTAATCAATTTAATTTTTTTTGTATTATAATTCTTGCCAAAAAAAATGAAAAATACATAAAAAATTCATAAAATAAATCCAAAACAAGGAATCATAATTGATATAGTTTGGATTATCAAACTAATTGGGTTAATCCGATTTGATGAAAACTCTAATCCAAATTACACCATAAACGTAAAATGCCTCCACATAGGAGAAGGTGTTGGCGATGATATATTGAATTGCGACCAATATTATTTGTTTTAGCAACGGTATTGACTTTATTTTATCAGCAATGTATATATAATTTTTTTTAGCGTGTAGGAGATGCAAAGCTAGAAATTAAATTCAATCCAATATGATTATAATCACGGAAATTGGAAAACAACTAGTTATGAAGATAGAATTGCACGTACTAGTCAAGATTGGAGAATACTACTGATGGAAGGCATAATGCAAGTTGCTAGTTTTTTTTTTCCCCACAGTTATAGCCACCCATAATTTGAGTTTGACAGAGACATTGCATATATCTATTGCTATTTATCATAATCATCCTCTGACCTCTCCATTGATTCCCATTAATTTGCAGTACTAGCAATGCAAATCCCAGTCTTCCTCCTCCTCCTCCTCCTCCTTTTGTTTGCCCCAACTTCATTTGCGGCGAAAGACACGCTCCCAGAAAGCTCGTCTCTTTCAGTTGAGAAACCAACAGACACACTTGTTTCAGCCAATGGGGATTTCTCCGCGGGATTCTTCCAAGTCGGAGACAACGCTTTCTGTTTCTCCGTCTGGTTCACAAGGTCCAAAGAACCCACCGTTATTTGGATGGCGAATCGCGACGAACCCGTCAATGGAAAAGGCTCAAAACTATCCCTTTCGAAAGACGGGAATCTCGTTTTAATCGATGCAGGGAGAACCACCGTTTGGACCACCGCCACCGTGTCACCCTTCCAGTTACAACTAAAGCTCACAAACAACGGCAACCTCGTTTTAACCAATTTACACGGCACTAACTTCATTTGGCAAAGCTTCGATTCCCCAACGGATACGCTCCTTCCTGGTCAAGCAGTGACAGAGCGAGCAAGCCTGGTTTCATCGAGGAGCACGAACAACTATTCCTCTGGTTCCTATAAACTCTACTTCGACAACGACAATGCCCTTCGCTTGCTTTTCAAAGGTCCCATGTTTTCCAGCGTGTATTGGCCATCCCCATGGCTATTGCCCTTTGATATAGGAAGATCCACCTATAACGTCACCAAAATCGCTGTCCTTGATGCCTTTGGCCATTTCACTTCCTCCGATGGGTTCCAATTCTTTTCCACCGATTATCGTAAAAGACTTTATCGACGTGTCAAGATGGACCCTGATGGTAACTTTCGTGTCTACAGCTTCAACGAGGGCAATAAGAAGTGGGAGGTATTAAAAGAACGAATTCTGATTTTTTAACACTCAATTTCCGACACCCATCTAGCACATTCTTTTCTTTCTAACTCATCTAGACATTTATCACTTATCTTTTTTTCTATTCTTATTTCTCTAGTGGTGTAAAATGGTGTTTGGGTGTCTAGAATCGTTTTTCTTTTGGAAGATCTGAAACGATTCAATTCATTAACTTGGCTGAATGTGAAGCATAACAGAATAACAGAATTGGATTTTACATTTAACTAACTTGCAACTGAATTGTAACTAAGTAATATTCTTTATTACAGGTATCGTGGCAAGCGATTTCACAACCATGTACGGTTCATGGACTTTGTGGAGCTAACAGCATGTGCACTCATGACCCAGTCAATGGAAGGACTTGCTATTGTTTGAAGGGACACAGGGTTAAGGATCCAAATGACTGGACACAAGGGTGCGAGCCTGAGTTTAATTACACTGCTGATGAGCTTTCTTGCAACAACAATCGCACCGAGTCTTTTTTGGGTTTCCTCCATCTTCCAAACACGGAGTTGTTTGGCGCTGACTGGAACGTAACCCAAGTTACAAGCCTGAAGGAGTGTCAAAACATATGTTTGGGACTGTGTGATAAATGCAAAGCCATCCAACTCAAATTCAACGAGTTCTCCACTTATAATTGTTACCCCAAAACGTTATTCCTCAACGGGCGGGATTCCCCCAATTTCGACGGTGATATCTACCTGAAGTTGCCGAAAGCGACCCTGCACTCTTCTGATCATAAGCCTATTAAAAAACACTCACCTTTGAATTGTTCCATTGGTTTGTCTCAACCCCTGCAAAGGACATATCAGAAGCCAAAAAGAAACTCCACGTTAAGTTTCTTGGTTTGGTTTGCTTCAGCAATAGGGGTCTTTGAGATGCCCACTATTTTTCTCGTGTGGTTCTTTCTGTTTAGAACCAACAAACAAACACCTGGTAGTAGTGGTGGAGATCAACAAGGGTACCTTCTTTCAGCTACGAGATTTCAAAGGTTCACCTATGCAGAGCTTAAAAGCGCAACAAAGGGGTTCCGTGAAGAGATTGGGCGCGGGGCTGGAGGGGTTGTTTACAAAGGAGCATTGAGTGATGATCGTGTTGCTGCTATCAAACGTTTGAGCGAAGCTAATATTCAAGGAGAAGCTGAATTCCTCGCTGAGATAAGCACCATCGGAATGTTGAACCACATGAATTTGATTGATATGTGGGGATACTGCGTCGAAGGGAAGCACAGGATATTGGTGTATGAGTACATGGAACATGGATCCTTAGCGAAGAATCTCTCTTCTAATGTTCTTGATTGGGATAAGAGGTTTAATGTGGCTTTAGGAACAGCGAAAGGTTTGGCTTATTTACACGAAGAGTGTTTGGAATGGGTTTTACATTGCGATGTGAAGCCTCAGAACATTCTCCTTGACTCTGATTTCCAACCAAAGGTTGCGGATTTTGGTTTGTCAAAGCTTTTGAACAGAGATGAGCGTGGAAGCTCTGCTTTTTCAAGAATAAGAGGGACTCGGGGTTATATGGCTCCTGAGTGGGTTTACAATCTTAGAATTACTTCTAAAGTGGATGTTTATAGCTACGGGGTTGTGGTGTTGGAAATGGTAACAGGAAAGAGTCCAATGGGAATTTATAGCGTTGAGAATAGTACTGGGGGCATAGAACAACATCGGTTGGTGACGTGGGTGAAAGACAAGCTAAACAGTGCACCCACACCAATGTTTTGGGTTGAGGAGATTGCAGATCCTTACTTGGAAGGACTATACGATGTTTCGCAGGTTGAGGTTTTGGTTAAAGTGGCTTTGCAATGTGTGCAAGATGACATGAATGAAAGACCCTCCATGAGCCAAGTAGTGGAGATGCTTGCTCAGTCCCATGAAAAATAGAGTAATCGATCTCCCCTCGTTAGTTATGTTTTTTTCTTCCTTGTTGATTATACTTGTTTTACATCATTTATTTATTTACAATCACGTGTTATATGTTTTACGCTTAGAATAAGTAAGCAAGTGTTACATATGTCAGTTAATCCAAAAAAAAAAAGTGTTACATATGTCAACTATATTGATTGATTAATATTTAACACCTCTCTCTGCGGTATTATTAACAATGATAGATTATTTTTTTTATAGGCCAATGTTAGTTGTTAGTTAAATGTTAGTATTGTTAGTTTTTTAGGGTGAGGGGGAATTGAACCCACTCCCTCCTTATCTCTCCACTCCTTACCTCTCCTCACCCAACCACCAAGCCATCCTTATCTCTCCAACAATGATAGATCATGATTAATTTATGTAATTAGATTATATCATGCTATATCCTCTTCTCATGAGAAAGAATATTAAATCTTGATCTTATCCATTATTTTGCTTTCTTTTGCATTCCCTCCTCCTTACGGTGGTATTATAATTATATATGCCAAAACAAAAAAAAAAAGGCCTACTTGCATGACTGGATGAAAACATTGTTTCAAAATGCTTGAATAACTTTGACCAAAAAAATGCTTGAATAACGTCCTATTACAAATAAATTGTTTTATCTATACTATCCTTTCTGGTGAAATAATACTTTTTTAATTTTAAACTAGGATTTAAATTTTGTATGAATATATATATTTGGAGCACCCAAAAGCTATATGTATATATATATCATATCATTTTATTTTATATGGATATATTTATTTCGTACGTAGCTCTTTTATCACGAGGTGGCGGCGAGTCTTAAAAACATTGGTAAATTTCTTTATCTTGAAACGAAACAACATTAGATCCTAAGGAAAAGACGCAATATTTGGATATTTATATTTCGTAGATCTTTTATCACGAGATGGTGGTGATGAGCTTATAAAACACATTGGTAAATTTCTTTATCTTGAAAAGAAACAACATTAGATCTAAGGAAAAGACGCAATATTTTAGTTTAACCCAGTTGTGCCATGCTTTCTTTCTTCCTTTTTTTTTTTGGTGCAAATGCCATGCTTTCTTTCTACTTTCAGAATAATACACTAATTAAATTAAAGGCCAATTATTTCTTTAACTAATAGTTTATAAAGTTAGAAATGGATATATGCAGCTATCTTTTATCACCATGGCACTGATTTTTATCCAGGACGAAAAACTGTAATAAGAAGTCTAGAGGTAAATGTACATGGCATATATTTAACGAAACTGTTTACATTAGAAAGAAAAGAAATGATGTATAACGACAAACGAAATTTTTTTAACTAGTTTATAATTCATTACGATTTACGTATATAGGTGTATATATTTTCTTATATAACCACAATCATTCATTTTTTAATTAATTATTATAGTTTTTTTCTAAATTAATCTAAGTCCATGTCATATATTGCATCAAAGCCGAGAGATTCATAAAACCTCCTTGGTAGTGTAACTGATAGGCATATTCCATATCAGCGAATGAAAATGAAAATATCTAATATATACAATCTCACGATATTTTAATTATTTCAACTGTTCTCCATTTTGTTCTTTTCGTTCTTCAATTATTTTCGTCAACTCATTTTTTTTATAGAGATAGGAGAATAATCTTTCCCAGAAACGAAAAGAACAAGCTAGCCTCCAACTCGGATTGGATATGATGGATGGCAACCGCTAAATATGTAATGACTAATATAATGCGGCCGGGTCCCCACTATTATTATTTGTCAAACTTTATGAGAGTGCAATTGCGATGGCTTACTGAAGCCATATGCATAATGCATGTACTGAACTAAAATGCGCACAAAACTAAATTTAGGGTCAATCTGAGGCAGCTGTGAGGCTTTGTTCAGTTGTTGTTGTTGTCATCATCATCGAATGCATACGCCAACTTTATTATTTGGTGTTAGTTTTTAAAAGCATAATTTTGCTATAGCCTATATATAGCAACTTGGCAAACGTATGGCATATATGCCTTATTTTATGCTTCGATTCAATGGATTCATGCAGGCTGGTCTTTTTTATTTTTTATTTTCTGTGCTGGGCAATGAAATCCACATTACAGACGTCACGGCGGCATCAAGTTCACATATTCGTCCTCCATAACCTTCTAACACATCTAGTTCTTACTTTTAAAATATTTGGTACCATCTATGTCAGGAGTATGAGAGATGAGGTGTGAGAGGGGTGATAGAGTATTCATGTATCATCATTTTTTATATATGGGAAATGATCAATGGATTCTCCCCACACTCATGACACACCTCTCACCTTATTGAGATAAGGTGTAAAAGGGGTGATGGAATGTCCATGTATCATCCCCTTTATATATAACATTGGATAAGAAATAAATACTCCACCCACCCTCCCTTTTTTATGCCAGTAAACAAAGCACTAAGAGTTATTAATTGTAGTTAAAATGCCACATGAGTGATTGTTCAAACTTATCAAGCTTAAACGAAAGGTCATGTCATGGACCAAAATTGATTTATTTACGTCTACCTACTTGATAACTCTAGACAAAAAAATTAAGACCTACTCGATAACCAATTGTTTTTGTCTTGTTTAAATCGTAGCCTTTTTCAGTACGTAGGACTAGGAAGACAAATGTACATGGAATGGAATTTTTTTTTTTGGTCAAAGTGTGCATGGAAGGGATTAAGACATACCACAATTACGGAGAACCATTTTTTTTTTAGTTTTTATATCCGCACATACACCATTTGTTAATAACACATACACACATTTAAAATACCCAAAATACCTTTACTTATTTCTTCTTCTTCCCACTTTCATTTCTTCTTCCCACATTCATTTCTTCTTCCCTCTCTGCTCTTCTTCTCCGCGCGCGCACATTCTGCTTCATCCATCTTTTTAAAATTTTTTCTTCATTCTCCCTTCTCTACTCACCCCTATCCCCTCCAACAATAAGCAAAGGAGTCTCCCTTGCATCTACAGGCAGCACAACCGAACAGAAAACTCACCGTCGTCAGATAAAATCGCGAGTTAAATTTTTCGCGTTTTAAGGACCCCATGGAACTATTAATTCCGCGTATATAAAAAATGGCACATACGTATCGAGCAATGTTCCACATAAAAAATGCACACGAGGAACTATTAGTTCCGCGAGTGCATTTTTTACGCTGAACTAATAGTTCTGCGCTCGATACGTATGTGCCGTTTTTTATATACGCGAAATTAATAGTTCCACGGGAGGTGAAGACGGAGGTGTCACGGCGCTGCAACTACTCCTCTCTGTGAGGGAGACAACCACCTTCTACAAGGGAGAATGACGACGAGGTAATGCGAGGGAGAAGAAGGGGATGGACGCGCGGAAGTACGACGGAGCCGCGGAATTACGACGAAGCCGCGGAACTAAGACGGAGGCGCGGAACTACGACGCTGTGCGGCGGATCTGTGTATGGCTGTGCGGAAGTGAGGGATAGTGCAATGGTTTTGAGGGTGAAGAGAGGGTAGTTTAGATTTTTTAGTTTTTAGTGTGTGTGTGTTTAACAAATGGTGTATGTGTGGATATAAAAAGTCTTTTTTTTTGGGTCTACAATTAGGGAGAACGTTTTACTGCCATAAACAACTTAGCCTTTCTTGAGTTTTAATTACACGGCCCAGCGTTGTAGGCTTTAGATCCAAATAGCCCATTACAGATCCCAGCTGCAAATAGTAAATGTCTAATGCCCAACATAGTGATTTGACCCCAAAAAAGCCCAACATAATGATTGACAAAAAAAATGGCCAGTATAATGATGCGTGCGGATGCGACCCAAAAATGTAATATAATATTGTATATTGTATATTTTTTATGACAAAAAAAAAATAGGCTATAGTATTTGACCAAAAATAAAAGAAGCTATAGTATGTATTGATCACAATTAGATTTAAATCTGATGCTTAATCATGAAAATGACTCGCAATGAATAATTTAAATGAGTGACAAATTTGAGTATTTCAACGTCACACTAATACAAATTTTTTTAATAACCATGATATTGACGCGAAGTTAGTTTTGCCACCTTTCAATTACATTTTTTTCCAGTCATAAGACTTGAACCCAAGAATTTACTAATACAATATACTTAAAAGATTCTTGAATACTTTTTCAATTAATTTATATTATGTGTTACATTTTTAATCAATATTTTGTTTTGGTTATTTTATAATTAATTTGGAGCTCTGATTTTATAATTAATTTTAATGTTGAAACAATGTGCTTGCTTTATTAATTTGTTCAGAAAACATAATAAAAAGAACATATTTTTATTTACCTAAAATACAAGTAATAGATCCATATTTAAATGTACAAATACTTATTAAATATAAATATAAACATCAAAATTACCGCCCATATAAAGAAGCATCATTCAAAATTCTATGACTATAATACAGTACATTATCACCATATCACAGTGCAGATTATTCTATCAGGGACACTAGACACTATTTTAAATCCTATAGTTTGCTAGACTGAAAACACGATGCCATGGCTCTAAAGTTCCCAATGATTATTGATTCATGAGATGGCACTCACTTTGTGCTGAACACTGCTGATCAATGTTTATGATCATTTTCGTGGCTAAGTTTCTGAAGCATCTCTATTACTTGACTCATGGTGGGCCTTTTGTCCTTCTCTTCCTCTACACATCGCAGAGCCACCCTGACCAAACCTTCCATCCGATTTTCCTCATAACCTCCTTCTATCGTGGGGTCTAAGATTTCATTAACCCACGACGCAATTTCGTTATTCTGCTTCTCTCTCAGCCACGCCACCAGGCCTAGATGTCGCTCCTTCTTGATTTCTACTCCATTATCAGTGGTATCAGTAACAATACCCTTTGTTACGCTCTTTCCAGTGACCATTTCCAATATAACAACCCCGTAGCTAAAAACATCAACTTTAGAGGTGATTGGCAGATTAAAAACCCACTCAGGAGCCATGTAACCTCTGGTTCCTCGTATCCTCGAGAAGCTAGAGTATTTAGCATCGTTCCTATTCCGCAGCTTGGACAGCCCAAAATCTGCTACCTTTGGTTGGTAATTAGAATCCAGGAGTATATTTTGGGGCTTCACATCACAGTGCAAAATCCACTCCAAACACTCCTCATGGATATAAGCCAGGCCTTTTGCTATACCCAGGGCTATGTTAAACCTTTTAGTCCAGTCCAATCTATTATTAGTTATATTTTCTGCTAGAGATCCATGCTCCATGTACTCATACACCAGTAGCCTGTGTTTTCCCTCTGCACAGTAACCCCACACCTCGATCAGGTTCATGTGGTTAAGCCTTCCAATGCTGCTTACTTCAGCGAGGAACTCTTCTTCTCCCTGATTAGCTTCTCTGAGTTTCTTCACTGCTGCAACTCGTTGATCCGACAATACACCTTTGTACACAACCCCTCCTGCACCCCTTCCAATCTCTTGGCTAAAATTCTTCGTTGCTTGTTTCAGCTCAGAGTAACTGAATCTTCTAAAACCAACAAATGCCAGATTATAGACTCTTGCATCTGCACCTGAATAATATTGTTGTTGACCAGTTCTTACCAAGAAAAACCACACTAAAAATATGCAGAGAATCTCAAGTCCCCCCACACCCCCTGCAAACCTGAGCAAAAACTTGACATACCTGCTTTCGTGGCCTTTGTTGTATGCTCTTTCAAGGTGTACCGTTCTGGGATTCGCGGAACAAGCAAGTTTGTACTCATCTATTGACTTCTCATCAAAAGAGTATGAACTGTTTGCTGGAAGTCTCAAGTACAGATCAGCATTATAATATGGTATGCGATACGCATTCCGCAGCTGCAACTTGGGGTAACAGGTAAAAGTGCCACTTGCAGAGACATAGGTATGCTGGATTCCTTTACATTTGCATAACTGCAGGCATAACTCTTTGCACTGATTGAGTGTGTAATTTGTGAAGATCCCATAGTCATAACCATATAACTCCACGTTGCTTATAAACAGAAACCTTGACTCGGTTCTATTGCAAGATAGAGAGAATTTCGGTTCACACCCAGAAGACCAGTCGCCAAAACTCTTCATCTTATATCCCGGAAGGCAAGTACACTTCACGCCATTGCTATTATAAGAGCACAAACTGTTGGGGCCACAAAGGCCATGAATCCTGCACAGTCTTGATCTGGATTGCCATGAAATAGACCATTTTTCTGCCACGTGTCTCCTACTGTACGCACGAATGTTCCCATCAGGGTCAAGTGTCAATCTTCTTTGTATCACAGCACCATAATCAGAAGTCATGAAAGTGAAATCATCTGATGAACTGAAATTTCCCAAGGTGTCCAAAACAGCGACCCTGCTGTTGTTGTAACCAGCCCTTTTAGCATCCCAATTGGCCAACCAAGGATCTGGCCAGTAAATGTTTGAAACTTCAGGGCCATCATAGACAAGACGAAGAATGTTGTCGTTGTCAAAAAACAGTGTGTAGAAACCCGAGGACTTGTTGGTCTCGCTTCTTGAAGAGACAAGTTTTGCATATTTGGTGAAGACTTGAAGAGGTAAAAGGGTATCTGTAGGGAAATCAAAGCTTTGCCACAAGGTGGTGGTGATGTCATCACCTTCTCCCTCTACTTCACGCAGAACAAGGTTCCCAGTGTCGTGAAGAAGCAGATGTACAGAGGAAAGTGAAACGGTGTCTGTGGACCAAACGTGGGAATCATCAGGGTCCTTTAAGACAAGGTTACCATTGTGGAGAAGGGAAAGCCTTGAGCCCTTCCCGTTGACTTGATAGTCACGGTTTGCCATCCATACCAAGGTAGGAGGGTTTTGGGTTTGGGGTTCGGAAAACCAAACGGCAAAGGAATAAGCATTTTCACCAACGGTATAGAAGCCAGCACAGAACATGCCATTTGGTGAGACCATGACATCGTTTGGTTCCTCCACTGAGAGGGATGAACCTTGAGTGAGAGTATCACTACCATAAACTGCTGCTACTGAAGATGGAAGTTGTAGAGACAAAGCCAAAGTGAGGAGGATCAACGACGACATGGTGATCGATATGATCCAATCTCACCCAAACGCGCAATGTCTAATTGAATTGCCAAAGCAAGATTATGTTATAACTCATACTGCTGATCAGCATTGATATGCATTTAAATACAATGCAGCATTAATGCTTTCATAATTATAATTATTGCCTACAAATTCACGTTTCATTTCATTAGAATTACTACTCCATCAATCCATTGGTTGACTATTTTACCTGAATATATAAATTAGGGCTTCAGCATTCTGGCATTGACTAGGAACCTTTCAGCTTCTGCAAGACTACTGTTGTGACAGCTTGACAAGGAATTTTGGTTGACGAGGGAATATGTTTTATACGGATTATCTTATTATCATCTGATAAATTCATCTTGGATCGTGAAAGAAATCATTCCTTTTCCTGAAAAAGGAAGGAATTTATTCTAACAAAGTAGCCAAATCTTACTAAGACCATTTCTGTTTTAGAATGTATTTCCTCTAGAATTTTCCAATTGGTAAAACAATTCCACTGCCAACGTTTCATTCTGAATAACTATTTGGTCTAAATAACTTTTAAACCAATACAATATGTTGCAATGGACATGAAAAAAATAATCCATATTTCACAATCTTCTGTAAACTCTTGTAACGACGACACCAGTCCGTGAACCAAATTAAAGATTTAACTCTTTTTTTGTTTGACGGATAAAGATTTAACTCTTAAATCTATGGAGTTTGTCAAGAAAAAACTCTTAAATCTACAGAAAGGATCAAAAATCTAATTTCATCAATTTTTTTAAAAGAAAAATCTAATTTCATCAATTAAATTTAGATATTGAAGAATGAGGATAACATTATACGTGATTGAATTGTATCGTACATTAAAAAATGTCATCCTGTTTAACGCTTTATTATTTTTCTTTTTTTTTGGTCATAATATATTTTTCTATCTAATGTGTTGCTTGTTATGTATGCCAGTTGCCACTACCGTTGTTCAAGTCCAAGTTCTAGGAATCCTCAGACCCTTTTTTAGCTGAGTACTAGCAATTTGACCAAAAAAACGCTGAGTACTAGCAAGTATTATATATTTTTTATGAATATTTTAAAATGAAACAAATTTAAAAAAAATTATAGATTAATAAGTCAAGTATGATTTAAAATTATATATTAAAAAAATATTTATAAAATCGGATTTAAATCTTTTATAGTGAACTTTCGCTTTATATATAGAGTAAAATATCTCAACCGCTAATAAAGAATTAACGATTAATAATTTAACACATTTATAATTTATTTTGCATATATATTAATAACAATTATTGATTTTTTTATCAATAGTTAAAATATCTTAACCTTCCAGAGAAGTCAAATCCTATTCATGTATCACTCTTCAGAAAATAATAAACTATAAGTTATGTCCTTGTCACAGAATTGATGATTATTGATTTTTTTTATAAGTCAAATACTATACATGTCACTCTTCAGAAAATAATAAACTAAAAGTTATGTCCTTGTCACCGAGTTGATGACTGCAACTGTAATGAATCAAATTCACCGAGCATGGCTTTGTGATGGAAACGGGAAACCAATCATCATACCCACAAAACTAAAAAACTATTAAATCGAACACAAATTTCATAAAATAGAATTCATTGGTCAGATTGTTGTGATGGACAGTGAAATCACAGTCTTTACATTGAACAATAGATCATATCTGAAACAAACTTCAGAAATACAACTGATATTTAAAACTGAGTGTCAGTAGCATATTCTTTCAAAAGATCTTTGGTTACTCTCCCTGAACCCAAAAACGTTGGGTTCCCAACGCTACAAGCAACACTTAACAAATCTAATTTGACAACATTTTGATTTGTAACTAAACTGCAATTATAACAAGCATTCCATAACGGCAGAAGCTATGTGATATTGTGTGCAATGCAAAACCAAATGTTGTCCCCCAAGCCTAGTCACCTTGTTTGTTGGTGCTGTTCTCAATATCTTCTGGGACATGGTAAGTAGAAAGGAAAAATGTACTCTGATTTTTTTGCAAGAACCTGCACCATAAATTGCATGGTTACACAACATAGTCTACTGGTAAAATGTCAACCGTGACTAGAACTATTTTCCCCCATTAAAATTCATCACCTGCGACTATTTTAACACGAAACTAGGAGGAAAACATTGATACCTTAGAAAGTCAAGTAATTGTGTTTGGAGTTCTGTCAATGTCTCCTCTTCAATGTTAGCATGGAACAATAACTCCGGCAACTTAACTTCCAAACACAGAAAAAGTGCATCAGTGATCAGAATCATAAAGTACTAGAACTACTGATGATAAAGCTTTACAAAATGCAGACCTAACAAACTAAAGCACAATCCTAAATCATACAATAATCTCATCCGGCACAGGCTAACGAGCATACCAAAGAGACGCAACAAATGCTCAGCACCATATATATCAGCAGGAACAACATCATTTGGACAGGCTTCTTGGTACTGTTGACGCTCATTCTGGTACAAGAGCATCACTGGCAATGCTTTGTCAAAGTAACAACACAATCCTTTCATAATTTCTTCAACTGAATCAGCTATCCTGTATGAAGCATAGAATTAAGCAGTAACAGTAAGCACCATAAGTGGGAAACATAAAGGCTGTACCAAAGACGGATAGCTGAAGGGGGAATGAATTCAAGATTATAACTAAATATGAGCAGAAAACCCCGGAAAAGACAGAAAGATAGAAACAGATTTCAGGCACAGGCTAATCATAACGGAACTTTCTATTTGGATATGGTATCAACTATCAACCGGGCAGAAAAACTTTAAAAAGAGCACATACGATTTGTGAAAAGATTGAAGCAGAGATTTATTCTTAACAACAATAACAATACTGATAAAAGAAACATTTTGCTGCCTGGCTCCAAGTTTCTGTTTAAACTGCTTAACATACCATCATGAAGCTTAAAATAATTCAACATACACTTCATTTACCAAGACAGAAAAATTATTCAACACAAAGCTTAAAATATGGAGGGTGCCTCAGCATGAACTTACAAGTCACATTTCTTCAATCTGTAATCAAAATAATTCTTAATTATGTCGTTCACATTAGGAGTTCGAGGAAGTTTAACAAGCTGCAGAGAAAAAAACATAAATTCAACAATTTTTAAATTACAATAAGTTTCTCTTCTTTAAAGTAAAACTGTGTGGTGTAACAAGCTATATCAACTTGGTCGTAAAGAAAATAAGGCACTGATTGATCTTTATAAATAATATTAATATTAAAAACGATATTGCTACCTTGCCCAGATGAGTAATAAATTCAAAATCATCAACTAATCGCTTCTTTAGTGTTCGTGGAATCTGAATGTTGACAAGCTTATCCGGATGAACCCCGGGTTTTTCCTGGCATTAAGCAAACAATAAAACCAATTATATTATACCATCTAGCCTAAATTTTTTTGTGAAGAACCATCCCCTCACCTCCCATCTAGAACAAAACATGGGCAAAATTTTTGAAATATTTCGTTAGAATTGTCCAACTAATTTGACTAGTTTATATTGATGCAGATGATTTACATGAACTTCAAAGATGCATGGGTGTATGATTAGTGCCTTATACAAATTAAAATTTAAAATGGGACTACCTTAACCAGAGATTCATTCTTTCGTTTCCTGCCTCTTGCTCCTGCATTACATTTTTCCCATAATTTCTAAGAGAAATAGAAGGGGCACGGCCACGGACAGAAGTAAAAGTTGATTTATACATATTTGCTTGAAGTAATAAACCAAAAAGTCCTTTTATTTTACAACATACACTACAAGAATAACTAAATTAAAACAAGTAATGCGTTGGAGTATTAGATCATATATCCTCTGAAGTATGAACTAAATGGCTGCCAACTTTTAATTAAAGAGAAGAAAGTAGCACAGATCAGAGGCATGGTATATGTCAGGTTTATGTTGTTGTGTATCAGGCTTCGACTAAGCACACGGATTTTCTATTATTGGCCACATTATATATTTGGAATATCCCCCTCCCTGCTATTTAGAATATCCAACAAGTTATAGTCCTATAATGATAGAAGATGGACACCCCCAGCTACTCATAACTATCAACTATCAATTAATCCCCATAAAGTTAAATTACGAGGTTTCCAGTTCCTCAACAAGGTGAATGCCTTACAGCAAATTGTTTCTTCCCATATATATGAATAGCATTTTCAATAGGCATGCCTCTACAAGTTGAATATGAAAGCAATAATTCAATAACTATAAGTCTATACCGCTTCTAATCCCACAAAGAAACGAGTGTACAAATATAAAAATCTTTTTCCTCCCTATCCCTGTACTCCCAACAGATAGAAAGCAATTGAGTGTGCTGCATCTCTTACTGCACAACATGAAAATTACGATGAACTTTCTTGTTAGATTCCTAAATGGCAAGTCAGACGCTATGCTGCATCTCATACATCAACCTTCATACGCTACAGTTAAAAACTAGATACAGGTTGCGTTTAGAAGAGCTTATCCGGGCTCATCTTATGACATAAGTGTTTATGCAAGTGTTTGGAAGAGTTTATGAAAATAGCTTACAATATGTTCATAAGCTTTCAAGAATAGCTTATAGAAACAGCTTATACAAAGTTTAAGCTCATGAGCTCTTATATGATAAGCGCTTATCGAATAAGCTCTTAATTAAGTTGTTTATCCAAATGCACCCATACCCGGAATGAATTCCTATACTATGCTACTAAAATTTGACTTCTGCACAGCAACCCCCACCTATCTCTACTATCTATACTACAGGCCATATAAGACAAGGAATGAGAAGCTTATGTTGTGTCTCAACCATAGCCATTCAAGGGCATAACATAAAACAAATATCTGACCGTTAAAAGTCTTGGATTTAGGCAATGATGCACGGGGGTTCTTTGCATTCTTGTCAATGCCATGTTTCTCATCAAGGGCATGTTTTTGGCGCATATTTTCCTCCGTGTGTTTCATCAAACGATCCAAACCAACCCATTCATCCCAACTGCAGTAAAAACACAGACACTAGTAACAAATCAAGCCCGCACAGTTCTTGACAGAATCATGAACAAGACGACCATGACCATGACCATGTGCTTGCTTACCTTTTCTTCCAACCCTGAAAATATTAAAATTAAATGCTTTAATAAATAAATAAATAAAATAATATTGACAAAACGAGAAGGCACACAAATGCAGACATGCTTACAAGATAGTGAACAAAGAACCTCCATCCTTTATGCTTGTACTCAATGTGCCTGACCTTTAAAAACAGGACAAATATTTAGGTTTCAAGAATTTCAAGAAAAAAAAAAAGAAAAGGAAAGGAAAGCATTTTGTGGCTGTGTTGTGAAGAGAGAAACCTTGGCTTCATAAAGACAAGTAGTGTGGTAAGCGAGGACCTTCTCTCCTTCGGCGTAGGGAGCATCGGAGATATGGTCTTCGGTTTCAGTCTCAGTGCTGTTGCTGCTGCTGCTATTGGAATTGTCGGTAACCTCGTTACTTGTCTTGGGACTCCCCATTTTCACCAATCTCGATTTCTTTCTTCTCTGTTACTTCCTCTTGCAATCTGATTCCCTTCCTCCTTCTGCTTCACCTTCCCAACCACTCACTTTTTGCTTTCATAACTGTTCCGAAGTAATCAATCATCAATTTCTCCCCCTAAACCCCAAAACCAACAGACAATGTCTCTTCCTAATTTCTTCACTCCCGTCACCTGGAAGAATATATGGCTTTATGATAAATAATTTATTATTTATTATTATTTTATCCCGGTTAATGTGAAATTAACACGTCATTACGTTCTTCTATTAATTCAGTTTTCTATAGTTTTAAATAGGGGTGGTAATGTGGGCTGGGCCTAGCGGGCCAGCCCGCTAACCTGTCAAAAAAGGGCGGGTTAGGTTGGGGTTTTCAACACGCAATCCGTTTTGGCCCGCCCAAAGGTGGGTTCAAAACGGGCTAGGCCGATGGGTTGGTTTTTTTTTCTTCTTTTTTTCTATTTTTTTGTGTTTTTTTCGGATTTTTGGGCGGGTTAGGCGGGCCAACCCGTCAACCCGCCGCTTTTACACTCATTTTTTTTTTGTTTTTTTGGCGGGTTAGGCGGGTTGGCCCGCCAACCCATCAGCGGGCTGGGGTGCCCCATCCCACTTTTTTTTGCAGGCTGGCTCGCCCCGCCCCGTTTTTCGTCAGGGCGGGTTGGCCCGCTTTGCCAACCCTAGTTTTAAACCATAAGTATTAATTTATTGATTTTCATAAAAAAAAAGTATTAATTTATTGATTTTGTTTTACTTCATTCCTCTCATAAGAGATGTAAAAACCAAACCAAAAATAGGCGAACCTTTAGTTTAGCCCGTAAAAGGGAGTTGGGCCAGTATTTTTAGGCTCTGACCCATTTAGGCCAGTGAAAAAATGAACCAAAATGGATTGGTCCGAAAATGGATTGGGCTGGCCCCTTTGACCCTTTTTAAAAAATAATAATAATATTTTTTATTATTTTGGTGGGCCAGTTCGTTTTTGGCTCGTTTTGACGGGCCAAAACGAGCTGGCCTGCTGGCCCGTCATTTCTCCCTTAAAATAGAATGAGCTCCGTTTTTCAACCCACTTTCGAATACAGGTCAGGCCGTTTTGACACTCCTACTTTAAATACGCAGTCCTTTTTTTTTACAGCAATTTAAATATGTGATCTATTGCTTAACAGTGTGTTTCAAATGAGAGTCTTTTTCCTCTGCTAGGGTTTTACGCCGCCTGAACAGTGGATGAACAGAGGAGGTCTTTGACGCTGCTTCTCGAGCTGGAGTGATGGGAGAGCCATAGCTGCGAGGGTGGAACGCGGGTCTTCTCTTGTCTGGGTTATGACTTTGTCTCCCTCGTCGAGCTGCGAGACCGGTGTGGGGTGGTCCTCGGGTTCTATTCTGTTCAGGTTGGTGCCACGTCTGGTGGTTGTTGGTTCGTGGTCTCTGTGACCCGCGGGTGTTCGTGGTCTTCGTCTCCGTTTCCGGTTTGTTGTAAGTGTTTTCAAGGTTCGTGGTTCGTGGCTTTGTGGTCCTCAGTTTGCTGTTGGTTCCGGTTTTCTAATTTCGTGTTTTTTATTGGCTCTTGTTGTTGCTGTTGTAGTTGTTGTGGTGTTGATGTTGTTGTTGTCTTTCTTCCTTTTCTTGTTTGACGTTGTTGTTGTGGTTGTTGTTGTTGTTGTGGGTCGACGCGGTTGTTGTTGTTGTTGTTTGTTGTGCGTTTGGTGTCTGGGATCTCCGCCGCATCGAAGTGCCCACCTCCTCAGTTGTGGATCTTAGCTCTGTTGGGTTGAAGGGGTCCGATTTTAGGAAAAAATTGCTGAAAGAATGACACAGGAGCTGATTTGTTGATGTAGATGGGTTTGGGGCCCCAAATGGGTCAAAACCAACCCACTCTTTGTAATGTTTGGTCATGTCGGGGGCTGGCTCTGGTGATGCTGTGTTTGTTTCGGTTGTTTTCGTTTTCTGTTGTGTTTAGTGTTAAGTTGCTTTATTTACTGTTGTTTTTAGTTCCTGTTGTCTTTATGTCAGCTGCAGGTCCTTGGATTATAGTTTGTTATGCTTTGCGACTTTACATGTAGCTTGACTCTGGCCAGTTAGTTGTTGAGTCGTTTGTACTGCCCTCTAGACTTTGGGCTTTGCCCTTTATCCAATGAACGATCTCTACTTTGACCAAAAAAAAAAATAAAAATACGTGGTCTATTCAACTAAAAAAAAGGTGGATTCAACTTTCAAGAATTGGTAGGTATAAATAATTTTAAAATAAGTAAAAGTCATTCATGACCTATGATAAAACAAACTAGTTTGAATTAATCAGTTTTTGTTCTTTATGATTTTTCATTTTTTAATTTGACTAAATTTTTTTAGCTAATATTGAATGTACATGACAAACAGCTAAATAAATATTTTATTTTGATTTAAAATTAAATTTGGTTTAATTTATTTTTTCATATCTTTTTATGTTTTTTATGTTGACCAGTTGCTTTATATATTATTTAATATGTATAATATAATATAATACTAAACCAACATATACATACGTGTGTGTATATATATATATATAGAACATATCAAGTGAGAGAAGTTTTATTATGAGAAAATGAGAGGAGTGAATTATAGTCATAAGATCAAACCATAAATGGTCAAGATTAAAACATAAAGTCACATGACTTTTTTAAGTGGTCATGTGACCACTAACTAAATTTTAATGCTTAATCAATGCTTAATTATACCCTTTTTTTTGGTAGACAAACCTAAAGTAACAACAACAGAAGAAGAAAAAGGAACAACAGGACCCAGCCCAACGAAAATGAAAAAAGGAACCCAGCCCAACGCAACTTTGATTAAATTTTTATTTAACAACGTAAACTTGTATTGACCAAAAAAAAAACAACGTAAACTTGTTGGCTTTCAATCAATGCTTGTTTTAGACCGTGTCTCTTGATTTTGCTTCTGTTTACTGTTGTTGTCGTTGTTTTCATTTGCTAGTTAGTTGGACAGTTGGGAGCTAAATAGGTTTCGTCAGAGCTTAGCTTGAGGTTTAATGTTTATGGGTAGCTATAGTATATCTGTTTCGGACCTATGTATTCAGAGTCTCTTCTGTGTATTTGTTGAGTTTGACCCGTTATCAATATTACTCTCACCTTTGGCAAAAAAAAAAATCAATGCTTGTTTTAAGTGTCAAGGTATTTAATTTTCTTTAAGTAATTTTTCGAGTTCAAATATTATGAATGAAAAAATATGCACCGAAAGAGTTTTACTTCTTTATATGAGTCCATTTAACTCAACTCGAATTAAATAAAGGGTTTATAAAAAAGAAAAAAAAACTTGAGTCTATATAGGTAAATTTTTCACCTATATTATTATAAATAAGCTTTTAAATATAGAATTTTATGTTTTATATTAGACTTAAATAACATATTAACCCTTTTTTTTTGGTCAAACAAGTTCATAAAGGGAGAAACCCAAGCCATACGGCATCTACAGCAAAGAAAACAGCATAAGCAGAGTCACAAAAATAACACCATCCTAACATATTAACCCATTTTTTTTGGTCAACTAACATATTAACCCTTAAAAAAATACCTATCATATACACAAGCAGGCTTTTTTTTGGTGGGTGCATATACACAAGCAGGCTCAAGCCATAAATTTGAGAAATTGTCCAATCATATGTCATGATCTGTTTCATTTTCACTCCTAACTGAAAGGTCCTTTTTGTTGCCTTACAAATGACATATTATAAAGATATTCTAACCAGAGTGGCAGTTAATCGGATCTAATCTAATCATTTGAACTCCAGTCAACTTCATATTGAAAGATTTTTGAACCAACCCATCCATGTGCTCCCATGGTAACTTCTATGAAGGACATGCTCTTTTAGACATGGGAATGCTTGTGTTACCCATGCCTGCAGAAAAAAGAAAAAACATACTACTAGTTAACTGATTGACAAATTGTGCGCACTCTATGGATATTGGTCTACATCGTCTAGTTTCTTAAACGTCTCAATCCTGATTAAGTTTATGGCCAGAGTTCCTTTTCTTAATAGCATAGATTTATGTCACTTGGGGGCCTCGCCTCACCTTGTAAGTTGCATTGTTGCACAAGTTGCCTTGCAACCCCAACCCACAAAAAAAGGATATAAATAGAAAATTGCTAAAATTGGAGTTGAGTGAGGGAATAATTAAAAAAAAAAAAAGACATTATATTTGTCCAAAAGTCTCTGACCGTTGATCTAATGCCTAAACAATGTAGAGTATTCACTCCTCACGAATCCAACAAATAATAGGGATCCCCATAGCGACAAACATCATCCTCCCCTCGAGTAAATTTTGGCTTTTGCAGAACCAATGGGAAGGCCAAATCGATGTGTGTCCTTTACCGATTGGACCAAAGTAAGAGCCAGAAAGCAGCATCCATCGGCAGTAGCAGACAAACATTTATTACAACTATAAGACCTTGGCGTCTGTCTCCTTGTTTGCATTCGGAAACGACACTCTCAGGACCGCCAATCACTCCCTCCCTACCCCTTTCGGCAACTCACCCTCCCTTCACCATACCCATTTCTTATTCTTCACAAAAATGAAATCCCCACTCCAGATCCAAACGCCAATCTTTTTTCCGAACCCCCAAAATAAGTAATTAAATCTAATCTCAAGATAAAAAAAAAAAAAAAAGAGAAGAAGATATCATATTTCGATTCCAACATATATTTATCAAAGTACATACATACAGTACACCCCCTTCAGCAATTCTTTTCCCCTCAATTTACACAACCGTCTTTAGACTAATTGCCAGAATAAAAAACCAGATCTGGTAACCGAAATTCAAAAATCGCACAAAATACAAAAAAAAATATTAATAATCCAAACCCGAAATATTAGGGAATAGTGAGAAAGACAAAACAAATACGAGATTAACGCAATTAGATTTAGAACCAACACAGGCACACTCACACAGAGAGAGAGTGGAACATGAACATTTGTTCATCTGTTTCTGTTATTGAAATTCATCTTCTCGTAATAGCGAATAGAGAGGAGCGAGAGGGAGAGGTGAACCTCGTCTTTCCCCAAACGAGGTAGCGGCTTCGGCCGAATCACCTGCGATATGGGACCCCAAGACGAGGACGAGGACGACGAGGAACACGATGATGTTTGGGGCTTGGAAAGGGGTAATAGATAAAGCGAGTGGAGACGACGGAACCCACCAAGGGCAAGGACCACGGATCGTAGCTGTTGCTCGCCACACCCAGTGTTAGCCCACTGCTTTGTGCAGATCAGCTCCCAGAGCCTCTCATCCTGTGCCGTTTTGTGCCACTGCTTGTTCACGCAACCCGCCATCGCCAGGGTCCTCGCGTCCACGTGCTTCAACACCTCGAACAGCATGTTCTCATCGAAACACGCGAGTCCACGAGGATTCTTCTTCTCACACACCTCATCATCCACTCGATCATCTTCCCCCTTCACCCTTTTCATCTTCCTATCCTCTCCCGTTGCCGAGGAAGGAAGTGTACGCTTCATTTTTCAAAGCCTGAATTGGAATCAAACACCCTTTTGCCGTTTCTCTCTCCTCCAGCCAAAAAGTTGGAATCTTGGTGAAGGGAGAAGAAGATGGAAAAAGACACGAACAGAATAGAGCAGAACAGAGAGGCGTTGTTTGTTGTTCTGCTGCAGAGCAGGCCAGAACTAGTAGTAGAATAAAGGGTTATTGATAATAAATAAAAGGGTTGGGGAAGATGAGGAAAAGAAGGGTGGGGATAACGGTAACGGAATTGGGTCAGCGATGTGCGTATGTATTATGGGTGTGTGATGCTATTGCTGGGATTGATAAAAATTGAGAGGGTTTTAAGGGAAAGGGGGAGATAATGCCACAATGGGGCAGGTGAAGTAAAGGTTAAGGTTAGGGGGGTGCACCTGCTTTTGATGGTTTTCGAAGACGACAAAGAGAGAAATGAATGCGCTTCGATTCTTTTTTCTTTGATGGACGATTTTGTCCTCATCCTTCTGGCATTGTGTAAATGTTGCTATTCGCCTCCTCGTCATTCTTATTTTTCTTACCGGGAAATGGGAATCGGCGGTTTTTTTACCGATTTAGTGTAATTTGAAAAACTTTTATCGATTTGGTGTAAGTTGATTTTTTTTTTGATTTAGTGTTTTATTTTATTTTATTAAAAAAATAGAAGTCTACGATGGGCCATTGTAGACTTTTTAGTTATTTTTTTGGAAAAATCCCAAGTCGTCAATGGCATATACGACTTCACATAATTTTGTAAATATCTACAATGGTATGTGCGACTTCAAATGATTTGAGAAAAAAAAATCAGCTACTCATCGCTGTAATTAACTGTTATTATTTTAATTGTTCTACTATAATTGTGACGCCAAATCGTTATTTTGTTACTTCAAATATTAATGTTACAAAATTGTATTTTATTTACTACTAGATGTCAGGTACGCATAACTTTCATTATTCTACTGAAATTAGAGACAATGTCAGTGAATTTAGTGACGAGGAAGAATGTGAAATAGGCAATGATCATGGCACTGAGGGAAGCTCAAGAGGTGTTGAAGATATTAATCCAAGTCAAGCAACACCGACATTGTTTTGGTCTGAGATTAACTATCCAGAAATACATAATCCTGAATACCCAGATGGTTATGGACACAAAGGAATTAGGAAAAACAGTGCCAACATAGATAACGATCTTTTTGTTGGTATGTAATTTGAATAGAAAGAAGCAACCATCAATCATATAAAACAATGGCACATACAGAATGCATATGATTATATAGTTGAAGAGTCCAGGCCCGATAGATATGTCGGCAAGTGTAAAAAAATTGATAGAGGATGTGAATGGAGGATTAGGGGTTCACAGTTGCACATCCTCGTTGATTTCTCAAAATCACAACAATTTAGACTCTGTTGTTATTTCTGAATGTGTTCACGGTCACACTCAACGCTATATTCCACACGAGGGAGCATGCATTGCAAAACGGGCTTTTGGG
Organism: Glycyrrhiza uralensis; assembly: GCA_030159175.1. Classification (NCBI taxonomy): domain Eukaryota; kingdom Viridiplantae; phylum Streptophyta; class Magnoliopsida; order Fabales; family Fabaceae; genus Glycyrrhiza; species Glycyrrhiza uralensis. Next base: position 49,690,683 of record BRZY01000005.1, read on the forward strand.
TTGGGTTCGGGCTTTATCAGGCAAGGCAAAAAAACTCAGATTGAAAACGGGCTCAGATTTGTGTGCCCGAACCCTCCATTTTTTGGGTGAGACTTAGGCTGTAGCCTATATTTTCGGTCCGGGCTCGGGCTTTGGCCTATATTTTCGGGCCAGACTCGGGCTTTAGCCTATACTTTTGAGTTGGTCCGCTTCGGGCTCGGGCTTTATCGGGCCTAGCCAAAAATACCCAGATTAAAAACGGACTCAATTCTATGTGTCTAAGCCCTCTATTTTTGGGCTTTTTTGGACCGACCCGACAGGCCCAACCCATTTTGCAAGCTAACGTTGGAATGGTAATTTAAAAAAAAAATTAAGTCCCACATGCCATTGTAGACTTCTGTAGAATGTCAGGTCGGCCATCCAAAGTCGTACATGGTATTGACGACTTGGCCAAGGTTTCCAAAAAATAACAGAAGTCTACAATCCCTGACTTCTACTTTTTCAAAACAAAATAAAATAAAATAGTAAGTCTATAATGTCATTGTAGACTTCACTTTAGAAGTCTACAATCCCAAATACGACTTATCCCATTTTGATAAATATTTTTCAATCTGTACTAAATCGGTAAATTTTAAAGAAAATTACACTAATATGGACAAAAAGCCGAGAATCGTCGGTTTGGGATGCATCCTTTCTAGGTGGCTTTTCAGGTGGTCAAGTCCCTGAGTGGACCATGATACTCTGGTGGGCCCATCACCTTCTATCAAAGGTAAATGCACTTATTTGAAAAATACCTCATATGTTGTATTTAATTGTGTAAATAACCCCAATGTTTTTTAAATTTTTGAAAGTAAACCACGTAATATTTTTTTACAATTATTAATTTAAACAATTTTTGTTTTAAAAAAAATATTTGTAATGTTTTAGAAAATAGTGTTTTATCTTGGTGATTATTTTGACCAAAAAAATATTAATATTGATTATTAAATATTTTTACAATAAATTAAAATATAATTCTGATTTAATTTATACTTCTGTGTTACAAAAATAACTTTATGCTTTCAAAACAAGTTAGAACATATTTTCAACAATAAAACCTAAAAAAACTAGCTACTTAATCTTATAATTTAATTTTCCTGCAAGAAAAAACAAAGTTATAACTTGATGATTTGTTGTTATAAAAGTACAATTGTTGATTTATTTCCTTTTGTAATTGAAATAAAAATTTTAACCAGTCCTTTATAATATTTACACCAATTTTAACTACTGGGGCAACTTTTGTAAATATGAAATTTATAATTTAATTCCTCTAATTTAATAACTCTTCAAGTCCTTTCTTGCAAATATTAAAAACTTGTAACTTTACTTGTGCAACAGGTATCGCGTACACAATCTGCACCATCCCAATAATAAATTGTTATATCAACGGCTATAACATGTACTTGTGTATCATAGTCTACGTAGGGACCTGACCACCTGAAATGGCACCTCCTTTCTAACGTGTTTATTATTATTAATTTCCACCGTCAACATTCACCGGGTGGTGGTTGTCTTTTATTCCCCCTCTCAACTATGACTATGATCCCAGCAATAATAAAACAATTGTTGCTTTATTAACCTGGTCACACATAGACCCAAAAATAAATACTATTCGTGAATAACGTGCTTTCCCTGTCGCTATGGAATATATATAGAAGAGTATTTACGTTGTATTATGTGTTTCAAATCCAACCGCGTATAATAATTTTGGGTAAAAATGATTATAGCTTTTTTTTATGAAGAAAATGATTCTAGCTTGAACACTCATATATTATTATATATCTTGAGATAGATAAAAATAGAAGAGAAAAAAATTGATAAATAGAATAGATAGATGTATGATTGTTCAAAGAATAGGTTGGACTGAGTTATACTCACCCCTCACCTGGTCGTAGAATTTGGTTGAGCCAATTTTTTAAACTCAATTGTTAAAGTAGTTCTTGAAACAATAAAAAATGAGTCTGATAATGATAATGAATGAAGAATAGGTGATGAAGGGTGTAAGTTGTGTGACTCAAAATTCTGTCAAGGATTCGCTTAGCTCAAGTTTTTCGCTCAAGCCAGGATGTGTAGACTTCCAGGGGTTATTTTCTGCCTCAAATTCGCTTAAGCGAATCCAGCTCGCTAAGCGAGCAGTTCCAGTAAAGTCATACTACCTCAGATTCGATTAAGCGAAAATGGCTCGCTTAAACGAAATTCTCAGCTCCAAATCTTCTGTCAAATTCGCTCAAGCGAATTTCATGGGCTAAGCGAGCAGGTTGTAACAGAAAACGGTTATAAGGTGATCTGAAACCAGTTTTGCAAAGTGAGATCATTTGGGACTTTGGGAAACACACTTGGGGAGTTGTGGGGCTCTGCTAGGGTTTCCAATTGGGGCTTAAACACTTGAGGATCAATTGAGAGAAGATTGAGGGATTGGTGAGATTGGGGATTAGTGTTCTTGCAATTGTGATTCACCTTGAATCAGTTTAGAAACTAAGAACCAAGAGGTTATCATCAACGGTTGTAATCTGTAATCGTTGATCGTATAGTGAAGAAATTTGGTTGCTCTCTCCCGTGGATGTAGGCTACACTGGCAGAACCACGTAAATCCGGGTGTTCATCTCTTTTCTATCTTAATCTCTGTTTTTGCTTTTACGTTTAATTGTTCTTGCGTTCAATTGCGTTAATTTCTGAGTTTAAGATTACTGCAATTCTATTTCGTTCATTTGTTCGTTCTACTCGCACTTTCTTTATTGCTTGATCGTAGGATTCGTTTCTATTTCCGCACAATCGAACCAACAAAGGGAAACAAATCCATCCAAATTCTAACTATACAAACGATGAGCTAAGTGATTATGGAAAGAAAAAAAAAACAAGTTATTGTTTTTAAGAATTCTAATAAACATAAGATACCAATAAAAAATACATGGGAGGAATGAAAGAAACAAATATTTGTTCATGAATCTAATGGAAATGTGAAATTAGAATTTGGTTTCTTGTTTGTTGATATGAATGAATTTATAGCAACCCTTAAAGTTTTTTTTATAGGATAGAGATTTGAGATTAAGAGGATTGAAAATGAAAAGTCTAAGGTAACCACTATATGTGCCATGGATGGTTGTTCTCGGCGCATTCATGCCTCCCCTACATTGGATGGGAAAACATATGAGATTAAGACATATAATCATGTGCATTTATGTATAAGAACATCAAAGACCTCAAATGCCACATCTACTCGAATTGCAACAAAGTTAGAGAATAAGTTAAAGGCCAACCCAAATATGAGTTATGCAAGTATAACACAATAATTGTTGGATAATCATGAAAACCAAGTAATATAACTCAACTCTAAGTCAAAAAAAGTAAAATAACTCAACTTTTCATGCAGGAAAAAACAAGACACTAAAGAGGTTGATGGACTTTTGTATAATGCGATTTGGGTCTTTTGGTTTTTAATTGAACGAATTAGATTTCTAATTATTATAATTGTTGTAATTAGGTCACTCCATCGCTATTTTATCCAAATTTTAACACTTAGAGTCTATATGACACACGTGAGACAGATTTGACACTAAATCAAGTCACGTTGGCAGTGAGTCGAGATATCTTGACACTGATGGTATGACAAAACCCACACACATAAAAAAAATTTAAACACGTATTGCATCACGTGTATTACGACTTGCTTTAAAAAAATTTCTGACAACCGACATCGTGTTAAGGTGACCTAATTTAGTGTCAAATTCATCCCACGTAGGCTTAGTGTTAAAAATTGGACAAATAACGATGGAGGGTCCGATTACAATAATTGAGGAATCTAATTCATTCAATTAGAAACTGGAGACTCAAATCGCACAATTACAATAACTGAACGATCAAAAGTATAATTAAGCCAAAAGAATAACTCAGCGACTGGTTACGATCTCTCCACGTGGATAGGTGTGTGCTTACCGTGAGGAGAAGGTTTTAGTTTACATAATGGTTCGCTAATCGCTACTACAAAAGTTGGACGAATATTTTGAGAATCTCTTCTGAAAACGACTTCTTTGGCATTTCCTCACCCGCATTAATTTTACGAATTAATTTGAGCGAACTGTTGTTACCTTGTACTTATTTTTTGGGTCAAATGTTGTTACCTTGTACATATACCAGATATCTGTTACCTTCGTTAGGACGCCATAAGCCCATAACCCGAACTTTTTGTTTTATTAGTGAGTCTGGGCCTTTCATTACATGGGCCTCTTATCCAGGCAACGGACCCAACTATTTTAATCTTCTTTGCGTGGGTAACAAACCTTACCCACACAGCTTCCTTTTGAGAGTAGAGAACAGAGCTTACCTATGTGTTTGATTAAGTTCACTACTTGCTAATGACATTACGTGAAAATACAAGGACTTGCAGTCTTCATGGACTCTTATTAAAATTTTAATTACCAACATACAATTCCCTACCTAATATTCCCAAATCCGGATTAAACAATATCAGAGTAATAACCTAATAAAGCTCGAGAAGATATGTTGATAAAAAAAAAGCTTGAGAAGATATGATGTAAAATAAATAAAAAGAAGAAATAATCAATAACTGAAGTGCGCGCGTAAAATCTTTATGAAATTAATTTATGGCCCTTTCCTCCTCGACTAGGACCAGAGTATGCTTGAGCCATCATGAAGCGATTGAGGGGCACAGGCCTCGACCCTTCCACATACCATGATGAGAGGCAACATAAGATCATAAGGATCAAAATAATGACGGAAAGTGCATGCTGCTGCCTGAACAAGATGACACTGGCACATTCCATCTCTGAATTATTTGTCTCTTTACACACAGTAGCTATAATTAAGTTTGCGTCTTCTAGCTCCTAAATCCTAATTGGAGGCATATCACACACATGTATATATATTGGATTGGAGGTGGTGGGGTTCCCGGTTTTCAGAAGGAATTGTGTTTTGCGAATTATTTAATACTTGTTGGGTCTGATAATAGGACTATAATATACAGGGCATATAAGAACAGAGGGCTTAATTAATCTTTTATATCTCTTTCATTTTAATGTGGATAATACTAATAAAGAGATTTTGTCAATCAGATTAGGTACAGGGAGTTTGTAGCAAAAAAAAAAAAGATTAGGTACAGGGAGTTGCTATAAGTTCCCAATTAGATGGAAAGAGAACACATTCTTCCCAATTATTTCCAACTGAATTTAATCGAATATTTGGTTCGATATTAAAATATCAATATGGAATAATGCAAAACCTTTTTCTAATAATAATCTTGGGCACTTCCACTGCACAATGTGGTTTGTTGGTGTGAACGAGAATGTTACATGTCAGAAAGACAAAGTCTAAAGTAATCATTATTAATGACGAAAAGAAGATCACGAGATTGGATGTACAGCAATTTGAATGAAATATGTAACAATTTTTTCGCCTATAAGAATTTTAGTTAATGAAGCGTACAAGAATCATATATTTGTTGACATTTCATCATGCGACTTCCTCTTTGTTAACGAACAGAACAGACGAGATTCATGGCAACCTATTTTGTCAACCTCATGGTTCACAAGGAGCATTAACCATTAACCATAGACAACATGGAAATTAAACATGTTCTATTTATAATGCTGGATATTGATTCACGTGGAGTCATTGGCACCCACAAGATCGGGATTATACAGCAGGATATTGGTTTATTTTTTTACGATTTTAATTAAGAAGAAAACACCTAAGTTATGTAACTTATATGTGTGTAAAATTTAATTGGTAATTCATCAGAAAACATCATAGTGTTTCTTGGTATTAGTAGTAGATTATATAAGAGATAATGTGTGGTTCCACTCTTGTTAACAGAGTGAATCGCAGCTAGTCTTTTGTTTTGAGCGGTTAGCCCCGTTATTTTTACCGAAAAAACAAAAGGAAAATGTGAAACCTAATAGGCTTAATTGCAATTTTGGTCCCCCTATTTTAGTGCTCGGGCAATTATGGTCCCCGTGTTTTTTTTCGCTTAATTTTGGTCCCCACATTTTTTAAACGGGCAATTTTGGTCTAACCGTTAAGTTGCCATCCGATTTTTAACGGAGTTGCTGACCTGGCTATTGGGGGCTGACGTGGCGTGCCCACCTTGGGACACACATGGCTGCTGATGTGGATTAATGAAGCTGAATCAGAAAAAAAAAATCTGGTGAGTTCTATCATGGTTGAAGAGAGAAGGGAAGAGTTTATCAAAAAAGAGGAGAGAAAGGAAGAGGTGGAAGGGGAAAACATGGGGATCTGGAATTGGGAGGAACCATGAGCAGATTCAAAGCTGGGTTAACTACGAATCGCGACACTTCTTACAGTGGCTGAATGCACGATCTCTGAGTTTAAAAACTGCAGTGGCTGTTGGAATTTCTTACCTGATTTTTTTTTTTTTTTTTGTATTTTAAAGCAGTATACAACGGTGATGTTGTATTAGTTTAAACTTGTATGCGACAAGTATGAGTTGCTAGTTACAGCCTCCCGAATTGGCATGAAAGGGTTATGTTGGTGCTTGCTAGCTTTGCTGTTTGTTCCATTCAACACTTCCAATTCTGTTTGAACCATTTTGCTGCAAATGTGTATGTTGTCACTGCCGCCAAATGGGAATGACTGGTTTGAGAAGCAGACAAGTGGGACATTGGATATCTCTTGCTCCTCTTGGACGGATTGGTTCTTTGGCGGTTTGCAGTTCCAGTTTGAGCACCATTTGTTCCCAAGGCTACCAAGGTGTCGATTGTGGAGGATTTCTCCACTGGTGAGAGATCTTTGCAAGAGGCACAACTTGCCTTACAGGAGTTTGTCATTATGGGATGCCAATCAATGGACAATTAGGACCCTCAGGACAGCTGCCCTACATATCTTAATTAGGCATTGAATTTTAACTATTTTTGTTAGGTGTGGTCTAGAAAGACCATGATCCAAATATTACAGTTCATGTATCTTGCATCAATATACAAAGTTCATGTCGTATTTGCTTTTTCACCTTTTGATTTCTTTATTTTGTCACATTGGCGCTGATTGTTAGCTTCTGAAACTCATACCATGGTTGATCTCAATAAAAGATAGAAGAATTACATCAAGTTTGTGTGTGTGTGAGCTTCTGTTCATCTGATATTGAGAAAAATGTCTTCTTTCATTCTGGATTATTGGAGAGGGAATGGCAATTTTGCATGTTGATTTTCAAGCCCTTTTGTTTGTGCCAAAAAATAAAAAGAAACCAAAGATCTTTATTATAATGTCAGCCACTACCAATCGATGCAAGCTTTTGGTCTTTTTTTTGGTACAAGTTTTTTTTTTGGTACAAGAAGCTTTTGGTCTTAATATTTGGACTTATGCTGCTTTTGGTATTTGCAATAGCATCTTTTTCTTTTGCTACAATATTTGGAATAGCATCGTTACAGAGAAAAAATTTGCAGAGCATATTTTGCAAACCAAATCACTTTGCACACACCATATCACTCACGCAGACGCAAAATCTAAATCATTATGCAAATCACTTTCATTTTAATTATATAAATAAATACTCTTGCAAAAATTAGGAAGGCAATAAATTTCATTTCCTCAAACAGTCATTACATCAAACACTTTCAGTACCACCATTACTTTTCTTCTCAATCAAAGACATTACAGACACCTTGTATAAAAAAAAAAGACATTACAGACACCAATTGTAGACACAACCTTAGTCAACCCTAACGAGAACACACCACCTATGTCTTCCCCTTCTCCCCTCTATCTGCCACAAATAAAATACAGAAAAAATTATGAAAGAAATTCCAATAGCCACTACAGTTTTTAAACTCAGAGATCGTGCATTCAGCCAGCCCCTGTAAGAAGTGTCGCGATTCATAGTTAACCCAGCTTTGAATTTGCTCACGGTTCCTCCCAATTCCAGATCCCTATGTTTTCCACTTCCCCCTCTTCCTTTCTCTCTTCAACCACGATAGAACTCACCAGATTTTTTCTTTTCTTTTTTTTCCCCTGATTCGGCTTCATTAATCCACGTCAGCAGCCATGTGTGTCCTAAGGTGGGCACGCCACATCAGCCCCCAATAGCCAGGTCAGCAACTCCATTAAAAATCTGATGGCAACTTAACGGCTGGATCAAAATTGCCCGTTTAAAAAATGTGGGGACTAAAATTAAGTGAAAAAAAACACAGGGACCAAAATTGCCCGAGCACTAAAACAGGGAGACCAAAATTACAATTAAACCTAATATATTCTTATTCTTAATACAGGGATCATAGGACTTTCCCATATACCATATAATTAAGATTTTCGGGATCTGACATACATTTGTTCCGTGATCATCTCTTGAATCTTCGTCTCCGCATATCTTGCCAAGTTGCATCCTAAACCTGGTGGTTTTCCGTACAAAAGCTTAATTTGATCTAGTCTTGGTTGATTTATTAAGTCATATCATAGTGGCATTTCCCCCCACGGAACATTCTAATGATGAATGAATAATTTTAAAATGAGTTTGAGTTAAAGCAAGAATGTGTAATTTATTAAAATCAAAATTTAGTCCATTTTAAACGGGTCTTTAATTTCCTTCCACGAATTATTACGTCCGATTAATACAGCACTCGGCGACTTTTTTGTGACGTGAAGGGTATGCTACTAAATTGTGTTTTTGGGTGTCTCAAAAGTCAGAGTGACAGAAACCGAGCTAGATGATGAAGGGAGCCTTAGGTGCCTGATTGCTTCTAAATAACAACAAAGATTCAATCAACTGTATCATATGAGGATAAAATTCGGCGCAGTATATATCTTCATGTCAACCGTCAAATGATAATGTAAATAATATAATAATTAATAAAACAATTCGAAGGATTTTAGTTAGATCGTTTTTGTAAAGCTTGCACTTGTTGTACTCATGCAACGGAATAAAAAAAACATCCTTTTTCAAGTTTTGCGGCACTGGATTTCATACCCAATTCGTTACTCGAGTTGTAGACTGTAGTCCCGTGGTGTCTGCAACTAACACAGTACGGAAATGTTTTTTAAATTTTGTGATTTCATTTTCTTTTATATATACATCAAAAAATAAGGTTTTTATTATTTTTATAAGTATATTTGGTTTTAAGTTACAAACGAATGTTTTAGTCTAAAAATACTTTTGACCAGAAGAAACTTTGTAGTTACTTTGGGTTCAAAGTTCAATCATATTTTTGTAATCTTTTAATTGAAAACTAAATATGCATTATATATTATATAAAAAAACAAATTTAAAATTCTTATGTAAGGTAAGAAAATTTGTTATTGAGCTACCGAGTTCCCCACTCAATTAAGGCCAAGAGTATTCCTCCATAAAAGATCCACAGCAAAATTATTGTCCTGTTTCATCATAGCTCCAGGGAAAATTTTGTTTCTAAACAAATAGGTAACAAAACCTTTAATTAAGCAGCTAAATAGAAAGACATTAAACAAGTAAGATAAAAATGGAAAATTGTTATAGAATGTATGGGAGGAGACCAATTAATCAACGCATGATCAGGTTAAATGTAGATTCAGTATTGCTTTTGTATGCGCATGCTTTAATTTCCCCAGGATGAGCCACTGTCCTATGCACCGTACGTCTTGAACAAATCAAATATTAAGGTACAAATATTGTTCAACCAATTAAACTTGTAGTACTCTTTTCCTAATTGACAGGTAGACATTGAATTTCAAGGTAACCTTTTGAGTTGTTACACATGAATTGGAGCATGCACAGCACGCGTAACCGTGTGAAAACTAATGTGTGTAAGTGTAACGGGGTGGTGGTGGTGGACATGCAAAAACACACCATATGCTGGCAGCTCGCGTAGGCAAGAAGGACTTCACCAACCTTCCTTTTGCATTCTTTCGTTGTCAATGCCTTTTTAAATTGATTATCCTTCACAAGTCGCGACATGGACTATGAGCATGTTTGGATTGACTTATGCAGAGCTTATGAACACAGCTTATAAATCATAAGCTGTTTTGGGTTTATTTTTCATAAGTTACCCAGGATAGCTTATCAAAACAGCTTATGACTTATATGAAATAAATTTCACCATATTTTTTCTTTGATTATAAAAATAGTTTATACTAAACTATAGAATAAGTTGTTATGTCAAACAAGGCCTATATAGCATGTAGAGGTAATTTACTACTTGCTCTTGAGTAGTGTGTCACGAAGTCAAATCCTAACAATACGGAACAATTTCAAAGCAAGGAAAATAACGCAAGTGAGAAACCAGCAGAAGGACGGTATTCCCCCACACGGGCGCCACCGCAGTGTTACTCAAAATTAGAAGCAGCATCATGGTAATTTGGTATGGTTAGTTAAAGTCAAATCAGCATGGAGCTTTTAAGGGGGCCACTTGGAAAGCGCTTCACCGTCCTCAGCGGAATTTTTTTTGTATATAAACCCAATTAATGGCTCCTCGTTTAGCCCAAAACACTGAAACAGAATACAATAGCTGGAAAAATACAAATATATACACTAAGAGGGAGGCCCTTAAAATTAAGGAATATTTTATAATTCGGAGGGGGTTTTTTTAATTTGGGGGAAAACTTGGTGGCGATGAAGAAGAGCATTTGGATTGTGTTGGTTATTGTAATGCTTGTGATGTCATCGCAGCTCTGTTTTGTGCATAGCCGAGTCCTTCGATCGAAGAAAGAGTTAAAGACAGAGGTAGCTGACAATTCGCCTCTTAGGATGGCACCTTTTAATGTTTCTTCTAACAACTCCACCACCACTCGTGCTTCAAAACGCAGCTTCGCGTTTAGAATGGCTTCTGGACCAAGTAAAAAAGGCCCTGGACATTAACTGCTTTAAATTCATTCTGTTCCATTTTTCCCCTTATTTGATTTTGGTTTTACAATTTTTCTCCCCATAGGTTATAGATATCGAGTCTGCAGACTCCATGGTTCTTGTTTTTTTTTTTCTTCCTAGATTATACATATTGAGTCTCCAGAGTCCAGACTCCGACAGATTCTAATCTGATATACCTGTATGTAATTTTGTAGATTGCTTGATTGTTATAGTAAAAACAAGGTATGACATAGATGTGAATACAATTATGTTTGATGTCTTCATTTTTATCATGATCACTACATGCAAAAGCTATTTTAGTCCTTTAGATCATTAAATTGGTCAATGTAGATTATTCAGTTTTTTCAATGCAATTTATATGCCAACCAAGATTCAAGCAAGTCATGTGAAATAAAGTATGTTTTGAGTGTGATCTGAAAAAAAGAAATTAATGTTGTATGAGACTAAATTTTAGGTGATAAAAACCAACAAAAAGATAAATTAAGTGTTGCAAAGATAGAAATGTTAATATGGATGAGTGGTCAATGTTAACATTGTAGAAAAAGTGACAGAATTTTGTCTTTTGTAATTTGGGTATGTGACTATGTGTGGAGAAGGGTTGATTAGATTGAAGATAGTTAAATATCAGAGATATAGATAAAGAAAGAGTAAAAGCTAAATGTTAAGAGAGATTTCCATATAAACTACCTATCTTTAAACTTATACATGATATAGGGAATTATGATATCATCTAATCCATATAACCACCTCCACCTAATAAGACATTGTTTGGTTGTTGATGTTGTTTATGCAAATATACGCGAATCGCGCATGTTCTCAATCTTCAACTGCGCACAAAGTCATGCACGTTATGAGAATATCTATTAGCAGCAACTACAACTAGGGGAAATGATTCTTATAAAAAAAAAAAACTAGGGGAAATGATTTCCTCACCCAAGACTAAGAGAGGACACACAAAAATCAAGGTTGGACTATCTATTGATTGTGATGAGAGAGAGACTAATCATAGTGATAAAACTATTCCAAACATAACCTTTACAATTAACAATCAATTTACGAGTTACTTTATCAATTGAGCAATGTCAAAAAGTGTGTCCCGAGGTTACAGACAATCTACAAACCTCGCCAAACCTAACCTCTAAAATTCAAGTCAAAGATACGATTATTTCTGGATGATAGCCACTGCCTCAAAACGTTGACCCTGCCAGGCTGCTTCCTTAATGGAGTTCAATATGTTACACGGGACATTTTTTAGTTTTACATTGGTAGGGATAACACAAACTTGTCAAAGATCAACGTAAAATTAGACACAAGGAAGAATAGATAAAAAGAGATCTAAAGAAAAGAAAATAGAATGGTTTGATTTTTATCTTTTGTTAGCTTCAATTAAAAACGGTGAAATTAAAGTCGAGGTACTTCTCATTATCAATATTTTTTTAAAGGAAAATAATTCTACCAAGCAAATAGCTATTCCAATTTTTTCACTTTTATACTATAGCGTCTTGTAATAATTCTACCAAGTAAATCTAGTATTGTCGAGACGAGAATGTCACAATGAATAAATAATTATACAAAATAAGATAGAATTAGAAATACAATTGTTAGAGAGAATATTGAGGTAGTTCCCATAATAGAGAAAATGATAAAATATTGTATTAGGTGGTTTGAGCATATACAGAGAAGATAGGTAAAAGCAAAGATAAAGAGGTTGGACTGACTGTTAGAGACAGATTAAAGAGACAAGAAAATTATAAGTTAAACAATTAAAAGAGATTTAGAGGAGGTAAATGATTTATTTTCAACTTAAAACAAGATTTGGCTTTATGGTGTTTTTTTTTTGGTCGAGCTTTATGGTGTTGAGTAATTCATATACCCGACCCAACTTAAAAGGAGAGAAACTTGGTTGTTATTATTATATTATTATATAGCGTCTTGTAAAATTAAACTAAACAAACTCTAGTGGGTTTCAAGTGAGACGAACCAACATATTCAAATACAAATAATAATTGAAAAGCAAGTCTGCGGAACCTTTGGCTTTTGTGGACGGTTTAGATGTTAATGATGCAACGTTTTTTCTTTTTTGATAAAACGTTAATGATGCAACGTTTACCAAATACTCATTGAAAGCATCTTATTACACGGCATCGGTGTTCTTGATTCTCTTCATTTCTAGGTGAAGTGAATGATTTTCCATCCAAAACAGTTTCAAAAGTTTTCTAAGCCTAGCTTTGATGCGATGCGAGTGTAAAGCTTTTTATTCCGTTATTTTCAAACTGTCACACCACGAATTTTTCGAACTTATTGAGTTGACCACACAAAAACACTTATGGCATGTTTGGATTGGCTTATGCAGAGCTTATGAATACAGTTTATGATTGATTTATAAGCTATTTTGGACTTATTTTTCATAAGCTACCCAGGATAGCTTATCAAAACAGCTTATGACTTATATAAAATAAGTTTCACTATAATTTTTCTTCGATTATAAAAGTAGCTTATACAGCTTATGCCATAAGCAGTAGATAAGCTTGTTATCCAAACAGGACCTTAGAGTAAAATAAACTCCTCTCATACGAGTGATATCGATATTATATATTTTTTTCTCTTTAAAGATAAAATATGATATATATTTATTATTATTTTTTGTAATATTTTATTGAAATAAAAGTTAATCTCCATTAAAATATTTTTTATTACCATAATAACCTTTTATTTTTTATTTCATTTCTGTTTTTGTCTCATTTGTTTTCCCAATCCGATTTCAAAATCACTGTTTAAGCATCGTTCACCACCACATTCCAATAAAACCAAAATGAATCAATTGTTGGTGGAATGTGGTGGTGAACGCAGTAAAACGGTGATTCTGATTTCAGAAATTAGAATGAAAAAGGAAATGAGGCAAAAAGGAAATGAGGCAAAAAGGAAATAAAAAATAAAAAATTATTATGGTAATAAAAAATAATTTAATGGAGGTTAACTTTTACGTTAACGGAAAATTACAAAAATAGAAAAAAAATATATTATATTTTATCTTTGAAGGAAAACAAATATGTGTTTTTAAATAAGAAGAGAGAAAAGTGTAATATTGGTATATCTATCAGGAGAGGAGAGTATATATTTTTAAATTAAAAGAAAAAAGAGTGTAATATTAATATCTCTCGAGAAATGAGAGTGTAATTTACTCAAAAACTTATTGTGAGTTGAATTTAATTTTTGATGGCGTGCCAATATATAATTGAGGGATGATGTAAATAATTTTTGCATGAATACTATATCAAAATTAAATTGTGGAATCCAAGTAGATACACAAATGACGGATCATAATCGACGGAGCACATTGAGTCAGGATGAAGATCAAGACCCAAGAACTGCCTGAAACTGCATATGAAAGTCGTGAAGGAGTTAAAAATGTTGAATACGGGAAGTCTTCCAAGTCCAATTATATAGAGGATTCACACACGGAGACAGACCGGTCCAATAACATGGCGACCAATGTCGTCGTGGAAGGAAGACCAACTTTCCAAGCATTCCGTCCACGTGTAAACTTGCAATGACGCTCGCTAACAACTTTCACCTATCTCTCGACCCTACCCAAGATGCAGTGACCAAATCAAACATCTTTTAATTTAGCTATTAATAATGGCAATTTCTACTGTTCTTTTGTAAAAATAACAATAAGATTTTTGTAAAAAAATTTACAATTCAGTCTCTAAATATTTAAATTTTATTTTCAATTTTTATTTAAAATTAAAATTACGAGTAACTACATTTTTATCTCGCAAAACCCATTGCCCCCCTGGCAGCATGGAACATGCAAGAAACTACCCCCTCTATTCCATTCTCACATTGCCCTTTATTTTTGATAGTGCAAAGATAGCGCCATTTTTTATTTCTCTCTCAACCAACCCCCCCCCCCCCCCCACTAGTTAGTTTTGGACAAGTCAACAATAAATTCACCCCCAAGTCTTTTTCCTTTTGTCAATTGAACAGCTACCAAGTTAATCGTAAAGTAGGTGTGAGCAATGATGATCTATCTAACTGCACATTTTTCCTGCTCAACAAGAATGGTATCTATCCACAAGAAGCGTGATGTTGCAAACTGCATAAAAGTGGTGACGATGATATGACGACGACGGCGATTCCCAAAGTCTGCAAGATCAGCGGCAGTGGCCATAAAATGAAAGAGATTAAGGACTATAATGTAATATAAAAGAGATACATTTCTTAAAAGAAATAATCTGACATAACATTAGTAAATAAAACTCTATTTTCTTATTACTTAATAAACCAACGGTTTCAAAACCGTTAATAAAACCGTCATTTTATTAACGGCGCCGTAGAAGTCCCCATTCTGAAGTTTGCAAATTTAGGTCTTAGGTGTGTGTTTAGTATTATAGTACTCCTGGACCTATAAGTCAAATTTCTATTGATAATTACTCACTCAGACCCAAACTAAAACTCATTTGATGAATGATGAGTAAATGACTTAATCATTAGGACTAATCCGACTGTAGTAGCCGGTGCAACAACCATTCTCAATAAAGAGAAGCGTTCAAGACGCCAACACAGTTGACAAAAAAAATGGCAATGCAGATGTGGTACATATTGCCTAACATGCTGGAGAAGTATTCAACTGCAACTCACCATAAATTGCAATATAGAAAAGGAGAAGGATAACACTATGGAGAGACAGAGCACTCACAGAATTGGCATATTATTAAATTAATTGATGTTTTAATGAAACTCCATTGTTGGTTACTGAACATTGATTAGGCAATAATGGGAGGAATCTGAGATGTATTTTCTCATACCTCTACCTCTACCTCTACTTGGACTTACCCTAAACCAATATAAGAGGTAACATTTAGTTATTGACTCATAGGAATGAGCCATGGTATCAGAGCTCAAACACAAATCCAGTAGCACGAGATTAAAGTGTTTTCATTAAAGTATTAAACAACCTAGAGAAATATTTTTCTTAGCTTTCCAGGTAGGGTTGTATAAGTAACTAACTCGACAAAGCGACGAGGACATCAACATCTCCACAATTAAGGGGGTAAAAATGGCCATGACAAACCTACACTTCCCGAAAGCTTAATCCTCGATTATAAATCCCTATTAGTCTAAGAATGGAGGTTAAAGATATGAATCATACAATTCTACGAGAGAGGCCAGTAGAATGGAACCAAAAACGCCGGGCCTTTTATCTTTGGGTTCATAAAAACAAGAGTCCACTGTACACAATCAACTTATATAAGACATCAAACAATGGTGTCCACGATGTGAAGTTCAGAGTCTGGACAACAAAAAGTAGAACAAGGGATGATGCATATTACTTGCATGGAGACAACCTTGCTGCTTCTCATGACTACAAATTACAAAATGATATTTCATAATAGAGAAGGAGAAAATAATGAAACGATAAAGGATATATTTCAGCTGAAGAACCAAGACAAAATGCTGAGTGATGATATACATTCTACTATTTCAAGATTCTTTATTTCTAGGGATTGAAGAGCACTTCCTTCATTTCTAGGATTAGATTGGATTTTCGAAGATTTTTCAAAATTGTATCTGAGGCTGACTCCGGCCCATTTCCAAACCCATGCTACCGCTGTCCTTTTCCAACAATACCACACTTCAGTTTAAACCCTTGATCCACATCACACATGCTATGATATAATCAGTCAGAAAAGAAAGCCTATAGGATTTGAACCCTTAGTAACTCCAACTTTAAAAGAAACTATTTTTGCATAAATGAAACATTATAAATGGATTACTCAAAGTGTAAACCACTGGGATTGGGGTAGTGGTGAGGGGTTTGGATAATTTCCATGAGATCATAGATTCAAATCTCATTGTCACCGTTATACCAAGAAAGAAATATTACTTAAAGGGTAAAATACAAATACTCATCTATGTCCTTGTATATCTACAACACCACCTAGCATAAAGAAGACAACACCAAATAAACAAAGAAAACTCAACTGCACAATAAAGGAGAACACAACATAACCACTACTAAGAATTATTGCAGTAACCAATCAAAATCATCACCAAATAGTTTCAATGAATTGCAGCCATAGAAAATCAGTGAAACTCTACTATTAGGTTCAGAAAATGCGCCACCACCCAGCAAGTGTATTGACTAATTAAAAAAAAAAAAAGAGGAAGCAACAAGAATTATGTACACAAGACCGAGAGGCACGCACAACACAAGTTAGTCTAGAAACAATTATTTAGAGTTTAGACAAGTCAGATCAGATAATGTATTCCAATTCCACAATATTTTCATGAGATGGCACAATAATGAAAATGAACTGAACACAAATGAGGCAAATCAAAACAGACCTGAGATGTCCAAGTGAATGATATATAATCAACATTGGTGGCACAACTCACAAGAAATAAACAAAGTTCTACAGAATCAGATAGATCATCATATTATAAAAATATTAAAATATGATCCCTCAACAACATAATATAATCCCCAAAAAGGATCAGGTGTCGGTCTCGGCGGCGGCAGGGGCGTCCTCTGCGGCGGGGAGAGAGGGAGGACGAGCGTCAGAGGCAGGAGTGTGACCGACACCGTTTTCGACGGTGGCGGCGGCACCTGCGGTGGTTCTGGCCTTAACGGTGTCAAGCATCCGCTTGCTGATCTCCTTGGAGTACACCTGGAGGATCTCGATGCCATCGCCGTCGGAAGCGGCGGAGCCACCGGCGGCGGAGAAAGCCTCATCCTCGATCTGGCGGGCGGCGACGGAGGCCTCGTCGGTGGGCACTGTGCCGTAGCGCTTGGAGAGGACGGAGGGGGTGGATAGGGTTTCGATTAAGCGGTTGATGACGGCGTCGCGGGTGGGCTGGGTGGGAGGCCATATGGTGAAGGAGATGCCGGAGACGTGGTTGGGCTGGTCTTTGTTTTGGCTGGGTTGCGGCGGTGGAGTGGGGTCTTGCTCCGATGGGGCTGCGGGTGTGATTTCCGGGTCGGACATTTTGAGAACCCGAATGGGATTTGGGGATAGCAAGTGTGTTCGGGAACACTGCGTTATGATGTGAGACAGGGCCTATCAGAGTAGGGTGTAGTGTGTGGCAGTAGCAACATTTTTTGGCTTTCTGGGGCAAGAAAAAACAGGGAAGGGACTCACTTACGGACTGATTGGGTGTGCCTTGGGAAAATTCAAAATTACGCTTGGCGTATAAGATTTGTTTTTTAGGTGTTGTCTAGGGTGGACTAGCTTTTTAAGTGATTTACTATGGGTAAATAGAAAGAAAATTTTTACAAAACTTTGACCACTATTGGATTTTGGGACAAAAAATCACTCAGGTAAATTGAAAAACAAAAAAAAATAACAAAATTTTTTCTCACCCAATCCCTCCCTCATCCCTCCATCGTCGGATTTGTGTTTCTCTTCCTCTCCATAACACACAAATGGTTTCATTCCTTTTTTCTCTTCCTCCTATTGTGACTCGTACCCTTCAACACGTTGACGTTCTCCCTCGTCGCCGATTCCGCCATCACCATCTTCGCTGTCGCCCCCTCCTCATCAACCACCATGTACGACGGCGGATCCAGCGAGAAGAACGCAAACTTCACCGCCATCGACGACATCACCGCCCACATTCCACCAACCAACAAAACAAAAAAATAAAAAATAAATAAAAAAGCTAAAATAATAACGAGAAATCCAAAAACCATGAGGTTAATTTCGAATCATCGAAGTGCATCTTTATGGAAGCTTCCAGAAACAAGGGATGAATATATTCTATTGTTCTATTCTATTCCAATCGTATGGAGTGTTTGGTTTAATGGTTATGTTGTTGATGAAGGGGAATTGTGGAAAACGCAAAAGGGGAAAGTGTGTTCTGTGTTTTGGTTTTAAAGTTTTCTACTTTTTTTTGTTTTGTTTTTTGGATTTTCGTTGTTGAATTGGTTGAGTTGTGTACAGTATTTGAAGTGTGGTGTGTGGGGTCTTGGATGGAGAAAGCGAAGAGATGGTGGACACAGAAGGGGGAAAGTGAAGAGGGAGTATTGGTGGTGGCGGCAACAGAGAAGAAGAGGAAGAAGGTGGTGGTGCAGAGAAGCCAAGCGTGTGGGAACACAGTGAGATGGGGGAGGGATGGGGTAGGGATTGGGTAAGGAAAGATTATGTTCTTCTTTTTCATTTTTCAATTAACCTGAGTCATTGATTTTTTATCCCAAAATCCAATGGCTATCAAAGTTTTGTGAAAGTTTTCTTTCTATTTGCCCATGGTAGACCACTTAAAAGGCTAGTCCCCCCAGACAGTACCTTGTTTCTTATTGAATAATGAATTGTTTTTGAAAAAACTTGATGTTAAATGAATTGATTTTAAAAAACTTGAGGTTAATATATAATGGATTTGTGTTTCTTAATACTTTGATTGGTTAATAAAAGAAAATAAAAGGAATGAAATGAAAGTGATAAAAAAATGTGAAAAAAAAGTAAAAAATGAGATAATTTTTTTGGTTGTTTAATAGGAGAAAAAGTGGAAGAAAATAAAGGTAAAAATTTTATCTTTTCTTATTTGATTGGATAAAATGTGAGGAGAAAAAGAATATATGTGTGTGTGTGTGGAAATAAATACCCTATGTCAAAATAATATGTGATAAATAGAATATAACAATAAAAATATATTCTCAGTTATATAAAACAAGTAAATATTTTGCTCTTGAAACAAAGTACTATGCACATTCACAAAATAGCTACACACGAGAATATTCCTTCTTTCCCATTCAACACTCAGATATATCTCGGAGAGTATTAAACATATTTATTTGAAATACAATGAATTTAACTAATTTAATTAATCCGTAAAAAAAACTAAATTAATGTGATTAAAATCCTAGTGAGTGCATATACCACAATGTTAGAGACACTTAGAGCAACAATACCAATAATTCATTCATATCCTTAACAATTTGCTATAAAGAATGAAATCTTCAACTATTATTTCTTATTCTATGACACTTAGGCAACTTAGAGCTTTTAATCCATTAAGAGACATCCATCTCACAAGTCACTTATGGGACTCATTTGTTCCTATCTCACCCTTTCCTTACCCAAGGATGATTCTTTGATATATCATCAAGTAATTTAAGAATACAATCATTTCTCATCATCAAGCAATTCAAGAATACAAACCTTGTTTTCCTAAATACTATATAGAATAGTTTTTTTTTATTAAATTCAGAATGTAAATGAAGATAAGTGTTTCAACTCTAAAGGAAAAGTCCTACATTCTTCATTCGAAAGTACAAATCATGTGTGTTGCAAATATATCTCTTACATTGTTTAAACTTGATGCATTATACTTGGTCCATACATATACATATTATAAACAGTTAAACAACATTATGAACATCCCCACTAAGCAATATAGTATACCCTATTCTGCAAGTAACCAAAGTATGAATTAGTTTATCATTGATAACATCCCAAGAGCATAGGCTGCATTAACTTGGCAGAACTTGGAACACAAAGGGCCTAGCTAGGCCATTGGTAGTACAACCAGATTATCATCAATATAGTAGCTGGCAATCTGCATCAGTAATTGGGTAATTAACTTTCCCACCCTCCGTTTAAACTTATATGCTGAAACTTGCAGTTCAGAGGTAAACCTCAGTTGTGCCTCCTTTTGAAGAAAACCCTGTCAAAATGAAGGCCATTCTCCATCTTGGTTCACGAGAAGGAAATTATCAAATGCACCAAGATCCCATGTAAAGTACCAAGTCACCAAATACTCCAGAGATTTGAAGTTATCAGCCCCTCATATGTATAGCATGATCAAAAAGGGCATGCTTCTTGGGTAGAAAAAATCAACTTCCTTCATACTAGATCACTTCAAAATGTCACCTATATTAGTCAGTCCTGAATTTCATTCATCAATGAATTCCCACTGCATCAGTCTTATTCAAAGTAATGATTTGGTATCTCAGGAGGGGAAGGCAGGTTTGGCACATATTTGAACTGTTCCAAACAAAGAATTTCAAGTGTCACTCAATTTGCCACAATAAGAATTAATTAATTATAACCAAAAGAAAAGTAAAAAAAAATAAAAATCACCTTGTGTTGCTTGTATTTCTCCCGAACAGCTTGGAAAGATGCTGCCCTTCTTGACAAATACAAGTCATGCAAAATGAGAACACATTCTTTCAAATCAACTGATTTGTAACCCGAGCATTCACACAGCGATGAAGTCTGCAATAGGTTTTTTCAACTTTAAGTGCCTTGAAATATAGGTATCAGCCTATTCTTCTAGAGAGGAAAAACAAATAGATCAATGTTTATAACATCAAATATTTACCCAAGAATGTAATTCAGGCCATATGATAAATCTGGCAAGAAATATAACTGAGGCAGCCACAACAGAAGGCAAGAATTTGATACAGTCATAGTCCAACAAGCTTAGCTCCGCAAGATAGTTGCTCAGAAATTCAATCTGCAAATTTGGAGTCTGAAAGCAAAAGTACAAGCAATAATTAGTAAATTAGTATTAGTAAATACAATACAATAAAAGCATTTGAAATGACAAAGGAAAAAAAGAAGTAATGAAAAGTTCAACTTACATTTTGATTCTCAGAAGCAATCCCAGCAAATCTCCTGAAATACAGCAATGGCACATAATTAGTCCAATTAACCCCATTTCAGTAGGGCTTTAAACATCACATTTGCAATATATAAAGTGTCCCCACCTTAGAAAGGTTTTAACAGTAGGGTTGCCCATTTCAAAATTTAGGGATTTGAGTATATCAGCTTCCATCTTCACAACCTACATTTACATAGAAACAAAATGAGATCTACAAATTCAAACAAGAACATAATTTGATACAATACAAGACACCAAAGACAGGAAATGAATGTTTATTTACCTCTGCCTTGTTGAATGTGTTATCAGTAATGTAGCAGAAATCCTGCACCTTGGGTGGGCTAATTTCTTCATATTTCCTGCATATTAGAAAAAATGGTTCATTTGTGATGCTTAAACAAATTAACAGAACAACGTTTGCAAAAATCAAAAACAGTTGAAGACTTACGATGCAATGAGCATGGATGAAACTCCCAGCAACTGAAGCCTGGATTTACTGACAGGGCTAACAGATAGGAACCTATCAATGTATGAAACAGAGAGAAAAAGGGTTTCAGGGAGAAGCTTGTACTCCTCTGCAACCTCAACCAGCCAATCCACCAATATCCCCCTCATATGTATGGTAACACCTTTCTGAACCTTTTCTATGTAGTTAACCATTGGTCTTCTCTTTTTCTCCATCTGAGAAATAGTCAAAAGGTAGAAAATTTAAACACCCCAACACTCTCAATGACAACAACATTGACTCGAACAAAATGGGTACCAAAAAAAAAGCATTACCTCCATTGAGTGAAGATACTCGAAGATGTCGGATACATAGGGCTCGGCAAACTTGGCATTGTTGTCACTGTCAACTTGCTTCTGTGACTTGAGATCCAGCAAAGGAAGTGTGGAAGCTGATTTCTTGAGCTTGGGATTCTTCCGACACTGAAGTTTCTCCTTCCGCTGATTGGAAATTGCTGCGGGAACGTTGAGATTGGGTAGTAGATTGGGAAGTTCCCCCAATACAACCCTTTGTTTCTTGTGTTGTTTCTCGACTACGACAAGTGGGGCAGCGTTTGCTCTCTTCTTTGCGGCACGGGTCTCCATCTCTCTCTCTCCGGTGTGTAGTGTACTGTTGGTGCTTTGGAGCAGAGGGAGAGAGGAGAGGGAGGATGGAGTGTCGGAATGAGCAATGAGGAACTGGGTGTGTCCTTGTATAAGATATATAGAGGAAATGAAATTGGAGGGAATTGAGCGGTGTTTCGAAAAGAATGGCGAAATGAAAATGATTTGCCATGCCGCGATTTGATTTTGGTTTGAAATTTTTTAGTGTAGTTTTGTGGTTTGATTTTGGTTTTTGGTGTTTGGGTTAAAAAGTGATTTTCGTGTCGCGGTTCATAGCGCGCTCCTTTTCCGCCCTGCCACCCAATTAAAAACACTCAAATCTCAAAACTTAGGTTATTATATCGGCTCTCTCCGGCTACACGGGTGGCCTATTGTTTTTAAAATAAATTTCACGTTCTCAACCAAAAAGAATAAAATAAAATAAATTTCACGTTTATTTTTTTATCACGAGCATTTAAAATTCTGTGTGATTATTACCTGAAGTTAAGTTGGGAGATCGTTTATGGAGATAGACATGACAATTAAATTTAAATTCAGTTGATTTTAAATCTCAATTACCCGGAGTTTAGTTGGGAGATTGTTAATTTTTTTGACGAGATAGAGATGTCAGTTAGATTTAAATTTATTTGATTTTTTGTTGCTTAAATAGATTTTTGGTCTCTTATTTTTTATTCATGTTCATTTTTTATCCTTTATATTTCAAGAATATTGTTTTAGTCCTTAATATTTTAAAAATGTGTCACAATTAATCTCTCATCTTATAATTGAGGGACTAATTGTGACATATTTTTAAAATATTAGAGACTAAAATATCAATATGAAGGACTAATTGTGACATATTTTTAAAACATTAGGGACTAACATAATATTCTTGAAATATGAGGGACGAAAAACAAATACGAGTAAAAAATAAAGTATCATAAATATATTTAAGCCTTTTTTTGACAAGATTTAAATTCATTTGATACACATAGAAAATTTTTAGTTTTTACCATTAAATAAGTATGGGATAGATAATTACCTACAAGATTTTTCTTTTGCGAAAAAAAT
Organism: Glycyrrhiza uralensis; assembly: GCA_030159175.1. NCBI lineage: Eukaryota > Viridiplantae > Streptophyta > Magnoliopsida > Fabales > Fabaceae > Glycyrrhiza > Glycyrrhiza uralensis. The sequence goes on from BRZY01000005.1 coordinate 49,714,261, forward strand.
AGAATAGTTTTTTTATTGAATTAAATATTTTTAATTTGTATATTTTATTATTATGATTTGGGTTTTTTAAATATAGTTTTAACTTAGTTATATGTCGTATTTTAATGAATTTTTTTGTTCTATGAATGTTAGTGTTACAATTGTATTCATATCTTATATCTTATATCTTACTAGTGTGTTGAAAAAATACATACAAAAGGTAAGTTAAAAATATAGATAACGAGTTGGGGTTTGATATATAGATATCCAAAAGATAAGATATATATGAGCATTGAAATAATGCTCCTAAAGTCCATGAAAATGATTACACTTAACATGTAAAGTTATATTTTTCTTATTTAAAACCTTTTTTTGAATTTGTTGTGTGGAGAAAATCGTTGATTTAGGAGAATTAACCATCAATGAGTAGATACTACAAATAGAAGGTAAAAAAAAGAAGTCTATGCACTAGATCAGTTCGTTTGATCCATTAATTTTGATGATTTAGGTTAATGTTCATAACTCACGAGCTCATTTTGGCTTTGCATTGTCTACCTTGAAAGTTATGTGTGTTAATGCTATGTTGTTATTGTTGTTCTTGCAATATTAGATTGTTGAATGATTCACATGATAACGGTAAATACATATTTAAAATAGGCTTTAACGTGTTTTTGGTCCCTCTAAATATTGACATTTTGAATTTAGTCCATTTAAAAAAAGTCAAAGTTTTTTTGTCCCTCAAGAAATCAATTTTTTGATTTAGGTCCCTATTTTGCGTTGACCGCTAATATGGCCCACTGAGGTCCCTGCAAAAATGCTGACATGGTCCTTCTAAATATATTAAGTTTTGATTTTAGTCCCTCTAAATATATTAAGTTTTGATTTTAGTCCCTCTAAATATTAAGTTTTGATTTTAGTCCATCTGCATGTAAGTCATGTTAGTATTTTTACAGGTACCTTAATGTGTCATGTTAGTGGTCAACGCAAAAGAGGGACCTAAATCAAAAAATTGATTTCTTGAGGGACTAAAAAACTTTGACTTTTTTTAGAGGGACTAAATTTAAAATGTCAATATTTAGAGGGACAAAAAATATGTTAAAGCCTTTAAAATATTATATTTTGAAATAAATAATAAGGGTCGTGTCTAAAATTAATCGAATAACTTTTAAAATATAATAATGGTTGATGTCTAATTTTTTGAGTATCTAACATGTCAATGCATTAGTATCATTAAAAGAATACATGCAATAATCGTTTAAAAATATAGGAGCAAAGTAGTCATATACATTTTAAAATATACATATTTTTCATAAAATAGTTTAAAAAACCACTTGCAAAAAATATATGCAAATCACAGCACATCATGCAATACGGTTGGATTCTGGTGTCCTTGTTGTGCAGGACCAGACTTTTGATAATATTTGGCTTTGGAAAGGACCGAAACGCTATTCAGCTCATTTGTGGAAAGTGGCGCACGAGTGTCTCCTCACAAACGTGGAGCGGGTGGAGCTGGTGAAGAGAGGGATGTCTCATGATGATTTGTGTCCTAGGTGCAAGGTTTGTCCTGAGACTGTTATACATGCATTAGAGATTGTGAGGATGTGCAACAGTTTTGGTACTCTTTGTTGAAACTTGATCATACTAGTCGGTTCTTTAGCATGGGGCTTGATGGGTGGCTGAACTTTAATTTGAGCAATTTGGATATTGGTCTTGGTGGGCAGGATTGGAATATTTCCTTTGGTATTGTCGTGTATGAATTATGGCATGATAGGAATCGGTTAGTTTTTTCCCGTTGTACTACTCTTGGGCATGGACTCAGGCATTTTGTAGAAAGCCATACACAGTTTGTTGTGCAGGCGTCTGCATTGGGCAGCCTTCATTTTGACACTAGTCCTCCAAAGCAGGTTGTGGGGGTGTCTTGGGAACCTCCTCCAGATGGTTGTTACAAGGTTAATATCGACGGATCTCACTCCTTGGATGGTGGTTCTGCGTGTGGGGGTTTCATTCGTCGTTCTAATGGGTCCTTTGTTCAATGATTCTATTGCAAGTTGGGCGCGGGTAATGCTCTTTGGCGTTTAACATTAAATTTTCAAATTTGGATTACACATGTATTTTAATTTTGTTTTTTACCCGATAAAATTGAATCTACCAGATTTTAAGTTGAAAAAATAATAATTTTGGGCCACATGGCTGAGGGTATTATTCCCTATTCAAGCTGGCATTTGGTGATGGCGGAAAAGGAATGCGCAATCCCCGCCCCGCCATATGAAATCTACGTTTTTTTAACTCAAAACTCAGATTATGATTTTTGAATTGAAAACGAAAATCGCCAAAATTTTCGGCACCGGCGGCATCCAAACTTAGCTTTTTCATTTTGGTTTGAATTAAAAATTAAAAATTAAAACAGTGGGAAATGGCGCTCTTCGTGTTTTGTATTCGCATAAACCTCAAATCCTCAATAAACCTCAACGCCTCTTCCCCATTTCCCATCCTCCGGCCTTTTCATTTTCTCTCCACTCTGAACTTTCCCGGTTCCAATAGAGAACGAGTAGTGTCAACTGCAACAACTACAAGCGGAGATGGAGACCCGCGCTTCAAAGAGAAAGGCCAACCTATCCCAGAACCAGAATCAACCACCCAAGAAGAAGAGGGTTCCGTTGGGTGAACTCACCAATTTGACCAATCTCACTGTTCCTCAAACATCACAACCTGATAAACCCAAAAGCCTGAACAAAAATCCAAAGCCCAAGAAAGCACCGGCGAGGAAGAAGACTCAAAATGTCAATGACAATGACATCGATGCAGCACAATCAAGCACCCATGGCAAGTTAGATGGTCCTTTTGTTTCGGAGATCTATAGGTATCTTCGCACAATAGAGGTAAACATGTTTGCTCGAGTCTACATTGTTGTCGGTTTCGTGATACAGTTGAAAAATCGTGTCTTTTTTTTTTTTTTTCCTTTTATAGTTTTCGTTTTACGCTGGTGTTTCAATTTGTTATTTAGGTGGAGAAAAAGCGAAGACCAATGAGCGAGTACTTTGAGAGAGTTCAAAAAGATATTACTTCCAACATGAGGGGAATATTGGTGGATTGGTTAGTTGAGGTCGCAGAGGAGTACAAGCTTCTCTCTGATACCCTTCACTTATCTGTTTCTTACATCGATAGGTTCCTATCTGTTAACCCTGTCAGCAAGACCAAGCTTCAGTTGTTGGGTGTTTCAGCCATGCTCATTGCAGCGTAAGGCTTTTTCAACTGCTTTAAATTTTGCATATATTGTGTTTTTTCATCTGCTTAAGCATCATGATTGCATAATTGCATTCCCTTTTAATACCACAGGAAGTATGAGGAAATTAACCCGCCTCATGTGGAACAGTTCTGCTTCATTACTGATAACACATACGACAAGGAAGAGGTAAATATACTGCTTTTATTCTCTGTTTGCTTAAAATTGTGTTCTTGTTGAATTAAGTATTTCTTTTTGTTCATTGTGTTAATGCACTTCTCACTTTGTTTGCTAATAATGTAGGTTGTAGAGATGGAAACTGACATACTCAAATCCCTAAATTTTGAAATGGGCAACCCTACTGTTAAGACTTTTCTAAGGCAAGAATGCCCAACTCTGTTCCTTATTCAGTTATTGCAAGTTACAAGCATCTAAACCCAATTGACTAATTATGTGTGGTTATTATTGTGGTGATACAGGAGGTTTAATGGGATTGCTAGTGAGACTAAAAATGTCAGTTTGATTACTCATTTTCTATGTTTTGGTCATTTTGAAATCTTTGTTTAGTGTTCTGATTGCTGTTTGTGGCTTTTTTTCAGTCTCCAATTTTGCAGTTTGAGTTCTTGAGTTACTATCTTGCAGAGCTAAGTTTGTTGGACTATTATTGTTTGAAATTCTTGCCTTCTTTGGTGGCTGCGTCTGTAATATTTCTTGCTAGATTCATCAATTGTCCTGAAGTTTATCCTTGGGCAAGTATTTGATTTTATAGATAATAACTTACCTTTTATGTAAAAAGTATTACCAAATTAACACCTGTGATTCAAGGCATTTATGAAGTTGTTTGCCTGTGGCAGACATCAGCCTTGCATGAATGCTCTGGGTATAAATCAGCTGAGTTGAAAGAATGTGTTTTCATCTTACATGATTTGTATATGGCCAGAAGGGGAGGGTCTTTCCAAGCTACTAGACAGAAATACAAGCAGCACAAGGTGATTATTTTCCATTCTGTTCCTTAATTAGACTTCTATTATGGCAAGTTTAATGACTTGATATCTTTGTACTGTAACAGTTTAAATATGTGGCAAACCTGCCTTCGCCTCCACATTTACCAAGTCATCTCTTCGATGAAGAGTGATGTGGTTGGATGAAACTTGCTACCTTCTAAAGGGGTTCAATGTTTTGATGGAGCCTGCTATTTTTTGAACAAGAATGCTATATGAGCAAGGGGCTGTTAAATGACTTCATTGAGTCATTTCAATTTTGTGTATGTAATATGGTAAATGGCAGTCAACTTAATGGGCTATTAAGTTGCGATCAAGACCTATTATTTTCCTAGGTAGGTATTGAAATTGCAGTAGACTTTACTTCAAAGTGCAGATCAATTTGTAAACTTTCACTTTAGAAATAACTAATATGGTGTGCTTTTGTGCTGCAGGATATAACTAATCTGACCTTCAATGCGATGACATTAATGTATATCTTTCCATTAGAAAATGTAAATGTTTCTTAGCCTGCCCCAAACAACGTGTGAAAGCTAATTGCTAGCTGCTTCTTTGATGATAATCCCAGTGTACAATTTGACTCTGTAAATGAAGTTTTATCTATTTAAACATCCAGATATCTCTTTTAATCTTGGGATTTTGTCAGTTGGGTCTCAAAATTGCTCTTATTAAATACTAAATTGATAAAGTTTAAAAATAAGTCAAGTTCAAGTTTTACTTTTTTTTTAAACTTAGTTAGACTTGTTTCTATAAATGAGTCAAGCTTGACAATCCATTTATTTCACAAGGCAAGCTCAAATTTGAAGTGTTGAGCTCGCCTTATTTATACCTCTATTAATAATATCTATTTATCACAAACATAATCTGCTAAACTTGTAATGAATTTGCAAAACAAATGGCAGCCAAACAAGTGTTTTAACTCTATCTTCCAACGAATAAGAAAATTATATAAAAAAAAAAGAAAGACATGAATCATGATGCAAGGAACAGCGGTGGTTTTGCCCCACGAGACATTTCGTAAGAACTTTGTCGTATGAAACACCATTTCTGTTTTGCTCACGTCACTCTGATTCATCAAACTCAACAACTACGTGCAAACAATTGAATTATATTACCCACCTTTTAATTCATAAAATATTGAAGTCAAAAGAAAGTTTTGCTGGCTTAGAAAATGCAAACGCATAATAAAGTTTTGCTTATTTTCTCAGTGTAAGCAGTTTCTAATTTTCCAAGAAAGCAATATGTACATAGAGACCATATATCATGTATGACGTTGATCAATGATCGTAATTGGGTATTAATATATTTGAGGGGGTTAATTGAGAAAAATACTGTTCAATAGTAGCTGTCTTTCCCTTGTCTCTGCAACCGACAATGATCCACTCTCTGCGAATAGTTTAAACATCAATGTACAACATCCATTACAAAACAATACCCCCAAAACTATACTTGGGTTTAAAACTACAAATTTTATGACAGTCTGGTTATCAATATAAACAACAACTGATATAACAAAAGTAAGTTCAGTAATTTTATTTTCAACTAATGTGCAGTTGGGCCAGTTTACCAAGTCAAATTATGTAGTTACTTTTATTAGGATTATATTCCTTACCTAAATGATGGAGGTGCTCCCAAGAGGACGAATTGATGTCGATAATGTCAGCCTCTGCCCCATCCTTGGGACTCATTTGACAATCGTGATCCATGTTTGTGGAGTGCAAAAGGGTCGGAGTTGGTGTTACCATATCAACAACAGTACTTAGTGATTGTTGATCTCTGGGTAAAAAAAAAAAAGGGAGATAAACAATTTCATCCAAATTCAGTAGGGACAGACAAATGGACCAATGCGGCAAATGCCAATTAAAAGCACCTCAGAGGAGTAGATTCATAAGCATTCGTAAAGTTCAGAATCGGAATTTGCGGATCTGCCTGTGGAAACCAGCCTAGTGCATTGTTTGAGATTCCGGTAACAATTCCATTTACGTCTATGGTTTTTGCTGCATGTACCTAATCATAACAATGATATATTTGCAAGCTGCCGCAGAGACATATCGTGTGCATAGTTCTAAACTTAATAAAATGTTCACAATTTTTGTTAGTTGTAACCTTGTATAATCACCGGTCTCGCATGATTTTGAAGAGTACTTTTCCTTGATCAGCATATATAATTGTACATTTTATATATATGAAATTTTTAAAGGAAATTTAGTTATCAAAGAGGTTTTTAACGTACATTTTGTATTTTCATCCAAGCATCTAAAATTCCTTAGCCAGATAGTTGAGTTAATAGATTCTGTTAGGAATCTATTAATTTTCTAATATTTTTTATCAAATGAATGATCGGAATCTTAAATATGAATTTATCTTTATTTATGTATCCGAGATATTTGAGAATGAAAAATATATCAGTAAACAAACTCCTTGTTGGCTAGATTTTTCCCCAATTCATTGGAATGAGGTGACTAGGGAATGTTATGCTCTGTGTATACCTGTGGAGATTCACGAGAATTACGCTCTTCCTCCAAAAAGCACTGTTCAAGACAAAATCGTAAGTGTTGACCAAAAAAAAAAAGAAGACAAAATCGTAAGCTGTTTTTCAATCTTAAAAACAATTCACATAATTAATTAATTCCTTAATTAAATTTCTAAGTGTTAAACAAATTAATAATAGTAGTGATTTTACTGTGTGGCCACTGTTAATTAATGGTAGTTAAGCAATACCAGTATATAAAACTTACTTTTCGCAGTTGCACTTGTTTTAGAGTTTCCTGAAGGACTTGTTCACGATATTCGGCCTCACACAGTGTGGTGATCTCAGAAGGATGGCCTTCAAATATCCTAATTTATTAAAATATAGTTGTGAAACAATGGTGGACAACATGCTATATATATATATATATTCCTTCACAACATACCATAATCTGGTGTTGGTTATTAACTGATTACAAGTAGTAAACAATGATAATTAAGTCAAGTCAAGGGAACCTTAGTCGCTTCTCCATCTCTTCCAATTGAGACTTGCAAATAAAAATTTCTCTTTGCATCTCCTGAAGTTCACATAGAATTATCAGTCAAACACATTCAACATCATTGTTGAAGTATATCAGCTAGATGAATGATGATATATAATGCTTATTAACAAATACCTCTAGTTGCGAGTCTGAAATCATCGGGCTGCAACACAACACGATTAAATGTTTTGAAAACAAAAAACGGTTGCCAGCAAGTTATTAATGGTAGACCGTACCATATGGTAAATAATCAAACCAGACAAAGAGCTAATGGGAAATTAATACCTAGGAGCTTTGCAATGACATATTTGATTGGCTTCAGCTTTCAACTTACTAAGCACCTTTTGAATGTGCTACAGAGACGATATCAAAATTTGTAATTTCAGAATAAATATAATCCAAGCATCTTTTGAAACTTGATGCCCAGTTCAAAAACATTGGATTAGATGATACAACACTAAATAATTACCTCTTGATTATGCATCCTTCATAGTTGCACGGTAACAAATGTTCACACAAGTCCAACATTAATTAGGAGAAAATAGGAAGTATCAAGCACCATAAGAAGAAAAGTATCAAACTATCTTTGATCAGGAAATAATTATAAGGATGTCTTACCTTCCGCGTTCACTCTCAGGGAGATTAACATATCGTTCTAGAATTTCTTCAATGCTTCAAAACATATATTAAAAAAAGAGAGTAATTTTATTTAGATTTTTAAATAAAAAACAAAACTTCTGAAATAAACAAGGTAAAATAGAGTTGAATATTTATTTTCCGGATCAATGAATTGGACTTAGCAGAGACCTTGTCTTGGCAGAGAAGAGAGTGGCTCTGCCAGATGGGGAAAACATGATGAGAGCCACATCAACATCACAGAGCACAGAAAGTTCATAAGCTTTCTTGATTAGCCCATTCCTCCTCTTTGAGAAAGTGACTTGCCTATTTGTTGTGTTTTCGATCTTTTTGATCTGCAGCTTCACTCTCCCCATATTTCACCCTGCTCCTTCACTTCCTGTGATGAGAAGAGAAAAAAGAAGGGGTCAAATCAAATATATAGGGAAATTAAAGGATTTATGAATGATATGTAGGTTGGAGCCAAACCACATGTTACGATGAGTGAAATGCATCTGGAAAGTACCAATTCAAGGCGGCGACAATAGAAGGGAACGAGGGAAATGAGGAAGAAATGTAGGCGATGGATTTTGTCTCTGTTAGGCCATTTATAGAAGGTGACGCGAGACGAGAAGGCTTAGGCTAAGAAAGAAAGAGATGGCGGTTTATAATATGCAGACAATAACTTGAAGAAATTGACAAGTCAATTGCATGATCGATGTTCCATTCAACCCGGCAACATGTTAAGCACAAAATTAAGCCCTATTTATATTAATCTAGCGGAGAGGTTTTTCTAGTGGGACTCGTAATCGTAACACTCCATCTTCTCCCTACTACTACGTTCATAGCATTAACATATCCTAGCAAGATAGGTGGTGGTTGGTCTCAAATTAGTTAATGCAGTAATAACAAAATTTTGAGTATGCCTACCTGCTGCAATCAATAGCACACTAAGTTTCACGTAAACCTCACTTGTTTCATTATTTTGCTTCTATTTATTTGTTATCCCTTCTAATTAATCTTCTTCAGATAATAAGTTATGTTAAGAGGTTACAGAATAGATCAATCCTTTTTATTCACTTTTCAGCTCGTTTACATGATAAAAGGTATGACATTAATGTTTTTGGCTCTTGAAAATGCTACATCACCGCTCCCAAAGCCTTGGTTTTAGTGACTGAGAGAAGATTAGTATAGTTTCCCTTGTTTACTTCATGCTTTGCATGTTTAAAATACATACGAAATTAATCCCATGTTTGTGAAGCTTGTTGAGATGTCATTAGCTTGCAGAATATTAGTTTACTTGATAGTTGTTATCATTCGATTGATGGAGCTAACGTAGCCATTCGGCATATCTTATTCTCTTCTCGGTCCTCAATGAGAAAGGCATAGAAGTTCAGTGTGGAAATTATATGTAGCAGCAACAAAACTCGTTCGCAATGAGCAACAAGTTGTTTCTATATGTAGAAATTATTCGTTAGTCTTTTTAAAATAGGTAGAGGAGATGGAGATGGTGGGTGCCTTAAGTGAAAGTGTTTGCTTGTCAAAAAGCGCAATTTAGGCTTTATGACCATGTACATTTTTGTTGACATTGCTTGAAATGATATGACTTGGTTTATTTCCTTTATTGTTTATTTATTATTTTTATGTTTCTTGTTCTGCCTTTCTTTTCAGGGTCTTCGTGTCTTTGCAATTGGTGTTGGGCTTAGCACATTTGACAAAGCATCTACACGTTTTTTGGAGCATTATCTATTACTTTGGCTCTTACTTTGTCTCTGTTTGGATAACAAATTTATCTACTGCTTATGACATAAGTTGTATAAGCTACTTTTATAATCGAAGAAAAATTATAGTGAAACTTATTTTATATAAGTCATAAACTATTTTGATAAGCTATCCTAGGTAGCTTATGAAAAATAAGCCTAAAAAAACTTATGAATCAGTCATAAGCTATGTTTATAAGCTCTGTATAAGTCAATCCAAATAGACCATTTATCTTAAAGCTCTATGGTCTAATATCTTCTGGCATAATTTTTTGTATGTATAATGAATACCGCAATTGTGTGATCTTGGTGAGTATTCAGAGTCTTCCTATTTAACTTTGGTCCTCTTCTTTGACCCATATATAGTTGTAGTCTTCTGCATCAAAGAAGCATGGGCGGCCCATTTTTCTTTGTTTTTTCTGAAGCCTCTTGAACAGATATTTGATTATCTGTTTGTAAAAGCTACAACAAAAATAGCTATTTTTTATTTATTTATTTATTTTCTGCATTTAACAATGTAAATATCATCTGTATTTTAGTTTGTTAGGGCTTCTGTTATTCTGTTTTTCCTTGATCACTTGCTTTGTTATAACTATAAATAACAAACTTCTTTTACATTCATTCAATGCAATTTCTTTTTCCAGTTTGTGATTCCCGTAATATTTAATATGGCAAGTTCTTTCTCCCTCTTTTTTCTTCATTCTTGAAGAGCGGCGGATTCATGATGATCTCTTTTATTGTTGAAGAGGCTGAGCAATAGGCGAACAAGAAGAAAGACAATTTTCGCAATGAAAATTGTTCTTGCAGTAAAAGGAATTTCAAGAACGTAATATTCAATATGGCAAGTCCTTTCTCCCTCTTTTTTCTTCATTCTTGAAGAGTGGCGGTTTCGTTTCTTTTGTTGTTGAATAGGCTAAGCAAAAGGCAAACAAGAAGAAAGGCAACTTCAATGCTGAAAGATGTTCTTGCCATAAGAGGATCTACAAGACCGTAATATTCAATATTCAATATGGCAAGTCCTTTCTCCCTCGTTCTTCATTCTTGAAGAGCGGTGGATTCATGATGATCTCTCTTGTTGTTGAAGAGGCTGAGCAACAGGCGAACAATAAGAAAGACAATGTTAGCAAGTCCTTAAAAATACTTTTTGAAACAAAACAAAAATATATATTTATAAGTATTAATTTGAAAATAATTTTAGAGGTGAGATTTTTTTTTTTTTTAAAATGGATTGGTAAATTTGATTTCATAGCATGTTTTGAAAGCAAAGCCAAAGAATGCTAGCACAACAACAATAACAGTGATAGAGGATATGGAGCGATGATAGTAGTGATAGTGAAAAGTTGTTATTGCTTTTCTCACAAGAAATAGAAAACAAAAACAAATTTTTATAACAAATAAACATAAAATACGTGTTGATTGTAAAGGATAGTTAGTTCATCATTTTTATCATTTTTTATTTTTTATCAATTTCTTGGAGCGATGATAGTAGTGATAGTGAAAAGTTGTCATTGTTTTTCTCACAAGAAACATAAAACAAGAACAAATTTTTATAACAAATAATCATAAAATACGTGTTAATTGTAAAGGGTAGTTAGTTCATCATTTTTATCATCTTTCATTTTTTGTCAGTTTCTTGGAGCGATGGTAGTAGTGATAGTGAAAAGTTGTTATTTTTTTTTCTCCCAAGAAATATAAAACAAGAACAATTTTTTATAACAAATAAACCAAAAATACGCGTTGATTATAAAGGGTAGTTAGTTCATCATTTTTATTTTATGAGTTTCTTGCCCCTCGCTCTGTTTTGAAAATCAAATAGAGCCTTAGATATATATTTGTTAAAAATACTTTTTTGAAACAAAAAAAAAATATATTTATAAGTATTAATTTGAAAATAATTTTAGAGGTGAATTTTTTTTTAAAAAAATTGATTGGTAAATTTGATTTCATAGCATGTTTTGAAGAGGTGAGATTTTTTTTTTAAAAAATTGATTGGTAAATTTGATTTCATAGCATGTTTTGAAAGCAAAGCCAAAGAATGCTAGCACGACAACGATAACAGTGACAAAGGATATGGAGCAATGGTAGTAGTGACAGTGAAATGTTGTTATTGTTTTTCTCCCAAGAAATATAAAACAAGAACAAATTTTTATAACAAGTAAAAATAAAATACATGTTAATTGTAAAGGGTAGTTAGTTCATCATGTTTGCGTTCTTTACAATAATTACTCGTTTTTTTTAAGAAAGAAATTTAAAAACTAAAATAAAGTGGTTGTTATGAAATAAAACAAAAACAAGAGTAAGATGTAAAGATGTAGAATATAAAAATAATAGATATAAGAGTAAATGAGAGAAAGAGAATAGAAAATAAGAGAGACTTTAATTACTCTTCTTCGGGGCACATTAGATGTATGAAAGATGAAAAAATATTTATTTCTAAAATATCTTGATTCTCCATACAATTTCAATTCAAAAATTATTCTAAATATAACATAATTATTAATTCAATTATTTTCCCTCAAATAATCTATCTATCTAATGAAGAAACAATAAGAATAAATTGATATTGAGGTATTTATAACAACTTTGGTTACTTACCTCAGTAACAACATTCAACCTTGATAGAAGATCAAATTAATTGAAATTGCAATTGATCGTGCATTCATACCAACAATACTCCATATAAAGGATAAATAATTCAGATACATGCCTTAGATTTTGAAACACTTGTTTGGCAGTCTCAAAATGCAATTCCACAAAGCGTAGGCAAATAAATAGTACCAGCTGAATTAAATGCAAACTATAGGTTCCACATGGCGAAGGACTAGACAAGTCTCATCTTCTCATTTCGTACAACACTATGCTCTAAGCTTTCGAATCTCAGTAGAATATAAAAATAATACTATCTCCAGTCCCTATTATAAGAGACAATTAACTAATTTATCAAGATCAAGGAGAAGTAGTTGAGTTAGTTAATTTTAATTAATTTAAATTTTATTCAAAAAATATCCTTGCTATTAAGTAGTTAAAATGGTTGCACCCACTTGCATAGGAAATTGGCCCTATAATAAAACAACTAAACAAGGGTATAAAATGAATTTTAACAATTAAAACATTTAATAATGGGTATATGTCTCTTATAATTTGGATTAAGAAAATAACTCAATTTTCTCTTATAATAAGGACCGAAGATAGTATATATAAGAGAAAATGAGAGAAAGAGAAGAGGGAATAAAAGAGTATTTTATTGCTGCTCTTCAGGGTGCAGAACAATGTATAATGGGGTGGTATTTATAGCAATCCAGAAACTTAATCCTTAATCTAGATAAGACTAATATAAGTACAATTGAGATCTTATAATGGTTTAATTTTTGTTTCTAGTTCAGTTGTGAATGGCCAATTGCAATCATCCATTGGTGAACGGTCAAGAATCAGAGTATATCTCGGATGGTATTGTTCCTTTTGTAGTTTTTTTTTTGTTTTTGTTTTTTCTTCTCCAACCTTTTTTATCACAAACAACATTGCATTTTTCTTAATCAGAAATTGCCATTTTGTGTTATAACAATTGTACTCTCACCCTCTTATTGCTGGAAATTGGAATCTGGAGCCGCGTCCAATACATAAACCGATTGTCCATGGCAACTATTTGTCAGTCTGATGAATAAGAAACTTATCGCCACTGCCAAAGAGCCATCTGGTGATAGGAACTGATTATATCAGCTTTAGAATTATGGATAGAAACATCAATCCGATGCTTCGAAATTCGAATTTTAATCCTCAATCTTGAAATAAATATTCCCCAAGCTAAAGTGCAACAGTTCTTTTGCCAAATGGGTCTACAGCATAGACTTTGTGTGTGGTTTCAATTGGGGGTGCAACTATTTTCCTCATATATAGATAGATTGCATGTCAATTTTTCACTCCTCAGTCCAGGTCCCTTTTTTAGCTGTTAATTAATAATTAATAATGGGCTCAGAACAAATGTCATTTTCTTACCCATGGGCTGACAAGCACACTTCAAATTAAGTTCAAACTCACACTCAGAGCAATCCGATTTTGTTGAAGAAATTTTGCAAACACGTTCTTGGTTGGGAACCAAAGAATGGCCACAGGCATCAAAGAATCAGAAAGGAGGACCAGTGAAAGTGTTCCAGTATGACTCACTTTACTTTTTTTTTTAATTTATCAAATCCTGCAAATCCTGATGGGGATTTGGTAAATACACTTCACTTTTTTTATCATATACCCCATATTAAAATAAAAAATTACCATTATGTCTTCGTCTTTTTGTTTGTTTGTTTGTTTTTTCAATTTTGTATTTTTACCGGAAACTCAGTTTGTATTTCGAAAATTGGAATTTTCGAAATACAAATTTGTATTCCAGAAACTGGAGTTTTCATAATGTAAAATTCAGTTTTTCACATATATTCTGGAAACTGGAGTTTCTGGAATACAAATTTATATTCCGAAAACTTGAGTTTCCGGTAACAATATAAAAATATATTCCGAAAACTTAGTTTTACGTTTTTAGTAAAAATGCAAAATTGAAAAAAAAACTCAAATCAATAAAGGTATAATAGTAACTTCTTGTTTTAATATAGGGTGTATGGCAAAAAAATGCGACGAGCCCGATAACACTAATTTTTGGGTTGGACATCCTTATTCCAAAAATGGTGCCTATCGGTTTTTGCTGAATTCATCATATATATATACGGTCAAGATTTAATCCTCTCACTCTCTCATATTAAAACTCCTCTCACTTGATATATCCCTATGTGTGTATATATATATATAACGTAAAATAATGGAAATTAACAAAGGACTGATAATCAAATTTCAACATTAACATCTTGCACATGCTATTCCCAGGCAAACCAAAACTTGAACAATGATATTAGTGCCAAAGAACTAAAATTTCATTTGCATCACGGGACGGTGGAGTGTTCTCAGTTTGAGGTCATTCATGGATCGTGAAGGGGCGGTGAGCACATGGTGGTAAGTGTGCGGAATTAGCTTGAGTGTTACGAATAATTAAAATAAGAGAAATGTGAGCAATATATTATCTTATAATTTTCAATATACTTTATATGATTAGATAAAATATAACGCATCTCATTATTTCTAGAATTAATCCCACTAGATAGGATATAAGTTTGAGAGCCACGTGATTTGATGGAATATATTAATTTAACTCAATCGTAATGTGCTACATGGTTTTTTTTTTATAAACTGAGCGTTCTCTTAAAATAATTACATTTTTTGGTGCCTTAAAATATATTATTTATAAAATTAGTAATTAAATAAGTAAGTAATATCAGAATCTAATTAAATTAAGGCTAATGATATATATAATATTAAAATACTATAGTTAAATAAACCATCCGCCTTTGTCAATAAAAGAAAATAAACCATCCGCCAAATCCAAAAACTTTTTTAATTGTTTATTTGATATTAAAACGTAACCTTTTTACTCAAGTATTCTTTCAAATATGAATTAAACTCTTCAAATATTAACCCAAATTATTTATTAAACTGGTTAAACTAAGTCCCCTTGATGATCGTTACATCCTTATTGCAAATTTACAATGTAATATTGTTCATAATTAATTCGATTTTTCCATCTATAGATATTGGTCAGATTCGTTAATTTTTTTTGGTGAACAGATAAATTAATTTATAACAAATTTTTTGGTTGATTTTTTTTTGGTCAATGTGAAATGGTTCATAACTTGGGTAAAACTCAGCCATATGACATCTACAGAAAAGAAAACAGCATACGTAGAGTCACATCAAATATAGCAATACAAATCAAGACACGCTGCTGAAACACCTAACAGACGAGGAAAACAATAAAACACTAAACAACCAAAGCTGCTAAAAACCAAAAGAACACCGATGAGCAAAACCAATCACACCGATGAGCAAAACCAATCACACCAAAAAAGATATAGACATGTAACAAAGCTATTGAGGTGGGTTGAGAAAGTCCATTTGGGTATCAAAAAACCTTCTATCTCTACAAATTTGACCCGCACGTCGCTTTTCCAAAGATCCATCCCTTCAGGCTAGAGAAGGAAAAGGTGAGACTAGACTATGCAAGAGCGTTCCAGAGAACAAAGCAACAACCTTCTGCTGATTAATGTATGGCAATTTGGCATAATGTTTTTTTACTGGATGTATGGCATAATGTTAATTACAAATATTTATGCAAACGTCGAAAAAAAGTTTGGCTCCATGTGTTTGCCACGCACCTATCGTAAATCACGAAAATGACTGGATGACTCAGGATGAGTACGAAAGGATGCCAAATTGCCAATACAATACCTTTGCTTTATAAGGCCATCGCGCTGGTACTTAAAGTACCTTTTCTCGTTAGATACTCTTATTTTTGTGATAGTGCATAGCAGTAGATGGTGTTTAATAAGAATGAATATTTGTGCAAGTACTCGGTGTTTGCATTGTGTTTGTACTATTTTGTGGGTCTAATTATATTTTATAAATAAAAATAAGTAATATGTGGTTATTAGTGAGGTTTATTTAAAAATTTTTTTAGAGGTGCTGGATTGGAGGGGTTGAGTACCTATTAGGTACTTCGATTAAAAAAATAAAAATGATTGATGTGGAAATATGGGACCCATTTAAGTACCCAAAAATAGATTTCTCCAATGGAAATGCTCTAAAGTGCTAAACATTCTGGCGTGACCTAATAACATTTTTTTAATAAGTAAATAGTCACTTTGATCTCTAAGAGTGACCTAATAACATTTTTTTAATAAGTAAATAGTCACTTTGATCTCTAAGAGTATCAGACGATATTATTTTGGTCCCTAACAGATAGAAAATTATTAAAAGATCATCAACAGCCGTTAGTCACTTTGGTTCCCGAAAGTGATTACTTATTATCATTTTGGTCCCTAAAAATGATTACTTAACTGTTATTTTGGTCCCTAAAAGTGATTATATTCCTGACGACAGGGACCAAAGTGACCAACAAAAAACACGAGTTGATGACCTTTTAATAATTTTCTATCTATCAGGGACCAAAGTGACACCGCCTGATACTCTCAGGGACTAAAATGATTGTTTACTTGTTTTTTAACACATTGTTTAGGGTGATGATATTTAGATACCCAATAATTTTCTATATCCATCCAATACCTCTCATTTCTTTTAATATCTCTCTTCTTGTTACATCATATCACATATCACATATCACATCTATCACTTCTCTCTTATCTCTCTCTTTATCTCTCTAGGTGTGTACATCTTTTGGGTATTTATGCAATATTTCCCCATTTTTTAACACATAATTTAATATTATAAATTTTAATAAAAAAAGTGTGTTGATAATTATTCTATCTAGTTTTTATATAGGTTTAATTGCGTGGCAAGTAGACAAATGATAATTCTTTTTTATTTGTCTTAAAAATTCTATTTTTGTTCATTTGAGAATTTCATTGGAGTAGATAAATTATTTTTAGAAATTCCAAAATCAAACAAACAAACAAAAAAGACAATTGAATGTGTTGAATTCACTTTGTAAAAAAGTAGCATTAAAAATATAATGCAACCATGTCAACATGGTGTCAACAATTGGCGCCCCTATCCCCTCCCCAACACCACACAATCAAACATGTCTCACTCTATCCACTGAAGTATGGATGTTGTAATAATCTGACAACCGACGTCAACACGGTGAAACTGTTTTTTTTTTTTATTAATTAACGATGAACCTGTTGGCCATCGAAGAAACCAACCCCAATTGTCACGTGTCGCTTCACCATTGGTTCAAATCCCGGTATTGCCTCCAAAAATTTTATTTTCCCTCAATAAAATATAGTAACAGTAAAAAATTCATCCTCCCTCTTTACAATTTAATATTATCCATCATCAACCCATTATTCTTGTTTTTTGACAAATAAATTAGGTTTAATTGTAGTTTTAGTCCTTCATCTTTTGCGATTGTGCAATTTTAGTCTTTTATCTTTTAATTGCGCCAATTGGGTCCCCTATCTTTCAAATGTGTGCAATTTTGGTCCAACCGTCAATTTTCTAACAGAGTTTGCTAACTTGGACAAATGGCGCTAACGTGACAATGACAACATAGAGCTTAAGAGTCTGTTTGGATGCAAAAGTCCTAGCTTTTGACTTATAGAGTAGTTAGTTTTATTTTGTATCTTATTTTTCTCATATATGGACAAGAGAAAAAGTGTTAAATAGTCATTTATAAATAGATAAGTGCTTTTGGAGAAGTCAAAAGATAGAACTTTTACATCCAAATAGGCTCTTAAACTCCATGTTATCATTGTCGCGTCAGTATCGTTGTCAAAGTCAACAAACTCTGTTAGGAAATTGACGGTTGGACCAAAATTGCACACATTTGAAAGATAAGGGACCCAATTAGCGTAATTAAAAGATAGGAGACTAAAATTGCACAATCACAAAAGATGAAGGACTAAAACTGCAATTAAGCCAATAAATTACTATATTTTGTTTCAGAGGTACAGAAAGAGAAAAGAAAAAGAAGAAGCAGAGGGAGTAACATTGTAACAGTACGGGTGGATATAGATAGATAGATCCTTATAAATAAGCGCGCACACGTAGCTAGCGAGTCACGGCAGCTCCACCGGAAACTGGCGTGGACGGTGGTCATCGATTGTGAGAAGAAGAAGAGAAAAGGATGAGTGCTCCGTCGCGAGAAGAAAACTCGAACTCGAAGGAAGAGGAGAGAGAAGGAGAAGGGAACCGGTTGCTAGAAGAAAGGGAATCGGAGGAGGAGGAAGAAGAAGCGGCGTATGAATCGGGGGAGAAGATCGCTGTTGTAGATTTCGAGTTTGACTCGGTGGACGATTCGACGGTGCCTCCTTTCTCGTGGAAGAAGCTATGGCTATTCACTGGGCCTGGGTTCTTAATGAGCATAGCCTTCTTGGATCCGGGGAATCTCGAAGGGGATCTCCAGGCCGGAGCCATAGCCGGTTACTCCCTCCTATGGCTGTTGATGTGGGCCACCTTCATGGGCCTGTTGATCCAGCTTCTCTCTATAAGGGTCGGTGTTGCCACCGGTCGCCACCTCGCTGAGCTTTGCAGGGAAGAGTATCCTAATTGGGCTCGCCTTGTGCTTTGGTTCATGGCTGAGCTCGCCCTTATTGGTGCTGATATTCAGGAGGTTATTGGAAGTGCCATCGCTATTCAAATTCTTAGCCGAGGCTTCCTTCCCCTTTGGGCTGGAGTTCTTATTACTGCTTCCGATTGGTATTCTCTTTTTCTCCCCTTTCATTTCATTTCAATTCAATTCAACTGTTCGTATTTTTTAGGAAACGTTTTTTTTTTAATTTCCAATCATATAATATAACTAATTGTTTTAGTAAAGAAATAATGGGATTTTGGTTGGCGTGAAGGCAAAAGGTAAAAACCTGGGTGTGGGCTTACCTCCAATATGGTGAAGTCTTGGTTTGTAGTGAAATTAATAGTGAAGTACACGATCTAGTGGAGGAGCTTTCTTATGGTTTGAGGTGATACTGACTGTGGATTTATTTGCCTTACATGATTCATAATTACAAGTCATAGGACCTATGTATGTTAAGGATTTTCATGAGTTACAGGGAAACTTCGGGAGAGAACTGGAATTGAATTCTATCACATTTGATTTCCCGTTAGTACCTTTATGATGCAGCCGTTAGCTGTAACGGGCTGTTAGCATGTTTGGTTTCAGACTTTCAGTTAGTCATATAACTATAAAAAGTTTGACATGTATGGATGGGAGCTGATATGCCTTAGCATACTATAATTTTGAACTTGTGGTGAACAGCTACAACGAAAGTTTTGAAATTGAATGGTTCGGATTAAACTTTTGTATGCTATTGTAATTTGGAATTTAGTAGGAGAACCATGTATAATTCAACCATTCTCTTTTAAACATTTAATGGTTTCATTTCTTAATTTCAATTTTCTTACTCTATTTCATTATTGTCTTCAATTAATTGCTAGGAGCCTTCCCACATTCATGTTCAAACACGTAACTGTGGTTTATTCTCTCTATTGTCAAACAGTTTTTTCTTTCTATTTCTTGAGAACTATGGAGTGAGGAAGTTGGAAGCTGCTTTTGCAGTTCTCATTGCTACCATGGCTCTTTCTTTTGCCTGGATGTTTGGTGACGCGAAACCTAGTGGAAAAGAACTTTTGATGGGTAAGTTTTATCTGATTGTGTAATCGAAATATCACTATTTTATATGAACAAAACTTTTGCCTTCTTTATTAGTTTGCTTCTCCCACTGGCATTTCAGAAATGAAAAGATATCTCTCTCAATAAATCCACCGGTATAACCATGTTTATTCCTGCTGGTAGGTATTTTGATTCCAAGACTTGGCTCAAAAACAATTCGTCAGGCTGTGGGTGTTGTGGGTTGTGTCATTATGCCTCACAATGTATTTCTGCATTCTGCTTTAGTGCAGTCAAGGAAGATTGATCCCCAAAAGAAAGGTCGGGTACAAGAGGCTCTTAACTACTATTCTATTGAGTCGTCAGCTGCACTTTCAGTCTCCTTCGTGATCAATCTATTTGTCACAACGGTTTTTGCTAAGGGTTTCTATGGTACAAAGCAGGCAAATAGCATAGGATTGGTGAATGCGGGGCAGTATCTTGAGGAAAAGTATGGAGGAGGACTCTTCCCCATTCTTTATATATGGGGAATTGGGTTATTGGCGGCTGGACAAAGTAGCACCATAACTGGCACATATGCTGGGCAATTCATAATGGGGGGTTTCCTCAACCTTCGATTAAAGAAATGGTTGAGAGCATTGATCACTCGAAGTTGTGCGATTGTGCCAACTATAATTGTAGCTATTGTTTTTAATAGATCAGAAGCCTCACTGGATGTTTTGAATGAATGGCTTAATGTGCTTCAGTCCGTACAAATTCCCTTTGCATTGATTCCCCTTCTCACGTTGGTCTCCAAAGAGCAGCTCATGGGGACCTTTAGGGTTGGGCCTATTTTTGAGGTGAGTTAATCATCTCACTGTTCTTTCATTTCATTAATTGTTAATTATAAGATCTCTGAAGCAACTTCCCTCATGGTTCAAAGTTTTGTGTTTGGTCTTATTAGATTATTTGACAACATGATGACTTGGGTGGTAAGGAACAAAAATAAAGTTCTCCTGTGTTTATTTTTGTCTCTGCACCTATCAATCTTTTTCTCGTGTTACAAATGGTTGTCTGTCTAGATTGACAGTCAGATTTAATCTGATAATCAAATCTCAAGTTATATAAGATGTCTGTTGACTATTCAATCAACAATCTTTGCCTGTTTGCTGGGTAAAAATGGAAATAGAACCGTAGCAATATTTCAAGAGACTGTAACAAGCTTGATATTTGTCTATACCTGCTTTCATCCCATGTCCTGTTTTACTGTAGCTTAGATGTATTTTAGTTCGTATAATTTTTTCAACGATGATCCTTGTGCATCCCAGTTCAGTCTTTGATGAATTACATGTGTGATTTCTCCAGTCTTAAGTTTTGTTCATATGATTGGATTTGTATTCTTATAGTAGAATTGATCAGTAAAATTGAATGTAAATTACTTAGAAGATATGTTTCTTGCGCAGTGTATCTAGCTCAACCATTTTTTATACCCAGCCACAAATTTTCTGCAAACTACATGTTAATTGGACATTACTTTTATAAATTATGATTCAAGACATCAGTGGTTCATGAATCATATCTGCATACATTGATATATGAGATTGACTTTGAATTTCTGAATGGTTGAATTTGTCTGGACTTAAACCAGTGAGAACCTAGTGATTCAGTAATCCCATTTTTTTTTATTGTACAAGTTTATATACCTTAAAAATGAGATGAAGCATGGATTCTTTATTTTTATAAAATATATGAGCTAATTTTCTGACACTGTTTCTGATGTCATGAATGTTCACTGGTACATAGTCAAGGAATTGTCACTTAAAATTAAGGAAAATGATTGTTGCACATCAATTTCCTTCTACATAACTATCTATTCCTGTACAGGATTCACATGAGTCCCTTTTGCAACAATTGGGATGATATAAAAGTAGTTCAAAGAAATATGATTTGCAAATACCAAATTCATTCAGTAAACTGATATCTTGTTAAAATTTAATATACTCTTTTTCTATTGTAATGTTTGCTTATTTTTATTTCTTTATTTTGTAGAGGGTGGCATGGACTGTTGCTGCACTGATAATAGTAATTAATGGGTATCTCTTGGTAGATTTCTTCCTTTCTGAGGTGAACGGCGTACTGCTTGGTTTTGTAGCCTGCTCCTGCACAGTAGCCTATATTGCATTCATTGTATATTTGGTTTCACATAGTGGTGCTCTTCCTTCTGCTTGGGTTAATCGATTTCCCAAGGGATTTTCTTTTACTGGGAATTAATTATTAAGCCAACAAAATTCACACACCATTAAAAATCAGGAATTAGTCCGGCAAGCTTCAGCTAGACAATTTTGCTTGAGGAGTTTTGCTCATACAACATGAAGGGAGTTTTAGAGTTTCTCCAACCTTGCAACCTGGATTAAAGGATGTACAAGGTCATATAGTGGAAAGTACCTATAGATTTAACTGCACTTCTCTTTAGCAATAGGGGGTGACAGAGGTTACCTTCCATGTGTTACAATACAAGATGCAGATATCTTTCTGTTATGGAAGATGTGAAGAAAGCATCATTACAACTTGCAGGATAAATCATTTTCCTGCCTCACTGCCTGCCTTGTTATTTTTCTAACAAGTTGTGAATTGCTCCCTCATTCTTTGATGTAAACAGTTTGTATTTAAACTTAGATAAACGTTCACATATTGCTTTGGTGAAGGAACATGGGAGTATATTTTACTTGATCAGGCTGACAGGTAAGACAACAGGCATATGTTATAGGGGATTAATCAATAGAATGAAGTACATTCATTGTGTCTTTCATTTTTCCTGTTTTCTTGTTGGTTATGATCTCATCTCATGTGAAGGTGCTATTCAGTTTATGAGCAACACACTAGTAAACTATTGGAACTTCAAACTGTAAAGTGTAAACTCTTTAGCCTATGTTACAAGCCGTCTCTGTCAATAAGTGTAAACTCTTGAGTGCGGGGAAGGGAGAGAGGATAAGCAGTGACCATAAATTTTATTTTCTTTCTCGATTTTTAACTTCCAGTAAATGTGTTCTCAAACTTGAAAAAAGTTCAGAAAATTACAGTTCAAAAAAATGAAGAAAAGTGAGAACATCTCAATTTTTTTTTAAAAAAAGTCAAACAGCAGGTACGCATCATGTTTGTGCAGAAGACTATTTTCCTCCAAATTACTAGTTCCACTTCGTAACATTTAAGCTACCAAGTTCCTTCCCGAATAAACGTAGAGCATATGATGTAACCTGTCATGCAAACTCATAAAATGGCTCAACCTACAGTAATTTTATGTAATCTTCATATATGTATAGTGGTGGGTTAAATAAAAAATCTTTAAATCAGATGAAATATAAATCTTGTATGGAAAAGCTCTTGTATGCTCATATAAGAATATTCCTCACCCCTACTCTCTAGAGAACATATCCACCTTGGATGTATGTTACTTTTATTATCTCATACATAAATCTGTGAGTGAAGTTGATGATGGAGGAAATCTTCCTCGTTGAGCACAAAAGTTGTTCTCGGTTATGATCCTATAAGGGCAGTGGATACACTGCTCTGTTTGACTATTCAGTGCCTGTTTGTTTACGCCACCAAACGTCCGTTTGCAAGGCTAAAATTGAGTTTCACAGGTCAAATTTAATTTTGGTAAAAAGTTAGGGTGTTTGGTAACCCAATGGACAAAATCAGAAATTGATTATCGGTAGTAGGTAGAATTAATTTTAATGGAAGTAAGAATTTACTAACTTTTCTGTTAATTAGAATTAATTGTGGGTGTATGACCCACACAATTATTTATATTTATACATTAAAAATGATTATACATTTTTCATTCAAACACAATCAATTCTTCTGAACATATTTTTAAAATATTATTACGGCCTATTATTACCAAACAAAAATTAATTTTTTTCAACACAACTTTTTTAAAATCAATTCTTCAAACATAATTATATCAAACACAATTCTACCAAAATCTAAAATAAACGGAAACTCGATAAAATGAGAAGAATACATATTTCATTGTTGTAAATGATATCAATCAGTCCCACTAAGCTAAGAAAAAGCTATCTTTGGGTAAAGATGAAATGTGATTGTAATGTTTGGCAAATATTAATCTGGGGATATTATTATTTTTTTAAAAGCTTTCTCAAATTTATTGGTTTCTAATATAAGTTGACCCAAATATCAAGACATTTTACCATTTTTTGTAATAATAAATTTAAATTAGGAGAGACACGTTCTCGTACAAGACCAATAACAATCACCAACATCAACATGTATATTTTATTATGGTATGCATTTTTTTTTTGACTAATGGAATACATTTCTATTGATGTTATATAAGATTTGAAATATAATTGGATACGTAAAATGTGTTTATACCATCAATTAATGCATAGTTATTAAACGCATAATTAAAAGTGAATCTACACAATTCCATATTTGTACTCATGTTTCGACTAATATCAGTAACAATTTATAGTGTAACAAATTATTATTATTATTATTATTTGTTCCCTTAAGTGAACTTTTATTTAAATGTTTACCTAGCAAATATATCTAATTTATTCAAATAGTTTGTAAATGAGTATAAATTATATGATAATTTTAAACAATAGAAAGATAAATATGTAAATTTGGGTGGAATAATAAACTCATACATAAAATTATATAATTTTGGGTGGAATGATAAATCTTGATTTTTCATGTTTTCAATGTTTTTCAATTCCAATTGATTTTTTTTATTTTCTTAAATTTCTTTTAATTTTTTTTATAAAGGATTAGTTCACATACCCGTAAATCAAAATCAAACATTACTTCCATTGCTCATTTTTTATTTCAATATGATTCTCTTAAATTCAAATGTGGTCCCACCAAAATACCATGAATTAGTGAATTAGTATAAATGATTATTCTTTGATTTTTTAATCAATAATAGTGGCTGATTAGACTATATTTTTATAAATAAAAATATAAATAAATGTATAAGATTGCATGATTTTCCTTTTAAACATTTTGAGTAAAATAGAGACTAATTTAACATGAATTAAATATCACATTGACTAAAACAAAATAACGAATATTAAAAATAAAATTTTCTATTTTACAATGATCATAAATAAAGAAATTATTTTACAGAGACTAAAACTAAAAAATAACATATATTTATAATGACTAAAAATATATTTAAACCTTAATAAAAAAATCACATATTAATCATGATTGAAAAAACTAAAATTACAATTAAACTTTTTTTTCATATCTAGATTCGAAATCAAGTCTCAAAATCTAACCCAGGCAAGATTTAGGGCAAAGAGAGAATAATAAACGGACGTACCAAGAACCAACTCGCCGCGTGAACTCTCAATTTCAGTCGACACTTCGAATATTTGACCCAGGTTGTTCATTGCGGTCATTTTGCGATAACGCTGTTTATACACTGTTTGTATGGTCAAATCAGTTAGACGTCCCCATCTCTCTCTCAATCCCTATAGTCATGTTCCCGTCTTTGAATATCAGAAACCACCAATCCACCATCAATTAGATAACCCAGCAACATTGTTTATATTCCTTGAAATATTTACGTTTTATTAATAAATATATTTTGTGTATTAAAAGTATATACTCACAAAATTATAAAAAAGCATATAAATTGTAGAATTATTTTTTATTTGTAAAAAGGATTATGTAAATTAATATTTTTTGATTAAATTATGTAAATTAATATGATAATTTGTGTCCATTAGTTTGATATAAGAATTTAATTAGAGTAAAATATACTCCCCTCTTTGAGAGATATCAATATTACACTCTCCTCTTTTTTTGTTTGAAAACACACACTCTCCTCCCTTGGAAGATACTAATATTACACTTATCTCTCTTCTTGTTTAAAAACACTCTCTTCTCTTCTCTTCAAAGATAAGATATGATACATTTTTCTCTATTTTTGTAATTTTTCTTTAACGTAAAAGTTAGTCTCCGTCAAAATATTTTTTATCTTTTATTTCATTTCCTTTCTCATTCCAATTTCTGATTCCTAAAATCAGAATTACCTTTCACTGCGTTCACCACCACATTCCACTGACAATGGGTTCGTTTTGGTTTTAGTGGAATGTGGTGGTGAACGGCGGTGAAACAGTGATTCTGATTTCAGGAATAAGAAATCGAAATGGGAAAGAAAATGGGGCAAAAATGGAAATGAAATGAAAAATAAAAGGTTATTATAGTAATAAAAAATATTTTAACGAAAATTAACTTTTACGTCAATGGAAAATTACAAAAATGGAAAAAAGTGTATTATATTTTATCTTTGAAGGGAAGGAAGTGCGAAACATTGGTATCTCTCAGGAGAGAAAAATGTGTTTTCAAACAAGAAAGAATGAGAGTGTAATATTAGTATCTCTCACAGAAAGAGAATATATTTTACTCATTTAATTATTATGCATTGGTAGTGTATATAAAATCACATGGCCAGAGGTAACTAAAATCTCACAACCAATTGTTTCATATTTTTTAATGATATTATGTAAACTAATATGATAATTTGTGTCCATTAGTTTGATATAAGAATTTAATTATTATGCATTGATAATATAAATAAATTTACATAATAGTCGGGAAGTAAATAAAGTCTTACCATATATTATTTTATAATACCTTATAATAATAATTTAGTAAAAGAGGAAAGAGTCTCCTCATTTCAAAGGTCAATAAAGGATTGATGATCATCCATGATGCTCAATGAACTCGAACCCAAGTCACTTAATTATCATTAATGAAACATTCCTTTTTTTTTGGATAATTAATATTAATAGAGCATTCTACTTTTCATAAAATTAATTGTGCCTAATTACACATTATTACCATGCAAATACAACCTTGTATAAGAATATGGAGATAGTAAATGAAATTTTTAATAAAATCATAAACTGCCCATAAAAAAAAGTCTCAAAATTAAAACCAAACCATTCCACTGTTAAGCATAAAAAATTAAGCATTTAACCGAGTCAACCCATTGACAACGTGTATGCGAAGTTAATCGCATGTTACAATGAATTAGGCAGGTTGATTTAATTGGTAAAAAGCATTTAGAAATACACACTCTCTTTTTTGGTTTGGGTTTCGACAAAAGAGACAAAACGTTGTAGTTGGGAGTCAAGGAGAGTGTTGACTCGAAACTTGGAAGGAAGCCCACAAGCAACTTGGGCTGAAAACGACATGTGGGTTCAGCAGCTATTATATAAAAAGGCGACAACAGAACATTCACACATTCGCATCCACACCAACCAAGTTCCCCTGACCTTACTCCTCTTTCTCTCGTCCTATTGGAGTTCCCATTCTCTCTCGCATGTAAAAGTTACTATACTATATATTGCATGCAGAAGGGTAGTCCTAGGAACACTCTCCTTACCATAATACTATCTTCTCCTCCTCCTCTTCCGCTAAAACAACAACACACTCTAGCTCTATCTATCTATGATTTCCCCTTCCGCTTCTTTCTCTCTTTATTATTCAGCCTAATTCCCCTTTTTTTATTTTTATTAATTAATTAACAAAATAAAAACCCAAACCCTTTGCTTGCTGCTCCAAACCCAAACCCCTCCTTGCTTAGCCCTCGCCGCTACTTGTCTTTCTTTTTTTTTTTTTTCCTTTTCTCTTTCGTAGCTACTAAGGATGCAGCGACGATCGAGTCCTGTTTCTCCGTCGTCTTTGCCACCTGAACCACTGAACCTGTCTCGCTTCATGTGGGAACACCACCAGAATCAAACCCTAGAAGACGTTTTCGCGCGTCTCTCCGTCTCTGCTTCCTCTCCCTTTATTAATCCCCCACCTTTCGATCATTTGTATGGTGGTTTCGGGTTTCACCCTCATCAAAGCTCCAATATTGGGCAATCGCCGGAGACCATTCTCCGGTTCAACAATCATGGTCGGAATAGCCTCGCCGGTGCCGGCGAAACCCTGCCGCAGAACCCCTGGGTGTGTGGTGATCACAGAGACGGTTCGGGTTCGGGCTCGAGCGGTTCTTGGCCCGGTTCATACTCGACGTTCGGCGCTGGCGGTTACTCTTCAAGCTCTGATGGGTTTCTTGATTCTGAGCCTCTATCGAGGCAAAGAGAATTCCGAACCGGTTTTCGTAGCGTGTCGCTTTCAAATGGGGGTGGCGATGAATCGCTGCGACAGGGTACTCCCAATGGAAGGCGTGTACATTTGGCCAATGATTTGTTGAGGGGGAGGATTCTGTCGATGGGTAAGGATCAAAATGGAAGCCGGGTTCTGCAGGATGTGATGAAGAAATTGGGAACCGAAGAGTTCTCTTTCGTCTTCTCTGAGCTGATAGGTCACGTGACTGAGCTGATGCTGGACCCGTTCGGGAACTATGTTGTTCAGAAGATGGTTGAAATGTCCAGCGAAGAACAGCGGTATCGGATAATCTTAATGGTGACGGAGCATAATTTTCAGTTGGTCAGAATTTGCCTTAGCCAGCACGGGTATATATATAGATGCTGGGCTTTTCACTTTTCAAGAATCTTTGTTTGACTACTTTTGTTTCTTTATTGTGAAGGCATTGTAATGTAGGTGTTTCATGGTTTTAAATCGCGGTCCACAATTGCTGTTGCTAATTGTGGCGGCACTATAATGGTTTCCGAAATCTCCGCAACTATATTGCGACTGTAAAAGCGGCCGCATCAATTGTATTTATTGGTCGCGGAATCTCCGGAACTGTATTGTGACCTCAAAAGCGGTCGCGTTAACCGTATTTTGCAAAATTGTGAATCGCGACGTAATTGCAATGGGACCGTGATTGCAATTTAAAACCTTTTTTTTTTTTCTTTTGTATTTTCATGTATTGATGTATTGATCAAGTGGGTTTTTTTTTTCCTTCCAGAGCCCGCGCTGTTGAGAAATTATTGGAGCATATTACCACCCAGGAGCAACGAAGCATCATTATGTCAGCTATAAGCCCCGGTGCTATTCCACTGTCTAAGGATATAAATGGCCATCGCGTGGTTCTGTATTGTTTGAAACATTTCGCTACTGAAGATATTAAGGTAACATGTTTCCGTGATTATGGTTCACACCTTGTTTTGGTTCCAGGTAAATAGAGACTAGACAATTTAAGTTCAAATTAGTCATCCTTTTACAAGCAATGTACTTATATGGAATTTGAGGTAGTGTCCTTTTTAAATGACTAAGTGGTACTGTGAGTGCTGTCACGCTACACTATGATAACTAATTCTTTATTATGTTTCTTTTTTTCCTCCTTTTTAAATCTTAATAATAATAGCATGAATAAAGTCTATTGTTGAGTTATCATATTTGATTGAACACACTTATTTTTTTTCTTTTCAATGTTTTCCTTTTCTTCGTCCACATTTTTTAGTACATTTTTGCATTGAAGTACATGAATAGTGATATATGTCCGCACTCCAGCATTTATAGAATGATTCGTTATTTCTTTACCAAAATTCTAAGGGAAGGAAAGGAAAAAGGATCCCCGCTCTAATTCGTTATACTTTGCTTTGGTTTCTTTGCTTCATTACAGCAACTTCTGATTGAAGTGGCAAATAACGCATTTGGGATCGCTAGAGATAAGACGGGATGTTGTGTTCTGCAGCAATGTGTTAACCATGCTGAAGGAGAAATTAGAAAGAAGCTGATTGCTGACATTGTACTAAATGCTTCAGTCTTAGCAGAAGACTGTTACGGGTTCGTTTCTACAACTATTTAGTTTTCTGTTTTCTGGCCAATACAGTAACTATACTTATTTCACTTTACTGTGTTATTTTTTTTTTCATCTGGCAGCAACTATGTCGTGCAACATTTGTTGTCTCTTAAAATACCAATAGTTACAGGAAGTTTACTGCAACAACTTCAAGGAAAATTTTCATATCTTGCCTGCAATAAATATGGGAGTAATGTGGTTGAGAAGTTCTTTCAAGACTCAGGAGAAGTGCATTCAACCCGTATTATTTTGGAATTGCTCCGTGACCCAAATGTTGCAAGGCTTCTTGTGGACCCATATGGAAATTATGTCATCAAATCAGCACTGGTGGTGTCCAAGGTTAGCCCACTTGAACAATTGAGGTTTTTTTTAATCTTTATCTTTGTGCATTACTCAATTTCTAATTTGGCATAGTTTAGTCACTTGGCATCTTGGCTAATTACCAAAAGGTGAATTGCAATTTGCACTGTTTTGGCTTTGACTTCAGTGTTTATTTTTATTTTTTTGCTCAACAGAATGAATATACTTGAAGACGTTAGCTGTGTTTATTTTTTAGATGCCTAAATTATTTTAAAATGCTTAAAAGTGCATCTCTTTTTGATGCCCTGCGCGTAAGTGTTCATGTAATTCCTAAGCAGAGGTTAGTTTTTGCTCTGTAGAAACAATCTGTATCACGTGGTTTCTCTTGGAATCTGCAAAGTATCATAAAATAAACCATGTATTGAATAAACCCAATATTCTATTAGCTTCCTTACTCCTTATAATATTTAAAATGTGCTAATGATCAAGGATGACTTGGTTTTTGCTAATTATCTATTTCTTAATTAAACAGGGTGCCATTCGGAATGCCCTACTGGAGCTGATCCAAATAAATTCTCAAATGATGCGTAGCAACCTCTATGGCAAAAAGTTGCTTGATAGGTTTGACAGGGGCAAAATAAGGCACGCATAAACCTGCGTGTCACAGTAACTTCTGTATTGCTGCTCCAAAAGATTCTTCATACTCACAAGGAGTCACAGTTTTTTGGCATCTCCTTTGTCTGTGACCCGTTACTCTTTAACTCTCGTAGCAGTGTTCACTGTTGATGATGTCTTAGGTTGTGTTGTGTTAGTTTTTGTTGTTTATTAGTTTCTTTCAGATTTTTGTTACTGGCGCTGGATGGAGAAGGACTTGCTTCTGGAACAGTTTAGATTGTATACAGAGGACAATACTACTCAGCTGTATAGGAGTTAACTACATAACATGATCCTCTCGAGGGAAGAAGCTGGAGCGGGGTGATGCAAAATTGTTATAATTCTAAAGCTGTATTCTTGTGATTCTACTGTTTACTATTACAGCTATACATTGTGTGCCCGAATAAATGAATCATGAGGATAAATTTAATTGGTTCTTGGTTTCCTTTATAATTTCATCTGCCAGTCGGTTTGTGTTATATTTTTGTGGAATTAATTTTGATACAATTGAGGTTAAAAAAATGTTGATCTGTCTGATAATGATGTTTTAAGCATACGATTCAAAAGAATTATAGGAGAAAATCTGGATGTCTAGAGAAAATCATAGGAAGATACTATTTTTTTTCTCCTTTGGTTGAGAAGAAAAAACATTGGTGAGCTCAAATAAAGAGAAAACGTGATTTTCAAATAGATAATTCACTTTTTTTTTTCTAATTTCATGTCTGTTTATTTCTCTCATCTAATGTAGACTTCACTTAATTTTTCTCATTTTATTTAAGATAAAAAAGATATTTTATTAATTATTTAATCAATCATCCATTTGTTTTACTTTATTTTCTTACTTCCTATTCTGTTCTTGCGTCTAAATTAAGTATAAAAGTAAGAAGCATAATCATTATTAAAATGTAACATAATTATTTGTTTTGAGTTTTATATATAAAAGTAATTTTATTAATCGAATTTTTTTTTTACTTCTTTAAATATCAATTTCACTCGCTATAAAATTGATTTTTTTTCTTATCTTAAAAGGCCTTGGTCTTCTGTTATACCATTTTGTTCCCAATAATAATATTCATAGAAATGTTATTACCCTTTAGGGTAATGGCCTATTGATCACTACTTCACACCTATGACACACTCTTTATTTCATTGGAATGGAATGTGTGATGGGTGGTTCATCTATCACTACCCTATCCCAAATATTATTCTCATCCCAGATACAAATTTATAAATATATCTGGTAAATACTTAATATTTTAAGGAATATTTTTTTTTTAAATTTGAAAAAAATATCGCAGTGACAAAACGGGCCAACTCATCTTGCTATGGGTTGGAGGATTCGTCCGACAATAACAAAAAAAGGGATTTATGTCTTGATGGATTGACAGTCGACCTGTCATAAATTTAATATTTTTATATGCATAATTAACATAATTAATTTAATGAATCGATTTCCAAAACCTTTTATGATGAAAGAGTCCGTTCTTAATACGATTTTTCCTTCAATCCGCCAAAAGCAGGAGAGGTTGACATGATTTTAGAAAGCCGGTTGAAAAGAAACATATCAAGTTTAGTGGTGGGCTGAGTTATTCCAGCATGAAATAATAAAAAAAAGCTGTGAAATAGTGGGTTGATCCAACAAATATTAAAAATGAAAGAAATTAAATGAAAAAAATGAAAATTGACCCAAAAAATGAAAAAAATAGTTATGAGTTGATGAGTTAGTAAGTTGACTCACTGTAACTTAAAAAGAGAAAAATAATAAAAAATTAGATGATGTGACTTGATGGGTCAATCAGACCCGTCATCTACCAACATATGTTTAAGTTAAACTAAGTAGACCAAGACAAGTTTGTGGATTATGTACACTGTACACCAACCCACCAATAGTGACAGACAAACGGGTTGACCCGATGAGTAAAACTTATTTTGTCACCCTTACTTACACGATTGAATATATGGGAACATTATTGCTACATATTTTTTCTATATCTTTTGTTATAATTATAACAAAAATATATAACTTTTATTTTTTATTGTGTCATTATTTTCAAGTGTCAAGTATAAATTATGTTTCAAAATAAAAAAATATTGTTCTTCTCATATAAATCAAATATGCAATGATAGATTAGGAAATTATTAATATTTGATAATGTATGTCACCTAATATATTGGCAAACATTTTTTCTATTTTTTTATAATAAAATACTAAATAGTTAATTTTTATTATATCATTATTTTATGTTTTAAATGTAAATTATTTTTAAAATAATAATAAAATATTAGATATCCTCATACACTTACTCGTAGCACTGGGAGATTAGGTGAGATGATATATATCTCTCCCATATCCTATTTTCAAATCAGGCTCTCGCATGCAAAAATACATAGCTTACTATGTCCATGCTATAGTTCAAAACATAAAATCAGGATGTGATCTCAAATTCGATTTTACTTTTTTTTTTGAACTATGTTAATTCTTCAAATTCGATTTTACTTATTTACTGCACTACTAATTTTTCCATTTTTTAACAGTAAATCCGGGTTACGATCCTTGCGAGCCTAATTAAAATAGTTCCCCTATTCGGGGGCGAAGGAAAAAAATAGGAGGCACAGTTTCCCCCCCGTAACATTAACATGAGAAAGGAACTTGACAAATAGTAATCTAATTAACTGCTGCGAAAACATAATCGATCAGCTAGGTAGGATACATAGTAAAACATCAGATAATTAAGCTTGGAGATACATGCGAAGTGGAAGGTTTAGACTTTAGAGTGTGATGCGATATGATGCATGGATATTGGATAGGATTATATATATAAAGGACCGAAAGGGGGAATGTGGGGATTGATTAATTAATTAATTAAGGGCATTTGCTTTTGCCCTTGGAGTTCTTCAAGTCTCTGTAGCAAGGGCACTCATGCTTGTTCCCGTAAGTCCCAGATGGCACGCAGTTACACTTCTCACAGCAGATCCCGCAGAACTTCAAGCATCTGTCCTGAACCGAAGCTTTGGAGCACCTCTGCCCACACTTGCTGTCACAGAAAACTGAACATATCCACCCCAATTATTTCATTTTTTTTCATCAGTTAATTAGTAAAGCAATTAAATTAAGCAAATCAAGTAGCATATCAAAGTCTATAGAGTAGTACTGTATTATTAATCGAAACAAAACATGTGATAATTGTGAAGTGACAGCAAGTGAGAAATTATAAGCAGCAGGCTTATGGCAATTATACCAGAACCAGCCATTGTGACTTCCAACACAGAGGAACTGAGGAGAAGGCACAGAAGGAGTATCTTCATCTTGATTTCACGAAGGAGGGGTGGAACTGCACAGGAAAGACCTGGGCTTTATGAATGAAGAACTTTGAAGTTTGGAGCTTACTAGGTTGTGCTGTGGGAATGTGAGAGCCAGTTAAGGGGTGTTATTTATAGTGTGACAAATTAATGAAGGTAGGTGAAAAAGTTAGGAAGTTGTTACGTGAGTCTTCATTACTCCCCCTGTTTATTGCGTTTCGCCAAATTTGCAAGCGGGACACAGCTGGCCCTGTGGTCTTGAGGTTAGTTTCTAACGAAACGAAACTCTAACCCCAGATTTTTATACAGGGAGGAATCATGAAATGCTTATGTATATTTGTTGTTTTTTAATATTTATAAATTTAATAAAATTTTGTTTATCACCTTATCCAATGTTTAGATATGAATAAAAGGACTCAAAATAGTCATACTTTTAGCAACACACTTTTTATTTTGATAAAGCATGATCATCTTTGAGTCATACGAAAATTTTACATGAAAATAATTCCTGCTTTATTAAAAACACAAGTTTTTTTTTGTTACCATGGCATTGCGCGGGAGTATCCTCCGGCTACTAGCACAGAGACTAATCTTCCTCGGGACCTTGGCTGCATTAAGACTATCCCTCCCAGCACTCTTTTTTTATCAAACCCAATACTCGAACACGAAACCTTGAGACGAGGACCAACCGCAGTTGTCAGTCGGACCAACGGATGTTGGTAAAAAAAAAACACGTACGCTTGTTAATATTATTAAGAGCACATTTCTAATTTTTAATTTATGATTGATAAATTTTATGTTAATATCACTAATAAGAAGGTAAATTTCAAGATATTTAGTAAAATTAGTATAGAATTAGCCTTCATTAAATATTTAATAGTATGAAAAAATATATTACTAACATTCCACTTTAGATGTGCAAAAGGCACGTTCTTTCTTTTGGCTTTATTAATTTCTATTTCTAGTTTTGGATGGGCATTTGTCCTAACTCTAAGTCATGGTATGGGCATGGCACCATATATATAGGATGGACATTCCATTCCACTGCATATTGCCATTCCACGTTCTTAGCATTGATATCAGTTGTTCTTGCTTGGAGAATTGCATTTTGCTCGACATATATAAAGGATCAAATGTGTAAATATATCGATCAATTATTATATTAAAAAAATAGGTTTTGGCTAAGATATGCATCACTTCTCAACTTTTTTTTTTTTAAATTTTCCATTAAAATTGTTTATTTTTGGATTTTTTATTGTTTATAATGTAATTGAAAAACTCATAAAATACAGTCTATCGGCTAGTTTAATTATAAATAGGAGGTTTTTATCGCATAAATTACTACCATGTCAATATATAGGATTCAAGAGTTGACAATTTTCAAAAATACCAACTTATTAGGAAGTTTTATGCACAACCTGTGTTAGGCAAAGATAAACGACAATTCTCTCTCGTTTATCGTTACCTTTACACTAAGCAAACCAACATGACGTAATTCACAGGTTGGAACTTGGTACCGATTGTGTCGCTAGTAGAGTAGTAGGTACCAAGTGGAGAAATAGGACACCCTATTGAATGGATATCAATATCAATATCAATATCCATATCAACTTTAACATCATATGTCAGCAGATCCCGATTGTGTATGTGTGTATTATGTCTGAGGAATAGTGTCTCAAATTTTTTTTTTGTCAAAGAAACGATGTATATTGAAGAATCGGCCAAGCCCAAAGAAATAGTGTCTCCTGCCTCTTCATAGTAGACTGCAACCTTTGGGCTTGCAGGCTTGGACATTGGGTCCATAACATATATTCATTCCATCATGTGTCAAATTTATAATATTTGCATCTTTAATAATTTTTTAAGAGTAT
The DNA here is from genome assembly GCA_030159175.1 of Glycyrrhiza uralensis. Taxonomy (NCBI): domain Eukaryota; kingdom Viridiplantae; phylum Streptophyta; class Magnoliopsida; order Fabales; family Fabaceae; genus Glycyrrhiza; species Glycyrrhiza uralensis. The sequence continues at coordinate 49,749,846 of BRZY01000005.1, forward strand.
GAAATTAATCAATATAACCATTAAATTGAGTGGTATCATTGAGCATATCAAGTCTATATAAAATTTTACACACTTCAAAAACTATTTGGTACTTTGTCATATTAATATCTCTACTATTAAATCACACATACTCACAAATGTCTAAATTATCTAAAATTTTATAGACACAATCATTATAAGATTATTTGCGGAAAGACGGGGCACTATCGTGTCTGATTTTTTAGGTTAAACTAAAATTATATAGTGACACTTAAGTATAAAAATGGAAAATAAATTAATACACCAAAAAGTAATTATTTTTTATATCACCTTTGTTAATAGTTATAGATATATTATTACTTGGTGCTTGTCTCTCTATTTTTTTATTTATAATTTGCAATTATCATATAATTATCATATAGTTATCAGTACACTTGGATTTTAAAAATTTAGTTACAAAAGATAATATTGGAAAAAAATTAAGACACCAAAAGAGAGCATTTCCTTTATTAATAGTTATAGATATAGAATGATTAATTAGCAGTTGCATTTGTTAGTTAATTTACCATTTAAGAGAAAATATTAAAAGTGAAATTATATTATTTTTGGTACCTAATGTTAGGTTTTGTTTTTTGTTTTTTGGTGAGTGATATTAATACTAAATTACTAATAGTTAAAATTAATATCACTCACCAAAAAACAAAAAAGTTAAAATTAATACTCCATCTGATCTCAATTATAAGCAAGAAAAAATTCATATTTTATGGTCTAAATTATAAGCAGATTTAACTACCTTTTATCCTCTTTAATGAGTCCATTTCAAAAATACTCTTATTTAACTTAAATTGCATTTCCAATGTAAAGAAGGCGGAATTAATAGTTTTAATTGACAGCCACTAGCCATATTAGGAAGATGAAAAAACCTTGTCCTATGCATTAAATATTATTAAGGGTAATTTTGGAATAAGTTTTATTTTTCAGCTAAAATTAAGATAAATTAATCTAATTAACTAACTTTCTTAATCAACGTGAAATTAATTTTTTTTTTACTCATAATTGAGACCGAAAAGAGTACCTTTAATCAGTAGAGGATAGTATAGGCTTTTTGATCAATATAGCACCTTTTTGTTTATTATTTCCCAATCTAGCACCATTTCTTTTTTATTTTCCAAACTAGCACCCTTTTCATTAAAATATTCATTATTATTATTATTATTATTATTATTATTATTATTATCAATTAATTAAATATTAAATATTAGTTTAAAATTATAATTAAATTGTTAATTAATTAAATATTTAATTGTTAAATATTTATTAACCCAATTTGTTAATTAATTAATAATATAATTATAGAACATAGATCACATTGATTTAAAATTTAAAAATACAAATACAAAAGTGATAAAAACAGAAATGATATAAAAGTGAACTAAATGCAAATTATAGAAATTTTTCACTGCTGTGTATCAGTTTCAGAACGGTAAAGACAGTTTTTCTTGTTATGCCCTTCATTTCGACACAATTCACATCTCTTGGGGTGACGACGCGGTAGTTCCTGGCAAGGCTACCTTCAATCACCTGTTCTGGACTGTGTCGAAATATAGGACATAACAAGAAGAATTGCCCTTACCGTTCTGGAACTGATACACAGTAGTGAAATTTTTTTATAATTTGTATTTTGTTCACTTTTATATCATTTCTGTTTTTATCAGTTTTGTAATTGTATTTTTAAATTTTAAATCAATGTGAGCTATTTTCTATAATTATATTATTAATTAGTTAACAAATTAAGTTAATAAATATTTAACAGTTAAATATTTAATTAATTAATAATTAACAATTTAATTATAATTTTAAATTAATATTTAATATTTAATTAATTGATAAATAATAAAAATAAATATTTTAATAAAAAGTGTTAGTTTGAAAAATTAAAAATAAAGAGTACTAGATTAAAAAATAATAAACAAAAAATCCTATAGTAATCAAAAAGCCGATATTATATGTTTCGTTTAATTTCGATTTAATTTCGATTCTGATTGGTGAGGCCAGTGATGTTTGAACTGGACGAGGAGAGGAGTCCACAATCCCCATGAATATGATGACTACCCGCAGTGATTCGTAATGATAATGCCGGCTAGTCAATACCCACTGGTTATTATACATACTACTGTACATACTTATTCCCAGGAGAGGAGAGACAATCACAATCACATCCCACATCCCAAAAGGTGATTCTGATTAGACCTTAACGGACCATTCTTGACGATTGCTAACGGCCCACCCTCGCGGGTTCACAACTCACCAAACGGGAAGACGAATTGCCGTTTGATTTTCCGTCAGTTACACAGTGTAAGTGTCAGGTCCAGGGATCAAAGTTCAACTGGCCCAGTTTGGTCCATTGGTTGCAGTCCTGTTCTGTTCTGTTCCCTCCCTCTCCGTCCTTTTTCCATTACGCTGTCTTCTAAATTCCAAATAACATACAGCCACCAAAAATGTGTAATGTCTCTATCTCGCGCCAATATTAACAATTTAACGCCTGTTTGTTTTTTTTCTCTTTCTCTTTCCTATTGGTATTTGTCGAGTGAATAGTTAAAATGACCCTCGGAATTGTAGAGTGCTCTCAAATTAGTCCTTGAAATTAGCGAAAACTCAAAATAATTCCTCATTTTGTAAACCGTTACTCAATTTAGTCCCTCCGTTAACCTCAGTTACTTGACACCGTTAGTGAGTCTGACGTGTCACGTTAAGTGACATGTTGGCTCCCATGTGGTGCATGTGTGGCGTACACGTGTCACAAGGGACTATTTTGAGAGTAGTAAATGTCAAAATGACCCCCAAAATTGTAGGAAACTCTCAAATTAACCATTGAAATTAACGAAACTCAAAATAGTCTCTCATATTTTATCTAGTTGCACTTATCCTGCTGCACTTGTCCTCTGCATGGTGTTAATAAATGTTGGTATCATGATAATACCAAATGAGTTCCAACGTTACAATCACTTTTGGATGAGCAAAAAATGGTAAAAGCCATGGTAGTTAAAACCGACCGACCGGTTGAATCGGGAACCGGACCTCAGTCCGGTTTGGAGTAACCTGGGAACCGCGTTGGCAGGAAACCAGACGAAAAACCGCGGAACTGGTCAAAAACTGCGGGTTCTTCACGGCTCTGTGCTGGACCAATTTTTTTAAAAAAAATCAAAATGATGTCGTTTTTGTCATTTTTTCAATTTTTTTTATTTTTGCAAAAGGGCTAAAACCCTGCTAAAATAGAATTAGAAACAGAACCCTTGTTCTTTCTCTTCAAGAAGAAACGCGCCGCAAAGGAGCCAGCAGCCAGCAGCCAGCAGCCAGCAGACTTGACGTCAGAGCTCCGACCGCCGTGCCGTAACGTTGGAGCTCATTTGGTAGTATCATGATACCAACATTTATTAACATCATGCAGAGGACAAGTGTAGCAGGATAAGTGCAATTAAACAAAATATAAGGGACTATTTTGAGTTTTCGTTAATTTCAGGGCTAGTTTGAGATTTTCCTACAATTTTGGGGGCCATTTTGACATTCACTAGGGACACGTGCGCGCCACACGTGCGCCACGTGGGAGCCAACAGGTCACTTAACGTGACACGTCAGACTCACTAACGGCGTCAAGTAACTGAGGTTAACGGAGGGACTAAATTGAGTAACGGTTTACAAAATAAAGGACTATTTTGAGTTTTCGCTAATTTCAGGGACTAATTTGAGAGCGCCTTACAATTTTGAGGGCCATTTTGACTATTCACTCGTATTTGTCCTTCCTCTCTCCTCTCTGTTTGCTCTGCAGCTGTGGTTGTGTGTGTGTGGAGGTGACTACTCGCTCGCTGTTTCAACTTGAAAAACAGACACAACTTAACTTTGTGGTAAACTAAAATGGAGAGGAAACAAGGTTTGTTTTGGTCTCTGAAAGAGGAGGTGGTGAGAGGGCTGTCGCCGGCGAGGAGTGGTAGTTTTCTCCGGCGGAGGAGGAAAGAGAATCACGTCCCTCTGCCGGAGTTGTTCGTAGAAGGAACATGCCCTTCTACTCCGGCGAGGCCGGTGGAGGCACTGTCGCCGCTGAAGGAGGGACCCGAGGAAGAAAGTAGCTCCTCCAGGTGCGAACAAGGAAGGTGGGCCCACTGGAAGAAGGGACCACTTGCTACTTGCTCCTCCTCTTCCGATCTCAGGCTGCTCCTTGGTGTCTTGGGTGCACCCCTTTCCCCCTTCCATGTCTGCACCACCGACCCCTTCCCTCACCTCGCTATCAAAGACATCCCCATTGTTAGTTTCTCTCTTTCTATTTCATACTTCCACGAATTCCAAATTATCAGTTTTATTTTAGTGACATAATAATAATATACATACATGGGTTTTCACAAAATTCCCCTTTTTTCTTTCAGTAATATGCATTCCATTCAAATGTAACTAGTATGTGCATTACAGACTTAGGGTAGTTTGGAAGCGTCTATTTGAATTTTCCTATGGCATATTCTCTTATGGAAGAATTTATTAAGCTTTCTAGAATAACTTGTAGAAACAGTTTATACAGAACTTATGCAGAGTTTAATCCCATAAACTCTTACAATGTGGAATTAGCTTATGTATAGGCTCTTGTACGATAAGTGTTTATTGAATAAGTTGATATTAAGCCGTTTGTTCAAAGACACCCTTAGAGTGAACTGGGGAGAAAAGGTGGGAAAAGTGTAGTATTGTGGTATTGAATGTTGATCTTGAAAAAATTATGTTTTCTTGCTTCGTTTTCTAAGATCATTAACTGATTATTACCACAGGAAACGTCTTCTGCTCAGTACATATTGCAGCAATACATAGCTGCTTCAGGTGGGCTGAAGGTTCAGGATTCCATTTGCAATGCTTGTGTCATGGGGAAGGTGAGGATGGTTGCCTCCGAGTTTGAGGTGGCTAACAAGGTCGTGCGTACTTGGAATCCCTCCAAGTCTGCAGAATCCGGTGGGTTTGTCCTGTGGCAGATGAAGCCAGACATGTGGTATGTGGAGCTTGCTCTTGGTAGCAGCAAGGTTCATGCGGGTTGCAATGGGGAACTTGTGTGGAGGCACACACCCTGGCTTGGTCCACATGCAGCCAAAGGGCCAGCTAGGCCTTTGAGACGTGCCCTTCAGGTTTCATTTCTTTATCTTTGATTCTTTTCTCCGTCGCATCTCTTTGTCTTGCCACTCTATAATTTAGTGGGTGTTTGGAAACCCGGTGGAGGCAACCAAAGCACGGTGAAGCATGGGAAAATCAATTTTGGGGTGTTTGGGTCGATTTGTCTCGAATTGCTTTTGGAGCTAAAATCAATTCCAAGGTGAAGCTAGGAATTGTAGCTTTCACAGTGGTTTGGAATCAATTCTGAAATTTTGATAATACATCTTTGAGATATCATGATAATTTTACACTCAAAATCAATTTTGATCCAAACTATCCAAATAACATGAACTGATAAAAATCATTTTTTTGTAAATTTAGCCAAACATAAATCGCGTTACATTCAACTCACTTTTAAGTTTTAACCAAAATCAATTTTACAAAATCAATTTTAGTCACCGCATAACCAAACACACAATTAGTGCATGATTGGATTTGCTTTTTGTAAGAGGTAAAAGTGACTTTGATATGTTTGGATGTCACGAGTAGAATTGATTTTGCCTCTAGAATAGGTTCTGACTTAAAGTTGAGATTTGGAGTTTTTGCCTCTAAATGTGATTTTTAGTTTCAAATTTATTGTTCAAATCACTTTTATGTGTCCAACCATTTTACATTCTAATCACTTTCAACCAAAATCAATTTTCTTCACCGCACAAATACACACTTGTTTCTGTTCACAGGGTCTTGACCCAAGAACAACTGCGAGCATGTTTATCAATGCGAGATGTATTGGGGAGAAGAAGATAAATGGAGAGGACTGCTTCATTCTCAAAATCTCTGCAGATCCCTCCACATTAAAAGCCAGAAGTGAAGGCCCAGCAGAGATCATAAGGCATGTTTTGTTTGGGTACTTTAGTCAGAAAACAGGACTTCTTATTCACTTGGAAGACACCCATTTGACTCGTATTCAGAACAATGGAGGCGATGCTGTGTATTGGGAGACCACAATTAACTCATTTCTTGATGATTACAGGCCTGTTGAGGGAATTATGATTGCTCACTCGGGTCGTTCTCTAGTGACCCTTTTCAGGTTTGGGGAGACAGCAATGAGCCACACTAAAACCAGGATGGAAGAAGCATGGATAATTGAGGAAGTCGCGTTCAACGTCCCTGGCCTTTCAATGGACTGTTTCATTCCTCCAGCTGAGCTAAGGTTTGCTTCTATGAGTGAAGAAGCCCGTGAGCTTCCTCTGGGTGCAGCAGCTGCATACCATGCCAAAGTTCCTCAACTACAAAAATCACATGCAAGCAATGTGAATAACAACATTACCTGGAAAGTGGATGTTTAGTAAAAGGGGATGTTTCTGCATTAGCCTAGTTGTCTAATTTTAACACTTTATTCAGACTGACAACTTACTGTAGGTAGATATTGCAGCAAGGTTGTCAAGTAGAAGTTTTCTGCAGGTCATTGCCTCATCGAAATTGTAAATAGGGGTGATCAAGAAGTAAATCCCCAAAAGTGAATTGAAACACTCTCTTCTGGGTTGTTTTTGGTGGATGATTATGAGCATCAAGGTTTATTTTTCCTCTTGTTTTCTGTTTGGGATCTGATGATGATTATAGTAGGCTATTATTAGTTTTTTCTGTGAAAGCATTCAACTTAGAGATCAAAAACAGCTATCACCTAAATTTCATTGTTGACAAGTTTTGGATTTGAGTTTCTAGGCACTATTGCTGGTTGTACCCCGAAAAAAAATTCCTTCCTACTTTATATGGAAATTATATAGGACTGAAGACTGTTATTAGGCGTGTTGTACGCTGGTTTTTGTTATGAATCGTGAACCAATTAGGCAGAGTAAGAGGAAGCTACATTTTTTCCTGGATCTATGGTTTCTGCCTATTCAGAAATATATATTGACAATTTATTACTAAGTTGAAAAGATTGTTAATTCCTCAATTGAAGTCATTGTAAGAAATATTTCAAGGAATCAAGGTTAATCATTGCATAAGTGGATTATCAACTATGTATCTTCTTATGATTGGGAAAAGTAGCTCCATCATTTTCTCTTAAACTCTCAATATTTGGAAATCACATTGAATCTTAGCTAATTGGAGTCGAGCTAGGTAGATCTACTTAAATTGAAGAGCTCTTTTAATGCCTATTTTTCTATTAACAAAAACTTGAACCTAAAATCTTGCAAATTTCTTATCACTTGAACCAACGAGTTTTGGTAGGAAAGGTATATTTTTGGCTGTAAAACTCTGGCCCTTGTGTGACATGACTTTCGATATAAAGTTTTTGAACCATCCATAAATCTGTTATTCCTAACCCAAATCATCTTATGAAGTCAGGCCTTTTGAACATGGTTTGTAACAACAGTTTCTTTTTCCCCTTTGGGATAAAGAATATCTGATTATTTAAGAATCACGTATCTACCATTACTTAGCTAAGTCTTCTTGTTTTCCGTATAATAAGACCCTGGTAAGAAACAAGTGAAGCTTCTTTACGAGGACAAGGGACCAAGTGGATTTGGATTTGAACAACTTTGAAACGTTTAATTTGGGACAACAAAAAAGTTTCCCAGTAATGGGAAAACATGTATTCACCATCGATATTGCCCACTTAAAAACTAATGGTTGAGATGTAAAACCGATAACTTGAACAGCCAAGTACATATGGAGTTACCTGTAATTGCAATATAGAGCCCAAAAAAAAGGATTAAAACGTCAGGTACAAAAATGACATGATTTATTCCGACAACGACAATATGCATTGTTGGGTGATTGAACCACACGGGAATAAGTGAAAATGAGTAGAAAAATGACATGAATTCTGGCAATATGTACACACTGGTATAAGTGAAACTACAAATTCTGAACTATAAAACACTGATAATGAAACAGATCATTGAGACAAGAAATAGAGACAACAAAGTAACGCCCCTGATTCTGAAGAACAACAACAATGCCACTTTCTCTATTCCCACACTCTTCCTCTTGTTCACCCTCCTCTCCATTCTCTCTCTCTCTCTCGCATTCTTCTTCCTCTTCTTCTCCACCATCAGTAGCAACTTACACCCTTCTCTCTCTCTCTCTCTTCAATCTCCTAGCCTTTCCAGCATCGACGTTTAAAATTTTGCCCCTGAACTACAACGGCCTCCTGAACCGGTAGTGGTCCTTCGAGGGCGATTCCTGACTAGGCAGTGACTCGGACAACGAGATTCGATCGAGCAATTCGGGCAAAAGCTTAAAATTCCCACCGTACTAGGAGAACCCACTAATCTACAGCGCGGAGCACTGGATCGTGGGGGGTCTGATGACCCCTCCCCAACTTCGAATTGGGTCGTTCGCAAAATGCGTTCTTGATGCACGTGACGCCGACATGGTCTTCGTTCCCTTCTTCACTACTCTTAGCACCGAGATGCAACTGGGTATGGCGAAAGGAGCATTCAGGAAGAAGGTCGGGAACGAGGATTATCAAAGGCAGAGGGAGTTCATGGATTTTGGTGAATGAGTCAAAAGTTATTGCGAGAGTAAATAATCAACAAATCTGCATCTGGAACGGGGATGCAGATGCGGAGTAGGCGATGAAGGGGATGCTTACTTTTGAAGCAGAGCTAACATATAATAATTAAAATATAATTAAAAATTCAAATTTCCACAAGGTGTATTTATATTACTCGCTGATGTAATTTCTATCATTTGTTGGGGAGGAAAGCATAAATAATATAAAGTGGGATAACCGTAAGTAGCGGGTAAAACTATGTTTTCCCATTGCTGGGACACTTTTAAGTTTTTCCAAATTAAATAGACCCGTAATTCATGCTAAATTCCCGCATAGTATGATGTGTCCAGACATCTAGTCTTTGCCATCATAAGCATAGAAGCTGTTATTGTTGTTTTTCCCATGCCAATGGTACGAACAAACGATTAATAAAATCCCAGCACCAATCATTTTGGCAAGTTAAATGAATCTTTGAAGCATGTCTGAAATAATCTTCTTAAGGAAAATATAAAATCTAAGAAACCCTCCTTTTATGGTTTCCACCTATATGGCAGCCGCATATTCTTGAGACCACCACCACCATCTGTACTTAATTCTGTTTTTTTTATCCATACTCTGCTTTCTAAGGGCTATGGTGTATATTTTTATTTGAATGTGCAAGTTTAGCAATGTGATGGGACCACATTTCTACTACTGATTTGAAGGAGATTGTTTTCTCATTTGAATAACTAACGTGTTTATTTCTATTAGGCTGTCAAAATATTTAACTGGATAAATTAGAGAGAATTGTGGGCTAAAGGTAGGTGAAATACCATAATATACTTTCAGTTTAACTAGACTTAATTTGTAACTTTTTTGCTTAAACAAGGGATTTATAGGCATAGGACTAGAGCATTAGAGCTGTTGACGAATGAACTTAATTGACTACATACAGGACATCTTGATGATAAATTTGTATAAAAATCAGAAAGTTTTGTTGCGACGTGATGCAAAACATCAAATTAAGTCTTGAAATTTTCTTTGTTACGTGATCCCCTTTGGCCTTTGTCACATAAAGACAAAAAATCTTAATCTTGTATGAGAAAGTATGTACAGGGGTAAGAAAAGTTAGATTAAAAAACTGAAGGTAAAAAAGCTTTTCATGAGTGTTTAACTAACAAAGTACGTACTGTCGGGGTTTAGCTTTCAACAAAAAACGCAGATGAGAGTGAGGAGGACCACTTGCACTCGCTTTTGATGTGGGAAGCACTTAGACTTAATTTAAGAGAAGCTTAATACGGTATAAAAAAAGTCTTGATCATTACATGAATGTATAGAATTGTCCAAGTGCAAAGTACTATTTCTTCCAATCTGTCTTGTGACCTACCGGTTTGTAGTGTAATTACTAATTATAACCACGAAAGGGCTTGAGGCTTCGTTCAGTAGATTTGACTCTTGTAAACTCATGAAGAATATATACATTTTAAGAGAGAGGTTGAGTTTATAATCTAATTAACTCTTGTTCATAATTAGATTTAACTACACATTAGTACTTTTTTAGGTTGGGAAATTAAGAAAATATGAAGTGTACTGTTGAAATATGCAAATTTTATTTTATCATTTTAAAACGAATTAATATAAGAAAAATGTATACAAATATCATTGCTGTTAATTTATGAACTATTATGCCTCAATTTTTCTTTCTACATTAACTATGCTTCAATGTAAGTGCAAAGTCAAACGCATTCCTGGAAGCCGAAAACAAAAGATGAAACAACTTATTTGTGAAACTAAGCATAACTTGTTTTAAAATTGATATGGTATTCACACCTCACTTATGAAATGAGTGAAAATAAGTGATGTCAAATGAACACATTGAAATATTCCTCTAAAAGAAATGATGTTATACTTAATAAACACAGCTAATATTTATTATTATTATTTTTGCCAAACACAGCTAACATTTATTGAATAAAAAGAAAGTAAAATATCCATGTGCATGTGTCTTTCATAATGAATTCGTGCAACTATTTTTAAACTAAATAGCTAGCATATCTCATTGCTTATATATTAGATCAAGTAGTTGTCTTGAGATCATCATGAATTCACTAAAAATCTTAAGCTTATGACGAGAAGTTTCATAACATTCAAAAAGTATGAGTTTTTGTTAACTTGTATTTGGGTAGAGATTAAGGAAAGAATAATATTTATATTTTTATTAAATTATCATAGTCACTTAATATTAAATAATATTCAAATATTTGAGTTATTAGATATATTTTTTCTTATGTCACGCATTAACAAAATTAAAAAAATTGGCCCATTTTTAAAATAATATTGACTTTTTAAAAAATTGGCCCATTTTCACATTAGTATTAGTTAGGTCATTTCAATCCCCACACAAGATACTTATATCCTGTGCATGTAATGTTTTTCTATCTGAAAAATATCACATAGGATATTATGTTAAAAATATGTAAATACGAGAATTAAGATAAAAAGTATGCAAAATTAATCACTGGAAACATAATGAAAATTGCCCTACGAAGCATGCCAATTGCCAAATTTTGCTGAGATATAGAAACTGCTTAATGCGCCTCTAGGTGTAAATAACCATATCATATATATATCTTCTTCCATTAATTTTCCAAACCTAGCTAAATCCCTAGTTATGATCTTCTTCATATAAATCACCAAGCCTAAGCTTAGTGTTCCAAGAAAACTCCAATCAACTTGAGTTGCAGCCATGGATTTCCAAATGAAGAAAAAAAGACTGACCTCCATTCCCAAAACTCCTCACAACACCAAAGATGATACAAGCAAAGAGTCCCCTTGTTGTTTCTTCTGCATCATGAAAGAACCAGATGCATCTCTCAGAAGAGCCGGAATAGTAACCTGGTTCAAAGAAATGCCTCAGAGAGAGAATCAAGAACACGTGTTAATGCTCAGTGGACTATGGCACACCGCCATGACCCAACCCAACGACCCAGAGTTCCCTTCCCTCGGCATATTCAAGTGCATGGCAAATCTAATCCAAAAAGGCATCAACGACAAAAACTGGCTCCACACGGATCAAAACATATACATACCCTATTACGCGGCTCACATCATTGGCTCTTACACAATGAACAAGGAAGAGTTTGCACAAATAGCAGTACAATCAGGTGTCATACCCCCATTACTGGAGCTGCTGAGTGGTAAACTCAGTTGGGTTGAACAACGAGTTGCGGTTCGAGCACTGGGTCACTTGGCGAGTTACAAAAGCACCTTTTCATCAGTGGCAGAGTACGAACAAGAGGCGGTGGAATTGGCCATGAACTTGGCTTCAACTTGCTTAGAAGTGGTGTATGTTGAGTTTGTGAAGAAAAAGAAAAGAGTGGAGTACCACAGGAACTTGTTGACCAGAGGCGTAGGTGATTCTGAGACGGAGAATCGAAAGGCAGAGGAATGGGCAAGCCAACTTCAGTGCTGGTCACTTTATCTTCTCAATTGCTTTGCTTCCAAAAACAGTTCTCTGAATCTCCTCTGCAAGAAAAATGTGTTTTTGAAGGACTTAAGCGATATGTGGGGTGGATTGGTAAATCACACTTCACCGGGTGGGGTTGGATTGATTAGGATCCTTTGCTATAGTAAATTTGGAAGGAAAAGCATTGCTGAGTCGCCAAAAGTTGTAAAAACTCTCTGTAACCTCTCAAGATCTTCGGATGATTGGCAATACATGGGTATCGATTGTCTTGTTCTGCTTCTCAAGGACCCACAAACGAGGTACAGAGTTTTTGATATTGCTGCTTCTTACCTTGTTGATTTGATTGAACTCAGAAGCCTTGGAGATAAATACTCAGACGTGGGTGACACCATCACAAAGGTCCTCCTTTCGGTACATAATCGTGGTAAAATATTGAAACAAGTACTGGATTTGAAGGTGGGTAGGAGGAATAAGGAGAAGCTAATGCCGGAAGAGAAGTTGGAGGAAAAAAGGGTTTTGGCGAGGTTGATGAAGCAAGAAGGGAATCACATGTTCAGGTTGGGGAAGGTGGAAGATGCTTTAGTGAGATATTCTGAGGCACTTGATGTTTGCCCTTTGAGGTTTAGGGAAGAAAGGATGGTACTTTATAGCAACAAAGCACAGTGTCATTTGATGCTTAAGGATCCAGATTCAGCAATCAGTGACTCAACACGTGCTCTTTGTCTATCCAACCCTGCAAATACACATGGAAAAAGCCTTTGGAGGAGGTCACAGGCGTATGACATGAAAGGGATGAGTAAAGAGAGCCTCATGGATTGCATAATGTTCGTGAATGGTTGCATTAAGAAGTCAGAATATCATGAGATGACCATTAAGTGTGTCGAGATTGTTCCTTACCATGCCGCGAGGATGATCTGCAAACAGATGAATGCCACATGGCTCTTTGCCACTGCTAGCTCAAAGGTAACAACAACACACAACAACATTAATAATATTCCAGTGGTGGTGGAAAAGACAAATAAAGAATGTAGCGAAATTGAAAGGGATAATGAGGATGAGAATGAGAACGAGAACGAGGGCTCCAACTATGATGAAGAGCAACCCCGTGATGATCATAAGATGATGATGATGATGCCCGGTAATTAATTAAGTCCTTGCCCCTGCAGGTTAATTTTGTTGCATATATATGATATATAATATAATTAGAGAAGATCACAACATATATATAGTTAAACTTGAGACTTAAAATATTCATTATAGTATTGTGGTTCTGATTTGAATTTTGAATGGCTTTGCTTTGCGCTGTTTTCTTTCTTTAAACTTTACAGCGTTTGCATACGCAAGGGTCAGTCTCATGAGTCACACTTTTTGCTGCTGTGATCTTTTCATTTCAGGTCTGGCTACCATTATCGAAGAGCCTTTTCACGAAAAAGAAGGTGGTAGGAGAAAGATGGAAAGAGCAAAGAGGAGATTAAAGAAAGCTGTTGTAGCTCGACTAACGTAAGTCAAATTAAAATTTAAATTGTTGCTTGATTGCGGAGGAAGAGAATCTTGTCCTGTGCCACCTCCTATATAGTACTAATTTGGCCACTAGGTTAGACATGTATACTTCGTTTTTGTACTTTGTCAGTGGCAGCTAATTAAAATCAAACAAAGAAGGGCTCTCCTGCGATCTGTTTTACATATTGAAAATGGCAATTGGCAAATGGAGTAGTGGTACATTATATAATAGAATAGAAATATAGCCAATTATGAAGGAATGGCGTGACTGATATAACCCAGCAGCGCATGCAGGGAAATGGAGAGGACCACATCTCCATTTTCAATATAATACTATTTATTGTTGCTTATTAATTGCTCAGATTAAAGATAGGCAACGTACAATAGTACCACACAAACTAAATCATTCATACTTAACTGCTGGAAGTTCCTAATTATGGGATGAACTGCAAAAACTTGGAGGGAAATGGGGTTTGAAGTTTGAACTTTGAAGAGAGCAATAACCAGGTGGATTTTGCATGTTGTGAATTTACAATGACGACTTTTGGGGTTGGAGCTACATAAAGAAATGATGTTATCTTGTATGCGAAAATGCAACGAACTCTCACACAATCAAGTACCGTTTGATACATGATCGCTTTTGTTGGGTGATGAAAAAGAGTAAATTACTCTAAATATTTCTCATTTACTTTTCACATTTTCATAAATTTTTTTTTTTTATAAAACACACACATACACCACGCACACATACACCAGTCTAAATTTGTACTATAGCATACGAAATTTAACTGTAATGTATTTATAAAATTTATAGGGAGTTTGTATAAAATTTAAATTAAAAGTAAAGAAATTTTGTGAAATGAGTCAAAACTCGTGGTTTTACATTTACTATTTCTATATAAAATTGACGGTTGACTATTAATTTATAATGTATATCATTAAAAAGATTGAACTTAAGCATAACATATTTACCTCTGAAACATCAAATATAACATGTTTAATTTTTAATGTTTTTTTACATTGATTTTTAACGTTATATGTACTTTGTTTTTTACGGGAATGTTATATGCACTTGGATAGTTATTTTGTTTAGTAAAATATGAATAAATTTCTTTAGCAAAAAAATATGAATTAATTAAATATTAGAATATATATTGATTTTTCCCATATGTAACTATGCTTCTATTTTTGGGCTTTACCCGTACGTGATTCTTTTTGTTATTGGGTCATTATAATATTACAATCTCCAATTTGATTGTCTTAGTTTTCTAACGTCAAAATATCAATCCACATCTAATTTGATTTTAGATTCAGATTTGAATTTAATTGAAGAGTAATTTTTTTAAGAACACTAATAGAACACTTCGTGTGGATGATATCCAGTTTGCATTGTGGATCTTGTTATGGGTTTTTTCATGATGGATAGATTAATATATCTTGTTATTACCAAAAAAACTCATATTCCAATCCTATATATGTGAATACCTAACGAGACATAAGAATCTTAGCATATCACCAAAGACTCATACTTTAATGAGATTGAGGCCCTAACTAACTAGCCGGTACTCATGGATAGATCTATATATAATTGAATTGAGTCATATAGTCATGGATATCGGGAAGGAAGGAATGCGTACTGAGAAAAAATAGAAATTGAAGGGTAAGAAAGTAAATTAATAAACAACAAATTTTATTGATCTTATTAATTATATTTTGTTTACATTAAATTATATATATATTTTGCTTAACAACAATTCATGCAATTCACCCAAGTTTGATTTGAAATAAAAAGACAACAATTAAGAAAAAATAAATGAATAATGATTAAGATTTAGAATTTGAGCATGACTATCTACAATAATTTTAAGTTTTATTAATAAGATTAATGTAATTTTTTTGTATATTTAAAGTCAAATTTTCATAAATTTAAGAAATTGTTCAAGAATACTAGTTATTAATTATCAAAACATTTTAAATGATGAAAAAAGAAAAATAAAAAATGAGAACGGGTAGAGATAACAAAAATTCTTTAACTATATAGTTTTTGTTTCCTTTAAAAAATTCTAATTGATAAACTATCCCATTTACATAACATTAAAAAGAAAAATCTAATTTCTCCGTTACTAGAACCCTTTTTTTTTTGTCAAAAGTTTTGTTTGGGTCAAAAGTTTAGAAAATGCAATCTACACTACAGTCAGCTTAAGGAAAAAAGAAAAAAAAAACCGGGGGGGGGGGGGGGGGGGGGGGTTGGGGTCCATCCGCCAAGTCGTCCAGATAAGTCCATCCCATCCCAGCAAGGCCAGAATGTCACGCGACACAGCGTCTCACAGTCACGTCTCTTCTCGTGGGTACTAACATCTATAAAAAGAATTATTTGTATTTTAAAAAATTATAATAAAAATTATCTCATTTTATCAATGGTTTAAATATGTTTTAGGTCCTTTCAAATTAGCTCGTTTTGATTTTAGTCTCTAATAATTTTAGTCAAATTTTTTGTGTCCGATAAATTTTTTTTATGTTAGTCCTTTTAGTAATTTGGGGCTGAGGTGACATGGACACGCCAACCCAATCATCAGATGTGGCATAATCTTGGGTCAATTAAGCATGCCACGTCATTTAAAATTTAGAAGGACTTGCCATGTAATTTTAAATTTATAGGGACTTGTTCTCTCTCCTCTCTCCATCTGCCACCACCTCTCTCCCCCCTTCTCTCTCTCTCTCTACCGCCACCGCCACGCCACCGCCACCCTCATCCCCTTCCTCCTCCCCCATTTCGTATGGTTTTTTATTTCCCTTCCCCATTTTTCTTCCCTTTCCCCTCCCATGGCCGCCACCCCTACCCCCAACCCCAAAAAAATCATCAACTATTTACGACTCTGTGCAACAACACATTGACAATAATACATTAATCCAACATACACGAACACAATATGCTATCATTTATGATAAAATTGAGTCCGTAAAGGTAATTATTAAGTTCCATTGTTTGTTCGGATGTTGTGGTGTGGTGAATAATTTGGTTCCAAAGCAACTGATTGCTTTGGGGAGAACATGGTATGCTCAAGCCTCCACAATCACCTGGATATGTTTTCTCCATTCAAAGAGCGTAAACCAGAATAGGGAGAGATGCGTGGGGGGGTTGGGGTGGCCATTGGAGGGGAAGAGGGGAAAGGGAAAGAAGAAAGAGGGAAGAGGGAAATAGGGGGTGGTGGTGGAAGGGGGAGAAGGGGGGCGGTGGTGGTGGTGAGAGAGAGAGAGAAAACGAGAGAAAGAGAGAGAGCGTGTTTGGGTGGTGGTTGTGGTGGTGGAGAGAGAAAACGAGAGAGAGAATGGGTGGTGGTGGTGGAGATGAAAGGAAGAAAAAATTTTGGTTTGATTTGATTTTAGTCCCTGCAAATTTGGTCTATTTTGATTTTAGTCCCTACAAATTTGATCCTACGTACGTTGTATGTTTACGTTACACTTGAATATGCCACGTCTGGTGACTGGGCTGATGTGTCCATGCCACCTCAGCCCCAAATCACTAAAAGGACTAAAATAAAAATAATTTATTGGACTCAAAAAGTTTGACCAAAATTATTAGAGACTAAAATCAAAACGAGCTAATTTGAAAGGACCTAAAACATATTTAAGCCTTTATTAATTAATAATAATAATTATATAATCTATTTCACTGCACAGAAATTTTTATATCACTCATTAATATAATAATGTCGTGTTATAAAAAAATAAAATTGTTTAATTTCGCATAAATAAATTACCTTTTTTTATTTTTTTTAACGCTTTTCCCCCCCTCGCGTCTTATCACGTTGGAAATTACACGACACTTCCCAATCCCATCATCATCATCTCTCTAAACAAATATGAAAGTCAAGAAGCAAACTAGACATTAGCAGCTAAATAGGAACCATTCAGATTCATCACTCACATTTGCCGGTCGAGGAACCTCCATCTATATCTACCTGCCATTCTTCTTTTCTCCTCTGTACTAGTCCCTTATATTATAATCCTCTTCACCCAAATAATAGTTATTCTCTCTCAATCAAACAGAAACAATATGAGCTGGTGGTGGTCTGGAGCTATTGGCGCTGCCAAGGCAATTCCAACAATCAACTCTCTCACTCTCCCATCTCCATTTCCACCCCCCCCTTTTCTTTTCTTTTTTTATTAATTAATTAACGAATTTTCTCTTTCTGTGGTGGTTGTGCAGAAGAAACTGGACGAAGATGAAGCGGCGCCGCGAAGCTTCCAGAGCGTGGGGCTTGTGATCGGCGTGACGGGAATCGTGGGCAACAGCCTCGCCGAAATCCTCCCGCTGGCGGACACTCCTGGCGGCCGATGGAAGGTCTACGGCGTCGCACGGCGGCCACGACCCTCCTGGAACGCCGATCACCCCGTCGAGTACATCCAGTGCGACATCTCCGATCCCAACGACGCCGAATCCAAACTCTCCGTCTTAACGGACGTCACCCACATCTTCTACGTCTGCTGGACCAACCGCCCCACAGAGGCAGAGAATTGCGAGGTTAACGGCGCCATGCTCCGTAACGTCCTCCGCGCCGTAATCCCTAACGCCCCCAATCTCCGCCACGTGTCACTCCAGACAGGTGGCAAGCACTACATCGGACCCTTCGAGCTTGCCGGCAAGATCAAGTCCCACGAGCCTCCCTTCACGGAGGATCTACCGCGTTTGGATGTTCCCAATTTCTATTACACCCAAGAGGATATTTTGTTCGAAGAGACCGCAAAGAAAGAGGGTTTGACTTGGTCAATTCACAGACCCCAAGTCATTTTCGGGTTCTCCCCTTACAGCTTGATGAACCTCGTTGGCACGCTATGTGTCTACGCCGCTATTTGCAAGCATGAGGGTGTTCCGTTGAGATTCCCAGGTAGCAAGGGAGCGTGGGAGTCTTATTCTGTGGCTTCCGATGCTGATTTGATTGCGGAGCAACATATTTGGGCTGCGGTGGATCCATATGCGAGGAACGAGGCTTTTAATTGTAACAACGGTGATGTGTTCAGGTGGAAGCATATGTGGAGGGTTCTGGCGGAACAGTTTGAGATCGAGGAGTATGGGTACGAGGAGGGTCCCCATTTGAGGTTGTCGGAACTGATGAAGGACAAGGGCCCTGTTTGGGAGGAGATTGTGAGGGAGAATCAGCTTATACCCACGAAGCTCGAAGAGGTTGGTGAGTGGTGGTTTGCGGAGCTTATGTTTGGAGGGGAGGGGGTGTTGGATAGCATGAACAAGGCCAAAGAGCATGGGTTTTTGGGGTTCAGGAACACCAAGAATTCCTTCATTGCTTGGATAGATAAGACCAAGGCTTACAAGATTGTGCCCTGAAATCTTATCGTTCCTAGTGTCCTGCTCCTATGGCTCTGCTTCTGCTTTGAATTCCTTTTCCTAATTTATCTGGAATAATTAAAACTCGAGGGAGAGAGTGATTTTTAATGAAAGAAACTGTGCATCCAGGTTTATATATGTTGTGTGTCCTGTTTCTTATTCTTTGTTGTAATAATGAGTTGTCCTGGGAGATGAATTTATGTTTATGTAAATGAATTTGTCAATTGTCGTCGCAGCTATCCCGTTCCAGTACACACTCTATGTACAAAAGGTGAAAAGCAACTAAACGGAATGAAAAAAAAGGACCACAGTTTCTGCTGAAGTGTCCACTACGGTTGATTCCAGGTTCACAACATAAAACGTCGTGAGGAAAGTGGATTGACCACTAGTCTAAAACAAGTAAATTAGACGACTGGCCTTTTTAAAGACATGACTCACTAACTAAATCTTGAATTTAAAAATCCTGCACAATATCTTATCTCTTGCAAATTCATTGATAACTATCGCGAATGAAGTCTCAAAATTTTCGGTAGTGGTTCGTTGATATTGCTCTAATATTTCTAGTTAGACTCTTCTAGTTAATTCCTAGAATAATTGAGTGGATTGAGATTCATTGACTGGGAATTATCCTTTACACGCCCCCTGCAAGTATGGGTTCCATATAAAGAATGCCAATCTTGGATGGAGGATGCAGATCCCGTTGCCTTGGTTTGGTCACAGGTAGAGAGTAGAGACACGTTCAACTAAGAAATCCTTCAACGTGGTGCTGGATTTTCGGACAAGTGTGTCGCGCTGATGTGATCAACTTATCACTATTCACACACACACACACACAAAGCGGGTCCTGTCAAGTTCGATGCTTGTGAGTTTGTTGCTGTTGGTAATGTCATCGTCAAGTTCTAGTAGTTAAGTTACAACTTACAAGATCGAAATTCCCTGTGTAGTGTGTACCCAAAGACTCCCCAAAATAATTGTATTTAATCTATTCGCTAAAATGTTAGAAAGGAACACAACTTGTACTATCATTTTTTTATTTTAATAATTATATACCAACAGTATAGATATCATATTTTTTTTCACACCATAATATCACTTCTTAAAATATATTTATTAGCGTGAGGAAATGGTAAAATCATAATATTATTGTACGCCCAAAACATACAACAGCACATTTAAAAATGAACAAACTAAATTAATTAAATAATACATCTAACATCTAAGTAACAACATTCTCTTCTTCAAAAAGTAACAGCATTCGCCAATACAATTCAAAAATAGTTTAACATAAAGACTGAGTTACTGATACGCGAGCGAGGATTTAGGTAGAAAGAGAGATGAATGTATAGAAAAAAAGTAGTTTATTAATGATATGATATCATATTACTTTATCATATGCAATTAGTTCTTAATTACTGTTTTTTTTTATTATGATACATAAATGTTGAGTATATTTAGTTGAGTAGAGCTGAAATTATGAAAAAAAGCACTTAAAAATTAAAATATGAAAAATATATAGAAAGTTAAAATGTCATTTTCATTTTGTTCCTTTTATTTTGGTTTGCAAAATATATTTTTCCTAGTCATACTTTTTACTTAGTTGTCCAAAGAAATTCTGAAGAGTGGACTTGGGTCTCGGGTCCAGGTCCAGTGTGTTTTTCTGGGTCCAAAAAAAAGGCCTTTCAGTTTCTACGTTCTACACTGGACTGGTTAACTATTCTGCTGTAATTTCATCTCTGCAGAGTCAGAAAGAAAGAAAGAAATGGTACTCACAAACTTCAACGGAGCCGGCGTCGGATTTGGTATGCCGATTTCTGTGTTACGATTTCTACACATTTGGAATATCGAATCCCTATCTCACGCTGATATTTGTAATTTGTTTTTCAGGTTTCGGTGTAGGTTGCGGATTCGGAGTAGGATGGGGTTTCGGAGGTCTGTTGTTCCTTGCTGCATTCATTTTCTCCGCTTCAGTTTCATTTCTAAATTCTTTTAATCGAATCATGTAAACCATTTTGCTTCCTTTTGCAATTGTTTTCTTAAGTGCCCTAAGGCCGCAATTTGGATACTCAGCTCGTGGGTATTGGAATTGTGTTCCCCCAACCACCTATTTATTAGCAATTTTTTAAGCTGTTGGAATTATTTATTAAGCCAAGTTCTCAAGGTTATGCAATATGCAGGTAATTCAGAAGTAGTTTTCCGAATTCCATTTTTAATTCTAATGTTAATGTTGTCACTCTAGACAAATTCGTCAGGTAAGCTTATACAACTAATTGTATATTGGTACTTTTTTTTTTGGTGAAGATTGTATATTGGTACTTTTTTTTTTGGTGAAGATTGTATATTGGTACTTGGTACTGAATCTGGAAAATAGAGAAAAGCCGTGGGACGGAAAGTTTTAATCTTCACCCATAGTTTCTTGGTAGAGGATGGAAAATAGGTGGACTGGCACTTTCTCAGTCTCACTTCATACCATTAAGATTTTTCATCATAGGTCAAATATTGGTGGCATGGAGTGAAAAAATATTGCACACTATTTTCTACCATCCCACACTTCTGTGGCACCAAATAAGTGTTTGATTAATTTCCATTCCAAAATTTTCTCCAGCATATTTTCAGCTGAACCGAGCACACACTTGTTCTCTTTTCTCTTACTCAAAATTTAGTTTATCTACTGTTACTTTCCTCAGTCAAGCCTTCTATAAAGTATCAGTCTTAGTTTCATCTCCTGCTCCACCTCTGTTTTTTCCTTCTAATTTAGCTTTGTGAGGTGAGTGGACTTTAGCCTCTGGCTATTGCTCTTTGGCTTCTTCCTTTCACAAGTGTGGCAAATTGATGGTCAAATTCTCCATTCTCTTGTGTTTTTCTTGTGAAAATTTGTGTATTAGTTGTGACATTGATAAGGACTAGGGTATTATGGGGTGTCTAGACTCTAAACCTCACATCGAGTAGTATGGGAGGCTCGGTGGAGTACTGGTTCTCCCCCCCTTGACAGCTAGCTTTTAAGGGATGGTTCCCTAAGTGGTTGGGTGCTCGACCGGGGTATTATGGGATGGAGTACTTTGTTTTGCTACTGTATTCTCCTCCAAATTGAGGAGTATTTTGTTTGTAATTTTTGTTAATTTCATCTCAGCAACTGCTCAATAGTTATTCAGCTCCCCCCTCCCACTTTTTTTATTACTATACAGTTAACTTATCTAATCTGTTATCTTTATCTGGTGCACAGGTATGCCATTGAGCTTATTGGGTCTTGGTGTAGGTATAATACTCATTAATCTTGCTTCCCTCTCTGCTTTTTAATTTTAATTTTCAGTATTTAATTAATGGCTGTGGCATGTTGTGTCATGTGGGTAGCCATTTTCCTCCAAAACCATTATGCTGAAGGTTAAATGCTAGGCTTAAAGGTAGTTGGTGTATGATTTGTGGTGACTCGGTTGCTAATGTTTGTCCTTCTGATTTGGTTAGTCATATATAATAACATCCGTTGGACAGAGAACCAATAATTTATGGAATAGGGTTGGCATAATTCCCCTAGGTCCCCCCCTCCACAAGCAGAAAAAAGTATGAAAACTGCCCCCCCCCCCCCCCTGAAATTTGTTAATTTTGTTTTTTTTGTCTCTCTTAAATAATTTGGCTTTGCCCGTTCCAATATCTTGTTTCTAGTTTTGCCTGTGGTAATATATTTTAAATTTTTCTATACGATACTCATTTTTAATTTATCCGTACATGAGAACTTTTCAATTTAGTCTTCGCCATTTATTGTTGTCGTTGTTGTTGATACAATACGTTATGTTGTATTTATAGCACAGTAAAGTGTATGGGCCAATTTAAAAATGAGTATGATAGATCATAAATATAATATTATTTTTTTTGTTTTGACAAGTAATAATATTTTCAATTCACTAATGGTAACAGTGGAGATGAAATTGAAAGTTACTTTACATATAAGGACTTTTTTCCGTAAAGGGATCAAATTAGAAGTGAATGTTATTTATAAGGTTAATGTTCAAAATGTTTAATCTTTGATACTCCACGTTTAAGTGTTATGAATTTGACCTTTCATATATTGGATTTTATTTTGAAGGTGGAGGCTGTGGCGTTGGAGTAGGACTTGGTTGGGGGTTTGGTACTGCTTTTGGTAGCAAGTATCGGTCGTCACGGGTCATATTTCAAGGAGTGGATTTTGATAGTAAGGAGAAAGGTAACAGCACAGAGTTGTCAAAATCCAGCCCAGAAGTAAGAGGTTCACGGTAGCGTCTCTGTCATTACTTGAAGCCCTTTGGACACAAATAGCATTTCTAATAACATAGAAGCCTGTGGCTGTGGCTGTGGAGATACAATAGTGCCCGTAATTTTCGAGTTATTGCATTGCAGCTCCATTACAGCTCGCATTTACTGGATAATTGTATCAATTAGTAGCAGTTTGTGAAATGGGTGATATGTAATTATTAATTGTCTTTGGACGTTGTTAATCAGATCTGAGTGATGTCAATGTGATTTTGTGGGTTTCTATATTAATAATTAAGTAAAATTATGCATTTAAATATAATTAAATAACATTTAAATACAACAACAGCCAAATACTTTTTTTTTCTTCATTATAGAGAATCGGTTACATTGATCATTTTAGTTCGTCAGTATGAGATTTGACTAATTATCTTAATGATTTAGCTTTCAGTTTTTTCTAGTCTCTCTTTCTATCTCTAACAATTAGAATATTCTCTATCTCAACTCTTCCTACATTGTTTTTATAAATTTTCAAAATACATGTGCAAATCACGTATGATGAGAAATCAATTTTTCTAAAATTAGAGTTATTCTGATTTTCTCTTTAATATTCATATATTTCAATCCTATCTTCTTTTGTGTAACAATTCATTCATAGTAACATTTCCATTTCTGTAGTACTAAGTTTACTTTCTTATTGGTATGTTATTACACATCATTCAATTTCATATAAATATTGTAGGTTTTATAGTCGTGCAGTAGATTTTTTTTTAAGATTTAGTTATATTTTTGTATCACAAAATGCACCCAAAGCTTTTCTCCCTTTTATCCACTCTATTTGAGTCCTTTTTTTTGTCATTGGGGAGAGGGGGGGGGGGGGGGATTGAGGGGGAATCGATCCCCACACCTATATCATGTCCCCTCTTAGCATTTCCAACTGAGCTAAGGTGGGGGACACTCTATTTTAGTCCTATGATTGATCTCTTTCTCTATCTTATTGTCATTTTGCATGTTAGACCCAATGTGCACATTTCACTTTTTGGTTAGAATTTGTGTTTCTCTTGCTAAACTTACATTTCATATATATGTTTTGTTTTACCTTTGTTTTGGCAAAATAATTATTCCAAAGTCTATTTTCATATATATTTCTAACTTTTCATTTATTCTCCAGGCTCTAATTAAGACTATATCATCTTTAAAAAACCGATTTATTGTTAGCCATTTTCTTCAAAACTTCATATTCTCAAATTCTTCAATAGTAGGAGTAATTTTGGTCATCCTCTCTAATAATAGGTTTGTTTGAGTTTTCAAAGAATACTGACTTTCCTTAAAAAGAATTTATGGAAATAACTCTTTAATCTTTTCTTAATATTTTGTACCGTAGCTAATACTTTCTCTTGCTCATCCTTAATTCATCTCACCCAATTCAAGTCTCGTTTTTCCCCCCTACTACTTTTAGCAAATTAAGTTTATAGATATCTCTTTTTACTTCTTTAGTACCTAAGATTAAGAATTGATACAAACCATTGAATGCTATTGGTTTAGTTTTGCGTACGTCTTTTTTAGTGGCTTACTTAACTCCTTTATATTTATTCAAGTGATCTCTTGTTTCTTTTAAATATACAAATAAAATCTTATGGCAAGTATAACAATTAAAATGAGATCTCTATATTTTCGAAACCTTCTTATACACGACAATTAAAGATATCCTTGTTAGGTCGATCTTCCTATATATCCACGTGATGGACTGGTAGTTGATAACCTTCTGATGTAGGAAGAAAACGTGGTACCATTAATCCGCGCGCAAATGCATGTTATGATATCTACCACCATTCTATAAAGTCGAGTACCTAGCTCATTGTTTCAAACTAGAACATTACCTGTCACATAGGAACTAAAGGCTCAAAAGTCAAAACTCCCATTTGGAACCAACCATGGCAGAGCGAAGGGTTTTCACCCTCTCACAAGTTGCTCAACACAAATCCAAGAAAGATTGTTGGCTTGTGATCAACGGCAGAGTAAATCCTCCTTTTTGTATCTCACTAGTTTTCATACACACACTCCCCCACGTTTTAAATTGTGCGGATTGAAGTTATGTCACGATCATTTATACAGTGGAAAATTGTAGACAAATGCGACTAATGCGGCTGCATTAATTGCAGTTGTGATGTGATTTCGGAAACTCTGAAAACCTTAATGCCGCAGCCGCAGTCGCAATTGCAAACTGCAATTTAAAACCTAGACACTCCCAAAGACACAAGTTTTAATTTGAGTTTTTATTCTTATTGTTTGAATTTTTGTAGGTGTTGGACGTGACAAAGTTTTTGGAGGAACACCCGGGAGGAGAAGAGGTGCTGCTAGAGGTAGCAGGGAAAGATGCAACGAAGGAGTTTGATGAGATTGGGCACAGCAAGGCAGCTAAAAGCTTAGTCCTAAAATACCAAGTGGGTGTCCTCCAAGGTGCCACGGTTCAAGAGATAGACTTGAATGATGTTGTGGACAAGGAAACCAACAAGAGCAAAGAGATGAGTGCCTTTGTCATCAAAGACGACACCGTTTCCAAGTCTAAGGCATTTTACGAGTTCTTCCTTCCAATTCTTTTTGCCACTTTCTATTTTGGTTACCGATGCCTCACCAGAGCTGACCCTGTTACTTACTAGCTAGGTGGTCTTTATCTTATCGATACTCTCTGTTTCTAAATGCGATTGTATTCGTTTTCGGTTGTGTGTTGATTTATATCTATCACTAGGTGCATAAAAAAACAATAAAACGTGGGTTCAAGTTCAATGAGGAAACCTTGCTGTGTTTGGAAGCCTTTGAAGATGTTATTCCATTCAGTTGTTTCTATCAACGCTTTTAGTGCTTTAATTATTTACAACTTGTCTCTGTCCTCTAATATGCATCCGAAGCTGGAATAATTCATTGAGTAAAATCAAGAATTCAGAATTCTCATATGTATCACAGAACACAAAGCTTCCCTTAAATCAATAATTACAGAACCTTCTTTTCGTGTATATATATTATCATTTTATTTCTAGATGAAACTATATATAACAATAACTGAGAATTGTGTGACCCTTGATATTAAAAAAATTAATTCTAAAATGGATGTAAAAATTATTCCACCTTCTTTGAAAATTTGTAAGTAGTGATACGGCGCTTTCTCACATTCATTTCTTGCATATCAAGAGCTACTATTTATTTATTTAAAGTTTATTTGAAATATAATACTAGATATTTAAATTAAATTATATAAAAAAGGATGTTTAAATTAAAACCTAGAAACAAATTGATATACCGTAATGCCAGTAAAGACATCTGTAGGGGATGGAATTTTGAAACAAAAAATTCTAAGAAACTGAAAAGGAAAATTAGCAAAACAACAGTTTAGTCAAATAAATTTATTGAATAATAATCTCAAGAAATCTACTTTTTTTTTTGGTCAAATCAAGAAAGAAGAAATCTACTTTGAACCCTCCAAAAATATCGGAAAAGCATGACTAATATATGCTTTCTTGTTCAAGGAAATACCGAAAATCTCATACATGTTCGTATATCCCTAAAAGGGAGGCCATCGCATAAGATAATTAGATACGTGCCCAGCCCGTTCTACTTCCATGGGTGCTTCGTTGGTTGTTAATTCACAAGAACGAGTATAGTATATATCATCCTCAATTTGTATATGCGGTTTGCACAAATTCTGATGGAGTTGAATGGAAAAGGAACTTTTGAGATATGTTGGGCAAACGTATAATCACTGCTTTTTTGAACGTGAAAACATAGTGCATAGATTTGACTCATTTGTTAATTCACAAGAACGAGTATAGTATATATCATCCTCAATTTGTACATGCGGTTTGCACAAATTCTGATGGAGTTGAACGGAAAAGGAACTTTTGAGATATGTTGGGCAAACGTATGATCACTGCTTTTTTGAACGTGAAAACATAGTGCATAGATTTGACTCATTTGTTAATTCACAAGAACGAGTATAGTATATATCATCCTCAATTTGTACATGCGGTTTGCACAAATTCTGATGGAGTTAAACGGAAAAGGAACTTTTGAGATATGTTGGGCAAACGTATGATCACTGCTTTTTTGAACGTGAAAACATAGTGCATAGATTTGACTCATTTGTTAATTCACAAGAACGAGTATAGTATATATCATCCTCAATTTGTACATGCGGTTTGCACAAATTCTGATGGAGTTGAACGGAAAAGGAACTTTTGAGATATGTTGAGCAAACGTATGATCACTGCTTTTTTGAACGTGAAAACATAGTGCATAGATTTGACTCATTTAAATAATCGAGTTCAATCACAAGCTTGAGTTTATTTATTTAATTAAACAAACAAACTTCATCGAGTCTTTAATGAATCTAACTCAAATAGTTCATTATGACCAAACAAAAAAAAAACTCAAATAGTTTAAATAGCTCAACTCATTTATACCTATAAACTAAAGCTGTGGTATATAACACAATTCTCGCTTCAATAGAGGCATAATATACATTACAGCATTCAGTAGGTACATCTTGTGAGCACTGAACAGAGAAGAGATAACACTGTTCATGAGAGTGGGACCATTTTGAAATGGGAGGGTAAATGGAACTTGGAAGGGAAAAAGTAGGGAAGTGCTACCGCTATGGATTACAGAAGGCTCTAAATAGTAGTCTCAGAGGACTTGGAAGTGCTATATTGACACCGTGTATGCCAGCGAGAATCATAGAAAAAAATCTCCCGCTTGCTTGCTTCAGCGACAACATACATAGATTATATGAACTGGTATTAAAAGTATTTTGATTGTTTGTACGTGCCCATTCTGCCGCCATCCAGAAGCCGATTGATAATGTATCTAAATCTTCCTTTCTACATTGCACAAAATGCAATTAAAACTGCAGATAAATCAAAACTGTTAGTCAACATAGTCATATACTATTGCAAGAAAGAGAGGACAAAGGAAAGGATAATTGAACAGAAGCACACATATCAGCAACAACACAGAGCATTTAGAACTGACATAGCTTTTCTGTCTTCCTTCGGCCAGTGAAGCACATGGCCAAAGCTTCAAAGAGTTACCAAGTATAGACCAATATATAAAGCATAAGAAGGCTCCCATAGTCACATAACAACCCTTGGTAGGGTAAAAACAGTCAACTGTACAATTCCCGAGTACAACTATAAAAGGGGCAAATGTGACAAAATCCCCCCACTTCACATTGACATTCCTGACAATTATTACGTGATATCTAGAAGTTCCTCATAACAAATTGCATATTGCACATTTAAGTTCTATAAATTTAAAATAGCCTCACGTCTGTGTGTGAAACAGATAAGAGCAACATAATCATGAACACAATAAGAATGCAGAAAAAAGCAAGAACAAAATCATGAAAAAAGCATGGATAGCACCAAGAAGTAGCCTTTACCAACAAAGGAACAAAAATGGGGAAAAGAGAGTTTAACGACAAGGGAGGTAAATGGAAAGCATTATAAAAAAATCCATACAAATTACTAGAAAACAAGAAAAGAGGAAGAAGGTGAAATTCCACCAATTCCAAAGTTCTACAAAGCAGTTCCATGGACCAAAACTTTGAGAGCAATCAGAGCATGCATTTTTGTAGACACACCCACACAGACAGAGATCCAGAGCTTACCAATCAAGCAAAGGAAAATAACAATCCAGACAGTTATTTGAACAGGCCGATTGTATTGCATTTGGTATTGAGATCTTTGAAGCTGTCTTTGTAAAGCCCCATACCACCCGTGGAGTTGCTTATCATAACATTCATCACAACTATCAAGGCAACTCTTACTTCTTTCATAGAATGTTTTGATGCCCTTTTTTGAAAAAATAAAATAAAATTGAAGCATTAATAATTTGGCAAATGCATTAAAAATACTCGAGCAAATCTCTGTTAACAGAGGAAAAACAAAAACAGATTAAGAACACACCCCATTCAATTCAGTTGATGGTAGTAGTGCATTTTCAGTTTCTTCATGATGATTCACTGCTTTCAGCTTTCTATAACCATTCTTAGGCCACTTCAACTTAGAGATGGATTCCACGGAACTAAGAAATCCGGAGAGACTTGCTACCTTGTGCATAGGACTAGGAGTAGGAACAGAAGAACCATTAGAGGAAGTCGGTTGTTGCACATCATCGGAAACAGCAATTTTCCAAGAACTAATATCAGCATCAGCACTAGCCACCCTGCGATGCCCACGTGATTTCTCCTCGGGTACTTCGGAGGAACCCCACCCAGACGAAACATGTAAATTGCTTGAACAATCTCTATCACTTAATTGTGGATTTTCACCGTCTCCGGCGATGCACTTAACAGGTTTCATGCCTCTGGCATCCGGCATTCCTGTAAGAAACAAAGCAAGCTCATTTCGTTCTCCTTCATCCAGCGACACCCAAGGCAGAGATGCCTTGCTACCTAAATGAACAGACTCTTGTAGCTGTAGGAAATGCTCAACTTTTGAAATCTTGTCACCAATGGCAACAACAAAATCTTGGTGCCTATTTCTAGCATCCTCACTTGAGCTTTTGCTATAACTTGACCTTACTGCCCGTTGGAATTCATCTAACTGCATTGCCCCACCCAAACTCATCATTATCAAAAATCAAATATTTACCAAAAGGGGAGTACAATTCATGCGTTCATCTGTTGTGAATTGTGCAGAGATGAATTACCTGCCATTTAGCAGTGCCAAGGGCAGTATGAAGATCTCGGCGGAGTTCATCAGAGTTCCAAGGGCTGGATGCATCTTTCATTGCGTGAATCCATGTCCTATACACAGATTCCATCCTTCAAAAGAACAATGGTACCAAATCAATAAAGAGAGAATTGGAAATGGACTTCAAAAACTCAATCTTTGAATTCAATTGAAAATAAATAAAGGGGGTAGAATTTGGCAGGTGCAATGGAACTAATTAGAATTAGAAAGATTCTACTTTATCCCTACGTTTTCCTCTGGAAAAAAAAAACAAATTAGAGATTAAATAAAAACAAAAAGCGAAAAATAAAACCTAATTGGAAAAAAGTAACGACGGTTGTAATAAGAGGTAATAAGCACCTACCTGTCTGCAGATTCCTGAACTTCTTCAGCGGCGTTGAAGAAAGGATCTTTTTCCCATCGGCCAAAACTCGACGCCATGAAATATTCAATAATAATCAAAATATTAAAAAGAAAGAATTAACAGCAACGGTGACACAATCCAATCGAACTTGTTGGCACACACGGAAGGCCGTCAATTCAATATGACGGATTCTCTATAAGAGGTGCAAAACGTAATTACAAGGAGACATGCACCGTTTGTTTCCCCCAAATTATTTTTGGCGATTGCTGCATTCAACGATAATTTCTCCCCGGGGGAAAATATGGATACGCTGCACGCGTGAAAATAACCATGTCAGCCGGTACGGCGTCGTTTTCTGCAATGCCCTGGTAAGTAGAAGCTTCCGTTTCCGGAATAGGATTCATAAGACGTTCAAACTTGACGCTTTAAAACAAAAAAGCAAATTCCATATTTCTAACTGTTTACTATATCTATCTATCTTGCAGTCAAATTTGCCTTTATTAATTTAATTTAACTAATCCACTAAATCAATCATGCCCCCTTTTTATCCATTTTAAATATAACATTAAAGAAAGTCTTTTTTTTTGGTCCAACATTAAAGAAAGTCTAACAATTAAAAAAAAATGAGATGGGTCATTTTTTTGGTAAAAAAAAATATAGGTCATTTTATTTTAAAAAAAAGAAACAAAAAACAAAATGACTTATCATTTTTCTAGTATGAAATCATCAAGATACACAATCCAGCAATTTGCAAAATAATTAATCCTTTTATGTTTTGGTTTTCCAAAATTTTCTTAAAAATTAATCCTTATTAATCACACCTTAGTTCTGATACAATTTTTTCCATAGTTAAATTGGTACACTGACAAATAAAAAATTAAAAAATAGAATGATTAAATTATAAGAAGTAATGTAACGAATTATAAAAAGTAAAAAGTAAAAAAAAAATCGAAGAATAAATCTGTATTCTTTACCAAAAAATGAATAAATCTGTATTTAAATAAAAAAAGAAAAAAAGGAAAATAAGAAATGGGGAGGTTTTGGGGTTTGGTCATTGACTCGTTGGTGCGGAAGGTGAGGGTTAGAGTGGCGCAAAGATGAAAGAAGGGGAAGAGCTATTATGCGAGGCGGCGAAAAAGGGCCAGACGGAGAAGGTGAGGGCTCTGATCGATTCCGGCGCCGACGTAACCCATTTCGACGGCGAGGGCCTTACTCCTCTGATGCACGCTGCAAAAAACGGCCATGCACCCGTCCTCACCATCCTCCTCTCCGCCGGCGCTCCTTGGAACGCTCTTTCTCCCTCCAACCTCTCCGCCGGTGACTTCGCCATGCAAGAAGGTCACCAAGACGCCTTCGAGCTCCTCCTCAATGCCGGTACCAAATTCAAACCATGCTCTATCTCTTAATTAATAGCATACACTGCCAAATTTCACTATTGGGATGTGAGTCCTTCTGCATATATATGTGTATTTTAATTTGTTAATTAGGGATTCAAGCTGAATTGGTGTTGGGCACAATTGCTAGGAGAGAAAACAAAAATGCCAATTCCGGTCATGATTATTTGCAAGATAGGGTGAGTTTTAGTGAAGACAAACTCATGGACTCTGATAGTAAAGCTGTCATGATGGCGTGGGAGAAGCCGTTGATGGAGGCTCATGCCAAAGCTGTTTGTTCGGGAGGTGGTCACGTGCTCAATGTTGGATTTGGAATGGGTCTTGTGGATACAGCCATTCAGCAATACTCACCTGTGTCACACACCATTATTGAGGCCCATCCTGAGGTTTATGAACGCATGCTTCGCACCGGTTGGGGTCAGAAGGATAATGTAAAGATAGTTTTTGGCCGATGGCAAGATATCCTGTCTCAGCTTGGAACATATGATGGTAATTGCCAACTCTCATGTGCATAAACATCAATGTTCGATTGCAGCACTGTCTAGAACTGACTGAATTGTCTTTTTATTTGATGTTTAAAAATTCTGTCAACTCTTAGGCCCAATTTGGATGAGCTTCTAGTTTTTAGAGCTTCTCAATTAAATTGAGTAGTAGCTCCTAACTTACATAAAAGCCCCTTATAAGGTTATAGGTATTCATGGAGAGGTTAAATAAAGTAGCTTATGAAGAAGTGGAGGTGTAGAAGTTAATTTCAACTTATGAGATAAATTGTTAGTTAGAAAAGTCATATTAATTGCAAGACTATTTCAACATTTTTTTTTATTTCTCATAAATGCTTATTGAAAAGTTTATCCTAATTGGCTATTAGTTAGACATTTGGAAATCAGTGAAAGTTATAGCTGGTTTCCCATATGCTTTCCAAAAATAAGTTTGGAAAGTTCTGTTGTTTTGTTTATTTCTTTCTGATGCCTGGTGAATTGAATCTGGACTGTGCCTTCTTATCTCTTTGACATGGGCCATTTGCCTGAATTTTGTCCAGGAATATTCTTTGACACCTACGGGGAGTACTATGAAGACCTGAGAGAGTTCCACCAATATCTCCCGGTATTGTTGAAGCCGGGTGGAATCTACTCATTTTTCAATGGCCTTTGTGGCGGTAATGCATTTTTCCATGTTGTTTACTGCCATTTGGTCTCTCTTGAGCTTGAGAATTTGGGGTATTCCACGCAATTAATTCCATTGCCTGTTAAGGATTGTTTGGGAGAACAAGTTTGGGAAGGTGTTAAACACAGATACTGGCAGCTTGATACGTACTACCTCCCTGTCTGTCAGTCTGTAGACGAGGACTCTCAGTGATGTTTAGTTTTGAATGCACGCAACACATGATGTATTGCTGCTTGTGTAACGTGCTAAATGGTATTGTAAGAGAACAGTCCGTGTCATTGAAATCTTGAGCTTTAGTTGGAAATTTCATTACATTGGACGTACTTCGAATTTAGAAATTATGGTCTTATAACCAACATGGTTCATTTTAAAATATTAACATGAGAAAAAAAAACTAAGATTTCCACTTGAAAAACTACATCTCGTCTTTCTTTCAAAAGAGCCAAATCAAATTTCTCATTTTACCTTAGTTAAGCTTTTTATTTATTTATAAGAAGTTGGGGTGACAATCTAATCAATCCTGTGGGTTCATATGCAAATGTCATCATCCTGTTAAATCAATTAAATGATTTATTACTGGAAATGTTTCCAATTAAAAATGGATTTACAGAAGTCTAATGTAGTTGCTCACATGGTAACTTTCCGAAAACCCAGTCTTGTGTAAGTTCACCAAATGGCTGATCCAAGGATCCGACACAAGCACACTACAAACTTTCTATATATTTTATGGACCACTTCAACCACAAGTCCACAGCCCTTGTGGTAGAGTGGTTGTTACTCAACATTATGGCATTTCATCTAATTGATGATTTTTCAACCATGAATATATTTATACTGAAATTAAACCTTGAAGCAAACGATTGAAATGTCCTTGGTTTGGTAAATGTCTACCAGACTGCTACAAGCGCTGTTTGTTTTATTGCGCTTTAGGAATATAGATGTATAGCCCACGCAATACCTGTCCTACACTGTGGGTAAGTAAACAAAGACCTTTACTGTCATAGCACTTCGGCTTTTGATTAATGCTTCATTTTTTTCTTCCGTTTTAGTACTAACTACTCATATGAATTAGTATCAATGATCGCAAAGGTGGGTAAATATGAACTACCTTTCAATGCCATTATTCAGTTGTGCCATTACCCTGTTTTTTCTGTACAGATGTATTCTTTACATATAACAGCAAAGAGACACATAATCGGCTCTAATAGGCATCTTTGCTGGACCAAAAGCAGAGCAAAGATACAATTATTCTCGTACACGACCATGTTTGCAGCAGAAGGTAATTCAGAGTTAGAGCCTTTAAATATCGCTGTCAAGTCCAGCTGAAGGCAATGGAACTAGTGACCTTATGTTTCCCATCTGACCATTCCAGATGAGCAAAGCTGGTTGTTCCAGAAGGCTTGGAAGGAGACGTGAAGGTAACGGTGTAGCTCTTCTTCTCATATGCTTCCCTGAAACTAAGTGTCTGTGGTTCCACCACAATCTTTACCGAGGGAGACTGCGATGACACTGAAACTTTGTATGTTGCTGGGGTGCCTACGTTGGTTAAAATCCTTTTGTACTGGACAGTGCTTGGTGTGTGAGAACCACCCCCTAAAGCCGTCTCAAAAGGAACAGCAAAAGATGGGTAATTGAAATCTTCCACTCTGTACTTAATCCTCTTGTTGCAGGTAAACTCTCTTTTTGCAACCAGCTTTATCTGAGACGAAGTGTAGTTCAAGGCACAGAGGAAGCTCAAGTAGTCATCCACGGTAGCATCATACACAAGACCAGGATCAAGAGCAGCCATCGGATCCACGTGGCCAGCGCCATAATCGAACGGTGTAGCCGGTAGCCCAGTGGCGACATCCGTTATGGTTTGCCCATTTTTGTAGGTTCTGTAGGCTGTGGTCATGAGGGCAGACCTTATGGCTGCAGGGCTCCATTCAGGGTGAGCTCCCTTAAGGAGTGCAGCTAACCCACTGACATGGGGGCATGACATGGATGTGCCAGAGATGATGTTGAAGCTCACATGCCTGGTGTCAACAGACAAGCCTGTTGGTCCAACTGCACCAGTCCACCCAGCTAGAATGTTGACTCCTGGAGCTATGAGGTCTGGTTTGAGTATCTTTGGGGTGAGCATATTTGGCCCTCTGGAGCTGAAAGCTGCCACCACTGGGGATGGTTGAACCCCTAACTGGGTACCCCCGAATGCAATCTTAGCCGTGGGCTTGGGAGTTGAAAAAGAATACTTCTTTACCTCATTGCTGGATTTCTGGCCCAAAGCTGCTGCAGGGAGGAGATATGAGTCAGCAATTAGCTCTTCCCCATAGTCTTCATTGTTTGCCAAAATCATCCCAATCCCTCCAGCCTTCTTCACCACCAAACCCTTTTCCACCCTTGGATTCCCTCCTCTGTCACATATCACTATCTTACGTGAGACTTTACCACGGATCAAACTA
Source organism: Glycyrrhiza uralensis (assembly GCA_030159175.1). Classification (NCBI taxonomy): domain Eukaryota; kingdom Viridiplantae; phylum Streptophyta; class Magnoliopsida; order Fabales; family Fabaceae; genus Glycyrrhiza; species Glycyrrhiza uralensis. The sequence goes on from BRZY01000005.1 coordinate 49,785,052, forward strand.
CCTGGGGTGCACAGATTTCCGCTGGAATCGCTGCTGGCATTACCGGCATAGACAAGTGGCAACGGAGAACTGAGTGGCGGCTTGCCATTGTAAATAGACACGCCGGTGTATCTCTTCCCATTTCCAAGGGTGATATAGGCAGGGAAATCACGGTCTATAGTTCCAGCACCCACGGTGGTGATCCATGGCGCCACGTTAGTCAGAGTTGCTTGACTTGGCCCACCATTCCCTGCTGAATTGGACACCAGTATTCCATGTGCTGCTGCTGCAAAAGTCCCCATTGCCACAGTGTCTTCATAGTAGTCCATTACACCTCCCCCAATAGACATGGAAAGGATGTTGACACCATCTTCGATGGCCTTGTCAATTGCAGCGGCGATGTCTGATGTAAAGCACCCACCAAGCCAACACGCTTTGTAAGTGGCCACTCGGGCATGTGTGGCCATGCCTCTTGCAGTCCCAGAAGCAAAACCAAAGAGGCTTGCCCCTGCAACTGCAGAACCTGCTGCTGTTGTTGAGGTGTGACTTCCGTGCCCATCATCATCCCTTGGTGACTTTGATTCTTTCTTCTCATCAATAGGTCCAAAAGCTGACTCGTAGCCTATGGAGAAATACCTTGCACCAATAAGTTTCCTGTTACAGTTTGATGTGTTGAAGTTTTTACCTCCCTCACACTCTCCTTTCCAGCTACTGGGTACTGGCCCAAGACCCGTGTCATCGAAGCTTTTTAGTTCAGGCCATACACCAGTATCAAGTACTCCAACAATCACATCGCCCTGTTTCCCAGAGGCGGGTAGAAGAGTGCTTGGTTTTGGTTTCTCCAATCCGAGGAACTCCGGTGTTCGAGTCGTGTGAAGCTCGTATCTAACCTCAGGGATAACCGAGAGGATTCCCGGTTGCTTTGCGAGTGATTCGGCTTCTTGGGTAGTTAGCCTTGTGGAGAAGCCATGAGCTACATGTTTGTAGGTGTACAGCATCTCTGCAGTGTCTGATGCTGATTTTAGAGATGAATCATACCAGTCGAGATGATCGTTGAAACTTGCTGGCATGTTGAACTTGTCCATGTGAATTATGTATGTACTTTTAGGGTGCTGTGTTTTCTTTACTGCCATGGTGTATCTACCAGAGAAAAGTACTAGCAGCAAAGCAATCTGAAGACACTTGAAAATCAGCATGTTCATCTTTTCACTGTGCACTCGCTCCAGCATTATTAGAGTTTCAGGCTTTTAGCAAATGTTTGTCTTTGGCTGAAGTTTTGAATTTTGTTTGCTTCACAAATGCAGGGATAGCTGGTATTTATTGTTGATTTGGAATTATTAAGTCTGCGCCTGTGCAGATAGGTGGAGCTTCTATCACTACCAACAATACATATTTCTATTGGGAACGCGGAATAATGTTTAGTGACTGTTGTCCATAGAACAATAAAAATATTACACCACTTGCTTTTTTCCCTCTTTGCCCTCAATGTTTATAGTATCAAGAAAAGATATTATTCAAACTCCATTTTATTATTAAGAAAAAGAAAAGTTTTTTATTTCTTAATTTCTTGGGTTTGTGATCACTCTACTTCATCTGCTTATAAATATTCCTCCAAGATTCAAAATAGTCGAGTGCGCGATGGAATGTTGGATAGTAAATCCTCGACATATCTTTGAGCCAATTTAGTGTGTTCGTGACATTGAGTTGGAGACCACATAATCCTAAATAATTAATCTAAATTAAAAGATACCGTACGTAGATATGGTGGATTTGCCATATCTCTTCATGCATGTTTGGATACATGGCGCGGATACACAAAATTGATTTGCCTTCATCAATAGTGGTTTTAGTAAAAATTTAAGTGTTTGGATTTTTGAAGAAAAAGTAATTTTATTGCCCAAAATCGATTCTACCTGAAGTAATAATTTGTAGCTTCTGCATTAGGTTAAAAATTATATATTAGGTTTTACCTTAAATTTGCTTTGAGAGTAAAAAAAACCAATCATAAATTACTCCATTTTAAACTGAATTTTAACCAAATCAATTTTACAAAATCAAATTAAGTCAAAATCACTTTTAGCAAACGCTCCTCCAAACACACTTTTCTACCATTTAGAGCATGCTTCAATGGAAGTCTTTCTTTTCACTAATATACTTTACATGTCATATTCCATGTTCTTTGGAAAAGTTTCGTGTGTACTTTTACACAGAGAAAGAGCAGGTGGGAGACAGTCAAGTTTATTATTTACCGTCAGTGGGTAAATAGAAAGAAAAAAAGGCTTAAATATACGTTTTGTCCCTGCAAATATATCTATTTTTTGTTTTCGTCCTTGTAATTTTTTTTTTACTTTTTCATCCCTGCAAATTTTGCCGTCTCCATTTTTGGTCCTCGACGTCAAGTTCTGTTACAAAAAAGCTAACGTGGCTGACAGATGCTGAGCTGGCACTGCCACGCCAGTAGATGACGTGGCTCACTTGCTGACTCAGCATCATTAACATTTTTACAGGGACGAAAAACAAAAAACTATAATTGCAGGGACCAAAAACAAACCCAGAACAAACAACACCAACAACCACCACCTCTTCTCCTTCCCTTAGCCGCCAGCCCCACCCCCACCCCCACCTCTTCTCCTTCCCTTCCTTAGCCGCCACCCCACCCCCACCCCCAACCCACAACAACCACCTCTTCTCCTTCCCTTCCCCCCAACCCCCCACCCACAACAACCACCTCTTCTCCTTCCCTTCCCTAGCCGCCACCCCACCCCCACCCCCAACCCACAACAACCACCTCTTCTCCTTCCCTTCCCCCCAACCCCCCACCCACAACAACCACCTCTTCTCCTTCCCTTCCCTAGCCACCACCCCAAACCCCCCACCCACAACCATCACCCCCAACAACAACAACAACAATCCCCCAACAACAACAGTGGTGATTTGCTAAAGAAAAGGTCCAATCGCGATTTGCTATAGGAAAAGAAGTGGATTTCAGTGGACCAGTGGGTAGTTACGGTGCTGGTGCGCGGAACAGTGGCTATTGTGGAGGTGGTCCAACGAGGGCGAGTGAGGGGCAAAACAGTGGAGCGGTTGGGAGATGAGAAGAAGATGAGAAGGAGATGTGAAGAAGAAGAATGGGGGTGGTGGTGCGGTTCTGAGCTCAGCTTAGGGTGGTGGGAGAAGAAGAAGAAGTAGAAGAAAATGGTGGTGGTGCAGTTCTAAGATCGTGGGAGAGAAGAAAAACATCATTAACATTTTTTGTCCCTGCAATTATACAGTTTTTTGTTTTTCGTCCCTGCAAATATACCATTTTTTGCTTTTCGTCCCTGTTAAAAATGTTAATGATGCTGAATCAGCAAGTGAGCCACGTCATCTACTGACATGTGGCTTCTGTTAGCCAGCGTGGCAGTGCCAGCTCAGCCTCTGTCAGCCACGTCAGCTTTTTTGTAACAGAACTTGACGTCGAGAACCAAAAACAGAGACGGCAAAATTTACAGGGATAAAAAAGTAAAAAATAATTTGCAGGGACAAAAACAAAAAATAGATATATTTACAGGAACAAAATGTATATTTAAGCAAAAAAAAAGCATGTATTGCACGCATACTTTTAAGTTGAGTAAACTATACAAAATTATAAGCTAAAATAAAAATAATATTTTTTGAACGCACCTTTAATTATTATTATTATTATTATTATTATATCACATTCTACATTTATTTTTAAATTGTAGTTTTCTTTTTTCTTTTTAATTATTAAATAGTGAGAGAAGTAGTCCTATGATAAATAGTATGGTAAAAAATCATTCAAAAGAGTTGGCAATCTCCGGTAAACACATGTCCCACTCTACTGAAACCATTGGTGTGGCCCACTCGACACAACTTACCTGCCATTATATAGTATGAACATCTTGAACATAGGATCTTATCTTTAACAAAGAAATTTAAGTGTACTGTCAAATCATAAAGAGACTTTTCTGGCTTATTTGACGATCAACGGTCTGTCGTTGTGGAAATTTGGAAACTCCTTTTTGTTGTCTATTATTTATTATTTACTTGGAAAAGGATAAGTATCGAATATAGTAAGTTAATATCATGCTGATTAAACATGTTATTTCTGCCAATTAACAAACCATATGGCTAGTAATGGTCCACCAAACTTTATAGTGGAGGAACCACTCAGCTTCGCAGCCCCCCTGATCAAAAGATGTATGAGCATCTTCCTTAGTGGACTGCTAGATATAGTTTTAAATTTCAGGATGTCGGTTTTCTTGGGTAAAGATTTTAGGATGTTGGTTATTTAAAGTTAGATATTTATTTTTAAAAAGTTAAAGAATTATAATTGTTAATGTTTCTTATTTTTCACTTGAGTATTTATTTAAAAGATGTTAATATTTATTATTTTTCAATTTACTTTTTTATCAATCTAAATCAAGTTTATTTTTTCTTTTCTCGTTGTTCTACTTTTAGAACATTTTAGAAATTTGAAAGATTTTTATACAAAATATAATAATATAACCCAAGGGATTATTTTTTTGGTCGAATAACCCAAGGGATTGGTAGAGTTATAGCTGCCCTCGCTGAACAATTTAATTATAAGCCTTAAATATCTTTTTCATTCCTATAAAAAAAAATTTATTTATGATCCCTATAAAATAATAAATTTTATTTTTAGTCCCTACAATATTGTTTTAGTCTCTATAATATTCAATTCATGCTAAATTAATTCTTGTAATATGTGAAAATTTTGTTTTTAGTCCCTATTATATTATATCAATTTTATTTTACAGGGACTAATTTGGTGAATATCTAAATATTATAAAGACTAATTTAATATGATCTAAATATTATAGGGATTAAAACAATATTACAGGGACTAAAATAAAACTTTTTATTTTACAGAGATCATAAGTAAAAAATTTTTTTTACAGGAATGAAAAATAAAACTCGACCATTTTGCAGGGACAAAAAAGGTATTTAAACCTAATTATAACTACTCTTTTGATTTAGCATGCACCTAATCAGGCCTTAACAAAACCCTCATCTCATATCAATGTATCAAACATTTTGCTTAGACATCCAAAATAAATGTGAATACTATTATTTTTCTTGATAAAAAAAATTTAAATATCTTTTTCGTCCCTGTAAAATGACTGAGTTTTATTTTTCGTCCCTGTAAAAAAAATTATTTATGATCCCTGCAAAATAAAAAAATTTATTTTTAGTTCTCACAAATTTATTTATAGTCCTTGTAATATTCAATTTATGCTAAATTAGTCCTTCAAATATGTGGACAATTTTGTTTTTAGTCCTTATAATATTATATCAATTTTAATTTATTTTATTTTACAGAGACCAATTTGACAAATATATAAATATTACTAGGATACATTCAACATGATCTAAATACTACAGGGACTAACACAAATTTACGATGACTAAAAATAAAACCTTTTATTTTGCAAGGATCATAAACAAAAAAAAATTATAGGGACAAAAAATAAAACTCGATCATTTTACAAGAACGAAAAAAATATTTAAATCTAAAAAAAATTGTGTAAACTAAACGTTGCTGAGTTTGAGATCGGGTCCAGCGTTACTGCAAGGAACTCGGGAAAGTGAGTCCATCAAGACAAAACACATGCAATCAAGAGTTTCATGGACCTAATCGGTATTAGAGCTGACAAAATGGGCTTAGCCCGCCAGGCAAGCCTGAGCCTGCCCAAAAAAACACCGGGCTTGGACACACAAATTTGAGCCCGTTTTTAATCCAGGTCTTTTTAGCCCGGTTCGACAAAGCCCGAGCCCAAAGCGGGCCGCTCAAAAAAATAGGCCAAAGCCTGAGTCCGGTCCAAAAAATAAAGGGCTCGAACACACAAATTTAAGCCCGTTTTCAATCCGGGCTCTTTTGATCCGGCCCGATAAAGCCCGAACCTGATACAGCCTGGCCCGAAAGCCCAAATTGCCACCTCTAATCGGTATCATCCAAGATAGTTAAAACTGGACCGGTCATTAAACCGATGAAGGCAAGGGTTCGAGGTTCAGAGGTTCGACCGGAGTTCAACCGGTTGAACTGAGGTATAATTAAATTATATTATTTGTTATAAATATAATATTATATATGATATACAATATTATTTTAAATCTCAAACCTTATACAATATTGAGCAACAATTAAAATAAAAGTCATAATTTTATTAAAAAAAATTAAACTTTACTACTAAATGGCATAATTCATGACATAAAATATTTAAAATTACAAATAATTAAAGAAAGTGATATCTATTTCTTTAAAAAAAATAAAAAAATTGAAAATTTTAATTTTTTTTAAAAAGAGTGAGTCGGTTCAACCCAATTTTAGCCAGTTTTCCCGATTTTTAGCCGATTTTTAACCGGTTCTTGCGTAGGGCGGTTTTCAGGTTGTTCCAGACAAGGATCCAGTTCCCGATTCGACCGGTCCAACCAGCCAGTCTGGTTTTAACTTCCATAGTATCATCATCATCCGGATAAACAAATTCAATGATCAATTCTTACATGCTGGAGGCTTTGGAGGTCAGGATCATTCCAAAAACAATCATGAATGAATGAATATCAAATATTGGACCATCCTTTCTACTGAATCATTACAGCTATACATTTATCTCCACACATCCAATAGAAATCGGATCAGTTTCAATCACGATCACCCAATGAAGTAAATAGACAAAATGAAAGAATCAACAAACCAAGGAGAAAAACTTAAAGAACCATATACAATAGTTCAGGCTAATGGAATGTGATCTTCGCTTTGTGGTCTCTCAGCTACGGCACAAATAAATCAAGAAATTGACTTTCAAGTCCCAGCCAAATTTCAAAAACTAGCTACAATAAACCACTGATTGATTATGCATTTTCAAAAGCCAAATATATATACACTTGCATAGGCACCGGGACTAAGAGTCTAAGATACATCACAATCCATATAATACACAATATTTAAGATGCGAAATAATATGGTAGCTGATAAGTCGCATTCGCGTACCCAAAAAAGAACAAAATCATTAGGAACCAGTTGTAGAAATGTTTCTTGTTGAAATGAATCGTTATGTTCAGGGACCTCCTGATTAGAACGACACAAACAATTAAAGCTTGATTTCTGATGTATTAAAACATATCAACTAAACTCATGCAATTAAAAATGAAAAATGTTTGGGGTACACTGCAATGGGCGTATACACCAAATAAAGAAGTGATAAATATAGGAGGTAATATGATATGACAAGAGGGAGATAGAAAGAGGTGAGAGATACTGAATGAGTGGTGACAGTATTGAAATATCCATGTATCACTGCTAATTAAAAAAGCATATACAATTTTATATATGCATGAACGTTCATTGGATAGCAACCCCATAATAGTTAACTTTATGTTGCGTGTTGCTACGTATCATATGGTATTTCTGAATGATAAACAGCCACTCAACCGAAGGGTGACTCAAGTCACCCAGCAAACGTTGCGGACCTAAGATTTTGACAGGAATGAGCGTATTGGCAATCACAATCTTTTCTTGTTACAATAAAATTGAAAGCTGACATGGTTTAATACCCATTATTTTGATGCAGACGTCATTAAGATTCGATAATGCCAAAGAGTTTAAAATACTTACGATGTACTAACCATTTATCACATAACTAAGAACCTATATGGGTTGCCACTTGACTTGTTTTGACGCAAAAAAAAAAACTAAAAGGTAAATAAAAATAGTTGAAAGAGAAAAATAAATTAAGAAAACAAGATGAATTTATATATCATTTGAATTGAATTGAGTGAAAAAAATTGTGGAAACTTTCATCCTCTTATTTAGTTGGAAGGAAAAATAAATAAAAGAAAATACATAGATATTAAAATTATCCTCTTATATACCCTTTCCCTGGCGAATAATGATGAGTTTAGTTTAATTTCACTATTTCCAAATTACCCTATAGTGATTTGAATAGAAAAGAATTCCGAGGGTGGGGAAAAAATGGGTTAGTTTTCTTTGAAGGTGATTTGAATATAGGATCGAATCCAAATATAATATAACTGGAAAGATATCCAGGTTATATTAACGTGGATCAACAAATCTAAAGTAAATTCAGCAGATCTCCAACTTGTGACCTATTGATGTCAGTGATCAGTCGGTAAGCATAAGACGACTATAAGCTCAATGATGAAATAAAAGGGGCAACATGACCTAGGCATTTCATTTTACCTTATTCAGTTGAAGCATCAGAATGAATTCTCTCATACAGTCGATATAAGAGCGGCGATTTGGACATCTGGGGTTCCCTCTCCAAGACTGCAATCACATCCTTGACAGAGATGCTGCGAGCTACCTTAGTTTGAGGTGCAGTGGCATGACTTCTCCCAAATTTTCTAGCAATCCCTGTTGGCAGATAACATCACAGGGACAGAATATCAACGAAAATGTTGCACAACTTAATCAAACAGTGGCATACATATAAACATAGTATCGTGTCTAGAAACCAAACACAATTTGTTGCTTCAGTGAAGGTGAGGGGTACAAAGTGTTACTGGTGGAGTTGGAATTTTACAATAATTTTTATGCATATTTAGGTCATGCAGAATAAGTTTATCAGACAGACAATGATGACAACCAACAAGGAACATGGTGAAAAATATGTCCTAAACTGTTACTTACCCAAAACTGTTGAGAAGAGGAGGATATTCCACATTTAGTTATTTATATTTACCAAAACGTTTTCAACCAAAAAAAATATCTTAACTAAAGCAAAGTTCTTTCCTTCTATGTGATAGATCCTCACTAAGTCCTCCTATTTTCTTCCTCTCTTGAATGTTTTTGCCTCAAGAATCTCAGTTTGCTGAGTGGCACCGGAAATAACAATATTTAAACTTGACTGTCATCTTGCCATTGAATTCTTAGACAACTGAAATGATAGAAAACAACTGACAAGAAACGCACCTGAAGTCACAAGAGAAGTTGGACCTTTTTTCTCCCTTTCTTGATTATCTTTTGTACTCCTTCCTGATGATGATGAAGATTTGCGACTCACATCTTTAGCTGGCTGTGAACCAGATGAAGCGTCCATCCCCCCTTCACGTTTCTGCAACATTTGCAGCATTTGCCCTCATCTTGTCATCTGCTTCCTTGTTCAGCTACAGCATATTACCAATCATGACTTGCCACATAGATAAAGGTGAAATATAATATAATACCTAAAATGAGATAATACATTATTAACAAAAGGAGAGATAATACCTTTGTTGCTTTATTGCGAACCTCATCCTTCTCCTTGTCACCAACAACTCCGGAATGACCTTCGACCTAATACCATTACAATTAGGGCTGTAAATGAGTCGAGTTATTCGTGAACTATTCAAGCTCGGCTCGTTAAATGCTCGCTCAAGCTCGTTTGTTTAATTAAACAAGTCAAGCTCAAGCTCAAGATTGAGCTCGAATATTTAAATGAGCCAAGTTCAAGCCTTAGAGGCTCGACATTAAAGGCTCGTGAATAGCTCGTTTATATATATAATCAAAAATTAAAATTGCATAGATCCTACATTTTGTATAAAAATATTTTTCTCTTTGTAGTAGTCAAGAAGTTTAATTATGAACTTTTTATTTACTGGATTATCTAAACGTAATAGTCTAGAATTTTTGAATTTCATATATCACATGTTGAGTACTAATCTTTATTAAATACTCCCTCCATCCCATTTTGTTTGTTGTTTAATGTTGTGTCGCAAGAACTAAGAAATACAATTAATAGCTTAGAATTCATAAAAATTATTTTTGTTTTTTCTAATATGTCCTTTGTTATTCTCTCTCTCATCATAGTAGTTGACAATCAATTACCCCGTCGCTCCCTCTCTCACGTAAACCTAGAGCTTTAAGGTATAATAGGGGAAAAAATTAAATGCTTCATTGATATTGTAAAATGACAAATCAAAATGGGATAAAAAAATTTAGCTTAAACAACAAACAAAATGGGACGGAGGGAATACTAAAGCGTTCAAAAATAATTTGAGAAAAAATTCATAAATGCAAAAATTTAAATTATTAATGAGCTAGCAAGCCAAGCCCAAGCTTTACTTTTTTTAACAAGCCCAAGCCCAAGCTTTTATTTAAGCTCGTTTAAATAAATGAGTCAAGCTTGAGCCGTTCATTTTTTTCACAAGCCAAACTCAAGTTTCAAGTACTCAGCTCGGCTCGACTCGACTCGTTTACACCCCTAATTACAATGTTATAAACAATAACATAGATAGGTTTGAGATGCAAAAATGTAATACACATGCATGCATAGAAAATGTGCAAGGACAAGGGTTATATTGTGTCAGCAACTAAACAAAAATTCACGAAATGGAACCCACGTCATTTGGTTTCTGGAGCTTCTCTGTTTCTGCCATTTTTTTCTCCCACTCTTCCCTTGCTTTCCTATTCATTGTCATGATTTGCTGTCGAATATCTGAAGTGACAACAGTCTGATGTCTTGTCTGCTCAATATCAACCCGCTGGTAGGGAAATTATTGGAAGTAAGAAATTTTATACAATGATTAAAAGACTATTCATGCAAGCAGTTAAATAAAATAACTGACCTGTTTTGACATTCTGATCATGTTACTTATTACTCCTCGCATTCTTTCTTCAACACACTGAAAATTCACTCAGTCATAAGATTACATGCAATCCTACTGTAATAAAAATAAAAAAAACTGGTCTAATCTCACCAATGACAAGCATCTCTCCACATCATTACTCAAACCCTTCAAGCCACACTCGGTCACTGCCACAGTGACAACATAGAACAGTTATAAGGCTTTATGGGCCTAAGTACATATCCAGATAAGTTTGGGGAACGGAAAGAACAAAATCAGAAGGACAGAGCAGTGGCGTAAATAGGACTAACTAATCTCAATCAATTTTCTCTGCAATGGAGCTTTCTGCAAAATCAGACTTTCCTCCTCTTCCTGCACAACTCTTCGAGATGCTTCTGCAACTCGACTGTCCTCCTTGTGCCCAGAAAATAACTGTTCTTCCTCCTCCTATAAAGGAGAGAACCACAAAAATGGCTTGAGATTTTAAAACAGAAAAGTATGCATTCCCAACTATGGTTTACTTCAACATGACAAAGCATCATACCCTAAGATCAACACCACTAACAGCTGTAACATCATTAAGCTGCTCAATGCTTTGTTCCAGAGACGCCCCAGACACCTTTTGTTTCTTACTGTAGGATAATAAGCAGACATGCATATATCAAGATCATCAAGAGATTATAATAACAAACCCAGAAAAAAGCAAATCATGAACCAGGACCAGCAGAATACAACATGCCACCTTGGAGGAGGAGGTGCAGAACTAAGTGCTTCAAGTGCTTTCTTCTGGCCAAGAGAAGGTTTTTTTAGAGGTGTCTTTGTAATAATACCAGAAGTGCTAGATGAGGTCTGAGAAGTTAACTAATAAAATACAAAGGGAGGCAAGGAAATCAGATATCAGCGAGTATGAAGATATTATTAGAAACATAAGGACGGGGCATGCCCTTGTAAACAGAATGATATCTTGGTATTCAAGAAAAAAATACAAAAAATAATATAAAATTGAATTCATATTTCGTAATACCAGAATGCTTTTAAAAGTGGAAGCCCAAGGATATGAAAGGAAACCTAAATACAAAATTATAGGCTTGATATTCTTCATTTCATCTAGCAATGTCTTTGATGTCAAAGTACCACATCAATTGGCAGTAGAAAACGGGTTGACTGAAGATTTCTAGTATGCAACTCAAGGCAAGAGCAATTTTGCAAGTGATAGGTTGGTTGTAGAAAGTCAAATCTCATTGCTAGCATAATTGGGAATTCAGAGTCGATGGGTTCCAGAGAGAATTCCAGAAGGAAACAGTGGGTATTGATTAGTACTAAAATCCATGACCAATAACACCTAAACAGTGGGTATTGGATACTATTTGATCCCTAAAACTTTAACCACTGTATCGTAGAGAAAGACATGCATATCAATTTCTGACTTACAGAGACAGCAGGATCTAGTTGAGATACAGAAGGGGAAGCAGAATTGGGTGGAAGCAAGCTAGCAGATGTTGTGTGCGGCATGCTTGTGGATGCTGGGGGGCCTCTTGAAAACTCGTTGTTTACAGTGTCTTGATTGGCACCACTACAGTGTTCAATTTGTGCAGAATTAATAGAAGGCAACCCATGCAATTTAGATAAATGATGCCTATGTTGCTGCTCAGTAGAGAGGTCATTGGGTTCCTTCTTAACATACGAAACAGATGAAAACAAGCCTGAATTTTGTTCTGATGATGATTGCCAAGAATTTGAAGTTTGTTGTGATGCTGTATTGTTTACCACAGGCGACACAGATCCACCTGACATTCTCTTGTGATCATTGAAAGAATTATGACGTTCTAGTTTTTCCATACCAATCAAACCCTGTGTTGCCCCACCTAAGTGATTTAGACCAATGCTCTGATGTGGAATTTGCCTCATGTGTGAATCATGAGGTTGTGGTCTGAGAGAGGAGGAGGAACTAGTGGTCGTCCCCGAAAAAGGGTTATAATTACCACCACTGCTTCTATATGCTGATGGGAAATGTAGATGCTGTTGTTGCTGCTTACTAAGGCCTTGTATGTGAACTGAGGACCTTTCAGTTTCTTGTTTAACTGCATTAGAACTGGATGATGGTAATTGGCTTGGTTGGACTACTTGAACATCCACTTCCTGAGATTTTTTAGTGCTAATGTCTCCAGTGGGATAGGATGGTTCATTCTTCACTTGGACACCAGGAGAATTATGAGATTGGTCTGCAGCAGCATTCACACTTCTCCGATGCAATTGTGCTAATGCATGGGGATCATTAAATTTTGTTACACCAGAACTAACAGTTGGCATCCTTACAGAGTGTTGCTGCCCAGAAGGTCCTGGGTTGGGTCTTGTCTGCAAGAAAATGGATCGTTCTTAGCATAACCTTGACATCAATATTTGTCTGCAAGAAATCATCTTCTCTACCTACCTGCGATTGCAGTTTTGTTAATGCTAATCTAAGCATCTGATCCCCAACAATAGCTTTCATAAGCCGTACAAAATGATCTTTGGGTATTTCATCTTTCTAGAACAAATGACAACAAAATTGACAAAACAAAAAATTAGTAATATGGCAAAGCCTTGCACCACAAACTTTAATAATATAGCACAGATGAATGTGAAAAAGGACACCATGGTGAAATTGGTTTGAGAAACCCACCTTCAATTTATTAAATAAAGTTTGAAGTGGCATGGCTCTGTCTTTGGCAAGTTGGGGAATCAAGATAGGAAGCAACAGGCCAAATGGCACCTGTTTACTGCGGTTGATTTGGCTACTAGGCTGTTCATTGACTGTGGCCTGTTGATTACTCATCTGCTGCAGCTTTGCATACTGAGATTCACAGTTGGGATTATTTGTTTTGACAGCCTCATGGTTAAGGACAGGTTCTTTTTCAGAATTCTGGATTCCATTTGTTTGAGAATTTTGGTGGGAAGCTGGTACAGTCTGGCCTTGGAGACATTCATCCTGAGATTGTTTCTGTGGTAAAGGAATATCTTTTGCATCCTGTGGAGCAACATTCTGTATCTGTTCCACGACAGGTCCTTGTTGCTTCAGCTCCATTTGAGATGAAGGTTGCTCTTGCTGCTGTGCAATTTTAGGCTCCTGAATCTGATTGTGGCATTCAGTCTGATTGTCGTGACTAGAAGTTGGCCACGTTGGTAAAGACTGACTGAATGAGTTATTGCTTCCTTGACCTTCAGACCAAAATGAAGCAATCATGGTAGCACTTTGTGTGATTGAGAATTTACAAAGCAAATAGAAAAATAACATGAATCAACAGTTATTATAACTTTCCTATGCTCCTGAGATTCTGATTAGATACAAACTCTTTAATAATTAGATACAAATTCTTCATTTTAAACAGAAAATGAGAATTAGAAGGAAAAATGTTATAAACAATAGTATTATTAAGACTTCAAGAGAATGTTAGCAAGAAAACTAACTGAACAACAAAAGATGACGAAGCAAACCCCTATCCACTTCAAAAGATGACACATCATCAAACCCCTATCCACTTCAATTTGCAAACAAAAGTGAGATATCGTATGGGATAATAGGAATAGAATCTTAGCAAGAAAGTTAATGGTCAACAAACAGACAAGAAACCTAACCATGCAGATATTTGTTGAAGAAAGAAGCAACAGCCCTAATTGATAATTTGATATTGAAATGGGAATTCACCAAGTATTTTAACGTAGGGGACAGATGTGTCAAACCTATTTCTGTAGTATTTGTACACATTGTTGAATGTATTGAGTGTTTGTGTCTCGATTGGAGATGTGTCTGCACTTTTCTCTGTAGGCCACTGGAAGTTTACTTCATTTGACTATGCTGATAATGTTACTAGAGTCCCAAAGCAAGTGATTTTTTAAATTATCTATATAAAATTTTAAAAAAAAAATCCTCTTCTGACATTCTATTTTATATGTAATGGATATTTTCATGAAGAACATAGAAAGTAATCATGCAGTTTGAACTAAGAGGCAGGATGCTCTAGCATGCCAAGCACTCTTTTAGTAAGGCTTTGTATAATACCCTCTTTTGGGTTATCATTTTGTTCTTGGTTTGATGTCCTCAATTCCTCATCCCTGCATAGTTCTGTCAATTTCAATGCAAGAAGGCAAAAGGAGTGGAGTTAACTACTGCCTAGGAATTCATCGAGCAATGTACAAATATGATACAGCAAAAGCAATAACAACAAAGAAATCAAAGGGACCACAATAAGAGAGAGATTATTGGAGGAAGGAATTCAGATAATGAAGTATACAAGTATATTGGAGAAGTAGAAGCACCTCCTCCTATGTCTCTGTTTAATGCAGCTTGGAACGCTTCCAAATCTGCCCCTGAATGCATGGTTTCATCCTGTGGACATCCAAACACGGTGATAGCACAAGTCAAAGCTAAGCCCCCAATTCAAAACAGCATATGTTTTCTGGAAAGATAGTATAGAAAAGAGAAAAAACCTCATCATCCTCAAGAAGCTTCACTATAGATGGGTCCATAGCAATGCACCGTTATCTCGGTTACTCTTTTTAACCAACGGCACTTCGGAAATTGAGCCGGTAAGGCTGTTGATGATTAGGGCATTAGTAGACAACTAACCTTACGAATTAGCGATTGGGGCATGAAAACATGCATCCGAATTCTACTTATTTCCTAATAACATTCATGTAATAACAAATTCATGAATCACTGTCACCGGATTCTGCCCAAAACACCCGTGGTTCAGATGAATAGGTGCACTACACACCCTTCCCACTACAAAATACCAGTTGATGGAATTCACATCCCTGTCTGGCTCCCTCCCTCGCTCCCCATAAATATATTGTAAGACCGTATAGGTTTTTTTTTTTGGTCCAATTAAGACCGTATAGTGAAGTGTTTGCCCCAAGAACAACCCAAGCGACATGGACCAAAGCCCAAAGGGTTCATTGGGCTTCAAACGGGCTTGCGGTTTGGTACTGAACTTGCATATCAACTCCCTATTTTTTCTTTTTTACTGACAACTAATTTTTTTTATTTATTGAACTATTTTTATTATTTTTGTTGAGAAAAACTCATTGGGTCGGATTCATAGATTAATTTTTTAAAATAAAAATGGTTAAAGGAAGAAAGTTGCTAATATAGCGTGGCCATTGCCAAGTGAAAAGACAGGCAAACAGAAAGTCTGGTGATTACAAACGTGTTCAGTGCAGCAAGCATGTTTAGTGGTGGCTCTAGAAATCACATGAATGCAACGGAGGAGTCACGAGATGCCATCACATACAGTGTGGGCAACAACTACGCTTCAACGTCACAACATGTACACATAAATTATTAAGTTTAATATTCCTAATCAAAAAAATTTATTTAGTTTAATATTAAAAAAAAGTGTGAGATGCTGCACCTTCTTCTAAGTGCTAATGTTATGTGGCTAGAAAAACATATGATTTTTCTAATTATGTAAATTTACTATTACTATTACTATTACTAGAGTTGGCAAAATGGGCTCTCGGGCCGGCCCGCATTGAGGTCGGGTTTTATCTGGTCGGGGCAAAAAAGCTCAGATTGAAAAATGGGCTCAAATCCGAATCCTCTATTTTTTGAGTTTTTTTGGGGTCAGGCGCGGGCTTTAGCCTATATTTTCGAGCCGACCCGCTTCGAGCTCGGGCTTTATCGGATTCGGCCTATGTCGGGCCAGGACCAAAAAAATCCAAATTGAAAATGGGCTCAAATTTATATACTCAAATCCTCTATTTTTTGACTTTTTTTGCCCAACCCACCAAGTCCGATCCATTTTTGCTAGCTCTAACTATTTCTTTTTTTTTTGGTCGATAGCTCTAACTATTTCTATATGTTGCTAAAAGGAGCACAATTGGTTGTCATTCGCAGCCTGCATAAGTGAACCATATCGTCCAACATCGCCTCTGAGGTTCGTCTGGGCTGGTCGAATTTGAATTTGTAGGGCCCGCTTCCTTTACATCGATATGGGATCTTATCCTAGGTACCCATATCACAACAAGGCTCTAGGAATCTATCAAAAAAACAAAAAACGAGGCTCTAGAATGGTCAGTGTGTAAATTTAAAAAATGATTAAAAAATTTCAAGTTAATTAAATTAAAAAATATGTAAAGAACAGTTCATGTAAAAAATTGTTTTAATAATTTGAAAATAAACTAAATATAAATATACAAATAATAAAAATATTTAATAATCAATGACTATTTGTAAATGTCTTAATGTATTTAATATATAATCAAATAAATTAAGTAAAATTAAGGAAATGAAGTGAAAAATCCTTTTTATTAACTAGTTAATCAAGGAAAAATTAATTTTGATTTTATTTCATTAATATAAAAACTCTACATGATCATGATGGTTTCTGAGAGTATAATAAGATAGTTTAATGAGATTTAAAAACAATTTAAATTTAATATATCATTTTGGAGTAATTTGCTCTTAATCATATCTATTTTTTCATTATGAAATTTAATAATGGATTTTTTTTACAGAAATCTAATGACGAATATGTTAAATATTCTGGTGAATTCTTATGATAGAATAATTTTTATAACGTTATTAAATACTGTATTACCATTGTTTAATGAGATTGACCACACAAAAGTCAAATTTATTAAATATTAAATAGGATGGCAAGTTATATAATTAATGACAATAAAAAATTTTACTCGACAATGCACTCCAATTAAATTTTTTTTGGTTACACTCCAATTAAATTTAATAGTACATTTAATTATAATTAAATGTTGCTGTAAATTTGAGTTTAAAATAACATAACTTTGACAATTAATTCGAGTGAAACTACTGTTTAACGCCGCGTCTGAACCATAATTGGAAAACATGTGTAAATGCATTATTATATATACATGCATGAGTATCTTCGTCAGGCATGAAAGAAAGGGAACAACATTCTACTAGTATGAACGCTAATATTATTGGATCTCTTCCTCGACTTTTCCATCTCATGACACGCAAGGGGAGAGATGGATAGAGTTGAAACTGGAAAAGCTTAAAAATTAAACATGGTTCATTCAACACGAATCCACGGCACCGCCAGAGTTTGGCATAAAATTGGGCACCTCCTTTATTTTTTTGCCAACTAAAGGGCGCACTTTCTATTTTTCTTACTAACTAATTTTAATATTGGATACCGCGTGCGACTGCGGTATGCCGAATTGGCAATTTTGTGAGAGTAAAAGAAGACAATTAAGGATTGAACTCTTGGAGATAAACCATATGGTAATTTATAAATAAATATATAATTGACACGTACGATACAAGGTATCACGGCAAGTAATTTCAATTGCTTTTTTCCCCCATCAGACAACCTGTAAAAGGAAGCTTCACTTTCGGACCAAAACTTTGGCCTTGAGAGCGAGCAATATTCTTAGGACCATTCAATTCAATTCAATGACGCGTCTCAAGACTAGTCGGACACAATAGGAATGCCATAAAATTTTAAGACTCTACGTTCGTTCGTTCGTTCGTACTTCACTCCTATTAAAAGAAACAAATCACAATAATAATGAATACTAGTAACAATTAATATTGAGGAGGCCAGTAATTTGAATTCGACGTGTACGTCGTTATCATCCCAGCGTGTACAAGGCGAAAGACAAATCCTCGTTCTTATCCGCACACCAAATTACACGACACATAGATCCTCCGTGTTCCACCCATACATGTCATCCACTCATCATCAGGCTCCAGCCACCCAGCTAAATTAGTCGTTAAGCACTTGCAATCTTAACTATTAAGATTTTAAAATAAAAACGTTTATTTTAGTAGATAGGGGGACCGCGCGTAACTGTTAAAGTGTACCCTATGCCAAACAGTTAAAAACCGTCACGCATGCACTTACATCACACACACGCCCAAGTGGCTTAAAGTGAACCCAATCAAACAGGCCCTGTCGTCAGTTACTGCCGCACCGACCGGTCACGCGGTTCTGCTGTTTCACAATGACGATTAATTCCACGGCGTATTCTAGAATATGATCAGAGATCAATCATCCATTAGAATTCACGCAAAGCTAGATAGATAAGATTCCCACAAATTAAATTAAAATAAATAAATAAATCGAATCGAATCGAATTGAATTGAATTGCCACTGTCAAATTGAATTGAAGTACAATCTAGACTGTAAAACCAGCAAATAAGGTCCAACTACTATGTACATGAACGAATTAAATTAACACCAAATAATTGAAGGGAAAAAAAAAAACCTAAACACTAGTAAGTAATTTGGATTTATTGATTAGTATTGGGGGATTTCAATCTTGGGCATGGTGAAAAGACAGGGGCGCTTCTTGGCTGGTAGAGGTAGAGGGCTGGAGACCTCGTCCTCCACCAAGAACTTGTTCGAATTAAAGTCCGGAAAAGCCGGGAGGTTGAGATCGAAGTCACGGTGATGGTGGCTGTGAGAGGATCCAACTCCTTCCGAGGCAGTTACGGCGCTGCTTCCGCCGCCGCCGTTGCCTTCGTAGTGGCAACGTTTGTGTCCTCCCAAGGCCTGTCCCGTGGGGAAGGACTTGTGGCAGATGGAACACTCGTGGGACCTACCTCCTCCGTTGGATGCGGAGCTCGTCGTCGTCACGGCGGAGGAGGTTGAATGATCCTCGGCGTTGGCACCGCCGCCGCCGGCGAGTTTCCGGTGGCTTGCCTTGTGTCCTCCCAGTGCTTGGTAAGAGGGGAAGGCTTTGTTGCAAACAGAGCATTTGTAACTGAGCTTGACAACGGTTGGCGGCGCCGACTCGTTTTCAGACGGAGCAGGCTTGGCGGTATAGACGGTGTCTCCGCCGCCGCGAGCGAGCATGATGAGGCAGAGAGCGAGGTACTCTTCCTCGGTGCATGAAGAGGGGTACTGTTCCATGCTGCGGGTACGCTTGGAACGCTTACCCTTCGCCCAGGATGTATGATCTTCGAATGGAGTGAAGGATGGCGTGGTTGTGGTGGGTGACTTCAGAGCTTCCAGAGCCATCTGATCTGATATATATATCTCAACAGATCGAGCAACTTGAAGAAAACAAGAAGAGCGTGAAGTGAAAAAGAGAGGTGAGGTTCTTGTGCTTGTGCTGCTTGTGTTGTGTTTGTGGTGTTTGTTTGGAGGGTGGAGTGTGGGAGTGAAGGTTGGGTGTGGTTGGGTTTTTATAAGGAGGTGTGAGAATTTGATGGAAGTTGCGTAACAGGTGCTGAGAAAGTAGGCGCAGTGCCTGACTTGTAATAGGAAGAAAAAAAAATATGTTATTTATTTATTTAATTTAATGAGATGAACGGAGAGAATACATGTGGAGAAGATTGGAGCACGTGTTTTACTCATGAGAATAGTTTCCTCAGTCAAGTCAAGTAAAGTGTGTTACCAACAACTGCGACTATCTTTTTTTTTTTTTTTTGAATAAAGCGAGTAAATACTAGAGTCTAGAAGGACCGACAGCAGAGGAAGGTACAAATGGAGTAGAGAGCAAAGAAGTAGAGAAGACTGGTTCCATGTTCAAAATTTCCAAAGTCAAAATCCTGAAAAAGTAAAAGAGGATTATTTTTTAAATTTAAGTTTGATATCTAATTGAGGAAACTTGGTCTAAAGGAGAGCTTGGCCACAGCCGCCACTAGTGCAGTGCAGTGTAAAACTAGCCACCAAAGACTTTTCTTAGTCAATGTCTAGGAGCCGACCTTCATAAACTGATCAACACTGTTTGGCAACTTGGAAAGTGAGTCATCCATGATTCATCCATCATCCACTACCAGGGTATTGCATTACAAATTACCAAGAAAATTCTTAAAAAAAAAAAAAAAAATTGGGACAACGCCATATATATGGTTTGTTACGATGTTGGAGGAAGTAGCTAGAGGATTACCGGCCAGATCACATGAGACTATCGTGGCGGAAAAAACAAGCGTCGGCAATAGCAAGTGGAGTGTGAGTGTGAGTGTGCAGTGGGGTGTATATAACCCACTGTTTTTAAATACTAATTTTGACACATTACAAGTGGAGCACATTATAGCTGTTCAAGAATGTTCAAGAACGCTGAATTTTGAGTCATGAAAGAAATTAGAACACAGAATATTGATAATTGCGATATGTATTTTATTTGATTTGATTGCAATTGGAATGAAAGGTAAATCCAGTTAGTTTGTGGCTATGGATTTCTAAATTAAAACAATTTTTTCAAAAAATATATACAAGTTTTCGTTGCGATAAGTTTTCCTTTATCTACACAAGTAATTTAGTCTCTGCAAAGATTTTACGCTTGTAATTTAATTTTAAGTTTTAACTTTATAATAAGTTAGTTTCAAAAGTTTAAAAACTCGGGTAATTCTTTTTTAGTATTTATGTTATATATATATTTGTCTAAATTAATGATTAATTAATAACTATTACTAAGTACCAACATTGTGTGATAATGGTGGAATATACCGGATTTCTAAAATATGATTTTGATATGTTTGGTTATTATCAAGTATAATTGATTTTGACTATAGAGTTGACTCTAACTTAAAGCTAAAATTTAGAGATTTTATCTCAAAATGTGATTTTTAGCCTTAAATTTATGTTCAATTCATTTTTATATAAGCGTATCCAAATATAAATCACATTTATATTGATCTTACATTTAACTAAAATCAAATTTATAAAATCAATTCATTTAAAATCAACTATCTTTGTCATAGAACAAAACACACTACATTTTTTTTAGTGAAAAAACTGTTATCTTTTTCATGTGAATAATGAATAGTCCAAAAAGTATGCTCTAGTATAGCAAGACACTAATCCTCCTCGAAACATGGTGATTGCCGAAATGAGCTTTATTTCTCCCAATAAGGCATTTTTTACACATATCATCAAATAAATTTGGCCACCACGATATGGCGAATATGCAAATTATTGTTTTTTATAGGTCAGTTACACAAACTTACACCACCTTATATCACTTTACTCAACCAAGTGAATCACTTTTTTTGTTTGTTGAAAAGCCAAATTGATTTACTCACAAATAAAACAAAACTGAGCACATCAAACTGAGCACAAGATGTGCTCAACAAAATCATATATACAAAGTACACAACCACCCAACCGATTCCAATCAATTCCACGTCCCTAAAACAAACGAGCCACGTGGGACAAATATGCAAATTATTGTAACATGGTCACTGTGAGTGTGTTTGTTAATTGTTTTATTGTAGACACATGTTGTATAGCACATTCGACATCATAACAATAAATAGTTGTAGATCTAAATATGTTTTAAAAAATTACTATCTTCTATTTCTATTTAAAAAAATCAGGCCTTTCATTGGACACGTGTAGAAAACATCTCCTCAACTTGACACGTGGCGCACGGAAGCAGCAGATCTATATTAGGCGATTTAAGCACAGGCGCACAGAAGAAATGAGAAAGACACCATCACTCGGTCCGGCGGTGCAAGGGAGAATGAAAAGTGACACGTGGCAATATGATGGATGCATCATGCTTGGCTGCTAGGCGCTGTACGGCTCATGGGTTGTGCTGTGCATACAAACTGAAACTTGAAAAATTGGGATTGAAACTTCTATACATATAAACAACAATGTTTTAAAAAAATAAAAGCGGTAGCACATTGATGATTTTTTTTGGGTCAAATAGCACATTGATGATTGGATGTGGATGCATCGCAATAGGGCTCAGGGATTGTATGGTATTTTCCATTTTTTTATTATAGGGATTGTATGGCATTGAAAAATTTATAAACATGTTTTAAAATAAAATAACATAAAATTTAATTTGAATAAATTTTTATAACATAAAAAATTTCTATTTTATCAAAATCAAAATATTAACATTTATATTACTGCATCATTATATCACTATAAAATATTTATATGTAAGAAATATATTTTTTACAATTTATTCTTTTCATAATATATTCATTTTTTATAATTTTAAATATTATTTTTTTGGCCCATGGGGATTGATACAAATGGTCGGACCATTCGCTCGCACTAGCTATGACGTCTAGTGGTTTTCTCTGACCTTGCATAGGGTGTATATTCCCTAATCAAAATTTCTCTAGATAAAAAATATCATTTTTTGTCAAATTTATTTTTTTCATAAATTACTTATTTTTTATAATTTTAAATATTCTATTTCTTAAATTTTAAAATAATACATAAGAATATATACTCTTATATGGATAAATTATATGATAAAAAAAATTTATGAAAATTGTGATTTAAAATATACATAAAAAATCAATGCAACCCGGGCACGTGCAAGTGTGCAAGGGTACCATACTAGTTTTTAACAAAATCATGTCCAATTAATTGCAAGGGAAATGGGTGAGTTATGTGCCAGCGTGAAATTTAATTATGTACGTAAGCACTTAGGATTAATTATATCAGATTCCCGTCTATTTTGTTGAAAGTTAAAATAATAAAACGACTAATTAGTTATGATTTTTCAAATATTTTTTTTGCCATGTTGAAGAGGAAGTTGTTCGTGATAAGGCCAGTATTAATGTAATACTACTATTATATGTCTCATCGTATTTTACACATGGAGAAAAATTAAAGTATTAATTAATAAACCCATTTGATTATAGAAGTTTCGGGAGGGAAGGTGCAATGGACGAAGTTGAAATTTTTGTTCGGATGTGAATTTTGAGTTTTGACTTGGAGGCGTGTTAGTACAAGGCTTGAACTTTAACAAAGGGATAGGTTAGCAAACAACTACCAAGTTCATTGCATCTGGAATTCCTTCGTTCAGATAATAGTCTTGAAATTACGGAAATGACCACTGAGATTTTAGAAAACTAGGCGAAGCATCCAAATTCACACGTGCATTTGTCAAGCCATTTTTCTATTGCTTTTGGATTGGCCCTACTAGATGTCATGTGTCAATAAGAACCAAGAATCAGTTGGTTTAATACTAAGGGTGGCAAAACGGGCCGGCCCGGCCTGGCCCGTGTTGGCCCGCGGCGAAAACGGGTCGGCCCGTATTCAGAAATGGGCCAAAAAATGCAGCCCGGCCCGTTTAAGGGAGGGCTATGCGGGCCAACGGGGCAGCCCGTTTTGACGGGCCAGCGGGCCAAAACGGGCCGGTCCGTCGAAATAATAATAAAAAATTCAAAAAAAATTAAAAAAATCAAAAAAATTATTATTTTATTCGGGAAAAAAAGCAAAAAAACGAAAACAGGCCAAACGGGCAGCGCGGCCCGTTTTTGGGCCAACCCACTTTTGGCCCTTTTTTCGCGGGCCTAAACGGGCCATGGCTAAAAATATTGGCCCGACCGGCCCGTTTTATGGGCCAAACGGGCCGGCCCGTTGGGCTAGGCCATATTGCCATCCCTATTTAATACTAGTAAGAGAGAATTGTATATCAAAAAAAAAAATACTAGTAAGAGAGAATTAAGACAAATAACACTCCTGTGCCGAAAAAGAAAACAACATTAAACATTGTAAGTTGTACTCAGACATTATTAAAACTTAATATTTTAAATTTGGATTTCTACAAAGTTTTTAATATTGTTTATATTTAATTCAGGGATATAGCGTATCAACCTTTGTGAAATTTGGACCTTTCTTAAATAAATTGGTAAAATAAATTTTAAAATCATTTAAATCAATCTTTAAATTTTATTTTTTAAAGTGTTTTCATTTATAAGTTATGGTTTCAATTTGCTATTTTGGTTTGATTACAAAATCGAGATTTTTTTACTACATATACCCATAAGTTTTATTACCATAATGTAGACTTTACAAAAGAAGTGTGATATATTGAATTAGGAAATGCGATTGTAGATCACTGGAATTAAAAATATTTCTGGATAAAATACATCACTCTTTCCTAAAAGAAGTTTAAATCACATTTTTCTCACTTCTTATGTTAAAATATATATTTTTCATCCTTAAGAAGTAAATGCATATCAGTACGCTTTAATTCATTGTAACATAAACTGTCAAAAAAAAAATCATTGTAACATAAATGAGCCTTTTAATAACAATAAATGACTTTGAACGATTATTTTTCTTTACCTTTTTGCATAGATGTTTTCTACGTGAGATTTGAGTGAATTAGACTCATAGATTTGTTTTGAATAAACCAGAAATGAAATGAATTTAATAAATTAAAACGTATAAGAGTTTTTAATTATAATAAAATTATAATTTTTCATTCACGGACAAGTTCTAGTAAGCTTATAGATATTTGTAGAAAAGTTAATTAAAAAAGATATTAAAAATTTGAGATATAAGAACTAATTTTAATTTATACAAAACGCTGTTAGTTATTTGCTTCAAAAAAAAACTGTTAGTTATAAAATTCACAGCTTTTGTAAGAATTTCGATACTTTTTTCTACGGGTGTTTCTTAAAAAGTTAATCCAAAATGTCTATATAATTTTTTTTTATGTAAAAAAATGTCTATATAATTTTGACAATAAGAAGTGTTTCTGGGCACATTTTTGCATATATCAAATTATATTTTTATCATCTTAGTATAGTTTTTTTTTTGTCAACATCTTAGTATAGTTAATGCTGTCAATTTTTTACGTGTCTTTGTTTTAATTTCATCACCTCATAAGCGCGTTTGGATTCTCTCCATTTCTTAAGAAAATGGATATCTCCATTTCTTTTAATGGTGATTCGACACGTGGCATTAACAGGTCTGAACGGCTGAGATTTAGTTTTTTCAAATTTTAGTTTTAAAATTTAAATAAAAAAGTCAGACACCCACTACCCTCCCTCCACTACAAGAAATTTGTCCATTAGCGAGGGCCAAAAGCCGTAGGTAACAGCAAAAAGTAGTAGGTAATAGAAAGTTACCTACAGTTGAGAGATGACCCCACTTCTGTAGGTATATTGTTCGTTGCAACTTTTTTGCGAGGGCTTTCTTTAAAAAGCCGTAAGTAATTATCTACAGCTCATGGCCCTAGGTAGTTACCTACAGCTCCAAGCCCTAGGTAGTTACCTACGGCCAAAGCCCTGGGTAGTTACCTACGGCCAAAGCCGTAGGTACCCGGTTTTTTTTAATTAAATTTTTAAATTACAAATTTAATTTTTATTAATTAAATTAAATAATATTTGATTTATTAAATTTATTATTATTTATTTATTTTAATTAATTACTTATTATTGAATAATTATTTATATTAATTTTAATTTATTATTAATACAACACTTCTATTAAAATAAAGAAAAAATTGAAAATTTCAAAATTAATATCATAATAAACCGAATGTCGTCTAAGTTAAATACAATAAAATGTCAACTGAAATACTAAATAAACTAAAAACTATCTAATACTTATATAAAAAAAACTATCTAATATTGTCCATAAGAGTCAAGAGCTACTGATTTCTTTTCTTCTTTTGCATCCAAGAATTGCTGAGAAACACCATTGGTATTTTTCTGGGCACCGAGGTGAACTTTCCAATGTTCTTTTTCATAAAACCAGTCATTTGTGTCTGAACTTCTTTCCCATTCACTTCCTGCATCATAATAAATAACATGGTGCCAAATCAATAGTTATTTGCTTTGTTCACATCAATCCTGAAAACCATTCAATATTCAATGCAAGTTTCTCTTTCTCTTTAGAATAAACCATTCAATATCAAACTATACACTTATCAAGTAGTAGTACCAACCACGAAAATTAAAAAAACAATTACACCAAAACAATCAAATTCAAAGTATTAACAAGTTCAAAGTATTAATTTGCAAATCAAAGTATTATGTTATCAAGAAGCATAATAAAGCACACTGCAGAATTAAAACAAGATGACTTTGCAATATGTGATAGATCGGTTCATTAACAAAGGCACGTTATCAACATTCTCAACATATATGTATGCTTCAGTCCATGGATCATAGCAACATAGGGGAGCAAAATACTATTAACATGTTTTAGGTGTCACATATAAAAGATAAAGATACTAGGAGTGCATTTGAAGATCAGTTCATTAACAGCATTAATGGACAAGACTACTATCCATGATATTAATTCTCTTCCTAGATACTTTTGCGGTAAGGTTTTCATGGAAATAGAGAAAATGTAATGATCTTAAAAAGCTAATATATTGGATGAGACATTTACCAATCAGTGGTCATGCCATGAGACATTTACCAATAATTATTTATGCTAATATTTTATGACTTTGATACTTTTCTTTGCAACTACTGATTGTTAAAATAATCAGACTGAAAATGGCATTTCCTAACTAGCTAGTAGTTACAAATTATTACAACGTGGAATACCCTCTTTTAAGTTCCTGCTTATTTGAATTTTGAACATTTAACATAGAATCTACAAGTAAAAACTTGACTAAACCACAAATCCATAGCCATATAAATCATACATATATATCTCAGTTAGAAACTACACCCTCCTTTTTCATATTCTATTACTTTCAGTTTTTCTTGTCATCCCACAACTTTCAGTTTTTAGTTTTTCTCAGTTTTTCAGTTTTTCTCAAACAGCTCAAATACCTACAAAATCATAAAAGCAACAAAAAAACACAGCACCAGAAAAATAGCTAGCAGATTTGAAAATCTTACTCAAAAAACTCTGTTTACTTGGAAATGTTTACTCAAACAGCAAGCAGGTTTGTTGTACTTACAAAAGAAATAAAAATGTTTGAAAATGCAAAGTAGGAGTAAATCTGTTATAGATCGAAAATGGGTAGCTCGAAGCACCCTCAACTAAAACTGAAAAGAACCGAAACATCCCTCTCAAACATATGTGCACACACACAAACATACATAAATATACACTATACACAGAGAAACTGATCCTTTCATTCATTTCAATAGTATTTTATAATGAGATCTCAAAAATATCACATAACAGAATGTAGAAAACTTGAAAAAGTAATAAACTTCTTCCTAAGCAAACAAACAAGTTCTTTGTCAGCGCATGGGAGGGATGCGACACCTATTCTAGAGTTGGCTCTAGTGCTTTCTAGTTTCTATATGAGAATCAAAGGGCCATGGTGATTAATGGTAATCCAGATACACACCTCGAGCCTCACACAAGGGAAAGAGTAACATCAACAATATTTGACAGTAAAATATAAGGAATTTCGTGTATAGGAATGAAAGCAAAATCAACATAGATTTACGTAGATCCACAAAACCAACTTAGCTCCACAAATCCATGTTCTTCAACAGAGCATAACACAGTGAAATCACTAAACTAATATTGCATAGGTAAATACAATTATTCTTGTAGTGATTCTATCTAATTCTTCTTAAGGAAACAATATTATAACATTTTCTATGCATTAGCAATAAGTATCACATTATCAACCACAAAGAGTTTAAACATCAATCATTCAGGCCTTTTGACAAACATAAGAGAGGCAACAAAATAACATTTAAAATAGCACAGGTTGTGAACTAAGCTTCCAATGCATTATTAATCATGAAACGATTGAGAAAATTCTCGAGGAACATCATGTGAATAACAAGCTTAACCAATTGAATTGCGTCCCCTTTATTTTTTCTTATAATAAACTACTTTTTCTTTTACTCTCACATTGTGACCCACTAAAAACAGTACCTCGCACACAATATTGAGTCACTCAAGCAAAACATCAAGCAGAGAGTGTGCAAATCAGAATAGTAACTCATAACTCATTAGCAAAATGAGGTCATTTCATTCAAGCAAAGCATCGAACACATGGAATGCAATAGTTATTAACACCTAGACAACACATGAAACGCATGTTACGCATCCTCCTCGGCACCAACAGGTCACATACATCAAAAACGAAACCAAAATGCATACCATTCGAAAGTAATTCTGAGTGACTGGTCATGGTGGCGGTCTCTGGGTCTCCGACAGTGGCAGCGAGGGTGGCTAGTGGCGGCACGGTGGATCTCGGTGGTGCTACCGGTGGCTGGCTCCTGTAGAGAGAGAGAGAGAAAGTGTGTGTGAGAGATAGATCTAGAGAGTGAGAGAGAGAAATAGAGAGAGAGGCTTCTATGCATACCTGTACAGGAGGTGGCTGGTGGCGGCGCGGTGGTGGCGGCGACGAACGGAGGGGCCACGGGTGGTGACCGTGTTTGGGAAAACGAAGGAGAGAGGAGGGGTTTGGGAACCCGATCTACTCGCGGTTTGGGGCGAAGGAGGAAGGAAGGAGAGAAGCCATGGTGGTGGCTGGAGCTTCAGAGCGGTGGTGGCCGGAGTTTCAGAGCGGTGGTGGTCGGAGTTGAGGAAGAGAGAGATTGAGAGAGAAGAGGGTTTGAGAGAGAAGAAGAGAAATGAGGGAAGGGGGTGTGAGAGCTCGTTCAAAAGGGGGTTGAGTATAATTGCAGGTAGCGACGACCACATGGCAGTAGGTAACTTACCTACGGCTTAAAGCCGTATGTAACTCTTTTTGCTTTTTATTTACCTACGGCCTATAGCCCTTTCTAAAAAGTTGCAGGTTACCTACGGTTTTAGCCCTCTCTAAATACATTTTTCTTTTTCTTTTTTAAAAAATGTAATTACCTACAGCTATGGCCGTAGGTAGTTTTGAAATTCAAGTTTCTTTCTCCCACCTACTTACCTACGGCTTTGGCCGTAAAAAACTAAAAAATTACCTACGACCACATGGCCCTGGTTAATTTTGCGTAGGTAAAATCACTTATTGTTGTAGTGCTCTCCCTCCTTGCCTTGCCGTCTGCAACTCTTTCCTCTCCGCCGACGACCACCACTCCCGCCCCCAGCTCCCTCCCTCTGGCAAACCCGGCCCCATCCTCCTCCATACCACCATGAAAGCAGAAACATAGAACCCCACCGTGCCGTCATGTTTTGCGCATGCCCCCTCACCGCCACTGTGCTTCGCGTAGGCCTCCATCGTCACGTCTCCACCTGCCCACCGCAAGACGCTGCTTCCTCTTCAGAACAATGCCATTGACCATGCTCGAATTGGGCGCTCAACAACCGTCGTCGAAACGGCCTTAACAGGGACTCCGACGAGCTGTGACTCCCCCAAATCCCTAACGTTCGTGGCCCTCTCGGAAGTTCCAAGGCTCGTTGTTGTACGTTTCCGACTGCGATTGTTCCATCACAAGAGAAAAAAAAAACTCAAAATCTAATCGAGGGGAGAGAATCAATAATTATCATGGAACATGAGTTGAGTTTGAGTTGTGGGAGACAAAAAGAAATTCCTAGTATTGGCATGAATTGGAGCGTGGTCGGTCTGGTGTGTGCATGGTGAGTGGGCAACGACGGCGTCTGCTCTCCTCCTCTCTTGTGTTTGTGTGGGTGAGGGTTTCAGCCCTAATTTCATCCCAATTTTCATTTTTTCTTTTTAGTTGAATCTCAGCCCTTAAAACTTAAAAGAGCCACGTGTCAGATCTCCATTAAATGAAATGGAGATGTCCATTTCATTAGAAAATGGAGAGGATCCCGTTCCCTCATTAGCATAAGACCAAAATGTGGCATGTCTCAAGTTTTTTCCTCTGGTAAGTTGGGCTTGACTGGTATTGGATTTGGGCTTACCTAAAGCCTATTTAGTTGAAAAGAGGATTTGACCAAAAAAAAGTTGAAAAGAGGAAACGGACCCCTTGCAGTTCAATTTTTGAACTGCATGAGATAGTTATCGCTACCGATCCAAAAAACAAAAAAGGGATAGTTATCACTTATCAATCCAATGGGAAAAATCTTGAACTACATTTTTCTTGTTTATTTTCATTTAAAAAATTCAAAGGGATAAGATATTTTAACCGTAAAATATCTCGATTCTATTTTACTGGAGTAAGTAGAATGGGAAGGAGCATCCTCGTGAATGAGGATGGAATAATTCATGGCCTTTAAACACCCTTTTTATTCGCTATTTTGATTTAAAAATATATTTAAAGGGATGAGGTATTTTACACATTCCAATCCTATTTTGTTAATGTGAATAACAAATTAATTTAATAAACTTATATTGGAATCTTATTTTATACAAATATTTTATCATATTATTATGTCTACACAAATACTTACTATGGTGAACTATGATGTAACACGATAATAAAATGTGATTTGGTATTTATATATTTATTAAAAACTTGTAAATAATTACCGAAAGAAAAAAACATACATGTTCATGAATGAGGTGGTCATGTGGGACATGCAATCACCCATGATACAAAATGATGACGACTTTATTCCTTCTAACATTTACTCAAAAAGTTAAAAGACCACAGCTGAGTCATGAAGGAGTCCTCTCACATGGATAAATAATTAGATATATTGTGACATCCAAAGACGTTTCGATAATTGGATTGGATCACTGATCACCTCATCCCACTTGTCACCATGAGCTATGAAATCACCAATGAGGCAATGACCCTAAGTTGGGTTTCCTCTTCTGTCAATTGTTTTTGTTGTGGTTGTGGATCACCCACGCACCCCATTGGTTGAAACTAAGCCTTGTACCTGTTTTATATCTGTACATGTATTTCTTATGCCAGTTTTAACTAATTTGGTGAATATCCATAGATATTTTCCAAAGTAAATTAATTTTCGTATCTCTTATATTAAACCATTTAATGAATGGTAAATAGAGAATTTGATTAAAATAGTTAAAAATGATAAAAAAAAACAATAAATCATAATTTCAAATTTTATTTTAATGTATAATCTATCAATAAGGTAATTCAAGATTCAAACATAAGTCATGACTAGTTTACGATTACAAGTGGAGGGTCCCACTACTTGTGTCACTTCCATTGGCTAAATATATAAATATATTAATTAATTAATTAATCAAATACAATATAAACTATTCCGAACACTTTTTTTTCACTGACCTCAATTACTTAAATCATTCAGTCATATAATAATTCGCCATGTATTAAGCTGCAAATAAAAAAAAATGAAAAAAGTCGAAACTAAACTATTAGCCACCGCAAGAGGACTAAGCAATAGCATATCCTCATGGACCTCACCAGTCACCAACCCAAGCAAAAGAAAGAAAAGAGGGAAAAGATTGGAGGAGTGAAAGCGAAAGTAAACGGAGAATGAGAAATGCATGAACCACGAAACGGAACACGGGCGTACCGACGATGAGACCAGATTACCCTTTCCTAGACTTTTTTTTTAATTATAAAATATAAAAAATTAGAAATAAACGGAAAAAAGTAAAGCCTTCATAATTACCCATTAGATTTTGCGTTCCAATAAATCTGTCTAGACTGATACACTCATCAAATTGCAAATTGCAAATTGCAAATCGCAACTTGCAAGAGATCCACTTTTTTTTTTTTTTTTGAATTTATGATGACATGTTAGTAACCCATAAGAAAAGTGATATTCATATGCGATAAGTGAGGAGGCAACAAGAAGAGAATGCAATCAAGTAGTCTTTTGTTGCGTTCTTCCCCCAATCCATTGTATTTGTTTGGGTCAGCCGTCACTCCCACTATTCCCTCTCGTCATAGATTCCCACCACTCTCCCCAGGGATCGCAGTTTCAACATCGCTCTCGATTCGCCTACGAAATTTTCCTCCCCTGTGCTCCACTGCTTCACGTTAGTTTCCCATTAATTTCCTCCTTCCTTCTTCTTTCTCTCTAATCAATCTTCAATGTCAAGTATTCTTCTACTCTACCCTTTCTAACTAACATAAGACTCCTTTGTTGTGTTTGGTTGAGTTCAGCGAGTGACTCACCGCGAGTTACAGAAATGGCTTCCCAGGACTCTAAAGATCAGGACCCGCGTATAGTAAGAATCTCCTCTGCGATCCGAGTCATCCCCAACTTTCCCAAGCCAGGTCAACACTCAACACTCTCTCTTCACTCTCTGATTCATAGATTTATACTTTTTTTTATTTGGTTGTATGAATGATTTGGTTTTATTGAGTGAATTTATTTATTTATTCATTTCAGGTATTATGTTTCAAGATATAACCACGCTGCTGCTTGATACAAGGGCTTTCAAAGATACCATTGACTTGTTTGTTGAGAGGTACAGAGATCAAAATATTTCTGTTGTGGCAGGTATTCCTCTTTCCACATTCCTGTATTTCTATCCATAATTTCCATGTTTACTCGGGTTGTGTTTGAATTGGCTTATGTAGAACATATTTGAGTTTATCCACCCACATACGCACTTGTGAGAGTGTTTGAGAGAGCTTATAAAAATAGTTTATTAGCGGCTCATAAGCTTCTTTTGACTTATTTTCATAACCTATCCAAAAGAGCTTATCAAAACAGCTTACAATTTATCTAAAAAAGTTTAATCACATTTCCTCTTTGATTATAAAAACAACTTATACAAAAGTGCTTATATGATAAGCACTTATTCAATAAATGCTTGATTAAGCTATTTACCCAAACACACTTGGTCTTTATGAATTTTTGATAGCTTGTAATGCATAGTTTCTGTTTCTACTATTGTCCTAAACCGGTTTCCATCAGGCTGAAGGAAATTTGAGTTCCTCTCACTCATTTGAGAGTGGAAGTTTATCTAAACGAGAATTAGGGTCTGTTTGAATTGGCTTATGTAGAGCTTATGAACACAGCTTATGATTGATTCATAAGCTGTTTTGGGCTTATTTTTCATAAGCTACCCAGGATAGTTTATCAAAACAGCTTATGGCTTATATAAAATAAATTTCACTATAATTTTTCTTCGATTATAAAAGTAGCCTATAGAGCTTATGCCATAAGCAGTAGATAAGCTTGTTATCCAAACAGGGCCTTAGATTTAAATGTATATGTATCAACTCGAGATCTCTTATCTGCATACACCATATGCTGCCATGCCTTTTTTCCCTCATGGAGCAACTTTTTACTGCAAAATTGGGTATAGTGTGCTGGTGATTTGAGTACAAGGTAAAGAAGACTTTAACTATTAATGTTCAGCTTTTGATATTATGAGAACGGACTACAATTTCTAATCTGCAATTTGTGATAAATGGCGGCATTGTTTCCTTTCCTATGGGCACAAGTCAATACCGTTTGTCTCCCTAGACGGTTTCAAATACAATGTTGATAATGCTTACCGGAATGATCTCTTGGACGACAAAATTTCAGGCATCTGTTCAACTAAGAATTACATTGAGTAATTCATTATTTTCTATGATGCAGTTCCATACAAACTGCCAAACTTGGATCTTTTTTTATTCCAACAACAGCAGACAGCAGAAGCAAAATTAGATACCAATCAGCAACCGAGTCATTAGGATTCTAGATGTTCAATTTCTTTTAATTTTGCTGTTTTTAAATCTTCTCAAAATAAGTTACTAATTTGTGTCTAATAGCGTTATTTATGACATAATGTAGGCGTTGAAGCAAGAGGCTTTATATTTGGTCCACCAATTGCGTTGGCTATTGGAGCAAAATTCGTTCCCATGAGGAAACCCAATAAATTGCCAGGTATATGTTTTGTACCATTTTTTCTTTTTAAAAAAAATGCTTATAACCTTATCAGAAATTCCTACATAGCAGATAATTAAGGTTTGAGGTCTTTGAATCTTCGTAATGCATATGGGATTCTAATTCTATGTTCTGTACTTCACTATGCTAGTTTTCAGTTGTTGAAAGCTCTTGAAGTTTTTGTGATGGGGAAGATCTTTGATTTGTTTGAATGGTTGTGTTTCAATTATCTTTTCAGGAAAGGTTATCTCAGAAGAGTATTCTTTGGAGTATGGAACTGACAAAATGGAAATGCATGTCGGGGCTGTAGAACATGGAGAACGAGCCTTGGTCATAGATGATCTTATTGCCACTGGGGGAACATTATGTGCTGCAATTAAGCTACTAGGTAAACTGGTCAATATGAGTGCTTTTTTTTATGCTAGGTCAATATGAGTGCTTTATCAACCAAGAAAAACTCATTAGCATGAATGCTGGGAAAAAAAAAACTTCCTTTTTATGGCTATGCATGATTGGGTTTGCTGGTAGTTTCATACGATGGGTCTATCTCTTTAAAGATAAGTGCTGTAGGTAGGAGGGTTTGCTGTATCTTATATTGGAATAGAATTTGCAGTTTTGTTTATGGATTTAAAAAGTCTTTTGAAGTTGTGAAGATGAGTAAATACGGGCTTAAGCCTGCAGTCCTACTGAATAAAAAGGAAAGATCATCCTATCAGTGTTCGTAGGTTTCATGATTTCCTTCTTTATGTTTATTTATACATTCAGACAAATAATGCATATATGATGTATCATTATTGTGGAGACAATTGGATACCTCGCTTCTGGGTAATGGACCTAGTAGTACCCTCTGATCCTCCACTTCAAATGTTTTTTCAAGTGACTGTTTTACTTGGAAGCACGTTTTATACTATATGTATACTATTTAACTTCAGCATTTCAATAAATTCTTATTGTTCTGTTTGCTTTCTCTTTATTGCAGAACGTGTTGGGGTGCATGTTGTTGAGTGTGCTTGTGTGATTGAATTACCGGAGTTAAAGGTATAAGTGTACATCCTTATATATTTGTCCTTATCTTGGCTAGTTGTTTGGCTCAATTTATTTCTTACACACATGATACTCTTCATAACTTTTTATTTCATATTTTTAAATGAACACTGGAATCTGGGTGGCTATTATCATTGTAAGTCGCAGCTTGCATTTCAGAAACTCAACAAACATGAGTAGAACTAGAGAATGATGGTTAAAATTGAATTATTTCTTCACAGATTTTTTTTTGGGAGGCATTTGTCTCTAAAATTCTTGCATAGACACTGTACAGTGTAATTTGTATGCTAAGCCCATTTTCTATTTAAGTACCACCTAATAAGATTTTACAAACCAACTAGGTTTTATTACTTTAGTTCTCAAACTGAATATGCATCATGTCTACCCAAGAATGTCTCACTAGTCCCTTGCATTCCTTGATTCTGGGGTGAAACAAGGCAACAAACCCCGAAATTGTTTGGACTTTGGAGGTCACCACTCATCAGTAGTGGGATTGATTGGTGCTCTCCTGCCTTGATCTAACATGTTTGATTTAAGAATAGTACAACTGCAAATCTAGCTGGAGGCTCATAGGAAGTTATCTCACCACTTGAACTTCCCTCTACTGGTAATTGACTTCATGTTTTGTTAGAGCTTCTTACCCTTGAAGTGTTGCTCTGTGTAGGTCTGTTCTTTTAAAAAAAATTATCTAATTAAAAGAAAGGTTGTAACTTCCGCATCTGTATGTTCTGGACTGTATGAAGTATGTAACTAGGATCTTAACTCTAGTTATCTTGGCTTTTGACTATACTTTGAAAAGTGTTGACAATAGCTATAGTGCATTCTCCCAAAAGCATTGCATTTTGAATACCAGATCTTGAGAGTTGCGGATGAAAATTCGTTGCTATTAACTGTTTTCCTTCTTTTGGCTTATTTCAGGGGCGAGAGAGGCTGGGCGACATGTCGTTATTCGTCTTAGTTAATGGAGCCTGATATTTGTTTTTGTGATTGTGTTTTAGTTATTGACCATTTGAGCTGGCTGGCTCTTGTTAGGAGCGTTATTGATAACTGTTATATTTCCTCAAGATATATTTGGATGGGATCTGCTGCAGAAAGCTCGAGTGTTTGTGCGCTCAGTTCTTATTAAGTTTTTTTCTTTAAATAAAAAATTATGTGTGTCCCGTTTGGTTTAAACTCGTTATTTTATATTAAATTTTAGTAAAGAACCAAAAGAGAGCTCAGGCTCGAGCTGTATGTAACATTATACTATTTTGATTTTGAAGAATGATGGCTATAACGAAGTTCTTGCCAGCCATGCCCATTTGGTACCGGAAGTCGGAAGATCCTAAATTCTGGCTATACTTAAATGAGGTGATTTTTAAGTGATTTCATGATGGTAAAATACTACAAATTAGTTCTCGTTTTACATGAAAATCTTTAAAAAATATTATTGAATTATTTTACGTAAATAGGTAAAAAGACTATGTTATGCTTTTAAGATGATCAAATCAGGCTCAAAAAAATATTTTTTTTTGACAGAAAATATTTATATTTATATCGTGTAGAGTATTACCAAGTCTATTTAATTTTACGGACATAACATGGGCAAGAGTTGGACCTTAAATATTTAAAATAGAAAACCATTTAAGTTGTCACGTGAGACACGTGACATGCGTTGGATAATCATTCCTTCCAGTTGGTAAGGACGACAGGCAGTTTGATAAAACAAAAACAGAGCAAGCCGTTGTCGGAGCCTTTGGGAGATGAATTCGTGAACCCCCTATAATCAAAGGAAAACATGTGGCCACGGCATACCCAAACTTTCAAAAGGGAATAAAATCTGATTTCAAAGGTATCATTCATTCATTCATTCATTCCGGTCTTCATTGTCCTCTCTACTCTAGTTTCCAAATGGTATTATATTATGCCCTTTTGAACTCCCCAAAAGTTTGGGTATGGAAGGTTTCTTTAGGACATCTCAAAAGGTCGTGTAACTGCAGGTGCAATGTCCGAATAACAGCGAAGGTCTCGCCAAACGGAATAAAATATGGTCGATCTTCGACGCGTGGAATGCGAGCGCAAGGATCGGCGTAATCCAAGGATGTTAAAGTGATGATGATATCACAGCTGGTCGATTGGGTTTGGGTCTGTCTTACAATTATCATGAGAGAAGTAAATAATAAATAATAATACATCCTGAGTGGAAATCAGTTAGCATATTCGTGTCATATCAACATTACGTTAGTACGAGTGGAACTAAGATTTTGTAAGCAAACACTGTGTGCATTTCAGTTGTAAATAATGGGTTTGTTGACATGTTTTCCCCTGCCCGTAGAAGTTTGCTTTCCTTTCTTCATTATGTTGAGGAGAGCATTTGGTTGGTGTGGAGTTTGTATTATGGGCCTGGTCGCGTGTTATACATGTGTTGTGTATATTGTGTACTGAGTGATGTTAACTGTTAGATAGTACAGAAGAACGTCAGTGGTTAAATAAAATAGCAAATGTTAACTAGTGTTAAGAATACCGGTCACACAATCAAAGAAAAGAAAACTCTCATAAAAAAAGTACAGTTGCTTTTTTGAATTGTTAATGTGTTAATTAAATATTATACTTCTTATTAAGTATTTTTTTATTTATATGCTTCAGCCAATGTTTAGACTTTAGAGCACTCCTTAGCAAGACCAAACAAATTTTAAAATCGAATCTGAATTACATTATATGTTGAGGAAACAGTGAGTGGGGTCCTTGGTTGCCATGTCGGTCTTCAATTTACTTAAAGAATGTGAGACTAATCCCCACGACGTGGCCGCCCATGGACCCAATTAGTCTTGTTTATTCCGATACATAATTCTTTCTGTTTCATTAGTTCATTTTTCATTAGTTCACTGGGACTGACTTCTACGCTGTCGTTAATAAAACAATGGTTTTAAAATTATTGTTTTATTAATCAATTAAAATAGAGTTTTGTTACGTTAAATTATTTTTATATTACGTTGTAGTCTATAATCTCTTTTATTTTATGGCTACTCTTTTTATTTTTGCATTGTTTTATTTCACTTACCTAACATAAACTATTAAGACGTTCCACACTTCGTATTGAAACCGAACACTCTTCGTTGCCCATAATTTTAGATTTTAAATAAAATAATTATAATTTTAAATGAAAATTTGAAAAAATAAATAAATATTTAGGGGCTAAATTATAAAATATTTTTACAAGAATCTTAGTTACAAAACTAACGGTACCGAAATCGTTACTTTCATGTCGGGAGAGTAGAAATTGCCTTAGTTCATTCACACACTGTTTCAAAAATACAAAAAAAAAAACGAGCATGATACAACACTCTAGAGCTTCAAACTATATTATATAGTTATCACCATTTAATTAAGAGGCTAATTAACCTCAGCTAGTCATTCTCTCAATGATTATACTTAGACCCCCGAGTTGTCCTTTTGATGACAGTTTCAACATATCTGACTCTGACGTGTCTACAAGCGTTGAAGAGAATGGTATTATTCTAAATTATCGTTGCATGAAATTTGGTTCCCCGCTATGAGTTGTCGTTTGCCTGGTCTTTGGCCTCACGGTGGACTACTTCTGAGTTTAGTTACACAGAACTGGGACCTACCCGTGACAATGATTGCCAATTAAAAATATGTTATGTTATTTACAAATTAAATGAAGTCAATCCCCATAGTAAGGGATTGAGTATAAATATGTGTTGCCTTTAGCTTTTGCTGAAGGCAAGTAATTAAGTACCATTCAGATTCTGTTTGTAGTGTGGTGTTTTTAGACCACAAAAGAAAGAATAGCCCCTTGTCCCTCACTTAGGCTTCTAAGTATACAGAATAGAATGGAGATCCTTGGAGTTGGAGCCTTCCCTGATGGAGAATGGGAATGGTTTCGCAGAATGTTTGACATTGAAGAGCATGGTGACTCACCACAATTACTTGGGGAAGATGATATGAACTTTGGAATGCAAATACAATCCATGTTTTGCTCCACTCCTGAAGCTGGGGGAAATAAGAGTATGTTTTACTCTTTTGATTATAACAACTCTAATTTGCAGTATGTTTCTCAAGAAAGTAGTCACAGTAGCAATTGCAGTGACCATACTGTCTTCGTGGCCAATCCGAGTCACACAAACTACTGTTTCGATTATCCTGATGATCATTTGCTAGCTAGCAATTACAGTGACAGATCAGAGAATTCTCATCACAGTCAAGTCGAACCTATTGTTTTTCCCACCAAGCAGTTGAAGCTCAAAAGGATGCTTGATGTGCCAGAATTGGAAGTACATGTGGAAGATAAAATAAACTCATGTGGGAATCCTAAGAAAAAGCTTCATGCTTCAAAAGAGGTAAGCTTTGTCTATATAGTTACTGGCCAATGTACTCATACAAAGTATATGTCTTTTCTTAATATAAATAGTAAAAAAATGTAACAAACGAATGATGGGAAATTAAAAAATCTGGGAGGTATCACGTGTCTCGGCTAGAACCTGATTTTCATATTTAGTAATTGATTGACTGATAATTGATGGATTGATATGATATTAACTTAGTTAAATTGACATTAGAGCTGGGTGTTGTAACAGTTTGTGTGTGTGAATTCCAAATTCAGGTGCAAAGGTGCATGAAGAATGCAGGGTCCAAGAAGAGCCAGAAGGTTGACATACATGGGAACGAGGCAGAAGAAATCAATGCAGGCTCAGATGGCCAAAGCTCTAGTAGTTATCATACATCAGAGGAGCATAATATGTCCGAGGAAAACAGTGGAGGAGCTACTTTGGCATCTAAATTAAATGGGAAGACAAGAGCCAGTAGGGGATCAGCAACAGATCCTCAGAGCCTTTATGCAAGGGTAATTAATTTCTCCGAGTACAAAATGCCTTATTCTATTATTCTTTTTTCTTTTTTTAATTTTTTTCTCCACATTTTGTGATGCTACTGTATAATGTACATGTGGTGTGCTTATTGTTGTCTTTTTGAATCTTACAGAAAAGAAGGGAGAGAATAAATGAGAGACTGAGAATTCTCCAGAATCTTGTACCTAATGGAACAAAGGTAATCTATTTTTGCATAAAATGTTTTTCATTTTTAAAGGAGAATTAATATGCCAACTATTTTGGAGATGTACCGAGAGAAATAATTTCATTGATGGTCAATTGGTCATACAGGTTGATATAAGCACAATGCTTGAAGAGGCAGTCCATTACGTGAAGTTTTTGCAACTCCAGATCAAGGTAACATATATGGATCGCATAAGATTGACGTATCATTACTTTCTCAGAAAGATTAACGTGTGTATATATATATATATGGCAATCAAAATAACCTCTCTTTTTTAATTTTTTTTATCTCTTGTGTAGCTTCTAAGCTCTGATGATTTGTGGATGTACGCCCCGCTTGCTTATAATGGACTTGACATTGGATCACTCAATCTCAGCCAGAAGATTTCTCCACCTCTGTGATTATGAGCTTAATATGAATCATTGTATGAAACTTGTTTGGAATCATGAATCATGATATTCGATTTAAGAATTCAACTCATTATCGTGTATAATCTAATGATTTGGAAATCCTACCTCTTTTTATAGGATTTGTGAATTGATTATTTTCGAATGAGTTATTTTCTATTCTGAAGTTTATGTGCTTCCAAACAAGAGGATTTAGGTTGCCAAGTTTCTATGACGCATTTTGCATGTAACATTGGCTGGCTAGTATATATGCAGTTGTAGGACATTTGTATCAATATGAGTAATTTGTCCCTTTGTAGGCCACGCGCATGTTTTTTTATGAAAGGGAATGACCAATGCAATCTCTAGAGAAGCTTTGATCAATACTACTGGTTATAAACTTATAATTGTTAACATGTTAACATTATCTCATGTACAGAGTATATAAAGTTAGTTTCTGTAACCAGATATGGTCATGCGGTTTAGAACAATAGGACATGAGGTTGGGGCGTTGGGCCTTTTTTACTTTGCAAGATCTAAAATTAGACTATAACACATGCTAGCAAAAATAATATTTTTATTGGAGGGGTGATGTTTCTACTCAATGAAAAATGAGGGAAGATGAGCTTCCGAGTGAGTTTCTTTAGTGCTATTGCATTAGTGATAATAATAATTTTCATGTATTTTCATTTATTATAAATTTTTTTTACAGCTTCAAAAACAATTACAAACAAGTTGTCAACCACATTGACATTTTTCTATAATTTTTGTTAAAAAAAAAGCCATTTCACACATCCTATTGACACTTGTCAATTTTATTTTTAAAATTTTAATAAAAATTGTAGTCATGACTTATGACATTACAAAATAAAAAATATAAAAAGGAAATCGGAATTCCCATTTATGTCTTTCACAGTGTATAGCTTGTTCCATTTGTGTAAAAACTTTTTCATTTGCCTCACTAAGGTAAGGTGCCGTCTAGGGTGCACAACAAAAAAATATTGCACCGGTGCACAAGGGCTCTATATATCGTTGGAGGTATATTTTTTTGAATTTTTTATGTATCAACGGTCTAGATTAAATATTGTGAGCGAGGGTATAATTGTCATGTTCTAACCGTACCCCTCTCTCTTCTCTCTCTGGCGGGTATTGCAAGTTTGCAACATCACCGTCGTGCTCCACCATCATCTGCCCTTTCAACCACCGCCACCCGCCGCGATGAGCTTCCCGTAACAGTTGCGACCTCGGAGGCGACGGCGTCGGAGCATTCCTCTGGTGAGTTGATGTATTAACCATCTACGACTCCGAGAACGAGCCCAAATACCTCGACGACACCGAGAGCAACGCTCGCCACTACGACGACAGCTGCCCAACCACTACGACGACAATGAAGACTGCGTCAGAGATGGACGACGAAGAAGAAGCCGATGACGAAGACAGAAAAAGAGTCCAAGTCTCTCTCTCTCTCTCTTCTGCAAAGTTTTTCTTCCCGTTTCTCTCTCTTTTTCGTGGTGGAGGTGCTTGTGGCTGTAGAGAATATTGTTTTCTGAGGGATTAAAGCAATTCTGTAGCATTTTTATTTTTCTTTTATGTTATAGACAAATTACATAGAGAAATTCTGGGTTGGGTTAGGTTATTGTTTGGAAACTTTTACATAGTTGTCGGGGTTAGAGGTTTCT
This sequence comes from Glycyrrhiza uralensis, assembly GCA_030159175.1. Classification (NCBI taxonomy): domain Eukaryota; kingdom Viridiplantae; phylum Streptophyta; class Magnoliopsida; order Fabales; family Fabaceae; genus Glycyrrhiza; species Glycyrrhiza uralensis. Next base: position 49,827,106 of record BRZY01000005.1, read on the forward strand.
ATAATGTGTTTTAGCAACTTTTTGGTGGAGCATGGGTCCTTGAAATTTCCGTCAAGGATGCAGATCTATGGCTGGGGGAGGGGAATGGAACTTGGCAAAGAAAAGGTGGCCCAGAAGAAGGGAAGAAGCTACGAGAGGGGTGATTTTTTTCTTCTTTTTTTTTTTGTTACCCATTACATTGTCCATTATGTCCTTTGTTATGCACCGGTGTACTACTTTTTCCTTGTGCACCCTAGTGTTCACCCTAAGGTAAATCTTAAATGGAATCCCATTTGGGCAAAAAAGTCTCTCAATCCACTGCTCGTGTGTTTGGTATACTCTAGTTTCCGCTTCTCCATGTAAAGTTACCGTTCAAACTATGAAAGGAAACACTTTGGATGAGTATGCAACGTGATTCCAAATACATAATACAACTTGTCCCATTTGTATAATTTTTTTTTACATTTGGTTCACTTTGGTAAATCTTGAACATGATTACCCCATTTTGGTTAAAAAGTCAACCAATCCAACTTAGACGTAATTATTACAAAAAATAATTTACGTCATATAGTCTATAGGAGTATAGGTAATGATATGTTGACTTCAATTGGTTTATTTATCTCATTATTATATATTTTGATATTAATAATTATATTTTTAAAAATTAACTATAGAAATCAACAGTTGAATTATTTCTAATTATCAATGTTATATTTTTTAACTTTCTTTATTTTTGACAGATTTTTTAACTTTCTTTTTGTTAATGCAAAGATATATTATTTTTCTATTAATAAAATGATTTTAAACAACTAAAAAGAAGGAATGAAGTTTGATTCGGAAGGAACCTGGAAGCCTAACCTGACCTAAGTCCCTGACAAGCAGTAGGAAACGCTGAACCCGTCCCAGAAACACACACCCCCAAGTCTCTTCACTCTGTTTTTGCAGCAACTCAGTGTGCAGTTTTCACCGACGATTCCGATAAAACAAAAATGTCGAATCGATACGGTCAGGGTAGGCAAGACAATAACAATAACAACAAGGGTTTCATGAAAACACAGAAGAAATTTGTCCCTAAAAATTCGAATCCAACCCTGTCAACCTCCCTGAGAGAAAAACATGCAACTGGTTCTGGGAGCAGCAGCAATTTGTCGGGTTCGGGTAGTAGGGTTCAATTGGGAGGGAATGGCAATTTCGTGAAATACTTGCCACAAGACGAGGTAGTTGCATCCGGTCTTGGCGCCGAGGATGGCGGTTTGGATCCCCTCGAATCCCAGAGAGTTGTCGATCTTCTCAATTCTGAGTTGTCTCGCTTGCTCAAGTTGAAACCCAAGGAATTCTGGAGAAAAGGTACGCTCACTCTTCTCTAATTATTCTCTCCAGTTCAATCCGTGCATGTTTGGTTTTCAGTTGTAAGATTAAAAAGTAAGCTTGAACCCAAAGTAATTAGAGAGTTCATTTCGAGTAAACATATTTTTAGACCCAAACATACAATACTCTATATCACATTCAGATTTCATTCAACCAATACCTTCAAAGCCTTTATCATTAAAAATTTAAAATCCGTCATTTATAGATATTACATTGGGAATGTTTGTTCACCTCACATCAATTTCTAACTGTTTTTGTTGTATATTTCGATTATGTTTTGCAGTGGCTGCTGACACCTCCCTGCATGAGTTTCTGGATAGCTTCCTGCAATTTAGGAGCAGATGGTATGATTTTCCGCATCGTGCCGCCAAAGGGATTGCCGGTGTTATCGTCGGAGAGCTTGATTTGAGCCGCCGTGTTTTCATGGTATTGTATAGAATGTAAGTTTCTCTGATAAGTTGGAATACTGTGATTTCAACTCTCTTTTCTTTGAATCTTTCTGTGATTCTTAAATGACATGCTGTGTCTTGCAGTTCTTCCAATAAAGATCCTGGTGCTCTACCTGCTGATTCACTTACTTTGAGAGACCATGAAGGTGGGATCCCCCTCATCCTTTTCTAGTTTGTGGACAATGAAATTCATTTTAGCTGAGCATACAATGCATGATTTTTACTTGACTCGCCACTACATGGTTTTGTTGTAGTTTGTTAATTATTGCTTGCAAATGCTGCTCATGCTTTACATAGTATGCACTCATGCTTTACGTAGTATGCACGTCGATGTCTTAGCACAGACAGAGATTGGAACTTCTTTATTTTTCCTTTTCCGTTTCTGTTTTAAATGTCTTTGTTTTTTATATTGATCCTACTTTGGATTTGAGTTTATTAAAATACTGTTGGAAAGTATTGTCTGTTTAGGGAGCGTATAATCTATTTAGGGGCTGTATATTCTCTGATTCTATCTGTATAGCTGATGGCTGTCCTATTACTTAGTTTCCTTATTTATAAAGTTTCCCAAAATGTAAGGCAAGGCTACCTACAACAGATTTGCATTTGATCCGACCGTTTTTTTGACCCTGTCAAAGGTGAGAGCTTTATAGCACCCGATTACCCTCATTAGTGTAAATCTTATATATAATTTATTATCATGAGGAAATTCCTTAAGCAGTTCAATAAAGCATGGAAGTCAAAAATGAGATTTTACTTCGGATCAGGAAGGGTAGTCAAGACTGTAAATCACGGGATCACAACACGAATTATAAGATCCTACAAAATTCATAAACTCATACATAAGTAGTCAAATTCTAGAACCCAGAATCAGGAGAGAAGTGTGCAAGAGAGAGAACATAGAAGCTTGTAGGAGAGATGTTCGAATGAAGCTAGAATCGGTCGAGAGAACAAGGCCACGAGTGATTGAAGCTCAGAATCGAGTTAGGATTTCCATCTTAACCCAGGGAAAGGTTTCTTCGCAATTGGGTTCTTAAAACCTGGCCCGCAAACCTGGGTGCTGATCGCGCTTATTAGATCGGAAATACCCGTTGATCCCACCGATCTCACAAGTAAGATCGCTGATCCCATGCGATGCTACTAGATTGTGATTCTGCCTGTGACTGGGATCGCCCAAGTCGTCAAAGATCGTAAGTTCGACCTTACAAGTTAGATCGCGCCTTTGACTACCTTGCAATAAAGGATTTGTTCATCTCAAGACATACCATAAACTCTATGGATATGTAAGAAATCACTAGCTTGTAGATGATAAAACTTGTTTGTTGTAGGCAAAGGTTGTAATTGATTCTTAAAAATGTGCATGGGCATGTCGTATATTTGACTCTTTATTTCTGCTGATATGATAACAAAACATCACTTATTTAATGATGTGTTGTTTGGGAAATATATTTCTATTTAATTTTGGGTAATCACCTCATATTTTGTATTGTGTCTTGTGATTCACTTTTATTCACTAATATTGCCTGTAGTTCTTTTGCAGGAGAAGAAGTTACTTGATTTGCCAAAACTGTTAGATATATGTGCCATATACAATCATGAAAACGAAGAATTGACAAGGTTGCTGGTAAGAATTTTTAAGTAGTATGGAATATTATTAATTTTGCATCCCTTAAATGCAGTGTGCATTAAGAAACACCTTTATTTTGCTTTAGGCATCATTAGTTTCAATAAATGTAGCTTCTGAGAAGAATAATTGTCTTGGAAGTGAAGGTTTTTTGTTAACAATTTTCCATGTTCTGGTTAGACAATACCTATATAGTATTTTTCTCCATCCCCTCCCCTTACAAGCAACATAAAATGGGTATTTCCATTATTCCATCTACAGGTGCACTGTGCACAATAGACCAAAAGATTGGGAATTTGCTGTGACAAAATAGACAGAACCATGATTAACAGGAAGCTATTTATTATAATGATGTTAATCAGTATATCATTTGCCATGTTGGCTTGTGGCTTCTAAATGTTATTCTCATAATAGAATTTGTCACTGCCTAGTAATTTGAGATTGAAAGAGCATAGAGATTTTTATGTTTACATAAATAATGCATTTAATTGTTTGTTAAAATCATCTAACGTCTATTTCTTGGTATTGTTGGTCCTCGTTACATTGATATGTCTGTATAGTGAGTTTGTCTCGTTGATGCTTTTTTGGCTTTATTTGCACAAATTTTTTTGATGAAGTTCATTAAGATCTTTTAACCTTGGGAGGCCTCCTTAGTCATTGTGACATGAAATATGTGATATTATCTGGTGTTCTCTCTCGCTCCCTCTTTCTCCCAAACTACACCACTGCTTTATTCTGTTGCTTTCTCTGTTTTATTTTACTCTTAATCTTTGTTTTTCGGTTCACTTGAATAAAACTTTCTCAATAAGACCCTGTTATCATATTGATGAAAAAAATATAGAAGGATATTGATCCAACTTTTTTGACATCATGTGTATTATGGCCATACACATTTTATGTTCATAGAGCTATCTCATCCAAGTGATTTCTCTATGTACACTTTGTTGTGGTAATCGAAATGTCTCCTTCTGTGGATTTGACTTACCTTTCTTACTTTTCTCACTCTCTTGCATCTTTCAGGTTAGAAATGCTTTGAATGCTCAGCCTTGGATCCATAATAATCTGACTGCAGTAATATCCCATTTTATGGGCATTGTCAGCACAATGCATGAACGGTGCAGTTCATCATTGGAGGTAGGTATTCTAGTAATTGGACAAAGCATAAATATGACATATCCATAATTTGTTAACTATTTTCTTCAGCTTTGAGTTTTATACTGTCTTTAGGTAAGTTAGTCAATTTTACTTGAGAATATTAGTTTAGTTGATTCTTGTTATCAACATTATTTGATATTGATACTGAGTATGACTCCTGATCGTTTTTCTTCTTTGCATTCCGTTTGAACATCCTGCCCTGTTGACGCATATAATGTGCCTGATGACCTTCTTTCTGCCGTTTCCATAAATTGTTTGACTTGTTTAAAATATATTATTGCATAAAAATTTCTTTCAGAAAACTATTTTACAATTGACTGAATCTTGATAGATATTATATTTTTATATAAAGGAAAAAGTTATGATGGAAATTGAAAATTTTCTTTTTGGGGATTATGTACAGGTCTTATCTTCTTCTGGAAGTCCTGATGATCATAATGCTACTTTTCTTCAAAATGATCTGCTGGAGGTAAGTTTCTTCCTTTTTTTTTATTTGAAAGTGAGTTGTAATTCATCTTCTTTGGTTTATAAACCAGATATGGGAAGCTTCAAATTCTGTATTTGTAAGTTTGTGATTTTCTCCCGCCAGGGAGAAGTGGTTAGCTTAGTTCCACAAAGAAAGTTGAATGAACTTATATTCCCCATTCCTAGTTATATATTTTATTGGAAAAGTGCCAAGACAGAAAATACAAATAAGGAAAGGCAGCATACAAGCACAACTGGAAGTGGACAGAATTTACGCATACGAAGGGAAAAGTGGATTAGAAACAGTAGACTATCCAAGTTTAAGCATGTAAACCCACAGTATGAGAACACTAGAGAATGACCACCCTATCTATTCTTTAGCATTTGGTGTTAAAATTTTATCTAGGCTCTAGAATAACCATCCATTCATTTCCGACCGGGTAGTCCCTATAATACGGAATAGTATTATTCTCAGCCTTCTCTTTAATCTTATCTTAGGTTTGGAGTTACTACTCCTCCAGCAAAGCTCAGAAAATGTCACAGGCATAATCAAGATAAACCTGGACATTACATAAGAATAGCTACAAACATATGATCAATTGATGAATAATATTTTCATCACATATACGACCCTATTTCCACACCCTCAGGTTTATCATACACAATAACTACTGCCCGTACTTCAAGGCTATTTAAAGTAGAATTTAGCTGTGGCGAATGGCATGCCAGGGAAATATCTATTGGCTCTGCCATAGTTTTGTAAAACATGTAGCCTATAGTTTATTCACATTGCAAAATGTTATGCCTCGATTTATCTAGTTTTTTGACATATGAGCATAATATTGATGCCATCTGTTTGTGATAGGTGATGGACTTTATAAATGATGCAATTGTATCAATGGATGCTTTTGTTTGTGCATACCAACCAGCAGCTTTGTTCTTCTCTTGCCCAGTTGAAACGAGGTATATTTTTACCTCTGCAACTTGGTTATTTATGATGAATAAAGACTGAATGCAGTAAATTTCCACTGTCAATGACTTATCAAACATAAATTTGACCTATCATGAGTTAAAGATTTATGTTGATTAATTTATCAAAATAGAATCTATGATTAAGATGAACAATTGAAAATTTTTTTTTAGAAAAAAGTTTAATGCGTTTCTGGTCTATATAATTGTAGTTATGGGAATGAGGAACTGCTGAGCCTCCTTGCCAGATTGCATGATTCGCTAATTCCATCCTTGCAAAAGGGATTCCGTATCATTTTTGCCGACAAACAAGATGGCACAGTGTCTAGTATCTTGGTTAGTTTGAAGATGTTAAGAATGAGATTGGTGAAGTTTGGGTGGCAATTATTGCACTTTTGCTACTTAAGTGATGAAGTGTTCAGAGATAGCATTCCTCTTCCAGCTGCCACAAAGATGTTTCCTGCCAATGTGGAAGACCCAATCATCAGAGCAGATATTGTGGTTCAAACATTTAGAGAGATCAATTCAGTATCATTATGTTTTCAGGAAATCCACCAGAAGGAAACATTTCTTCAAGATGTTGAAAGGAACTTCAATATATTAAGCAGGATTGAGAGATTAAAGCATAATGGTAATTATCTTATACATAAAGTAGCACAAATCACTTGCATATGTTTGTAGGAATTGTAGATAAATTGCTGGGCTTATTATGGTTATTGGCAAAAAACTTGATCTAGTGAAGTTCTTTAGAGGGCTCAACTTCTGTTCCCCTTTTAAATATAAGGTGGAATCAGGTCTCTCTGATCCTTCAAAATTGATATTTTAAATTGTTGAATTTTTATATTGTAGAATACTATTTTTCTAATCTAGTTTCTCTGATTCAGGATGGATATTCATTGACGATGAACAGTTTCAATATATATCTGGGATTTTGAGTTCTCTGAAAGAGATTTATAAGGAGCCACATTCTGCAAAGACCCCTGTGCCAAACCAAGCGATGCAGATGGATGAAGATGTTGCAATTATGGAGTCAAAAATCAGTCAAATTCGGGACTTGTTCCCTGATTATGGTAAAGGGTTTTTAGCAGCATGTCTCGAGGTTTATGACCAGAATCCAGAAGAGGTTATTCAAAGAATTTTAGAGGGAACCCTTCATGAAGATCTGCAGCGCTTGGAGACTTCACTAGAGACAATGCCACAGTCACTAGCCAAGTCCACCACTGTGGGCGGGAATGATAAAGGAAAAGGGAAACTAATTGATTCTACGTCAATGCCCTCAAATATAGAAGTTGTTAGTGGGAAGCAACAGACAGAAGGACCATTGATGCCATCCTCTGCTCCACTTGGAAAATTTGTGAGGAAAGCTAGAGCTGACTTGCCTGATCGCAGTATTTTGGATAAAAAGGATGAGAAAGATGCATCAAGAACTGCTATGCTTTTACAATATGAATATGATGATGAGTATGATGACTCTTTTGATGACTTGGGTCTAAGCGTAGCGGAGTCCGGAGTAGAGGAAAATGAAATACTTGGTGACAAATTGAATGGAAAATTTGGGAAGTCAGGGGCAATAGAGACTGGAAACTCCGTCCAAAATGCCCCCAGTTCAAAATGGGGCTCCAGGAAAAAGCCACAGTACTATGTCAAGGATGGTAAGAATTACAGCTACAAAGTGGCAGGTGCAATAGCGGTTGCAAATTCTGATGAAGCTTCTTTAATTACTCAAATTCAGAGTGAATTGATACATGGTCTTGGACGTGGTGGAAACCTACCTCTTGGTGCGGTAAAGAAGTTGACAGATTCCTACAAGGAGGATGGTAACCAATTCCGTGGTTCTGAAACAGAAGGGAGAGGGACTCTGGGCAATTCTGGAAGCAGGGGAAGGAAGGAAAGGGGAAAACAAATTGAACCCCATCAACAGCAGGAGAAACAATCTGATGTTTCTGAGGTGGAAGAGAGAGATCCCGTTTCAAATCACAGGGGGAGAGGGCGAGGGAGAGGGAGGGGTGGAGGTAGAAACAACCATTACAGGAAGGACCAAGCCATGAAGAAGCATTTCTCTGGATTGAGTGGTTATTAATAGGCGCATCAACGTACATTTATTACTAGCCAAGATACCATAACTCTGGCATCTGGCAAGTATAATTTTCGGCGGCGTTAAAGTTCAATGAGGTGTATAGACATAGTGCATTACCCCGTTTCTGCTGACCTCTCTCTCCCCCTTGGGAAACATGGCTCATACATCTGAACGAGTAAAGTTCACTATGGATGCAGCAGAGACTTTCATGTATGTGTTTCTTTTCAGATCTTTCGTCCTTCTTTAGTCGTCGTTGATTAGGAGAATTAGAGCACATAGTGATTATTTTATCGAATACATAATCAGTTATCGTGATACCAACTAATCGAATTTCCTTTATACAAAGAATAGTATAATGTCTGTAAAGGTTTCTTCATCCCCGAATCGAATTTTGTTTAGAAGGATTTGAATGTATTTTAGCCTATATTTCCTTTTAACTGGGGCATATGAATAACTTAAGGTTATATAATCATTTTGTAACAGCGTTCATCTTTTTTTTGGTTTAGTAGGAGTGGTAAATACACACACACACAAATGCCCCAACTGGGGATCGAACCATGTCTAACCTAGCAACAGATGATGGTTTTAACCATTTGTGCTAGGCTTTACAGACGTAACAGCGTTCATCTGGCATTGCGCAAACTAATTTCACTTAAAATCTCTAAACAATTCATTCGGTCGCCCCATATAATACTTGATTCTTGTGTTGTGTGCCGTACTATAATGGGAAATTGGGTATTGAAGTTAAATGACCCAAGAAGCACTATCCATGTATAAAGCAAATGGAGAATCTGGTGCAAAAGAAACATCTGTGTTCAATGCTACATTTTCCCTTCGTCTACTACTCCCTTCATAATGCTTTGATCCATCTGAGCAAATCTAATAGCTTTATAAGGCAATTTCTATCTACACATACATAGTTTTCTATCCACACATACATTTTTGCAGAACTATTAGTTCTACAGGTATATTTTTTTTCCACCACATACATTTCGCAGTATTTTCGCAAGTTATAATTCACTACAAAACTATTAGTTCCGCAGATATGTAGCGGAACCAATAGTTCCACAGTGAATTATAACTTGCAGAACTATTAGTTCCGCGAATGTATGTGGTGGAAAAAAAAATACTTGCGAAACTAGTTTCGCAGGAATGTATGTGTCGCTAGCAAGGTATGTATGTGCAGATCGAAATTGCCCTATATAATTACAACTAAATTGCTCATGTGTGATGACACGTAGCTTGCACAACAACAGTGTTAAAAGGTATTTATTGTCAAATGTGATTGACATTAAAATTTATGAATTAATCTTGAAAAACAAAAATCATGTCATAATAACAACTAGCGAGAGCAATATCACAGGTATCTTGTGAGTTAATTTCCTATAAAATGATATCATGGGGGCATGTTAAAAGTGAAGATATGCTAGTGTTGTCCTTATGCAACCTAGAGGATTTGATCTGTCAGATATTGCAGTAGACTAGAAAGGCTTATGCGTCTAGGGGTGAGTACGGGCCGGTTTGGATCGGATTTGACCAAATTCGTTATCCAAACCGATTAAAACTATACAGGTTGGATTGGATCAGATTTACACATTTTTTTTTGCAAAACCTGAACCGAACCAACCCGATTGAGAACGGGTTGGTTTGGATCGGATCAATCGGGTTAAGCTTATTAAAAAATTACATTTATTTTACTGGAAAGAATTCAGAGACAATAATCAAGATAAACATGTATAAAAAAATATTCAGCCCAAATGAATGCCGTAACAAATCAAAAAAAAAACATACATAAAAATGGGTTAAGGCCCAAACATGAACTTAAACAAAACCAAAAATAGAAAAAATAATCAGACCAAAAAACTAAAAAAAAATTAAAATTAAAAAAATAAACTAGACAAAACAGGGTTCCACCCAAAGGAAACCCTAAAGTCCAGAAGCTTAACACCTTCTGCAGCACCGCACCACCAAGGTACTAAGGGAGAGAAGGAGAAACGTGGACGGCAGCGAGGTGCTGAAAGGGAACACGCCTTGCACGCGATGGAGAAGGAGGAACGCCGTGTCTCGCGCACGGTGGAGATGGACGAAGGTCGCGCCTGATGCGGCGGCGGCTACAGAAGAAGGCTACACGAAGAATACACAGCCACGACGGCGCTGCCACTGACGAAGGGACGCGCTGCGACTGACGAAGGAGGCTCGGCGGCTCTGGTTGTGTGCGGACGAAGGAGGCTCGGCGGCTCTGGTTTGGGAGGGGAAGAAGAATATACACAAGGGTCTGTTGTGTGCCACTAACGAAGGGTCTCACGAAGGAGCTGCGTCTTGAGATTGTCTCTTTTAACCCTATATCAATTTTTTTTTGTAAATGCCACGTCATCAGTTCGGTTCGGTTCTCAGATTTGAAAAATGGAATCTGTGAACCGAACCAAACCACAACGGGTTGAGTTCGGTTTGGATCGAGTTCGACCCGAACAAAGCAAAAAAAAAATCAAAAATTCGAATTAGACCGGTTTGGATTGGATCGGGCTCACGGGTGACCCGGACCCGTGCTACGTCGTCAAACAATTAATCTTAGGGTGTGGATAAGATTAAACCTAATGCACGGTGGTCCTTAATCTTATACGCAGGAGACAGTGAGCGAGCTTTACGTTTTCTATGTCCAGTCTTTAAAGAATGTCAAACTCGTCCCCACAATGTGGCAGCCCATGAACTACTTCTTGTTCATTTCCTGACAGAGTTCTTTTCTGTTTAAACATTCATGGAGACTTCCATGTTCCTACAACAAATTAGTAACACAAACGCGCATGGTATATATAGCTTTCCCGAGTTCTAACTAATTATCTCTCTTTTTCCTTCAAAAAAAAAAAAACCTAACTATATCTCTATTTATATCAGTCTATCACCAAAGAGACTTATTAGTCACAGACACAGTTGGTGACCTCCCAATGATTAAATTTAGAACCCCACCCCCCCCCCCCTCCCAAAATTGCGGTTTTGATGACAGTTTTAGGCTTTAACGAGTCTAAGGTGTTTCGAGGCTATTAAAGAATTATATTATTCGAAATCATGACATAAACAATTCGTCTCCTAATCTAAATTTATATTTATGTTTATTTATAAAAAAAAGACAGGATGTAACTTGTGTACGAGAGTAGAAGCGAAACAGCGCTAGGGAGCAGAAACTTGTCTATCATTTTTTTTTTCTTCTATTGTTGGTGAATGAAACATTCGTATTTTAAATTCGTTTTTGTTGTCCCACGTTAGTTAGCGAAAGAATAGGGAACTTGACCGTAGCCAAGAAGGAAACAACAACAATAATAATAAGAGGAGACAGAAGAGCAAGCGAAAGCCAAAACAATGGGAAAACTTCATGATCACCGGCCCCGGGGCGTGGCCTGACCTGTACCGATTCCCATCATTGATCCAACCATGTGCGCGCGGGCCGACCCAGCAGTAACACACATTGATTTAACTACTCCAATATTCAAGAAGAACCAAAACATTAGTTAATTATATCCCCCCGGAGACCTTAATTAACTACCAAAACTCACCCTTCAAAACGAAATGAAAATGAGTGACTCAGAGCTTCGAAAAACTCTAACCATCTTTTGTTTTCAGTTTCTACTAAGCACGCGTTTAAAGAGAAAAGAAGAGCCCCATCGCACGTGCTGGCTTCTTTTCCCGGCTCGGATTCGGTACGGTCAACATTCAATATGTGCTATACGCCTGTACCCTGCCATACATTCGGGCTTTCTTTCGCAACCCAATCCTTTTTTCCTTTCCCCTCTCTCTCTCTCTCTCTCTCTCTCCCCAACTAAACCAATTGGATAATCTTCAATTCTGATATATAGAGACTATTATATATTGGGGAATGGGAACAGATATTCCGGCGACGAATTACACTTACATGGGAGGAGGAGGAGGAGGGAACTTCAGGGATGATTCCTCTTCCGCTTTCAGCGACTGCAACAGTGACAGATCTGGCGAATTCCCCACCGCTTCTTCCCAAACCCGACGCCTCCTCATGGCCTGTGCTTCCGATTACAACTCCGACGAACTCATTCATCAGTTGGTTCACGATCTCGAGTCCTGTTCCATTGACGAGCAAAAACAAGCCACCATGGAAATCAGGTTATTAGCCAAGAACAAATCAGAAAATCGCCTCAAAATCGCGAAAGCCGGGGCCATCAAACCGTTAATTTCGCTTTTGTCGTCGCCGGAGACGGACCTTCAGTTGCAGGAGTACGTGGTAACTGCGATTTTGAATCTCTCGCTGTGCGACGAGAACAAAGAGGTGATAGCCTCTTCGGGAGCGATTAAGCCTCTGGTTGGAGCACTGAAAACAGGGACTCCAACAGCGAAGGAGAACGCGGCGTGTGCTCTGCTCCGTCTCTCGCAGACGGAGGAGAACAAGGCGGCGATCGGAAGGGCGGGAGCAATTCCGGCGCTGGTGAGCCTTCTAGAGAACGGAGGTTCCCGGGGGAAGAAGGACGCGTCGACGGCGCTGTACTCGCTGTGTTCGGCGAAGAACAAGGAGAACAAGGTGAGGGCGGTCAGAGCGGGGGTAATGAGGCCGTTGGTGGAGCTGATGGCGGATTTGGGATCGAGCAATATGGTTGATAAGTCGGCGTATGTTTTAAGCGTGCTGGTGTCGCTTGGGGAGGCGAGGGCGGCGTTGGTGGAGGAAGGAGGGATTCCGGTGCTGGTGGAGATGGTGGAGGTTGGGTCGCAGAGACAGAAGGAAATCGCGGCGGTTATTCTGTTACAGATTTGCGAGGACAGTGTGGTGTACCGTACTATGGTGTGTCGCGAAGGAGCCATTCCTCCCTTGGTCGCTTTGTCCCAATCCGGCACCAATCGCGCCAAACAAAAGGTGAGTCACACAACCCATAACTAACTGAATAACTGTGCTGTCCCCTCCTCTCACTCGCTGACGTGGCAGTAATGCCATGTTCCATGGGATGTCTAGTGACACTTGATATGAATTTTTTTTTCCTTTTCTAACATGACACTTAATATGAAAGAGAGGGAGTATAAATTTGATTTTACAGTATTAATTATTAATTATGTCATAATTTATTATAAGATATTTTTAATTATTTCTTATATATTTTAACATTTACTTATTATTTTCTAAAAAAGTAAACTAAACTAAAATTAAAAAATGATTTAACGCAAACCGCATTGATTGAATTGAACTAATCAAATTAGGAATCATGAGATTGGTTCGGATAAATTAACTTTTCGAAAAAATTCAAATCAACTTGCAAGCAGTCCAACAATTAGTGTTATGATAATTCATATAAAAAAAGGATGGATATTGGGTAAGAGAATATTTTCATCTATTTTTTTTAATATTGTGATTACGTGTCTGATGGCGGAAGTAGAGCCATTTTTATTTTGGGTTGTTGATTGTTCCTCTACATGCGGACAGGCGGAGACACTAATAGAGCTTCTACGGCAACCAAGATCCGGCAACGCCGCAGCACGTACCTCACAAATGTCAGCATAAACCCTACCAGGGCATCCTTAATTTTGTGCCCACCAATGTCCTCCAACAATCTAACAGTGATATTGTTAAAGCAGCATATCCATTCCCAAAGAGAGACACAAGCATCACTTGTAAATACCTTCAATTCGTAACGAAGAAGCTTTGTAAATTGTGACATAAATGATGCCAGCTTGGTCTCTACTTTCTTTTGCTTTGTCTTTCAGGTTTTCAATAGAAATATGGCCGTTGGCTCCACCTTCTTTTTTCAGTTTATGATGATTGATAAGGCATCGCTTTAGCTAATTTTGATTATGGTATTTATTGTTGGCAGGGCAGATTATCAAGATTTTATGCCGTTTATCCTTAAATTTTGGTTAAAACAAACTGCGTTTATTATTTATCGGACTCTGTCATTTATTCTTTTATCAGTCACATTAATACTTTTAAAATTAGTTACGATGATAATTGATGTAGTATATGGTGCTCATAAACGAGTTCATTGCGATAAACCATTATATTTTGTGAGAAATTTAAATATATTATGATTGTTAACTTGATTTATATATTGAAATAAATTATGAAATAAAGTATCACACTAAAAAATTTGAAAAAAAAATGCAAAGAGCAACTTGAAGTAAAATTTATATTTTAGCCTTGTGAATTTGGCATTAATTCCATGCATCGAGTCCCTAATCCAATCCGTTTTTCTTGGATTGGGCTGAGTTTATCAAATCGACCCAATCCATAATTTAAATCTTTCACACTCTGGAGCTTCTTGGTTTTCGGTTTCTGTTTTGTTGTTGTTGTTGTTGTGTGTTGGTTGTTTTCGTTCCTCTGTCTTTCTCTGTTTCAAGTTTGCATTCGCCTTTGCGCCGTCGCCTGAACCACCTTGTTGCGTTTTGGCTTTTTCTGGATCTCTACTGCAACGATGTGCCCACCTCCTCCGTTGTGGAACCTGGCTTGGAGTTGCAGTGGCTGTAATGGCTCCTCATGTGGGGTTCTGCCTTCCTTTTGGGCCTGGCTTTCTAGGTTGAAGGTCTTGGGGTCCGATTGGAAAGAGGGAAAAAATTGCTGGAAAAATGATGTGGGTTGAATTGTTGAGGTAGATGGGTTTGGGGCCCCAAATGGGCAAAAACCAACTCACTCAAAGAAATGTTTGGACATGTCGAAGGCGGACTCAGTTGTTGCTTTGTTGTGTTTCCATGTTGTTGTTTAGTTTTCTGTTTGGTTACTGTTTTTTTTCTGCTGTGTTTAGTTTAGTTTATTGCAGTGTTTAGTTTCTATTTTCTACTTGTCAGCTGCAAGTCTTTGGTTTGTAGTTTTTTATGCTTTGCGATTTTACATATAGCTTGACTCTGGCCAATTTGTTGCTGGGCCATTTATATTACCCTATGGGCTTCGGGTTTTACTCGTTTCCGATGAATTATACTTTGACAAAAAAAATACAATTATATTTATGTTCATTTTCTATTTTATTGCTAACAGTATAAAAGCTGTTAGTTTTTTACATTAATGTTGCACACATACCTATAACCCACTCATGACACACCCCATTCTCTTATTTTACTCATTAGGATAAAGCGTTGGAGAGTAATGTGGGTGTATGTCTATCATTGCTCAATTTTTTAACGGTCCCATAGGAAGTCTTATGTTTAAAATTGAGCATTGGGGAATGGTCGCTCCACACTTCCATGTCACGTGCAATAGATCCACTCCGGTGAGCGTGCCATGTCATGCCAATCAAGACGCATCTCACACCCGCGGGTATCTTTTAATAAAATAAAATAAACAAATAACTAATTTTTTTCATTGGATAGAAGGTAAGAAATAACATTTTTTCATTCTTGATAAAATAAAATAAATCAAATGAATTACGTATTAAATAAAAGAGACAAATAGATGATTGAAAAAATAAAAAGATAAAAATATCTCTTTGGATTTCATTTTTTCTTTATTTAAAGATAGAAATTAATTTTTAATGCGGATATCATATTTTTTTTTTAAATTTTCTCTTCACATTTAAACGAGAAAACATAGTGGGTTTGGAAAACCTGCGCACCAGCCAAGGTACAGCTTCTCATTTGGCAGATTCTACATTTGGCTCTCCCAACTAATTATAGCATCCAGAATTCCACATTGATAAAAAAAAAAGTAAAAAAGGCAAAAACAATACAGAACACCAAAATTAGTAATCACACTCACACCCACTCCTCTCCCAGCATTATCAATCAAGCCACGAAAATTCATTAACTGACCCTAAAATATGAGAAGATGCATAAGGAGACCACAATCTGTCAAACCATAAATACCATGTTTTTTTTTTGGTCAAAAATAAATACCATGTTTAATACTTAAGTTATGCATAACTATTGGACCATTGGTAAGATTTATTTATTTTTGGTCATTAACTATTGGTAAGATATGAATACTATGTTGCATGTGTGCAAGGGGGACAGGGCACGAGCCCGCGGATCTTGTGACATGGGCAGTGCACAAGTGGTTGGGCTTAACGACATTGATAACAAAATGTATTTTCTTCATCATGGCGAGGATTAAAAAATAATAAATCATGGTGAGGATGAAAAAAATGGAAAAACAATGAATTAAGAGAGAGATAGGGAGAATGGAGAAAGATGAAAAAAAATTGGATGAAAATGATTCAAATCTTTTTTTTTTTGATAAAAAAATGATTCAAATCTCATTTTTAATCCTTAGCAAAGCACTAGAGTTGAGGAATGAGAACGTGGCAGTTAAAAGGAATAATTAAACCTTAGAAGTAGAAATGAAGGAGCAAAAAAGGGTAACACATATTTTTTATTTTAGAGACTAATGAGAGTAAATAAATTTGTTTTAGTAATTATCAGTACATATTAATCAATTTTTTAATAATAAACAAATGTTTACAGCTACATAAACTTTAATATTCCCTCTAGTTTTTTTTATAAAAAACATAAGATAAAATTATCAAAAACAAGAAAGTGCATTAAAATAGATTAATTACAATTAATAATGCTATAACTTTTTAAAAATATTATTTATAAGAATGATGTCTTTTCATATTTTTTTATGATTTTTATAATAAATAAAAATAAAATTAAAAATGAACAATTTGTATTATTAAAAAAAAGATAGACTTAAATATGTTTTTAGTCCCTCAAGTTTGGGTAATTATTCCTTTTAGTCTCTCAACTTTAAAACGTCTATTTTTAGTCCTTTATTTTTTAAAATGTGTCATTTTTAATCCCTGGAGCTATTTTTTAATTTGAAAAGTATTTTTTAAATTTATATTTTGACCCCTCTTAAATTTCGATTCTCACCTTACTCCAATTTCTCTAACTTCTAATAATTTTTTAAATTTATATTTTGACTCCTCTCAAATTTAAAAAATACTTTTTAAATTTAAAATATGATCTAAGAGATTAAAAATAACATATTTTTAAAAATGAGAAACAAAAAATAAATATTTTAAATTTAAAAAACTAAAAATAATAATTTTTTAAATTTAAAAAACTAAAAACATATTTCAACTAAAAAAATATTTATAAAAAGTACACGAGGGAGTAGTAGTTATTTTCCCCCCTAATTTATGTCGTATCGTATCCCACTGCTGACTGGGTTTCACATTACCTATGCATAATACGCATATTGACCTATTGAGTAGGAGTACATGTATTATTGACTTTGCGTAACAAGAAAAACTCAGTTAAGGGTCCCACGTCTGACATTGGACGCGCTGTCCTACAAAGACGGGCTCTCCGCTAACGTGCAGACATCAAGAAATATCATGAAGAAAATAATAGATATATTTTTTTTCACTTCACAACTCACTCGGATTGGGATATTTATTTAATATTCTTTTTGTTTTTCAAAACAGAAAAAAAAAAACACAAAATACGTCTAATCAATCACCTTGCAAAAATAAAAAAAATTAAGGCTTAGATAACTTTTTGCTCCCTATAATATAAACGTGTTTTGCTTTTAGTCTCTATAAAAAAAATCAAACGCTTTTGATCCCTGTAATTTTTTTTTGTTTTAGTCCCTTAAGTGGGTTGACCACTGATGTGTCCATTTTAAGCCCAGTCAGCATGTCTACGTGGCCAAAAATTTTGCCACGTAAGCTTGCCACATCAGCCTTCTCTTTCCTCTCTCCTTCCCCTCTCTCTCTCTCCTCACTCCTCTCTCTCCTCCTTCCTCCACCCCCACCACCTCCTCCACCCCCTTTCCCCCTCCCATGGCCGCCACACAATCGGATCTAAACAATGGAAAACAACACCCAGAATCAAAACAAAATCAACAAGTGAACACCTAAAAGTTAAATGAAACACAGAAGAGCAGTAGAGGAGAGGAGAGGTAAAAAAGAAAACCCAGACCCGTCGCTGTGTCGTTTGGATCCTTGAGTCGCGCCACCTCATCTTCTTCCAGCCGCGACCTTGGTAGCCTCAGTTTAGTCCTCTATCCGAATCACTGTTAGCATGCGGCATCCATGGCCAACTGGGAGAGGGGGAAGTGAGAGTGATTGGGGAGGGGGGAGTGAGAGTGAGAACGAGCAGAAAGGGCGGGGATGATTCTGGAAGTGGGAATTGGGATTGGAGAGCCGAGAGGGATAGTGAAAAAGGTGGGGGGGAGGAGGAAGGGGGTTGGGGGAAGGTGAGGAGGGTGGGGGGGCGGAGGTGGGGGGCTGGAGGAAGGAGAGAGAGAGAGGGGAAGGAGAGATAAAAGAGAAGGCTGATGTGGCAAGCCTACGTGGCAAAAATTTTGGCCACGTAGGCATACTGACTGGGCTTAAAATGGACATATCAGCGGTCAATCCACTTAAGAGACTAAAACAAAAAAAATATTTACAGGAACAAAAAGTGTTTAACTTTTTTTATAGGGACTAAAAGCAAAACACTCTTATATTATAGGGACCAAAAAATTATTTAAGTCAAAAATTAATTAGTAGGTACTGAAAATGTAATTTTTTTATACAAATATTTAATCATATTTTATGATATAAATCTTTGTGTAAATATTTTAAGAATTAATATTACGAGATAACACTATAATAGAATATAATTAAACGTCCATATATAATAATTAAACTCAAATAAAAATAAATTCTTCTATAATTATTGTCTTTTATGTATGCATTAATTAACACGAGTAGATCCAATCTAATCTAAAGCTAAATATAATACACATTTTATTTCGGGCAATGTTCTATTTGACTTCGCTCAGTGTTTGTAACACAAGCATAGCGTGCTTTGCGTGGGTTAGTGAAGTTGACGATTGTCCTGATTCTTGCCACAGGTTCAAGCCAGGAGAAAATTTCTCCACTTTTGTGTGATTGAAGTATCTTAGACTGATTTCTGTTCCACGCCAAGAGAATAAAGACACTTAAATCTTAGCCGTTGAAGTTGGTTCCAAAAAAAAAAAACTAGTGTAGCTTTGTTGTTGTTTGAGTTGTGAGGTTGAATGAAGTAAGTGGAGAGTTTGTGTGAGAGGAAGAGAAGAATAGATGGAGAGTTACCTGAATGAGAATTTCGGGGATGTGAAGCCAAAAAACTCATCGGAAGAAGCACTTCAGAGATGGAGGAAGCTGTGTTGGCTTGTTAAGAACCGCAAGAGAAGGTTTCGTTTCACTGCTAATCTCTCCAAGCGATTTGAAGCTGAGGCTATCAGACGCTCCAATCAGGTTTCTTCTTCATAACAACACACTTTTTTGGCAACTCACTCCCTCTTGTCGTTTTTCTTGCCAGATCCCCGCATAACCGATTTCAATCCTATAGTTTAAATCCTCCCTTTCCTATTTTGGCCACAAATCTGAATGTTTCTCACGCTAAGTTTTATGGAAAACTAAAATAGTAATAAATCAATTTATTTATCGTGTCGTTCACTTCACATCAAAGCTACTACATTAAATGAAAGGCTGATCTGGTTTATGGAATGCTATTGATTAAATAATTCCATATTATCTTTATGCTAATGCAACACCAATGAAGAATCTCTTTACCTGAATATCTGCAACATGAAAACTGCCAAGTTGGTCTTCCCTTAGCCTTTTTGTATGCAAAAAAAGAGGGAAATGGAATTAAAGTAATGAATATTGGCTATGGGTCTAAACACCATACGTGCGTTCATCCGTTGCCAATTTTCACTCCTTTCTTTTTCTTTCCCTCCACATTTTTAAGACTAGCCTCTCTCACGTTGTATTGGCTTTGAGATTCTGTTATTACTTACCTTTTATTATTGTAGGGAAATTATCAAAAAATTATCAACAGTGATATATAGTGTAATCTTAGTTGAAGAACAGCCTAGCCTGCCTTTCATGCTTGGCTGGGACTTATATCATATCTGATAAATTACCAAATTGTCTTACCTCGCAATGCATAGCCTGTCATTCTTTACATGTTTCAGCAAACCTACTTAAAGTTTGAGCAGATAACATTTTGAATTTCAAGACAATGGTTTTCTGAATTTGAATTAAAAATTGAGTCATGGAAGGATTGGAATATTTGTCCTCCCACTATCTTGGTACATTGCAATATTACTCAAATAGCTTAACTTTGTGCGGAGAAAAAGGATATGATCATTTAAACGTTGTAAAAGTAATTCTAGAATCTCTGAATTCCCTTCCCCCACTATACATTGTAGGAGAAATTCAGAGTTGCGGTGTTGGTTTCACAAGCTGCACTTCAGTTTATCCATGGTAAGAAAGCCAACCTACATGCATTTTAAAATTGTTGTAAATGTTTCACTTTTACATAATAAGAAAGTTTTTGCTCCCTCCAGGTCTAAGTTTGTCAAGTGAGTACACTGTACCGGAGGAAGTTAAAGCTGCAGGTTTTGAAATTTGTGCCGATGAGTGTGGATCAATTGTTGAGGGACGTGATGTGAAGAAGTTGAAAATTCATGGTGGGGTTGAGGGTATCACAAACAAACTCAACTCCTCAGTCAATGATGGGATATCAACATCTGAGAACTTACTGAATCGCAGAAAAGAAATTTATGGAATTAATAAATTCACTGAAAGCCCAGTCCGGGGATTTTGGGTTTTTGTATGGGAAGCCCTTCAAGATACAACCCTCATGATACTTGCGGTATGTGCTTTGGTCTCTTTAGTGGTTGGCATAATAATGGAAGGGTGGCCCAAGGGTGCACAGGATGGAATTGGTATTGTTGCAAGCATATTGCTTGTAGTGTTTGTCACTGCAACTTGCGATTACAGACAATCATTGCAGTTTAAGGATCTAGACAAAGAGAAGAAAAAAATTACAGTTCAGGTCACGCGAAATGGGTTTAGGCAGAAAATTTCAATATATGATCTACTTCCTGGTGATATCGTCCATCTTAATATTGGAGATCAAGTCCCTGCTGATGGGCTTTTTGTGTCCGGTTTCTCTGTGTTAATAAATGAATCAAGTTTGACAGGAGAAAGTGAACCAGTGAATGTCGGTGATCTTAATCCTTTTCTTCTCTCTGGAACCAAGGTCCAGGATGGATCGTGCAAGATGCTTGTGACTACTGTTGGAATGAGGACCCAGTGGGGTAAACTAATGGCTACTCTAAGTGAAGGTGGGGACGATGAAACTCCCTTGCAGGTAAAACTCAATGGTGTGGCCACCATTATTGGGAAAATAGGCCTCTTTTTTGCTGTTGTGACTTTCTCTGTGTTGGTCCAAGGGTTGTTTAGCCGCAAGCTGCGAGAAGGTTCCCAGTGGACATGGTCTGGTGATGATGCTATGGAAATCGTGGAATTCTTTGCTATTGCTGTTACAATTGTTGTTGTTGCTGTTCCTGAAGGTTTACCCTTAGCTGTGACATTGAGCCTTGCTTTTGCCATGAAAAAAATGATGAATGATAAGGCACTTGTCCGTCATTTGGCTGCTTGTGAGACGATGGGATCTTCCACTACTATCTGCAGTGACAAGACTGGCACGCTAACTACTAACCATATGACTGTTGTAAAAGCTTGCATATGTGGGAAGATCAAAGAAGTAAAGAGCTCTATCGTCTCTTCTGATTTCTCATCTGATCTTCCTGATTCTGCTCTGGCAATTCTACTTGAATCAATATTTAACAACACTGGGGGAGAAGTTGTCAAAAACAAACATGAGAAGATTGAGATTCTGGG
The DNA here is from genome assembly GCA_030159175.1 of Glycyrrhiza uralensis. Lineage (NCBI taxonomy): Eukaryota > Viridiplantae > Streptophyta > Magnoliopsida > Fabales > Fabaceae > Glycyrrhiza > Glycyrrhiza uralensis. The sequence goes on from BRZY01000005.1 coordinate 49,848,790, forward strand.
GTCACCAACTGAGACTGCACTCTTGGAATTTGGGCTGTCACTGGGTGGTGATTTCCAAAAGGAACGACAAGTGCTAAAACTTGTGAAAGTTGAACCATTTAATTCTATAAAGAAGCGCATGGGGGTGGTTCTACAGCTTCCTGATGGTAGTTTCAGAGCACACTGCAAGGGTGCCTCTGAAATAATTCTAGCTGCATGTGACAAAGTTGTAGACTCAAATGGCGAGGTTGTTCCACTTGATGAAGACTCCATCAATCACTTGAAGGATATGATTGAAAAATTTGCTGATGAAGCTCTCCGAACCCTTTGCCTTGCTTACATGGATATTCATGATGACTCTTTAGTTGGAAATCCTATTCCTATCAGTGGTTACACTTGTATAGGAATAGTGGGTATTAAAGATCCAGTTCGCCCTGGTGTTCGAGAGTCTGTTGCCATTTGTAGGTCAGCTGGTATTACTGTAAGGATGGTTACCGGAGACAACATAAATACTGCAAAGGCTATTGCTAGAGAATGTGGAATTTTAACAGATGGTATAGCAATTGAAGGACCTGAGTTCCGTGAGAAGAGTGAGGAGGAATTGCTTGATATCATTCCAAAAATTCAGGTACATGCCAATAATCATGTCGATTAATCAATTTTTTAATGTTCTAGGCAATGTGTGTCGAAGGACTGCTTTTACCAGAGTTTGATTTTGATGTGCATTTTTTGGGGGTTGGGGGGTTGGGTATATGGATGATGGATGCACTTGCTGTCATGGACTTATAAAGTCTGCTTAGAGGTTGCCATAAACATGCTAATATCTTAAACATTTCCTAGAACGATAGATGATAACTCTCATTTGAAGTTATTTTCCTTCTGCAGCTTATGCAACATTGTTGTTCTGCATATTCTAGCTTTGTATATACTGCAAATCACAATATACAGAAATGACAATAACCAAAATACTCTCTCACTAGACAGGGTATGGATCAAATAATGCCATAATATTCTGTCGTGACCATTAATTTAAAAATGCTATCTAATTACATGGATGCCAACTACCTTTCAAACTAACTTACTGATAATGGTTGGACTGGGAGATGGACCATTTGAATATGCTAGGTGATTCTCTAAGCTTGGAAGTAAAAGTTTGGTGGTCCATTACCCTTTAATGAAAGAATTTTGTTTACGATCAACATGTGATCATATGTCTATATCTGCAGGTAATGGCGCGATCTTCACCCATGGATAAGCATACCCTAGTGAAACACTTAAGGACAACATTTGAAGAGGTTGTTTCAGTTACTGGTGATGGTACAAATGACGCTCCAGCACTTCATGAAGCAGATATTGGACTTGCGATGGGCATTGCTGGAACTGAGGTATGTTTCACCTCCTTTATTTTCAAATGTAACATGAGTATATTGAAAGTAAATCTTGTTTGAGTTCTGGGATATGTATTAATTTTACTAAAGGTGAAGTTCTGATGATATATAAAATGGCAAATGACACTCCATAATTTAATGTATACAACAAAGTAATTTAGTGATAGTCTATATAACAAGTAAGAAATTTTCGTTCAAAGAGTATGTATAATACTATATCTGAAATCCGACCTTGACATTGGTTGCTAGCAAAAGGTCTTAGTCCTTGGAATTATCTTCATGCTAAATTTGTTCTCGATAATATATTTTGTAAAGCCGTTATTTTGCCAATTTCAGGTAGCCAAAGAAAGCGCCGATGTAATAATACTAGATGATAACTTTTCCACCATTGTGACTGTGGCCAAATGGGGCCGTTCGGTCTACATAAACATACAGAAATTTGTGCAGTTCCAGCTAACTGTAAATGTTGTTGCTTTGATCGTCAACTTCTCTTCTGCCTGTTTGACCGGTAATCATGATGCTTTCCTTGTTATTATCTTCCTTATCAAAGTTAACTTTTTTTGTTTGCATTAATTTATTACTTAAGTTGTGTCCCGTGCTTTCTTCCCTCATGATATATTTGAAATACTAGGAAACGCTCCCCTTACTGCTGTTCAACTTCTATGGGTCAATATGATTATGGACACTCTTGGAGCACTTGCACTTGCCACTGAACCACCTAACGATGAGTTGATGAAAAGACCACCAGTTGGTAGGAAAGGAAACTTTATCAGTAATGTGATGTGGAGGAATATCCTGGGGCAGTCTATATATCAATTTGTCGTAATCTGGTTCCTTCAGACAAGAGGAAAAGTAGCTTTTCATCTTGACGGCCTGGATTCTGATCCAATATTGAATACACTCATTTTCAACACTTTTGTATTCTGTCAGGTAAACCTAAACAATCACTGCATTGTTCTGTGGCTTTGATTTCATGTTCAGACCAGACAAGTTTGTTTTAATTTTTCTCTCTGACCTTTGTAGTTAGTCCATGTACAAGTTTGTTTTCCTCTTTGCCAATAACAAAATATTCACTATGATTTTTCAAAAAATATGTTCTGACTTCTGAATTTTGAAATATTAAAATGTCATGGTTGAATGTTTTTCTAACCTGACATGAGTACCGAAATTTCCTCTATTAAATGTCCTAAAACTATGATTTATTGTAATCTGTTCTATGATTGTGCTTTGTATTAACGTCACTGGTATTCAAATGTCTTGTTAGGTTTTCAATGAGATCAATTCTAGAGATATGGAGAGGATAAATGTTTTTGAAGGTATACTGAAGAATTATGTGTTTGTAGCTGTCCTCACCTGCACTGTCATCTTCCAAATCATAATTGTCGAATTCTTGGGCACCTATGCAAACACATCTCCACTTAGTTTGAAGCTGTGGTTTGGTAGTGTTCTCTTTGGTATCCTTGGCATGCCAATTGGAGCAGCTTTAAAGATGATCCCCGTGGGATCTGTCTAAAATCAATTCAGACAATTAGGTAGATTCTTGGTCATTCTCTGTTCTCACACGTAAATCGAGGGTCTTGTTTGCTCTTTGTCTCTTTTAAAAGATGGCAATTGAACCAAGTGTTTTCTTAGCGTGAAGTTCAGCAGACTAACAAATTAGAGGCTAAATTTGGTATTTGTTGCTGGTGTCAGAGGACATTTATCAACCATTTTACACAATTTTTGTCAAATTTCAAAGTGATATATATCATATAAACTTAGACTTTTGTATAATGAGGTGAGTTTGTGGTATACGGGTTGTAATTTCTGTTGATTTGAATGATTTATTTATTATTATTTATGTAATTATGATGGTTTCCACCTACAGTTTCTTACTATTTACTCTCTGTCACGAATGACTGTTTGGCTGTTTGCAAAAGGCTTCTTGTGCATGTTCCTTTTGCATGCCTGTTGGATCATGGATTGCTTCTTGTGTTTGGATTGCTAATGGTGCCAACAGACTTTTTCGGACTAGACTAAAGAAATAGTTCAAGGTTAAGTTACTATCATGGCTGTCAATAGATCAAATGCTGGGGATTATGTCATCCAGGTCGGATTCTACTAGGCATTGACGTTAGAAATCAGAGTTTCTGATAATGCCAATTAGGATTTTCAGCTCACAAAGCACTCATTGTGAATGATAGCGTATCAAAAATTGAAATGAAAATGAACTCCTCTAATCTAGTAGTAATTGTAAAAGCAACTGGTATTTTTACGCATTTTAGACTCGAGTCCCTTGTATCAACTAGGATAGTACTACTAGAGTTACTGATGAGCAATTAAACTCAGGAAATTGTTAAGTTTTGAGATCTTGGGGAGGCATCTTTTGTTGTGGAAACTGTACTTCATATTTTTCCTGCAAACTGCTGGAAGGGTAGGCTTCAATTATGGATATACAGTATGCTGGTTGGTCTCTGTCGAACTGTGGAGGAAACCAATCATCATTTATCTTTAAATGTCTCTTATCTCAACGACATTTTAGTTTATCCATCTGGAAGTTTTGTAAGATATTTACACCCGTATGTGGCTCAACTTTCTATTATTGGAAACACCGAAACAGAATGTCTATTGTCAATTGGCACAGATCAACAGTAAAGACAGCTTTTAACTTGTGAATACATCAAGAATGTATCTGGTGGGAAAGGATTTGTGTGTAAGATACATGTGTACAAATTCCCATCATTTACTGGAGTTTGAATGAAGTTCTTTCAATTAAATGTGTATGGTGTCTCAATAGTGATCAGAAATTATCCCTGACAGATTGGCTCCCTTGTCCGATCAAAGTTAATTTTGAAGGCTGCAGTTAGTCATGAGTGTTTGTGAATACCTGTTATTCGTGGAGATCAGAAAGGCAGTGTCCTTTGTGCAGAAGTAGAAAGTGCTTCAATTCAATCCTCCTAGTGAACCAGATGCTATCTATATGAGCAAACTTTGTCTTCTCAACTACCCTTGGATGGAAAGGTCATTAGGTCACTCTGATAGAGGCCGGCGGCCATAGAATCCCTTGTTGTGATTTAAAGAATAGTTAGAGGATTAACTAATTGCATTTTCTTTAGTTCCACACAGTCTACACTTTTCTAACGGGAAGCTTCAACCTTCAGGTAGTCTATCTGGTTTAATCCATTTTGTTTCAGTACCTTCTCATAATTTTGATTGCTGAGGATGTTGGGACAACGGTATTTGACTGTTTGGACTTGGTGGTCATTCTAATTTTAATCGTAAACTAACCGAAAAATAAAACCGTTTAAAGGAGAGAGACCAAGACAGCACATTACAATGCCTATCAGCCTATATTGACTTATCTGTGTTTTCATTAGGTTACATAGGTTAAAAAAATACTTTAAAATGCAAATTTAAATGTCCTCATCCTTTCTTTTTTTTTCCCCTTACTTTCACTTCACTCCGTTAGCCCATGCAGTTAATGATTATCTCTTGCAATTAGCCAATCAACTTTGATGGATGCTTTAAGTTAATTAAGAATGGAATGGAGTGTTTAGTGAAAACGCGTTTTCTCTAAACACCTAATCTCTTGAAGGCGCCGCCACCCCTCAACCGTATCCTACTTCACGTCAATCCAAATCTCCATGGGCTTTCTCTTTGGCCTCCACAGCTTCGCGTGACATGCCTCATCCACCGTCTCCGGCGACCCTCGAAGCTCCTTCGTGAGAGTATGGAGGGCGCCGCCTCAGCATAGGAGTGGACGTGAGCCATCCTTGTTTGGAGAGCGATGACGCTTGCTGCTCAGAGGTGCCTCTCTGCGGGTCCTGGGTGGTGGTTTGGACATTAGTCTAGGCTGGTGGTGGTTCTCGGTGGTCCGGCCGGTTGATTGTAGGTCCCTGTTTTTCTGTTGTTTTTGTTGATGCTTTTGTTGTTTAGGTAGTTTTTCGGTTGGTTTTTGTTTGTTGGTGTTGTTGTTGTTGTTTTTCTGTTAACTGGTTTTGCTGTTTCTGTGCTGTGCTCGGTTCGGTTTCTCTCCTCCTCCGTTCGTGGTCCAGGATGGGCTGCTTTGGTCTGTGTTGGGTTACCGATCCTTGCCGGGATGAGCTTTTCTGGACCAATGATGCAACACTTTGCTCTCCTCCTCCGCAATCGTTGGTTTCTGCGCAACCTCCTTGGGATTGCAGTGGCTACCACCCTTGGCTCTCTCGGGTGGTTCTTTTCTGTTTGAGGGGCTTTGGGACGTGAAAGGAAAAAAAATGGAAAAAAGGAAAAAAGAGAAATTTTGTTGACATGTGGATTGTATTGGTTGAGACATATGAGTTTGAATGCCACAAATGGGCTAAACACACAGTGGCGGACCTTGACTAAAATTTTGGGGGGAGCCACAAACTAGCTAGTAATTAAAATAATGTAATTAAAACTCATGCATCATATATATATTTTTTATAAGCCAAAAGATGTATTAGATTTTTTATAAGCCAAAAGATGTATTAGATAGAGTGTTAGGGATACTAAATACATATAAAGAGTAACATGCACTATATCCATGCTTTAGCTATTGGACAGCGATGCAGTGCTTTTAGCCATCACCGGGAGTGCCCGCATCACAGCAAGATGAAACCCAAGATGGGATAAAACAGAACATCTATGTAGCAACCAACAAGATCACTGTATACCAAACACAAATAATCGAACATTTAGAGGGCAGCAGACCAACATATTAATGCAAAAGTAATAACTTCCCCCAAAGGCTCCCACTCTCACAAGAGTCTCACACACACACCCAACTTGCTTCCCGTACGCCTCCTTCATCCCCAAATTCTCTCTCTCTCACACACACAAACATAATTAATCTTTGTTCCTGGGGGTGACCAAAAAACAAAATGTATTCTAAAATAAGTTTTTTTTTCCTGGGGGGGAGCCGTGGCCCCCACCCGCCACTAAGAAGGTCCGCCTCTGCAAACACATACCACTCATGGATATGTTTTGACATGTCGGAGGTTGCTCGGTTGTTGTTTAGGTGAGTTGTTGTTGTTGTTTGTTGGTTTAGATTTTTATCCTTTTTTCGTATCCTTTTTGTTATGCTAGTTGTAGTTTTTTATGTGTTTTCTTTATTTGGCAGTTTGGTTTTAGATGTTTTTCCTTGTCTTTAGTATAATACAGTTTGGTTTATGTTACAACAGCGTGTCTTGGTTAGGATTGTTGTATTTTTATGACTCTGCATATGCTGTTTTTCTTGCTGAGATGCCGTATGGCTGGGATTTTCTCCTTCTATGAACTTGTTTTATTCACCAAAAAAAAAAAGTTAATTAAGAATGACAACTATAAGAACAACTATAAGAACAGCACGAACATGATTTTCGAAGTCCCTTGAGAAGTTATTTTGAGAGAAATGGATAATACCTGCTCCTTCCTTTTGTTGACCATATATTTAGTTTTCAACGCTGAAAAAGGAAGCACCATATTGGTGTTTTTTCTTTTTTTTTGTGAATTTCATGTGAGTCCATGGTTTTAAACGTACTAATAGCGCTATGCTTATCCAATAATTTTTCATTTCTATGTACCAAAGAGCATCCTTGTTATCTCAAACCAACCTCAGTGGAGTTAGACAAACAGGCCACGATGAATACTAGTGTTCGGCTCAATCCTCTGCATGGAGGATGCTTCTCTAAGGCATCTTGTTCAGTAGAGTACCATTCTTTTTTTTTTTGGTCGAAGTAGAAGTACCATTCTGACAGCCGACACCATTCTTTTTTTTTTTTCCACGTTTCTATTTGAAAAATCAAAAGTGCCTTTGCATCATCCACCCATTTATCAAAAAATGTTGGAGAGTGTGAAAAAAAAGGGTGTTCTTTCTATTTCATTCTTTTATTTGTTCCAACTATGGAGTAGGGGGTGAGGTTGTTTAAATTGGTTTATATAGAGTTTATTTATTGATATAAACAATTGTGATAGTTTTTGGGAGACCTTATGAAAATAGCTTATAATTTGCTTATAAGCTGTTTTAGTCTTATTTTCATAACCTCTCCAAAAGAGCTTATCAAAACAGTTTATAGTTTATATGAAATTAGTTTCATCACATTCTCTCTTCGATTATAAGAATAGCTTATACATAAGTACTTATATGACATGTTTAAGTGTGTGTTTGGAAACATGCTAAGAGGGGGTAAACTCACGGTAGGCATGAAGCTCCAAATTGTAGCTTCCACGGTGAGAGTGGTTTCACCATGATTCCAATCAGGTGCTAAATAAGTTGTTTGTTGCCCTAGGTTTCTTTCTCCTTACTTATGGTCATATCGTACACTCGTGGAGGAGTCAATTTCAAGTGCGACAAAATATGCCTTCCCTACTAATTATCAAATAAATTAAATAAACAAACATATTTCTGTATGCAAATGTCCTCTATTTTTTTAGTACAGGCATGGTGTTCAACAACCGAATGGTAATAATACTCTTCTCATTCTCAACCAAGGAAGAGAAGAACATCTTCTGGCAAAAATTGGTGGAAGCACTAATTTGTAATTTCAATTTTTTGTCTTCTTAAATACCAGGACTATAATCCCATGAAACAAGTATGTATACACCAAATTTAGGATGTTATGCCATGAAGTGGCAGTGCACAAAATTATATTGCTTCAAGGAATGATCAACACAGAAATCCTTTTGATTCCACAGACAACAATGTCTTGGGTTTCATGACCTACGAACAACACAACGAAGCCAGTAAAATCTGCAGGCAAAACGGTAGGTCCCACCTTAAAAGGAAGCCCTAAACAAATCAAATCCAATCAATCACATTCATCTTTACAGAACTTTTTGTGATGGCCAACATGCAACACAGACCATGCATCCAATCACACCAACAGAGCTGTTTTCAGTCTTTTTGAAGACATTACTAAAGCATCCCAAGCATCCATCAAAAGGTAGGTTGCAAGAGACATGACAAACAAAATCCCTTATGAAGTAAATGGCAATGGAGGTTAAAAAAATCTAAACAAAAAATACAAGGGTAAAAGAGGGAAAAAAAACTATGGCCTAACTGACTGTTTCTGCAGCTTTCTGGATCAGCATTTAGCTTTCATTTACCTGGTAATTTGAGCACTCCAACTACTGTGTATGTATCACAAAGCTTGAATTTTTATTCTTGTTTCCTCCTCTGTACCTTTGTGGTTCCTCTGGGTGATAACCCAATAAATCCAAAACAATTTTTAGTCAAGTAACAATCAATACCTTTCTCTTGTGAGTTTTTTTCCCCTCCCTCCCTCCCTCTCTCTCTCTCTCTTGGTGAGACTATTGCAAAAAGTAACAAAGAAGGACAACACATAATATCTTCAAATAGAATTGTTAAAACTTCAAAAGGTTCACAAATTGGGATTTTTCATGACTCACGATCACTCCCTTCTTCATCATCAGAGAATGTGAGTCTTCTTCTCTTTGTCGTAGCAGCAGAAGTAACTAGAGAGGTCCCATTCATGTCAATTGGCCTGGATCGGATTGGTGAAGAATCCGGCGTGTGTAAAAGACTCTCCCTTTTAGTTTCCTCCTCATATAATCTTTGAATTAGATTGTAGCACTCAAATACATCATTCTGTGGAAATAACACAAAAGGAGGAAATTGATCCAGATTAAGTATTAATTAACATGTTCTTCTAACTTCTAAGCATGGTTTTGGTGAAAAAATAAACACAAAACTCACGGGTTCAAGTGATTGGTGTTGAGAAATTGAATTCATTTTCAACCTCACTGCTTCTATGGTCAATTGTTGATCCAGTGCCAACAAAGTAGCAGCTGCGGCAACAACAGACGGTTTGTGATCCATTAAGTTGACCTCTGCACAAGAAAACAACACATGTTTGCTTAATAATGCATGACACATTTGGGCAAAGAATTCATTTTAGGAATGTGCTTCATGATTCACCTTTCATAATGGTGAAGATGAGTTGCATGGTCTTGGAAAAAATAGGACTTGAAGATGGGGATTCGTTGGAGAACTTTTTGATGAAATAAGAAAGAAAAGCAAAGGGAGTGATGATACCCATATCCCACTCCAATGTGCCCAGCACCAAAATCTCCATTCTTTGAACCACTTTCCCCTCAAAGGAGTAATCTTGCAATTGAAACTCTGATAGCCCCGGCACATTGCACTCCTCCATCTTTGCTGCCAGAGAAAGACATGCAATTGATAGCAACCGAATTGCCCAATACTTATCACTCTGCATATATAAAATGGAGAATTCAAAACAAAAGGGTATAAGGAAATTAGAATTCAAGATTCACCAACAAATAGACCAATGAGCTTACATCAATGGATCTTCTGGAAAGGAATCGATCGAAGTATGTCACTGACAAATAAGCCGTTTGAAAGCGAAAACCCAATGTTGCTCTTGTCTGGGCTTATTATTTCACGATAGAAAAATCAAAAAAGGAAAAAGAAAAAAAAAAGGGATCAAAATTTTTCCAATTGCAGATTGAAGTTTTCATTAATGAAGCTCAATCAATCAAAAGTATATACAAGAAAATGGGTTTTTGGACTAACTTTGAGAACCCAATTGATTGCATCCAAACGGGCACGTTTCAACCAGTCCCCAAACACCAAAGTTTCATCCTTTTTGAACCCAAGAGTGTTCTCTCTGTCAATCAAGAACCCCACATACTCATCCTCTGAAACACCACAATCCTGCTGTGTTCTCGCTTCTACTTCCTCCAACCACGACGTTATGCTTTCTTGGCAAATAAGGCTGGAGTACGAAAGATCATCCATATTATTTTTCTTTGAAGAGAGTTTTTTCAACAGAGCAATCAACAAGAATGAAAAAACGTCATGGATAGAAACAGAGTGTATTTATTATTATGTATTATGATATGATTGAGTGATTGACTAACTTAACTTGGGAGTAGTCTACGTCTACTATTTAATTTTTATTTAACAAATTAAAAGAGGTGGTGGAAATTGGAAAAGGAGGATATTGAGGAAGGCTATGATTTTGTGTCCGTTTGTTTTAAATTTTGGTAAAATTATATTTGATAGAATTGTATTTGAAGAATTGATTTTAAAAAAATTATATTGAGAAAAATTGATTTGTGTTTGGTAATGATATTCTAAAAGTGCGTTCAGAAGAATTGATTGTGTTTGAATGTTAAAGGCAGAATCACTTTTGATGTGTAAATATAAAAAAATTTGTGAGTCCCACACTCAAACGTGATTTTGCAAACGGAAAAGTAACCCAGGACCTCTTTCCACCAAAATTGATCATGTTTTGAATTTTCACGTTTGAGTAAATAAACACACTCACTTGTTGCCAAAATCCAAGTTTGACCAAGTCAAACTCAATTTTGGGGCTAAAAGTGTGTTTCATAATCTTAACCAAACACACACTAAATGTTTAAAGATGTTGTTGTGGCTGTTACAGTTTCAAAACATTGATTAATATCTTGTTTTGGGGGTGATACGAATTAGTAGCATGTAATGGATGGCGAGATTTTAGTTGCTGGGACGGGAATGTGAGTGTGAGTGAGAGTGCTTTTCTGTTTCGGTTCGGTGTTCGAGTAGGTAAGTATTGAGGGTGATGAGGTTTTGATTCGAGTTTGACCAGAAAAAAGCCTTTGCGCATTTGGGGGAACACACAAGTGAGTTACACTGTCTGAGTCACGCGACCCCTTGGGGCGCGTGGAGAGCAACCCACCTTACCCATTTAGAGCATGAGGACTGATGGTCAAGAATTCAAGATAAAAGAAATAAGATAGCATTAGTTATCATATTCGGTCTTAATTCATTGTTAGAAGAATGAAAAACCATTATGCTAAGTTTATGTTCTTAAATTTCACATAATCATGTCATACTTTCATTTATGAATTTAATTAATATGTACTCACAGTATTAAAAAAATTTTAGGCAAACATTCTATCATAATTTTTATATAAATATTTAAAAAAATAATGTTACAAAATGACACCTTGGTAAAATATAAATGGATGTTTATATAAAATTATTTTACACTATCAATGCATAATTATTAAATTATTACGTTTCTGTTTGTTTGTTTTTTCCTTTTTATATCAAAAAAAAATCTTACGTTTATTCTTACAAAGTCACATATCATTTAAATTAATAACACATTTAGAATTTTATATTAAATTAAACTAAATAAATATTAATATATTCTTAATTAGTTATCCAATTGAATAAAACTTTTACTTTTACAATTTCTTTAGTTAATATATACTTTTTTCAATTAAGCATTAAATACAACAGAATATTTTAAGTAACTATTAAAATATTGAATAACTTTTATGTATTTTTTAATATTAAATTTATTTTTTATTAAATATTTGTAAATAACTATTAAATATTTGAATATATTTTTATGGAAGCGGTGAGTCAAGAAAATTTATGGGAGTGTCTGTACATTATACGAGATACTTACTAGTTAAATCTAAACTCAATCGATATTATTTTTAATTTTTCTTCCTTAAATGAGTTTGAATTTAGACTTAAGTAATTATTTACAAAAAAAAGTACATATACAAATGCTATATACTCACATTATATATTTATTTTTTATAATTATATCTTTAAATATTTTTAAAATTAAGTTAGATATACACTTTTAGTAGAATTTATTTATGTTGATTTTTTATAGTTAGTTGTAGTATTGAAATAGTATTTAACTTTATTTTTTTTAAATACATATTTTTTATTTAGGTAAAATACAAGTAATGAGTTTAAAAATGATCACATAATGCCTATCATTTCAACCAAAAAAAATATAGTACCCATTATTCATTTGTTGTTATAAATAGGTGTGTGGATTCTCTGCAGCCCTATGTAGCAGCAAAAATAAAAGGTGGGATGAAAGAGAAATGGAAAAAAATAAAAATATAATGAAGAAAGAGATAGAGAGTTGCAGAGAGATGTAGAAGATTTGGACAGAGGATCCAAGTCCTATAAATAGATAAAGTGTGAGTTGCCTTTTTTTTTTGGTCATTGGGCGGGATTGGGGAGAGGGAGGGGGGATCGAACCCCTCACCCTATTACATAAGTCCCCTAGCATTTTACCACTTGAGCTAGGTGGGGGACTTAGTGTGAATTGCTTTTTTAATTTTCAGTTGTGATGCTGATGCAGGGTGCCATACAGAGGGTCTTGTTCACGTAGGGTCTTGTTCTAAACCTAACTGTGCCTCAAGTCTTTGAAGCGGGCCGGGGATTTAATAGACATGCATGCTGGAGGGTCCAAAAGAGGAGACAATCTGAACCTCATCCCCTGACCAGTCAAATGCATGTAACCATTTCTCTTCAACAAATAATCCGAAAAAAACAAACATGAGGCACGAACGGTAGATACTTAGATCTCTTATACATAATGTTGGAATTCGATCTCTAGCCGTGTATATGAAATAATATTTGTTCGGATATGTCAATCCCTGTAATGAATTTCAATATCTCAAGAAATTAATCTCCACAATTACGCATAAAAATTCCCAATTTTATAAAAAAAATCTAAAAAAAGGGTGTGGCAACGATTCTTTGGAGTAAAAATAACTGTTACCTCCATGCTAATTTTACAACAGAGTAAAATATTGGACGCGTCATCATTACTCTAAACAATACTTTGTTTGTTTCATTGATAAAAAAAGACTTTGTTCAGGTTATGTTTGAATAAAAAAACACATGACTTAAAAAACACAAGACCACAAGCATATAGCATCTCAGTTCACTGTATTTTTTATTTTAAAAAAAAAACACATGACTTAAAGTCAATTAGCTTGTCCTAAACAAAGATTTGTTGTCTGGTACTTCACACAGAGGTCCAAATCCAATAGACCATTAAGATTTTGTTTCAATGCCAAATTAACTTATTTTATAAAATTTCATATGTAAGTGAAAACATTTTTTTATACAAAAGTAAACCACTAGAGTTTCAGTAAAAAAAAACAACTAAAGTTGAAATTATGACTTTGTATAAACTATTTAAATCTCTTAATACTAGTCTAATCACAATGGTTTATGTACCGACAAGACCTCCTTAATGTTCAAATCTAAAAAAAATTAATTTGGCTTTTGCCTCCCTTTAATAAAAAAATCTAAATTTTTTAAAGAAATATTAAAACAGAGACTTTAAGAAGTCCACGCCATAAAAGCAACCAAGAATAGCGCCTGACCCAGATTTCCATATACATCGGCGGTGAGAGAAAAACTGGGTATTCATAATTCACAGCGGAATAAAAAAGATCTATTTTATGTTTAAGATATAAAATACAAAGATAGTTAAATATGTGTTACTGGACATTAAATCTTGAAGTGTTAAAAAAATTTCTTCAAAAAAAAAGTATGAAGGTTCTAGGTATATCCACATTGATACCAACCTTTGCTATCAAAAGTTTGATAAATGGAACATAAATTAAGTAATTTTGTGCTAAGATAAGCAAAGAGAAGAAGAGAGTGGAAGTAATGATTCTCGGTGTGCTTATAGCATAATTAAGATTATTTTTTGCTACAAGGGAGGCTCTTAGCCAAGACTAAACCCCTACGATAGAAACGCAAGCAAAGACACCATATGAGGGGAATACAATCATAAGAAGATTGATCTCATGTTTATTTACAACTTATTTGAGCTTATCATATGATATAAACCTTTGTAAATATTTGAAAAAACTTATAGAATTGTTTATGACATATCTATAAGTTATTTTTAGCTTATTTCAATAAGTTCCACAAAATAACTTATAATATATATGAAAATAGTTTAATTTTATTATATTTTCGATTATAGTATCTATACAAGCATTCATATTATAAAATGCTTATTCAATAATTATTTAATTAAGTTGTACCCAAATGCACCCTTATTTTTTTTATAAACAAATATTATATGCATTAATATAAAATATAAAGGGTACTACAACCCATTACATAAAAAAAAAAAGTTTACATCAACGAAATATCCAAACATCACGGATAGGATTTGAACACCAATTTGAATAAGAACAACCTTAATGCCTTCCCAACGCACCCTTATTGTATAATTGCATCGCATCTAGCCAATATCGAATGCACCCTTATTGTATAATTGCATCAAATGCACCCTCATGTGGGAATTAAACATTGGTTCTTTTAAGTATATACCTGGGAGCTCGGGTCTAGTTTAGAAGAATAATTTATGATGGCTAAGTTTTTGTCCCTGTCCGTGGGGCGGGCTTTGTTCACTTAACTACAAAAAACTTAATTACTATATGACTCTTCCCCCTCTGCGCAAATGTACTGCGCTAGCTCTGGCCATGCTATGTTATGTTGCTATCCTTCCCTCGTCTCTTTCTCCCAGTTCTTGGAGAGGGATATTACCATACTTAAGGGATAGAAAGAAAAAATAAATGAAATTATGAACACCCACATGCATTTTGTTCCCAGGCCGGAAGCAATGCAAAGAAAACGATAAATTCAAAGCATCCCTTTTTTGTTTCAATTTATTTTCAAACAGCTAGGATAAGGATGGTTAATTGGGTACCCATTGATGTTATGTGATGAGCTTTTTTCTTGCAGTTAATGACAATAAAAGTCTATCTGCAAGATTTAACGTGCTCTTACTTTTCTTTGTTCTTTTTCAAATAACAGCTGGAAAACAAAAATAAGTACAAAATGGATCGACTCGTATATATATATGCATATATGTATGTATATGTGGAAAATAATTGGTAATTAATGTGTTGATACTTATTTGATGATCATATATATATGAGCAAGGTGAAATTGAAAATTGCTTTCCACACGCAACTTACCTCTCAATCAACCAGGTGTGTGTTTTTGAGTTATACCAATTCTTTGGGGGAAAAAATATGACGTTACATTAATGGGAGAGACTTCCTTGGCTAATTACAGCTATAAATTACAAAATCAGAAGAACAATAATTAATCTATTATTTACCAAAAACGAAATAAAAACTCAGTCTTACTCAATACAAAAATTAGATTTTTTTTTTGTAGTAGTAGCTAAGATTGGTTTATATATGCGAATTTCTACCTAAAATATTCTATGTTGTTCACGAATCTCTCTCATAAAGATCATTCCCACTAAGGGCCTATTTGGATTCGTTTATGCAGAGCTTATGAACACAACTTATTACTGATTCATAAGCTGTTTTGGACTTATTTTTCATAAGCTACTCATGATAGCTTATCAAAACAGTTTATAGCTTATATGAAACACGTTTCACTATATTTTTTCTTCGATTATAAAAATAGCTTATACAACTTATGTCATAAGCTGTAGAATAAATTGTTATGCCAAACAGGGCCTAAAGCAACCAACGATTGTCGATACTTAACAACGGGGTAATCCATTGATATTATCGCATTTGGGACGATAAGAATCTGAGCTAAAATGAGAACTAATTAAAGACAAACAAATGATAGGCATGTAAAACTTTAGAAAGCAAAAACAGCTTCAACGAGCAGAGAAAGTGACGGTTATTAATATTTTATATAGATATCATATGTGGCCAATTCTTTCTGATTCCATTGGGTAAAATTACAGTTTTTGTCCCTTAAATTATTTTATTTTTTTAAGTTGGTCCATTATCTTTATTTTTAAACAATAAGGTCTCTTATGCTTATTTATTTTTTTAATTTGGTCATTTTGATGACGTGTCAACTACTGATTGGTCTGAGTTGTTGGTGTACAGTAAATCGAGACCAATCAGAAACTGACATATCATCAACAAATGAAGAAAATGACCAAATTGAAAAAATAAATAAACACAAGGGACTTTATTGTTTAAAAATAAAGATAAGAGACCAACTTAAAAAAATAAAATAACTTAAGGGACCAAAAGTATAATTTTGCCTTATAATTATGATAAATGGCATTATTGTCGTATAAATATAGTGCGTGTGCTTTCTGGGTGCTTTTTTAATTTTAACTTCCTTTTCTGAAAATTAACCTTTCTTTAGGGTGAATCTCATCCAAAAAGTATTTTAAAAATAACTATCTATCCTCTCATCTATGTGTCAATTCAGTCTCACGTGTGTCGAGTACATTCTTTGTATTAAAAGCGATAAATACTTAATTGTAACAATTTAGATACTTGTGGGACTAAAATTGCACAATCATATACCTAAGACTAAAATCACGCAATTGAAACCCGAGACTAAAATTCCACAATCCTCCCGAGGGACCATAGTAAATTAGTTTTTTGCTGTTGGTAGGCCTAAACAAAGAGCTTAAATGGCCATACCCATTACTCTTTTCGTCCCATTTTGTTTGTTGTTTAAGGTTGTGGCACATGAATCAAAAATACAATTAATAGTTTAAAATTCAACGAAATTATTTTTGCATTTGCCCTTTATAACTACTCAGTACTCCCTCTCTACTATAGTAATTGACAATCAATTACTTTTTCCTCTCTCGCATAAACCTATAAATGTTTTAAATGTATAATAGGAAAAAATTAAATAATTCATTGATATTATTGTAAATTAGACAAAAAAAAATTGGTTCAAACAACAAACAAAATAGAAACGAGGAATTACTCACCACGCTACCCTCCCTAATCTACCCACAGTCAATCACAATTTTTTTGTGCAATTTTAACGAAAAAAAATTTCACTACCAAAAGGCATATTCCTAATATTATACATCATTCTTGACTTCTTGCATCTAATTTTAGCGAAGCCATGGCCAGTGGTGAAGCGACATCACATTCAGGTAGGTCATATATATGCCTGATATGAAGTGATCGTACACACAGCATAAGAGAGGTGAATGGGTGATCATATGATATGGCAGCATCGATAGTGAACCTGAGAAGATTTACGTACGGTTTGAAAAGGAAAGGGTGGAATGGAAGAATACTCTAAAGACATATATGGGACTGAGGATATGTCTGTTAGCCACCCTTGTATGTTAGGTACGGATCATTTGGTCACCATATGTCATCTTCCCAACTTTGATTTACCTGCCTGCAGCTCCATGCAGCAATATTGCCTATTAATATATTATGCAAATATTAATTTTTCCGGCCCATACCTATTAATTTTGGGTTTTTTTCTTAATTATCTATGAATACATTTAGAAAATTAAATAATCTTCTTTATTGGTTGTAGATCTCAGGAAGCCTTTGATCAATTGAGATATATTGGGTGGAACTTAAAGCTAGAGGAGCAAGAGATTTAAAGGCTTACACTTACACATGCATGCATAATCGCCTCTAATGGACAAATAGGGTGGCCCGATAACAAATCTAGATGTACCATATTAGATATTGAGTTTTAAGGCCTAACTCATTCAAACAAAATTCATTTGTAAGATGAGAACTATTTATGCTTTATAAAGACTACATTCATCATATATATCTCTGGTCGATATGAGATAATCACCCATTAAAGTGAGAATGTGTTTCTGTATTCACACTTCTGAATTGAGTTACATCATTATCATACATATATAGGCTTGAGGGTAACAAAAACTATTCCTATCTGATAAAGTTAAACAAACAGAGGATCCTAACAGAATGGCATAACAGCCAAAGTTTAAATTAAGTGAACAGATTATATCAAATCTCTGGTTAAGTTATTATCCTCATAACAGAATATGTTATTATAATGATGTAACTCAATTCAGAAGTGTGAATACAGAAACACATTCTCAGTTTATTATGTAACTATATATATAGTTGATGATGAAACAGAGGAGCTAGCACACATATATATAATAATTTATGAAAAGTTAATGAATAAACAAATCCCATGGACAGAAAGAAAATTATGGGAAGCGACTGCTGCATAATACATACAGATGCTGGTTTCGAAAGAACATGCCACTCTCGTGATTTATTTATTTCAATACCTACGTTGTGCAGTAAAAGAATTCTTCTCTTATTAATACAAAAGCATGGTTGGATTTCGAGCAGATATTCAATGCTGCAGAAAGAGTTGATAGGAAGCCCAAAATTACCAATTAACAAACAACCCAATTTAGAATTACTCTCCTGAGGAAAGCTGCGCCATGTATTCAACCAAATAAATCAATCAATCTGCGCCATATATGTATAAATCTGTACACGTTGCAGAAACTACACATTAACTTGCTCCCATTGTAACTAAGGTCAATGAAACTGGTTGTACTTGTACGATTTCAGCGGAAAAAGGGATTATGATGTGTTGATTCACTGAGATCTATTCTAGGATTGACTCTGATAACACTTAAGATTTAGTAGCCTAATTCATCCTTACAAAACTGACTTGTAACTTATAAGGTAATGAGGAGTGTCTCTACTATATATTTTCTATTTATACCTTATCTATAGTCGATTTGTAACTTTAACTTTTCTCTGATATCGATTGCCAAAAATCAAGCAGTACTAATTAATGACTTTAATTAGTTTCTAGACTATATATACATATGATCGCGCCAAAGCATGAATGCAGTAATTAATCACAGATCGCCAAAGAAAAGATGCAGCAGTTAGTCACTCAATTTAATTTGTGTCACTTTCTAGACCACATACATACAATCGCCAATAAAAAGCATGCAGTAGTTAACCCCTTTAATTTGTATCACTTTCTGGATTATATATACGGTCCTTAACTCCAACTGATTTTCAACACGCCCGAAGCCATATATTGATGACAAACAGTAATGTCACCAATCTTTTACTTAAAAGATAAAATATAAAAGGCTGAAGATTCTAAGTTGGGAGGTTGGTGAACAAGCTATTATGTAGAATTGAAGGTGGAAAGAGCTGTCGTGGGGGTAAAACACTAAAATGACCCCAAAAACTCAATGATGTGTACTTTATTTTATTTTTTGGGCCGAGAGGGGGATAAGCGAGAGAGTATGATTGTGGTGGGTGCCTGCCTTATATAAATTATCTGACACAGCAAATAAGGGGTGTTATACCCCACAGCCACTAACTCACCCATACCACTTCTTTCAACAAAAGTGTCTGTTCAATCTTACCTTGTATATTTTGTCACAGAGCAGCAGCAGTAGTAGTAGTAGTCAGGACTCAGGAGAGGGTAGTATAGGAGTTTGGTACACCCAAATCCCAATGCTTTGACTGTCCCTTTCCCCTTCTTACTCCTATTCAAACTAACTAATTTGCCACTCCCAAAACCCACCGGGCAGTGTGCTCACATGGCTAATTTAGAACACAAGTGATGAAGTGAGTGCATCACCAGTGTCTCCAAATTAAAACCATATGTTGCTGGCACCACAGGGCTTGGCCTTTTTAGTTCCAATTAACTCCAACACCCTGGGCCTTTCATATTTTAACGTGTTTGCAAATTTTGTGACACCAGAGACAGAACAACCGCTTTGTGACAAGAGCTTCATTTCCAAACGCTTAGGGCGTATTGAACACGGATAAGAGAGAAACCCCTCACTCTCAGTCCCCATACCATATGATCATGGACCCTCTATGATCTAATTGAGTCAGCTTGATTGTTAGTGTTAGGTACAACTTTTTTCCCCTCTGGTGTGGAATTATCATTCAATAATAAAAACATGGAGTAAACAAATGTTGGGTGAGTTGTTTTAATATTTTTAGTTGACGTATTTTTATTAATTATAATTGTAAAATTATTGTAGTAGTATATTAAATTTTTTATGATTTTATAAATAATGTTGAGAACAATAAAAAAAATCTTATTTTTAGTTTTTTTCCCACAGAGTCACAGAACAATAAAAAAGATTTTGTAATGATTAATAAAAACATAGGAGTATAAAATTAAAATGAAAACAAAAAAATAAACTAAATGAACTCGTGAATTCAATGTTTTGGGATGTAAATTAGTACTATAAATTTGATTCTTCTAAAGTGTACATTAAAAGATCTAACTGGTTATAATGTACCTGAAATTTTAGCAATATCATAACTGGTTATAAATGCACATAAATTATCATGATTTTTACTTTGATTTTTTCGATTAATGGTTACAAACTCTAGCTGCCTTTTTTATTTTATTTTTAAAAGTATACTTCACTTTATTAAAACTTGAATTGGCCTATCTTTTTTCCCACTTTTTTTTTATAGTAGTTCAAATAGAAGTACATCTTTGATAAATAGCTCGGGAATAGAATGAGAAACTTCAAAAGTTATTTATTATAATGGTGTGGCATTTCTCTTGCTTAGTTTTAGTAATAATAAATATAAATAATTTTCACACATATCAAAGTTAAAATTTACTGGTTTCATATGTCATGACTAGAATATTAGCAAATAGAGAATTAGTTATATGAATTTTGAACACAGATTGAGACATTTACTTGTCGAAGACATGATTAAGGTTACTGAGAATCGCCTTTGTGTCTTACAATACCTGAAAGTCAAAAAGCTAAGCCTTCCTTTGCCTTATCACACGCTTCGGGGTCTCGGTTCTCAATGGGGCAAACCATAGAATGAGTAATTGAATAATGTGACAGCAAAGGAGACCTAGCCATACTATATATAAATTAACCATAGGCACCTCCCATCATGAGCCTAGTGTTCAGGCCTACATTATGTTCCACATAGACTGATATTAGGTGTCTATGACCCATTCCAAACTGATCACTACATTAGCAGGCCAAAGTATCATCAAATGGATTATAATATTAACCCGTTTTTTGCAAACAAAAATAACCACAATTGATTGTAGCCCATAAGAATTATTAGAAAAAAATCTAACACAAAAGGCATAACTTTGCCTCAAAACTTTCTTTCTTCCTATCTCTCTCTCTCTCTCTCTCTTTTTACATGTGGGATTTCTTTTGGGCACTCTTGTTGCAATTCTTTTTATTTGGTCGAAACTCACATTTGCAGTAAATACAATATTTTAGAACAGAGCCCAATAATCATGCAAATAGACTACTGACCACTTATCCAGACCATGAACTTGTGATGCAAAAAAGGAGGCCCAGCAAGGTCTAATGCTTGGGTGAATCCCAAACATTCGCATTCCAATTTATAAAAGATGTTGGCCAAGTCCTTAAACACATTTTTGTTGATGTTTTTTTTTTGGTGGAAGACATTTTTGTTGATGTTGCATGCACATTCACAAAACAATGTATCAAAATATTGACAAAAAAAAACAATGTTTCAAAACTATTGGCCCTTATTGTCCAAAAAAAAAACTATTAGTCCTTTAGACATGGTAAACTCGTGTTTATTTAAAAATTATTTATATTCATATTTTCGTGTTCAAACATTGCAATTGAGACACGGTAAACTCGAACCATCCATACAATTCGAAGAAAGGTGTTTTCGTACACATTTAATTTGGGCGTACTTCCTAGAAAGTTTGGGAAACGCCGGATTTATATGCATCATCATCATCATTATCTAATCACGGAAGTAACGGCCATAAAAGTAGACAACTTCGTCACGTCACGTGTTCCACGCAGCCGCGCAAGCAAGACAAAATCCACGTGTCACAGTTGGCGGCCAGCAAAATGAGACAATCAACGGCCACAGAAACGCCACGTAACAAAGCACCAACCGAATATCCTCACCACCCAACTTGAAATATTCCCTTTATTTTTTGTCACAAAAAATATAAATGAATATAAGAAATTAAAAGAATTAGGAAAACCCTCGCCGTGCAGTGCTTCTTGTCTTGTGTCGATAAAAAACCTAAGCCTCAGTTTTTGAAGGTTCCACCGTTTTAGGTAACACAATCCTATATCACAATCCCTCTCCCGGAGAGAAGCGTTCGAATCTCAATTGATTCCCTTCAAACTTTAATGGATTATTCATCATCCGAGTCAAATCCAGTGTTGTCGTTGCTCTCCATTTTCTTAGCAATTTCGATACCCTTCGATTCTGTTTCTCCCCGCCGCATACTTGATAATTGTTCATCTCCCTCGTCCTCAAATTCCGACTCATTCTTGTAACAGACATAACCTAGTAAACGAACTCACCAAGGCAAAGCAAAGCATAGCGAAGGAGTCGTTACCATGGGAAAACGTAAGTCCCCCTTCTCATATTCTTAGGGTTTCTATTGATCTAACTCGGTTGAAATTGCTGCTTGTTTCAATAATTAATTAGTTTATTAATTAATTTTTCTGTATGTTATGTTTAGGTAATTCTCAACGGAAAAGTGCTGCAATGTTCGATAGCGATGACGATAGTAGCGTGTCTTCGTCATCAACTGCTCGTTCTGATCTCATGTCGGTGTCTGGGGCCGAAGACGTGCAATTTGATCAGGATTCGTTGCTCGACCAAGCTCTCGATGCGTTAGACGAAAAAAGGTACCTTGCTTGCCATCAATAAAATTAAATTAACTGGACATTGAAGGTGGAACTGAAGGTCTTTTGTTTGTTTTTTCCTTTTAATTTATGGCAGGGGTTCCACGAGGGAGAAAGCTTTGTCATCCATCATTGACGCTTTCAAGAGCAATATGCAACATCAGTTTGTTGAAAAGAAGTAAGCCTCTAGCATTTAATTTAAGTTTGTTACAAAAGAAACATTAAGATAAGTTATATATCTGTGCTTTGTCAAACTTGATCATATATCTTGTAAATGAGTGTCTTGAAGTATGGAATCAACTTAGAGAACAACCAAGCTATCAACTAGTCATCCTCCTCTATGACATATGCATTCCAATTTATAATTTATAATTTATGATCTTTTTTTTTTCCAGGTTTTATTGCTGGCAATATTTTAAAATAACTTGCAATTTCAACCGACTATGTATATACGATCACGCACGTATCTTTATTTGTCTCTCTAAAGTGATGATTATCATAACCTTGAGGTGCTTTCCTTTATCAGATTTGCTACCTTATTGCATCATTGTCTTGCTTCAATAAAAAAAGGATCCAAGAAGGCATCTGCCAAGGAGATAGCTCTGGCATCTCATGCCATAGGTAAGATTTCGAGTAACTTACACTTGGTTTTATATTGCCTTCAGTAATTAAATTCTAATGTCATTCCATTGCAGGTTGTTTGTCCTTGACTGTTGGATGCAGTGATAATGCACGCGAGGTATTTGAAGATTCGATTCGTCCTTTGGATGAATCTCTTGCTTCTAGTTCAGATGTTTCGAAGACACCGTCAGTAAGTAGGAGTTTGGAAATGTTGCAAAGTCTTGTATTCAAATTTTTCCTTATTATTCTTTTATGTATCTGATACTATATACTATCTGCTCAATGCCTTTTATGTATATAGTTACTGGATTGCTTGGCTATAATCACTTTTGTTGGAGGGAATGATCAAGAAGAGACAGAGCGGTCAATGGATGTAATGTGGCGAGTGATCCATCCCAAATTAGGTTCCAATGTAGGCATCTTTTCAAATATACTAGTTGGTTTATTTTCTGATTAGCATAGTATTTTACATATTACAATTGTGCTATTTTCATGCTTACACACTAGATATAAGAATATATATATATATATATATTTTTACTTTTCTATATATTCCTGTGGAATTTCTTCCTTAAGATTTACTGCTTCAATGATTCGCTGTTTAGGTAGTTGCAGTCAAACCTTCTGCTCAACTAATAACCGCTGTGGTGTCTGCATGGTCTTTTCTTCTCTCTACCGTGAGCAATTTGAAGCTAAATTCAAAAAATTGGCAAAAGTAAGCACAATCTATACTTTTGCATCCATTTTTTTTTCTTCATTCTGCACTAGTTTGGTTAGGAAATACGCCAATGTGCATTCATGCATCCTGTAAGAGGCTTTCCATAGCTAAGTTATTTTGCTCATTAATTCCATAGATGATGTGGGACCACTGCTTCGTGGAACCCCAAAGTGCAGCCCATTAGCAATCTAGATTGCTGAAAGTTGTTACCCCAAGTTGTTGATGCCTCTTTCATTTGTCATTTTGGAAGAGAGCTGAGAGAGAGAGAGAGAGGGGAAGAGAAAAATTGGGTGCTGTATATGATTCATTTCAAAGAGAAGCAATTATAATTATTGTTTAATGTTGTTGATTCTATGGCTACTCTTTCATGAATTATTTTTGGGTAGTTAACTTTGGTAATTTTAAGGTAGTTATGACGGATCGAATTAGAGTCCTTTCTATAGGCCAGATTAATTATTTTAGATTTACATTTTTGTGGAGACAATATTTACCCTTGCCTATGTTACAGATTAATTCTTTTAAATTTACATTTTCTGGGGACGATATTTACCCTTTCCTATGCTACATATAGAATCGTATTCCTTGTAGCTATGCCTTGGCTTTGGATCCAGCTTATTGATTTTTACTGTTGATGCAGTTCAATATCTTATTTATCTAGTCTTCTGGACAAGGAAGATAGGTCAGTACGAATTGCTGCTGGTGAAGCACTGGCTCTAATTTTTGAGATTGGAGTAATAGATAAATTTTCTGCGGAGCCTAAGAGTGAAAGTGATGTCTCTCAAGAAGAGAGTAAACCACTGGAAAGTTACATAGTTTTACAAGGATTGAAAGGAAAGGTGATAAATCAATGCAAAAATCTTTCTGTTGAGGCTGGTGGAAAAGGTTCTGCTAAAAAAGATCTTAATAGTCAGAGGAACCTGTTCAGAGATATCTTGGATTTTTTTGAGGTGTGTCAGTGGCTATCCTCCTCCTCCTCCTCATTATTATTATTATTATTTGAGAATAGAAGATATATTACTCATGAATCAGAGGGCTTCTGTACTGACCTTACTTTGTTATACTAGTACGGTTCCTCTCCTGAAATTTCAATGAAGATTGGTGGTGATTCCCTGCAGACATCGTCATGGTCCCAAATGATACAGGTTTTTTTTTTTTTTTTTGCATTCTTTTCTTTTTTTCTTACATAGATTAGCATTTTGACATTCGGGTTTTTGCAGTTGAATTTCATCAAGCACTTTCTTGGAGGAGGATTCATTAAGCATATGCAGGTTGCCTTTCTTTTGCATTTTTCTTTTTCAAGCTTCTATTGTTGTGAAAAATTTATAACATTATGGTTACTTTCCCCTTTTTCTTTCCCTCTTTTTTGGCAAATTAGGAAAACGAGTTCCTACATGATGTCTTTGGTTTCTCACCGAAGAGAAAGTATCTTAATAACAACGAACATAGAATGTCTGGTGGTGAAAAGGTAAGTTTGTGCGTGTGATTTTATTCAATTATCTCGCGATTTTTTTATGCTTGCACCGTATATGTTTTGAGTACTCTCAGTTCTGCTGATCTGCCCCATTCTTTCACCTGCAGAGATTGTTCAAGTCTCCGAATTCGGTTTTGAACAAGGCTAGGACCCAATTACTTAATAAGCAGCGGTTATTATCTGAGGTTAGCATTCTTACCATATAAAAGAATTTTCAATTTCATCATCTTGTTGAAATATTGATTCATAATAGGATGCTTAAAAACAATTCGAAATCTAGACAATTATGAAATTTTTTGCTGCAAAGACCAATGAGTAGAATATGCCATAAGAAATAGTGTCCCTCCCCCCCCTTTTTTTCTTCTGTGACTAGCTAGTTCCGAAGCTGGTCGTTCCTTCGAATACTATGTTTGATTTTGCTTTGCTAACTGTTATCTATTACTATCTGATAATTTTCAATGGCATTGATATACCATGTTGATGTTCCCCCCCTTTTCTTTGATTTCTTTTGTTAAATAACAGGGCAGAAACTTCGGCCACTACGCAGTCAGTGCGGTTGATGACGAGGCATGAATTTGAGTGGGGACAACAGATCCTGTTTCATTGCAGTATCTACTGTTGCTGTGTTGTACTGTTGACTTGATCAATTGCGAATTACACTCACATGTTATGAAATTTATTTGTTATGTTATGATGAATGACTAAGAAACATTGTTTAGAAGATTGTTTCAAAGTATTTATTGTATAATAAGGTACCGAAAAATTTGTTGAATAATTTAATTGTGTTTTTAACTTATTTGGTACTGCAATAAGTCCCACTAAATAGGAACTATATTTACTCTTAATTAACAAAGGCATCTGTGGTAGAATTGAGGGTTGGACATAAATAGATCATTAATCAAATAATTTTTTGATTTAAGTAAGAAATGATCAAATGTGAATATCAATGATTGCTTCCACCAGTCTTACATACAAGAGCATGATTCTTTCGGCTACATAAAAAAAATGCTTCAATGGTACTATTTTTTAAAGTTTTTGGGTTGAAAAAACCATCATTTTTTGCGTAACATACCAGGCACCAGCACCAAAACATTTTCAGTAAAAATTCTTAAACAAATGATAAATTATAAATTTTTTAACATTTTTTTGACGAAAAAGATAATTATAAATTTTGTAACATTTTCATTATTAAAAATGTTATTTTTTCCAACGTATACTGTATACTATGTATCAATGCAAAACAAGTAAAAAAGTTTTTTTAAGAACAAGTTCCAATGTAGATTATATACTGTGTATTTAGATCGGATAGATTTTTGGTTTATGGTTATACTTTTTTTGACTTAAATATGAATTTGGTTTTTTAAAAAATTTGAGTTTTGAATTTAGTGGTGGTGGAGGAGAAAGAGGAGGTGGTGGTGGTAGAGGAGGGGGGAGAAGGAGAGGGTGGTGGTGGAGGTCTCTGTAAAAATTATAGCTAATTCTATGGTATCTAATTTATTTTAAGGGTTTAAGTACCTAGATGAGTTGAATCAATTAAAACATGAGAAGTGGAAAATATATAAATTTACAAGTGCTGGTTTCAACATCTACTTAGCCATTTTTTATTATTTCTATTTATGCCCCAAGGACTTTAAATCAAATACCAAAACCTGACCCATCCCCACCGGCAAGAAAGGCGCTGCGAAACGGGAACTAACTTCACGGCGTCAAACTGCAACCGGGAGTTGAATGGACCCAGGTATTTGGAACACACCGCCCAAGTCTTCTTCCATCTTCTTCAACCTTAGCCCATCGCTTTAATACCCAACCTCCACCACTCTTCCAAACAGCACCCCCTCCAACCAAGCACCCCACTTCCATCGCAAACCATAAAATTAACCCACTCCCTTGCATTTTGAATGCAGCACCACTACCAGCAACCCATAGCATCCACATGACCATAATTTCCATGTCCCACCGCATTCGGTCATTGTCATCGCTGGAAAACGGGATTGCACCACCGCATTATTGTTCTTTCGATTCGATTGGCTCCATGGATCACCACCGTGGGGGTGGGGGCTGGTACACTGGATCGTCATTTCCGGCCTCTGTTAGCCTTGGGAACGGACTCAACTTCCGACGTGTTACCGGGGCAACGCTTTGCAAGGCTCTCCCTCGCCGTTCGTATACGCCGGGAATGCCAGCAACGTCAATGGTAACTTGTGCCTGATGGGAACCATGTCGCCAGAAAAGTCCCCGAGAAGATCGTGATTTGACCATGGGAAGAGTGCTTCGGCTTTTCATGTTCATTGAGAAATAATAAAAGGTTATATTTGCAAATAGAATGAAATTAAAATGATAAAGTGATATGGCTAGAAAAATATACATGTAAAAATATTAGAGATCGGGGTACCGATACCTATAATTTTTATCAGGTACCGTAGCAATCACAAAAAATTATATGTTTTAATTTTAGTCTTTATAAATAAATGATATGACCAACAGTGTGCCACATAAGTGTTTTAGGGTGACATGACACAGGTCAACGCAAATGAGGGATTAAATTTAAAAACTTAAAATTTGAGAGAACTAAAAACCATTGACTTTAAATTTAGGGACAAAACTCAAATTTTTAGAGGGACCATATTCATATTTAAGCCTTTTTTTTTTAATAATTATCAACTTTTGGTTTACTTTTATTTACAAAAGTCACATCTAAACAAATAAGATGAAAAACATGAAATAATATTTAGGGTTTAACATGTTTTTGGTCCCTCTAAATATCGGCGTTTTGAATTTAGTCCCTCTAAAAAAAGTCAAAGTTTTTTGGTCCCTTAAGAAATCAATTTTTTGATTTAGGTCCCTCTTTGGCGTTGACCGCTAATATGACACACTGAGGTCCCTGTAAAAATGCTGACATGGTCCTTCTAAATATATTAAGTTTTGATTTTAGTCCCTCTAAATATATTAAGTTTTGATTTTAGTCCCTCTAAATATTAAGTTTTGATTTTAGTCCCTCTGCATGTAAGTCATGTCAGCATTTTTGCAGGGACCTCAGTGTGCCATGTCAGCGGTCAACGCAAAAGAGGGACCTAAATAAATAAATTAATTTCTTGAGGAACCAAAAAACTTTGACTTTTTTTAGAGGGACTAAATTCAAAATGCCGATATTTAGAGGGACCAAAAACATATTAAAGTCTAGACTTAATTGCAGTTTTAGTCCCTCATCTTTCGCGATTGTGCAATTTTAGTCCTCTATGTTTTAATTGCGCCAATTGGGTCCCCTATCTTTCAAATGTGTGCAATTTTGGTCCAACCGTCAATTTCCTAACAGAGTTTGCTGACTTTGACAACGATGCTGACGTGACAATGATAACATGGAGCTTAAGAGCCTATTTGGATGTAAAAGTTCTAGCTTTTGACTTCTCCAAAAGTACCTATCTATTTATAAATGACTATTTAACACTTTTTCTCTTGTCCATATATGAGAAAAATAAGATACAAAATAAAACTAACTACTCTATAAGTCAAAAGCTAGGACTTTTGCATCCAAACAGACTCTTAAGCTCCATGTTGTCATTGCCACGTCAGCGCCATTCGTCCAAGTCAGCAAACTCTATTAGAAAATTGACGGTTGGACCAAAATTGCACACATTTGAAAGATAGGGGACCCAATTGGCTCAATTAAAACACAGGGGACTAAAATTGCACAATCGCAAAAGATGAGGGACTAAAACTGCAATTAAGCCAAAATATTTAATATACATATGCTATTGTAAAGTGCGCGCAATGTATACCAATAATTAATTAGTAGTTTATATTTGATAACAATTAGCGATTAAAGCATTTAAATAAATTCTGAAGGAATAATGTTATAAAATGTGGTTCGATTTGATTTCAGTGAAGAGAATAAAAAACTAATTGGTTTGGTTCCGTTGTCTATAAAAGATATCAAAAAAATCCAAAAAAAATCAGTTTTTGACTAGTTTTTAGTTTGTTTAATCGCTTTGGTTTTGAACAAGGGTGGAAAGAGTGGATAACTAAGGTAGTTAATTTCTTTGACAAAAAAAAACGGTAATTAATTTCTACGGAGAAGCAAACCATGGTTTAGACTGGCTAGCCAACAAGGGTTACTTAGGTGATTTTCATTGTCATATTATCGAGTCTGTTCCTCTTGCCCTTGGCATGATTTTTAGCGAGAATATTAGAGATGTTAGTTTGCCCCGTTTAGTTGCTGCCTTTCCTTACATTATACTATCTTTGGTCTTTATTATAAGAAAATATTAGGTTATTTTCTTGATTCAAAATATAAAAAACATAGACTCACTTTTAAATACATTAATTATAATTTCTTTTATATCCTTATTTTATTATGATATTTATATTTTCCATGCAAGTGAGTATAAATATTTTAACCATTTAATAAGAATATTTTTAGAGTAAAATTTAAATTAATTAAAATTAACTAATTAAATTGCTTCTCCTTGGTCTTGATGAATTAATGATTTATTTCTTATAATAGCAACAGGAGGTAATAACTTTTATAATGATTTTAATGATAACATGTTTTAAAATATAACCCCAAAAATATCTCTTCTCCTATATTTAATTAACCATTTACATCTAACTGTATTTTTTTTGACGGAGCATCTAACTGTATTTAATTTGATATTTGATATATAAATTTTTTATTACATTTAATAATATATAAATTCATTCTGTAATATAAAATAAGATCCTTCTTCCTTTTTTTTTATCATCAACAAGATCCTTCATACATTTGAACTTTTGTTTTGGCATCTTTGTATTTTTTTTTTGAACTTATCTTTGAATTATTTTTTGACAGATATCTTTATTAAGTCACACCATAAATAATATACTTTTTTTTTAGGGAACCATAAATAATATACTTAAATAATAAGAGTAGCACAATCAGATGGCATGAAAATATCAATCAACCAATATCGTAACAAATCTATCCAGTATAATCAACCCCAACTAATCAACCAATATATCCAAACTAAATCAAATCAAATAGAATAATTTAAAAACACAGTGCAAATATTCAAAATATCATGAAATTCAAAATTTTGAATTGATCCCATCATTTGAGGAAACGAAAATAAAAAAACGCAACAGAACAACTGATGAGATTTTCTCCCGTTTACTTATTTGAAATCAATTAATCCTAATTAGCCCCATGACAAAGAATGTTTTGTTTGTGTTACATTGATAGAAGATAGATAGCAATTTGCGTTTGATTCAATGGCTCCTCCGGCTCCTGAAATCAGTGTTGAACCTGAACATTGCCCTGAAGCGGTGATTGAATGGTACAACCTCACAGGATTGCAAGACCGCAGTGGGAGTTGCAAGAGAAAAGACCTCGCTTTGAAAGCAAAGAAGCACCTTCGTTCTCTTGGGTGGGAGTTTCATTACATTGACAAGAAAGGAAGGTGGGAACTTCGTTACAAATCACCCACCAATGGCAAGAACCATATCTCCCTCAGAAAGGCTTGTGAGAGTTGCATTGAAGATGGAGGATGCGACCCTATTCCCAAAAACGCTCCTTTTACCATTCCCCAAACAAGGGTCAACGTCGATATTCACCCTTCTTCGTCTCCACCACCACAAGCCAATAAGCGACCAAGAATTGTCCCCAAGAAAACACCCAAGAAGACAACAACAACAAGAAGCGAGGAGTCCACGTCAGCATCATCAGATGACTCCGAAAGTGATGAGACATCGAGTAGTTCTGTTAACGAAGAAGAAGAAGAAGAAGAAGAAGAGAAGCACACGGGTCATTCCGAACTCGAAGCTATGAATTATTCAGAAAAGGATGAGAGGCATCAACATGTTGTGAGTCCCTCCGAACCTGAACCTGAACCTGAACCTGGTGAATCCACAGGTTCGGTAGGTGGTGGTAAAAGAGGGAAGGTGTTGCAAATAAGACCATTGTTATCATCAAAATCAAGAAGAAGCGAGGGTGGCGCTCGAAACCTTACTTGTTGGTTGATAGACAACCAAGTGTTGGTCCCAGGTACCAACCTTTTTTTAAATTTTTTATAGTCAAAGTTAGTAATAAGGTTTAATTGCTGTTTTCGTCGTCTAGATTGTGCGATTTTAATCCCAGTTTTCTATTAAACCAATTAAGTCTTCGGAGCCTATGTCTCACATGTGGGTGACTTTATTTACCCAATGTGCTCAATTGTAAATCGGGACTTAAAATCGCGCGCACAATCATAATAGCAATAACTAAAAGACCAAAAATATTATTAAGCTTAATAATTATTATAGTAATGGAACTCTTTATCATTCTAATATCTACGACACAGGTACTAACTTGCTCTGTCGTGGTCGGAACAACATGGTGAAGAAAGGGAGGCTATTGCGTGGGGGCATAGCCTGCGATTGTTGCGACACTCTCTTCACTCTCACAGGCTTCGAGGCTCACGCTGAATGCACGAGGCACAGACCCTCTACCAGTATCTTCTTGGAAGATGGAAGGTCGTTGATGGAATGCCAAAGAGAAGCCCTGAGTAGTACTACTAGTCCTAGTACTACCTCGCTGGAGGGAAAAAACGACGTCGTTTGTTCCGTTTGCCACTACGGAGGCGACATAATACTCTGTGACAAATGCCCTTCCTCGTTCCACCTCAGCTGTTTGGGTCTCGACAGTGTCCCAGATGGTGACTGGTTCTGCCCACCATGCCGTTGCAGAATATGCAAGCGACCCAGATGCAGAGAAGAAGATCACGTGGATAACAATGTCCTCGTTTGTGTTCAGTGCGAGCAAAGACACCACCTTGGGTGCCTAAACACTATTGGGTTTCTTCCTAGCCACCCTAACGAGAATTGGGTCTGCAGCATTGCTTGTGGGGACATGTTTTTCAACCTTCAGAAGCTTGTTGGGAAATCAATTAACGTTGGTGGTGAATGTAATAACAACCTCACTTGGACATTGTTGAGGAACACCGTGAGCAGTGAGAGTAAGTTGATTGTGGCACTTGGTGTGTTGCAGGAGTGTTTTAGTGCGGTTGCTATCTCAGGGAGAGATGTGGTTAAGGATGTTGTTTTTAGCAGAGGTTCGGAACATGGTCGTTTGAACTTTCGTGGGTTCTACACTGTGGTTCTAGAGAAGGACCATGAAGTGGTTTCTGTTGCAACCGTGAGGATTTATGGTGATAAAGTTGCGGAATTGGCTTTTGTAGCCACCAAGGAGCAGTTTCGAAAGCGAGGGATGTGTCGGGTTTTGATGGACGAGCTTGAGAAGCAGTTGGCTTGTTTGGGAGTTGAGAACATGGTTCTGCATTCCTCTCCTCAGGTAATTGACGCTTGGACAAGCTCGTTTGGGTTTGCGAGAATGACTGGTTCAGATAAGCGTCGGTATCTTAGTTACACTTTCCTGGAATTTCAGGACACTATCCTATGCCATAAACTACTGTTGATGAAGCCTACACGGCTACACCTTTAGGTAGGAAATTATCAAGATGACTAACTGCATTTTAGGTCTCAAAATTCTTTTCACCGACGACTATTGCAGTTGTTTACTGATGGACCCCCAACTGTTACTTATTCTCATTGATTAATCGGGTGATTTTGTACATAGAAAACAAGA
Source organism: Glycyrrhiza uralensis (assembly GCA_030159175.1). Classification (NCBI taxonomy): domain Eukaryota; kingdom Viridiplantae; phylum Streptophyta; class Magnoliopsida; order Fabales; family Fabaceae; genus Glycyrrhiza; species Glycyrrhiza uralensis. Next base: position 49,881,758 of record BRZY01000005.1, read on the forward strand.
TTTTGATTTAGTGACGTGATCATGCATTCAGTTAAAGATTCTTTTTGTATTGAATATTTTTCATATGTATTAGATCAATCTATTTCTTCTACTGTGACTTGATTTTCAGAGTTGAAAAGATGGATTTTTATTCTAATAATAAGTTACCAAAAGTTGTAACATGAACCGCCATAAAGGCTAATATCAATGGGGTCATTCTAGCATAGGACAACCGAAAATCGTCCTACGAATAGGAAAGTCGGTTTTTACCTGTGTTAATGAGTTAACCCGATTATTGCAATATTACATTTTGACCTCATTAACTTTTCAAAATGTTAAAAACAAAGCAGCAGAGATTTGAATCTCTGTTAGTACCTCGTGTAATAGTCTATTGTTTTTCTTTTTTCCGTTAGTAACTTTACTCTTTTTGTTTCAAACTTCAACCATGAACAACTACTGTAGGAATCTAAAATTACTAAATCCATGGCACTTTCTAATGTTAATATCGTTTGCGTCAAATTCTTAATTATTACCTTACCATCATCTAATCATCCGTCTAATTACAATAACTTAATTACATTAATTCTATTTATCTTAATAATTTTAAAAATAACAAAAAAATGGTACAGTCACAAATCGAAAATAAAATAAGTCAAGTTGCCATTTCACGATTATAAGAGATTTTGTCAGTCAAGATTTTGAAATCTGAAACATTTTTCAGATTCACCTATTTAAAGAGTAGTGGGTAGCAAATCCTAACCGCACATATGTATACAACCTATTTTGGCAAAGCATTACGAAAGAAGTGTTAATGATGTAATTAAGTAATTAACTATCAAGGAAGGGAATCGTTTCGACATTTACACACAGAAAATTTAAAAGATGAAAAAAATATATATCTACAAAAGCAATGGTCTACTACTAGTAGTATACAATTTTGCAGTTCTGTCCTCCTATGCGTTTCACACATGCTCCGAAACTAGACAAAGTCTTAATTTACAAATCCCACAAACATGCAACAAAAGTGGCACGAACAAGGAAAAGATGCGACACAAATGGAGGCGAAACTTAGCTACTCCAGTTATCCTCATCCTCTGCAGCTTCTTCGTCCTGCAGTTAATCACAGGGTCAGACAATGACAAATTGGAAGGTACTCTCACTATGATATATACAAGGTTATCTCAATAGATTGGTTCAAAGAGTGCACCATTTCATCGGCAAATGATCTAGCAGGTGAACAAACAAGAATTTGTCTATCATTTCCACCAGTGTATAACTCCTGTGACAATAACAAAACTCGTTAATAAGTACATGGAATTTAGGTTCTGAGAGAAAGTATTTATATTTCAAGCAATGTTCAATCCAATGGAGTTGGACAACAATATGACATAATCATCTACAGCACATTTATGTTTAAGTTGAGAACCATATCTGGGGTGACGGCTGTTTTATGGGTTCGTTGTTTTATTCTGAAATAATAACTAGTGTAAGCCATAAGAAATTAATAAACATTTTCCTTTTTAGTCCATTCAATTTTTGCCAAAAGAACACCAACTCAAGTCCAGAAAAGCAATGGCCTTGAAAGAATGAGCATTAACAATGATTTTTCAGTGTAATCAGTCGGGGCCAGGTAGTATAGCTTTGCCTCACCACCAATTGGCCTCAAGTTTTATTTATGTCGTATAAATGGTTTCTTTTTCATCTTTCAGCAAACATGGTTAAAGAGTGGTCATATTTTAGAAAATCCTCATAGAAGTCTCTTTTTCTTCCTAAAGATAATACTCCTCGTATCAAAGAAGAAAAGGACTGATGATTACATATACACACCCTGTGTCTTTATCTCTTTCTTTTTATATTTTAATTATATAAAAGAGTGAAACAGAAGAGGAGGATAAAATGGAAAAAGGGGGGCGAGGGAAATAAGGCCATTCATGTGTTGTATTAGTTGATGATAGAAGATTAGAGGCATGTATGTGTGTGCAGGGGCATGACACCATATAATGAACTCAGGTTAAATTTCAATGGACAAAAAGGCAAATGTCCCTCAGTTCTGGATTCCCTTCGTCTGATTTTTAACTGTAGAAAGAGTTTAATTGGAAAATGGACATGCAGACATGATAAGCATAACAGATTTCACCATCGAGACCAGAATTTGATGAACTACTGATTAGGGAGGAGTAGGGAAAGAAAATGAAAAACCACCTCTTGAACATACCTGATCTTGTTGATTAAACCAGCAAGCATTCACGCATTCATAGTGTCCGCGTAATATCGTGTGTGCATTCCCAGACCACATATCAAATGCCTGAATAATCCAGAAGTGAAATCAGTGTTCCTCATTGTATTTGTACATCTAATTAACTAATTTAAAGTTAAAATATATAATAAACTAAACGAACAACGTACCTTCACAACTCTCATGCATGGAACAAAAACAAGGGTTGAGTCTTGGGTCGTAGCTAATTGAATAGGTTTGTTTGTTTGCAGGCGGACTGTTTCGAAGTTCACAAGTGTATCGCAGCCAGATTCAATATCCCACAACCTCAATCTTGAATCAGACCCTGTGATCCAACAATACATCAATGAGGAAGTTAGAGAATTTAGATATGAACAACATTTGATGCATTAAAACAGGTAACAAGATTAATATGGAGTCTTGTATCATAAGAAATTAGTAGCATAGATACTTCTCATAATTCCATAATATGATAAATACCAAAATAAACAACCTGCACTTAAGAGATACATGCCATCCTCTGTTACTTTTAACCCTGTCACAGCACCATAATGAGCAGTTGCACGATCCTGAGTAGACAGCATTCCGGGATGTAATCTCTGTTTCATTGGTCCCTTGGATGGAACTCCACCGATTGGCAGTTGTCTGCTACCACTGCCATTAGCAAGTTTCTTTTGTGTTGCGCTCAGTTTTGTACTTGATTCCTGTGAGTAATAAGGCTTTGAGATTATAACAAGCATAAATAAATACCCACATAATAGCACTTGGTGCAATTTCAGCTACATAATAGCACTTGCAATAATCACTATTTAGACTTACTATTTGCATACAAGAAATAAGCTAAACTAAAAAGAAAAAAGAAAAAGAAAACCTTAGTTAACATGGAGCGTTTGAGTATAGGTGGGCGTCTTCCAAGCTGAGTCTCAGATTGATTTAAAACTAGGAAACAGCCAGCACGCCTAATGTCCCAGAAACGTATTGCACCATCACATCCCCCAGTTACTAAGACCCATTCACTTGAAGCAGACCATTCAACAGTCATTACACCATCTGCCACCACAGAAATCATGCGATGCAAAAAAACCCCTTTTTTTTCAGTAACATATCATGCAATATGAACAATCACACTTTGGAATACACTCAAGAGAGATTCAAAAATCTTTTGTGTTTACCAAACAAATGGAATACACTCAGGGGAGATTCAAAAAAGAAATAAAGGATAAATTTGGAAATGGAAACCATTGACATACCACGGTGACCGGACAAAGTGTGAGAAAATGCCCCGGAAGTAATATCACAAAGACGAACTTGGACATCCTCAGTTCCAGCAGCAATAAGCGTGTGAGATGATGACAATGTGGACATTGCAGTCCTATAAACCTTCCCAGGCATTTTGAAATTCACCACTACCTATAATGTAGAATATAAGGAATGTGAGTTAAATTTGAATATGGAGCAAATTTGCAATTGTTTGGATAAACTTTTCCAGAAGCACTTCTAACATGTATTTTAACTAATAAGCTTCTTACATGAATAGAAATTAACCTTTGCACTTCACTTTTTTCAAAAGTTATCTTTTTTAACTTCTCCATAAACATGTATTTATTTATTAATGATGACTATTTAATAGTTTTTCCTCTTTTTCCTATATGAGAAAAATAAAAAATGCATCCATAAGCTAACAGTACAGAAATATATAGGAATAGGAATATTATTATTATGATTATTATGATATGATGAGGAGGAGGAGGATGACCTGGGTGGTGTTAGTGTCCCAAACATTAATGTGATGATCATATGAGCCTGTGATGAATAAGCCTGTGTCAATGGGATACCATATAGCTGTGGACACGGCATACTTATGGGCTAGTTGGTGTTGCTTGTCAACAACAAATATGCACCTGTGTTTCGATATCACGCCGCCGCCTTCGTACTCACTCGGCCGTTGGACATCGTAAACCGCCACCGACGCATCCGACGCGGCGGATAACAGATATCTTCCCTCTGTCAAATCAATCTGATTTCATGGTTCAAAAAATTGGAGGCAAAAAGGTTTATTAAAAGGAAAAGTGTTCGAAGAAAAACATATGAGCGTGTGAGTGAGAGTAGTAGAGAACCTGAAGGGAGTTGATGGCGCCTTTGTGAGGGGAAACGACGTCTTTGTGATTCGATAACTGTAGTTGGGAAACGCGACTCGACTTTATGCAATTGGCGAAGCTACCTGCTCGCAATTTCCCCGATTCCCTGTCTCTTATCTGCTTCCACGTGTGCATGTTCTGAGCATCTTTGATTTCACACAACACACAACCACCTTCACTGTCTCTATTCTAAGTTCTAACACCGCCACCACCACCACGTCGTCGTCGTCTTCCGCTTTCTCCTATCCACTTTTTTCCCCTGTTCTCTCTGTTTTTTTTTTGTTTGGTCGATACCTGTTCTCTCTGCCTTGAAGGAGATTTGTGCCAAAAAGAGCAAGTGGACTCGATCACTGGCCCAATGGAGTTTCCCATTGACCCACAGCGTTTTCTACGGGCCTAATTTGTTTAGCTATTGGGCTCCATCGAGCCTCTTTTTTTTTTGACGAAAAGGTTTCACTTTGTTTAACGTAGTCATAAAGAAAATCTTTCAATTTAGTACATAAAATTATTGATATTTTAAATCAGTTTTTAAAATTAAAATTATTGATGACATTAGTATCGATTAAATAATTTCAGCACTGTATTACTAACATGATCAAGAATTTTAAATTCTAAAGACCAATTCCAAACATCAATAATTTTAAAGACATAGCATTTTATAATTTTAGAAACTATTTTAGTGATTTAATTTACTTTGAAAATATAAATTTTCTAGTGCTTCTCAAACGGTTGCCCTTATGTTTTTCTACAACAATTTAATCAAATAATAATTGCTGGTAATAGGATTACGAGATCCAGAGAAAATTCACAAATACTATCTCAATCCTTAATTATAAGAGGTTTTTACCTAATTCTCTCTTATCAAGGAAGTTAGTTAATATAGTTTATAACATTAAGTTTGTCACTAATTTATATTGTGTTCTTAAAATTGTCTTTAGTAGTATATCGCTCTTTTCACTTACTCTTTCTTGTTTAATTAATGTATTATTTCTCTCTTCTCCATTCATCATAGGAGAAAAAGACAAAAAATTGTTCATAATAAATAAAGATAATTTTGGTAAAAATAATTAATACATGACATATTTTCAAAAATCTCTTATAAAAAAAGATAAATAAATTTGTAAAAAATCTCTTATAATTAGGTACAATATTAAAATATTGTAGGATCAAGTGAAAGAAATCCAAAATCTAAATATTGAAGGTTTAGTGTGGTGATTTATAAGAGCAACTCCAATAGCCGTCTCTTAGTTCGTTGCCTAAACTTAAGCAACGTATCTTAAGTGTTTTTCTCATTGGAGCAACATGACATGACATTGCTTAAATGTCACATGTAAGCAACTTTGCTCAGCCTTAAAAAATTACTTTTTCCCTTCAGACCAATCAAAGAGCAACAGAAAAGGGAGGGAGATTAACAAACTCATCAGATCAAACACTCACAAAATCCATAAATCTGAAAAATCAAATCCAAATTCAAAAATACAAATCACACTCACAAGCAACAAAAATCAAATCTGAAAAATAAAAAAAGAACAAAAATCAAATCTGAAAAATAAAAAACAAAACAAAAAGAAGACAAATCAAATCTGACGTTGACGTCTTCGCAGGGTCGGCTCAAGGGTAAGACGACCCAAGCCATTGCTTTATGTCCACCAATAAAATTTTATTTACTAATAATATATGTAAAACTAAAAACATTTATCTGTAGCGGTCTTGACTCAATGGTCAACACTCAATATGTCTATCTTGATGTACAAAAAGGCTTCACTTTAAAATTTGATTTAGGCCTATACATATATTTGGTGGTATTGGGCCGGCACTGCGTCTTCGGGCTCCATCACGTCTTCATCTTCGGTGAGCTCCGTTTAGAAGCATTGAACGTGAGTGGTGGGTGACGTTGAGGAAGAAGGGGCTGCTGGCCTCGTGAGTGGCAGAAGAAGAAAAAGAGGCCTTGTGGCTTTTTCTTCTGATGAACGTGAAATGGGGCTTTGTGGCGATGATAAACAAGGACGATGAGGGGTGAGAGGGAGGGGCCAATCGACGAGGGGGGCTAAGGCTAATGTTGCACGGACAAAGGACGATGAGGGAAAAATGAACTAAAGAAGTTTGGGATTTGGGTGAAAGAAAGAACCGTGATATTTTTGTAACCATACACACATTTAATTGGATTTAAGGGGTTGTTTGAGATCCTTTTTTTTTTGTTAAACTATAAATGTTACCGTTTTCATTTTTGAGCAAAAAAAAAATGTTATCGTTTTCTTTACTGTAATTCTTTCACTAAAATGTTACCGTTTTATGTTGCAGGTTACCCTTTTTTTTATCTTTCAGATCCATATTCATTCTCCCATATTCTCTCATTCTCCCATATTTTTTTTGGATAAATCTCATATTTTTTTATTGTTTGAATCCATTGTTAAATTTGAAATATTTGTTTATTTTTTGAATTTTTTTTTAAAATCAGAATATATATGAATTAATATTTTAATTTAAATTAAAAATATTTTTAAAATTAAAATATAAATATATAAAATCCATTGTGAGACCCATTTAAGCAATCAATTTTAAACAATTTTTATTAAAATAAAAATAAATAAGTATTATTTAAAACCTATATTTGATATTGTAAGACTCACTTAAGCAACTTAAATCACCCGAGTTAAGTAATCTGGGTGCTCTAAGCGAAGAAACCCATAGAAAAGCACCTTTCCATCATCCGTAGTTGGTGTGCAGTGTGCTACTTGCCTACGTCCCTCCTAGCCACACCATCATGGCATCATCCACGTTCCTGAACTTTTGCAGCTTAACCAGTGACCACTTTTTCCTCACCATCCCCTCATACGGTTAGATTAGTGTCACTCGATTCGCATGGTATTTCTTTTGGCGTCAATTATAAGTAAAAAAAAATTAATTAGATTATATTTTTATTTTAGTTAAAAAATAAAATTTATTTTAAAATTGTCCTTAATGATATTTAATGTATAGGATAAGGTTTTTTTTATCTTTTCAATATGACTAGTGGCTGCCAATTAAAACTATTTATTTGACCTCCTTTATAACGAAAATACAATTTGAGTTAAATAAAGATATTTTTGAAGTAGACTCATTAAAGAGGATAAAAGATAGTTAAATTTGTTTATAATTGAAACCACAAAATATAAATTTTTTTCTTCTTATAATTGAGACCAGAAGTAGTAAATCGATCTAGGAGAATAGTTGTAGTTTGCTTAGAGGCAAGGAGTATGACCTTATAATTATCTTTTCACTAGTGTTAACATAACTTTTTTATTCTTATTACCTTTAACAATGAAAATATATTGGAATGGAAAATAACAATATCTAATGTTAAATTAAGGATTAAAATGCCTAATTGAACACACATTTTTTATCCGAACTCATTATTACGGTAAAAAAAAGGGGGGCCTATTATCATAAAGGATGGGGATAGAAGTAATAAAATTTTGGGTGTGAGGTGCGAACCAATCATTTTCCATGGATAAAATACTTGGTAGGTTTTTCATTTCCCTCGTTCAAACGGTGGTCCAACTCTGACAACAATTCGGTACTCCCCAGTACCCGGGCAGTGCTATCTCCTTTTTTTTAAATAAAAAAAAAACAAATATTTGAACGCAGAAGAGTTGATTGTGAAAACTAACTGGAAAGAATCTAACAACACCACCCACGACGACTCTGCAACCATCATTGCTTGCAGCAGTGCTCCCCGTTATTAAAATTTCGGTAAAAAAAATAATAAATGAAATTCAGATATTGGAAAATCCAATTTACCTAAGCTTGGGGACTGGTCCCTCTTCTTCCGACACACAGAAACAGAAGAAGGGTAGCTTTCATGGTCGCTAAAGTTTAACAAACATCTTTGGAATCTGAGCTCCCCACGGTAAATCCAAAGCTGTGTGTTCACCTGCACAACCTTTTGTCTTCTTCGCTTTTCTTCTGACCTCTCTCTCTCTCTCTCTCTCTCCCCCTTCCTTCAATCCAATAATCCATCAATCGCTGCATTGTGTGATAAGAATTGTTTGCGCTTTCGTAACTAAATCTTTCACCACACAGGTTGTAACTATCTCAACTTCAAGGTAGAATTGTAGCACTACTTCATATATGCTATTGCTAACTAATACATTCTCATTTCAGTTAGTGTTGATGAGTTGTTTGTTATTCACAATTAACGGTAACGTGTGTTTCTTAAAAGGTGTGCGTTAAGAAGTGATTGTTGTGGCCTCATTCACTTTTCAAATTTCACAACAGAGAAGAAGAAGAAGAAGAAGAAGAAGAAGATGTTGTGCGCTTGCTCCTCCGGGGAGCAATTCAAATTCGAAGAGCCGCCGCCGCAGTCGCCGGACTCACTCGCTACAAGGGATTTCTCAGCCAGCGGGCTCTCTTCAAGGAATGCGGATTGGGAAGCCAAATTCGATGAAACCCAAGTGGAAGAAGCTGAATCTACTCTGAAAGAAGCTCTTTCCTTAAACTATGAGGTCGCTATGCATTTCTTTGTATGTGAATTTTGTTTGATGAAAATGTCTGTGTCGTGTGCATTAAAATGAATGAATGAATTTGTTTCAGGAAGCTAGGGCTTTGCTGGGGAGGCTTGAATACCAAAGGGGCAACTTCGATGCTGCCCTTCAAGTATTTCAAGGTATAGACATCAAGGGTTTGACACCAAGGATGATCAAGGCAATTGCTGAAAGGACCAACCTAAGGAAACCGCGTCCCAAGGCTGACATCCTGATTCTTCCAAATGTGATGTCCTTGCATTCAGTAAGCCTGCTCCTTGAGGCAATTTTGCTTAAAGCAATGTCGTTGGAGGAACTTGGACGATACATTGGTTGGTAACTGATATTCCCTTTAGAGCAATATCATTTTTAGAGGACTTTTGTATGCTTGTATGTTGTTTGATTAAATGTGCCTTTTGTTAAAGCATCCAGTTTTTGCATGTGAGACATTCAAAGTTTTCTCCTTCTGATGAAGTGGATATTGAACGTTTTCTCTATCTGAAGTGTCATATACGTGCACATGTGTTTCACTCCGTTATGTAAATTTTGTTTTGTGGTTGAGAGATGTGGCACTCAAGGTGCTGATTCTGATGACTCTAGTTCTTTCTAATTTGCTAGAGGCTGCAAAGGAGTGCAGAATAATTCTGGATATGGTTGAATCTGCCCTGCCTAATGGAATGCCTGAGGGTATTGGCGAAGATTGCAAGTTGCAAGAAATGTTCCATAGAGCGTTGGAGTTGCTTCCAAGCCTATGGATCAAGGCAGGCGTTCTAGATGAAGCTGTCACTGCATATCGCCGTGCTCTGGTCAAGCCATGGAATTTGGATCGACGAAGGTTGGCTGGTGTGCAAAAAGATTTAGCTACAATGCTACTCTACGGTGGTGTTGAAGTAAGCCTACCCTCTCAATTGCAAGTGTGGGGTTTGACAACACCCAATAGTAACATTGAAGAAGCGATACTTTTGCTATTAATACTCATGAGCAAGGTGGCAGTTCAGGAAATAGACTGGGATGCTGAAATAATGGATCATCTTACATTTGCACTTTCAGTTAATGGGATGTTTGAGACATTGGCAGATCATGTAGAGCAGATCCTTCCACGTATCTACAATCGAGTTGAGAGGTGGTACTTTCTTGCTCTGTGTTATAGTGCAGCAGGACACGACGAAGCAGCGTTGAACCTTTTGAGGAAGGCTTGTGGTAGTTCTGAAGCAAAACATAGACCCCATTTTCCTTCATTTTTGCTTGGAGCAAAACTCTGTTCCCAGGATCGTCGCTATGCTCATGAAGGCATTAACTTTTCACGTGAAGTTATTGATCTAGCTAAACACCAGAATGAGCATCTTTTGAGTCTAGGCCACAAATTTCTTGGGGTTTGCTATGGAGCTGCAGCTAGACTTTCCGTACTGGATTATGAAAGAAGTATATTTCAAAGAGAGTCTTTGAACTTTCTAAACCTTGCTGCTGTAAGTGGACTTGGTGACCCAGAAGTGCTATTCAACCTTGGACTGGAAAATGCAATTCAAAGGAATCTAGATGCAGCTTATGACAATATAATGATGTACTCAGATGTGACTGTTGGGAGTTCAGGAAGAGGTTGGCAGCTGTTAGCACTCATTGTATCTGCTCAAAAGCGGTTTAAGGATGCTGAAACTATAGTTGATTTCGCTTTAGATGAGACTGGGAGGATGAATCAGCTAGAACTTCTAAGATTGAAAGCAGTACTTCAAATTGCTCAGCAGCAACCCAAGCAAGCAATAGAGACCTACAGAATCTTGCTAGCGCTAATTCAAGCGAAAAAGGAGTTTTGGCTTCAAGATAAGAAATTTGATCAAGCAAAAGCAATCAGGCCTGAGGTGTGTATTACTTTTAAGGGAACAACTCTACAACATCCCTAGTATAGACTGATATCAAAGTTGATTAAAATGAAATGGCCCTTGTCTATTGGAAGCTGCAAAAAGCAAGAGGGTTATGTCGAGACAAGTTAGTTAATTAAAACTAATATCCGCAAGGTTTTTTAATATTGGGTAAAAGAAACTCCCCCCTTTCTAAAATTATATGTTAGGATTTTCATTTTGGATGACCAAAGATGATCCCATGCTTAGAGTGGAAGTTTGGGAATTAATGATCAAGACAATATTTTTTAGAACAATTATATTGGTAGAGTAATAATTACATTCATGATTCATCTCCCAAATCTCGGAAAAAAATTCCCTTCTAACTTTTTCATCTCCCTTAGCAGGCATTAACAGAAAGGAAGTTGGAAATAGAAGCCTGGCAGGACTTGGCTACCATTTATGCCGATGTTGGTTCCTTACTTGATGCAAAAGCTTGTGTTGACAAAGCCCAGTTGATAGAATTTTTCTCTCCAAGAAGTTGGCATATTACAGGTAAGGAACCTGCTTGCTCTGGTTTTTATTGTTGAACTACTGCATGTTTCTGCATCGAGTGTTTATGCTAATGGTAGACTAATCTGCAATTTCATGACTGCGCATAACTGCAGGGATGTTGCTTGAATCTCAATCTTTACACAAAGAGGCCTTTGTTTCCTTCTCTGTATCATTGTCAATAGATCCAGATTACATTCCCAGTATAATTTCAACTGCAGAATTGTTGCTGAAACTTGGTATGCAATCACTTCCAATTGCAAGAAGTTTTTTGATGAATGCTTTGCGATTAGAACCCACAAACCATGATGCATGGCTCAACCTTGGCTTGGTTTCAAAAACGGAAGGTTCATTACAGCAAGCAGCAGATTTCTTTCAAGCTGCATATGAACTGAAGCTTTCAGCTCCAGTGCAAAGGTTCGAGTAATTGAATACCCCTATTGTTTTTGGTCGAGGGAAAGTAAAGTTGACTAAGGCCATGATAGAATACACGGCGACTTACTAGCAACCAAATGGCATAAATACTCATTCCACGGTTACAATTGCTTGGTTATTGATTTGTTTGAAATGTATAGCTAAATATAGCTACTGTTCTGTAGATTTGCCTCATTCTGTTCTAGTCATTTATAGTTGTTTGACGAGTAGATTTAATGGCGGATGACAGAGATGGTATACCAATGCCTTTATAATAGCCTGTCAGACAATGACAGGAATTAGATTGTTGAAGCTGCCGCAATACTATGCTTAGTGGTCGTTTCTTTCTTATCTTTAAGTACGTTTTTTGTACTGTGAAAGGAAATCATCATATTGTTCATCATTATTTTTTTGGCTCAAGACCTTTGGTATCTGAAGGTCGGGTGAGCTCAATTAAGAAGGCAAAATTCTGTGTTTAAAAAGGTGTATTTTGCTCTCTAATGTTTGTAAAATGTGTAAAATAACCCTCTTGTTAGGATTTAAGAACTATCAAATTGCTCGGCATTTAGTAAATATCACGGAGGTCTTAACTTTGTCTCAAAGGATTGTTGAAGGATGGAAGCTGGAAAGAAGGAAAAGAACAAAAACAGAAGAGAAGCAAGCCTCATGTTAGGCAGAGTTAAGGCTTCCAAGTCTTGTGGACAGAAAAGAAAGGTGGCAGTCAAACATTAATCCACCATCCCCTGTTATTAATTTTGAGATAGCAGTTTTTTTCTTCTTCTTCAATTATTCCAGAAAAATAATACATAGAATCAGAAATTGAGTATTGAGCAGTTCTCATGCATTTCCACCGCCAAGCTGGTTCATCCATTTAAAGCACATTTGACAGGAAGGATCTGAATGCAACATCATGACAAACTCCAAAGAGTATCTTGCAAACCTACATCCACTATATATAAGCAGCTCACTTTTTTTTTAATGCAACTTAATAAGATGCTCAATCCAATGACATGAATTTCTCGAGTATGTTGTAGTATTTTACCAAAGGTTGTATCAGAAAACAAGTTCACGTTGTTAACCCCACCCCCAAAAAAAATGTAAACAAGTTAATGTGCTCAAATTTTTATCAGAAGGAAAATGGAATTGCTTCAATATGAACAAAGAGAATAAAAGCGCCAAACTACATTCTGAAACTTATCCTCGTTTCTTTTACACCACGAATTCTTTGCAATGAAACAGAATATTTCTTGGTCTGGAAAACAACAAATTCGACTGATGGTACATTCATAGCAAAGACCGTCTGTTCATCCTCTGAACAAGGAAAGCTGGCAGCAGAGAATTTGACTGGACCTATACTTAGTACTGCACAAGACAAGAACGGAAAAACCAATGAGCTAGGAAAATGATGTCCTAAAATACTAAACTACAAGGAGATATTTTCATTGTGAATACAAAAATGATTTTGGCTTAATAATTGTTGTTACAGCTTTTTAGACTCAGTGAAATGAGATGCATTGCTGTAAACAATAGACTTTGTTAGATTTCTTAGTTTGCCAGGTTCACTTAAAAATTTCCAAATTGGTAATCCGAAAATTTTAAGTAATCGTTGTATTAATTTTTTCACATTCAATCATCAGTACCCCCTACACCACCTTTGTATAATGAAAAGGGGAGAGGGGTACAGGTGTAGGAAATATTGCGCAAACTATAACTAGACAAAATTGCATAAACAAATACAAACACATGAAACCTATATATAATTTATCAGATAGATTATTGACCTTTACACGTAATGAACAATTGACTCGGACAGACGAATTGTCTAACCTCAACCCATCTGCCTCTGCATCAACAAATGAAAAAGTCAAAAGCTATGATCATTGTGGTCTAATAAACTTATGAATATGGCCTAAATTCATTTGAAGATTGTTAGCCAAACGACAAAGGCAACAAAGCAGCATAATATCAAAGGGAAAAAAAAAAGTAATGGTTTTTTTAATTAAAAAAAGTGCAATAAATTCATAATCAATTTGTGCAGAGTTTCTCTACAATTGTATGATGACATATATATATACTTGAGCTGATTTAACAAGGATGAGTCAATACTTGCCAAAAATTAAGTGGCCCCTTGAATCACTAAACCTTTACAAATGGTTCGCCATTAGAGTTTTCAGCTTGCTTTTCCTTTTCTGCAGGTTGTTTAGCATCTCCTTGTTGTTCTTGCCTACAATGACATTAATCAACACCTATAATTAGTCTCCACCCTTATCATCAACCCAAAAAAAAAGGCATTAGAACATAATCATTTTTTTTCCCAAGGTTCATCCCATCAAAACAACTTTCTGAAATTACGAAATGGGTCTTGCACTCTTGCATGCATGCATGCATCTTCTAACGTATGGTATGTAATTCCACAAACATGTCCGAACATATATGCATGACCATAAATTAATCAATCCCAAGTTGCATGAATAAACACTAATCACCATGCATGCATGCATGCCGAATTAATGCTTTTCGTAACAACATGGAAATATTAACGTATGCATAAAAATGACAACAATAGATCGATTAATATTTCCACAGGGTATGATGATCAAGGTTTTATCATAGACCACATGAAACGTATGCAGGAATGTAATTAATGTTTATTGTAGAAGCACATAAATAAATAAGCATGATTATAATTAATTAACATGGTTTTTTATATTATTGAAGGGGGAAAAAAAAGAATAGAAGAAGAAGGAACATACTTTTTCTGGGCGGCTTCAGCAGCTCTAGCGCGCGCTTCTTCAGAGGCCAATCTTTCTTCCTCCTTCGTCATGCGCTTGTTGCCCCCGTCGAAGCAACCAAAGCACAGCCCCATGTTTTCGTTAATTCTCTTCCTCTCTCTCTCTCTCTGGCGCGCGTGCCCTCTCTGTTTCTCTGTTTTTCTTCTCGATCCTGTATGGTATGGTGGGTGGGCCTTTGCGCCTCTACAATCTGTATTTTCCTTCTTTTTTTAAAAAGTTAAAACTGCCTGCCTTCCCCTTTTTCGTTGGAGTTTTGTCTTCCCCCTTTCTATTGTGGATTCCGATGATGATGACTAACGTTACATTCTATATTAATATTGATCTTGTTTCACTACAACACATTTATTTAACAACAACAATATGTCCTATAACATTTTCTATATGAATTCCCGTTTCCACATTCCGCGTTAGTTACAACAATATATAATATGTATGCTCTGTGCGTAAATAATTGCTCTAGCGGTATAAATTAAAATTAAATGTATAATGATGATAAAATTTTATCTCGTCAATAGGAAATATTAGTTACATGGATAAATAAATAAATTTTATTATAAATTTTGTTAAAATCAAATTTTCATAAAACTTATTCAGAATTATTATATCATCCTATTTTTGTCTTGTAGAAAGATTGTCTCATTAGTCCTCTAGATGGCTTATGTCTCTTCTTTTTTTGTTCACATTTTTTTCTTCTTTTTTTTCTCTTCTCTATACCTCTCACACTATGAGACTGGAGTATGGTTTTCCTAAATGAAAAAAAATATATATTGATCTTATTTAATTTTGATTTTGCTTATCTCTGGCATTCCTATGAACGATATAATGTTTTGCTCCATAACTTCCATTCAATGGGAAACTTAGAGGAAGGTGCGTTTCAAACCTTTATTGCAGGATTATGGTTCAGTTTGACAAATTCATATTTATATCTATATGCAATAAGAGTTCTGGGTGATCGCTCACTGCAAAAGGATTTGGCTTGGTTTTAGTCCTTTAATTTTTTTTTCTCCTTCTTTATTGTGAAATCATATCTTCTTGTGTTATTGTGGTTGCCTGAATTTTATCTTGAATCAGTTGAATGTACCGTTTTATTTTATGTCACTATTTCACTGTGGATCAGATTTTAAATAGTTAGCCGAACCAGTTACGTTGTGCTGGCAATAACCAATGTGATAGTATAATATAGTGTCTACAATTTAAAAGATTGTTAGTGGCAATTGTTGAAAGATGAAACTTATAGTAAAATATAAAGACAAATATAAATTAAGGCAATTCATCGATCGCATATGTCGCGATTGTTATGGCTGATTAATATTTGTGCCGATGACATGAATTATGGTGATGGTTTATCAATTGAACAGCGTGGTTCATGGTTGATTATGACTCTATGAGGTTAATAGGGACAAAGATGGATTTCTCTGTTTTTTTTTTATTTCTGTTTTTGTTTCTTTAAGAACTCAAAGAATCAAATACAAAAGAAGAATAGCAGGGTATTAGCAATGGGAGCAGGGTATTATAGAGGTGGAGCTTCCTGACATCACTCCTACAGCTCTCACTAGCGGAAACGGAGATTCAAGGTTAGATTAATTTACATCTTTGTTATTTAGGGGTTCACTTGTGTTTACATGAACATTTTGTGACTCCGTGGACGGTTAGGAACATTATCGTTTCCTCTATAATTTCTCTTAATTAGTAATTACCCTCTCGATTTCTTTTTAATTGTCAATTTTTAAGAAGAATTTTGTTTATCACTATTAATTGTTTTACATATTTTACATACATTTTAATATAGAGAGAGTAAATAGATTTTGTGTGATAGTGAAAAATCGAGCGTATAACAGGAAAAATTTGTCAATTAAATAATTATTTGATTAATATGAAATAATCGTAAAAGACAGATATTAAAGAACAAATAGATAAGTAATTCAAATTGCAAATAGACAAAAATAAAAATTAAGGTTTCTAGATATCTTGAGCAAGCGTTTCCTCAAATTCAAGGCATGGGAATATCTTGGGCAAGCAACTGTACATACATTAATTCAATGTTCTAGATATGAGTCATTAATACACTCTCTTATGCTGGTACATGTTGGGTCTGTCTTATTTTTTCTCAAGGCTTCTAGACCTATCGTGAGGATGAGTTTGACTATGTTTGGTTTCTTTGTTCTCCACAACTGACATTTGAGGCTCATCATGCCATCTTTGTTTGACACTTCTCATTCTTTCCTCATTCTCAACTAGTACTTCAATCAATTCATTTGCATCCAAAACCAAGTGTGAGCAGAAACACGATGGGTGTTGTACTTGCAAACTTAAGTTAATTATTTTGAAAATGAAGTTTAATCAAACTTAAGGTTGCAAAATGCAAACTCTAATCTAATTACTTCCTCTGGACTCGAATATAAGGAAAAAAAACTGAATCACGTTAACTAAGAAAGTTGGTTAATTATATTAAATTTTATTGATTTCAGCTAAAAAAGAAGTTTTATTCCAAATTTACCCTTTAGTGGATATTTAGTTCTAGGACAATTAAAACCAATAGTCCAATAGTAAATTAAGAGAAGTCTGTCTTTGTATCTTCTTAAAGGAATATTGGAAATACAATTAGAGTTAAATAAGGGTATTTTTGGAATGATCTCATTAAAGAGAATAAAAGTAGTTAAATTTTTTTATATTTTAGACCATAAAACATAGCTTTTTTTTTTTTCTTATTTTCGAGTCCGGAGGGAGTATCTAAACACACACTTACTGGTTAACTTGAGCTTCCCCATATCTAAGGGTTTTTGGTATCATTAACACGTACATCACAGATGAAATATTGTTGAAAACAAGGAGCCAAGGACTATTTTCTTATATCCTTGTCATAAATTCTTAAATTAAATAATGACATGTTATACTCTTTTCAACATTAAATTAATATTCTCTCCTGTCCAAAATATAAACAACATAGTACAAAAGTAAAAAACACATAGACCAATGAATACTTTGAGACTGGATAATCTTAATTTTTTTTTATAGGCCAATGTTAGTTGTTAGTTAATTGTTAGTATTGTTAGTTTTTTGGGTGGAGGGGAATTGAACCCACTCCCTCTTTATCTCTCCCTCTTTATCTCTCCACTCCTTATCTCCCCTCACCCAACCATCAAGTCATCCTTATATCCCCTACTGGATAATCTTAATTAATACTCACTAGTTTTATTTTTTTTCCAAAATTATCCGATTTAGTGTCTCTCGTAAATATGAATATTACATTAAATAAATGGTATAATTTGAAAACTAGCATTTAATTTATATAAAAATTGATGAATGTTGCTTATATTTTATACTAAAAAAAATGTCTTTATTGCTTATATTTTGGACTGAAGGGAGTATCTCAAATTAAGAATTTGCTGATGGTAAGAATAACAAAAACTTAATCAAAGAATAAAAAAAATTTGATGTAAGTTTTGTTTATAATCAAATAGATTGTTCTGCCTTGATCTAAAAAAAAAAAAAGATTGTTCTGCCAATCTAAAATAATCAAATTAAATACTTAATTTTTTAGAATAGTGTTATACCAATAAAATATAATAGGTACTAGCATGTGGCCGCAGTAAGTAGGTATCCAATTTAAAAATACAAATAAAAACTTAAGATATGAAATAATTAAAATTGTGAAGAGATATTTAAAAATTTAAATTTGAAATTACATAGTTATAAAAAAATTAATACTAATAACTCAAAAATCTATATAATTGACTAAATCTAAGAAATAATATTCAAAGTGAATAAAAAAATTGGGGCCTAGCCCATCCTTTAAACAAGAAAAATTGGGGCCTAGCTAGACCCTTATTAGCATGCAGGAGGAGACTTAATTATAGTAGTATACTACCTCTGTCTTTAATTATAAGAGATTTTTATCTAATTTTTTCCTACTTAATTCATATTTATTGTTTATTGATTACAAAAAAAAATATACATAACAAATAAGGATAATTTTAGTAAAAAATAATTAATACATAATACATTTTCAAAAACCTCCTATAAAATTAAAAGAGACAAACAAATTTATCAAAAACCTCTAATAATTAGTTATAGAATAGTAGATTATAGCTCCAGTCCGCCAATTAAGTAGAGCAAGGACGGAGATAAGATATTGGACTATATATCCCAACTTGGTTTCTTACAAAAACAATTAACCACTCGATGTAATGTACAACTGCCAGCTCTAATTCTACCGTATAATTTACACTTAGAAAATGTCCCCACGAGAAGGATGAAATTTCAACGACTCTCAAGAACGTGACCAAGAAAAGTACATACAACACGTATTTCATTTACACTAGAAAAATTCTATTCCCAACCACCATAAAATGGAAATAGAAGAAGAAACCCAAAAAAAAAAAATATCAAATAATCAAATAATGTTCACCAGCTTTTCTGGTGGCCATGTTTGGAACCACCGCTTCTTCGTGGAGAAAGTAACTCTTCCGTAACCATCTTCTTTTCACTCAACCCTCTAACATAATCTTTCTTGATCTTCATAGATACTTTCCCACCACCAATTACTGGTTTCGAGCTATAATCTTTCAACACGGGAACTATATACCACACAATACAGGTGCAAAGTGTTGCAACCGATCTTCCAAACACAGTCAATAACACCAAAATCAACATCATGACAGCTGGCACATAAAAAGATGGCCTCTTCACCATATCCCAAGAGAAGCCAACCTTCTTATTATGATTATTAGATTCCAACTTATGATTATGTTGCTTTCTTATTTCTTCTTCCACGGGTTTCTGATCCATTGGCTCCGAGAAAGATGTTAAGTGTTTTACCTTGAGCTCCTCGCTCTTGTGTCTCTGGTCCCTGTTCTTCACTTTGACCACGATGGGGACGAAATCGTCTGTGTTTGAATACGCAAATCGAACGAAAGATATCTCCTGAGGACTCATCTGTGAATAAACTTTCTTCCTTTTCTGGTCGAGATCGGCCAGAAGGGAAGAAAACTTGTCTAAGCCTCGTGATGCGTATGGGTTGTTACTCCTGTTGTTGTCCTTTCTTTTTGTCTTTCTGGGGCTTGAACATGGTCCTGATCCATCTTCTTCGTGAGGGAAAGTGCCGCAAACTAAATGGTTCAGCATATGGAAAAAAGATGGGTTTTGGGTTTTGGGTTTTGGCTGAAAAGGTGTGAATTGAATTGCTCTGGGAGAAAACTTTTGGTATAATTTTTGGAATTAATTTGATTGAATCAGAGGGGGAAGAGTTGAGACATGTATTTATTCCATCGTTGTGGCTAGAGAGAGATTAAGACTTGACTGGATCTAATTTCCAAGCACACGCCTTAAGGTCAACACCAAGGTTTGGAATTTTAATAATCGTGAAAAACAGTTTCCAACGTGGCCTATGTTTGGAGACGAGGAAATAGTTGCGAATTTAATTGTTTAGTTTATTCTTTTCAAACCATGTAAATTAATTTTATTTTATTTTTGATACAAAAACCATGTAAATTAATTAAGAGGATGAGGGCGTAGAAAAATGATTTGTGGATTATTACTATAAATTAAAGAACATGTTGCTTGTGGAAGAGGGTGTTGATTATTGAATCGGTCTGCGTCATTCGTTGACATAGCAAACTCCACCGTGCCATAATATTTTATCATATGATGATAAATGAATCAATAGTGTCTTCTAGAAGCAAATTCGGTTGATATATACTACCTCCGTCTCTAAATATAAGAATTTTTTAACTAATTTATATCTTTTAAGAAAATTGATTAAGTTAGTTAATAGTAATAAATTTGTCAATGATTTACTATACTTTTTCAAAACTAGCCCTAACACTTATTACTATCTCTCTTCCCCCTATCTCTCTCATCACTTAATTAATACATTGAAAAAGGTAGAATGATTGGGTGATTTGTTTGTATTCACCAATCTTTATAGGAGAGCGAAATAATATACAATAAACATATAACATTTATGGTTTATTGAGTAAACAAAATTGTACAATAAATAAGAACATTTTAGTTAAAAAATAATTAATGTAACTGATTTTTTAAAAAAATTCTTATATAAAATGACTTTTATTTTTTTTGTAAAAATTCCTATATTTAGGGACGGAGGCGGTAGCTCCAAACCTGAACCTGAATCTGTCTTTGTATAAATAGCTTAATGAAAATGTCTATTCAGAAAGTATTTATTAGGTGTCAGTCAAAAAAATATATTTAAGAGTTTGCTTATAAAAAAAGTTGAAAATAATTTGTAAATAAGTCGTAAATTTTTTTTTATAAATTTTTCTAAATGCTTGTTAGGACATAAAACAAGCTCAAATAAATTCATTCTAAAAGTGTTTTTCAGTTTATAAAATTCAGGTTAACAATAAAATTTATAGTTAGCAATTAGCTTAATTTACTATGCTTTGGCTCATTCCAGTGACACGATGGTGGTGGCAACTTCTAATGGTGTAGTGCCTCGCTAGACCTTTGTTTAGCTAGTCACACAATATTAGTGCATATATATGGAGAGTATTGAGAAAAACACAAATTTTACATCGACTAGAGATAAACTCTCACTTTAATTACAAGTCAATTATTCAAGGTGAGAATTTGAACTATCTATTTAAGTTTTATATATTTTATTTAAATTTAATTTATTTCTAATTGACATAAGACTTAGACTTTTTCTAATAGAGAGACTGCAAGGAGGCTTTGAGATCATCATCAAGAACAAATAAGGCTGATAGTGAGACACGAAAAAATCCTAAAGAGAAAAGAGTAGAGATAAAATTAAGGGACTAAAACCCGAGTAGTGATCTACTGTGAATGAAATGTCAAGCTCATCCACACTAGTTCTTGCCATAAAATTATAGACCACGAGGGAAACGCTCATCAGGGCCATAATTAATTAATTTCTAAGAACTAAATTAATGTTTGTGAACCAGTAAAAAGTTGACCTTTAACCATCAATTTATCCCATTAACAATATAGATAATTGAACGGCTTAAATATTGTGGACGGCCGGGCAACCGGAATCAAGCGATCATTTGAATTAAATTTGTTTATGCAGAAAATATGAATCTATCCATTTCTTCGCTTTTATTCAAATTATCGCATAAGATAGACTTTTTTATTTTAAATTACCGTCGTTGTTAATATTTTCCGAAGACGTACACCTCACCCACTAAAACATACTCGCAAAATAGTAATGTTTGAGGTGTACATTTTTATATTATATTAATTTTTTAACAGTGATTTTAAATCATTTTTATTTTTTTATGTACAAATTACACAACCATACCCACTCAGAAATTAATCTTACAGTTATATTCATATTTGTCAAAATAAAAAAAAAAGTATATGATCGAGACGATAACTGATCCAGAGATACGCCTAATACAAAAAATTAATATTTATGTAAAACAACAAATATACAAATACAACAATAATCAAATCCTATTCCATTTAATAAGGTCGGTTACATGAATTCTATATTTTTTGTCGTATATACAAAAGTAATACAATCCCTTAATTTTAAATATCATTTTATTCGTTACCAAAAAAAATATATATCATTTTATTCTTTTTTAAAGGAAGGATTCGAGAGAGAATGTGAGAAACAAATGGATTCAAAAAAGAAAAAAAGGGGGCATTCCGAGAATCGAACTCGGGACCTCTCGCACCCAAAGCGAGAATCATACCACTAGACCAAATGCCCTGTATGCGATAATGTCAATTGGATTAAAAATAAACTAATACTAAATACACCTAAGCACCACTCTTGATCTGTTAAACTGGATACAAACTGCAAAAGCTAAGCAGTGGGACAGTGAGAGATTAAACATGAGCTGTCATCATAATTGGAGTACTATGGAAGATTGTAATGAGTAATGACCATTGCCCCCACCAAACCCATCATTGCAGACTCTTTGTGCTAAATTGCACACACTGAATTGATCTATAACACCTCTTATAAATATTATTGGCATCCCATGTTCGTGCACCCTTCACATCTAAAGAATAGAAAGAAAAAAATTCCACACCCCAATATATTAAAAGAGATATACACCCCTACGTCCAATTCCAAAATGGTAAATGTAATATGAAAATTCAGGTGCCTATACAATTAAATTTTAGCAACTCAAACATTGTAAGAAATGCTTATTTTTTATCTTCCGCAGATATATATAGGAAACTTAATCCATCGCTTGTAACTCAAGAAAATATGCGCTACTATTTCAAAAGTGAGATTCGAGAATGAAAGCAGGCCAGCTGGATGTTGAATGATGCATTGCTAGCAGCTGCCATTTCAGAACATGGAACCCCTTAATTAATACAAAGTGGCTTTCAAATAATACCTATTTGATTAAACCAAAATATGTAACCAAGAATGCGATTGCTCCCTCGGATTTCATATTTCATCAGAGATATAATAAAAAGCAACTTTATTTTATACAAATTAAGGACTTTATTGGAGACCTTTTACGTAGTGTTTGTATAATTCAATTTAAGAATAAAATAACATATAGAAATGACTTTATTTAGGGTCAAACACCAGTGAATTATTGTCAGTAGGTCATGGTGTCCACCAAGCTTATATTATATAGGAAATTATAATTTTTTAAGATTTTATAAAGAAAGTATAAATAAAAATAAATTCTATTTTCATTATTCAGCAATGAGAAGAATTGTTAAAAAGTGATTAGGAGTAAGTAGCTAATAATGATGTTAAACATCCACTGTACTTGGGCTAAAGTTTAATGTCATAAATTTAGTTGCATTGCATACATGTTATCATGCTTGTCTCTTGTCTTTTGCTTTGTACGCATTTTTGTCTTTACAGTTCAAGATATAGCAGGGAACATTAAAAATATCCGGGGAGAAAATGGTAGTTAGGTGCTTGAAATTTGGACAAAAATGATTGTGATTGTCAAATGTCAATGACAGCATATTAATTTGTTGGGGAGTCTACTTTTGTCTCCGCAATCTTCTGCTGCTCACAATTCACCACCCCTTTATCCTTATCTTCTCTTCCATTTGTTTGTTCTGCCCCTTCCCCTTTAGTGTCTAGACTCAGACACAAAACAGAAAAACTCAAATTAATACATATACACCACAGAGATCATAGCCTGCATGCACCCCAGAGGATAAGAAATTAGACACCATGGCATTTGCAGGAACAACCCAGAAGTGCATGGCTTGTGACAAAACGGTTTATCTTGTTGATAAGTTGACTGCAGATAACCGAGTGTTCCACAAAGCTTGCTTCAGATGCCACCACTGCAAAGGAACCCTCAAGGTATATATATATATATATATATATAGCTCTCCCTTCTGTATGGTTGTATACATTAATTTATATAATATTCTTCCTGGCTGTATAGTCTAGTTCAGGCTTCTATCCTTGGATTGGATCTGGTGTTTTCACTTTTCCTTTGGAAAAACAAGTGACATCAATTTTAGCAATTGGTTTGATTAATTCAATTTTTCTGAGTTTTTGAAATTAAGCATTTCATCCCACGACAAATTCTGTCTGATTGTCTGAACATGTATCACCTCATATTAATGTAATTCCCATGTTACCGAATAATAAGCCAGCTTGTTAAATAAAAAAGTGAAAAATCATGCATGTATCAAACCTCAGAAGACAAGAATCCATCCAATCCAATTATTAGTCCCATTCATTTTCCTTTTCTTTTCTTTTTGTTTTGTTTTATTTTGTAAGGTGTGGATGGATCTAATCTTCCCCCTGCCCTTTTACTGATTCCACTTCCACAACTGAAACTAATTTGGCAATCTTTTATATTTGGTTGATAAGGTTTCTAAGATGTTCCGTTAATTTCCAAAAGTCTGCACATAATGTTGGAAACTCTTTGCCTTTATGAAGTTAATTTACTGACAGATTAATGTATGTATCTGCAGCTTAGCAACTATAACTCTTTTGAGGGAGTTCTTTATTGCAAGCCACACTTCGATCAACTGTTCAAAAGAACTGGTAGTCTTGACAAAAGCTTTGAAGGTAATTAACCAAAGGATCGAAAATCAAATTATCCATCACCCCCACCAATACCATGTTTTCCTTCTTGGTGACTCATCTTTTCTTCCTTTTGGCTGATCAGGAACACCAAAAATTGCTAAACCAGAAAAAACCAGTGATATTGAGGTAATCCATCCCAAATTATTGCAGCCAATACACAACAACACAGTCAGTTTTCTAGCATTTATCTAATTTTTGAGCTGTTTCAATCAGAAACCTGCAGCAACCAAAGTCTCAAGCATGTTTGGTGGAACCAGAGATAAATGTGCTGGTTGTCAGAAAACAGTGTATCCCACTGAAAAGGTATCAAAACAACCATAACTTTTGTCCATGAATAAGAGCATCTCCAATACAAGAACTCAATTTATGTTCTTAATTCCTTTTTAATGATCCCAAGGATGCACACAGCCATAGGATTTAATAATACCCATTAGTTTTCACTCAACTTGATTCTTACCTTATTTTTAAACCCCAAAATCTTGACTCATGGCTTTATGGCTTTATTGGAAAATTGGAAAATCTTACCTTATTCTTACCTTCCCTGATCTAAAACCTTCATGGCTTTATGCCAAATTGGAAAATTTCCATTCTTCTCAAGAAAGGAATATTAAGTTTTATATATTACAGGAATGACATCAGAACTATTTTGGAATGATATAGGTTACTGTGAATGGAACTCCTTATCACAAGAGTTGTTTCAAATGCACTCATGGAGGGTGTGTGATCAGTCCCTCCAACTACATTGCACACGAGGGTAAACTCTACTGCAAACACCACCATATCCAACTTATCAAGGAGAAGGGCAATTTAAGCCAGCTTGAAGGTGACCACGAGAAGAGTGCAGTGCATGATAAAATCAACGGTGAAGTAGTTGCAGCTGAGACATGAAATCCTTCACTTTTGACAGAAATGTTCCGAGAATATATATATATATATATATTCCCTTTCCTTGAGTTATCATTTACTGGAGTCCGGAAAGAAAGATATTTGCTTGTGACAAATATGATATTCGCTTTTCTTTTTCTTCTTTGTTTGGGGTGTGTAGATCTCTCCACCATTTGTTTCCTCTGTTTTGAGGCATTGGATACTAAAAATGAGACATTGAACGATTATGAATGCGTGCTTCAGAAAACAGAGCTCCCGAATTTCTAAAAACTCTCATTGGATTCTATTGAGTTTTATTTTTGAGTTTTATATATGTTAAATAAAAAAACAAAACTTCGAGAGCTTTGCCGCCGATAGAGTCCTACTCATACCCGACTCGAAGGGATTAGTTCCGGTATGCGTGTGGAGATACTGTGGTCTATACCAAAAAAAAACTTTGAACCGTGATTATGGAATATTTTTAAATATAAAAAATAATTTCACTATCTAATTAGAAAGTTAAATAAAATAGAAATAACAATTCATTATTTATTTAACTCAATTACTTATTAAAAAGGCTTTAAAAAATTAAAAAAAATAATTAAAGAGGAAAGATGATAATTTTTTTTTTTGATAAAGAAAGATGATAATATATTAATATGTATGATATGGTAAATGGTAAATCTCGAAAAAAATCAACCTGCTTAATATCAATTTTCTTTTTAGAGATAAAACATATTTTATTTAAATCATAAATGACAAAGGTTAAAATATATAAAGTATATTTAAATTTTTTAAACATAGATAAGTATATTAATTATATGTGTGCAGCCCTTATCTGTACATACTTACACGTTATTTTTTTTTAATTGATATATTTAGTTTTATTTTGAAGATTTTTTTACAGATTCAATTTAATTTGGGTCGAGTTGGGTAGACCAATAGAAGGGGACAAAGCTCTCCTGACGTTTATTTTTTTCATTTATAAAACTCGAACCTGAGACTTTACACTTGGACCAACATGCTATGGTTATTTTGAAGTTTTATATATATCAAAAAAAAGTTTAAAATACGAGTACGGAATATTTTAAAGAATTAACATTAATTTCAATAATTAGAAAATTATGAAAAATATAAATGATAATTGATAATTTATTTAAATGATGATAAAGATGTATAAGACGGTAATAGATATAGATCATGCTCACCAATTACTAATGCCAATAATCTTGAAAAAATTAACCAAATTTTTTTTGCCTAACACTGATCTGTATCCGAAAGTTATATTAGATCCCAATTAAACAAAAAATTTAACCTAATTAATATTGATTCTTTAGAGATAAAACATAATTTATTATTCTTTTTAGTATTTTTAATTTCATTAAGTAGACGACGCACGCATAATACCCGTGAAATTATTTATTTAATTCGTATAAATTTTTTAGGGGGTGCCGGGGTGGTGCAAAGGTTTTTGTACGTGTTAACTTAAATGAGAAAATAAGAGGGCACTGCACACGGGATAAAACACGGGAATTAGTGCAAATCAAAATTGTATTGAAGGACCTCCTTCTCCAACCAAATAGATAAATATTACCTTGTTTGCACAGGAATTCGTCCAAATACATCGTTCATGCATAATAAGATTTAACTGATATTTAAGCAATTAATATTTTAAATAATACACCATATATATATAGCAATAACAAAAGAACAACAACACCAAAGTTTTGCAATCTTCTTCATCTATGGCAGTACGTCAATTCTTCATGTATTCGATCAAGGTCAAAAACACATGTCACAGCAGGCCTCCTCCAAGCAGCAGCAGCAGCAGAACCCAGCAAGGCTACGACAGAAAAGTATATAACAAAGTTTAACACACTCTAATTCCCCATGAATTAAAAAAGGAAAAAAAAAAATCTTCAATTAACGAGATTACACAATTAAGATTTTGAATTTTAAAGAAAACAGAAACAGATAAATAAATCATATATAATCACGCATAATTTTTTTTTTATGGGTTTTTCATATAAAATCATGCTGAATCATTCAAATCATTGAATAAAATTGATACCAACAAAAAAAACATTGAATAAAAAGTATATATACTAGAGGTATATTAATTTAATTGCATAATAATATAATACTACAAGTTTAGAAGAGTACGTACCATGCCATTAAACCAACACCTGCTGCATTTGAGTTTTGTGGCTGTGCAGGTGGAGCTTGAGTGACAAAAACTTGAGGCTGGGGTTGCGGGGGTGGAGGAGGAGGACCCCATTGATTATAACCCGGTTGAGGTGGAGGAGCCATAGGAGGGTTTTGATTGTAGTAAGCCATCTCTCTCTCTCTAATTCACTCTTTTTACTTCTCTGTTCTCAAACAATTTCAGTGTGAAAGTGAAGAAAGAATGAATTGCAGAGTCCTACTATATAGTGGGTGAGGGGTGAATACTGACATAATGTTGATACACAAATGAAGTTAATATTTCATATAAAAGGAAACAAGCTTTTGAATTAAAATAAAAAAAAAAGGAAACACGCTTTTAATTAAGTTTTTACTTAGTTTGAATACCAACGGCCGAAACTGGAAAAATACCAAATCGGGGAAGTATAAGAACAGTTCTTAAGAAATTTTTGAATATCGACCCACACGCATTTTGAATATGTGATTAATGAGTTCACAAGTACCAGTACTAATCTAATCTATAATCTCGATCGATTGATTGATGCACCAAAAAACATACACCTCACGCTCAAATGGCTGTATAATCCCTGATATTCATCTAATGGACCAGTTGTCAATGTAACAAGCATATTTAATTAATAGTATTCATGGTTTGCTTAGTTGGACAAATTTCTCAAATTTTCCCTTTTTGAGTGTGTTTGGAAAAGTTACGTAATTTTTTTTCGGTATAATTTTATTTTACAGATGCTCTTTCTAACTTTTAAAAAATATTGATTTTTTTATTTGTTTTTGTACAAATATATCATATTTTTTAGAACATTTTTACCGATTATATCATATCAATTTTTTAACTTTTTCAATAAAATTATACTATCATGTTTTAATTAACAAATACAAACATTAATAACCCAAATGTCTATTGACCTTAAAAAATAATTGGGACGATACAAAATTTATGTGCCTTTTTTCAGTCTTTACCAATGATGGACGGTTCAAAATCCCTGTGATTTTTATAGTCTTTATTAATGTAGCTGGTTTGAATAATTATTTTTTTTCACGGAAAACAAATTTGTTTATTTTTTGACTAAAAGGGAAATTTTTTAAAAAAAGGTAACAACGGGAACGAAATATATGAAAGTGTGAAAGCTAAAGCACTATGTGAAAGCCTTTTTTTATATAACTATGTGAAAGCCTTTATTCTTTTATTTTTAAACAGATGAAATATACTTCTTGAAGCTGAATTTTTATTTAAATATCATATAAAAATATAAATAAATTTTTTGTAAAGGCATAGTAAAATAAATTAAAAAATGTGTTTTATATCCATGCCACAAAAGGGTTTTGAAATTGAATTTCTTATACGATATCAATTAAGAAAACATAAACTCAAAAGTTGTAAAACATTAAAAATTCTTAATAGATGTTTTTAAATAAAAATAAAAAGTTCAATGTTATTATAAGTTTCATTTTGTACCTGGCATTGTTTTTTTATTTTATTATTATTATAAAAAAAGTTAGTTAATTGTTTGAACACATTCAATTCACCGATTTAATTTTTGACAATATAGTAAGCAATAGGGGTGCACCTTAAAAATATAGTTTTATGTAAAATTAATCATTTGGTATTACTATTATTATTATTATTATTATTATTATTATTATTATTATTATTATTATTTCTATAAAAAATATTATCATATACAAAGGTGACAATTAAAGAAATGTATTCATATGATAAGTAAGGAATGAAGCAACAAAAAGAAGGGGAAAAAAAGGAGAAAATGATAATAAATTAAATCAATACAAAATTAAACATATATAATAAGATTAAAGATATTCAGATATCCACAAGCAAAATAATACGATAAATTGCACGCTCAAAAAATTTTCAAAAACACGTATTAAATTTGGAAAATACATTTCTCAAACAAATGAACGATATATGACTTTCTTTCCTAACATATTTAGGGCCCATATTTTTCTTGGTCAAGCCCACAGCATGTGAAGCATGATAGTCCTGAAGGTAGAGAGTCTTTGGGCCTGTTTGCTTTGTAATGGCTTCGGCCTTTAGGTCTCGTTCCTTTTATCCATTTTCCTTGACAAAAAAAAAGGAAAAAGCCTCTGCACAAATATTATTGGAAAAGTAAATTGTATTGTATTTTCTTTAACAGCATTGTCTTTTTTTTTTTAATATACAAAGTAAATTGTATAGTCGATTATTCAGCGCAGTGCATGAAGAATATTAATGTCATGTGAGCTATTCACTCTCATCTCATGTAACCTTCTTTTTTGTTTTATTAACAATCAAATCTTTTGCTGTTTGCTAGAGTCAGCTAACATAGATGCATTAACGGGAGGTGCCATTTACAATGGGAAAGCCAAAATCTTCCTATGAATGGGAAAGGAAGAATGAATGGTAGATATATTTTAGAAAACTTAATATTTTATTCAATGGCTATGATGAATTACCAACAACCTATTAATCAGGTATTTTAATGTATTATAAATATTTGCAGAAATAGTCCTTTGACAATTGAAAAATTAAATATTAAACCACAATAATATTTTGTCTTTTAGTGCAGTATAAACAGGGTAGTGGGCGGGAAAGATGGAATATATTTACGAAGAAGTAACAACCTGGATGACTTGACGATGGCAAAAGTGGGTGCGAAGTTTAATGGATGTGATTAATGAGGGAAGTGTGATTGATCGAGGATGAGGGTAAGACTCGGTGAATTGATTTGCGAAGGATTGCATTATTATACCCCTGTCCTCAACCAACATTTCGGAAAACACATCTCAATATTAACCCAAGAGAATCAACGAAAACATTTCGGAATATAAGACGCATACATTTTACTAATCGAACTAAAAAAAAGATTTCATGGTCACATACCTTTCTTGGACGATGCTTTCTTGATGATGGCGAACGAACGAAGCAAAACAGGGCACTCGAACTATAGCTAACTCATATAGCTTCTCTTTGACAACAACAACAACAACAAAGAAAAATGGTAGTGTTTTTTCTCCCACACTTTTAATTTTTACGGTCTTAGATTGTTCTCTCCTTATTATAATATAACTTATCTCTGGGGCGAACAATTGTTTCTGTGGAGAATATATCGATCTCTGAGAACTTACGGAGACAAAAAAAGTCATCAGAGGGAAAGAGGACTTTGAGGTACAAAGAGGAGGTGGATGATGATGAGGAAGAAGAGGAAGAGGAGGAAGAAGGAAGCGAGAGTATGGGATTTGGTTTGAAATATGACTTTAGCGCATTGAACAAATCAGAAGTGCTCTTTGGGATACACAATAGATAATATTTAATCATCGTTTCAGTTACGTGGGACAAAAAAATGTTTAATGATAAAAAAGGGTATTGGGCTATTTTATATTTAATATCAAATAGTGGGACAAAAATATAATAGGTCAATAACCTACAAACCCACAACTACAGGTAAAAAAAAACTTTCCCATTCATGGGACATTTTATGTTGTCCCATTCTAAAATTCACCTTAACGGGAATGCCATAAATTCATGTCATGTCATAACATAAAATGTTCATCAAACACGCGCTTCTATTTTTATCAAAGGCTTTAACATGTTTTTGGTCCCTCTAAATATCAGTATTTTGAATTTAGTCCCTCTAAAAAAAGTCAAAGTTTTTTTATCCCTCAAGAAATCAATTTTTTGATTTAGGTCCCTCTTTTGCGTTGACCGCTGACATGGCACACTGAGGTCCCTGTAAAAATGCTGATATGGCTTACATGCATCTGACGTGGCTTACATGCATTGCCACGTCAGAGGGACTAAAATCAAAACTTAATATTTAGAGGGACTAAAATCAAAACTTAATATATTTAAAAGGACCATGTGACATGAATTAGACCACCACTCTCTCTCTCTCTCTCTCTTGTTTTCTCTCTCTCTCCACAGCCCCTCCCCCACCACCACCACCACCACCACCCACTCTCTCTCCCCCACCACCACCACCACCACTACCCACACACACTCTCTCTCTCTCTCTCGTTTTCTCTCTCCCCCCCAAACCACCACCACCCACCCACCCTCTCTCTCTCTCTCTCGTTTTCTCTCTCTCTCTCTCTCTCTCCCCACCACCACCACCTATATGCATCTTTAACCATGATCTATTTCAAGGTCATCCAATTAGTCAAAAGAAGCTCAAGGAAGGTGGTGGTGGTGGGGGGGTGGGGGAGAGAGAGAGAGAGAGAAAACGAGAGAGAGAGAGAGAGTGTGGGTGGTGGTGGTGGGGAGCCATGAGAGGAGGGAGAAGAAGGAGGGGGTGCTTGTTGGTGGGGGTGAGAGAGAGAGAGAGAGAGAGAGAGAGAGAGAGAGAGAGTGGGTGGTGGTGGTGGGGGGAGAGAGAAAACGAGAGAGAGAGAGAGAGCGTGGGTGGTTGTGGTGGTCTGATTGATGTCACATGGTCCTTCTAAATATATTAAGTTTTGATTTTAGTCCCTCTAAATATATTAAGTTTTGATTTTAGTTCTTCTAAATAACTATGAATGACGTGTCAGCTGACGTCAGATGTATGTAAGCCATGTCAGCATTTTTACAGGGACCTCAGTGTGTCATGTCAGCGGTCAACGCAAAAGAGGGACCTAAATCAAAAAATTGATTTCTTAAAGGACCAAAAAACTTTGACTTTTTTTAGAGGGACTAAATTCAAAACGCCGATATTTAGAGGGACCAAAAACATGTTAAAGCCTTTATCAAATAAGATTATTCACGATAAGCTTTTTTTTGGGGTCAAAATTATTCATGATAAGTTTTTTTTTTGGTCAAAATTTATTCATGATAAGTTTTTTTTTGGTCAACTTATTCATGATAAGCTATTGGGAATTGATAAATACACCCCCATACTTTTATCCATACACCCCACATTAACGCTGAATTTTCAAAAATACTATCAAATTTCGCGTTATTTTTGGAAACTGGAGTTTCCGGAATACAAATTTGCATTGGAATACAAATCCAGAATACAAAAAATTGCATTCCGGAAACAGGAGTTTCCGGAATTAACGCGATTTTGTGAGGTGTATGGCCCAACACGTGATATTAACAAGGGGTAATTTTGGAATTTCATCATTAATGTGGGGTGTATGACAAATTATGGGGGTGTATTTACCAATTCCCTATTCAGAGTAAGTTAGCAGTCTTGGGCCTTCTGAAGCCGAGCCGAAGCCCACCCATACTTTTTTGGGTCGTCAATAAGCCCACCCGCATGAGTGAGAAATTGAGAACACACCGGTATATTTGAACCAAAAAAGAAAAAGAAAAAGAACACACCGGTATAATGCTTATTGATACGAAATCCTTTGATAAGAAAACAACGAATGAGTTGGCAATTAAATATACGTCTATTTTGGTTTGTCACAGCATTCTTACCATGCACCAACACACATACTATATTTTCCCAAATTTAAAAAAAAAAACCTCTCAACTCATATTCTGATTTTCTCTCTCCACCTCCAAGGCTCCACTCATGCGCCGATGAGGACGACAGTGAACCTGATGATGGTGGCCTTCTAATCCGCCTTCATTTTCATGGGTTTTTTTTTCCCTCTACTTCCGCGATTGTTCCCACGGTTACGGTGTCTCCTCTGCCATTGCTCCTACGGCAACGGCGGCGCCTCCTTCGCATCCGCTAACAACCGCAACCCCATCGCCGCCGAGGCTTCAACCGCCAGACCATTGACAATTGCCCTGACCCTTGAGTAGGTCGTATGCCTCACCGTGTTTTCACGACGACGACACCATACGACTACTTTCGAAATGCCATCACGTTTTCTACCTCGACACTACGGTGGGTGGTGGGTTATAGGCCACAGTCCGGTTAAACGACGATGGTCTGAGTTAATGGACACCGGCGATGGCTGGTGGTCGGTGGACGATGGTGTTTGGCGGTAGGAAGAAGGTGGATGATGCACTACTGCTGGGGCGGCTTTTTATTTATTTTTCATCTTAATTTTTTTTAAAAAAAAACGATGCAGCTCTGCTCACATGCATACACCCACACACTATGCATTGATAGACCCACATTTTCGTGCTATTCGTGCCGCATTTTGTCGCGCCGTATAGCATTACTGAATGCATAGAGAGGCCTTTACGTATGCATGATTACGAAAGTCCCCAATTTTTTTTGTAGGCTTTCAAAAGAGAATATTACGGTAAATTAATTCGCCTGACCGTTTCAGGAATGGCGTCTACATTAATTTCAATCACGGTAACTGAAGAAACCAAAATAATTTGAATTATTATTTGGTCATCATGGCACATTGTAACCATCATTTACATTAATTCAATTTAATTATCCAAAGTTTTAATTTTTAAACAGAAAGTAAACAGCAGTCTCCACTTGATAGCCGCCTCCCCTTCCTAGCTACGTTCAAACAGATGGCTCAAAGTGAGGGTGGTGGTGGAAACAATGACGGTGGCGGTGGCGGCAACAAGAAATCACAGTCGCAGGAGGAGGTGCAGCCAGTGCAACACCCAGTCAAGGAGCAATTACCCGATGTTCAATATTGCATAAACAGTCCTCCTCCTTGGCGTCCGTACCATTCATTCTATTCTCTACTTAGTATTAGTACTATAATTCCCTTTACGACAACCAAACTAATTCTTTCTTTTGTTGTCAAAGTGACAATAACACATATGTTGAACAAAACTCAAGTATACATAGTATGTATGTTGCTGACTACACAATATTTCATTTTGTTTGTTGTTTGTGCATGCTTGGTTTTCGATTGTAAAAGTACATTTAAACCCAAACTTAATGTAATTATAGAATTCTTTTTGGGTAAAAATAATTTTAGACTGAAGCATATGTTTACAACTGAAAACCAAACATACTCTTAGAGCTGCCGATTTTTCCTCTTGGAAGACGTTGGCTGAATGACAAAGTCGCACTTTTTCACGAGTCAAAATAGTCAACTCTCTATGTTTTTTTTCAGTTCACCAAGTATATTTCTTATTTATCTCAATTTGATTTGTTACCACAATGCAGCTGAAGCGGTGGCATTGGGGTTCCAGCATTACATTCTAACTCTTGGCATGACTGTTCTGATTCCATCTATGGCTGTTCCTCAAATGGGTGGAGGCAATGTAAGCACTTTTTTTCCATTTACTTTTTAATTCAAGTTTTACAATAGTACTACTAATTAACTGAAATCTTTTAACTCTATGTAGGGTGAGAAGGCCAAGGTGATTCAGAGTCTCTTGTTTGTTTCTGGACTAAGCACATTACTTCAATCTTTGTTCGGAACCCGATTGCCAACTGTAGTTGTTGGTTCATACACTTACATAATACCCATAATGTCAGTTGTCCAAGCCAGCAAATACACTTCATATACAGATCCTTATGAGGTCAATGGGACTATTAATTTTTAATGCTCCTTTTATTTATTTATTTATTTATTACTTTGTAAAATGTTCGTTCTCTGTTAGCTGTTTTGCTGATTTGGTCCATATGGGTGATGTTTTTCAGAGGTTCACTCAAACAATTAGGGGGATACAAGGCGCCTTGATCATAAGTGCAAGTTTTCAGATGATTATGGGATTCTTGGGATTTTGGAGGAATGCTGTCAGGTTAGTAAGTGCATGCACCTGTCTTGGCTAGCTGTTGTGTGTGTATTTGGTTTTATGGTGAGAAATATCAGAATTGATTTTGTCTCCTTTCAAATACAATTTTAGTGAAAATACACATATTTGGTTACTATTAACCAAAATTGATTTTGTCCCTAAATCTCTGTTTGGTTAGAAGTGATAAAAAATAGTTGTTGCTTTAAAATTGAAAATTTTACACTAAATTGTACATGAATTTTATTTTTAGAGTAAAAACATCCAAACATAAAATCCTTTAAATCAATTTTATAAAATCAAGTTCATTCAAAATCACTTTTACTAAACACACAGCAGATCAAATCCTTCAAATATATACCAGCTCATTACTGCTTCTTCGTGTGCTTCTTTAGGTTCCTTAGCCCACTTTGTGTAGTCCCTTATGTAACTTTCACTGGACTCGGTCTCTACAATCTTGGTTTCCCAATGGTATAAGTTTCTACTTTACTCATGCTACTTTTTCATTCAAATAGTTTGCGGCTCTTGTATCTTTAAGTTTTATGCAATTTAGCTTCTACAAGTTTTGGACTTGAGAATAGGATTATATATGACTCTTTCCCCTCTATGTTGTCCAATCACTATGGCAGCTAGCAAAATGTGTTGAAATTGGCCTTCCAGCACTGATTTTTATGGTTTTCATCTCACAGGCAAGTAGTTCATCTAGCTCTAGCTATTGTTCTTTTTTTGGCTGTTGGTACTGAACTAAGAGCCAACCAATCAAAGATTATAGTATAGTCAAGTTCATTTGCTTAAATTTTGGTCCAAAATGTGTTTATTGTCTTCTATGCTCCGGCAGTATCTTAATCGTTATTTATGCTCCCCGAAGCCTATGTATGACCGATTTGCGGTGCTGTTTACCATCGCAAGTGCATGGTTATTTGCACAGCTTCTGACTTGGAGCACTGTATATAACCACAAGCCAGAAAGTACACAAACTAGTTGTCGCACTGATCGGGCTGGTCTTATTAGTGCTGCTCCATGGTAAGATTTTCAATTATCAAAAACTTGCATGCCTTTTAGAATCAAAGCTTGTAGTTGTTTTATCCACTGAGGTCCAATGATTTGAAGGAGAACTTGATTTATTTTATGGTTTTCAAGGGAAATGAAGAGCTTATTAACATTAAAAAGCTATCGGAGACTTTAGGATATTTTTATATATGTTAAAATTTTAAGCAGCTTGGCCTAGAATGTACCTTCACATGCAACTTCCATTGATAATTTTTATTAATTTTGCATATATATACAGGGTGTATTTTCCTTACCCCTTTCAATGGGGAAGTCCTACCTTCAACTATGGGGAAGCTTTTGCTATGATAGCCGCTTCTTTTGTTTCTCTTTTTGAGGTAGGCACTAGGTACTAGCTCCCTTGACAGAATCCCATGTTTCAGTCATTGATGCAACTGCACTAGTCTCATAATAAAAACTATGTAAAATCTAGGACTCAGTTATAAATGCATCTGATCCCCACCTTTTGTCTACTTAGAACTTCAACAATTTTCATACATGTATATATATGCAGTCTACTGGTACATTTTACGCTGCGGCAAGATATGGAAGTGCAACACCCGTGCCACCTTCGGTCATCAGCCGCGGAACTGGCTGGCTGGTAAGATTCACTGCATTTTTGTAATTCTATTTCTTTCTGGAATCATGGACAAGAAACTTGTGATTGATTTTTATGTGTCACTCTTATTGTTATTTTAGGGAGTAGCTTCTTTGCTCAATGGCATGTTTGGCTCTGTGACTGGGAGTACGGCATCAGTGTAAGTTTGTTTAGCTCATATGTATCCTTTTTTTTCTTTTTACTGAAACGGTGACTCGTGATTTCAATTTTTCAAGTTCAACCAACATAACTATTTCTATACTACCGAGTTCCTGTTGGTAGCTTTGCTGGAAAATTCTCTTTTTCATAGCTGGTTTATGTAAATATCCTGGGTTAAGACTCTTTATCCTATGCAATTTCTGCATTATGCACTTCACTGCTATCTTATTTCAGGGAAAATGCTGGATTATTGGCATTGACAAGAGTGGGAAGCAGAAGAGTCATCCAAATATCAGCTGGTTTTATGATTTTCTTCTCTATATTTGGTATGACACACTAACAAGCTCTGCACCATCTCATAATTTCTTTTAACATTTTTGGTAATCTGTGTAGGCTAATGTTCTTTTTTAAATAAATCCAGAATTGACTCTTCTAGAATGTTTCCTATTTAATGTTTTTATTCTCTTTAATTAGTGATATGATCTCATGCTGCATATATACTTTCCCTTGAACCAGGAAAATTTGGAGCAGTTTTTGCTTCTATACCTTTGCCAATCATAGCAGCATTATACTGTGTATTCTTCGGCTATGTGTGTAAGTTCTCTCTAACCAACCAAATTGTCTTCGTGAGTTTTCTGGTTGTGTAATTTGTGTCAGCATATATATAGAACTTGACCAAGAGTTATGTATATAATAACTTGGGATATATATGTAGCTTCTGCGGGTCTTGGTTTTCTCCAGTTCTGCAACCTCAACAGTTTCAGAACCAAATTCGTGTTGGGCTTCTCCTTCTTCCTCGGCATCTCCATACCGCAATATTTCACAGAATATTATCATGTAAAACATGAACACGCAAGTTCTAGATGGGTGAGTGAGTCAGATATATGAAGTACACAAACCAATTGTTCAAAATTCGTAGTATATATACATATTCATGACAGTAATTAACACTATGACTTTTGCAGTTCAATGATGTGGTTACCGTAATCTTCTCATCACACGCAACGGTGGCTGCGTTGGTTGCTTTCATTTTGGACATCACACTCTCCCGTGAAGATGATGCAGCCCGCAAAGACAGTGGTTTGCAATGGTGGGAGAAGTTCAGTATATATAAAGCTGATGTTCGGAACAATGAATTCTATGCTTTACCATGCAGACTCGATGAGCTTTTTCCAGCCCTTTAAAGCGGCTTCTTAATTTGACCATAGATTGTTCATTTTTCACACTTTGACCCAATTCAGCACTTTTGTCAAAATTTAATTTTTGTCTAGTTTCCGTGACATTATTTTGCTTTGGCTTTATTGGAGGTAATGTTGGAAAAATGGAAATAATTTTCTTTGTTCATGTCCTTGATATTACATTATTGTATTTGTGGAAGAGGAGTATTTAATTTGACTTAGTTTTAATTAATAAACAAAGACAATAGAGGATAAAAAAGATTGACCTTTTCTGCCACAAAAAACGGGATCATTAGTCATGAATGGTAAATACATCTCATTTTTAAGTTTCCGAGTTGCCATTCTTTTTTTTTTTGGGAGGCGGGGGGGGGGGGGGTGCAACTTGTAGAGCCTAAGAA
The DNA here is from genome assembly GCA_030159175.1 of Glycyrrhiza uralensis. Taxonomy (NCBI): domain Eukaryota; kingdom Viridiplantae; phylum Streptophyta; class Magnoliopsida; order Fabales; family Fabaceae; genus Glycyrrhiza; species Glycyrrhiza uralensis. The sequence goes on from BRZY01000005.1 coordinate 49,920,249, forward strand.
ATAGGAAATAGGTGTCACATTGAGCTTTCTTCACTGTCATTCCTAATACCCGCTGGTAGGGATGGGAATAGGCTAGGCCTTGCAAGGCCTAAGCCTGGCTTGTCTAAAAGTCTTAAGGCCTGAGCCTGGTCTGTTATCTGTCATAGGCTTTTTTTTTAGGCCTAGGCCTGACCTTTTTTGAAGCCTAGTTTGGCCTGTTAGTTTATTTAAAGGCCTGATTCATGATAAGACATTCAAGTAAGTGATCTGACCTACTCTTACATAGGCTAATAAGTCAATGAAGAAAATCTCTATTTATAACAAACTATAAACTATGAAGATTAAAATTATTGTTATTTAGGGCATGAGATATGAGGGGGGAGTAAAACTTTATAAGGACAACATTTTACTTATTTGTCTAGTATATTTTTTTAAAAGTCTAATGTAACATTCATGATAATCTAGTTAAAAGTCTATTTTTGCAATAGAGCATATAAATAAGTCACAACTTTATTCTTTAATAAGCTTTATAGGCTTGAGCCTTTATATAGCTAGGTCAACATGTTTAAACATTTAAAAGGTAAGAAAGTATATAATTTTAACACATTATAGAACATATAATATAAAGATAATACTATAAAAAAATTTATTACCTGTGTCTACTTAAATAAGCTGGCCTGTTAGGCTTAAAAGGCTTTTTAGATGGCCTGAAGCCTGACCTTTTTAACTATATAGGCTTTTCAAAAAGCCTTGACCTGATCTATATCATGAAAAAACCTGGTCTGGCCTGGGCCTGATATAGGCTAGGCCATAGACCCCTGTCGAGCGACCTGACCTATTCCCACCCCTACCCGTTGGTTTGGTGTGTGTTCCTATTCCGGGACACCATCTTCTTCCGGCATCACCTTATCATCTTCTCTGAAAGAATTATTTTCCCACCTATTTTATCTTTTTCCTCTTCGAGTCTTCCCAGCATTTAATTATTATTTTTTTCAGGCAAGTCCAAATTCAGCACAATTTATTGTCCTTCAGTTGGTGTGTCTTCTGATTCACGTTAGATAAATTGCTTACGTTGTAAATTTTGATATTTTTTATTTACTCGTGAATCATTATTCTCGAGGAGAACTTTGATCAATATCAGTAATATCTGAAAACATATGTATCTGCTGCAAGAAGGCCCTATTTAATTGTTCGAAGTAACAAGGCCTTGCTAACAAACATGTACTACATGATCTAAATCAATGCGTATCTGTCAGATGTCATTTTTTCCAAAATAAAATAAACATAGTGAAAACTAATCTGTGTGCTTTTAACAATTAAATTTGGGTGTGGAGATTGTGATTTTGATGTTAATCTATAGGATAGAAGCATAGGCTTCCATTTTCTAGTTGCCCATCTCAGTTGCATTGAAGGGTTCCAATGCTATTCTTGGACTCATATTTGTTCTCATTGATACTGTCTACCATGCTCTCACTATTTTCATTCTGTTAACTTGGATGTGTTTTTCTTTTCTTTTATTTGAACTAGTTTGATTTACTTTAGAGTGAAGAATTTCTTGAGTTCACCTGCATCATATTATTACCTTCCAATTGGCCAAGGTCTTCTTTCTTTTGATATAACATTGGTTTCTAGATCTAAATTCAGCTCTAGTTTCTTGAAATTGAGATTTTGAAAATGTTTCTTTATTATTATTGTCTTTTGTGCCCACATTGCAGAGATGATACGTGGTGCATATGAAGGACTGATTTCTACACCTGATAAGATTGATGCCTTTCTTGATGGTGAAGATGAAACAGTACATTTGAAGGATGGGAAAGGAGTGAGACTATGGAAGAAATTAAAATATCAACTTGTAGAATACAATTCACTGCCAGCCTACTTAAGGGACAATGAGTACATACTGGGTCACTATCGAGCAGAGTGGCCATTGAAGCAGGTCTTCCTCAACATTTTCTCAATTCATAATGAGACACTTAATGTCTGGACGTAAGTACCGTGCCTTTAAGTACACAAATATATTTCATTATCCTGTCGAACTTGGTGCCTTTTTCACGTTGTCCTTTTTTCTATTCGATGTGTCTTTTATACAACAGTAACAACAACTAAGTCTTATCTTACTAAGGCCCTGTTTGGATAACAATCTTATCTACTGTTTATGGCATAAGTTGTATAAACTACTTTTATAAACGAAGAAAAATTATAGTGAAACTTATTTTATATAAGCCATAAGCTGTTTTGATAAGCTATACTGGGTAGCTTATGAAAAATAAGCCTAAAATAGCTTATGAATCAGTCATAAGTTCTGCATAAGTCAATCCAAATAAACCCTAAATGGGGTCGGCTACATGGGTCAAACTACACCACAATCTTCTATCATAAATCATATCTATAGCCAAACCATTGGCCTCTAAATATTTGACGTGTCTTTTTTAGTTTCAAAAAATTCTTGTTTTCTAAGAGCATGAATTAACTTATTGTGTTACTTTTTGCTATTTTATATTTGTTGTTCATAGTTGCACCTTATTTTTGTCTTCTTTTTGCTCCTTCATTTGTTACTCTTACTGGCCATAGAAGGGAATAGTACTGATGTCATTTTAACAATAAATTCATGTTTAAGGGCGAACAGTATTCAATGATTAACAATGAAGAGATATATTTCTTCTGGTTTCTTTTGTTAGCCTGGCATAGTAAAAGCAAATAAACTTGTCTAAATGTCAAATCTTTTACATTTCTTTACTTAACCCAAATGACATTGTTTCAGGCATTTGATTGGCTTCTTCCTTTTCCTCTTTCTCACTATATACACAGCTGTGAAAGCTCCAATGGTTGTGGATTTCAATTCCCTTCAACATTTGCCTGAAATCATAGGAAAAACTGATTTGAATAAGATTCGTATAGAGCTCTTGAAGTGCCTGACTTCACTAACCAATATGCCTGATCTTCTTAAAGTTAAAAATGAGTTGAGGACATCTCTTCATTCTCTGAACTTCTCCTCATTATCAGGTTGGAATGTTGTGGAACTTCTCACCAATTGCTTGCCCGAGCAGTTTTCCCTAGTAAGTTCCCATTCTTCTTCATGGAGTATCATGTAATATTTTGTTCATCTGTTCTCAAACTCTATGTATTTTGGAACATTAAATTTCTTTCAAGTAAGAACCTGAGTTTGGTAGGTGGCTTTTAGAATGGGTCATTAATATTATGTCCCAAGAATGGATCACAATGTTATCACCATTGATATAATGATTATTAAATTGAGTGGCTAGGATCAATTACCAGTTACCAATTCAGAAAGTAGACTTAATCTAAAATGATATTTGCAAAGGAGTGCTCCAGTTTATTTTCATATTCACATCAACATTATACTGTAATTGTGAAACAATCGAGAAGGTTATTAAAATTACTGTAAATGACCAACATGTTTTATAATTACAAATGTTACCTTGGTGAATCAAAATGCATAATTTCGGTTGGTGAGCATGATTAAAAATACATTAGTTGGTTAAAAATCACCCCTACCCTATGTTTGGATGGAGAAATTAAAAATACTAGAAAATTTAAAATTCTTGAAAATGTAATTGCTTCAATTGAATTTCCATCATTTTTATTTTTTTTAGATAGAGTAATTAAATTTCTTCATTTTTAAAATTCTTTGTTTGGATAGAGTAATTAAAGTTCTTCATAATCTACGTAAGATATTTTTTTGTTAAACCCCCTCTCTCTATCCTGCTCTCTGAAAAATCTCTCTCTCGCTTGCTCGCTCTCTCTCTCTCTCCCCCTATCTCTCAAAAGCCTTTCCCTCTCTCCCTCTCCGTCTCCCTCTCTCTCCTTTTTCTCTCTCACTCTTTCTCTCCCTCTCTCCCGCTCTTTTGCCCCTTTATCTAGAGAGAGAGAGAGAGCAAGAGATAGAGCAACAGCGAGAGAGTGCGAGAGAAAGTAGAGAGAGGGAGCGAATGGGAGGAGAGTGAGAGAGTAAAGGAGAGAGAGGGGGAGAGGGCGAGTGGGGAAGAGCAAGAGAGACAGGGAGAGAGTGAGAAAGAGGGAGAGGGAGCGAGAGAGTGAGGGGGAGAGAAAAGGAGAGAGGGGAGAGCAAGATAGAGGGAGAGGGAGAGTGAGAGAGAGGAAGTGAGTGAGAGGGGGAGAGAGGGAGGGAGGGAGAGAGAGAAGAGAGAGGGAGGGAGGGAGAGAGAGAAGGGAGAGTGAGGGAGGGAGAGAGAGAGAAGGGAGAGCGCAAGAGAGGGAGTGAGAGAGAGGGGGGAGAAAGAGGGAGAGAGGAGAAATGAGAGAGAGAGAGTGTGAGGGAGGGAGGGAAGGGAGGGAAAGGGAGAGGGGGAGAGAGCGATATAGAGATAGTGAGGGAGAGAGAGAGAAAGGGGAGAGCGCGAACGAAGGAGAGGGGAGAGAGGGAGGGAGCAAGAGAGAGACGGTGAGAGCACCAATTTAACAAACCAATTTAATGTTTGTCCAAAATCTAATTCATGGATTTATTGAATCTTACCCAATTTAACAAACTTTAGGATATCAATTAGTAATCGAATTTTTGCTGGGTCATTTTTTAATTCAAATAATTATTGAGGTTAAAAATATTAAAACAGTAAAACCAAATCCACCTATAATTCCGGATAATTTTGTCATAATCCATTCTTAGGACATAATATTGATGTCCCATTCTAAAAGCCACCGGTTTGGTAATCAGTTTTTCATTTCCTCAAATACAAATTTTTATGTCAAAGGTTTAAAACGCCATTTAATGGCCACCTGTGCATATAATTACCATTGTAGAATATATTTTTTAGTATTTTCTTACATTTGACTTTGCTTTAATGTTATGCCTGCACAGACATTGTATCTCAGTACTCAGTTGTAGCTGTTTTATCTTAGACACTAGCAATATTAATTGAGATTAGGAGAATTTGACTTCTCACACAGTTGTTAAATTGTTGGTTACAGAATGGTTTGAGAGATCACACAGTTTTATGCATTCTTATGTGGGGCCATGTTCTGCTTGCTAGCATGCAGCACATGCCACCTCCTTGCATGCCACTCACAACGCCTCTCCTACATCATGCTCAGAATTGACTATGCTGGGATTGCTGCATTAATTGCAACTTCATTCTACCCTCCTGTTTACTACGTACTCATTCATGTGCAACCCCTTTTTCTGCTTCCTCTACTTGGGCTTCATAACATTGATGGGAATTGCCACCATTGCTTTCTCTCTTCTCCCCTTCTTCCAAAAGTCTTGAGTTTAGGAAGTACCGTGCTTCCCTCTTCTTCTTAATGGGGTTTTCAGGAGTGGCACCAATAATGCATAAGTTGGTATTGTACTGGCATCAACCTGAGGCTTTGCAAACCACGGGGTATGAGATACTAATGGGAGTTCTTTATGGTTTGGGAGCTGTAATCTATGTCACAAGGATACCAGAGAGGTGGATGCCTGGAAAGTTTGATATTGCTGGCCATAGTCACCAACTTTTTCATGTCTTGGTTGTGGCTGGGGCTTACACACACTATCGTGATGGTTTAATATAACTCAGATGGAGAGATATGAAAGGTTGTTCATTAGGCTGGTATATAGAGTGAGTCTTTTTTGTAGGTTCCTGTCTTTCTTTCTGTTGTTCATCGATGTTAACTTGGATGAAAAATGAAGAAAGCAAATATGATATTAGTTCTGTCCAGCAAATGCTTCATTTCATTGTCCTTTGCTCATGTGCTGGATTTTTGAACCTACAAGCCGAGAGGCATGAGTTGGGATTCTCTCCATTTCTTTTTCTCTTCATTTCTTCCATTACTATACTTTTGAGGGAATAAATGGAATAAATGACATTCATGTATCACATTTATGTCATTTATTTCCCCCAAAAGCATAGTAATAGAAGAAATAGAGAGAGAAAAAATAGAAAGGATCCTAACGATCCTAACTCGAGAGGGCATGCAAGGCCAGAAGCTAAGAGGAGACATGGATATGCTGTTGTAATACCCCTAGTGTCAAGTGTAATTTATTGTTACATTACATGTACCCATGTATGGGCCTAATGTATTAGAGCGTTTTTGGATAATTTGTTCTATGAGTATTTATAATATGAGTTTTCTAACTAATAACTTCTTTTATATATATTGAAATTAGTTTATATATATTTTTTTAAAAAGTTTTTTTTTTAACTTCTCCATAAGTACATATCTATTTAACGGTGTTTATTTAATAATTTTTCTTTCTTTCTTTTATATGAAAAAAAGTAAGAAGGCAAAACAAAGCTAAGTAGATTACTGATACTAACAACTGGCTATGGTATTCTTACTGAATTAACTGTCATTTTGGTCTCTGAAACTATAATAGGGTCTCACTTAGGTCCCTGAAACTAACGAAAAGACAATTTAGCCCCTGAAATTGTAAAACGTCAGTCAAATTAGTCCCTAAAATTATAAAACGACGGTCAAGTTAGTCCATCATTTTACAATTTTAGGGACTAACTTAACTAATATTTTACAATTTTAGGGACTAAATTGTCTTTTCATTAGTTTCAGGGACATAAGTGAGACTGCTTCACAATTTCAAGAACTAAAATGATAGCTAACTCATTTTTACGGTTAAGTATTCGATCAAATTTGTTAAATAAGTCCAAAAATCTGAAGTTATACTTCATATTTAAATGAGTCAAATTAAACTTTAATTAATTTTTTAAAAATAAACATTTTTTTGTTTTTAAAAACTCTCAAATTCTTTTTTAAAAAATTTAAAGAATAAACTAATATAAAGAAGCATTATACAATAATAGAGAAGGCTTTTTGTCAGCAGATCAAAACTGGGAGATAGGGTGATTCACATGAGGCTCTTGTGGTTATGGCTTTTGCCACGCTGATCTGTGAGTTTTGTAGGACACAAAAGACAAATTAGCAACGGAATCTTAATGATCACACGGGTATCATCTCGTCCGGAAAACATGGTCAGCTGTAACTGGATCGCCGCTTTCCTTCTTGTGTTTCCAATTCCATTCTCTTTTTTCTTTTTCGCATGTCATGGGAACTTGGAAATTGGAACGTGGCTGTGCTTGAAAATTCTTCTAAATAAAAAATCTAACTAATCAATTACTACAGAAAAAGACAATTTAGAAATATTTGTTATTTGGGTTCCCTCTGAGCAGTAATTCTATTTTCTAATTAAAGAGAAAAATTATAATTTAAAATTATTGTACAATGTTTTAAGTTTTATAATCTCATTAATTGTTACTTCAAAAAAAAATCTCATTAATTGTTAACATATAAAATATTACATGTAACTAAGAGAAAATAGATTGAGATTTGTAACATCCCGACTGCTTTTCGGATTGACGACGGTCCCCACACACCAACACAGGTTTTTTTAGCATGATTTGTCCTCACTCACATGCTTTCTAAGAAACAAAAAGAAGATGCATCTTGTTGGTATAGATAGTACCAATCAATTTTATTAAGCTTTCCTTAACTGTACAATCTCAAATCTGCACAGTCTCAGAATTTCTCTCATTTGGGTATGATTTCGGTTCATTCATATACCCTTTCACCTAGAAGTCTGCCAAGAGTCACTCCTTGTCTGTACCTCTCTGCACTGGTGTTCACTTTCTGCCACTGTCGACCTCAGGGTGTCATAAGATTTGAGGACTTAAAATCACGTGCTTCATTAAGGTAGTTGGCAATTGGAAAATACCGAAGATATAAAAAATCAATTGGTACTTTTTGTATGAAATGTGTTGCAAGATTTTTTTATTTTTGTTGTGATAATTTCTGCTTTTCTTCCTCTTTTCACCTCCATTCTCTCTCTTCTGATCCATGCTAAATAACAAAGCTCTTGACAAGTTATCACTACTTTGTGGCTTAGATAGTGTTGGTCGGAGGGGAATGAAAGATAGAGAAGTGGAGGGAAGAGAATATTTTAAATCTTTTTTGTTTGGTTATTTTTTTAAGGAAAAAAAGGGAAGGAAGGAGAAGAAGAGAGCGATTTAACTCTCCTCTAATATCAAGGGATTTGGAGGAGAGAAAAGAAAATTTTAAATACTTAAAACATATTTACTTAAATAACTTTATATCAAATTTAATATAAAAACTTACAAAAAAAAAATTTGATTAATGAGCTCACAAAATCTAAAAAATAAATTAATACATTCCTTCTGTTAAAATCCCTCTCTCCACAAAAACAATATCTAAAAAATCACTTAAGCTTTGGAATATTCATCAACATTTTCCTTTCTTATCACTCTTTTCTTGAGAGAAATTGAAGCGGGAGATTTGACATGTGATATGGACCAGATTAATTGTCTCAGGTGTGAAAGATGAGGAGAATTGGTGGTAGTAAAGGGAAGGGAATCTGTTAGAAGACTTTAGTTTTTTTTTTGGTCCAACAAAAAAAATAGACTTTAGTTTAAGCGATATATATCAGTGCTTTGGCACCGTTGGCAATCGGCAATCTTTGACCTTGCCATCAAAAAGTGACCCATATATTTGCTGAAGGAAAAGGCCACGCTGATACAATGACGCTCTACTAGCTGCATATGACAATGACTGCAAAGGTATCGGAGATACTCTCTCTGTCATGATGCTACTATTTTAGCGTTTTTTTTAATTTAATTTCAATAAATAGCAGTACCGTAGAACTACTGTGCTAGTAACATATGTGTTGCCATGACCTGTCATTCGAACTGCTCGTGCAGGGCTGCGACTATCCTTTACCTTTATGTTGTTCTCGGATTAAACGATGTTCTTTATCTATAAATTCTTTGGAACAAACTTACATGATAATAAGAAAGGTTAAATATATTTTTAGTCTTTTATATTTAGAAAAAAATTAGTTTTAATTTTTTTTTAAAATTGATCTTTTTAGTCCCTTATTTTTAAAAATATACCATTTATAGTCTTTAAGGTCATTTTATAAATTCAAAAAATATTTTTTAATATTTTATTTTCACCTCTCCTAATTTTTAATTTTCACTAAGCACCCAACCACCATTTTGCGCAGAGAAAGACCGCCGCGCGTGACTCACCGCCGTCTCCACCGTCTCGGTTGCCTCCACCACGATGCCCTACCGTCCCCTAGCCCCCAAACGTGAAACCTCCTTCCCCTAGCCCCCTCGATCGATTTGTTCCCCCTCACCGTAACCCCATCCAGATACAAAGTGAGAAAGACAGAGACAGAGAGTGAGAGAAAGAGAGAGAGATACATACCTGGACGGTGGGGCGTCGTGGTGGAGGCAATCGAGACGGTGGAGATGGTGGTGAGTCGCGCATGGCAGTTCTTCTCTGCGCAAAATGGTGGGTGAGGGCTTAGTGGAAATTAGAAATTAGGAGGGGTAAAAATAAAATATTAAAAAATATTTTTTGAATTTATAAAATGACCCCAAGGACTATAAATGATACATTTCCAAAAACAAAGGACTAAAAATATCAATTTTAAAGAAAAATAACTAAAACTGAACTTTTTCCAAATATGAAGGATCCAAAACATTTAACCCTAATAACAAATATTTCAAATTGCTACGTAATTATATAATTATAATTAAGCAACAAGTATCTTGATTCATGAACCCCCAAAAATTTAAAAATAAAAGAGGGGATATGTATATAAATTAAGTTTTCCGATTCTATAAACCTCGGAATCCCAAATTCTTAAAATGAATTTGCAGATGCAGACAGTTTGTTTGTTTATTTATTTAAGATGGCTCAGGGCCCAGGTATGATTTTGATAACCCAAGTGCTTAACAGAGTAGCATGCAAATCCGAAAATTGCAAAGCACACAATCCATTTGAAGGGTGGGACCCCTTTACATGAAGTCACATTTCAATGTCAATTAACCTAATACTATAACTTTAAAAAAATAGATAAATAGTGAATAGAGATGGCTGCTGGTAATGAGCTAGGGTCAGCGAGTGACTACGCCTATATTTTTTATTACTAATAATAAGTCAGTCCAAAACCAAAAGGTCCAAAACCAATATAGAAAAGCAAGTTATATAAAAATAAAAATTTAAAATATTCAAAAATGAATAGTTTAATTAATAAAAAATAATTGAATATTGACTAAAAATTAAATTAAATAAAATTCTTTTATAGTCAATTAAAAAATATTAATCTAATTTAATATAAAAGGTTAACATGTTATGAAGATATTATTTCACTTTAAAAATATTTATACAGAAGTGAATTACGTCAATCAAAGGATTATATTTTTTACTTTTTACTATTTAATAGGTATCTATTCATACATTGCATGATATAGTAAGCCAAGTAGATATCTGCCACATAGTGTCGGATCCCGAGCATAGTGTTACTCAAATGTGACACTATTTTCCCAGTACAAAATCACAGATATGGTAAGAGCTAGCCACTAACTGGGCCCTAGATGTGTTATAAGTACCATATGGATTTTCTTCAAATTTGGACGAGGTGAAGTTTTTTTTGTCACTAAAAGCAAATTGTACACATGTGGTATAACTTAGTTTGTGTGATGTATATTATTACTGTGTCCTTCAGGCTTGAATATCTCACTTTCTGCATTTAATTGGATGCCCCAGATATCTTTATCAAGGAAATTAAGTGTTACTACTTGGGTAACGTTTTGCATTTGAAAAGGAAAAGTCCAAGAGAACGTGAATGAAGGGTCCCTTGCCTGTCCAAATAAAATATCTTTTCATAGTCATGCCTGCACGCAGGGCATTAAGCATTAAAGAGAACATTCTACTCAAATAACTAGCAGTCATTTTTTTCTTTCTGTAAGCATAGTTGCTTTTTGTTGGCATTACACTACTCAACTCGGTGCTTACCAGTGGTTTCTCTTTATGAAACATAGCACTGTCTAGCTCCAAGAGTGGTGTTTAATCCTTTTGTTTACGTAGTATTTTCCTGGCTCCCCCATTTTTTCAACTGAAAACTTGGAAGAAACATAACATAATATATCCTTTAAATGAGATGGAATTAGGATTTAAGAGGTGAATGATCAAGAGCACAGCATAGTGTATGTGGTGTTATAATATTGTTTGAGATTGTGATGAAGCTGTTCTGTTCACTAAAAACATTAAAAGAAGACAAACTTCAGTTCACAGCTGAAGAAATTAGTTTGTTGGTTGTTGCAAAACACACACAGTATGTTTAAGATAAGCAACACTACATGCCGTATTTGCTGTGAACCATTAATGGAAACAAAAAGATAATCATTAAAGAATCATTAGTAGTGACTGCAACCAAATTAAAATTAACTTGAAAGGACAGCACTAGGTACCTCCATATGGGATCATGGTAATTGGTAATTCTGCCATAATCTCTCCGACCCCTTTCACTTTCACTTTCACTTTCTCCTCTCTCTCTCTCTCAATCACTCACTCACTCACTCACTCACTCTATGCAGTCTACACTAACTGACACTGTAGTACACATGCACTCAAAGCCAACTGGCAATAATATTGATTCAATTCGCATAAAGATAAAATAAGAAGGCGAAAGGAGTGAGTAAAGGGACAAGCAGTTTAGAATTCTAGTGTGATTCGTTTGTCTCTCTCTCTCTTTCTGCCTCTTCATGTTTGTCAATGAATTATTATTTTTTTATCCTCCTCCCTCCACTGTTTCTCCTCTTCTACTTATACAGTGATAAGAAACACATTGAGAAGCAAGCACCAAGAGATAGAGAGAGAGAGAGAGAGAAAAAAGAGCAAAAGCAGCTCTACCTCTAGGTCCTTTACCACTCTATATATGCTCTTTCACTTGATCACCTCACCAAAATCTATATAAGTCCCAATATATCTTAGTGCTTACTAGAAGAAAAGAAAAAAGGGTTAAATGGACATGTCAAATTCACAATACAACAGTGAGAGTGAATCCGGTTGGACCAATTACTTTGACCAATCCTCTCTTTACGAAAATCATTTCCAAAGGAGAAGCGGGGTAGTAGATTATGAAGGAAAAGGGGCAAGGGAGGAGGAGGAGGAGGAAGATTTATCCATGATCTCTGATGCATCTTCTGGACCTCCACTCTATCATCATGTAGAGGACGATCAAGATCAACCCTATTGTGTAAAATGGCATCCTTCTAATTCTACTTCCGGAAAGAAGGTCAAAGAATATGGTAGAAATCAACAACCTTCACTTCTTGATGACACTGCTAGTTCCCCTGTTCTTCACTGTTCCAAGGCAAGTCACAAAGACTAATGTGATGTGTCATTGGCATAATTAATTAATTACATGTGTTTATATTTTATAATTTCTCCTTAGTAACATTTTTTTCCTGAGGTGTTATGTTAATGAGTTCTATTTTGATTGTATAGAAGAAGGCCAGTTTCTCAGGGAATGGAGCAGTGGAGAACACACAGGATATTTCCCCTTGTTTCTCTGCAACAAGAATAAAGGTATACGTATATATACATCCAGTTTTCACTATTAATTCTTCCATCACATTGGGTTTTATTTCATTTTTTGGTTGCATATTTTATTGTGGTGAGCTAAATTTGTCAGTCTCTGCAGAGAAAGCCTAAATTCCAGAAGCACTTTAGTTTCTTAGGTGGAAAACAAGCTTCAGAGGAACCAGGTGAATAATAACCGATGCATTGTCTTGTATATATTATGTGTTTAATTATGTTTGTGCACCTCTTCCAAGGGAAGGCTTCAAGGAAATAAGCTAACAAAGAGTCTCAATTGTGTGGATTATTTATCTCCTGATTAGGTGGTTTTGATGAAGGAGAAAGGAAGTGAAAATTGTATCTGTAGCTTTCTCTGCCGCGGATAAAGAGATGTCAAAGGAGATGCATGCTGTTCAGTGACAAAGGGAACTCTTTGACCATTTTTCTAAATAGAAAATAAAAGAAGGAAAAAGCTCTTTTGGTTGTAATTTTATTCTCTTTTTAATATGCTGCTGTGCCACTGCCAATGCAGTTTGGAACAAATGTATGAGAATATAAGAAACTGAACAGGGTTTCTGAGTCCATTTTTCTTAGTTGCCATCAGTGGCAGTCATATGTCTGGGACCGAGAGAGGTCTTCTTCAGGGTCATCAGATGCTTACTATTCTCAAACTCTACCTAAGATGGTGTTTATCCCCTTTTTTTTTTCATTTTTCCCAGTAATAAACACAAAACCAATCAGCAGCATATAATAAAACCTTAAGTAAAATAAAATAAAATAAGAAAAAGAACCGAGTCAGCACTCAGCAGCATATATAATAAAGCTCACAACAATCAAATTTTTTCTGTAGTCTCGAGAACACTCACTAGCATCAACTTGTTATTAAATTTAAATATATAAGGTAGCAGAGAAAACTATAGTGTGTTGAGTTCACACATCAAAACCGGAACGCTATGGTTATCCATCAGTTCCCAAGTGGAAGCAATGAAGAAAGTTTCCACAATCCAAACCCTTTGCTTTTAGACTTATTTATTATTATTAGTATTTATATTTATAAAATTAAAAAATTTCATTGGTAACTAAACTAAATATTGTGATAAGTAATATATGTCTTTACCTTGAGGGGAATAGAGTTCGATTCCAATTTGTATCAAGCGAAGCAGCCAGAAGGAGATTTCGGTCACTGGTCACCCACGATGAAGTGTATATGAAACCAAAAGTGCTAATCGTGTGTGTGAGCTCGTTCTTGTGCCCCACCCTATTGAGTTAAGCTAATGCCAGGCTAGCGCTGAACCACATTGGGTGAGTAAATAGGGTAACCAACCTAAGCTGCTTGACTCCCAAAATGGACAACGGATCCAAATGAAACCAACAGCCAAGCTTCATTTTCAGCCAAAGCGGGGGAAACCCCACCACCATCTGATAAATATACCCACCTCAAATGTGATCCATACATAACACCGGTACAATTATTGAAATTTGTTTTGATTGGATATATCCAACAAAATCTTTTATTCAATTCAAACTGTTATATGTTATCGTCCCTCAGCCTCAGGGCCGTGTTTATCGTTAGGCAAAAAAGGCAATTGCCTTATGCCCATAGGTTTTGTTGTTTACTATATTTGACATTATAATTATAATTATAATAAATGAAAAGAAAAAATTATAATAAATGAAAGACACGTATCACTTTATAATGATCACGTTCCAAGACTTGATAAATGATTTTGTAGCTCAAAAAATTATACTTAAATGCTTTTAGTTTTGTCTAAGGCCCCAAAATTTCTAGGCCCGGCTCGGCTCAGACTCCAAACCAACGCGTGGATCCATTGGAAAGGAGCTTGGATATTAAGAAACGGACACGGCCCTTGCTTTCACTAGTCACCTCAGTCACCCCTGCTTTTTGTGCATCCTACGCTGGCGTTGCCAAGTTATATAATAATACGGATAAAAATATCCGCTTTCTTTATATTTTTCATTTTATAGGAATAATATTTAAATAAATCTATCGACATAACTATAGTTTAAATATGTAAAGAATATATTTAGTGATAAGTTTTGTTAATTTTGAAATAAGAAGTAAAATAAGATAAATTAACTGTATATTTAGAGAGTTTGTTAAATCACTTTTTGTGAACAAGGTTTTTTTTTATGTTTATGCAAATGATAATTTCCATGCTCCACAATAACAATTATCAATCCTTTAGATGTGCTTCTAGGGTCTCTGGATATTTATCTCATTTCAAATAATGAGATTTTTTTTTAGAATTATTGAACATGTAGGGTAATTTCCTTGATTGAGCAAACTGTGTGATTTTTTTTAATCCAGCAAGTGTTAACAAATGACAATAATTGAAATTTACTGTGAATTTCAATAATCACTTATAGGAAGTTTTGAAGGCGGACGTGTGCTCTCTCGGTTGAGTTGGTGCATTTGACCACTCTTGACTTAAAGGTTTAGTGCTTGGAGAGAAGATGAGTTCTTTCAGTTAAATTGGTGCATTTTGATCACTCTTGCTTTAAAGGCTTGGTGCTTAGGGGTTGTGTGCTCTCACGATGGAGTTGGTGCATTTTAACCACTCCCAACTTAAAGGCTCGGGGGTTGTGTGCTCTTGTAATCGAGTTGGTGTATTTTGACCACTCTTGCCTTGAAGTTTGGTGCTCGAGAGATGTACTCTCTTGACGAGTTGGTGCTCTTTGACCACTCTCACCTTAAAGGTTTTGTACTCTCAACCTAGCTAGTTGGTGTATTCCGACTATTATCACTCTAAAAACTCTGTGTTTAGAGGGAATTATGTGCTCTTTTAATTGAGTGGATTAGCTTATAAAAAAAATAAAGAGCGATATTAATTTGTACTAATTATACACTTATGCACAAAATGATATGTGACCATCATTTATAATTTTTTAAAAATAATAATGAATTAAAAAACAAAAAAATGTAAAAAGTGTTTGATGTCGATGGAAATCAAGCCACTTGGTTTGTGTATAATTTCGTTAAAAACCATTCGTGCAAAACAGCATTTCTGAAAAATAATGGTATGTATGTTTTGTTTGAGAAACTATTTTCTATTTTTATTTTCTGATTTTACTTTTAATTAATTATAAAATTGTTATATTATTTTTAATTTGTTTTTATTTTAAATTTTTAAATATTTGCACACATAACGGCAAAAACAATCACTTTTTGTTTTTCAAACAATATTTTTGGCGTAAAACGAAGAGGCCAGACGTGCACACGCATTCTAGTCCAGTTGTGATCTTTGAGCACCGGGGTAGCAACCGTAGTTAGTATAAACATTCCGGATTTGGATTTGGATTTTGTGCAGTCGACCCATTGTTTGCATTTGTGTTCTGCCATTGCTTTACCTGCAGGTCGTGCATTTTGGTGAATCTTGATGGCCCAAAACGTTGGTCAAGAAGTGGTTCAATATCAAGAAACAAAGTGACTTTCAGCAAATGATGTTCTTTAACATTGTCAAAAACACAAATGAGATTTCTCTTCACTCTAGCTAAATAAATTATATATTTTTCTGAACCCAAGATTTGCAATTTCTTGTTTTACTCCTTCCATTTTTTTACTGTGAGGAATTTGATAAATTTAACATCGAAAAGATCTCAGTTTTCCATATTATTGTTAATAGTTATCTTGTTGAGTTCTTCTTACCTAGTTCCTTCTGCATACAGAATCCTTCATGACAATAAAGGGGAAGAGCGAGGAGAGGGCCAAACAGTGGATATGGATTGAAGCCAACACAACAGGGCTATGAAGGTGATCACTGGAGTGAAGTTGCTGCATAACCCTATGGCGAGATGATGTGGTATAACATCAGCTCTTGGATGAATCAAACGGATCAATTTTTCTTAACTGCAGTGACTGCAGGATTTGGTCGACCGCAGTGAATCTGAAACCAAGAATTCCATGATGGGGTTCAATTAGGGATTTTCGCCGCTCGGTTTTGAGACAAAAAGTCATCCGATCCGAAGTTTTAAAAGGCACGCGGTTTGGTTCGGTTGGTTTTTTAAAAAAAAAATCGATCCGAAATAAGCGATTAAGATTGGATCGTTTTTTGGTTTTTTTCGCAATTCAAATACTACTAATCACAGACATTAATTTAAACAGTTTTGTTCATTTAGTGCCATGACAACAGTAAAAAAGAAAAATACATAGATAACCTCCCTCGCTCTCATAAGTCATAATCACGCCAAACACAAGTGTAAACGTCCAAATGGAAATAAAGACAGAGACAACAGTAGTACAGGACAAAGAAAAGAAAATGCAAAGACAACACCACATTCCACAATACAACATAAAGTCTGAAGACTCTCTAAATAACATGACAGGAATTCAGGAAATAAACACAATTATTAGTCTATTACAACTTATCCTGGAAATACTTAAACATCCTTATTAATGCAAAACAACTCTATGTGTTCAAGCTGTAATTAGCACTGGAAACTCAAAAGTAACATTATACTTTACTAATCGTAAGTTCAAGAGGCAATTCAAATGAAAGAGTTCATTTCATTTATGGCTGAATTCTTATAAGAAACTACTTTGGCGTGATATCAGTTCATTGACTTAATTAACTTGCAAATCATTTAATTTCCTATGAATGTTCTTCAATTCTTATGTTTCAAGTGTTCAATTGAAAAGACTGCATCAAAGTCTTAGCAATAAAACAGATGCTAAAGCAAAAATGTCAACTATAAGAAACCCTTCAACTTACAGGGATCCCAAGAGCCCATGACTTAGCAGTAGCAATGACACCTTTCGGAGAGACCCTTCATCCCACGCCCATCCTCCCCATAACCTCCAAGGATGTAAGCACCTAAAAACCACCCTGCCAGGCATTGAAAGACATCCAAATTTCAAATCTCTCATATCTTCTCCTCTTTCAAAAAATTAAAAATACAGAAAGTTCTTCAAAAACATCAATTTCATTCACAATCATGAAAAACCAATCACACCAGCTATAAAAGGATCAGCTGTGTGAAGCGTCTCAAAGTTGAAAACAGAGAGTCCATGGCTAAATCTTCCAATTGTTGCAAACAAAAGAAGGCCAACACATCCCCACTAGCTAGTAGAGCCACGCGCCTGCAGAGAAGGAACAGAGGGACGCAGAGGTTCGCGGTGGCTCAAGGCTGTGAACAGAGGGAACTCAGTGGCAGCGCAACGGCGGACAGCGATATGCAGAGAAGGGTTTCTAATTGCGGCTGCTGAAGAGTGAAGAGTGAGGGATCGTGAGTGAAGAGTGCAAGGGTTTTCATTTCGTGATGAGTGAGGACCGTGTGTCTATCGTCTTATCGTGTACCACATGCAGGGTAAAACTCTAAGTAAACATTCAATTAATACGCGGTTCGGTTCCGACGTCGCCAACCGCAAACCGAACCGAACCGCGCGGTTATCTAAAAATAAAATCCAAAAAATTTGATTTTTGTCGCGGTTCGGCTTTTTTGGATCGGTTTCTGTTTTCTTTTTGGATCGGTTCGATTTTGAACACCCCTAGGTTCTATTCTATTTCTACCAATGTAACGTAAAACGGTAAAATGGGTCAGTAATAAGTAACCGAACAATGCGGATTTGGATTCTCTACATTCACCTATCTCTTTCTCTCTCTATTTCCTTTTTTTTGAATTCGTTTTGGTTTTAGTGGAATGTGTTGGTGAACAATGCTGAAACAGTGATTCTGAAATCGGATTGGGAAAAGAAATGAGACAAAAACAGAAATAAAATTAAAGATAGAAGATTATTATGGTAATAAAAAATATTTTAACGGAGATTAACTTTTACGTCAATGGAAAATTACAAAAATGGAGAAAAATATATCATATTTTATCTTTAAAGGGAAGGAAGTGTGTAATATTGGTATTTCTCAGGGGATAAGAGTGTGTGTTTTCAAACAAGAGAGGAGGAGAGTGTAATATTGGTATCTCTCAGAGGAAGAGAGTGTGTGTTTTCAAATAAAAAAAAGAAATATAATATCGATATCTCCAAAAAAAAAAAAAAGAATATATTTTACTAAAATATATATATATATATATATATATATAAGAGAAAATGAGGACATTGAGCCATTTTTACTGGCAGTAAACAATATATAAAGAGGGAAGGGCAAAAAAGAAAAAGAAAAAAAAAAGTGGGACCCGCGTAAAATTTTTCACCCGGCGAAGAAAACGGTGACATGGAGATGGAGAGGTAAAGTTGTGCATCAAATCTGCACTTTCCCTACCACCTTTGTCCCTCACTCACGCCTCACTCACTCTCTCAGCACAAACCACCGCATCTACACGTGGACCCCACCCAGATCGTGACCCTCTTTCACCGCCGTTATACACTCCCTGCGAATCTAGTTCTTTCTTCTGTTCTATTCCAGAAACCGCAACTCCGGCGATCCAGTCTCAGCCAGCTGGTCGCCGTTGGAGGTACGAAACCCTTGGCCGCTGTGGTGAAAGTTTTCCCCATTCTCTCTCTCTATATATGATTTGCAATTTTCAATTTACTCATGAATCTCTTCTCCCTCCACGAAGCTGAATCGAATTGCGTTTTCTGTTTGATATGGTTTGATAACTTTCATCAATCATTTCTCTCCCTATTTTTCCCACTCTTTTGAATTTGGTGTGCTCGAGGGATGGATGTCTCACTTCATGCCCTTTTTACTCTTAGTTTGTGAACCTTAACTATTACTGTTTGCATGTTCACTTTGAGGCAGTAATTCGTGTAATGGAAAGAGAGAAAAAATTGGATTCATGGATCACTATAAATTTGGGTTGGAGGAAGGCGTAGCATGTGTTATATAAATTTAGATCAATGCTCTTAGAAACCAAACGGTTGTTATGATTTATTGTCGGGTGAACTTGTTAAACATCTGATGTAAACTTCAAATAAGCATAGCATTGGAAAAAGAAATGCCACTGATAAGACTTTAACAGGATCAAGTGACGTACGGATTAGATGGACTTTGTAGGCTGTGTGATGTTTAGAAAATTAATGTGTTGCATGTGCAATTTATACTGCAACATTTTGGTTTCATTTAAAAAATAAAATATGTTCTTGTGTGATGAGCTATTGTGTGATGAGCTATTGTGTTATAAGGATTTGTTTCAAGGTTTCTGCTGAGTATAAAAGGTTTGAATGGTTGTGCTAGAAATTTAGGTTTGAGATCCAAAAGTAACCTGACCTTACATCTAAAACACCATGCTTTGAGGTGCAAAAAATGGTGTTATTAGAAATCTGCTCCATCACTTTAATCTACTGCTTGGGGGGGGGGGGTACAAAAATTATGTTTGTGATTCCATACTTTTTAAGGCTACGAATTCTGTTACTGCAAAACTGTCCCTGCACTTTGAAGGTGTAAGTCCTGCTAAGTTAATCTAATGCACTACTTGTTGCTGGCAGAGCCCAAGGTGTACTTTGTGAGGGTCTTCTATTGTATGCCATCTATATGCCAGTGTCAAGTTATGTTAACTGGCAATGAGCCTAGGAAATCTCAAAACAAATGGGATGAAATAGGCCCAAAACGACATTGCTTTATTATAAAGGCTGTGCTGTCCCATATCACACTGGAAATTTTCGAATTGGGATGTTCTCGAGGTTGAGGGAAATCAGTAATAGCCATTAGAGGAGCGCTCAAAGCCACTGAGACTGGAAATTGAAGAATTAGACATGACACCCACACGTTCTTTTTCTCTTTCCCTCTAAAACTTCAAGTAACACAAAGCCTAGGCCCTGAAGCTCTCATCTCCAATCCAATTCTTCATTCCTCCATGGACGACGCCTTTGCCAGATCTATTCCCGAGGTAATTTCCTACTGCTTATCTCCCTTTTTGTTGCTGCTAAAAACCCTAAATCTCATTCTAACTGCAGAAAGTAAATCTGGAAGCAAACATTCTCTTTGTTTTTAATATAAAATATGGGTATCCTATCTCACTAGTTGCTTGAAATGTGAAAATGGCTGTTTTCTATTCTGCGACCTGTGATGTGATGCTTCTACCTTGCTCATTTCCTTTTGCTCACAGATGCTGGGTTTTTATGAACACTCGATGTTGTAATGTTGAAAACTATTCTCAACTTGTATGTTTGTTTGAGTAGGCAAAACCTCACACATGCATACCTCTAGCAAAATTGATTAGGGCTTGTTTACTTTGAGAACATTTTTTGTTTTCATTTTTGAGTTCTCACCTTTAATTACCAAACCGACACCTTGTTTTTAATCTGTTTCCTGTTTTCAAAGATTTGAACAGGCAATAGTGAAAACAACTTTTTTGTATTATCTGTTTCCGGTAAATACCTTTGATAATAGGAAACAGATTGAAAACAAGGTGACAATTTTGTAATTAAGGGCGAAAATAGAAAACAAAAACAGTGAACATTTTCTCAATGTAAATGGGCCCTAATAAATTTTGCATCAATTCTCTCTTTAGTCTCCACAACTACGATTTGGCTTCTATTGAGATTCTTAGAGCCAATTTATTATATTAGAACATTACTCTAGATAGCGATTATTGTTATTGTTATTGTTGTTGTTGGTATCATTATTATTATTATTATTTCTGGTTGGTTAGGTCCTTGATTTCTTTGGAGTGGATCCAACAAAGGGTCTATCAGACACTCAGGTACTTCAATTTTTTCTTGTTTTCCTTTTTTCCTGGTCAGATTTAGCAGTACTTGGATTTTTCCTTTCTTTTATGCTCGATCATAATGTTAATGGTTCCAAATAACTAAATTTCTCCTCCTTTTTCCCCAGGTTGTACAAAATGCTAGACTTTATGGTACAAATGGTATGTCTTCTGCAGGGCCATGCATTGATATTTAACTTGTTTTCCTTCAGTAATTTGTGGTTTATGGACAAAAGATACCAAGGAATGCGGTTTTATATCCAAACGAATTTATATTAGCGTATGATGTAACAAAGTAGTTTTATTGATGGCACACAGTATAGCAAAAACACACTACTGAACTTGGCATTAAGGGTGTGTTGGGATATAGTATTTTAAAATTTCAAAGAATTTAAAATACAAGGGAGTTTAATTGCTTCAATTGAATTCCTTTCATTTTTCAAAACCCTTTCTTTGGATAAAGTAATTAAATTTCTTTCAGTTATAGAACCCCCTGTTTAGATAAAATAATTAAAATTCCTTCTCCAAGACTTCTCAAAATAAGATATAAAGTATTGGATACATAATTGAATAAGACTATGCTCAATTGAGAAGCTAGTGGTTTTAGTTTCACGAAACCCTGGACCTCCCTCGGATCGACATCAAACTAGGGCCTTTTGAGGCTCTTCCCAAATGGTTTGCGACATGGTGCAGTGCGGTGAAAGGAGTTGAGATAAGAGGAGAGATGTGCAATGCGAATGATAGTAGCTTGTTCCCTAGCCTCCTTCCAATCGCATGCTAGGATTAGAGTTTTATGGAATCGAAAGACGATTTGTGTTTGGAAGCTATGAAATTGGAACCCTTTGATTTGCAGAGAAGAAGAGGAGGAGGAAGAGGAAGTAGAGGAAGAAACAGAGGTAGAAGAAGAGGAACGAAAGAAAAAGAAGACAAGGACAAAGAAGTGGAGAGGAGGAAGAAGCAGAAGCACAAAAAGCAGGGGAGGACGAAGAAGGACAACAAATTAAATTACATCCCTTATTATTTATTAATTCATCTTGTCTGTCCAATTAAATTAAATAGGAATACATCTTGTGGTAATTTTTTATGGTGTATGGTGCACACTAGAATTTGCCACTGTTTCAAACACATGCTTTAATCATCCAAAAACATGCTTGACCTCTTCATCGAACGCCACATTCTAAGCTGATCTAAACACAGAAGAAAGAGAATTGCAAAATGGAGTTTGAGATTGAGAGAGCTAAGTTACTACAGTGAATGTTTGACAATGCAATGTGACAAAAGAGGGGAGAAGTGAAATGTTAAAATTGCTCCTATTGAGTTGGAAATTAAAATTCTCTATTTCAAGGAAAGTAAATCCTCGCTAAAAATTCAGATAATTTCAAAGTTCCATTTTTTAATATCCAAACACTATAGTTTAAAGTAAAGTTTTTTAAATCCCTTAAAAAATTACATTCCATGGTGTAAGGAAATTTATGTTTTGCATCTTGTTGACTAGTTTCATTTAAGTATTTAATTTGATGCTGTTTTATTTGTCTCTTAACACTTCCTTCCTTTTCTCTCACTGCATGGTATCGTTTGCGACACAGTGCTGGCTGAAGATCAAAGTAAGTATATGGAGTTTGTGCTTTTTACTTTTGCTTCTTTTTTTCTTTTTAAATTATGTAATATAAGGCAACTCAATGATTTTCATTGTTATGTACAAATTATATGGTTTACATTTGATCTCAATGACAATATTTCATCAAAACACTTAAATATTATACCTGATAAATGGAAATGTTAGCGTTTGGTAAATTGGCAGTTGTTTTCTGTCTAGTTAAGGTCTGTGCAAGTTATAGAAAAATAAATTAATTTATATTTACTGCATTATAATGGATGTAACCAATTTGAGAGTCATTCAAAAAGCTTATTAATGATTGTGCTACTACTGGTATGAACTTCTTCTCATCTCATACAATACAATTGAGGTGTTCAGAGTTCTTGCTCTAGTTCATCGTTGTTACATTTGCTGTACCGTAATTATTCTGTTCAACTAAATAAACTCAATCAGTTCTTGTTGTAACCAACTAGTTCCTGTCAAATTTGATATGCAGGAGCTCCATTTTTGAAATTGGTTTTGAAGCAATTTGATGATTTGCTTGTGAAGATACTAATTGCAGCAGCACTTATATCGTTTATTTTGGCAATAATTAATGGAGAAACAGGCTTGATGGCATTTCTGGAGCCTTCTGTAAGATTTATTTGCACTTATATGTTGTGTTTAATATTTTTGTGGACAATTCTATTTGGTACAAGTTTTAATTGGTTCATGCCTTAAATAATAATTTACATAAATATGTGAAAGCTTAATCCTTTCAATAGAGGCTGTAGATTATGAGCTGATTGAGTTATTTTGCAACTTATAGAGTTCTCATGTACAATGCTTCATGACTTTGTCCTTAGCATACTGGGAAGATTATCTTGGATTGATTCCATTACTGTACGGGTTTTTTTGGTATAAAAAGAAATTCATTACGTGTACAGGTTATTCTGATGATATTGGCTGCAAATGCAGCTGTGGGAGTGATTACAGAAACAAATGCTGAGAAAGCTCTTGAGGTAAATTTGAAACACTAACAATTTAGATCTCCAAACAATCTTAATGATATTTATTTATTTATATCAAAGTTTCACTGGTTTTGGATAAGTTTTCCTATATATAAGGCCAAGGGCTTGTTTGGCATGATAGGTTAAGCGTATATAATGCTTTATGACTATCAGTTGTTGGGTGCGAGTATTGTTAAGCTTATCCATCAAACCCTTTTAATACATTAAAATGATGGATAACTTGGTCAAACCTTGTGGGTAGGATTAGGCTTGACTAGGTTCTGTTATATAAACACTTCCCCATTATAACCCTAAAATCTTTCATATAATTTATTTTACAATTAGTTTTAAACTTTTTAAATGAAAATTATTTTAAAATTTAATGCAAGTTAATTAGATAAATATTTAAATGAACATTGTAGTGGGGTGTACAGCAAATAAGTAAAGAAAATGCAGATAAACAAATCAATTTGAATTACATAAATAAAATATTCAGACTGATTTTTTTTTTAAGTAAATGTCTATGAAGCCCAGATACTCCAAAAATGCAAAAGTATCGGACCGATACGGCTCCGATATGTCCCGATACGTATCTAGGGAGTATCTGTTAATTTTATTTATTTATTTTTAAAAATTACGATAGTCGGAGACACGGCTCCGATACGTCAAAGCCAGCTCAGATACAGCTCCGATACTCCGAAACTCTGTTGAACTCTGCCATGTTATGTTCTAATTACAGAGCTCGAAGCTTCCTTCCTTCTTCTTTGTCCTACTCGAAGCTTCGTTCTTCTTGTTCATAGAGACCATTCAAAGACCAAGTCTTTCACCTACTCGAAGCTTCTTCTTGTTTTCAAACTCACTCGAAGCTCCTTCTAGTATGTCCTGTTCACCTCATTCGCAGTATTGCTACTGCTAGCTGTATAATCTGTCTCATAAAGTCAGTTCTCACAAGCTGACCTCTTCTTGTTTGCAGTTCTCATAACTTTGTTGGGGAAGGAAAATAGCTTTAGATGGAGAAGAACACTCTAGTTCTAGCACTAGTAGTAGATTTTCCTCTGATCATCATCTATTGACATATGTTTATGTATTAATGAAAAATTAGTAATGACTAATGAGAATGTCTTTTTGCAAATATTATGTAATTATGTGATATATTTATATTTATAATTTTTTGTTAACGTATCTATGCCGTATCGTATCTTGGTTTTTTAAAAATTTGCCGTATCCCCGTATCCGTATCGTATCGTATCGTACCCGTATCGTATTATGTATCTGGGCTTCTTAGGTAAATGCACATAGTGGTCATGAGTTTTCCCCCCTATAATTTAGGGTTTATTTCTCTGAAAATAAGTAACACATATCAAATTGGTTTAAATAACTTTTTGGTCCATGTAATATATACATTTTTTCGTTTTGGTCCCTATAAATTTATTTTACTGTTTGTGTTCTTGTTATTATTTTTCTTCTTTTAGCCTCGCCGTTAACTTTGTTCTGTTAACACCAAAATTACAAGGATTAACAGAATAAAATTTAATGTTATAGGGACTATACATATTGCTATGTCATATTTTAGGGAGCAAAACCAAAAAAAATTAGTCCCTATAAAATTAGGATTTTATTCTTTTAGTCCCTATAATTTTGACCAAGATAACATTGAGGACTAAAAAAAGAAAATAATATTTAATGAGGACAAACAATAAAATAAATTTTATGGGGACCAAGACGAAAAATATGTGTATATTATAAGGACCTCAGAGTTATTTAAGCCTATCAAATTTATGTAAATATAGTATATTAAAAGATGTATTTTTTTAAAAATGTCAATTTTCATCCAATTATACAACACAACCAAATATTAGATAATATTATATTATCTTATACAATACAGGATTTTGCATGATACATCACAAAATGCTGTGCAGTATTACAATTTTATCATTCCTTATATACCATGATACCTTATCCTTTCATGCATGCCAAACGGGCCCTAATGCTTATTCTTGTTTCTAGTTTGTTTGTTAAATTGTTTTCATTCCTAATCAAAACTTGTTACAAGAAAGTCAGTTTTATTGTGGAATTCTTTTATGTTGGTTGCTTCAAGTTGAGCATACTTTCATCTATTCCTATATTTTTTTATTACCTTAGGAGCTACGTGCCTATCAAGCGGATGTGGCAACTGTCTTGCGAAATGGTAACAAAAACTTCTTTCCCTGTCTGATTCTTTGTAGCATGAGTAGTACAATAGCGGTTTAATGCACTTTCTTGATTGTGACATGTTTGATGTCAATTGGTGTTGCTTTTTAATAACTAATCAGTATTTCTATCATGAAGTTTGTTACATCATATTTTTCTGCAAAATACCTTGCTAATTGTGGTAGTTTTGGTAGAAGTTTTCTGATCTTGATGATATGCTTTTAACTCAAAAAAACTTGGTAATAATTTATTTTTCTGTTTTCACATGGTCGTCTATTTTCTTTGCTTTTATCTGTTTTTTTGGTTGTGGGAGTGGGTTGGGGGAGGGAAGTTGCAATCAAAAAGGGTGTGTTTACTTTGTATAACTGATCCATTTAATCACATAACCTTTATTAAAGTAAAGGGTGGAATAGTTTTTAAGGTTAATTTATTGCTTTTACCTCTTTTAAGGATAATTTCTATTGACAGTTTAGATTAGATCCACTTTTTTCTCTATTCCTTTGAAAATAAATTACAAAGGCATACTTTCCTTGTTCCTGTACTCTATGGCTAATGGCTATATATCCAATGTTGACAAATATTTATGATGTTAACCTATTTGTTGTTGTGTCTCCACATTTTTCTAAATTTTTCTCCATATTCAGAGTTTGTGAGACAAGTCAGTTTCATTGTACTGATGGAAGTGTTGCAATAATAAGCCATATTTCTAGCTGACCTCACCTAGTGGAAAAAAATTTGGTTGCTGTTGTTCACCATATTTGGAGTAGACTTCCCAATCTCTTTCCTTTATGAAAAGAGCAAAAAAATAATGGAAGCAAAGAAACAAAAAAAGTATTAGTAAAGTGTAGTTTTAGTGTTCCCTTGGGAATTGGGATAGCTCAATTGGTATAATTGTGGGACAATATACAAGGATAGTGTGTGTGTTCAAAGCCCTGCAGTGCTCTCTGCCTCCGTTTCCATCCCCTTCCCTCCTCCCTGTGGGACCCCTTGTGGGCATCCCAAGTATGTGTAGTTTTAATTATGAGATTCATGCTTTCGAATTGTTTTTCATTTCTTCATGTGGCGTGATGATATGATGGGGATTTTTAATTAATTAGTTAAAGTTTGTCATCTTAAAGTTCAGGAGGTACAAATTATGAAGTATGTAGAGACTATTTCTTGCAGGTTGTTTTTCCATACTTCCTGCAACTGAACTTGTTCCTGGGGATATTGTGGAAGTTTCTGGTAAGCTGATTATGCAGTGCCTATAAACAAACTGGTTTATTTGAGTATCTAAACCCGGAAAGCTGAGATTTGACTGTCTTGGTTGTGAATTAAATAGTGGGGTGCAAAATTCCTGCTGATATGAGGATGATTGAGATGCTAAGTAATCAAGTACGTGTTGATCAAGCTATTCTTACAGGTATGCCTGGTGTACATATCTTATACTGTGAATGAAACTATTGAATGTTTCCACCTTGAATAATTGCCAATTGCTCCTCCCGTGTCTGAAAAATGTGAAAATGTACCACATAGCCCATGTGTTGACACTAGCAGGCATTTTGGTAATTTATTGCTATATCTGATTTGTTTGGATTCAGTCTACTGATCCATAAAAGAAGTATTGTAGGTAACCACTTTTCTTCAAATTGTTGTCTGTAATGTTGGATCTTATTCTTGTTGAAAAATCCATAATAATTTAGCTTGTCAGTTTAGATGACTTCACTTGACTACTGTAGTAAACCAATTGATTAAAAGAATTATGATAAACTGAGAAGATGAGAGAAGGCGATGGAGAACGATAGAAAGAGGAATTACAAGCTCTGATACCATAAAAGAATTATGATAAGCTGAGAAGATGAGAGAAAGTGATGGAAAACGATATATATATAGAGAGAGAGAGAGAGAATTCTCTGATTAATTCTTTGACTGAATTTTATAAAACTGAAAACCTGAAATTGTTACAAAGGTTTCTGGTATTTATACCAAGAGAAAC
The DNA here is from genome assembly GCA_030159175.1 of Glycyrrhiza uralensis. Lineage (NCBI taxonomy): Eukaryota > Viridiplantae > Streptophyta > Magnoliopsida > Fabales > Fabaceae > Glycyrrhiza > Glycyrrhiza uralensis. The sequence goes on from BRZY01000005.1 coordinate 49,947,955, forward strand.
CGAGGCTAACTAATGACTTGGCTAACTGCTGACTCAGCAGTTAGCTATTACTGCAACTACTAATATAAGAATATAACTATTCTCTAACATTGATAATATCCATTTGTTATCATTATCTTATTTAATGAGTCTTTATTATTCCAATACTAGTGGGTAACTTATGTGACTTTCTTTCTTTTTATTTTTCATGGTATTGTGGTAACTGATGCTTGAAAAAAGTTGGGAATACCACCCTCTGTGTGTGTGTGTGTGTGTGGGCATACGCACGTGCACCCTTGTGCATGCAAAGAAACATGTGTTCTGTACATGTTTTTTCATATAGGCTATATGTCTGCACTGCTACATGTGTGTGCAGGTGGGCGTAGGATAGATGGTTTTGTTAGGGACTTATTGCTTGGCTCATATTAGCTTAGCTAGCCCCACTTTTTAGTAAACCAATCTAGGGCAAGGCTTTTTTTTTTAAAAAAAAAAATCCTATTAGCTTAAAAGGCTAGGCTTTTTGACTATAAAAGGACTTCTAGGTTGCATTGGCTGACCTATTTAATTAATTAATTAAATAATAATATACGATACTTGTTGGCATATTTAATGGTCTATCCGTCTAGGGTTTTTACCCTAAAGGCTTGTTGACCTAACTAAAGTTTTTTTTTTGGCAAAGTAGGCCTCTAAATAGGATTAGATTGGGCCAAAATAACAAAAATTCTAATGTTAGATAAATAGGCCAGGCTCGATTAAGGCAAAGTTTGGTTTGATTAGACCTATTTCCATTCCTATATTTTTCTTTTAATTTATATTTTAAAATTTATAAACTTATAAATACTGTACAATGCACAGGATACTTCCTTGTTTAACTGTATGTGATGCGTGTTCAATTTTCTTTTACTAATTGTAGGTGAGAGCAGCTCTGTGGAAAAAGAGCTTGAAACTACCACAACAACAAATGCCGTATACCAAGACAAAACAAATATTCTGTTCTCGGTATGATTATTCCATCCTTTTTTCAACTTCATGACTGATAAGCTTTAAGGATTGTTAAGACTAATGGTTTGATTATTTTCAGTCCAATTTGCAATCATGTATGAGATATTGAATTTACATCTCGATATTCAGAACTAGGCAAGAATAAAGGGCACTGTTTCTTGTAATCTGGGAATCCTTGTGCCACTTGATATTGTTTCCCCTAAATTCTATCTATTTTCTTCAATGTAAGAATTTATTTTGACTGTCAGGGAACAGTTATGGTTGCTGGTAGGGCAAGAGCTGTTGTGGTGGGAGTTGGTCCTAACACTGCCATGGGCAGCATACGTGATTCAATGTTGCGAACAGAGGATGTAAGCAATGAATTTCTCTCACAAATAAGTGCTTTTCCTGTTATAATTATATCATTACTTCATGCCATGTTCGTCTGCTGGCATTCGGATAATATTTTAGACCTTAATCTGTAAACAGCTATGATTTTCTTTGTGGGCATCAAGTGTAAAATGATGCTTCAACACACACACACACACACACACACACACACACACACACACATATACTAAATAATTTTCTCCCTCGTACACATTCAAGTAGGAATATGCTGGTCTTGTACAGATATGGGTGTTTACCTGGAGATCATAATTGATAAAGAGGCATTTTTCACTAATTATTTTGAAATGGTAATTGGAAATTGTTGTTACTTACACTATGGAATGATGTTTAATTTTTGCAATATCTAATCTAAATCTAAATAATATACATAATCTTGTTTGTATTATTATTTGCTTTAGTGATACTGGTGTTGTTATGCAACATAAGGAATTTAAGGATAGGCAGGTAATCTTGGGTGGTATGATCTTTGTTTAAGGATGCCAAGTTTTGCCATCCTTTAGTTTTGTTGTTGGGGTGAGAAATCGTACTTCAAATGAAATCAGAGGCAAGTCTGATGGACTCCTAATGTTAGTGAATTATTTGGGCTTTAAAGGAGTCTAACTGATGGTTTATAAATCTATGGATTGAGAAAGCTCGATTTTTTTAAAACTGTAAATTTAATATTGCTAATTATTATAGCGTGAAATTCTGTCATCCCTATCTTTGCAGCCTCTGCTGCATACTGACTCAGCTGATACTCGGTCAGAAAGTTGTTAGCAAGTTAGGAATTAGTTTCTGTTAGCAATCTTTCATAAATAGATAATGGATACACTCTTGTAAAAAGTTAAGTTTTTAGTCACAGTTATGAATAATAGACTTCAGTTTTCTCTCAACTTTTTTCATACCTTCCTTCACTTTCTCCTCCAACTTGGTTTCTATCACTAACGTAAGAATTGCCATGGTTAGAGATTGTCATTCAGCAGGTAGTCATTTAGTGGTCTAACAGATATATTGAGTCAAAGGAAACCAAGTTTTACTTTCAGAATGTTCTAACATGCAATACTTTGTGCATCTCTGCTCTTTCCTGATGCATCATACATGGAGAGGAAAAAGTTACTTTGGACTGTAAGAGACACATCAGAAGCATTTGTAATTTTTTTCTATGATTTGTTGCAGGAGGTGACACCATTGAAAAAGAAGCTGGATGAGTTTGGTACTTTTTTGGCCAAGGTGATTGCTAGTTGTCTGCTTTTACTGTTTCTCAAACCTGGGGTTGTTCTTTGATTATTTCATTGTTTTGTTATAGTTTTTTATCCTATTAATCCACACAGTGTTATTGCATTTTTTGTCTTTTCAGCCGGGCAAATTTAGTTACCTTATTTTAGCCAACATTTGGCTTTTAATGAAAAAGTTCATTTTGAAGCCGAGCAAATAATTATTATTGTCTTATTGATTAAAAAGAAAATTTTCCATTTGGGGACCTCATTTTTCCCCTTAGTAATTATCATGCTTCAGAAAATAAAATATATTACTGGAACATTTATCTGACATGCTTTTATTGGTTAACTTTTTATTGTGAAGCCCACTTTTCTCATTTATTTTTGTATCGTGATGGTGGTTCCTACTTCCTATATTTCCGTGTTACAGGTTATTGCAGGGATATGTGTATTGGTGTGGATTGTAAATATTGGTCACTTTCGTGATCCTTCTCATGGTGGTTTCTTGCGTGGCGCAATTCATTATTTTAAGGTTTGTTCTGAAATGAGTTTTAATTTTATTCATTTTTTTGGGAGGATCATTAGCTGAATTGTTCTCTGTATCAATATTTCTATTCACCGTTGAATTCTGTTGTGCAAGTCTCACCGCCACAGGCATCATGCTGGAGTCTTGTATTGTTTTGTATTGCATGTATTGTTTACTTATTTTATGCCTAATCCCTCTTTGGGCTTGGTTTGTAGTTTGTTATATTTTGTCCTTTTTAATTAAAGAAGATATCATATTGTCTCCTTAACATGAAAATCCTTTAACTTCTAATCGCATTCCTTCTAGATTGCAGTTGCTCTGGCAGTTGCAGCAATTCCAGAAGGGCTCCCAGCTGTTGTTACAACGTGAGTCTATGAGTTCTTTGTTGTTTCTCTGGAAGCGATGATATATTTTACATATTTTGATTTATATATAAATATATTGGCATTGGGTGTTCATATAGAATCTAAAATTTGTTTTACTATATCAAGGTGCTTAATTTTTCGATTTAATTTCCTCTTCATGTAAGATTTATTGTTCATTTATTTGTAAAAGAGATCACTGATGTGAAATAAATCAAACAATTGGGCAACGTGTTTCTTAAGGTCCTTTTATGAGTGATGTTCTTGGGGTATTGATTTATTTTTCTGTGAGACTGAGATGAAAGGGGGAGTTCCCATTTAACTCACATTTTGTCCTTTATCATTTATGTAGACATTTAACGACCACAGTTGGGTGAAATAACTCTCTGATATCGTAAAATAGCAAAAAAGAAAGGAAGAAACTTTTTAAGTCTCAAATCTCTAAGCTGTTTATTTGTCCTGATATGTACCTAAATGGTGTTGAGTAGTTTAACTGATTGTGTTCAGCTCTTGAACAAGTTGTAGTTTATACTATATTGTGCTGTTCTGAGCAGTATTTCTAATTTGTGCACTAGTAGGATATTTTTGTCAAAATAAGAGATTGATTTAGACAACATCAACAACAATATTTATTCTAAATATTATGTGAAATAGAAGCCAAATGCTTAGTCTTAGTAAATCAGTTGTGTCATAGAAACTTTTGTAATTTTTTGCATTAGTAGAGTCATTGGTTCCCTGCTAACTGTAGACTTATCCTGGTGTAGATGCTATGTTTGAATTATTTTTTCATAAGAAATTAACATATATCCAATGTAATGGAAAGCTAATATGGTCTCCAGTCTTTCTTTTTCTTTGCTTGTTGATTACTTTTCTTTCATAATAGGTGTTTGGCTCTTGGAACAAAGCGAATGGCTAGGTTGAATGCCATTGTTCGCTCCTTGCCATCCGTTGAGACCTTGGGCTGTACCACTGTAATTTGCAGTGACAAAACTGGGACTCTAACTACCAATATGATGTCAGTTGCGAAGGTAAGTTTTGCTTGATGTTTATTAGGTTTGTGTGATAGAAATAGAGAATTAAGTAAATGAGAGAAATGAGAGAGATTCTGGTTTTGGTCAATAATTTCAAATTTAAGTGTGTCATAGTCTATCTGAAACTTCCAGTGGAAGTATCTAATCTTTATTTTGTGATGTCTTATTTCTGTCATACTTGCCATGCTTTTTTAATGTTAACATTTCTCGGGAATATTTTTCTTTTCTCCTTTTTACTTGAACTTTTTTCCTTGTTGCTCGCAGATGAATATTTCTAGCAATCTTTTAACCAGAATTTGCCCACCTTATGCTTCTGTGTGTACAGATATGTGTTGTTGAATCTGCAAAACATAGTCCTTTTGTTACTGAATACAGTGTCAGCGGAACAACATATGCACCTGAAGGCACAATCTTTGACAAGACAGGGATGCAGGTACTATTCTTTTATTTCTCGTGCCTTTGCATTCATGCACAAGTAAAACACACATCACATTTAAAACTACATAAAAACTAATACAAGGAGAGAAAGGTCACCAACTTGAAAGAAGGGGACCTTAACTTCCTCCCCAAGGATCCGAGGATATTGAGTGCCAAGTATGTTGTGTTTATGGCTTTGTGGTAGGCATCCATTCCGCTGTACTTTGTAAATATTTGCACGAGTAAGGACTGCATTAAATTGAGCCCTTTCTTAAAAGCACAACTTGATCTGTAATAGAACTCTGATGGTGGCATACTGGCATAAATAGTTTTCTGTGGTGTTTTTCTGCAAAACATGAACTTATAATGGATATTGCAACACAGATAATAAAATGAGTGTATGCATAGGTATATGCAGCTTTATATAGAATTAAAACAATGTGGCATTTGATTGTTTTGCAGCTCGACTTTCCAGCTCAATTGCCATGTCTTATTCACACGGCAATGTGTTCTGCTCTTTGCAATGAATCAACCCTGCAGTATAATCCTGATAAAGGGAAGTATGAAAAAATTGGTGAGTCAACTGAAGTGGCACTACGTGTTTTGGCAGAAAAGGTATTGTTTGTACCTTTCCCTGTGTCTCCTATGTGTGAGGCTCCTTCATTACTCAAATATACTTCTTGATCATTCCTTATCTTTAGGTTGGTCTCCCTGGTTTTAATTCTATGCCATCAGCCTTGAATATGTTGAGCAAGCATGAACGCGCTTCTTACTGTAACCATTATTGGGAGGAACAATTTAGAAAGGTGTGGTTCAGCAAATTTGTTACCTTTCTTTTCCATTCACATATTTTAGGAAACTAAGGGTATTGAAGAATTGCAGTAGGTATTTTGTCTTCATGTCTGTCTCATTGATCTGAATACACTACTATACATGAGAGGTTTCCATAAAATTTAAGGAAACACATAAATGCAAATAAAAAAACTAATAATTATACACAATGAATCTAGTACACAAGTACAACTAATCTGGACACAATATATAAAACAATATCAGGCTTTCAGCTGAAATAGGTTGAAATAGCCTGATCACCAAGGGTGTGACTTCTTCCAACAGATGTGAAATTTATTGTAAATGTCTATTATTATTTGATTGCGCTTTGTATTTTTAGTCTCACTTTGAGCTTGATGTTTTGCAGTTAGATGTTTTGGAATTTTCTCGAGATCGGAAAATGATGAGTGTCCTTTGCAGCCGGAACCAATTGCATGTTTTATTCTCAAAGGGTGCTCCAGAAAGTATAATATCTAGATGTACGACCATTTTGTGCAATGATGATGGTTCCGTTGTGCCACTTACTGCTGATATTCGAGCAGAGCTGGACTCAAAGTTCCACAGGTTGGGTTTTTATCATTTATCATTTTATTTGCATATATATGCTTTCTAACCTTTTGTCTATTTTTTTTCCTTCCTTTTGGTCCTTAATTCCAAATAGGCAAGATAAGAAAAATACGAGTGATTCACGAGCTTTCCTTGTAAGGGCATTAATTCCCAAATTTATTAACAAAGTGCAAGGGGGTGGTCAAGTATAACCTAACCTACATACGTTGTGCAATAGCTGATAGGCCTTGAAAAATAGTTTTTAAAAAAAATGAAAATTATACACTTATGAATTTTAACTCTTGGATATCAGTGTATGTTAATTATACTGTCATCCAGTGTTATGTGGGCAGACTGCACGAGCTGGTTCAACTGCCCAAACTGGAAACTGGCATCTTTTCAGGTTTTTAGTGTATAACCATCGAGTGGTCTGACAGATTAAACCAGTGGTTCAGAAAACCAAAAACACAATACAAAGCTAAAAAGAAAGTCTCCTGCCTCCATGTTCAAGCCACTTCCTGAGAAACTGGGTGTGGCTGCTCCTTCCTTGAGTGTTGCTGGCTCCATCATCCACAACAGCCCAGTCACTAATCATCCACAGCCCAGCTGCTGGCCATCTGCTACCCCCAACCCAGGTGCAATGTCTTCTTCTTTTCCCCTTTTCTCCATCACAGAGAGAGGGGGGGAGAGTCAGGGCGGTAGGCAGTGAATCAAGATCTGAAACAAAGCTCATAAATAAAAAGATTGAAAATATACGTTTTTGAATGTGATATTATCTATTAATTTTACTAATTTTTTCAGAAACTAAATTTTTTATATATAAAATTTATATTTTGATATAATTGTACATCATCTGGCTTCACAGTCCGATCTAAGTCTAACTAGTTAACTTGAATAGGAAACTTTGCTGGTTCACTGTCCAGTCCAGCTTTAACAACATTGGTGGCATTCACTTCCTCTTAATTGGCATCTTTGACCAAGACATTTCAGTGAAAAGAATCGTGTGACTTAAGTGGCAAGACAACCATTACTTCCTACAATGAGGAGAGTCTTTTCATCCTTTTAGGGAGTCTTAGATTTAGTGAGCCCAACTCAATCCCACAAAACCGGCTTGTAAGATGAGGATATTTTTATATTGTATTTAAGTCTCATCTCTAGTCGATGCGGGACTTGGTTTTTCCCAATACACCCCTTCACGCCCAACACTATTGGGTTTGGTGCGTGAGTAATATGGTGGGTGGTCTGATAATAGATCTAGGATAGGCTCTGATATCATTTTAGATTTAGTGGAACTAACTCAACCCCACGAAACTGGCTTGTAAGGTGAAGATTGCCTAAGCTTTATGTATTGTATTTAGGTGTTATCTCTAGTTGATGCGGGACTTTGGTTTTTCCCAATAGATCGTCTAGTTAAGGTTAAATGAAAAGTGTTAGATCCATTTGTTACCCTTGTAATGATGCCTTCTGTATTTTGCAGCACATAAAAAAACAATTCTAATTTTGAATAGAGAAATAGATTGTATCCATACCAAAAATTGAAAAAAGAGAACATATCAAACTAAGAGGACGTTTTTGTGGTCTGAAGTTTTTAGATAATTGCAAATCTGATTAGAGTGGTGGAAGCATAAAGGACCTTGCCCTCAGTCCTCACACACTTCCTATTCTTGTTTATATCATAACATTGCTATGGTGATGTTGCTCCTCGTGTCAATTTGGCCGTTTTATATTCTCAATACAGTGTTTGTATTAAAATTCTGCTCTAACTTTTGAGACTCAAATAATGTGTCTTTAGTTTGTACTCCTCTATCCATTTTTGGTTTTTAAACTCTTTTTATGAACGCCCATTTTGTGTGTGTGTTATGAATATACATTGTTGGCCAGTTTTGCAGGAAAAGAGACATTGAGATGCCTAGCTTTGGCCCTGAAATGGATGCCCTCATCTCAACAGACGCTGTCCTTTAATGATGAGAAAGATCTTACATTTATTGGATTGGTATGCTTTCTTTTCGATGTATAACACAGTTTAAATAGTGTTTTCAACTTACAACATAGTCTACCGTTCATGTTTAGTGCATAAATCTTATTTTCTAATATGCTTTAATTAGCTTACTTTGGCAATGAATGGTTATATCCAATGGAGCTATCTGCACTTCCTTAATGTATGCTTTTATGTGTTGACATATATTTTTTTTATGAGAATTGACATATTTGGTTGATGAATGCGATTTTGCAATCAGAAACATAGACGTATGTGGATGTGAGCAGTAACTGAAGCAAGGAGAAAGACATTATTAGTGCGGCTTGTCCTGAATTAAATTTTGTCTATATTGTGCTAGGCTAGGAGATATGGTTCTTAAAGTGATAAAGAATGATGTGGTACTTGTTCAAATTATGAAAATATAGAAAAGTTGGGGGTTTGACTTACGGTAATTATTTTGCATGATTAAAATGGAAAATGGTGCATTATATTTGAAATGGAGTGAGAATTAGGTTTTTTTTTTCCTCCACCCTGGAAGGAGCTTACTTGAGAAATGGACTAAATGACTTGAGAGATTAACTCAGCAGTTGGATTTATTTTACACTGATACAAAACTGAATCCCTTATTCTAGGGATTGAATTACGGCAGTTAACAGCAGTTTCCTAATCTAAATTCTAAAATATATGTACAGCTAATCATCATATCATATCATATCATATCATATCATATCATATCATATCATATCATATCAATATACAAAAGGAAAGAACTAAATTAGGGGGAAATAGGGAAATCTCTACAGGCTTCAAAATTCTTTTCTTGTTTTGACTTTGTTCTGTTTTTCAAATGTTTGTTTTCCTCTAGTACCCTTTTCTTTTCCTTTTTCTCTGTTCTCCGTTATGTAGGTTGGGATGCTGGATCCACCAAGAGATGAAGTAAGAAATGCCATGCTTTCATGTATGACTGCTGGCATACGTGTTATAGTTGTCACTGGGGATAACAAGGTTCTCAAACTCCTGCAAACTTTCTTGTTCTTTTTACCCTTCAACATTCCATGTCTTGTCTAAATTAATTAATATTGAATCAGTCCACTGCTGAGTCGCTTTGCCGCAAGATAGGTGCTTTTGACCATTTGCTAGATTTTGCTGAACATTCTTACACTGCTTCTGATTTTGAAGAACTTCCAGCACTGCAACAAACTATAGCATTGCAGCGTATGGCACTTTTTACCAGGTATATTGGTTGATATCTATCCTCCAATATTTCATTTTATCATATTATTGCATGAATAAAAGCACAATTGCTCTCTTTGTTCAATCTTTTCTAGATCAAGAATTCACAGTAAAAGTCGTGTGTCTTTATTTTTCGTTAGGGTTGAGCCTTCTCATAAAAGGATGCTGGTTGAAGCATTACAGCACCAGAATGAAGTGGTATGATTGCTTCCATGATCACAACATTAACTGTAATTGTTAACTATTAAAGGCTTTTCCTTTGGGTGGGTTCTTTTTGTTTCCTGTCTTCAGAGGTATCTTTGATTATCATGTTCTTGTCGTAAAAAGTTGTCTCTTCATTAGGATATAGTTTGTTGCATGACACTTTTTCCGGTGGCTGGATTGTGAGGATCATATCTTTGGCTGCAATCCTTCTAGCTAATCTTACACCGAGAGTTGTCTATTAATGGATAGAGGACAACTCAGCTGACCCCAGAAACGATAGTGGTATAGTAGATCTTAGAATGTCCACTATACCAAAAATAGCATAACATTGTAAATAATTTATAATACACAGATGCATGCTCAAAACTCAAAAGTACTCAAAATTTAAGACATTCATCATCAATAATCTAAAGTCAGCTTAAAGACACGATCATCATTAATATAAAGTATGACAAACAAGTTAATAAAACAGTCCAGGAGCATGACAAATAAAAAAGTACAGTACCAAACCACCGTTTGAGGCTGGAACAGGTGCAGGTTTGGCTGGAAAATGCAACAAAATGCTTGAAAAGAGGCATGTGGAGAGCTGACAGGGAGGGACTGAGGTATGAAGTGCAAAACAGAGTTGGCAAACTAGTGTGCCTGGCCGGTGAACCCCTTAGCTGGCAGAAAATGGTGAGTTTCACTGCAAGACAAGTGGTCTGCCAGGACTTTGAAGGGTTCTGTGCCTGAAGTTGAAAATACACATGGTTGCGGTGGGTTTTCTTTAAAGAGTGAGGGTTTCAAACCCTTAAAGGCTTCTTATGCAAAAAGGATGAAAATTCATGATAATATCCATAAAATAATGGTTAGGTAAACTAAGAAGGGTGAGAAAATATGGGTTTTTGACCCTGTACATGGCACTGCAGACCCAATGAGTAGCATTACAATGACCGTAGTTAGTGCCCCCGATGTGCACAACAAAGAAGATCAACATGATGAAACATCATCAGTGGCCAGGGGTCAGGGAATGCTATAGCACTATTAACTACCGTAGGCTCTAGATTTTATTATGTATTGTATCCTTGTAATCATGGATGTTATTATTTCTACAATCATTTTAAAAAAATTCCTTCGAATTTGTGGAAATTCACAATGTTAATGTTTTAGGTTGCAATGACTGGTGATGGAGTCAATGATGCACCTGCACTGAAGAAGGCAGATATAGGAATTGCTATGGGTTCAGGGACAGCTGTTGCTAAGGTGTCACTGTCATCAACTGTCCATACCCCCCCCCCCTCTTTTCCTTGTTTTGTCAATAATTTTGAACAGTTTGGTGTTTTTCTCCTCTGTTTGTTTACAGAGTGCTTCAGACATGGTCCTAGCTGATGATAACTTTGCTTCAATCGTTGCGGTACGCTAGCATATCCATTGTTCTTGTCAATTTCCTTCTCTTTGTTTTTTTCCCTTTCTTCTTGTATGAAAAAGAAATTTCCTCATACAATTTCATAATCTATTTCTTTCTGTGTAGGCTGTGGCAGAGGGAAGGGCTATATACAATAATACAAAGCAGTTTATTAGATACATGATTTCTTCCAATATTGGTGAAGTAGTATGTATATTTGTGGCTGCTGTGCTTGGAATACCTGATACCCTGGCCCCTGTGAGTTTATATAGTCTTATTTAGCCAATTAGTTTCATAAAAGGAAATTAAAAGGAATTCTATGATTTTTTTTATATATTATCTTATAATGCTGATTTGTTTTTTATGCTGCATGTTAATAAATGCTTCAAACCTGTTTAAATTTCTGGATTCTTTTCAATTATGTTTTCAATGAATCTGGTCCCTGGCTTGTAGCTGGTACTTGGTAATTAATGTATTATTATATGAAGATGTGTGTCTCTTCATTCAGTTAAAGTAATTGCACAAATGAGATTTTCATTTTTGTTTCTGTGAAGAATATAGTTTTAATATTTTTCATTTTATCTCCCCTAACTCCTACCAGGTTCAGTTGCTTTGGGTCAATTTGGTTACTGATGGATTGCCTGCCACTGCTATTGGCTTCAATAAGCAAGACTCCGATGTGATGAAGGTTAAGCCTCGAAAGGTACTGTACCAAAATATCATTGTCAGACTTGTATTTGATTCAAAAATTTAAGAATCAAGATATTAGATTTCCGAGAGAATATGAAACTGTTTCTGTATGAATTTCGAGACAGATACGAAGCTCACTGTAATTTACCAAAAATAGCTTACGTCATAAAAAAGAACTGTTATTAAAAGTCCCAATCATCCTCTTATTTTTTTCATTTTTATTTCATTTTGATTGTACAGGTGAATGAAGCAGTTGTTTCAGGTTGGCTCTTCTTTCGATATTTGGTTATTGGAGGTAACCACGATATCTCAGTCTGATTTTTTTTCTTGACTTTGTTATTCATCAATCATCATATTCATACCCATCCTTTTTACTTCTTTCTTTCTGCCAGTAAGTTTTCTTCTTCATTAAAGAAAATTGATTGTGTTTTTTATATAATGTTAGTTACGTATGCTAGTTTTGCCCAAACAAGAGATGGGCCCAATGGCAATCCCTTGTGATTGTGCTGGAGCCATTAGCTAAAGTGACGGTAGGCAATTAACCAGATTGAGAAAGTTTGGTAAAAAGTTTTTGTTTCTAGAGATGTGATCGGATTCACTAGGATAAAGGACCCTAGGAAACAATCCTTGGAGGGCAACTGAAATAGACCAACAAAAGAATCATTATCTGTGTAACAGAGGTAATGGAACTAGAGGGTTCATGTTGCTCAACTCGCTTCATAAAATCCACATACAGCTAGAGATGTCAGAGATTTATCTGTGGGCTTAGGTTTGACTGGTGGAGCAGTCCAGGCAACATTAGTATGTCATGGGGGAGGCCATGTGTGGTTGAAAACTTGTCAATGGTATTGCCTTAGCTATGGCAATGATCAATCTGAGAACGGGGTTTATTAGAGATAATTCCCCAAAGCCTTGACAGACAAGTATAGAAATATCAACAGGAGTAGGGGTAGGAACAACTTTACAGGGATGCTTGGCCAGATCTGGAGCATAGTGAACCAAGCTTTGGACAGAGTAGGGACAGTATGTGAACCCAAAATCTGATAACAGTTGATAAAGTACACCAAAGGTAAACCGTAAAATGGAACAACATGAAAAAGGAACTTCACCACTCAAGTTTCTTTGTCAAAAATATGCAGATCCCGATGAACCTTCCCCAAATAAGCAGGCCTAGGACCATCAAACTGTCAAGGGGAAATTACACTCATAAGGTCATGTCAGACCCCATAGAGATGCCAAGTATGTCCAGTATAAAAAAAAAAAAATGAGGCCTGGTCCCAAATAGATTTGCACATAACATGAGCGTGAAAGATATGTGAGTGAAGGATGAATGGTTGACTTGATATGCCTACACAACTAAGCATCAATCCTTTCCCACCTGAATCGTTCAGCTTTATTGACAAAGATAGCTCTTAGAATTTGGGCTGGACCTAATTCAAACCCAAAAGCTAGCTCATGGGGTGAGGATATCCCACCACTTATAACCACAAATTTGACCATATCACTAGTCAATGTGGGATCTCAACACCCCCTAATGCCTAGCACTGGACATTTGCGGTGGCCCAACAATAGACCCTAGGATAGGCTCTGATAGCATCCTAGAATTTGGGCTGGGCCTAACTCAACCCCAAAAGCTAGCTCATGAGGTGAGGATTTCCCATTGCTTATATAACCATTAATTTGGCCATATCACTAGTCGATGTGGGATCTCAACAATAGCTTTTATGGTGAGGTGACTTATGTAGCCTTGGCCCTTAAGCCACCTCTTGATGTCTCTTGATGTCAAAGGTCCAAGTATCATCATTGCATTCACCCACTTAGTCAGTAGAGAGGAGCACTAGCATAATTGATGAGAATAGGAGCCTCAGGCACAAAGAAATCTTTTATGGTCAGGTGGTCTCTGTAGCCTTGGCTGTTAAGCCACAACTGGATGCCAAAGGCCCAAGTATCATGGTTGCTTCCATCCAATTTTTCAGTGGATAGAGGAGCATTAACATAATTGGTGAAAATAAGAGCCTTTGCCTTTGTAGAGTCTTTTTGAGCACCAGCGGAGTCAATACTAGCCATGTGTCAAATCAAAAAGGCCAAAAAACAAAACCACCGAGGACCTGAATGGCTTTGAGCAAGTTCATTTGTCAACTCACAGCATGAAAGGATGTGATGCCAAATCTGAAGAAATGAGAGGATGGCAAGTTAAGTGACACCAAAGACACGACAGGAGGAGGCAGATGGGCGCTGGAGCAGTGAACAACAGGTGGCACATGGAAGAATGCCATCTGGCATAGTTTTAGGGGGCGATTGATCTAGGCAAGTCAAAGAGGATTAGTGGCGGCAGCAAGGTGAGAAGCCCGCTAAGATTGAAATGACATTGACAGTTACATGGTGGAGACAAGGCTTGTTGGAAAGATGACATGGAAGGGTGGTACACCAAAGTAGAAACATGGTGAGTCATGAAAAAGGGAATTTATATCTACACATACATACGTTGCTATCTACACATACATTTCTGCGGAACTATTAGTTCCGCAGGTATATTTTTTTTCCAACACATACATGCCGCGGAACTATTACTAATAGTTTCGCACGTTGTAATTCAATGCGGACCGCATTAGTTCCGCAAGCATGTATGTGTTTGAAAATGCCTGCGGAACTAATAGTTCTGCATTGAATTACAACTTGCCGAACTATTAGTTCCACAGCATGTATGTGTTGGAAAAAATATATACCTGCGGAACTAATAGTTCCGCAGAAATGTATGTGTAGATAGCAAAGTATGTATGTGCAGATATAAATTACCCATGAAAAATATTCATTAGAGGTCAGTGGATCCACCATGTATGCACGGGTTTTGAGGTTGCCTCCCTTTAGGCTCTAGATATAATGTAGGAGATAGATAAAGAAAAGCATATGCTGGAAACCATGTGTCTCAACCACATCATGGACTAAATATTTGTATGATGAATGTAATGAATACGAAGATATAATTTTCCTAGTGACTGTGTGTGTATTATACACTGAACCTAGGTTTTTACATAGTAATATATGTTTAAGACATGTAGTGGAAATAACTAGCCATTTATTCTTCCAAAGATTGTTGTTCATCTTGCTTCATTTTTCTGTGTAGTTGACTGATGTTAAATCTTTATGTTCAATGCAGCTTATGTTGGCCTTGCCACCGTTGCCGGTTTTATTTGGTGGTTTATTTATGCTGATAATGGTCCTAAACTACCATATGCGGAATTGGTAAGATATTATCATATATACTCATTTATGGTGTGTGCCTGAGTCCTGAGTATTTCCTTTATAGGTGATAACATCTGAGGAAATGTGACGCAAAGTGAAAATAACCTCTTATCATGAAATAAAAGAAAATCTGAACCTTGCAATGATAACTGCATGAAAAAAAATTTAATCAGAAAGTGTTGCAAAATAGATATTAGCAGAAATTGCTTTTGTTGATTGAACATCAATTGGGATTTTACTTATTTCTACGTGTAATGTTTTCTTATAGAAAAAGAAATCTTATCTTATAGAGATAAAAGGGAAGTACAGATAGGTGAAGGATAAGATGTCTTCCAAAGCAGGAAAAACAAGATACAACGAAAAAAACAAAATAGAGGTAAACAAACAGTGTAGCAACTTGCAAGGCTAATAAATCTCTTTGCGTAGCAGAAATGGAAACTCCCTTGAAACATCAATAACACCTATAAGAAGCATAATCATCTCATAAGCAAAGAGGCACCCTTGAAAATGAAAATCACTTGTTGGAATCATTAATAAATTAGAGTTGAAAATCACTGTTGACACTCAACTATGATGTTTACTATTAAAGCACATTATACAATTTGAACGCAGGATTAGTTTTTCTTTTTTTTGCTTCTTCAAGCCAGGACAATGTATTTTTGTATATGTAGATACTAATGATGTTTGGTTGTACTTATTCTAGTAATAAATGTTTCTTTTTGTCCACAAGAAATAAATCTATTTCAGGTTGATTAGTTTGACTTTTTTTTCTTCCAGATGAATTTTGACACTTGCCCGACCAGGGAGACAACTTATCCATGCAGTATATTTGATGATCGACATCCATCGACTGTATCAATGACTGTGCTTGTCGTTGTTGAGATGTTCAATGCTTTGAACAATCTTAGTGAAAATCAATCTCTCCTGTAAGTGACTATATGCAATTTAATTTGACTTCATTCAAATTTTTGTCCTTTCCTCCTTCCTTTATACTAATAAGAGGATATCTGAATGTCACTGTTAAATATCAAATCCTTCATTTGCCTTTGCCCATCAGCTTAAACTCTCGGAGTAATTGGTTCATAAGTGACATGGTACCAAAGCTTCTATGACCAAGTGGCCATAAGTTCAGTCCTTGTCACTCCTATTCTTTTATATGAAAAATTATTTCTGCACAAGATAGGGTGGGCATGTACAGTACCCAGCATCAAGTCCAAAGGCTCTTGCGTAAAGGGACATGTTTAATATAAAATCATTGAAGTGCTTTCACCCATAAGCTTAAGCTTTTGAGATAGTCAATTCACAACGGTCACTAAACTGGTAGTGTAGGAAGTGGGAAGTAAGTTGGATGATATTAGTAAAAAGATAAACAGGCATGTCATTAGGCACCCCATATATTGAACCGCATGGGAAATATGGTGAAGAGTGGGGAATGGAGGAGATTGTATATGTAAGTGAGGGGATTATCTCATGCAACCAACTACCACGTAGGCAGCACAGACCGAGCAGGAAGGAAGTGGTAATTAATCGGGGTTGGAAGGGAAGTGGAGAAGAGATGTAGTAAAAGGTAAGGGGAATTGGGGAGAGGACCAGGCCTCTTGAATGCCTGGTTTATCCTGTTTGTTTTATTTTCAGTTTCTATTAGTTTTCCTGCTGTATACACATATCAGACCTCAATTGGTTTATCCTGTTTGTTTTATTCCCAGTTTCTACTAGTTTTCCTGCTGTATACACATCAGACCCCAATGATCTGATTTCACCTGGTTTATCCTGTTTGTTTTATTTTCAGTTTCTGCTAGTTTTCCTGCTGTATACACATATCAGACCCCAATGATCTGATTTCACCTTGATATCTGCTCAGGAGAGTATAAATTTCTTAGTTTGTGTATTGTGTGATTCTGATCCGGTACTCATCGTCTCGCATGCAAAACTCCTTATGGATCTAGGGTGATCTGACAGGGATTCCAATTCTGCAGAAACAGAATCCTCTAAGGCTTAATCATTCAAATTTATATACAAGTGATCCCTAGTCATCATCTCCAAGGACTTCCACATCATTGTCTTCATTGCCACTTTCACCACTGCTGAATTTGTATATCTCTTCCGGCTCTTCAATTTCTTCATTCTTTTTCTTCGTCTTCTAGAACTATCTCTCCCTTATAGTTTTACCTTTCCCTTTCCTCTAAATCTTGAAAGCCTGGAAAGAGCTGTCCTCTGTTGTTGAAATTTAGATTGTAAAATTACGTCAGGCTAATGTGTCACCTATTGTTGAATTATAATTGGGAATTGAAAGAGTAACTTTTGCTGTAACATTTTTTTTTAATTAATGATGTGACAATATCCATTTCTCTGTTTCAGGGTCATTCCTCCCTGGAGTAACATGTGGCTTGTTGCTTCTATAGTCCTAACTATGCTTCTTCACATGCTAATTCTGTATGTGCACCCACTGTCAGTTCTTTTCTCTGTAAGTAATTTTCTAAAACAGTGACAACTATCTATTTATCTTGTTCATGAGCAATCAAAATTATTTTTATTACCGTCTGTTTTGGCAGGTAACACCATTATCTTGGGCTGACTGGATGGCTGTCCTCTATCTTTCACTACCTGTATGTAACTTTATTCATTTTTATCAATACTTTTTTTGGCCCTTGTGTCCCATCAGTGTGCCAATATTTAGGTAGATAGGTAGATAATTCCTTGAATGAGCATTCTGGCGAGTGTAATATCTCTTTGAATTTTGGAAAAACTTGCTTTTATTTTAGAGCATTGCTATACATCATGATGACCAAATTTTGCTTGATTGCTGAAAGTTACCAACACTGTTTCAGATGGCTTTCTTTATCTATAAAAAGTTTGAGAATGCTATTAGAAGCATTTATTTGCAGTTGATCCACTCGACATGTGACCTTGTAGAGTGTCAGAGTACCATACCGACAATTAATTGAGCATTTGCAATACTAATTTGTCAGGCTTGATCAGTAACAAGAAAGTTAGCAGCAAATCTTGATTTGACTTTTTATAATTATATTATATGTGGCTTGATATCTGTTTTTGCTTTCTTTATTATTTCTATTCATATTGTGGCTTTAAAGTAGTTGAATGGTCTGAAAATGTTGTTTTGAATTATACAATGAGCCTGTATATATTTATATAAAAGAGAGTCTTTCAAAATAAGGAAATTGAGAAACAGGCAGAATATTCCTAAAAAACTATATGAAATAATAAAGAGAAAGAATAACAAATTATAATTACGATCATCAAAAGTCCTGGACTCTCTTTGTGCACCTGACTCACTATTTGTATAGTGTTACTTATCTCCACGCCCCCCCCCCCCCCCCAAAAAAGTACTCATTTGGTCCCTATTATTTAATCTGTTCTTGAATGTTAAGTTGATTGAATTTCTGAATTGGTTACGAACTTCTTGAATTCTTCATTCTTATCTGTTTATATTTAATGCTTTAGAATAATGTTCTCTTCTGCTATAATATGATGAAAATAATTTATGTCATTTAAAACTCATAATAGGAACAATTCTTAAAATTTGAAGTCTTGATTTGGGGAAAAGAAGTGAGTTTTTTTAGCTTCTGCATTTTTATCCTTTTAACTTGGAAATGATTGTCATTTTGGTTTGGTAACCACATAACAAGAGTAACATAGGTTAGTTATGCATGTATCACATTAAAAAATTCCGTTATTTGCTTTAATATCAATGGACTTGTAGGAAAAGTTGGCAAATTTGTGTTTAGCACCCCAAAAAGTTACTTGTTAATCTTGATTTTTAGGAACTTTCTGAGGATGTGCTTACTGCTAGATGTTTGGTCCTTCCTGCTACTCATCAATGTGTCTTATAATCCTTTGTTTTCTTATCCAGGTTATAATCATTGATGAGGTGTTAAAGTTCTTCTCCAGAAATCCCATTGGTAATCTTTATTCGATCATGTTATATTTTCAGCTCAATATATGATATTAAGGACCTTTTTGGTCTTAAAAACTTCATCTATTTCCATTTCCTGTTTTGACTTATAATGACAAAAAATGTCATCTTGTTGTTTTGTTTTCAAAGATTTGTACTAGAAATGGTTTCAGGTTTCCTATCTTTAGAGCACCTTAGGTTGTCTCGTAAGACTAGTTTCCATATTTCTTAGTTAATATCATGATTTGTTCCCCTAGTTAATTAGGGTTTGGAGTCTTGTATTTGTATAAATAAGGGTTAGTACTTAGTTTTTTTTGTGTGTATCATATCGTATCTAATGATCAATTATATCAAACCATAATAACAAATCAAAGTCTCTATTCTTTCTCTTCCCTCTTTATTTGAAACCCTATAACATCACTATTTTCTATGCAAATCTTTGAAAACAGAAAATAGGATAAAAGCAAAGTGGTTTTTTTGTAATTATGAATGAAAACTAGAAATAAAAACAGAAAACATTTTTTTCAAGCTAAATAGACCCTAAGTTTCTGTGTGGGGGTAGCTACTGGCTAGTTTTCAACGTGGCACATTGTAGGAGTGGAAAAATATCAGTGGGTACACTTTCGACAGTGTTTTGTCATGGGATCTATGTAGCATCAAGTGTTGTAACCAACACATCTATAATCTATATAAGAATATTCCTTATAGTTATAGCTGATGTGATGACTATTCCTATGGTTTTAGGTTTGAGGTTCAGATTATGGTTCAGGAGGTCTGATTTACTTCCAAAAAGAGAATTGCGTGATAAGTAAGATGCATTGTTGTACTATTTGAGCAAATTCTGCAGTTGCAAATCAGATATTTACGGTGGTATCCTTGATCGGATCTAAATCGTCAACCTCCGTATGCATGGCGGACCAGGAGTTGAAAAAGGGTGCCTTAGTAGATACTGTATAATATATTTTTTTTGTAATATTTATACTTCCTGAAAATGCCAGTGATGTAAAACAACAAATTGTAGGTGTCTATAGGCTGTTTTTATCTTCAATTATCCATTTTTCTTCACGGTTTGTATTTAATCAATTTTGCTAGCATAAGTACCTAAAAGGTACGCATTTTTCCCTGTTCTGAGAATATTGTTTGTCATTTGTGTATCTTTAAACAAGTGACGTAGAGATTTTTATCAATTGGTTGCTGGGAACCAAAAAAAAGGGAAAAACACAGGAGAATCAGAGAACAAAATTAGTTATTTTGGTCACTTGCTATTCATCACTTGTTATTTTAGTTGCATTTCATCATGTGTATCTTTTCATGTCAATGACATTCTATACAAGACGTGGTGGCACACAGGAGGATTCTATTTACTGGTATAGGATTTGCGTTTTTTTTTGTCAATTTTTTATTTTTGGATAAATACGGGGCCTAAGTAATTATGCTTTTTTTGGGGTCAAATATAGGATTTGCGTTTAGGCATCAACAAATGATTAATTTCCATTGCGATTCCCTTAGGCTATATTATTGATGCTCCCGTTAGTTCTGCATGGTAAACGGGTGCCATGGTAGTAACTAAAAGAATTTATACTGGTTTCTTCTTGTGAAAGTGCTTCCTTGATATTAATGCTTTTGCAGTGTAATAGTGTAATGCTTTCGTAGTCAATGACATTCTATATAAGACCTGTCAAGAGGGGCATCTACAGATTGGATTGGATTGGTTTTGAATAAAAATTAATATTATATTTAATGAAATCACTTGATATTTTAATATTAGAAGATCCAGATTCATAAATGGAAAACGTGAGTTGAAATTTAAAGAGGAACCTCGTCTGGACTGCAAGAATACCTGAATGATCAAGAAACATGACCAATCTATTATCTCAACATAAATGATTCAATTTGACCAAAAAAAACATAAATGATTCAAAAATAATTTGAAGATGTATAGAGATTAGGGAATTTTTATACACACATACCCTGATTTCTATACATACATACACTAAAAGCTAAAAAGACTAAAGTACTCCTAATTTCAAATAACTCACTCAACAGTGTATCTTCTCCTCACTTCCGCATCTCCTCACTTTCGCGTCTTCTTCTTCACAAACTCTCCATCACAGATCCGCTTCGTGTCGTATACCACACTTCTGCGTCAAGCACAGTTCCGCACCGTCAGTTCTTCTCCGTCGTAGGTGAGCCACTCCACTTCGTCTTCTCCGAGCCTCAATCGCTTTGTTCTCCCTCGCAGTACCTCATCGTCGTTGTCCGTTGTAGATCGTGGTTGTCTCTCTCACAGAGACAAGTAGTTACAGCGCCGTGACACCGCCGTCTTCAGCCGTCGTCGCCACCGTTTCCAGGTACGATGATGCTTCCCTTTTCTTCTTTTTATCGTTGGATAACTGATGTCTCTCGCGGATGTAGTAGATCCGCATGAAGGCCTGCGAGGTATGTGTTCTCTCGCGGAAGTTACAGTTCCGCAAAGAACACGACAGTGTGCAGAGATACAAGTTCCGCAGGTGTGTGCGTGGGTGTGTGTCCACAGTACGCGGAAATAAAAGTTCTGCAGGAGCAGCGCGAAGAACACTTAGGTACGCGGAAGTACAAGTTCCGCAGGAGCAGCGCGAAGAACACTTGGGTACGCGGAAAAATACTCCGTGGAACTATTAGTTCTTTTTCCAGTGAAAAATACTCCGTGGAACTATTAGTTCCGCGAGTGCATTTTTTACGCGGAACTAATAGTTCCGCGCTCAATACATATGTGTCATTTTTTATATCCGCGAGGTCCTTAAAATGCGAAAAATTTAACTCGCGATTTTACCGACGATGGTGCGTTTCCTGTTCGGTTGTGCTGCTTGTAGATGCAAGGGAGACTCCTCTGCTTGTTGTTGGAGGAGATAGGGGTGAGTAGAGAAAGGAGAATGAAGAAAAAATTTGAAAAGGATGGGAGGAAGAAGAACGTACGCGCGCAGAGGAAGAAGAGAAGAGAGGGAAGAAGAAGGTTGTAGGGGTAGTTTGGGTATTTTAAATATGTGTATGTGTTATTAGTAAAATAGGTATGTGTGAATAAAAAAAGCCTAGAGATTACTCGACTCAATTCACACATATTATCCAAGTTCGAGTTGAGTCAACGTATTTTGATTCTCAAAAGTTTTTCGGTAAAAATAAATAAATTGAGGCAATTGGTAAATACACCCCGTTCAATTTGCCATCCACCCCACTTAAACGTAAAATCCATGTAAAAATACAAAAATACCCTTTTTGTTTTTTTTCCTCTTCCCGCGTTGATCACAACATACACCTCACTCTTCTTCGTGCTTCTCCATCATCCTCCGTTTCTTTCCTCTGCTTCTTCTTCCTCGATCTCTTCTCCTTCCTGCTGCTCCATGATCGACCTCTTCTCCTTCCTCCTCCATGATCGACCTCTTATTTAAACCGAAAACTCGAATTTTCGATAGTTATAAAATTCAATTTTATAACTACCGTAAACTCGAATTTCAAGAAAAAGTGTAAAAATTAAATTTTGTGAACTTTCCGGAAATTCGAGTTTCCGGTAGTTATAAAATTCAATTTTAAAATTACCGAAAACTCAAATTTCCGGAAAGTTCACAAATATTTTATAACTACCGGAAACTCGAATTTCCGAAAAGTTCATAAAATTTAATTTTTACACTTTCCTGGAAATTCCAGTTTCCGGTAATTATAAAATTGTATTTTATAACTACCGTAAACTCGAATTTCCGGGAGTTATAAAATTCAATGTTATAACTACCGGAAACTCGAATTTCCGAAAAGTTCATAAAAATGGAATTTTTACACTTTTCCGGAAATTTGAGTTTCCGGTAGTTGTAAAATTGAATTTTACAACTACCGGAAATTAGAGTTTTCGGTAGGCGTGGAGGATCGTGTCGTCGATGGAGCAGAAGGAGGAGGGAAGGAAGAACGACGAACACGTGTCGCTCGTGAAGGACTACAGATCCAAGGTGGAGACGGAGCTGTCCAACGTCTGTAGATATTTCGTGAGATGAGATTTTGGAAATAGGAAATTGAATTTTATACCTATCGAAAATTGAAATTTCTGAAAAACTTCAAAATTAAATTTTGATATTTACCGGAAATTGGAATTTCCGGTAGTTGTAAAAATTAATTTTTACAACTACCGGAAATTGAAATTTCCGAGAGATTAAAAATTTAATTTTTACAACTCCCAGAAATTCCAATTTCCGGAAGTTGTAAAAATTAAATTTTTGAATGATCTGGATAATTGGAGGAAGACTTTTTTAAATTTTTTAATCCTACCAGAAATTCAATTTCCGGACAACATGTATTATATATGTTTGAATGATCTGGATAATTGGAGGAAGACTTTTTTCTGTGCGCCTTTGTTTTTATCCCTCAGTGGAGCACTATAGCCAAAAAGCGTTTCCATCATTTCTTAATTAAACCTGGCAAATATTCATCACTAAGAATATTAGCAACCAAATATAAATTATTCTTTAGATGCAACAAAAAAGAAATTTGAGATTTATCACTCACTGGAATCATCCTGCTTTTAGTTGATTCCAAATTATATTTTGATCTGAGTTGGCTTCGAAAGGGGGAAGGGAGATTGTGGCTTCAGTGGGAAGGGGAAAGACCAGCGGAAGGGGAAACCGTGGGGTGTATGGTGGATGAGTACGGTGGTTTGGAAAGAGGAAAGAGAAGGACAATTTGGGGTTTTAATTTTGAAAATGTGTTAAGTGGGGTGGATGTCCAATTTTTGGAGGTGTATTTACCAACTACCATAAATTGATACTCGCCAAAAAAGTTGATATTCGTGTTGCAATCTGGGACAACTCTTGCCCTCGTGACTGAGTCTGAGAGTTCTTATTACATCCTCTTGTTTTTTTCTTCACACTTTATCATTGCTTCCATATTTTCTGTTATCCTTTTATACCGACCGAAACTCTTGTCATTGTTATTCTGTTTCTTTCTCCAGTTGACTCATTCGCCGTGGGTATCTCCCACTGGAGACTTTTTCTTTTTTGGTGAAAATCTCCCACTGGAGACTGACAAATTAATAATAAGTTCAATAATAATATTAATGCTCTTTCGCCGTCCAATCCCACTTTTATAACTGAAATTTAAAAGCGCGTAAGAAGAAAATATACAGAATAACAAAAATCACCTTCACTAATTTTTTTTATAATTTTACATTTATTAAATAAAATATTAAATGTTTTAGATTTTTAAGATATTTTTAATTAAAAATTTTATTAAATTCTATAAGAATTATTAAAAAGACATTTTAGGATAACGTAATAAAAACAAAACTGTACATAAAATCGTTCCTTCCCAATCCAATGTAATCACCAGCATCCATCCAAGATGAAAAAATAAAATCAAATAAAGAAACAATCCAATCAAATGGAAATCACATTACCAGAATGTAGAATGCAGAATTATCATGAGAGACAGAGAGATTGATTTTTATGTGTTTTTATTACAAAACAACACTTGTGTGTCCAACAGCGTAGCTTCTACTTCTGGGATAAGAATTCGGCACAACGGGAACTTCCCCTTCCCCCAAGTCATAGGGCTTTTCCTCATCGATTCGGCCCATACCAACACTCACGGACTTGGGAAGCCCATTTGACGAAACGGGCCGGGCCATGGACTCCTGCTGTTGTTGTTGTTTCATAACCGAATCCATATCGATTCTGTTTACCAGAGTCCTAGCAGAAGCTGCTCTCATAAGCTCTGAGAAATCCTCGCCGTGATCACCACCGCCACCGGATCTCGATGTGGCTGCGCTGTAGCTTCTTGGCAAAGCCTCGAATCTCCCCGCAGCATCAACAGGGTTGCTATAGTTCATGTTGTTGCCGCACTGCGTTATGCTTCTCACGTACATGTCCTTCGCTTTCCCCAGAACTCTTATCGGTGTCATTATGAACCTCACGATCTTGTTCTGTTTCTGCTCCTTCCCCTTCCTCATCGATCACGATCTATTCTCTCCCCAATTTCGCTTCAAACTATATGAAATCTTGATGAAGAAAAAAAAATCACGCGACTTAATTTGTGAATGAATGAATCGATAAATTGAGATTAATTAAGGTGTTTTTGGTGCTTTAGAAAACAAGTGGGGTTGGGGTGTGTGAGAGGGAGAGAATTGAATTGATTTTAATTGTGTAGGTAGCGGTGTTTGTTAGGGATGAGGAAGGTGGCTATGAAACTGTGAATAACGCACGGACTTTTTCAGAGCGCACCGGATGAGGAAACGTTAAAGATAAGATCAAAGGCGTCGAACGTGTTAGCCTAAATTATTGTTATCTATTGTATTGTTTATTACACCCTTCGGTTTAAAATATAAACAATATAGTACAAAAATGTATAGACTAAGAAATGTCATAAAAATATAATAATTTTAACTAATACTCACTAGTTTTAATTTTTTTTTTTAAAATATCCTCTTTGATATTTTTCATAAATATAAATATTACATTAAATGAATGGTATAATTAAAAAACTAACATTTAATTTATTTAAAATTGATAAATATTATTTATATTTTATACTAAAAAAATATCTTTATTATTTATATTTTAGATCAAAGAGAATATTATTATATGGTCTATTTTTTTATTTTTGATTGATGAAGTTGTTCAAAAAAAAAATTGTCCTTGTAGTAAGAGGTGGCTTGAATTAAGGACTGGTACTATTTCAACAAATTTCTATTTGACTTTTTTTATACAGGCAAAATAAGACATGCTGTCTCTTTAATATTTGAAGGGATAATTGATTACTTTGCACATGTCTTTGTTTTTTCGTTTTCTGTAATAGTTACTGGGATATAATGACATGGGCGGCACACGTTTGGCGTATTCATTAATTAATATTGCTTTTCTAATTTAGAGCATGTTTGTTATAGCTCTTTTTATAATAAAAAAAATCATTTATTTATAAAAAATAATTATTATTAAGAATTTTTTTCATATTTGTTACATATTTTAAAAATAATCAGAAGCTAAAAAAAATCTTAAAGCTGATTAAAATGAAAAGGTATTTGAAGTAGTTTTATAAAAATAATCTGAATTTATTTATGTGAGAGAAGATTAAAAAGTGATTTTTAAGATTGTAAACAAACAAAAATTAAATTCTGCTTCACAATAAAATTTCTAAAAAATAATTACTAAATTATTTTATATAAAAATAATTTAATTTTTAATTAATAACAAACGAGCCCTTATACTAGTAATAAATAAAACATTTATTAATTAGGTGTACAGTGAAGGAAAAGGGAAGTAGCTCACGGTAAAATAAACTGCCGAACAGGTTAAAAAAACATACGATATTCCTACGTATTGCTGATCACAAAACACGCAACATGGAGAGCCGTTTATAATGGGGAAGCTAAGGGATGTATTGTCTGAAATTAATCAAGTAATGCATGCTAGTGATATTTTAAATCCACGAATTTTTTTACAAATTCTCTTCGACAAAAAAAAAACATTAGTCATTATCGAGCCAAAACAAATGACTTTTGAAAGTTTAAGCTAAGACATTAATGTAACCTCAAAGAGTTGGTCAAATTGAGCAAAACAGGGTCTCACACCTCATAGGTTATGTGTTCAACGTCATTCCCTTATCCTAAAATTTTGTCTATAAAAAAATGTGGCATCCTTTTCCTTTAATTAAGGATAAATAACGCTTAAAGATTAAAAATGAAGGAATCACCATCATAATATTGTGGAGTTAAAAATGGGGTCAAGATTGTCTCCTCTAAAATGCGAACCATATACTCCCTCCGGACCAAAACAAAGGTAATTTTAGCTTTTTTTTTGTCCCAAATCTTTGGTTGTTTTAGATTTTCAAGGTATAATTTATTTTTTTTTTCTAACTATACCCCTAGAATTAATTACAAAGATGAAATTATCTTTTTAATAAAAAATTTACGAAGGACAATTAATTGTTATTGGTATTGGTATTGGTATTGTGATTAATGAAATACACCAATTACCAACAAGTAACTCTTGCCTTTTTCTTTTTCGATACAAGAGTGCACATTTCCATATCACCTTTCAATGAATTTAATAAGGAGCAATTAAAGTAATAATTGAATACTACAAAAAAATGAAATAGAGGTAATATAGTCTAAAATTTACACACTTAATTATTTCTTAATCTGTATGTCAAAACCTTAAACTACTTTTGTTTTGGACCGGAGGGAGTATCGTTTAACGCACTGATGAAGAGGGGGGAACATAATAAATTAATGTGTTTGTGTGATAAATATGGGGGAAATACATCTTTTTTTTCAAAAATCATAAAAGATCTTACTATAAAAAAGACGTAATATGCTATTGTTTCCTTTTATCAATAACCAAGTTAATATTTGTCAGGACTCATTAATATGTAGCCACTCCTTTCTTAAGGGCAGTTTAATTGGAAAACAATAGTGACTCAGCAGCTAACTCAGAAAAAATTAGCACTCCTCTGCAAATAAAAATCAAACGATAGTCGATTACATTGAAAACAAAGGTAAATTGGAGGCTTGACTCTTCTTGAAGAAGACATAAAAAACCTTCCCAAGTTGGTAACTAATAAATATATGATTTTGTTATTGAAGTATTTGTCATCAGTTCCAACTAACAGCTAGAATTAACTAGTAGAAATTGCCAATAATTGTAGCCGTCTCCAATCAAGAAATGTTGAAATTTCAAGTTACCCAAATTATCTCCCGCCAGTCAAATTCGTAACGAAATAAAATTAGAATACTTTAAAACACAATGAAGTATCGGACACAAGTCACACAACGCGCAACTCAATACATAAAAGAGTATATCATTCTTTTTCATAAAAAAAAAAAAGAGAATATATTATTCTGTAACATAAAAATTTACCAAAAAATTTCAAGAACGTCTTATTTTGAAACATTAAAACTTGCCAAAAATCATAAATACAACCATAAGATTTCATATAAAAAATGTTAATTCAATAACACTTAAACAGCAAGTAAATGGTATTAAACTCTAAAAGACTCAGTTATAAGATTTCAAAACTAAAAACGCATAATTAAACGTTTTTACACAATAAAATGTCAATTAAATTTTTTAAAAAACTATGAAGAACTATACATCAAGTTAATAACCGAAATAATATGGACGGAGACAATGGATGGAACCTAACAACAGAATTGAAGTTGGGCCGAGTCATATAGTTGGCTTTGAATGGAGACAGCGGATGCAGGCATAGGCCCAACCTAACAACAAAAATTAGTTGGGCCCATCATTCAGATTGAACAAAAAAATGGAAATCTGTTATTCTGCTTGGCGCGGTCTCGACGATAACATTTGACAACGTGGCAGATTCACACCCATTCCCATTCCATTCATAGATTTTTTGAAATGAAAAAAAAAAAAAAAACTCCACCACATCACTGATGATCACACTATAATTGTATCCAGATTCCAGAGCAATAATGCCAAGCTTGACACCAACCCATCCATCCATTTTTCCAGAGCAATCCCCTCACTAAAAACAAAACCCTAGAGCTGAAATGGGTAAGTAAAGTAAATATCCCTTTTTATCTATACACACAGGGGTGGGTATTGTGATGAAGGAACGGGGTCTCAAGATTGGCGTTGCCACAATCACAGTGCTTATTATTGTGATGCTGTCACTGCAGTGTTGCACAAGTGGGGCAATTATAAGCACAAGCAGCAGCAACCTGCATCCATTGATTCTAATACCTGGCAACGGAGGGAACCAACTAGAAGCCAGGCTAACCACTCAGTATAAGCCCTCTGGCTTGGTGTGCGAACCTTGGTACCCTCCTTTCAAGAAGAAAAATGGATGGTTCAGACTCTGGTTTGATTCCACCGTCCTACTCGCTCCTTTCACTCGATGCTTCGCCCAGCGCATGACGCTTTACTACCACCCTGAACTCGATGATTACTACAATGCCCCCGGGGTCCAGACACGTGTCCCTCGCTTTGGCTCCACCCACTCCCTTCTCTATCTCAATCCTCGTCTAAAGTAAGCTCATCATTATCCTTGTATTTTAATTCCTTAATCTGTTTGTTGCACTTTGTTGTCGGGAAATTTCTTTTTCTATCTTAGCTTAATTATACTTTTGGGTATCTATTTATTGTAATTGTACAATTTTAATTATTTTGTTTTTAATTGTGCAAATTAAATCCTTTAATTAGGGTCTTTCAAGTCAAGTCATATTCACATAAGCATATCTCAATAAGTTAGTAAAAAGTTGAGAGACTTAATTCGCACAATTAAATATAAATGATTCAGATTGCACAATCAAGAAACTAAAAACGCAATTAAATCTTCCAACTTAATTAAAATTATAGCTCATTTTGAGTATGAGAGACACATGCATGATTTAGTGAATCTCACTTTTTATGGTAAGAGAGTATTAGGAAGAAAAAAAAAGTGTGTTTGAAAATGTGTAATTAGTATTCTTCGTGAACAGATCAGTTATGGCATGGACCCATTAATGATTTATTTTACATTGATTTCTTTTACACATACTAATTTATCTTCAATTATTAAATGGTACCTTTATACACTAAATCATTAATGTTATTATATATGTAATATGTAATAGGCATGTGACCGAGTACATGGCATCCCTGGTAGATTCACTGGAACGGCTTGGTTACAGAGACGGTGACAATCTGTTTGGTGCCCCCTACGATTTCCGATACGGTCTAGCAGCACCAGGTCACCCATCACAAGTGGGTTCCAAATTCCTGAACGACCTAAAGAGTTTAATAGAAGAAGCAAGCAATTCCAATGGAGGGAAGCCAGTAATACTTGTCTCCCACAGCTTAGGAGGCCTATTTGTCTTCCAACTCCTTAATCGAAGCCCTTCCTCTTGGCGCAACAAGTTCATCAAACACTTTATAGCTCTTTCTGCTCCATGGGGTGGTGCTGTAGACGAATTGTTAACCTTTGCATCTGGCAATACTCTTGGAGTGCCACTAGTGGACCCTTTAATAGTGAGAGGTGAACAGAGAAGCTCTGAGAGTAACCTTTGGCTTTTGCCCAATCCTAAGATATTTGATCCTCAAAAACCACTAGTGACTACTCCGAATAGAAGCTATTCAGCGAGTGACATTGCTGATTTTCTTAAAGACATAGGTTTTCCCGAAGGGGTTTATCCTTATGAAACTCGAATTTTACCCTTGATAGAGAATTTTGGAGAAGCACCGGAGGTGCCTATTACTTGTGTTATTGGGACGGGTGTGAGAACCCCAGAGAGTTTGTTTTATAGGAACGGTGATTTTGATGAGCGACCCGAGTTTTCATATGGGGATGGGGATGGAACTGTGAACATGGTGAGCTTGTTGGCGCTTGAGTCACTGTGGAAAGATGAGAAAAATCAGTACTTGAAAGTGGTTAGGGTTGGTGGGGTGTCTCATACTGCAATACTAAAAGATGAGGTTGCACTTGGTGAGATAATAGGTGAGATTAGTAGAATTAATTTTCAAGCTACTCAGCTTGGTTTAAGCAACTGTAAGGCTTCTGGCTAAGCCCCAGCAGGTTCCACTCTTTAAGACGTAGCTCTTCGCCCAAAGATTTATTTTGTGGGATTTGATTCTGTCTCTCATAAATTCAACATTTGTTTTCAATTGAGCCACACTTAAGTCTGTTGTAGCTGACTTATTTAGAGATATATTTGTAGTTTATGTAAAAATCTCATTAAATGAGTTTTTAAATGAGTTTTTGGGTCAAACTATACTTTTTAAAAAGGACAAAGCATGTATTAAAGAGATGGTGCCTCTAGGGTGCACAAGGAAAAAGTCCTGCACCGGCGCCACAGTGTCCTTATAGCCGTTCGATAAAATAATATAATATTCGACGGATAAGATTGCTAACCGGTTACTGGTTTAGATTATTGGGTAATTCAAATAAAGTGAAGTTATTTAATTTGCAATTCAATCTCTTCTGTATCTCTAATTTTCATATCGAAGTCCTCCCACTCACCCTCGGTAACTCTCACTAACTCTCTCCATTTTCCAATGTTCCTTTCTCCGAGTCTCACAAGTTTCCCACCCCCACACATTTTTCTCAATGTTTCCTTTTTTCCTCATCCCTGTGCCTAGCTACCTGCTTCGCCCCTTTGAACGGATGCACCCCCACCCATCTTTTTTAATGTTTCCTTTCTTCCTCACTAACCCCCACCCCTCCCTCAACCTTGCATGGCCGTTCAACTCTCCATCCCCTAGGCCTGGATCTCACTCCCTCGTCACCCCCTCCACAACACCGTCACTGATAGCGACATCCTCCTCCTCGACGCCCTCGCCACTTCCTCCTCCTCCAAGAGAGAGGCCATCTGGTTTGTCAACAGAGGACTCATCGAATTGCGCCTTAAACCCAGAGAAGAAGAGAGGTCGTCCGATACTTGGGTGAATGGCGCGACAGAGGCGCTACTGGCCACACTAATGGAGCCGCCACATCCCCCATGTGCAGTCGTTCTCCCCAATTTTTAGGGATTTGGATTTTTGATTTGGGTATTTGGACAATAATGCAATTTTAATATCATTTGGGGGTGTATTTCGGTATAACGTCATTTACTTAACGTTGGACTCATTTGCAAATAAATTATAGGTGACTTTTTCATTTAAAACCATTTTTTGCAAGTCAACTTTTGGTGTGGCACCGGTGCGGGGTTTTTTCCTTGTGCACCCTAGAAGCAACCTAAAGAGATGGTGTAAATATGTCACACTCAAGTCTTAAATTTGTGAAATAGATTAGGTTTATTTTTTGTATGCGGGCCTTTTTCTATTGTTGGTTTTGACCACTTTTGACGAAAAGAGAAAGTGGGGCATGTTCTCGTGCACTTGTTTAATCTTTTTTTTTTTTTTGTGCCCACGGATTAGGTGCACGCTCTCTGCCGAAAGTCTGGGTTCGTCCATGGACCTTCTCCGAGTTTGTGCCCGAGTAACCAAGAATAATATACACCACGACACCAGGAGTCGTGTGATTAATATATTGATACTGTATCTCTATCATATCTTTAGTGGTTCAATATTTTCTACAGCGAT
Organism: Glycyrrhiza uralensis; assembly: GCA_030159175.1. Lineage (NCBI taxonomy): Eukaryota > Viridiplantae > Streptophyta > Magnoliopsida > Fabales > Fabaceae > Glycyrrhiza > Glycyrrhiza uralensis. Next base: position 49,979,914 of record BRZY01000005.1, read on the forward strand.
TAAATATAATTAATCGAATAAATTCAAGACTAAAATACTCCTATTAATTACTCTCTTTGTCTTTTTTGTTTGTTATTTAAAGTTGTGGCACATAAACTAATAGTGTGTTTGGTTGTGAGAAGAAATGGTGAAGAGAGAAAGAGTATGAAAAGAGAGAAAGAGGTAAAAAATATAATAGATTTAGTATATTATTTGGCATAAGAGAAAGAGAATAAATAGAAGAGAAAGAAATGTGTTTATCTCTCTCTTTCTTCATTTGATTTGATAGAAAGTGAGAAGTGAGAAATATTTTTTTAAAAAACAAAAATATCCCTAAATTAAAATATTAATATACAATTTTATATTTTATGAATTTTATTCCCATCAAAATTAATTTAATTACTTGATTAATTTAATATTTTTAACTTAATTTTATTGATTAATTAAATTACTTAATTTTTATTTTAATTAATTAAATCACCTTAACGTGCCAACACTCATATACATCTTAGTCTCCATTTTCTATTCTTCATCTCTCTGTCCCCTACCACACTTCCCCACACCGCACAGTATCACACACAAGCTTCGTTTGGCAAAAATTAGTGGATAGTAGATAGTTTATAGCGAATAATAGATAAGATAGTGGATAGTGAATTATCTAACTGATAATGGATGAATGTATAGCATATAGTTGATAGTAAAATATTTATAAATAATAAACTAATTATTATGATATTTAGAAGTTAAAATTTTAAAATTTATATGTTAATGATATTATTTATTTATTTAGCTATAACTTCATTAAAATAATTTTTATTGGTTAAAAGTATTATATTTTAATTTAATTTAATTTTATTTATAGTTGTATTTATTCACTTGTTTATTTATTACCATTAAAATTATTTATTTATTTATTTGTTTAATTATTATTATTATTATAATAAGCTTTTTATTTTATTTAAGAGATGATAGAGAATGAATTTAATAAAAATAATGAAGGTAAAAATGAGAAAAAAAAATCATACGCTATCCGTTATAAGCTCAAATGCTATTTCAAGTAGTGTCTAAAAAATGCTAAACACTAATAAAAAAACATTAAACACTATCGGTTACCAAATATATTTAATTTTTTAAATTCACTAATCGCTATAGCGAATAGAACTTGTCAAACGAAGCCACAGACTCTCTCTGTCAATTTCACAGCCCAGAAAAGGTTACCAAGGAGTTGTATTAGAAATCCGAAAATCAAATACGGGCAAGGGTATAACCGGCATGTGAGTAAAAATGTTGTCTTTCTCCTCTATTTCTTATCCAAAGAACAAAGACTGCAAAAAGTCATGGGGCTCACACAATTCCCTTCTCTCTTTTCTATTTTTTCTTCACTAACGAAATGAGGAAAGTTCATCATCCCTCTTCTTTAATTCTCTCTTTCTTATTTTTGCCGTAACAAATAAAGAGTAAAAATTAAAATTAATAGTTTAGAATTCGTAAAGGTTATTTTACAAACCCAGAAAACGACGTCGGTTTAGCCCACTCGGTAGTAACTTCTGTCATTGTCCTGTGATGATTCATTTATTCGCTCGATGGCAGCTGGTGACCTTTTTGACAATCTGTCCCAGCGGGGCCCACCCCAGGTTGCGTCTTCAAAGTTCAAAATTGTCCGTCAACTACTGGTCCACCCACCCACTCATGCATTGATATCAGAGAATCATACTTTTATCAGGTAGTAGTGAAAAAAGAGAAAGAGGAAATAACTAAAATACTCACGGCACTGCACAGTCTTGTAGTATTGCTGATATTGACTGAAAAGTTAAAAGTCACTGTAAAAAAATATATGCTCCATTCACACTACACGTGTGCTGCAGTAATTGTTCTTCAGGCCTTGTAGTTGTGGCGTATTTGTGTGCTTAATTAGATAAAATTAATTGGGTTAAAAATAAATTTAAATTTAAAATAAAATAATTTATGTTTATATTTTTGTATTTTAAAAATTATTTTGATAGAAAATTTAGTTTAAGTATTTAAAACAAAAAGCAAAAGGTATTTTTTATTATCCTAATCAAATTGAGATCTGGTGATAAAATTAATTCTAATTGAATCAATTCTTACCCTCTAGAAATTAGATCCAAACACGCGCTTTGCTATTCTTCTCAAACATTGTTGTTTTTTAATGGTGGTTCGGGGTTGATGATATCTTTACTTTTTGTGGAGCTTGAGGAGGAAGAGACATCGGTATTGGTGATGAAAATCAAGACTATATAAAGACTCAATCATATTGGTGATGATGATGAATAAGCAGAGCACTGAGCACTACTTTTTTGACCAAAGAAATACTACTACAGTACATCCCATTTAAAGAGGGAAAAAGCTAAAGTGTGAAGAAAAAGTTGTCCCTTAAACAGGCATTCCTTCTTCCTTCACTCTACTACTCTAGTCCCTTTCTTTTATTGCTTCCTTCTTCCTTTTCCACCTCTCCCACACGCTTCTTTAATTCCCACTCGTGCAACTTTCACCTTTCTCCACTCCTAGTCCTAACTAACTAGTTTGCTTCTCATTCTCGTTCTGTAAAGAAACTTCAAACTTCACTCGAGCTATGGTTTCAGGTGGTGGCATTCCTGAAAAACTGGATCTGAAGATGTTAATTGAGGAAATGGAGTACTCAATTGATGTTCCCTCGGTTTTCATCTGCCCAATCTCTCTGGAACCAATGCGAGACCCTGTGACCCTTTGCACGGGCCAAACCTACGACAGGCCCAACATCCTCAAATGGTTCTCACTCGGTCACAACACGTGTCCCGCGACAATGCAGGAGCTTTGGGACAATTCCATCACACCCAACACCACCCTCAACAGTTTCATCTTCAATTGGTTCTTGCAGAAATACTTGGCCAATAAGAAGAAATTCGAGGGTTTACAAGGAAAAGCCTTGGAGCTCTTGGACACACTCAGCAAGGTAAAGGGTCAAGCCAGAGTTCAAGCTCTCAAGGACCTTCGCAAGCTCGTTGATTCCCATGCTTCCACGAGGAGGATTGTTGCGGAAAATGGTGGGCTTGCTTTGGTTTCTTCGTTTTTGGGTCCATTCACTTCACATGCCGTTGGGTCTCAAGTCATTGGGATTCTCGTGAATTTGGATTTGAGCTTGGAGTTGAAGAAAAAATTGATGCATCCGGCGAAGGTGTCGTTGTTGGTGGATATTATGAACGAAGGTACCATTCAGACAAAGATGAATTGTGCCAAATTGATTGAAATGTTGTTGATGGAATTGGAAGGGGATGATGACACCGAGACACGTGTCGTGTCAAGCTTGAGTCTTTTGGTTGGGTTGTTGAGGTTAGTTAAGGATAAGAAACACCCAACAGGGGTTTTAACAGGACTCATATTACTCAAGATTATATGCTCTCGCGAATCGGTTAGAGGCTCTGTTGTGAGTATCGGAGTTGTGCCTCAATTGATTGAGCTTTTGCCCAGTTTGAATAACGAGTGTTTGGAAATAGCACTTTGTATTCTTGAGGTGTTGTCAACGGTTCCAGAAGGAAGAGTGGCTTTGAAAGAGTGTCCAAACATTATACCCAATGTGGTTAAGTTGTTGATGAGAGTCTCTGAGAGTTGCACCCAATTCGCGTTGTCGATTCTGTGGGCTGTGTATAAGCTTGCGCCGGAGGAATGTGCTTCCAAGGCCGTGGAGGCTGGGTTGGCGGCGAAGCTACTTCTGGTGATTCAGAGTGGTTGCAACCCTGTGTTGAAACAGAAATCTGCTGAGTTTTTGAAATTGTGTAGTCTTGATTACTCTGCTAGTGTCTTGATTTCCCAGTGTATGCTTACTACAACAATACGATGATGAAAACCAATACAAATTTGTTTATAGCTTCTTATACGTTTTTTAATACAATCAACTCTGTTTTATTTGGTATCATTTTCTAGTTGTATAGTAGAAGTTATATTTATGAAATATACGGAGGATATTATTATTATTGTTGTTGTTGATATTGATATTGTTATTATCATAGCTAGAACAACTGCAAATTGACCGTAATAATGTAATATAACTAGTTGGTACTTGGTAGGCTGTGTTGGTTGGTGATTCAAAATCAGCATGAAGCTGGTCCATCCATCACAATACGTTGTCTGCCTTTGAAATCGAATTTGTTGGAAGCTGAGTTGTAAGATTATCGAAAATGTTAATGCAGTGGTCCAGTTTACACTGAATCCCACTTTTTTCTCCCTGTATGTTTGCATTTGGTTGAAGTTGGAGAGTTATCTTTTAGTATAGTATGGTTGAGTTGTTATTTGTATTTAACAGTGGTAAAAAAATGAAATTAAATCTCTTTGACATAGAATTTTTCTATTTTAATTGTATACTACTAATAACTAGTATATTTGTGTTCTTGTAAGAAGGAACTACTGTTTATGGCAGGGCAGAAAATGTGCAAGGCTAACGGGTCAATTGAGAAAGATTCTGGTTTAGGTATGGTCAAGATCTGGAAAGTGGAAACTATAGTCTGTATGGCTCTATTAAAACTTTTGTCCTTTTTCTATTTTGATATTTAACTCTGGTCCTTTTAAAAGCCGGGACAAAACAACACATAACTGATAAGTGAAGGGTCATTTTGGCTCTTGAGAGATTTGGACAGTGTTATTTTGGTCCCTGAGAGATATGAAATAAAAATTTAGTCCTCGAGAGAGTCAAACGTTTGCCACTTTGGTCCCTGCCGTTAGTAGCTCCATTTGACTGCTGAGATGTCGCGTTAATGGCCACGTAAAACTCTTACGTAGCAGTCCACGTGGGAATGGAAGTCAAAATCTTAAGTCAAAGGACCAAAATGAAAATATAGAGAAAAAAAAAAGGGACATTCACATGTCACGTGTCAGCTTCCTCATCTTCTTGTCAAACCACCATGGATTCTTCACCCACTATTCCACCTTGGGACATTCACATGTCACGTGTCAGCTTCCTCATCTTCTTGTCAAACCACCATGGATTCTTCACCCACTATTCCACCTTCCAACCCCCACTCATAGCCTCCACCTTATCCCTCTACCACCGGAGGTTCCGATAACCTTATAGTAAATAATGTAATTTAAGGGGTGGGAGATATAACAATAAACCATAGTCACTGCAATGCCTCAACGTTCTGCAAAAACACGTTGCATTCTTCGATCGGAACCATGACAGCATCATTTACCCATGGGAATCTTTCCAAGGTTTTTTTTTTCTTTGTCCTTTTTTGGGTTTTTTTTTTTTGGATTTAATAACAATTCCTTTCTTTGTCTTTCTTTCTCTTCAGTTTTGTGATTTTTTTTTGGTGGGGAAATTGGCAGGTGAAAATGGCGAGCTCAGTGGAGAAGGAGGGTGGTGCTGCTGTAGGTGCAGGGGAAGATGCTGTGTCTTTGGAGCTCCCTGCTCCACCCGGTTGGAAGAAGAAGGTCTAAGTTCTAATTCCTTGTTTTTTGCCCTTCTTTGACAATTCAATTTTAGGGGAATTTGCATATTGAGCAGAGAAATGAAAAGGAAAAAGTTGAAAATTAGAGGCAAAAAAAATTTGAAATAGAAACAGAGAGAGGGAGAGCTCCAAAAGATTGAAATAGAAATAGAGAGAGAGCTCGAAAAAATTGAAAGGAAAAAGAGAGGGAAAATGGTTTGAAAAATTGAAAAAAGAGAGAAGACGGGAAGGGGGAGATCGAAAAAATTGAGAGGAAAAATTGGAAAAAATTGAGAGTGCGTGAATATTATTGAAAAAGGAATTTTGATAAAAAATGGGGTGCCCAGGCAGAATCAAATCAAAACTAAAATTGGTGAACAAACACCATTTTTGGTCATCAAACCAGTAAGAAAAAGGGAAAAGCAAGCAGAGAAGCACCAAGAAGCACCACCCGTCATCTTCAACCTTCCCATTCTTTTTCCATTCCTTTTTTTTTTCCTCTCGCCTGAACTTGCTACAGCCAACAACCACAACAGCAAACAAAAAGGGAAAATAGAAGAAAATGCACAAAGGGGAGAAGTTGAACCAGAGAACCATAGAGCCAATAACAGCAACCAGAAAAAGATAAAACAAAAGAGAACAAGAAGCAATAGCAAGCAGAGGAAAGGAAAAGAAGAAGGAAAAAGGGGTAACATTGGTGGCCAATCGCCACCGTGCGCAGCCCCACACCGCCGAGCCGCAAAGCCCCATTTTCCCTCTCACCCGCGTCGTACGCCGCCGTTTCCCGTCACCAGACTCACCACTATTTGCTTTCATGGAGGCCACAATGCAAATCAGAGAAATTGGGAAAGAAGGTGAAGTTAGGGTTTGGGGTTGGGGAAGAAGATGACCTCAGATGAAATTGGTCATTTTAGTCCCTCTCATTACTGGTCCATCGTGGCCTGCAACTCAATCCTATGTGGACTGCAACATGGACATCCTACGTGGCCTTTAACGTGCCAACTAAGCAGTTCAAACGGAGATATAATGGCAGGGACCAAAGTGACAAACGTTTGGCACAGTGGGGGACTATTTTTTAATTTCTTATCTCTCAGGGACCAATGTGACACCGCCCAAATCTCTCAGGGACCAAAATGACCCTTCACTCCATAACTTATGGCATGTCTTATTGAAAATTTGAAAACAATCTTGCCTTTCAATGGTGGGGCAGGCAAATTGAATTGAACAATGTCAAATTTTTGTTGCCAACTCCCGCGCCCAGGCTCGATTGATGAGTTATGTGGACGAAAACAATAGTTATAGCTGTCGCCTGAGGAGGGTTTTATGTAGTGTGGCCATGGGTGGAGGGAAATTTCGATCCAATTTGATTAATTTGGATAGATTTGAATTTTTTGAACTAATATCTGATTTGAATCGAACCAATTTGACCACATCTGGGTTAGGTTATTTGGTTCAATATTAAAATCATCAAAATCATAAAAAAATTATATATATATTAGAAGAAGAAAAAAGGCAAACTGAAAAAGGATCCTAGAAATTAAACAATAATAAAAAAAATCACACAGTGTATTTATAAATCAATGGAATATCAATTTGTTTTCAAAACTTGTGTCTTGCACTCCAAAAACAAAAATATACTAACAAAATTATTACATTATCTTAGAATTACAATATATGTATTTATTATATCAACTATTAATTTATATATCAATGATTATAATTACTTACTATATATTCTAAAACAACTTATTGATTTTAGAAGGACCGAAAGGGGTCTCTAGAAGAAAAAAAAAAGTGACCTCCTTTGGAGCTAAAAGAAGGGATCTATTTTTTTTGTCAAAGGTGATATATATATTGATAACGGACAAAAATACAGAAAAGGATCCTGAAAACACAGGCCTAGAACATATATGTTATAGCTAACTCATAAACATTAAATCCAAACTACGCTCTGACAGACCCCATTCAGCTCCCACCTGCCCGACTAACAGCAAAGGAAAACACAAAAACACAAAACAAAACCAAAACCAAAAGACACAAACAAACATAAAAGCATAGCACACCACAAACATGAAAAAAGATACTTATGAGAGGGGTGGGTAAGGCCCATTTGGGGCACCCAGAACCTTCAGTCTCAACAGATTTGCACACATGTCAATAGAGCGTGGTATACTACGCCAAGATGTACGTCCGAGCAGAAGGCGAAGGCAGAAGTTGACGAAGATGAACAAAGGCACCGATGAAGCACCTGAAAAACAGAAGAACAAAGGAGAGAAACAACAGAAAAGAACCACCAGCCACATACCATCGCAGGGCAAAGCCTGAACCACCACCAAGACACACTGAAGAACCCGCAGAGAGACCCCTCCCAGCTGAGGAAGGAGGCGACCACACAGAGAGGTAAAAAAGCGTCTGATCCTAAGCAGAGGCGGCGCCCTCCACTCCCAACAAAGACCCTCACTCGCGGAGCTCCAAGGATCTACACAGCAGTAGCAACACCTCCATCCCTACCAGAGGCAGCGAAGGAACCATGGCTGGCTAACCCAAGTAGAGAAACGACAGACTCTCAAAACGACAAAGGGAAGATGACGCGTGGGTCTTGTGACCATTTTGCTTTATCCTCTCCTTTGAGTTAATTATTCTTTAAAAAACACTTATACTAAAAAAAAAAGGGGGTCTCTAGAAATTTGGTGTTTCCAAATAGGAAATTACAAAAGCCCAAATCTCTTCAATTGGAGTAATGGAGTGTTTTACAGAGAAAACGCTCCACTTCCGGTCTAGACAAATAGCCCAATGTTGTATTCTATTTTTTTGTCAAAACCCAATGTTTTATTCTTTAAGACCATGATGATAATGGTAATGGTTGAAGTTGACCAAAAAACAATAATGGTTGAATAAACAAATATAAATGATAATCTATATTATTATAAATTCCTGGTTAATACCATAACAGTGTTTCCGCCTAATGATATCCTCCTTTAAATATTATAATAATATAATATTTATTATTTTTGGTTATGAAACGGAAAAAAAAAAAAAGAGGAATGAAGTCTGGACCATTGACTAGGAGAGTATGGAGGAATGACAAAAGATGGAGGGCTTGGATTGAGTGTGATGTCACTGAATGAATTTATTACAGTAATCAATGAGGTTCATTTTGTCCGAAAAAAAAAACACGAGGTTCCTAGTGCATTTAGGACATCAAACGAGTCGAGTCGAACACATAAAGTTTGAACTTAGTTTGTAAAAAAAGTTAATAGCTCAAGTTTGGCTCATTTATTTAAACGAGCCTAATTAAAAGCTTGGGCTTAGGCTTGAGCTTGTTAAAAAAAGTAAAGCTTAGACTTGGCTTGTCGGCTCATTTATGAATTTTTTTCTTAAATTAATTTTGAACTTTATTGGTTTAATATTTAATAAAAATTGGTGTTCAACATGTGGTATATGAAATTCAAAAAATCTAGACTATTATATTTAGATAATTTAGCAAATAAAAAGTTTATAATTAAACTTCTTCACTACTATCGGAAAAAAACTTCAAGATTAGCACTCAATAAAAGTTCTGCATATTTCCATAATATCAATAAAAAAGGCTGATAAAATCTCCATTATCAATTTATCGATAGGATAGTCTCTTTCAAAATGTTGTCCACATGAACACACAAAATACAAAAATATATAAGTATTAAATATTATAATTTCAACTTAATAAACAAAATAAAAATATTATCATACATTTGGCTTTTTTTTTCTTGCCATACTTATGACATATCCAATCAGCTCCATAGATCAATATTTGGAAAGTTTCTTTATCCAAAGAAGCTTGATATGCATCAATAACTTTACCATAGACACTAAAAGTTGCCATGCTTGGACAGTTGCTTGGACAATTTCTTTTTAACTTTATTTTTTATTTTTTTAAAATAAATTTATAGGATCTATGTAATTTTAATTTTTGATTATATATTATTTTCTATTTTCTATATATATATATAAACAAGTTATTCACAAGCCTTTAATGTCGAGTCCGCCAGACTTGGACTTGGCTCATTTAAATAATCGAGCTCAATCTTAAGCTTGAGTTTGACTTGTTTAATTAAACAAACAAGCTTTTTTGAGCAATTAACGAGCTGAGTCCAAATAGTTCACGAATAGCTCGGCTCATTTACACCTCTAACTGCAACCATAGCAAAGGAATGACAACTTACTCCTAGTCTCAATAGTTAATTATCAACATGTAATTTACGAAAAGATTTTTTGTTATTTATTTGAAAATGATCTCTTGCTTTAAAAACAAGTGATGGTTTTTGCTTGAAAAAAATAATCTATTACTACTACTATAAAATTCTGGTTAGTACCATAATAGTGTTCCTATCCAATGGTATTCTTCCTTTAAATATTATATAATATTATGTTGTTGTTTTTTTTGTAATAAATGGGGACAAAACCCAAAGAAAAGAAAAACTACACATCAACGAGTCTGGGAGTAGAGACTCCCATTTGATCAGCAAGTAACAGCTGCCAAATATTATGTTGTTTTTGTTTCTTTTTTTTTAGTGGCTAAAAAAGGGTAGGAACATATATCTAATAATTAGCATATCCGATTTCATATTTTATTCACATAAGCGCGCATAATTTATTTTCACACTTATTATTATTTGAGTGAACAAATTCAATCCACCAAATCAATTAATTTTTATCGCAAAAATTATATAAAAAAATGTAAAAATGTCATAGTGTTAATTATGATCAAATAATATTGATAACTTTATCATTTTTAATCAAATTGCATTGTCATGATAACTTGAAATTTACATATTTAATTAAGATACACAATATCACAAAATCAATTATAAATTTATGGTATATTATATATCAGCTTATTATTATACAAATGAATCATTTCATATCGTGTGTAAAAATCAACACAACCCGTGCAAATTGCAATACACGGTCAACTATCTAGTTATATTAAACTTAGGAAAAACTACAAAATTAGGCATAAGTAGCTAATACGTTTTATTAAAAAAATACTGTAATTGAACTTGAAACTTAGGACAATGAAATATTTCCTCTGGTCTAAAATATAAGCAATAAAAACACTTTTTTGGGTCTAAAATATAAGCAATATTCACCAATTTCAAATAAATTAAATGTTAGTTTTCTAATTATACCATTTATTTAATGTAATATTCATATTTACAAGAGACACCAAAAAAATATTTTTAAAAAAAATTAAAACTAATAAATATTAATTAAAATTATCACATTTTTAAGATATTTTTTAATTTGTATATTTTTGTACTATAGTATTATTGCTTATATTGAGAAAAAGTAGCATGGATTTTTATTAATAAAAAAAAAAGGTCAAGCTCAATGCATTTTGTTATGCACGTGCCGGGTTTGATTTCCTCGTTGTCTCATCTAGTCACCGGTATTAAACTGTTCCGTGCATATACTCCATCATTATATTGTTTGGGCGGTGGCGACAACTTAGAGCGATGTGTCAAATAGGAGACGACCACCGTAGTGCATCAACCACCTGATCCCACCCACCACGACCCCCTTGCCCCCCTCCTTTAACCTCAACGATAAACCATTCGCAGGTCACATTCTACAGGATCCCCCATTATTTATTTTTTTATTTTTATTTTTTATTTTTTTTGATAAGGAAAGGGAAAATGTCATGGCTGGCTCGTTCCCTGGCAAACTCTCTCCGAATCGATGGCGACGGAGAGGATGAAAACGACATCGTATCCGACCCTCCAACTACCTCATCGAGAAACTCCACGCAACAACAACAGCAACATCAACCACAGGAAAATGCACTCAGATCAGAAGAAGAAGAAGGTGATGAAACGCAAGGGCGTGGAGTCAAAGAGGACCTCGACGAAATCAAGCAAACCCTAACCCGCCAATTTTGGGGAATGGCCAACTTCCTCGCTCCGCCCCCAGCTAATTCCCAATCTGATCCCGCCCCATTCATTCCCAATCAATTTGATCATCACTCTGTTTCTGGAAACGAACATCAACAACGACAACAACCGGATGACGCCGTAATTTCCAATCAATCTTCTGACATGGAACAAGGTGAGCCACGCGTGGATGACCCTGACCCGAATTCGGTTGCATTCGGATCCGATTCGGAAGGAAACCGGGAACCGGAACCGGAGTGTGATTTCCATCACGCGGTTGGAATTACAGAGGAGGTATTGACATTCGCCATGAATATCGCTATGCATCCCGAGACGTGGTTGGATTTTCCTATTGACGAGGAAGATGACACCGACGGTAAATCTTCTTCAAATCAACACCACTTGTACACTCATCACATTCAAGTCAATTTCATCTCATTCATTTGTCATTTCTTTATTGGATTGGATTGGATCACAATCACATGATGATTATTGCATATTTCAGTTTTAAATTGCTTATAGCTGTGAATTATAGCGTACTATTGTAAATGCCTTCATGAATTAGATAATAATGTGCTAGATTGGTGGTGTGTTGTGTTGGTTTTTATCTATGGTTGGTTGCCTTCTTGACAGGATAGTGTTAACACGGTCATCTGTTACATGCTTCGATTTCTGTAGTGGTGAATTTTGATTGTGTGCCCACAACTCATGAATCGTTTTTCTTGTAGATTTTGACATGTCTGATGCCCAACAAGAGCATGCTGCGGTCATTGAAAGACTTGCTCCAAGATTAGCTGCGCTCAGAATTGAACTGTGTCCTTGCCATATGAGTGAAAGCTACTTCTGGAAAGTCTATTTTGTGCTTTTACATTCACGGCTTAATAAACAAGATGCAGGGATTTTGTCTACACCCCAGGTCAGTTATGTGGCAATTTGCTTTGGCTTTCATTTCAAATTGCTCTTGTAATCTCTTGAAAGGTGTTGTTGATGAAGTAGTTTTAAACATTTATCTATGTATTTGTAATTTGTAATTGCCTGAACCCTTTGGACTGGAAATGATAGTTCCAGTATCTTTATTTGATGGAAGACCGAGCTCGCAGTTTGGAAATAGGTGGTTTTCAACGCCATCTTTTGGGAGTAATCATCCTATGAAGTTCTCCATGGTGTGGGAATAATTGTAAAATATAAGTAAGCGGTGTAAATAATAGATCGGGCGGGAAGAAAAAAATGAGGTATTGGATGGAATATCCATTCCATTGTGTTGCATTCTATTCTATCCTATTTTAAACAATCCAAACCATGGAACCTTTAGTGATTCCATTCCTCCTTTTCATCAATCCAAACACAGCCTGAATGAGATATAATATCTGAGGAGTGTACATTTTAAGAACTTACCCCTTTTATTGTAACTTATAATACTGATAATGTGTGACATCAAAATTCACCACAGACAGAAGAATTATAACAATGGTGAGAACATATTTTGAATAATATAGAATCACATTTGAATAAAAAGATTCAAAATTTAGAATAGTCTACTGAGACAGAAGAAAGATAGAGATAGACTAATAGTTTCCTCTTGTAAAATCACACACACACAGAGTCCCCCCAATAGTCAGGAAAAGAAACTGAAATATTTAAACTTTTAGAATTTTGAAATTCTAGAATACAATAAATTTGAACTTTTGAACCACTGAGAAGGACTTCAGATTGTTTTTAACATATAAGCTCTTTCAGCTTAAATGATCAAACCACAATATACAAAGTTGAGTGTCAAGCAGTATGAACCATCCCCTCCAATTTGGGTGGAATGGCATGAAATAAGTTTTTCTCTCCATTCAATCATTAAAATTTTCAAACAACGAATGGTTTGTTTATTCTGTTCCCTTCCATTTTACTGCACTCCGTTCTATCCCATTCCATTCCTTTCCACTCTCCATTAAATATCCAAACATAGCCTCACAAATTATAAGCCTTGAGACGAAAAGTATGTCATATGTTAGGCGTCTGTATGCTTTATTTGCCTTTTGACTTCTTCTAGGTATGCATTATGATTGGATGGTCAATAATTGAATTGATAGTGGAAGTTGTTTCTTCTTCCAGATTGCAATGTTTAGTGCTATTTTTAAAAGAGAAATAGTTTGAAATTGGAATGAAGTGGATCTATTATTGTTTTAGCCATGGAGAAAATTTGCTTTATGTGAAGATGTTTATTGAAGCATTCTTTTGCTTAGTTTGGTTCAGTGATCACTAGCTGTAATGTTCATGTCCAAGATGGACTTTTTTGATATCTTAGTTTTAACTTTTGCAGGTCATGGCAGCCAGATCAATGTGGATGCAGGAATTGCAGAAACAAACAAAGCCTGAATTTGAATTTTTTGGAAGAAGTGCTTCCTACTTGAGAGACAATGCTCAGCAAGATGATTTTACTCCCAGCTTATTAGATGACACCTATTCTGATGACATGCCTCATCAGACGTATGGGTACAGATCAACCTCTTTGTCCATGATGGCAGATAATGAGTCTGAGAAGTGTGCAGTTGAAAGTTCTGGAACACATTTCACTGACAAGTCAGTTATTGAGGAAAATCCAACTATTAAAACTGAAAACAAGGATCTAAAAAGTGCTCGACCATCTCAAATTTTTATTCAAGACTATGATGATGATGGCGACGATGAATGGCCAGAGGACGATTCTGATTTAGGGGGATATGGTGGAACAACTCTCCGCATGGTGAATGAAGAAGACATATCTTTCAGCGATCTCGAGGATGATGATTATGGCATTAAACCTGCTAGTACCAATACAGGTTCAAAGGTTGTATAAACTTCAATCCAGATGACACGATTGTGGTGATTTTTAAGGGCATTAGATCCTCACTCAGAACTAAGAAGTGAGAACCATAAAGAGAATTGCCTGATGTTCGGAAGAACATGGACATGGGTGTCTGGACTCTGGAGCTTTTTTCTTTTGTACAGAATGAATGGTGAGCGAAGTTGCAAAAATGCCGTGTTGTTATTTGAGGCTGTAAAACGAAGTTGTTAATCCTTTTTTCCCTTCATTTTTTTGCCGCAAGGCTATGTGTGGGTTCGAAGGTGGATTTTATATTTGGAAGACAGCGATCTGATGTTTGATCCGTGTTTTTTAGAGATCTAAAACGAGAAAGGGACAGCTATATATCAGAAGACACATAATATAGGTGCAACAATGTATATAAAATGTCTGGTTTGCCGTCAAACATAGATATCGATTTTTTTTTCATGTATTTTATGACGGATGTAGTAGGGTTCGGGAGCGGGGTGTCCTCCTGAATCCCGATTCTCTTGCCGTGTCAACTATGTTTGAAAACAGTAGTGATTATTTGAATAACTTGAGTGATTCAACTGGAATGATATTCCTCCAAGGATATAATACCTCTCCAGGATTCATCTTTCGGGGTAAAGATTTTGGGTTAAATTACTAGAAACCGAAGGTTATTGATTTCCAATAACTCTAGTTTTTAAATGACCCCCTTCATAATGTGTGTATGCAGGCTTTACATTTTGGCAGTGTTTACCGTTTGGTTTCAAGCAGATGTCCGCAATTGATTCCTTCTGTGTAGTGTAGTAGGCTTCTGATTGATACAACGTTGAACTTCCAAAATTTGTCCTACCACGCCAACGATGTTTTTTCCGTATTACCATTTCAATTGTAGTGATATAAGTGAATAACTGACTGTTTTAAATTGTTGTTAATGCGAATTCACGCTAGATGGAAGGAACAATGGAGTAGTTTTCTGAATTATTGGTACACAGATATATAAAGAAAAAACATTTGTAAAATCACCTCCCTCTTCCTTGGCCTCCTCCACCCCCTCAACTAAAACTGGCAGTACCCCCTCCACCCCCCTTGGCCTCCCTCACCATCTACCAAGCCTGTAAACGCCCAAGCCAACAACATGCAGCCTCAAAGCCCAGAGCCAGAGTCTCCATCAACCTCATCATTACATGAACCAGTGAAATCTCCTTCGACCTATAACCGCCATCAACTTCACCTCAGCAATAATCTACCCAAACCATGAATCTCCATCACCATATTAAAAATACAGAGAACAATGACAGCAACCAAAAAATAATATTTGTAATGGTTAATATGTGAATTTGAATCTATGATATTACTATTCAATTCTAGTAACTCAAAAAAAAAAATCAATTACCTTAAAATAAATTATTTCACCTCAATTCTCTTTGAAAACTCAAAAATAATTTAATCCAAACATATATTAGGTAAATTTTACCCTAAAGTAATCAAGTTTAAATTTAATAAGCTTTAGTAGTCATTGCAATGTTATTGTAGAAGGGAAGGAGACAAATGTTGGATTCTCTGTTTTGCATTTTTTATTTTCAGACCACATGATAAATTTGACCAAATAGTAATAATCAAGTTTGTTTTTTTTTTTGAAGGAAAATAATCAAGTTTGTTAGTTGAAATAATATTCAAATATGCGCTGCAATATGAAAACAACACAGATAATTTGTTTTTGGTTGTTAACAATTCAACAACCCTTTATTTGGCGCGGTTATCTCGCATTTGCCCAATTCTTCGTCCCTTCGACCTTTCCTATATACTACAAAAGCAAAAACTTAAAAAACAAAAAAAACGGAGCGAAACTTGTCGGATATTTCTTGAACGTCGCCGTTCCCACCCAATTCAATGCTCTGCTCGCAATCTGGAAAATCAATTAAAAGAGAGTACTCCACTAGGCAAAGTAAAAAGTTGAATCATAGAAGGTGTTATTTTCCAGGAAAGCAGACGCATTAACCAACATTTATTTCCATTGGTCCCTTCGTTTCCGTCAGCTCAGCTCCTACTGCATTTATTTATTTTCCTGTTCGATTATTCAAGATCCATTTGTAAACCAAAATCAACCTGAATGAATTTGAAGCTCAATAATCCCATCCAATCCATCCACCCCTTCCCAAACCCTCGGATTCAAATTCTATTATTATCTTCTATATTTATTTATTTTTATTAGGGTTTTGATTTCCCTTTCCGTTTTGGATGGACCTTCCGCTGCATAGGAAGTGTCTCAATTTTTCTCGAAGAAACAAAAACCGGTTTCTCCTAATTGCCATATTGGGAGCCTCCGGTTACGGTGCTTACAGGGCCTACCATTTTCCCTATGTGGCACAGAAGAGGAACCGGTTCATGAAGCTCCTCCGAGCCTTTGTTTCCGTCGCCGAGATGGTTTCGAATTCCGCAGAAACAGTTTCCCTTCTCTCCAAGGACTTGAATCAATTCCTCAATTCCGATTCCGACGAAATCCCCAACAGCTTAAAACAGTTATCCAAAATCGCCACCTCGAACGAGTTCTCTGTGTCGCTCGCTAGGGTTTCGGAGTCTCTAACGCAAGGGATTTTGCTCGGGTATAACAATAACAAACCCTCGGAGATTAATGCAGATTCTTCAAGCTTTTCGGATAAGGTGTTGGAGAAGCTTTTCTCTAAGGCTGGAACCGGTTTCGTTTCTGTTGTGGTTGGAAGCTTTGCGAGGAATTTGGTTTTGGGTTTCTACTCTGAATCGGTCGATGGTGGTGGTAAGTCTCAATCGGGTGTTCCTGGATGGGCGAGTGTGATTTGCGATGATGAGAGGTGTGGGAAGCTTCTAGGGGATTGTGTGCAGATTTTTGTGAGCACTGCGGTTGCTGTTTTTCTCGACAAAACTATGGATGTCAATACCTACGATGAAATGTTTGCTGGATTGACCAATCCCAAACACCACGAAAAGCTAAAGGCCATTCTGGTTTCTCTATGTAATGGTGCTGTTGAGACTTTTGTTAAAACATCTCACCATGTTTTGACAAATCCAAATGTCAATTCCAATTCAAGTTCATCCTATCTTGTTGGTGGTAAGCGGGAAGGTCTAAGTTTAACTGATAAAAATGGGTGCCTGAGACCGGAAGCATATCTTAAGCAAATTGGGCTTGGAAGCTCAGGTAGTGGGGTTAGGGATTCTGGGTGGCTTCAACAGATTAAATCAACTCTTTCTGTGCCGGCTAACCAAAGGTTCGTGCTTGATGTGACGGGGAGAGTGACATTCGAAACGGCGAGGTCGTTTGTGGAGTTCTTGTTGTGGAGAATATCAGAGGGATTCAAAAGGAGTGTTAGTAACGTTCATGATGAGGTTGTAGACAAGGGAATGCAAGTCGTTAGATATGTGGGAGCCAAGTCATCGGTTATTCTTACCTTGTGTCTTGCTTTATATTTGCATATTTTGGGTGGTAGTAGGATTCTCTTGCCTGCTTAGTATGATGATTAATATTTAATCCTACCTTTTTACCTGTAATACAGTTGGAATATAATGGCAGCAAGATTAGATCTTTACACTATAGATATTTCCAAGTATTAGTTGAGGTCATACACTCATAATTCAACGGGTGAAATAACTCTGGCTGTAATCTTTAAGTTACCTCTTTTAGCATTTTTCCATGCCAAAAAGGAGAAAAAAAACGGGTTTGAGTCATCTCTATTGTTTAAAATTCCGTTGCTTCAGTGCAGGATGCATTTAAGCATAACACGTTGTAAATGAATAATATACTTCCAAATTTATCTTGCATTTAAAGTATATTAATCTACAGCAGTATATGAATAATAATCTTACAAATTTACCTTGCTTCCTCGGCCCCCATAATCTTATTCACCCTTCAGAAGGAAACTCAGTTTTGTGTACATTTGTTTGTTTGTATAAGACAAAATGACAGTTGTAGTGATTGACTATGTTGTTTTCCTTTGTCTATAAATTTGAGATTACGTAGCAGATTTGACTCTGGGCAACTGCCAACTGGAGTCTATGGCTGGGAATGTATCTTAATCTGATTAATTTTGAGACTGTTGATGTAGTTGGGTGAGTTTAGCTTTTCCTCATTTGTATGCACTGAGACTTGGTTTTGTCAATAACTGTATGAACAACTAACTGGATTCTTATGGAGCCTTGATACATAACATTATTCTCGAATAAGAACATCACAAGCATATACATTCTTTACATTGATGTTCAGTATTGTTCCTGTTTCATGTATTCTTTATTCTGCAATGGTTTCTATGGGGATTAGGTTAACAATTCTTCATCTTGGGTAGTCTTCCATTTAATCACTTCTGTTGAAGCATTGATACACTTTCTGGCGTAACTAAATCTTTACAATCAGAGTGTTTCCACTGTGGACCCTCAGCATTCTTGACTGTTATAAACTTAAAGATGGGCCAGATGCCTTCTGTTTATGGCATTGATTCCAGTATAGGGCCAATAGAGTTTGAAGTTTTCTTCAATGCTCTCACTCTATTCAGTTGAATAAATGTTGCTTTTTTTCTTCTAGCGTTTCGGGATTATGCCAGTGCCACTATTCGTCATACTGACTAGAGCATTATAATTTGATTCCTCCTTTCTTTGAAGCTGTCTGAGCTGTTGTTTTGTGTTCTCTTGTTCTATTTTTTCCTTTGCCACGAATGAGCTTTAATTAAGACAATAGTTAAAAAGCTTTGTAAATATGTTTGAGAGGTTGTCTTTTCAGAGTATTATAATTTGCTTGCTTCTTTGGTTATTACGTTTAGCCCATCTCATTCAAAGAAGATTCTTATATAGATGATTGCTGTCTGTTTAGTTGATAGGAGTTGTTGTCCTCTGATAGTTGTGCATGTTTTCTTTGCTACACAAGGCTGAATGCTATAAATGTTGTATAGCATGCAGCCTTGTGTAGTCTGATAGTTGTGCATATTGATCATCATCGAAGGATCATTTTCTCTCAAACAGCTTTCTGTAGCCTGATAGTTGTGCATATTGATCATTATTGAAGAGTCATTTTCTTTCAGATAGTTTTGTTAGATATAGACACGTGTGAAGGAGACCCAAAGAAGCACCGGTAAGGAGAGTTCACACTTCACGGGATGGAGAATAGTCAAGTAATGAGAGGGAGAGTGATCAAGAAAAACTCTTAAGATAAATTATTAAGAAATATCTTGACAAACTATTTATTAGTGTTTACACATGATAGTAAAATTATCACGATGGGATAAGGCTTTGTTGCTATTTGGGTGAGGTGTGTGTAACGTTTTAATATTAAAATTATTTTTATATCCTTACTTTACTTGCTCTGATGCTTTTAAGTTTTTACTCCCGGAGTCCCTTCTTTCCCATGTTGTGTGAAGTATAGCCATAACGCACCTCATCTATCACTCACTAATGATAATACACAAGCACAAGTGCTGAGCGAATAGCGCTGTTCTTATCTGGAGATGATGCATCTCATTCTCACTCAATGATATAGCATCAAGCGGTCACGATCATACCCTTTGTTTTCTGAGCTCTGACAAAGAAAACACATAATTAACCGACACAATCCTTTTTTTTTTTGTGCGGTCATAACACAATCCAAATTTATGTGATTCAGCTTTATTTTTGGTCCATTGATAGTCAAATAAGGGCAGAAGCCCAGAGAGAAACACAAGCACGCTGGGCCTAATACCCAGGGCCCAAGTTAGCAACTTTATTTTTTAAATAAAAATATAGACTGGTGCAATTCAAACTAGTGTAAAATTCTTTTTCGGATTGGTTGGTTTGCTTTAAAGCGAATTTAAATCAAATTAATTCAAATATTTAAGTAAATCTGGGAATGATTTTGAGTGATAAAGTAAATCTGTTGGATTTTGGGTGGAATACATTGGATGCATGCACCCTTTGTTTGGATGCCGAGAAAAAACATGACGACAGAAAATAAGTTGAAAATAAAATAAATATAATTATTTTATATTTTACATAAAAATGAAAAAGTGTGATAATTTCACTCCTTTTGTTTGATTAGAAAAATAATAAAACGTGTATTCAATTATACTAATGACTTTTATATCTTTTTTAATATAATAGTGAATAAGTGGATAGATAAGTGAATTAGTTATTTCAACAAGTTCTCCATTTTCATCGCATTTTATCTCATGTGAACAAATTATGTAAGTCTCGTGTTTTTTTATCTTTCCATTTGTTCTCAATCAAACTACAAAAAAAAAAGGTACAATTCTCTTTTTTTTTCCCCTCCTCTCCACATCTCTCTTTTTCATTTCCCCCTCAGATAAAGAAAGAGCAGATGTTGGAATTCCATATCTATAGTTGTAAACACCCTGCCATAGTATTCTTAATCATGAGAACAATTATTTGTTCATGCCTATGACTGTGTTTGACTAAAAAAGTGTGTTACTTAATGCCCCTTTCTCGCCCCAGATCACCAAGTTGAGTCATTATGGCTTGATGAAATTTAATGCCCTCCAGATTAGTTTTTTTTTTTGGGATAAAAGAAGCAAATTGATTTTATCCTTAAAACAAAGGAGTTCTATGATTTGAGAGCGACAGTGGCTGTCCACATCCGAGACTTCTTATGGGCGCAAGGCTCGAAAGAAATAAACAAATTAGTCTGATCCTGATCCATAACCATTATAAGCAGGAGTGAGTTGGATTAGATGAGTTATTATGTCAATTAAAATGTATACTGTGGTATCAATCATAGAGGGCTTTATGCCGGTGGTGGATGTGAGATATGTCTTCTGAATTTGATAAATTAAGAAGATCATAATTAACGTGAGTACAGTATAATATGGAATATACCAATGACTTTTTTTTTTTTATAACATAATATACCAACGACCTTGTTAATAACTAAATATAAGTTAAAGATTACTTTATTAATATTGATTTTTAAATTTAACAAAGATGATGTATTTTTCATATAAATAATAACAATAAAATAAGTAAATTATTTTATTTTTTTTGTTTATATCCATAGTATCCCAAGGAGAAATAGATACCTAGACTAACTGTGTTTGACTGAGAAATAAATAAAGTCTGACTACGGATTATTCTGTCACCAACCATCAAACTTAAGTATTAGCGAGAAGAAAGTTACTTCCGTTATTTTTGAGTGATGTGAACAATAGTGTGAACCAGAGGTATACGAAGTGTGCAGAAGTTTATAGTCAGCTAAGGCCAAAACAGAGTCGAAAAATTAAAACGAAACATATATATCACGGAAATAAAAAACACTAAATATGAAAGATGTGCACTATTTATTTACATCGTTGATTTATTATTCTATTGTTATTTAGATTCTAAATGCATGTGATTTGACTACTATTGATCTTCAATTTTTGGGGATATGCTTCTGAGTGTAGATATAATCCACATGAGCCGCAAGAGTTCTTCTCATCAAACAATATTCCTGATCTCTCCCATCTACCTCTTCGCAACTCTCATCATCCAACTTTGCCTTGGCTGCCGCAACATCCTTCAGTTGAAACATGCACGCCAACATATTCCTTAGAACCCCAATAAACAAAATATCTATATACTAGAGTACCAAACATGACAAAATTCATATGACGAGGTTTATACCTATGTGTGTGTCTCCACCAAATTAATTAAATAACAAACATATCAAACAATTTAAAAGAAACACACACATAAACACCAAATTTCACGGTTTAATTAGAATTAACTTGCGGATACGTACCCCTTGCGGTGAAGAGACGGCGTCAAATTCGACGTAATTAGGACGAGAGGCGTAGATTAGGCCGAAGCAAAGAAGAAGGTGCAAGGTGAAGATGGTGGTCATTTTAGACATCTCTACTTTATTTTTGGGATCAGTTTTATCGATCGCTCAGGTTTTGTGGGTGTGCTTGGAGTAGAAGAAGACTAGCTAGAGTATTTTTAACGGGCAAAAGCTGATGAGTCCTTTATGCGTTAAGAAACACAAAAGTGTTAACTATTGGTAACGAAAACATTTATTATATTGAAGTTATAAAAAACATTTATTTTTTTGATATAAAGTGGAATTTAGATTAAAGGAGACATACCTCTATGCAAGGCATGAAATTCAGATTCAAACTTCAGTCACAATTAATGCGAGCGGAGGATTCAACTATCTGTGTCAATAAAGACATAATATCTTTTTGTTTTTGTTTTTTAAATGACTAAATTATTTAACATAATATATTAATTAACCAAAAACCATCCAATCCCCGCTATATCTGTAGAACACCCTCCACCTCTGTTCATCGATAATCATATTCGTACATGCAGGAAGCGATTTAATTATTCAAGAACCTTTGACAAACAAACATAGATCGATCAACTCCCATTTGAAAGGTAAGGTCAGGGTCCAAGGCAAATTCAGTAATCGTTTCCAAAAATCCGCATCAGTAATCCATTTTTCACGCCAGTCTTCAGTCTTCATCTAAAAATGAAATTGAAGACAATATTCTTTTCAAATCTAGTCGTCCATTTTTTACGTTTTTTATTTTGGTCAATGATTAAAGTTCATAAAAGGGGAACCTTAGCCATACGGCATCTACAGCAAAGAAAATAGCATATACAGAGTCACAATAAATACACAATTTAGATATTCAGCTTGGTTGTCTAAAGCAATTGCGTTGCGTGTAGAAGGTCGCTTTTTTAAATTTGAGAGTAGGTGGGTGGGTTGTATTATGCAGTCTAGTCCGAAACTGATGGGGTCAATATCTAGTTGGGCCCAGTGGGGTAACCCATGATTAGACCCACTACTTCACGTATCATTTCTATACTTTTTTTTTGTTGTAAATTTCTATATTTCATTGCTCGTCATATTCATTACATTCATTTCCACCCCTCATCACAAATTACTTGTTCGAGGAATTTCGTCAAAAAAAAAAACTTGTTCGAGAAATGGTTCTAATATAGTCATCAACAAGCAATTAAAAGTAAAATCCTAAAAATTGTTTATATAACTAACTTTGTGACTTTGTTTTAAAATTGTGTAATTATAGAGATCATATTTTAATGTGTCAGTGTGTCTGCCATTGTATATATTATTATATTATATTATATTATATTATATTATATAAGTATGATCTCTTACGGGATTGAGGGAAAGGGAAAAACCTAAAAATTTGACATTATAAATATAATTCATAAGACAAGTGATTCTGAAGGAGTTTGCTTTTCCTATAGTCTCATAATTAATTATAAAAAGAGACAATAATCACAAAAAGATATTGAAACAACTACAACTTTGTATGCAAAATATTAATTTAACAATAAAATGTGATGGGTGAAAATGTCATTTACATTCTTTAATTTGTAATGTTTCTAGTATAAGAACTATTTTAATCCAACTTTAATTTACCAATTGGGAAGCCCACTTAACAGTAACAAAAACATTAAATTATAAAGCATGAAAAAATCCAGAAGGAAAGGCAATCATGAACCTTAAATAAAGTATAGCTATCCTTCCCATCTAATCTACATCTTGCTTTATACGCTTGATAATTAATTCTTATAAAATCCACAGCGTTGATGATGTTTTCATGTGTGAGTGTGGTTATATTAATTATGATTTGAGAAAAATATTAATCTATAAATCGAGAATATATTTGTCAAAAAAAAATCGAGAATGTAAGTATGTAATTCCTCCACTGAAGATGTTATTAATTATTAATTAAATATCAAACACGTTTTTTAATTTTACTCAATATCAAACATATTGTTGTTAAGAGAGTTTTTGCTCGAAGCTGTACGCCTGTATCTAGCGTGTATTTTGTGTCAAACACATGACACATGCCAACATATTATCGACCATTTTGGTTTAAAATCTAATTACTATGTTCTAATAGAATAACTAAGTTTTATTCAAACATCCAATTATATTTCACTATATAAATATTTATATGTCAACATTTTAAGAAGTAATATTACAAGATGACATCAATATTATGTGATATAATTGAATATCTATATAAAATCTTTTTACTTAAATACATAGTTATTTAAACTTTTTGTTTAACGTCAATATTGTTTTTTAAAGATATTTTTTTACACGCATGAAGGGGTAATGAGTTGAAAAAATAAATAAATAAAAAAATAAAAAATCGAGTTGTGAAAAAAAAATCAAAACTATGAATTTTTATATTTTTTTCCCGTGTACATATACATATGCAGTAAACGGTAAAAATGAGAATTGTGAAGAAAAAAGAGAAATTGCTTGCAAGTTGCAATGGTAATGATGGCGGAAACCAACATATAATAACAATAAAAATAACAATTAAACACCTAACTAGAGTCCATTTAGCTAGTAGTAGCTACGAAACGTGAAGCTTCTTAAGCTCTTTCCTTGGTTTGTGGGTGAACGCGGATGCAATTGCTAGCTAGCTAGCTAATTGATTCCATTTCTATGGCTGCCACAACCTCTTCTTCAAGCAGCTGCAGCGGCTTCTTCAGTCTCCGATCATCATCAAATCCTCCCGTTGAACCCAGCAACAGGGTCCGTACTTCTTCTGCAGGTGGTGGTTGCGGAAAGCTTGATGGGGTGGCCATGTGGTTCATTAACGGCGTCACAATGGCTTTCTTTGCCTCCTTGAATCGCTGCTCTTGCATCCGCATCGCTACCGAAGAAGACGACGGTGAAGATGCCAACGACTTGCCGTTGATGTTCAACGACGGTAATCTCCGTCACGATGGTGCCGTCAACGTCAATGCCACCGCCACCGCCACCGACAGCAGGAGAAGGACTGGTAAAGGGAATAAGAAGAGTACTACTACTACTACTGGAGCAGTACTTGTCGACCAAGACTACTAAATACTTAAAGTGGAAAACAAATCAACGTCTCTTTTCTTGTAAGTGATCATATATATCATATATTATAATTAATGTTATATAGTATGAGGGTTAATTATATTAGAATTGTGCGTTCAAAGCGCTTATGTTTTGGAGTGGTTTTGATTTGGACACCAAAAATGAATGAATTAATTAAGAAGCAATCTTCCTTGTCTTTGATAATATATGTATACAGATAATCAAGTGAATGAATATTCATGTGTAATGAAATAAATTATACTGAGCTAATTGATTTCCGTACTTAATATTCTCTTTGCAATTGTCAGTTTTTTCGGCATTATTTCTGTTCAGAATGCATAAGATTTCTGTGGCCATTAATATAATTAGTTTATCATATGGTTAGTGATCAATGAACATAACTGGAGAATAACATCGAGTGTCAGATTTAATTAGAATAATAGAATATGATAAAAGTATCAACTCCCGTATTTATATCAAGTTATGGATTCAGATGTACGGAATTGAGGTTCAATTTTAGCTCAAATACTCATCAGTCGATGAAGAAGGGGATTTGATCATATGATAATGAGAGCCTGTGTGTTGGATCGAAATCGTCGAAAATCAGTTGCAAAATTCTACATTTTGTTTAACAAGTCGCTGGGTAACGTGGATGGACAATGATAATTTGATTTGGGGTATGTACACACCAATTGAGGAGAAGAGAGAAAGGAGAGATGTGATGGGTTTTAGACTTTGTCTTTTAGTTTTATGATAGAAAAATAAAAAAGATAAAAAAAATAAAGTGTAAAGAGAGATAATGTGGGTCGTGGGGATTCAATATCAATTTAAGCGTGTTTGAGTTGGGTTGGGAACATGATTAAAAGGGTTTAATTTCCACCGTGATCATACCTGTTAATTAGCCTTTTGATTGCTTCGGGATTTTTAAATCAATTTGCAGCAGGTTTCGTTTATCATAATGTTGATTGAGCACGTTCTGTGGAATAAAGTAACTTTAAAAAATTTACACGCATACACACTCTCTCTCAATTATATCACATTAAATGATGTTGTCGTTTGGGTCATGATCATTGCATCGTTTCAGTGGACAAAAGTTCCTTTTACTTTTTTAAACTTTGTCTTGACCCTTGACATCAGCGCCAAGGAATCCAAGAAATTGTATATGCGCTTGAAAGATGCTGTGTTTTGGGACAATTAATAAAAAATGAATCGCGTATGTTTAATAAGTTGGTTTATTTATTATTAGTGTGTTCTTATTGGGTCTGGAATCCTGCGTCTCCTTAACCCCGAAATCATTCTCATTTTTCCTTTTAACTTTTCTTAAAAAAAAACGGTTGAAAAATTTGCTCATGTCGTCCCTTGACCCTTGCAGTAACGTGAAACTTATTCGTATGCTTGTCGTTAACGGTAAGCAGGGTTTACACACAAACATTATAACATACTTTTAAAATTAACTGGAGGTTTTTTAAAAAATCTCCATCCAAAATATTATTCTCTGTCCTATATTGTAAGTTGTTTTAGTCAAATTTTTTGTTTTATTTTGATCGTTGTTTTACGATATCAATAAAGTAATTTTTTTCTATTATATTCTTAAATTGAAATATTAACAAAGGGCAAGAGAGAGAGAGTAACAAAGGGCAAATTAAAAAAAATCAAAATAATTTTTACAAATTTTGAATTATTAATTATATTTTTTAATTTCTATGTCACAACCTTAAACAATCAACAAAATGAGACAGAGGGAGTAATTGAAATGTTTTTTATAATACAAGCAAGGTGTCAAGCTTTGCTTACTTGCACTTTTAATAACTTTTTTTTACTATAGCACTTTTAATAACTTTTGTAAAATATAAATATTAATCAATCCCCAACCGTTATCTTTATGATTGGGTATACAAAATTTTGGATAATTTAAACACTTGTAAATAATATGGTAACCGACTAACTCGATACTCTAACCAAGTCAATTACTGGTTTGAGTTTTATAAGACTGGTCATCTGAAAATTCAATATCATCGTCCAATTGCACAAATGGATATTTGAAGGAAAAAATCAAACTATTATTATTATTAATTATGTTTCAGACATTAATTAAACATGGCAAAAAATTCTATAACAGGGTTGATTCCCTAGTTGCTTATATGTTTCAATAAACAAATCAATAAACTTTTTTATTTTAATTTCTTTTAATCCATTGTCCCACATGATGAGTACCCAAACTAGTAACTACCATAGCAATGACCTTAAATTAATAGCACAAGCTTGAGGTGGGCGGGGGAGCAATTTAATCCTCCTCAATGTGAAGCTAACTCGAGGATACTTTTGTTTTTTTGGATGAAAAAAAAACAATTTAATCAATTCGACTGAAAAATCAGTTTGAATTGATCATTTATATTTCTCGTTTTTTTAATTCAAAACAAAAAAATAGCCAAACAAAAGTGAATATCAAATTACAAATACATATGATGAGGATCAAGGAGCATTGGACAAAGGCAAGGAGCAAGAAGAGGATTTGAAGAAGTTTGATGGGCCAATGACAAGGGCCAAGGCAAAGAAGCTTCAAGAAGCTATTCAAAAAGATTTAAATCAAGCTTTGCTAATTAGGCCCAATGAAGACTTGAAGATGATAAATTTGATACAAATTAGTGAAGCTTGTAATTAGGCTTAAAATATTTGTAATTAGGATTTTTTAATCGTAATTAGGTGTTTTAGACCATGTTTGGGCTTTGGGCTTTGGGCCTTGAACTTTCCTTATTTTACATTAGGACTTTTGTAAGAAGCTTTAGGTATGAGTTTTTGGGCCTTTCATTGGACCACATACCCTAGGGTTTTAGGGACTATTTAAACTTCTTTTGTAAGACTCATTTGACAACTTTGATGAATTTTAGAATTTGACTCAATTTTGAGTGATAGTAGAGCAAAGGCTCCTCTAGGGTTCTTGTGTGGAACCAAACTTGATCTTATCAAATGCTCATTCCTTTGTGGCGATCCTCATCAAGACTTATCAATCAATCTTCTTTGGGGTTTGATTGTGGCGTCTATTTCATCCCTTCCTCTTCCACCTTTTTGATTTTATTCTTCTTTGTTGGTAAGAGTTCTTGTTCTTTGGTGGTTTTTGTGAGTGAGTCCAATCAAAGGTAGATCCCTATTTCTTATCATGTGGTATCATTGAGCTTGGCACCTTTGATTTTGGGTTTGAAATTTAAACTTGTTTGCATTCGGTTCTCTTTGATGTCATGCGCTGCACTATTACATCTTTCTATTTTGTTTTTACTCCATGTGCTGGTTAGCTTGAATAGCTTAGTGCTTTAGTTGCTCATTGTTACAAGGTTCTTGTCTAATTTTCTCTCGTGGGCGCACATGAATTCTTTTTTTTGAATTTGATATTAGCATTTTTTTTTCCATCAATTGTTTGTTCCTTCGATCATGTGCTGTTTTGGTTTTAAAAGTATCAGGGGTTTAATGTTATGTGTCCTCTTCTTGGATCTTTAAAGTGTTTCAATTTACATTTTGGTCTACCACATGTTTGATTATTTGTCTCATTGAGGCTTGGTATTGTTCTTGAAATTAGCCTACCACATGTTTGATAAATTGACTCATTGAGTTTTTGGTGACCTCCATGATATTAGCCTACTACATGTTTGATTATTGGACTCATTGAGTTATCTTGGTCTTCTTGTAGAAAAAAAAATTCAAAAAAAAATTCAAAAAAAGAAAAAAAAAACAAAATTTAAAAAAAAAGTGCAAAAAAAAAGAAGAAAAAAAAAAAGAATAGTGGCTTGTTTGTTTTCATGTGTTCACTTCATTTTCATGACCATTGTGATACTTCCTTGTGTCTTGTTTGATTTTCATGTTTCTTTCTTCTTCTCTTAGTTTGTCATACATTGTGAATCTCTTTGAGTTTAGTTTTTCCTTTTCTAATTAGCTTTTCTTGTTTGTCATTTGTGGACTCTTGTGTGTTTTGTCTTTGAGTTGTTCCATTTTTTTTGTCTTCTAGGTTGATTCATAGGTTTTGTGTTGATTGCTACAATTGTTGTGTTTCTTTGAAACTTGATTCCATCTAAGACCTCCAAGAAGGGCCATAGGGAGTGGAAAAAGGCAAGAGAGTAAATTACATAAAAGCCTTATTTTGAGTGCAAACACGAGTGGCTTGAGTGTATACACGTGAGAAGAGTGGTGAGGATTCTCTTATCATTTCTTGTTATTTGCTAACTTGTGTTTTGTGAAAGATGTCAAGAGAATACGTTGATAGTAGTGAAGACACTATCTCTCAAAGGACGGCTAATTTGACCGCCCAATTGAATAGACAAATGGAGAGACAATTGGAAAGACAAATGGAGAGGATGGAAAGACTCTTGGCCACACAAAGAGATGAATTTAATGAGAGATTTGAGGCTTTTAGAGAGAGGAGGCATTCTACTAGTGAGAGGGATTTCAATGAAAGAGAAAGAGAAAGGGGGGAAGAAAGGAGGCATGGGCATAGAAGGAGACATAGGAGGGAGAGAGAACACGAGAGAAATTATGATGAAGAGAGTGAGAGAGAAAATCATAGGAGAGGAAGACACCATAAAAGAGATAGAGATGATAGACTTGAGGGTGTAAAGGTGAAGGTACCTAAATTTCAAGGAAAGAATGACCCGGAGGCTTACCTTGAGTGGGAGATGAAAGTGGAGCAAATCTTCCAATGTCACCATTATAGTGAGGAGAAAAAGGTGAAGATTGCCTCATTGGAGTTTTTCGATTATGCACTCATTTGGTGGGATCAATTACAAAAGGAGAGAAGGCGAAATGGTATGCATCCCATAGATGATTGGGAGGAGATGAGAGCTATCATGAGAAGAAGATATGTGCCATCTCATTACATTAGAGAGATCCATAACAAGTTGCAAAGGCTTGTTCAAGGGAGCAAAAGTGTTGATGAATATCATAAGGAGATGGAAGTAGCCTTGTTAAGGGCTAATGTTCAAGAGGAACCCGAGGCTACTATGGCTAGATTCTTGCATGGCTTGAATCATGACATTAGAGATGTTGTGGAGTTGCATCATTATGTTGAACTTGAAGAGTTAGTGCACCAAGCCATCAAGGTAGAGCAACAATTGAAGAGAAAGAGCACATACAAGAAATATTCCTCCAACTACAACTCAAGTTGGAAAGACAAGTCTAAGAGGGAAGGGGCATCATCATTCAAAGAGAAGGAGCACAAAGAGGTTTCGGCCTCCAAGGCAATTTCTACTAAACCTTCTACTTTTAATACTTCTCCTTCTTCATCTCATAAGTCTAGGAATATAAAATGTTTTAAATGTTTGGGGAATGGTCACATAGCCTCACAATGCCCTAATAAGAAAACCATGGTTTTGAGGAATGGGGTTATTGAAAGCGAGTCATCCTCATATTCTAATTCTTCTTCTTCATCTAGTGAAAGTGAGAGTGAATGTGAGGCCATGCCACAAGAGGGTGATTTGCTTATGGTTAGAAGGTTGTTGGGAAATCATATGATAGATGTAGGTGATAGCCAAAGAGAAAACATTTTCCATACTAGATGTTTAGTGCTAGGCAAGACTTGTTCTTTGATCATTGATGGTGGGAGTTGTACCAATGTTGCTAGCACTAGATTGGTTGATAAATTGGCTTTGTCTACTTCCCCTCACCCACGGCCATATAGATTGCAATGGCTTAGTGAAAATGGTGAATTGCTAGTTGATAAACAAGTTTTGATTTCATTTGAGATTGGGAAATATAGAGATGAGGTTTTATGTGATGTAGTGCCCATGGAGGCCGCCCATATCTTGTTAGGAAGGCCATGGCAATATGATAGACATGTTACTCATGATGGTCTTTCCAACAAGTTCTCATTTGTTTTCAATTCATTGAAGATTACTCTTGTACCACTTTCTCCAAAGGAAGTATGTGAAGACCAAGTCAAATTGAGAATAAAAAGAGAGAGTGAAAAATGTGAGTTGAGAGAAAACAAGAGTGATAAAAAAAATAGTGGGGAGAGAAAAGGAGAAGATTATGAGCACAAAAATAAAAAGAAAGAAGACAAAAGAGAAAAGAAAGATAGGAGAGAAGAAAAGAGAGAAAATAAGAGTGAACAAAAGAAAGAGAGAAAATTGGAGAGCTTATTGATCAAAGAAAGTGAGGTGAAGAGAGTGATGCTTGCCAAGCAAACTATCTTTGTTTGCTTGCCCAAAGATGCTTATTGTTTTCATGCTAACTCTAACCTTGCTTCTTCTTCTTTACCTCTTGGTGTTAGTTCTTTGTTGAAGAAATTTGAAGATGTCTTTCCAAAAGACTTACCAAAAGGGCTTCCACCCATAAGAGGAATAGAGCACCAATTGGATCTCATACCAAGTGCATCCTTGCCAAACCGGCCGGCATATAGGAGCAATCCACAAGAGACCAATGAGATTCAAAAGCAAATTGAAGACTTGCTTGAGAAAGGACATAATGAAGACTCCAACTCGAGGTCGAGTTCTCTTGAGGAGGGGGAGTATGATGAGGATCAAGGAGCATTGGACAAAGGCAAGGAGCAAGAAGAGGATTTGAAGAAGTTTGATGGGCCAATGACAAGGGCCAAGGCAAAGAAGCTTCAAGAAGCTATTCAAAAAGATTTAAATCAAGCTTTGCTAATTAGGCCCAATGAAGACTTGAAGATGATAAATTTGATACAAATTAGTGAAGCTTGTAATTAGGCTTGAAATATTTGTAATTAGGATTTTTTAATCGTAATTAGGTGTTTTAGACCATGTTTGGGCTTTGGGCTTTGGGCCTTGAACTTTCCTTATTTTACATTAGGACTTTTGTAAGAAGCTTTAGGTATGAGTTTTTGGGCCTTTCATTGGACCACATACCCTAGGGTTTTAGGGACTATTTAAACTTCTTTTGTAAAACTCATTTGACAACTTTGATGAATTTTAGAATTTGACTCAATTTTGAGTGATAGTAGAGCAAAGGCTCCTCTAGGGTTCTTGTGTGGAACCAAACTTGATCTTATCAAAGGCTCATTCCTTTGTGGCGATCCTCATCAAGACTTATCAATCAATCTTCTTTGGGGTTTGATTGTGGCGTCTATTTCATCCCTTCCTCTTCCACCTTTTTGATTTTATTCTTCTTTGTTGGTAAGAGTTCTTGTTCTTTAGTGGTTTTTGTGAGTGAGTCCAATCAAAGGTAGATCCCTATTTCTTATCAACATATAAATTATTTTCATTTATTTTGTTGTTGTTGTTATTATTATTTTTTATCTCACATGAAATAATATAATCATTTTATGGCAATTTAAAATTGTACAATATATAATATATTATATTAAAATTACATATTCAATTATCAAAGTTAAACCACGAATAAACCAATAATTTGAAGCCGTCACTATTTTAAGAAGCTATCACTGAATATTATATCGAAAAAAAGAAGCTATCACTGAATCAATTTTGAGTTAATACCCTTTTAGCTGACTTTTATCCAAAACAAATTGTGAGTTTTTGCAACTCAAAAAAAAATTGTGAGTTTTTTTTTAGGGTCCGAATTGTGAGTTTTTTTGGGGTCAAAGTAGAGTTTATTCATTAGAAAACGGATAAAGCTCGAAACTCAGCGAACAATACAAATGACCCAATAATAAATTGGCCAAAGTCAAACTACATACAAAGTCGCAAAATATAAAAACTACAAATCTTTTTTGTCCGAATTGTGAGTTAATCCAATCCTGGAGACCTTTTGTCCGGGCTATTCGTACAGAGAAAAGGGCTTATTTATTTCCATTTGGGCCAACTTTCGGCCCTGTTTATATGGGCTCAACGAAGAGACCGAATAAAAGAAAATAAAGAGTCAAAATACAAAATAAGTCGCCGTTGCCGGGGATCGAACCCGGGTCACCCGCGTGACAGGCGGGAATACTCACCACTATACTACAACGACTTTGTTGATAAATGAAACACAATGAAATTTCATGATTGTTATTTGCAGTAGGGTTTAACTTCCCAGCTCCCACCGCACCGAACAACTGCACCATCCTTTCCTCTCTCACGCGGTGTTACAAATCGAAAATCTATGACCTTTGACGACTTCTGGATCCGTTGTATCCTATAACTGTAATTAGTTACGGAGTTAAAAAACAGTTTAGAAGAAATGCTTGGCGATGGAGGCGAAACCCCCTCAAGGTACATTTACGACCACGCTTGTGTTCTCTATTCTCACACTTTGCTTGTTGTTTCGTTTTCATATCATATTATACAATTTGACTGTGGAAACATAGTGCAACCTCACATGATGCTGCATCGTGTGTTCTTCTTTTTACTTATTTATTATTGTCATCATTATTGGGTGATTTGGCTGTGCTAATAACACTGACCTGCATCGCTGTTACTTTTTTAATTTTTCTTCTTCTTTTTGGTTTGTGTTGCTAAGGTATGAATTGTTGAGCATGGTGAAGAAGCACTCCAACTTGATAGGGAAAACGGTTGTTGAAGAGCAAGATGCTCCCGATGTTGAAATGGACATGAGGTTTTGGCATGATGTCTTTGATTTGTATTTTGTCCGTGGCAAGGAGTCCAGGGGACGCCAAGATGATGATCTCGTTTTCTTTGTCAGAAAATTGGTATGTCCTCTTTAACTTTGAGTATTTTTGGGTTGGTTTATTGTCTCTCTTCTTTCACCAGGGGTTACAATCTCTATGCTATATATATTACTACCTCCGGTTTCAAAATATAAGCAACATAGTACAAAAACACATAGACCAAGAATGCTTTGAAAATGTAATAATCTTAATTAATACTCACTAGTTTTAATTTTTTTTCCAAAAATACCCCCTTTAATGTCTCTCGTAAATATGAATATTGCATTAAATGAATGGTATAATTGGAAAACTAGCATTTAATTTATTTGAAATTGGTGAATGTTGTTTATATTTTGGACAAAAAAAATGTCTTTGTTGCTTATATTTTGGACCGGATGGAGTATTTCTCTTGTAAGAAGCATTGTTGTTGATCCTTTTAGATGTCTTCTCCCACAGGGTTCCCGAGGTTCTGCTTCCAATAATAATACAGAGAGCGTTGATCCTTATTTTGTACGCAGGTGGGCACCTGAGGTAAATTCTATATGATGCTGCTGAAGTTCAAACAATATTTAATGCTTATTGTCAATATTCTTCAAACCTTATACTAAACTTACTGTTGTTGCCCTATGTGTCCTTCATACATATGATATGACATGATATGATATGATACTAGTATTTTACCTGTCTTTCTGTCTGAGTTGTTTACATCTCAAAAGAAGTGCAAAACATGTCGGAAAAAATAATGTATGCTAGAGTTTCACCCTTCACCCCTTGTTCATACAATCAAAAGGTAAAAGCTGTTGGTACATGTGTTTGAGTATTAATGAAATTCATAGATATTTAGTTGTTAAACACTGTTATTATAACAAACCAGCATGCTAATGTACTAATGTAATTTTTTTGGCTTGACCTTGAGCAGAATCTAGGGTTGCCTTTTTTTCTAAAAAAAAGTTGGTTAGACCTTATGTTAATTTGTTTGAAAATGTGCTTACCTTATGGCTTCAATTAGTTGGTCTTGGAATATCATGAGTTGGTTTGTGATAAGTATTGATAGAATTAAGGTGGTTACTGATTAGATGTGATGAATTATTTACTTTGTGAACCAATTCTAGTTTTTAATTGCTAAAATCCTTTTGGCTTATTGAATATTTCTTATGATGTAGCCTTTTTTTTTTTAAATTTTTCTCCACCAGTTGAGCAACTTAGTTGACGAAACTTCTATAGATGTGGATTGGAGGCGTTCATTTTACTTGAATTTGATTGCTCATACATCATTCAGTGTAACTGTTGCAATATGCAGGTAATGGTGTTCCTTAATTCCCTGTCCTCCATTGTGTTTCACCTTGCCTAATCTGTTAGGTGGCTCCACCAACATTTATATTGCCTTCAAATTCATTTCATTTGTATCATGGTCAAATGCATGCATTAATTAATTGACACACAATCTACAGAGAATGATCTCTAATTAACTTGTTTTCTGAATATCCTACCAAGATAGATTAGTTGTATGATGTATCATTATATTGGCCATTTCTGTCCAGCTAGATTTCCTTTACGATGATTGCCAGAGTTCATTTCAGTTTCATAAGCTTTTGGTGCTAATTTTTGTTGAATAACTCTGAGCATTGTATCTGTTGATCATAACTAGAGCAAATTTTTAAATTCTAATTGAAACATTCTGCAACTTTGGAGAAGAGAAATCTTACATGTTTTGAATAGAAGGCCAATAATGGGTTTTTATAAGCTATGTAAAGCAAGTTTTGGATTATTATCAAGGTAATTTGATTTGAAGTTGAACTATCTATTTCTCTAGTCACCAGGTTCTTCAGAACCATCAAGCTGGGAAGGATACACATTTATCCCCTATATATAAGGTAAATGTAGTGTAACGAATCTTTGTCTACCAGTTGAATTATCTTCACTTCCTCTACTTGCAAGTGTTTAAAAAGACAAAATTTGTTTTTTTTTATTTCCACATTTTTGTGTTTGTGAATATCCACAATTTTTTTTTTTACAAAAACTGTGATATATACCGGCTGAAGGTACAAAAAGGGCTGATTTATCAACCCCAAACTCTTCAGTGGGGTGATGATGAAGCATGTCCCTCTTTGGGAGTTAAATTGTTTTTTTTGCAGTTAGACACTGTTCAAGCTACTGCTTTGGCAAGTTTTGGACCGTAGTTTCTTCAATGGAAGTCTAGTTCTTTAGGGTTCATCCAGACTATTATTTTAGTCTTTCAGGCTGTTTAAATTATTTTTATCTTGAATAGCAAGTGATTTCCATAGCAAGGCCATTAAAGTTTTCTAACCTATGAACATTTCCTGTTTGTGCCACGTTTAGCCAATGATGAATTTCAATTTTATTGCATTCGGATTTTGAAAGTATGATGCTTTCTCTTGCTGGGAGTGATTTCTAGATTTCTGTTAGTGTAATAAGGTTAATAGATTCTCCTTCTGCATCTGTTCTTGATTTTGGTTTTGATTTTATTGACATTCAGATTAAGGGTTCCCTGGAACCATAGCTCTCAACCTTTCCCAGTTATTGTAAATTCTTACCCAATTTTAACTCCTTCATAGTTCATAATACTCCCTTCTATGCTATAAAGTATAAACTATTATGTATTTTACCTCATTCAATTTCTATATAGAGTACTTTTATCCCTTTGAAATTAGCTATGGATTTGAGGATGAATATTATGCTGTTCTTTTCTATGATCAACTCATTTTTGGCATTGGTGAATTTGAAAATAAGGCATTGTTCTTATGATTTTGGACTGTAGGGTCCCTTTTTTGTGAAACTTTAAGCTAACGTGGTTGTTTTCCAGTAATATATACTTAACCGTGGTGTACTGTATTGTATATTCAAGATGTCTAAAACTCTAAATGTAAATATATGTATAAAATGAAATCTGATTTGGCAACATGGCCCATTGCACTTTCTCAGGTTGTGAAGACTGTTTATGCATCTCCAAGTCGTGTAAATTTTCAGTTGGACTCTAAAAAGGCAAGTGTACCTATATTTTTTATATATCATTAGAGAGAAGGAAAGAATACTGTCTGTTTTAGACATTCCTGTAATTTTATCGACAATAACACTTTCATTGATATGTATATAGGAAGTGGAAACGACACCTGCCTATCCAGATATATGTTTTGCAATAGATGATTTTGACTCCACGTTTGATGCTGTGGTAATATACCATTTTAATAAGTTATTTTACATTTGGAATCACATTTCCATATATGAAATGCTTAAATGCTCAATATCCTTTGGGGTTCACATTTTGTAATTAACTAAGAGAAGAGTAGCACTTCAAGTATGCTCTGCTTTATCCTGCTAGTTTCATGTTTAAAAAAATGTTACCTTGAAATGCTCCACGTTTCAATATAGATGTAGTGAAACTTCCATTGAAAGACGTGTACTTGTAAAAAACTTAGTGCAGATTAATGCCTGTTCTTGTTAATTGTTAATGCTTATGTTAAGCTGAAAATTTGGTTTGATATAGATGCTGAAATCTTAATTCACATTGTGATGATGTATTTATTTTCTCTCAGAATGCTTGCTCCTTTTTCATTTTTTGTGAATCTTGTCCCTTATTTAGGAGCAGACATATCATTATATATTTTTTGCATTCTGGTTCTGATCACTTCATAAAATAAGTCTTGGTCATTTCATTTCCCCACAGGTTTTGACTGAAAAAGATCATTGCTATTGTGTAGTACTTAACGCACATGATGGGGCAGCATTTCCTAGTGAAAAGGTGTCAAACGATTGCAGTACTAGTGATAACTCCTCCATGGAAGTTTGTACTAGTTCTACCAAGAAAAAAGATACTAAGGTTTGATTAATTCTTAGCTACTGTATTGAAATTTATTTTCTTTTAAATTTTTGTACTAGTTCTACCAAGAAAAAAGATACTAAGGTTTGATTAATTCTTAGCTACTGTATTGAAATTTATTTTCTTTTAAATTTTTGAAACTATGATTAGTGCTTTCTACTCTCGAGATTATTTAATTGATTAATTGTTCTCATACCTCATTTGCCTGTTTAATTATATGCTGCTTAGTATAGACTGTATATGCTGCTTCTATGTACTTTTGTAATGAAATACACAGCTCACAGCTGTGGCAATTGTCACTTATGCACGTGTCAATGATCTGATAGTGCTTGTACTCACTACTGAAATGTGAATTATTGTCTGTACGTTTTACTAATTAAATCATGGACAATGGACATTATAAGTTGAAACTAGTCTTACTACACTGTATGTATCTTTTTAGAAAATTAAACTCAGTGGCAAGAGGAACTGCCAGTCATAAACTGATGAAGTTTTGCTGTTCACAAACAATTTGGTCACAGGAAATTCAGGACAATAGGACAATACCTGAAATCCATGTTAATTCCTAATGGGTTTTTCATATATTGGTGCGACATTTTATGAGCTGCTTTCTGTCAACCCATTAATAGAAAACGTAAATGGAAATTTGATTTGTGTCTTTGCTCCCAAAAATGTTTAAGCTTTACAACAAAGTGACTGTGGAAAGATGCCTTCTTTCATGGATGAACGAAGTGTTATTTTCAATATTTTCTCTCTGATGCATCTAAGTATTTTCTTAAATAAGTGCATCAACAATTGGTACTCTAGCGTAGAAGTTCTTTTTTTTTTTGGTCAATGAAGAAGATGATATATTACCAGGCCCGAAGCCTGGGCCCAACTCTGGGCAAAAGAAACCAATTCGGGTACAAACCCATACAGCATAAGCAAACAACAATAATGCACATTAAACAACAGTAAGCGTAGAAGTTCTTAATAACTAATTTTTAGACATTCTGATTCTCTGATATCTCTGATTTGCAGCTTACCCTTTTCTCAGGATTTGTCAGCTATCAAATGGTTCGAGATGCATATGATGGTAATTTTTCCTACAATACCCTCTATTTAGATATCTGCTTTGTTTATAATTTAGCTATGCTTTTGTATGATTTCGAACATATATTTTCACAGTCAACGTTTTGTGCACCAGAGTGTTTTACAAAGATATGTGGATGTGGATATATCCCTGATCTTGACTTGATATGTCACTTCTTTGGAACAGATGAAACTTTTACTACTTATTAACTATGGTTGGGATATTTTATTCAGCCTTGCTAGTAAAACCACAGTACTCAGCCAAGTTACAATATTGCATAAATCCTGTTTACAAACATCATGTATAAAGCAGTCTGATTCTGTAGATTAATCTTTAGTAGCCATCTTTATTTTTTGCTTCTCTTAAAAGAGAGTAGAATTTTCCCTTAAATGACCATAACCCTTTATTGCCTTTATACAGTGAAAGTTCCAAGTTTATTATATTTTACATATCTAATGGATGCCACACACCTTATATCTGTTGTCTCACTAGACAATTATGTATTCCCTCTTGCACTGCAGCTGGCAAATCTCGATTTGGGAGCCTTTTATCAGTAGGCCATCATCCTGGCAAGACAGACAGGATTTACATGAAAGGTCCTGGAGGCCGAGGGGAGGTTGAAGTAGCTGTTTCTAGTGTTGCAGGTAGGCAACTTTTTTGTGTAGGATTTCTGAATTCTGTATAGAAAAACTACCCCCACCCCCAATTTCTATACATTATAGGAAAATAAGATAAAATATGACTTAACATTCCTCACACGGGAATCTTCACATGATACTGTTTGGTTTAATGTACACGAGTGCTTATTAAAATTTATTCGTTTAGGGTAGTAAGTACTTGTTGAAATACCTGGTGGATAGATGAAATCCTCACTGGGAATACTG
This sequence comes from Glycyrrhiza uralensis, assembly GCA_030159175.1. Classification (NCBI taxonomy): domain Eukaryota; kingdom Viridiplantae; phylum Streptophyta; class Magnoliopsida; order Fabales; family Fabaceae; genus Glycyrrhiza; species Glycyrrhiza uralensis. The sequence goes on from BRZY01000005.1 coordinate 50,019,195, forward strand.
TTTCTTGTCTGACTACTCTGATTCTAGCCAAATATGTTGTGAAGCTTGTGTGTGTAGTAAAGCTCTAATTTCATTATTTAAAAGGTATATAGAGAGATGGATGAAATGGAATCTGTCTGTTGCAATGTCAGATCAAAGCCAGGAGGATTCAGGCCCATCTTCTCCAATAATATCAAACAAAGGGTTCGGGCTTGGCGTAATTGTCCGCAGAGCTGCATCCGTTGCGTCAGTAGCAGCAAGGCATGCTTATGCAGCTGCCTCTGCCTCTAGCCCAAATTTTGATGAAATGATACCTTTGAAATGCAGCTTAATGTCCATATCATTGCCCTGGGAATATATAGCGTATGATCTTCTGTTTAAGGTGAGGTCTTGCGTTGACCAGCTATGGCTAAATGAGATGACATATTGACATTGCTTTCAGGAAAATGTTTCTTTGCATCTGGTCTTCATAATTTTGCATGGTATGAGAATGCAAAACATACGATCCGCATTAAGTAGCCTACCTATCTGAAATGGCTTCATAGGGGGAATGTTTTTATTCCCATTTCTCATTGCTACTCTTTGATTTTATTTCACCGATACTACTATTCACCTGTGAACACTAATTATAATTATTTGATTGTGATATTTAGGGAGCTCCTCCGGTGAACATGTGACCATCCAATGTATCTCTGAGTGCAATGAAAACTGAAATGGAGATGATATCTGTGGGCAAAAACCATTTCGGAGTTATGAAATTCATTTCTCTTCTGACAGTTATCTTTGGTGCATGCTTGAACGTGCATGCATAGAAGTTTGCATATTTGGTGTTGGGTTGAGCACCCTGGGGTAATTACTTGCATCTGGTTATAAATACTCACTGACATGTTAGTTGGTATATATGCTGGATTATTGTTAAAGTGCCACACTTCCAGGCAATTACTAGTTTTTGATAAGGTAAACTCAGTTTTTTTTCAAAAAAAAAATTGTGCATCCTTTCTAATCCTACTTCTCAGAGAAGATAAACTGCACGCAGGCCACTAGATTCTAATAGGACTATTGATAGAGTGTGTTACTATATACAGTGTTGTCACTTACTATCTTTTTACAAAACAAACCCCTTAGAGTTCGTCTTGTAGTTTCTTCTTAATTGTAATGATTTGCAAAGAGAGATAAAAAAAAAGTATATAATGATTCTTGTATATGAGGGATGACCTTATCGTGGCGTCCTTCCCTGTTTGTTGAAGATTTACTTCCTGTTGTCTAAAGAAGCAATTATAACTAATTAACTGGCTTACTCATTAATGATGAGATGAGGTTGTAATGATATATATCACGGCGTCAAGGTTATGAATGTAAAAGCACATGCAGATTTAGGGCGAAGGAAAAAAAGGGACTGGCTAAAGGGACGAACCGTGCATATATAGTAGTGCACATAGTAAGTAAGCAGATAAAGTGGGAAGCATCTAAATGGCACTATTCTTCTTTCCATTATTAAATTTTCTTGCAGCACATGCAACCTACTTTAGCACGCTAAAAGAAACGAATGCTTAATTATCTTTTTCCTTCATAAATTAATCAAGGTTAGCTAAAACGGTAATAGAAGTGTTTGCATGTTATCCTCCACTCACATTCGCTTTAATATTTATGCTAGTATAGCCCAGGGGGATCCAACTGCCCCAAAAGAATGCTCAACTAAGAAAACTAACCGAGAATATTCCCTTCAATTTTGTAATGACTAAATTGAAGGTCTTTGCCAGCGTTATTAGACTAGTTCATATGATCAATTTGGAAAAACTAGTAGGAAAACTAATTATATTCTTCTAATGTACTTGATATGAGTAAATCAATACAAATAGATGGATGATGAATGCATCCATGTCTCCCTCCACATTTGAGAGCTTGATATATCGCAAAGTTTGCTTTCTCTGATGATCTACTATCCTATTTTCAATCTCCACATACTTTAAATTAGCGAGTAACTTTTGCTAGAGATTCAATTCAATTGGTCGTTTAGACAGTTTATGCGTGCAAATTGGACAATATCTGAGGCGTCATTCTCTAAATTACTCAATAAGTGTCATATATTTTACTATGATAATAAAGCTTTTCATACTAATTTCTTTTTAAAAAAAACTTTTAACAGGGGACTGAATATGCTTTATATATTGATGATCCAAAATTGATTGCATAGTCAATCGGCCAAAATATTTATTATGATAAAGCAGGAATTCGTTCTTCTCAGCTTGTTTCCCTTTGATTCTCCACATGTTAACTTTTACATCAGCAACTTTTGGATAACTATACAGTGGGGTAAACTGCAAAAGCTAATCACTTAGTTCCTATTTGGATGCAGAAAGCCCAACTTTTAGTTTATGAAGAAGTTAGGTTTATTTTAAGAGGAAAAACTGTGTCCACCCAGTGTAGCTCACATGGAAATGTAAGGGCTGGACATCCTTGGGGTGTGGGGATCGATCCTCTCCCATCCCCCCCCCCCCCCAAATGACCAAAAAAAAAAGAGAAAAAACTGTTAAAGAATCATTAATAAATAAATAATATTATGGAGAAATTAAACAAGATAGATTTTAAAAAAAGTAAAGTGTGAAATTTAATTTAACTTATGTAAAAAACTATTAGTAATTAAAAAACACATATTAGAAGTGTTTATAGAAAAATGTATCCAAACAGAGTCTTACACTATAATAAGTTGATTGTGTGTATAAGTAACCATGAAAATTTCCGAATTTTAAATTTGTTTGTGCAATTAAACTTACAAAAAGATTGAAGCCTGTGATAACTAACGCGTGGAGCTGGCAATAATACATAATAGATATATACCTTAACAGTCATTAGTTAGTCCACCTATAGCTTAATGTTCCTTTTTCCTTGCTTAGTTTGTATGGGGAAAAATGACGAGAAAAAAATAAAGAGAATTTTTCTTGTCTATATAAAGAATAAAAATAAAGAAAATGATCAATAATTTTCCTTCCTCTGATATCTCTCTGTTTTTTTCCTCATGAAATGAGACAAAAATTAAATATTTGAGTCCTGCCATATTTATTTTTCCTCCCCTCTTTAATTTGTATCCACAAACTGTACTAGAGAAATCAAATAGTTTTTCCTTTACCTAATTACTTTCTTCCTTCCAATTTTTTCTCAACACATCTAATTAAGGCCTAATGTTCGTTGGGAGCAACTTTCACTGACTTTTTCACCTCAAACGTGCATTTCCAAAAATGACTTGGGGGGCACACTAGTTGTAGTGAGTCCGGCACCTTTCTAATCCAATTTGTTGTTTATATGTTTTTGTTTGATCCTTCGTCATTAAGCTAAAGCTAATCTTCCCAATTAAAGAAAACCAATTCCCTTACCACAAACAAAAAAAAGCTTACCCCTATCCTCATCCCCACCACCATTAATTCCACACCCGACATTAAAGTTTGCATGGAAATGGAATATTACCCTCGATCCGTGGTGTGCAGTCTTAGTTTTATTTAAAATGAAATTAAAATTAAATAATATGAGATTACATATACATATACATATACATCTGAAAGACTAACCAATGAGTCTTGGCCTAGTGGTGGAACACTAGGACTCTTGGGGGGGTCGACCTGTTGGTAGCAGGTTCGATTCCACCCGGGGGTAAAACCATGCCTTGGCCAGTCCAAGTCTCTACGGATGAGCGCAGATTAGTCCTTCGTTGAAAGCGTTGGGACACTGCGTGGGGTCGGAGCGATCTCCCCTCGAATCAAAAAAAAAAACATCTGAAAGACTGAAGCCTACTTTTAATATTTACTTTTATTATTAATTATTATTATTATTTGGGAACCAATGTGCCTCTAATTTAATTTTCCAAAAAAATTTGCTCTAATGGACCCCACGTGTTTCCCCTCTTCCCCCTTCAAATACCCCTCCCCTCTGCTTCAATTCCTCCCTTTTCCCCTTCCTTCCTCCCTCCGGTTCACTCTCTTGAAATTTTACCGGTTTTTCCCGCTTTATTATTATTAGTTGAGCCAAGCCAAACCATGTTGTTCCAAACCGAAGAAGCGGTCCAGTTCCCGTGTCCTCCGGTTCTCGACAACATGCTGTCGGAAAGCGACATACAAGACCTGTTTTCCCTCATTAACCAAACAGAAGACTCGGCCAGCCCAAGCTCGGGTTCACAGGGTTCGAACCGGGCGGTTTACTCGGAAGAGGAGAGAAAGCTGAGGCGCATGCAGTCGAACCGGGAGTCGGCTCGACGGTCCCGTTGCAAGAAGAAGCAGCATTTAGAGAACCTCACGAGCCAAGCGAACCGCTTGAGAATAGAAAACCGAGAACTGAAAAACCGACTAGCCCTCACCATGCACCACCGTCTTCTACTATCCCTACAGAATGATCAGCTAAGATCCGAATCTGTTTCTCTTGTGGCCACACTTTCTGATCTCTGTGGTGTTTTAGACACCATGTTTTCACAATAGTCCATCGAGAGCAGTACCCATTTTACACCAAAAAGTAATAAAAGCATTTAATGAGACCTATATATACTATATATTATAAATATATAATATATAATATATTGATCCCCTACTAAATTGAGTTCATATGTCGTTTAGCATATACTAGCTATATATATGTGTCTATAGAATAAAGTTCTCAAAATGAACATCAAGCTCCATCGCTTCTTCTCTTCACGTACTGAACCATTGGAATTATGGCTGGTTGGTGCATCGAGGAGGGGGAGGAGTAGTGCTAGCTAGAAGCTACTTCTTTATTTTTTATTTTTTTTGGTGAGGGGATTTCTTTTTAATATTTACTACTAGGAGAAGGATATGGTATGGTTTCAATTCATGCATCGTAAGTGGCTTTGATATATAAGAAGCCCCGCGTTGTTTGGAAGTACAATGTAGGGATTTTGAGGGTCTACTTTTTTATCGTGTTGCTGGTATAGCCTTTATCTTTTGGTAGCTTTTGTAAATTTGTAAATTAATTAGTAAGTAGTGGTGAGGCTAATTAAGGAGAGCTGGCGAGCCAAAGCTATAAGAGGCTCGATCGGTATCTTCATGAAATATATATATTGTTGGTATCAAGGGAGTCTCAATCAATTCCATGTAATGTTAATATATTATATTATATGATAGCTGTGGGCCAAAACGAGTGCATATTCTTGTTTATTAATTCTTTTTGTGTCTTTTTGGATATATTCTTAATTAAATCCTTCGACTAACGTGTAGACTTGACTTAGGCCTTGATCGCTTACAATTTACAAATTAAGATAGACTTGACTCAGGCCTTGATCAAATTAAGATACATACTCATGGCCAAAATTTCAGTAGTAAGGTCACATGGGACCCACATGTGCATGAATGCCTCTTTCTAATCATGTGACGGAAGTTGCTTTTTTGTAGCAGTAACATGGTCGTGTACCTGATAACAAAGTAAACACAAGAGGTTTGATACGTTAATCCTAAATCACTAATTAATTATATATGATTATGTCATTAAAACTCTTTAACTCAACCCACTTATACATCAATTAATAAACTTACCACGAAAAGTTAAAAGTAGTCTATTTTCTTTTTAAAAAAGTATATGAATGAAATGGAACATTTAAAAATGAGAGACTAATAATAAATATTTTTCTTATCTAAAAAAATAAAAAATATTTTTCAATTTATAAAAACTAAAAACATATTTAACTCTTAATTTTATTTTACTATCAAATTTTAAGCATTACCGTCTCAATGTATTATTATCTACCGTGTGTAAACAAATTATTACTTAGAAAGACTATTCAAGTTTTAATTAGATAAATTAACAGACCACTTAATTTCATGCCTTATCAAAAAATTCATGAAAAATCAAACCTTATACATGTCTTTCGCTGATTTTTTTTGTTCATATTTATTCTCTTCTAGGCTTAATTGTAGTTTTAGTCCCTCATCTTTCGTGATTGTGCAATTTTAGTCTCTTATTTTTTAATTGCACCAATTGAGTCCCCTATCTTTCAAATGTGTGCAATTTTGGTCCAATCATCAATTTCCTAACTTGCTGACTTGGACAAAGGCGCTGACGTGGCAATGACAACATGCAACTTAAGAGTCTATTTGGATGCAAAAGTTCTAAACTACTATTTAGGCATTTTGATAATTGTAATTTTGTAATAATTGGGCAGGAAAAAATAAAACTAACAATCTTGACTCAAAATTTAGAATACTTCTTTATAAATACGTTGAATGTAACTTATTTCCTCTAACTATTCTTTTAAATGATTTGACTCCACTTGCCTCTCCCCCAATAATTTCTTCTACCTTTTTTCTAAACCTGGGAAAGCTGATCATCTTCGGCTCATAAGGCTAAAGCAAAGCCCCAGCCACATACGCATGCAATAAAACGTACGATCATGCTTTTAAATTTCTGGATCCTATTTCCTATATATCTTTGTAGTGGATTTGTCTTTTGAGTCTTCTGAAACTTAAATTTTTTTTTTTTCAATGATACGCTTTAATAAATTTTATCTCTACATACCACCAAGTAGAATTACATGGAAGAGGAAATAACAACAAAAAAAAAACAGAAAGGAAATATTAGTTTCATTATTTAATTTGTTTTCGAGATTTTATATAAGAAACAGAAAACAAATTTTTTATTAAATACAATAAATAAAAGAGAAAATAAGTTATATTAATTGTTTTATAAATAAAACTTTAGAAACAGAAAACAAGGTAAAAATAACTAAATAAGGTTATATTTGTATCAATAAAAAGTAAAAATAAGGTTATATATTTATAATTAAAAAATAATTATAAAAGTAGGAGATAAACATAAAATGAAAATAAAAACAGATAAAATTAATGTCCGATATCCTTCCATGATTGTGTATTATTAATCTGTGGCAGCCACATTAGCCAGAATTCAATGCAATAAAAAATAAGAACCGCTTCTTAATTATGTGTAAGAACACTCATTATAAAAATCACCATTGGAGATGGCCTAATAGGTCATCGGAATTTTGTAGATAAAATATTTATGCATCTTTTTTAGTGTATGCCCAATTTTACGGTATGAAGCTCGTTCAAAAATTTTAAAAATTTTCAAGCTCAAATTGGACATCTCTCATTCTGTTAAACGAGAAGTTACCAAAACTTATTTCTTTGGTGTTTAATTTACCAAAAAAACCTAAAATGTCAATTAATACAAAAATTCGTTTTTTCTTTGGTTGAACCCCTTTTTTTGTATTAACTCAATTGCCTTGCATTGCGAAAAATAAACAGTAAACATTCCTAGTCGCAGTTTATGGGCCCCAAGACAGACTGTCCAATATAAATACCCCCGTGTGTTTTGACCAAAAATAAAATAAAAAATACCCCCGTATGCAAATAACTTCAGTCCATGCATCCATGTGTTACATCAAATACTGAAATGGCAATTAATATTCACACATACATCAATTGTTAATTGTACATACATTAAAAGAGAAAAATACCAAAATACCCTAAATCTCTCTCTCCCTTACACTTCAACACTTCTGCGCAGCATTTCTTCCTCTCCTCATAGTTCTGCAGCCTACACACTTCCGCACGCGCACACACCCACACATACAAAGTCTCTGAGTGGCCAACGACTTCACCTTCGGAGTCTCCGAGTAGCTGTGCTGGAACTTGAACGAGGCACGACACACAAGGAGGAGGCACGACACGCCGGAATCGTCGTGTTTGAGGCCAGGGTTCGGTGGTGGTGGTGGTGGTGGGTTTTGGGATTTTTGGGCGGTGGATATTATGCGGAACTATTAGTTCTGCATGAATAATTGTTCCACGAAACTAATAGTTCCGCGCGACCAATTGGTCTCCGTGGAACTAATAGTTCCACGAGGTAACTTTCATTTTTCAAAGTTACCTCGCGGAACTAATAGTTTCGCGTGACCATTTGGTCTCCGTGGAACTAATAGTTCCACGAGGTTCGCGGAACTATTAGTTCTGCGAGGTAACTTTGAAAAATGAAAGTTACCTTATGGAACTATTAGTTCCACGGAGACCAAATGGTCACGCGGAACTAATAGTTCCGCGAGGAGACGCCCGTAATGAAGAAGCTCTGTGAGTGAGGGTGGCGAGCGAAGGAAGAAGACAACTTCGCTGTGTTGATCACGGTCTCAAGAGGGAAGGAAGGAGTGTGTCCGGAAGTGGGAGATGACGGTGGTGTGGGACGGAGACGGTGGTCTAGGTGAAGGAGACGAAGAAGATGGCTGCGAATCGAGGACCTCACGCGAAATTTGAGCAACAGAAAATAAGAAATTAGTTCCGCGTATGATGCAGAGGGGTAGTTTAGGGATTTAATAAGTGTGTATGTGTAAATATTAAAAGGTGTATGTGTGAATATGAATTGCCTACTGAAATCCCCAAAAAAAATACTAAAATCCCCAAAAGTCAGGCCGATCACTGATGCAAAATAAGGTCTTAAAATCGGTAGGCTCTTCAATCTAAGGAATAGAGGTGTCAAAAGTGGCCCGGTCAAAAGTGGCCCGGCCCGGTTGGCCTGTGTATTAGGGCGGGCTGGGCACCATCATCGTAGGCCCGAAATAGACCGGGCCGTTTTGGCCCGGGCCGGTGGGCCCGACGGGCCGGGCCGGGCTCATTTTTTTGCAATTTTATAGTATTTAAGTGTTTTTTCCTTTGTAAAAGTCGCGGGCTAGGCCCGGCCCGGTATGTTTTAGGCCAGCCTGGGCCACTAAATAAGTAGCCTATGGAAAATATGGGTTGGCCCGGCCCGGCCCGATTTTGCAATTTGGCCAGGCGGGCCGGGCCGTGCGGCCCGTTTTGACAACTCTACTAAGGAACATGCTTGTGGACCCAATTATTTCAGTACTAATTAAGGCATTCATTAAAATCTGTTAATAAATTAATATCATATATATTCATAGCATTTCTTAAGTAAGGTCTCACATTTGAGTATTGCGAAGGGTAAACACGTGATTGGGATGGGAGAATGCTTTAAAGGTGGCCAACCAGAGTCCCAATGGAGATTGGTCATCAACAAAATCATGACTCGTAGATACTTCATACTAATATCATATGGTTAAAAAAAATAATTTCTATCCCCCAACAACAGCTCAAGTAGAAAAAAAAAAAAAAAGAACTGAGGTGATACTTTAGGGTGGGAGTTCGATTCCCCCCCTCCCCCCAATGAACAAAAAATAACAATTTCTAAATTAATGATGTCTTTTTAGGGATTATTAAGTTATTATAGTTCAGGTCATCTTCAAAAATATAAGGTTAACAAATTGTCGCAACTAAATATTAAGATAATTAACAATATTCAACATGCAATAAATATTTAATATATGATATAAATGGTATTATAGTAATTTTCACATTATTTACTTGTTATGTCTATTATCCACCAAATAATATACAGATTGTGATATGACAAGCATTTATCTTATATTGTTTTACTTGTTTTGTGCATAAGTATATGTACCAAACGCAACATGTAAGTAGCCTTATCTTATTACAGTGTAAATCTCATATTTTTTGAATAGTGTAGATCTCGTATGCAAAAAAAAACCTAATTACGATAGTTTACCAAAAAAAGTAAGTTTGGAACTACACAATAAAACGTATAAGCATTCCCAGCTTACTCGCATTGCATTTAAGTGTAGTAATGTCCATGACCGTGACACAGCAAAATCACAGGTTAGGTTTAGAAGGCATGCAACAAGCAATACAAATTAATGGTTTTGTACTGTGTTTTGAAAATATTCCGGAGACTGCTTGGAATTGCATTGCCTTCAATCATTGTGCCATTTCCAAATTAAATCAACTCCACCTGTCCCCCTTAAAATATAAAATAAAATTATAAAAACTAAACTAAACCCATTTCCAAATTAACAAAAACGTCATTATCAATTGCATTTGTCATCTCATCGTTTTTATGATCCTGTCCCGACATCGAATCATTTATTATATGTTATGGACATTTATCCTTATCTCTCCCTATACGCGGATTGAAACTTTTGTAGGCCTTTTCTCCCTTATAATGTTTTATTAACGCACAATAAGTACGTGCTAAAAAGGTGAGCAATACCTTTATGTCCTCCAATCAATCATTAACAACAATGAGCAATAAAGAAGATTGAATTATCAGCGAAGGATTTAGGTATTTTTTTTTATAAATAAATTAGGTAGTTTATACTTTATATACAAAGTCATTGTAATTATTACAATGAAGTTGGATACAAGTGGTTAATATATTTTATTTAAGAGATAGACATGGTTATGACTCGTGTTTGATCTCCACTGATAGATTTGGTGATGAAATAATCCATAATTAAACTTTATTTATCTTCTAACCAAACACAAATTAGTCTAGGATTTTTTTCCCTAGAATATTAATGTAGAAATAAAAAAAAGAACAATACGTGGTATATATAATGTCCGTAAGCGGTGGAAAAATCATCACATTCTTATATTCACAAACTTAAATTAAATATACTTATTACGAATTCTTATATTCACGAACTTTGATAATTATATTTTAGAATTCATAGTTGGATTATATTAAAACTTACTATTACATTAATTATTCATATAAAATTTTATATTAATTTAAAATTATTTAATTTATTACCGAGATATGTTAATATTCATACAAACATAATCTTGATAGATCAATGGCACATTTTTCTTTCAGTTTTGACTTTCGACTATGATACTAAACTTGTTTATAATATTATTTTACATATGGCGATTTACAGAATATAGTTAATTATTGAAATTTAAAGTAAAAAGTAATGTATGAATTTAGATCACTAGAGAATTAGAAGTGAATAGTCTATCATAGGAGACAATATTCAATGGCATCAATCAATTGACTCATACAGTCAACTCCACATAATAAAAAAGACTTGTTATTATTGTTGTTGTCGTCTAACTTTATATAGTTCATAATAGATAATGGAATTTCGTAATTAACTAGCAGCAAATTAATTACGAATTTTACTTACGATTATAATTTAATTTGTAGCTGATTAATTAACTACAAAAAAATCTCTTAGTTTACCTTCAAGTAACGCCAAGCTGACCGTTTTTTGTTTTGGCTTAATTGCATTTTTAGTCCTCTAGATATCGCTAATGTACGATTTTAGTCCCACACATTTCAATTGTGTCAATTGGGTCCTCCAGGTTTTTCAATTGTTGCAATTGGGTCATTCCCTCAATTTTCCATCTAATTTTTAACGGTATTGTCCTACGTGACAATCGATTTGGTGACATGATAATAACTTGACCAAGTTGACACAAGTGACGTAGAAAATTTTGTGTGACTCAGCAAATTTTTTTTTACAGCTCAACCCTCCCTCCACCCACTCACTCTCTCCTCACACCCAAATACCGCCACTGTCCTTGCAATGGAGCCCTCTGCCGTCCCCTCACCTTCCCTTTTCCCCTTCCGATGGCCACCCCACCCTTTCAAGTCACTGTCATGTCATTGAACCGTTTGCCATGCAATTGAGAGGGACCCAATTGCAACAATTGAGAAACTTGGAGGTCCCAATTAACACAATTAAAACACGGGAGACTAAAATCGCATTAACAATATGAGGAGACTAAAAGTACAGTTAAGTATTTGTTTTTTGAATGGCCGGAGAAGTGGCTGCCTATTTGTTTGTGACCATTATGTATCTATCACTCAAAATGCCGAACACCGGGTAAGGGGTTCATGAAAAGCTTTCGGAAGTTGGAAACAAGAGATAGAAGAGAAAGTAATTCCCATAAAAAAAATACACTAGATCAAATAATTTCCCAAACTCCCAAGCATCCTTGTATCTCTGCTATTGCAGTGTCCCAAACTGTCAGATATGCTATGTATCCAAATTAATTGCTCTGCTCCTTATCACGCCCCCATTTAAACTGCCACATCTTTATATTCGGTTCCAATTCAACTGCTCCGATTCGGAGCCCTTCAACTCTATGGCCTCAGCAACAGCCAAACCAGAGAAAAGACTTGGAGAATTTCTAAAGGAACAACAAGAACCTTTCATCCTAGAGGTTTACCTATTAGAAAGAGGGTACTCAAAAAAATGGAACTCAAATGGAGATTCAAGCAGGAGTACTTTGGAGAGTCCTGCAACAAGTTCTGGCTTAAACAAAAAGAGAAAGGCCCTCTTTCCAATTTACAAAGTTCTAACAGCTCTTCATCAAAAGCTTGCTTTTCACAACACTGCAATCAAGGACTCTGACACTAGAAAGGAACATGCCAGAGTTAGTGTCCCTCATCACGAAGCTGCTGATGAAACAGTTGTGGAAACAGATCGATTCTCAACCGCTAGCAGCTCCACGATGTTCAATTCATGCTCAGATGTTGATGAAGATGGAGCTTCGTTGTCGTCACCTAATGATAAGTCTTTGATTTCTTCAGAAGATGTTTGTCAAGCTTCCGGTGTCTGCAGCAATATGGGAGTCCAGAGGTATATATGAACTCATTTACACAAATTTTTAACATATATCATTGCTAAAAAAAGTTGAATTACCAGTGAAATTCAGAGTTGGAAAAAATTGAAATTCTTCTCTAAATAGTGTTAACCGTGTTAGAGACAATAAAGTTAGAGATTAATTTCATTTTTTCCGTGACTCTGTCCTTAAATTTAGCCAATAATTCTACCAATTTTTCTAGTAGAAGTTATTTGTATATAAAACTCAATTTAAATTTGAGTAGCTAAAAAGAAAAGCATGTTAATTAGTTTTGTTACTCTTACGAACAAAGCCAGCAGGGTACCAACAATGGAAAGCACCGCCAGAGATATATAGAAGGTAGTCCTGTACGGCTGTACTCCTGTTCCATTTCCTTTTTTTTTTTCTTTGGTTGTTGAAAACGTGTGTATAACTTCTATTTATTTTTAACTCCTTTTAGATTACACACCAGTGTCTGTGACACAAGAAACATTGAATGAGGATGTTTCTGTTTGGGAAATAGAACAGAGAATACACAGTTGCGGTGTCCTTGTGCCTAAGAAAATCACAGAGGATTCGCTGTTATCAACTGCTCTCTGGGGCTCACTTATTCAGACAGCAAAGAGAGATAATAACAATACCAAGGAAGAACTGCGAGAGTTCCTTGGGCATCATGATGTTTCCAAGGCGTTGAAATCGAAAAGGACATTGCACAAGACAAGGCAGCTTCTATTTGATTGTGTTAGGGAAATCACGATCAATCTTTCGGGACAACAAGGTCGCAAGAAACAGTTCGTGGGACCTGAAAAGCTGGGGAAGATAATATGGGAGAGGACAAGAGAATGGAGTCAACAAGCTGCTGGGAATGAGACAAATAATGTAACCAATTTGGATTACTTGAGCTCCATTAGTGAATGGAGTAAATTCGAACCGCAAGTGAAAGATATCAGCGTTGAGATTGCCGATGCGGTTTTGGAACGCGTGAACAATGAAATCGTAGCAGAGATGATGGAAAAATTCTGCCACACCAACCGTATAAACAATACTTAATTTCCAGTGTAATGTACTGTAAATGTAATATCTCCTGCCCATTTCTGACCATTCCTTCTTAAATGATGCATTAACCCTCTCTTTTTCAAATTGAAAAATCAAATCAAACATGCCCAAAAGCCTCCAAAATGGAATATGGAGTTTGGTAATTTCTTCTTCTTTTTTTTTTTTTTTTTCATTTTTTGTTGGCTGCAATGCAAAAGTAAGGTCATTTATTGATGGTGATAATAACCCATTTCTCTTGCTTAGCCCCATTTTTAATCTGAAAAACAGAGTTTAAGTATCATCATCATCATCCTCAAGTATGCAAAAGATGAAGCAGGATAAATTATAATTAAATAGTAAAAATGCAGAATAACGTGTGCGTAAGTATGTATAATTAACATTAAATGGTTAAAAAAGTGAAATTTTTAAATAATACATGATGTAGACATTCAAACTGTCTAAAAGGGCACCCCCACAGGCCACAGGCAAGCAAGAGGTCTAAGGTGTTTACACCTTTACCTCCAAGCATTTAAAGTGAAAGTTACAAGCGCGGTACCAACACCCCATCGATATCACTATTATATATACTTTGAAAATTTCTGTGTGGGGACAAAGTGATGATCTCTTCACCCACCACCGCTGCTGCCATATTCAGCTATTCACTTTTCCATTAAAAATGCGTTTTGCCTCCATGTAGGCTCAATGCCGCACTTAAGAAGGGGGAATGTGTGGGAGTAAGTAAGAGACTGATTTGAAGTGTAGTACTGCCACAATATTTATTTCACTCATCATGGACACTTAAGATGGTAAGGCTAGTAGACACGGTTTTTTTTTAACTTCATAAGTGTAATTTGCTTTCAAATTTATATATAGTATGTAATTCAGAACGCATTTTTTTTTGCCTCCTAAGAGAGCAATATATATAATGATGTCAAAAAAAGAGAGCAATATAATGTGATTTTTTTGGTAACTTGTGAAAAGAAGAGAGAGAGAGAGAGATTGCCCATAAGATATAGAATTCTCACCAACTTCTTTGCATATACCAAGGGTTAACATGATCATTTGATTCTTCTCCTGCGAAGGAGTCACATTAAAATTAACAGCCACTGGCACTCTATGTTCGGTTTCCTTCAATGATCGTATGATCAACAACATGAATAGCGAACTATGTATTGCTTGCAGTGGTCGGATGGGTATTGCATGTTATACTTATGCCTAAAGTTGCCCTCTTTATAAGTAATTAATCTATTTTTCAAAAAAAAAAAGTAAAAAAATCAAATAGACAAAATTTTAGTTATTATAGAAAATAGAAATAAAAAAATAGAAAAATAACACGTGTTATAACTTGAGAAGTGATATATGTCCTACCCAAAAAGACTAAAAATTAATTTTCTTATATAATAATAGATGTTTGCACCATAGGCTTGTAGATGTGTACGAAATGAATCCTTTCAATACAATAAAACTTGATCATCATTGATTTAATCCGAAAAATAAAATGAAAATAAAAAAGCACTTTTGTAACTACTTATAAAAAGAACAATGATACACATACACCCCAAAAATATATCCACCCATCCAACATCTCTCATTTCTCTCTATCTCTCTCTAACTATCACATCACATATCACATTATTTTATCACTTTTTTCTCATTCCTCTCTTTCTCTCTCCAGTGGTAGATTAGGACATGGGTGTGCATTGATCATTTTTCTTATAAAAATGAAAAAGTACAAATATATTTGTTTTTCAAATTAAAGAAACTCGTATCACTCACTATCTCTTTTGTTTTTCGTCCACTTCCGAGCCCCTCTAAGGAGCTAGGACCAATAAAAAGGTCCATTCCTAGGTGCTGTGCCCTTCTAGAAAGGGGAAAATGTTATGCTCATTTATACGTTGCTTAAATTTTTTAATTTTATTCACCAGAAATTTATGTAGTATTAAAATGAAACGCCAAAATTTCAATAATCCAAATATAAATAATAATAATAATAATAATAGTTATTGTGTGTTTGAGTTAATTTAATTTAGAATTATTTTTTTACCATTTCTGAAAAAAGAACTTAGAAAAAAAAGGTAGTTGTTTTTTGCATTAATGCTCAATTAAAATGGGCTCAGTGTTCTGGGTTTTAAATTTGTATGGGTCCTAAAAGGAGCAAGCCTTTGACCGAAAAAAAAAGGAGCAAGCCCAAAGGCCACAAATTCGCAGAATTGAAAACCTACTATTGTGTATTCGGATTCTGTTAAATCAACGCCGAAGGGGAGCGGGTTTCGCTAGGGTTCTGACTTGAGCCGCGAGGGGTGTCAATTTCGGCTTTAAATAGCACCATCATTTCTTCCCTTTTAACTTGTAAGCCATCTATCTACAGGATGAAGGCGGCGCCCCAATCCACCATCCCATTCTTTTGTTTCGTTCCTTCTCTTGCAGTAACCTCACCTTACATCCATTCCTCTGTTAAACGATATTGAAGCATTTCAATTATAAGCTTCAGACCTGTGTTCGATTGCTTTTATTGAATCTCTGAGTAGGATAAGGCAGAAAACTAAACCGGGGCCGGTTGCGATGATTATAAAACAATTCCTCGTTCTGAATGCTATTGCCATGGCATGACAGACACGTTTACACCCATAGAATATGAGCATCGCCCCTTTTCTATGAATTCTTAAATTTACTTGTTTTGTAATTACATCAACCAATTTTTTTTTTACATTGCCTTTTTATTTTTGGCTTTGTCGTGATCCCTTTGACCCTTTGTGAAAAACTGGGAAATTGGAAAGGGAGTTAAGTACATGATTTTACAGAGCAATTTTTACATCATGGCTGCTTTGTTTTTGGTTAACTCCTCATATTGATTGGGTGGTGTTTAAAGCCCTACCTGTATTCATTGAGGTCCGGGTTACGCACGCCGCCATATCCCATAACTGATGTTTTTTAAATCGCGTATAGGATGGTGGAAAGTTTTGAGTTTTAATATCATTAAAAACAAGATCAAGTATGAGGGTATTGGAGGGATGAAATGATTTTGAGTTTTAACTGCTTTAATTTTAACATATCTGTTAATGGGATCTGTCCCTGAGTTTTTCAGTGATATTGAAACATTGTGAATAATGTTTGCATACCATTAAGACAAGCACAGAAAATAGGAAATAATTGGTTAAAGCAAATACTTTATGGTGCCATCTAGGGTGCACAACTTAAAAGAGTGGCACCGGTACACAAGGAGGGTAAAATAGGAAATGAAAAAAATCTCTTTCAAACCTTAGCTCTTTCTCTCTCATCTTCTCTTCACATACTGCCCTGTTGACATTGCCGTCGTGGTTGATTTGCTGGATAATCTGGACCTTGCAGTTGAGCGCAGCCGAAGTCGTCGTGGTTGAGGCGGTCGTCGTCATAGTGGCGGGCGTCGTTCTCGGAGTCGTCGAGGGGGAGTCAACGAGTGGCTATTCGCCGGATGTCATCGAGGTTTCGTGGTTGTTTCTGGGTGAGGGAATTGATGAAAGGCTCTGGTTTCAGACCAACTTCTAATATGTGCATGAGAAGATTGGGGTGGAGATTATCGATTTGCATAACCTCTCGTTTGAACCCGTTGATGTAATCTCTTTGAGATTCATGGGGTGCTTGTTTCAAGCAAGTGAGGGTCATTGAGTGTTTTTTCTGAGTTTTGCTCAAGAACAACAACGGTTTCTTCTTCCACCAACAACATAATACCCTACTCCACGACACCCAAATTCCTCCGCCTCTTCTTCTACCCAACCACCTAGGCACCTACTTCCCCGGTAACTTTAACCGAAACGATGCATCGTTCACTGTCGTTTCCAACAGATTCACGCTTTTTAGGGATTTTCAACGCTTTTGGTGAATTTGCTTGTGGCGGAGGTGTGGTCGCCGAGGATGATCCTTTCCCGTTAGCTCGTGGCTTGACGGTGAGGGAAGGTATGGTTATGGTGGTTCGCTTAGACGCGTGGTGGGAGTGCAAGATGGAGGCACCCAACAAGATGATGACCCTCGAAGATTTCCTTGTCAAGGCCAACACCGTCAACGACGACACAGGCTATGATGAGATCAACCCCTGGCGAGGACAAACGACGTGCCTCAATTTCTGGCGTCGAATTGCAGCGGTGATGCTGCAACGCAATCTCCCGGAGAGAGAGAAAGATGGTATAGAATGTGACAATTATACCCCAATCACAATGTTTAATGTGGACCATTGATACATGGAGCATTAAAAAAATATAAATCCAACGATGGATAAATCCCTAGTGCACCGATGCAACATTTTTTTGTTGTGCACCCTAGAATGCACCATACTTTATAACATGAAAATGTTCTTCAAGGAAATAAATTACTCTCTCCGGTCCAAAATATAAATAACATAATACAAAAACACATAGACCAATGAATGTTTAGAAATTGAATAATCTTAATTAATATTTACTAGTTTTAAATTATTTTTTTCAAAATTATTCTCTTTGATATCTCTCGTAAATATGAATATTACATTAAATGAATGATATAATTAAAAAACTAACATTTAATTTATATAAAAATTAATGAATGTTGTTTATATTTTGGACCGGAGGGAATATAACATATTTAACATGAAAATGTTCTTATAAACTTTCTCTAATACTGGATTCGATTTGTGAAGCAATATGAGCACTCCCATAGATTTGGTGGAAAAGCTTAGTTCGAAGAATCATATCTTGTTTAACAAGTTTTTTTGAAATATTAAAAATTTGTATATAAGTTCTCTAAACTTAACACCGTTGAATACGTTCCTATCAAAACATGCAAATTATCTTTTTATTTCATTTATATCGTGTCATCAAAAAACTAAATATCAACATGGGACTTAAAAGTTCATCATTAAAAGGCTATACTCCGATAAATCTTTTGACATATTATTATACTACATACCAACCATAGCCTCATTGTATGATCCAGGAGACCCCAAGTTTTGGATGTCAACTGGTATATGGCCCGACCCGTACATTGTACTAGTTTTTTTTAATAAAAATAGTAAAAAATATTTCATAAACAAAACAGTGTTACTTAAAAATAAGAAAAAAATATAAATGGGACATGTATCCTAACTTGAGAGGTGACACGTGTCACAACATGAGAGACTGAAGGTTAATTTTTTTATATAAAAATAGATTGCTTTTTTTTTTATAAAAAAATAGATTGCTTTTTCATCTTTAGAATCCTTATCAGTCGCTTGCCATCTTGATAGCATAGATATTGACTATGAAATTTCCCAAGAGCTGGCAATAACCCTTTTGATTTTGAAGAACCATTGTGTCATTTACGTGGACACCATTACTCTGTGTCAGCTGTCATATATCTCACCAATTCTATACTGATAAATTTTTGGTTCTACAAAGCTTTTTTTTAAAGGTTCTACCGAGCTAATTAAAAGATTTTTCGCTTCTAGTCACACATTTTGTTCAGAATAAGATGCTTCTAGCTATAAAGTGGGTGGAAACGGAGCTCCTAGAGATATATTGTTCACAACTTTAAACATATAGCACTTAACAGTAATTTTACGGTGTTATGCTCTAATATTTTAATTATAAAGTTCTTAAGTTAAAAGAAGTTTGTAGCAAAAAAAATAAGTTAATAAAAAAATTTAAATATAAGGGAACTACTTAAAGTTTTGAGGAAATTATAAGGACTTAAAGATTAATTTAACCTAATTTTGCACATGTGAATAGCATTAAATAAAAGAATATGATAAAACGGATCCGATAAAATGATTCGATAAAAAAATATTAAGTGTTAAAGTCTTAATTTGGAGAAAGTTTATGTAACAAAAAAAATATTTGGAGAAAGTTTTTTTTAATGAAAATTGGAGAAAGTTTTTTTTTTTTTGAGGGAGAAAATTGGAGAAAGTTAAAACCTCCCATTTGTTAATATTTATAATTTTTGATAGAGTTGTCATATAACATTTTAAATTTATTTATTTTTCTGATATTTAATCCCATATTATATTTAAGGCTGGACTTGGCGTCTTGGCCCAGTCCAAAAACTGTGTACCGTTCTTAGTTAATCGGGCTTGGTTTAAGTCAAAATATGGCCTACTATATTTTTAGATTAGGTTTTCGACCCAAAATAAAATATTTTTAGATTAGGTTCTGGTTATGTTTTACTTGATAATATAATATTTTAAAATTATAATTTCATTGAAAATAGTATTAAATTATAGTAATTCCATAATTCATTTTGAAAATTTATTGTATTAGTTTTCAAAAAAAAATTATAATTAATTATATAATCTTCTAAGTTTTTATATGCAATCTTTTAAGTTAGTTATATATCCAGCATTTGGATATATAATCATTTTAAGTTTTGTATAACAGAAATTATAGAGCCTTCAAACATTTGTACGAGAAATACTAGCAATACATTCTTTTCATCACACTTCCATGATTAGTTGAAATCTATAAGAGTTTTACTATTTTGAAAATAAGTCCCACTAAATAGGATATGTGACCCATATGGATTTCAACCAATCATTGATAGTGTGATGGAAATAGTATGTTAGAGTGTGTTGATAATCAAACCCAAAAGGAGTGCTCAAAGAATGCCAATTCAGTCCCAAATGACCCAAACAAAGAGTTTGGAACTGGAATAACTAAGGAAGATAACGACTAGTTCAAATGGAAAAGGAATGTACAACGAACATTTAATATAAAAAGACGACAAAATTTGTGTAGCTTGCATGTCTCCCTGTGTGAGCTGTCCTACACATTAGTAACACTCATTAATATTTACTGTTACGTCACGCAATAAGAGTCCCCACACGACCCAAAAACCCAGCCATCTCTTTAAAATCCAATTCCAAAGACCAACCAAGTTCAGACAGTACGGTTGAATGCGAACCAAAACGCGACAAAACAGAAGACATGAACAAGGGCCTGTTTGGAAAAATTTATTTAAGCACTTATGATATAAGTGTTTATAGCTATTTTTATAATCAAAGAAAGAATGTGATAAAACTGATTTCATATAAACTGTAAGCTATTTTGATAAATTATCATAGGTAACATATGAAAATAAGTCCAAAACAACTTATGAACCAGTGACAAACTATTTTTATAAACTCTGCTAAACACACTGACAACAACTTATGTCAATAGATAAACTCAGATAAGCTTTTAATAAGCTAATCTAAACAGGTCCCAAATACTAAAGTCAAACAATGCAAAACCTACACAAACCAAATTAGGAGGGTGTCGAGTGCTAGGTCAATTGACATTGCTTAATCTTTGTAGCCCCAAAAACCTAAGTTCAAATCTCCCTCTCTAAAAAAAAAAGGCTTTAACATGTTTTTGATCCATCTAAATATCGGCGTTTTGAATTTAGTTCCTTTAAAAAAAGTCAAAGTTTTTTGGTCCCTCAAGAAATCAATTTTTTGATTTAGGTCTCTCTTTTGCGTTGACTGCTGATATGGCACACTGAGGTCCCTGTAAAAAGCTGACGTGACTTACATACATTGTCATGTCAGCTGACACGTCATTTGTGAGACTAAAATCAAAACTTAATATATTTAGAGGGACTAAAATCAAAACTTTATATATTTAGAAAGACCATGTAACATCGATCAGACCACCATCACCACCACTCCCACTCTCTCTCTAGTTTTCTCTCTCTCATCTCCACCACCCCCCACCACCACCACCACTACCACTACCACTCTCTCTCTCTCTCTCTCGTTTTCTCTCTCTCTCATCCCCACCACCACCCCCCAACCACCACCACCACCTTCCTTCACCCACACACCACCACCACTCTCTCTCTCTTGTTTTCTCTCTCTCTCCCCACAGCCCCCCCCCCCCACCACCACCACCACCACCACACACACACTCTCTCTCTCTCTCATCCCCACCACCACCACCCCCAACCTTGAGTGTTGCTTTATCCACACTAATAAGCTTACACTTGATGTACCATTTTGGTTCCTTTCTATATTATTAATTAATGTATCATCTTTTCCCCGTTTCTACGTCTATTGTTCCTTTGAGCGTGATAAACCACCATGGTTGTCAGGCTGCATGTTGTTGCTTAGCACCTTTTTCGCTTTCTTTAATTGTATCATGTTAATTAGCAGCACTCACCGTCAAATCCTCAAAGAGTTAATTGTTATTTTGGCCTCTGAAATTGTAATACGGTATTATTTAGGCCTCTGAAACTAATTTAGTCCCTAAAATTGTAAAACGATGGTCAAGTTAGTCCGTCGTTTTACAATTTTAGGGACTAACTTGACCGACGTTTCATAATTTCAGGGACTAAATTGCCTTTTTCGTTAGTTTCAGGGACCTAAGTGAGACTGCTTCACAATTTCAAGGGCTAAAATGACAGTTAACTCAATACTCAAATGTACATGGATCATAATAAATGATAAATGACACGGTACACATGTTGTAACTATTATAATAATTAATCCCTTCTTTTGGGTCGTAGGAGAGAGAGAGAGTGGTGGTGGTGTGTGGGTAGAGGTGGTGGTGGTAGTGGTGAGGATGAGAGAGAGAGAGAAAACGAGAGAGAGAGAGAGAGTGGTGGTGGTGGTCTGATTGATGTCACATGGTCCTTCTAAATATAGTAAGTTTTGATTTTAATCCCTCTAAATATATTAAGTTTTGATTTTAATCCCTCTGACGTAACAATGCATGTAAGCCACATCAAATGCATGTAAGTTACATCAGCTTTTTACAGGAACCTCAGTGTGTCATGTCAACGGTCAACGCAAAAAAAAGACCTAAACCAAAAAATTAATTTCTTGAGGGACTAAAAAACTTTAATTTTTTTTAGAGAAATTAAATTCAAAACGTCAATATTCAGAGAAATCAAAAACATGTTAAAACCAAACAAAAATTACAAGAGTTAATACACTTGGATAAAGAACACGGTGAATGATATCAATTTTAGGATGGATACGGAGCAAAACTGATTTTAAGAGAAGTAAAAATATTTAGCTTTTTTTTGTCAATTCAAAAATAGAACAATATTTAGCTTTTCAATTAAGTAAAAAAATTGATTTTAAGTGTAAGATTCACAAAATTCTTTACTATTTTTTTATAACAAATTTTTTTTATATTCACACTTCAAAAATAATTTTACTTGATCATCCATATAAATAGTTCTTCTAAACTCGCTTAAAATATCATTCCTAAAAACAAATCAATTATTTTAACTCCAAATTAAAAAAAAAATCTTTTAACATTAATTCTATCAAAATCAATTTCACCAAAATTTAGAACAAACAAACCAATATACAAAATTGATTTTGAACAGTGAAACGGGCTTTTGAAAGCCTAACCAAACAGGATTCACCCCCCCCCCCCCCTTTCCCGCGGCCTAAAACTCCAATATAAATATCAGGGGCAGCAATATAAACTGAACTGATAAAAATAAAAGTCAGCATAGTAAAAGTCACGGCTTCATCCCTCAACAATTTGAACCGAAGGTCATTGCACAAGCTGGCTGGCTCCTTCTTGTTGGGTCTTGTTATTCTCAGCCCTTGGACTGCTCCCAGCACTGCTATTAGAAAGAGATCCAAACGCTGTCTTTTGAAGAACCCCAGTTGGAGAAGACCCTATTGTAGTCGGAGGGCTATGGTCCCACCCATCAGTCATGAGGTTGAGTGCAGAGGAGTTGTTGTTATTGGCACACTGATGATCATTTGCATTGTTATTGCTGAGATTCAGAACCTCTCCAAGAGGGCCACCCATGGAACTACTCTCCCATGCAATTGGAACCCAACTAGTAGCAGCATGCCTACTACTGTTGTTGATGGCACTCCCAACACCCAAACCCATTTGAATTGGGTCTAACTCTAACTCCCTTGATAGCCTAAGAGGGGACAACGTTACCTTCTCATCAGTGGAAGTCACTGGGATGGAAATTGACAATTCTGTCCTTTCAGATTCAGGCCACGAAACAACACCAGAGCGATTAATAGACTGGGTTTTGGGCCAGTCATCAATGAATTGCCGAAGGGAATGTTGGGAATCGGGTTCTCGGTCAATTGGGTTCTGTAACGAACCGAAGCTTCTGCTGTTGCTGCTCATCAAGGTGGAGTCTTTGTTTGAAGGGTTCAGTAGGGAATCGCAAGTGACAAACCCAAACTCATTCCTCGATGATTCTTCATATGGGATTTGCTGTTTGTGAATCATGAAGGGGTTTTCCTTGGGTTTCAGCCCAAGAGTGGATGGCAGCATTGGAAGGGCATCATCAGTGTTTTGGATTCCCTCTTTTCCATTATCCTTCTTGTTATTCATAAACATCCTACAAACAAAGTAAATCAATATATAAAACACAAATTTACCAAATCAAACACATCACAATAACAAGTGCATTTGCCTTGACGTAACAAAAAATGAAAAGACAAAATAATAATGTGCATTCAACCACTATTAATAAGGAGCAGTCACCATCAGCCCGTATAGATGATATAATAGATCCTTTGATTCTGTCCAAATGAAAAAAGATACACACCACAAGTGTGCATGTATGTATGTTATCTAAAATTGGGGATTTAAGGAATGGCATAGATGCTTTTTTCTTTTTTTCCTGACCTGTTTGTGTTGTTGGGTGAAGCAGAGGAGGTATCAGATGCAAGAGGGTGGTGCATATTCTTGATTTCGTGTCGTGCAAAGGTGAGGCTGTTGGATGCGGTGGTTCCACTTCCGGGCACAATTGGGGGGAGTGAGGAGGAGGATTTGGCATTGGCATTGGCATTGGTAATGGTAATGGTAGTAGGAGTGTTGGTGACGGCATGGCCTGATTGGCCTTCCACAAGCTTTCTTGAACGATGGCGTCCTCTGTTCATGTGCCTCTCGCAATACTTCTGGTCCACAACAGCATCTCTCGAGCACCGCCATTTCTTCCCATCTGTTCTCCTACACCTTCCTGGCTCAGGATCGGTGTTGTTCGAGTACCCCAGATGGAAACCTCCCCATCCCACTGCAAAACAAAACCCCAAAAACATGTTGTGATCACCACTGAACAAAGTGTAACACCATTAGCCACTATATATACAACTATGGATCTCTTTTTCTTTTTTCCCCTGTTAAATTCATTGAATTCACTTCAATAGGAGAAAGTTTTGAAAGTTTAATTTTCAGCTAGAAGACGACAAAAGTACATTTGAATCCAAAGTAGTTATAGAGTTCCTATTGACCGTATTTATAGACTCAAACATACATTTGCTGTTGAAAACCAAACATTCTCTTCATCTTTGTGAATATAAAAGACTCCAGCTTTTATTATTAGGGCAGCTATAAAGGAACTTACTGGCATTGGGTCTCAAAAGACCACTTGAGAAGTTGCAGAACCCAGCAGATTCAAGCGCTTTCTTGATGGGGATGAGCAAGTGAGATGGAACAGGCACGTTTGCGGTTAAGTATTTGTAGATCAGGGCCTGGTGTTCTAGCTCCATCCACTGAGATGGAGTGAATGGGCCTCTTGTCCCCGCAAAAATCCCATGCATGCTTCCAGAATTGTAACCTGTAGAATAACCCACAAGATAGGGTCAAAGTGGGTAACAAAGAAGGAAGTTATTCCTGACCGTTAAAAAAAACAAAGGAAAAGCGAAAAGAGGCGTGGCAGAAGACACACACAGTTGTTCACCAAAAAAAAAGACACACACAGGTGTAAATCAATGGCGTGGAACATTTAAGAAGACTGCTATAACAGTAAGATTTTCCCTCCTTTGATTGAAGAAATAACAGTCCCTTTGTGCGTGAAGAAGAGATGGAAAAGGAAAGGAAAGGTTTTAGAGAGAGAGGGCACAGAACCAATCAAAATTTGGAGCCTTTTCTTGTTCCTATAGCTCTAAGCTGAGCTTTCATATATGTTTCTCCTTTGGTATGCTCTAGTTTACTGTGCAAAATTATTTTACTAAAACCTGTTTCCCTAAAACGGGAAGACAGAGATTTTTGGAGGAATTTTTTTTGTTTCGCTTTTCTCTCTTGTGACATGACTCAAAAACATAGACCACTAGTATATTTCCATGAAAAGACCCTCCACCAGTTCTGTAGAAGCAGACCGTGACAACAACAACCCATGTTTTAGCTTTCCACAACGGATACCGTTTTCCAAAACCCACAAACAAACATTCAACATAATCCAAAACTTTGCTACCTAAATCCATCAATTATCTCATTCTAGTGTCCCTTTTTACTCTTTTGATTTTTTTTTCATTTAAAAATTTGTGCTTTGAGTGATTATTCCCCATAGATCCCATCCCTCAAAACACAAGCGGGCCCAAAACAGTATTTTTGCTATATATATAATATACCTGTATTTTTGTTGTAACTAGATGATAATGGGTGGAAAGAATATGAAAATGTGGCATTTGGGGAGCTCTTGTCCACTAACAAAGATTCTGATTTTGGAGAAGAGAAGCTCAGCATTTGTTGCTGTTGGCTGTTCTGACCATCAGAAAAGAGAGTTACATTATTAGATCTCAGGAATGAGTTCCTTTGATGAAACAGCATTGCTTTGGAGGCAGAGTTGTCATCATCATCAGTTTTGGCCAGTTTGGAGCTCCTAAAGTACTCATCTTCAGTGATGGTGCCAGATCTCTCTTGCTTAAGCACCCCATATCCATACCACTTGTGTTTTGTTTCAGGATCTGTAGTAGCAAGAGGAACAAACCCAGTTTCTAAACCCACTAACCCATCCAAACCCACAGCTCCCCCAAGATCCATATAGAGAAGCACACCAAGAACTAGACTAGTATTAAGTTGGGGGGAACGGGGTATCTTCTCTTCATGGGACTAAAACAGTACACAGGCTCCAGTTGGGGGAAGGGAAACACATCATAAGAGAGGGAAAAACAGAAACAGCAAGATATGCTTGACACCTTAAAGCTAAGCTGAAACTAGAAACCGGGTCTGGTTTTCTTTTGAGAGAGTTTGAT
The DNA here is from genome assembly GCA_030159175.1 of Glycyrrhiza uralensis. Lineage (NCBI taxonomy): Eukaryota > Viridiplantae > Streptophyta > Magnoliopsida > Fabales > Fabaceae > Glycyrrhiza > Glycyrrhiza uralensis. The sequence goes on from BRZY01000005.1 coordinate 50,045,559, forward strand.
GTGTCTTGACAAAGATAAAATAATTGGAGAGAGATTGAGAGAAAGAAACCGGTGGAGGAAGAAACCAACTGGACAAAGTTTATATCTTGGTCGTACTAGCAAAAATATCCAAATTTTATAGTTACCATTGGCAAAATTTCATGACTAGATATTTTAGTATATTGTATTATTATATTTATATTTATATTTATTTATATTTTATATGCATTATACATAGGAGTTGCCTTGCTGTGTCACGGTTTTACTCTACTGGTCTCTGTATCTAGAGTCTCCGAGAGGGCATTTATGGAAACCTGCACCGGAAACCTTGAAATGTAGCTGGACTGAGAAGGAAGGGGATGTCAATTTACGCAAAAGCCTTGTCCTTGTTACCGTTTACTAAGGTAAAAAGTCTCATTATGTGTGGTTTTTAATTACAAATGTATATTTGGATTAAAAAAATGGTGCCGTATAGGGTGGTGAAGTGTGAAGTGGGGTCAGCAATAACAAGGGGCATTGATTTAATAATTTAATATTTATACGAATAGGATTAATTACCTGATAACTTGAGAATAGGTCATAGGTGAAGATAAATAGAATTGCAAAAGAAATCAGAACGTGTTACTTAATTAGAATACTGGCAGAGCATTTTTTAAAATTTGATGTAGTGGCCACCGGTTATTATAATTACAATTTTGCCCATAGAAATTTGTGAATTGTATTGAAGAGCCATTGAATAATAAAATAAGGTCTAACAGTATAAACGTACAATTTTTGTGATAGGAAAATTAACGGAGGTCTTAAAAGAATGGTGCACAATTAATTGGATTTTGTTATAAATAAATTTGAAAGGTTGTGAATAATCGGGATGAATTATTTAAAAATTGAGTTTAAAATATAAATTTGATTGAGTGAATAATATTTAGAAAGTTTTTAAAAGAAACAAGTGTTAGAATAATAAAAGTATAATTAGTCACGTTGTATAAAATTCTCCCCCTCTCTCTTGCATTCTCCCTCTCTTTTTGATCTCGCTCTCTCCCCCTACCTCCCCCTCTCTCTTGCATTCTCCCTCTCTTTTTGATCTCGCTCTCTCCCCCTACCTCCCCCTCTCTCCCTCCCCCTCTCTCTTGCTATTTCTCTCTCTCACTCACTCTCTCTCCCTCTGTCTCTCTCTAACTAGAGAGGGAAGCGAGAGGGCAGGAGGGAGAGAGTGAGAAGGAGAGAGCAAGAGAGGGGGAGAGAGATCGAGAGATAGGGAGAGAGACAAGAGAGGGGGGGAGAGAGATAGAGAGGGAGAGAGAGAGTGAGAGGGAGGAAGAGTGAGAAAGAGGGGGAGATAGAGAGTGAGAGAGAGAGCAAGAGGGAGGGAGAGCGAGCGAGAGAAAGGGGAGGAGCGAGAGGAGAGATAGGGCAGAGGGAGCGAGAGTGGGAGAGAGAGTTAGAGGGAGAGATTTTTTAGAGAGAGGGGGAGAGAGAGAGCACGAGGACCAAAAAACAAAAGGTTTGAACATTGCAGGGATTATAAAAAAAATTATAAGGACTAAAAGCAAAAATTGATTATTTACAGAGAAAAAAAAGATATTGAAGTCAAAAAAATATTATTCAAATATTAAAATGATATTTTAATTATCAAAAATAGAATTAAAGAAAAAATAGAACATTTGCGATTTTTATATTATATCACGTCAATTTTTGTAATTAATAGAGTTAGGCTTTAACATGAATTAGGTCCCTCTAAATATCGGCGTTTTGAATTTAGTCCCTCTAAAAAAAGTCAAAATTTTTTAGTCCCTCAAGAAATCAATTTTTTGATTTAGGTCCCTCTTTTTGCGTTGACCGCTGACATGACACACTGAGGTCCCTGTAAAAATGCTGACATGGCTTACATGCATTGCCACGTCAGCTGACACGTCATTCATAGTTATTTAGAGGGACTAAAATCAAAACTTAATATATTTAAAGGGACTAAAATCAAAACTTAATATATTTAGAAGGACCATGTGACATCAATCAGACCACCACCACTCTCTCTCTCTCGTTTTCTCTCTCTCTCCCCACAACCCCCTCCCACCACCACCACCACCACCACACTCTCTCTCACCCCCACCATACCGAGACATAGCGTTCATGCCATAATCTACTGAGAGAGAGAGAGAGAACGAGAGAGAGTGTGTGTGTGGTGGTGGGGGCTGAGAGAGAGAGAGAGAGAGAGGGTGGTGGTGGTGGTGGTGGTGGTGGTGGGTGGGGGGGGGGGAGGTGGGGGCTGTGGGGAGACAGAGAGAGAAAAACGAGAGAGAGAGAGAGTGATGGTCGTGGTGGTCTAATTGATGTCACATGGTCCTTCTAAATATATTAAGTTTTGATTTCAGTCCCTCTAAATATTAAGTTTTGATTTTAGTCCTTCTGACGTGTAAGCCACGTCAGATGCATGTAAGCCATGTCAGCATTTTTACAGGGACCTCAGTGTGCCATGTCAGCGGTCAACGCAAAAGAGGGACCTAAATCAAAAAATTGATTTCTTGAAGGACTAAGAAACTTTGACTTTTTTTAGAGAGACTAAATTCAAAACGCCGATATTTAGAGGGACCTAATTCATGTTAAACCCATAGAGTTATATGCATATTAGTCTATTATGACAACTTATGTGGAGAAAATTTTAATTTAAAAAAAGATCAGATTACCTTTTATTATAGGTAATAGACCCACTTCACCATAGTGATAAAGTTTTATTACTTCACCACCCTAGAAGTCACTTAAAAAAATGTTTGTTTAGAAAAAATTATATCATTACTTTGAGTTTAAATTTATTTTTACAATTTTTCAAATGAAAATCAAATATGTACTTCATCCATCATAGGACAATTATTTGGGGGGGGGGGGGGGTCAAATTCTTATTTTTCATTTGGAACCATCAGAATAAACATATTATACTCATGTTTTTATCTTATATAATTGATATATTATTTATTATTGAATAGAATTTGTTATATTAAAAGAATAGTTTGCCTTGCAAAGTCCGCCAGCGGTTTTAGAGAAATGGATTTCTCACTCTTCTTAAAGTTAATTAAAAGGCCAAAAAGTAGTGGTGGCCAGCATGAGCAAAGATGCTTCGTCACGTGACAGAGTCGCCACTCCAAAAAAATTCCACCTCAACTCTGTTCCGTTTCCGGTTTCTCATCTCCACTTGACGTTTCTCGGTCTCATGAGTCTCAGGCTCAGCCACATCCGATAACAGCTATTCCTCTACCTCGTTCTATGTAGTGCAATAAAATATTACCTCCGATCTTATATATAAGAGATAAAACTTAATTCACAAAGATTAATAAAAGATAGTTAAATGAGTTAGTTGTAATTAATATAAATTTTATTCTAAGATTATCCCTCATAGTAAATAATTAAAATGGTAGCTTATATATATAATGACATTAAATCACTTCTAATTCTCAAACATATTATTCTCTCTCCAATGGATATAAAAAGAATTTTATACAATTGATGCATTTAAAATAAGTCTATATTTTTTATAATTTAGACCAAAAAAATAACTATAAATTCTCTTATATATAAGACCAAAGATAATATTAAATAGACGTTCCTCCCGTTACTTTTTGATTTTTGATATGTAAGGCCATCTCTAATAATAGAGCATCCATTTTTGTATACATTACTTATTTTTATGTGTATATATTATTTATTTTTATCTTTTTTAATATAAGCATTAATTAAACATTCAATTTTTCCAATTTAATAACTTTAAAAAATTTAAGTCTCATTAATAACTGCACATCCAATTAAAACACATAAATATATGTGAAATTCGTCAAGAGAGAAAAGAGAGAGAGTGTTTATGCAAATACCACTCCCCATCAAGCATTCACATTTTTTCCCTATAATGAGGGTGCACCCAATAAACACCCATTAAACACCCCATTTGAGTTGTCCTTGTATGTAGAGTAAGATCCCACTCTTCTACGTACTTTCCTTTACTGGCCAATGGCATAACTTGAGAGCAAAGGGATGTATGTACTTGATTAGCTAGTTTCTACGGTTAGTATAACAGAACAACACTATTCTGTTCTCTCTTCCATGAGGGATCAAATTCAGTAACACGTTTTTTTGTTTCTTCAAATAAAAGTTAATTCTGGCTTTTTGTTTATGAATAGCATAGTACCTTCTCCACCCACTTTTTGTTGATCATCATAGAGTCATAGTGAGTAACCACCTCATAAAGACAATCGCCTTCGAGCTCACAAAATTAAAGTGCTATGGTACGGTTTTCCTTGCTGCCCCGACAGGCCTCGTATTCTAACATCATTATTAGGGAAGAGAAATAAGACCACCTAATCAATTGAACCAAAATTAGATCGACAACATTAAAGAGAGATATAGATGCCAATTGGTTCGGTTTAATTAACATGGTCAAAGGAAACGAGCGAAGGAATGGGCCACATTATTGACCGTGTGATTATATTAATGATTTTTGCTCCCCATAAGGTACACATATATAGTAATACTTGTTTTGCAAGATTTGGGAGATTACGGCAATGGAAATCAAAAGCACATGACCGATGACCACCCTCTTATGTGGCAATAATAATAAATAAATAAAAGGAGCACATGACCTTCGAGCTATATGTAACAAGCAGATAACAATCCTGTGTGAAATAGATGTAGTGTGCCTGTCATCTTGGATGAATTCTCTTTTAATAGTTATTTTTTACAGGCAATGAGGTTTAAACTCTATGACCCCATCCTTAATACTCAAATATCTCACCACTAGTCCAATTTTAGTGTCTTCTTATAATAGCTGTTTCAAGACATGAGAACGAAATCAATGTTAATCAAGAGAATCAGTCTTGATGTTTTCATTTATATATACTTCTCACTTTATTTTTAGTTATCCTGAACTAAAGGAGTAGTTAAATCAAAATTAAGTGGAACTAATTAGTTTCTTTTATTGTCCAAGATTTCAGATATTTTCACGACTTAACAGAGAAGGAGGCAATTTTCCTTTTTTCATCTACTTTCATGTATATATATAAGATAAGATAAGAAGGGGAGAAAAATAGGGTTGGACATGGGTCGGTTCGGTTTGGGTTGAGACTATTTATGTGACCGAACAACTATGCCCGGGTTGGGTTGGGTTGGGTTGGTTTGGTTTTTTTGCCTTTTTTTGGGTACAAACCCAAACTGAACCAACCCGTGTGAGTTCGGGTTGGTTCGGATCAGGTCTCGAGTTTAATAATAAAATAATATTAAAATACAAGAAAATGAAAGAAAATCTAAAAAAATAAAAAAATACATTATTTAATCACAGATACAGTTGAATGATTGAATCTACTTCAATAATCTACTTCCATGACCATCAACCATCAACACATGACAGTATGACACAAGACAAAGAAGAATACCCCCCAGCAAAGACGTGAATGGAAGAATACCCCCAACACACATGACAGTATGACCCATTACTTGGACTGAGAAGGAAATCGAAGGTCATAGGGGAAGACATCGGAGGTCAGCCACAACAAGGACGTGAATTGAGAACCTTACTTGGAATGAGGAGGTCAAAGGTCAAAGAGGGGAGGAGATCGGAGGTCGCGCCATTGCGGGATGAGGGAGGAGGTCGCATCTCTGTCGCACAGAGTCGTCGCCAAAGGGAAGGGAGGTGGTCACCGTCGCCCAAGGGGAGGGAGGAGGTCGGTGTTGCCGAAGGGGAGGGAAGATCTGGGTGTCGTCACAAGCCATAAATGGGGAAGAAAGAAACCCTAAAGGAAAAGGAAAGTTGAAAAATGAGTGAGGAGTTGCGTTTTTTGTTTGAAGTAACTAAAGTAGACATTTTTTTTATTAATTTCATTAAGCCTTGGGTCGGTTCGGGTTACTCAATTTTGAAAAACTGAAACCCGATACCTGAACCAAACTTGTTTGGTTCTTTGGTTTTTTACCCGAATCAAACCGATGAACTGGACCAAACCGGGATATATATATATATATCCCGGTAAGCCCAGCAAGCGTTGGTAAGCCCGGAGAAGGGTGTTCCCGTTGCTTAGCGGTGGTCCCGGTGAGTAAGTAGTAGTATTTTTAGAAACAAAGCCTCAAAATCCAAGTAAGTATGTCTCAACTTATCAGATCCATGAGTAGTCTAGGATCCAGAAGAAGTAATAGAACCAGTTCGTCATCATTAAATGTAGCGTCTACATCTGAAGTAAGATTAGATCAAGATAATTATCAGAATCAAGAATTACAAATAGCAGAAATAGAAAACCGATTACAAAATTGGTCATTACCAAAAATTAAATCTAAAGAAATTTATAAGTCCAGCACTTTTAATTTTAGAAGTCAAAGTATTACTCATACTATAGAAATGTCTAAATCATTAACTGAAAATCATGAAACTATTAAGTTATTAAATGAAGATACTCTGAATGAGCATATTAATGATAATTTAAATATATACATCTAGGATTAATTCAAGTAGCTGTTAAACCATTACATAAATTAGGACTTAATACACCAATATTACTGGTACTAAGAGATACAAGAATTAGAAAATTTCATGAATCTACTCTTGCAATACTTGAATCTAATTTAAATGATGGTCCAGTATATTTTAATTGTTATCCAAACTTTTCTATAAATTTAGAAAATCCATACACTAAAGATGCTTTAGCCATTAATATTCATTGTTTAGATAATATTTTTAAATCTGAAGTTGCTAACGTTGATATCATATATAAAATTACTTATAAAGTTTCTACGGTAAATTATGACTTTAAAGCATTAAGAGCCTCACCTAAGAATGAAACTGTTGTTATTGAAGCTAATTTGAAAAGATCAAATATTACTACACCTAAAAGATTAACTGCTTCTGAAGTAATTAGTAAGTTCCCAGAAGAATGGATTTTAAAAGATATGGTAGAATTACCTAAAATTGAAAATAAAAGTGTCAGTGAAATTATTGAAGATGATGATGGAACTATAAGAATTAAAATGAATAGAAGTTAGTCTTTAAGAATTAATGAATCAATTACTCCTAGTAATATGTCATCAAGAAGTTCAATAGATTCTATAATACACTTGAATTTAGCTGGTGTTAATTTTAATCCATCTATACCTCAACCCATATATAATGATAATACAGAATCTGAAAATTATTCACCAACTAGATCACAAGTAGTTGGAGTATTACATCATATAGAATCTTTTAAAATTGATAAAGATTGGTTAAGAGAAGAATTTAATTCTGATTACAATAAATCCAAAAGAGATTGGTATTTTAATACTTTTACTAAAGAACAGACTAAAGATTATTTGCAGAAATTTTATGATTTTTTAGAATATCAAGAATTAAATATTTATTTTTTACATGGTTTGAATTATACTGTCAAGAATATAAAATTATAAATCCTTTTTTAAAGGAATTATATCTTGATGTTAATGTTAGATTAAATACTAAATGGAAATTATTTGATAAAAAGAATTATGTTGATAGTGTTCATCCGTCATTAGAAGCTATTATAATTCCTACTAAGGAAGGAGTAGAAGTTGTTGCATCACCATTAAAAACTATTAAGAATCCATCTGGATCAGGAGAACCACAGAAAGAAAGATTAAATATTCATGAACAATTAAATTACACTAATCAAATTTTATATATTATGTCACAACAATTAGATAGAATTGAATTATTTGGAAATACTTCTAAGAAAATAGAAAATCCTAAAGATTATCCTTTAGACCCTAATAGACCCATATATAAATATGCACCTGATAAAGAATTAAAAGATTTTAAATTAGGAAAATCTAATATATCTGATGATTTAATATCTCGATTAGAAAAATTATCATTAGTAAATAACAATGCTACACATTCAGGTACTAAGATAAATGTATTAAATTATGAAGAAAATATTTTAAATAAAATAAAATATAATAATCCTAAACCTACTACAATAAATTATCATCCAAGGCCCTCTTTTGCTGATGTTCAGTTTGAAGAGCGTCCAAATTTTATTGAAAATAGTTATTCTTAATAAGGAATAGTAGAATGGAATATAGACGGAGCTAGTGAACAACAAATACTCGATGTTATTCAACAAATGTCTATGGTTGCTACTGCTTTTAAAGCTAGAGCAAACTCTGACAAGAAAACTGCTTTAGTAATTACTACTGGATTTACAGGCCAACTTAAAGGTTGGTGGGATAATATCATAACTGAACCACAAAAAGCTATTATTTGGGATGCTGTAAAAACAGAATTAAATGGGGTTACCCAAGAAGATGTTGTTACAACTTTATTATATACTATTACTAAACATTTTGCAGGAGAACCCTTAAAGTTACAACAGAGATTATCTGATCAATTAATAAATCTTTATTGTCCAACTATGTCTGATTATAGGTGGTATAAAGATATGTTTTTATCTAAATTATATCTTAGAACAGATGATGCAGCTGATTACTGGAAAGAAAGATTTATAGGAGGATTACCAAGATTATTTGCTGATAAAGTTAAAACCAATATTAGTCAAAGCTTTAACGGCATTATTCCTTATGATCAATTAACCATGGGTGAAATATCAAATTACATTGTAGAAACCGGAATACAAATTTGTACTGATTATAAATTACAAAATAAGATTAAAAATGAAGCTTTACAAAATAAAAGAGAATTAGGAACTTTTTGTGAATAATTTGGAGTTGAACCTTTAAAAGCTCCAAGTAGTATTGTTAAGAAGAAAAGAAAACAAACTTATAGTGGAAGACCTTATTTTAGAAAAAAGAATTACAGAAATTATAGAAAATCTCAACAGGAAGCCAAAGCCTCAACGGCAAAATAAGAAGAAAAATTATCAGAAGAAAAATTTATCTGAAGTTAAATGTTTTAAATGTGGAAGATTTGGTCATTATGCTAAAACTTGTAGAGTTAAAGAAAAGATTAATAAAATTAATAATCTTAACATACAAGAAGATTTAAAAGAAAGTCTTATTAATATATTAGAAGATATTATGATTTATAGTGATAATGATTCCGAGAGTTCTTCAGAAGAAGAATCTTGGTACGAAGAAGAAGCTATTAATCAGATTAGAGAAACATCAGAAGAAGAAGAATCCTCTAGTACTTCTGAATGTTTATGAATTGATATATGTGATTGTAATAAATGTATTAAAAGAATTAATGTTATTACTAAAAATCAAGCTAATACTTTAATAGAAATATTAGGTAAAATGCAAGAATCATATGTTAAACAAGAATTTATGAAACAAGTTCAAGAGATTATTTTAGAAGAAGAAAAACAAAAAGATACTTTACATAAGATTGAATTTAAAGATGTTATGAAAAGGTTTAAAAAACCAGAAGCCTCTGCAATTACTTTAAAGGATTTACAGGATGAAATTAGAACTTTAAAACAAGAAATTCAACAATTAAAACAAAAAGATTTAGAATTAGAATTACGATATCTAGAATTAAAAGGAATGAAAATAATTAAAGATCAAAATGGTGAAAATTCTGATAAGAATGAAATAAAAGAAGTATATAAATTAGATAGATTAATTTCTCATAAATGGTATTGTCCAATAGAATTAATAATTAAAAATGAAAGATTTGAGCTTATAGCTTTAATGGATTTTGGTGCAGATTTAAACTGTATTCAGGAAGGATTAATTCCAACTAAATATTATGAGAAAACTAAAGAATCATTAAGCGGAGCTAATGGTTCTAGATTATCAATTTCGTATAAATTATCTAAAGCTAAAATCACTACGCCAAAAGTTTGCTCAGATAACGGCACTCAGATAGCGCTTAAAATAGGAAATGCTATCTGAAAAACGCACGTGATTTCAGATAGCACTTTACAACATAAGTGTTGTCTGTATGAACCACTCCGATAGCGCTTTAAAGGAAAGCGTAATTGGAGTAAAACAATTCAGAGAGCGCTTATAAATTAAGTGTTATCTAGAAAATTTCAGTTTTTTTTTTAATATTTTTGGCAATCAGATAGCGCTTTTTTACTAAATGCTATTGGAATCTCAACATTTGGAAAACGCTTTAACTAAAAGCGTTATCTGATTGTATTAAATTTTTTATTTTTAATTTAATTTTCAAAAACGCTTTTTTTTAAAAGTGCTATCTGATGATATTCAATTTTTATTTTAACTTTTTAGGAATTCCAATAGCACTTTATTTTAAAAGCGCTTTCGGAAGCTAATCAGTCAGAAAACACTTTCACATGTAAGTGCTATCTGATGTTTTAAATTTTTTATTTTTACTTTAATTTTCAGAAAACACTTTTTCTTAAAAGTGCTATCTGATGTTATTCAATTTTTTATTTTAATTTTTTATTCATTCCAATAGCACTTTATTCTAAAAGCGCTTTCGGAAGCTACGCAATCAGAAAACACTTTTACATGTAAGTGCTATCTGATGTTTTATTTTAGATTTTAAATCACTTCATTCATTAAATCTTCACTGCTCCCAGACTTCGCCCTGCTTCAATTCGTTCCAATATTCTTCGTTCCAGATCGACTTCACTGCGCTCCCAGACTTCGCCCAGCTTCTTCGTTCCAATATTCTTCGTTCCAGACTTCACTGCTCCCAGACTTCGCCCAGCTTCTTCGTTCCATTCTTCATTCTGTTGAAAGGCTCACTCGTTCCCTTCTTCGTTCCAGATCGACTTCGTTGTGCTCGAACCAGCAGCTTCGTACGTTCCCTTCGTTCTTTGTTCGCTTCGTTCTGCGTCCTTGTGAGCTCGCTCGTGGAAGATCCTTGTGAGCTCACTGTCGTTCTTCGTCCTGCTCGTTGGCCAGCTTCAGTTGTTCATCAGTTGCATTGGGTTTGTGCTTCTGCGTTGGTGAGCTCGTGCTTCTGTTGTTGAGTTCATTCTGTGTGAGCTCGTGATGTTCTTTTGCGTTGGTGCTTCTGCCTTGGTGCTTCTGCTATTCTGCATTGGTGAGTTAAGCCCTCTTCTCAGATGACTACAACCTGTTTGTGAAAATGCTTGAAAGGACTCACAACTTAAATATTGTCACGCCAACATGCACTACCACCATGCAGTTTGCAGACAAGGATAGCGGAACGCCCTTTACATTTCTCTCTCTCTTTCTCTTGTATGTAATGTGATGTGATGAGAAAGAAATTGTATGAGCCAAAGGAAATTAAATGGGTGCGCATAATATGGGGGGACCATTTCCATGGCTACATAGGCATTGCATTTGATACTGGTGATTAGGAAAATGACCTTAGTAGTTAGAAAAATTAATGCTACCTGGAATCCTTTTTTCCTTGTTATTGTTAGAGGTAGTGACATGATAGATGTAAAGCATATATGTCATTATCTTTATTATAGCCCTATGTGTTTTAAATGTACTATATTTTAGTGGCTGAGGGTGATTTAGAAACCCATGACATGACATTGTAATTGATTTGTGCCTTATTGTGTTGATTTGCTTTTTATTTTTGTTTTGGTGTGGTTTGCAGACGGAAGTGAATTTTCTGGGGCAGCTTAGGCATCCTAATCTGGTGAAGTTGATTGGTTACTACTGTGAGGATGATCATAGGCTGCTTGTCTATGAGTCCATGTTTCCAGGAAGTCTAGAAGAAAATCACCTATTCCGAAGTATGCATTGCCAACTCTTATTTATCTATCTATTTATTTAATTAATCTTTTCTTAGCTTAGGTTAGGAATGGAATGGATTTGGATCTGAGTGAGGAGGAATTCTTTGGTGTTTTGCCTTCTGAGAGTAATGCATTGTTAATGAATGACCAACCGAATTGAAATGTAATGTAGATGATGCTGTTTAATGTGTTCTGTTTTGTAGTACTTCATGTTCATGATAATTTAAGCTATTGAACATTGATTGCATGGCATAGAATAAGTAAGAATTTCTCCTAAGTGGACTTTTGGTTGCACTTGTTCTGGGTGGGTCAAACATGCTTTGAATTGATTGCCATTCATAGCCGACGAAATATTTGTTATTTTATTTTGTATTTTGCATCAACAGAAACTTTATTAGTCGGTGGTGTGAATTGTGAATCAACTTTCTTTTAAAATAAACAGTTGTTTAATAACAACCTGTTTTCTAACACTTTTTTTTTGCTACTAACATGTTTTCTAACACTACATCTATCTATATATTTGTACAAATTATTAAGCTTACCATAACAAGAACGAAAAACAGTCCATAAAACAAAAAAAACTAAACATGAAATGCCTAACTGTTTCTTTAAATAACTGTTTTTATATTTGTTTGTTTTCAAAACTTATTTTTGGTTTCATTTTTAAAACAATAATAAGAATAAGTCTAGAGCTGTTTTTATTATTATTTTGATTTTTATTTATATTTTTTTTATCACCTCTCGACACCTTTTATAGCTACTATTGTCGATGCTACTATCCAATGTCCTCTACCAACTAACTCCTTATTTTCAAGACAAGTTCTCAAGATAAAATTATTAAATGGATTTTTTCCTAACTTCTAAAATTCCTTTTTTAATTAATATTACTAAATATATTTTCTTTTATTCATCAAATTATTAATGGAACTTAACGATTATATTATTTACTCAATATAGGTTGTAGCTTGAAAGGAGAACGGTTGCCCTAAAGTCTGTGGAAGACATTTATACTTTGCATACATTCAGGGATCCTTTGTTTGGAGTTGCAAGGCATTGATTACGGAGGTAAAACTTAATATTTTCTGATGGAGTATTAGATTTAATAGTTTAAATAATTATGTAATTGCATTGGTCAACTTAAATCGCTACATGCTTTCTCCATGTGTTTAATTTTTTTTTTTCTATCCTTTCCGTATGGTTTGGGATTGTGTTTTGTTGCATGTCCTAGGTTAGTTTTTGGCTCTTTTAGTCCTCAAGTACTGCTGCTCTTTCTATTCTATAGCTAGACTCTAATTTGTAAGTTGGTTTTGCCTCTTTTGCACTCCTTGTGCTATGGTTTGCTCTCCTTTTTAATGAAGTCCTTTGTACTCCTTTGCCTACTATATATAACTCCTTTGAACTGAAAGCACCCACTGTTATTAATTTATCAGTTAGAAGAATAATCTATGGATCGTAGGTGGATGTCTGCCAGTCGATTGTCAAGGGAATATGAGGAAGGAGTCAAAGAATTTATTAGGTTTGCAGTTGAGCATGCTTTAAACCCGAATAGCATCACCTGCCCTTTCTTGAAATGTTGTTATTCAAGGGGAATTAGTGCAGATGAGTTGTTATCTCATTTAATTTGTAATGGAATTGATCAAAGTTATACATGTTGGACAAGACATGGTGAGAAGAGAAGCAAGTCTACTGATGGTATGCGGGATAGTGTGAGATATGCATCAAGTGATGTTGACACAAACACATATAAATGGGACCGGGTTGAAGAGATTCCAAATGTTGTCGAAGATGATCTTCGAGACTGTCCGGAGATGTTTGACAAATTGGTAAGTGATGCAGAGAAACCACTATATGGTGGTTGTACGAAATTCACAAGACTGTCGGCAGTGTTGAAGTTATACCATTTGAAAGCGGGAAATGGTTGGTCTGATAAGAGCTTCACAGAACTACTGACGCTCTTGAAAGATATTCTGCCAGAAGATAATGTGCTTCCTAGTCGGACATATGAGGCTAAAAAAATGTTGTCCTCTATTGGCATGAGCTACGAAAAGATACACTCTTGTCCAAACGATTGCATTCTTTTTCGAAATGAATATGCGTCGTTAACTATGTGCCCCAAGTGTGATGCCCCACGATATAGGAAGAAAGAATCATCTCCGATGAAAGTGCTATGGTATTTTCCCATCATACCAAGATTTAGGCGTTTGTATAGTAGTGAGGAGAGTGCGAAGCATTTGACATGGTATTCAGACGAAAGGATTACAGATGGAAAGCTCCGACATCCTGCTGATTCTCCCCAGTGGGCGAAAATAAACGATGATTACCCAGATTTTGGAAATGAAGCAAGAAACCTACGTCTTGCGTTGTCTACCGATGGAATGAACCCTCATGGTATGCAAAGTAGCTCCCATAGTACATGGCCAGTGATTATCATGATTTATAACCTACCTCCATGGCTATGCATGAAGCGAAAGTACATGATGTTGTCTATGTTAATATCTGGCCCTAAACAACCGGGTAACGATATAGACGTTTACTTGGCTCCATTGATTGAAGACTTGAAGCATATGTGGGAGACAGGTGTAGAGGTCTATGATGGGTACAGGAAAGAAATTTTTAAGTTGAGGGCTATGCTGTTTGGCACAATTAATGATTTTCCGGCGTATGGGAACCTATCAGGTTACAGTATCAAAGGACAGTGTGCATGCCCTATATGCGGAGAGGGTACAGATTGGATGCGGTTGAAACATGGGAAAAAAAATGTCTTTCTCGGCCATCGTCGATTCTTACCTTCGAAACATCGATATCGAGGTTGGAGAAAAGCATTTAATGGGAGATCAGAAGAAGCTAGAGCTCCAGAGCCGCTAACGGGTGATCAAGTATTTGAAGAGGTAAAAGATCTAATAAACAAATTTGGTAAACCTTTTGCGGGAGAGCTTAAGACAAGCGGGTGGAAAAAAAAGTCAATCTTCTTTGAGTTACCCTATTGGAAGTCCTTGTATGTAAGACATTTCATTGATGTGATGCATGTTGAAAAAAATGTTTGTGAAAGTATCATTGGTACACTGCTCAATGTACCAGAAAAATCTAAGGATGGGATCAATGCAAGGTTAGACTTGGTTAGTATGGGAATAAGAACGGAATTGGCTCCAATGAAAAAGGGTACACGTCAATATCTACCTCCAGCGGCACATACACTATCTAGGAAAGAAAAAATTGTGTTTTGCAAGTGCCTTCATGGAGTTAAAGTTCCGGAAGGGTACTCTTCAAACATCAAGAGTCTGGTGTCCATGAAAGACCTCAAACTGAAGGGGTTAAAGTCTCATGATTGTCATGTTCTAATGGAGCATTTGCTACCAATTTGTATACGCTCCATTTTGCCTGAAAAAGTGCGGTGGAGCATAACTAAATTATGTTACTTCTTCAGAGCGATTTGCAGCAAGGTAATTGACCCTATGAAATTGCAATCATTGCAAAAAGAAATTGTTGTCACTTTATGTGAGCTTGAGATGTATTTTCCACCTTCATTCTTTGATATGATGATTCATCTAACTGTTCACCTGGTTAGAGAGACAAAATTATGTGGGCCGGCTTATATGAGATGGATGTACCCAGTTGAACGTTACATGAAAATATTAAAGGGGTACGTGAGGAATCGAAGTAGACCAGAGGGTTGTATTGTTGAACGGTACGTAATTGAAGAAGCTGTAGAATTTTGTTCTGAGTACCTTTCTAATGCCGAGCCAATAGGGCTTCCAAAGTCTCGACACTGGGGAAGAACAGAAGGAGAAGGAATAAGTGGAAATGAAATAGTGACAATAACAAGGACAGAATGGGAGCAGGCACACTTGTATGTTCTACACAACTCTGACGAGGTTGAGCCATATGTTGAGAAACACAAGGACATACTAAGAGTCTTGAACCCAAACAGGAATGAGAATTGGATAATGAGAGAACACAATAGAAGTTTTATTCCATGGCTAAAAGATCACATTTTTGAACAGTTGGCTGCAGATCGTGCTTCAATATCTAAAAGGCTAAGATGGTTGGCAACTGGTCCAAAGATACATGTCTCATCTTTCACTGGTTATATGATTAATGGATACACATTTTATACGAAAGAACAAGATGATCAGAGTACTATGCAAAATAGCGGTGTCACCCTTGTGGCCGAATCCATCCACATCTCAAGTGCCAAAAATAGAAATCCTCAATATGCAAATATGTCATACTTCGGGGTAATTGAACGCATATGGGAGTTAGATTACACAACATTTAAGTTGCCTGTGTTTGGTTGCAAGTGGGTCGACAACAATGGTGGTGTTCGGGTGGATGCATCCGGGTTCATGGAGGTAGACCTTAATAGGGTGGGGTACCAAAGCGAGCCATTTATCTTAGCAGCACAGGCTGTACAAGTGTTTTATGTGACTGATCCTGCTGATGAGAAATGGTCTATTGTGCTGCTAACCAACAAAATAATTGAGCATGACATGAAAGATCAGGAAGACACAGATACTGAGGATGATCCTTACTTGTGCACATCACAATCGTATGAAATTGATCCAACCATAGATGATATTTTGTATATGAGAGATGACCACGATGAGGGTATTTGGATCAATCAGACTTTTCGTGTCCATAAAAGACATAGAGATCTAAATTTGACAAAGAAAAGAAAAAGAGGGTCGAAAATGTATGACACTTATTTTATGAATTTGACATGTATTTTGCCTATATTGTTCATAAATGTCCTTTTTCTAAATTCTATAAATAATAAGTTTATTTTTTTTGTTGCAGGTAAATGGCATCTTCCAGTGACGATCATGTTTCTGGGTCATCTTCTGCTGATGACCGTGATGCTCCTTCTGGGGAAAGTATCAAGAAACGCCGACTTGTTTATATGAAGAAGGTCACCCTGGCTAGACAACAAGGAAGAAAATTTGATGTAAGTACTTGAGCCTAATGGTTGATTACATTGCATGAAATGATAGAAGTCAACCAATTGATTCTTACGGTTTAATATTTTTTAACCAATATGATATCTTTTCATTTGATTAGGTTGGATGGAATGATAAGGGTCAACCAATTGACCCTAACAGCTCAATGTTCGTTAGCTACCTTGGATGTCTTGTTCGTCAAGTGGTTCCTATTACTTGCAATCATTGGACATCTAAGTCTTATCCTTCTTTGGGCGTTCTCAAGGATAACATTTGGACAGATATACAGGTAACTCTAGTTGTTTCTATTTGTTTTAGAGGTTATCCAATTTTACTATGCTAATTTATTATATTTTTTTTTGTAGAGTGCTTTTAATATTGATCTATCACACCGCAAATGGATACTTAGGAAAGCCGGCAATTTGCATAGGTCCTTTAGATCGATGTTGGTGAGACGATATGTGTTTGATGCTGAGGGAAACGTCAATGAACATCCTCCTGCTGATTATGCACACATAATAACTGAGGATGAGTGGAAGTCGTTTATAGCTAGATGTTTGGATGAATCTTTCCAGGTAACATTAATTAATTATAACAATTAAATGTATTGTCCTCATATATGGATAACAAGTATTAAAATGATTGTTAATTGTGTATACAGGAAATAAGCAAACTAAATCGGCAAAGAGCGTCAAAACCTGAGTATCCATACAGGGGTTCACGTATAGGCTATGCACGCATGGAGCAAAAAATGGTAAGTATGCCTTCACACAATTAATGTCATTCACAATAGTTATATTGCTAAAACTATACGACTAATGTCTTATATATAGATATCGCAAGCGGGATCAGGTGTCACGTCCATAGACAGACATGTCTTGTGGAAAGCCGTTCGCGTAAACAAAGAGGGGGTCATCGAAAATGACAGTGTTCGGCAAGTTTGGGATCAATGTGTATGTACATTAACCTTAATCTCGCATTTGATATATGCTTATGTTATTAATAATAATAATAATAATAATCAACTGGGTCATTAATACTTCTATTGTGTGTGTATTCAGGAGATATTATCACAGTCCTTACCTCAGGAGGAGGTACAAGAAGACGATCGTGACATACTCACCCGGGCACTAAATGTGTCGGAGTACCCTGGTCGTGTTAGGGGGAAAGGATTTGGGGTAACGCCAAGAGACTGTTTTCCATCCCAAAAGCGAAAGAAGGATGATGAACTTGCACAAATGAGGGAGATGATGAAAGTCCTCAGTGCACAAGTATTTGAAATGCAGAAGAAACTCCAAGATCAAGAGAGGCAGCTTCAGGATCAAAGGGACAAGGAGGCAAATACGGCTCATGAGAGACAAGCACTCGACAATATTCCTTGCATTCCTAGTGCCAAGGATAGTTGCACTCTTGCATCGAATACCATTCCAGAGGTAAATATTGTTCTCTATTATGTGTAATTTTTTATCTATTGTTTCATACGTGTTTGATATCTTTTTCTTGATTGATTAATTATTAATTATTCTAGGGAGTGATCACGAATGCTAAGTTTTATCTATCATCTCCTCATCGCGTGGTTGGTGGTGGAAAAGTCTATAACCTTCGAGGTGATGTGCTACATAATAGACCGATTCCCACCGGTCATGTGAGAGTGGTGATTGAGGTTGTGTATGAGCCAGATGCCAACTTACCAGTACCTATTGAGGAAGATGATTTGACAGTACTCAGCGATTCAATAGGTGCTTTTGTGGCATGGCCACTCAACCTCATAGCTATAGATGGTGTGGTATGTCCAAATAGTGATTTCATTGTTGAATACAATTAGTTGCATGTATTTATTATTTCAATTTTTTCTCTACTAACTAATTTTAATTTAAAAATTTTAAGGTCCAGACAAAGGATCCAAGAGGCAAAGGGACTATTGGGAAGAAGAGCACAACCAAAGAAAAAATAGCCAAAGGGTCAACAAATGGGTCAGTGGCAAAGACGTCAAAGAAAAAAGGAAAAGAAGTTGTAGAGTCCGCACCTCCTGCCAATCTTTATTTGTATCAGCATTTGGCATACATGAACGTACATGTAAATACAAAGATGAAAGGAGGTGGGGATCCATTGGTGGCACACATGACGAAAGACATATTCGGTGAGGAGTGTACTGACTACCTTAATGTAGATGAGATTAACGAAGTTCTTCAACACAGGTGGTTAGGCGCCTCTGTTATCTCCATTTATATTAGGTATTTTAAACTATTTACCCTTACCATTTAAATTATTTCATACTTTATCCAAGTTGTTGCTAATCTCATTATTTAAATGATTTAATACTTTATATTTGATTTAGGTATTTGTATGAAAAATTGTTGGTCCCAATGCAAATAACAAATAAGTACTTCTTCTTATCACCTCACAAAACGCACACACTGTGGCAAGATCGAGAGCAATCCTTATGTGATTTGTTTGTTGAGAATGAGGTGGAGAAGAAGTTAGTTCTTGCACCATACAACACAGGGTGAGACTTTTTCCCTTGTACTACTTGCAATAAATAATAGTATATTATTTTCAGTCTTTGCTTACTAGTAAATTTTGTAGGCAACATTGGGTGTTGATTGCCATTAATATCAAGGAGGGGATGATATTTTATTTGGATTCATTGCATGGTGATCCTAATAATTATTCTGAGATGGTGGAACTGTTCAACAAGTAAGTATTGCTAGCTAGCATCCATATTTGTTCTCATTATAGCTTTGTTACTAATCACTTGAAGTTTGTTTGTTTTATTAGGACATTAATTATGTTCCGTTCTAAAAAAAAACTTTTGGTATCAAAGGCGAAGTTAACTAACATAACATGGAGAAGCATTGAGGTACTTTGATTACATACCTCCCACTCCCTAATTATATACAAATATTTGTATTGATGTACGTGTTTTTGGTTTGACAGTGCCCAAAGCAACTTAATAGCATAGATTGTGGGTATTATGTGTTGCAATTCATGAAGGAGATTATATCTTGTTCTCAATCTATGATCCCAGACAAGGCATGTGATTTTCATCCTATATATATTTACTAAATTAAATCTTTTCATGTGACTAACAATTAATTTGGTTTTAATCTTTATATTTTGCAGTATTTCCCTGGATACAGGAGTTATACTTATTCTTCAGATAAGCTAAATGAGCTCAAAGATGAATGGTGTAGCTTCGTGATCGAAAAATTATTATGATTTCTCGGTGAGTGTGAATAATATGTGAATTATAAATTTGGTTTGATATATATTAAATTTAATTCGTTTGTTGCTTGAACAAATTAATTTTTTATTGTTTTGAAGCTGCAGGTGACATTGGAGTAGCTCATGGATAATGCTTAATTGCCTTAAAAGCTGGATATATGATAGATATTTAGCCAATTGTAGGTTCTAAGTTTTGATGCAAGTGTTTTTGGCCTTTTGATCTTTTCATGATTTAATTGTAGGTCATGGACAGTTATGCTTGTCTGATAGGTAGATATATATATCTTATTGGTTGTTGTATAAAGCTAGTTCATCTACTTTGTTTGATTAAGCCTTTTTGTATATTGTAATTTGAAACATGCACTTGTGATATATCGTATTAATTGATCTGCCAAAATCGATTACTGTCTCTGTTGTGATTGCTGGCTCTCTGTGTTGCTAGGGGATAAAAGAAAAATTGAAAAATTATTTTAAAAAAAAAATCCAGTCAGATAGCGCTTTTTCTTAAAAGTGTTTTCTGATGTGACATCAGATAGCGCTTTCTAAGAGGAAGTGTTATCTGATTTCAAAAATTCAGATAACACTTTATACTAAAAGTGTTATCTGTTATAAAACTTCAGATAGCACTTTTATCATAAGTGCTATCTGTTTTTAAAATTTCCAATAGCACTTTTCAACGAAGTGCTATCTCTTTGAAAATATTCCCAGAGCACTTCCTAAATAAGTGTTATCTGTTATAAAAACTTCAGACAGCACTTTTTTAAAAGCGCTATCAGAATGTAAGTTCAGATAACGCTTTAAAAGCGCTATCGGAATACAGATAACGCTCAATTAGAAAACGCTTAAAAGCGCTATCTGAATATAAAAAAAAAGCGCTGTCTGAATGAATTTTTGGCATAGTGAATATGTAAAAATAAAGTTTGTTATACAACTTCATTTCTGTTAGTAAAAGATATTCATGAAAATATTATTCTTGGAACACCTTTTTTATCATTATTATATCCTTTTTCTGTATCAAATACAACCATTACTTCAAAAGCCCTGGGAAAGGAAGTTAGTTTTGAATTTATTCAGCCTCCACATGTAAAAGAATTAAATCAAATACAGGAAGAATCAACTTCTTATATTAATTTGATTAAACAAAAACAAAAACAGATAGTTATGATTAATAAAGAAATTCATTATAAAAGAATAGATGAGCAATTAAAGTCTTTTCATATTCAAGAAAAAATTAAGGTTTTACAAGATCAATTTTCTAAAGAATTATGTGCAGAACATCCAAATGCATTTTGGAAAAGAAAAACTCATGTTATTTCATTACCTTATGAACTAGATTTTATTGAAAGAAATATTTCTACTAAAGCTAGACCAATACAGATGAATCAACAATCTCTTGATTATTGTAAAAAAAAATTAAAGAATATCTTGATAAAGGATTAATTAGGCCGAGCAAGTCTCCTTAGAGTTGTTCAGCTTTTTATGTTGTTAATGCTTCTGAGTTAGAACGAGGAGCACCAAGATTAGTTATTAATTATAAGTCTTTAAATAAAGCTTTAAAATGGATTAGGTATCCAATACCTAATAAAAAAGATTTAATTAGTAGATTACATAATGCTGCTATATTTTCTAAATTTGATTTAAAGTCATGATATTATCAAATACAATTAGTTGAAGAAGATAAATATACAACTGCTTTTGTAGCACCTTTTGGTCATTACGAATGGAATATTATGCCCTTAGGATTAAAAAATGCACCTAGTGAATTTCAGAATATTATAAATGAAATTTTCAATAATTACTCTGAATTTACCTTAGTTTACTTAGATGATGTATTAATATTCTCTAATTCTATTAATCAACACTTTGAGCATTTAAATAAGTTCTTTAATATTATTAAAGACTAGGGGGAGCCAGGTAGTGCCTGACCTATTGTTCTATTTTTCATTTTTTTAAGTATTATTGTAGATGATAAAGTAGTTATAATTATGGGGTAGTTATTAATATATCATGAGTAGTTATTTAAAAGAATAAAATTGGAAGAAAATAAGACTCTACCAAAAATTGCTATTGCCATTATATATAATTATAGATAATGGATTGGTATTATCTGAAAGAAAAATGAAATTATTCCAGAGTAAAATAAGATTTTTAGGATTTGAAGTATATGAAGGAACAATTATTCCAATTAGCAGAGCAATTGAATTTGCTGATCAATTCCTAGATGAATTAAAAGATAAAACTCAATTACAAAGATTTTATTCCTAACCTTAGAATTATTTGTGCCCCTTTATTTAAGCGTCTTAGAAAGAACCCTCCTAAATGGGACGAGTCTATGACAAAGAGTATTAAGCAGTTAAAGACTATTGTTAAATTACCATGTTTAGGTCTCCCAGACCCTTTAGCCTTTCTCATAGTAGAAACAGATTCTTTTGATTTAGGTTTTGGAGGAATATTAAAGCAGGTGTTACCCCAGTTTGAGAAAGAACAAATAGTAAGATATTACTCTGGAGTTTGGAACCCAGCACAGCAAAAGTACAGTACTATTAAAAAAGAAATTTTATCGATTGTTTTATGTATTACTAAATTTCAAGATGATTTATTTTCAAAAAGGTTTTTACTAAAAACTGATTGCAAAACTGCAAAAGATGTTTTACAAAAGGATGTTAAAAATTTAGTTTCTAAACATATTTTTGCTAGATGACAATCATTACTTTCTTGTTTTGATTTTGATATAGAACATATTAAAGGAGAAAATAATTCTTTACCAAACTTTCTTACTAGAGAATTTTTACAGGGAAAACATCATAAGTAAAAAAGATCCGAGAGATGATTACGGACCTCCTCTCGAGGACCAAAAAATACAGAAAGCTATTACTACTACTTCCAAACAGGTATTACTTCAAGGATCTCCTTCTAGAGATTCTTCATTATAAAATCATTATACCCCCTTATCTCCATACAAGATTGTTACCCCCAGACCTCAATTAGCTTTACCAACCTCTTCCTCAACCTCTAAATTAGTTCAAACCGCAAATACTCCACATTGCATGTAGTACAAATTGCCCATACACCGTTACATTCCCAGCAATTACAAGAAACCTACACCCCGTTACAGACCCAAAGACCTAAGTTTACTCCTCCCTCTAGAGATAAAGAAAAATTACCTTTTTACACACCTCCTGCTGATACACCTCCTTGTCCTTTTATCCCAAAGCCTTATAAATTACCTTTGTTTACAATAGAACCTGAGTACACCCGAGGAAATAGTTCTCTATTACAGCTTGTTAGTAAAGTTTATCCTTCCAGATCTCATTATTTTCCCAGAACCCCAGAACATAACAGAAAATTTTATGAATTTATCCTTGTTGATACCGGATCTATCGAATTAACTCATAACTGATAAGTTTTGAATGACCCTCAGAGAATTACATATTCAAAATTTAAAATTATAAAGGTCATTACTCCTCAAGAATGGAGATCTCACCCCTCTGTTCATAAATCATTATCTCGAAGGTTTACTCCTCAGACATTTAATTACATTGATGACATGGAAGCTTGGTATAATATGCTTTATCTTGAGCTGTATAATTATTCCTGGTTTATATGGTTTAAGAAGGATATATCATTAAACTTTCCTCAGTGGTTTATTGATGTTGGTGCAAACACACCAATATTTCCAGACTTCGCTCTCTCTGCTTTTAACAGATTCATCACAGAGACTACTTTCCCGAAGCATACATAATTAATTGCCTTCTGTGCAAGCTTTGGAATTATTTGGATTACCTCTTGGACTTACGGAACACAGTTAGTTTGGGAAGATTGTCAAATTTCCCAGGTTGTTAGAGAAATTAGAATTAAATGGTGGAACAAGTTTAATCCGAATTTATTGTCTTCTGCATCATTAGACAGATGGTTTAGAGAACATATGAATTACTTGAAGCAAGTAAAACAGGATGATACTGAAACATTATTTTTATCAGAAAAATAAAAAATTATGGCTGAATTATTTTCTTCTTCCAACAAAGAAGAATTTTTGAAGAAATTACAGATGGCCATGTCTGGCGATGAAGATACTAAAGTTGATAGAGACTCAGAAGGGTCCACACAGAATTTTACCCCTATGAATGAGGATGACTGTTATGGCATTGAAGAAGCACCAGATTTACAGTAAAAGCAAATTCGATTTTACCATCAAAATTATTTTTGGTGTGAGTGGCGGACAAAGCACTGTTCACCCCTGTTTACTATTCACGCTTTTTACTGTTCACTTTTACTATTCGGGTTACTGTATTGTCGGCAGCACTATAGTGTTGGCAGGAACTATTCATTACTGTAGATTTTAAAATTATTAGAGTTACTGTTGTAAATAGTGCTTTCCTTGAATTATAAAAGGAGCACTCCGCTTTAGTTTCAAGCATCGGTTTTCTCTGGCTTAGTTCTCTGTACGTTCAAGTCTAAGAATTCTCGAGCCTTGTAAGTTTTAAATCTTATTAAGTTTTGTAATTCATTACTCTGATGTTTTATAAAAAGACTTTTATTGAGTATGAACTCTATCACACTTTTATTATAATTTATATTACTTCCGCCTATTTTCGTATTTCTGGTTCTTCCTGCCCGATTTATATATATATATATATACACACACCAGTTTGGGTCGGGTTGATCGGTTTCTCGGGTTGCCCCACACCCATGTCCACCCCTAGAGAAAAACCATGATAGGGAGAAGGAAAATAATATATAAAAGGTCAGGAATGTTCGAAGGTGACATTGATTTCTTAGGTCCTTTATTTTAGAAAAAACCGAATGGGGCAAATATTTATTATTATTACTCGCTAGAGAACCAACTCTACCAAGCAAAGAATGGGTCTTTCTGTTAATTAAATGAACACGAGAGAATGAAATTGCACAATATATCCTCCGCATCCGTTATCCATATCCGTATAAGGAACATATCTGCAAAATACACCTACGTACCAATCAAACTTGGAAAGAGTTGGAGAAGAGGGGCAGCATGTTGGGTTGGCAAAGCTTATTTCATTAATTTCTTTTTGCTATTTCTCCCTCTTCTGAAATTCCTAGCGGTTCGCAAGACAAAAGGAATAGAGCATGTGATTTTGTAATTTTTGTAGCGGTAACGGCAGCACTCCCATTAATATAGTATTTCCTAATGTGCAGGGACGAGAGCTAGCATACTAACCTCTGTCACAGACCAATATTTGCATTTGACTAGGCGAGGCCCCACGATGATCCAATTGATCAAACTTGCAGGGAACAGAGATTCACTTCCTTTC
Organism: Glycyrrhiza uralensis; assembly: GCA_030159175.1. Taxonomy (NCBI): domain Eukaryota; kingdom Viridiplantae; phylum Streptophyta; class Magnoliopsida; order Fabales; family Fabaceae; genus Glycyrrhiza; species Glycyrrhiza uralensis. Next base: position 50,070,606 of record BRZY01000005.1, read on the forward strand.
GATTTCCATACCCCAAAATAATATCCGCATTTATTAAGGCTATGTTTGGATGGGGGTTTTTGGAGGGGAATGGAGGGGAGGGAAAAATTTATAATCTTCAATTTCCTTGCTTGGGAGTTTTTAAAATTAAAAAAAAGTTGTACATCTTGGTGTCTGCTACCTTCTAAAATAATATTTCATTTGTCATATTAAAGCTAAATAAGGTAATTAGAAATTATAAATTCTTTCCTCCACTCCCCTTCCCTCCCCTCTCCTCCAAAAACCCTCATCCAAACATAGCATAAGGGTTTATTTGAGAGTTTGGAGAAAGAGAGATAGAGGCCTGATTTTGCGAGTTTTGGAGGGGAGAGACGGGAGGGTTTATTATCACATGATGTTTTAGTATTATAAAAAGAAGATAAATATACAAAACTCTTTAAAATTTTCTAAAGTCATATTTATAGTATATTTTTTAATTTTTTAATTACTCCAATTGGAAATCTTTGGAGGTTTTAATTTTTTTACTATATAAAAAATAAGCATTCACAAAGTAGGAAACTATCATCACTTTTCTTCCCCTTCTCTTCCCCATAAAATGCCAAACCCTGAAAGTTGTGTAGCGAGCTAGCTAGCTTTGTCTTCATTTTTTTAACAAGATAAAAATCACTAAAATGCATGTCATCTCTATAAGGATAGTTATGCTCAAAATATAAAGACTATAATCGGATATTCTCAATATAACGAAATTGTACAATTTATCCCCGCACAAACTGCTTGATTCTAATTAAATTCACGAATTATAAGGATAGTAAGTAGTGTAACAGTCAGACTCACTAATTCCATTGATGTTCAAAGATTTCCCCTTTTTCTCACTTTCTCTGTTTTTCTTCTCCATTTTTGTGTTACTAAAATTGAAAAAAGGGATCTAGCTAGAAAAGGTTAAAGTTTCGTACTTGGGTTTGTCACCTTCACTCTGGGGCTGTAAAGTTTTTCACAGCTGGGAACTTCTCTGGATTATAATTTGCACTTGTGCATTTGGATCTGACGCCTTTACACCGGGGGTGGTAATTTCACCACAAGTGTGAACTATTCTGGTTTGTACCCCGCATTTTCGTTCAGACGATTTTACACCGGGGGTGGGAAATTATCCACGATTGTGAACCGATCTGGATCGAACTCTGCATTTTCGTATTTGGGGTCTGACGCTTTAACACCAGGGGTAAGATTTTCTCCACAGTTGTAAACTCCTCTGGATCGTTCTTTGCATGTCCGCATTTGGGTCTGTCGCCTTCACACCGGGGGTGGGATTTTATCCACATCTGTGAACTACCCTGGCTTTTACTATGCAGTTTTGCGCTTTGGTCTGACATACTCACACCATTGGTGGGATTTCTTTCACAATTGTAAATAGTCTTGACTTTGCTTCTTGTGTTTTTGGTAAATTGGGGGAAACTTTGGGATGCTTTTTCTTATAGTGATACATTTGTACGCTAGCTCTATTTATATAAATTTAGGAGCTCGATCGATTTTTGTACAAAATAAATTCTTTGTTCTTTTTCAAATAACTAAATCTGGGCATAATTTGTGTTCTATTTTAATTGTTTTCTATTTAATAATATATTTGCTTATATAAAAAACTTCATTAAGTGATATAATTAAGTAGTAATTATTTTATTAAGAATTCGAACATATATAATCAAGAATTGGGTATCGAGCCGGACGCATGATATCCATATATTATCTTTGGGCTTTGTTATTTTTTAAAGGACCCGGAACCCTAAGAAAAGAAATCCTTGTTCGGAGATCAAGTAGCCAGAGCTCTGGGTATTATATACGGGTATTGTCTTGCTAAAAAACATAAGTTATTCAAATGGATATTGGTAAAACCTAGATGAAAGTTATTCTTAAACTTATAAAAGATGCTTCTCATGCTATCGTTTTCTATATTATATAAATCACATTACCCACTGATCTGCTTATTTTTTTTGTCTAAGCCAGGGCATCCGTAGCGTGTGTGCGTGCGAGTACTAATCCCTTCGAGTCGGATGAGACTTTATAGGCGGTAAAGTTATATCATGCAAGATTTAAATGTATTGTATTCTCAAACCCAAGACTTTGGTTAAATTAGAAGAGACTTGTGTCATCTCACTCAAACCCTGGATTGTACTAATCCGCTTATTTTAACTACTTCAAATTAAGACTCAGATGTCTGGAAATGTCAAATTTGTCCATTGCAACTTAAGCAGAAAATTAGTATAACAGGGGCTTGTTTTGACATTAGACTATATTTAATACAATAAATTTAGAATGGTTATTTGCACATGATTATTCGTGAATCGACGCTTCGGATGTCAAACAACAATAATTATTCAAATCCTCTTTCACATGCAAGAGAATTAAACTAAAATATATATAGTGGATCGGAAAATATTGAATAGATAAATGATTTAACGTGGGCTGTTATACGTTCACGTATTATAAATTTAACATCTTTTTGGAAAGGGGGAGGAGGTGCAATTATCGAATATTCGCACGCATTAAACCAGTATTCTTATACTAATATGGTAGTACAAGACTTCTTTTGCTTTTATTAACCTTGAGCTGCAACCCCAGCATGTGAGGAAATCTTGGGATGAGTACCTCTGCATAAAATTTGTGTTGGGTTTGGGATGACTAACCGTTCGTCCAAGTATTTAGAACCTGTTTGTTTTAGATTTCTCAACGGCAGTTTGAGGGCTAAAATCGTCGATTGACCAGTCAAATACGATTTTGATTAAAAGTGGGTGTATTTATTTACTCAAATGTGAAAATTTAAAACGTGATTTTGGGATTTAGAATCAATTCTGGTGGAAGGAGGTTCTGGGTTATTTTTTCGTTTGCAAAATCACGTTTGGATGTGAGACCCACAAAATTCTTTATATTTACACATCAAAAGTAATTCTACCTTTAGCATCTAAACACAATCAATTCTTCTGTACACACTTTTAAAATATCATTACCAAACACAAATCAATTCTTCTCAACATAATTTTTTTAAAATCAATTCGTCAAACACAATTCTATCAAACACAATTTTACTAAAATCTAAAATAAACGGACACGACACCCTTATAGAAAACGATAAATTTTTAATGAAAAATAGTATATGATGTTTAAATTAGTTTAATTTGTTTATTAAATTAATTTTAATATTTATCTTTGAAAGTTTATACTTGTATAATTAAAGTAACTCTCGAAGGTGTTGAGTGGGGAGATTTTCTTATTGATCATTTGAAAAGTACTAATTGAAAAGGAAAATAATAGTTAATTCTTTCACAACTAAACCTATCAAAAGTTGCAGAACAGAGGAAAGGAGAGTCCCAAAGTTGGTTGCTTGAATAGGACAAACTTATAATGTACGCTAAGCCGAGCAAAGCCACGTTTTTTAGCATGAAATACAAAAAAAAAAAAAATACCCAAGCTATGCTCTATGTAATATTTAGGCTTTGGTTTGATATAATATATTTCACCTTTGACCAAAAAAAAAGCATGAAATATTTGAATATGAATAGTTATTACTTCTTCCGATTCAAATTTTTAGTTGTTTAAAGTTTTTGTACATACATTAAAAATAATTAATTGAATAAATTTTAAATTAAAATGATCTTATTTATTATTCATCATTTTTAACTATCATAATTATTTTTTACTCAAAATTTATTAATTATATTAAAGATATAGTTAAAAAAAATGTTAAATTATCTCTTAAAATTCTAAAACAACTAAAATTTTGGTACAAAAATAAAAAACTAAAACTACAAAACATTTAAACTAGAGGGAGTAACAATTTGTTAGATTCAGAGGGGAAGTTGTGAAGCTGATTTTGACAGACAACATTCTGCGTGCGGATGATCGGGAGGAGGGTAACCGTTTTTAATTTGGGGCCATAAACACCAAAGTTACTCCATAAAAAAGAGCAACTTTACATGAACGGGGACTGGCTGCCAAACAACTAGCAAGGCTCAATTAAATTAATTACGCCATATTATCATTATGTCGGGGTAGTTATGAGTTTGGTAATTGCACTAAATGACCCAACGAATCGCACCTCAACAGATCCACAAAGTATGTGTGGAAATGGATAGTTACATTGATTTTACTAAAACTCGATTTAATGTTCAGAATTTTATTTTTTTAAACTCAATCTGATCACTTTAATTTTATATTTTTAAAATGTTTATTTAAGAATAATTATGATTTTTTGTTTTTTCATGTTTTATTATTATTATTTTATTTTTGATTTTTTGTTTTTTCATGTTTTTTCATGTTTTATTATTATTATTATTTTTTGGTCAAGAATGTTTTATTATTTTAAATTACTTTTTTTGATTTTTGATTGTTACTTTGGGCCAGTAAGTTGAAGACGGATGGATGTAGCCGAGATTAATATCGAAGGGAAAGGATAAAGGGGAACTGGGCTTTATTGGGCCCAAAAAAAAAGAAATCCATTTAATTTAATGGGCAAGGACGTTACGAAGGAGTCAGTGTAGTAGTGTGGTAGAGGAGAGCATAGGGAGGAATAGGAAAAAGGGTTTGTGAGTGAATTGGGGATTTAGGGATTGTGTACAGTAGAACGAGTTTGTGTTGGAGATGGATTCCGATAGGGGGAAGCTGTTCGTAGGGGGCATTTCTCGAGAAACCACCGAAGACATTCTCAAACACCACTTCGCCAGGTACGGCGCCGTTTTGGATTCCACCATCTCCTTAGACCGCAGCACCCGAAGCCCTAGAGGTTTTGGCTTCGTCACCTTCTCTGATCTCTCTGCGGCTGACAAAGCCCTTCAAGACACCCACGTTATACTTGGACGAACGGTTAGTTGCTCTGTTTCATTCTGGCCCCTTTTTGTAGAAAAAGGAATTATTTCACTCTCACGTTTCAATGTTACTCATTTATAGTTTTCAATAAAGTGAAACCGTGGTGAATTCTGTTTTGTTTGGTATGTATTTACTTGTTTTTTATGGGTTTGTTTGGTTTATGGTTAGTTCTGTTTGCTTGTGTATATAGGTAGAAGTGAAAAAAGCAATACCCAGAAGTGAACAGCAACAACAAAACCAATCACAGAATAGAGGGGGAAGTAACTATAGTAGTTATGAATGTAGCAGTGACCATATTAGGACTAAAAAGATTTTTGTAGGAGGTTTACCTGCTGGTATATCTGAGGAGGAGTTTAAGAGATACTTTGAGAGGTTCGGTCGAATAACAGATGTAGTGGTGATGCAGGACAGTGTAACTCACAGGCCGAGGGGGTTTGGGTTCATCACTTTCGATTCCGAAGAGTCTGTGCAAAACGTTACGGTGAAAAGTTTTCATGACTTGAATGGTAGACAGGTAGAGGTCAAGAGGGCTGTTCCCAAGGAGGGGAATCATGGTTATGATGGTTTTAATAAGTTAAGATATAAGAGTGAAAGAGGAGCCACTAAAAGTTTTCCTCATTATAGTCCTAGGAACATGCTCCCTGGCTTTGCTCCTTTACCTTGGTATAGTAGTGATGCAGTATATGGATACGGATCAAACTCCTATGGTTGCTGGTACCCTATGGGTGGGTATGGGGGGAATGGATATGCAGTTCCATCTGATGCTTCTAGGAATTTCTGGTATGGACAAATGATAACTGGTCCTCAGGCATGTCATGTGCCTTATGCTAATGCTTTGCCAAGTGTTGCATATGTGGGTGGTAGGATTGGAATAGTAGGTAGTGGTGCTGGAACTTGGGGGTACAATGGCATTCTTGGGTCTGCAACAAATTTGAAATTTGATCAACCTTTTAATGCCAATGGATTTGTCCCGGGCAATGTGGCATCACCTCATGGTGTAAAGCAGGATGTTGACTCTTCAAGTTTGAAAGGAGGCAAAGATGAAATTTCTAGTTAACAGATCAAAAGGGTCATTGGGACTTAATTCATGTAGGTAAATACTTGCTGACTGCTGCTTCTGGTCTATGAAAGGTTGGTATATTCTTTGCTAGATGTTGTAAGAGCTAGTCACTCCCTGTTCTTGTTAGTTTTAATTTGTGAAGATACCTTTCTGTGTGTCATAAATATGTAGTTTAGTTACTTGTCATGTTTAGTCATGGAGATTTATCAGTAGAGGAATCGGGCATCTGTAAAATAATTTCATGCAAATCCTTTTCTTTTATTATTCTTTTTATCATTTTTCACAGTTAGGTACAATTTGGTTTGTTTGTAGTAACTCTGTTCCCTTCCGCTATCACACACTGTGGCTTCATGGAATGCATTTTCTTTCTTTGCTTGCCTTTTTACCAAGTTGGAATGCTTATTATTTGTTTCGTAGATTCAATTAGTAAATGAATATGTGTGTATGAAAATGCATAGGTTTCAACCTCTCTTGTTTTTTCAACCTCTGTTGCTTTTTCCCCCTCTTCCTCCACAGCAGATTGTTCTGTTATACCGGGGGTTAAGTAGTGTTGATTTGTACTATGCTATACCTATAAGAAGAATGTTGCAAGACATTCTTTGACACACTTTTTCCTAAATATTATTTATTCATGCAAGTTCCATTGAATAGAGAGCACACCGAGGTTATTTAGTAACATGAACGTAAAATTTATAAAATAATAAAGTGTATTGCTAGCATTTTTTTATTTATAGAAACTATGATGTTCTCAAGGATAGATAGAGCAAGTTATTACACCATTCAAGGTTGATTGATATGTGCTGTTCAAATTCTCAAGTTAGAAAGGAGTCACTCGAACGTTAAATTTTCCTTTTGTTTTGACGTTATAGAAATGCACTGTTCTTCTAGAAATAGTAAATTGGCAATCTTTCAGTTTTAAAAAAAGAGCAATCTTTGCTTTAAAAAAAATACTGTCATATCTATTATGCTGTATTGAGTAGATTGTCTGCATTTTTTCACACATAATTACAAACTAGGCTGGCTAGCTTGGTTTCAGCATGCAGATTACCAGTTTATTGGACTTTATTCAAGCATAGATCACCATGTCATTGTAAGATATTTCTTTTGTCGAAATAGTAAGATATAAATGTTTCATTTTTTTGGTTAAAAAACTTATTTTGGTGAACTGGTCAAAAAAACGAAAAAACCGGAACCTGGTTGTTGCTGGGCCTCAATTGGACTACAAACGCCACTGAAATTAACAGGGCAGAACCATTTTTGTTGCAAATTTGTTTGAAGGTATGGAGAGGCTTTCCTTGTCTTTTTTTTTTGGTCAAGAGGCTTTCCTTATCCCAACTCCCAAGGTTCCAAGATCAAGAATACTCGGTGGACCTGGGGTGGGCCGGGATGGTAGATTGTGCTGGAATATGGTAACATTTGTAAAAATTGCGAACAATTATGTTAAGAACGCAAGTTTTGGAAATAAAAATGATAACTTGTCAGTAGCAATTGATCTTTTTTTATAAATGCGAACGGTTAAAATAAAAAAGTGATTTAGAGAATAAAATTATAAATTAACCTAAATTTGTAGTTAAAACAATTAATGTGCTATTCGGAAAAAAAGAAGAAATTACTATTTTTAAGCAATAGCCCACTTGTTTACAGCGTGAGTAATTTGAGGCACATGGTTTATGCAGTAACATAGAGGGTTCGTCTGTATTAAATAAAATAAAATTAATTTTTATAAATTCACTTTTAAAATATTTCAATCTTTAAAATTGATTATACTCCGCACAGAAGTAATTTTGGAAACCAAAAAAATTTGCCAAACAGAAATGATAGTGGGTAACAGCAGGTTTGACCATGTAAATGGAAGTTTGGCTTTCAAACTAGAAAAAATAATGCTATGACCAAACGCGCTATAACTTATAAATAAGTGTATTTATTTATAATAAAGAGATTTCACCACGGCTCGTGTTTGTTTACGTTTGAAGTCCACGTTCCACGTGGTACAAGACACCCAATCGTAAGAGGAGAGATTTTTATAAAAGGGGACTTCTACGGTTCCGTTAACTGTTATTTTATTAACTAATAAAAAAATAGAGTTTTTTTAACTAATATCATGTCACATACTATTTCTTAGGTAATATAATTCTATTTTATTGCATTCTAAATTTTATCTATTTAAATTCTTTTCAATTTTTTATTGTTTTAAATAAAATTAAAATAGGTTGACAAATAACCTAGGAACCTGACCGTGAGAAAACTCTCGTCTTTGCAATAACTTGTCAAGCACCACCATTTACACGAACCAACCTACCCACTAGTGTCTTTTTGTTGTGCTCTTGAATCCTCCACTATTTTTTCTTCGTTTCTCACCTTGCTGAAGAATTCTCTCATCGATTGGGAAATCAAAACGACATTGTCGATCTTCGTTTCTCACCTTGCCGAAGAATTCTCTCATCGATTGGGAAATCAAAACGACGTTGTCGAGAGTGTCACAATTTTGGTAGCGTGGGACGTCGTTTGCGGCCTGAATGACGTCATTTCGGAGACCACCGGCGGCCGCCCTTCCCCTATTGCCATGGAATAGTGCCAAGAGGTTGTACCTTGTTAGAGTAACAAAGATTACAAAACAGATTTTGTTTTTTTATCTCTATTTTAACTATATCTATTCTATTACTATGAACAAAAAATTCATAAAAGTTTGGAGGATGCGCAGAGGTACCTTCTGAGTCAGTTATACTCCGTGCTCGGTGCTATGAGGGGGAAGATGGGTTCCCTAATAGAGAATCCTAGAATCCTTTTAACAATTTAGTTACTCATTATTTTAAAAATTATAATGTTAAATGAAAATTAAAAAATAAATTTTAAATATTTAGGGACTGGATTGCAAAATTGTGCTACAAAAATTTTATTAATTAAAAACTAACAGAACCAAAATCGTTATTTTTACGATAGGACCATAGAAATTGCCTTTATAAAAATACTTATATGGTGTAAATATACGAGATTTTATATTTTCTCATATGTAGAAGTAACTTGATTTTAAAGCGATTAAAAAGATATAATTTTTTGTTGTATATATTTGACTTTAGGTTTAAAATTGATAAAACTTATAATAGCATATTTATATAGATATTTCAACAGTGATTTTGTTTTGTTATACAAATACTTTTTTTCAACGACGCCACTTTGATACTTCCATTTCAAAATATAAATTTTCAAAAAAAAAAAAAAATTTGTTAAAACTTAACCTGAACAGCATACTATAATAATTGGAAATATATGATTACTCTAAAAATAAAAGCATGTAGTGTTTCAAAAAATCAATGATATGTTCTTTGAATATTATAAAGTTTAATATAAACATTAAAGTGACTACACAACACTAGACATATTAATAATATATCTTCCTAGTTGTCACTCTTCTTTATAGAGAGAATTTTCTCTGTTTTTTTCTAAAAGAGTTTGTTTCTTCTTTTTTTTTTCCTACTGGAGGGGTGGTTTTGGGCCATTTTTTGGTCTAAAAACACCCCTCTACATCGTTTTTATCTACTTTTATCTAAATAAGTGGTTGTTCCACATAGATCTAGTTTCTCTTTTGTGTTTTTTTTCGTATTTTCGTAGTTTGCGTGCTGCGGTGCTTCCTGTCTTCGTGCAGCGTTTGTTTTTCCCGCCTTGGTGTAGTGTTCGTTTGCTTCAGATTGGCTGATCTGCTTCGTCCCAGTATAAATTCACAGATGATTTGGACGCCAATGTTACAGACCCGAAGACATAGGTATTCCGGCCAGTATGATTATGTTTCTTTTGTAGCCATTTTGTCACGATTTGCTATTGTAGGCATTATGCTCTGTTTTGCCATTAACTTGGGTGCTGTGAGTTTGTTCACAGATTTACCCTTTTTGATTTTTAGCATTGTTGAATTTGTATTGTTTTGATATATTTTTTCGATTTGAATGAATGAATACCTTTGTTGTCAAAAAAAATACTAGACATATTAAGAATTAAAATAATATTATATTTATATTTTACGAAACTTTTTAAAAAATAACGCATTAAACACTAAACATTTTTATTTGGTAATTTCTATTTGTTTTAATTGAACTCTATTTTGAATGGGTGTGTGAGAAAAGAAAGGATTGAAATGACGCATAGGATGCACCGATGCATGGTATAGGCCGTTGAATTCTGGTACGCTCTGCCGCTATAGCCGTCGGGAAAGATTGTTTGGGTTCTGCTTGCGGTGTCAAATCAGGCTTATAGACTGACTCTACGCTCTACATTATTATTATCCGAAAACTCTCCCTCTTCTATTCTATCTCTATGATCTACCTATTTGGAGTATTTAACTCCTATTTCTTCTTCCTCTGAAGATTCTTATTTCGTAGTAGCAAACAAATCTTCGTTGGCGGTTGACCTTTGCTGCTGGCGGATCATCTCATCACCATAAATTTTTGATTTGATGGCTTAGATGTACTGTTAACTACAGCAAACTTGATTGCGGAATCATGGGATTAATGCCATAATCGCATTTATGTCCTTATTTGCATGTATTTTTTCAAAATGGTACTTCCATATGAATATTACTCGCTCCATTTCATAATAACCCCATGATAACAGGTTGAATTTTAAAGCAATAAACTTATTTTTCTTAATCAGTTTAATCTTTGGTTTGCTTTTTGAAGATATTGTTCTGTTTAGATTGTCCAACTAAAGCCACGGATATTTCAATTATAAAAAAAACAAAATAAAAGCACCACAGATTTTTCAACTTGAGATAATTAATCATTTGTGATGACGTATTTAAGTGGAAATGTTTTGTAGACAATAGGTGTCTATACACGAGAAAAAAATTGAAGAGAGATGATAGTACATGTAATAGATAATATGATCTGATAAAAAAAAAAGATGTTAAATAGAAGATAACAATTTAGTACTTGATTATTTTAGATTTTGGACCCATTAAAATCAATGCTGAGAGAAAAATAAGATAAATAGAATTGAAAGTTACTATTCATGTATTTTTTGGGTAAAAAAATCATAGTGGATAAAATTTATTGCACTTAATAGAATGATTACAATAAAAATAAGAATTTATAACTTTTACCTCGAACAAAATTAATTTTGAGTTTGAGACTCATAAGACTAAAAATAATTCAAATTTATCATCTAAATAAAATTAATTTTTTTAAACTTACTTTTTAATAAAAAAATATTAATAAATTAATATATTATCATTATTAAACACAAATGAATTTTTATCAAAATTAATTTTATTAAAATCTAAAACAAGGCCATGTCTAGGGTGAACCACCTAACCGTGAAGAAGTTTTAAAAAATCTTAACAAATTTAATTATAGTCATCCGATTTATTAAGTAAAAAGTAAAGGTCCAGATAGATTGATAACAAAAATGAGAACATGTACACTTTCTCTCACATAATCTCTCTCCCATCTCTCCTTCATCGCACCAAAGCGAGAAGAAACCAGCGGAGGAAGGCCATGCCACGGGGATGATGAACAGATTCATCAACGGCCAGCGCGGTTGCCGGTGACGGGGGACGCACGGCTGTTCTCGGCAGAAAGTAATAAGACAATATGTTTTTTCTTTCTATTCCATGATACATTGTGTGGATCTGAGAGCTCCATTGCAGTGAGGGATTTCGATTTGTTATTTGAGGAGAAAGTGGGGCACCACCACCACCACCACCGCACAAGCAGTGTGGATAGGAATGGAAATTGCAACATTTGAGTTGGGATGCAAATGGTTTTCACTTTTTTTGCTCAAATATACCAATCCAAAACAGGAACGAGCTTGACTTTGATTTGATGGTCAAGGCGTGTGGATCCAATGTGGAAATTAGAGGTGGAGGAGTCACGTCCGCGGTATGATGTTGGCCACAACTTTGCCTCGGTTACTGTAGATGCATGGTCCAGTTCTGCATCCTTGGAGTACTGTAGTCGCGTCTGCTTCCTTTACTCAGTTCTGCATCCACGCTTACTGTAGTCGCGTCCTTCTCTTCTCCTTTGTCTTCGTCTGTGTCTGCTTCGTCTTCGTCGCGATTACTGTAGCTGTATCTGCTTCGTCTTCATCTCTGTTCTGCTTTGTGATCCATATCAGCTTCCTTTGTTGCGGTAGCGGCCAGATCGAGACCCAGATCGCCTCTCCCTCTTCCTCCACTTTTAGAGTGCAGCCGTGCTAGTAATGGAGGTGGGGGTAGGGGTGTGATTGTGTGGAAGAACACATGTGTGTTCTCTTTTTTTTTTAATTAATTAGGACCATTGATTTTTCATCAATAAATCTAATAGTTATTAAAATTTTGTATAAGTTTTATAATTAGTGGTCCACGGTAGCACGAACCCTAAAACAAACGTATACTTATAGATATTGTATTTCGTGCTGCGGGAAACATGTTATATCCATTGGGTCAGAGGGATTCCCCCACTACATGCCTATCCTATCATGCCGAGTAAGTGTAAATGTGTAATAGAATGGCAAGGCTGGCTTTCTTTTTCATCACATTCCTGGCATGTCAGTAGATGCTCGCTTTTAAAAACCCATAATACCGTAAAAAGAAACATTTTTTCATAGTCTTATTCCACTAACAAGTCAATAGGATAAAACCAGTCACATTACCATGGAGGCATCAAAGTATAAAAGCAAACACTCTGTTGTAACCAGGGTTTACTTACGACAAGAGAAGGACTTGGATATTAATATTAACATTATTTTTTGAGCAAAGGATCCCCAACCTCACTTTTTCAGCATAAGAATGTAAGATCTACCTATGGATTTCGAAATCCTAGCTATATCTTTCAACTTCCAACTCCCAATAACCAAACTTTGATGTCCCATTCACTCTTTGGGAAACTTGTGTACAGGGAGGTGCCTTAGGATGCAGTTGAATTTTGTGGATTTGCCTTGAGTTTTAATAATACCCTTTTTGGGATTCCATACATCATTGTATTTATCTTAGTTTATTGCGACATCAATTTGTAGTAAGTTGTGTAACAACTAACACGGATTGGAAGCTACTGGGTTTTCCAACGAGATACTCCCTTCGTTTTTTTTATTTGTCATTTAAGGTTGTTTTACCACAATTAAGAAATTAATTAATTGATAAATTCTTTCCTATTACTTCATATTTTTATTTTTTCACTATCTCATTTTATCTCTCTACATTAATATGTCTCATCATTTTAATCATTTTTATCCTCTTATTCAATTATCCAATTCATCTTTTACGGACTCCTAGAGTCCCACTTTGTATTAGTAATAAAGTTATATTATTGGGAAGTAAAATATTTTTGGGAGTAGTAATTAGTTTTTAAATTTCTAACTACTACATTAATTAATTTTATAAAAAATATATAAAACAATTAATAAAATCAAAGATATAATTGTCAAAATATAACTTTAAACTAACAAAATAAAAAAAAAATTCTTAAAAATCGTCAAATAAAAAAAAACGGAAGAAGTATATCTCAAAGGCAGAGTAGTCACCAAGCTGTTAATTAACAATGTATCTGAGCATTTGATGTCTCTCCTCATTAAAGCAGAAAAAAAAAGAAACACACCCCCTTAGAGAGAGAGAGAGAGAGAGAGAGAGGGTCTAAGGTGATCGTGACAGGACATGCAAAGATTAGATTTTGACATTTCATCACAGGCTGTGAGAGAGAGAGAGAAGGAAGGGGGGGGGGGGGCGGGGATTGGTGGGTGTGACAAACAGAAGAGGGTAATTAAGGAAAGGAAGACTTTGGATTAAATTGAGTTAAAGGCCCGGTTTTCGCATGCAATTGCACAACAGAGAGAGAGAGAGAGAGACTTTATGAGGAGAGAGAGATAGTGATGTATAGGAACTAGGAAGGGAGTAGTAGCAGATCCTATTTATATAGCTTAATAGAATAGAATAGACCAATTTGCATGACATTTTAGCTACTACTACTAGTCACTAGATGAGAGGGTATTTCAATTTTCAATTTTTTGAAATTAATTGGAATAATCCAATTGGTAGCCAAACATGGTGGCAGAGTGATAGCAGAGGGCCACAACAGCTTATACAGCTAGTCGAGTAGCCATCACGGCAGGAGGGAGAGGAGGGGTTGGGGGCAGTGAGTGAGTGATCTCATAAGTCATAATCCCTCCTTCCTTCACTTCTGTTCTGTTCTGTTCTGTTCTGCCGTGATGCTCTCTCTGGATCTTGTTTGGATTTTCTCATCTCACGTGATTCTCATTACTCCACCCCCACGCCCCATTTATTATTGTATTGTTTTTGGGCCGGGCCTCAACAAATTTCATAGAGGACTGTTGGAATTAATACCTACGGATAAAAATATTAAATTCAATGAATAGAATAAACAGCCTTTGCCTTTGCTCGTCCTTGTCCTTCCTCCCTACTCTTTTTCCTTTTCTTAAAATACAATAATTTTTGTTTCACGCAAAATGTAGAATTAAAAAAGAACATAACATGACTGTCTGTTTAGTTCCATTTTCTCCCCCATGTCAAAAATTACCAAAGTAATCCTAGCCTAGCCAAAGAATATGGGGTGAAGTTGATAGGGGTGCTGTTGTCAGTTCGCTAGTGAAGGAAAAAGTTAAGTATAAAATTCAGAGTTTACACATACACTTGATTATATATTATTTTATAACGTTATTTTCTAAAATATCTTTATAAATATCGACATGGTGATATATTTTTGGTTTATACACACGGTATTTTAGAAAAAAATAGACTCCTGAATTAATCTGTGTTCGATCGAGATGTAAATAAAGTCTGACTACAGATTATTCTATTATCGGGAGTCAAATACGAGTCCTAGATAAGTCTATCCCTTTAAATAGAGTACATTAATTACTTTTGTCTAATCTCATAATTCTATATAGTGATATATGATTAAATATTTATGTAAAAAAATTTACTGTGTTAATACATGGTAATTAAATTCTAAATTATGTGGCTATTTATATCTATCTTTGAATTTGAATATTCAACCCCAAATTATGTGGCTATTTATTAATTTCTATATCCATGGAATATCTGTCCTTTGAGTTACGTTGTTTATTAAAAACCGCAGGTTTTCCGTATGCACGGCTGCTCATACTGTTCTGTGCATCTGATGATCTGAACAGTGTTTTCAATTTTGTCTTACTGCTTGCTACTTACTTAATCCTCCGACTTTTGCCTCTTATCTAATGTCAGCGGCCTAACAATTTGGTGTTTTAGCATATCGTGTGACGGAGAAAGCATGAAAAATTCGTAGTTCAAACTTCAAAATACATTATGAAAATTATACACTTGACGTTCTTTGTCGTCGTCATTTTTAGCGTAAATAAAAGAAAACACCACCGAAGGCTTTCGGCTAGTGACGAGTGACGACGTACAATTTTGTTTACACCTTTTGGTTTTCTCTATCGTTTTTTCGCTTAGATCAGTATGTATCTTTGAATAACTTGTTTTTGTCGTTTCCCTCTAATTTCAAATACTTTATTAAGCATTGCCAGAATATATTATAGAAATCTTACGGCATATACCAGTGTTATTTTTTAACTATTAAGAGGTCGTTTGTTTTAGGTTTTGATAGAATTAATTTTGATAAAATTGATATTAAAAAAATTGAGTTAAAAGAATTGATTTGTCTTTGGAAATGATATTTTAAAAATGTGATTAGAATAATTATTTGTGTTGCATAAAGGTATAATTGTTTTTAATGTATAAATATAAAAAATTGTATGAGTCCCATACTCAAAATTAATTTTGTTCAACACAAATATTTTTATCAAAATCAATTTTATCTATCCCAGAATCAATTTTATTCACCGCGATTTTGCTACCCAAACCCGTGAATAGTAGTTTTCAAAATTCTGTTGGACATAATTTTACTTCTACAATCAATTGATCAATAATCAATCAACAATATATATATATATATATATATATATATATATATATATATATATAAATATAAATCTGTACAATGTCGCCGCTGTTACTCACACGCGTCACCTTACAGTTACAATACTACTCCTGTCTAATCAATCAATTATTTTTTTAATAATAAAAACAACTAAATTTCAGCCATTTGATTAATATTATTTTATATTAATATATTTTTTTATTTTATATTTAACTATCCAGTTAATTTGTGTATTCGCACGGCTTGTTTTGATTTTTATATATGATATAATATTAAATTATTTATTTGTATAGTAATAATTTGATATATATGATATGCTTTAAATTTATGATGGTGTTGATTCTATGACATTGTGAATTAGTTAAATATGTAAATTTCATGTTATAAGAGCATCTCTAGTGGAAGTTGCTTATTGAGTTTTTAAAACATAAACAACCCCATTAGTTGATTACACCATTGGAATGCATCTAGGTGTAACATTTAAGTATAAGCAACTCTCAAGTTATGTTCTTTAGATAACTCTCATAATCAAATTTCGTTGTATAAGAAACTCTCAAACAATATTTGACAATTAAAGTGAAATTTAATAGGTGTTTTTAAATCCCATACAACACTACAAAACCCCTCAAAAGTGAGTATAGCAACTCCCATAAGCAACTCTTATTAGACATGATATGAGCAATCAACAACTGCTCCTACACATCGATAAAATGAAGGCGGCAAAATTATACATTTAGTCCCTTAAGTTATTTTATTTTCTCAAGTTAGTCTTTTATCTAAATTTTTAAACAACAAAGTCTCTTAAATTTTCAACATTGAACACCGTGGGCCCTTTCCTGCAAAATGTGACTGAATTAGTCTTTTAACTTTTAAGTTAGTTTCAAAATGGTCTCATATGTTATGATACAATTTCATCAAAGTCCTTTATGATTTAAATTATAAGTCTCATTGTATTCCATACTATTAAATTTAAAAAAAAATCTGGTAGGATTTATTGTCTGTTTTGGATGAGCTACTTCAATGTTATAAACTTAAGGGACCTTGTTCTTTAAAAATTTAAATAAGAGACCAACTTAAAAAAATAACTTAAGGGACTTAACATATAATTTTGCCAATGAGGGCTAAACAAAATAAATAGAGAAAAAATAAAATAAATTTTCAATGCATAGTAATTTGTTATATTTAATAGAAAAATAAATAGAACGTTTTTGTAAAAAATAAAATTAATAGAAAAATAATTATGCAACATGAAAATTTATATAAACAAAAAATCATAAATGAAATTGATAAGCAAATACTATTTTAATAGAAAAAATAAGAATGAAACTTCTAAGCAAAACTCTATTTATCAAAAATAAAATAAAAACAATTTTGTAACATGTAAATTTGCACGAACAAAAAAAGTATGAATGAAATAGATTTCATTCGTGTGTTTTTTGTTCGTGTAAATTTTCAGATTGAGAAATATATATACCATTTAATTTTATTTTCAATAAATAAGATAATATTTGCTTATATGTTTCATTCATGTTTTATTGTTCAATTAAATTTTAAATTTCAAAAATATTTTTCTATTAATTTTAGTTTTATAAATAAAATAGTATTTGCTTAAATGTTTCGTTTATGTTTTTTTATTCTTATAAATTTTTAGGTTCTAATACTATTTTTTATATTTTTTTAATTGATAAAATAGTATTTGCTTACGAGTTTCATTTAAATTTTTTTGTTCCTGGAATTAAATTTGTACGTTGCAAAATTATTCTTGTAATTTAACTTTTGATAAATAAAATAGTATTTGTTTCCAAGTTCATTTATATTTTTCTATTAAATATAACAAATTACTAATGACCAATAATTTATTTAATTTGTTTTTTCTCTATATATTTTGTTTATCCGATTTGGCCTTCATTTTTATTCATATGCAAGAGCGCAACAATGTTATTTATTTAATAACTATACATGGGAGCAATTTTTTTTTTACCGGATGCAGAGCAATTGTTAATCACTTATAATATGAAGTTTGCATATTTAACTGATTAAGGTATATATATAATGTCACATAATCAATATATGACTTTAGGATATATCATATATCAACTTATTATTATTTAAATAAATTATCTTATATCATGTGTAAAATCTAACACGGATCGCACGGGTCAACCGGCTAGTAAATATCTAAATCTAAACAAACACACACCGACGAGTTTCATGAGTTTGTGTCAAAATCGTATTTCATTAAATTAGAGTGAATGAAATAACAGAAATTGCACCACTGTGGCACAACCTACCAAGTCTACCACATTTGCTGCGAATTGGAAAGGTTGGTGAAAGGGAAAGAACAGAAATGAATTGGGATGGGCAGGCAGCACGGCAAAGTGCTTCACCAAAAGGCTACGCATTGTTATAACTTGAAAGAGAGAGAGAGAGAGAGAGAGAGTGTGTGTGTGTGTGTGTGTGTGGAGGGGTCAGTTACTGGCCAGTTTAGTGCTGACGGATTTGGTGATGATTTCGTTATAATAAGCCCGACGAATCACTCCCACTTCCACCTCTGATCTCACGCACACACAGACTCAAAACCTTTTCTTTCTCATCTCCTCGGCGTTTCTCTTCCCTCGCTAATTGGGACTTACCTTTTATCTACCCAAATCATTTCCGTTTGAAAATTTGTCTCCATGACCATGCAAAATAAATTTCTCCATTCGATAAAGAACTTCCACTGCCAAACAAGAAACTTAGTACCATGCATTGCATACACACCATTGTTTGCCCAATCATAGCAACAACACAAAAAGTTTAATTGAAAATAAAAAGTCGAAAAAAGGTACTTTGACCAGCCAAATTAAGAATAGAGAACACAAAAACGTACAAAAATTTCAAGCACTGCGTGAACTTAAGCTAGTATAATTGCATGTACGAAATCATCATCTAGATTCTAAAATCAAGATTAATGCACGAACACTTAAAGAAAGGCGTGTTTTGGATGAGCAAAAAATGTAAAGAAAAATCCTCTTAATTAAGATGTGTAAAGATTGATATGTGCATTCCACAAATGCGATTTTAATTACGTGAAGCGGAAAATGTTTAAGAAAGATGAGAGAAATTATAATACGATAAGAAAAAAATTACATTTTCTAACAGAAAGTTTGTTTACGGGACCCTTTTACCCATCATTCCGGGAATATTTCAAGCTTATGAGCGACCCACTTTCCACCTTTTGTCTGGAAGTAGGTGTTGACTATATACACTCAGAGACAAAGGAAAAACTAAAGGGTTTTCCTGTTATTTTAGCATTCTACCATAGAATTAGAGTATGTTTGGTTTTTATGAAAATAACGTCCAAATGTCACGGTGAGCCGAAAGCTTTTATTTCAACTTGGGGTGGTAAAGCTACTGAATGTAGCTTTTATTTCAACTTGCGGTGGCAGTGAGTCCACCCCGCAATCAAACAAGCTATTGAACCGGTTATTAAACCTATGAAGGTTCTTATTTAAAGTTTAATGGAACCATAGTCGAATGTGCAATAGTGATCAAATATTTTTTTAGTATTATATAATATATTAAGTAATAAATTAATATAAAATATTGAAAAATTAAGAAAAATCAAATTTTAGATTAATATAAACTTATCGTATGATACATTTTGCGGGATAAAAATAATTAAAAAATCTACATGTATAATTTTTTATAATTTATTAATGCGTCTTTAGTTGGCTAATTTTTTTTTAAAAAAAAATTATTGGTTCAAATCAATTTTTGACTGATTTTTATCAGTTTTGGACTGGTTATGAAACCAACCGTTGTTTTCGGTTAAATGGACCGGACGCTTGAACGGTTTCCGATCCAACCGAGGGTCCAATCCAATCCGATTTTGAATACACAGCTCTTTAGAGTTTAGTAATTAGATGAATATTGTAGAAATTTAATTCTATTTTATTATTGTTAAAATTTTGTTGGCTTAAATAAGTTTTGGTTCCTGTAAATATCCAATTTTTTATTTTAGTCCATTAAAAAAAAGTCAAACTATTTTAGTTCTTTAAAATTTTTTTTTGGTTTTAGTCCTTTTAGTGAATTATCACTGTATTGTGCTGATGTGGCATATGTATGTCCCTGTCATCACTTGACAAGTCATTTAAAATTTATAAGGACCTGTTGACTAGGATTATCTTCCTATCACGGGACTAAAATCAAAAATCATAATTTTTATAGGGTCTAACTAAACAACTTAAAATTTTTATAGGGACTAAAGTACATCAACTGAGTCCAAATTTATAAGTACAAGTTGCTCCCCGGCCCCCTCCCTCTTTCCCCTTCGTCCCCCACCCCCACCTCCACCTCCACCTCCACCTCCACCTCCTCTCACCACCACCCCCACCCACTCTCTCTCTCTCTCTTCCTACCACCACCCAAACACACACACTCTCTCGTTTTCTCTCTCTCCCCACCACCACCACCACCCAAACACACTCTCTCTCTCGTTTTCTCTCTCAACTCAAGGAAAGGTATATTCATAGCATTAGAAATAGAACAACAATAAAAACGAGAGAAAACGAGAGAGAGAGAGAGAGAGAGAGAGTGTTTGGGTGGTGGTGGTGGGGAGAGAGAGAAAACGAGAGAGAGAGAGAGTGGGTGGGGGTGGTGGTGGTGGTGGAGGAGGAGAGAGGAGGAGGGAAAAGGAGGAGAGAGAGAGAGGGGGTGGTGGTGGTGGAGGAGGGGGTGGTGGGAGAAGGAGGGGTGGAAGACGAAGGAAGGAGGAGGAGGTGGTGGTGGAGGAGAAAGGGGGATTAAACTCAAAATCTCAATTTTGGGAGGGACTAAATTTAAAATTTAAAATTTTTATAGGCACTAAATTCAAAACGTAGATAGGCTACATCGGTATTTTCTGCCACATAGACATGCTGACTGGGCTAAAAGGACCAAAACCAAAAAAAAAATTAAAGGACTAAAATAGTTTAATTTTTTTTAATGGATTAAAATCAAAAATCAAATATTTATCGGGATCAAAAGTTTATTTAAGCTAATTTTGTTTATACAATGATTTGCGTAAACCCCGTTCTAACAAATATCCCTATTCTTTTTTATACAATAAAGAAATCTTTATGTTAAATTTTTGTAATTAGATAATATTCTTTCCTTGTCGTAAGAAGTTGTGTTTCCCTCACAGCGGGCACAACGTAAGGTAATTGTCTTCTTCCATTCCTTGGAATTTTGACATTCACGACTCACTCACTCCCTTTGCTGTCATAGCACCGAATGATAATTTAGATTGGCTCACATAGTCAGCATAGGTCAGATCGGATGACCCACGAAATAAACGTCTCTTTGTCCAGATCGACAGTGGACGATGGGTTGTTACCCATTCACGGTGCCACGTAAACACTACACTAATGTGCCCTCTTGGTTTTATTATGTTTACTCTTTTTTCATTTATTATCTCCTTGTTTTTAAAGTGTCGTTTTAACTTATTTTATACAGATCGAAAAATATTTAAAATTCTTGTATATATTAAAATCATGACAAATATATTACTTTGGATGAAATAACACGAGTATCTCTCGATTTAACTAGTAATCTTGGCTTGATTCCAAATATGAAAATACAACAACATTAAATTTTATATGGTAAAAATTTGTCACTCTAATGGGTCTTATCTAGCTTGGAGGATTAATCCTCGCACATGGAACATACCATGGTTTAGACCAAAAACCATGACAAAGGTCAATACATGTGCTTAAAGTAACAATTTATTTAAAAATAAAAAATATTAAATACTAAATAGAAATTTAAAAAATTATATATTCATTTTTTTTTACAGGAACACAAAAATCCTTCCATAGTTACGTTCTCAAGTAACTGAAAGTATTTTCTTGTCTGGCACTTTCAGTATTTCTGTTTTTTTGTATTCAAAGCTTTTTGAATCTAACACTTTATTTATACAAATCAATTTATTTACCACTGATCAGAATTAAATATTTAATATAGTTTATCAAATTATATTTAATTAGTACACTTAAAATATTCATTGACAATATCTTTAATTATTCATTAGAAAATTGAATAAAATTCAAAATAAAATTAAAAAAGAATCAGGTCAAAAAAGGAGCTGTGAAGCAATTTGGTGCAGTATTTAAGTTGGGGGGATAGATATTAGATTGGAAGCATGCATCAAGTTAAATTTAGATTTGAAAAAAAAATACGAATGCTGCAGAATGCAGAGTGGCGCAGAATGGTTGTACTACTGTGTATGAAGTGACCGGATGGACAGATATGTCCTTCCAATCAAATCTAAAGGGGGCACAGCCACAGCTACGGTTGTCACTGTTATTGCAAAAAAAAAAAAGCACAAATAAAGGCTCGCTGATGAGTGAGGAGTTTTTGGTTATTATCTAATTCTGAAAAGAAAAAAAATGAATCTGAACCCTTTTCCCAACAACAATTCCCGTTTCCCCACCGAGCCCACTCTAGCGCCCATTTCATGTCATGCTCACTAGATTCAGCTACATATATAGCACCTCAACTCACCCACACACACACACACACACTCTCTTGTTCATGTTTTCCAAGGCACACAGACACCAGAGAAGGCTCAGAAGCTAACCAAAATAGTTAATCCTACCATTTACATTCCGGGAGGTCTTTTTTTGTTTCTCTCATCATTTTCGAGATTTACGCCTTTTGGTATTACGGGGTTGATTTTCTGGGTTTAAGGAAAAGGGTTTAACATAAGTCTAGTTGGGGTGTGTTAACACTTAACAGTTTAATTTAAGAAGCAGAGGAAAAAAAAAGAGAAAAAAGAAAAGAGAGAGAGAAGGGTAAGGCAAAAACAAAGCAAAAGACGTGGTCTTTCTCACATACACAGATCCCTATGGAATGAAGTATGTGCTCCCTAGCATTCGCTTGCCGAGAGAGAATTTCATTCCTTTTGCTTAGTTTAAAGAGACCAGTTTTGTTGTGTTCGGAGAGAGACAGGTTTTTGACATTGTTGTTGTTGAGCTAGCGCATGGAACGATGAGTTTGGTTGGTGGGTAGAGAGATTTCACGGTAGACAACAAAAAAAAACGAGTCTTTACTTCACATGCAAGAGGAGGCAAGAGATCTTTTTTTCTTCTTTCAACATGATGATGATTAGTTTATTTGGCTAACAATGATTGAGTTGCCTTGTTGCTACTGCTAGAAGATTTACTGGTAGCAAATTTCAAACCTTTTTGGAGTAAGAAAAAAGGAGTAGCGAAAAAAACACACACAAAGAAAGAAGATGAAGTCGATGAATGACAGTAACACCACCAGCGATGACAGAAACAATCATAATAACTGGTTGGGGTTCTCTCTCTCACCCCACATGAACATGGAGGTCTCTTCTTCTGCCCCTCAGCATCATCATCATCACTACCATCATACACAAGAAGCCCAACAAGCTTCTGCTGCTGCAGCTGCAGCTGCAGCCACTGTTTCTAACACTACTGTTCCGACAACCTTCTACTTGTCCCCTTCTCACATTGGTAACTCTGGAATCTGTTATGGTGTTGGAGAAAACGGTAACTTAATCCATTCTCCTCTCACTGTAATGCCTCTCAAATCAGATGGGTCACTTTGTATCATGGAAGCTCTCGGTAGATCACAATCACAAGGTTGGTTTGAAATGTGCCTTTTTTTTTTTTTTTTATCTTCCTTTAGAATATGCTAGTATGCTTTCAAAAGTTTTTATTTATTTATTTATTATTTATTTATGTTGTATACGGCCCCTTTAATAATAATTATGTTGTGGGTTTGTTTCCATTATGTTGAAGTGATGGTGCCGTCTTCTTCTCCCAAACTTGAAGACTTTCTAGGTGGTGCAACTATGGGAACTCACGAAAGAGAGGCAATGGCTCTAAGCTTAGACAGCATCTATTACAACGGCCAAAATGGTTCAGATCCTCAAGGCAACAGAGACCATTCCCTTGACCTTCTTTCAGAACCCTTCTGCAGGCAACAAGAAGGCCACCACCACAATATTACTCTCCAATCTCACCCATATTATTCTTCTGGACTTGCTTTTCATGGTTTATATCAAGCACCATTAGAGGAAGAAGAACAAGCTAAGGAAACAACAACCCATAATAATGTTACAGTTTGCAGCTCACAAATGCCTCAAATATCAGAAGAAGGCATTGCTTGTTTCAAAAACTGGGTGGCCCCGACAAGGGAGTATTCTTCTGCTGCTCCTCATCAAGCTCTGGAGCACCAGCAACAAATGAACGGTAGCATGGGAAATGATCGTGGAGCTGCTGCTGGTGGTGGTTCTGTTGGTACTGTTGGGTGTGGTGAGTTACAATCTCTAAGCCTTTCAATGAGTCCTGGTTCTCAATCTAGCTGTGTCACTGCTCCTAGGCAGATCTCACCTTCTGGGACTGACTCAGTAGTGGCCTTGGATACCAAAAAGAGAGGACCTGCTAAGCTGGGTCAGAAGCAGCCTGTGCATAGGAAATCTATTGACACCTTTGGGCAGAGAACTTCGCAGTATAGAGGCGTCACAAGGTTAGCTCAATCATGCTCTTGTTAGTTTTGAAACATTGAACCTCTATTCCTTGATGTGTTTGTGTCTCTAATAACAAATAACAAATTAGTGGTGATTAACTCTCGATGTTTATTCTCCATTTAGGCACAGATGGACGGGTAGATACGAAGCACATTTGTGGGATAACAGTTGCAAGAAGGAAGGACAGACCAGGAAAGGAAGACAAGGTTAGTGAGCAAAATCAATAGTCAATGACATGTTTTTTTTCTTCTTTCTGAAGTACTCTATTTTCCACTTCAGTTTTTTGGCCCTTTCGTATTTGTTATCTGATTTGTGTCCACTAATTACTATTTGTCATGTGTTCGCGCTTGTGGATGACTTTTAATTGAACTTTGCATGTTGCAGTATATTTGGGTAAGTCTTTTCCCCACCAGCATTTTCAACCATGTATCTTGTTTCTCTTTCTAATTCTAATTTTGACGTGGTCAAATTTTATTTTTTGAACTCAAGGGGGTTATGATATGGAAGAGAAAGCTGCAAGAGCCTATGACCTTGCAGCCCTTAAGTACTGGGGACCCTCAACACATATAAACTTCCCGGTATATGTTTCAACTCAGTAGCATCTTCATGCTCGCTCCAAGTCTTGTTACTCTTATATGCCTAATAATCTCGTTCTTTCTCTTTCTCTTTCTCTTTCCCTTTGTTAGTTAGAAAATTACCAAACTGAACTTGAAGAAATGAAGAACATGACTAGGCAGGAATATGTTGCTCACTTGAGAAGGTACATATATCTGTTAATTAATTGGCAAATTATGTTGGCAAAAGCTATCAATATTATATGATAATCATGATGATCTAGTATTATTTATTTTGTTTTGCAGAAAAAGCAGCGGTTTTTCTAGGGGTGCTTCAATGTACAGAGGGGTGACAAGGTTCATGCGCTTCTCCTGCCCCTTTTTTTCATTTTAATTAGAAATTGGAAAATAACACTGTTGATTTGGAGATTTGAGCTGAATTCACTTTTGGTTATTATGCAGGCACCACCAACATGGTAGATGGCAAGCTAGGATAGGCAGAGTTGCTGGGAACAAGGACCTTTACCTTGGGACATTCAGTAAAGTCCTTCTTGTTGATAAACTACTGTCAATTATTCCTGAAACACCCTTAATAAAAATCTGCTAACGAAAAGGTTTTAGAATTCGAATTATGAACCGGGAATGCTCATGTGTATATTTAAGGAGCCACCTTGTTTAAAAGTAACTTCATATATAAGACTTATGTCATTTCTGTTTCAGTCTTTCTTTTCCCAAACACTAGTGACTGGTTGTACTTTTTTAAGGCTGAGAGCATATTGCTACTTTGAGTGCAAAATACCACTTTTTCTAAGGCTGTTTTCCCAGATAAAAAATGCCATAGAAATAGACAAAAGGGTATCTCGACGAGAATGGTTTAAGGAAAGTTAGAAATTTTGAAATGCCTTTTGGTATTTTTCAAAAGAATTAATTACTTTTTTTTCTTATAGGCACTCAGGAGGAAGCAGCCGAGGCATATGATGTAGCTGCAATCAAATTCCGTGGAGTAAATGCAGTCACAAATTTCGACATATCAAGATACGATGTTGAAAGGATCATGGCCAGCAATACTCTGCTTGCAGGGGAGCTTGCAAGGAGAAACAAAGAAAGTGTTCCAAGAACTGAGGCCATTGACTATAATCACAATCATGGCGGCAATGGGGAAGCACAAGCAGTTCAAGCTCGAAACAGTACTAATGGGAATGATTCAGATTGGAAGATGGCTTTGTATCACCATAATCCACAGCAACAGCAACAGTCAAATAATAGCTGTGACCAGAAAATTGTGAACTGTGGAAGCTATAGAAACTCTGCTTTCTCTATGGCCCTACAAGATCTTGTTGGAATTGATCATTCTATAGGTTCAAGCCAGCCCATGATGGATGACTCTGGCAAGATTAATGGGACTCATTTTTCAAACCCTTCCTCTCTGGTGACCAGTTTAAGCAGCTCAAGAGAAGCTAGCCCTGATCACAAAACTGGTCCCTCTCTACTCTTTCCAAAGCCCTCAATGGATTCAAAGATTGTCAACAACAACATTGCCACTGGTGTTGTTAGTTCTTGGTTTCCCTCACCAGTTGCAGCTGCAGCTCAATTGAGGCCAGCTTCTGCTATCAATTTGTCTCACTTGCCAGTTTTTGCTGCCTGGAATGATACCTAGAGAGATATTATATCTCCTAATTATGTTAAATTATGCATGTAAAAGAAAGAAAATTTAGAGGGGTTTGGAGGGTTGGAAAAAAAAAAGTTGATGGGGAGAGGTGAGTTTTGAGGTAACATTTCATTTGGAGTATCTATTTTTCAGAGAGGGTAAGTGGAGGAATTTGGGGGATTAATGAAACTATGAAAGGCCGGTTGGGGGGGGGGGGGGGGCACTTTGTCTGTCATCTTTTATGTAACAAGGGTAACATGGCCTTTACAAACATAGCCTTTTGGCTGTATGTTGGAATGGAAATATGCATATTCGATGGAAAGAATTAACTAAAGGGGGGGACTAATGATTAAATTCTTGTGAAATGATGTTTGGCAATGTGGAAGTGGCCCTTTACATTATTGAATTTTCTTTTTGGAGTTGCACATTTATTTAGGTTCTGCTAAGTACAGAACCAACTCATTGTTTCCCAATAATGCATAGAGACCACCTTGCCTTTGACCACATAATCTCATCTTTTTTGTTACTAATGTGTTCCTCAATATGCGTAACACTATCATTGCATAAACCTTTCTTATTTGAGCTTTCTTCAAATGCGACAAATACTCCAGTAATTAATTATCCAAAAGGAAAGATGTGGCTGAATAGATTCCTGGATGAAAGTTTGTGGTTGGCTAAGTTGTCATAATTACCCGGGGACACCTACTTTATAGTATTTATTTTTTCTTGTCAAAAAGCAAAGCCACTACATGGTTAAAAATCGCTATAACTTTTTCTCATTTATTCCAATTGGCGAAATCCAGAGAGATATTGGGAAGTAAAAAGTGATTCCATGTCTTGTGTGGATGCTTTAGGGGCTTAACACAACTTGAGTCCATCCTGTTATCGAGTGCTTTCCCACGTGTGTATGTGTGTCCCTCGTGTGCAATTTGTGTTTTGATGATTGCAGTAATCTTGATTCTTGACCATCACAATATTGAACGACAACGAGGAATCAGTGCCGGGAAAGCTGGAAGCTTGTAGTTTCAACTTGAAGTTGGGATTAGCTGTTTCTCTGCATGATCACTAATAATGTGTTAATAATCCAAATTATTTTATCACAAGTCTTTAACAAGAGGAAGAAAAGGACAGGTTCTAGCGATTGTTCTATAATGGGGGTGTGGGGTGGATGAATGATCGAGTTAAGGAATCCAGCTACCTTCCTTGCTACAATTTCGTTAAAAAGTTGTTCTAATTAACCAATTGCAAAAAAGTAGTGAAGCCACATCAAATAGAGGGGTTAGGTACTAATCTATGCTCAAACCATTCGATACAATAATAATTAATTAGTTAATGGAAACACACAAAAAATAGACATATATATACTGCGCTGATAGTGAACATTATTCAAACAACGCCTCCTGTTCCAAATTAAATATCCATGCTATTAGAGTGGCAATTGCATACAACAAATATACGAGTGAGTATCACCATTTATTCAGTGGTAGGGTGCGTTCCATCAATGCTCATTAACAAAAGATTGCTTCTTAAAGATGAAATTGCCTATACTCATATGCAGTGGTGCGAAAGGGGCGAAAGGGTTGGCCTATTCCTGAAGAGAAATGTTATATTCTCTTATAAATTTTTTTATATATCCTCCTACTATTTTATAATGTAAGAAATAATACAACTAATATCTTGAAAACATAAAAAATATTTAATACTTTCTCTATTTAATAATTAGGAGAATTTGTAGGAATAAAAAGTAAAAAAATTTAGAATTATTCATTCCTGAATTATTTTAATTCAACTTATTAATGTTGAATGATGTTTATTTGTTTAGCAAAACACATAAATTTAAGATTGGAGTTAGGTTTAATTATTTAACGAGTCAAAACGAGAAAGGTGTTGACCAAAAAAAAACGAGGAAGAAGAAATGTTTGCATTATTCCAATTAGTGAATTTGTACCAAATAACATTCTCGTCGAATGTTTTATAAAAAAAATTCTCACCAAATTAATGTCATGGGGTGCTAGTTCAGTTGCTAATTCTCACCAAACCTAGAGTTCAAATCCATCCTACTATAAAAAAAAAAAATTCTCGCTAAGTACGTTGCAGGTCGACATAATTTTTTCATTTGGGCTGTACAATACAAGCTAACTCGTTCATATAAACGGTGCAATTAGGAGAAGACAATTTTATCTCTTTATTTATTTTTTAATCCAAATTAAATTATGTGTGGAATAAAAAAAAGAAACCTTTATTTTGAGTTTTGACAAAGGAAAAGCGGGAATGTCTAAAAGTGAAACACAACAAGAAGCAGATTGCATGAAAAAACAAAAGGTTAAACAATTGATGGTCAAAAAGCTAGCAAGTCTCGTAGAAAAGATAGGAAAGTAAAAGATGTATCTCACTCTTAACAGGGAAGAAAAAAGTGAGATCCACTTCAATTTTATTGTTCTTCTTTCTATCCAAAGAGATTAGTCAACAAATATGATTACAAATCTTATCATTGTGGACAGCTTAAGCAAACAAACACAAACAAAAAAGTTCACCAAAGACAGCTTTGGAAAAGCACTTGCGCATGAGCTGGATTATAGTGCTATCTAGTATCAGAAGTTGAAAACTTGGTGAAGAAATTTTAAGGATTTTCGTTACGTCCATTGTTGCATTGAAGGCATTGAAAGGACTTGACGGTATAGGGTGTGAGAAATTAAAGAATGTGAATGTGGTAGTTGCAATTTAAAGCGAACATAATTAAAGTTGAACAATAAGGCACTCAGAAATAAAGATGAAGCCAGTTAGCATGTTTTCGTTTGAGACAGGGTGTGGAGGGAGGCATAGGTCAAAACCCGCGGCCCGTTAATCTTCTGTGGCCTTTTGAAGCTTACCCCATTGTCAAAAAAATCTTTGCATGATTGAGGGGTAGTGGTTGCTCCGTGACATCATCTGAATGAGGGTTCATACTTCATACGAGACAGCAAGAGCAATTCACTCGTTCATGCCCCCACAAGGGCACAATTGCATGAAATTTGACAAAATAATACACAAAGAACAATAACATTGCCTGAGTTACCCAGTTAATTTTATTTTTTGGATAAACTAAAATTTTATTAAGAAATTAAAAAAAAAAAGAGGCACACAAGAAGCGGGTATATGGCACAGGTAATATATACTGATCATATCCCTTGAGTATGATGTAAGGTGTTGGATCCCCATATCATGTGTACTCTACATTAACAGTTTTAATGCCGAAAAGGTCCCCCCAAAATATATATATATATATATATATATATATATACAACGCACAAATACAAAGGGGTTGCATGTAATTGTAACAGAGATGGTCCCCGAAACATGCCGAACACTTTGACTTATTTTACAATTGTTGATCGAAAATCCAAATAAGATCGATGTCGTATTCTTCAATAATAGGACCGTATAGTATAGGGGGACCGAGGTAACCTTGTGAATGTTTTGTGCTGCTACTGAAAGGGAGAGAATAATGTGTGTCCCCTATGGACGAGCCATGTTTCATCCAGGGAGGCCTCTAATACTATTGCTCTCTGGCTCTTTCTTCGAAATCTTAAATCTCCTCCTTTCGATTTGGTCTTGTCCTTCTCATGTTTCTCAGGTGCATATATGGATCTCTGGAAATGGCAGTAGCAATTGGAGCCTGGCGTTTTCTCTCTTTGCAAATTGCAATGTGAATACCCTTCCATTAAGTCAGAATTTTCATGCTACGCACGTGTTATCCATCGATTGTGTTTTCGTTGCATTATTTTGTTTCTGAATCCAATCAGAAATTATATTCTTTTATCTTGGTGATGGGGCATGAAAATGGTGCAGTGAAGAGAGAAAATGATGTAAAAAACGGCGTGAAAAAAGAGTATGAGAAAATGATAACTCTATATCATCTCACATTTGTGACAAAAAAATAACAACTCATTAAGGATAATTTGATTAAACAATCGATCAATAATTATATTATAAAGCATATATATACCCTCTAAGTTTTTGTTTAACTATTGCATTATATTTTGTTTTAAATTTCAATTCCTATAGTATGCAAAATAAAATTGAAATACATTGAAAACTGTTTTGTTGAACTCGTCTGAACAAAATATATAATGGATGGAAGGGATCAAGTTATTCTAAAAATAACTCTTTAAAGTTACTCCAAATCTTAACCCTTTATTTTATTATAAATTAAAGACTATGATTAATTCCTAATCATCCATCATGTGACCGGTGTTTTTTAAATTTCTTCCCCAAAACTTATGAGTTGCACCGGGAAAAGGATTGCATCGTGGCACATAAGAACGGAGCCATGGTGGGGTGCCCGTGTGGAGGAGTGAAGAACCGTCTCGTCCCCTTTTAATTATTCATTTTCAAATAACGGAAATGCTAGTAAATACGAAACAAATTTCATAACAATGATCCGTGTATTTTGATTGCTAGTTTTTTATTTTATCTTTCTGCTCTCTTCCTTCCGTATTTGTTGTCCGCAAAGTTTGCCCTGCCGGCTACTACGATCGCGGCTAAAATATACTTTTTAGGCGTAATCATGTGTTTAGTCTCTTATTTTTTGATTGAGTTTCACTTGTAGTCTCTTAAAAATAAAACACATTTTTTTAGTCTTTTATTTTTGAAAAATTATCATTTTTAGTCCCTAGAGTCATATTTTAAATTTAAAAAATATTTTTAAAATTTATATTTTGACCCATTCCAAGCCTGATTTTCACTTTAACTCGTTTTTCGGTTCTCCTCCCCCTCCATTGATGCACCGCGACCATCCATCCTTGCTAGGAGTAGTTCCAACATCCTCCCTAGAAGCCGCCATGAGATGTGGCATCTCTTTCATTCTCCTCCCTGTGCGATCGCGATGGCTCCCGCCATTGTGTGCAACCTCCCTTGGCCGCGCGGAGCTCTTCCCTTGGTCGCGCGGGTATAGGGGGTCACGGTGCATCAGTGAAGGGGGAGGAGAACGGAAAAACGGGTTAATGTGAACATCAGACTTTAGGAGGGGTAAAAGTATAAATTTAGAAAATATTTTTTAAATTTAAAATATGGTCCCAGGGACTAAAAGTGACAATTTTTTAAAAATAAGAGACTAAAAAAACGTATTTTAATTTTAAAAAACTAAAAATAGAACTCAGTAAAAAATGAGAGACTAAAAATAAATTTAAGTCTATTTTTTATTACTAATTACAATGAAAAAACTATTAATTAATATTTTATTAATAATAATAGAATAATGCGCGAAGGAGAAAGTAAAAAAGAAAGAAAGAGCGCGGGAACGGAAGAGAGAGGTGTCAACGTCACGTATCTAACTGAGAATCTTGTGCTACTGACAGAATTGTCTCGTGATCCGATTATTGTTTGGTGTGGTCGTCCCACGTGGCACTTAGTGCTGTTTCTTTTCATACTCGGACTCTATATACTTGAATGAAAATGAAGATAAAATTGATACTAAAAAAAAAAACTACAGTATTCGTAAATCGGTTTGAATATATAATTTAATTAAAATCTAACTCAAAATTTAAAACTGATTTAATGTAATTCAATCTAAAAAGCTTTGTATTGAATCATTTTTTGTCTAACATGTATTGAATAATCACTTTTTAATTCTTATGAGAAATTTAATAAATAATTAAATACAAAATAAATATTTTAAAAACTAACAAAGTATCTTATATATATATGTCATGAGTAAGTTAATCATTGCAAGCCTAAATTAAAATCAATCTCACAACAATTAGTTATTATATCTCATGCGTAATGTGACAATGTGTGTTTTGAGAAAAACATATCGTGATTTACCAAAGGGTGGGGGTATTTTTGTAATTTTAATACAAAATGTTTAAAATGGGTGTAGGGAGTAATGAGTGTGGGTGCATGGAGAAACAGCCATTTATAATTTATGGTGGGCCTAATTTATCTGTTCGTTAATCCATTCCCACTAAAAAAGCCCATAACACTGTTAACGTGATCTGTTAATCCAGTGAGAGTTTACGACTGTGTTTTTTTTTAAACTAGAGATCCAACAATTAAAAACAGTGGCACTGACATTCTTTTTTTTGGTCATGTCCTTTGACGTCTTTAAGGTTTTTTCTATCTACACATACATACTTTTTTACTCACACATATTTTATGTGAAACTAATAGTTCTATAGGTATTTTTTTGAAAACATATATAATACAGAACTAATAGTTTCACATGTGTTATTTGTATGTATGTACTACTGATACAAAACTATTAGTTCTACATTGATATATATGTGTCAATAAAAAACTATGTATGTGTGGTTAGAAAATGCCCATCCTTAAAGGTGCCGAAACACAACCCAAATAAAGCCCATTTTAGCTATAAAGAGGCCGAAGAAATATGCTATTTCATAACCCAAACAAAGATTTTTTTTTTGAAAAGCTAACCCAAACAAAGAATTGGTTTGGTCCCTCTTTTTGTATGACTGAGCGTTTATGCTTATAATTGACAACAAAAAAATCTGATGGTAACAACGTTTATACTTGAGCATTTTTTTATCATCAATTAGTTGATCGTTCGATGATAATTCTCAGAAGCCTTCCTTAATTACTTAGTTAGTTATATCTATTAGGGTCAATTAACAGGAAAAAATTTGAATTATATTTGGAATAATATTTTTTTATATTTTTAATATATTTATTTTAATTACATTAATTTTTTAGATTGTTTGCCCGGCAATCCTTGGGATATAGGAGACTTGTTCAGAAGACACACACAATCCTCTAAGCCTAGAAGGCGAAAGAATTCCATTGGACTAAGTTGGTTGCAAGACAGACACACGAACAAATAAAGAATCAAGATATAGAATTAAAACTCTAAACTAAACTAGAATTTTATTAGAGGAAATCAAACCATTAAACTGAGGACATCGATGGTTTAGAGTGTCTTGCAATAAACAATGGGACGTATATCTTTTTTAAATAAACAATGCATTCAAAAAAACATATTTTGTATAAAAAATGGATAAAAACATATTTAAACCAAATTTTGTATCTATCCATTTTTTTCGTAAATATCTATTAAATATATGGGATGTTATCAAAATTTGTAGAGGTTGTGAAGAAACAAGAACAGGCATAAGCTTTTTTCACACTATCTTATTATGTGCAAATATAAAAAATTTAATCAAAAAGGAAGCCGTGGGTACTCCTGTTACTCATTTATTGGGTGGGTGCTCAGTGCCCTATCCATCTGATGGCTCGTTCATTCGTTTAATTAGGAGAAAGACACCTAACCCTTATAAAACCCATCTACCTCATGCTGTGAATCTATTGCCTGTGATATTAAAGATTTAGCGGTCATTTTGATAAACAAAGACTAAATTTAGAAGAATAAAAAGTACCAGCCTTTGTATCAAAAACTTGTCAAAAAAAAAAAGCCTTTGTATAAAAAAAAAGCCTTTGTATAAAAAAAAAAAAAAGTACCAGCCTTTTGGCTAATTTCGGAAAATAAACAAATATTATATTATTGAGACATATTTACAAATCACAGAAATTATTTTATTTTGATGATTGTTACATGACTGTTTCAGAATTTTATCTATGTTATATTTCAAGTCAGTCCAGTTTTGTCATATTTAAATAGTCTTAATTAGACTCTATAGACGGATTCAATTTTAAAGAATTGTTCCAATCCAAAATTTAAAATTTAGTGAAAAACAAATAACATTAGTCCCACAAACACACCTCTATTTGTTTTGAAAAACAAAAAGCGAAAGCAAAACCGGCGAAAGCGAAACCAAATTACTGTTTATGCTATTATCAAACCAAAAAAAAATAATTTGTTGTTTATGCTTATTATTTCAATTCAATGCAAGTACAAATAATTCGTGGATTGAACTTTAAAAAAAATATAATATATATTAGGGAAAAGTTTGGTTGTTGAGCTGGCCAAATGCTGTCGATTACGTATAAATTGTAGTGGGGCCTGCAACCATGGCTCAACCTACCAACTTATATAGTTTTAGTAACCCGACAAGCCCGCAAAACGGATGCCACTGCTACCTTCATGCCTTTCCGTCACTATTCTTTTGCTTCTTTAATATACACTCCCCATGAGATCTGAGATCTAACAACTCGCGTGACGGATCAAAGCCCTTTCAAATTTCGTTCCAAATTAATACATTTTTATGAATAATATATTAAAAATAAATTTTATTTAAATAATATAAATTATAATTTTCAAAGTATTTTTTTTTTGAAGAACGAAATTTTTAATATATTAATTTATTTTCAAAGTAATTTTACTCATTGCATAATTATTATTTTTTTAAATTCAGACAAGTAAAAACTAGTACTATGCAGTGCATAATCATCGTGAGAGATATGAATGTGCAGATTGAATAGTTAAGAAAAAAGTTGTTGGTGTTTATCCTATGGTGATTTGGGATCAAAGTCCTCATCAACTGGATTCTCTTTTGTTGGCTGATGCCTTAGGAATAGCTAGGTTGCGTTTGTAGTTTCCTTGTTTGCTGTTGCTTCTTTTTAGTTTTCTTTTTGATAAAAAAAAACTAGTACTATGCAGTTCAATTTTCATTGTCGCAATTGGGATTTCGGAATCAACCAAAAACGCTTTTATGTCGGTTGGGTTCGAAAATTTACTCTACAAAGGGTTTTTTATTCAAAAAATATTATATTCTTCTATAAACCCTTTATATCTCCTCTTATTATCTTAGAAAATAAGTATTTAATAAAAAAATAAATATATTTAATATCTTAAAAATATAAAATACATTTAATATTTTCTTTATTTAATAATTAGAAAGATTTGTAAGAATAAAAAATAAAAAGATATAGAATTATTCTTTTTCTTCATGATGCTACAGCCTGTAACCATTGAGTTAACGAACCTCACATCCACGTGCTACGAAACCAACTAGCCATGGGAATTTACATCCTCTGTTTTTGTTTTCAAAAGTACAAGTAGTTTCGGTTGCCTCGGACAACAATTCCCGATCAGCATTTCTGGCCTTTAAGGGCATTGTCCCTCTGTAACGGTGCCGTTCAAATAGAACTTTGAAACTTCAATTTCAATCTTGTTTTTGATAGAGTACAATGGCAAGCACTCAACAAACTCTAAAACAGACTGACAGAACTCTTCATCAAAACTTCACTATGTAATGAGCACAACAAACCATAAGCAAAATAAAAGCGGTTACAGGACCACACTTTGAAGGTGGCTTTTAGAATGGGTCATCACAATTATGTCCCAAGAATGGGTTAGTGTAGAATTATCCATTATCAAAGGTGGACCTGGTTTTATTGTATTCCAAATTTGAACCTCATTATTTATATGATTCAAAGATTGTACCCAAAACTTATGAGATTTCAAATTCGAACCCTGAAGTTTGTGAAATTACAGAAGACCCAATAAATCCATTAATTAGACTATTGACATACATAAATAGGTCTCAAAAAATTATTTTTTTGGTCAAATCTCAGAAAAATTAAATAAATCCATTTAGTTGTTTAAGAGATGGAGACAACCCTAACATTTTCTCCCTTTTCGTTCCAACCTTCACTGATACCACTACTTCACGTTTGTGTCGGTGAAACAGTAGGGGTTCATCTTTTTTTGTCCCAATCGAGCATCAAATTTGTCAAAATAATTAATTAAAAAATAAACTCTACATATTAACCTCTAATATAGGCTACTTAATTAAATAAGCTCTAAAGAACTCACAACATATTTATATCAAAAAAAATATAACTCACAATATTGTCTTTTTTATATTGGTCAAGACACAAAAACATTATTTCATATACACGATTTGATAAAAGAAAGTTAATTTAAATAACACTATTTGTCTCCCTTTTACCATATACTCTCAAATTTATTGTCCAGTTTCTTTACTAACAGCACATTATTATTATTATCATTATTATTTTATTATACTAACAACACATTATTGGCTTAAATAAACAAAAGTGATTTAAATAACACTATCTGTCTCCCTTTCACCAAACCAAGTTACAATGGAAAAATAACAAAAATAAACTACTACCTAAAGGTTATTTTTTTACTCACTAACGTAACCTTAATCATGGTCAACAAACGAAAATAGACATTTAGATTCATTCTATTAGCTTTTGTAATTATACAAAATCTTGGCCATTCTCGGTAATTTTTAAAATTACCTACTAGGTTCTTTCTCAATTATGGTATAATGTTGATGTGAATGTGAAAAAACCGAAGCACTCCTCTGCAAATAACTTTTTAGATTAATTTCACTTTCTAAATTGGTAACCGGTAATCCATCCTAGCCATTAAATTTTATATTTATTATATCAATGGTCAAAACATTATCACCCATTCTTGGAACATAATTGTGATGACCCATTCTAAACACCACCCACTTTGAATTGCTTTCGGCGTCCCATTCTTTGGACCCCAAGAAATCAAATCCCAATTCTCAACCATTTGAAAAGTTGACACAGATAAATTCCAGCTAGCAAGTTATTCCATCGGCATTGCCGCATGCTAGGCGGTGGAGTAAGTAGAATCAAGAAAAAGAATATAATGTTGTTCCTGTCCATAAAATTTTTGAACTCAAATTTTTTCTTACAAAGAAAAAAAGAATTGATCCGGCAAGAAAAAGAATCCACATAAAATTACAAAAAATGAATTAAAAAAAAAGGTAAACTAAACATACACATCGAATGAAAAAGCCCTACCCGTGTCCAAATCAAAATCATCTTTTCAATCCATAACAACACAATATACTCTCTCATATTGGGTGGAGTTGAATTACGAGCCTGGAGGGAGGAGCATGAGCAAAAAAAAAAAAAAGCAGCACTCTGGGTCCTCTATACTTTCCAGTGCCCAGTGATTCATAGAGCATGGCTGTTCCACCCTTGCTTTCTCCGTGTACAATAATTCATGCGTGTAACTCTCTCTACAGTGTACAGATTTTCTGTTATTTGTTTTTCAGTCCACCTGTTCACCAATCAAGTCTAGACCAACTAAGAGGAATGAAATGCCCTGGAATAGCAAGAAGTAGAAGTGGATCCCTTGTGCAGAGAGGAGACTCCTTGCTGAGGCTGTTAGAAGTAGAAAGGCCAAAGCAAGCTCCTTCACATATATTCTGTTATGCTTTCTCTTCTTCTTCTTAGACACCTTTTCCTCCTGCCTTCGAATTTCCTCTTTCATTTCCTCGAGATTAGGTGCCGAGGCCCCTCTCTGATGCTTTGGTTTCTGAATCAATGAAACCAGATCGCCCTCCGAAGAACGGCCCGATTTCTTGGTTACTACCCACTCGTACGCGCTGCCGAGCTGGAATAGGCCAGAGATCATGGCATTGAATTTGGTAACTGACATGGTGTTCTCAAATAGGAGATAAGGAACAATGAAGGGAAAGGCCTTTGGAGCTGGAAGAATGTTGAGAAATGACATGATGGCTGGGATGTAACAAACAACCCATGCAGGAAGCTCGGCCTCCGGTACGAACATTGTCATGGGCAGGATTATACAGAATAGGGTGAATGAATAGAATGGTAATATCAGTTTTCTAAGAAGAAAGAAGAGAAATATCATGTTGAATTTCTTCCATATGCTTATCTGCAAAGCAGGATTGATACCAACACTACATAAGCACTACTGTAACATTAAGTTCATATTATGTTTGGTTTTCAATTGGAAGATTGCAAAATTTCGTTTGAACCCAAAGCAACTATAGAGTTTTTTTTTGGAAAAACGTACTTTTAGACCCCAAACGTAAGTTTGCAACTGAAAACCAAACATGTAAGATGATGTCTCAAGGTAATTGCCATAAAATGAAAAAAGAGGGCTATGAGAATTGAGATACGGTGATACACATACCTTGGACCGTATGATATCAGGCAAACAAAGGCGGAACAACTGCATTGGCCCAGAATGCCATCTATGCTGCTGTTTCCTGTAAGCTTCATAAGATTCAGGTAGCTCACACTGGCACTGGAAAAGGTTAACCACTTGAAATCAGAGACTGAATTAGCAGCAAAGATAAACAAACGGTTGGTGTGAATCAATCAATGTGTGGCAAAGGCAAACCTCAACATCATTGAGGAAAATAAACTTCCAGCCATGAAGATGAGCTCGAACGGCAATGTCCATGTCCTCCACAGTGGTCCTCTCCAACCAACCACCAGCTTCTTCCAAAGCCTTTATTCTCCACACCCCAGCAGTCCCATTGAACCCAAAGAAATTAATGAAAACCCCATTCACTTGCTGCTCGACCTCGAAATGGAAAGTCAAATTGATATTCTGCAACCTTGTTAGCAGGTTCTCGTCCCTGTTCACAAAGGACCATCTTGCTTGAACAAGCCCTAATTCCTCATTCTCCTGTAGTAAGTATATCACCAAGTGGATCAATCAATTGCCTAAACAACATAACACATCTACTACCATGGTTCTTCCAAGCTACAGGACAACATGTGTATTTAACAATGACAGAGATAATAAAAACAAAAACCTCAACTGAATTTAGTACCTTAAAATGAGGAACAGTTTTTTTAAGGAAATCAGGTGTAGGCTGAAAGTCAGCATCAAAAATTGCAACGAACTCGTAGTCTTTCACATAGTTACAATTCATGGCAGATTTCAGATTACCGGCCTTGTACCCATCTCTAATCACCCGGTGCCGGTAGAGAATGTTGGCACCCTCTTGTTGCCATTTTTGGACCTCCTCCTTGATCAGCAACTGTGCTGTTTGGTCATCCGAATCATCTAGAACCTGAATCAGCAACTTGGACTTTGGCCAATCCAAATTACAAACGGCAGCAATTGATTGCTGATAAACCTGAAACACACACACACGCATCATTATTAGTTAGATCAGCATAGCTAGAAACAGCCAATTGGCAATTTTTCAACCCAACAACATCCAACACACACGAGGGGTATTGTATTTGTATTTTACCTCTTTCTCATTGCACATGGGGATCTGCACTAGTACCATGGGGAAGAAACCTTTCTCCCCAGATTCGAGATCTACATCACCACCTTTCGGAACGGGTTTGATCTTCTTAAACCGGATCCAGAAACAACCCAAACAGAGAACCAACCTATCCAAACTCTGAATAAGGAACAGCA
The DNA here is from genome assembly GCA_030159175.1 of Glycyrrhiza uralensis. Lineage (NCBI taxonomy): Eukaryota > Viridiplantae > Streptophyta > Magnoliopsida > Fabales > Fabaceae > Glycyrrhiza > Glycyrrhiza uralensis. Next base: position 50,110,211 of record BRZY01000005.1, read on the forward strand.
CAATACACGCATTGGCGAGGAACTGCAATGGTGGAGCAAGGTATTCCACCCGAACCAAAACCCACCTCGCATAAAGCCAATCGAAGAAATCCTTGACCCCAAATGCGGGTGCCCAAAGCAAATACTCCAACTGAAGATGTGGTGCACCACCAAAGTGCCAACCTTTGAAATACGCAGCCACCTCAAAACACAACATGAGCACCGACAGCCACAGAAACACCTTAATACACGAATAGAACCTGCTCCTCACGTTGGGGTTCTCCTCCTCCCTTCCACCTCCGTCGTCGTTGTCGTTGTCGGCGTCGGTTCTCCCGGAGGCAACGCGGCGTTTCACGGCGGAGACAAGCCCCAACAATGCAGGGGCGAGGGAGGTTAAGCAACCCGCGGCTCTGTGAGCCTTGAGGAGAAGGACCCAAGTGAGTTGCTTCGCGTTTTTGCCTCTTCCTTTGTCTCTTCTTGAAGGATCTGTGATGAGTAAGTCTTCCTCGGAAGGACCCTCGAGTTCAACCATGGACCAATTTGGGTTCTCCATCTTCACCACCACTGGGGTTCCCCTATGGCTCTCTTTCACCCCCCAATCGAACAAGGGTGCCATTTTCGGTTCTGATCTCAGAAACCCACCTCAAGAAACTAGTGTCCCTTTTATTTTTATTTTTTCCTTTTCTTTTTTAATTTTTTTTAACCCTCGGCGCAGAAAAAAAAAAAGAATCAGAAAGGAAGGAGGAAAAGACTACAACCTTGATCTCATTGTCAGAAAACAAAATGAAAACGAGAAATGGTAGCGGTGACAGACGCGTGGAGGAAGAAAGCAAAGCAATGCGTCTCTAAGCAATTGTGACATTCGGAGCAAAGTTATACGTGAAACTGGTTTGCACAGAGAGGAAGACCAAGAAGAACGCTGTGACCTATGGGAGAAGTCCAAAACAGCACCCACTCAACTACACCTTGTTGCAATAATAAACGGGGTTTCAAAACCTAAATAGGAAAAGGACTCAAAGAGAGGGAATGAAATGTTGAAAGATGGAAAGTGGACATACAAAGGGTAACAGCTCAACACGTCTTTGAGTTTGATTCTGAGAATTTCTTTTTTCTTTTTTTATGGAAAAAAAATGTCTTAACGCGAATTCAACAAGAGTATTACCCAGAAAGCACCATCAGCCGTCAAAGTCTCTTTAACCATCACAAAAGTGTTCTATTTTGCCGTAACAATTTTCTCCGTCACATCCTATCCATTCAAAATATGGGAAGAGAGCAATCATCATCATAAATTAAAATGACAGTGGTAACACTTAAAGGCGACAATTGAAAAGTGGAACAAGATCGTGTAACACACGAATTTTCCGACAAATCCCTTATTTTCCCCCTTGTTCACCACCAACTCCTTTTAATTTACAATAAACATTCACAACAACCAGACAACTGGGACTTTCCAGTTTATTCAGAAAATTAAATAAAAATATTTTTTATTTTTACAATGGTAGTTAAGGGTTTAAAATTACAGACATTTTCTGCGTGCTGAAATTGAAAGCTTCCATCTCGCTTCCTTCCTTCCTTTTCGTGGGTGGGCCTTCTAAGCGCGTGAGACAAAAAGAGAGTGGATTTTCAAAAGCAGTTATTATTACTAACAATTTATTTATTTACTGTGGTAAAAACTAAAATGGGTTAATCAAACTTTCAGGGATGGAGAGAAAAGTTCAGAGCAAGTGCGACGCTCTATTAACAGCCAAGCGCAAGCCAATGCGTTAAAAAGCCAAAAAGTGATTTTTTTATTATTGTGATTTTTATTTAATTATTCGTTTTTCAGAGTTCAGATTATTTTTATTCCATGTTCTCGAGTTTTAAGATTAATTTTTGTTTTATTCCTTGGAGGTGGTAAATGTGAAAGGAGGTGCTGAAAAATCCGTAGCCGTCCCAATTTGTGGAGCTGACCAGGTCCTTGGTTTCCCACAGTAACGCTGATTCCAAGCTCCAAATCAGCTTGTTATCGTTATCAGATGTTTAGTGAGTGCAATAGACACGATCTACCAAAGAGCGTGACCAACACTTTTCTCATTTGCTATTTTTGTCGTATATTTCAATGCCTAAATCTACTGCGTGCCCTCGAAGTTTGACGAGAGAAATTTTAGCCTACCAAAGTTAAACAGGTCGACGGTGAGTGGAATTGACATTTAATAATGGCAAAAAAACTTTGGTAAGAAAGGGAGTCAAATTATCCATTATCTATCGTCGTACCATAAAGATTCTTTCACAATCTTGTTTGGTAGTACTTTTTTTTCATTTCTGTTTTTCTCTTCTAATTACACTAATTTAAATCAAAAAATTATCTAATCTAAAATTTAAAAGAGTATGTTGTTCGATTTGGTTTGGTTTATTTTTAAAAAAAAAATATAATTCAATCCAATCCAATCCAATCCAAAATAATACGATTTAGATTGAATCAATTTTTTATTTTCTCTACGGTTAAATTTTCTCGACAATATGTTTTTTAATCATAGAAAAAGCTAAAACAAATAGGGAAGAGAAAATTATTCAATATTTAAGTACTAGACCACTATTTAAAAAAATTATCTATATTTATTTCCATTATTTCAAAGTTTCAAGTCAATATCACGCTAGTTGTGTTCATTTAACACATTAGTCTCATACTAGAATATTATCATTTTAGTAAGTAAAATAAATTATAAAAAAAATATTTAATTTTTTTATAAATTGCAGTTCAATTCGGTGCTGGTTTAGTGAAGAAATCCAAATAATTCAGTTTGGTTCTCTAAAAAAAAATTCAAAAAATTGGTGTTTGATCGATTTTTAGTTGTTTTTATTAGTTTGTAGTTATTTTTTTATCACTACGGTTTTGAACACCCATATACTAATTATCTATCACATTTATTATTCATCTTTCATTCCTATGTCTCTTATGGTGAAATTAGCATGTGACTATCCAAGAATTATTTTTGGAATTGAAATAGGTACCTGAAGAGAAAGGAAAAAAATGAGTGTAATATGAAAGTGGAGAGAGAGAATAAATGTGAAATGAAAAAAAAACTCATCAGCTTCTATATTATCCAACACGGATGATATTGATCAGTTTATGCAGGTTTAAAGGGTATTTAGATCGTTTGACCAAAAAAAGGGTATTTAGATCAAATTATTTTATATTAAAAATTATAATTGAAATTGTATAAAATAATTTTAAAAAATAAAAAATTGATTATTTTTCAAAAAACAAACAAATAAAAAATAAACATTCATAACAAAATTGTCCTATAAATTTTATGAGGACAGTGACACAAGGAAGCAAGAATTGCGGAATGTCCAATCCCATTACCCATGGCTAGGCTTGGCAATGGGGCCCGAATCTGTGGGTATTCATCCGAACCCGTCCTGACTTTGACGGGGAAAACCCGTTTTGACTGGGGTCGGGGACGGATTTGGGTTTTCTCCGCATTTAAAAGTCGGGGTTGGGGTCGGGGTTGGGGAAACTAATACCCACCCCGAACCCGCCCCCAAACCCGTCCCGTACATTTATTACACTTATAATATAATATTTAATGCATTAATATTATAAAAAATTACATTTTTAATTTTTTATTTCTTCATTATTATTTGTCTAACAAAATATATTAAAAAAATGTCTTAAAAAATAGAGTATTAAATTTCTTTAATTCTATCAAAATTAAAATTCTAAAATAAAAATTTGGATTCTAAAATACTAGGTGCGGGGGCGGGGGCGGGACGGGGAAACCCGACACCCGCGGGGGGCGGGGGATGGGTGTTGATTTTTCAACCCCGACCAAGATCGGGGGCGGGGCGGGGAAACCCAAGCACTATCGGGGACGGGGACGGGGAATGTAAAACCCGCCCCCGCCCCGCCCCGTTGCCATGCCTACCCATGGCGAATGGTTAGCCTGTGGTTTTTTCGAGTTTTCCGATCTCTGTTTGGTTGAGAGAAGAAAGTGAGAAGAGAGAAAGAAGAGAGAAAGAGAGCGAGTAAAAAGAAATAAAAGAGAAATAGAGTAGATTTTTAGTATTATTTAGTACGAGAGAAAAAAAAATATAATGAGAAAAGAAAGAAGTTTGAGTTATCTTTAAAAAGACAAGAATGTCATTGATCTAAAAAACTTAATATACAATTTCATATTTTATAAATTTCATTTCCTATCAAAATTAATTGATTAATTGGTTTATTTAATTATATAAAAAATCAAGAGAATCAATATATGATATAACCGCATCAAGCTTCCCTGAAATATATATATATATATATATATAATCAGCATGTGCAATTTTTTTACAATAGCATATGCAATTTTTTTTACAGCATATGCATGTTTTTTGTTACATGCATGATATATCAGTGCATGATGCATCAACATATGCAGGACCCAAACAAAAAAAAAACGAAAGTAAATGGTAGATACTTCGTTGTGCACGATTCCAGGTTTCCAGCAAGAGTTGGATTAAGGGGTATACTAGGAATTAGAAAAAAGCGTGCTTCTTCCTGCCCATTTCTTTGCTACTGAGCGAAGAATTGAAAAAGCGGTGGGTCCCACCGTTTCTTTTTCTTTCTTCACCATTTATCGGATAACTAAACGAGAGAAGACTGCCCTTTCTCTTCTCTTTCTCTCTACTTTACTTCTCTCTTTCCTATTTCTTTCATTCCAAACACAGGGTTAGGCTTTAGTTACCGCTAGGATCGGCTGAACTGGTTCGACTCATGCAAGGCAAAAGGAACTGGAAAGATGTGTAATTGATTGTACTCAGGGTCAGGGGTGAGAATAGGCGAAGCCGCTCGACAGGAGTCTATAATTTAGTCTACATCAGGTTCAGGCTAGAGTAGGTTTTTTCCTAAAATAGATCAAGCCAAGGCTTTCTATAACTAAAAAGGTCAGGCGTTAGGTCATCTAAAAAGTCTTTGAAGCATAACAGGGCAACTTATTTAAGTAGACATAGGTAATAAATTTTTTGATAGTATTATCTTTATATTATATTTTTTATAATGTGTTAAAATTATATACTTTTTTACTTTTTAAATATTTAATCATGTTGACCTATATAAAAACTCAAGCCTATAAAGTTTATTAAAGGATAAAGTTGTAACTTATTTAAATGTCCTATTGCAAAAATAGACTTTTAGCTAGATTATCATGAAGATTACATTAGACTTTTAAAAAATATAATATATAAACAAGTAAAACTTTGTTATTATAAAGTTTTACTCACCCCTATGTCTTATGCCCTAAATAAAAATAATTTCAATCTTCTTAGTTTATAGTTTGTTATACATAGAGATTTTCTTCGTTGGCTTATTAGCCTATATAAGAGTAGGTCAGATTACCTACTTGAATGTCTTATCATGAATCAGACCTTTAAATAGGTTAACAAGCCAAACCAAGCTTAAAAAAAATGACTGATATGGGCCTAAAAAAAAAGCCTATGACAGATAATAGGCCAGACTTAGGCCTTGAAATTTTTAGACAGGTCAGACTTAGGCCTTATAAAGCCTAACTCAGCCTAACCTATTTCCACCTTAAATTTGTACTTAGGGTTTGTCCTTTATTGTTTTTGAGCATCCATTGTTGATTGATGACCAAATAGGAGTTTTCGCTCCCACACAGGGACGGAGGGAGGGGGGCCCCTCCCCTCAACTTTATTGGTTGATATACATCTAATCTAATCTAATTTATATACACACATATTAATATTATATTATAAACACATACACATATTATATCATCTTATAAATGCTATTGTTATATTAATTTGTTCATTGCTACACTTACTATTTAGATACACAAGTTTAATCAGTAGTAAATTTTGTAAAAATATGATAAATTTGCTTATATTTTGTTTAGTTTTAGATCTAAAAAATCTGTACAGATTATTCAATGTGAAAAAAATTTATGAATAAATAACAAAATTTTATCTCAATAATTTTTTGGCTCCTCCCTTAATGTATTTTTGGATCCGTCCCTACTCCCAGAGTAGTTGTTTTTGTAGTTTCTTTGCGTTTTGGACGTAATTTAAAGATGATAATAAATAATAATATAAATGTGTAATAAGATATGAAATTATTCACAATCTAAATCATTTATGTGTTCATTAATGTACAAAATATCATATTTCATTACTTTAAATATAATTTTTCTAAATGATAATTCAATAAGTAAACTTGTATTGAAAAACTTGTAAAAAAAACTCGTACTAAAAAATGAGTTTAAATATATTTTTGATCTCTTAAATTTGATGAAAGTTTATTTTTAGTCTTTCAAATTTTAAGAGTATTTTTTTAGTTTCAACTTAATAAAAATATGTCACATTTAGTCGTTGAACATAATTCCGTTAAGTTTTTTTGCTTATGTGGCCAACAATATTACATGTAATCACTTGTCATGTGTCTTACTTATTTAGTTGGCATCATCAGTATTATTAATGGTCTATATCGATCCATTATTTATAGTGAAAATGGTCCTCCGCCAATATAGCTCGATCAATTGATAACACTTAGGACGCTAGTTATGATAAGTGAGACACATGGTAAATGCTTACATGTAACGCCGTTTGTCACATAATGAAAAAAAAAACTTAACGAAATTATGTTCAATGACTAAATGTGACATTTTTTATTAAATTGAGACTAAAAAAATACTCTTAAAATTTGAAAGACTAAGAACAAGCTTTCATCAAATGTAAGAGATCAAAAATATATTTAATCCTAAAAAATATAATTAGCAATTAACTAATTAAAATGAACGTTTGGATTTACGGTTGTGATACATAAAATTGATTTGACCTGAAATAAGAATTTATAGCTTTAATGTATGTTAAAAATTTACAGTAAGATTTATCTCAAATTTACTTTTAGTAAAAATATTCAAAATAAACTACTTTACTTTTTGTTAAAAAAAATCACTTCACTCCAAATTAAATCTTAACTAAATCGATTTTACATGTAACTTACCAATAGCGAAAGTTCAAACCATATGTGTCGATCCTCCTTGGCTTAACAAATCCAAACACACTCGAAATTACATTAGTTAATTTTTCAATTTACGTTGCCAAATCCAGCTAAGTGAGTATGCTATTTCGGCCATTTTAACGGGCCAGTTTCGTCTACATATAAAATGTACACGACCCACCTCAAGTTCCTCGGGGGGTTAACGCCACGCAAACAAACACAGCCTTTTCAATATTCACATTGCGGCCACTAGGCCAGCAAAGCAGATATATAGAGAGAGAGAGGGAACACAACACACCGCACCATCGTCTCCGTTGCGAAGAGGTTCTTCGAAATGATGGACCCCTACGCGCTTGGATGCATCATATGCTCCGTGCTGAGCCTCGTTGCGCTCTACAATCTGGTTTTCGTACGGAAGAAATATCCCGCTTCTTCCGCTGCCGCGACTCCGAGCACGGAGAACATCACAACCGCCGCCGGAGAATGCAGATCCTTCAACCGCCACGGCGACGTTGACATCATCATTGTTGGAGCAGGTGTCGCTGGCTCTGCTCTCGCTCACACTCTCGGCAAGGTATTTTTATTTTTTTTATTTTAAATATATCAATATTAATGTGTTTTGCTTTCGATGCCTAATCCTTCGTTGTTGACGCCTTCGGTCCATGATTGGTTGATAATAACGGCTCTTCATTTTGATTTGTGGTTTATTTGTATCAATATTATGTTTTACCTGCTTGTAGCGTCATAGAAACACTGATTATTAGAGCAAAATCAATCAGCTAGGCACAATATCTGTGTTTGTTAAAGTTGCTCGAGGAGTGCTTATTGATATTTCTTCTCTTGTTGAGATTCGGGAGAAAAATATATTACGAACATTGCGTTTCTTCATTGCTTCAGCAATTTAGAATATTACGTTTGTCTCTGATTTTATCGTTAACGTTTTGGAGAAAAATATTACGAATATTGCTTATCTTCATTGCTTCAGCAACTAAAAATACAATGTTTATCTCTGGTGTTATCGTTAACCATCTGTTACTATAAATTGCAATACACCGTTGGCAGGGAAGGTATACAATATGTAGTTATTATGTAATTGAAAACTTCAAGTCTTCAACAGTCGAAGACTCTGGAATTTGAATTTTTTCGTTTTTTATTATTCTAAGCAGATGAATACTTTTGAAAGATACTACTATTCTTTTTTCCTTTTTCTACTTTGGCTGTGCGTGTGAGTGGAGAAACTGTGGCTTTGAACTTTACTTTAGGTCTTAAGGTTCTGCGGTCCAGCTCAGCTGGTCCTCAACTTTTTCCTGTCATTTGTATAGCATTTTTTTTTTGTTCGTGTTGAGTTGTTGCTCAAATTGATTCATGACATACTTTTGAAAGTTTATAATTAAGTACTGTTTTCTAAAACAGATTCGCTATTAAGTCTTGACAGCTTAACTATTATCTAATGTAGGATGGACGTCGAGTACTTGTCATTGAAAGAGATCTGAATGAACCAGACCGAATTGTTGGAGAGTTGCTACAACCTGGAGGCTATCTCAAGTTAATTGAGCTGGGACTTGAAGGTAGAGCAAACTTAACCTTGAGTATACGGCATATCGTTTTTTCTACTTCTAGATTGTAGCTGATATTGAGTACTGGAATACGAATAAATTTTTTGTCCCTTTTAACTCCAGTTAGAACAAAACAGAGAATGATATTGGTTTGTCTATTACTACAGATTGTGTCGAGAAAATTGATGCTCAGCAAGTGGTTGGTTATGCTCTTTTCAAGGATGGGAAACACACACGACTCTCTTATCCCTTGGAAAAGTTTCACTCAGATATTGCCGGCAGAAGCTTTCACAATGGGCGTTTCATTCAGAGGATGAGAGAGAAGGCTTCCTCCCTTCCCAAGTATTGGTTTCTTCCTTTACCTTACAGTCCTTCTAATTACTTCAAAACAGAAGCATTAAATAATATTTGTGTTTTTAATATAATAGATGTTGCCTTTTAAATTAAATACTTTTAACTTTTTTCCCTTCATCCCGTGCTCTAAAGTCAATTGCTAGCATTTGTCATATTTTGATCATGTGACTTGAAACCTAGATAGTGTGGTTTGAAAGTTATTTGTGCAATTACATTGTGCCTCCCTGTGTCGATCATAAAGACAGCCGTGTGCTAAAGGCTATTAAGTCCATGCAATTCAAAAATGACATTTGACCTATCATTCTCCTCTTGAACTAAAGGTATTTCCTAGTTCAGTTATATATTAATATGATTTTTATTTTTATTTTTTTATATTATGTAGTGTACGATTGGAGCAAGGAACAGTGACTTCCCTACTTGAAGAGAAGGGGACAATTAAAGGTGTGCAGTACAAAACGAAAGATGCTCAAGAATTATCAGCATATGGTCCTCTTACCATAGTTTGTGATGGCTGTTTCTCAAACTTGCGCCGTTCTCTTTGTAATCCTAAGGTAATAAAAAATTTCAACGTTAATATGCGATTTAGTTTCCACAGTTGAATGAAATTATTCAGTTTTTGGCTATGAAGTAAAGATATCCATAAGACCATAAATGATTTAACATTTTGCTATTATTTTTTCTCTACATCTGTTCTTGTTAGTCATTTTTGTAAAAACGAGTAGTCTGTAGAAATGTGGATCACTGGTTTTTTATATTTCTATATATTTGCAGGTAGATGTTCCCTCTTGTTTTGTTGGCTTAGTTTTGGAAAATTGTGAACTTCCATGTGCAAATCATGGCCACGTCATACTGGGAGATCCTTCGCCAGTTCTGTTCTATCCCATAAGTAGCACAGAAATTCGCTGTCTGGTGGATGTTCCTGGTCAGAAAGTTCCATCTATTTCCAATGGTGAAATGGCGAAGTATTTGAAAACAGTGGTAGCTCCACAGGTACCCATATTATATGCTCGAGGTTCTACAAAATTGTTTTTTTTTTAAGCTTGGCATGTGATTACCTTTTTCTCAGTTAGCAGGATTTTATTTCACATTCTTAGTTGCTAAAGTTAGATGATGATAAATGATAGGAGGAAAATATTGGGATATTGCAGGTTCCCCCTGAGCTTTATGATGCTTTCATAGCTGCAGTGGACAAAGGCAACATAAGGACAATGCCAAACAGAAGCATGCCAGCAGCTCCTTATCCCACTCCCGGAGCCCTTCTGATGGGAGATGCATTCAACATGCGCCATCCCCTAACTGGGGGTGGAATGACTGTGGCATTATCTGATATAGTAGTGTTGCGAAATCTTCTCAGGCCTTTGCGTGACCTGAATGATGCACCCAGCCTTTGCAAATACCTTGAATCCTTTTATACCTTGCGTAAGGTAATGTGCTCCCTGACCTTAAACTAATTAGGCAACCACCTCTTGACCCAATTTTTTTCTCTGGAATTAAAAACAGTTAAGCATTCATGAAGTTATTTATCTTAATCTTTGAATTTGCAGCCCGTGGCATCCACCATAAACACTTTGGCAGGAGCACTTTACAAGGTTTTTTGCGCCTCACCTGATCCTGCGAGAAAGGAAATGCGTCAAGCTTGCTTCGATTATCTGAGTCTTGGAGGTCAATTCTCGGAAGGGCCAGTCTCTTTGCTTTCAGGATTAAACCCTCGGCCCCTGAGCTTGGTTCTTCATTTCTTTGCCGTTGCAATATATGGCGTTGGCCGCTTACTGCTACCATTTCCTTCCCCTAAACGCTTGTGGATTGGAGTCCGATTAATCACTGTAAGTTGGAATGTTTTTGCCTTCATTGTTATTTTTGTCGGAATAAATTGCCGGAAAACCCATTTTAATTGCAAAAACTAAACTCATCTTTTGACAGAGTGCATCCGGAATCATCTTGCCCATAATTAAGGCAGAAGGAGTCCGTCAGATGTTCTTCCCTGCAACAGTTCCAGCCTATTACAGAACTCCCCCGGCTGCATAGAACTGAATTTTAGTGAATACGTCTTTAAAAGTCAAGATAAGCTTGCACTTGTTTTCTTATCAGAAATGGAAAGAATTCAATTGAGACATCCTGTAAAATATTCTAGTTTTTAGCTTGGATTCTTTGTAGTTGTTTTTATTTTTAGTTTAGGTGTGCCTTGCATTTTAAAGTTGGTTGATATTTTAACCTCATTTATTGAAAAATGAATACAAATAATTTCTTGCAGGATGCAACGTCAAAATCTTTTTTTTTTGTCAACAACGTCAAAAAGCAGCGTGATATTCTTCTTTATACCGACAGGTTGTATCTTAGGCAATAGCTATAAACCAAGAATCACAATTCAGACACTGCTGAGACAAAAATTGAATCAAAACATGAACGTAAACTTATAATCGTAGGTATTAAAAAACTACAAAACACTATTCACCAAAATATTCTTTCTCAATTTACTTCCCAGATTCTTTACAATTTAATCTCACCAAAATTGATCATAATTTAGTTTTTTTGCGATCAAATTCACCTCAACCAAGCAAATATAGATCGCTATGAGAAAGTTTAGAAGTTGGTGAGAGACCAAAATAATATTTTTTTTAGTAATTGTAAAAGTACTAAAAAAAATTAAACTATTTAAATTCAAGTAAATATAAAAAGAGACACTGAATAAACATCTAAAACAAACGACGGAAGAGAACTTAGGAAAGCATTTGGGTATAACTGTCCAAGTGCCAGCCTCTATGGCTTCCATACTCAACCTCGTATGTTTCCCGGCGTTCGAAGCATGGGACTCATGCTGCCTACAAATAAATATTTAATTACCAGATTTTCTTTGTAAAACTCAAACGAGTTACGCAAGTCTGTCAAGTATCATATTCTATTTATTGTAGCGGAAAAGCAAAATTGAACTGCTATCATCGGTACAAGCATATGCATAAAACTAAACTTCCAACTATTTTAAGCCACACAGATATGATCAAGCTTCATTCCAAAAAAGGACACGAGAAAAAAATTAACCAAAAGAAACTGGTATGATTTTTCCTTTATTACCATCAAACAGATCATTTTTCTGCCCTTACTCAACCTAATCCGCATTATGGAATATAATTACACAAGTTAACACCTTCAAGATGGTACGAGGCAGTTTGTCTAATTAATAATTGGTTTAAGAAACAAGCGACAAAAAGAGCTGGCAGTTAAAGTCCAAACTCCAAAGTGAAAATGCCTAATGAATGATGAACATTGAGCTCATTGTAGCTTGTAAAAATAGGATAACGATCAGGTCAAACCAACTGTGAGAGACTGAGAGGTGTGTCTCATCTAGTGATTGACAAAGAAAGTGCAAGCAAAGTGTGTACACTGTCATGTAGCAATAATAAATGACATATTGTGTGAGATAATAGTTTTCCTATTTTGAAGGGCTCCAACTGTGTACAGGAGGTCAATTATTTATGCGCAGACCCCCAGAATCTACTGAGACCACAATACAATACATACATGGGTATTACAAATCTGGTTAGGATTATAATTAATTAAATACATACCTTATATAGATGAATTTCCAAACTAAAAAAAACCGTAATCTCTCTAATCATTGCAGAAAATTACTCGCAGCGAACTATAATTTAGCTGGATGATAATTCAATGAATAGATGATGAACTTTATTATTTGGATACCTCACATCCTTTCGGGTCCCGGATTTTGGGGCAGAGTCAAGCAATTACATAGTCTGGTTCCTCCTTTCCTGTTTTATGGCCTCGTATGAAGACATCACTTCTTTGAACTTAGCCTCAGCAACCACTGTAACATTTCCCCATACATGGATCTGTCATTAATAATCCCATGGTTTGAGATTACAAGATCATATGCACCGATAATAAGCCAAGACCTACCTTTATTATCCTGGTTCTGATCAGGATGATACTCCTTTGCCTTTGTCCTAAATGCTGACTGCAAAGATAAGACGATAATTTACAAATGAAATCAACATAGTAACAAAATAATGTAGATAACACAGAGAGCAATAAGCAATGGTATCAACAATATCAAAATATTTAACAAAAATCTGAAGTGAAAACATACTACAGGAAATCTGATCAGGACAGAGGTCACTAGAATACAGTATGATAATAAAATAGACACGACCCTCTTTAGCAAGGTCAATAGTTGTAGAATGTACATAAATTATGGCAGGCTTATAATTTGCCTTGAGCACAAATTATAGGTGAGATCACAACATCATTCAATATGATTTCACTAATTTCAAAGATAATTTGTATGGAACTAGTAGCTCAAGAATGGTGCTCAAACCCACCATCTATGTTGTAGTATCATAGAAGCTTCAATTCTAGTCATATGTTACATATAGAAGCTAAAAGTAAAATAAGATGAAACACTTTTTTATCAAGGCGAGTGTGATGCATATAGCAATTCATAGATAAATCTAGCAAAACACTAACCACTAATATGCAAGGCATTGTGAGGAAAAGAGAAGTTCAAGTTACCTTAATCTCAGCATCTGAATATGGCATTTTCCTAAACCTGAGGTCCATCAGAATAAAGTTAAATTTAATGGCTAATCATGAATGCAAAACAAGCATGCTAACTTCTTATACAGATTGGACACATTCATGTACAGGTTTTCAAGTATTTACGGAGTTACAATTCAAGCAAAAACTTGGAAACTCCATTCACAAATACTGATCTTGCAAGTTGCATTTTACAACTATCAGTAGATACTAAAATCACATACTGCTTAAAATAAGATTGGTCATTGACTGCTCTGTATGTATCATAAAGATAAAGATAAAGATGTATCCCAACCCGTAGAGTATTCTCATTACCAGGCATTTTCTTCCTCAACACAATTCTCATTTCTTTTCTTTTCTATAATCTATAATACGAACAGTTATCTTGTACTTCCTCAAGTAATATAAGTAAACAGAACAGTAACCAGAAATTAGATGGGCGTTATTTTAGATTTCTGTGAGTACCTGTCAAGACCCAAAACTGAGTAGTGATGTGATAATGCATAGTTTCTGCTCTCTCTTGGAGTTTCTCGATAATTAGTCCTCCTGTCTCTGTATGATGTATCGGCCTTCCAATACCAATCTTCTCTTTGGAAATGCTGATGATATGCACCAGGATCGTGTTCCCTCCAGCTTTCATAGCCTCTTTTGAACTTATTCCTTTCTCTGTTAAACACATTTTGCATACGCCTTATTCGTTCCTACAAAGAACAGATGAAAAATCACTTCGGGATGCAGAATGGAGGGGCATATTTATGGATTATTGTGTCATTTAGGAATTACTGTGCTATGCTTATAAATTTATTTCCTCTAATTTAAGAGATCTTTCATTTTTTTAGATATTTAATATTTAGTGAGTTATATGTTATTAGGAAATTATTATCACATTAAGATTTTCTACTTAAATTGATTCAATTAAAAATTCATATTTTAGGAAATTAATATTTTATTAGAATTTATATTTAATTAAAATTTATCCAGCATTTCATTATCTTAGATTTTAAATACATTTTTGGTGCCTTATATTATTCAGAGTACCTTTCTGCATAATTATAACATTGAGATTTCCCTTTTACTCAGCATCTGAAACTCGGTCAGAGAGAAATACATTGCACTAAAGGAGTACGTTAGGTTTATTTTTCTAGTAAAAGGAGTACTCTGGCCTGAAGGAGTCCCCTCTAGGTTTACTGTTCTAGATCACTTTTACAAACTGGTATTTTATTAGAAAGAACTAGGGAAGAATTCCCCATATTACAGTACAGTTTGCAGAACTTCAAAGGTCTGCACCCCCTAATGCCCAAAGGCCCCAACACTTTCTCAAATACTAACTATCCTTCCTCTCAACTCGTCTTCTTATTTATAGGCGATATGTTTATTTCTCTAATTATCTCATCCCCTAACTAACTAACTAACCAAGGGAGTTACCCATCTCAATACTCCCCCAACCCACACACCCCCCCCCCCCCCCAAAAAAACATTCACCTTGTCCGCAGTGAACAGTTGCAGTTGCTAAGAAAACAATCCCACTAGGGTCCCGTTGCATGAAACAGGAGAACCAAGATGCAAATGACAAGGTGGCCCAACATTCCTAAACCATTTCTTCTTCCCAATACCTTCGGCCTGGTCTGAAAGGCCCATTAAGTAAAAAAATGGATGCAGCTGTTGTGATTCCAATTGTCCCTTCTTTGGTATCCTTCCCATTCACTCTTCTTGCTGCAACAACCTATTTTTACACCATGTTTGCCATCCTCTGCTTGACAACCATGCTTGATGTCACCCCAAGTTTTGGAGTTGCAGGATGGTATTCCGCTCCCTCGTCTACTCCTCCACCTCAGTCACCACTACCCCCTTTCCCTTGTACAATGCTCGACTGCTCGGTCACAACCTCAGTCCTGGCTAGATCTTCATCTGATATCTCCTCCACCGCCTCTCACTTGCTAGTACACCTTGAGAAGCCTCCACCACTGATCCCACAGCTTGCTCACTGATGATGTCCGCTCGACCCACCCCTCCAAGGTTGTTTCTGGTTCTTCCCTTTTCGACGCCCTCATCCTTGTTTTGATGCCACCCAAAGTGAACATTGGGTTCTCAAGAATTTTTAAAGTTGCCCAAGATTTCTTGCACCATAACCTCTATATTCCTGTCACTTGTATCCATCTGTGACCATTGCTATGCTGCCTGTTTCCTCTGTTTCCTCCATTCTTGCAAGTTTCTCTTCACTGCTGTTTCTTGTTCATCCTTTCTATGCTCCCTTCTTGCTTCCCCTTTCTAACTTCCCACAAAGTCCCAATTTTTTCCTCCACTTCTGCCTCTATTTGGTTACCTCGGAGGTGACTTTCAAGAACCACTTCCTCTGCTTTGTTTTCCTTTGTTTCTCCCTTACCGATCTGTTTTCTTGCTCCCAAGATCCTGAATCTTGAACACAAACCCACTTCTGGTTGGAACCCCTTGAGCACCGCATTCTCAAAGGTCCACCGTGTCACCCTCTCGTTGCTGCCTTTCCAGGAAAACCACAAATTGAGAGCATCCCCTTTCAATGCCATCGCAGCCCACAATACCTTCTTCTCATCAGGTACTCCCATGGCCTCAAAATACTGAGTACATTGATCAGCCACCAATTAGCCTCCATTCCATCAAATCTTGGAATCATTTTCAAGATGCAAGACCCACAGCTCCAACATCGGTGCTCTGATACCAGTTGATACTAGCTAGTATTTTATTAGAAAGAACTAGGTAAGAATTCCCCATTGTACAGTTTGCAGTACTTTGAGGGTTTGCACCTCCCAATGCCCAAAGGCCCCAACACTTTCTCAAGTCACTAACCATCCTTCCTCTCAACCCCTCTTATTCATAGACAATATGTCTTATTTCTCTAATCATCTCATCCCCTAAGTAACTAACAAACTAACCAAGGGAGTTAGTTATCAACCACCTAGGCTCAACCTATAATAGCCAGTCAATACAAGTATCCAACATTCAAGCATGCTAAAAATTGCGTTTCTTTCTGGCTTACTATGAAACAGTAAAATTGTTTTCTTCCCAAAATTTTGTGATTCAGCCTTGTGACAAAAATATGTCTACAGCAGAGCACATCTTCCCACTTCAAATTTGAAGAATGCAATGTAAAGTTCATACAGATAATGACGGTAATAAACATAGTAATTAAAGCAAAGTATGCAATGATGATGGTAATAATAACAACAACAGCAACAATAAAAAAAATAAAAAACATAATAAAAGCAAAGAAGTAGAAGAGAAAAAAAACTCACCACTCTCTCCATCTCCTCCTCGTACTCCTCCTGCATTCGCTTAGTGTGCCTCCTCCGTGCCTCTTCCTGGAAAGATGTTCGGAAAGAACCACCACTCCCTCCTTTCCATGATCCGTGCGACCTCGACAGCTACAAGAAAGAGTTCAAAAACAAACACCATCAGTTTCAGCGTTGATCCCTTCGTTGTACTTGAAACATAATTGAGAATAGAAAAACCTAGGTTCCTCAAGTCTTCATGCCAGCAAATAATTTAAAAAAAAAAAAAACTAGACGAGAAACATATTTTCATGGAATATAAGATAAGAAAACGCTTTTCTGCTGCAGAAAACACAAATCGATTCGTCAATAACTGATCCGTTGCTCTTTAATCTGTAACCAAGTTTATTTCTATATAGTAAGAAAGAACAAACAGGTAAATACCTGAGAAAACCAATCAACAGCTCTCCGCAGCTGACCGAACTGCAATTTCAATTTTCAAATTAGGATGAAATTGTAATCTAAACAAAGAGCTATTCGTATGTAGATTCTTCTTAACATAAACCTAAGATCGATTGAGAAGAACAAATCGAAGAAAAGTAATGCAGAGAGGCTTACCGCTAAGGTAGTGGCGCTGGCGCCAATCAGGCCGAAGAGGAAAACTCCCCAAAGCTTGGCGTCTTCGCCTTTGTCTTTGTCTGCGTCCTCCTTCATTTTTCCTTCTTCTTAAACAAAGTAGCATTTAACAATTTCGATCACCAATTCCACAACCCAATCTCATACATATCCTTTGCCGCACTTTTCCTCTCTTCGCTTTTATTATTCTCTGATCGCAATTCAACTTCCAGTTTATCTACAAATCCTCCCTGACTCTCCCTTTTGTTTTGTTAGTTGTAAATTGTTAAATCAGGATACTTGTAAGTATATTTTTATTTTAAAAGTTTTAATAAAAAATTATTTTTGTATGATTAAATTTTTTTATTCATTTAACATTTGCTTATATTAAAATATATTTTTATGATGATATCTTTGATTATCTTCTCATCTCTCTTCCTATGGTGTTGATTCTTGTTGCTACGCGGCACCGCATGGGAACGACAATGTAAAAGATTTTGGTAGGGTGTATCCGGGTTCACCCAAAAAGATACAGTTAACTACTATTAAGAAAGAAAAATGTAAAAAAGACTCACGGGTACATTTTAGTGCTCTCTGTTTATTTTGGCTATGAAGGAGGCCCTGAGGCTAAAAAGAAAAGTTGAAAACTGTGTGCTCTTAGTAAGACTCTTTTAATAAACTCAATTATTAAAACATTAAATATTTTTAACATCTATAGTTTTATATTTAAATAATGTTTATTATCATTAAAAAATTATCAATTAAAATAATTTTTAAAAATATTTTAGTTTGATTTTTTTATATTTAAAAAAAAATCGTACATTACATAGAATATTTATTATTTTTAATTATAAAGTATAACAAGTAGTCTGTTAGTAAGAGCATTATGCTAGTCATATGCACCCCATATGTAGTAATCATTGAGTAATTAACACACATCAACTGAGATTCATTTGATTATTCCTTGATAATCAATCAATCAAATTTACATACAATTTACCGCTAAAAAAAATCCCACCAGGGTCCCATTACATGAAACGCGATCTTTGTTTTTTGGTCATATTTCATGAAACTGGATGGGAATTGGTTACACCAATAAAATTGGACATATACCTCACATTTTTACAAAAAATTACTATTATATCCTCATTGATTTGATTTATTTTTTTTCAATTTCGCGTTTTTACCGGAAACTCAGTTTCCGAAATATATTTTTATATTTTTATCGAAAACTGGAGTTTCCGAAATACAAATTTGACTGCAGTTTCCGGAATCTATAATATATATAAAGACGAACCCTCTATAGACACATAGACACATTTTTACAAGTGTCGCTTTGAGAGTATTTCAAGGATCAAATGGATTGAATTGATTTGAAAAGATTTTATTGATTAATGATTTCACGATTCATATTTAATGTGCTTTATTTAAAATTGTAATGATTGTATTTGAAACAATCAATTTAAAATCGTATTTTCAATTGCCTATTTATTAGAGAATATTTGTATGTCTTATATCTTTAACTATTTATTTTGCGTCTGGAAACATTCGTGTTTCTTCAGCCTCTTCATTCTCTGGTATGATTTTTCTAACATATC
This sequence comes from Glycyrrhiza uralensis, assembly GCA_030159175.1. Classification (NCBI taxonomy): domain Eukaryota; kingdom Viridiplantae; phylum Streptophyta; class Magnoliopsida; order Fabales; family Fabaceae; genus Glycyrrhiza; species Glycyrrhiza uralensis. The sequence goes on from BRZY01000005.1 coordinate 50,129,082, forward strand.
TCTTTTTGTTAATCTTCTCTCATTTCATATACATTTTCTTCTCATTATTCTCATCCATTGCGGTTACTAACACTTGAGACTTTCGATTAAAGGTTAGTTATTGTTTTCTTTTTCATGGTTAATCTTTTATATGTTTCAGTCTTTGGATTTTTAATTTTAAATCTTAATATCTACATGTATTGATAAAATTTATTTGTTTATTTTGTTTTAGGTGTTATTCCTTTGTTTGTCAACACTAAATTTTCATCTAAGGTGAGTTCGTAATATTGCTATTTTTCTATTTTACTGTTAATCATTTTTACTTATTATTTTTTAGTGTTTATTAATATTCTAATAGTCTCCAAACTATCGATGTTGTTTGATTTTTGTTCTTTTTCTTTTAGGCAAACTTCTCCTCTAAGACAAATATTTCTTCTAATTGTTGATTAATTTTTTTTATTTATCAATTATTTTTTGAAATTAATGCTTATCTATTTTACATTATTAAGTTTTTTATTTTCGATTTCCATTTGTGATTAGCTATGCAGATACAATATTATTCTCTCTCAAACAAGAAGAAGTATCATATATCACAAGAGTTGCTTATTACTTTTTTAATATTTTTCAAGAAATTATGTATGGAATTTCAATAATTATATATATTACTGTGATTTTTTGTATCTTTTAGAATATATTTATTTTAGAAAATATATGTAATAGTTTATTAGTTGTTTTTATTTAAAAATACATATAAATTATTTAATTCCCGAATTCAAATTTTGTATTGTGAAAATTTTGGTTTGATATAAATGTTATGCTCTTAAATTTTTTGGAATGTCTTAAATTAATTTGATTTTTTTGAAAATGTATATATATTTTTATTTTTATACTATTGTAGTTTTTGTGAAATATTTAGGTATTAGTAAAAGTATTTGAAAACAAGTATATAGATTTTATAAATCTCTATGATAGAAATAATTATAAAATTTATGTATAAAAAAGTTAATTATAAAACTTTCAATTTACAAATGAGACAAATTATATTTATAGAGATTAAGTTGAAATTCAAAAAAGGAACATGTTTATCATAGGAATCAATTTAAAACCGTAATTGAAAGAAATTATATATTTGTGATTGGAACCGGTTTTATAAATCTCTATGATAGGAATAGTTATAAATTTTTGACGTTTGAAATGATACAAAATGCATCTCTAGAGATTACATTGAAATTCATAAAAGGAGTGTATTTATCATAGGAATTAATTTAAAATCATAGAAAAAAATTGGATTTGTATGATAGAAACCAGTTTTCTAAATTTATATGGTAGAAATCATTATAAATTTTTCAAATTTTAGTTTTATTAAAATTGTATCTATAAGGATCAAGTTGAAATTCATTAAAGGAGTGTTTATTATAGGAATCAATTTAAAATAGTAAATGGAAAAAACTATATCTTTGTGATAGAGATCGATTTTAAAATCTCTATAATAGGAATAGTTATAAATTTTTTAAATCTCAAAAGATGAAAATTATATATATAGAGATCATGTCAAAATTCATCAAAGATATTTTTTATTGCTGTAACCAATTTAAAATCGTAGTTGAAAAAATTAATAGGGACCGTTTTCATAAACTTCTATGATAGAAATCATATTAAATGTTTCAATTTTCAAATAATACAAATTGTACATTTATGGATTATGTTGAAATTCATAAAAGGTATATGTTAATTGTAGAAATTAATTTAAATTGTAGTTAAAAATATTGTATCTTTGCTATAGTGACTGTTTTTATAACTCAAAAACTTAAATAGTAATAAAAAATATTTTCTTTCATCTTAATTGATATACATTGTAATCATTATTTCTTTCTCATTTAGCATTTTTTACTTATTTAATTTATTAAATATTTTCTTTTGTCCAACCAAATTTGAACTTTTCAATAATTAATGTCTATAAATAAACTGATTAAAATAAATAGTTTGGATAAAACATGACAAATGAAAATAAATATTTTTTTCTTTATTATTACATTATCATCTAACTAATTTATTGGACATGTTTTTTTTTTGAGAAAATTAGGAGATTTTATACATTAATATATAGGTGTAAACTGGTTAATGTAAAAATTATAAATAAAACATAACACATGAGATATACATTTTACATTAAAGTATACAAGAAAATATTGCACATATAACATTATGCCAAATATTTTACGTGAAATCTTATCGACATGTGAATTACTTAAAAAATTAAAATTTAATATATAATTTTAATAATCTTCTATTTCACTTTATGATAACTTAACTAATTTGTTGAAGTTTTTTTTTATAGAAGCAAATTTGAATTTTTTTGGGCAGTATTATCTATAAAATAAAAAACATAAATGTTTCAATTAATAGTTTACAGATAGTGAGTGATTTTGGTAGTAATAAAAATAAATTATTTATATTGCTACATGAGAAAATAGATTGTGAAATAAGTTTCTACTAATTGAATATACACGACAATTGGACATGTACTTTATAGGTATAAGTATAATTGATACAAGTACATAAAAATAATTTATGATATAGATTTATAGATAATTGCAGTTGATGGTTTGCCCCATCAAAGTAGATACGAGATCAAGTGGGTATTGTAATTTTAAATTTTTTGTCATGTCCACTCACAATAACTATTTAAACTATTTTATTGTTTTAACTATAATTTGTGCTATTTTTTTGTTGTATTCAACTTTTAAGTTGTGAACTAATCAAATAATTAACCAACTATTTTCAATAGACAACTATAATTTATAATTTATTATATGATTTAAAAAATATAATTTAAAAAAAACTCAAATCCTTTATAATTGTTCAAATATATTTTCTCATAAATTTTTATAAAGTACGTTATATGTCCCGTGCGTTGCACGGGTCACTACACTAGTACAAATTTATATTCCGAAAACTCCAATTTTTGAAAAAAAACGCAAAATCAGAATCTCAAGAAGCAAAACGCAATATTAAAATAGTGTATTTTTGAAATTTTAAGATTAATGTAGGGTGTATAGCAATTTGTGTGGGGTGTATTTACCAATTCCCAACAGAATAACCAAGAAGCAAATGACAAGGTGGCCCAGCATTCCCAAAAGGTCCATTTCTTCTTCCCAAAACCTTGGGCCTGGTCTGAAAGGCCCATTAAGTTAAAAAAATGGATGTAGCTGTTGAACCCCTGACGCCTGAATTCGATCTCCTCCTCCTATCTTAAAGAAATTCAAATTCAATTTACGTGAGCAACAAAATAATATTCTTTTTTTTTTCAACAACAAAATAAAATTCTTTTTTTTTTGTCAGAGACAAAACAATATTCTTTTTTTTTTGTCGAAACAAAATAATATTCTTGTATTGGACCGAAATGAATATTGGACCAAAGAGTGAGGGCCCGTAGGAAGCCCATTACAAACGCATTTGCTGGGGGGGATTTTCTATTGACACATACCTAAATTTGTTCTCACACATAACACTTAAACTTTTTTTGAAAATGACAGAACTATCCCTCTCAGAGTCTCAGTCAGATAAAATAAACCTCAACCCTTCTTTCTTCTTCCCCTCATTGTTCTTCCCCCTTATTCTTCCCTCTTTGTTAGGTACGCCGTTCTCTCCCCTTCCCTCTCCATCGCATAAACAACAGCAACAATATACAGACCGCCATAGCCACCACCTCGTATCCCTCATGATTCACAACCAATTGATTTTTTTCACTCTCGGTGACCCTCCCACTGTCAATGCTCATCTTATATATTTGTTCAAATTGGTACAATTTTTCTGTGTCCAAATTCAAAAATTAAAAGTAATTGAAATTGAGGAGAAATAAGAATTGTGAAAGTGACAATAAATATAAACAATTGAGCTTCAAGTCTTTGAGGATTGAATACTTAAATATAAAAGCGACAATCAATAGCTAACAATTTTGAAATTTTCTCGTTAAACTTAATTTGTCATTTGATTATACTCCTTGCAAACTAGCGAATACTATACGTTGCAAGGTTAACGAAAGTTCGTCACCACATACACAGTAGACTACTGTCCGTAGACTTTACGACAATGCATACATCAAAGAGGCAAGGGCCCGGAGAGTTGGTTGTTGGAGAAAGTAATCTGAATCTGACTCAGATTACTCTGGTTTTTAACAGAATCAGCCACAGGGAAATTTTCCAGAGAGTAGTTATCCTCAAACACATTAGTTCCGCACACACTTACGGATATAACAGTTCCGTAATTATCAATTGGTAATTACGGAACTATTACTTCCACAGAGAATTATAAACGAAAAAAAAAACCAATCGCAAAGCTTACCTTTCACGGTCGCCACCCGGTGCCTCCCTTCGCGATGTTGGGTGATTCCACTGACGACGACCACCACCACCTAGTAGTGTGCAACTGGGTCACTCCGCTGACGACGACGACCTCTCTGACTCCGGCGTGACGCTATGAATGAAGACTGGTGTGTGTGCAGGGAGAAGAAGAATGTTGCTGGTGCGGAACTGGTGTGTGTGCAGTTGTGTTGCGGAACTGCTATGTGCAGGGAGAAGAAGAACCTGGTAATGTGGAAGAGTGAAGGAGATTTTAGGATTTGGAAATTTTTTAAAATCAAAGGGTCTTTTTGTCCTTTTAACTTTTAAGTGTATGTGTGTAAAGAAATTGTGTATGTCGTCGCAACCAACCGACACTTGAAGAAAATCTTTTTCCATATAAAAAAAAAACTTAATTATGTTTTTAGTCTTTTAAAAATTGTCAAATTTGAGTTAGGTTCTTTAAAATAAAGTTAAACTTTTTTAGTCCTTTAAATTTTTTTTTGTTTAATTTAGGTCCTTTAAATGAGTTGACTTGCTAGGTGGCACATTTTGACCCAGTTATCATGCCTATGTGGTACGAAATGCTGACGTGGCAATATTAGTTTTTGAATTTAGTCCCTCTAAAAATTGAGTTTTGATTTTAGTCCCTCTAAAAATTGATGAGTTTTGATTTTAATCCCTCTAAAAATTAATGAGTTTTGATTTTAGTCCCTCTGATTTTTTTTTCTCTCTCTCTCACCTCCACCACCGCCACTCTCTCTCTCGTTTTCTCTCTCTCTCACCCCCACCCCCACCACCATCTCTCTCTCTCTCGTTTTCTCGCTCTCTCTCACCCGTTTTCTCTCTCTCACGATTTGTTACATAACAAATCGTGAACCTTGATAAATCAATAACAAATCAATGGTGGTGGTGGGAGTGAGAGAGAGAGTGGTGGTGGGGGTGGGGGTGGGGGTGAGAGAGAGAAACCGAGAGAGAGAGAGTGAGAGAGTGGTGGTGGTGGGGGTGAGAGTGAGAGAGAGTGGTGGTGGTGGTGAGAGAGAGAGAGAGAAAACGAGAGAGAGAGTGGCGGTGGTGGGGGTGTGAGAAAGAGAAAAATCAGAGAAACTAAAATCAAAACTCAATTTTTAGAGGGACCAAAATCAAAACTCATCAATTTTTAGAGGGACTAAATTCAAAAGTTAATATTGTCACGTCAGCGTTTTGTGCTACGTAGGCATGATACTGGGTCAAAATGTGCCACTTAGCAAGTCAACTCACTTAAAGGACCTAAACCAAATAATTTTTTTTTAAAAGACTAAAAAAGTTTAACTTTTTTTTAAAGGACCTAACTCAAATCTGACAATTTTTAAAAGACTAAAAATATAATTAACCTTGAAAAAAAAGGAAAGTATTTTTCACACCAAAACACAAACGCGTTCTATTTTTTAGTTGGTAGTAAAGCATACAACAGGAACATTTTAGTTACATTCCCACGACCCAGTTTGTGTGTTCATCTGTCTCAGTGTTTTTTTTTTCCCACACATGTTGCGAAGGACAGACAAAATGTGCGAAATTCAGATCTACCCTCCGATATCATTCGCATAATGCAGGTTCCGTAACACTGTTTTACCGGTAAGCACTAAGCAGAGAACATTGTACGGATCGAACGGGGTGGAATTATGTGGAATGATTTGCTTCCCATTCCTATGACGCAACCTTCAATATTATATTCTCTACTAAGTTTTCTCTATTCTTGTGATTTAGCTGCCAATGGGCTTTTCTCAATGATCTGTGTGAATTATATAATGAAGCTGTTGCTTGCTTGTGTCTTCTTAATATTGCAGAATACTACATAACATCCTTGTGATAAAAAAAAAAAAATCAATTTTGAATCAATAAGAGATGTCGCGGAGACCAGCGAACACGTCTCGGCGATACGGCGAAAGTGGAGGAGGATTGTTTTCATCTTCCAAATCAAGGTCGTCGCCGATTTTGCCGCTTGGTCTCGTAATCGTGGTAATGGTTATACTTTAGAGTTTAGATTCACTAGTCGTGGAGCTTACTTAATGCTCTACTTTATAGAATGATTGTTAATTTTTTTTTTCTGTGGAGGAGATTCTAATCACTCTAGGTTCGCAACTTTTTTTCTATAGGGAGGCCTGTTTGTCGTTGCCTATATGTACAAGGGATCAGGTTTGTCTCCAATTGCTTCTCGCTTCAATTCAGATATTATTGTCTTTCCTGTTGTCACTGTGTTGAACTTATGCTTCCGAATCCTAATCTTACGTTTACCCGTTTAACCAGTTTATGGACGACTTGTAATTTGTACGAGTCTTGTTCTAATAAAAACAGTAAAAAAATCTAACAAATAATTTTAGTTAAAAAAAAAAGAGATAAAGAGATAACAATATCACATTCTAGGAAGTGACATATTTCACAATATGGGAATTGGGAAGTCAAGGTCTTCCTTTCTTATATAGTAATTTGTTTGATCCCGCTCTTTATTTTGTGGCTTTTCCTGTTTTACCTGAATGGTGCAGTGACTAATTTATATTTCTTTCTACTCTGTGATATATTTTATAGGCGGGTTTGGCAGCCGTTTAGAGTCTATCAGCAGGGTTGAAGGTAATTTTGAATTTTCTTTCCTCCTAGTCCTACTAGATAGTCATTTGCTTCACCTTCTACTTTTTTCAGCCATTAAAATTATGATGGTGGTATTTTGTTTGGTTTTGCATTAATTATTCAGCATATGATTTTTTTTTTTTATTTTGGAAATTGACGTTGCCTCTATGGAAAACTACACATTTTTATTTTTCTAATTGAGGACCACATAAGGATGCTTCCTGTTCGTAGAGAAATTTTGTAATTCCTTGTTGAATTTTTGCTATCTTAAACTACATTGCAGGTTTTTGTGGTGTGTGACCATGCAAGTTTATGTCATCTTATAAAAAAATTAACATTCCTTTCTGCAAAATGCATTTTCCGCTGTCTTTTTCATAAGATTACCTTTATAACAAATGTATTATGCTTATGTGTATGTGTGGAATAAAAAGAAAAAACACAAACCCGGATTGTTCTTCTGATTATTATAGTGTTTTCTGATTCTAGTTAGTTGATTTATCTTTTCCTTGATTCAGGATGGCAATATCCTGCCATGGGTCATCCTTTTAGTTGCAACTGAGACAATTTTAGTAGTTTTATACTGGCTGTGCATGATGGCTTATAATGACCATCTTCTGACTTATGCAAACAGGGTAAAATATATTGCCTCAGTTGCTGACCTAGTCTTGATCTTACATAAAAATGAGTGCACTATATGTCTGTCCTATACCGTGCTATACACCGGGTTTATTGCTAATGACATTGTTCTGTTAGGAAGGGCCAGGTGATAAACTGAGTAATTTTCATGATACTTCTGTTCAGATCACTTCAGTATTATTCACTACTCTGATTTCTTGTGTACGCTTGTAATATCCAGAAATCATAATAAAGGTTGTTAGATATAGGGTTCAGTTTTTGGAATTGTTTAAGAAATTGTGGTCTGACTTTCACCTCAAAGCCATACCATAGTAGCCTTCTCCATGATAAATATTTTTGTTCATCTGAACAGGCACATGTTTAGCTTCCAGATTTCCCCAATGCAGGTGATTACTTGTGCACTGGTGAGGTCCAACGAGCAATTCCCACTTTGCAGAAAGCATACGGAGATAGCACTCATAAAGTTTTGCATGTTGGTCCTGATACTTGCTATGTGGTCTCTAAATTGCTAAAGGAGGAAGAAACCGAAGCCTGGGGTATAGAGCCATATGATGTAGAGGATGCTGATAGTAATTGCAAAGCACTTATCCGCAAAGGCGTTGTGCGTATGGCTGATATCAAGTTTCCTCTTCCATACAGGCCAAAATCTTTCTCTCTTGTTATTGTTTCAGATGCCCTTGATTTCTTATCTCCCAAATACATTAACAAAACTCTTCCAGATTTGGCAAGGGTTTCGGCTGATGGAATCGTGATATTTACCGGTAATTGCACTTAAATTAGTGCCTATTCCCTTTTATGAATAAAATTTTTCTGTCAAAGGAGATTCCTGTAGCCTAAACCTTGCATTGATTCACTTAGCTCTGTTAGAGTTAAAATACCATAATGGGGAAATGAAAGTAGTGCTTCAAAGGCTATATAGGAATTAACTTTTTCGAATGTTGAATTAAAACTGGCATCCAATGTAATATTTGTTTATGCAGCTGAAGTGGTATGCTTTAGTTTTTGTGAACTATACACTCCAATTCTGTCTTACTGGACCTATAAGGATCTAATAGTTTCCTTGGTTGAAATTTTGATGTTTTACTAAGATTTTGAGCTCTCAATGCCCTGTTTATGCCGGTATCTTGAAAAGATTATCTTAGCAGCAATCAATAATCTGTTGGACCTTTCTATATGGCATTTGGTATCTGATAATAATATCTATAAAAATGCAGGTTTTCCAGATAATAAAAAGGCTAGGGCTGCAGATGTTTCTAAATTTGGAAGAGCGGTGAGTACATTTTACATGGAATAATAATCATATTTTTGTTGTTTAATTGTTTTGTTATTGCTTCATTCATTGTCAACTACTGATCTTGGATGAACATTTTGAAGGCCCATGATCCTAGGCCCTCAACCTTTTTTTCGGTAAACCAAGTATCCCCACTGCTTCGACCCTTTGGACCGGCTGTAAGACTAATTCTCAGTTCGGGGCTTAGTCACACTTAAAGTTCCTTGTCCCTCCCCAAGAGTTTGTTTTTGTGGGGATGGAACCTGGTTCTCTCACCTACAAGTTCAACGTGTGTTGCCAACTGAGCCACACCAATTAAAGCAAAACATATCGCTTATAATATATTTATCTGTCTATATATAAGGATTGACTGATTTCTCATGCTTCAGGCCAAGAAGAGGAGTCCATCCTGGTGGGCCCGGTATTTCCTTCAGATTAACTTGGAGGAGAATGAAGCTGCTTCCAAAAAATTTGGGCAGGCTTCGACAAAGAGTTCATACATTCCAAGATGCCAGATATTCCACCTGAAGTCTCTCCATTGAAGCTCCTAGTGGCTGCTTATCCCTCAGTTTTCATCTAAAGCACTCTCTTCTATAAATTAAGGTATTCAATTCATTGAAATTTTACTCTCCATAGATGGTGTATCGTTTGCTGCTTATTGTAATAGATTTATAATTATATTCTTTGTAATATCAGCCCCTGGCGGTAAAAGATAAATCACTTTGGCATTTAACTAATTCATCTGATTAATAGGTAATCTTAAGTGCAGTGGCACCTCAGTGACCTCGCATTTGTATGATTATTTTTCCATCTTTAAAAAAATGTTAAATAGAATTAGAATTTAATTAGTGTATATCGATAGTGTAAAAAAGTTTTAATAGATTTTCAATCATATCTTAAATCTTTATAGAGATATTTTAGAAATTATATGAAGTGGCACTACGGTAGGATATAATTAGATATTTGTGTAAAATATTTTTACACTGTCAGTGCATAATAATTAAACTCATAAAATATTAAAAGAATATTGTTACATTTAAATTTATTATTATTATTATTAGAGAGGGGATCAAATTACTCCGAGAGTAACTTTTGAAAGTTACTCCCCATCCCCACCATTTATTTTCATTTAATCCAACGGCTAAGGATCAATTTTAAATACCAGTCACGTGAGTTCTCCTCCTTTCCCTTCTGTGTTTGCAGACGAACCTCTTTCACTATTCTTGTGAAATTTGAACTCCCCCTACAGAAGAGAATAGGGATGTAAATGGGGCGGTACGGGTACGGGTAGTAGCTCCTTGCTATCTGTATCTGCCCCATACTCGCACGGGTATCCGTTATCTAGATTTTAGTGGGTACCCGTGAAATTTACAGGTATCCGCGGATATTCATAGATATTAAAAAATTAAAAAATTCTATAAAAATTTTATTAAAAGAAATTATTTCCACGCAATATTTGTCATAATGAACATCATATTAATAAGATTAAATTATACAAATTATATAATTTTAACTTAATTGTTATATCAATAATTGTTCAATTAAATAAAAATAAATAAAACTATAAAATGAAAAATATGAATGTGAGAATTAATACATGACACAACAATAATATATATTTTGGAGTCACTTTGTTCAATATTAAAACAAAGCAAGACAATAACTAAAAGTATTGTATCACACTCTAATATTTGTCAAATTGTGCATTGTTATTTTAGACTTTTAGGTATGTATATAAATAAAAGGATATTTTTTGTAATTTTACTAACGGGTACGGGTATCCGCAGATACGGGTATCTCACTATCCACCCCCATCCCCATTTATTGGCGGGTACCTCAAGTACCCATTTAATTTACCCGCAAGTATCCATTAAAGTATCCGCTTCATACCTATAACAGATTTTATTCGCGGGTACAGATTTTTTTGCCATCCCTGTAACAGAAGCAGCCCCTTGTGCTCGCAGGTGCTGGAAGTGGGTCGGTGAGGGACGACAAAAATCCCTCACCCATGTAGCACCAATTTAAAAGCATCAGATATAATATTAAAAAAATATAAATAGCTAAAATGTTTTGTTACATAAAATTTAATATATTGTAATCATGGTCACATCCCACCCACACAAACACCGTCCTCTCAATGGCTTCGACACTGCGACACCAGCAGGAACTGCAACCGATTCTTCACAAGTGCAGGCACCGACTTGGTAAAACCAATGGTGGAACCAGTAACCACCGTACCAAATCCTTCAGACAATCACCAAACTTTGTGAAAATGTAATAGATTGAAACACCCAAAATCGACAACCAGTTAACTCAATGGATTCATTGGAGTTGATGTAACAGAAAGGGGATTCAAGAAATAGAAAAAGAGAAAAGGGAATATGAAGTAATAGGAAAGAAAATTAGCTCTACAATTAACTCTAGTCGACTTGGCAATTTCCATACGCGTCACCACCGTATCGTTTCTAATAGCTTCGATCTGCATACACAACCGCTCTGGTTAATTGTAGTCTGTAGACTGCGATAGTGGAAGGAAACCGTAATCAGGGGAAGAAACCCGCAAAGAGTCACGTGAAGAGTGATTAAAAACTAATCTCGGCCATTGACTTATAATGAAATAAAGGGTGAGATTTGGAGTAACATTAAAAAGTTACTCTCGGAGTAAACTGATCCCTTCTCCATAGGTAAATAATAATCTTTTTAAAAAATAACATTTTTTAAAAAACCTACATGTGTGTACTTATAAATAAATTCTCACATTAAAGAATTTCAAAATTAGTTTTATTTAAATTATTTCATTTTATTTAATAAAAATATATTAAAAATAAATTAATATTTCAATTTTAAGATGATAAATATTACGAAATAAATTAAAATAAACTAATGATAACTATTTTTAAATAAATAATATATATAAACATAGAATTTATATAACAAGTTTATAAACATTGTTCTTAATCAAAACGCCATGTGATCTTCAACCAATTTTGTGCTGTGCTTCAATATAATTACCAGGGGTAAGGTAGCTCATCTTTTAATATTCAGCAGCGTGATCGTCAAACCAAGATTTCTCAATCAATTAGTTTAACAGTTAATTTTGCCAAATACTTTAAATTCAATAATCTAACTTTTTTATTATAATTTAGTTTATCAAGTATCAACTACCTTATCAACTATCAACTAGTTTTTTTTTTATAATCAATTATCAACTAACTAATCAGTTATTTTTGTCGAACATAGTCTTATTGATAATTTTTTTAAACAATTATGAATACTGTTAATTAATGATCATTAAACTCTCCATTTATGCAGTAGAATATTATTTATGCTATAAAGATTTTGATCATTAAAAGATTGTGATGTTATCCAAAAATAAAAAGTAAAAGATTGTGATCATCTTTAACCGGTCCAGTCGCAAATTAGCCTTCTTCCCTAGTCTTTGTTTTCATTTGGTCTTCTCTTGGTTTTGGCGATCTGATTGAGTGGGGTGGGTGGTTTTTTTAATGATGTTATCTGGTTCTGGTAATTGTTAAGACTGTCTTTATTGTCTTTTGGCATGTGCCTCTTTGGTGGACTAGTGCATTACTGTCATACTTGTTTTATTGATGCTATTGCTTTACTAGTGTGTTCTGGCTGTTTGCTAGCCTTGCCCCTTTGGGGTTGTAATTGTTGTTGTTGGGTATTCCCTGTTTCAATATATTACTCTCATTCGACCAAAAAAAAAAAACAAATGTTGTGCTGGACCAAAAAAACAAGTGTTGTGCATGACCCAAAAATACAAAAAGAAACGAGAATTGGTAAATATACCCCAAGTATTTTGCCATCCATTACACTTAAAAATCTTATCAATGTAAAAATACAAAAATATGCAAAGTTTAAAAATTTAATTTTCTAAAAATTGGAATTTTCGGTAGTTATAAAATTTAATTTTAAACTACCGGAAATTTTAATTTCTGGTAGCACAAAATTTTCACTTCTTGTACTACCGGAAATCTGAATTCCCAATAAAATAAAAATATATTTTCCTCCGAAAATTTAGATTTCTGGTTAAAAATTTAATTTTTATATTTATCAAAAATTAGAATTTCCTATAGTTTAAAAATTAAATTTTATAACTACCAAAAATTTTAATTTTCAAAAAATTAAATTTTTAAACTTTTTGAAAATTGCAATTTCCAGCAGTATAAGAAAAGGGCAAAATTGTATTAAAAAATTTAAATAGTATAAAGTGGGGTGGATGGCAAATACACGGGGGTGTATTTACCAATCCCAAAAAAACAAGTGTTGTGCACATGTTTTTTATGCTTGGATTTTGGAATTTGAATTAGCCAATGGATGAGTTGACACGGGTGCGAGAGTGCGAGCTATTCCTCATTTTGTATGAGCAATGATGATTTAGAGATAAAATAAATGTAAAATATAGGAAAAAAGAATGTGTGTTATAAAAAAAAGGAAAAATGAATGTGGTTATTCATCATTTTGTCAAATTATCCCAGATAATTGTAATAAAAAAAATATCCCAGCAAAACCAACGAGATTTAATTTAATTTATATCTCAAGGAAAAAGAAGATTTTTAGTCCTCCCATAATACCGAACATTCAGTTCTCCCTCTTATAATAATAATAATAATAATAATAATAAGAAGGGGAAGGGGAGTAACTTTCAAAAGTTACCCTCAGAGTAATTTGATCCCCTCCCTTGCTTACGTGGGAAGAGTGATTAAGAATTTTTTTTTTCAAAAAAACTTGAGAGTAAAAAGGGAATAAGAATAAAATATTGAGAATAAGAATGAGAGAAAAAAATAATAATAAATTATAATATATAAATTACTTGAAATAGTTTTTCAAAAAAAAACTATAAGATACTAAAATAAGTCTGTTCATTGAACAGTATCAAGCTTGTTATTAAACTAGTTAAATAAGCTATAAATTAGTTTATTGTCCTTTGTCAAATAGAGCCTCAACTCAATATAATTATTAAATGTTTTTAATAATTACGAAATATTCTTTTTATCCTTAATAATTACCAAATAATCTTCAACACATGGTATAATACTATATTGCGTGGCCATTGTTACTTAATTTGTTTTATTGTTCCCAATGGGTTAATTTTGTTACTTAAGGAAAATTTAAACTTTACTAGACCATATTTATCATGTCCTCAGTAACATTATTTTTAAACACAAATTAATGGGGAATTAATTATCAAATTAATGGGGGCCATAGAGTTAAAAAAATTTGGTAAATAATATGCCCCTCTTTCTTTATAATAAGGTTATCATCATAAAGTGCTGCCGTAGCACATTATTATTGTCATTGAACAGTTTTGCGGTAGTTACAATGGCAACAAAGAAGCAGTTTTGAATCATTGTAAGCAAATGTGTGGTAAATAATTGGTTTCTTGTGACTCAAAAATGGGAGTGTCTTACGAGTCCTTCCCTTTTGAAGTTAAATTTGTCTCCTTGTCCTGCTCCATCTGAGCATAATGTATACCCGTGGGGTGGCCACTAAAACGTTGAATATTTGTGGCTCGTTAATGGAGATAGTCCACGCTTTTCTCAGTCGTTATAATTGAGTTTTTGTGGGACATTTGACGACAAATTCTACTCAAAAAGACCAAGATATTGTTAAAAAAAAAAATCATATATGCAAGTATCATTATTGCGTCGTTTCAACTTTGACGGGAAAAAAATAGATCAAGTTGATGTTAGATTCAGGTTTTCTTTGATATGTAAATGATAGGAAGGATAGGAACACTTCGTGAATAAAGATGATCTTTTCGAACTTCACTCTAACTCGATAATAATTAGATTTATTTTTAATTTTGGTCTCTTTTAATTATTTTGATCATAATTTTAATCACTCAAATTTTTTGAACCAACCAAGTCTGTATTTCCTTTTTATGTTAACACTTACAGCTGCGCAAAATTCATTTCCCTAATTAACGCTTAGATGGAGATTTCAAATTGAATATATGACTGTACAACATAGTAAAATCTAAATCCTGGGGATAGTGATGGTTTTCATTAATGTGATTTATGCATTATTTAATTTTGTAAAAAAGAGTTGGTGTCAATTTTGTTCGTGTATGCATATTTAATGGAGACATTCGAGCATGTGTCGAATCCATTTCAGATTAATTTTTATGATTTTTACTTTTTAATGTAACATTAATTTTTTTTCTTCACAATTTTGCTCATCGGTGGTGCAACCTTAGGAAATGTATGAGCATCTCCAATAAAATATCCATTATTTAGGCACTTGAGTGTGTCTCACGTGTATACATTATTTATTTTTATTTTTTTAACCTCAGTATAATAAACACCCAAATACTCAATCCCTCCTTATACCCATCACCGATTCTCTTCTACTGCGTTTCTCTCATTCTGTTTATCTCTCTTAATATTCTTCTTCTTCATTTTAAAATTTCTTCATTTTCTTGCTTCTCACATCTTTTTTTTTCCTACTTCATATAGACACAACATACCTGGAAAGTATCTAATTTGCTTAAAAAAGGGGGCCTTGAACTGATATGCTGGATTGTTTACGAGTATACATGACCCCATTAATTTAATATTTAATATCCTACTATTGCCATGTCATTATCATCCATCCACGTGACTTCCACATGAGGCCATGTGGCAATTGCATGACGTACCCCTCCTGTTGTCTCCAACGGGGGAGACATTCTTAAGGAGATCATTAAAATTGGGCTTGACCGCTTGACATGTGTTTGTCACTTATTCTATTTGCACTTTATATTATTTGCGGTGAATGTTTTATTTGAATTAAATTATTTTTTGTAATTTTTCGATAGATACTTATTATAATGATGTATTTTATTTTTAAAAGCCTTTGATAATGACTTTTAAAATCTCTCAAAGATTTTTTTTCATAACTTCAAAATAAAAACACTAATCTATGACGAATCCTCTCAAGATTAATTTTTATAGGTGTTATTTTGGGAGCATTTCAAGACTCAATTAGACTGATTGGATTTGAAAAGATTTTATTGATTAATTATTTTATGAATCAAATTTAATATGCATAATTATTATTTGAAATTATATTGACTGTATTCGATTCAATCAATTTAAAATTGTAGTTTCAATTGTCTATTTATTAGAAAATATTTTCATGCCTTATATATCTATCTATTTATTTTCTAAGATTCTATTTAATTCATTTCATTTCGCGTCAGCAAACATTCATGTTTCTTCAGCTTTTCATTCTCTAGTATGATTTTTCTATCATCTCTCTTTTTTGTTAATCTTCTCTCATTTCATGCACAATTTCTTCCGCATTATTCTCATCCATTACAATGGCTAACACTTGAGACTTTCGATTAAATGTTAGTTTTTGTTTTAATTTTCATGGTTAATACTATATATGTTTCAATTTTTAAATTTTTAATCTTAAATCTTAATATCGGAATGTATTGATATATTTTATTTGTTTATTTTGTTTTAGCCTTTGTATTATTATTATTTACATGTTCATCAACACTGAATTCTTATCTAAGGTGAGTTCATATTATTTTTATTTTATTTTACTGTTAATCATTTTTATTTATTATTTTTTAGAGTTTATTAATATTCTTATAGCCTCCAAACCATCAATGTTGTTTGATTTTTGTTCTTCTCCTCTGAGGCAAATATTTCTTCTTCTTTTTGATTAATTCATTTTTAGTTATCGATTATTTTTTGGAATTAATGCTTCTATATTTTGCGTTGTTAAGGTTTTTATTTTCGATTTCCACTTGTGATTAGCTTTTAATTCTATTCAGATACAATATTATTCTCTCTCAAACAAGAAGAGATATCATGTATTACAAGAATTTAGTTATTTATTATTTGTTTCAATAATTTCCATGAAATTTTGTATGAGATTTTAATATATATATATATATATATATATATATATATATTACTGTGGTTTTTTGTATCTTTTAGGATAGATTTATTTTAGAAAATATATGTAATATTTGTTAGTTTATTTAATTGAGAAAAAATATAAATTATTTAATTTTCCAATTGAAATCTCCTATTATGGAAAATTTGGTTTGATATAAATGTTATACCCATAAACAAATCAAGGAGTCTGAGCCTAGTGGTGGAACATTAGGACCCTTGGGGGGATCGACCCGTTGGTAGCAGGATCGATTCCACCTACCAACGGGTTGATTCCACCCGGGGGTAAAACCATGTCTTGGTCAGTCCAAGTCTCTACGGACGAACGCAGATTAATCCTTCGTTGAAAGCGTTGGGACACTGCGTGGGGTCGGAGCGATTTCCCCTCGAACCAAAAAAAAATAATTCACAAAAACCCAAATAGTATTAAAATTATGTATTTTCAAAAAGTTAAATTAATTAATATAATACATTCCAAAAAAATTTATGGGTATAACATTTATATCAAACCAAATTAATAAAAGCATTTGATAAGATTTATATCAAACCAAATTGTCCAATGATATATTTGGAATGTATCAAACCAAATGCTTTTATATTTGGTTCCAATATAATACATTCCAAATTAATACCAAAATGGAAAAATTGGTTTGATATAAATGTTATACCCATAAACAAACCAATGATAGATTTATTGTAGAAAATAAATGCAATATTTATTAGTTTTTTTAATTGAGAAAAAATATAAATTATTTAATTTTCCAATTGAAATCTCCTATTATGGAAAATTTGCTTTGATATAATTTGTACAGATTTTACAAATTTCTATGATAGAAATAATTATAAAAAATTTCAATTTTCAAATGATACAAATTGTGTTTCTTGGGACTAGGTTAAAATTCATAAAAGAACCATGTTTATTGTAGGAATTAATTTAAAATCATAACTGAAAAAATTGTATATTTGTGATAGAAACTAATTTTATAAATCTGTATGATAGGAATCGTTATAAATTTTTTAAATTTGAAATGATACAAATTGTATCTCTATGGATTACGTTGCATAAAAGGAGTGTGTTTATTATAGGAATCAATTTAAAATCGTAGATAAAAAATTGTATTTGTGTTATAGAATTTGGTTTCTAAATCTCTATGATAGAAATTATTATAAATTTTTCACATTTTGGTTTTCTACAAATTGTATCTCTAGAAATCAAGTTGAAATACATAAAAGAAATGTGTTTATTATAGGAATCAATTTAAAATGTTAAATGAAAAAATTATATCTTTGTGAGAGGGATCGATTTTAAAAATCTCTATGATAAGAATCATTATAAACTTTTCAAATTTCAAACTATGCAAATTATATCTATATCGAAATTCATTAAATGTGTATTTTTATTGCTGAAATCAATTTAAGATCGTAGTTGAAAGAAATTGTATCTTTGTGATAGGGACCAATTTTATAAATTTATATTGTAGGAATCATAATAAATGTTTTAATTTTTAAATATTACAAATTGTATCTCTAAGTATCATGTTGAAATTCAGAAATGGTGTATCTTTATTGTTGCAATTAATTTAAAATCGTAGTTGAAAACATTATATCTTCACGATAGTGACTGTTTTTAAAATGCTAAAAAAAATTCTTTCATTTTAATAGATGTACGTCGTAATCATTTTTTTTTTCTCATTTAGCATTTTTCACCTAAATAATTCATTAAAAATTTTCTTTTGTTCAATCAAATTTCAATTTTTCAGTGATTAATGTCTATAAATAAATAAATTAAAATAAATATTATGGATAAAACATAACAAACGAGAATAAATATTTTTTTATTATTACATTATCATCTAACTTCTAATTTATTGGACATGTTATTTTTCTGAGAAAATTAGGAGACTTTATAAATTAATATATAGATGTAAATTGATTTAATTTAAAAACTATAAATAAAATATAACACATGTGGTATACATTTTATATGAAAAAAATAAAAGAAAAAATTGCACCTATAATATTGTGCCAAATATTTTACGTGAAATCTCACCGACATGTGAATTACTTAAAGAAGTAAACTTTAATATATAATTTAAATAATCTTCTATTTCGCTTTATAATAATTTTAATATATATTTTTATTTTATTTTTTATTCGCAAACTAATTTATCAAAAACTTTTTCTTTTGGAATAAAACAGGGTTGAAGCCCAAAAAAACTAACTACACGATAATACTACAAGGAGTATAACCTCTCAATAAGTCACCAGGCAGCAGCTGTTATCGTATTTTCCGAATCACCTAATCGTATCACACGAAAGTGGTCACTCGGGTTATCGTATCCACAGGGATTCACGCGATATTATGCCATTCAACAATGTTTAACATCTTAAGTTATAAACTGAATGCTTTGGTTTAAGATTTGTTTTCAAAAGTACCTTGCAATTTTAAAGAACTACAATGACAAATCAAAAGATAGGTTTTACCAATGATAAAGAAGAGTTGGGATTAGATTTCATCAATCTTTTCTTAGTACCCTATTGATCATATGCATATAGTTCCTCTATGTATCTCTATCATCATCATCAAATCACTCATTCACATTAATTCCTTAACATGTTTGAAATATCAATCTCTACTCCTAAAAGTTGATTCCTCTAACAATTAAAAGTAAGATTGAGTTTAAGCTCAGATGATTTAAAGACTAATGAATTAAACTCTATTCCTAGATATCAAACTCATTAGATGATTCATCTTAATCAAGGACTCAAAGATGATTTTCCAATACACTTTAATTCCAAAAATCAGGTTATAGTTGATCAATCCATAACAAGCATGAAGAACAAGAATGAATCATTGATATAAATGCATAGTAGGAGTCTATATATATATGAATCAAAAGGAATACATGAGAGTTGATTGATTACATCTAATCCCAACAAAGGGTGAGTTAGCTATCCATTTCCATGGTAACTAACAATACAAAGAGATGAAGAAAAGAAAAGGAACCTATGTTGTTACCACTTTTCCAAGCTCAACAATGGTGGAAACCTCTCTTGTTCTTCGTTTTCCTTTCGTTCCCGGCTCCTTTCCTTTGAAAAACTCTTTAAATCCTATTTATATTAGCCCTTTTTACACAAATAGGGGTTTCCACCGCATTATCTTCGCTTAAGCTCGGGAATTTCGCTTAGCTAAAGTAGCATTCTTCAGGTTTAAGAAAGCTTACTCGCTTAGCGCAGCAAATTCGCTTAAGCGAATTTGCATTTCCAAAACTGCATGATTCTGCCTGAAATTCGCTTAAGCGAATTTCTCAGGCTAAGCGAATTTGAGGCAGAATTGCTTCCTTCTTTGATTCCTCTTCAATGCAACCTACACAAAATAATATGGAATTTTTAGGTGAAATCTACTAATATAAGAATCCTATTTTCCTAATAGAGATATTTAAAAATGCTAACTTGTGGTATAAAAACACCTTTCAATTCACAAAATTGAGTTAATAAATGCCCTATTAAACTCTAGAATAGTAAGTAAAATTGACACTTATCAATAACACACGGGGATGAAGAAATACATGAAAATATATATAGAGAAATTATAAAAAAAGAAAATAAAAGACAGTATATAAGGAGTAATTAAAGTTAATACTTGATAGTGAACATTTTATGTTAAACATATTAACATATGAAATACAAAGAAAAAATTACACTTTATTACAATTTTATTCTTACAATAATTTTAATATAAACATATTATTATGAAAATAATCGAAATAAAAGTAAAACATAGAGATATGAGAGAATATTTTATGCTACTATTTTGGGGTACAGAAACATGTACAATGAGGGTGATATTTATAGCCACCGAAAAACCTAACCCTAATATAAATATGGATGAGATCCTATCTTAATAAGAGTAACATCGTAACAAATCTGATATTTTAATAACAGTAATAGTGCAACAGAATATCTCATCAAATCTTATCAGTA
Organism: Glycyrrhiza uralensis; assembly: GCA_030159175.1. Taxonomy (NCBI): domain Eukaryota; kingdom Viridiplantae; phylum Streptophyta; class Magnoliopsida; order Fabales; family Fabaceae; genus Glycyrrhiza; species Glycyrrhiza uralensis. The sequence continues at coordinate 50,149,805 of BRZY01000005.1, forward strand.
TCAATTTTTTCAGGAGATGGACATCCACAAAATATTCATAACACATATTTATTTTTTAATTTGCTACTATTTTTTCACTTAACTAATTTGCTAAAGATTTTTCTAGATATGAGCAAATTTGAATTTTCTGGGCATTGTTATCTATAAAATAAAAAAATATGAATGTTTTAATTAATAGTTTACAAGTGGTGAGTGGTTTTGTTAGTAATAAAAATCAATTATTTATGGTGTTGTATGAGAAAATAGATTATTGAATAAGTTTCTACTAATTGAATATGCACGACAATTTGACGTGTACTCAATAGGTATAATTGATACAAGTAGAGACAATTTAAGATATAAATTTATTGATAGTTGCAGTTGATGGGTTGTCCCGTCAAAGTCAAAACGAGTTCAAGTGGGTACTGCAATTTCAATTTTTTAAACAATTTCGCTATTTCAACCATAATTTGTACAATTTTTACGTTGTATTTTACTTTAAAGTTGTGAATTAATCAAATAATTAATCAACTATTTTCAATAGGTAACGATAATTTATAATTTATTATATAATTTAATAAACATAATTTAAAAAAAAACTCAAAACTTTTATAATTGTTTAAACATATTTTCTTATAAATTTTTATAAAATGTGTTATATCCCCCGCGCGGGTTGCTACGCTAGTATGTACTTTAAGTTGGAGACGGGGTGAAACTATTTCTCGCTCCATTCTTGATTTATTGGAGTTTAAGGTTAATATACATATTAAAAAATATTTAATGAAGGTATAATTTTGTTGTATCCGAACTAAAATACTTTATTTTACTGTAATACTATGTCATTGTTTGTGATAAATTATTTACAAATGCGCGTGTACTATTAATGTTAACTATTTAAAAAAATAAGAAATGATTTAATACTATTATTTTGATGGGTCTGAAGGTAAAAATGTATTTCATTCATTTTAAAATAAATGACATTTTGATACAAGAAAAAAAAATTCACATGAGTGACTTATTTTGAGATGGAGGGAGTAGTATGAATAGTCCAAAAATCATAATGATATCGGAATAATGTATCTTTAATATATATTGACCGGAATAACTCAAAAATATTTCAGTAAAAAAAAAACTAAAAAATGTTTTTAATAGATATTTTATATTTTTAATTATCTTGATTAACCCTTTGTAGCAAAAAAAAAATCTTGATTAATGTCTCAATTATATTTATAGTTTTAAAAGACCTTTTTTAAAAGCCTTTATATCACAATTACAAAGACCTTCGTTTGGTGCCGGTGGAGAATGATGCTAAAGTACTAATAATATGGCTTGACACTTGACAGAGATTAGATGATAGTTTATTTTGTTCAGCTTAAAATGCTTAGCATTGTTCAGGTCAATTTATAATATAATGTACGTGTGTAAGGCTGTCTTTTCAAGTAGAACAGCCTATTATATGTATCCTGTGGGTTGGAGGGCGGGGCCAAATTTGCATTACCACTTGTGACTTGTGAGCTGTATACCGCTTCTTCTTTAAACTGAGAGATTAATTATGGTTGTTCTCGGCGAGTTTCATTCATTATTACTTTAGAGTTTTTTGTTTTTGAAATTTTGATGACTTACTTTAGAGTAGATTTGATTATTTTATAGCGAATTTATTAAAATAGAATTGTTTTATAAAGGACTTTTTTATATACTACTTAAAATAGTATGTGATCAATTATAGAATGAGTATTTTTTTAAACTAACAAAAAAGCTCGTATAACTATATATAGGTAATAAGTAATTGAATGAGAAAATTTCTTAAAATATATATTGAGATAGCAAAAACTCCAATTTATACAAGAAAGTATTAATTAGATAGCTACCTCTCTTTTTTAAATCCAAATTTGAAACACTGATCGATAGCAAATTGAAATGGAATTAATTAGTCCCCAATGACAGACACATATCATGCATGGTGTTTCTATCGTTTTGAGAGTAATTTCATGAAAAATCTAGAGAAGTCTAGTGTTACCAATTGGAGAACATTATATTAAGCATTTACGAAGGTGATCCATGTACGTACGTGTTCTTTCAGTTTTTCTTTAATTTAGATATGAATTATTGAAGACTACATCGATCATTCTTCTAACACAGTATGGGGTTGAAGAAGGCAAGCCCCAAAATAAGCAAATTGTTGCACTCACGGTGTGTCGTTGTTGTGTGATTAATCAACAAGAGACAGAATGAATGGCCGACATGGATTTGAGGGATACGAGTTGAGTAGGGTCAAGTCTAAGAAAATGTGCACATATGCAATTTAGTAAGTACTTGCAACTTCCAAGAGAGTTAAGCTCAATTGGGGTGGTCCTGATCTATTAAATTGAGGACATTTGGCAGATAGCAAACTACGGCCAGTTTAGCAACTCTTGTCGCAAGACAGGGCCCCAGCATATATATATATATATATATGGAGTCAGTATATAATGCACTTTAATTTTTTAATACTATTTTAATTTTGTAGATAGATTATATTAATTCTATTATTTATGGGCATAAGATTTATTATGTGTAAGTTTTTTATAAAATAATTGATATTATTTATAACAACAAAATAATAAACACTAAAAATAATAAAATAATTACCATTTTTAATTAACATAGATAGATTAACTATTACAAGTTATATAGTAGAACTAGTAATTAAATTAATTAATCGTGGTCACAAGAGAGATATAATACTGTAAGACAAGACTAAACTTTAAATAATAAAGAAAACAATTCTAAGGAGGATTTTTTTCTTCTAGTTATGAGTGTCTGGGAAATCGAGAGTCATAAAGTGGTTTGGGAGATCAGGAGCATAGGAATTGGAGTGATAAGGAAGTTATGAGTTCAAACTTCTTCCACTAACATAACATACTAATTTACTAACATTTATTTGTCTATAAAAAAAATAGTGTATCGGAAATCAATGTCACAATTATATTTATAAAAACATCTTAAAATAAGAAGAGTGATTCTTAGTTTATTATGTGGAAGAATAATGAGATATATGAATATTGGAGGAGAAACCTTTTCGAGAAAAGTACGTACTCAAACATGGAGACTTGAAAGGGGGCTATATATCATCCAAATTTGGTCTTTGCCTTCATAATTGGCTTACAGAATTTAATCTCAAAATAAGGGGCCAAAAGGAAAAAAGATTGAAGAGAAAACGGAAAACGACTGACCGCAAATGTACGTAATTAAAGAAATATATATAAAAAAATAACAAAAGAGGAAGAGAATGCAACACACGGATGCCGTTGTGTTAGTTTAATTATGTAATGTCGTGCTCGATCATCAACTCGTTTGAAAAGACATGGGATAAGGATAAACTAGATGTAAAATTCAAGCAGAATGCTATGAGCCTTTTGAATAATGGTACTTTCAACAACTTGCATGTGTAGTTTCCATCCTGACACTCCACTAACTTTGCTGGGTCTTGAGCGTGCTTACGGGTAGGAATAGGTAAAATAAAATGTTCGAACATTGGCCTCATAGTATATCGGACTCAAGTCTATATGAGATTGTTAATTAGTTAAGTTTTTTATTTTGTTGCAAAAAAAAGATTGTTTATTAAAAAAGAATTTAATAGAAAATATCAGAAGATCATTAAAATTATATACATGATATATAATTTAACTAAAAATATCAGGAGATTATTAATAATAACAGATTTTATGTACGTTCGTTCGCAGAGGAATTATATTCCCTGGAATCAGGGTGATTGTTGTGTGTTCAGTTTTGTCATGGTGAAACAGCTAATTTATGCTTGATTGGAGTATGGTGGGATATCACATACAGATGGTGTAAATTACTTCTTGCAGCATGGTGGACTTTTCAAAGGAAAACATCCAAGATAGGTGATCATGCATCTTATATATATATATATATATGGATATGGTGCGCAGCAGTAGTGTGGAGTTTTTGGTTATTGATAAACAAAATCATTTTTCAAGGAGTAGTTGTTGATTGTTATACTGTTATAGTTCAAATTAAGGTTGGTTCATACATCGGGAAGATATAGATCTAAAGGTCTTTCGTGTCGGTATATTAATACTATGGGCTGCTTACAAACTTTGAAATATGACTGATATAATTAGTTGTAATGAGTTGGTTTAATATATTTTTTGCTTATAAAAACATAAAAGTGTTTATTATAATATGTTAAAATTATATCTTTATCTATGGCTTAAATTTGTTTTTTTGCCTCGTTTTTTAGCAATTTTCATTTTTAGTTCTCTCAAAAATAAAATACGTCTTTTTAGTCTTTTATTTTTTTTAAATATGTCATTTTTTGTCTCCGAGACCACATTTTAAATTTAAAAAATATTTTCTAAATTTATATTTTGACCCTTCATAAATCCTATTTTTTACCTTAATCCCCTTTTCCTTCTCCTCCCCCTCCCCCGATGAACAAAGGCCATAGAGGAGAGGCAACCATGCATGGGATGAGCTCCACGCGACCAAGAAATTAAGGAAAGGGAAGTTTCATGCGGCCAAGGGAGGCTCGCGCACAAGGGCGAGAAAGGAGACGGTCACCTCGATTACGTATGAAGGAGAACGAGAGAGAGGCCGCGATGGGCGGAGATGTCGCGATGCTGAAGGGGGAGGGACGAACGGGAAGGGGAAAGGGGATAAGGTGAGAATTGGGTTTTGAGAGTGGTCAGTATAAATTTAGAAAATACTTTTCAAATTTAAAATACGGTCTTGAGGACTAAAAATGACACATTTTCAAAAATGGTGGACTAAAAATACGTGTTTTATTTTTGAGGGAATAAAAATAAAAATCGCTAAAAAATGAGGGACCAAAAATATATTTAACCCTTTATCTATTAATACATTTAAAGACTCATGGGTTGAATTAGTCATAAGGTGATTTGATGGTTTGGGGAAGGTGCATAGGATTGGAGTGATAAAAAAGTCATGGGTTGAAACCTCTTCTACTAACATTTGTCTATCTAAAAAAAAGACTCATGGGCTAACATAAATTTTAGGTTTCGTATTTTTATTTATGAATAGGTTTATACCCAAAAAAACAATTAATTAATTATAAGCAGTTGATTACTATCATGAGTTTTTAATTTGCTGCTGCGAAAAACAAGTTTTATGAATATGGTATTATTATTATTATTCACTTTTTGTAATTTAGGGGAAAAAATCATAATTTTTTATATGTGATTTTTTGATGAATTATGTAATATTTTTTCCCTTGGTCTGATATGTTGAAGATTGCTTAGGAAAGTTATTTTTTTTTTAAAATAATTGAGTTATTTATAGGGTAGGTTCAAGGGTAAAGCTGTCCAAATTCTTATTTTAGGCTTATCAACAAAAAAATTATTTACTATTATTATTTATAAAACTAAAAATTTATCAACAAGCTGACCTAACAAAGTGGTAACCAATATGTGTTTTTCCCTTGAGAAATGAGATTCGATTTTTGCAAGAGTACTAAAAATAAAATTTATTTTTTAAGATCCATAATTTTAATAAAATAATATTAATAGCGTTTAAAAGGCCTTACTCCTAAAAACTCTCAAAATTGTGTATACCTAGCCGCCACTCTTAGAGAGAGAAGTTCTGCATTCTCTCTAAAAATCGTCTACTCCTATTTCTTCCTCTTCTACTTGAGGGGTGATTTTGGACAATTTTTTGGTTTGAAACCACCTCTCTACTTCGTTTTTAGTCTATTTCTACCTTAATAAGTGACTTTTTCACATAAATCTCGTTTCCCTCTCGTGTTTTTTCGGTGTTTTTTGGCATCTGCGTGAGCTGGTGTTTGTTTCTCCCATCTTGGTGCGGCGTTTTGTTCTCCCGTCTTGGTGCGGTGTTCGTTTGGTTCAGATTGACTGATTTACTTCGTTTCACTACAGATTTTTTTATGATTGAGTCATCAACTTTGCAGATCCGGAGGCATTGGTACTCTGGTCAATATGAGTTTGTCATTTTTGTAGGCATTGTCACTTTTGATGACATTTTGTTGTGTTATGCTATTAACTTGAGTGCTGTGAGCTAGTTCACAAATTCATCCCTTTCAGTTTTTTTGCGATGTTGAATTTGTAATGTCTTCGATGTATTTTACCGATTTGAATGAATGAATATCTTTTGTTGTCAAACAAAAAATGGCCTTACTCCTTGACTTTAGAATAATCCACTTGACTAAAAATTGGTTTCATTAAATATGAGTTGTTTTGACTTTTGAATTGGTTGACCATATTTAATTTTTTTTTCAGAGCTGTATTAGAAATGTATTTCTAATTTTTAAGCATGCGATTACTAGAAAATATTTAAGTGAAATTATTTGAGAACATAATTAGTACATTATATTAGTATTTAACTAAATTGTGTACATATAGAGTAGAGATAATCAACCTTATAAGAAAATAGCAACACTTCATCATGACGAAAATCAAATCAATAAAAAGATAGAAAGGAAACGATGTGTACATCTGGTATGGTGCTTTCTTTCTTGCTGTAGAAACCAACAAATGATCGCAAGTCGATAGAAACTTTAATTTTGCGTCCAGCAAAGTCAAATTAATATTCAATGGCGTCCATATCTATTATTGTCTCTTATTTTTTTTGTTTTAGTTTTTTATTTTTATCCTAAAATTTTGATTGTCTTATAATTTTAATATATAATTTATCACATTTTTCTAACTATACTCTTATTTTTTTTTGCTGAACAAAGGAAACTAAAAAACACCTATACAGTATAATTAATAAGATTTGAGAAAAATAATAATTTTTTTGAAGAAAATAGAATCATATTATTGCAATAGAGAAAGAAATACAAGATGGTAAATAATCAAAGACTTGGGGGCTAAGCCAAGATGTAGCTATCCTGACAAGGGAGTGGACAACCACGTTTGCTTGCCTTCTAACATGACCAACACCAAAAGTTGAGTTTTGAACTAACAGACACTTACAGTCATTAATAATAAGACCAAACTCAGTAACAATACTAATTGCAAAATGAAGACCATATGAGAAAAATAATAATTAAAATAATTGAGAATAATAAAATATATAAAATTATCTTATAAAATAATAAATAGAGACAATTTAATCCAAAACTTACTCTAGCAAAGATAGGGAACGGAACTATAAGTAATATTCAACCCAATTGGTTACGGTGAAAATAAATTGTTACCAAACTTTTAATTACAATGTATATACTATATAGGAGTTTGAATTTTAAAATCACTATATGAGAAGTGTTTTACATAAATTACTATTCCCGACTAAAGAATTAATCTCAAAATTATACTATTTAAGAAGATTCTCGGTCAAAGATAAACAAATATCCAACAATATGTGTCATGAAAAGCACTGAAGTGTTCTACAACCCAAAAAAAAAGGCAAGGCAATGGCATGCAGCATTGATTAAATAATTATGGTATAATATTCAATTTCTTAAAAGTAGTATTACTTTTATTAATTTGTGCATGAATTGATTGAAACAGAAACAAATATTCTTTGAGCTGTCTCCTCCGAAATAATTCAAGACTTCTATAACATTTGACTGTAAAGCTAGCTACCCCACGGGTTTAACGGCTTGATTTCTTCAGTTCTGCGATCTGCATGCGCGCAGGCAACAGAGATTAAAACAATACACATATAGAACTAACTAATCAATTGTTTAATACTAGTCTACCAAACAAAATATTAGTAAACAATTAATACACAGTATTGAATAACCATAATTTCAGTTGAAACTCTACTAGCCTGTAAGTAAAATTAACTGATACGAAAGTTGAGAGTACTGATCAGGCAACATAGTCACACCTCTTAACTAACCCTCTTTAAGTTTTTATTAAAATGGATTGAGATTTATATTTTGTTTTAAATATCGTGTTTTAATATTAATTAATTAATTGGATCACCACCTGATGTTTACAGAATCCTTTACGACTTGAATGTGGAATACTGCCAAACATTATTACCGCTAATAACACTAGATTACTAGAACAACCTATGCCTCTATAAAATAAAAAGAAATAACAATAGAGGTTGAATTTCTTCCATAGATTTAAAGATTTGAGATCAACTTTATCTCAGACAAGGTATTGAAGTGTGCAAAATGAATTATTATTTTCATTGATGCAAATTAAGGCGCCGAACCGCTGACCTGAAGTATATATACAGCAAAACTGTAACAGCTAGGGTAACAAACTAACAGAATACTAATTAACAGCTAACTAACAGAACTGAGTGAATAACTAACTTAAGTATATATCCTAATCAAGAGCAAGCAATAATGAACAGATATTGTATAGCAGCTATTGCGTTGTTACGTCAGAAAATAATACAGGTGTATAAAATTTAAATAGAGATATTGTACAATAATATCAAGTTACATTTATCCTTACCAAAAGCACAGGGAACAGAGAAGAGCCAAAAATTAACACAACTGAACCCTGTTTATTCAAAAAAAAAAAAAGGGAAAAATAAAAGGAATTGACTCCATCGCTGGAGTGCAACATGCTGCAGCTAGCGTTGATGATGTCAAAAGGTGCTGTCATTCACATTGTCGGGCGGGATCGTGTCTCTTACTGTCCATCTTAACCCTTATAAATATGCAACCCTGCGCTGGCTATTATTTTCACCGCATCGCATCACACGTCTCCAACAAGCAAGTCTTAATTTCCACATGTTCACAAAACCGTGATCTAGCTCTCTCGATCGATCGGTGACTGTCACTCTTTGTTTCCGCTTCTCATCAAGTTCTCTTACGTACGCAAGCTAATTAATTTAGTAGTATATATAGAACTTAAAAGCACGATGGACATGTTGTCTAGGAAGGTTAGTCAGGACTCTCATGGCCAAGACTCTTCTTACTTTCTAGGATGGCAAGAGTACGAGAAGAATCCTTATCACCCCATTCAAAACCCAACGGGAATCATTCAGATGGGACTTGCTGAGAATCAGGTTAGCTAGCTAGCTGGTTTAATTTATTACCCAAAGTATATAAATTGACACCACCTTCTGTTTTCCTTAAATTAATTAAATCAAAACTAAAGTTGTGGACGTTAATGTCCGCTTCCATATATATATATAGCTTGCGATAATTAGGATATCACAAATTAACGTTCCTTGGTAATTAATAAGGACCACTATTATTTTTGTCCATTTTCACCTATATAATAAAAAAGGAAAATATAGATAAAGAAAAAAAAATAAAAATGGAAACAAGAAGTCTCGTACGGGGGACACAAAAGACAGGACAATATGCATGCTTGAGCTAGCAATAAGTCAGGGGTCGGGAGATGTCAAACACATTGCTTTTTAACTCTGTGTGTGATTAATTGTTTCAGTAGCTATATGTGTGTGTGTGTGTGTGTGTGTGTCCAACAAATTAATTGCTGACACCTTTAATTTTGCAGCTTTCATTTGACCTTCTTGAATCATGGCTCCAAAGAAATCCTGATATTGTGGGGTTGAAGAAAGATGGGATATCCGTATTTAAAGAACTCGCTCTATTCCAGGACTACCACGGTTTACCTGCTTTAAAAAATGTAAGACATATACTCTGAGGCAAAAAATTAATAAAAGAATTTGAATTAGTTTTTAGTATATATACCCTTGTGATACTGACAAAATTAAGTCGATGGTAATTAATGATAAATTATTCGGTTTCATTTCAGTACTTCATTTTCAAGCTTTCTAAAGAACAAAATACCATTTTATCAATTAATACTGGTGCAGCTAATATTTGTAATACGCAGAAGACTTCTTTCTCATCGTACATGACTTGTGCACTTTGCTATCGTGTACGTACTTGGAGAGTTGGATTGGAGTCAACCATAAGTAAGACGTTCATTAAAAAGAAAAAAGAGAAGAAGAAGAAGCCAACTACATTAATTGACAATTGTGCTGACATGTTGCATGCATGCAAAAGCAAAAAAAAAAAAAATACTTAAGAAAATCCCCTAATTAACCCGAACTTTTAAATAATATAGTATTTAGTTAATTTGACATTCTAAAAATAAAAATAAATATATTTATACAGTTATGATTTTTGACCATTTTTATTTTATTTCAACACTTATCTAACACATATTTTTCTTTTAATTTTTTCTTATCACATCACTCATACAATCATCTCTCTTTTATTACTATCTTTCTAGGTGTCAATTGGGTCTTGGACACGTATCCAAACATCATTTTTCACATTCATAACATGTCTTTCATACATTCTTTGCATATGCTCACCAAAAAGTATGTTTGCCTGTTAAATGAAGTGGCATAATAATGAGTACCTACCTAGAAAGGCTAGAATTGATTCATTGATGTGCCTCCCGTTCTTATTTCTTTTATTTTCTGTACGTATTCTGGTATTCACGCTTCAGTAGTTTTTAATTTTAATTTTAAAGTTACCATCCTAAAAACTTGAATTTTTTTGTTTGTAGGAACTGGTGGACTTTATGGCAAAAATAAGAGGAAATGGAATCAAATTTGGGTCGGAGAATCTTGTCCTCACAGCTGGCGCAACTCCCGCAAATGAGATTCTCGTGTTTTGTCTCGCTGATCCCGGCGAAGCTTTCATTGTTCCCACACCGTATTATCCAGGGTATCACTTCTGTCCCATTTTGAATCACATATATATATATAACTGCATCATGCAATTAATTAATTTAGTTGTAGCCCTTTCGTTTAATAATTTCACCTTAATTTGGCAGGTTCGACAGAGATCTTAAATGGCGCACAGGGGTTGAGATTGTTCCAATGCATTGCTCGAGCTCAAACGGTTTCAGAATCACTTCCTCTGCTTTAGAACAAGCCTACGAACAAGCACAAAAACAGAACCTAACCGTCAAAGGGGTGCTAGTAACCAACCCTTCAAACCCACTAGGCATAACCATGACAAAAACGGAGCTAAACCTTCTAGTTGACTTCGCAATTGAAAAGGGCATTCACATAATAAGCGATGAAATCTACTCAGGAACAGTCTTCGACTCACCAGGATTCGTAAGCACAATGGAAGTTGTAAACGAGAGAGGTCTTTGTGGTGATGGCAATAGCATATCGAACCGCATTCACATCGTTTATAGTCTCTCCAAGGATCTTGGAGTTCCGGGTTTTCGTGTGGGAATGGTTTATTCCAACAATGAAATGGTTGTTGCTGCTGCCACCAAAATGTCAAGCTTTGGACTCGTTTCCTCACAAACTCAGTATTTGCTTGCAAATTTACTCGCGGATGAGGAATTCACTATGAAATACATGGAGGAGACTCAGAGGAGGCTTAAGAGGCGCAAGGAGATGCTTGTGTCTGGTCTCAGAAACGCGGGGATTCGGTGTTTGAAGAGCAATGCAGGGTTGTTCTGTTGGGTGGACATGAGGCATCTTTTGGGTTCTGCCACTTTTCATGCAGAGAAGGAGCTTTGGAAAAAGATTCTTTACCGTGTTGGTTTGAACATTTCTCCAGGCTCTTCTTGCCACTGCTCCGAACCTGGGTGGTTCAGGATTTGCTTTGCCAACATGTCTGAAGAAACATTGCGAGTCGCTATGCGGCGGATGAAGGCCTTTACTACAGACTCAACCACCCTCTCTGCTTCTGTGAAACAACAATCTGTCACTACTAATACCAATTATACCACGGGAAGGGCAATTGCTAAGTGGGTTTTCCCGTTATCGTCGTGTGAATAACCCGAACCGCACCGTTTACTCTGTTTTCGAAGGAAAAGTGTGCAGAGCTACTCAACTCATCACCCTTTGCCACTACATATGGAAGTAAAGTAAAATGATGTTTGTGTTATAATTAGTAACGTATGTAAATATAGCTTAACTACAATGGTTTAGTTAACTGAAGTATAATTAGTTAATAGATGTTATTGTACGTATTAGAATTGAATTAGATTCACTTATTCAGGGGTTTGGTTAGGTATTTAATTGTGCTACACTGCTACGTGTATTTACTGTTTCCGGAAATCAAACTATCTGATAATTGTGTGTGTGTATTCTTCGGTTTTGTGGCTTAGTGTGGACCTGAATTCCAAACTACTTGCTTCTAAATTATGCATACTTAAGTATTGATCAAAAAAAATTTTGCATACTTAAGTGGTTAGTCCTTTGTAAAAATTGGTAAAGAGACCTGAAATATATTTACCAGATGCTGCTCCGACATAAAAAGAAACGAGGCCGTTAACAAGTTAACTATTTTAGTTTTGTAAAAAAAAAAAAGTTAATTATTTAAGTAAAAATTAATGGTGGCAACTGCGGTACCTTCTTGGATGCTTTGCTGGGTACCGGTACCCAACCCACTTGGATAAAATTAATGAAATTGCAGATGCACCCTCAGAGCCCACCCATCTCTTCCGATCATCATCCGCTTCAAGATCACCCAACACTGCATCTTCTTATAACGGTCCATCATCTTCTTCTCCTTCAATCTTGCAGCACCCTTCATCAGACCCGGTTATTCTTGAATCGGCGACCCTCGAGTTTTCTTTTGACAAAAGATTCCGATTTTGTCATTTTCTTGCCGGGAGAATCAATATCATCGACAGTACTGTCCTTGATTATTAGTCGTTGTCGACGACGTTGTTCTTTAGACACGGTTCTTGAATCTTACAGTGCCACAATATGGTTTACTCTTTCCCGCAGCAGAGTATGTTTTACATATCGTTGTTGGCTTTGAAGAAGAATCCACATCCACCTTGATCGTCTTCCTCCTCTTCTCATAGCCGCGTGGAACATTATTATCAGAGTGGTGCAGGTCCCCGATTTGCCGAATTACGAGGCAAATAAAGCTTAACTATGATTGTTTTCTGGATTTTCAACCATTGAAAGAAAGTGCTCTGTCAGTGTGGCAAATGGGGATTAGGGTTCTTTTGTTTTTTCATTGGAGTCATTGTTGTAATTTTAATTTTAATTTTATTGGAGTCATTAGAGAAGCGGTGCAAATCTTAAACTCAGGAAATGGGCATGCCTAGCCAGCCAATCTGGCACCTCATTTTTCTCTCTATGTTTTGTCTGGTTAGAGAGAAGAAAGCGTGGAGAAAAAAATAAATGAAAAAGAGTGAGAAAAAAAAAAGAAATGAGAAAAAGAAGAAACTGTTAAGTTATTTGATACAAGAGAAAAAAAAAAGAGAAAAATGATATGTTTCTTCATGAACAAAAAAATCCCCTATTTTCTGCATTAGCTACACATATTTCAATTTAATATTTATATTTTAACTTATATTTTTATCAAAAATTTGAAACGTATGTAACTTTTTTTAATAAATTAAATAGATAAGTATCTAAAATAATTAAAGAACCATCTCAAAATTAAATTAAAATACTATAAACAACAACTTTTACAATTACCGTAATATGAATCACCTCGGAAGCGGATTCTCTAACTTTCACACGGGAAAGGCAGACTACCTTTCAGTATTTGTGAGCCGTTGGATTGATTGTTCGGCTAAGATTGTGCCACGTGGCATATTGTTTTTTAAAATAACAAAGCTGAAAACACACGGAATCACACAGTCGCATAAAGGTTTTCGTGAAACAGGGTTTCGTGAACGTGACGGAACAGGTGCCGCCCCTCCTCCACCACTTCGCCGCAGCACTCCGCTGCTGCCCACCGCTCCATGCTGTAATTTTTTAGTGTCACCAAATTTATTATTCTGTTCACTACATTACTGTTTTGGGTGTTGTGTCTTTCCTCAAACAATGAAACATGTAAAAGACCCACTATCTTCTATCTGTACAGTATGTTTTCTGATAAGGATGACATCTTCTAATGGGTGGTATGGGTCTGTTTCAAATGTGGCTGGAAGTCTTAGGCTTTGTTTTTCTTGTTCTTCCACAATATTTGAAAACTTTAGGGGCATCCATTTTTATTTTATTTTTGCCGGCACGTAATAATGCTTCTGTTATTACTCTAGTTATTATCATTATTATATTATACTTGAATAAGCAATTATCTACTGGTATATTAAATAACATTTGCCAAGGTTTCAAGGCTTGGCAGTAAAATTTTGCTCAAAATTTTGACCACAATGTAGGCAAAGGGGTGCTGGTGCTATACCCATTAGTAGGTGGATTCACATTAGTATGGAGAATAGGATATTATTATTTCCATATTGCCCTATAAGATGGTTGACTTCGTTTGGAGGGTGCATTAGGGAGTTTCACTCAGGGGAATGTCATGCCTACATCTATGAAGACAGAACAGTTTACACCAGGGCTGTGACAGGATTCACAGCTGGGATATAATCGGCCTTGAGTGGTCTTTTGATCCTGAAAATACTGACAGTTCCACACCATAACAAGTCACTCCAATATTGAGTGAACCCATTACATGAAAAACTCAGTAAAATACAAAGACCCCTTAATAGGAAAACACCCACCCCGAGGGATAAACATCCAGTGATTAGAGCCAAAACAAAAGTACCTCCTAAAATTATATAGTTGACAACTGTTAGACAAATTATGCAGCAAAGGAACCAATTCGTGGCCTTAAAATGAAGAGGAAATTACAAGTTACCATGAGACGGTGGGCAGAAGCGGCGGCGTCGACGGCGGATCACGGTGGCGGCAGTGGCGAAGCGGAGGAGGAGGGGCGGCAACAGAAGGTCTTGGTTGCCGTTCGCAAAACACTTTTCTGCCTGACCTTGTGCAATCCCGTTTGTGTTTCTAAGGATTTTATTAAAATGCCACGTGGCGCAATTCGAGCCGAACAATTAATCCAACGGATGAAAAGCAGTGAAAGTCACTCTACCTTTCCACTAGAAAGTTAGAGAATCCGCTTCCGAATCACCTCTTCAAATTTTTTTAAATTAAAATTATTTTATTTGTTAGATTCTTTTTACTATTTTTTTAAGAAAAATCTAAACCGGTACAGTCGAATGTCGAATGACTGGTTATTTCTAAAGTATATCCCCATCATAATTTTGAGAATTGAGATGCATGGCACTGCATATCGTGTCAGAAAAGCTTCGTGGCGGTTTGGCATTGTGGGTTGGCTGGAGAATCCGTTACTCTTGCTATTTGTGTGTGTTGGCTGGCGGCAACTTTTGAAGGAGCGCGAGGCAAATAACAATGCGTTGCGAATAATTGAGACCCCTTTCATGCCAATGCGATTCCCCGTTTAACTGTCTGTCATCTTTTGTTTTTTGTTTTTTATAACTAACGTCTGTCGTTCTCTTTTCAAGTTTTAAGACCCACAAAAGATAAAACGCAAACCTGCTAGGGTTTCAAATTTTCTTTGTTTCCTTCGAATCAGTATTTGTATAAAACCTTAACGAGAAGGCGAAGACCAATCCACGTTCTCTTTTCCTCCACATTTTGCCTTTTCCTACCACTGTTTCCCTAATCGCTCTTCATCGACAATTTGTTCATCCGTACGTGTGCAGGTGCTTCCTTTTCTCTTTTGAATTTTTTTTTTCTTTTTCTATTTTAAATTTTTTCTACATTTGAGCCATCTCCCTTATCAGAAATACTTGTATACACACGTTACTAAATTATCAACATTAAATATTTGTGTGAATGTATTTGTGCCGCACATAATATTTCATATTTTAAAGTGATAATGCATGATGATTGGCTTAGTGAAGCCTTTAATTTCATTCAGTCAATTGTATTTAGGCTTCTCTATGCTGTTTGTGCTTGCTTAATTACATCCATTGAGTTTGCTTTAAACGGTGATGTGATAATGGAAAGTAATAATTGGTTCCAAAAGCCGCATTAGTTGATACTGTTATTGGTTTTATGCAGTATGGTCATATATATCAATGTTGCATTTGCGAACATTGGCACTGATAATTGGATTCTTTTAGGTGATGAATATGACTTTGATGTCTTATGTCTGTCTTCTTGGGCAATGAGATGAGTCAAGTTTGCCAATACAGTGGGCAGAGATGGACATTGCCGCTCTTTTAACTTCTGCCGGAATCAACATCACCGTGTGTGTGGTGCTCTTTTCACTCTACTCAATTCTAAGGAAACAGCCCGGCCATGTTAAAGTGTACTTTGGAAGAAGACTGGCCTCTCGGCGTTCGAAAAGCCTTGACTTTTGCTTGGAAAGATTTGTTCCTTCTCCTACATGGGTAATGAAAGCATGGGAAACAACACAAGATGAAATACTCACTGTTGGGGGCTTGGATGCTGTGGTTTTTTGCAGAATGGTTGTGTTCAGGTTGTTCAATATATCCTTCTGAGATTCAACTTTTTAAAATGCTTATCCTCGCGGACCAGAGTGAACCACTTTCTTACTCAATAAGCTTTTAATCTGAAAATTGAACTGTGGCCACAATTCAGTGTTTATCAAAATGCTAACTATGTTGTGTTGCAATTCAGTTTTCTTACTGCATGTATAAGAAATTATTCGCTTAACAATTTGTACATTAATAACTGGAACTGAGATTTGTGCCCACAGAAGTAGAAGTGACACTGTTGTTGACTATGGGCCTGTTTGGATTGGTTTATACAGAGCTTATGAACACAGCTTATGACTGATTCATAAGCTGTTTTGGGCTTATTTTTCATAAGCTACCCAGGATAGCTTATCAAAACAGCTTATGGCTTATATAAAATAAGTTTCACTATAATTTTTCTTCGATTATAAAAGTAGCTTATACAGCTTATGCCATAAGCAGTAGATAAGTTTGTTATCCAAACAGGGCCTATATATGATGCTTAATTGATATAGGTAAGCCAATTAAGTCATCGAGTTTCTAAAATAGCATTTTGGTGATGCTAAACCCGAGTTTGTGTTGTGCCCTTTATGAAGTTTTAGCACCTTTTTGGTTTCAGTGTGGTAAATTTGTCCAACTTATATTCTGTTTACTTGTTTGAGATTAATGTGTTTGTTTTCAGCACTATGTTATATCACTCAAATCAAAACCTGCAGTTGTCAATCACAAATTTAAAAGCACATCAAATAACAAAAACAAAGTGTAAACGAATTTCCATTATCCATTACTAACAGTTTATTATATTGCTATTTTCTCCTGCAGCATTCGAGTATTTTCTGTAGCTGCTGTCATCTGCACTATTTTAGTGCTTCCAGTAAATTACTATGGTCAGAACAGGATACATAAGAATATACCTTTTGAGTCACTGGAAGTATTTACCATTGAGAATGTCCAGGAACGATCAAGATGGTATGAGCCATTTCTTATTTTCTGAATGTGTTCATTATATATGTAAGTGTAGTTCAAATAGCCAATAGTTTGTAGAAGCTGAGAAAATAATGAACAAACTATAGAATGTACAAAGAGATTTTTGATGTTTCATTTGGATCTGCCCTGTCCGTTGGCTCATGGCAAATCTACTCAATTTCTTTTTCTTTTTAAATAATTCTTGGGAGAGTTTTTTTGTTGGAGACCTTTCCCTCAACAACAACTTGTCCTGTTCCCTGATTTGTTTATTATAATTTCCCATCCATTTTCAGATGTTAATGCATTAATAGCTAATGACTTTATCCAAGAATACTCCTACAAACTGGTTACTTATTGATTGTTTTTAATTTTTTGATTGATGTCAGGCTTTGGACTCATTGTCTCGCATTATACATCATAACTTTGTCAGCTTGTTCTCTTCTTTACTTCGTAAGGAGCAAATTTACCTGCAAGATTGATTTCTCTACCTATCTTCATAGAGTGACCTAACAAGTTTGTTTTTCTTTTCCAATATATAAATACGACTAATCAGGTGGCAATAATGTCCAGGAATTTAGGAGCATTACTAATTTGCGGCTAGTACATATCACTGGATCGCCGCCAAAACCAAGTCATTTTGCAATTCTTGTCCGAGGAATACCCTGGTCTCCAGAAGAATCATATTGCGACAGAGTGAAAAAGTTTTTCTCATATTACCATGAATCAACATATTTATCACACCAAATCGTGTATAAATCTGGTGCTGTTCAGAAACTGAAGGTCGGCCTCTTAACTTTAAATACTTTTTAGTTTTTATGTATATTGAGATTGTTGTATTGCCCTTTATTTTTTCATCCAATAATTTATATTTGTGCAATTTTTAGTCTCCCCCTTTGTTTATGTCACGTTTAGTGTTGTGATGACAATCAATGTGTATGCATGTAATAGACAGTTGAAGCCCATTATTTGGTTCAAGGCTGATTAACTTATATGTGGTCCTATTATATATGTAATAAGTGTATGCATTTCTTTCATTTTCTGATTCATGCTGTGCACTTTATTAGGTTGTTTGGAATTGAACTTTTTTCTTCTTCCTCTCCCCCTCCTGTTGAAGCCTTCCAAATCCAATCCTAAAAAATTCAATTCTTCAATGAGTATTGGCTTTCATTTGCATCATATCAATGGAATTTCATAATACATATGGTGTCATTCCATAACGGCCGGGTCGGGACTTTGATATATGACTCCGGAAGCACACCTAGAATTTCCTGATTTCTTTTATATGATCTTGGTGTTGCCACTAATGATCTTTAGATTCTTATTTTAATAATGTAAACTTGTAGCATTCTTCTCCTTGTTGACATAACTGCAGTTTAAACTTTTTTTTTTTCTTTTAATCTTCTTCCTCTAGGATGATGCAGAATATGCATGTAAGATGCTCAGTGGTGGTCTGGAACAAACTTGTAAGCCAAGCATGGCGCAATGTTACTTTTGTGGAGGAACCACTAATTTTAAGATTATTTCTAATGAAATAGATAGTATACATGCGAGAACAGGCTACAGTGACATGAATATAGATGCAAGAAGAAAGGTCAATTTTCTGGCTGGGTTGATTTATATAATTATGATATTAATTGCGGACTTTTTTCATTTTTACAATATCGTGAAGAATAATTCTAAATCCTCTTACCTTTTATTCCTACAAATCCTCCTAATTACCAAATGGAGAAAATATTAAATGTTTTTTATGTTTTCAAGATACTAGTTGTATTCTCTTTCTTATTTTATAAAGTAGTAGGAGGATATGTAGGAGGATTTCTAGGAGGATATAGCATTTCTCGTCAAGGCCTCCAATATAATGTATGATTGCCTTTTAATGTGAATGTAGAAAACTAGAAAAGTTAGTTAGTCTTGTAAGTTGCAGAAAACTAAACAATGAAAGCATCATTGATGGAGCTGCATTGTTTTAGGTCTGTTATATAAAAATCGATCATTCTTGGACCAGCTCCTACGAGTGGAATGACACATTATTTAAACCTTTTTTTGGCTAAATAGTCTGCACTGGATCTAGTAGAGTGGGTCTCTGGCACATGCAAATACTTGAAATATTTTCTACTTGTGATATATTGGCGACAAATGAAGCAATCATTACTTGAAAATTTGTTGTACATCAGTCCAACTTTCTTTATTGGAAGCTACAAGTTATGTTGTCATAACATATAGTGTTCTCTTCTTTGTGTTTATCATTATTGTTATTTATTATGTAAAGAAATCCAGGTCATTGCAATTTTCTTTTGGCGTTATGAGTTATAGAAGTATATATATAGAATCGCATCTTATGTAATTAAAAACATACGCTCAAGTTTGTGTTTCTATTGCAGGAATGTGCATCCGCTTTCGTGTTCTTTAAAAGTCGTTATGCTGCTCTTATGGCTGCCCAAAGTCTTCAAACATCAAATCCTATGTTATGGGTCACAGATCAAGCTCCTGAACCACATGATGTTTACTGGTCCAACCTTTGCATACCATACAGGCAACTTTGGCTCCGTAAGATAACTACATTTGTGGCATCTATCACCTTCGTGCTTGTATTCCTCATCCCTGTCACATTTGCACAAGGCTTGACTCAACTAGAGCAGCTTCAGAAAATGTTCCCTTTTCTGGCAGGGATTCAAAAGTAAGATGTTGCACATATACGAGGGACAAATATTATGAACTTCCACACTCTTGTTCTGGCTCATATTTTGCACTTTTGAAAGAAATAATTATGCATGATAAATTAACTGTTGAACTTTATTTTAATAAACCCTTTCTGAACAGAGCAACAAAGGTGCATTATATTAGAAGTTAATTTTAGAATTTCCTAGCTTGTTACTTGCCCATACACGTAAGAAATGTTATAAGCTCGTTTTTATGCAAGTGACATTTTCTTGTTGAAATAAAGATTATTATAAAATATTATTCATGCATTGGGATGTGGAAGGTTAGCTAGGGGGTTTCAAATTTTAAATTTTAAATTTTAAAATGCTATACAATTCATAGTAAAGTGAGACAATATTCTTTTTCCAGGAACTTTATGATTAAGCTGGTGACTGGTTACTTGCCAAGTGTGATTTTGGTTTTATTTTTATATGCTGTTCCACCAGTGATGATGCTATTTTCAGCAGTGGAGGGATGTATTTCCCGTAGCGGAAGGAAGAAAAGTGCATGCTGCAAAGTTTTGTACTTCACAATTTGGAATGTGTTTTTTGTTAATGTTTTTGCCGGGTCTGTTATCAGCCAACTCTCGGTCTTTACTAGTATAACAGAACTACCTGCCCAACTTGCCAAGGCAGTCCCAGCGCAGGTGATATACCCAGATTCCTAGATGACAAATGCTTATTGTAAATTATGTACCCCTTCTTTTTGACTTACACTGGCATCAAAGATTTGAGCAGCACTGAACTAAACTTTTGTTCCGTTTAGTTTTTTGAGAACAAATTAATTATTTATTCTTGCGTGATTAGCTATTCATTTTACTGTGGGTTTTTTTCATGGCATACAGGCTACCTTCTTCACAACATATGTTCTATCATCCGGTTGGGCAAGTTTGGCATTTGAAATTATACAACTGTTTCCTCTTTTCTGCAACCTGTTTCAGAGATACCTACTCTGTTCTGGGGAAGATTCAATGAACGGCAACCTAACTTTTCCATACCACACAGAAGTTCCAAGGATCTTACTGTTTGGATTCCTCGGGTTCACCTGTTCCATTCTGGCACCGCTGATACTGCCCTTCTTATTATTCTACTTTTTCCTTGCATATCTCGTTTACCGAAACCAGGTTAGTAGTTTTATCATGTTTTTGTCTCCTTTTGTTCATCATGGGGTTGATTGTGCTAAATTCTTGTATATATGCGTAATGATTTACTTTTTCTAGATGTGAAAGGTCTGTTTAGTTTAAGAAATTATTTTTTCTTTGCGGGAAATTAAATATAATCTGAAGGGATTGTTAAAGTAAGAAAAGATCTGGAACTTAAGTGATGGATGCTTATGGCTTACATGTAAACTTAATTATCTTTCTTTAGACTAAAGAACAGACCGAGTCACGGAAAGATGTCCATCGTATACAGAATATGATCATAGAAAATCATTTGCCTTTTGATTATTTGGTTTGCAATGTAGCAGTTTCTGCATTTAAATCCACCAAGTGCAGAGAATTTCAAAAGGAGTGATGTATTTGGCAAAATGAAAAAATAAATGAAGGCATGAATACCTATATCTACACATGCAAAGATATATAAGTGATAATGTTTTACTTGTTTGAATGTAATTCGCGTGTCTTCATGTATTTTGTACTATTATGACATCGAATTAATACTTAGTGTTTAGTTATTTTTATCTTGAAAAAAAAAAAAGGCTTCCATTTAACACCAACCTTTTTCAGATTCTCAATGTGTATATTACAAAATATGATGGAGGGGGACACTTGTGGCCCATTGCTCACAACACTACGGTCTTTTCATTGCTTGTCGCTCAACTTATTGCACTTGGGGTGTTTGGACTAAAACAATCAACAATTGCATCTGGATTTACCATTCCACTGTTGATTGGCACAATTCTATTTCACCAATACTGTAGGCAGCGATTTCTCCCCGTATTTAAGAACAATGCAACGCAGGTGCGGTCTCTTCTGCTCTCACTCACTATTTCTCTCCCCACTCTTTCGTTTTTCATTCTCCCCTTTAAAACTAATAATACACTGTTTGTTTTAGGTTCTTATTGACATGGATCGGAGAGATGAGATTTGCGGGAGGATGGTAGAGATTTATGAACAATTGCATTCAGCCTACTGCCAGTTCACTAGTTCTAGTCCATCCGAATGCTTCAGTAGTCATCAAGGGGACAGGGAGCATGTTCAGACTCCAGAAGATTTGGAGAGAGGTTTGCTTCTATCCAATGGTTGGTTGGGGTGTTTTACTTTATACTTTTCCATCTGAAATTAAGGGTATGATAGATTTGGCTATGTTTGGTTTTAATTTTTCAGGCAAAGAAATCAGCCAAGAAGATCTAACATGGCAAGTTCATCGGTAGTTTGAGTTTGGACAAACCAGTCTTAGGCTTGTAGATGTTATGATGATAATCATGGCGATGTGCCCTAAATTGGGGCTGTGCATATGTACATTTGTGATTAAGATAATCAAGATTCCAAATACCTGCAAAGAAAATAGGAATTGGACTCTCCCCGGATTATTCAATTGAGCGACAGAGTGGATATACAAATTGTAAATATTCATGAAGATAATCCTATTTTCTATGTAATTGTAAATATTCATGATAAGATAACATACAAATAACATTATTTCTTTCTCCCGACCCTATGCTCTTTTCGATGTGAATAAATATGCATTATAAGATAATTTAGAGATCAAGGCTAGTCTGCTTTGTTTGGTTAATCGATAAACAATCATTCTATTTGATTGTAAAGCAAAACTAACCAAAACGAAATGTACACAAACATGTCAGATAGGGATGGTTAGATTAGATACAACTGTTCTCGGTTTTGTCTTTAATTACGAGATTTCATTTACTTTACAAAATATTTTTTTTTATTTCTTTAAAATAAATTAATATAATAGTGCATTTTTAATATATTACATCCCTTTTTAATTTAATAATTTTATTTTTTTAGTTTTATTAAATAGTCTTTCGAAAACACGTTAATCACTATTATTTTAAAATACCTTATCAAATACAAAAAAAGTTAATTCTTTAAAAATTAATTATTAAATACTTTTAATGATCTTAATTTAATTAACACTTTTTTTTATCAAAAAACTTTATTTTCATTTTTTGTATTTTAGCATTCACTTTTGTATTTTTTGTATTTTCATTTTTTTATTTTCTAGTCAAAAAAATATCTTTTTTTTAATTGTAAATTACAATATTAAATAAAAAAATCTGGGATCACGATACCTTTTCCTTTTTTTTTTTGGTCCAGATAAGAAAGTTTCATTGGACCGAAGCCAAAGGCCCGAAGGCATCTTACAAGGGACAAACCCAAGAACGCAACATCAGCAAGCACCATAAACATCTGTCATGGAGTATAGGTGCGCTGCTGCCAACCACTGACTAAGTCAGTTTGCAATAACTAATTACATCAGACCCAACCACAAAAGGTAAACCCTGGATACCTTTTCCTTTTTCTTTTTTTTGGTCAAAGATACCTTTTCCTTTTTGTTTTGGTCAAAAAGATACCTTTTCCTTTCAATTGTCACATTTGTTCAGCCGTTCTCTCTAGCGTTTACCAGGCCGACAAGTTATGGGCCTGAACCAACGTAGCCTATCAAGCCCAACATTCTTTTCCCACTGAGAGAGCAAATGCTGTTCTTTCCCATCCTCCAAAAAAAGGGAAAGATATTTCCTTTCTAGCAGAAAAAAAAAAAATCAATCATCCGGGGGGATTTGCACCCCTTCCATTAAAATACAGACACCTGACATGTATTATTAGCTTTTTCCTATTTTAAAAATCTGTGAAATGAAAAGGAGTTATCATAGGAATTATATTACAGTTTACAAGAGTACTATTGCAAATTTTCTCCCTTTCTAGAGTCGTTTCAAACGGCTTAACAGCATACATTTCATGTCCCCAATTTCAAAATACACTAACACCTCTTGTTTAATACATGGAAGGAACAATATAAAAAGTTATAATGGCAAATTTTAACATTTCTTATAGTTACTCTCACTGATGTGCAATTGTACACATTTAAGTATAAAAAGAAAAGAAAATAAAAAAGACTATATTTTGTACATACTGTATGATACATGGTCAAAGACATAATTGTTTTGCGTACAAATATTAAATACATGACCCAAGGTGGAAGAGAATGTATTAAAAAAAGGTGGAAAAGAATGAAACACGATTCTAAGATATGATATTCTAGTATTATAAAATGGGCCAACATTATAGAGTGGGCCAAGGTCGGCTATCATTTTCTTGGAAACGGTACATATATTGTCCAACATTAAAAAATTTCTGCAGTCATTCTGAATCAAATATAAGAAATGCAATTAGCGAATAAAACATGTTTGTCCAGTCTAAGGGCGGGACTTAAGTTTGACAAGTTTTCATGTTAGTGAGTGTCATTATCATTGCATAAACAAAGAAGGCTATTCCAAATTTCAATTAATTATATGATACGGATTTAAATTTGTTTAGGATCAGAATCCAGATAGAAGGGGACTTGTTATTATAAAAAGAATATTACTGATGAATAATGCGATAACAGAAGTCGTCGTTTGGCTATTGTCAGGGTTAGGGCATGCCCTGCCGATAGGGCTTCAATCACGGATCGGTGTTAATTTGTTTGGTGCTCAGTTTTTAATTATTATATTTCTGTAAAGTATATGGACTTAACTCATAAGTCAAGTTTTTGAAATCCTTGTTTTATGTTGCAGGATTGTTCTCTCATGTATTTTTCTGGCTTCGGGATATTCCCTCTTACTTTACAGAGCGAAATTAATTATTCATATTATAAAAAAATTATTGTTTAAATGACTAATTGCTTATATAGTTTACTAAGCATGCGCTTTATGAGATGTGTTTTTTACTTCTTAGCTCTATGCCGTGCTTTAATTTGTGTAGCCATAACGTATTTAACTAAGTAATAGTCCAGTTACTGATGGCTGTAGAGATGGTGTTTGAGTGTCAACTAAAAGAAAAAGGCCTTTTAATTTCTGGGTACGGTGAATTTGGATATCCTCCACGTGCAATTGTGGAGACTAATATCTTGAGGTATTGAGATCCATTCAAGGGGTTGACCTCTCTCAAATCCCAATAGATGTTTTTCCATATACACGGTCTGATGATCAAACCTCTGATATCATACTTAAGTGACTCAGTATTTACCACTTG
Source organism: Glycyrrhiza uralensis (assembly GCA_030159175.1). NCBI lineage: Eukaryota > Viridiplantae > Streptophyta > Magnoliopsida > Fabales > Fabaceae > Glycyrrhiza > Glycyrrhiza uralensis. The sequence continues at coordinate 50,174,798 of BRZY01000005.1, forward strand.
TGCCATGTCATGTTGGTAAAAAGGCCTTTTAATTGCTATCTAAGTATTAGAGCTTTTTCTTATGAGTTAAGTATGATCAAGTTTAATTGAAGAAAATACTGCCTTTCTTTCGAGAATCACTGCAAACTGTTTTAGTCCTACACAGTATTGCACATAATAACATACGCTTTCTCTGAACCTTGGGATGCCTTGTTGTTTGCTGAATTATGGTACAGAGCACACAAAATGAGATGGTGGGGAATACTTGTGTAACCATATTATATAAGGTGCATTTGGATTGACTTATGCAGAATTTATTTTGGCTTATAATTTAGGCACTTATGAGAATAATTAATTACACTCTATATAGTTTTTTGATTATAAAAATGGCTTATATATAAGTGTTTATATGATAAACACTTAAATATACTATTTATCCAAACACGCTCATAATTATATTGAAAGGATTGGATCGGTTATTGGGGCCGAAGTTTGAAACTATATATTGACAAAATCATTAGCTACCAAGTTTAACATTATGTCAACCAGTTTTAACAAATCATGACCATTGCTTACCAGACAATATCTCAAGTCAACAAAAATTCATCTAAAAACATTACAACTGTAATCAACTGCATATATATATATACACACGTAGTAAGCCAAGATATATGTAAGTTAATGTGAACTTCTATGTGATCGTGACTTCTTTGACCTTTTAAGCAAACAAGTCAAAAATGATAGCTGTAGGTCTATATAGAGACTAAATATTTTGTGCTGGACGTACCCATGATGTCAAGTTGAATCATATCTTCTTTGTTTTTCACACACTAGCTGGAAGCTGATAGCCAGAATTAAGTGAACTCATATTCCTTATGTTGTGAGGAGGATCCATCATCCATGTAATGATCTAAACCAACCTCTCATCTTTTGGGGCCTTGTTTTGTTAATGCATATAATTAAGCTGAACTTTAAAAACTAGAACAAAGATAATTATTTATAACCGCATAGAAACATATGCCAAGGCCATAAGAGGATTCTGGACTTTGTCCATTAATTTCTAAGATAAAAAATGAAAATTAAACAGATAAAATAGATTGAAATATAGTATTCAATTTTTATAGAGATTTAACCAGTTTTGTCGTTAAGAAGCATGACTACGTATTTGACCCATATATAAATATTGACAGCCACGTCAATTAGAGATATTCAATAATGGAATACATTAATTATCCTATAGATGAAAATTTGTTCATTGCTAAAAGATATAACAATGGCTGTTTGTTTGTGCATAGGGTTAAAGGTCAAAGCTGTGGTGATAAACAAAAATAATTAAGTAAATCATCAAAACTTTGACTTTTGTTGGTAAAAATGATGATGGAAACCAACTGTTAGGAGTTCCCTGCGTCATAGTCGGATATGGATCCTCTATGCAGCCTATCTATCTACCTCTAACCCCACCTATTAATTTTCTCCAATTTAATGCACAGAGTAATAATTTTAAAGGGTAATGATACATTGACACCCATACACCCACACCACACCCCAGCTCAATGTGTAAAATGAGGAAATGAGATGTGTGGTGGGTGTGTGATGAATGTTTGTGTAACATTTTTGAATTTTAAATTAAGAATTGGCGTGGAACAATTTAACAATAGATTTCACAAAACATAGTTAATTATAATCATATGCCAAATTAAGTATTGTTATTATCACAAAAGTAAACCCATGATTCATAGTTTTTTTGTGTGAATATTCTACTAAATGTTCATGGTATACGTTAGATGATAATTACATTTGGTGTATAATCTTTTATCAAGAATAGTACTATAATGTTCTCAGGGTAACTATGTTTCCGTACTGGTGTTACGGAATTGGACGATTTAAAATAAAAAGCCCTGTAAAAAAAAAAAACAGCAAGTCATCACATGATATCATGAATTTCATGCGATTGAAGTTGCAAATCGTGCAATTCTAGCAATTACGTTCCCCAGCAACACATATCTGTTAAAGAATTACAGCAAATACTACTGACTAATGATGATAGCTTTACTTCTAAGCTCTTTATACACAAAATTTATTAATTCTTGAATAATGATCTACCAACGAAAAGCATATAATTTGGACATTAATCACTGGGATTCAAGTTACAAGTACAACATTATATAACCAAAACAAGATGGAACACCGAACACCTATATCGTAATCCCGAAAATGCTTGTTAGGGGCAATTAACAAAATGCTCCCCGGCCCGATCGAGTGATCATATCAATATATGCAATTAATGTTCATCCACAAGACTACGTACCTTGGCCATATATTAATACAGATAATAGGCATGCATATATGTAGTATATATGCTACTTGCAATATTATTGCCTACTTCGCTATGTAGAAGTTACTTGTTGATGGTCAGGTAATGCTAAACAGGAACGAATTCTGCAGCTAAGCTTGTGCTTTACAACCAAAATTAAAAACCACGTGCTTAATTCGCAAGCTAGCACTCTTGCATTTAAGGGATGCATGTACACACACACAGAGACCGAACACGAACACGAAGGATGTTTAAAAGACAAAGACTCTCAAAATCACAACCAAATAATTAATACACAGAGACCACAAGACATATAAAACTGCACTGACACAAGCGGATATAAAAAAGTCTAAAGGAGCAGACACATCGCTAGCTTAGTGCATATATCTAGCTAGCTGAATTTATTATCTAATCTATATATGGGAATCAAATACAAGCAGCATCCCTTTTGCCTACAAATTGCTATAGCAATAATTCCAATTTCCAAATCCCACCAACAATTGATAATAGTAATAATAAATTAATGTACATGATATGCTATTGCGCCCCGAGGTGGCTCAACTGTTGAAATACACATTGATCTTGTGGTGGCAATGGCAATGGCGACTCATCCCGCACACCGCCCTGGTAACTGCAGGAAGAAGAAGCAGCAAGAGGAGGATAGATAAGAGTGCTGGTCTCACCCCAGTTAGTACTAATTTGGCCACAAATTGCAGCACTAGCACCCCCCATAATATTCTTATGATGATCGGTAATCAAGTCCTCCCCATAGAAGAATTCCAACCCTCCACCTAATCTTTCCCCTAATACTGCGGTGAAATTACTTCCATGTCCTTGCACCAATTCATGTCCTGCAACCCCCTCACCGCAATACTGATGAGACTGAGAGATCAATTGTACTTGGTTGTTGTTGTTAATAGATGAGTTATTCATGCAACCAGAAGAAGAAGAAGAGCCGCCAACAACACGGACTTGTACTTGTTCTTCTTCATCATGTGTTGATGAGGGAATTAGAGCACCACCATTAATTGGGAATTGATGAAGATGATTCAACCCCCCACCATCATCAAGGATGGTACTGGGTTGATTATAGTGATGATGATGATCATAACCATGGGAGAATCTCCCCCCAAGCTTGATCAGCAATTTCCTAATAGAATCCTGGTCGTTGAATAAACTCGGCCCTAATTGGTTTGTGTACGGCATTAACGTCGGTGCTGGCAGTGGCAGCACTTGATGAGGCGGTGGCATCTCTAGTAGTGATGATGGCCAATACAATGGCTGCTGCTGTTGAGTACTACTGTTGTTTTCCTCCGGAACCAAAGATGATGAGGAGAAATAAGAATATTCCCCAGTACTACTGATCATCCTTTCATGCTTATTAACACCTTTATTATTACGTGCTGCTGCTTGTTCTTTGCGGTGCTTCCCTAGAAGCTTCTTCTTCAGCCTCGTGTTCCAGTAGTTCTTTATATCATTATCAGTTCGTCCTGGCAACTGGGCTGCAATCACCGACCACCTTCATTTCATCGTTTAATTAAGCAAAATCATCAAATTACTCTCAATCGGTTGTTTGTTAAATATTGCACCAAACCAAATCAATCATTAATTGAGGAACAAACACCAAATTAATTTAATTAACGGTTTAATTAATTTACCTGCTTCCAATACTAACGTAAAGGCTGCAAATGATGTTGTCTTCTTCTTCGGAGAAACCCCCGTGCTTTATGTTAGGGCGCAGATAGTTTAGCCATCTCAGCCGACAACTCTTTCCACATCGCTTAAGCCCTGAATATTCATTCATGATCAGTTATATACTCTTGAGAAGAAATTAAAGACGCGAGTTCATCATCACGGAAAAGTTTTCTTTACTGATCATGAATCACAAATTAATAGATATATAGGGCTATTAATTGAGTAGTAGCGGTGTGGGAATAGATAGATAGATAGATAGATGCAATTAATTATTGTTATATAGCTAGAGTACCGATCTTTTGTGGCAAGGCGATCCAGTTACCACCGGTTCCGTGCTGTTCGATGTAGGATTTGAGCTTGGCGTCTTCTTCTGGAGACCAAGGCCCTTTCTTCACGTTTGCTTTGTCACAGCAAGGTGCCCTCCCCATGTTCTTTTGCTCTGAGTACTCTGACTATAGCTACCTACCTTGATTATTGATTGATTCCTTCAGAATATGAGTGTGTGTGAGTGAGAGAGAGAGAGAGAGAGCGAGGGTTGTTAATTATTAATTATAAAACCGGGAGAGGATAAACATGATTCCACGAACATCCTATAGTACTATTTTTATATAAGGGCCGGTGTGGTACTGTGGCAGAGAAAAGAAAAGGGTATTTTGTATAGAAAATTCCAGAAATTTAGTATTGCCAGAATAGGAGAATCAGGTTTGTTCTTCTTGTCTTTCTTATACTGGAATCAATTTTTCCTTCCCAACTTTTTCAAGTCCACTCCGCTCTGACCCTCTCTGTCCAAGGGTACACGAGCATACAACATATGCCTAATACACTTCTCTTTTATAAGTATTTGAAAAATGATTTTCAGATACCCAATCTTCATTTTACACTTAGAACTTAAGATAAAAATAAAAGAGAAATGTATTATAGATGTGATACATGAATAATATTACAAGAAAAAAAAAGTGTTAGATAGGTGTTCAAAAATCAAAATATTAATCCTTTTTTAGAGTACCACTGCTTTATTATATATTTCTCCACAAAATTGGGATATATACACGTTAGTACTTAATTGTACACCCTTTAAACCACACAACTTATAGCGTTAATTATCAAAGCATTCTGTTTTTCTTTTTTTGAGGGGATATCAAAGCATTCTGTTAAAATTAGATGCTGTGACTTTTTTTATCTGGCGAGAGATAGATTAATATTTTTTTTATTCAACTATAGGAAATTGAGAATGATAAGTGTGGAGTGAAAAATGGTTCTTACAATATTGCAAATGGTTACGCACACATCGTATTTATATTTTATACTTGTCAGAAGATTACATTGCATATATCTAGAGACTATAGAGTGTGTGGATCTGCTTACAATGGATAACAATCTTCTAACAGAATTTAGTTACCCCCACAAACAAACTGAAGTGACCAACCAATCAATCACAAACCAACGGAGGAAGAGCCTTCATGTGAAGATATATCAGCAAGGTGGGCATGAGAATGCACAGAAAGGAGACGCATCAAACTGGCTGGCTTGGGGTTTCTCTTGGATAGTGTGACAATCAATATCCAAATGTTTAATTTGTGTATTCATATAGGAGCATGATTAGCTACAATGTTCTCTTTTCTCTCCGTACAAACAATATATACTTTTTTTTTCATTTCTCTTTTTTGTTTATTTTTTATCCTCTTATTTTATCTCTACACATAAATTATAAAAAAAAAAAATTAGAGTGAAATGGGAAGGAACTAGACAATGAGAGAGTTCTGTTTGGTTGATTATTAATCATTTAAATAATAAAAAAGGTAGATTTGCTTAATTGTTTTTCTCTTATCTTGAGTGATGATATTTAAACATCGATTAATTTCTAACAACCTTTTAATACTCCTCTCTTCTTCTATCTTTCTTTATTACATCATTTATCTATCACATTTATTACTCATTCTCTTTTGTTCCTATCCCTTTCAAGTTGTATATTTTAGATAATAGGTGTCCAATTAGTATTGTTCTTTCTTTTCGCTAGATATATAGATGGTGTTTTTTCTTTTTGCTATATATATAGATGGTAATTAATAGTCATCAAAATATATATATATATATATATATATATATATATATATATATATATATATATAGATGGTAATTTTGTAGGGCCAGTGGTTCACAAACCAAACTTCACCCAAGCAAGGAAATTAGAAACCATGACGTTGAAATTTATCACCAACTGTCAAATCCATCTCATTGCGATTGCAACCCTCGTGTTCAAAAATTGGAAGGCTATAGAGTTTCTAGAAGCAAGAGAGATAGGGCGCTACCGGCATTGAAATTATGTGGAAAATTTGTACGTTTTTACGTCCTTTTTGCCGAATTTTGGTTGGTGAACAAATGACCAACAAGGCACCAAGATAATAAAATTAAAAAGAACGCCTTGTGGGCAGGGCCGCCGAGGCAGCAGGTTGATCAGCGAGCAAGCAAATTGATTTGACCATATCCCTGGGCTCAAATTTGGGTTTATGGTTTAACTCAACGGTACAAAATTGACTTGTATAGTGAGAATTATATTGACCATATCTTTAATCGATACGGAGCTCTCAACAAGTTTGATAGGTGATAAATTGCATAATACAATTTACCAAAAAATCGGAAAGTAGAATAAGCTACCGGTAATTCTGAAGAAAAATTCATATCATATAATAATGATAAGCCCCTCTGTTTTCTAACACAAATGAAAGGGGGGGAAATCATAATTTAACATAAGAAATCTAGTGGGTAGGGGGGCTAGTGTCACATCAGGGGCGTCATTTTGTTTGACCTTATAACGGTTGTCTATCAAGTCCAGGTTGGTTCGATTCGAACACATATGGATTCTGTTAGTGCTTTACAGACTTGAATGAGTTCCAGCGCAGCCATGTAACAATAGTCGCAACTGCAAGCTAGTGAAGCAACAACTCTGTTATCAGCTTATCACAATAACTGCATTTCACATCAATGTTTTCTTTAATTAGGTGAGAATTGAATTCCACTAATTCATAAACTTCAAAAGGGATCAAGCTAATTCATGCTTTTTGTTCATATGTCTGTACTTGTTTTAACCACAAAATAGCTAAGGAATTCGATTAGGACTCAACATATAGCATTTACAAGGTTTGAGAGGTTACAACAGTAAACCATGACTGACACACTTTTTCTTCTCCTAATGTTGAATTGTGGATTGTTTTACTTTGCATTACATCCAATTAAGTGGATCTTTACTGTTTAACGTACACAACAGAATTACTGAGTCAACGAAACGATTATGGTGCCAATTAAAATATTTCAGACCGAGAACCTTGCTAATAAGGAGAGAGAGCTAAAACTAGCTCTGTATTTATTGACTATTAATCACCTTTTGAAACATAAATAAAAAAGATGCGCGCAATAGAAAAATGTGTAACAATATTGGGAGGAAAAAGAAGCTTGGAAGACTTGCCCAACAATCACCGAAAAACATTGTTTAGCGGAGAATAGAAGCAAGCTAGGGTCTTACTGTTTAGTAATTAAATAGTTTTAGTGTAAGGACAAAGGCCTCTGCTTCCAGGTTGGGCAGCCAGCATATATTATAAATTATATATGTTTTTAATTTCAAAGCTTGATTTGACCTTCATGTTTTGAAAAATCTATCATTTCTTGACAATCTCATTCCTCAGGAGTAGGGTGTAGTCAGTAGTAAAGCTGAAGACAACTTCCTCTCCGGGCCTTATTATCTTTATCACCAACTTAAAAGTATTCTTCAATAACAGAAGCAAAAAAAAAACAAATATAGAGGAAACAAAAGAAAGAAATGATTGATAATTAGTCCAAACCAATACATATATATCCACGCCGATTTTTCACAACTTTGAGATGTACAAGGCTGAAGGCTTGCATGCATCCACTGGACAATGTGAAATCACGTTAAAAACTGATTTGAGTTTATTTTTATATTTATATATATGGGCTTAAAAATTATAATCAGGACAAAAAATTAAACAATTAATGCACTTAAGAAACTGAATTCAACTTAAATTAAGATTAAAGGCTTGATTGGGGGTCATATTCCACAACGAATTGAAGGAGAGAACAAGTTTTCTGATGTACTGGTTTAATTGTCATAAAGTGACTGCGGATTTGGAATATTGTAGAAGAAGTTCCTCCGTGAAATGGACATGGGAAAACAGTGGGTAGTGAAAATGAAGGGCTGTAGTAGAGTCGGACAACTTGACTTTTTCGTGGGATTGGGAATGGATGCATTGAACAGTGAGTAGTTTGGCATATATTTCTATGTGGCGTCTTAATTTTAGTAGCTGTAGGTCCTACTTAGTTTGATTGATGCATGACCATGGTGCATGTACCTTGACCTAATGTAATGAAGGTCATGTATTCAACATGTGTGGCATTTCTAATTCTATGCCGTGAATTTAAACTTTTGTTTCCTATAGTTTTTTTTGGTCAAATTTTTGTTTTGGTCAAAACATACAGTTTTTTTTTTGGTCATGGTCAAAACCTATAGTTGAAAGGTTAATTCGGGCAAGTTAGCTTTGGGTCTTTCTATTCACACATACATCCATTTCTAAATACACATACACTTAAAACTGAAAAGACCATAATACCCATTTAGTCTCCCACACTTCCGCACACAAGTCGTCGCTGCACCATCACAGTTCCGCGCGCACACACTCACTCAGTTCTGTGACGTCCCTCACTCTCACTCACAATTCCGCGCACATACAATTCGTCTCCCTCACTCACAGTTCCGCGCACGCACATACTTTCTTCCCTCACTCAGTTCCGCGACGGTCGTCCCACACTCTCACTCACATTGAAGGTTGAAGCTTCAGTCGTCCCATAGCCGCATCATACAAACTTAGATAAGGAACAGCCCAGCGAACGCGAGGAAGGGGAACAACAGACTCCCAATGAAATTGAAGAGATCATTGCCCGATTCGCCCTCGGAGACGGAGATGTCAACGCCGTTCATGGCGAGGATGTCGATGAGGTTGAGGTCGTTGGGGACGATCACGGAGGCTCGACGACCGTTTAATGGCGGTGATTGGAGGGCAGAACCGTCTTTGCTGAACCTGACCCTCTGGACCTTGCCCTTCTTGACCGGCATTCAAGAACTCGCTGTAGCGCCAATTGCTACCGTCGGGGAGTTCAGAAGCGCCCTAGGCTTAGGGCTTGGGTGCTGTGAGGTTTTGAGAGAAAGGCGAGGAATTTACACTTATGGAATTTTTGAAAAATAGACTTTCTCGAGTTTTTAGCTTTTTAAGGTATATACTGATTGATTAATGCTTTTGTTTTTTGTTTTATTCCTTGAATGAATAGCAGTTTATGAATGATGTTGAATTATTGAATCTTCGTCAAAAATTTGTTCTTTCAAGACGGGCTTTGTCGCTTCAGCTTCTGGGTTTCGTTTAGTTCAACAATGGGGGCTTAGTTCCTGTGGGGGGAAGAAGACAAGGGGAAAGTGAGGGGATTTGGGATTTTAATAAAAAGGATATTTTGGGGATTTAAAAAAATAGAAGTTAGTGTATGTGTAAATAGAGACTAGTGTATGTGTCAATAGAAAATTCCGTTAGCTTTTCGTAGCCCAGGCCCACCAAGTATTGAGCCCGATTGTTGGTGGTGCCCCAAACCCATCTCTCTGACGTCCCGCTTTTGTTGCAAGGAAACTCCATTTTATTTTGTCAATTTATTGAGAGACACACACACCCCAATCTTTATCTTCACCCTTTTCACTTGTTTCTCTTCGACATCTTCTACTTTTTCTTCTCCACTTTCCTTGTTATACCCTTTTTGACCTCATATTCCCTCAAGAGAAATTCTATGGTACCCAAGCAAATTAAAGGGTTTTAGTACCGTTTTTTTTTTTATCTAATAAGGTGAATGGATTTCCATGTAATCAAGCCACATCATACCATTTAAAAAGAGGATCAAAACTTTCAATAATTGCAGTTCAGTCCCTGATCTTCAACAACAGCATTCCATAGGCCGGACATACACTTCAACGCTGAAATCTCCCTCCTATGCAGCAAAAACAGAACTGGACTGTTTTTCTTCGTACAGGAAAGGTAGAAACCAGTGACTTGCTAAAATGATCAAATAAGATTGTGTAAGAGAACCTCCACTTGTGTATACTCAAAACATACTGACACAGAGATGTAGATTTGTGAATTCTTGAAACCGAACACTCAAGCCAAATTCTCATTGTGAGCCTCCAAGGCCTTATCCTTTCCATAACACAAGGATGTGTACACTCGCCGACGTCCACCTCCGTCGCCGCACTGGCATGCTTCCTCGGCGTCTCCGCCTCCCTCGCCATGGCCAACGTCACCGACGACGACCAAGAACCCCCCGGGAGACAACCCATCCCTTTCCCCGAAACCCCTCAAACCATTCACCCCGCCACACCCCATTCCCTCAACCTCAGATTCATGCGCAGACCCATTTCATCCTTGTCACAGACCCAAGACCCATTTTCCCCAAAGCATGTCCATGTTTGGTAGAAAGTAGAATCCGAGTCGTCCTCCACGATTTTCAAATCATGGTTCCCGTGAAGGTAGACCATGGTGGTTGATTTATGCATCTGCTTCCATTTTCGACGTCGTCACTGCCATGAACGTCCACTATCACCGTGCCCCACGCGGTGTCTGTCTTCGCGCGGCCGTTCTGCAAACGTCGTTGCCGCAGTGGTTTCCAATGCGCCGCGCATCCCCTTCCCCATGCCGCCCCCACGACCACTCCAAACACCACCGCGCTGTCGCGGTTCCACGACGGAGGAGGCATGTGCAGTAGCGGCATCGGCAAGAACGGGATAGGTAGAGCACTGTCGCGGGTGGCATATTGGGGGTTAGGGTTTCTGATTTGGAATGTGGGGCAAATTTTGTAAATTTGAAATAAATGAAGGACTCATTAATAATAAAAAATTTCTTTGCAGAATAACAGTATCAACAAGTGTCATTTAACTATTGGTTTAAAAAATAAAGGTACCAAAACCCTTTAATTCCCTTCTCTCAATTATATCCTTCTCCATCGATCATGCACGCGGAACTCAGATTCTGCACGGACTTCGTGTAGCCTACTAGTCTAGGACCGAGGTATTCATTGGACTGTGGTAGCCTCCACAAGCAGGCCAACTATAAAAATCTTGGCCCACGAGTGTCGATCCCTTGTGCCTTGGGTAATTTTTATTCTGAAATAAATTTGATTTTGTAATATTCTTTATTTATTCATAGGATAAATATGTTTTTAATCTCTGTAAATATGTTAATGTTTACTTTTAGTCTCTTAAAAATATTTTGTACTTTTTTTAGTCTCTTATTTTTTAGAAATGTATCGTTTTTAATCCTTGTGACATGTTTTAACTTTTAAAAATATTTTGAAAACTCATTTGTATCCCTCGTAATTTTTAAATTTCAATTTTTACCAAATCCCCCGTCTCATTTCAGGCTTGGCATTTTCTAGTCTAACCCAACCAAAAATACATTGGACTAGACCGAGCTAGAATTATTTACAAAGAAAAATAACTCAAAGTACTAAAAAAAATACATAAAATGTGAGTCCGACTTGGCCTGGAAGACCCATCGAGTAGAGCCAAAATGACTCGATTTCTTTTGGGCATATAATTAACGATTCTAGCCCATTGACTAGGCCGTCGAATCAAGTTAAAATTGACATCTCTAGGAATGAAAAAGGATGATATGGTGAAAATTGGAAATTAAAAATTAAAAGAGGTTAAAATAAAATTTTAAAAAATATTTTTTGAATTTAAAAATAACCATATAGACTACAAATGATACATTTTCAGAAATTGAGAGACTAAAAAAAGACAAAAAATATTTAAGGGACTAAAAATGAACATTTACATATTTATTAGAATTAAAAACATATTTAACTCTTTATTCATCTATAAAGTATAAACCTTCATTCTGACTCAAAAAAAAAAGTATAAACCTTCACTCGTTAATGCCCTTGTTTTGAACTTAAAATGAGCAATATTCTCTCGCCCATTTCTTTAAATGTGCATTTTATTAAATTAATATAGACCAAAAGATTTTCTTTACCCATTTTTTTTGGTTCTTTTTAACTATCATTTACAATATATTTATATGATTAATTTCATAGTTTAATATAATTATTATAAAGTATTTTACGTTATAATTCAATATCAGCATTTATTAAATGTACGATGATATGGTTTTTCCTGACAACATAAAACCCTTGAACTATCGGTTAATCAAAATCAAATTAAAAAGAGTTGCAAATTTTTAATTCGAGACTTCAAAATAAAACAGTGTTACTCATTAAATGGAGTGGTGAGTAGGCGGTCTAATTCTTGTCACAAATTTTTTTGGAGCATAATTTCCAATTTCTTTACTTTTTATATTTTGAGCATAACATTGTACACAATTAGCACATGATAGCATGAAGAACGTTTAAGGCATATTGTTTAGGAACGGTTTATCTTACAAAATATATTTTTCTTTCAAAAGCCACTTCAATAATGAAATAAATCAATCTAAATACACACTTAATCAACTTCAACGATCCATCCCTTCTTATCTTCAATAGCACCCGTTTGAATTCCTATAATGGCATTGTTTAGCTCTTCACAAATGGTTCCGGAACCTGTTTTATATTCCATCCTGCATATATATAAATAATATTTCAGGAAATTTTGGACTAATGATGCTGTTATACGTGTTCAATGAAATTACAATAAAAGAAAAAGTAACTAAGATTGATGATACATCTAGAGAGAAAATTGTAAATAGTTTATATATGATAAGAGAAAAAAAAAATTAAACCTTTGTTTATCTAAATTTTGTAAGTGTACCTGACATACATTACATCCTTATAACTTAATCATATTTTTGCTGTTGTATACTTAAATGTTAGTTACTATTACTTTACCTTGTATCCCGGTATGTGATGCTCCCTACAGGAGCAACACCAACGGCAGTTCCTGTGCAGAAAACTTCATCAGCCTCATTCAATTCATCCACGGTTACAGCACGCTCTTCTACCTGAATAACCGATTTGATCAATCAATTAAGCATGCTTGAAAGAGAGAAAAAAACAATAACAAAATTGGCTAATCAAGATTTTGAGAAAGATTGACCGGGAATTCAGAAAGCATAAACAAGAAGCTAATCGATCCAGTGAATGCAGAATGATTATTAGGTCCCATATATAATCATGTAGACTAGAATCCACGAATATGTTATACTACCTGATAGCCGTGATCACGAGCAATTTCAATGACACTTTTTCTGGTGATTCCGGCAAGTATGGTTCCATTGGTAGCAGGTGTTGCAATGCTTTTGCCCTAAAGTTGGATCAATCCGAGTTAGATTGGCCAGTTGCAATAACCGATAATTTATTGTGCAGAGTAACTTTCACCAATTCTCAGTTTGGATAAATTTTCCCATAAGTACTTTTAGTATATATTTTTTAACTAACAATTTATCACATAAGTTGAAAATAACTTTTGCTCTTTACATTTTTCAAAAGCTATATTTTTTAACTTCTCCAAAAGTACTTATCTATCTACTGATGACTATTTAACAAAATTTCCTCACTTGCATGTATGAGAAAAATAAAAGCAAAAATAAGACTAACTTTTCTATAAATTAAAAGTTAGAGTTTTTGCATCCAAACAGAACCCAAATCAGTTAGAACATGCGCAATAGCCGAATATGTTTGTTTTATCATATGATTATCAAATATTGAGATCAGATCCCCTTCATTCCAATCCCTGTTTTTGTGCGTACCAACCCAGTGTCAAAAGCTTTTGATGGAAATTTTTTTCCTTTTATTGTATGTGTGACTTTGTCTTTCTTTTATCGGTGTAATTTTTTTAGCATTAAATTAGATGGCACTCTATAGTTGTTTCTGGTCAGTCACAATATCTAGAGTATTGCAACAAGATTGAGGAAACAACACACCTGATCAATCTTTATAATTAAAAGGAAAAAAAAAATGATCCGAACAATACCTTGGCAACAAAAATGTTACAAGAAGAGACCTCCTCCAGATTTTTCTTGGTGACTGAATCAAGATATAACACATCCGAAAATCCTCTGTTCTTGGCTCTAATTTGTGCCATCAAGACCTACATGTCAAGACAAGTAGCGCCATTGAATACTCCAATGCCCTTTATATTTTTTCCAAATTCGCTAATGCACTTTATAGTATACTTTCAATATCATGTACTGATGTGAATTCTAAATTCATATATGCTAAATTGAATTATTTTTGTTTGATTTCAGTGAAAGACTTGAAATACACACCGGAGCATAATTGGATATGGTTTTAACACTTCCAGTGCCGCGGCGAGAAGCGCGGTCAAAATCCTCCTCCACGTACAAGTTGAGTGGCGCCGAACCCTCCTGCAATGTTACATTTTTGCTTATTAATAGATAATACAAGGAATACTCCAACCCACTACATCAAGAAACAAAGTTAAACAATCGAATTGTTGAATTAAATTGAAGGCATTGTTATCTACTATTCTATAGCTAGCCAGCTTAGTACTACAGTGAGCAATGAATAAATGAGTAGTTTCACACACCTTGAAATAGTTGCGAACAGGGGAAGCGTATATGAGGAATGTGTATTCAGGTGCAGGGGCCAAACCCAAAACTGCACCACTTCCTATGAGCAGAGGCCTAAGGTACAACGACCCTTTACCCGGTGGAGGAACCTGTTTGGCGTTTGCCAATTAGTACAATGATGAGTCCAATTATACATTGGTCAAGTGACAAAATTCAAATGTGGCACACACGTGAAAAACATTGTGTCATTTATTTTAGAATGGAAAAAACTCGTACCCAACGCTTATTTGCCAGTGAGGTTTGCTTCAAAGCATCAACAAATTGATCAATAGAAGGAGATGCCATACACATTCTTTCGGCACCAATCTTCATGCGAATGGCATTTTGTTCTGGACGGAATAGCAGTAGGTTCCCGTTTTCTTTTCTGTATGCTTTGGTGCCTTCGAACAGTCCCTATTTTTGGATTTCAAGAAATATCGTTGTATGCTCTATTTACATTTTTTAATAATAAATATTCACCATCACTGCTTATACGCACCAAAAAACCTTTTGTTCTCCTTAATAAAAACACTTTTGTTAGCTTTTTTAAAAGTGATTCAATTTTTATATTTTTTTTAATTTTTTTTAAAAGTATTAAAATAATTTTTAATTTGATTTAAAAAATCACATAATTATTAGAAGTTTTAAAAATACATTTTTGATTAAAAAATACTTTTAAATAGAAAACAAAAAGACCTTGCGTATGACACAAGTATACAACTATGCTGGCCCCAAGAGGCAGAGCACATGAAGCATCCAAAACGTCCAAAATCCAAATCCTACACATAAAGCAATAAAGCATCCAAAACGTCTTTGACAAAAAAAAAAGCATCCAAAACGTCCAAATCCTACATATTTGGAACATTAATACGTGTGTATAGGTGAACATTTATCAAACATTATTTTTTTTTTGGTAAACATTATTTTGAATGAATCTCTTTGGGTTAAAATTAAATTTAAAGAAAAATAATTTATATTTAAATGTTTTTATTTTAATAAAATAAAATTTTGTGTAAATTTTTTAACCTAACACAAAATTATTGTTTATCACTTTTAACCAAATCGAGATTTAAAATCAATTAATTCCTTGAAAGTAATCAAATACTTAAATTTTTACTACTAAAATACTCCCAGTACTTTTTAGAAGAAACATATGACAATTTTTCCCCTGCTATACTCTATTTTTTTACTATTTCACTATACTCATTTACTCTCTCACTACATTAAAGTGTATGAAAAATATGTAAAACAATTAATAGTAATAAAGATATAATTCACATTATATAATCTTAAACTACTAAAAAGATAGATAAATATTAATAAAATTTTTCTAAAAAGTGAACAATTAAAAAAGAAAAAAAAATATCTTTCTGTTAAATACTTTCTCCGGTCCAAAATATAAGCAACAAATGCACTTTTTTCTTGGTCCAAAATATAAACAACATTCATCAATTTTCATATAAATTAAATGCTAGTTTTCCAATTATACCATTCATTTAATGTAATATTCATATTTACGAAAGACATCAAAGAGGATAATTTTGGAAAAAAATAGAAACTAGTGAATATTAATTAAGATTATTCAATTTCAAAGCATTCTTTAATCTATATATTTTTGTACTATATTATTTATATTTTGGACCGGAAGGGGTATAAAAAAAACGGGGGAATAATAGAGACAGAATTAATTTTGATTGTTGAATGTTGAGTTTGTTGGATGCCTTGTTTTAAAGTTTGTTGGAGGTTATTAATGTTCACGTGGAATCCAAACATCCACCGAGAACCATTGTTCACGGACATTAATGTTCACATGTAATTTAATACTATATTTTTTGATGCAACGTGGAATTTAATATTGAACGTCCGTTCGCGGACACTGTCACTATAAGCAATTTACATAGGACATTAACCAATACCATGTGCGGCATTTTTTTTTAGAAATATTATATTTTTCTATAAATTCTCTTATATATCCTCTTACGAGTAGTTTATAAAGTAAAAAAAAAAATACAATTAATATCTTAAAAACATAAAAAACATTTAATATCTTTTCCATTTAGTAATTAGGTTGATTTGTAGAAATACAAAATAGGAAAATTTAGAATTATTTTTTTTTTCTTTTTTAAGAATGGTTTATTCAAAAAATTGAAGGCGTCCTTATCGTTCTTTTGGAGTAGAGTATTATGATGAAAGTCTATAGCACCTTCGAAGCAATAATTTTGTTAAGAAGAGAACAACAAATAAACCGTACCTGACCATAATTTAGGACCGCAGCTGATGGGCTAAGTTCGAGGTTCCCATAACGATTGAGTCGTCCCTGTTCAAAACTCTGCCCAGCGCAACATTTAGTAATGTACATGTAATCAGTTGGCATGAGTCCAAACCCAAGGCTGTCCCAGTCTACATTCGCATACTCATCGTCACTAGATTACAATTGGAAAAGAAAAAACAAAAAAACAGAACGATAGGAGTTAACCAAGGCACATTGATTTTATGTATAGGTATATTTATGATATTGTTAGTACGTGAATCAAGATATAATTAATTTACCTGTAAGTTGGGTCCGGGATTTGAAGAGGGGAGGGCTGAGATGCATAGTCATTGTAAGTCCCTATTATCTGCTACGATTTGATGTTTGTGTTAAGACCACAGATTTAAATGAATGCTTCAATAGTGTGAGACACTATGACACGAAAATGGTACGTGGCATTTCACCATTTTTTTTCAATTTTTTAATCATAAATTCTTGCCGATTAAGACATTTTCAATTTTTGTGGTATTTATAACAAGTTTGATAGTAAGAAAAACTTAATAAGCAAAATAACTTTAGTGAAAAATACTACTTAAAAGATATAGAAAATTATACGTGTCCTAACTAAAAAACAAAAAAGCATAGAAAATGACATATATCTCACCTAATATCTACTTTCTTTTCTTACACACGAACAAAAATAAAAACACACTGAAATGTCTTTATTTAATAATAAACAATTGATAATGGAGACTTGAGAGGTGGAAACATCATCCTCAATGACAATGACATGGGAAGTGATCAAGTGAAATAGCCTGCCAAGATTGATAAGTGATTTGCACTTCGTTTTGCGAATGGAAATAAACTTTCAGTACATGTATAGTTATAGTTATAGGTTGGATAACAAGTGCTACTGCTTATGACATAAGTTATATAAGTTATTTTTATAATTGAAGAAAAATTATAGTAAAATTTATTTTATATAAGTCATAAGCTATTTTGATAAGCTATCTTAAGTAGCTTATGAAAAATAAGCCTAAAACAGCTTATGAATCAGTCATAAACTGTGTTCATAAACTTGCATAAGTCAATCCAAACGGGCCCATAGTTATATTGACCATCAATGTTGACCAGAATATTTCTATTATTTAACTAATTAACATGGAGAACAGCATGCACCATAAAGTCCCAACAAAAAAGAGATTGGATACTTTAAGGCCTTAGGGTATATTTGTCAGAAAAATATCTTTTTTTTTATTAATAAATACAAATATATCAATTTATTTTTATTATGTTATCACATTAAAAACTTTGTATATAAAATAATAAAAGTATTTTTTATCATTAACTGTATAGTTTTTAAAAACACAATGAAATAAAAATGAATTATTTCTTATAATAATTAATAAACATAAAAAAATGAAGTAGAAAATGTTTTCTTAAATGAAAGATAAGTTATGTACTCAATATTATGCTTAGAATCCTTAAAAGGAAACACTTAATTTCGTTTATCAATAATTTTTGCATAAAATTATTTTGAATAATATTTAGAAAAAAAATCATGCCTCTCAGAAAAGGGAAATGTATATACAAATTGTTTTAATATTCTGTGATTACAAATTATAAATTTCAAATATGAGGAAAAGAAAAGATGGTATTTGAGACTTTAAAATGAGAATTGAGTTTTTTACGCTCACGCCACTTCACGAAGCATCAGTGATTCAGTAGTTATCTACTTGTCTATCCAAATACAGAGAATTCAGATACGTGCCCATCCCGGCCCATTATTTATGTATTATATTATAGAAAATTATCTTTTAAAAGTAAAGTTGTTTTTTTCATAATAAACAATATAAATATATAACTGTTTATTTATTCTGAGTTTAATGATTTTAAAATATAAAATATATTTGAAATTAAATCAAGAATGAATATACTTTTATAATTTCGTCTTAAATTGTATGTTTTTTAGTTTCTAATAATATGTGATATCACATAAATTTTTAATTTATAAAAACATATCGAATTAGTTTTACAATAGTATGGTTATATTAATTTATTTTACAATGTTATATTTTTATCCCCAAATTTGTCTTTGAAATATGTTTAATCGATTTTTAAATGTCTAAACTAATTGTGCTGCATAGAAAAAAAACTAATTGTACTAATAAATATTAAAAGTTTAAGTTAATAAATAAACATACCCATGAAACAGACAAGGAAATAGCTAGAAGGATGGGAATTTCTTTAAAAAAATGGGGAGTCAGCTATTTTAAAGTGAACAAATTGTTTTAGAGAATAGAATAAGTGCTCTCAATTATTGATATTATATGTATATGAATTAATAAATCTCAGATAAATTAAAATATCAATCATTAAATTTTTTTATCAATAATTGATATATTTTGATTTTATTTTCTAAAGTGAGCTATGTCAATGTGAAAGTAAAATCTTTAAATCCTGAATTCTAGGCTATACACAAATTTCACTATGAATTTGTACTAAGATTGGTGGTTATCTTTATTTTTACATGGAGTGCATGCGTCTCTTATAATCTAGATTTATTTGTATAAAAAAAAGTAAAATCTTTAAAAAAGTGCAGAGGCAGAATGGTGGACCTGGGTTCACTGAACACGAAAAATCACACGGTCACAACAGTTAAGAGGAAGAGATTTGAACTGATAGAATGACTCACATCTTAATTTCATCATATCAAATTTAAAACACAGACTCAATATGTATCATCAAATCTTTATATAACGGCTCCAATCAGTTCCGTTAAGGGAATTGGTAAATACACTCATTTTTTTGGACATACATCTCATATTTAAAAAGGAAAATATCATTATATCTTCATTGATTTGTTTATTTTTTTTTTCAATTTTGCGTTGTTACCGGAAACTCAAAAACTGAGTTTCCGGAATGCATTTTTGCATTCCGGAAACTCCAGGAAAAATTTACATTCCGGAAACTCCAGTTTCCGGAATGTAAATTTGTATTCCGGAAACTCCAGAAAAATTTACATTCCGGAAACTCCAGGAAAATCCAGTTTCCGGAATGTATTTTTGCATTCCGGAAACTCCAGGAAAAATTTACATTCCGAAAACTCCAGGAAAATCCAGTTTCCGGAATGCAAGCAAATTTGCAAACTCCAGTTTCCATACAATTTGTATTCCGGAAACTCCAGTTTGGAGTTTTCGGAATGCAAATCTGTATTCCGGAAACTGGGGGTGTATGGACAGTTTCCGGAAAAGAAGCGAAATAAAAAAAAAACCCAAACAATGAGGGTATAATAGTAATTTTTTGAATAAATATGGAGTGTATGACAAAAAACTGGAGTGTATTTACCAATTCCCTTCTGTTAACTACATATCTAACCGCATCAAACCGAAAATCTAGGGGAATAAACCGCGGATTAAATGGTTTTGAGGGCCATATATAACAAAAACGGACAAAAACACAACACAGCTTAAAAAAAAAACAGGTTACCAGTTGTGGGGAAAAAGCGTAGGTAAAATTGTGATCACCTTGGACGGAGGCCGCCGGTAACCGGCTCGAAGAAGCGAATTCCTTAAACTCGGAAAGTACACAGTTCTTTGAATCATTGTTTGTTCTGGATCCTTCTTCTTCCGGTGAGGAAAGCCCGGTGGTTCAAAACACAGTACTTACTACTAATGCCAATTGGTGATGGTCGCGTGTGCTTTGGAAAATACTGTGAATCGGAGCAAACACACAAAATAATGGAGAGACAAGGATATGAGGAGCAAAGGACAATGCCAGCCCTGCGTTCTGCATATAGCAATTATGGTGGCTATATGTAGCCATTTATATTTATACTAATAATAATAATTCTATACAAACCGCGCTGGAGTTTTCCCTGCTTTGTTGGAACACTTCATACGTAAAGAACAAATATTACCAATTTTATCCTAAGATTGGGGCCACTTCGGTAATTTCATTAAAAAAAAAAGGTGATATGGCTAACGAGTGTCCTAAGAATGCCAATTAGAAAATATTTAATGGAGTATTTCATTAAATATTTTTAATTATTTTTTAAAATATATTTTTGGTCCCTTATATTTGAATAAAGTTTATTTCTAGTTTCTCAAATTTTAAGCGTATTTTTTTAGTTATCAATTTTATGAAAATATGCCACATTTAGTCTCTGACTAGACTCCGTTAAGTTTATAATTGTTTATGTGACAAACAACATTACACATAAACACTTACTATGTGTCTTGCTTATCCTAATTGGCGTCCCAAGTGGGTTCAATGATTTAGATCCCTCACTCCCTTCTCTGTTCCATTTTTGACCGTTGAACCCACTTATTACGTCAATTAGGATAAGTGAGACACATGACAAGTGCTTACGTTTAATGCTATTTGCCATGCAAGAAATTATAAACTTAACAGAATCTGATCAGGGACTAAATATGATATATTTTCATAAAATTATGAACTAAAAAAATACTCTTAAAATTTAAGAGATTAAAAATAAACTTTAATCAAATATGAGTAACTACAAACATACTTAAGCCTTAATTATTTGAAAAAATAAGTACTAAATAGTTTGTAATATTCTAAACATTGACAAGCATTTATCAAATATTTTAATATATTTTTAACTAATATTCTTAGAACTTTTTTTTATGTTCATATTCTTAGAACATTATTTACCATTTACCTCTTCTTCAAAATAATACTCCGGAGATAAGGATCGTCTAATTAAAAAATTACAAGAAGGCCTACGTCAAACAGAGCTGGCAGTCCATATCCAAAAAACTGCATTACTTGATATCCACGTCAATCCATATCCTCCATTGGCCGTTGGAGCAGATTAATGTCTTACGTTTCTCGATTTTACTGGTGGTTTTCCACTATTATATTAATCAGTTTTTCATTCTTTTATTATGATTAGTGTTTAATTACCAAATAGTCATAATTCTCTATCTGAGTAATTCTTCCTATTGCTTTTACCCAACTTCCCTCTTTGTATCATCAAACCATCACCCATTCACTAACTTTTTTTATCCAAATTCAATGCAATGCAATGCCTATAGTACCCTCTTCAAATTCCATATTTTATAATTACTATAAAGCACTATAATTTATAAGCTTTTCTCCACTTATTTCTTGATTTTCTATTCACTATCTTTATAAAATAATTTGATTAAGTCATTTTTTTACTATTTTAAACTCAAAATTAATTTATTTAAATTAAATAGATTTATTGTCCGTTTGTTTTAGATTGTTCCTAACATAACAGTGCCATTTTCACGCTTTCCAATGCACTTTTACTCAAAGGAGGGGGGGTACCTTTTGGCAAACGTCCGTTTGAGGCTTTGAAAATCTATAACAAATACACTTTTAATTTTTCCCTCTTCAAAATTCTAATTTAGTTTTTTACAAAATATTTTAAAATTTATTAAAACTATACCAATTTTCTAAATTCCAAACCATTCATATTAAGTTTATTTTGCATTGAATTTATTGATTTATTGACATGATATTTTTTAATTTTATTATTACATTTTGTTTTGAAAAGTATTATCAAACGTTCCATCGAGACTAATAGAATAATTTTTCCTTTTATAAGGAAAAAAAATCAAAACTATGCAATCTTCATGTTCCTCATCTCCAAAGCATTCGTCCATCTTTAGGTTTCCTCTTTCACCGCTCAAACATATATTCATCATAAATTTTCATGCAAATTAGGTGAAGTCTAGGAAAGACTATTATTTCATGTGGTCCACCCTTGTATTGTACCACTAATTTTTTTTTTGGTCAATTATTGCACCACTAATTTATAGGTGTAGATCTTGTCCACTTTATCAGTTATTAGTCCTTAAATATTTTTAGGATAAAAGCATGAGATGGGCTTGAGCCCAATCACAAAAAATCCGACAAAAAGAAATGGCAATTTCTATCTACACATACATGATTTTTTTTTTTTTAACACGTGAGTTATTTTAAACTACTCATAGAATGTTAAGGGTGGTCCCTTGGTTCTGCTGGGGTTTGGTATCTCTGTTACTGAGGTTTGGTCTTTCTTGAGGAAAGTTGGGTTTGAGAGCATAGTGTACTTGTGGTAGTCTAAGATTCTCTGTTTGCTCTTCTTGGATAGTATCCTTTGAAGGAGTGTTTGTTTTTGGTCAGCTAAGAGACGGGAAACACAGTGTGTGAGAGATTAGTAGGACTCTTTTTAAGCCCTACTGAGAGGGGTGGAAACAGTGTGTGAGGAGTGTTGGAGTGGGGGTAGTAAGTCTCTTGGCTTTGGGCTGGTTTTCTCTATCTAATGGAGATTAGAATGTCTAATACAGATTCTTGTAAGAAGATTCTGGATGGAGCTACTATACAACTAGAAGAAGAGGTGGTGCCAAAGGAGCTGGTGACCCAAGCAACGCTAGTGGGGAAGGTGATCACTGACCGCATGTTGAACAGGGCAGCTATCAAAAATATGCTAGTCAAGGCGTGGGGAGATCTAGAGGATCTTCAAGTTTCGGATGCTGGTTTCAACTTATTTCTTTTCACATTTGCGCACAAAGAAGAAGCACAGGAGGTCCTTGATAAAACTCCTTGGTATGTGATGAGCAAACTGATTAACCTGAAGTGGTGGAATCCTCAAGTTGCTGTGAATGAATTGGATTTCAGCAAAGCCCAGTTCTGGGTTCAGTTACAGGGACTACCTTTAGAATTTATATCAGAAAAAAATGCTGGTAGAATTCTTAGTCAGATTGGAGAGGTGATTGAGATTGAGGACCCAAGAATTGAAGGCAAAGTTTTTCGCCCTTTTATTCGGGCTCGGGTAGAGATTGATATACGGGCACCTCTATCTACAGGATGCTGGATCCCAAGGAAGAACATGGCAAAGGTTTGGGTTTTTATAAAGTATGAGAGGTTACAGGATCTGTGCTATAACTGTGGTATTATTGGGCATGAACAAAAAAATTGCAAGAAGGAGAAGGCTATGTCCTTGTTGTGGGAGAATGCTCAAAGATACAGCTCTAGGGTGGGAGTGGCACCTGCAAAGCCAAGGAGGATGGTGGTGGATGAGCTTGAAAGAAGGAAAAAATTTGGCAAAGGGGGAGAAAACCATGATTCAGGTGGGCCAACACCGGAGAATAAGCACGAGGAAGGAGAGTTGAGGGCGTTGGCAGTGAGAGAGATGAGGTTGAACAAAGAGAGGTATGAGTATGAGGTAAGGTTAGAGGAAGAGGAGGGGGATGGTATTGGTACTAGTGGGGGAGAAGAGGAGCATGCAGGTAGCATGAGGACCACGACTGATAGAGAAGAGATTCAGAGATGCTTAGCTCCTGATTTCCCTGTCATTACGAACCTACGACTCCAACAGGTTCCTGGGTTTCCATTCCCGGGGTTCAGAGCGACGACGAGGGTGGTGTTCTCCGATGACCTCAACAGTCCGGCTGAAGGGGATGGGTTGGGGATGGGTAACCTGTTCGCGAATAACCCGAGTCTGACAGGCCACGTGGGGTTCTCCCAAAATCCTAATCAAATCGCACGAAAAGGGGGTTGCGCAGTGGCAGGGGAAGTGAGTGATTTGATGTTAGATCAACGGGCAGAAAGAGAGAAACAAAAAGGAAAACAGCGGATAGAAGGTTCGACTAGTCAGGAAGAGGATAATGGGGGTGTGGAACCGAATCTGAATAGTCTGACTGAGTCCTCCCTAAATCCCCTGCAAAAGGCTGTCAGGTGTGAAGGAATGGATAGGGAAAAAGGGGTAAGGGGGCCTGATTGGTGGGCCCAG
Source organism: Glycyrrhiza uralensis (assembly GCA_030159175.1). Classification (NCBI taxonomy): domain Eukaryota; kingdom Viridiplantae; phylum Streptophyta; class Magnoliopsida; order Fabales; family Fabaceae; genus Glycyrrhiza; species Glycyrrhiza uralensis. Next base: position 50,199,409 of record BRZY01000005.1, read on the forward strand.
GAGCAGATTGATAATGTGGCTGCTTTTGAAAAAATACAAGCTGATTTACAGGCCATCAGAGAGGAGGTCAGGGCCTACTGGGAGGGTAGTAAAGACAAGGCCCATACGGAAGAAGTGGTCCATACTGCACAAGTGGCCCATGACGAGAGCCAACAAAACGAATGGGAACAATGCTTTGGGCCTGGGAGATCGGGGGACCCTATGGAGTACATGTCGATACAGTTAAGCCAGGAAGAAGTGAGCTTGACCAAAAAAAAAAAAAAAGCCAGGAAGAAGTGAGTAAATGCAGAGCCCAGTGTGCAATGTTGGGCCAGTCAGGAAGAGCTACTAATAGTGTGGGCCAGGAAAAGACTTTACAAATACAAGGGAGGAGCAATGAGTTGAGAAATTCTCTGGCCTTGGTGGAAGGCCCCAGTCTACCAGGGAGCACCGAGAAATCCATGCATGGTATGTTGAACACCGGTGCAGAGGGGGAGAAGGTTGAAGCTGACTTGAGCAGGGGATCTTATAGTAAGGATGACATTAAGGATACCCAACAGGGATTGGAGCAGGGGAAAGCGAAGGAAGGAGTGGAGAATTATTATGTTAACTTTCCGTCTGATGATGAACAGGACGAAAATGGGCAGCCTTGTAGCCTTCCAGCTATAGTGGAATCTCAGCTTGTATTGGGGATAAATCATAATTTATCTCTGAAACGTAGAAGGGAAGATCGGGTGGGGTTAGAGATGATTGAGTACAATGGAAGAGGTTCACATAAAAGAGGGAAGGGGGAAGAAAAGGAAGGATGGAGTGGGGGAGGAGAGATGGTTGTAGACGAAAGTTGTTTGCTGACGGCTGAGGAGGCGGGCCTTGCCATGCCCCCTACTTTTCGATGACTCACTTAAGCTGGAATTGTCGAGGAGTAGCGGCGGACTCGACAATGCATGAGCTGAAGGAGGTTTGTAGGGCCTATCAGCCAGTCGTGGTGTTTCTCATGGAGACTAGAGCTCCAAGGGGGAGAGTGGACAGGATTCGGAGAACTCTGAAATTTAAGTTTTACTACTGTGTTGAGCCGAGAGGTCTTTCAGGAGGGCTGTGTATTTTATGGAATCCGCAAGTTAATGTCCAGGTTTGTGAGTCATCTCCAAACTTCATTCATACTTTTATTACTGATCAAAGAGGGGATTCTGGTTTTGAATGCACTTACGTTTATGGGAACCCAATCTTCCATGATAGGCGTAACCTCTGGGGGAAGTTGGCTGGCTTAAATAGGGATAGGAATTTTCCTTGGTGTTGTATGGGGGATTTTAATGAGATGGTGAACCAGTGGGAGAAGGATGGTATTAGGCCTTTTGACCATGCTAGAGCTAATCTGTTCCGTGGCTTCATGAATGAAGCAGGACTTATGGATATGAATCTGAAAGGGAACAAATTCACATGGGCCAGCAATCCTAGAAATGGAATGGTGGTCAGGGAGAAAATAGATAGGGTAATGGTGAACTGGGCTTGGAGAGAGAGATTCCCCCATGCTTTTGCTTTAGCTCTCCCCATTATTAGTTCAGACCACTCTCCTATTGTTGTCCAAACCTACCCAGATGAGAGGAGTGGAGTGTTGTTTAGATATGAGGCTTATTGGGATGATCATCCATGTTGCAAAGAGGTTGTTAAAAGCGGCTGGGACGAAGGGGGAACGAACGAGTATGGCTGGAATTCCTTTCTGGCCAAATCAAAAGCCTGCAAGAGACGTTTACAGCAATGGAATAAGAGGGAGTTCAAACGAGCTGATGTTGAGATAAGAAGGCTGAAAGGTGAGTTAAGTGACCTCTTAAATAGGAATACTGATGAGATTGACTGGACCAAAATTAAGGAGATTCAGGAGCAGATCAAGGAGCTCTGGAAAAGGGAAGAGATGTACTGGTTCCAAAGGTCAAGGGTCAAATGGTTAAATTGGGGAGATCGCAACTCAAAATTTTTCCATGCGTCAACTGTCCAGAGAAGGGGGAGAAATAGAATTGTGAGGTTAAAAAATGAGGTGAATGAGTGGGTTGAAGGAAAGGCGAATCTGTTTGAACTAATTCTTCATCATTTCCAATGCTTATACACTTCTGAAGTCTCTGAGATTTCTCCGGAAATTCTGCTTAACATCCCTTCCAAAGTCACGGCGGGTATGAACCAGATGTTGGAGGCTAGGGTGACTGAAACTGAAGTCAAAGCAGCAATTGAGGGGTTGGGTTCGCTAAAGGCCCCAGGGCCTGATGGGTTAAATGGGGCTTTTTTCCGGAACCACTGGGAGGCTATTAAAGGAGAGGTCTTACAGGCTGTGTTGGGTTTTTTTGATGGAGAGAGGTTGCCGGGAGAAATCAATGAGACTCTAGTTTCCTTAATTCCTAAAGTGCAAATGGCTGAATCCCTCAACCAATTAAGGCCTATAAGTTGTTGTAATTTTATTTATAAAATCATTTCCAAGATCATTGTCATGAGATTGAAGGGGATTATGGGTCAGCTTGTGTCGGAGAATCAGAGTGCGTTTGTCGGGGGGAGATTGATCCAGGATAATTTAATAATAGCTCATGAAGCCTTCCATGCTCTTAAAAGGAAAGATAGAGGAGGTAAGGACTATATGGCGATAAAACTTGATATGAATAAGGCCTATGACCGTTTGGAGTGGGTTTTTCTCAACCAAATCTTGTTGGCGTATGGCTTCTCCCCATCTTGGGTTTCTATGATAATGAGACTTGTCACCTCTGTCACTTACAAGTATAAGGTGAATGGTTTCTTGAGCAACACCATTGTCCCACAAAGAGGTTTGAGGCAGGGGGACCCTCTTTCCCCCTACCTGTTTATTCTGGCAGTTGATGTGCTATCTTTGTTGATCAGTAGAGCGGAGAATGAGGGGAGACTAGAGGGTTTGAGATTGGGCAGGGAGGGCCCTACGTTGACGCATCTTCTCTTTGCAGATGATGCCTTGCTGTTTGGTAAAGCTTCCACTTCCAATTCCTATGAACTGGTCCGCATTCTGAACCTCTACTCTAGGAATTCGGGACAAAAGATTAATATTTCAAAATCTGGGCTGATTTTTGGGAAGTTTGTGGGTGAAAACATGGTGAGGGAGGTGTGTGGGATTTGGGATATGAGCAAATGGGACAACCCGGGAAAGTATCTGGGGTTGCCTGGAGAATGGGGGAGAAATAAAACTTCTGCTTTAGCCTGGATTAAAGAGAGAATTTTTGAAAAAATTCAAGGGTGGAAGGAAGGGTTACTTAACCAAGCGGGAAAGGAGGTGCTCATTAAAGCAGTGGTTCAGGCCATTCCTTCTTATGCGATGTCCATGGTCAGGTTTCCCAAAACTTTCTGCAAAAGCATTTGTTCTGCGGTGGCAAAGTTTTGGTGGAGCTCTAATGGGCGTGATAGAGGGATACATTGGAAGAACTGGAATTTTGTTTCTCAATGTAAGAAGGATGGAGGGTTAGGATTCAGGGATTTCTTTTTTATGAATTCCTCTCTTCTTGCCAAACAAGCTTGGCGTCTCATCAAAGACCCCAACTCCCTTTGGGCCAGGATTCTAAAAGCAATTTATTTTCCTAACTCTGATTTTTTGCAGGTTAAAAGGAGGAGAAATGAATCTTGGACATGGGTAAGCCTTATCCATGGGCGAGATGTTATTAAAAATTCGGCTCGGTGGTCAATTGGAGATGGAAGATCTATTGATATCAGGACAGATTGCTGGCTGGCCTCGGGTAACAGGGTGGATCTTGACCATGGCATTCACATTCACAAAGTAATGGACCTCATTGACCCCATGCTAGGGGGTTGGAACAGAGACCTTATTAGGAATGTTTTCAGTCCAGAGATTGCAATTCAAGTGGTTCAGACTCCTTTAAGTTTGACTCCTAGATCGGATAGCGTGTGGTGGCCTTCGGATAAAAATGGGGAGTTTACTGTTAAAAGTGGGTATAATGAAGTCTGGAAGTCTAATCAGATTGAGTTTCTTGGACCTTCAGGATCGATTGGTATAGAGCAGGAGCTGTGGGGATGGATTTGGAGGGCTAACGTTCCTCAAAAGGTTAAAATGTTTCTCTGGAAGGGGTGTCTAAACTGCCTCCCAGTGAAGGAAAATCTTTGTAAGAAGAAGATCCCAACTTCTCCTTTGTGTCCAGTTTGCAAAGCTGAAACTGAAACGATTGAACACTCACTGCTGTTATGTGAGTGGACTAGACCAGTCTGGCTTGGTACATAGTTGCAAATTATTCCTAATGGTGATGAGATCTCCAGCTTTCACCAGTGGCTTTACAGTAAATTCAAACAATTTCGGCAGAACCCTACTACTCAGGAGTTTGCCACTACCTCCCTTTGCTGCTACCTCTGGTTTATTTGGAAACAGAGGAATGCTGTCTGCTTTGAAGGAAAATCACCTAACCCTATGGCTACCATTTTACAGTCAAATAGTTTGATTACAGACATGTTAAAAATCAGTGAGCAGAATAGTCAAACACAATGCTTAGGCCCTAGATCTTCCCGCCAGCAGAACAATAAATGGAGACCCCCCAGATTAGATGTCATAAAAATTAATTCTGATGCAAGTTTCAATGCCCAAACTAACATTGGAAGTGCTGGAATTATTGCAAGAAATCATGATGGGGATGTAGTCTTTGGCATTACCAGAAAATTTCCTGCAACAAGTCCCTTGATGGCGGAATCCTTGGCACTTCGGGAGGCTGCGGCAGTGGCGGTTAATTTTGGGATGAATAGAGTTGTGCTGGAATCGGACTGTTTGGACCTGATTCGCTGCTGTAGAAAGGAGATCAGGAAGGGTGAGATTTTAAATGTGGTGGAAGATACCATAGTTTTTGCGAACAGTTTACCTGAGTGTGGTTTTCTTTGGGTCCCTAAAGAGGGTAATCTTGTAGCTCATGTTCTTGCTCAGTTGACCATAAGAGGATCTTTGCCTCTTCACTGGCGGTGGTACCACCCCCCGGAGCTTCAGGTTGCTCTCCTCCAGGATAAGCAAGGTATTAACCAGGTTGCAGGCAGTGGTGGGTAGCAGGTTGCAAGAGTCTGCAGATCCGATCTGGACTTTCTACTGGAATTGTGTTGGTTAGAGTCCGTTTTTGATCTGCTGGTGTTTGTTGGTGAATCTTTTTTTTTTTTTTTTGCCCGGGATGTTGCTTCTGTCCCCTTTGGTTTGGCTTGAGCTCGGGCTCTTAAACTTGCTGTTTGGAGTCTGTATTTTTTCATCTGGGGTTGCCTCGGGTTGCACCTGGCTAATGGGTTGTTTGTCTTCTGTGTGAAAGGGAGTTCTTTTTCTTGGAGGGATGATGTCTGTTCATGTTCTTTGGCGTGTGTTTGTTGGGGTGTGTTGTTGTGGCTCGTAGTGCCGAGTGGTGGTTGGCTGTTGAGTAGGTGTGCTCCTCTTTATTGTTGGGTGGGGGTTGGTGCTTGTCTTTTTTGTCTTTTCCCTAGTCCTTGTATTCTTTTAGTTGTGCTCCCTAGTTTATGTAGTTTTTTAAGCCTGACAGCTGCATGCTTTATGCTTCCTTGTCTCATCCGTTAGCATTGTGATTGGTTGTCTTTGTGTGCAGGCCTTGTGCCTTGTATTGGTAGCTCTTTTGAGCTGTTATTGGAATATACAAGTCTTCTTGACCAAAAAAAAAAAATACATGATTTTCTATCAACACATACATGCTGCGGAACTATTAGTTCCGCAGGTGTATTTTTTTTCTGACACACACATACCGCGGAACTATTAGTTCCGCGGGTTGTAATTCACTGTGGAACTAATAGTTCCGCAAGCATTTTTTATTCGTTATGTGTGTGTCCGAATTGAATTACAACGCGCGGAACTATTAGTTCCGCGGTGAATTACAACCCGCGGAACTAATAGTTCCACGGTATGTGTGTGTCCGAAAAAAAATACACTTGCGGAACTAATAGTTCCGCAGCATGTATGTGTTGATAGAAAAACATGTATGTGTAGATAGAAATTGCCAAAAGAAATTAAGTGGAAGAGAAATGGATCGAGCCCTATTCAGTTAACAAACTACACACAGAAAAAAAAATGGAAAGTGGGCCGAGCCCACTCTATTAGGGCTCCAATTGCCCAGATGCAGAAAATGAGAGAGGGCACCAAGATTGACCAAAAAAAGAGAGAGAGAGAGGGCAACAAGAGCCACTATGCTGCAGCGCTCGAGAGGGAGAAGGGATATGAATTTGAATGAATGATGAATGAAGGTATTGGACATTTATGTAGGGAAGGAGTCTGTTTCTCCATCAATGCATGACACCATTCATTATTATTTTCTCTTTCTTTATTCCAGCTTAATCGATCTGTTTATGTATGTGCTGGGCCATTGATTTTGCAAACTGGGGTCAAATTCTTGTCACAGATATATAGCACACAACAAAAAGTTCAATTAGAAGTCATACCAGGCTCCAAAGCGCTAATGATTCACTCCCTCTCTTGGTGAGTGTTTTCTGTATCTCCTTACTCCTTCTGCTTGTCCTCGTGTTCCCTTTGCTCTTTCTTTTTGACAATTCCCAATGTGCTATTTGATTCCAGAGTTAGGTGTTTGCTTCTCTATTTTTCAGTCTTTTTTTTTTTTTTTCATTTTCGACTGCATCTGTATTCTTCACACCTTTCTTGTTTTTTTAGCTCCCCTTCAGCATTTTTCTTCCCAATTTATCATGTTCCCAAACCCACTCGTGGTTGCAAGTAGTAGGCGAAAAACAGAAGGAAGTGACAATTGCCTGTGTGCATACTGCATAGGCATTGAGTTTCCCTAGAAAATGGGGCGGTTCTGCATTCTTTTTCATTCTTTGTATTTTTTTTGGGTCAAAATTCTTTGTATTTTTTGTATTTTTTAGGATGGATGGGAATTGGGCTGTGGGCCCAAACATTTTTTGGTCGAGTTGGGATGTTGGCCCAAACATACCTTTTTTTCGACACGGGGTGTTTTTGGCAAATGGCAATTGATATCTGCACGTACACACATTATTATTTACACATGCATAAATAATACAAAGTCTAAAATACCCTCCACATTTCGTTATTGTGCAGAACTATTAGTTCTGCAGTAGTACAAAATTAATAATTTCACACATATTATTTATAACACATATATACAAATAACACGTACGGCAGCAGTGCAAAACTATTAGTTCCGCGCACGTACATGCAAATACACACTTTCGCACACGGGAAAACATATCAATTTTCTCTTTCCCTTCTTTCTCTTTCTCTGTTTCTTCCCTTCTTCCCTTCCCTTTGGTGTTGGCGTGATTACAGGAACCTATCTCTCCTTTTTCTTCTTTTTTCTTTCTTTTGCTTTAGATTCGTTTTGGTGGTTCTCTCTTGGAAAGGCCAGTTTGAGAGGAAGAGATATACTTGTATATAAAAAAAATATTATTTTTCTTGGCCAGGAATTTTCAATTTTGTTTTTTGTTCTTCTTTTTATTTTTCTATGGGTGCTTGCTCTGAAGCTACATCAATGGAGGGTCATGTTTGTGCCTTTCACTGTGTTGCTTTTGTTGATTTTTCTGGCTATATGAGAATAGAAGAGAAATCATGTTTAGAACGAAGAAATTGATTGGAATATAGCTTAAGCTTAGCCTTAAAACCAAACACTTTCTTCTCTTTGATGATTCTTGCTTGAGTTGCTTCTTAATTTTTTTTCTATTATTTTGTTTTTCTTCCTTTCAAATCAAATTTAACGTCTTTTTACGATTTTAGTTCAATTTCTGTTTGTGGGTGTTGTTGTTGCAACTTTGGGATTGAGGAAGAGTAGCGATGGGCGTTTGTGTTTGTTTGAGATCTCAAAATCTCTGAGATTCCATTCAAAGATTCAAGGAATGTGATTTAATAATATTCTAAATAATCAAAACATGCGTGAAATGGCATGTGGTTGCAGAGAAGATCGTTTTCTTACTGCAGAAGTATTATTTCCGTATTTGAAATAAATACGAGGAATTAATAGTTCTGTAGGTGTTATTTGTAGCACACACATACAAATAATACGTGCGGAATTAATAGTTTCACATAATAACAAAATACAGAGAGTATTTTTGTATGTGTAAATAATAATGTGTGTATGTACAAATATCAATTGCCGGTGTTTTTTGGTCTTCACATGGGATTCAAGTGGCTAATTTTCTGAGGGATCGACCCTCCCCCACCCCAATTGACCAAAAAAAAAAAGTGGCTAAATTTCTCTCTTTTTGGAGAGCTTCTTTGTTGTCTAGCTATTGGGTCCAAATTGGCCCAGCCACATTTAATTTTTTGGCCATTTTTTTAATAGAAAGGGAAAATAAATATTTTAATTATTTGGACAAAATTGGAAGTTCATATTAAGGTAAAAAGTGTTAAATTGCGAATTGATGAGAATGTAACATATTCTCATCTATTATATTAATTGTGTTTGAGGATAGTATGTGTCATACCCTCATTTAAGGGAATCAATTATATGATTTTGTCTGGCGTTACTAATTGATATGTCTTAAAATTGGTTGTCATAATTAACATTTTTTGAAAGAGTTTAATAGAACTTGGGTCCCCCCAACCCCACGATTTTGAAAGAGTTTAATGCCCTCCGTGTGTGTGAAATGCGAACGCTTAGTTTAGTTCTGGTCATAAATGGTATGTATGACTGTATGAGATGCTGAATAGACCAAAGAAAAGACAACCTGGGTGGGGTTTGCTTTTGGTAAAGACGGTGCCAGCATGTTGAACTTTCTCGTGGATATCGAAGCCGATCATGTTTCTCTGACTAGACCTTTCTTGTCTCCCTTCCAATTTACTTATTCCATTCATCCCCATCAATATCTAACAGTATAGAAGCACTTTTTCACCGAGGAGACCGAATCCAACCCCAAATTCGGGATATAGCAACAAAGAACTATCCTATTATCATAAACATAAATAGATGCCCAATGTCCGCTAGAAACCTGAACCCAAACATCCAACTTGGGACCACAATGCATATATGTATTTATGCCTGGAACCAGAATATACCCCCTTACAGGAGGGGACACCTCTCTGTTTTTATATTATTTTTGTATAATTTAGTGCAAATTTTTATATCATAGGAGCCTAGACTGAGAATTGTACCTAGTATCAAATGCCAATGATTAATGAGGTTAAAACAATATCTTAGCTGAGAGCCAAGCCTTTTCAATGTACTCTTCTTTATTTCATATGCCCAATATGCATACAACGCGTATGAATCATGTCCCCTATATGAAATTCGAGTCATGACATTGACACGTTGGTTGCTACTTGCTAGTGGCGTTGGCTTGTCCCTGTTTTACTCTATGAATGAGGGATTGAATATCCAAAGAGAAAGAACTAGATGCTAGCTGATTAACGACAATAATGCACAAAGGGGGACTAAAAATGATTACGTAGATTACAATCAAAACCAAGCCTTGTGTGTATTTTAAATGCAGACAAAAGTAGTGCTTTAGTTGACATGGACGATTGGTAAGGAAGAAAAGAAAAAAAGAGAGGGACTTGGAAAAGCCAAACAAGGAGCACAAACCCAATTTCCCACTGGTGGAATGGCCTTAAAGACCGGAACATATTTGAAAAACCTTATCTCCAACACCCCGTGTCTCTTCCTAATTTCCCCTCCCCCATCATTGCCAACTTCTACGCTCCATAGCCATCATCAATTCATCATCATAATCCTACTTTATAGAATCAAATACCCAATCATGCCAAATTATTGGTTAGTCCACCTACTCTTTGCCTTGCTCCTCTCAACGTGGCACCTCTCATCCATTGACATCTATGAACACATACAACCAAATAAAAGGAATCAATGTGTACACGCCCCTTACTTTCTTCACCAACTTGCTAGCAAGCTAGCGATTGGGAACAAGATCACAAGAAGATGAAAATTAATTGGAGAACCAGCATCAATGCCATGCATAGGACATCCATATATCCTTCAACTTTAAGCTATCCTATTATTTTCTCTAGTTTTTTATTTTTATTTTTTTATGTCTAATATAATACTCCGTTTTGAGCAAAGAGACTGTGTTGTCTGATCTAAATATATCTCAATTATTCCCAATCATACTTTGGTTTAAATAATGCTTTTGATTTTGTCCACTGTGCTTAAGTCAATGTCTGTCTGATTGGGCAAGAGGCTTGTCTGTTTAGAGATTATAAACAATAAATTTCATGATAGAAAATATAATTATTTGTTCACTTAATTAATTAGTTACTGTTGTTTCGTCCTAAAGTCTGTGAAACCCATTTTATAAAATTTTACTTCCACACTCGAGGATTAAAAGTGAAAAAGTTCACATAGTTGAGGGTTACTCGTCACTTCAATTTCAATTTCTCAATCATGATTCATTGAACTGATTGGTTCGTCGGTGATTCATATCAAGTTGTCCTACCAAGTATGATTTCTTTTATCCATATGATGCTATTTCAACTATGCATTACTTTTCATTAATTTATCATATCATATAGGCTAATGCTAGATGGCGCGAACCATGCCAACACGAAAAAGTGATGGAAACAAATCTAACTGTTCCTTTTTTAAAAACCAACCAATCGGTGTATTTCACTGTATTTTCAATCGAAATGATAGGTTGTTTTTTGAGTTTTGTGAGTCCTTTGTACAACTATTTTCATACTATATAGCACTATTCCAATAAAAATGAGAAAATTATATGTGAAATTAAATTAGGAACTCATTTACAAACAATAAAAGGTTAAGTACGGTGTAAGTCCCCCTCTCAAGAAGGTGATTAACGTTCAAACCTTGAATAAAACTTTTATTGAGAAGGTTTCTTAGTTGTGACAATGACCAACAGAGCAATGTTTGCAACGATATCCTAGAGACCAGAAGAAAAAATCAACTCGATCAATTTGGTAACTTGTATAGTAATTTTATACCATTCCCCGTATTTATGTATTATATTTGTTGTCAACTGGAAATGGACGACTGGATCATAAGCATAAATAGGTTTGACGGCTTAATCTTGTTCAATTTTCATATTTTGAATTCATATTTACACCCCCACAACTAAGAAGCACAATATTCTTAGCATTATCTTCTTCCTCATTTTTTTGTTATTATTGTTATTAATATAGTTTTGATTTCATTAAATGTGTGGACCATATAAACATTTGTTCGTGGTTTTCGTTTTTGGCAAAAAAAGAGAGCTTTTTGTTTATTTTTTGATTGGCCTGTGAATCATGTTTCTTGTATTAATAGGTGCAGAATTTATTGTGTACACAGGTTAGAATACCCCTTAAACTCTCATTTATAATATCATTTTGCTTATAAAAAAATAATATAGTTTTGTTCAATTTGTGACATGTAACTATTAGATGTGAAATTTGTGGATCTCAAAATTGTATATAATGGCTGTCTCTTTCTAATCCTAGAGAAATGAATTCAAATCACTAATCCAAAAGTTGACTTTAATCTCACTCAACAAGCAACTTGCGCTTGGTAGGAAATTGCAAATAAACAAATGAATTTTGGTAAGAGAACACATATGCCAATGGTATTTTGGTTCCCATGATAGAACAAAGTAGTTACGCACCAAAACATTGCCGAAAAAGAAAACCAGAATTCATGATGACGGTTCTGACTGTTGGACGCAAAGCTTAAGAAACATGTTTCTCAGCGGACGTTGCTTTCGTTGTTCATTTGTCACTCTTACTTGCCTCCTTGATGGGTGCGGACTTTTCAACTCAAACCACCAACTCACTGTGTGTATAAAAACTACTAGTATTAAAAACAAAATTAAAAAGTTAATCAATTTATATATAAAACGTTAATTGTATATTTGCATTATTCTTTAACTATTTGAATTTTTAAATCAACTTTTTGTGATTTATATATTTAATAATTTCAAACTTTTATTATAATAGAGAATTTAACTTTAATGTATTTATAAAATATAAGGAAATTGTATAAAATTAAAGATATAAAACAAATTCAATATAATGAATAAAACATCTAATTAATAAAGATATATCGGTCAATTCCATCAAAAAATAATGACTGATAGTCGACGATAACTATGTGGAGTGCATCGTCAAAAATTAAAACTAAGTATAACATATTTATAAAATATATATAAAATACTTGTATATGTTTTAAATTGAAATGAAATAATTTTGTGTAATAAATATAAAATAGAGGAGAAATTAAAATAATCTAATATGATAAAATATTATGATGTTAATTTGATTCATATATAATTATTAATTATATAACCCCAGACCCCAGTGCTCCAATAGCGATAAAAAGACTTTGATGATTAATTACTGCATACATTCGAATATTCGCAGTTTGTATAATCCTGTCCGTCGTGCGGACGAGGTTTATCACATTCAATATCTTCTGCATTAAGCAAAAAAAAAAAGATGTGTGTAGCTACTTTTGTAATACTATTATCTTTAAAACTAATTTAGTCAATCATGGAAAAACTTTTGGTGGTCACCGATAGAGCTGGTAAAATGGGTTGTGTTTGCCGGGTCGGACTGAAAAAGCCCAAAAAATAGAGGGTTCGGACACACAAATTTGAGTCCGTTTTTAATCCGGGTCTTTTTGGCCCGGCCCGACAAAGCCCGAACCCGGAAAAGCCCGAGCCCGAAAAGTGGAGGGCTCGGACACATAAATTCAAGCCCGTTTTCAATCTGGGCTTTTTTGGTCTGGCCCGATAAAGCCCGAACCCGAGCCCGGCCTGAAAGCCTGTTTTGCCCGCTCTAGTCACCGAAATGGAGCACGCGTCCTATTGGTCAACGCCTCCTTAAAAACGCCTTCTTATCACATTTATATTTCATTTTATTTTCATCTCATAGATATTAGTATAGTTTAGTAAAAATGTAAATTTTTTTCCTTTTAATATATTTCATTTTCAGTGGCACCACAATTTCATAAGAAAAGCAAGCATATTACATGTCATGAAATAAATTAACACCCCCGTACATACGTTTTACGGACGTACTCAGGTGTATATAGTGCATTTTGACCAAAAAAAAGGTATATATAGTGCATTATCATGATTAATCTTTATTCTTTTAAGCGCATAGTAAGATCATATTGTGTTTTAAGATATTGGCTGATATTAAGAAATGAAGTTATTTTGCATAAGATTTTAAGTGTATTGTTTGTAATGCAGTACCAAATTTTTAAGAAAAAAAGTGATAGAGAAATTGTACGTATATGCAGTTTCATAATGGTAAACAGCATAAGTTTACCAACATACAGTTGGTCCGAGTGACATTAGGCTTGAATCTCTTAAGCAAGATTTCAGGTCTAAATCTTATGAATAACAAAATGTGATTGAAAAAAAAAAACACCACTAAAAATAGTCGACCAAATTTATTATTCCTTACTGCATCAGTGAGAATATCGGGAGGCCAGACCACTTTCTCTAATCTGTACTGTGTTATTGATCACTTTCCACGTATACCATAAATCACATACAATGAATCACACAAGTGCACAAATTTTTTGAGAATTTCTCCAGCTTGAAGAGAGAGAGAGAGAGGAGCTTTTAATCTCGTGGTCAACCCGTTGGCCAGAAGAGATGAGATTTTCTTTTTCTTTTTGATAGCAAAGAGGTGAGATTTTCAATATTAATCGAGAATAGGAATATTTTCTTCAGATTAAATTCTAATTCAAAGAATGCACACGGTGTAAAAGGATTTTACACATATACATATCCAATCATACTTTACGTAAATATTTATATAGATATTTTAAGATAAAGTTATTTTATGACATGGCATTATAATGAGATATGTATGGAATGTTTATGTAATTTTTTTTACAGTTATTATATAGTTTTTTTTATAATTTTCATTATTAAATTCTGTTTATATTCTATTCGTTATATATTTTATTATTTAAAAATATATGTAACCTTGATCTGATATAATAACATATAAATAATATAATTTGCAAAATAATACTAATGTTCGAGAATATGTAGTGCCATAATTATTTCATTCTTGCGTAATACTCTCTCAGAACTCGAATATAAGAAAAAAAACTGAATCACGTTAACTAAAAAAGTTAGTTAATTACATTAAATTTTATTGATTTCAGCTAAAAAAGAAGTTTTATTCCAAATTTACCCTTTAGTGGATATTTAGTGCTAGGACAATTAAAACCAATAGTTCAATAGTAAATTAAGAGAAGTGTGTTTTTGTATCTTCTCAAATGAACATTGGAAATACAATTAGAGTTAAATAAGGGTATTTTTGGAATGGTCTCATTAAAGAGAATAAAGGTAGTTAAATTTTCTTATATTTTAGACCATAAAATATGGTTTTTTTCTTCTTCTTATATTCGAGTCCGGAGGGAGCAACTAGATAAGTGAGTCCCCACATACCCTCTACGGCTCTACCGTACCCAATCATAAATTCTTTTCATACCGTCCCACAATTCTCCATTCTTTCATCTTCTAACTCACACCCGCTTTTACACATTATATATATACACGATATTCAGAAGATCGCAGTTAAGCAACACACTCAGTCAAAATTTTCGACGTTATTAATTACCTGCAGAGCTTAATTTCCGTCTCAGAATATACACCATGGGTAATTTTGATATCTCTCTTGGTCTTGGTCTCTGCCTGCAGCACGATCAGTCATCAGAAAATTGCTGCATAAAGATTGACGAAGAGAGGAAGATACAAAGCCAGAAGATAAAGGGAGAGGATGTATGTAATAATAATAAGGCATACCCATCTCTTACATTAGGACCCCCCCATGATGATGATGAGGTGGCTGCTACAAAGAGTACTGATCGTCAATCGGATGAGTATTTGCATCCACATGCCTCTTCACCAAGCGTGGTGTCTTCATTTTCCAACTCCTCTAGCATCAAAAGGGAGAGAGATCATTTCACCAGCGAGGAATTTGAGCCAGAGATAGAGGAGAAGATTACTCCATCATCAAGCAGGGTTAATGTTGATGTTGATGAAAATGGTAACCCCAGGAAGAAACTTAGGCTCACCAAAGAACAATCCGCAGTCTTAGAGGATAGCTTCAAAGACCATTCTACTCTCAATCCGGTATCTTAATCTTCTTAATTAATTAACCAATTAGTTAATTAGTAGTTATAATTAGTAGATAATATGATTAATAATTCTGATCACTCATAATTTCCATATATCTTGATGTTTTAATTTACATAAAATTATATATGATTTTTGGTTTTCTGGAAGGTTCCTTTAACGCTCCTTCTCATTTTCTTTGACGTTTTAATGATCAGAAGCAAAAGCAAGAATTGGCCAGGAAGCTGAATCTACGGACCAGACAAGTGGAGGTGTGGTTTCAGAACAGGAGGGCCAGGTTATTTCTCTCCCCTATATATATTTGCACAGATTGAAATCACATCTCCCTTATTTCTCTTACTCTCTTATCCTCTAGTTAAATATATTTTTTGTTAACCATTTATTTTCTTTTGGAAAAACATCACGGACGCAGGGGTGAAGAAATTAAAGTAACAGATCATGATTTATATAAGTCCATATTTGGACTATATATTGTCATAAATTATAAATATTCTAATCTATGTGCTTGATGCTCCATGTTCATTGACAATATAATTGATGTTCAGGACAAAACTGAAACAAACAGAAGTGGATTGTGAGTTACTGAAGAAGTGCTATGAAACACTAACAGAGGAGAACGAGAGGCTTCAAAAGGAGCTGCAAGAGCTGAAATCGATGAAGACAACAACAACGGGGGGACCATTTTATATGCAGCTTCCAGTGGCCACCAACCTTACAGTGTGCCCTTCTTGTAAGACAATTTGCAGCGGCGGTGAGACTAATAATAATAACAGTGGCCCCTCTCCCACCACCACGGCTTTGCCTATTGGCCCAAAGGCCCTTCATCTTTTCTATACAAATAATAACTATACCTTCACCCATTCTTCTGCAGCTTGCTAGCTAGGGACTAGGGAGGTTTAAATAACAGCTTAGCTTCATTAATTCCCAGCAACACCGTTATTTTTGTTCGGAGGATTTAATTTGCTTATAGTGATCACGATATCTGCAGCAATTACTAATTAGATAGTAATCTATATCATGTAATTGTTAAAGATATATAGCAGATTATATAAGGACCAGAATCGATTATTCCCATCACGTGCTGCTTATCGATCGATGCTGCACCCTGATGATGGAGCCGATTATGAGAATCTCATATTGATTATGAATTGTAATTATAATGTAAGGTTCTTTTTTTTTTTCTCATTTCATTTTGTTATGATTAACCTTTAAATCGCCAGAAATGTTACTTAAAAAAAAAATCGCCAGAAAGGTCTACTTTTGATCTGCAAATTGACTGAAATGTTGGTTTGAAGATTCTTTTCTGCTGTACTAGTTTGTGACAGATTCATATTTCTGAGAATCATCTCAAATAAGGATGATTTTTTCACACCTCAAACTTTTATGGTCACGTTGGCTCTAACCCTCTAATCTTTATCACCCACCACATTCTCACTCAGTCGAGCATCTGTACTATTTTGACTATTTCACAGTATGAGTTTTAATTTTGAAATATTTTTTTAGAAAATAGGTTGGCACCATTTGGGAAAAACCACATAGTAATCTTATTATGTATTGATTCAGAAAATAAGATATTCTAAATTTTAAAGAAAATAATTTTAAATTTTGTATGCACACACACACACACACATATATAGTATAAGCTTTTGGGGGTAAATTTTGCCCACAATGTTTTTCAAAGCAGTGCTGATTTATCCCAAAGATTTAATTAAACATGTAGATTAATTTTTTATAATTTGCTCCAACAAATTAAAAATAATTAAAAAAATAAAAAATAACAATGTGACAAAAAATAATCATACTACATGTAGTTTTACATGATAATTAGATAATGATTTAATTTTCAACTAAATTTTTCGTATTTTAGATTTAAATATGTTGTCAATTTTTCTGTCGTCCTTTTGTTTTTCAAATTAAATATAGACAATTTAGCAAAAATAGTAAGTTATTTAAAAATGCTTTTGTTTGATTTTGTCTCATGATTAGTTAATACATTTTTTATTATTTAATAATTACAAAAATATTATTATTTTTAAGATTTTACATAAAGAAATCATAGAAGAATGTTTGTTTCATTATTTTCTTCATTAAATTTCAATAATTTGGCTAATTTTAACGAGTAGGTTGAAAAATATTTATCGAATTTCATTTTAAATCATTATCCCATGTATAACGTTTCGTAAAAAAAAATCCCATGTATAACGTTTCCTTTTAATTTATCTCTCCGGGTTAGATTGCTTGGCCTTGGTTGGTAAAACTAACAAGAAGTCTTTAAATTAATATTTGGTTTTTTTCATGCCTTTTAGTTTTTTTATAAGCTTTTTTTTCATGCCTTTCAGTATACTTACTTTTTTTTTTAAAGCTCCTAAGTCCTAAAAATGTAAATGATATTCTCTCTAATTAAAAAGGTAAATGATATTCTCTCTAAATTGCAGGGATGGCCAAATGGCCTGGGCTAGTGGAGTGAGGGAGTATATATAGCATTGGAAAATTCAATGGAGAAGAAATCTTTTTTGCTTGGATAAGTATTGTCTTCAGCAATTCACTTTGTTTTGCTTAACTCGTCAATCTTCATCAAGAGTGATAATTGAAATGGACCCCAAATACATATAATGCGAAGTCACTAGTCGGCATATATACAACATTGAACGCAACAGGACTTCTAGAAGTTTATTCTAGCAGTAGATATGAAGGATACTAATTACAATAGTCAATCTACAAACTACAAAGGCAGAGTAATAGATAGATATACTTCAGTTAATTCATATTGGCATATTGCCCTTTTTGAGCTAAACACTTAGAAGATTTAATTAGTTCATCTTTTCTTCTCTCGCAGCTTTTCTTATTTGATTTGGATGCATTCCAGGTTCATCGTGTTTTACGTGGGCGAGTCCCAACATTGATTTGTGCCCGCGCCGCGGATTTACATGTAGTCAAAGCAAGCCACAAAGTGCGTGACAAATATGCTTATGACATATATATCATTTATTAATTTAATGTGTGTTAAATGCAATCTATTGCTACCATAGAATAGAACTAGAGTAAGGAGTATTGTACATTTTAGCTAGATCCATGCGTTCATCAAGCATGCTTTTAGTTAGCTACCAATTATATAAAATGATTTCTTTAAAGATAAAAATATGTCATTGCAGGATCATTAATTGAATGATTGAGCAAAAGTGACTAAACGAGGACAAAAGAGACAAATTTAAATAGCACCAATATTAGCTCCTTTTTTTTTTTTCATACGCGTGGGATTACTATCTTGGAAGATTTATGATTGATTGCACCAAATATTATTATTGGCCATTATTAAGATATACTATTAGTCTTGAAAGATCAAGTTCGTAATCATTCCTGTCATTATCGAGTTTCTGATGGGTACCAATTGTTTGTATCTGTCGGCGGCGTAGACCCAATCAGCCTCTGAGGCAAAAACATGGCCTTGATAATGAAAATCAATAAAACTAATTACTTACGCGTTCATTCCATTGGATGCAGCAAACAAGTTGATGCTTTTAGAGGATTGTATGCTTGATGACAATGAGAATCAGGTGACCTTTCCACGTTTGCGCACGCACGCGTCCCTAAAGTATTGATGATCTTTAGCAAAGGTTAATTCATAATAATTCCGTTCCAAATTATAACGCGATTACATATTTGCTGCCTTGAATACAATAAAGTCCATCCTTATAGGTTCGATTTAGGGTGGTCACTCGGACAAAATTTGTCCACCAAACCCCAATCGATTGTGGACCGTTGATATAATAATATTTAAAGATAACAGTCAGGATTTGTGGGGAGTAACCGTTGATGTTGGTTTTATAAAATGTTAGATGTAATTGCAGATAGGGGTCTGTAAAATGTAATAATTAAAAAAGATAATTGTGTAAATTACCCACTCAATTATATGAAATTTAAATTATATCCAATTAATTCCCATAATTAAAAAATGATCACGAAGTTAAATTTTTGTTCATTTTTTCCATTGAATCATATTTTGAGGCAATAACAATAATGCTGAATTTTTATAGGAACAGTAATTACTATTTGGTTAAAATATTATTTTTAAAATGTAGTTTTAATAAGTGATTGATTTAGAAGGTGAAGCTTTCGTGGATTGGTAATCGTTCGACGCCATGGAACCTCGACGGTGATATGATAGACTCTGTCGGGGAGATGCTTAGTTAGCAACTGGGGTGGCGGCGAAGGACCTGGAGTTGGTGGTTCTAGGGGACATAGTTGGGGTGTTTTATTCGACGCTATAGAGGATTGGGGTTTTTAGAGTTTTTGCCCTTTGAGCGTTATTCTACCAAGGTAAAAAATATATATGCATTGTACAGGTTAACATTGAGTTTAACTGGGGTGGCACAACATATGTTTGATAATGCGATGATATTTTTAGGGTTTTGCAAATCCCAGCGGTGTTACAGAGATTTTGTGATTGTTAGACATATAAGGGACAATGGTTTGTGAAGACCCCCAATTTGTCCGGTGGTGATAGGGATAGGTGGTTTTTGGGATATAGGCTCTGTTCGGCAAAAGTAACTGATAACCTAGATTATAGATAATGAGATATGTGATAGGTGATAAGCAAACTTATAGCTGATGGTTGATAGCTGATAGCTTTAGCTGAAAAAGTAGCTGATTGAATTTAAAGTGTTTGGTAAAATTAGTTATTCAACTAGCTGATAAATATAAAATGACATAAAAATACATGCAGTATGTATTTTATAGATATATTATTTTAGAATAGTTATTACATTATTATCTTATTTTATTTCAAATTATTTATTATGTTAAAATTGAAGATATTTAATTTTTTATCTTTTTTTAATTATTTATATGAAATGCAATAATAAAATAAATAACATGTTTATATGTTTGTTAATATACATTTTTTATAGATAAAAAGTATATTATAATTCATAAGTAATGATATAGAAAATCTATGTCTATTTTAAATTTTACAAATGTTGGTCTTTTCATAATTTCAAAATTTTTTGGGCATTTTTTGTAATTATATCAAAATTGGTCTTACCTTCTATGCCAACTCAAAATCGATTGGGGTTTGGTGGACAAAATTTTGTCTCTGACCACCCTAAATCGAACCTGTGTTTTCTTGAGCATCAAATAGTTGAATTTAATTAAAACACATACAAGGAAAACATAATATGTCCAAGAGGATGCTATTTTGTACTAATTGAAACCCGTACAAATAGCATGAAATGGAACGAGGGTATATAGTGTAGCTTTTTCTTGGAAAATAAATATTAATTAAAAATTAAAAAATATAAAATGTTGTTTTGGTGAAAAATATATCACAGTGATTTGTGTGAATTTCAAGAAAGCAAATTCATAACTACTAACGTTATTTTTTTTTTGTCAATAACAACTAACATTATTGAATGTACAAAATCGTCATACAAAATTTATGTATAAAATGAGAAGTGAATGTAAACATTTTTTTTTGTCAACAGTGAATGTAAACACTTTTTTTTTGGTCAAACAGTGAATGTAAACACTTAAGAGATACTTGTTGCAAATTTGAATGACTATAGCCACAGTATTTTTTTTGGTCATCACTATAGCCACAGTATTAATGGCATTAATTGTAGACAGTTTTTGACCGCGGGCCGGTCCTTTTGTCATTTTTTTTTCCCAATTTTGTACCCGGTTATAAATACAGTAAACAAAACCGGCTGGTCTTTAAGCCCAATCAGGCCGGCCCATTAACACAATGTGTTTATGTCGTACAAAGGTTACTTTATTTCTGGACCAAAAAAAAAACTTTTTTTTTGATACAGAAAAAACTTACTTTTTTCTTGACAAAACAAAAAACTTACTTTAGTAACCATCAATCAATTATTTATAAGGAAGGTGGATCCTTCGCTTAGACATGTGTCTCAAGTCCTTTTATTTTCCACTAAAATTATTTCACTTGTTAAAATTATTTTATTATTTATATTAGAAAAATACTCATCTAATACTATATGGATCCATCAGCTAATTTTTTATTTTAAAAGAAGGATCTGATAGATTATGAGTACTAGTAGTAACTACGAACAACAATATCAATTATGTAATCTCATGAGATACTACTGTCTTATTTTTTAATTATTAATTAAAAATTACTTAAAAGTTAAAACAAAGCTAACATTTTGTGTTCTTTATTCAAATTTTTGGCATTAATTTGTCCCACCATATCGTAATCATATCAACAATGATACATGTACACCCACTTTTTCTTAACACCCATCCAACACCTATTTTTGTTTCTATCTCTCTCTTCCTATCACATCATTTATCTATCACATCTATCACTTATCTCTCTTTTATTTCTTTCTCTCTCTGGGTGTTAAATGGGTATTGGGTGTCTATGAATCATTTTTCTAATCATATATTGAAGTTAAGCCTACATACAAGTCAGGTTCAAGAAAATATTTGAATCGGAAAGTTTGCCTATCTAACATGAAATTGAATCAACGGATAAAAATTGAATTGATTCATGTCATCATGTAATTGGATTTTATTTCCTTTATTTTCATAACGCATTAACAGTTATTAAAAATTGAAATTCCATGTATCTAACCATCAACAAGTTCAACGAACTAAAGGTATTAACTTTTTTTTTGATACATAAGGCTATGTTTGGATGGAGGGGTTTTGGAGGGAAAGGGAGGGGAGGGGAGGGCTTATACTCCCCAATCAACAAGGAATTGGGGATTATAAGCCCTCCCCTCCCCTCCCTTCCCCTCCAAAACCCTCCATCCAAACATAGCCTAAAGGTATTAACTTTGCATAAATTAAAAATACTAAAAATTATCAACCCATTTAAACTAGACTATACCTACCAACGTCCGTTGGTCTGACTGACAACTGCGGTTGATCCTCATCTCAATGTCTCGTGTTCGAGCCTTGGGTTTGATAAAAAAAAGGCGTTGGTAACCCAAAAAAAAACTAGACTATACCTCTAATTGGGTAATTTTTCTTTCAAATTACCCTACAATGATAAGTTAAAAAAACACGTTTTATAATCAATTATTATAAGCTCTGACTTAAAAAAAAGTCAAATTCTATATTTAAAAAAAATAGTCAAATTCCATATGTAAAGACTCACAATCATTTAATCACAAAATCACAAAAAGTACACGCATAGAAATGTTTTCATTATATACAAAATTTCTTCTAATTAAGTACCGATCGAAATCAACTCGAGGACAAAATTTACACAAAATATTTTGGGAAATAATGAAGCGATTAAAGAAGAGTACACAGGGCACAATATACACACTTGCTGCAGAGACCTCCTGATAGCTAAAGATCCAACAACATAACATCTATA
This sequence comes from Glycyrrhiza uralensis, assembly GCA_030159175.1. Lineage (NCBI taxonomy): Eukaryota > Viridiplantae > Streptophyta > Magnoliopsida > Fabales > Fabaceae > Glycyrrhiza > Glycyrrhiza uralensis. Next base: position 50,221,787 of record BRZY01000005.1, read on the forward strand.
TGCCACCTGAGACTACTTACAACAGTCATTGATAAATACAAAAACGGAAATGAGATGGACCCCATCCCACACCCATTACCTCATTGGGACGAGGTGTGGGATGGGTAATTGGGTGTATGTGTATCATCACCCATACAAAAATGACCATTTTCTCAAACTGCCCAAGTACTGTCACATCGCATGCATAAGCAAATTAAACCAACAAATTTTCGGTATATGCCAGACATATATAGAAAACTAGTTGAAATTAATCTTATTTAAATCTAATGATCTCAACCATGCATCCATATTTTACTATCTTATCAGTGCATTAATTAATGTTTGGGTGGTCATGGTCATGGCCCAAATCGGTAATGGCCATCAGCCATATTGTAGTGGCCATCCATATAGAGAGTTGCGTTATGCGGATGCTGCTGCAGGCCATCCATCACCATGATTTGCATGTCCTCAGATGGTTTCCAGTGCCGCTTCCTTTGATTTATGAACCAGTTATTTATTTGCTTCTGATCCAAACCAGTTGATTCAGCCAACGCCACCTTCTCTGATTCCTAACGATGGAAGAGAGTAACAGAGACATTATTAAATTACAATGAGATCATCAGAAGAAGAATATTATATATTATATATCGATCAGTGTCACATTATGCATTTAAATGTACGTACCGAAGGATAGGGCCATTTATAATGTAATTCCCACCAGCTAAGTAGCTTCTGTCTAGCTTCTTTGGGAAGTTTTCCCTTTTTCTTCTTCTTTGAGAGTTCTTGCTTTAGGCTACTTAAGTAGCCACTGTACTTCTTGAGCAAGTGGTTTTTGAGTTCACGGTCTTCTGCCCGGGGATCAATCTCGGGCAGTTCTGTTTCTCCACCACTAGTGTTGTTGTCTTGATCCTCCTCCTCCCATGAACCAACGCCTTCCTCACACTTATCATCTGGCATTGCATACATGTCTAAGTATATAAACAGCTGGAGGGAATATTATTGTACAATATCAATCAAGCTAGAAAGAAACAACTACTAATATAGCAGCAATTAGAAATGTATAGTATTTGAAAAGCTTATTTTGCCTTAGTAATCGAGCACGGAATTTATTTTGTCAAGCTTATTAATATTTGCATATAATTATATTTGTATATAATTGATCAAAAAAAAAAGTGACACCAATGTGTACGTACGATGTGTCAATTCGTTGGGTGGAACACTCAGGTGCTTCTGTTACTCAACAACCAGTCTACTGAAACAACATATATACCTGTGCAACATCTTAAAATATATATATATATATATATATATATATACCAATTAAGCACTTGAAAGTGTGGCTGTTTTTAGGCACACATATATATAACTGAACATTAAATTAGACACTGAATAAGGCTGCAAAAAGCTAGCTGATCTCGTCACACTATATATGCATATTGGATACATACAAGGTTGGCTAACATGGGAAAGTGTTGCGAATTGCGATCATGAAGAAGAAATTCTAGGTCACATATATCATGAATACAAGGAGATATATCATCATTAACCAAAGTAACGGGGCTTCCAGAACCCGGATAGCTGCTTGCTTAATTAATTATGCGGTTTGTTTGTGTAATAACAAATTAAGAATACAATCTCCTAAAATTAGCATTTGTACTAAAAGGGATTAATTAGTGGACCTCGTGGACTGAAACAAACACAGAAAATGAGACGGGGTGATCAGACGAGTCATGTATTATTATACATTTATTGAACTTGTGCAGAAGTTACAAAAACAGTGTTCTCGGGGACACAGGTGATTGGATTGGAATAGCATCCAATGTGTTTATAATTAGGAGTAATTAATTAGTAGTAGTATTTTTTAAGACTCCAAAAAAACAAAATTTGTTTGGTTGTAAGACAGCCCAGACTGCCACAAACCCCAATGAATCCGCTGCAGAGGCTGTAGAGAGATCCACTCTCTTTATCTCTCTCCTTATTTTTCTCTCTCTCTTACTTTTTTTCTCTCTCTTCCCTCACTCACAACACCCTGCTGCAGCAGATGCAGCAGGGGATCCAGAGTGCTAATAGGTTGGTTTATTTATTTATCAAAAGAAAGAATGTATAATCAGCTATGAAACCCTAGCTAGAAGAATCATTGTGTCAGTTCTTGGAAGTCTGGGAAAGGGAAAAAGCCAAACAGGGACGCGAACGCGTGTTGTTCGTCATGAATGAAGATTAGACAGCACTTCTAGTAAAATTCATGAAAATGGAATGTAGCTTTGTCTCAGTCAATTCTCGGAAACTATATTTTAAAAGGAAAAACTGATGGATGGATGATGTATATTGCATATTCTTTAATTTCAGCAGGGTGATCGATTAGTGTTGTGTGCTTGACGAATGACTTCTTCACTTTTGTCTTTTCTGGGTACCTCTCCAAGATATGGAGGGGGAAAATTTTTTCAGTCAAAGTTTCCTGACTCAAAGTGCAGAAAAACTCGAGTTTAATTAATTTTGGTGCAGTGTCAGTCATTCATATACAGATTAATCATTGCTATAAGTTACAGTAATGTTTTACTTTAGAATTTAATTAATCAGTTTGTTTTCAATTACAGAAAATTAATAAATAAAATTTAAGGACAACTTTCTGTTACTGAAAATTGAAGGAGCTAAGCTAGGTAGATGAGTAACGAGAAGAGCGTACGTAGTGGGAATTGAAGAAAGAGAGAAAGATAAAGTATATACCTGCAGAGAATATCCTTAGGGGAGGTCCATCCTCGCAAAGCATGTTGAGCTGAGTTTCTGTCCTCCGCATGAAATCCATCGCCTCTTCTATAGGCCTCCTTAATTCCTCCCGGTATTTCACCAGCATGTCACAGTAAGCTTCCTGTTAATTAATTTTGATTTTGAATCACACCGGCCACCACTTTAATTAATTTCAAACTCTTAAAAACTATTCACATATCCCAAATTGGGAAAGTGGATCGAGGGAATAATAATTAAGTTATAAAAAAAAAAAGGTGAATTAATTAATTAATTAATTAACACCCACACACAGTCACACACCATGAATTGGTCAAGCTCTGGGTCGTCCTTCCAACCTTCCCTAGAACGACTAACCGAAGATCGTTGCCGTGCCTCAAAATCCTGTAGAGCCGCAGCCAAACGCGCCACCACTTCTGGCGGAGCTCCTACCTACAATAAATATGAATTGCAGCTAGCCACAGTTATCAGATAATAATAATAATAATAATTAATAAAATAAAAGCCGATTAATTAATTATATATACTTTTATGTAATTAACAAATTAACTATTGGGGATGCGGATGACCTTTTGGCAATCCATGTAAAGTTGTAAGAGATTGGGGTAGTGAGGATGAGCAATGATTTTCGCTTTTATGGCTTCAACTTCGTCTCCTTGCTGACTTGGAGGAAGATTTCCTCTCATTAATAAAGGATAGTGGAAAATTGGAGAGTGGAGCTGCGAGTTGTTGTTGTTGGACTCGGTTTTCACGGTGGTGGTACTAGGGTGTGGTACTTGAAAGCAGGGATCTGATTGTGATCCACCCGGTTGAAGATGAAAGGTGTTGACGGGAAACTCATGACGCCGGTTTCCTATGCTTGAAGAACCACCGGCTGAGGAGGAGTACAACAAATTCGCCTTTCGAGTACTTGTGTTTTCGCCGCTGCTCAAGTGGTGATTATGAGTGTATTCTTCCATTTATTTCAATTTCAAAAATCAGAACTCTTTCACTCAACTATATATATAACCCAGATGAACAAGAGCTAATTTCTTCAACCAACAGTTATAATAACACTAGTGTGCTTCTCAAATATCAGGAAGAAGCTCTAGCTCTAGCTCTAGCGATGGCCACCAAACCCTACGTGATTATTTCAAATTCGTGGAAAACCCTAAAAACTAAGAGTTTGATATTAATGGGTAATATATGGGAATGGACCACATCCTCATCAGCTGCATAAGTAAGATTTAATTTATGTTGATATATATATATATATCTGAGAGAGATGTCTAAGTGGGAAGGGTATAAGAAGATTAGAGAAGCTAGCTGTAGAGAGATCAAGAGCTAGCAGCAATCTCACATGATTTGTTAGAGAGAGAGAGAGAGAGAGGGTGCAACTGCAATCCAAACCGGCAATGGCTCTCCTTGTATACTGTATAGGATGTGGTTGAAAAAAAAAAAAAAAATTATATATGAAAAAATAGCTAGTCTAGCCTAGAAGATATAAGTCCACAACCGATTAATTCGGGGCTTTTTCACCACTATAGCACTTTTTTTTTTAATTATTTCCCAAACTAGTATTCTTTTTATTTTATTTCTCAAATTAGCACTTTTTTAATTAAATATTCATTTCTATTAGTTATCAATTAATTAAATATTAAATATTGGTTTCAAATTATAATTAAATTGTTAATTGTTAATTAATTAAGTATTTAATTGTTAATATTTATTAACTCAATTTGTTAACTAATTAATAATATAATTATAGAAAAATAGCTCATATTGATTTAAAATTTAAAAATACAAATACAATATTAATTGTTAGTTTAAAAGTCAAGACATTAATGTCTCTATCTCCACACACTAATTGGAGCACCCTTCTTTACTCCTTTTCTATCACAAAAGACAAAGACATCAATGTGTCTGTCTCCTCACACTGATCGGAGCACCCCTTCTATTCTTTTTTTGTCACAAAAGACAAAGACATCAATGTCGCGAAGAGTTCAAATTGGTGTCTCACTGTTCATATTGGCCAGAATACAATGGAATTAAGTTGTGCCACAATCCAGCAATATGCAAAAGATCCAAATGGTCGTCCGTAGTCTACAAGAATTCGTACCGAAATGGATCAAACGAAATGGAGTCATCATCCTAAGAGATGTGGATTGTGTCAAAATGAAGGGCATAACAAGTAAAAGTTCCCTTAGCGTTTTGGAGCCGATACGCAACGCTAAATTTTCTTTATCATTTGTATTTAATTTACTTTTGTATCATTTCTATTTGTATCACTTTTGTATTTATATTTTTAAATTTTAAATCAATGTGAGCTATTTTCTATAATTATATTATTAATTAGTTAACAAATTAGATTAATTAATATTTAACAATTAAATATTTAATTAATTAATAATTAACAATTTAATTATAATTTTAAACCAATATTTAATATTTAATTAGTTGATAACCAATAAAAATGAATATTTAATTGAAAAGAGTGCTAATTTGGGAAATAAAATAAAAAGGGTGCTAGTTTGGGAAATAATTAAAAAAAAGTGCCATATTAGTAAAAAAGCCTTAATTCGGTGCTGTGTAATTCTTGCTCTAATTCTCTGACCCTGCTCACTGTATATATTAATTATTAATTATAATTGTATATACCCATATTCGTTTTCTTTCTTCTTACTTTTCCATCAAACAAAATAGGTGGATAAATAACTCAAGTTTTCTTTCTTTTTAATTTACTTCTCTTTTCTCTTACTAATCCAAACAATTTAAAATTTCACCTATTTTTTACTCATGTTCCTCTATTTTTTGTTCCATGTCCAGAAAAGTGCTATAGTCCAGGGAAATTTAATAGGGTCAGTATGTACAGTAAGAATTATTTCAACGGTAAGCAGAGAAACAAGCATTTTCAATCTGACAACTGAGGGTGTGTCATATCGTGTTCACAAAAAATGAGCGTCTATCTTGCTTGTTAGCAGCTCAATCGGTACTACCCACCAAAAAAAAAAAGAAGAAGCTCAATCGGTACTGATTTTAGTTTTTTAAAAATTGAATAAAAATTGAAATAGGACGAAAGCATTGAAGATTCATCTTCCATCAAATTCCTTTTTCTTTTTCTTTTTTTCTACTAAATGTTTACACATAACGTTAAAAAAAAAACACGTTTGGTACTGGTTATTTTATGTTTTCGTGTTAAATGTTAATTTGAAGATTTTATGATATTATTCTAATTGTAGCTCTCTAAAATAATATATCATGCAATTGCACGAAAATTGTGATTTTTTTATAGAGAAAGAAGGATTCGAACTCAGGTATCAAATATTATCAATGTTTACGAACTGACATCTCTTGATGTGAGAATTGGATTGAAATGGTTGTCACTTTGTACAATCTTAGCATTAGAAGTAATGAGGTTCAAACCCCTTTCCCTTTCTTCTAATTAACGGTCAAAAAAAATAGCATTGCCTCTCTAATCTCTTTCCCTTCCCTAGCTAGTTCTCTGCTCACAGTTTTGAGACCCCACGTATGACGTGCCACAGCCCTTAAAAAGGCTTTTTCCAATTGGACTTTGATAGATGGATTACTGTACACCCACACCACACCCAATACTAGTGTGTGAAATAGTAAATTGAAATGTGTGTCGGGTGTATGTTGGGTGTGTGTGTAACATTTCTGTTTTCAATTTTCATTCTCAAACAACCCCACGAGAGTCCCGCGCTCCTCCCCGTGGGGGCCATGCTTTTATTACCACTCGCCTCGTTTTTTATCGTTGCCTTATTGATTTTCCTTTTCCTTTCTTGCTTTTCAGTTTTCATAATATCTTTTTTTTTCCTTCAGTTTTTTCCTCTCTGTTTTTATTTTTAATTAGAAATAAAAAATGCCGAGACAGATTGGACGTCTCCAACTTTCCGACATAAAAGAGTCCAATTAATGTCTCCAGTGTCCACCCCATCTGAGTCCCAGTTACACTTGAGTTGTGCCACCTTTCTCCCATCTCCAGTACCTCGCTTCATTTGTCATTCAACTTCACTGTTCTTCGCCACTTCCCTTTCCTCTACCACCACCTTTTTCATTTCCTGCCCTCCCTCTCCTTAACAGAGACGAGAGCTAAAAAAAAAAGATTGTTTTTATTTATTAATTTATATTTTGAAGACATTCCTTAACACGACTCAAACATATTTCTTTTGTCCCTATAAAAACAGAGGGGTAGGTGGGAAGAAAGAGTTTTGCTAATGTAAAAAAATGAAGTGTTAGTTGAAAGTGTTCAAATTGAGGTGAATTAAATAAGTGAGTCACGTAATCATTTAATAGATGTCAATTCACTCTAACGACTAAAATAAAAATATATATTATATGGATTAAATTTTTTTTACTTTTTTAGATACTAATTAAAATAAAAACACTCATATATAATAAAAACTACAAATGTATTTAAGCCTGTATCAATATTAAGTAAATAGAAATGTTAAATTTTATAAAACCTTACTGAACGTTTTATGTTTCTCATTAATCATTTTCCTCACACGATTTCGTGTTAAAAGATCTTATATGTAAGCACGAAGCATCTATTCGCAAAATTGTGACTTGTTAGCATTAGTATTACTCTGAATTCTTTTATGTATTATTTGGTAGGATAGAAACTAAAAGAAAGTCGAGTAAGAAAAAATTAAAAAAAATATGTTATTATTTTCTTGTTTGGTTGTGAAAAAATAATGAAGAATTGTTTTTATGAAATTTACATTATTTTCTAATGGAGAAAAATATAAATGTTAATAAAATAAATTTTCTTTTAATTTTGTCTAATTATTTGTCGACCTTATCTAAGTAGAGCTGTCAAAACGAGCCAACTTAGCTCACACAGGCTGGCTCGCCACAGGTTGGGAGGGAAACGGGCAGAGTCGAGCTGACTCGATTTTTTCATGAGCCAGAAAATGCACAGCTCGGCTCAACCCACCACGGGTTGGTGGGTTATGCGGGCTGGCTCGTGGGCTGACTCATTAAATAAAAAAATAAAATCTAAAAAAAATATTTAAAACGTTAGAAAATAAAATAAAAATTACAGAAAAATAGAAAAAATTACATGAAAATTACTAATTATTAAAAAAAATTATTTTTTAATTTGGCTTAATTGGTTGACCCGCTTCATGAGAATCAAGAATCATCAAGCAAGGACAAGATTGAAAAAGCCAGGAGAAGCTTTGATCAAGAATGTTTCATGCAATTAGGAGTTAATTAACTTTATAATTAGAAACTTTACTTGAGTTGTTTTTCTTAAAGTGTAAGGGACTTAATAGGTTTTTTTTTTAGTTGGGTCATTAGTGGACCTTGGATCCACTCCCTTCCCCTATAGCCTTGGAGCCTATATAAGTCCACTTGTAAGACTCATTTGGTAGATTTGAATTAAATTGATAGTTGCTCCATTTGTGAGTGTGAGAGTTGAGCATTGGCTCCTCTAGGGTTCTTGGAAAAGAATCAAATGATCTTATCAAAGGTTCCTTCTTTTGTGGCGATCTTCGTAGGCTTATCAATCATCCTTCCTTGAAGGTGTTTGTGGCTCCATTCTTTCATCTTTTCCTTATCCATGTTTTTTATTTCTTCTTCTTTTAGTAAGTGCTCTTGTTCTTGAGTTGTTTTGTGTGTGAATCCATTTAAAGGTAGATCTCTATTTCTTATCATGTGGTATCATTGAGCCTGACCTTATTCTTGGATTCAAATTGCATCGCTGAATCGCTTGCTGTTCTTGACGCAATTTGTGTTGTTCTTGGATCTGATTGCGTCATTGGATAATGAGTTGTGCTTGCGTGTTCTGATGTGTCCAGATTGCATTGTCCATTTGATCTATTATATTGCCTCAATTGGTATTTCTTTTCGGATTGTGCAGACATGTTTTATCGCCACATCATATTCTTTTCTTCTTTGAATTGATCCAAATTGTGTGGTTCGATGCAAGCCTGATTTCATTGTGTCCTCTTGCTAGTAAATCTGATCTAATACTTGTTGGGCTCCTACTTGTTGTTTGGATGCACAAATTGATCAGATCTATCACATGTTTGGTTATTTATCTTATTGAATTTTGGTGTTGTTTTTGAAATTAGCCTACCACATGTTTGATAAATTGACTCATTGAGTTTTTGGTGTTCTCCATGATATTAGCCTACTACATGTTTGATTATTGGACTCATTGAGTTTTTCTTGGTGTTCTTGAAAAGAGAGTAAAAAAAATTCAAAAAGAAAAAAAATGAAAAAAAAGTGCAAAAAAAAAAGAAAAAGAATAGTGGCTTGTTTGTTTTCACGTGTTCACTTCATTTTCATGACCATTGATACTTCTTTGTGTCTTGTTTGATTTTCATGTTTCTTTCTTCTTCTCTTAGTTTGTCATACATTGTGAATCTCTTTGAGTTTAACTTTTCTTTTTCTAATTAGTTTTTCTTGTTTGTCTTTTGTACACTCTTTGTCTTTGAGTTATTCTATTTTTTCCCTTCTAGGTTGATTCATAGGTTATATGTTGGTTGTCACCACATTGGAATGTTTTCTTTGAGCTTGATTCTTCTTTAAGAACTCCAAGAAGAGCTTGAGTGAATAGAGTGGAAAGAGGCAAGAGAGTTCTCTTTATATAAAAGCCTTATCTGAGTGCAAACACGAGTGGCTTTGAGTGATACACTTGAGTGAGTGGTAAGGTCCATATATATCTTATTATTGCTAACTTGTGTTTTGTGTAGCATGTCAAGGGAATTCTTCAATAGTGGAGAGAGCACTCCTCCCTCTCCAAGGACGGCTACCTTGTCTGCTAAATTCACACGTCACATGGAGAGAATGGATAGACTATTTGCCACATATAGAGATGAAGTTAATAAGATGTTGGAGGCTATGGAAGGAAGGAGGCATGAGAATAGAAGAAGACATCATAGGAGGGAAAGAAAACATAAGCGGGAGTATGATGATGAAAGTAAGAGAGAACATGATAGAAGAGGGACATATCATGGGATAGGAGAAAGAGAAGATAAGGAGTATGAAAAGAGATTGAGAAAAGAGGAGAAAATGAGAATGGGGGCTTCTAATGTTGCAAGATATTGGGAGCATTGGGATAAATATTATGAGGATAAAAAGAATGAGAGAATTCGTGAGAGGAAAGAAAAGAAAAAGAGGAGAGAAGAAAAGAGAGAAAATAAGAGTGAAAAGCAAAAAGATGAAAGAAAAGAAAAGAATGAGGAAGAAGAAAAGAGTGAAGACATACTTGAGGATAAAGAGTTGACTTTGAATACTTTTTTTAATTCTAACCTTAATCTTTTGCCAAATTGTGATGATTCTAGTGTGAAGGAAGATAAGGATAAAATGCCAAAGGAAGCTTGCAAGACAACCAATTTGGTTGAAGTTGTAATTCCAAATAGTATACACCACAGTTTGGACACTTGCTTGGTTTCCCAAAAGTATGGATGTCCTAACTCTAGATTTCATAACATGCTTGGTAAAGTGCATCGATTTTGCTTTTCTTCTCCTTATATTGAGTTTGATGATTTACTTGAATTGCATGACGATTTACTTGAATTGCATGACTCTTACCCTCTTTCCCCAAAAATTTCTTTTGAAACCATAAAGTATGATGCAATCAATCCATGCTATTCTTCTAAGCTTACTTTACGGATTATGAACCAAGACTTGAATGATATCATTAATAGATGTGTTGTTGCATTTTATAGTGATATTTTGGTTCATAGGAATATTTTTGAAGGATGTGATGGATTTCTTAAAACCAAAATGTATAGGGAACACCTTGTTCCAAATAATTTTAGTACCATTGGTTTTGTTATGAATTCTAAAGGATTGCATGTGGAATTAATTGATGGGCTCACTATTACACCCCTTCTTACTCTACCCATTCTTGCAAATTCTATTATGCTTCCATATGATACTCCTCATGTGTTTGAAAGGTTTGACTCGAATAAAAAAGAACAACATTTTGTTTGTGTGTTGAAGAGAATATCAATGTGGCTCAACTTCCCTTTGAACCTTTGCAAAAACAAAGTACCATATCATTTGTCACTAAGTCCAAATCAATAAAGGTAAATATGGTGGTAGAGGAAAGCTCTACAAGGTATAGTTTTCTTAATGCCCTTGAAATTCAAATGTTTGGCTTTGAATATCACCAAGTAGTATATGATCATGATGAAGAATTACATGACATATTTGTTATATGTGATGGGTTCTTTAGATTTGTGTTCGACCCCAGAGGATGGATGTTTGGGGCACATGAAGAATAAAAGACTTTCCAATTCAAGTCTCCATACAAGCCTTAATGTAATAAACTCGAGGACGAGTTCTCTTGAGGAGGGAGAGTATGATGAGAATCAAGAATCATCAAGCAAGGACAAGATTGAAGAAGCCAGGAGAAGCTTTGATCAAGAATGTTTCATGCAATTAGGAGTTAATTAGCTTTATAATTAGGAACTTTACTTGAGTTATTTTTCTTAAAGTGTAAGAGACATAATAAGTTTTTTTTTAGTTGGGTCATTAGTGGGCCTTGGATTCACTCCCTTCCCCTATAGCCTTGGAGCCTATATAAGTCCACTTGTAAGACTCATTTGGTAGATTTGAATTAAATTGATAGTTGCTCCATTTGTGAGTATGAGAGTTGAGCATTGGCTCCTCTAGGGTTCTTGGAAAAGAATCAAATGATCTTATCAAAGGTTCATTCCTTTGTGGCGATCTTCATAGGCTTATCAATCATCCTTCCTTGAAGGTGTTTGTGACGCCATTCTTTCATCTCTTCCTTATCTATGTTTTTTTATTTCTTTTTCTTTTGGTAAGTGCTCTTGTTATTGAGTTGTTTTGTGTGTGAATCCAATCAAAGATAAATTCCTATTTCTTATCACCGCTTTAGCTCGCAGGTTAAATGGACCGAGCCATATCGACCCGAGAGTTAAACGAGTCAGCTATTTAACAACCCATTTACCTACGAGCCAGGTTGAGCCGAGCTAGCTCGCGAGCTACAACTTTTTTTGATAGCTCTATATCTAAGTCCCCAGTCGGGGCCAACTGCCATAAAAAATCTCTTATAAAAAAAACTAATTTTTTATTTTTATATTCAATTAAACAAACATAATTTTTTATCTTTTCCCTTTTATTTTCTTCTTGTATTCAAAGAAAGAAATAACAAGTCGTGAATGCTTTAGGTGAAGTATCAATTATGAGATGATGATGACACTAGGCCTAAGGTTTTCATGAGCGCCTATTGGTTATCCATCTAAACCTAGAATCACGGGATGAGTCGATTGTGGTAAAATTTTCATTTATGATTATTTACCGTCATTTCAAATCTTCAATTGTCGAGTTGGCTACAGTTAAGGTGCATTATTGAGGCTTTACCTTTTGCCAATCACATCAACGTCTGTATCATATCAGATGGATGAGTTGTGACTGTCATGTCACTAAAAATTAATTACACATAAAAAATGTTTATTCGCGTGTGACTGTGGGAGTTTATTTATTTATTTTAAAAATGTTTATGGTAAAAATTGTCATTCAAAGAGTTTTTAGTAGTTCATAAGTAGTTGAGAGACTACGGCGAGAAAATATCATTTTCTTCCCCTTTTCCCAGCTCTTTCTCTTCATTTATTTTTTCATGCGTGTCTTTTTCTCTTATATATACCAAGAAAAGTGGAATTGAGGGACGAGAGGAATATGACATTGATATAATGAAAATGATGTCTTAAAAACAAGTAATATAATTGCTTATATAGTTTGTGTGAATCAGTTACTTCAATTTGTATTCAGTACCAACTTAGAACAAGGGAATTCATCTTAAACGTTGAATAATTAAATAGGTCGTAGTCTTGCGATCATACAACAATACACTAACATAATAACATTTAGTCAAAATAAGGGGGTTTCATACCCATGAAGCAATTGGTTACCACAAATCCACAATTGATGTGTATTTTTTTTATCCACAATATCACATGGGAAAATTAAAGGGGTTTTTGGACTAATCGGTATCCGGTCATGAGATAATTAATAAAATCTAGCCACAGATTATTTTATCACCAGATATGAAACTCAAATACTAGTCAAACTTATCATTTTAAATGAAATATATTAATCATTTGCATTCAATCTCGTGGTTACAATATATGTATATAGCAACAAAACAATTAACTTAGAACGAGGTGTTTGCTATGTCAATGTATAGTAATCGATCAATTACCACTATTTAAAAGCCTTCTGATTGGTTTTCCTATCTTCATCAATTACATTGCCAAAGGTAGTGGGATACTTACGAAAAAGTTTTGTGGACACCCATAGGGTGTATATCACTAGAGTGAGATAGGAAGAAATTAGAGAAAAGTAATAAAATGATGGGATATGTGATGTGATAGTTAGAGAGAGATAGAGAGAAATGAGAGATGTTGGATGAGTGGATATGATTTTTGGTTGTATATGTATCATTACTCGAATAATTAATGAGATTTCTTGTTAATTCCTTATATTATTATCTTTTTCTTTAAGTGTTATGTAGGTATGTTCATTAGTTTGGTTTTAAATATTTGACAAATTTGAGAATCAAACAAACAATTAATTAAATTGATTCGAATCTCAAACCAAACCACTGAAACCCGAATTCAATTGATTTTTTCTAGAGTTCATGGCTTCTAAAAGGTGCAGGGATTTTGGTGAGTGTTATGTGGAGTATTCTTTTGTTGGGTTTAGGAATTTTGAAGGCTGTATGAGTTTTTGCTCTGTTTTTCACTTTCTTTTTTAATAACGAAAAAAAGAATATCAATATGGGTTTCACAATTTGCTCTCTCTCTCTCTCTCTCTCTCTCTCTCTCTCTCTCTCTGTATATACATACAATTTCTCTATTTAACTAAATGATAGAGATTTTAGATAGGAAAAAAAAATATTCTAAAATTCATCATCACTTTTTTCTTCTCTACCAGACAATGCATCTATGTTTGTAAGAGATCTAAACGTCAATGCATCATTTTCCATAACAAAATTCCGAGAAATTTAAGAAAACATAAAATCAAAAGGTGAAATCCTGAAACAGAGGCATAGAAACAAAGCTCATTACCTCCTTGCTCCTTGCGTATCTTAAAGAGGTTGATAATCAAATTATCAAACCCTTTACATCCACTTAATTTATCCGTTGGATTCGTCAACAGAACATGTCTATATAATTATGTCGGAATGTAGTACTCAAGGAATTAGAACAAAAAAGTAAAAGAAAAAGAAATTAGTGATGCATATTAATTAATGAAGATAATCTAAAACGAAAGTTATATTTAAAACGCAACAGGCCTTTGACTTGGGTGATTATTCTTTTAATTGCGAATATGTACTTTATATGGTGGACAGGGGATGAATACCCGTCATTAAGTGCCTGCCACTATCGAATACATGAAATATCAACAGTATCTTTGGATTCACTTTTATTACAGATAGGGTTTAGTATTAATTTGGTCCCCGTAATATAGGGAGTTTTTGATTTAGGTTTCCATAAAAAATGTCAAATTTTTTTTGTCCTTGTTTTTTTTTTTTTGAATTTAGTCCTCGTTTTATTTATTTTTTTTGAATTTAGTCCCTCACTAGCGTTGACCGCTGATGTGGCACTAGAAGGTCCCTATAAAATTCCTACGTGGCTTACACGTCACATGACACATACTTATACAAATATTAGGTTTTGAATTTAGTCCCTATAAAAAACATGTGTTTTGAATTTAGTCCTTATAAAAAATACGTGTTTTGAATTTAGTCCCCGTAAAAAATACGCGTTTTGAATTTAGTCCATCTTCTTCTCCACCACCTCCACCTCCTTCTCCACCTCCTTCTCCACCACCACCACCCCCATCCCCACCTCCATCACCCCTCTTCCACCACCCCCACCTGCTTCTCCTCCCTCCTCCATCACCACCCCCACCTGCTTCTCCTCCCTCCTCCATCACCACCCCCACCCCTACCTCCACCACCACCCCTCTTCCACCACCCCCACGTCCACCACCTACTTCTCCACCCTCACCACCAAATGGAAACAACAACAATAAAAATATGCAGATACAACAACAACGAAGATTTGCAGATACAACAACATCATCAACAACAACAACAAGAACATCAACAACGAAAATCGTAGAGCAGCAACAACAACGAAATGGGGATATGTTTTCGATTTCAAAATTGGGGATCATTTTCGATTTCGATCTGTTTTATCCATGTTATTGATAGTGAGGAAGGTCAGAAATGAAAGAAATTTTTGGACCAGTGGCTGTGGAAGTAAGGGGGAAGGTGTGGGGGGGACGGGAGTGAGGCGAATGGGGAGAGAAGGTGGGGGGCGAGAGTGAGGTGAATGGGGGGGGGACAGTGGAAGTGAGGGGGAAGGGAAAGGGGAGAGAGAGGGGTTGTTGTTGTTGTTGTTGTATGGAGGAGGAGGGTGGAGGATGAAGGATGGAGGAGGAGGAGGAGGAGGTTGTAGTGGTGGTGGCCCGAGGAGAGAGAAGGGTGGAGAAGGGAAAGGGGAAAGAGAAGGACTAAAATCAAAATATAAATTTTAAGGGACTATATTCAAAACGTTTTTTTTAGAGGGACTAAATTCAAAATGTAATATGTTTATAGGGATGTATCAGGTAATGTGCCATTTATACAAGCCACGTCAGCAAGGCCACATCAGCAGTTTTTGCCACGTAAGCGGTCAACTCACTCCAGAGACTAAAATCAAAAAATAAAATAAAAGGAGGACCAAAAAAGTTTGACTATTTTTATAGGGACCAAATTCAAAATCAGTGATATTATAGGGACTA
Organism: Glycyrrhiza uralensis; assembly: GCA_030159175.1. Classification (NCBI taxonomy): domain Eukaryota; kingdom Viridiplantae; phylum Streptophyta; class Magnoliopsida; order Fabales; family Fabaceae; genus Glycyrrhiza; species Glycyrrhiza uralensis. Next base: position 50,237,282 of record BRZY01000005.1, read on the forward strand.
AATTAATATTAAAGCCTTACAGATAAAAGTGATTTTAGAGAGATAAAATTGATTTTGATATATTTAAATATTTGAGCAGAATTAATTTTATCCGTAGAATAGATTATAATTTAAAGTTGAGATTTGTAAATTTTTTGTCTCTAGATGTGATTTTTACCCTCAAATTTAGTATTCAACTCACTTAATGTAAATATATTTCAAAATAAATCATTTTACATCTAACTAATTTTTAATGAAAACTAATTTATGATAATCAAGAGAAAGCCGAGACCCATGTCTGCCGTTATATTATATCAAATGTGTTAAGCACAAATTTTTATCTCATATAGACAAAAAGTAAAACACTTCTATCATTAATAAATAAATTAAGAAAATAATTTTAGTAAGTTCATAATTAATCATGTATGCATATATTTTTACTGCCTGTTTATTTTAGACTGTTGACAATGGAACGGTGTCAATTCACATTTTTGAAGACACTTTTTCTAAAAAAAAGTGGATATCTCTTTTCTCCAAATGGCTGTTTGAAGGCCTTCCAACACGTATACAGAGACGGGTACTTAGTCGATTTGGATCATGTATGCATATATAATAATCTTAAGAATTTAATTAGTATGTATTAATGGTGTAAATTTTTTTACACATACATTCAATCAAATCTTGCCATATAGATATTTTTGTAAATATTTTAAAAAATATTGTTATAAAGTGGCACTAGAGTGAAATATGATTAAAAATATGTGTAATTTTTGTTTACACTGATAGTACATAGAAATTAAACTCTAATCTTAATTGTTGATTTTTTTATTTATGATTAAATTTGTTTACTTTTAGAAGGGCCAATTGTGTTCAACAGTATTATCCTTTTTGTGTGGATAAAAACAGTATTATCTTAATACCGAACAACCGACTTAGTTGCGTATGAAACACAGATTAAACTGAAGAATTAACAGCTATTTTAACTATTTGTTAAGCAACAACCAATCATACTTTATAACAAGAATCCGAGGGTATAATGTTTAGCTTTTTGATTCACAAATTGATCGACAACATGCGACTGGTGTGGAACGATATTAACCACGTTTCTAGGTTCTCATAAAATCTGCCAGGGATGTACATCAATCAATATTTGTCCCCCTGGCCAGCTGCTAAATATACCTAATTGTAACTATTGCTGAAAAGGGGGAAGAAGTCAAATTACACATAATTATTTTTAAAAAATTCTTACTTTATTAGATAATTATTTTGCTTTGCTGTCAAACAATGAACACAGCGTCCTAAGCAACCTGATTAGTCAATAAAGGTTTAATTTATATTAACTCAACTATAAAAAGTAGAAAAGTTTAGCATTCGATCACGTAAGTTGATGTGAGTACAGTAACGAGCACTATCTATTGACTAATGATAGAATTTAACAATAACAATAAAATCAGCAAATATTATTTTATTTCTTTTCCGGAATGGTGGCGTCCAGCAACCTTAAGTAACATTACATTACTAACTTGGTATTTTCAGCAAACCGCATGAAATAAAAAATGAATGAAATGTTTAAAACCATGAAAGCATGACATTTCAACCAAACCAATCATACTGGTTCGCTTACAAGTCGATTGCTACCACCAATGACGAGTCACCCTTGTCAACAACAAATGTCTTGGAAACTTTCTTTTCAAAGGTCACAACTTCCACATTGTATGTACCACTGAATCCCCTGAAGCTGAATTGCCCTTGCTCATCAACATGACCATGGCTACGAGATAACCACTCTTGTTTAAGATCAAGGAACCTTTTCCCAGCTTCGTTGATGTCACCTTCTGCATTCACCAAGTGTGAGCTGTCCCGGCTCATAAACAATTCCCAGAATCCCCATAGCATTACACCATCTATGGAAGGGTGTGCCATAGCTTCCCGCATCATAACCTCCAAATCATCACCTCTAACATATTCATTAGTGGAAGACACATCAAGCTCAGTAAACCAGATTGGTAAACCAAGAGTACCCAATTTATCAAGCGCGGAACAAACGATAGGCCCCACAGGACTATCAATGTGACCTTGAATTCCGATTCCCCCGACCGGGGCACCTTGCCCTTGCAAATCAAGAATGTGTTGTATGTATTTTTCTGGAGATGATCTAGTGTCACATCCATCTTCAACATGGTAGTCATTCACAAAAAGGGTAGCAGATGGATCTAGTTGGTGTGCAGTCTTGAACATGTTTGCCCTGATATCTTTACCGAGTCTATCCTGATAAAATGAACCATGCAACATTTCGTTATTGACATCATAGTGCCTGAACTTTCCCTTGTAGCGAGTCAATAAGCTGGTTAAGCGGGTTTGGACGGCTGTTGCCAAATCGTTTTTGTTCAGTGATTTGATCCATTGCTGGACAGTGCCATCAACTTCCCAGAAGATGCAATGACCACGGGTGTCTATCTTGTTCTTCTGACACAAGTCTAACATTTCATCAGCATCCTTGTAGTTCAAATTCCCTTGTTGTGGCTCAGTCCAATACCACTTCAGCTCATTCCCAAATACAGCCCAGTTAAAATGTTTCACAAAGAAGTCAACAAAATCTTCATTGTCTATATTTGTTCTATTGATGCATGATCCAATTGGGAAATCGTTTTGTATTTGTTTAACTTTCACAAAGGTGTACCCGCTTGATTCCAGCCCGGAAAATTTTAGGATAACATCGCGCTTACGGATCTGCAAAGAGCAGCAAGTGAGAAATGTTTGAAATAAGAAACGGGAAAAAATTAGTACAACGTAAATTATCCCACATCTTATCACTTATCAGTGCAGAATAGATATAATTAAAGGATTAGGCATTACAGCTGAATATTCCAAGTCTTCTTAACAATTTTTTTCTGTCATGTAACGTTAAGGGAATGAATCGTGTCAGTTAGGAAATAGAAAGTAAGTAAACATGTATCATACATTCATACTTAAATCTTATGGATTAGATAACATGGTAAAATTTTACTTAACCTGTGCCAATCTATCCTAATCATTTTAACTTTACCCGTTAGAAATTTTACATAATATCAGTTATTTTCTAAACAAGTTGTGACTGATGACCCCTAGGCAGGTATCTACAGTATTGGAGGACTTATCTGCATATTGATATTACTTGTCCTTCAGTTTTGATACCGTTTTTTCACTTGTTATGTTGGTGGGCCAGGGTGTTACCCATATGTTACTAGTTTTTTTTTTGGTCAAACCATATGTTACTAGTTCAAATCAGTTAAAAGTGCAAGACACATATAACCTGATAACTTTCCATGTGTCTGTGAAAGTATGCTGAGAACTTCAATTATGTATGATATAGAATAAACATAGATTTTTACCTTGTCTGTCTGCCTCCTTAAATATCTAAACCTTGCCTGCCTATCGACAGGAAAAATTTGAACCCCGGCAACCATTAAGTCTATACCAGAAGCAGGGCCTTGAATATAAACCATAACCTTAGATGGCTGCTTTTCAATTCTAAAGGACCCACCAATTTCATGCCATCTGGCATCAGTAACCTCAGTTTGTCCTCCATTGACCCACTGGTTGTCAACACTAAGGGCAATATTCACATTCTGAGGCCCAGTTGATCCGGAACCAATCCGGACCCAAGCAGATACTTGGTAAGTTAAAAAGAGATTCAATTTCTCAGTGATCATCTGAGCAGGACCCATCCATGTTTGTGTGCGATTGGTTACAAGGATGTAGCGCCCACTTAGCGATTCATGAGGGCCAAGAGAGTCTCTTGCCATTGGCGGAATTATACGCGGTGAACCAGTTCCAACGCTCAAAGTACAATTACCAAGGGGAAACCACCCATTGGTGCCATTTACCAGATTGCTGTTCTCAATTATATTAACACCAAATGCAGCATTCTGCAAAACAGCATCAATCTTCAGGTGCTTGAAACATACAGAATTGGCAAGGCCATACAACAAAAAGTACATCAAGGCAACAGTTAAGTTTTTAATTTTAACAATGAATGTGTTAAAAAAAAAATGGAAGTAGTTTACAGAAAATATGTTGAAAGACCAACCTCAAAATCTGGGGGTGTTGAAGGTGGCGTTTTAGCTGCATGCTTTATAACCAAAGTATTGACAAGAATGTCAGTGCCTGCAGGGGGACCTTCAAAATAAACAACCACTTTTGACGGGGAACCATTTAGAAGGAACTTTCCTTGCATTTGAACCCAATCTTTATCTGTTGCCTGCACACTTTAGTAAACACAAGCTCCATTCAGCAATTAAAAGAAATGTCAAGGGAGCATTCTTATGTCAATTATTCATGATTCATGATTCTGAATGAACACAATCATACAGTACCATACCAAGTTTCTCTTCTTTTATAAATATTACCAAGAACAATAACCACAAAAGTCATATCCCTCACTCTATGTCAACCCCGGCAATAAAGAAATAAGATAGAGTCATAGACACTAACTTGGCAATGCCTATGTACTGCTCGCGAAGATCTGGTCTTTGAACCCACAAAGTAGCACGTACATCAGAAGTAGTGACATTGACTCCAAATATCCGAACTAAAGCAGTGACCTCATAGGCAAGCTTGCGCTGCACTCGTCCGGTGATCTCCTGCTGAATTCCATTCCAGCTTTGTGTGCGTTCTGTTGCAGATGCAAAGAATTTCCCAGACTTTGGAAGGATTTTCCCATCTCCCATGGAATCATGTAATGCAATCTTGCAGCCTCTTCCAGACCAATTATTCAGGCCATCCTCAAACTGAGGGTTTATTATGATGTTTTCATCATCAGTGGAAACACATCCTGTGTTTGTTGTCTTCTAAAATAAGGGGAAAATGCATCAAAAATTGGTATGTAAAAATATAAATATTTCATGAAACAGCAAAAGAAATGATACTGATACATATTTATTGCAATTTCGATGTAGCAATTGAAGAAGCGAAAACCATTGCACAAGTTATGAGCTTGATGATCATTTAATATATTAGACTTTACCATGATGCAGAATATCACGAAGATGTAACGGTATTTAAAAATGCATAATTACATTATGTTCGCAATCATTTGGACTGGAGCAGGTAATTTCTACTGATTGTATAAGCAGGTCAATTTCAGGAGCAGGTCCTTCCAAATAAAATATAACCCGATCAGGCATAGTTGACAATGTAAACGACCCTTCCAACTTTTCCCAGCAACCATTTATACAAGAAGTTCTGTAGAAAATTATGGTAAATGGTGTAAACATTTTCCTCAATCTCTTTAGAACAAGATAAACTATACAAAGAAATTATAAAATTATATACCTTCCAATGCACAAGTAGCTAGTAGCTGAATCATGATATTCTAGTTTCAGTGTGGCAAGAACATCAGTAGACCCCTGAGAAAGCGCAGATATTCCAACATAAGCTGAAACCACGTAAGTGGAACCCGTGGAAACTTTGTCCGTGATATCTTGCTCAAGACCTTGCCAGCATTCCTTACGGTCTGTGATAACAGCATAATTACCGTTTGACTCCATTGTCATTCCACCTTGAGGACCAGATTCAGCTGAAATTACATAGCCATTGCAGCAATTGAGACACCAAGAGTTCAGCCCTCCAGAAAAGTCATGATTTAGTATAATATTAGTAGCCTCACTCCTACTAGGACCAGATATGTTTCCCTTCATTATCTGCCAAAGAAAGCAATATCAGAAAACAGTTGGAAATTGTAGACTTCGGTAAGGTGTTTTACGAATTGCTTGATTGATTTGGCACTCAGCATTTTGGTATACAATAATTACAATCAAAGCCTTTTCCCACATAGCAGAGTCAGTTACATGGATTAAAATGCGCCATAGTATTTTCTCATGAGTTATGTCTATTGACAGACCAGTCTAGTATTTATATTATATTTATATACATACATAGAATTGTAATTACGATTTATATTTATCTCAACTTTAGCTAGTATTTAAGCTCTAGAGGAATTATTTCCTATAATCCTATTATTTCAAATGCTTTATGTCCTATGATAGCCAAAAGGCACACCTTAACAGGACGCAAACAGCAGTGGTGCACAATTCATTTCATTTTGGTTAATGCAGAAACCATATCAACAAATTAAATAAGGCAAGGCAACAGAAGCATGTGAAAAGTTGCTGAATAGTGGGTAGTAGAGGTACGTGCCTCTGAGTGGTTTCCAGCATTGACCTTCTGTAAGTTTTCCATAGTTTCACCAGACTTCTAAGCCAATGGAACAATCAACCAGGACACCTTCAATTAGGAAGAGGAGAAGAAAAAAAAAATGCAATTCATCACTAAACAAATGTGACTAAGAGAACACGCATGGTAAAGACATTTTTTTTACACAGAAAGAAATAGGCCCAGCAGGGTACCTGAGGCAGAGGATTCTTGTGCTTCCAGTGGGAGTGAAGGTTGTAACTTGTAAACACTGCTTGTGGAACAGAAGGCCCAGAACCTCTTCAATATATAAACGCAGTGTCTCAGCAAATTTGCGAGTGAAGGCTACGAAAAATAGTGGGGCCAACCAGCCTAACCAATCAAATTAAAGAAAGCCCCATTGTGGAAAAGCCGTTAGCTTTTCGTCCCAGTTGTCTTTTATCAGGATAATAAACAAACTCTAAACAACGGGATCAAATGAATTTCATTAACAGATTATTATTATAAACCCTTTTCTAAATAATGATAGCCCCCCGAGAAAAGGGTTGGAAAATAAGGGAAATGATCCCTTCCAGTTTTTCCTCCCCTGTTGCTTTGTCTTGCAGATAAGCAATGCTTGAATTGGAATGGAAGCCTAAGGCTCGCAGGTTGAGGAAGAATGCTCTTAATTCTTAATTTAACACCACCACTTTAGTAATTCGTGTAAGGAGTCGATTACAAGTTTTGCAAGAGTTAGGTGGGTATGGATTTTCGATCCGTTTAATGAATTGGCAAACTTACCCAACACATTCAATTTCCTAGTAAGTAAATGCTCACCACTAACTCTGTCTCCTGTACTTTGCAAAACTTATCATACTATCAATCTTTTTTTGCAAATGATAAACTTATCATTTGAGATAAACCATAATTGAATTGCTGAACTTCAATGTGATCTGTTCATGTATGCTGATCTGATGTATATTATTGAAAGGATTGCTTACAAGTTAGGTTATTAACCAGATATCCTTGTGCACACATTGGGGTTCGTCCTTGAAACGTGCGGTTATTAACAACAACTATTCGCTAATGATGACTAGGTTGAATTAACTGAATTTCCATTTCCATTTTTCATTCTGCAGCACGCGACGATCTACTCTAACCTCGCATCATTAGGGAGGGGAACCAATAGCCAATGTAGATTCCTTCTAAATTCTAGTTAGGGAAGGGAAGAATCGTGGGAAATTCAATGCAAATGACAAGATGGTGCATGTTTAAATGTTGAAATTAAACAAAGATTTTCACACTAGTAGTAATGGAGCGAACAAGTAACAGTAGTGGCTGTTACCTAAATCCACTACGTGTCTCTGGTCCAACACAAAACCGCCGTTTGGTTTTACAAATACTGATGTGCAGTCAGAGACATCAACGAAGGGAGAACAAAGAATGTGGCATTCCATGGTTTCGGGAGATTGGGGTTAAGAGGGAAAGACACCACACAGATTCTAATGACTCTTCTCGTCAGGGAAAACGCTCACTTTACTCTTTTCTCTTTCTCTTTTTCTTTTTCCAATTTTCTATTCTTTTTTTTTGGTCGGTAATTCTTTTTTTTTTTGGTCAAATGTCGGTAATTCTTTATTTCTCGATCTTGACTACCGGTGGCCGATCCGAACACACCACTGGAGCCTGGAGGGGTCGACTGGGCTAATAGGCCCAAATGTTTATCTAGAATAAAATCTTTTTTTTTGTCAAAGAATAAAATTTGAAAGTTCAGGTACTTCTTGGGCTTTGACCAAAAAAGGATGCTTCTTGGGCTCCACGACCAAAAAAGGTACTTCTTGGAGAGATTTAATTTTTTTTTGACAACAAATTATAAATAGATTTAATTGGTATACAATGACAGTTTTTACACAGATATTCAATCATATCTCATTATGTGAATATTTGTGTAGATATTTTAGAAGATAATGTTATTATGTGACAAAAGATGAGATATAATTGAATATATGTGTAAAAAAAAAATTTACACTGTCAGTGTATAGTTATTAACCTCGTATAAATATCTTAAAAAATAAATATATCAAAATATCAATTATTACTTTTTTTGTAACAGTTAAAAATCTCTTATTGTATTTTATATTTTATTTATCATATAAATAATTCTAATACTGTAATAAAATAATAATAAATCAAATACATAACACGTGGCTTAAGATGGGAGTTTAGATATTTTCTACACAATCTGACTCAACCGCGGTTAAACAAACCACATACTTTCCTCTGCACGCACCGCTTTATATACCACCAGACCCCTCAGAAGCTAGTAGAATCTCATTGTCGATACCAAAACAATGATCCGAATCCCAAACCTTCAAATCCCTGACAGGGACACAACTCAATACTACGAGGGAGGAGCATTCTCCATCAATGCACACGCATTCGATCCCTCCAACTCCAACGGTCTCCACCGTTACATTTCCAGTATTGACTCTGACGCCGTCACTGAAGACTTCGACGTGGTGCTTCCCGTCCACCTTTTCTCAACGGATCAGTTCCGAATGTTCGAGTTCAAGGTGAGGAACTGCCAGCGTGGCAGGTCACACGACTGGACGGAGTGTCCCTACGCACATCCCGGCGAGAAGGCTCGCCGGAGAGACCCCCAAAAATACCACTACTCCGGCACACCCTGCCCGGAGTTTCGCAGAGAAGGAATCTGCAGCAAAGGCGATTCCTGCAACTTTTCTCACGGCGTCTTCGAATGCTGGCTCCACCCTTCTCGTTACCGGACCCAGCTCTGCAAGGACGGAACCTCTTGCCGCCGGCGAGTTTGCTTTTTCGCTCACACCAACGACCAGCTCCGTCACATAACCCACGCCGCCTCGCCTGAATCACTTGTTTCTTCCCCTACTTCGGTACTTAACTCACCGCTCTCCGATTCGCCGACGGGAAACTCTCGATACGGCGTCGTAAGCGTGCGGGAAATAGTGGGCTCCATGCGTAATGTTCAACTGGAGGATGGGTATTCGGGTTCGACCCGGGTATCACAGATGGGTCGTGTGTTCGGGTCGCCGCGAGGCGGGTTTTTGAATCTTCTGCCATCAACACCAGAAGAAGAGCCTGTTATGGAGAGGGTGGAATCGGGAAGGGACCTTAGAGCGAAAATCTATGCCAGGCTCAGTAACGAGAAGTCCCAAAACGCTGCGTTTTCGGCCCCTGTTCCTGATATTGGATGGGTCTCGGAACTGGTGATGTGAATATGGAATAGAAGTGTTGCTGATTTTTACTCGGTATATAGCCAAAATAGAATAAAATCCTCTGTTGTGCATAGTTGAGGAGCATGACCGTGAGACTTTTTGTGATTCCTTTTTCTGACATTTTTAGCTTTCTAATTTCTTCATGTAATAAGGATTTGGCGGGGCTGCCCAAGATTGGGTAAGCATTTGATTGTGTTGTATCCATTGCTATTTAACTTGTATTTTTTTCTTGATTTTCTGTTGCATTCTATGTCTGTGAGACACACCAGAAGAAACTTAGAATGATGTAATGTTCTTTTTTTATGGTAGTAATTTTTAATGCAGAATAATGATGTGATGTCATTACATTTGATTGGAGACTTGGAAGCTGAGAAATTCGACTAACTTGTAGTAAGCGAAATTGGTCTCTCATTTGACTGATTGGATTGCCTTTTTCTGGTTATCTCTTAACCTCTTGCCTCCATTAATGTGCGATAATCGTTGTGAATCATCCATGGCTGCCATGGGAGATTCAGCAAGGTTTGAGTGTAGGAAAACCCTAAACGAAGGGAAGAAGAAGAAGATAGGTTGCGGAAATCAGAGAGCAGTGGAGAGAAATTCAACTGATACCATATTAGAATGTAAGAAATGTGTGAATTGTATTGATCTGAGACCAAATGGTCTTTATATACAAGATATTACAATCGGTTATCAGTAACAAACTAATAACTAATCTTCTAACAATTAACTGAAACAGTTATAACAAAATACATCTAAGTGATAATTAACTAAGTCTAATAAACTCTGATCCTTTAAATATATACTCGTTCCGGGCTTCTCTTGCATCCACTTTTTTATACTCTCTCCGTTTTTCTCTTGTTCATGATTTTTTTTCTCTCACAGTTTAGTGTTGTACATGTAGAAACACGTCTTTTCAGTGTTTATGGGCAAATATCTATTTGAAATTGCACCAAAAAATGTCAATATTCGAAATCTGTGTTGGGGCATCTTTAACGCAAGGTTCTTAAATGCCTTTTTTTCGTTAAGTACCAGTTCCTATTAAGTATGGTGCGTTGGAGTTTTGACACTGAGGGTTCCTATTAAGCACCAGTTCCTCTACAAGAACCGAGTTCTTACACTATTTTGTGAGTCTATTGTATTTTATAAATAAAAATAAGTAATATGTGATTATTGGCGAGACTCATTTATTAAATTTTTTAAAATTGTTGTGTTGAAGCGTGAAAGGATGATGGTGACATTTTAAATTTGATTGTACTTTTAGTCTAACCATTTTAATTTAATTGATATTACACACAAATCACCCATTACATACTCATTCTCAATCTCAATCTCATTGTTAACCACTTTTACTAGAAACAGTTTATTTTATCTTTATGATATAAACATTTGTGTAAGTACTTAGGAAGAAATTACAAAAATAACTTCTAATATATGTATTAACTATTTTTGGCTTATTTTTGTAGGTTTTTTGATATAATTTATAGAAATAACTTATACAAATTTTATATTGAGCTTATCCTCCACCCTCTTTTCCACTGTAGAAATAAATTATACACAAACTTTTATATAATAGGTGTTTAATTAAATTATTTACCCAAACTCCTTCTAATTCTAATTTGATTGTTGAGTTTGGTCCTTTGGAGTGAAGGTGCGAAATGCGAAGATGCATGCTTTCACAAATAATTACGTAAGTGATAAGGAAGAACTAATAGAATATTATGGGAGACTTATCCCTACCCTAGCACAAATTGCTTATGTTAATAACGCACATTGGTTTATCTGAAACCAGATTAGATATATGACGTGGATAGCGAAGCTGACAAGGCGGCCCTTATCTTCTATGTTCTATTCCCTGTAGAATCCTATCCTATAATAATTTATACATTTAGTGCCACTTGTAGTTGATATATACGGGACTGTTTCTTCAATATATTCATTGAACAAACTAAAATAATATCGATAATATCCACCGATGTGAAAATCTTCAGAGTTGGAAGAGACAAGATGTGGTCAAGGATGCACCATCATGCCATGGGGGGCCTTTGAGTTAGGACAAAGTTAACTATGGTTGTTTTAATTTGAAGTAATGAGTAATTAAAAGGGATAAGATCAAGAAAGAGGAATGGTATAGGCGACAAATTAACATTAATTTCTAGCGGAAGTAAAAGTATAGACTAAATTACATTTTTAGTTACTCATATTTTATAAACAAGTTTTTTTTTCCTCAACATTTTTATATATTTTATAAACAAGTTTAAGTAGTCTTTTTCAACTTATATATAGGTTAAACAGACTAACAAATGAATTATGATAAGATTATTTAGATGAAAATAAAAATAATATATATATCTATAATAATAATAATAAAAGTAATTGAAAATAACATAAATAACTACTTTATTATAAAAAAAAAAAAAGAGATCCAAATGAAAAAAGAATTTACCCAAAGGACTAAATGACTTAATTTGCCAAAAGTATATGAATGACAAACGAGACAAAGTGGACGGTGGTCTCTCAAATTCAATTAGTACAATTCCGTCGTAACTCGACAATGTTTACTGAAATTTTAGGAAAAGTTACTCGAGTTGGGAGATTCCAAAGTGGCGTGCTGCGTGGAACTGGAAATATGTCCATGGAGATTACTGATTATCCATTACCATTCACCAATCACAGTCACAATCCAAACAGGAAAGGTTACTTCAAGAAGCAACTTCTTGTTGGGTAAAATTAATTATCTGCCTCATTATATAAATATCCGTAAAATGATTGGTCAAATTCGGTAAAATGTAGTTTCGGTCCCCAAGAGAAAAATAGCAGTGTCACTGTATTATTTGTTGTCATATGTTCAATTGTCCACATTGATAATCAAGCAAAATTAATACTACTAGAAAGGTACCCGTGCACGGGGCCTCTTTCTAGTCTATTTGTTCTAAAATAAGTAATGTCAAAACAAACGAAAAAAAAAAGCCATTTTATTTTTTTAATAAATTATTAATTATTTTATTTTAAATTTATCTCAAATAATATTTTTTAGTGTTATATCAATTATTAAGCACAGTAAATAATAAAGTTGATTTGGTAAAATTATTATTCATTTATTTATTCATTGCATTTAATAATTTGTGTGAAATTTTTTTAAACATAACTTATTTTAGGACGGATAAAGTATTATTTTTTTTAAAAATGACAAGAACACATTCTTTAAAACACATTATTTATGATTGAACAGAATTCATGTGAGTTTTATTAAATCATGTGGGTCACAAACGTTATTTGATGGGATCTATTGTCTCATTGTAATAAAACCCACGTGAATTTTAACTAATTAATTATAGAAAGTGTATTGAAAATAGTGTCAAATAATGTGTTGCTAGCATTTTGCCTATTTTTTATTAACTGAATATATTGGAAAATATATAACTAATTTAATATACAAAAATATTTATTTTAGTATTTTTAGTAGTGCAGATTAATTATGTATTTAATAGAACAAATGACCTCTTGACTTATAAAATAGAATTATTGATTAAAAAATAATCATCGGTATGATTATAACTGTTAAAATAATATAACATCTATATACTATAGATAAATAGAATATTATTACATAAAAATAAAAAATAACATTTAATTGTCAATATTACTTATTAAATAAATAATTAAATAATTAATTACTATTAAAAAAGCACCACAGTAGCGGCCGTGGATGTGTTTTAATATATCTATAGATCATGATAACGAAAATGTATATAGGCAGCTATAATTTTATATTTATAAAAGAAAAAAAAGAAAAAGAAAGAGGTGTGAAAGTTAATAGACTCTTTCTAAATATTAATAAGTTGGTGTAATGTTAGTATAGCTGGTAAAATGGGCTTAGTTTGTCCGAAAAAATATTGAGTTTGAACACATAAATTCGAGCTTGTTTTTAATTTGGGTCTTTTTGGCCCCGCTCGACAAAGCCCGAACCCGTAAAAGCCCGAGCCCGGAGCGGGTTGCTTGAAAAACATAGGCCAAAGCCGAGCCCGGCCCGAAAAAAGCCCAAAAAATAGAGGACTCGGACACATAAATTTGAGTCCGTTTTCAATCCAGACTTTTTTGGTCCAGCCCGATAAAGCTCAAACCCGATGTAGGCCAACCCGAAAACCCGAATTGCCACCTCTAAATGTTAGTAATTGTCTATAAGATTTGCTAATATATATTCACTTATTTTTAATAAGAAGATATTAGTAAATTATAATTTAAAATTTGTTAAATACATTTGAATGTATAACTTGCTAATATACTCTTTCTAAAAAATAGATTGATTTACGTTAGCAAAATCATATTATTTGATGTGAGTCAAATATCACATGTATAAGTTGTTAATATAGGTCCAGTTAGATAGTTTTTAGAAATTAAAATTAATTTTTATTTTTCATATTTATTAAATATTATTTTTTTTAATTTTTCTAAAAATACCTATCTATCTACTAATGACTATTTAACAACATTCTTTCTTTTACATATATAAAAAAAATAAGAAGCAAAATAAGACTAACTTTTCTATAAATCAAAAGTTAGAGTTTTTACATCTAAATAAAACCATTTTCTTTCTGTAAATAAATATTTAAAGAATAAAATTATCACATATTTAATGTTATTAATTATTATTATTATTTAATGACTAAAAAAGGAAATCCGTGCATCAAAAGATAGAAAGCTATCACTAATTCCTAGGCTATACTCTTGAAATAGATGGAACAAGTCATAATTATTAATTATTAATATATATTAGGCTTAATTGTAGTTTTGGTCTCTTATCTTTTGTGAATGTGCAATTTTGGTCCCTCGTCTTTTAAACGAGCCAATTGGGTCCCCTATGTTTTAAAAGTGTGCAATTTTGGTCCAACCGTCACTTCACTAACCCCGTTTGCTGACCTGGACAAATGGTGCTGGCTAGGAAGAGTGAGTTGGCATCCTACGTGGCATAACAGCCTTAAGTCAGCATTTTTAAGTGCTCCACGTGCCAGGCACGTGAATGCCTCTTTCCACGAGTCACGATCAGATAAGAGGATTAGGGCACATGAAAGAGACATTCACGTGCTTGGCACGTGGAGCACTTAAAAATGCTGACTCAAGGTTGTTATGCCACGTAGGATGCCAACTCACTCTTCCTAGTCAGCACCGTTTGTCCAAGTCAGCAAATGGGGTTAGTGAAAGTGACAGTTGGACTAAAATTACACACTTTTAAAACATAGGGGACTCAATTGGCTCGTTTAAAAGATGAGAGACCAAAATTGCACATTCGCAAAAGATAGGAGACTAAAATTGTAATTAAGCCTATATAATTAATATTATGGACAGACCGAGACGAAATATGCTTTCACTTTTTTTAATAAAAAAAATGTGGTTTCAATTTTTACCGTAGATTACTGTAGCATCAGTTAGGAGTTTTAATTATACTATAGATAAGATAAGATAATAGAAATAGGCGCAAGATATATAATATTGAGGAGGGATCAAATTATACCGGTGTAACTCTTGGACGATGTTACACCGTTAATAACTATTCACTGGATAATTATATTCTAAAACTCACCGTTGGATTAAAAGATACTATCATGTAGATTATTCCTATAAAATTTCACATCAATCTAAAATCATTTGATGTGTCATTGAGATACGTCAAGATTAATGTATTTTAAAGTGTATGAATTTTGACATATCTCAATGACACATCAAACAATTTTAGATTGATGTGAAATTTTACACGAATGATCTATATGATAATAACTTTTAATCTAACGGTGTGTTTTAGAATATAATTATCCGCTGAAGAGCTATTAGCGGTGTAACATTGACCAAAGTGTTACACCGGTATAATTTGATCCCTCCTCTATAATATTAATATTGCTTTTCAAAAATTAATAGTAGTATTTGCTTTGTTGGAATTATGAATTATAGGGAAAGAGAAATGAGTAAAATTAAAAGAAAAAAAAACTACACTAATGCTTTAAAGACATTAAAATAAGATAATTGTTTTTTAACTAAAACGTGAAACAAAATGGGATTGAGGTAGAATCTTACCGATAGAGCATAAATTCAAAAGCAATTTTTCTGCATTGCACATGAGTCCTGTTTCAACATTAGCCAACATCCTCAAAGACAAAAATGTTGTTTGGAATTGCGGTAGGACACCGCGGTTGAAGATCCCACCGTAGAAGCTCCACCTGTTAGCTTTTATGTCACCGCCATTGATAGATACCCACTGTTGTTCCAAACATAGCAAAAACTAATGACTTGCTGTGTTTAAGCAAGTTTCACATTCCAGCTCGTAATTTCGAGAAAAATGGATTTCAAAGAGAAATTCTTGCATAATTGTGATGCAAGTATATCAGACCTGTTCACATATCATTAATTGTGTTCATTAAGTATTTAATGACGTGTCAATAATAAACCTAATTTATGTGCATTAAAACAAGAAAATTTCAATTTGAAATACCTCGAAGTAGGAATGGCAAAACGGACTGGCCCAGCCCGTGCCGACGAGAAAAATGGACCAAAAAATACATCAGTCTCATTTAAGGGCGGGTTGGTGGGCCAAAACGGATTGACCCATCAAAATAATTAAAAAATAGAGAAAAAAACATTTAATTTTTAAAAAAAAAAAAAAATTGCCCCAGTGGGCTAGCCCGCCTAGTTGACGAGCCAAAGCGAGCCACAGGTTGAAAACGTCAACCCCACCCACAAAAAATACAGTTAGGCGGGCCAGCCTGCCAGGTATGATCCATTTTGCCACCCCTGCCTCAAAGTATCTGATCACAAATATGTCAAAAGCAAAAACCAAATGAGAAGTAGAGTCAACGCACGTCAGCAGTAGATTTCTTTTGGGTTCGTTTCAAACTGACAATATTATTACGCACTTCTTCACCAAAAAAAATTATTACGCACTTTGATCGATTTTCCACAGTTTTCCCATAGTTATTTTTTTCGTGAGAAGTGAGATAAAAGTAAAAAGAAACTTCTCGCTAATGACGGCCCATTTCTGAGACATTGGCATGTCAGTGTGAACCACCGGTCCATTCGAGTTGGGCCAAATTAATTAGGATCCAGTACCACTTATAATAAAAAAATACATACTATTTTTGCATTTAAAATACCTCATTCCGTTGACCCAAAAAAATACCTCATTCCATTTGAGTCCAACTGGGTTTATAATAAATAATTTAAAATTAAAAAAAAGTTGATAAGAATTTAAAATTAAAATTTGAGTTGTCATAAGCTTTATAATGATATTAAAATATAAGCCGCAATCCGATATTAAAGTCATCATAATATGTCTGTTCTGCCATAACATGTTTTTTTGATTGGTTATATAAGCATGTTTTTTTTCTTCTAATTTGACAACTCAAATTCAGACTTGACACACATTTGAGCAAAGTTAATCAACCTTTTCAATGTAGACCAATATATTAAAAAAGAAATTAAAATATTTTTTTATTGAAACACGTGGATAAATGGATACTAAATCCTTGTATTTTCAAGGATACAGTAGAAATTGCCATAAATTTTATCAAGTAATAAAAACAATGTGTTGTAAGGAATAGTTAATCAATTCTTAGTATTTCTCCTTCCAGTGAAACTAGGGGCATGTACGGGTCGGTTTGTATCGGATTTGGCCAAATTCGTTATTCAAACCGATCAAAATAGAATGGATCGGATTGGATTTTCAATTTTTCTCACTAAACCCGAACCGAATCAACCCGATCAAGAACGGGTTGGATCGGATCGGGCTAATTGGATCAACACAGAAAACAAAAAAAGTAAAAGACGAGGAAGGGGGTCTTGAACCCTAATCTAAAAATGCATACAGATCATCAGAGAAGAGAGGCACCACTAGGAGAGATCTGAGATTCAACTCAAATTAAAACACAAAACAGAGAAAACAATGAGATTCAACTTCAAATTAAAACACAAAATAGAGAAAATAGGTAGTGCACTGTTGCAGCAAATAAAAAAAAAAAAGAGGAAGAGCATTGTTGTTTGTGCCTTTGTGGGTTTAGTAGAGAAGAAATAAAGAAAAGAGAAGGAAAGGAACGAGCACTGTTGTCGCGCCTCCGTCAATGACGACTCCATCGTCGTCTTCTTCTTCGAAAGGGAGAAGAAGCTACAGCGACGGTGACCGGTGAGGGATGGCTTCGAAAGGGAGAAGAGGTGTGGCGGAGCTGTTGCGCGATGGAGCTGTGAAGGTCTGTTGAGAATTTGCGATGAAGATGAAGATTATTAGATGAAGGGATGCTAATGCTATTTTGGAATTCTTTTGGGCTTCTACCAGCTGCGCAAGACAAAGGGAGGACTAGGGTTAGGAAAAAATATTTTTTTATTAACAAGTGTCACATCACCGGTTAGGGTTCACGGATTCAGAAAGTGAAATCCGTCACCCAAACCAAACCATAGTGGGTTCTATTGGTTCTGATCGGATCGAGCCCGTTAAACTCCAAAAAAAACCAAAAAATCGAATTGATTCAATTCGGTCCGGGTTGGGTTCGCGGGTGACTCGGACCCGTGCTCACCCCTATGTGAAACCAACATTGGTCATTTGGCTTATTGGTCATGCATCATCCTTCCTCAATTATGACACTTCGTATAAAATGTAATAATATATAGTTCTCTCGCGAATCATCGATATTTATTAACTAATGCTGTCGGTCTCATCCTGTCATCAGGTTGTAATTAACAACTTACCCGTGCTTATCCAAATATCATTTTTTTAAATAGAAATGTTGGCACCAACAATTTATTTTATTGTTGCCTCAAACAAAATACACCATTGGCATTGGAACTAGAGCTGGCAAAAAGGGTCGGGTTTGGCAGGTTGGGGAAAAAAATTCAAAAAATAAAAAATTCGGACATATAAATTTGAGTCCATTTTCAATTTAGGTTTTTTTAGACCAGCCCGATAAAGACCGAACCCGAAGCGCCAGGCCAAAAAATGTAAACAAAAACCCGAGTCTGACCTGATAAAACCCGAACTCGATGTGGGCCGAGAAAACCCATTTTGCCAGCTCTAATTGGAACATTTTATTTCCAACAAGAAAGCACGTGCATTGAGTTTTCTCCTTTTCATAAATATATTCTAGATGAATAACTGCAATTGAGATTTGTGATATTTGGTTCTATCGGTCGTTCAATTACATTGTCGCTTATCTTGTGATTTCAACGTCTCTTTCATGAAATAATTTTTAATCTTATTGCAGTATTAAAAATATTTCACAATTGCAATGTTTTAGAGTCTCCATAAAAGGAAATATATCGTAATTAATCATGGATTATGGTTACAACTTACAAAACAGTTGTAAGCTCAGTTGCCAAAGGCTTTTTTCTTTTTTGGTCTATGATCGAGAATTTTCATAAGACACGTAGACTCTCTTTTGGTAGGAATTAGGGCCTCTTTGGAGTAATTTATGCAGAGTTTATAAACACAATTTATGATTGATTCATAAGCTATTTTGGGTTTATTTTTTATAAGCTACCTAGGATAGCTTATCAAAATAGTTTATGACTTATATAAAATAAATTTCACTATAATTTTTCTTCGATTATAAAAATAACTTATACAACTTATGTTATAAACAGTAGATAAATTTGTTATCCAAACAAAACCTTAGTTGAACTTGGATGTTTGGTAAAATAGTTGGACAGTTAATAAATACAAATAATTAAATACAAAATCACATAAAATACGTTTATAAAACAATTATCGCTTTCACATTTGACATATATAAAAATTGGTTTTCAAAGACAATTCTTTTAATCTGCTGCATGAGCTGTAACGTTTAATTTATGGTGGCATTTAGGGTAGGGAACCATATTTGTTGATCATCACAGAGAAGTGGGCTCATTACTGACAGGTGGAGGTACTCTCAGTTTTTGGAAGAATATGATTTTTCCCATACACTTTGTTTAAATAAAATTTGGCCCCACAAGTTGCTAAAATTTTCAAAAACCATTGATGTCAAACCACTTTCGTTTTAATCGTATTCATATTCTCCCCTCACTTCATATTCTCGTAACAGCAAGTGCAAGCAGACCAAGGAAACAGGGGCGAAGGACGTTAAATGAACTGGAAGAAAAAGGGGAGAAATTAAATGAACAGAGAAAGAAATTAAGGTGTGAGTATTGTTGCTTGGTTTGGCTTGGAAGCTCTTGTAGTTGTAGTGGAAGCAATTGGCGAATAGAGATATATTAAATTTTTGAGTTACAGAGAAAAACAAAAATGAATGATAGTTTGTGAGAAAAAAACAAAAAAGGGTTAAATAGAGAGATGAAAAGGGGAAGTCAAAGGGGGATATCGAGTTGTTGAACGGGAGTGTGGCACATGTACTTAAATGATGGGTTGAGGAATTTTCATTGATAAAAAATGAACCATTGAACCATAAGATGGTATGTGGAATTGAAATCTGGGTTATTGAAGAGAGTAAGTTTTCAAATTTGAGAGACATTTTTGGTTTTATTGAATTTCTGGCAATTGGGTCCGTGAGATATTGGGGGAAGGAAAAGGGGAGAGGAGGGAGGAGGTGGAGGAGGAAGGGGATAGGAGGGAGGAGGTTGGTGGAAGGTGGGGGAGGTGGTGGAGGAGGAAGGGAGGGGGTGGTGGAGGTGGAGGGAGGTGGGTGGAAGGGAGGGGGAATGTTGTTGAATCACTTAATTACTTAACACTAAAACACTCTCTTCGCAATAACACAAAAATCTGCCCTTTTACCGTTCCTACTGGTAGCCCTTCTTTTATTTTGACCCTTGGCTTTTTTTATTGTTATGTCAACTGTCAAAACACTTACTTTTCTACTGTGGTCAACAAATATGGTTCCCAACCCTAAATGCCACCTTAATTTATTTAGTCTTCTTTTAATCTTCATCGATTGGCATTTTTTACGGGTTATTTTCGTTGCCTGATGCGCATTGGCCACTAGCACTACTTCCTCCATTGGCCCCCAATGGCCAAAACAGATAACAGTCTTTAGTGACGAGTGCGGATTTCATCGAATCTGCTTTATTTCGTGCTTTTCACAGTCTGTCATTTTAAGATCCTCTTTTGTGGCCAAAAGGGGACCACCGAGAATGACATGCAACAATCACAGTCCAACACGTGGATTTACAAAGTGCTCCAATTTTTTCAATTAAAAATAACAAAAAGTTACACATCTAAAACCTTTCACTGCGTTGGCTAATTACAATAATAATTAATAATAATAATAATAAGATGATAATTCAACCCAAGTCAAATCAATTTAATAGTAAATATTAATTAGTTTCTTAGAGCACCTACAATGGAGTTATTTAATTTGAGTTGCTTAAATTATTTAAGTGAGTCCCACAATACCACATAGATTTTAAGTAACACTTACTTATTTTTTCTCCAATAAGAGTTGCTTAAAATGAGTTGCTTAAGTGGGTCCCACAATGGACCCCACATATTTATATTTTAATTTTAAAAATATTTTTAATTCAAATTAAAATATTAATTCATATATATTCTAATTTAAAAAAATAAAAAAGCAATAAATAAATAAATTTTTGCAAATTTATTTTATTTATCACAAAACGTTATAATGATAAGAAATACATAATATTGAGTAAAAATTTATTTATTTTTGTAACGGCTAGTTTGATTAAAATTAAAATACATAACATAATTTAATTAAATAAATGACATAATTTAATACATAACATAATTTCATTAAAGTAAATGACATAATTTAATACATAACATAATTTAATGCATAACATAATGTAATTAAAATTACATAAAAATAAATGACATAATTTAATGCATAACATAATTTAATTAAAATCACATAAGAAACTTAATTTAATGAAGCCCATATTGCTCTCTAATCATGTTGCATAACAAAAGATGATCTTGAAGTTGTAACTCTGACATTTCGGATGTATCCGTGAAGAGAATTTGCAACTGTTGCATCTTCATCTCTTGCTCTTTCAACTGCAGTTCTCCTTTAACCTATTTTTTTCGTTCTTTGCCTTAGTTGTTTCATTCTTCTCCTTAGTTGCTTCATTTGTTGCCTTAGCTTGTTCTTCCTGGATACGTGCCAAATCTGTCATGAGTGCAAGTTTTTCACTAACCTTGTCATTTATAGCTGAATAGTCCATGTCTTTTGATGCAGTTTCGGCTACTTTTGCTTTGCCCTTCCTTTTTGCTGCCTTTTGTCCCATTGGGCAGACCGGAGGTGATGCTAGGTCATAGCCAACACTACTTGGTGTATCTGGGTTAGAAGATGATGAGTATGCCCCAGAAGCAGAAATCTTTGTTCTTTTTGAACAACTATCCATTGAATCAGATGTCCATTTCGGCTCGTCTTTCAACAACCGCCATGCATGCTCAAACTTGAATTTCTCACCTTCATCTTGAGAAAAAATAGCATACGCGTCAGCCATGACATCACTCTCCGAGCACCCACTTTTCCTCCTGGAGACAGCTTGTTTGTAACTCCCGACGAATTTTTGAACAACATGATTTAGTCGATGCCATCGAGATTTGAGTTGACCTGACTCCCTTTGTTGCAATTGCTTGTGATAGGTGTTGTATCCATCTTTGATTCTTAACCAAAAACAATCTGCTCTTTGGTCAACTCCTACAACTGCATCCTTTGACACGTTGAGCCACGATTGAATAAGAAGTTTATCCTCTTCAGGCGAAAATCTGGCTCGTGTTTTTTTTTGACCAACGTTGCGTCCTTCTTCATCTAATGGAATGCTATCTAGACCGATTTGACTGGAAAATTATGGAAATTGAGACTCTGGTATAGAGCCAATCGGTGGTTCATGTTCCTCATTAGCAATTGGAAAGTTTGGAAGAGATGTAGGATGGTGAGAATTTTCACCCGAAAGATATGGGTAATATTGCACAAAATCACTCCAATCTTGAACATTATACTGTCTAGGATCCATTGAAATTTTCAGAAAAATGAAAAAATAAAATTGAGAGACAATCAAACTGATTACAATTAATAGGGACCACTATTTATAACATTCTATAAAATGATCTGAAAGATAAAAAAAAAAAGGTAACCTGCAACATAAAAACGGTAACTTGCATCGTACAACAGTGACAAAGCTATCTCAAACGTTAATATAATTGTGTCAAACGGTAATAAAAATTGAGATTTTTTTTCTGGTAAAAGTAAAGATTGAGATTGAGATTGAAATATTTTTTTTAAAAAAATGGACCTGAAAAATAGATTGAAATGTTATTAATTATTTTGCTTTGGGTACAAAAATCTGAAACATATCAAATCTCACGCTATCAAATTGGTAAAAGGTGAAAAGAACCCCCAACCCATCTGAAGCATTTCTTCTCTCAAACCCCACACACACAACTCCAAAGAACCCTCTTCCTTTGTTCTCTACTTTTGGAGGCAACAAAAAAAACACAACTCCAAAGAAACCAGCGCCCACTCTCAATCTTGAAACCTCTCCCCCAACCCCACTCTCAATCTCTCATGAAAGCAGCCCCCAAACAAACCAGCACACACACAACTCCAATGAATCCATCCCCCCATGAAACTAGTGCCCACAGCTTCAGTGAGTCTCAAGGTTGAAGCTTTTCTCCCCCCTCCCATGAAAACATCGCCTACAGCCTTCATTCTCTGTCAAGGTTGGAGCTTTTCTCTCAAGGTCGAAGCTTTCCTCCCCCCCCCCCCCCACATGAAACCAGCGCCTACAACCTTCATTCTCTGTCAAGGTTGAAGCTTTTCTCCCTCAGACGGTCATGCAGTAAAGATCTGCCTCTGTTCAATGTTTTTATTTTGTTTATTTTGATTTTCTGGATCTGGCATAGGATATTTTGTTTTGGTTCTGGATATGTTGAAATTTTTTTTCTGTTTAAATTTTTTAATTTTATGGATCTTGGTGATTTTATTCTGGATGTGAGAATGCATCATGAATTCTGTTATTCTCCCTCCCTTTCTCTTGCGAGTTGGTTGAATCTGTTTGTGAAAAAAATAATTTTTTAATGATAAGCAACCGGTAAGCAATGTTGCTTATATAAGCAAGCCAGGTCATTTGCTCCAATGGGAGTACCCAGTTAAGCAACGCATCTTAATTTTAAGACACGCCGTTGGAGTTGCTCTTAGGAAATTAAAATTATTTTTCATTGAAAATTATAATTTCTAAAACTATTAATGCGTTACCTATCATGATTTTTAATAAATTTTTTATTTATTAAATTCTTAACTAGCATCTTTAAAATATTTATATTTGTAAGATCTTAATATAAATTAAATTGAACTGTTATACTTTTTTTTATGAAAATTTAATAACTTTTTGCTTGTCCAATTAGTGAACATTGAATTTGACCATGCGCACCATCACAACTACTTGGCTGGGTTCTGTGTGGATAAGATAAAGCATGATAATATTCATTGGTCTGCTCCCCCTGTTGATTCGATCAAATTAAATTGTGATGGGTCTGTTTGTGGGTTTGGTGCAAGGTCTGCTGCGGGTGGCGTGCTTAGAGACCCGGATGGTAATTTTATAATTGGTTTCGCCTCTGGTCTTGGTCCCTGTTCTGTTCTTGAAGCCGAGATCCAGGCCATCGGTATTGGTATCAAGCTGGCTAGATTGAAAGGGTTTTGGAAAGTGGAGATTGAGATTGACTCTTTGATGGTTGTCCGTTTCATCAAAGATGGTTGTTCTTCCCTCCATCCGCTTTTCAACCAGATTAGCAATATTCAAAATCTTTTGCTTTTGGAGGGTAGCTTCAGTTTAGTGCATGTTCTTAAGGAAGCCAATCAAGTAGGTGATAGTTTTGCCAAATTTGGTTTAAGCCTAAATTGTTGTAGTAGGTTGTTTCATTGTTCTCCTTATTTTGCTTCTGTTGCCTTAAGGGCTGATATGATGGAGATTTGTTTTCCCAAAGATTTCTAGTTGTTGTTTGTTTTTTTGTTCGGGGCTTGTCCACCTGACATTTATCCAAAAAAAAAAACTACTTGGCTTCAGAGAGCATTCCACTAACTATAATTTTCCGGGACACACCGCGAACCAAAGTTATTATCCTCAGCCATGGTTTTTCACTTGTTCATTTATTTGTCCTAATACTATCATAACACAATTAACTGCCTCTTTTTATTTGTCATGTCACGAAGTGGAGAAAATTTAAAATATTTTTTCGCTATCTACTTTTGACAAAATTAATGTCTTCAATTTGACAAAAAAATTTATAGGGAGTGATAATGGTTTGAGAAAGAGACATAAAAGTTATAACGATAAGAAAATTATGAGTTTAAATTCTCTACTAACGTAATATATTTATTACTACTTAACATTTATCTATTAAAAAAACAATTTCTTTTTTTTTTAAATTAAAATAAAAAAAATAATATATATCAAGTGTTATAGATTTTAAAGAGAATACTCCAATATTGTAATAAAAAAAATACTCCAATATATTATAGGAAGATTGGAAAAGTTTTCTATAAAGAGGGCGAAGATATTTTGACTACTAGATTTCTTTTCAAGTATTTCACGAAATTTCTTTTCAGGTATTTTGAGTATTGACCACGAGAAAATTTTAGATATTTCCTCAATATTTATTTTACTTAATAATTACTCAACATTTAAGTTTTTGTTAAAAAAATTCTCTTAACTAGATTTCTTTTTCAAGTATTTTTATTATTTTTTGATGAAACTTCTTTTCAAGTATTTTTTTTGGTCAATCGAGTATTTTGAGTATTGACCACGAGCAAATTTTAGATATTTCTTCAATATTTATTTTACTCAATAATTACTCAACATTTAAGTTTTTGTTAAAAAAAATTCTCATAACAAATTTTAAAATAAAAAAAAATCATACAAATAAGTAGAGATGACAAAATGGGTTTTTGGGCCGGGCTTAGGACAGCCGCATCGGGTTCGATTTTATCGGGTCAGACAAAAAAAATTTAGATTGAAAATGAGCTCAAATTTGTGTGTCTGAGTCTTCTATTTTTTGGCCTTTTTTTTAGGCCAGGCTCGTGCTTTATCTTATATTTTTGGACCAGCCCGCTTCAGACTCGGGCTTTATCGGGACGGGCCAAAAAGGTCCAAATTAAAAACGGACTCAAATTTGTATGTCTGAGCCTTCTATTTTTAGACTTTTTCAGCTCGGCCCACCAGGTCCGGCCATTTTGCCAGCTCTACAAAAAAGGTATTATAATTTGAATCGGAGGACTAAATATTCCTATAATACTAAAAAAATTACCGCACGGTTAAAAGAATGAACAACAGCATAACTGAAAATATTGATTCCACATTAAGAAAATCGATGAATATTGATTATTTGATTTGATGTCGAATTCCGCTTAGCTTACAATTAAAGGAAAAAAAAAACCGTGAAATTTCCCCCGATTTGAGGCCTATGGAGTCTTTAGGCAAGTTGTTGGATGATCTTTCATACTCCCTCCTGTCAACATAATATAAAAATACATAAATCAACAAATATTTTAAAATAAGATAATTCAATTAATATTAACTATTTTTAATTTTTTTCAAAAATATCTATTTTAGTATCTCTTATAAATATAAATATTGCTATAAATAAATGTATAATTAAAAAATTAACATTTTTATTTATTTAAAAATTGATAAATATTATATATATTTTTGACAAAAAAGTGTATTTTTTTAATAAAAAATATCTTTATTACTTATAATTTAGACGAGAGAAATTATTATAAAAAAAGAAAAATAAATTATAAGTGTTACTATATATATATATATATTATATATTATTATAAGGATAAAGTAATAACTATTACGATTACTATATTATAAAGTACCATGTTTTTTTTGGTCAAATAAAGTACCATGTTGTAAGTATCATTAAGGGTATGTTTAGATTGACTTATGCAGAGCTTATGAATGTAGTTTATGACTAATTTATAAGTTATTTTAGGCTTATTTTTTATAAGCTACTTATGATAGCTTATCAAAATAGCTTATAACTTATATAAAATAAATTTTACTATAATTTTTTTTTAATTATAAAAATAATTTATATAATTTATACTATAAATAATAGATAAATTTGTTATCTGAAAGGGGCCTAAATGATAAATGTAGTGCGATTATTATTATTATTATTTTATTATCCGAAACAAAAGGCAAAAGAGTAGATTAGGACAAGAAAATCCAGTTAAAAAATTTAGTGCAAGAAAGGAGCTTCTAGGTCTATCCAAAGGGGCCCACAAGGTTTGCACTTTTCTCTTTCTTTCGCTTTTCATATCTGTAAGAAGATAGACGATCTTTTCCTTCTCTCCTCGCCTCTGAGGAATCCCTAACACACACTTTCTGGCTTTCTCTCCATCTTATGATCTCTTCTCTTTTCGTATGTTTGCCTTTTTTTTTTCTTTTTTTTTTCCTTCTCTCCACGAATTTGTTCTTTCTCCTTTGTCCCCTCCTAGCATCACCCCTTTTTGCCCCGATATTCTCGTGTTTTTCTGATAATTTCTTCCATTGATTTTTTTTCTTCTTCCTCACACCAAATACTTGTGCTTTGACCCGCTCTACCTTGATTTCCTTCTCGGTAACCCACTACTCACAATCACAAGCCACCTCTCTTCGGATTTCTGGCCTGCAGTAACCTCAGGGAACTTCAATTTTTTTAACCCTCTTTCCCCCCTTTTCTTCGTGTTTTGATTTTGATAATTGTTGAGTTATTGCAAGCTTTGAGCTAGATCGAGTGTGAATTCATAGGTCCTACAGGTACCCAGTTGGGAAAAGTTGAGATTTGGTATCTTACCTAGAAACTGGGTGGATTCATTTAGTCGCACTAGTTTAGTTTAGTTCTGTGTTTGCACCTTGCTTTTTTGGAGCTTCACGATTTTGAGTTGATTGTGTTGTGTGAGTGGAATTGATTTTGTGGATTAGAGGATCATGCCTTGGCTGTGTGTTTGCAATTTAACATAAAAAAAAAAGAGGAAAGAGAGGGTTTTGTAATTTGTTGTATTATTATTAGGAAGAGTAAGGATGAAGAGAGGGAAGGATGATGAGAAGATGATGGGGCCACTGTTCCCTAGACTCCATGTCAGTGATACTGAGAAGGGAGGGCCAAGAGCACCACCTAGGAATAAGATGGCCCTCTATGAGCAGTTTAGTATTCCCTCTCAAAGGTTCAACCAAGGCCATTTGCCACACCACACAAACACTTCCAGCAATACAGTGCCCCCTGCCTCCTCAAGCCAGGTAATTTTTGAACTCTGTGACTTTGCTTGCAGTCTTAATTATTATGATTATTAACTTCTTTAGTTCCTTTTAGCATTAGATTATTAGAATAGTTTAATTTGGCAGTTAGTGTGATTCTCAAGTCTTTATGTGTGTGTGTGTGTGTGTGTTTGTATTGCACTTACAAGTTTGTATTATTCTAGTTTTACGGTTGTGTAAGAGATAGTTGTTTCCCTTTCTGAATATCTGGAGTTACATATTTGCAGGGGACTGTCCCTGAGAGAAATCATGTCTTCCCAGTTCATTTACCTCCACAAACACCTGCTCGTCGAGCTGAAAAACATATTTCCCCCCAAACAGAAGGGGTGAATCTGAATGCTTCTTTGGCACAACTTGAACAGAGAAAGAGGGTAGATGAAGATGACTTTATGGTTCCTGTATACATTCGTTCAAGGAATGGTCAATCTAATGACAAAAGTCTTGAGAGTTTTGATGGGAAAAAACTCACTTCTTCAGGCTCTAGGTATTTTGGTTGTTCTGTAGCAGGGAAAAATGATTGTGAAAGGAATCCAAAACAGTATGGCTTCCCATTTGTCAATACAAGAAAAGGCGTGAGAAGTGAGACTGATGGTCCTCCACAAATAAGTCCAAGTAAGGAGCAGCCATTAACATCTTCCAGAGACATATCAACTGGAGAAAATATTGACAGTTTAGCACGGCAAGCCAAGGTGACTAGGAATCACGAGTTTCAAGATTTCACTGTGTCCAAACTTAGAAGATTACGTCAAGGTGATGCATGCTTACGACAGGAGTGTGGAGCTGAGTTTCAATCCAATGGAATTGGACAAAGTGATGGTCCCCTTGAATCTACAAGGGAGACAGACAAGAGTAACACCCCTACAGAAAACCAAACCAGTCCTGCTGAGGCTATCGATGACCCTGAATATCATGATACCAGGACTGGCAATCCGATACAGAGAGGAACTTTAAACAAAAATGACAATGTTTCCAAGTTCTCCATGCTAGAAAATCTGTCAACCCTTAAACTTTCTCCTGATGATGTCGTTGCAATAATAGGTCAAAAACATTTCTGGAAAGCCAGAAAAGCAATTGCCAAGTAAGTCATGTTGCTTGTCAAGAGCATCAATCCTTGCAATGGTCTTAAATGTCAAGTTTTGAAACCTATTATTATGATTTATAAATAGCAAACTTTTTTAACTGCTTGGACCTGAAGGTATCTTGATTGTTGAATTTTGTGAATATTATAATTTTGTCCAAAATAAAAAAACCTTAATTTGTTTTACACGGAAATGCATAAAAATTTAGAATATAAAAACCAGAACTACTTTTGATGGAGGTTTGATATTCCAGTGATTTGATTATCCTTATTTTGGTGGAATGATGACATTTCCTCTTACCTTCTTTATTATATTTGCCTGCATGGGGTCTGGTTAGAAAAATAATGTCATAAGTTTTCCCTTGGAGAGAAGAAATGTAGGACCAGAAAACATCAGTTCTAGGGACTGCTTCTATCTGATGGTACCCATTTTTCTTTTTACCTTTTGCTACAAATGTAGAGCATCTTTCATGCATCCTTAATTATATACTAGGCATGTGGGTTGGATATTTACATTTCAATTAAGGAGTTGTATTATGGCTTTGAAGAAAGGAAATTTTATAGTCCTGAGGTCCCTTCTAAATTGTTTCTTTCTTTCTTTCTTCTTCTTCTTCTTCTTCTTTTTTTTTTTGCGTTCAAAGTCCTTAATGATGTTTAATGGTGGGTACTGGTTACAACAGGGCGGTGAGCTTAATAGTATACTGTGTTGGAGGGGACCCTTGTGACGGCAGATAATCTCATGATTCACTGTCTTCTAGCGACTGGATTTTGGATATATTCCTGTCTTGGTTCCCTCTTGCTTGGTTCTCCATGTCACCACTGGGGCAAGTTTCCTTGCATTTTGCACTGAAAGACTTGAACTAACAAGGGGACCAAGTAATGCAGGATGACCCCTGGATGTATGGTAGGGACACTTGGAGAGTATGTGATGGGTCCTTAATAGATGTTATGATGATTAGTGGATTTCCCCAACTTATCTAATGTCATGGTCTTCTTTGTTTTGAGACATTTTGGGATTGGGATTTTCTTTTATCATACTCACTGTAGCTAGTTAAGGTGTTCTTCATATCATTGATATTTGGCGTGATTTTGATTTTGACATATATGTGCTTTGAATAATTCTAAGTCCTCCTACTCTTTATTTCTAATAATCTTCCTAAAAAGTATTAAATACTTTTTTTTCTCTCTGTTTTCAATATATTAAATGCTTTTACTTTTTCATTTAATACTTTCTTTATAAAGCAGCAGGAAGATTATTAGGAGGATATAGCATTACTCATGTGCTTCCCCCAGCCCCTGAAAAGAGCTTAACTACAAAGTTTTACTAATTTTTTCAGCGTGGTTGATTCTATTGTGAATGCTGAATGTTAGTGTTTCCACAATTGGTTGTATGCCCCAATGCTTCCGTATGTGGTCTTTATTTCATTTGTATTATGTAATGTGTTTTTCTGCTTATATTTTAAATAATGGTCTTCTATGGGAGTTTTTACTGATTTAAAGTTCAAACCCTGTGAGAAAGCTTGTTTATGACCAAAGATCAGGCATGTTATCTTTATGAAGCAAGAGTGGTTTTAAAATTTTATGTCTTGTTAATTCATTCAGTCCTCCTGAAAGATTCATGTTAAGTTGTCTATGAAGATATGATATTTATGAAGTGTAGATTGGAAGATAATCTACTGAATACCTACTGTAATTGAGGATCCTTTGATTTTGGTAGTTTGTGATTTATAAATTGTTGCTCCTAACATTGTCATATCTAGTTCCAAATGCTTTATTTTCCATTTTTTTCAATTGTTATGTGTCTTAAGTCCTCACTGGACGAGTGTAGTGCAATTTTCTTGATCAAACTTTGTTCCTCTCTACAGTCAACAGAGAGTGTTTGCAGTTCAAGTGTTTGAGTTGCATAGACTTATAAAGGTAAATTATCTTTGACACTGTTCAGTGGCTTGTGCTAGTCCAAAATGGGAAACATGTTAGCTTTTCTTGCTCACCCACCCACCCTTGGAGTCTGTTTATAAAGATTAGTTCTTTTTGTTTAAGCAGGTCCAACAGCTGATTGCTGGATCACCAGATATGTTGTTTGAAGATGCCGCTTTTCTGGGAAAATCTCCTCCGAAGGGATCTACTCCTAAAAATCTCTCACTGGAATATGTTGTAAAACCTCTGCAACAAAATCATAAGCGCAAAGATGATTCTGAAAAGATAAATCATAAAATGGAATGTTCTGCAGAGAATGCTGTTGGCAAAACATCTCTTTCTTCAGTGAAAAATGGCAGCTACCTTTCTAATTACACCCCTTTTGCTGGAAATCCACAGCAGGCAAATGTGGCTGCTGATAGTGGGATGAACCCCTGGTGTTTCCAACAGTCACCTGGGCATCAATGGTTAATTCCTGTTATGTCTCCTTCTGAAGGGCTTGTCTACAAGCCATATCCTGGGCCTGGATTTACAGGAACAAATTGCGGAGGAGGTGCGCCTTTTGGGGCTCCTCCTTTCATGAATCCTGCCTATGGAATCCCAGCTTCTAATCAAGGAAATGGGGTTCCACCAGACACTCCTCCGGGGAGTCATGCTTACTTCCCTCCGTATGGCATGCCGGTTATGAATGCAGCAGTGTCAGAGTCAGCTGTTGAGCAGGTGAACCAGTTCTCCGAACCACGTTCTCGTGGCCAAAACAGTCATTTACCTGAAGGGGAAGCCGATCGTAACACGCATAATCAAAGCTCACGCAATTTACCACCTCAGGGAAATGGGGCAACACCGCGTGTCATGTATCGTCAGAGATCTAAGGAGTTTGAGTTACAGGGGAGTACGGCAAGTAGTCCTAATGAAATGGCACAAGGAATGAGCACAGGACAAGTTTCCGAAGGAAGAGATGCACTCCCTCTTTTCCCCATGGTTCCAGTAGGACCAGAGGGAGCCCCTCAGTTTCTTGAACCCGGACAACAAACTCGGGTTATCAAAGTGGTGCCTCATAACCGAACATCTGCAACTGAATCAGCAGCTAGAATTTTTCAATCGATTCAAGAAGAGAGAAAACAGTATGACTCAGTCTAGTGCTGTTTATTGACGTGGATCCATTCAAGTAGGCAAGGTACATATACATACATATATATATATATGGCGTCTAGTTCCTGTACTGTCTGTGGGTGTGGCATCATGTAACGGGCTATTATTATGTTTTGAATATTTTTTGTTTTTGGTTTTGACCTTATTACAGTACATCGGTCTGTAGATATGTCTGGCATATCAAAACTGGTCAAGACGTAATATTACTGTATGTTGTCTTCTCAAGTATTGTTACACGTTTGCCATAGGAATCGATTTACGTGAATGAGTTGGTTCTCCACTCCACTCCCTTTGCTTGGGAGGTTTTTGTCCCCTATGTTTCACTTGGCTGGAAGACTGTGATTATCATTATATGAGTTCGGCTTTAGTTTAATTGATTATTTCATGTAATTTATCTGCCAGTGGATAAACCAATGTAATAATATTTTGGTCTAAAGACCAGAATTGTGTCTCTGTAATTTATGCACTCACAAACATTTGTAAGAAAAATGCTAAAATGTAGCATTTGCAATTGGCTAGAGTGCCCACATATTCTTCTTGATGAGTTGCCATAACATATTTTAAAAGAGAACATAGATGAAAAGTGACATGTATCATATTCGTAAGTTAGATTTGGACGCCCGATGTGGAAATAGATCTGTCCAAAATGTCTAGATCTTGAAATTTATGCATTTTTAATATTTATCAAACACATTTCAGCAATCAACAAACAAAACAATCATAGATGATATATGTATATTAAAAATGGAAACTCAAGGACAGTAAGGAGGATGTCGTCCAGGTCCTCCAAAATAGAAGTAAGGTTCTTTTCCATATTTAGCATCATTGAGTGCGTTGTAACAATAGGGTTCTTGAGCTGCTACATTTACAAATTCGGGGTACTTAAGTT
Source organism: Glycyrrhiza uralensis (assembly GCA_030159175.1). NCBI lineage: Eukaryota > Viridiplantae > Streptophyta > Magnoliopsida > Fabales > Fabaceae > Glycyrrhiza > Glycyrrhiza uralensis. The sequence continues at coordinate 50,269,932 of BRZY01000005.1, forward strand.
GAAGTGAATAATCCTTAATTCTCACATTGCGCATGAAGCACGCATGCCCAAATCGACCATCTGCAAAATCTCCGCTGCCCATCCCTGTTCCTGTGTGTGGGGATTTTTTTACCTCTGAACTGAACACTTGTCCACCCCATTGAACCAATGTGGCACTGTGTCTTAAAGAGTCTAATAATTCGGCAGGCCAATAACCTATTGGGATGTTATTGTTAATTTTAAGCCACCAGTTCCCTGAATCATCCTAAACCAACCCAACAAAAAAAAATTTATATTTTAGTACATTAGTGACATCACAACATATAATTTGCTCGATTAAAGTTTTGTCCACGGAAACTGAGAAATTGTGTGTTACAATGCATAAAAAGTGAAAAAGGGTTTTCTTTTCTCCCACAAATAATCTCTATTTGAAGACATTGTAAACTATATATATAAAACAAAATGACTAATAAATGTGATAATTAAATTTTTCAGTGGGTACTTGTTATTATAGGCAATCAAATTGACCAATGTTGTATATATATACGAAGTTATGCAAGACATGTTAAATACATTTTCTTTTTTGGATGATAGAAATGTATTACCTTTGAAAAAATAACTTTAACACATGTATGAAACTAAAAATATTTTGTTTTCCGTTATAGGTACAAAATGCAGTCTTGGGTGCTTAAGATAATTCAATAATATAAGATGTGTTATCATTACCAGGAATATTCCAATGTTGATTTCATATTGTTTGCCTGAATCGGATGAAATAGGTTTGATTGCAGCACCAAGCACTACTTGGGTGCCTGTTTGGACAAACCCAGAGCAAGTAAGATCAAAGCAACCCGTGGACTTGTATGAATCCTTCTGCACCACATAACCAAGAAACCAAAAATCATTATTTGATTTCCATCTGAATTTGCGGTTATACGAAATAACTAAGAGTTGAAGAAACCAACAAACATAATATTGTTTGATCTTTCAATAAAAGGTACTTACGGTCCAAGCGGCAAACAACCGGGTGGCATTGTCACCATATAACTTTGGATTCACCTAAACCATAACACAGAGCATTAGTCACGTGTATTCATATTTGTAACATCATGCACTAATCATATATAACTAACTAAGAAACAACTAGGAATTAAGGTATGGTCAATTAATTTAGATATTGAAGTAGTGTGAGTACTAACCATCCAACCTGCTTCAACGCTTTCAAAATCAAGACCGTTACCAGCTTTAAGCCAGATTTGAGCAGTAGTGAAATCATCTGGCAGATCAACTTTTGGATTCCAAACATTAATATCGGCTTGTGCGCCTATATAATTGTATCCCATTGTCGCAAGATGTGCATTCTACATGATCACATCACCATATAAATAGGATTATTATACATTCATTTATACTATAAGTTAGCTAGACAAAATCAAAATGATCACACATGCGCTCCAGATCCTTGAAGGGATTAGTCTCTGCAGTTACGCGTAGAAAATACCATGAGAAACAAAAAAAAATACATATCTAATATTAACTGTGATATGTACCGAGCGATTTTGTACAACAACTGTATTGGAGCCATTGAGTGTGGGGGGTTTTAGTCCAAAGCGGTCAAGAGAAGCAACTCTCAGTATGTCCTCCTTTAGAATTCTCCGAATCGGGACAGTTCCTTTTGGACAACTTCCACTTTTTTGCCATGTCTGAAACACATAAGATATTACTTCTTGGGAAGCATCTTTTGTGCTTGCATTCTGGGATTCTCGTAAAAATTCAGGTATCCTCTGCGCATTTCGTTAATTAAATATGCACATATATATCAGTCAATTTGAGAAGGATGACAGAAAATAAAATAATAACTTTTTTTTGGGTCAATAAATAATAACTTGATGGATTCTAATTTTGAAGGCCCTTGGGATTGGGCTGATCCATTGTCGCATCTATGGAACCTAGAATTCACCTAGTAATTAATAATGCACCTGAATAGTGTGATTTTTTAAGGCAGGATGGTCAAAAGCAAGTTGTTTATAGATGTCCACGCAGTCAATTATATCCCCATCTTCACTCTGCAAAAAAAAATAAAATCGTAAGGTTTATATGCATTTTTAATTATTAATTAAATTAGTTAATTGAACATTATTTATATTCCCAGAATACTAAATGTATTTTTTAATGTTTATATTATGTATGAAGATTTTATTAAAATATAATTTCACAAAATATAGCAGACGTCATTCATATAATGTCTAAATATGTAATAAATATAATTTTTTACAAATGCATTATTTAACGAGTTATTCCAGACTCTAATTCATTATTTACACAAGTGACATTAACGAGTTATATACAAGTAGTTAATATTAAAAAAAACAGTTTTCTAACTAGCTAATTGTAGTTACACACAAATACTCTACTTACAATTTGCATTCAGAATAAAAACAGGATATGAAATAAAAACAAGTGATATTTTTATAATCATTAAATTAAATTAAAAATAAAATAAAATTTTTTTTTCAAAGTAAATAGACTAGTATTTATTCAATCTTTGTTGAACTTTTTCAAAGCAAAAAAAAAAGTTTCTTAAGCATTGCAAGAAGCCAAGAATTGTAAAATCCGAAATGATTATTGGAGAGGGGATTGTTTACGGAATTGCATACCTTAATAGTTTTCACCGCAGGCTTGTTGAGGAGCTTCAATTTGGCTTCGATTTCTATGTCGACAAAAGGTGATGATGGTATTGCTTCAACTTTCAATTCTGGTTGTGTACCTGAGGCAAACAACACCCAGAGTAACAAGATTGCAACCTTGCATTCCCCCATTATTCCACTTTGATGTCTTCCCTTCATTTCTCCTTCAAAAAAATGGTAGACAACCAAGATGAATCACGCCAAGATTTATACAAGACATTTTGCACATAGAAAAGGGTTCAAAAGTAATTAGTGTTATTGACGTCTTTATTATAAACTTTGAACATTTGTATATTTTTCACAATTTTATTAATTGTTATAACAAGTTTGCCTAAAAAAAAAAATTAATTCTTATAACAAGTATGGCTATAATACCGACTATACAATCTTGCTTTTATGAAAAATCCACAATTTAATAACAATCATGTAAATTAAATATATTTACATAATCAAATCAAAATTGCATTTTATTATTAACATATTTTCTAATAGTTTTTCCATATTATCCTAAATAATTTTTATAAAATATTTATGTCTCTCTTATATCAAGAAAAAGCGAATCAAATTTGGCATTTAATTTTTTTCTCTATATGGAATCAAATAATGTAAAATAATCACATAAATGAAATACTAATTATTTAAAAATATATAATCAAAATATATGTAAAATGCACCCTGTGTAAGCTTTCCAAGCATAATATGCACTTGATGTAAATGAAAAAATTGCATTAGACGCACTGTGCAAGAATTCTTTTCATACGGCACTAAAGCTAATTGAACCCATGACTACACAATCCTTTTTCCTTTTTTTTTGAAAGGGAATGACTACACAATCCTTAATGACTTAATTGTACATGAATTAATTACCATATGTAAATAATGAATATAATCACACTACATAATATAACTTTCTTATAGAATAGAAAATTAATCAATCCAATTATTCATTCATATTATATTATTTAACTTGATATTTATGCATCCAAAATTTTCGATTTTAAATCCTTAACAGGGTGCGTATATATTTTGATAATAGATATTTACCTATATTTTAAATGAATAATATATGTTGGAATAAAGGACGTGAAATAGTATGAATTAGTTTTTTAATTATATCAAATTTTGTATATTTAATCCACATAGAAATTTCCAATCTAAAATGATTACATTGATAAAATTCAATGTTCATAGAAAGTTATTTAATGTGTATAAGGATGCCAATATGGTACCTATATTGCTAAGAATTCTGACGTATTATATGGTATATAAATCAAGACAAAAGGGATTTTTTTTTTGAAATATCAATTTTGTTATATACTATTTTTCATTTGTTTCGTTTTGGTCTCCATATTTTACTATTCGTATCCTCACAAAATTATTTTTTTTCTCGTTTAGTCATCACCGTTAATTTATGCATTCATAAAGCATCTATAAAAAAAATGTTAAATAGCACAAGGTCATTTAGCACTCGATTTGTCCTAATAATTTTTAAAATACTAATTCATATGAAATGAAACGTATTACCAATATTACGTTGATCCAAGTGAAAACTAGGCTCGGATCCCTTAAGCAAGGTTTCGGGTTCGAACCTTGTGGATGAAAATAACGTGGTTAAGAGGAGAGACTCCTCTAAAGGTGGTCAATCAGGTTTTTCGGCAGAAATTAGTCATTGATAAAGCCAGTGGATATTTTGCATCAATAACATGTGACAAAAAAAAAACTTATCATATCTATAAGTTAGATTTGGGCATTTGGTTCAATTAATAAGAGAGAAAAATTGATAGGGCAATAGGTCAATACAAAATGTCCAAATGAATAAGTATAATTTTGAGCACTTTTTGTTATTAATCAAACACATTTCAGCATCGATCCAGTAAAGGAAACAAGTACCTATATAAGTTTCTAGTTTATAATGGAGATTCAAGGACAATATATAGGACTTCTACCAGGTCCTCCGAAATAGAAGTAAGGTTCTTTTCCATACTTAGCATCATTGAGGGCATTGTAACAATCGGGTTCTTGACTAAATGTACTTACGGGTTCAGGGTACTTAAGTTGTTGCGAATAATCCTTAATTCTCACATTGCGCATGTAGCATGCATTCCCGTATCGACCAGTTGGAAACTCTCCACTACCCATATCTGTTCCCGTGTGAGGGGATTTTTTGACTTGTGGACTATACACTTGTCCACCCCATTGAACAATTATGGCACTGTGTTTTAGAGAACCCAATAATGAGGCAGGCCAATAACCTATAGGGATGTTATTCTTCACTTTGAGCCACCAGTTCCCTGATTCATCCTAAACCAGCCCAAAAAAATAGAAAACAAATATATCATCTTTAACAGAAATATATACTTGGACAAAAAAAAACACAGAAATATATACGCAAAGATAAACAAGACATTAGAAACCATTTTTTTATAACAGAAATATATAATCTTTAAAAAATACCTTCTAATTACACATGTGTAATAACTCTTGTTATATGTTGAATCAAAATTAACAGATGAATTATCAAACATTGTTGAAATTTTACGATAATTTATAAATTTAATCTACTCAATAAGAACTTTTAATTTAACGGTTAAATTAGTAATATTTTATTTATATCTATAAGGAGTTATTTACTCCACTAGTAAACAGATCTCTCTTCTATCAAAAAATGTTGTGTGTTTTCCTTGAAGCTACGAAATATTTTGAGTGTTTAAGATAAATCAGTATCATATCTGCATACGTATATGAAAACATGTGTTATCATAATTACCTGGAATATTCCAACGTTGATTTCATATTGTGGGCCAAAACCAGATGACACAGGTTCTATGGCAGCACCAAGCGCTGCTTGGGTGCCTGTTTGCACAAACCCAGGACAAGTAAGATCAAAACAACCTGTTGATGTGTATGAATCTCTCTACACCAAACCAAAAACAACAGTGTTTGATTTTCCCCTCTGAAATTTGTGGTAATTATACAAAACAACTAAGATTTGAAAAGACAACAAACAAAATATTGATTGAATATCTTTCAATGAATTGGTACTTACAGTCCAATAGGCAAACAGACGAGTGCGGTGGTCCCCATATAACTTGGGATTCACCTAAGCCATAACACACAGCAATATTAGTCATGTGTACTCATATTTTAACATCTTGCACCAATCACATATATAACTAATTAAGAAATAGCTAGGTATGTATGTATGGTTAATTAGTTTGAACTTTGTAATATTGTGAGTACTAACCGCCCATCCTGATTCGACACTTTCAAAATAATTAGGACCATTGCCGGCCTTAAGCCACATTTGAGCAGTAGTGAAATCATCTGGCAGTTCAACCTTTGGATTCCAAACGTTAATATCTGCTTGTGCGCCTATATAATTGTATCCCGTTGTCACAAGATGTGCATTCTGCATCATCACACACCACCATACCCCAATTTATAAATAGGATTAATTGTTATGCATTCATTTGTATACTATACTGCAAATACATTAGTTAGACGAAATCAAAATGATGTGTACATATATATAATTGATATTAATTAATTGTGAATTGTGATAATGTACCGAGCGATCTTTTGGAGGAATTTCATTTGTGCCACTGAGTTTGGGGAAATTAAGGCTTGTGGTGTTTGTTGAATTTGTAAACAATTCTGGGGGCTTTTGTCCAAAGCGGTCAAGAGAAATAGCTCTCAGTAAGTCCTCCTTTAATATTCTTCGAATGGGGACAGATCCTTTTGGACAACTCCCACTTTTTTGCCATGTCTGAAACACATCAGAGTTTTCTTGGGAAGCATGTTTTGTACTTGAATTCTGGGATTGTTGGAAAAAATCAGGTATCCTCTGTACAGTTTGTTAGTTAAAAATGTGCAAATCTATCAGTTCAAGAAGGATGAAAGAAATAATAATAATAATAATAATAATAATAATAACAATAATAATAATAATAATAATAATAATAATAATAATAATAATAATAATAATAATAATAATAATAATAATAATAATAATAATAACAACAACGACTACTATCCGGCTATAACAATAATAATAATTTAATGGATTCTAATTTCCAAAGCCCCCACAGGCCACAAGGATTGGGTTTGATTGACATGATACCTGCGTAAAACGTTATTTGCACAATGTTTGGTTCATATATAAATCATAGGAGAAAAAGGAAGTGAGATATTTTAATGAAGGGAAAGAGGGGAGGAGCAGAAGGGAAAGAATGTAATTAAATATTTTGTTTAATTTATAAAAAGGGGGAAAATAACTCTCTTATTGTTTGGTTCATGAGGGGAGGTGAGGGGTTTTATTAGAGGGGGAAACTAATTTATTTTATATACCCCCATTACTTTTTTATGTTATATTCACTTTATATTGTTGCTCTGAAAATTTAAGATCGAGTTGGAAGCAATAATGAATTTGGAATAAATTGGTGAAAGGTTTGGAGATATGTTAATATCTAATTTTAATTCTATAAACACGAATTTATAAAAATTAATCCATTTGACCCTTATATAAGTGCAGATATTAGATTGATTGGCTTATCCATGTCAACCTCCAAAAGGCGGCACAGTTGGAATTTAGAATCCACGTAGTAATTAATAATGCACCTGAATAGAGTGATTTTTCAGAGCAGGATGGTCAAATGCAGGTTGTTTGTAGATGTCCACGCAGTCAATGATATCTCCATCTTCACTCTGCAAAAACAAGAAGAAGAAAAAACAATCATAAATTTTATATCCAAATACAATATTTCCAAATCCTTCGAAATTATAATGATTTTTACAAATGTTTTAATTATTAAAAATATTAACATTACTCCATCCATTTTTTAAGGTTGTTTCACACTAACTAAATAATAACTTTGTTGTTAAAAAAAATTCTTATTATACCATTGTCTTTTAACTTTTCCACTTTTCCATTTACTTTCTCTATACATTAACAAGAGTATAATAGACAAATTAAACTAAAAATAAATAAAAACAATATTTTTTTTTTAAAAATAGACAGTTTTTTTTGGTAAAAAAAATATGAATAGACAGTTAAAAAAACAGGGTTTTGTTTTGAGTTGTTGTTTTAAATATATGATTTACTAAAGTCCAAATATGAATATTTCAATTTATGTTAAACGACTTTATTTGCCGATAGCAACAAATGTGAGAAATTTTTTTTAAGGAAACAAATGTGTGAATTCTTGATGGCAGGGAATCGGGTTTCATATTTATTAAAAAAAGATTTTTTCTTGTTTTAGTAAAGTAGTTCATTTTCATTGGGCATTGTTATCATGAGTTATTATTCAAGAAGTTGTCTTTATCATTTTTTAATAAAGATTTGAAAAAAGAAAAAAATAATCTGTTTTTGCTGTGAGCAGTGCAAGAAGCGAGGAAGAAAGTAAAATCTGAATTTTGTTTTGCACGGGGGTGGTTTGGGTGGGTTTTGGTTTAACTGCATACCTTGATAGTTTTCACTGCAGGCTTGTTGAGGAGCTTCAATTTGGCTTCGATTTCTATTTCTAAAGGTGATGCTGCTCTTCCTTCAACTTTCAGTTGTAATATGGTAGACGAGGCAAACAATGCCCAAAGCATTAACATTGCAACCTTGCATTTCCCCATTCCACTTTGATATCTTTCCTTCACTTCTCCTTCAATAAACTGGTACACTCCCAGATGAATCGCACCGTAATTTATACACGGCATTTGCGCAAAAAAAAAGGGAGCAGAATTAATAGGTGTTTTCAATGTCTTTTATAAATTATAAAATTTATATTCATATATTGACTATTTTATTGACTATTTTCACAATTAAAGCTATTTATTTATATTGTATAAAAAAGCTATTTATTTATTAATTCTTTGACAGAATTTATTGTTTTAACGAGTATGACTGAAACCAGTCAAAAAACACATGTATGACTGTAATATCAATTATACAATCTTTTCATATTATATGAATCCATAATTTAATGATAATGTAAATTAAATTTGTTTACATTGAATCAAAATTGCTTTTCATTGGTAACATATTCTACAATAGTGCATATTATCCTAAATCAATTTATAAATGTTTATGTAGTTCTTTTTTGGCTAAAATGCAGTTTTCGTCCCCCAGGTTTCACGTTTGTGCAATTTTCGTCCTCTAGCTTCTAAATGAGCACATTTAGTCCCCAACATTTACCAGTTGTGCGATTTTTGTCCTTCCGTCAAACTGCCATCCGATTGCAAACGAAATTTGCTTACGTGGACAACATGAGTGTGACGTGGCACTGTGTTCGCCAAATGGACAGCTGATCTGGCAAATGAATGAGTCAGCATTTTTTTAAAAAACAAATCAAAATGGCGTGAATGGAGTGGGGTTCAAAAATCTGAGAGGAGAGGGAGATGAAGGGGGCTTCTCGAGTTCTGCATCATTTCGTCTCAACCTCATCCGCTCCCTGTACCCTCATCCTCTCCCTGTCCCCAAGCTCTACGCCTCTTCCCCAACAACTTGTCTTCTTCTCCGATCCGAAATGGGAGGTGGTAGCGAAATGTCTTCTGCATCATCTTCACGCGACAAAAAACGAAGACCACGATTCGAATGCCACTGCGGTGTGGACGCCCCTCTTGTTACCTCGTGGACAGACGAAAATCCGGGCCGGAGGTTTTACGGCTGTGGTCGTTTCAAGGTAAATAAGGCAAGAGATTTGTGGTATTATAGCTATGGTTCCTCTTTGTGTTATTTTGATTTTTCTGATTTGTGTTGTTCTGATTATTGTGATTTGGCATTAAGTAATCAATTATAGCTTTGGTTCTGTTTATGGGTTGAAGCTACACGATTTACTACTGGGTTTTACATGTAGAGAACAAATGAAATTTGGTTTGCAATCACCTCTACATAGTAGCATTGTTCTGAATTAAAAATAGAGAGACACAAATGAAATTGAATTAATAGCTTTGGTTCTGATTTGTGGTGTTCTGATTTTTCTTATGCCACAGGTGGAAGGGAGAGCATGCAGTTTTTTCAGGTGGTATGATGCAGAAGTTAATGAGCGCGATAAGAAGATCATCCAGGCTCTACTGAGGAGTAACAATGCAATGAAGAATAGGGAGAGATTTTTCATGGGATTGGTTGTAATATCTTGGTGTATTATCTTAGTATTAGTTGGTGTCATCATAGTAAAAAAATAGGGGTACTGCTGAATGGATTTTCTTAGTTCATGTGTATGTTAGGCTTCATTACTGACAACAATGTATTAATGTAGTTTTTATTGAATGGAAGAAGTTCAGTTCATTTAGGATTTGATAACAATGTACTAATGTAGTTTACTGACAACAATGTATTAATGTTGAATGGAAGAAGTTCAGTTCATTTGGTATGCAGACTTGGAGTTTGTTTTACTATTCTTATTCCTTTAATGCAAAAGCAAAATGAATTTTAGTTCATTTGTCCGAGTGGTATGATGCACATTTTTGCTTAATGCACTTTAGTTCATTTGTCCAAATGGTGCAGCAAAATTAATGGGCAAAATGTATCTATTAGAATGACCCACAATACAAAATGCAGCTACTGGAATGAACCAAAATGCAGAAAAAACCTGCAGCAAAATGCAAAATGATAGAATGCGAAATGCAAGTAGATGGTAAATGTCAAAATGCAGGAACAATGCTGCAAAATACAGTAAAATGCAGGATCATATAATTGAACAAAATACAGTAAAATACAGTAAAATGCAGGAACAATGCTGCAGCAAAATACAATACCAATAGAGTAAAATACAATACCAAGTTCAGAGAGTGATATTAAATGAAGTTCATTACAAAGCAAATGCTAAAACTAAAGGAAAACCAAGTTCAAAGAGTCATAGCCCTTTACATAACCATTTGAAACATAAAAAAACCACATCCAAATCCTGCCTAAAGCCAAGTTCAGTGAGTCATAGCCCTTTACATAACCATTACAAACATCAAAAAAGCATTGAGATGTCAAAAAACCACATCCAAATCCTGCATAAAGTCACTTCTGTGCATCTTTGTTAATAGACTCTTGTGTGGCTACTGGTGGATGCTCTTTCCTCTTTCTTCCCCTTCTTCTTTGTCCAGTTGTGCCCCCTCCAGATTGAATGGCCTGCTGTGTGGACTGCTGAGTTGCCTGCTGACTGGCCTGCTGTGTGGCTTGCTGAGTGGTCGGCTGAGTGGCCTGCTGTGTGGACTGCTGAGTTGCCTGGTGACTGGCCTGGTTACTGGCCTGCTGAGTGGTCCCAGACTGTGCTTGACTTGCAACCTGTTCGGGATGTTGAACCTCAGTGTGTGTCTACAAAATAGGTTGAGACAGTTATTAGTTATGACATATGAATACAATATTTGTTTAATTAACCATGATCACCACCTTATTGCCTCCCTTAGGGATGACCCTGTCAGCAGCTGTCTTCCCTATGCAACTCCTTTTGTTGTGGCCCAAAGATCCACATAACGTGCATCTCACGGTGGATTGTTGTCTTTTAAATCGATGAGGGTTTTTGGGTTCATCATTGGCCTTTCTCCTGGCCTTTTTTGGTCTTCCCGGGGCCCTCCTCATGTATGGAGGGTTGATAGGGTCATAGTTTGTTACAGGCCACAACTTTGGCCCATTGCATGGTAAGATGATGTGATTATATGTTGATAAAAAAGTAGATTTCCTGCAAAAGGAAATTGATAAAATTAGTAACATATCAAAATAAAACAAGATAAATACTCATGACAAATTACCTGTAATGGGGATTAATAAATTCTTCCGGAATCTGATTGTTAAACCACATGCAAGCTATTGAATGACAACATGGGATTCCAGATAAATCCCACCTCCTACAAGAACACGTTTTTTCAACCAAATTCACCACATACTTGTCATTGATATTAGAGACCTCAAACAATGCATAATCTACATCTCCACACCAGTGAGGTGCCCAACCATCAGCTGCCTTTTTGTTGATTTCTAGTTTTTGTTGAATCATAGGGCATATATTTCCTTTGTACCGGAGCATCAAGTCTCTTTGTTTGACAATTCTTTGACTGATATAGAATTTCAGACCTTCTACAAGGGAAATGATGGGCTTGTCCCTATGCTCTAAAATAGCCCTATTGAAAGCTTCACACATGTTATTGACTTGCAAGTCACAACATGTGTGAGTGCTATATCCTGCTCTTGTCCACATTGAAGGTGGTATTTCACACATGTCTTTCCATGCATCTTCGTTCAATTTTTTCATGTTCTCCATGGCCTTGTTAAACTCAGGCATGGTGTTGGCTCTGGCAGCTGCCCAGAGAGCCCCTTTCATCAAATCACCAGGATATTTCTTCCTCCAATTTCCATATAGATGCTTCACACATACTCTGTGCTCCACCTCTTCATCCATGTTTTGCAATGTTGGCACCAAACCCTGCACATGAAATAGCCAAACAATTACATTGTTGTATTACAAACAATTAATTTGCAATGCATAAGTAATGAAAAATACCTTTTGTTGATCTGAAATGAATGACCATTTTTTATGCTCAATACGGTTCAAATCCTCCATCAATAAGTTAAGAAACCAAGTCCATGAATCTCTTGTTTCGGCCTCCACAATAGCAAAAGCTATTGGGATCATTTGATTATTTCCATCCTTTCCAATAGCTGTTAGGAGTTGGCCACCATACTGACCCTTCAAGAAACATCCATCAAGCCCTATTAAAGGCCTACAAGTTTTGACAAATGCTGTCTTGCATGCATTAAAACAAACATACATCCTCTGAAACACAAGACCATCCACACCCAATGCAGTCTTGATCACCACACTACTATTCGGGTTGCTCCTCAATAACTCCTCTCCATAACTCCTGAGACGCTTGTATTGCTCTGATATAGCACCTTGGATCATTTCTATAGCCATCTTCTGTGCCCTATAGCACTGAAACCTACTTATCAAAATACCCCACTTATGCCTTACCTCTTCTTGCAAAGCCTTTACCTTCATGCTTGGTGTGTGCCTCAAAGTAGGAATAAATTTCTTGGCAATCCATCTAGTTTTTGCTTGTCTATTTCGTGCGGTTCTATAACAGGTATGGGCAGATTCAAGGCGAACTACTTGAAAGTAAGTATCATGACTACTCTTGCTCACCCTAAGATAGAAGGGACATCCATCCATACACTTCACCACAATCCTTACCTTGTCATTTTTTGCAAGGTAAACATTTTTTCTCGATTGCAAAGCATACTCCTTCACAGCTGCCTTTATAACATCAGCAGATTCAAAAATTTGTCCAAGTTCAAATGTAACTTGTACCTCATCCTCAGACCATTTGAACTTTGGATATTTTTTTTTCCCTGTTTCTTCTTCTTCTTCACTTGGGTCAGGGCTATCTAAGTCATCTGAGTCACCATCCTCATTCTCAAAATCATCAAAACTCGTAGATCTTGGGTTTCTTGATGTTGTGGCAGCCCCTATGTCGCCTCCAGGATTGACCTCATCCACATACTCTAGCTGTGAACTTCCTGCTATTTGTGAACTAGATGGATTAAGAGTCCCCTCTGGCAACACATATGTCCATTCCCACCCTTCATCATAATCACTATCATCTAGAGAGATGTCATCTAGGCTATCAACATCTTCTTCTCCACTGCCATCATACTCTTCATCTTCTGTGTCAGACAAAGATTGTTCAGCTGCTACATCACACTCATCTTTTTCCTTCCCCGATCCACTATTTTTATAGTCAGGATCACTAGTACCTTTTCCATCTCCAGCTGCTACTCCACACACAGTGACCTCAACAACCTCATCTCTGGAATCAATATTTTCCTCAACAATCACAGGGTTATCAATTAAATGCTCTACATATATATCAACTTTTGTGTGTCCTCTCACATCCTGAATAAATTGAATGACATCTTTATCTGTGTTGAGTGGCCTTAGCCCATCTGACAGGTCCCTCTCTGGATGTCTATATCGAATGCTCTTGTAAATATCATGTCCCAGAGACTTCACAATTTTGTCCAGATCAATTAATGAAATCTCATCTACATCCCAACCACTTTCAGTCTCATACACCTCTCCCTTTATATAAGCTGGTTTCGGGTCAGCAGTAAAGAACCCTTTATGGTGAAACTTAATGATGATTTCATGATTATTAGTGACCCTGTGAATAAAGCAACACAAAATTATTGAAACACAGCATCATACCCCTTCATTGAATTCAATGATTCCAATATTAAATACCCTAACAACCTAACCAAGAAACAATAGAAGGTTACCTGGCTATGTAATTGTTTGGCAATTTCTCAAACCCCCAAAAACGTGGGTCAGCCCTATCATACTGGTCCATCACGCAATGCTTCTGTTTCCCACCCACGAGATTCCATGCGAATGTGGTCCCTGTCTCAGCTTCGTGTCCCACCCGTGAGATTCCCTTTGTCTTTTTGCTTCAAGCTGTCAGGCGTTGGAACAGCTTCGGTTGGTCAAGGAACTCGTGGTACGTCGTACAGTTCTGTGGTCCTTCGATGTCGTGTCGTCTCTTCGTGTCTCCTTCCCTGCGTGTCGTCTTTCGTCTCTTCACTGTAATTTTGTTTTTTCCCTTCTCCTCTCAGATTTTTTAACCCCGCTCCATTTTTTCTTGGTAAAGAACCCCACTCCATTCACGCCATTTTGAATTTTTTTTAAAAAAAATGCTGACTCATTCATTTGCCAGATCAGCTGTCCATTTGGCCAACACAGTGCGACGTCACACTCATGTTGTCCACGTAAGCAAATTTCGTTTGCAATCGGATGGCAGTTTGATGGAAGGACGAAAATCGCACAACTGGTAAACGTTGGGGATTAAATGTGCTCATTTAGAAGCTGGGGGATGAAAATTGCACAAACGTGAAACCTGGGGGACGAAAAGTGCATTTTAGCCTTCTTTTTTTTATAAGAGAACGAGGATTCAAACTTAGATGTCAAAGACTACAAATGCTAAACACCATTAACTGAGCTAACACCCCATTGACTTCGTTCTTATTACATCAAGAAAGTGAATCAAATTTTGTAATCAGGATTTTCTTCTCCACGTGGAATCAAATCATGTAAAAGAATCATATATAAATGGTATATAATAACCAATTTAGTGTGACACAGGTAATAGATATTCGAGTCCTTTCAACATGATGTTGGGTGGTCTACCGAATTTTTTATTTTATTTTAAAATACATAATTAAAAATATGCATTAATAAAATACTATCATTATTTTATAGACGGTCTTTTAAAAATACGCTTAGTTCTACTTACATTAGATTCCTCAATTCTTTTATGCTATCATCAATTGTAAATTTTTCTGTATATATTTCTGTAAAAATAATTAGAACAGCAATAGCTTCCCTCACTCTTCCGTGTAAATTCTTTATGGGGTCAGAGCCTCCACTTGCAAGCCCTGTTTTCATGTCAACCAAAGAATGAACGCTTTTATTACCCTTTCAATTCGGTCCTGACAGTCTTTCACCAATGCTCAAGCCTAATTTCCGTCAAATTAAACTTATAACCAACTTCCTGATTTGGTGTTCATAGATCATACCTCTCTAGCCAAGAGCCTCAGCCTTTAATTTTATGATCACCTTATAGATGATACAAATCTAGTCATGAGAGAGTATGGCAGGGGTGATAAATAACTCCAAACCTTCTCTATGCTATCATCAATTGTTAGATTTGGACGTTTGATTCCAATTTCCAACAAGAGCAACTCATGGGGCAATAAGTCAATCCAAAATTTCCAGATCAAGAAATATAAATTTATACTTTCATTATTTATCAAACACATTGTAGCATCCAATAAAAGAAACAACCATATAGGTGATATAAGTTTTTTCTGTTTATAAAGGAAATTTAAGGACAATAGGGAGGTCTTCGGCCGGGTCCTCCAAAATAGAAGTAAGGTTCAGCTCCATATTTAACATCATTGATGGCATTGTAACAATAGGGTTCTTGAGCCGCTGTACTTACAAATTCAGGATACTTAAGAGAAAGTGAATAATCCTTAATCCTCACATTATACATGAAGCATGCACGCCCATATCGACTATCTGCAAAATCTCCACTACCCATTCCTGTTCCCGTGTGAGGGGATTCTTTGACCTGTGGACTAAACACTTGTCCACCCCATTGAACCAATGTGGCACTGCTTTTCAAAGAGTCTAGTAATCCGGCGGGCCAATAACCTATTGGGATATTATCCTTCACTTTAAGCCACCAGTTTCCTGAATTGTCCTAAACCAACCAAACAAAGAAACAAATATTTATTTAGTATATTAATTAGTGACATTCCCTGCATATAGTTTTTTGTTTCCCATGGACAAACACTCCTATTTGAGGACCACCTTGTAACTATAGAACTGATTGACTAATAAACATGATAAAATCTTTGGTAGATAATTGTTATTATAAGTAATCAAATTGACTATTTGACATATATATATATGCAGAGTTATGCAAGACATGTTATAAACAATTTTTTGGATAATTAATAGAAATGAATCATCTTTTAAAAAATAATCTTTTACAGATGTATATACAGTGACTATGTGAAAATATTTTTTGTTTTCCTTGAAAAATGAAACATCCTAACTATGAAATGTTTTTAGTGTTTAAGACAATTCAATGGCATACCCAGAAAATTCCAACGTTGATGTCATACTGTTGGCCAGAATAGGATGACACGGGTCCTATGGTAGCACCAAGTGTTGCTTGGGTGCTTGTTTGCACAAACCCAGAGCAAGTAAGATCAAAGCAACCTGTTGACGTATATGAATCTCTCTACACACCATAGAATCAAGAAACAAAAAAAAAAAAACAATGTATGGTTTTTTTTTCCTATGAATTTGTGGCTATACAAAACAACTAATATTTGAAAAGACCGATAAAAAAAATGACTCAGATCTTTCAATAAATAGGTACTCACAGTCCAATAGCCAAACAACCGGGTGCGACTGTCACCATATAACTTTGGATTCACCTAACATAACAAAGAGCTTTAGTCACGTGTACTCAGATTTATACCATCATGCATTAATCAAATATATAACTAAGAAACAATTAGGAAAGTAGGTGTGTATATGGTTAATTATAGCAATCAGGTTTATAGCGCTTGAAAAATGATACAAAGAGTAATAAAAAAAAATGCTACAAAAAGTTAAATCTGGTGTAGTGTAGTGTGGGTACTAACCACCCATCCTGCCTCGACGCTTTCAAAATAAGGACCATTGCCGGCCTTAAGCCAGATTTGAGCAGTAGTGAAATCGTCTGGCAGTTCAGTCTTTGGATTCCAAATGTTAATATTTGCTTGTGCGCCTATAAAATTGTATCCATATGCCACAAGATGTGCATCCTGCATGATCACGTACGCCACCATATATATATATAAATAGGACAGTTACACATTTTATTTTTATTGCAATAAATTAGCTAGACAAAATCAAAATGATCACATGTACATATAAGTATAACTGATATTAATTAATTGTGATAATAATGTACCGAGCGATTTTTTGGAACAACTTCATTAGTGCCATTGAGTTTGAGGAAATTAAGGTTTACGGTGTTTGTTGAATTCATAAACAATTCTGAGGGCTTTTGTCCGAAGCGGTACCGAGAGAAGAAGCTCTCAGTAAGTCCTCTTTTAGAATTCTCCGAATAGGGACAGTTCCTTTTGGACAACTCCCACTTTTCTGCCATGTTTGAAACACGTCAGACTTTGTCCGAGAATCATCTTTTATGCTTGAATTCTGGGATTGTCGGAAGAAATCTGGTGTCCTCTACAAATTAATTCGACATTTAAAGATGTACAAACCTATTAGTTTGGGATGCATGAGATATTTAAAGATGTACTCCCTCCGGTCTCAATTATAAGCAAAAAGAAACTGATTTCGCGTTGATTAAGAAAGTCAGTTAATTAGATTAATTGTTCTTGATTTTAGTTAAAAAATAAAACTTATTCTAAAATTACCCAATATGGCTAGTGGCTACCAATTAAAACTATTCATTCCACCTTCCTTACATTGGAAATACAATTTGAGTTAAATAAAGGTATTTTTGGAATGAACTCATTAAAGAGGGTAAAAGGTAGTTAAATTTGCTTATAATTGAGACCACAAAATATGAATTTTTTTTTGCTTATAATTGAGACCGGAGGGAGTATAAACCTATTAGTTTGGGATGCATGAGATCAATAACAACAACAATAGGAGTAATAACAAATTACTATTCAACTTTTTCACTAAAAATTCACTTGATAGGGGCACATTTGTTTTTACCTTTGCCGAGATTCAAGCTTCCTTTTCTGCCAAAGCAATAAATAAATTTTTACGTTTGCCTTGATTCAAGCCTCTTTTTCTCCCAAGGCAATAAATAGTCCAATAAATTTGAACACATCACACATGATATCACCCACTAGGAAAAATGAACAAACCCACGGTGTGTGTGGATTTGAGTTAAACAACTTCTTGACCATTTTAATTATATGGACATGTAAAATCTGTAAGTATAAATTAACAAGTTTAATTTATGAGTTTTTTTATACGCATATGATTGCAAGGAATATCCCAGTAACCACTTGTTTAAGGGACCTAAACCCATTGCCAATCGGACCAACCACTTGTTGGTTACATGATTTATAGTCACGTCCGATAACCACTCCGGCACGCCCACTACTGTTTATGAGTTTATTGGTTATTCACTTGCATAAAAAAATATTTTTTAAATGATTTTAAAGTTAAAAGGTAAATATATAACAAATGATGTTTTTGTAGTATAAATTTAGGAATTGTATGAATTCATTAAATATAAATCTGTTTAAACGCAACCCCGGCCGTTCGAGCCCCCTTAACTCATACTCAATCAGACAATCACCAGTGCAAATCTGTCACTGGGAGACGGCACCATTGGAACGTGTAATATATATACCTAATAATATTAAAAATGTACCTGAATAGTATGTTTTTTTAAGGCAGGATGATCAAAGGCAGGTTGTTTATAGATATTGACGCAGTCAATAATATCTCCATCTTCACTCTGCAGAAAAGAAAATCGTAAGGTTGGTTTTATATCCATACAATAATTTCAAATCCCTCTATTCTATCGTTCTAATCATTTTTAAAATATTTAATTATCAAAAAATTATTTGTATTTCCAAAATATTGAACATATTTTTTCTTAATATTTTGTATTATATAATATGAGATATTTTTAAAACACATTCTCCGAAATTAACAAAAGTCATTCAAATAATGCATAAATATGTAATGAATTGGATTTTTTACAAATAGATTATTTAATGAGTTATTGGAGGCTCTAATCCCTGATTATACAAGTAGTTAATATTAATTAACAATAATTTCTAACTAATAGTTTGCTTACAATCATTAAAAGTAAAAATAGGATACAAAATAAAAATAAAATAATCTAGAGTAAATAGACCCGTATAATTCAGATTCCAAATGGTAAAAATTTCAGGCATTCGCTACTGTCAACAAATCACAACAATTAGATAAAGATCAGATGGCTTAAATTTTGTACTTCTTTTTTGAATTTGATTTACTGTAATTATCGTCTGATCATTTTCATCCAATGATTTCGATTTATTAAGTAGCAATGAATGCATGAATTCTCAATAGAGAGAACGAGACTATGTATTTATTCGAAACAGATTCTGTTTTTGGGTTTTCTAGTAAAACGGTTCATTGATCGCTGCTGTTATGGGTTTTTTTTTTTTATAACAACTGTTATGGGTTATTAATATTATTCAAGAAGATATCCATAATATATATTTTTAAAAGGATTGAAAATTCATCCCCTTTTTAATATAGTCACGCATTCATCATTGTTGACCTTCAGTAAAAAAAATCATTGTTGACTTTTAGGAGGAAAAAGAAAATTTGTTTTAGGAGCAGAAGCCACGAAGGAAAAATCTGAAATTGGAGGGGTTTGTTTATGGTATTGCATATATATACCTTGATAGTTTTCACTGCAGGCTTGTTGAGGAGCTTCAATTTGGCTTCGATTTCTATTTCTAAAGGTGATGCTGCTCTTCCTTCAACTTTCAGTTGTAATATGGTAGACGAGGCAAACAATGCCCAAAGCATTAACATTGCAACCTTGCATTTCCCCATTCCACTTTGATATCTTTCCTTCACTTCTCCTTCAATAAACCGGCAGACACCCAAAATGAATTGGGCCAAGATTTATGCAAGATATTTGCGCAGAAAAAAGGGGTCAAAATTGATGGATGTTATTGATGTCTTTGTCATAAAATTTATATTTATATATTTTTTACAAATAGATTATTTGGCTACCTTTGTTGGTTGGCGGTACAGCGCATTTAGGAGAAACACATACTCAAACGCTTTCTCATTGGAGTGTTGAGGACATCCTTATGAAAATAGGAAGTATTTTATGAATCTATGTTGTTACTGTTTTTATTTTGAATGAAGGGAGATTTTTCACTCTATAGGGAAACTGGCATGGTTAATATAATGCAAGAGGAGGTGACATTGTCTCAAGAAAATATCAATTTCTAATGTTTGAAGAAACTAAAGGACCGGAGGAATCTTGTTAATAGGATATAACACTATTTATAGAGAAAATTATACTCTTCTATTATGATTTTTTTCTTCTATTAAGATTTATGAGAGAGACTTGAATGATATTCCCTTATTTTTTATGTTAAACTTTATGTTCTCAATTGAAAGTGTATAAGTTCACCAAAAAGATAATTGAGAGTGTATAATTTCTAAAAGTAGGTGGCTTCTAAGGTGAGGGGCCTTACAAGTCTCTCACCAATGAAGGGGTCAAATTCACCATTGAATATATTAATAAATAAATGAGTAGTCCAGATTAAATGAAGTAACCGGTCGTCCAACCTGCTGTAGCCCATTTTCAGTGAATCACGAAAACATCCCTAAGAAAATTGAAATTTATTAAGTTGTCTCCATATTTAGTCCAACTACCTGTCAAAATCGTTATATTAATATCATTTCTCAAGCAAAGTATAAACCCCTACTAATTACTAATTACTTACAAAAATAATAATTAATTCCACATTTTCAACTACCAACAAAACCAGTAATGAACCATTAACTTCTTCAACGAATGACTGATATTGTCAATATCTAAACAGTGAACACAAACCCAAATAAATGTCTACGTTGTCCAAAACAATAGATTATACCAGCATTATTCCTTTCACATGGATATAAATTAGTACCAAACGGAATAGCAAAATGAACAACATTAACACATAACAGAAAAACAACGAACAAGATACGCACTGTCATCCTCAAATAAAAGCCTAAACCAAGGCAAAAGCAATCTCAAATGCATATGACACACACCTGGATCTACCCACTTCATAATCCCTAAAACCCAAAACACCGATGTTCATACCCAAACAAGGCGGCTACTAGGGTGAGAGACCCTCGCATGTCTCCCACCCATAAGCAACCATATTTTACCATAAGATCCATCATTAAAACAATTAATGGTCCAGATGTGATAAGGAACACATGGAACTCAATACATAGTATCTCACCCCACCCACCACCCAAACGCAAGAGGAGAAGGGTTGTAGCCCACCGCCACCGTGCGCGGCCCACCCATCATCCTCCTTCCCCCGTGTGTTACGGGAAGCCAATTCCTTTGTCGAGAACGAACACGATGAGCCAAACACGACGACCATAATTGCCGCCTCCGGCGACGACACTCCCTCTGCTGCCAACGGGTTTCCCTCGGTGAAGAGAACGCCGTCGCGGTTGTCTTCCTCCCACGCCAGTCCTTGGCCAAGCCCCTACCCTAACGGCATGAACCGAGCCCGTTGCCATCCACTCTAGCCTTGTCCACTTCGCCGACGCTGTCCCCGTCCTGGAACGCACTATCCAGATCCCCGACGCCGCCAGGGGCACTGACGACGCCCACGCTGCATTCTCCGGCTACATGTCGTTGGGTGACACCTTCTCCATGCTCAACCACGTGGACAGATCCATCTCCTGCTACGACTAGGACCTGTGTGGAGATGATGGCGTTGGTGAGGTACAGACGGAGGGGGAGGGCGTCAGGGGCTTCGAGGTAAGGGAAGAAATGGAGGACGGCCTCTAGGCGGTGGGGATGGTGGCTAGCCGCAGCAACGCCATCGTCTCTGGTGGCGGCCAGGGATGAATGCCTCGCCGGTGCTTGCAAATGGGTCGCCACCGCTTGCCGCCGTGATCTTGTCGACATCGTGCTACGCTGGTATTGTTCAAGATAAACAACTGTATATAGAAATGGAATGAAGGGTCTGTTCACCAAAAAAGAAAGAGGATGAAGGGTCTGTCCTATTTTGCAATTCTCCACATTTTTTCATTTCTGGCACAACTCTTTTTAATATTACATAGGGTCCCCTGCGTTTACCTGCTATAGCAGGTCAAATGAACCCCTCACTGGTGAGGGACTTGTAAGGCCCCCCACCCTAAAAGTATGTATATTTTTTAAAATTTAAAAAATATAATTTAAACATATCTTAGTGAAAAGGGAAAAGACCCTTTATTGTGAAATTTTAAAAAGTATATTAAAAGGGAAACAACTATAATTTCCTAAATTAAATCGGGGGAGGTTCCAGAACCAAAACACACAACACAAGTATGCCGAAATAAAAGGATCCTTACACGTGGCGTATCTTTGGCGTCCGTTTTAACTCCCCGCTGTCCCTTTCACATTATGGTCCATTGGTCCCCCCTAACTCAAACTCTTTCATTGCAAATAGCCACGATTATGCATTCCTCAATCCTCATTATTGTTAGTCTGTTTTTTTGGTAAGGTTGTTGGTAAGGATTATTGTTATTCTGTTGCTTAACGAGAATGTAAATGTGTTTCAAAAAATTTGTAAACTCCATTTTCTTACTGTCTTTCAAATCAAATGACAAATGATTCCATTGCCGGCG
The DNA here is from genome assembly GCA_030159175.1 of Glycyrrhiza uralensis. Taxonomy (NCBI): domain Eukaryota; kingdom Viridiplantae; phylum Streptophyta; class Magnoliopsida; order Fabales; family Fabaceae; genus Glycyrrhiza; species Glycyrrhiza uralensis. The sequence continues at coordinate 50,292,529 of BRZY01000005.1, forward strand.
GCTACGACTACGACTACAAGACTAAGTACTAACGACTGCATTTTATATAATGAAAAAGTTACTATATCATTAATAAAAAAAATAAGTGTATTAAAAAAGTGCACATTTTAGTCCAGATAAAAAAAAAAAGAAGCATCTCAGACAGAGAGAGAGTGGGGCTCAGACTGGGTGGACGTCTCGTGGGAATGACGCCGACTTCGCTTTTTCATAAACAGCTGTAGCAACGTTGTTGATCATATAAATATAATTCATATCGAATCATAGTTCCTAATTAATTTGGCCACGCAAAAATTTAATTGAATGCGCGAAAAAATATAGTAATTAAATTTGAATAAGAAAGAATAAACACACATTAATTGTGTTTTTTGTTTTCTAGAGTTTTTATATGCACGAAATATTTTCTAAATTTTCGTACGTGCTACCGAGTTAACTTCATCATTTTTTTTTTGGTCAACGAGTTAACTTCATCATAAATCGATTTTTAAAAGTTCTAATGAGGATGTACACGCAGAAGTGCAGAACATTACAAAGGAAATACACATATCTAAGGCCCGTTCGGGGTAATTTTTTGTTTTATGTTTTGAAAATTTCGAAAACCAAATATAGTTTTAGTCTTTTTTTCAGTTTAGTCACTTTTTTTACCTCGCTTCACTATGAATAGTGAAGGCACGGGAATGATGACATTATGGGTGGCAAATGGGATGGGTTCGATGGGCTGGCCCCGCTTAACCCACTTTTTGGCAGGCTTGTTTTTTTTCAACCCACGGCCCGCTTTGGCCCGTCCGTCGGGTTGATTTTATTATTTTTTAAATGATTCTTTTAGTTTTTTTATTTGTCGTGGGCTTAGGCCTCCAAAAATAGGTCATCCCGCCTGGTTGCCAACCCGCCCTTAAACGGGACGAGCTGTATTTTTTTGCCCATTTTCCTCAGCGGGGGGGCAAAAAACGAGTTGAGCGGGTCGACCTATTTTGCCATCCCTAGATGGGACGAGAGGATGCCGAAGGGACACGAGTAGAGCTGGGTATATGGACCTTGACCTGTTTAACCCTCAGCCCGTGTAGGCTATGGGTCACTTAAATATAGACCCATTTGAAAAGCAGGCTTTTTTTAGCCCGACCCATTTAATCCCGCGAACCAATTTTTTTTAATTAAATTTTAAAGTTTTAATGTATATTTTATTTTAATTTTTTCAAAATTTAATTATTTTTTCTTTAGTAGGCCCACGGGCCGACCTCATTTAGCCCATGGACTATGCGGGCTGGAAGCGAGCCACATCATGTAAGCCCATTTATTTTGCAGCTCGGGCTGACCCGATTTGTTTATATGCAGACTGGCTACCCGCATACCCACCTCTAAACACGAGAAAACGGAAGTATTTAGCGTTTAAAACTGAAACAAGAATCACAAAACCTATTTTTATGATTTTGAGATTTAGGTTAAAATTGTTTTGAAATTAAGAAAAAAACCAATTCAACCCCATTTTACCCGAACATGTTTTGTTTTCAAATTTAACTTTAAAAAAAACCCAGAAACTTGGAACCATCTGGAACGACCCCTAAGGCCCTGTTCGGGGTGATTTTTGGTTTTATGTTTTGAAATTTTTAAAAATTAAATCTAGTTTTCGTTCTGAGTTTTGAGTTTAAGTTTTTTTTCTTTTTTGAGTTTAGCCACTCTCTTTACCTCGCCTCACTATAAATGGTGAAGGCACGATGGGATTGCACTAGGGGTGCAAAACGAGTTGGACCCTGCGGGCTGGCCTCGCCTAACCATGCTTTTGGCGGGTCGGGTATTTTTAAACCCGTGGTCCGCTGGGTTGATTAATTTATTTTTCAATTTTTAAAATATTTTTAAATAATTTTTTCATACTTTTGTATTTTTTTCGCGGGCTTGGGCGGGCTAACCCGCCGGCCCACCAACTCGCCCTTAAACGGGATGGGCTGTGTTTTTTGGTACACTTTCCTCGGCGGGGTGGGGGGGCAAAAAATGGGCGGGGCAGACCGACCGATTTTGTCATCCCTAGATGGCACAAGAGGATGCTGAAGGGACACAAGTAAAGCTAGGTAAATTGGCCTTGGCCCGTGGATGAACCGATTAACCAACATAAATACGGGCTTTTTAGCCCGGTTTGTTTAACCCACTAGCTAGCGCGGGTTTGGTCCGCTGGTTGGCGAATTGGTCCACGGGCCAATTTTTTTTAAATCCAATTTTTTTAATTATTTTAAAGTTTTAATGTGTATTTTTTTTTACAAAATGTAATTATTTTTAATTTTTTAGTAGGAGCCCATTTAGCTCGTAGACTATGCGGGCCGGACGCGGGCTACAGCATGTAGGCCCATTTATTTCGTGGGTTGGGCCGGCCTGGTCCGTTTATATGCAGACGAATGCGGATCGGGTTGCCCGCATACCCACATCTAGACACGAGAGAGCGAGAGTATTTAGTGTTTAAAATTGAAACAAGAATCACAAAACCTATTTTTATGGTTTTGAGATTTAGGTGAAAATTATTGTAAAATTAAGTTAAAAATTAATTTAACCTCATTTTACCTAAACAAGTTTTGTTTTCAAATTTAACTTTTAAAATAAAAAACCCGAAACATAAAACCACCCCGAACGGTCCTAAGGTGTTAAATCAAATTTTTTTTTAGGAAGGTGTCAAATCAATTTATTCATTGCGATTATTTAAAAGTAATTAATAGACCAAACAGAAAGTTTATTTGTGCGAGAATAAAAATGTGTATTTACTCAAATAAAATATGACTGTAAAATGCCCCGTATTTAACAGATCGCTTTATAAGAGCCAGAAAAAAATGCAAAAAGAGATAGGATTAAAATAACCGGTTACATTACCAAGGTCGGTTACTCAAAGTGGCTAAGAATTTGATTTTTTTTAATTAGGATCTCGGATTTGAATATTGTTTAACTTTTTATATAGATTCATTCGGTTCGATTTGAATTAAACTAGTATAATATACCAAGAAAAATAACTGGTTTCATTCATGTTTATTTTTTATTCACTTAATTAAAATTAAATCAGCACATATGCTAAAATTTTACACATTAAAATAATTTATTTATCTTATAATTGTATATTTTTAGTTGTTAATTTTTTATGAATATAAATATATTTTTATTGAAAATACAGGAAAATTGACATGTCAAAAGGATAAGTGATTTAAATTGTGCTACGAAAAGCATCCCCATACTGAGCCCCTCAAAGTGAGTTCTAATCTTTATTTAAAATATTAACGAATTTTTGAAAGCATTCAATAAGAAAAAATATTTAATAAATTTTTTTATATTTAAATGTTAAAAGTAAAATTTAATATTTATTTTTTAAATAATTAAAATATTTAACAAGGTAAATTAAAGCTCTTTAATAAATATCTTCAAAATCCCTTACTAACTAAATCAAAAAATTAAATATCTTAGAAAAAGTGATCAATGAACATTTAACATATTATATTAAATACTTTTATTTATGCATTTAATAATCATATATAGGTAATATAAATGACTTTTATATGACTTGCAATCATATTTTATTATTATTTTATTTTATATAACATGTTTTACTATTCTAATATAATAAACAGACTTTAAAAAATAATATCATGACATGATAAGATTATGAAATATAATTAGTATTTATTTGTGTAAAATATATTTAAACAGTCAAATGGTCAATGTATAGTTACTGGACTTTTTAATTATTTAATAAATAAATATACTTTTGCTTATAAAAAATCAAATATACTTTTAATACCAATAAATTTTTTTATTTGTACTAAATGCATTCTTGACTATCTGTATAAAAAATGGATTAATTTTTTTTGAAGGGAAAAAATTAAAAAAAGAATAGTACTAAAAAAAGGAGAAGCAGTTGCCTAACTCTCACCACAGAACCAGCTGGCTGAAATTGTTGCCGTTCACATTGTCCAGTCTGTAAATTCGGGCAGCTACCCGAACTGCCCCTCAACCTCTCCTCCCACTACTATATAAACTAACCCCCTTACCCTTTCCCTCTTCATTCGCCTTAAATTTTCAACGACCAAATAAAACTCAAAACCAACACCACCCACCACCAATGGCTTCCTCTAACGTTATCCTCATGACCACAATGGCCGTTCTCCTCGCCGTCGTCGGCGCCGCTTACGCCGCTGAAGCGCCAAGCCCCACCTCTCCCGCCACCGCTATCTCTCCCTCCGTTGCCGTAGGTTTTGTTACCGCCGCCGTTGCTCTCATTTTTGGATCTTCTCTCAGGACCTGAACGTGTTGTGCTTCGGCCTTCGGATTTTCTATTTCCTTTTTTTTCCTCTCCTTTTTTTATGTGTGGATTTATACCAGAGAGCGATGCTTGACTAGTACTATATAACTGTTCTCTCTGTGTTATTGTGCAGAGATTTTATGAGTTCATTTCTGGATCTCTAGCTATTTTGTGATATGAGTATTATTATGATTTGTCACCATTAATTGTTTTGGTGGTACATAAATGGATTTCTTTCATATTCGAATTTGTGCTTCTCTTCTATTGCTTTTTTTTTTTATAATTATGTATATTTCTTTTTTTCAAATTTTGCTGAGATTTGTTAGCTCGTGCTTAATTGTTTTACTTCCAAGTGTACGCGTGAATTCGTAATGGTGTCTCGGGACGTAAATTTTTTGTTACAATATATACCGCAGAGAATGTTGTTCAAACACATTATTTCACTTTATGGTCTCGGATCGTCGACGATACTATCGTTGTAATTTGATTTGGTATTGGGTGGAACGACATCGCAAATTTGGTTCTGAAAAAAAAAGTGCTCTATATTTGAATTGGCGTTATGAAATCAGTATTCATCTATATTTATGTAAGGTTAGTAGTCAACCAATTGGCTATGTTATCCGGTGTATCCACCTTAATATTACGGTGCTTAGACTCAAACAAATCCTTCATGATTGAGGTGTTATTGCAGAGCGCATTTTCTGTTTCTTTTTTTTTTTTATCCTTTCTGCATTTTCTTTTTCTTATTTCAACCTTGTAGTGCGTCTTTTTAACAGAATAAGAATACAATGCTGACTGGTCGAACTGAATAGAATACGAGTTTGTTTGTGGTGGCCTTTTTTTCCCATGCTTCCAAAGCCGCTTTTTTTTTTGGTCAATTAAAGCCGCTTTGTGATGGTGTCTTTTTCTTTTGGGTAAAATTTCTGTCAATTAAGTGTCAACGGTCTCCTTTGCTTATACTAGTACATAATTAATTATTAATTATTAAATTAAATGGTGCTTTAAGGGGCAAACCAGAGACGCGTCACTGCGTGAGTGAATAATATTGTTGTTAAAACCTGAAAAACGTGAAATTTTCATTAAATTTTGATCAAACTTGCATTAAATTTCTAAATTTTCAATTTTAAAATTATTTCATATCTTAAATCTATTATAAGCCCCAAATATTTGAATGATAAATAAAAAATTAAAAGTTTTAGGAAGAAGAAAATTGACGACAAGGTTAACTTTTGTAATTTTGAAAATAGAGATTTTTAATTGAATTTAAATGATTAAAATGTCATATAGGTTAGACTATGGAATGGAACTAAAAATTCAGTCAAAAAAGACTATGGAACTAAAAATGAAATTAAATATCAAATTGCTTAATTTTAAAAATAGAGATATTTAGTTGACAAAAAAAAAATCAAGAGATTAAAAATCTCATAACCCAAATTAAAAAAATTAAAAGTACAATTAAATCTAAATTTTATATCGAATCAAAACTCAACCTGAAGCGAGCTTCGCTTCACGGGGAGTAAATGCAGAGTCTTTCGAAAACGTTTGCAAGGAAAACCAGCCAGTTGGTTGACAGTCTGTGACTAATCTTCTGGCACGCTGAGGTCTTAGAAGAAAGGCATGGTCGATCTATGATCAAACATTGAATTACGGTCATTACCCTAAGATATATTCAATCATCAATCGTAGTACATAAAAGGCATGTATTCCATGATAATTGCTGCATTATTATTGTATCAAAAAAAAATAAAATTTGCTGCATTATTAGTAGCCTCCGGATGTAGCATCTATACTGAGAATGTAGACCCTAAAGAATACTAATTCCAAAGGACCGAAAATATTGTTCCTTTGTCCATGATAAACCATCATTGAACATGTCACGTTCTGATATGAATTTCGCCAGGAAGGAAATTTTCACATCTTGCTGACATTTGTTCTATGTTGTGCATTTGCTGAATCCCCTCCCCCCCCCAAAAAAAATCTTGGGTATCAAAAACAAGTTGTGCCGAATCAAATAAACACATTCTAAGAAACAAAGTTATTCCAACACTTTTTTTTCATATTCGCCGAATATTGTATTATATGGTTCATTCTGAGCATTCTTGCAAAGTACAAAAGTATTACAAGCCGATCAGACTCTCTATTTCAATGCTCTCTATTTTTCACTTCTACACTTGCAATTTTTTGTGCCATTTTTTTATCAATCATTTATGTAAGACACGAAACAAGAACTGTGTAATGTGTATTGTCATTTATTTTAGCCATTATGACTCTCCATGAATCCATATTTATTCGGTGGACGCGCGTTATACTTTCTTCCGCTGTCAATTTTTTGCAGTTTCTGTTACCTGAAACTTATTTTAATGTTGCTCATGGATCGACATCAGAAGTGTAAGTCCCACAAATTATGGCTACAAGTTCATCCTCTCACTACAAAAAAATTGGCCCCTCATCAATCGTGATTCCGGAGCAGTTTATAAAAAAAGAATCATCAAGGCTGTGAAATTAAGCAGTGGCAAAGCTTAAAATATTTATATTTAGATTTCGATTTGTTGGCACGCAGATGGGATTTCATGCCATGCTTTACAATAAATATATCTGAACATTTCATACATGCTTTAGCCAACATAGATAGAGCATCATCATCTCGAGTCTTCTTTTCATTCTCCTCTCATTGCTTTCCCTCTATTCAGAGTCAGAGTCCATGTTGCCCATTGCTTTTAACCCTCTCGGTCTCTGCATCAAAATGTAAATTATATCTCTTTATTTGCGTGTGAATAGAAATACCATCTACTTATCAGTCTTCTAATCACAGATAGATTGCATAAGTGGGTAGTATTCCTTTTCTTCGTTTCCCTTTTAATTTACCTTTTTCGATATCTTCTTCTCCCTGACCTCATACCGTTCCAAGGTAAGATCGCACAGCCATGCGCCTGGACTTACGAGCTGCAAACAAACCAAAATGGACCGAAGCCAAATTCAGAACACAAATAAGAAAGGCTACAGTAGATCCTCTTTGTATTAATTTTTATCTAAGTTTTGAATTTATAAATAGATAAACACAAATTTTTACTTCATCACGTAACCTATGTGTCTTGATGTGCCTCACATCATTATTGAAAACCTACAAATTAAATCATTTGAAAAAACAAGTTCCAAGAAACAGCTATGAAGATAAATTGTTATACAAAATTGTAATTTTGTATAATAAATTGTTTGTTTAATTAAATTTTAAACTGGTATTATTTATTTATGGGCTTGCCCCCTTTTCTCTCATAAAAAAAAATGGTATCTTAAACCTAACAATGTATGGTTGACCAAAAAAAAAAGACTAACAAAGTATGTTAAACATTTATATTATAATTTTAATTTTTTTGATATTATAATTTTAAATGATGTAAATGGTTCAATTAGTGACTCACTAACTGAACTAACAATTAGTTAGACCTCCACCTCAACCGAGTGCATGATTTAATCAAATTCAATAAGACTGGCCCATTATACAATATAATTACCATCCTATCCTTTCGATGATTTAAATTTTACTTAAAATTTATCATATAATAATGATATAAGCTTAAGGTTTAATTTACACGACTATTTCCTCATCATCATGTGATATACTCCCTCTGGTCCAAATCTTTAGTTGTTTAAGGTTTTGGCACACAGATTAAGAAATAATTAATTGAATAAATTTTAGACTAAAATGACCCTATTTATTATTCATCATTCTCAATTATCCTAATTATTTTTCCACCCGAAACTTATTAATTATATTAAAGGTATAGTTAGAAAAAGGTAATAAATTATCTCTTAAAATTTTAAAACAACCAAAATTTTAGGACAAAAATAAAAAACCAAAACCACCAAAGATTTAAATCAGAGGGAGTATTATTTTAGCTATATCAGAGTCAGAACATCAAATAACCTTCCCCAGTTCCCTCTGCTCTCTCATTCCGACCATCACAGGGTCAGAACATCAGAATTTCTCCAACTAACAAGGCGAGCTGAACCGATTTCCATTTCAATTTGTCGGATAGTGGGGCTGTGGGGGGGCGTGTCGCCCTTTTTTGTTGATAAAAGTCTGTAACAACTGTTTCTGTGTCCACTGTCCACCCTCTACAACTGGCACCCCTCACCCAAAGTGACCATACTAACCTTTACACGTGTCTCGGACTCCCACCCCATGACCAGTGACCACCACACACAACTCTTGTTCTTCTGTCTGCCTTTCAGTTAATTCATTTTTTTGTCTAATGATTATTTTAAAGAAGTTTATTAAAAGTACTGGGCCGGTGACCGAATCCCACGAGCCCAACTAATGGCGGTAATGATTAAATCATCCCAAGCCAAGTGGCCTATAATGTAAATAAATAAATAAATGTAATAATATCAATCAATCAATCTGTGTCATATAATAATACCAACCAAGGTCTCTCCTGCTAGAAATATAATAATAGCATATTTGTTTTTTGTTAATATTAAATTTTTGAATATTACACAACCAGATTTAGGGTACGACAAAATTTAAAAGAAGGCACACCCACCACAAAAAGAACAACGGAATTAAAGATTAAAAAAAGAAATCTAGGCACAGTCCACAGAATATTACTAGTATTATCTAACACCACGGGGTATTCAAGTACAACTATTTAGTTTTCTCTACCGTGATTATTAGTATTTTACCATAACGTGTTCAAAAAAAGTTAATTTTCGTTTTAATAATAATAATAATTTTGGTTTCGATAATGCCCGTTCACCGTCCAGGGAAGGGTCATTTATTTCCGTTGGCAGTGGGGATGGGGATGGGGAGGTGCACGTTAGGCCAAGTACCGCTGATTTTTTTTTCTCCGTAGAATCCTCTAACAAACCTTTGGTTTGGTCACTATTCGTTCGGGTTCGGGTTCGGGGTGGAACCAAGTCCCCCCCTGACGCGTGTAAGTCATTGCACAGCTGCCAACCATATATGGCTTTTTCCACGCAACGGGCAAAACTAAATACAAAAGGGCAAAAAGAGGGCACTCACCGTACTGGGGCAAAAGAATCAAGAATAAAGACTATACTAACAAAATAGAGTGAATTATCCAATCCCTACAATTTAAGGGAGACACGAATCTCATTACTAAAATTAAAATATGCTTTAGTTGGTTTCACATTTGCTCTTATAATATATTAAAGCTTATTTATTGTTTATGACATAAGCTGTATAAGTTACTTTTATAATCGAAGAAAAATTATAGTGAAATTTATTTTATATAAGCCATAAGCTGTTTTGATAAACTATCCTAGGTAGCTTATGAAAAATAAACTCAAAATAGCTTATGAATCAATCATAAACTGTATTTATAAGCTCTGCATAAGCCAATCCAATCAGGCCTATAGTATGCTAAACTTAACAACTTCTAAAAGCTCAACCAAGTACTTCATCGAATTTCAAAATTTTGATCTATAATTAAGATTATCATTGTTAAAACCCTTCTTCTAGAGCATCGATTAATTCAACCCAAGATTTGACATACAGGACATGAACACAGAGATTAATTCAAGCTAATATTGAATTGAACAAATTAAATTAAAATTGGAAGAAATGAAAAAGGCAGAAAAGGAGAGTAGAGCTTACATTGAGGGTGCGTTGTATGAACTTGGCTCTCTTCTTGGGTCTCTGAGGCAGCTTTGACCCTTTAATGGCGAGAAAATCTTCTTCCTTCTCCTTGTTGGTCAAGGCAATCACGAACTTAGGTGGCCACACGGGCGGAGCCGCGTCCCCACTGCCGGACGGTGACCCACTCTTCTTGCTATCGTGCGCGGTATCCGATGAGGCTGCGGATTTGTTATTATCATTAAGGTGGTTGTTGTGAGTCCCCCTCTTATCGTGCGCACCCCTGTCCGGCGAGGCAATTCCCCTAACACCCCCGTTGCTTTGCCCTCCTCTCATAGCACTTGATGTCTCTGAGTTCCTAATTACAAGCAGAAAAATTAAAACACAGGCCACAACTCACATGTAAATGTAATCATCAAGTATGTAGCTCCCTTAATCGTAAAGCACATGAATCACCATCACATGCGACGACATATATAATAAATAGGGAAGGAAAACAGAGATGCATTGAGAGGTTATTTTGGAGTAAAATATATGAAAAAAGTAACTGGGAAGTGGCGAGTTTACGAAATTAACCTTGGGGGGTTGATCTAGATCGTGGGTAGGAGAAGCTGGAATCTAGACTTTTTTTTTGCGTAGAATATGGGGGTGGTTTTGGCTCCTTCAACGAGGGTAGTTTGTTGACCAAAAAAAAAACGAGGGTAGTTTAATTTTTTTCCCCCCCTTAATGAAGTGACAAGTTTTAGATAAAGATAATAATAATAATTGAGAGACCTAAGTGAGGTTTGGAGCCGTTGGATGTAGAGAGGTTTAATGCCTAATGAAGATGGAGATTGTTACGTGTAAAACGTTGGATGAGAAGGAGCGGGACCTGGGCCCTCCATCCGACGGCCATAATGGAAAAGGATTCTTAGTGAACACGTGTAGTGAGACCGTCCCTTCCATGTTCCCAACAAACTAGGAGTAATTTGATATGAATAGATGAGGTGCTTCTGGTTTCCGCATCGCAGATGTTGATCCAGAAGCTGGAGTAGGGCTCTTCTCTAGTCTAGTAGGATGCAGGAGGAATATTGAATAAGATCGTGCTTTTTTTTTTCTTTCTAAATCAAAAGATTTGAAGTCGGCCTACTCCATATAAATGGCAACCATCACATGAACAACAAATCATAAACAGGGCCAAGAGGATATGTACACACAATAAATAAAATACCAGACGGAGAATCTTTTTGGGTTGACTTGGCACACAGAAAACACACCAAATATAACCTAGAAATAGGAAAATGACAATGGCATAGTATCACAAACTTTTTTTTTTGGTGGGCACATATAGTATCACAAACACCAACTAAAACCTTCTATGAAATCTCAAATTCCGGGTTAGCTAGAGGCTTGGATTATGAGACAAATTTGCCTGATTTAGATTACCAGCCTTTGTACCAATGATTCTAGGCCCAAATGTAAATTGACACAACTATGATTATTCTACCTAGTCCTGCTAGAGTTCAGAACAAAAAAACAACTACTAGGCCCAAATATTTTATTTGTGCCTAAATATCAAAGCGATGATCCTATCTCAGGATTAATATCCTATTAGGTACCTGTGTGAGGCAGCCATTGAGTAATGTGATTATCTTCCCAGCTTAGTCATAATGACATACATGTAGTAAATTTTGGGGAGAGTAAAGAAGGGGATCTTCAATACAAAAAAAGGGGGGGATCTCACGCACACGAAATTTCGTGACAGGCATGGGCCGAAACAAATTCCAAAGCGCTGTCAAATATGAGCATGGATAGTTCCATGCATCCATCAGCCCCACTCCTAATCACTACACTTTCAACTTGCATGGGCACGCTAGGCTATTTTTATTTCTATTGTATTGGGAAACCGCCACTACATGTGAATAACTCCCTTCCAACAAGTTTATCGGATATATTTGACACTAACCATGTGCTGAACTGAGTTGAAATTGGAATCCTGTGTCGTTAATACTAACTTATACTCTCTCCGGTCCAAATTTTTGGTTGTTTAAGATTTTGGCACATAGATTAAGAAATAATTAATTGAACAAATTTTAAACTAAAATGATCCTATTTATTAATCATTCTCAACTATCTTAATTATTTCTCCACTCAAAACTTATTAATTATATTAAGGGTATAGTTCAAAAAAAGTGATAAATTATCTCTTGAAATCCTAAAACAACTAAAATTTTGGGACAAAAATAAAAAACTAAAATCACCAAAGATTTGGACCGGAGGTAGTACTCCTACCTCCAGTCCTATTTATAAGAAACAAAAAATGATTTTTTTTGTTTCTTTTTATAAGAAACAACATTTTGTTTTCAACAAAATTAATTGTTTCTTTCCAATATTGCCCTTATTAATTATCACACCATTTAATTATACTATATCACCTTTAACTATTTAATGCAAGAGTATTCCTGTAAACAAATTTAAAATTATAACATTATTAATAAAAAATATCACATTTCAATATATTCTTAAGTTTATATGATTTTAGTACTATGTTTGTTATATAATAAGAACAAAGAAAACAAAAAAAAAATTTGGGTCAACGAAAAACACACTGTCTTCCGCTGAAAAATACACCCGGAATAACTGTACACGACAGGCCTACTATCGCAGCCCAACCCATGTTTGTTTTTAAAAAAATTAATACGACAAAAACCAAAAGCTCGCCCACTAGCAGTGCGCCACTAACACGAACCTTTGCATCCTCAAGATAAGTATGGATACTCGAAAAAAAATAAAAAGGAAAGAAAAAGGAAATTAAGTAGTAATTTTAAATTATTTTTAAAAGATAAAGGAAAATTCTCCTTTTTTTCTTTTTTTTTTTTATGACAAAAAATCTCGTTTTTTCTTCCGCTTAATTACCACACACCTGAAAGTGCCCTAATTTCAGATCCGAACGGGTAGGGCAACCCATCTCATCTCAGTTTCCGTCCTCTCTCACACAGAGAATAATAAAACCAAATATCAAACCGTATAGGCGTGTAGAGCAAGACAAAGAGAAAGTGCATGGGCAATAGGCGTTACCTGAGAATTCGTTGTTGGGGCGAAGATGGACGTTGACGGAGATTTGGATACCCGTTATTATAATTACCACTACTGCCAGTGCCAACGAGCGTGGTCTTATTTAAAGAATCCTTATCGGTTCTAACGACCCGTCGATCCACCCGAGCCGTTGTCTTCTGAACCGGAGTAGAAGAATTGTCCTTAACCTGCACCTTCATGCACCTTAGCCGCTTCCGATTCCCCCACTGCAACACCAAATCCGACGTCGTTGTGTGTCTGATACCATCGGAACTCGCCCTCAACAGCAACGACCCATCCCCTCCGCTTTTCTCTCTAACGCCACAGATGTTGCTGCTGCTATTGCTCCGAACAACTGACTCCTTATCCATCTCCTTACAAGTACCTGCCATCATCATCACCGTTGAAAATATAAAATTTACCGTAGATATTAATTATTAGATAAAGCAATAATCGAAAAAATGTTGCGCCGTGAGCATCTTCTGCATCTGGGTAAAGACAAAAATGGATGATGACAATTACGAGAGGAAGAACCGGAGACTGAAAATCTTTTGCCCAAGATATATTACATATCCTTGAGATTCAATTTGCACATGGAAAAGGATTTTCAAAGTTTTATCCCCCCACCCCCATCCCGAATTTGGCAATGTTTGGAACGCAGAAAAAATGGTAAGAAGACATGAATTGAACTTGAGGTCTTGAAAGGCTCTATTCAGTGCTCCATCTTTTCAAAGCGGCACTGATACTTAGAACAGAGGGCTTAGCGTTACTGGTTCTGGTCTCAAACTGAATCAGGGCTTCACAAACTGTGAAAGGAAGAAGAGAAGAAAGATCCAAAATCTCGCACCGCACCAACCCTCACACACAAATGCGAGGAAGGACATAAAGCCATGGAATTTATTATATTGTAAGCGATTAGGATTAAAAGGAAGAGCGGCAAAAGTAATATTGGGAAGGGAAAGAGATCTACAGAGAGTACGAAAAACCGTAAGGAGTCATGGGAACATGAGAATCAATGTGTTACCTTAAATTTATACTTGACGAGCTATCAATTCCTTCTGAAACTACAGCAACCTAATGAAACAAAATAGAAAAAGAGCCGATTTTTTTATATCCTGCAGAAAACGATTGAAGCAGAGAGGAATCAGAGAACTATAGCCAGAAGAAATGAACATCAAAACTGAATTAACCGCTGCAGCGAAGACTAAATAATCCACTACACGATTGACATGAGAATCAATTACCCGGTTCCAATTTAGATGAAGTATATTAGTCTCTCACCTAAATCTGGTTCCCCTGTCCCCTGTTGTGGGAAAAGTTTCCGGATTTCGATTCTGAAGCTCTGTAAAACTCAAATATATTCCTAAAATTCACCCTGTGATGGCATTTTAGAGCTTCTATCTGCGAGAATGGTTATAAACTCAGGCAGAGCAACGATTTGTCTCCGTAATCTAGGATTATCAGAGGATTCAGAGTTCAAAAATCTGTCTGTTTGTCCTGAGAAATGTATCTGCAGATGCCCAAAAACAACTTAGCACAGACATCAACCAGGAAATAGTGGAAGGGAACAGAATAGAACTGAACTCTCTGGTTTAATCCCAAACCTTCAAAACACAACAGAATTCACTTGAGATTTTATAATGAAATCCTCACAAACTCCAGCAAGTTTTCTATGAACGCGCATCTGTAAACAATAATGAGAGAAAAAAAATGAATTCGACATGAAAACAAGCTTCTTCTCTGTGGCCAAAAAGAAAAAGCAAAAAAAGAAACAGTAATTGAGGCCGTCTAAACGCTAAACCTCATTCTATCTCGAAAAGTGGTAGATCCTCAACATTCAACTTTCAGTTATAACAATCAATCTTTGCGAAATCCAGAGTTTGGTTTAGCAGAAAATGGAGAGAGCGCGAGAAAATTCTGGGAGATAATGGAAGAAAAAAGGGTAGAAGGTGTAGAAGAAAGAGTTGCTTCTTGTTGTTCTGATAAAATAAAACAAAATGGTGCGTTTCCATTGAAGGACCTGTTTATATACATCTTTTGTAGCCTTGTTCTACACTTGTTTGCACCAACCGTCCAGTTCCACAGTTGATGACCGTAGATCATAAATCTCACGGCTTTCCTCTATCTTCCCTCAAACCATTCACGGTCACACCATACAAACCCGTTACGATGTTACTCTCTGCCCCTACGCTGTTAAATGTTTTCTCACGGCGTTAACCAGATTAACGGAATCTGTTGAGTCATCAGATCCCAATTATTATTAAGCACAGCGCGTCCGGCGTCCCTGTTTCTTCTATTCTCTCCCAACTTAATTATAAGAAGAAAAAAAATTCAAATATGATGATGTAAAATATAAAGAATTTATAAATGATTTCACCTAGTGAATAATTTTTTATAAAATATTATTTATTTAATATAGATTTTAATTTCAGTGACTCTTTTATTAAAGATAATTTAGAGAATTAAGTTCATTTTTTTATAAGATCAATAAAAATAAATTAAGTCAACTATTTTTTTAATTAGCAAAAATTAATTATTTTTTATTTATATGAGTCTAGAATATTATATAAATTTGAGTAATAAAGCCCGATTTATCATACATGTTTTAATTATTATTTAATTATTATAGTATAATAAATAAAATAATATAAAGTCTCATCAAGAAACCAAGACACACAATAATTATTAGACACAGCATTTTTTTTTTTGAATCGAATCGAGACAAAGCATTTAATAACTTGAAAAATTATAATTTTCAATAAATACTTTTCACTCTTGATTCCTTAATGAAATACCCACGATAATGTGTGTCTTCACATGTAATTTTAAATTTAATCCACTTTTCGCGTTTGAACTTGACTCAAGTGTCCGTTCTTAAACTCGTGCTCCTTTCTTTCTTCCTTCCGTTCACTTCTCAGAATTTCTACAATGCCAGTATAACGGAGAGATTGAAACAATATTCTGATTTAATAAACTTCCGGACATGAATTATGTGTGTTAAATAACCAATATACATTAAAAAGTTTGCCGAAATACTATAGTGTATTTTATTCAAAAGTACATTTAAAATTTTAATTCAAATATATTTTAACAATTACATTCTACTAAAAATTCAGTACACAGCGAGGTTACTGCCAAATATAAATAAAGTATTGGCATACAAACATGATCTTGTACCGTGTCACATTAGACGTTCCCAGACCCCTTATGGTGCAGTGGTGCACTATCCCTCCTTCACACAATTATACTGTAGAGTTCCCTCACGCGTCCCATTTGTATTTACAGATTTGTGTAATAGATCATGACCGATGTACAATACATAAATTTCACACAATTATAAAGCATAATGCCATGACAATTACACATCGGTTTTCTATGGAATGCATTCTAGGAATTATGCACTGAAACCCCTGTGCAGAGAACTCCAGGGATTGGCTGGAACATCGGTGCATGCTTGTGCTGAGGCCTCAGCCATTTGCTCTGTCTGTATTCCTGCGTTGCAGAAGTTTGCAAAGGACCTCATGTGTTTCATCCCATACTGAGACAGGGATCCACAATATGTCTCAAAAGTCCTAACCTGCATCAAAAATAGATTGAGGCGCAAACATACTCTCAGAAATCAAAAGCTCTACTGTGATCAAGAAATGAATGCTGAGATGTTGGAGGGCTCACTGACATTGTCATACTGTACGTATATCAACTAGAGAATTGATAACAAACACAAAAGCAATGTTTAAATCATATACTTTCAGCATCAGAGAACAAACTCAACAAAGTGAATTATGAGAAATGGTACCAGTGTTTTCAGGCAGTCCCAGTCATCAACAAGTGGTTGCCCAGCAGGTCTAACACTGCTGAGGACTTCTGGACCCTTTTCCATGCCAAATAAGAGCTTTCCAATAAGTTTCAGGCTGTCGTCTACATGCATTCTGTGAGACATTGCTTCCAGAACTTGTTTCTCAGCAGCAGCTTTCCTAGGAGAACCCTCAGGAGCTTTGCGGAACTGGCAAAGATTCAAAGAACAGTGAAGATGAAGTCGAGAAGATGAAATATAATAAGTAAAAATGAAGGCTGACAGAATAAGTGTAGACGGATAACAACCCTTATTTCCTTGTAGTTTTAGCATGCATTACATTGATGCCAATTGCAAACATTCCAAGAAATAAAAACTACTAGCTGCTCACTCTTGTCACAAAAAAGACGTGGAATTCACACAACTTTCGCAGATATATCCAATTTATTTTATTACTGTTTTTTTTTTAGATTTCGTATCTAGCAAGTAAGTTCAGCTGCATCCAAGTAGCCAAATATCTGGGTAGTTAGTTGAATCCAATACACCTACTTTCTATGGCACATTTGGTAAAAGAATTGGGTGATTCCATGGAATGGGCTAATGGAATAGCAACTCCCAGTCTAAAGCTTGGCAGCTTCAAGAATGGGACAGCATAAATTATTTGGTACATGGAACGATTGCGGAATGGAATCAATGGGAATCCTCATTTCATGGAATGTAGAATCACCATGATATTAGACTTAACTCTCAATACCAAATGGTGGATAGTATGGTATATTCCCACTGTCACATATCCTCATTGACTGTTACTATTTTCTGCAATATTTTGTTAACTTCAAATCTGAGGTTGCGGTTCTCTTAAATAAAAAAATATCTCCCAACTATGCATATACCACTTCAAATTTGGGAGCAAAATCATGATGAGGACACAATCAAGCAGTTATTTCATAAAATATAATACACGTGTGATACCTTATCCCAGAAATGGATGAGATCTGCATCACGTTGATTGACTGCTTTTGTAGGTGGCACCAATGAGTTTCTTTCCACAAAAGTAAAATTTTCATTAGCAGGATTTGTACCCAAATACAGGAAGAGACTATTCTTGCTAAGCCCTATGTCACCATATTGCATCACATGGGAACCATAGATTGAATTTCCATTCATAGTCCTTTCTTTGACCTGTGAACATAGGATCAAGAAGACATTTGTCACACAATTCAAACACACATTCTACCTTGTTTGACCCATAAAATTTTAGACCAATAATTCTATCAAAACATGCAAAATTTTATCCCATGTGCTAGAGCAACGATGGTATCAAATAAAATTCTTCAATTTATACCAGTTCATCATGTAAAACAACTTAGTTGACAGCATAATCTTACCAATTGATACTGTTGGTGCAAAGTTTCTGTTCGCAAATTGTGTATGTCACTGTTCAAGAGTTTAGAGGGAAAAAATCAGTACATAGAATAGAAGACCTTACATCATGACTCATAAAAAAAAATAACTTTCTTCTAGCAAGGAAAAAAAAGATGCTGAGTGCAAGAAACAAAAGATTTTCTTATAGAGAAACGAAGTGCAAAATAATAGGTAAATACAGTTGTCATAGTGATATGCTCATGTCACAGCAGCCACAGGTTTTCAACAACTTCATGGAGATTTCCCAGATATAAGTATTGCACCCTATATAGCTTATTTATGATCCCAATATACATTTATAATCATGAATGGTTTTAAGCAACGAATAATACTGGGTTACATGTTACCTGTCTTCCATCCAAGCAACACTGTATAGGTCACCCAGGCAGGTTTCATATTCTGGGGGAGGACTAGGAAACTCCCCAGGACAATATGTTCCCCAACTGCTTTCTTCTGCATTTGCAGCTGTTGTTGCATAGATATTCAGACCTTCAGGAAGAAGACCTTCAAAGATACTCCCAGACTCACATGCCTCTAGATAAAATACCTGCACAACCATCACATAAATACTAAGAATTAGTAAATAGCTTGAACGCAGGTTGACAAAAATAGTAAGTAAATGCTAATTAATAGCAACTTACTAGGCTTTTATATGTTCCAGAAGCATGCTTCTTCTTCAAGACTTCTATCAGATCAGATGCGTACAAGTAAGGACTAGTAGGCATTCCTGGAATCCAACCCCAGTAACCCCCCATCCCCAATAAAAAAAAGGACCACTTTAGAAATAGAAAGGGGAAAATATTTGGTGCGGTGAAACACTTGGTGGTGTTGAGATATAAACAAAACGTTAATATCAGAATCACCGATAGTAACAACCACCATAATACAAGAAGTCTCATATCATGCTAAATGCATACAAACAGCATACATAATCCACAATTTTCGATGGGAAGTTTCTGTGAAAGGATCGAGAGTTACTAACCAAGCACTCCTGGACCCCCATGATCACTGTAGTATATAAATATATGATCATTGGGACCACTATCCACAACCTTCCCACTGCCACCTGTAAGAGCCGACTTATTCCCAAGAATAGCAGCAAAGAAATTGTTAACAGTAACATCTTCACCAATGTAATCCTGCCACAAAAGAGTCCATATTAGGAGACTGTAAAGCCTGAAATTGGTAATGGAAACAGAATATGGGACACCAAAAAAAAGGAAAAGAAAGAAAGATAAAAGACCTTAGGGACTCCCTTGTAAACATCATCTCCGTGTGGGCTGTTAATGATGACTCCAGGCCGCGGGTTCTCTTCGCTGAAAGCAACGTCATCATACATAAAAACAACAATGTTGTCTTCTTTCAGGCCACCTTTCCTCAGCACTTGATACGCATGACAAACATCGGACTGATGAAATTACAAAGGCTCATCAGTCATCCTTAAAATTAACCAGGTATTACAAAACAAAACAAAAATCAATTGTTTCAGGCTTCGTTATGGTTCATATTCTGTAAGAGTTTTATTCCACGTGAGGTCAGTAAGAGCACCTCCTTAAAATAACAAAATCCAATGATCACAAGTCACAACTCAAGCTTTTAAATTAACATGTTTCTAGTAATGAACTAATTACAAATACCAGGCTAATTAAAAAAAAAAAACTTTAGCTGACCTCATGACTGAATGAATAAATAAATACTAAGAGAATGCGCATAAAAGCAAAAACCAGTTGATCAGGGAAAGAGATAAGGAACAAAAAGACAAGGATATGATGATTCAATTTTCTGTCCAACCAAAGAAAAGGGGCAGAAAGGGATTTAAGAGGAAACGAGTTGTGTTAAGAAGAGAGGGAGGAAGTGGGAAGAAATTAATTGGAATAGAAGGAAGATGGGAGAAAAAGGAGGTATGATATGACCTGGTGCCTGTAATTCCAGTAGCCATTGGAACCGGCGATTAAGATGGCCCACCTGGTCCCTGCATCGTCGTCGTCGGCAGCAGGTGATTGGAAGAACCTGGAAGCTTGGGAGGGCAATCGGAGAAAATCTCCGGTGACGTCACGGCCACCGGAGACGATGGCGGCGAGGGTGGCGATGAGGAAGAGGAGGGTGGGTATTGGAAAGCGGTCCATGACCATATTGGGGGCGTGGAAGAGTAGGTTGGTTGGAATGAAAGCGCAGAGTCCCACACCTTACCTCATCTTCTCTTCTCCATTCCCCTAAAACTAAATAAAATAAAATAAAAATATAAAATCTTATCTTTTTTTTTTTTGGTTGGAGCCAGGGGAAAACCCCCAAAAATATAAAATCTTATCGTATATGGGAAGAAAAGGAAAAAGGAAACCCCGTAGCCCGTAGGAGCGTGAAGCGTGTCGTTGGTGGGGGAGATTCCTCCTTTCGGTTACAAAACTCTCTCTCTCTCTCTCTCTCTCTCTCCCCTGCTGCGGTGGGGCCCTATTGTTGCCCTCTCTTTCCTTCCCCGCACACGACCCAATTTTATTAACACCACAGTTGTTGTTGTTGCGTTTGCGTCTATGCGGTGTTTATAAGTTTGATTAATTAATGATTGAATAATTATTTAGGATAATATTGTGGTAAAAATTAGTATTTGTTAATTACTGGTATTATTTTAATCTATTTTGGAAAATTTAATAGCAATTGAACACCTAAATATATTTCCCTTTTTTTATATATTCTCCAATTCTATTTATTTTACTCTGTTTTTGCAGCCGTGTTAAATACCTGTGGTGCTTTTTAAAACTATATATACTGGTCATGTGTTTTTTTATAATGAAAAGGTGGGAATTTAAAAACTCAAAATATAGCGAATTATAAAAATCACGAGGAAAAACATCAGACAAATCTGTCAACGGAGGCAACCAAATCGAAGAAGACACGACATCCAGAATTTCACCAAAGCATCGACAGGAGATTGTCAAATTGAGATAATGATTTGGTAAAGTGAAAATTTAGAAGTTTAACTGGTTTATAAATCCGACTCGCAGGAGTATTTTTCTTACAAAAATAATGAAAAAATTTAATAAATTAATTAATTTTAATTTAAAATAAAAATAGTTGAAAAAATTGACACGTGTTTCAATTTATAAGGTGACATGATAATTTAAAAGTTTAAAATTTAAATATTTTTCATATTTTTTTCTCTATTTTTAAAACTAAAATAGAGATATAAGTATTTCCCTCTTCTCAAAAAAGTTATCCCTCAAACAAACCCTTAGTATTTTAAATAAATATTTATTTATTTGTTTTATATAAATGAGAATATATTTTTACTATTTTATTCTATTTATCACATCATATTTTCACATAGGGTATTTATCTTATTCCCTCTTTTCAATTGTTTGCATCTAATCTAAATTTTATACATTCAGTAAAATATTTGTATATAAAAGATGTTTGGGGGTATTATAGTCATTTTAAAATTAAGTAGAGGTAATTTTGTGAGGAGATTATTTAGGGTTATTTTAGTTTTTTTGGATAATTTTTTATATTGTATTCATTATGCAGTGGGAATTAAATTCTTTTGCTTACTATTTTTTACTTTCTATTCAATCAAATAGGGGGCGGAGAAAATTTTTACCTTTATTTTCTTCCACTTTCTCTCTCACCAAACAACTACAAAATAGTCTTATTTTTTACTCTCTTTCTTTCCTTTCACTTTCTTTCACTAACCAGACTACGCGGAAGAAAACATGTAATCCAACCTCAGCTTTATTCCATTTGGATGAAAATAGGAGTAGGACTTGGGTCCTTCCACCGCCTCGCATTGAAACAGTTAACATTGTCTGTGTTTTGTTCTTTCCTCAAGCCCTGCAAAGGTAAGGAAACTCCTATCCCTGTATTTCGTTTCTTCATTGTGTATTATTCGTGTTTGCCTTTCAATTTCATCAAGTTTTCTCGTACAAAGTGAGTTACTGTGTTGTATCAAAGTCAATAAATGACGGTGGTCTATTAGAACTGCAAACATAGTTAGGGTTGGTAAGGACGCGCATTGTTTACCGCTTTTGGATAAAACTTGGATACGAATTCAAGTCGTTCGTGAACCATATACAATCTCAGTTTCGTTTATCTTCCTTCGCTTTTGACATTTCATAGTTTCACGTCTATCGAGTATAGATTATAGTTTATCGTTGTTTTCTTACTTCTCGTAATAGTGTTATTGCGCTCCATCTACTTGTTGATAATAGCCGATAAATAACAATTTGGATCCCCTGAATGCAGATTGGGTGTTTGTTATGGAGGAAGGAGATAACATTCTCGATGCCATATATAATGAGGATAATTTAGATGACGTGGATGATGATGCTGGCATGGTTGATGTTGAAGAAGGAGAGTTGGTGGAGCCTGATTCGCAAAATGCTTTGGGACAAAGCAGTGCCGGAGATGCCAATGAAGCAAATATAGAATCTCATAGTAAGAACACCAAGCGTAGAGCTAACAAGAAGAGGAACAAGAGAAAGAGAAAGTGTTCAGGATCCAAAGCGATCGACATAAACAGGTTTAACATTCTACAACTGCTCAATTTGGGTTTTGGAAGGATTTCTTTGTAGGCTAAAGTATGTTTTATCCCTCTTAAACTTTAGTGGATGGGCATTTTACCCCCTAGGTTGGTAGCTTATAAGAAGGTGTAGTTTACAGTCAAAAAATTTATTATTCACAAATGCCATCCAAATAAATTACAGTGAAACCACCAAAAAGACAATATTTCAATACATTTCCATATCCAAATCCTTTGTTTACTGCTCTTTTGTTATCCTAACCTCCCCTACCCTGAAGTGAATTGAATGTGGACATAAGGTTTTTTTTTTGTCTGTCCCTTTAAGAAATATTTAGCAGCCTTCTCGTTCACACTATTGAATTTCTAACAAATTATGTGCTTTTCAGATTTGTGTCAGCTACCTGTCGACATCTGAAAGAGAAAAAGTCATACATGGTATACACTGCTGTGGGTTGCCTTGGGATCTCTGCATTAAGCGATCTCATCAAAGAGGTATTGAAACCCTGTTATGCACTCAATTTCGGTTTAAGGAGCAAGCTTACTTTGTTGGTTAGTTCATCTATAAGATTTTGTGTAATACCATGGCCACTCGGAAGTTGGAAAACACTTCTAAGACGCACCTAAGTAACACTGCTTCATATGGCTTGAATAACATTGATGATACTGATTGATACCTGGTGTTTGTCTACTTGAAGATATTATATACCTGCATGATGTACCAATCCAATGTCTTATTTTTCTTTTATCAAAAGTTGCTGAAGGGTGTACTTCTTATTGTATTCCTGTGCCGCAATTTGCAGTCTCTCATCACTAAGTTTCTTACCCATGCATCTTGTCTTAGTTCCCACTCATTTCCTCCGTTTTTCATCCTGCACTGATTTCATAAATCTAAATCCTTCCTTTTCTTCTTCTAATTATATGGAAGTTTTTGTTGCTAAGATTGATTGTCAGTGGTGGTGTTAGTTTGATCGGATTATTCTGAGGTATGGTTCTCTGCACCGTGCACAGTTGTTAGCATTATCATAATTTGCTCACCTGTTATTAGGAATGGTGAGAGTTAAGGTTCTACCATAGGATGAGCTTTGAGCTGGTTATGCTTGTCCACTCTTTCAAGTACCATACAGCCATTCATAATTTCTGATGTGTGCAATGTTGTCCCTAACCTTGCAGATTTCTCTTCCGGATTCTAGTCTGCTCCTCCCAATACTCTGCTTGAGCTTTGGTGTTCCTGGCTGAATCACTTCATTATTTACTGATTGTGAAGGTTGATGCTCACATTTGTTGCTTCATTTTGTCAGTTGCTGTGCATATGTAGAGATTGTTTTTCACTTTTCACCCCCATGATTGATTTACTAAGCATGTGTTCCATTGGGCTGTGAAGGTGAAACTAATGACTATTAACCAACAATTTCAGGGCCAAAATTGGATCTCTCTAAAATGTAAAGCATATTATATTTTATGATTTTATCGATGATTATGTCAATGCTACTATTTATATATTATTTATAAATGAGATTTGCTCAATTAAGTTTCAGAGTGAAAGGACCTGTTTTTATTCTTATTATTTTGTTGTTAATTTCTAATGAGTCCAAGTTGATACATTGTAAACTTGTATGTGGAGGTTGCAGGTGGGTGCAATACAGGCTTGTGGAGGCCAGAAGACTGCTGATGGTAGACGATTCCGGACGGGGGGTGGCATATTGTGGAGCATCATAAAAGCTCGGGAACCAAAGGCCTACAAAGAGATAATGAAAAGAGCAAAGGAGTTCGAGGTGTGTAACTAACCTTTGTATTTTATTTGCTGACATACAAATATGGCAATAGTATTATTTCCCAAGGAGAGGGAAGCGATTACAAGAGTGGTACTGGGTGGGTAGAATCTAGAGGAGTCTAGGACTTTACCTGGTCTTGTAGATACATGGTGGGTGACAAGTAGCCTATAGGTCGATATTCACAAATATAAGATTACTATTGCCTCATTAGCCCCATATGCATGTTTGTAGTAAGTAACGATTTTTTTTTCTTTCATTTTTCTATCCAAATAAATCAAGGAAAGGCTTGTCTTCGTTTTAAATGAGAGTGCGGCTTTTTATTTGTTAGATCTATATTCTTTTACTCTGAAACAACTGTTATCAAGTATCTATAGTCATTATGACTTATGAGTGACCTAGACTCTTCAAATTGTTAACTGCTTCGTAATAACCACTTTTTTTAAGTCGTTGCTCATCATGTTTATAATAATGCAGAAGCAATTCAGGCAGCCAAATATTAAGCAACTACATGTGCTAAAGAAAGAGGATTCTTCTCAAGGAGTGGCCTTTTTATTTGATGGTAGGGATCAGGGCAATGTTTCGGACAGTGCTTTTCTTGCATCACAGATGCAAAATCAACATGAACCAGCAACTTCTAAAGAAAAATCCATCTCTGTTCATGATAGATTAAGGATACCTATTTCGCATGACGATGATCTGCTTGGAGAGAACCCAATCAATGATGCAACCTGAATCTAGAAGGAAAGTGACCTTCGTCACTAGGCAAATTTTTCTCCCTCTTAGATGGAAGTCTACTGATGCATCTCTCTTGTTCCCCTCTGGGACTAAGGCTATATATTATATTCTTCTTTCTTTGTGCTGTGCTCCTTTTTGCTCTCGCCGCCCCCCTCCTCATTTCTTTTCGCTGAGGAGAAAGAGTTAACTAATGGAACAGTATTTGGGGGAAGGAAATTGCCAGTTGTATTGAAAACAGAGGTCTTTATTTACTTTGCCACTCGTAGGATGAGAGCAAAATTAGTAATAAAAAAAATGAGGAAAAAAAAGAGAGAGAGAAAGGGCTATACTAATGTATGTATTGTGATTCCAATTGTCGCAAGTGTCTCATTAGATTTTGCGTTAACATGAAGGATGAAGTGCTACATTTGACTTATATATATATATATATTGATACAAAGATATGGATTTGTATATCGATGACTGAAGCTACTCCCTTCTGAATTTTGTAAAAAAGACAATTAAGAACTGCAAGGCGCCATTTGGGAATTCACTGATCACAGCCAGTAGTTTGAATTTCTTTTGCTCACAATTGTTACGTGCTGTATGTATATAATTATCATTATCATGCAATAACAAGACTTTTGACATGGACAGAGTAAATCTTAACAAAGTTATTTATTTATTCAAATTCAAATGCACCCTAAATGTGTTTTAAAATACACTTGATTCAACGATTTAAAAGTTAAAAATAGCAAAAGGTATTGTTCATACCTTGAGAACAAAAGGATTGAAGGGAATCTAACCAAAGAAAGATTGTTCATAATAGTAACAATCTTTGCCTTGCCAACTTAGTAACACCATGCTCCAACTAGAACTCTGCAAAATATCATCATATTCTATTGAGGGATGCCCACGCATACAAGTACAATCCACTTCCACAGCTACTGAATTTTAAATGAAAGAATGCAATGCAGAAATTTTGAATCTACCCTGGACAGGAATCTTGATATCAGCATAGCAGGGAGGCAGAGTCTGCCAGATAGAAAATGTGTAACAACTTGGGATGAAAACACCAGTGAACTGACAAAATGACAATCCATCCAAATCTCTCATAAAATCAAGATATGTATCATTTACAGAAAAACATACATGTCAAATATTACTACAACAGTATCATTTTGCAACACAAGAAGCCAAACACATGAAACCAGTAACGAAAATGACATGGGAGAACTATCTAGGCCATGACATTCTCATTGGCTGGGAACTGGAGCATTATCTTCAGTAGCCATTGGCTCCACCACCTGAGGAACCTTCTTTGCAAGTGATTTGGGTATGTCAATATACTCTTGGATACAGCGCTGCTGAGGATGCGACAATAGTATTAACACATGGCGGAAAAGAACCCGTGCTAACCCTTGCCCACTCTCCAAGATATAACCCTCATATTCACTAACGTGTTCAAGAGCCTCAACCAGTGTATCGTAAACCTCCTGGGGGCAATTGTCAGGTCCAGGTTTGTCATGAAGGTACATCACATCCAAAGTGAAAAGCTTCTGGTTCACAGGCCACTGATGCTGTGGGCGCTCTGATGATCTGCAGTAGAATAGAATCTAGAAAGGAGTAGCATACCGCATATTAGGATTCATAACAAATATCAGACTAAAGCAGTAAGCACAAATGTCATGTATGTAACCAATAAATTTTGAACTTCCAACCAAGCACATGATAACAGACTTATGCCAAGTGCTAACCAACAAATATGAAATGAAACAGACAAATCATTGAGGCAGCCACCACTTACCACTCTTAAAATGCGACCCTGCATATGGGACTTCTTAGCTTCATGAGCAGCAAGTCGGAACAAATTAGTAAGGTCTGGTTGACCACTAGATGTAGTAGCTGAAAGCCCTCGCATTGCTGCAATTGTTGGCTCAATTTCACTGCTAAACTCTTTCCTCAGCTGTAATTATCAAAAAGCACAAAAAAATCATATTCAGTAGAAGCTTCAAAACCCCTCCCCGCAAAAAAATTGTTTGTAACCTGTAAGAGCCATATCAAACATAGGGAGACCCTGAGGCTGAAAGCATTTATATCACCCTCTATGCATATGTTCAATGCCTAGATAGCCCATCAAATTTAAAGAGGAAAGGAATATGGTTTTCAAAACATGAATAGGAAAGAAGAAAACAACAACAACCAAAGTCTTCTCCCACTAGATAGGAATGGCTACATAGATTAAAACAATGACACAATGTCCAATCGTGAATCATATCTAAAGACGGAGATCATTTAAATCCAAATCATGAATCATTTGTAATGATTTGATCTATAATTTTTCTTAGTCTTCCTCTACCTCTTGGGTTATCCCCTATTCGGTCTATCCACTTTATTGATGCTTCTATAGATCTCCTCCACACATACTCAAACCACCAGTGGGGCAATTGATGGGTCTACTCTACTCTATGAACCACAGGGGTTTCAAGAATATTAAGTAGTAGCTAATGCAGACTAGAAAAAACATGGATGAAAAATGTGCATTTCTTGCCAGAAAAAAAAAATAAAAAATAAAAAGAATACGCACACACACCGAGGTAAAGGAATGGAGAGTGATTGGGGGATTAGGGTTACGTACCCAAGAGACGGAGTTGGAGAGAGTAGCGAAAGCGAAACGGTGATCGGGATTGATGGTGAGTTTGGCGTTGACGAAGAGAATGATGGCTTGCTTGATGGCGTCCAAGCGGGTGAGGGGTCTTCCGTTGGGACCAGTGGCACCTTTCATCTCCACCAGGGATTGGGGATCGACGTCCACGCACAAGAGTATGTCTTCGTTGTTAATTCGCGACGGTTGCAGACTGTACCTGCTGCTTCCCTCACCCCTCCTGCTCCTATCCCCTTCATCCATCACCCCCTTTCCTTCCTCTCTTTCTCTTTTACTCCTGTTTCTTCTCTTCTAAGTTCTAACTAACTTGTAATAACCCCCTCGCTGATATGATATCTGAATCCAGACAGACAGGCACCACCACTCATGCCTTACTTATATTGCTCGTCTCCTTTTCTCCTTTTCCGTTTCAGATTTCAGACAAATCCTCGATAGAATTGGATTATTATTTTACTACCTACTTTTCGAAGTTTTTAATTGATTCGGGTTTTTTTAAAAAGTTAGTTAATTTATTTAATAGCATTAATAAAATTAATGATTTATTTATTTTTTCCAAAATTGTTCTTAACACATAGGAGTATAATCTCTCTTCATCCTCTCTCCCCACTTAATTAGAGTGATTAGTTGATTTATTCATATTCCTCAATTCTTATGGGAGAGATAAATAGTATATCATAAATGTGTACTAATAATAAATAAAAATATTTTGGTCATAAAATATTTAGTATAAGTAATTTTTTTAAAAGAGATCTTATAAAAATGGACATTTATTTATTTTGTAACGGTTCTTATATATAGCTACGAAAGTAGTATGTTAAAATATTTTGCAAAAAAATTGTGTTTATATATATTTTTAAAAAAGTTGTGAATATTCGTTGTTTAACACCAATTTTGTTCTCATGGAAATAATAAAAATAATAGCAAAAAATGGCAAAATATTAAATCTAAATATTATGAACTCCAAATTTTGTCTCCAAATTTTTTCGTCTTCCTTGCTTTAACTTTATTTTATTTTATAAATTCAAAATTAAAAAATAAAAGACTTAAATATGTAAGAAGCATACAAGACATAAATATGTATTTAATCTCCTAGAATATATTCTCAATTGATTTTAGTATCTTTAATTAATCCAGCATATTAAAGATATATAGTCACGGTCGTGAAATTCCATGTATTTATAAAACCAGTTTGATATTTCTTGAATTAATTTAAACTCAATATGGTATATGGATTAGCTTCTAACTTATAAAAGTTTTTTAATTACTTGCAAGGGGTGTGTTACAACAAACTCAATCGTTTTGCAAGTTTTGTAACCCGTCACCAGAGACAAAAGATCATTTGTTTTTTACTTGTGCGGTCACTTCTCAAGTTTGGTGGCATACATTGCTTTGCTAGAAAGTTTCATCAGCGTTGCATTGTCACTGCAAGTCGCATTTTTTCCAGTTCAAAGGGTTGCTTCAAGGAGCAGTGGAGACACTAGAACTTTGGCAAGTGGTGTAGTTCGTTGTCATTTAAGCAATATGGACTACAAGAAATGATGCAGTTTTTAATTCAACTTAGATGACCAGAGTAGTTAAGGCTGCAAAATTCAAGTCTTGGCAATGGCTAACTATAAGGTCTAACAAACTTTTCTACCATTTGCAGAATTGGATATTAAAAAATAACACAGTTTTCAAGGAAATAGTGGGTTTGGGTGTGCGGTTCAATTACGTTGGGGGGGATTTCACCACAGCTGTGACATGATATTATGCAAATTTGTATTTGGTATTCTCGACTTCACACCGAGGGTGTCACGTTTTTCACAGCTGTGGAATTATTTGGATTCTACTCTGCATTTTATCGTTCGGGTCTGACGATTTCACGCTTGGGGTAGGAATTTTTCCACAATTGTAATCTGCTTTTCATTATATTTGCATTTGGGTCTGACGCTTTCACACCAGGGGTATCACGTTTCTCACAGCTGTGTACTGCTCTGGTTACTATTATGCATTTTCGCATTTGGGTATGACGTTTTCATGCCAGGGGTGGGAATTTCCCCACAACTGTGTGAGCTTCTCTGGATTATATTTGCATTTGGGACTGACGATTTCACACTGTAGGCGGGAATACACAATTGTGAACCAATCTGACTAGCTCTATGTTGTTCGTCCTCACACCATGGGTGGGGTTTCTCCCACAGTTGTGAATGGCTCTGATCTTCCTTGGTGTAGTTCTTGTAGGTTAGGGGTGATTTTATCAGCTATTCATGTGGGGTTAGGGATGGCAAAAAAATTCCTACCTGTGGGTATCTGGGGATAAAATCCGTTACAGTAATGGGGCGGGTACCTTAACGGGTATTCGTGGGTAAATTAAACGGGTATTTGAGGCACCTGCCAATAAATGGGAATAAGGGTGGGTAGTGAGGTACCCGCGCTCGTTAGTACAATTACAAAAAATATCATTTTATTTATATACATATCTAAAAGTCTAAAATACCAATGCACAATTTGACAAATATTAGAGTGTGATGCATTACTTTTAGTTGTTGTCTTGCTTTGTTTTAATATTGAACAAAGTGACTCCAAAATATGTATTATTGTTGTGTCATATATTAATTCTCACACTCACACTCATATTTTTCATTTTATAGCTTTATTTGTTTTATTTAATTGAACAATTATTGATATAACAATTGAGTTAAAATTATAGTGATTGATATAATTTAGTCTTATTAATATGATGTTAATTATGACAAATATTGTGTAAAAATAATTTCTTTTAATAGAATTTTTTAATTTTTTTGATATCCATAGATATCCGCAGATACCCACGAATTTCACAGGTACCTACTAAAATCTAGATAACGGGTACCCACGCGGGTATGGCGCGTGGGTACGGGTAGCAGGTATATCAAACAGGGCGGGTAGCTACTACCCGTACCCGCCCCCGCCCTCATTTAGATCCCTATGTGGGGTTGGCGAGCTGTAAATGATAGATAGGGTTTGGGGTGCCAACTTAGTTGGAATACATTTTTCTATAATGATGTTTTTGCATGTTAATTCTATTAATTATACTAATGGTAGGAGATCGGTCATTTTGTACTGATAACAATTTTGTTCTTTTCTTATAGCTAAATCAAGACATATCTTGTGTTCTTGTTTAGTTGTTTTATTAATAAAAATTTTGCTTATAAAAAAAATAAAAACAAGTTGATAGTTTCTTTATTATAAAAAAAATTTATAAATTAATTTAGATATTTACGAACAAGTTAAATAAGAGATTCTTTAAAAAAATTGAGATAGAGAGACTAATCCTAAACAAAAAGTTATTGTTTAGAAAGTTTGTAATTTCTGCAAGATTATTTTAATATTTTTTCTACAACTGTTTATTTAATCTCCCAAATTTCTTGCAAAAACAAATTCAACATCCAGGTAACGGTATCAGCCCATAATTGACTGGACCAGGCTTCTCCAAAAGATGGATCTTCTCATACTCAAGCCCTAAATACTAATGATTTGGACTATCAACCACCAAAATGAGAAATGAGAAACTTCCATGAAAAGACGTAGCAGAACAGGGACCTCCTAAAACGTCGGTGTGCTGTCCTTCAAAGTTGAACACATTATTTGATTTTGACCAAAAAAAAAAGTTGAACACATTAAAGCGTGTCTCTCATCTCACTTCATTTTAAGAGGATCGTCATCGTGGACTGATTACTGGTTCGTAATAGTTTGGTATTGACTTTTCAGTTTGGTTTGGCGCAGCAACTTCAACACGCAACCGAACCAAATAATAACTATAAAAAAATAAATAAATATATTTTCATCTTAAATTCCCATTCGTCTTTCTTCGCCTTTATTCTTTCGATTTGGAAATCATGAACGCGGCCTCATATTCTGTTGTTCTTTCCAACCCTTCATCAAGGTTTCAATGTCTCGATCGGAAATTCTCACCGTAAGCTCCCACTCTTCCACTTTTAATATTTTTTCGCATTCCCAATTTTTTTCAGTTTGTGAATTCCATCCATTTATCGTTGAATTCCCAAAATTTTCTCCAAACCCTATGTATTTTCTGCGCGTTTTCTTTGCAAATTGTGTATAGGCGTAATCATATGGATTATTTCTGGTGGTATCACTGCTGGGCAAATATAGGGAGAAAAAACGTTCGTTTTTGCCCTTTGCTATTAGTCTTTGACGGTTATGAAACTTTTGGGCTGCTTTATTGGATAATGCTGCTGATATGAAGTGGATTTGTGCATACACTGACATTATAGTGATAGTAGATTCTGCCATTTAGGTTATATCATCTATTATCTATTTCAAATTCAATCACACTCTGTCTTAATATTATGAGGCAAATGTAGTTATTATTCTTTTTTTTTTTATTATCTGCCAGATGCAATTCAGCAAACACTTGTTTTCAATCTACTTCTCAAAAGTAGTATTTACTGGCTGAAATGCTTGGTTTCTCGCTTTGTTTATTGCCAGGTCATGTTCTGATATCCGAAATGTTACCTACGTCACCTGCCACTCGGATTTTAACAAGTCTACATCACAAGCATCCTTGTTTTTGTGTCCTGGCTCGTCCAATAGAAGAATTGGCTTGGTTGGGGGAACTTTTTGTTCGGTTCCCTCTGGTAGGAGAAACCTAGTTTGTCGGACATCTTATTCGGTGGATACGAGCACTTATGATGGGGCTGCTTTAGAGTCTCCTTCTCATGTCGCGGAAGAAAAAGTTGGTGTGTTGCTTCTCAATCTAGGAGGACCAGAGACACTGAATGATGTTCAACCCTTTCTGTTTAATCTTTTTGCAGACCCTGTAAGTTTATTTTTATACTTCTTCCATTGTTTTACTCTAGTTTTTTTTTTCTCCTCTCTATTTGCCTAGATTCCTTATTAGCAGTAGTGCACATTCATATAATCTGTATGCTAATATGTTTCTTGTATTGAAATAGGACATCATTCGTCTCCCAAGGTTGTTTCGTTTTCTCCAGCGACCACTGGCAAAATTGATTTCTGTGCTCCGGGCTCCTAAATCCAAGGAAGGGTATGCTGCTATTGGAGGTGGCTCTCCTTTGCGCAAAATTACAGATGACCAGGTGCAGTTCAAATCCTCTTCTGTGCCTTTCTTATTTTGGTTATTCCATTATATGCTGCGTGGTGCTTCTATTTCTCTGCAAGAGGAATACTTTCTGGCTTTTTCTTGTTATTTTCAATAAAAATTGTGTATTTGTGGTTTAGACTGGAACTAACCATCTTTTATGGTTTCTGGTGCTTCTGCAGGCACTTGCACTTAAACTGGCTTTGGAAGCAAAGGGCCTCTCTTCAAATGTCTATGTTGGGATGCGGTATTGGTACCCATTCACCGAAGAAGCAGTTCAGCGAGTGAGTCCTTGGCCTTGTTTGGATAAACTTCTCTATAAGCATTTCTAACATGTGTTCTTTAACTAATAACTTCTCATAGAAGTTAAAATTAACTTTTGCTTTTCATATTTTTCAAAAACTATCTTTTTTAACTTCTCTATAAGCACCTATCTATCCATTAATGGCTATTTTAACAATTTTTCACCTTTAGCATAAATGAGAAGAATAAAAGTGCAAAGTAAGACTAACTTCTCCATAAGTTAAAAGTTAGAGTTTTTGCATTCAAACAAGACCCTTATACTTTTAGGTCAAATGAAACCATTTTGCATTATTTTCATCATACATGTTTTCCTTTCATAATTAAATGGCATACAGGTGATTAATCATTATTTAGATCATTTATTCTGAGCTCCATTTTATCACCTTAGAGTTGAGTCTAAAATTTAAAGTTTATCTTGTGTGATAGATTAAGAGGGATGGAATAACAAGGCTTGTGGTGCTACCCCTTTATCCCCAGTTTTCTATATCCACAACTGGGTCAAGCGTCCGTGTTCTACAGCACATGTTCAGGTACTGGCACTTCGTGAATTTCCTAATGTGATTTAAAGATTATTATTGATTATTGATTGATGTTATTTAAATTTCAGGGAAGATGCTTATTTGTCTAGGCTTCCTGTTTCCATTATAAACTCTTGGTATCAACGAGAAGGTTATATCAAGTCAATGGCTGACTTAATTGAGAATGAGCTCCAGAAATTTTCTGAGCCAAAGGAGGTTGATTTCACAACACGTTCTTTCATCGCATTAAAAAAAAATCACTATGAACCATGGCATATCTGGTTTCTATATATCAGTAAAGGAGTTCGAAGACAATGTATGATGTTATTATAGTTGAACGATATATGATGTATTTTACTGCAATCTGAACCATGGCATATCTTGCTTCTATATATCAGGCAAGGATATTTTTCAGTGCCCATGGTGTGCCAGTCAGTTACGTTGAGGATGCTGGGGATCCATACCGAGATCAAATGGAGGAGTGCATCTTCTTGATCATGAAGGAATTGAAGGCTAGAGGAATTAGTAATGAGCACACTCTTGCTTATCAGGTTTGTTTTGAAATCGTTCAACTAGCCTATCTGGCATCTTCTTGAGTTGAATGGAGATTTGATGTTTAAGTAATTGTGGCCTGAATTCTTTCTTTCCTTAGTTTACTTTTTACCTCTCTTTTGTCTTACATTTTTGTTGGATGAATTGCCAGAGTCGAGTGGGCCCTGTACAGTGGCTGAAGCCATATACAGATGAAGTTCTTGTTGAGCTGGGCCAGAAAGGTGTGAAGAGTCTTTTAGCTGTTCCAGTGAGGTACGCAATTATTGGCCTTTTGCACCTATTGATTCAAGTTCTGGACGGTAGCATATGGATTTTCATAGATGTTCGTAAATAGCCTTTTAAGTAAAAGTAGTGCCGTCTTGTATCCCAGCTTTGTGAGTGAGCACATTGAGAC
This sequence comes from Glycyrrhiza uralensis, assembly GCA_030159175.1. NCBI lineage: Eukaryota > Viridiplantae > Streptophyta > Magnoliopsida > Fabales > Fabaceae > Glycyrrhiza > Glycyrrhiza uralensis. The sequence continues at coordinate 50,327,169 of BRZY01000005.1, forward strand.
CCTTGAAGAAATTGACATGGAGTACAAGGAGTTGGCTCTTGAATCTGGCATCAAGAATTGGGAACGTGTTCCTGCCCTTGGTGTTACCCCTTCCTTCATTACAGATCTGGCAAATGCAGTAATAGAAGCTCTCCCATCGGCAGCAGCAATGTATGCCCCAACCAGCCCCTCTGAAGATGATGATCAAGACCCAATTAGATACTTTATCAAGATGCTATTTGGTTCAATTTTTGCATTCATCTTGTTTTTGTCACCCAAAATGTTAAGTGCATTCAGAAATCATGTCATTTAGAAGAATTCAATACCCGCCTGCTAAATTTGATTTGCAAGCATAGTAGTTTAAGTTATTGATAACGAAGTTGTATACTTGGTTTTTTACCGAGTCACACATCATAGAGATATGAAGTTGTACTTGATCATAATGAGCATTTGCAGCCGGCTTAGGAATATTCAAAAAAATAATGACCATAACAATTTTATGATATTTGTAAATTATTTATCTATTCATCTATACAACTACTACATTCCAATTTGTGCATAAAAACCGTTTCCTATTCCAAGATTTTATTACAATATCTAAAGTTCATAAGCGCATTATGCACAGGAACAAATCTTTGTTTGAGATTTTGCTATAAAGGTAGAAGGAAATTGAATGGGTTCGGTTTTGTTATAATTCATTTTTTAAAAATATATTAGACTTAAATATATTTCTGGTCTTTATAATATAGGAGTGTTTTGCTTTTAGTTCCTATTAAAAAATTCAAACGCTTTTTATTCTTATAATTTTTTATTTTTTTTTGCTTTAAATCCTTTAAGTGAATTGACCGCTGATGTGTTCCATTTTGAACCCAATTAGCACGTTTACGTGGTCAAAACAGTGACACGCAGGATGACATGTCAGATCCTCTCTCTCTCTTCCCTCCTCCCCCCACCCCTGCCCCTTCCCCACCTTCTCCCAAGGGAGAGGAGAGAGAGAGAGAGAGGAGTTGACGTGTCGTCCTGCGTGTCACTGTTTTGGTCATATAGGCATACTAACTGGACTCAAAATGAGACACATCAGCGATCAACTCACTTAAATGACTAAAAACAAAAAAAAAATTTATAGGAATAAAAAACATTTAACTTTTTTAATAGAGACTAAAAACAAAACACCCTTATATTATAGGGACTAAAAACATATTTAAGCCAATATATTAAAATATAAAATTTACCTCACCTCATATTTCGTCTTGCAACATTACCTTTTCCCAATATTACATTTCAAATAAAATTGTTAACAGATCCTAAACCAAATCTCGAATGAAAAACATGGATCTAGCACTGCATGTTTATAACCCGATTAACCCCGAAATAACAGCAAATCCCAATTGCATGGGGTCAAATGTAAATTTAAAAAAATACTAGTCTAACATCCGATTTAAGTACAAAATGAGTTTCCTTGTCAACCGTTCAAAATATTTTAAAAAGTAGAAAATCTCAGCACATCAATCCTTCCATCTATAGACTGCAATGCTATATAGACGTCGCTACCACATTAGGGGGAAATAACCATCACAAATATGATCAACTCTGAGGAGACGCTTTTGCAACAGCACCCGGTTGAGCAGCAGCCTGTGCAGGTGCCCCCTCACTAGCATACACCGTAGTCTGAGCATAACCAGCACCATAAGAACTGTTGCCATATGATGGTGGAGCCTGAGCATAACCAGACTGGCCACCCTGAGGGGCACCATATGATTGAGGACCGTACCCTGCTTGCACTGCACCACCAAAACCAGATGGTGGTGCTCTTTGAGCGCCGGATTCTGGTTGAGCATACCCGGAAGGTGGGGGCTGGGCAGGGGGATATGCAGACTGACCAAAGCCTCCTGCTGCGCTAGGTGACTGCGACTGTCCTCCATAAGCAGGTGGATTGCCACTTGGCTTTTGAGATGAAGGGAGGCCATAACCAGGTCCATAGCCAGACTGTGGTTGATTTCCATAAGCCGCTTGGGTGGCAGGGGGTACCCCATAACCTGGCTGAGAAGTTCCTTGAGGTGGATAATTGCCAGTGTTTGAGCTTGGCTGTTGGTTGGTAGCATAACCTTGCTGGGTATTGGTAGAGGGTTGGACGGGTGGAGCTTGGGATGAATCTCCCTGGGATCCATAGTTGGAAGTCTGGCCTTCTTGTGCTGGATTACTCCCACTACCATAGCTGGGAGCTGAACCATAACCTTGCTGCTGCTCATATGTCAGTGGCTGACCATACCCTGATTGTGGTGGCGCATTATAGGCACTATAACTGTCCTGACCATAACCCTGTCCTTGTTGGTTATAACCAGCGGAAGGTGGTTGACTGTAATTGTAAGTAGACCCGTCAGCTGGAGGTGCAGGACCCCCAGGGTTTTGCTGTTGCTGTGGCTGTTGACTATAATAATCATAACCACCAGCATGAGTAGACTGCTGGTGAGGTGGTGCAGTGGACTGGTCCCAATTGGCAGAATACCCACCAGGTTGCTGAGGAGGATAGCCTGTGTATGGGGGCTGAGACATGTTATACTGGGGCGATGGACCAGAGTATGCTCCGGGCTGCACATAGCCATAACCCGGCTGTTGCATAGGAGCAGCAGGGGGAGCCCAGCTAGATGGTGGTCGGGATTGGTAACCTTGCTGAGAATACCCACCAGATATTGCTGGATTTCTGAGACGATTCTGCAGAGAGAAACATGACAATCGCAAATAAAAAAGATGAATTTACCCAAGGTGCCATGACATACAAGTATAAAAAGAAACAGATGCACACAAATAAACAGGTAAAAGTTAAATAAAAATCAACAAATAAAAAACAAAAGATAAAGGGTATATGTCTTGCAGTAACAGATTCTGTACAAGATCAGAAAGGGATATAAATACCTACATACCGTACTGGTTCCTGATAAAACTGAGTTACTCCAGCAGAAGCACACCCTTTCCCTATTCGAAATGAATGGGTACAAGACGAAGCACAAAGCCACAAACCATAGAAGCAGACAAATACATAATCTATATTGCCACAAAAAGGCAATCCACCATATAGTGTCTCAAGATATACAGGACCTCATTCCAATTGTTACATTACAAATCATTCATATTATTTCTATAGGCTGAATGTCTGGACAACAGATATATCACACACTGGATAAGAGCAAGTATGAGAAACCATAAATCCAAATATATAGACTGTAAAGACAACTCTTTGCCCCATGTACATAGAAACAATCCTCTCAACCTTTCCTTAACCAACCTAATCAAACAGGTGAACCTCAAAGAATCATCAAATAAAAGCAAATAAAACCGACTGCCATTTTAATAGAAAGGAATTTTAAAGTAGGGGGTAAGAGGCCAATACAATAGCTTACTTTGTGTAGCTCAAATTTCAAAACAAATATTACAGTGAAAAAGAATAAGCTAGGAAAGTGAAAAGCAGTTAAAGCACCATAATGATAAAGAGGCAGAAGTGAAGTGGCATGAGCTGTACAGAAAGGCAAAATGCCACACGTAAATGCACAACCCATTAAACACACCAAAAACAACAAAGATCACAAGAGCAATCTTGAACAACATAACTCTATAGTTAGTTGAAATAACTAAGATTTAAAAATGGACATAAATAAGAAGGATATAAAAAATCAAAATTAAGTGCTCCATAAAGACAAATTTCAGGTTATCCAAATGTAAGTCAAATATAAGACCCAAGGATAGAAAGAACTACTTGAGGTATATACAAGTTCTTTTGAGCAATCAACTGAAAAGCACAAATGGCATAGTTGAAAAGAATTTCAAAACAATAGTTTAATATTCAGTCTAATGATGACGTTTTGTAGAGTCAAAGACATTATATATGAGACTTACTGCCCTTGATAATAAATATCAAAACTGAGATTTAGAACCATACCAGGGCATGCTGAGGGAACACCAACAAAGGGATTCATGTTGGTGTCACCAATTGTCCAATAGACACTATAACCCTACAATAGTCCCAATTACAAGATCAGTCATAGGATACACAATTAATAAGCATATTCCATTGTCGAAAAGTTTATACTCCCAATGAGTATCCACTTGGACCAAAAAATGGCATAATTACAGTATCCTCCTTGGACACAAGAACCTAAACAACAAAAAAGGTGAAAGAGCCCCCTCACCATTGCACAGTACAGGAATCCATCAGGTCCAGTTTTATGTTTTTATAGCACAACAAACGAACAAAGCCCCAAAAGACAATCATTGGCACACAGAATCCATCTATCAATCACAGTAAGCAAAGGCATAAATCACATAGTTTAATCGAGCTTTTACCATTTTACAAAACAATTAGACTTGTACATGTAGAAAAATCAAAACCTGGTTGAAAATTCATAATTTACACATAAACCAGACCTGGCTCCTGGCAAGCAAAACATGCTAATCCAAATGCAACAAAAAAGAGATGAGTCCTTAACATACCTCGCCACTGATGATTTGATTAACCAACTCCTTTGCTGACTCAATTTGCTCAAGAGCCCCATCAATTTTTAATGTTCTTTCTGTTGACATGTCACCTGGGGGAAGATGCAGAGGTATCACCTGAAAAAACAATATACATTATCAATGAAAAGCCGCAACAAATGGGGATTCCATGTCTTGAGACTCGGGCAGTCAGCTGTTAACCACAGCCAATTTTTAAAATAATTATGATATTCAGCAACTGCATCAAACACGCAATGAAGACAACAACATGCTATGTATTACTTAAAAGAGAAAACCTGAATTCGTGCTCCAGTTGAAGCTTGCATATTCTTTATTGTTTCTCCTCCTTTACCAATTATAAGGCCAACCTGAATATGCACACAAGTAACCATATCAACCATCAACAACACAAACGAAACATCGTAGAAAGCATATGCCGCTTGTACACATTTCGTTTGCACACCTTATTATTTGGGATTTGCATCACAAATTCATCAGACCCAGATTGTCCAGTCAACCGTCTAGCAGCAATGCCAGAACCCCCAGCTTCAGCCTGGCATAGAAACAACTCATATCAGTGACGTTCTACTACTAACAGGTTACATCCATTCCACATCATTTGAGCAAATTTACACTTCATATTACAATTACAAGTCATAATTAAAATTGAATGGAGTCCCAGTTTCTGTAAAGTGAAAACGATGAGACAAACCTCGGCAAGAACTTCATTGATGAGTTTCTCAGCAGAGGCAATGGAATCAGGAGTACCCATAAGCTCAACCATCCTACTTTGAGAATTGGGGTCAGCGTCCATATCACGGGTAACTTGAATTTTAGCCCCAGATTGCAACTGAAGATACTTGATGGTCTCGCCGCCTTTACCAATAATGACACCAACCCTACCATTAGGTATCTCTATCTTCTTAATCGTACCTTGATGCCCATAAGAAACAGGAGCAGCAGAAGGAATTGATGAGTATTGAGGCTTCACATCTGCGTTCACTCAGATCAAATCAAATCAAATCAGAGTTCTAAAAAAGAAAATTAATTAAAAAAAAATATGAATGACGCAAAAACCTTTGCTTATTAGTACCAGTTGAAAAAGCACCATTATTGTTATTGTTATTGTTATTGTCATCGGGTTTGGGTCGCTTGAGATCGAGGAGGGGAGGAGGAGCACCACTGAGGAGGCGAGCAGCGACCTCTTGAGCGCGCTGTTTGGCGAGTTCGATGTCGGTGGTTGGGGAAGAGAAGCCGGTGGCTCTGTGGGTGGCGGTGGGTGGTGGTGGCTCTTCGTACTTGCGCTTCAGGGACGCCGGTGATGAATACTGTGCTTCCTCCGCCATCACTCACTACAAACCCTAGACGAAAACACAAACACACACTCGGATTGGGTTATACACTGCGATACACTCACAGCATTGTCGTTTTATACTAGTGCCAAGTCATCGTTCTGCTACTGGTCCCTTGCGGGGATGAGATATTTTTCCCCTTTGCATTCCCGCTTGTATTTACAAACAAAAGATTAAATTTTTGACCAAAAATATAGAAGAAAAAGTATTCAATTACTATTAAATTTTTTGACAAATTCAATTACTATTAATTAATATTACTGTAATGTAAAAAAAAAATTATGAAGGTAAGAAAACTGATTTATATTTCTCTCATGTGTAAAAAATGAAAATGAAAATATACAAGTCTATATATCAATGGTACTATTTAAAATGAGGGTAAAAGTCAACTAAATATCAGTGACGAAAAATTAGACTGAATTTCTATTTTTTTAAATATTCTTACTTTTAATTTAATTTTTAATCAAATAAAGATCGAATGCCAAGTTAAAAAAATCATATACATGAATAGTTATTATTTAGCCTCTTAGTTTTTATCTTATGAGACATATAACATAACCATTTTATATTGATTTAAAATTAACTCCACTTTATTTATTAAATGCTCTGTATTGATTTGTCACTCACTATATTATATAAGATTAATAATAATAATAATATATACTTAATTGTTACCAATTCGACTGAATTCAATCATGATTAAACTATTGAATCGTATAAATGTCTTCACAAATTTAATGACTTGTCTCATTTTTAAAATGTTGGATACAACTTTTGGCAATGTTAACGTGCGACTTTCTTATTAAAAAAACTCTAATGATCGCTTGTAAAAAAACAAAACTCTAATGATCGAAACAATAATTTTTTTATTTTTCTTTGATGTTTTTGTTTCGACTCTATGGAATGACAAATAAGCTTGTGTTTTCACCATGAATCAGTTTATTCAACCTCTAATCCATGAGGTTCTAGCTAGTACATTTACCAGCCTAGCATACTTTTGTTATTCATTATTCCCGTGAAGCTAACCACTGTGCAGCTTGCAAACCCGGGGCATTCGGGATACTGATCCTGACCTTCACATGAACTCTCCCCATATTAATAGTTTATTTTGAAAAAAAATATAAAAAGTTAATTATGTTACATTATGTAAAATCTTCCTCAAATAACATCAAATTTTGAATATCTAATGTTACGAGTAAAATTCATGTGAACATCGAACACGGTAACTTTCCACAAGAGCATTAATGATTTTATGAGCATCTAAAAATATACACAAGGAGATGTATCAATGTCATCGTAACAGAAGAAATTTCTCACAAACTTCTATTGTTCTAGATATAAGATAGATTTAATCGTGAAAGCCAACATAACATCTTTAAGGGCACGATTATATATTTGAATCTTATACTTTGTAAAATATTACTATCCAGTCCAAAATATAAACAACATAGTACAAAAACACACAGACCAAAAAATACCTTGAAAATGTAATAATCTTAATTGATACTCACTAGTTTCAATTGTTTTTCCAAAAATACCCCATTTAGTGTCTTTCGTAAATATGAATATTACATTAAATGAATGATATAATTAAAAAACTAACATTTAATTTATTTGAAATTAATAAATATTACTTATATTTTGGACCCAAAAAAAATATCTTTGTTGTTTATATTTTGAACCGGAGGGAATATTTGTTTTTTCAGCAAGGAAAGGGGGGTGAACCCGGGGAGATAAGTGGAAGAAACCATTAGTTCCTGTTCCAAAATATTCAATGCAACGCCATTGATCAGAAGTAGGCAAGAGGGAAACTGGTCAAAAAATAAAATCCGTAACTTATGAGCCAAACATGAGCGGTCTTTTTAATCCGAGGTTACATAGGAAGCATTAATCAACATATAACAGACATTCAACTTCAAAGGGGCCTAAAGCCCCATAAAAGCTGTGCACATATAATATCCAGATTTATGGTAATTATCAACATAATCTCCACCAAACAAGGGGTGCTTCATAGCAAGGTAAAACTACCATGAATTGCTTATTATAAAACAGCTTGGTTGTGATGAGATAAACTTCATCAACCTCACTTTGTCCACCAATGGAGGAAGTCCTTACGCCTATTGATCTTCTTCTGCAGCTGGAGGAGTCCATAAAGTAAAGCCTCGGCAGTTGGAGGACAGCCTGGAATATAAATATCAACAGGAACAATCCTGTCACACCCCCGAACAACAGAGTAAGAGTAGTGATAGTATCCTCCTCCGTTAGCACAACTTCCCATTGAGACGACCCATCTAGGCTCAGGCATTTGGTCATAAACCCTGCAAGAATTTTTCAGCATCGAGTAGAGAACTGTAAATTTGATTAACTTAATCGGCTGTGTAAAGACAGAACATGAATCAAGTTATAAGGCAAAGTTAATTAATATTGGAAACTTGGAATTCTGTGATCATCTAATGTGCAAAAATCCCAACAAGAAGATGATGAGCCATCACGATAGAATAGACTTAACTACCAGGATTATGTTACGATTGTAAAGAGGGATTTGCCAGTTAAAATTTTTGTACCTTTTTCTCTTTTCATAGATATTAAATCGGTAGGATACTATCAAAATTTATGAATGTCTGTTTGAAGATGGATAAACACAAAATCTTCATATGACAAGGTCACGTGAAATTTTAAAATAAGAGGATTCATTCCCAAGTAATTTAGACCTCAGAAAAAATTGAAATGAAATAAAAAAGTTGCAGAGTCCTACAAGTGGAATTGCAAGATGAGTAATATTCCGCCAAAAACTTGTAAATGAGATATCAATAGATAAAGATGAGAACCCAATAATTCTGTATCAAAGAATCATATGAGAATTAAAAAGTGGCATACATCATACTCTTTCTGTACCAACTGGACCCAAACAAACTTTTTTATAGACAGGGAATGTCCACACCTCTCACACTCAATGTGAGACAATCACTATCCATATTATAAGAACCTCTTCCAACATGCAGTGTCGTTCAAGCACGGTGAGAAGACTGTCTGTTAGCCAACCCCTATCTATCATTTAAGTGTATGCTAGAAAGAAAGACAATGGTAGCAGGGAATTAGAAACACGTGAGGGGGGTACATGGGAAATATAAATGGGGAAATCAGAATCAGTTCCAAAGAGTGTATTGCAATAGCAACAACATGCACACTTGGCAGGTAGCCAAAGAAACCTGATTCTGTTAGTGAAATGGAATAAGAAGAGATGAAAGAGAGAGGAGAGGACAAGCAAGGTTTGAATGAGGATTGGAAAGGTAGGAAGCGTGCCCTTTGAAGAGTCTGCAGCTTTTTCCTTTTCTGTTTCCATGCTTATCTTCAATATTTTGAAATTCTTATCTGATACAGATATCAGCGGCAGCAGAAGAATGAAGCCAGTGAGATTTTTCTTCAATAAAACAGTGTCCTACATCCAATTTCCTATCAGTCTCCTACAGGTAGAATATACTGAACTCGAAGTAACCTATGATTACAATCCCCAAACAAGTCTCTATCAAAACAAACGAAACACATTATCATTCACTCGATTAAATCAAGAGGACAACTAATTCTCCCAAGAGTGATAACCTCAGGGGTGAAGTGATAAGAAGGTCATGAGTTCAAATCCTCCCACTAACATAACATGCTAATACTAATACTAATTACTAACATTTGCCTATAAAAACAATCAATTCCCCCTGAAACACAATTTAGTCTCATGTCGATTCTTCCAAGGAAGCCCGAATTGATCGATAATATCTTATCAAACACACACAAGTCACAAACTAAGCAAATCAGCGCTTCTTATTTTTTTGTGGGGTCACAAGCAAATCACCGCTTCTAATGTTGCATTACGCGAATAGAAAGAGTATTGGAAAGGAATCACATGAAAATATAACAGATGAGGATGGGAAACGAAACACATTATCATTCGCTCGATTAAATCAAGAGGACAATAAATCCCCCCTGAAACACAATTTAGTCTCATAAATAATCGATTAAATAAAGAATAGAGATAGACGCACACACATGAAGCACCGATTCTACCAAGGAAGCCCCAACTGACCGATCACATCTTACAGAACACACACAGGTCACAAAGTAAGCAAATCAGCGCTTCTAGTGTTGCATATGATTTAGAATTACGCGAATAGAAAGAGTATTGGAAAGGAACCACATGAAAAATATAACAGATTAGAATAAGAATGGGAATGTAAAAACCCTAAAAAATGGGGAAGAGAAATACTTGCGAAGAGCAGGGGCCATCTTGTTGGTAAGAGTGCCGGCAACAATCATGCAATCAGACTGGCGTGGGCTGGGCCTGAAAATGATGCCGAAGCGATCCAGATCGTAACGGGCGGCACCGGTGTGCATCATTTCGACGGCACAGCAGGCGAGCCCAAAGGTCATGGGCCAGATGGAGCCACGGCGGGCCCAGTTCATGAGATCGTCAACCTTCGAGATCACGAACTCCGCCGCCTTCGAGACGCCGGTGGGGGAGGAAGAAGACGGGGGCGGTGGTGGGGCATAGGGTGTGGGCGATGTGGGTGTGGAGTACAGAGAGGGGAGGGTTGTGTGGAGGGAAACTACCCGTTGGGGAGAAGACACCAGTTGAGGGAATCGTGAAGCGGTTCGACTCAGAAGAGCCATGGTGGTGGTTGCAGCCAGGGAATAAGAAGAATTTGCACCGCAACAAGTTCGCAACGAAGAAGCCTCGGGTCGGGACCCCTTTCCGCTTGCGCTCTCTCCTGTTGTTTATGGTACTCAGCAAGCCCAGGTATATTTTTTTTCTTTGTTTTTTCCGTACGTACTACGTGTACACTTTTTTTTTGGGTATACGGGGCCAAAGCCCCAAATACGTGTACACTACACATATCACTAAAAAAAATCACTAGAATTATAGAAAATAAAAAAATATATATCAAAAAATAATAAACAAATATTAACGAGGGTTAATGGCTTAATGCGGCATTTACAAAGAATTTAGAATTATAAAATATGATATTTTATAAATATTTTGATTTTTTAAAATACTTTTAAATTGTTTATGAATGAAAAAACAAACACACAGTTGAGCGCAAGTGGTTAATGTGTCCCTTTTAAGAGACAGACTCGGCTAGTATTTGAATTCAATCTCCGTCACAACTTTACTTAACTCTTAGCCAAATACAGATATTGTGGATATAAACCAAAAAAATAAAAAAAAATTTGTGTGTGCAAATGTATCAATGAGATTTAAATCCAAGACTTTGTGCATATTATTTAAACCCTTTACTAGTACCATGATTCCAGTGCTTTTCTCTCGTTGATCACTTGATTGGAATAAAAGAACATGACTTTATAAATGACCGCAATTTAGATAAAAAAAAATTGTGACGTGTAAGGCTATAACTTGATTAATGTTTGACAATTGAAACTTGTTTCATTTATCGTTTATTAATAATTATAGTTTTGTGTTTTTTGTTTGTAAAACATACCTCTCATTCTAAAAGGGTCGTTGTTTAACTTGTGGTGATAGATAGAGGAGATAGTTTATAGACCTTACCGTGAGGTTTTCACTGTAATTAAATACAAATCAATTTTAGGCAGGACTTTGGAGTTTATATTTGGGGATCTATTTAGCTTGCTCATGTCTTTTTCCACATATATACATCTCACTTCTCACATTTAGCTTGCTCCAGGTGGATACATTACCATGGGTTCCTTGCAAGATGATAATGTTATGTACAAAGATGTATATATGTATGTCTGAAATAGTCAGCCATTAGCCATGGTCGACCCTCAAAAGCTCTTACATCTTCTTCCCGCGCCATTCTAAGAGCCTGGTTAAGAAATACTTATTTTTTTTCTTCAAATTTATGACCTCATATCTCTCTAAACACAATTTAATCAACCTAAACTCACGAGCACATTTTCTTTCCTTCCTTAGAATTTCCTACAACGACACATGGAAGGTCCTCTTGCCTCTTTTGGCCATTATTTGAAGTTTGGTGTCCTTGTCAAACTATCTTCCTTAGAAGAGTTCTCATGCATCGATTCTTCATTACAGCTTCATACGTTATTTCCATTCGCAATGTCAAATTAACCAGTGATTCAACTATATCTATATGGAATGCATATTATCTATCTATTTTAATTACATGTGAATAGAAATAGTATTGGAAAAAAATCACATGGAAATATATCAGATAAGAAAGCATGTAAAATCATTGGAAAATGAGGAAAGTACTTGCGAAGAGCAGGGGCCATCTTGTTGGTGAGAGTGCCGGCAACAATCATGCAATCAGACTGGCGAGGGCTGGGCCTAAAAATGATGCCAAAGCGATCCAAATCATAACGGGCGCCACCAGTGTGCATCATTTCAACAGCACAGCAAGCGAGCCCAAATGTCATGGGCCAGATGGACCCACGTCGAGCCCAGTTCATGAGATCGTCCACCTTTGAGATCACGTACTCCGCCGTCTTCGAAACGCCAACGGGAGAGGAAGCCGACGGGGGTGGTGGTGGGGCATAGGGTGTGGGCGTGGGCGTGGATGTGGATAGAGAGAGGGAAACTACCCGTTGGGGAGACACCAGTTGAGGGAATCGTGAAGCGTTTCGACTCAGAAGAGCCATGGTGGTGGTTGCAGCCAGTGAAGAATTTCTTCCACCGCAGCACAAGTTTCGCAACGAAGAAGCCTCGGGAACCACTTTCTCGCCTGCGCTCTCACCAATTTATGGCTAAGCCCAACTAATTTTGTTTTCCTTGTTGTCCTACGTGTACACTATACATATCACTAGTTTTTTTAGTTGCACTATACATATCACTATATTCATAAAGAATAATCAAAAATACATATTACCATCGAGTTTTTTTTTTTTTACCAAGCAAAAATTATTGCATTTTATTGAAAATTTGTTCCGCAATACATGGAGGAATAGAATAGTAAGTCAAAGACTGAAACAAAAAATGGCACTACGAGCTAATTTGTGGGCTACCATATTGGACTCTCCATGAACAAATTGGATCTTATAATGTGGATTTATATATACCAAGTATGAATGCACCCAGCAACTAAAGTTCCCAACTCAGATTGTTCAATTTGGGATGCTACAATCCGATTAACCACAAGTTTGCTGCCTGACTCGAAATAGACATGAGATAAAGGGAAAAAAAATTAACGAGGATTAATGCGGCATTTACATAGAATTTAGAATAGTGAATCACTAAAATTATAAGACACTACAAACTTAGTCCCTTAAACAATTAATATTACATTAGCCATGGTCAATCCTTTCACCACAGTTGTGATATGTTATTCAACAAATTCGTATTTGGTATTCTCGACTTCACACCGGGGGTGTCACGTTTTTCACAGTTGTGGACTTCTCTGGATTCTACTCTGAATTGTCGCATTTGGGTCTGACGCTTTCACGCTGGGGGTGGATATGTTTCCACAACTGTGAGTTGATCGGGTTTATATTTGAATTCTGGGTCAGAAGATTTCACACCGTGGGTGTAACATTTTTCACAGTTGTGTACTGCTCTTGTTTCTTCTTTACACTTTCGCATTTGGGTCTTTCGATTTCACACCGGGAGTGTCACGTTTTTCACAGCCGTGGACTGCTCTGGTTTCATCTTTGGACTTTCGTATTTAGGTTTGACGATTTCACGCCGGGAGTGGGAATTTCTCTACCATTGTGAGCTACTCTGGATTATATTTGCATTTGGGACTCACAATTTCACACCGCAGGTGGGAATTTATCCACAATTGTGATCCGATCTGGATAGTTCTATGTAATCTCGTACTTGTTTATTCGTCCTCACACCATGGGCGGGGTTTCTCTCATAGTTGTGAATGGTTTCAATCTTCCTTGGTGTAGTTTTGATAGGTTGAGGGTGAATTTATTAGCTTCTCATATGTGGGTTTGGCGTATTGCAAATGATAAATAGGGTCTGGGGTGTCAACTTAGTTGGGATGTCTTTCTCTATAGTAATGTTTTTGCACGCTATTTCTATTGTATTAACGGTAGGAGATCGAACGTCTTTGTACTTATAACAATCTTGTTTTTTTCATATAGTTAAATCTAGACATATCTTGTGTTATAATTTGGTTATTTTTTTCTTATTAAAATTTTTGCTTATAAAAAAAATGTCATGGTCAACCCTCATAAGCTTTTACAATTAACTTCTTCCCATTCTATGAGTATGGTTAAGAAATACTCATTTTTCCAAATTTATGACTTCATATCACCCTGTGGCCGTTATACCACAATTTAACCAACCTACTCATGAGCACATTTTCTTTCCTCCTTGGAATTTCCTACAACGAGACATATATAGAGTCTAACTAACCACCTTAGTTTACAGAAAAGAAAGCAAACAGATAAATATCAGTGCTTTTTATTTTGTTTGTCTAAGAATATATTCTTTTTTTGTCTGAAAAATACTTCATATCATTAAGTGGGTCAAACCCAATAACAATACAAGGAAAGCCCGTAGGCTGATATCAACTTATACAGCATGTATTCTGATATTTCCCTTAAGCTTAAACTCCACCAAACATAATTAAATCTAACATAAAGAGTAAATACAAAGACAAAGCAAAGAAAAACCAAAAAATTAAAACACCAAACTGAAATAAGGCAAATAAAAACGTAAAGACACAGGACACAATCACCCAAATATTCCAGCAATTCCAAGATATATAGGAATGGAGCAAAACCTCATGTGGTCACTATTATTCATCTCAGTGAAGAAAAAGCCCCCACTAATCACAAAAACCAGAGAAGAACAAACCTTCATAATTGACCATGAAACAGCACAAAATCACTCCAAGACTTTCCAAAAATTGCTAAAATATGTGAGCAGTGTCAAAAATAAGCAGAAGAAAAAGCCAAGACACAAAACAACATGTGCAAGTCCAACATACGAGAGTCTTTCCCAACTCTACTCCAAAGCTCCTGCAAAGACACCAGTCCCTGAAACAGATAAAACTAGAAGGACGTTAGTACTCCCAAATCCATTGTTTATCCCTTTCAACGAAGCTTAAAAGGAACTCCAACCACTCTGCTCACCAACTGTTTCCCAACCCTCTGTTAACTCCTCTCTTTGAGACTTAAAAGGAGCCCCAATCTCTGAACTCACCATCTGTTTCCTTCCCCACACAACACTCCTCACCAGAATGGCAGAATATATTCTAACAAACTAAATCACAAGCTGGTTTCTCATTGTATGGTTTTGATCCACCATTTATTTGGGCTTTTCTTCTTCCAATCCAGTACTTATAGCTAGGGCGACAACACAGTGGTTGCAGTCGGGGGAAAATTGCACTGCTTGAACGATAGCGGGGCTTTGAGACATAGATGGTTTTTGACCCAAAAAAAAAGAGTTTCCTCCTACGTGAAACATATATATATTATGAAACATAAATATACTCGAGACATGCTGATCAAATTATGTCATTCCACCTCTTAAAAAGAAAAAATATAATTAAAATATATAATATCATACAAATTTGAAAACAACATTTTATTTTATATTCATTTTACTGATGATTATAAACGCATCACATTATTCTGTTCCAAATTTAAAATTTTGTACATAAAATGAGTTTTTTTATTTTTTTACGTAAATATTTAAAGACAGATATATAACACTTGGTAATTATTGATGAGCATAAAAAACAAAAAGATTATCGACTCAAATAAACTCTTTAATAAAATTATTGGTCCAAATTTAAAATTTTGTACATAAAATGAGTTTTTTTTATTTTTTTACGTAAATATTTAAAGACAGATATATAACACTTGGTAATTATTGATGAGCATAAAAAACAAAAAGATTATCGACTCAAATAAACTCTTTAATAAAATTATTGGAAGTTTAGTCATCAAAAAAGGGCAAGGAACTTGACCAAAAAAAAAAAAAAAAAAAAAAAAGGGCAAGGAATAAACAGTCGGCGTCTGACGGTGTCCCATTTCCATGAAGCCGGATATTGGGATTGGGTTTAATAAATGTTCATGTTCACAAAAGCTCATTGAAATCTACAATCTGCATCTGCTTGCTGCGAGATCGGCACCACGCTGATTTTGAGCGATTCTACTTGGATTTTTCATTATTTTAATGCACATTTATGAGTTATGACACGTATTTAATAACAGCAAGTTAATAGCAGCTGTAACTATGTGTTGAAAAAAATATTAATGTGGAGTAAATACAAGAGTTATAAAAAATGAAATATATATATATATATATTGGATGAAAAGATATATAGTCAATATATATTGGATGAAAAAATTTAATATAAATATATTAAAAGTATTTATTTTGAGAATTGATTAAGTTTGGTAAAAAAACATTTTTCCAATATAGAGAGAAATTTCAGAAGTAATTAATAATTTGAGAATTTTGTTAAAAAGCTTGCACTAAATTGGAGTATAACCACAAGTCTAGGAAAGACGATGATAATAAATGATGTTCACATTCTGAATAAGAAAGACATGAATTTACTATAGTAAATTATGAAGAAAAAAAAAGTTTTGCTATATCTGAAGGCTGCCCACAAATAAAAATGAGCCGAGGAATGCATGCTATTTTTTTTTAAATCACTATTACTCATAGTCTTTTTTGAAGTCAACTATTACTCATAGTCGGATAACTTTTAATGATATGTTTTGAATATATATACTCCACTCAACTCGTGTCATAAGAAATTATCTATGATACGTTTTGATTATATATACTGCACTCA
Organism: Glycyrrhiza uralensis; assembly: GCA_030159175.1. NCBI lineage: Eukaryota > Viridiplantae > Streptophyta > Magnoliopsida > Fabales > Fabaceae > Glycyrrhiza > Glycyrrhiza uralensis. The sequence continues at coordinate 50,343,733 of BRZY01000005.1, forward strand.
AACTAATGTCATCAGAAATTATCTGACTATGGCTCTGTTTGGATAACAAACTTATCTACTGCTTATGGCATAAGCTATTTTTATAATCGAAGAAAAATTATAGTGAAATTTATTTTATATAAGTCATATGCTATTTTGATAAGCTATCCTGTGTAGCTTATGAAAAATAAGTCCAAAACAGCTTATAAATCAGTCATAAACTGTGTTCATAAACTCTGCGTAAGCCAATCTAATCAAGCCACATGAGTAATAGTTTTTTAAAAACTTAAAACTTATAATGTGTCTGATCCAACGTTTTTCCACTCGAAAACTCGTGTTTCCCAAGTATGTGGTGGCGTGATTTTGGCTTCAAATTATGGTTTGCGTTGAAACATATTCTTGTTGCATTTTCATAGTCAAACTCACGTTGTCTTTAGTTTTCTATTTGAAAAGCATGAAAATTTTAAGGATTATTTATATTTTTGTCTCTAGTTTCTAAGTATCGTGCCCTATTTTGGTAATGCATCATATGTTATTTAAGACTTTTGATACACGAGGGTCTTTGCAATATTATTAGTGTTGAGGTGGTCTAATTCAATGTTAATTCAACCTCGCATGTGTCACGTATAGTTTTTGAGTGTTAAAAAATGAACTACACAGTAACAGGTGAACTTGATTGTATATGACAATTGAGATACATGAGAGACCAAAAATATCCAATTGCAATACTTGAAAACCAAAAGTGTAATTAACTCAAATTTTAATTATGACCTATTGCTTTTTCTATTTTTTTTGTAAATTCATTCTTTAAAATTAAAATAACAACCTATTTAATATTATGTATTTAAAAGTAATTTTAAAGAAAAATATTTAAATAGTATTATTTTGCCAGAATTATTTATAGATATATAAATATAAAACATTTTATTTCAATTTCTCATTCAAAAAATGAATTTTACTCATTCATAGAGACTATTTTATTGACACATAAAATAATAATAAAATAAATTTTATATATTGCAGTAAATTAAGTTTGATCTTATTTGATAGCTTTAAGATATAAGAATGTTCATCTCTCAAAAAAAGGACAAGAAAATGAATGCGACTGATAAACCAGTAAATGTTGTCACTACCCAAAAAAAAAACAGTAAATGTTGTGATCCACGAATATATATAATTATTATTATTATTATTATTCTAGGAAAGATTAACCGCAACATATGACATCGTTATTTCTCATAAATTATACTCCTTTCAGTTTTATTTATAAGAAACAAAAAGTAATTTTTTTTATCTTTTTAAAAAGGAATAATACTTTATTTTTAACAAAATTAATTATTTTTTTTCAATTTTATCCTCATTAATTATCACACTATTTACTAAGAGTTTATCTATTTTTCGTTTAATACAAAAGCATTTTTGAAAAAAAAAATTAAAAATATAATATCATTAATAAAAAATAACACATATTAATATATTGTTTAATCTATATAATTTTAGTATTATATTTTTTATAAATAGGATCGGAGCGAGTTATAGCCTAATCTCTCAGTTGGGTTTTAATGTAAAGTGAAAACGAAAGACACGATGAAAGGTTCAAAAAAAGAAAGAAAATTAAAAAAATTCATAATCATTAAATAAAAATATTGGAAGCTCACCCAAAAAAGCATGACATAATACAACTGTTGGTTGTAAAATCCCCTCAATTATTTTCGTTTTCTCCTTTTTCCTTTTATTCAGAATATTTTTTCTCTCACTCAAACAGAGCATGAGGGAGAATGAGGGGGGATATATTTTGAAACTATAAATAAATCAATTACAATAATTATAAATTTTCCTACCCATGTAAAAAAAAAATTATGACTTTTTATTTTTATAAATCCTCTTAATTACTAAATAGATAAAATATAAAATATTTTTATATTTTTAAGATATTAGTTGTATTCTCCTTTTTATTTTATAAAATATTTCCTTTGGTCTAAATCTTTGGTTGTTTTAGGTTTTGACGTATAGATTAAGAAATAATTAATTGAACAAATTTTAGACTAAAATGACCCTATTTATTATTCATCATTCTCAATTATCTTAATTATTTCTCCACTCAAAACTTATTAATTATATTAAGAGTATAGTTGAAAAAAGGTGATAAATTATCTCTTGAAATCCTAAAACAACCAAAGTTTTGGAACAAAAATAAAAAACTAAAGTCACCAAATATTTAGACCGGAAAAAGTAATAGAAAGATATATAAGATGATTTGTAGGAGAATATAATATTTCTCAATTATTATTTATTATTATTATATCTAGAAATAAAGGAGTGAGAAATGAGAAGGAAAAAAATGTGTCGGCCTAGCCAACCATGGTTAAGGGAACCAGAGGGTGAGGTTAGGAGAGTTAATGAGGAGCGCTGGTGTGGCGAGGCTTCACTCGAGGTCACACGGGGTTGAGCGTCGGTGACTCGTGCGAAGGGTCAGAGAAAGTCAGAAATTGACATCTACGATACTAATTATAAAAGCAAGACAAAGAAGCAACGAAAATGGTAGTAGTAAGAGGCAACAGCGATATTGAGAGAGAGAGAGAGAGAAATGGCGGATTCAGTGTCGGTGGACGTGGAAGCCTTCTCTCCTCCACCCAAGGTGCTGCTTCTGCATTCTGCTCTCAATAACTACACTTCACTCTCTTTCCCTATTAACTTATTCTTACACCAAAACCACAACGACAATTGGCTTAATTTCCACACTGTCTTGCTCTTACATTTCCGTTTATTTAATATTTTTCCTCGCTAATTAAGATTATTTATTCTCCTCCTTTTTATTTTAATTTATTATTTATTATTCCCATAGTGTTTTTGCCTTCATATGTTGCTAACAACGGCTTCAAGTTCAACTACCTTTTCTAACCGCATTTGTGTCAAGTAAAAACGACGTTGTTGGTTTCTGTTTGGGTCTCTTCGATCCTTGAGTTGAGTGGGATTGCACTAATATAGCATAATGCTGTGTTGCTTGAGAATCTTTCTGAATTCAGTAAAGTAGGATTAGGAATTATAGAATTATACGCTTATACTTTTAGTTTGTGTTCTAGTAGGAACCTGACTTGTCTTTCGCTTTCTGTGCCCGCTCCAATTGGTAAGTTAATTGCCAGATAATTTTCGGTTATTATTAATTATACACTTCTAATTTCTAAATGCGGAAGAGTTTTCAAGTTGGTGAAGACATTCTATTAATGTTATCATACTTTCGACGGATTAAGCAAATCGGATTTTTTTTTTTTCTGTTTTACTTACTATCACTAGACACTAGCAATAATTTGCACCTTTACTGATTGCTTCTTTACCTGTGACTTCCATTGTTGGCCTTTTATTTGTGATAGAACCCCAAAAACCCAAATTATTGCCCGTGCTGAATGCTCACATGTGGTTAAATACTTAAATTAAACATCTTAATTTTGTCTCTTATGTTATTATGAAAACGTAAAGGAGATGGTGGATCATATTTATATGTGATTTTGCTGTCTGTTCTGGCTAACTGACATCATGTGCTGTTCCTTATTAACATGCTACTCGTATATCTCTGCAGGAACATCTTATAAGAACTCGTTATGGTTCTGTCTCTGTTGCTGTGTATGGAGACCAAGACAAGCCAGCACTTATCACTTACCCTGATTTGGCTTTAAATTGTCAGTTGAAATGGTTTTACCGTAACTTTTACCCTTTTCTATATTTTGTTGACAAACTAACAATCTAACAGTTTGTTTTCGTGCATGTGGTTTCATCAGACGTCTCCTGCTTTCAGGGGTTATTATTTTATCCGGAAATCTGTTCACTGCTGCTCCACAATTTCTGCATATATCATATTAGTCCACCTGGGCATGAGGTCTCTATCTTTATGTCTTGAAGCTGTAATATGACGTTACTTGATACTCACCTCTCCACGTTTCGTAAATATTTTAATTGTTGGATGTTATAATTTATCTGGTTCCTTATCATCTTGTACTTTCTTCAAGAGCTATTGCAGTTAGGAGCTGATGCGATTGATCCAGATGATCGAATTCTTTCTGCTGATGACTTAGCTGATCAAATAGCTGAAGTTCTTAACTTTTTTGGGTGAGCATGTTATAGCTTAATCGTCATTATCTTTCCAATTAGGCTATGATGGGAAGTTTTAGAAATAATGGAGTGAGATGAAATGGAAATGGAAAATATGGAATGGAATGGAAAACAGTTCCCCTCCCCATGTCTGGATGATTAACTAAAGAGGGAAAAAATGAGAATGTAAAATAGAAGCTATGCTGTTGCCCCCCATAGCAAACTAGTGACATCAAGTAAATAATTTTGAGCAGTTTCAATTTGGCTTTAATTTACAATATTGGCATGTTAATTCTTTTAATTTACAATATTTGCAACTGAAAGTTCCTCTTGGAATGGATTGAAAGTGGTGGCTTATAACTTGTGCAACTAAGGCTAGAAGCTGATGTTTCCCTTCCTTGATCTTGGGAAGGCATTCTGACGCCCTTCCTCTCTCTCTTTGCAGTCTTAGTGCAGTCATGTGTTTGGGAGTAACTGCTGGTGCATACATTCTTACCTTATTTGCTGTGAGTGACATATATGTTGCAACACCCCCCCATTTCGCATTGTTAAATGGATGTGAATTTCAATAATGGGATCTTCTAACTTTTGACTACAGATGAAGTATAGACAACGTGTTCTTGGTTTGATACTTGTTTCTCCTCTATGTAAAGCACCATCTTGGACTGAATGGTTGTACAATAAGGTTCTTTTTCTAAATCTTGAAGACTGTCTCCTTGTGAAAATACATAGCACCTTTTGCTGAAGATTTTGTAATATTCACAGGTCATGTCAAATTTACTCTACTTTTATGGCATGTGTGGGGTGGTAAAAGAAATATTGCTAAAGCGATACTTTAGCAAGGTATGCCTATGCCTCCCAAAGAATTTCTTTGTCTACTTGCTTCAGTATGTGAAGTCGAGTCATTCAATTTTATTGGTAATGATAGGAAGTTCGAGGCAGTACCCATTTACCAGAGTCAGATATAGTTCAAGCGTGCCAACGGGTTAGCCCAATTTATTTAACATTTTCATGTGAAAACTGAGTTGTAACTAGTAGTGGTTAGTTTGAAGCTGAACAAACACTTATTTGAGACTGTTTTAAATATTTTCTGACAGTCATTGGACGAGAGACAGAGTTTGAATGTCTGGCGGTTCCTTGAAGCTATTAATGGGTAAGCTTACATTTTTTCTCTGCAAGGTATAGGGGTGGGATGGGGTGTTTTATGGTGAAGGGTTTGGCTACGTATGAAGAAGTCTTAGCTTCAAACCTCCATGTCATCTTTTTCCATTAGGAGCGATCGGTTACATGGATCAATCAACACCATAATTCTCTGTCATGTAATAGGTCCAAATAGACTATTATCTTTAAATCCATCTCAATGGTTCAGCCTATAATTTTTCTTAATGTCCCTCTACATCCATCCATTAGACTATTCTTTATTTGGTCAACTCTCCTTTGTGGCGCTTCTATAGATGTTTTTGAAACATGCCATCATCATTGTACCCAAAAAAAATTATTGCTAGAGTTTCAACACCTATCACAAATTTAATTTCACCTACTTGTACTCATGGCTGATAATTTACCACTTGTGCTGATGCTGTAGTTCAACATATTCTGAAACAGCAATGTGCCTATATCTTAAATATGTGTCATTACCTTGTATTGGCATTTTACAGGAGATCTGATATAAGTGAAGGATTGAGAAAATTACAATGTCGTTCACTAATCTTTGTTGGGGATATGTCTCCATACCACTCTGAGGCTCTCCATATGACATCTAAGTTAGATAGACGATTCAGTGCCTTAGTTGAGGTGTGTAAGATGGTTCTGGTTCATATTAATTTGTGATAAGAATGCAGTATATCATCAATCAAAATGAGCTAGATTTAACAGCAATTGTTGGCGGAATTGCAGGTTCAAGCGTGCGGGTCAATGGTAACGGAGGAGCAGCCTCATGCTATGTCAATACCAATGGAGTACTTTTTCATGGGATATGGCTTGTATAGACCATCCAAGCCAAGTGTCAGCCCAAGAAGTCCGTTAAGTCCATCTTGCATTTCACCTGAGCTTTTTTCTCCGGAGAGTATGGGTTTGAAATTGAAACCAATAAAAACTAGAATATCTGTTGAAATATAGTGGTAGATGAATAAGGGTTAGTCTTGGCCATTTGCCGCTCTCTCGGATTTGTTTGTTGAACACGTTTACCTACAATTGTGTTTTGTCTGAAATCTGGAGGGGATGTTATGTTCTTGTAGATAAGGAGAGGAGGAAAGAAATCAACAGAGGAAAGAAATGAAAAGAGTTTAGTTGATACTTGATATAGTCATTCTTTCATTTGTAACTAGATTTTAGTTGGCGAATCTTGGTTGGTAAAAGCTTCGAATTTATAAATAAGTGAAAGCAGCAGGCTTTGTCTTGTAGTATTTATATTTTCATGTTGTTGGTAATAGGGAGCAGCATCCTTGTCCCTGTTAGTAAGTACAACTTATTTGTCAAAATGAAATAATGAAGCATTTTTGAAAAAAATTTGGTGAACGCATTTATGAAATGTCAAATCAAAAATAGAATATGTATCCTTTTTCCCCCAATGTCGAATTTACTATTTCTTGGCAAAAAGCTCAAACCTCTTGGGCATGACCGACGGTACTCCCTGATAATTTATCCATTAATATCACCTTGGATTTATCTTGCTAGAGCTTTATCCCTTTCATGTAACCACTAGAATATGAATTAATCTGTTTCTTTTCATAAATGATTTAAACAGCAGTTTTGCAACTCCTGCCTTTACTCCGATTTATACCAGTGCAATGTTGTGAAAGAGTTTGAAATCAAGCTAAAACAAGCAAAAGGTAGTATGGTCAGTAAAATAAATGGCATGTAGATTATACGTTGCTCAACATCCTCATAGCACAAATTCTGGTTTCAGTTGTGCTGTGTTTTCTACTTGATTTGAAAGAAGAAGAAAAAAAAAAAGAGTATTCCATCATAATGTTATGCCACTTTCACTTTGTTCAGCTTTCAATTGACATTAAAACCTTTGATTGCTCAAACTTATCCTGTTCCCATGGCTGCTCTCCGTTCCATCATTTCGACACACCTTTCTTTTATCCATTTCAGTATACATCTCCTCAATCATAGGTTTCCACAGCCGAACACGGGCATTTATGAACCAATTGGATACCTGGTCAACCAGCCACAAAACACAGTTGAAGAAAGCACAACCAACCAAGCATATCACATCATATTGTTCCTCTTCAAACGAAATAACAAACAAACTGGCAAGCATGCAATAAAAAAGCTGTAGACAGTACCTGGCTTCTCGTCAATCCACTTTTTACTGCAAGTAAATGCTTCTCTGCATCTTTAGGATACCTGAAATCCATCAAATCACATATTTCAGAAATTCGCTAAGTGCATGTTTGGATTCACTTTTGTGTGAGGCAAAAGTGATGATTCCAGGGACATAAAATTGATTTTGACATGTTCTATGCTTGAAAGTTGAAACTTACGGATGAAGAAAATTCTGGAACATCCAAGCCCGAAGAACTGAGACGGATCTTTCTGGCAAGCCTCTTTGTGGCCTCCATAACTGGTGGTCTTTTCTTTTCAGCTGCTGGAGAGCCCATTGCTTCTGAAGGAATGAAGTTTCAAAAGACCATTCATTCTCTTCTGAGCACAAGTTGTTAGAGTTTGATCCCATGGCAAGAATATGATTGCTAATCCTTTCTCTCAAGTCCTTGTATAGTATAGAGATGGTTTGAAGAGCAAAATGTGCATGTAATTGTGGGTCCAGCTCTGTAGCAGCATGGAATGCGGATACAACAGTGTGTATCTCATCCAAACACTGGCTATATCGACTGTCCACCTGAGTAAAAATGAGGATTACTAACTGTATATGGTGAAAAATTCAGAACCGGTTTTAGAAATTTATTTACCATCCATGAATTTTAATGTGGAAAAGTGAAATGAAAAGTTAACATGATCAAGGTCCTGTTTGGGTTCAAAAGCCTAGCTTATAGTTTATGGAGAAATTAGTTTTGTTTTGCATTCTTATTTTTATCATAAATGTTTCTAAATGTAATGTTATGAAAGAGAGGAAAAGTTGTTAAACACTCTTAAACAGATAGGTGCTTATAGAGAAGTTAAATGAAAAAACTTATGAAAAAATTGAAATATAGAAGCTTGTTTCAACTTATATGAGAAGCTATTAGTTAGAAAAATCATATTATAAGTGCTTATAGAAAAGTTTATCCAAACAGGCTCTAAATCTCTCTACTATGTCTGGGACCATGATTGATATGCAGATCAAATGAGGTGATTTAAGATGTAGTAGCATCATACCAGTTGTAAAAGTGTCAGCAATTGGGATTTCTTTGATTCAGCTGCATGCCTTTGCAATGGAGATTCTGCATGGGTTTCATGCATAGAATTTGCACTGTGATTCATCAATATCCTTCTCCTGGGTGGGAAAGCAGAAGTTGATTTATTTCCACCTGCTCTAGTGCCAGCAGCTGAACAATTCGCCCGTTCCAGATTCTCAAATGAATATCTAGCAATTTGAGCAAGTATCTCTTGAATTCCAACAAGATATCTAGATCCCAATACTTCTGGTGAAAACTGTACATATTTATTACCACCCAAACTCACAGAAAGTTCCCGACTGCTGCATGAGGCTTGCTCCAAGCCTGGCATTGTTCCATTCATGCATTGAGTCACATCAGAGCAACTAACCTCAGAGCAATGTCCTGGGCTTGTGGATGTTGTAAGGCTTAAAGAAAGTTCATTACTATAGTTAGAAGAACGGTAAGAATGATTGATCATGGCTGCAACATTTGTTGCTGTCCATCCAGTTACATCAATCTCTGGAGCTTTATGAAACTTGTTGTCATTCCACTTACTACTACTACTATCAGGTACTTCATTGTAACTACTGTCCTCAAAGGTTGTTGCAGATAAAGGGTTTGAATTACCTTCCCAGTTATTGAAGAATGGCCCCGGTGCCGGTGCCCCCATTAAGGAGAGTGGAGGAGAGAGAACTGCTGAATTCTCTAAATTTTCTTGAAGACCAATTCTAGCAGCAAGAATGGCAGCAAGAGAAGCAGGAGTGATTGACATTCCTCCAGCTAAATGCTCTTGAAACTCACTGTTCTCCATAGGATTTGAGGCATCCACCGCGATAGACTTTCCGTGTGATGTAACTAATGAACTACAGTCAGCAGTAATACTTGCAGGGTTTATGAAGCAAACACCGGCATGGATGTTACTTATGTGTTTACTTTGCTCTCCAGCAAGCATTGAAATTCCATTTATGATATGGGATTGGTTGTTAAGGTCAGAAGAATAGCACTGAATGAGTGGATTTGAGGTGGAATGTTGTGAAATTTCACCTATTACAGTAGAATCTCGGTCCAGCCGAGCAATGTACATATCATTCTCCATTGACATAGCTAGTGGTAAATGTAAAACAAGAGGCCCTTGGTACTGCAGTAGTCTTTCAAAAAAGCTTTACTTCAAGAGCGCTACATAAGAAAAAAAAAAATCCATGATACAAACTAGAAAAGAAAAGAAAATTGGAAGGAGAAAGGGAGCAAATGAATAGATAATTATGCAGCATTGGAATTAATTAAACATTCAAAGTAGATTAGATACTGATAGAAGAAAGGTGAAAATTGATTAAAGAATGCTTTGAGACTAGTTATAAAATATCAACTAAAAGACAAATGAATTGAAGTATCAAGCCTAAAGGATGAGCCTTAACACAACTAACCTTTTCCCTTAATCTGCAAAGGAGTTGTCTGTCACCTGCCAAACCAAGTGAAACCACTGTATAATGAGACTCTTTACTTGACAAACCAGAAATCTTCCAAATATTTAACAGCTCTTTGCCAAGATAAGTTTCCCTTCGAGAACCTACAAAAAGAAAAAAGGAAAATGAAAAAAAGAAAGAAGTGTAACTAGGCCATTGTTTGAAAACAAGAAGAAAAAAAAGAAGCCAACCAGAAGACACGCATTCCAGTCTTGCCTAAACCATGCCAAATGAATGACCAATAACAAAGGTGTGTCGATTTCTTTAGCATGAACAGAAGCGCCTATGTTCAAGTATCCCAAATCCAATAAACGAGTTTCATTTTCTCATACCCCCATTAAGATTCACTATATCAAAATATTATCTTTATCTGGTCTTACAAATCAAAAACCACAATATCATAAAGGAAGAAAGTGTCTGTATAAAGAGGCCAGAGGAAAATGAGAAAAAGGGTAAAAAGGGAAGGAGGGGTATGCTACTATGTTCAAGATGAATGAAAAAAAGGAAGGCGAGAAAGAGGGGGAAACACATTACTCTTTGGTGCAGTGGCACTCATTTGTGTTGCAGGCTTTACGGGCCCCATCTTTTTTCCCCCTCCCTCTCTCTCTAATCTCTTTTTGTTTGTCCTCTTCAGGCTTCACCACACCCTATTATCTGTTTTCCCTGCAATCATCACAATCAAAATATCTGGATTCTCTCTGTTCAAACTCCTGTTTCATGGCAGGTCGCTTCAGAAAACATTTTTTTTTCAGAGAGAAAAAAAATGGCCTTTTGCTTTTTAGCTATTTTAAAACAAGGAGCTATAATGTGACGAGAAAGAAGAGTAAATGTGGTAAGAAAAGTCCCATGCTTTCCCTTCAGAATGTAACAAGTAAACGAACAAGGCAAATGGAGTAATGTGAATGTGTGAGGGACAGATAAAGAGGAACACTATTTTGAAGACTTCTAACAGTGTCCTTTCTTTTGGTGTGGTGGCCAGACACAGAGGACATTGAAATTATGATGTAAGCAAAGCAACTAATGACGACAAATTTTTGGTAGGAGGATCCTAATTCATCACCCTTTGACGAATTTATTGTCTTGTTCCTATTACCGATGAGAAGATTACACACTATGGTCTCAACCTCATATTGTTGCATGGCACTTGCCAGTGGCTACCTAAGATTGCATGAGCAAATCCATGACTTCCTAAAGAATTATCAGTTTGCATTGCGGGTAATTAGGATAACTAGAAAAGAAGCACCACCTCTATCGTTCTATCTTCTATATCTATACCCATTTAAAAGTAATGGAGGGTTGCTTGGTTTAAATTTTGGAATATTTGAAGAATGATGTTAAAAAAACTAGTTTATATTTAAATGATAAAATGAAAACATTTTTTAAGTAGAAATATTTTTTTAAATATAATTTTCATGATCAAGTTAATTTTACTCATTAATAAGAAGACTATATATATTTAAAATTGATTTTATAGACCCAGAAATTGACCGAAGAACTTTTACTGACAGATCAAATTTTCTGGCCCAAAAAACAAACAGACCATAATTTGGGAAATTTTGCTTATAGGTGGACCTATTAAACGCTCCCGTTTCACCCTTGTTGATTTCAGTTGGTTTTGGTTTGGGTTCGGTCAGGTGAGTTTTTAAAGATCACTCATCGACAAAAGTAGATGGCAAGCTAGCTAGATCTTGGTTGGGGGTTTTCCCCCTTCACTTCATAAAAAAAAAAAAGCTAGCTAGATCTTATAATAAAAGCGTTAACAGATTAAATTTAAGGTGTTTAATAAATATAAAATAACATAAAAAAATTTGTTTATATGATTTTTCAAATAAATTATTGATTTCAATGTAATTATCACTTTTAAATATTTTAAATCATTTATTATCTTGAAACATCAATCTATTATGTTCTTCTTTCCACCTAACTAGCATCTCAGTTGGTGGTTCAACGAAGGGAGAGCGTAGAAGAGAGAGATTTTAATGGCGGGGTGGGGTTTACTTTTAATTAGATACTAGATATTGGCCCGCAATGAGCGTGTAGATTTTCATATATATATATATAAAGTTATTGTTAATAAAGTTTCCTGTAGTATAAAGAAAAAAAATATTAATTAAGAAAGGAATCATGGGGTTTACAATTAGAGTCGGCAAATGGGCCTATCCGGTGGACTTCGGGTTGGGTCAAAAAAAAAAGTCTAGATTAAAAAAGACCTCAAATTTAGTTGTCCAAGTCCCGGTCCACATAGTGTCGGGCTACACTGGGCTTGAACTTTTACTTTGTTGATTTTAGGTTTGCCCGTATATATCGAGCTCGGGCTAAAAAGGTCTAGATTGAAAACGGACTCGAATTTGTGTACTCAAGCCTAACATTTTTTCAGACAGACTCGAGCCGGCCCAGCGGGATAAGCCCATTTTGCTATCTCTATTTACATTACACAATTTTGATGTCATTTTTTACTTTTTTTATGCAGTTTCACTTGGTTGATCGATGATCTTTGTCTTCTTTAAAGTGTTTGTCTTTAGGATTTGTTTCATGATATATTCATTAGAGCAATGATACACATACACCCAAAAAATATATCCACCCATCCAACACCTCTCATTTCTCTTTATCTCTCTCTAACTATCACATCACATATCACATTATTTTATCACATTTCTCTCATCTCTCTCTTTCTCTCTCTAGTGGTAGATTAGTATTTGGGTGTCCACCAATCATTTTTCTATTCATTATCTAAGAACAGGGTTTTTGGTTTGTCTCTAACTACTTCCTTAATCTGCTCTTAAAAATTGACTCTTTATCTGATGATATTTAATATGGTGAAATTGGCTCTCTTGTTTAAATAAAAGATAAATGTTATTTGCTAGCGTAGATATTAATTTTGAAGAATTACATTTTATTTGGAGGGCAATTTTTTTGATATTTTTTGGAGTGATTCACTGAGTGTGTTGTTTATCGTGATGAAAGTTCTTACGACAATGTAGTAATTAGATAAAAAAATTTGAGAAAAAAGTTAATTTTTATTTTATAAGGCAATATGTTGAGGTGTATTTAAGCTGAATAATAAATTGATAGGAGATATTATGTTTAGATATATTTGATGTTGTTCTTTATGAAGTGTGAAATGTGGTATGCTTGATATGTCAGCATTTTCAATGAAATAAAAAAAATTTAAAAAAATTGTAGTTAAAAATAATGGTTAACGTGGCGACGTATAAATCTGCGCTTTAAAAACTATATATTATAAATAGATTGTCTTTGGTTTGAACGAGGGAAATAGACAATTTTAATGAAGAGAAAAAATTAATTTAGTTTTTATACCGTATAAATTTTTATGTTAAATTCAATAAAAAGTTATTTAAGTAAATATATTTAAATATTAAATTTATCTTCTCTCCCTCAAAATCCCTGGAGTCAAAATTAAGTGGCGAGGGAGTTGCTTCTTTTTCTAAAAAAAAATTTAAACCAAACAAATAAGATTTAGGGCATGTTTGGATTGACTTATGTAGAGCTTATGAACACAGCTTATCACTGATTCATAAACTGTTTTGGGCTTATTTTTCATAAGCTACCCAGGATAGCTTATCAAAACAGCTTATGGCTTATATAAAATAAATTTCACTATAATTTTTCTTCGATTATAAAAGTAGCTTATACAACTTATGTCATAAGCAGTAGATAAACTTGTTATCCAAAAAAAGCCTTAAATTAGTCTTTTTCCTCTTCTTCCTATCCTATCCCTATATATCCAACCAAACACTATAGTCTATATATGTTAGTGAATAGTGACGAATGGGTAGAAGTCTCTGTTTACCGTGAAAATTAGTAGGACAATGAGGTCCAAGCTTGGGAATTGAAGGTGGGACGAAAGACGCATGAATGAATTGTTCTCCTCTCACTAACCGAAAATTAATATAAAGCCTGGCCGAAAGTATGGTTACGGTGTGGGATGAAAAGTTGAATCCCTAAAATGTTTCTTCAACTAAATGCTACATATATACGACGTACGTAGAGCTTTAAAGAACGCCCAAAGAGGAGTCTGAGTGATTAACAAAAGGCAAAAAAAAGTATAATTAAAAAAACAAATAAAAAGAAACTGAGTTTGCCAAAACCAGTGGCTGTTAAAGAAGAAACGACGAGATAACAAGGACTCTATATACTGCATGGAGACAAGTTAGTCATCACGTAACCCGCAAGTGGAAAAGAAAAAAAGTCACTTGTTGGGCTTATTCTATGAATGATAATTGTTAAGCTTACTCTCCTAATGTTCCACTTGGAAAGATAGCTGGACTATAGCCTTTTTATAACTTTTCCCAATTAAAATCAAATTGAAAGAAAAGGACTAGGATTTCCTTTTGGTTTCTGTTGCGACTGCAAAACCTTGGGTGGGAAAGGTCCAAATGAGAAAAAACTGTGTTCTTTGATTCTAGTAGCCTTTCTCTCAAATGCACCTTTTTACTCCCACTTCACTCGTTTACAATAGCGCCACCAAATACCGCACAATTAACAGAGATAATTAAGTCATTTCTCTGCTTCTCTGTCTCTCTTGCTTTTATTCTGACTTTCCAAGTCTATATATTCGTGTGCGTTTTTGGGTGTTAAGTAGTGTGTGGATGCTATTGCTGGGTGGGTGAGTACGTTATGCACAAGTAATTACATATGCTTGTTATACGGATATTCTTTCTCTGCAGATTGAGAAAATGAGAATAGCCAGGAAATGCACATATTGTGGAAACTTGGGTCACAATTCAAGGACTTGCAACAACAGTACTAGTCTTGGTAATGTTCACACACAACTAAGGCTCTTCGGAGTGCAACTTGACTACCCTCCTCCTCCTTCTTCTTCTTCTTCTTCACCTTCATATAATAATTTTGCCACGAAAAGAAGTCTCAGCACAGACTATCCGCTATCTTCACCGTCCTCCTCGCCTCCCCTGTTTGGTGCAAATGAAAATTCAGATTACTGCTCAGGTGCCAGGGCCAGTGGTCTCATATCAACAATACAACACATGAAAAAAGGTTATATCAAGAGATCTTTTTTTTTGTATATAAGAAATTATTAGTCTAAAAACTCATATTATAAGTGTTTATAGAAAAAATTATTCAAACATACTCTAATTAATTGCAGCTGCTGCATGTTTCTGATCTGTTACGGATTCCAACAAATCTTGTACATTTCTTAAGGAGACAGACTTTACACTCGCTACAATTGTGAATAGCCAGGAAAATAATAAAGAAATTATTAAATATATACACATACATGTGTTTTTATTTATTTATGGTGATCAGGTATGGCGTGGACGGAGGAGGAGCACCGTATATTTCTTATGGGACTTGAGAAGCTTGGGAAGGGTAACTGGAGAGGCATAGCCAAAGATTTTGTTACAACCAGAACTCCAACCCAAGTCGCCAGTCATGCACAAAAATATTTTCTCCGTCTGTCGACTCAGAATAGCAGCTTCCATACAAGAAAACCCATTCCTACCCTGCTCGATGTGAGTATATATATTAATTAAAATATTTCTCCATTTAATTACTTTGCAATTGGTTATGAAGTTGCTATGTTTTTAAAATATAATAAAAAGTAGTTACATGTTTAACTTTCAATTAGAGTTACACACATCACTTATAATCCCAACGCTTATAACTGGCGCTTTATTTTAGCAGGTGGGAGATGAACATAAAACGACGACATTTAAAGCATTTCCTGAACCAAGTGAAGCTTTTGGTCCATTTGGGTTACCATCATCAGGAATGACTAATTTGACTTCAAATGATATGATCAGCTGCATCAGCCAATTAAGTAGCAACCAAATTTTTCTTTCGCATCATCCTCGTTCAGTGCTGGAATGGCCTAACTCTTCAACGTCAACGAATTGCAGTACTGTTCGGAGCGCAGCCCCTGATTTAGAACTCAAACTTGCAACTCCAACGCCATTGGAGCTACCTAACTGCAGAGGCATTCTCTGCAGGCCCAATTTAAATTGACCTCAAGAACTTTGGTGTCTTTAGATCTTGTGAATTCGAAGAATTGTAGTACTTATTTTGCTAGTGTAACTCACCTTTAATGTTTTTTGGTCACAACTAGTGTAACTCACCTTATTCACGTGAAAGGAAGATGCGAATGAATACTAATTGCCCCTTGCGTCAATCCAGGGAAGACACCCAGTTAATAATGGCACTAGGATATAAGTATGGTGCTAGCAGTAGTGAGTGAAGCCCACGTTTAAACGGGCTTGTATTTTTTCCGTACCTAACCGGTGCGGTGCGGATCATGGGCTATGTGGATTGGTTTGCAGACCTAGATCGATATGCCCGCATGTGAAACAAATGGGAAAACAAAACTATCAACAACTTTTTTCAGTGCATAGTTAAAAAATATAGAAAAATGATTAATGGACACCCAATTTTCATTCAACACCCAGAGAGAGAAAGGAATAAAAGAGAGATAAGTGATAGATGTGATAGATAAATGATGTGATAGGAAGAGAGAGATAGAAACAAAAATAAGTGTTTGATGGGTGTTAAAAAAAAATGGGTGTACATGTATAATAACCCATAAAAAATATGACTTGTTCTAATTTTAGGATTAGGATTATTCACTTTAGAGACTATCAACGTTAATTTGGTTTGAGTGAAACTGAGTTCAAATTTTTTAAATAAAGTCTTGGACTTAAATTTTATGGATAAAAAAAATTAATTAAAAGAAAAAACTCCACTTAAAAATGACCTAATTATTTCGCCAATACGGAGTCTTTTATGAAATTAAGTTTTTATGTGACAAATTAATATGATGTGGGGCCATTTATAAAAGCATTCAGATCCTCTACTGCCCTGCTGCCTCTGCAGCAGGGGCTTGTGAGTATAGAGAAGAGAGAAAAAAAATAAAAAAAAAAACAAATTGAAGAGAGAGACAGAGAGAGTGAATCCCTATGCAGCCTCTGCAGCGCTGCAGAGGATCCACACAGTTTATAAAAGCCATTAAATGATGACTCAAAAAGCACCATATGTGAAACTGTATGACACGTGTATCATTTTATTGTGAGCGGTGAGACTAGCTGTCTAGGCATATCGGATCAAAATACTGACAAGAACAAGTCATAAATGGTTCATTTATGAAACTTAGGATTTTGGTGGGATTGCGATCCCTCCATTAATTGGCCTCACCTACACTCCTACAGGCTACAGGCTACAGGCTACAGTGAGTGAGTGAATGCAGCGCGCACCGTCTAAAGTATGAGTGCCACCGGAGGCTTTTTTTTTCCATTAACACACTTTTATTTATTTATTAAAATAACACGTTTTTGAATATAATATTTATTTAAATATTTTTTAATGAATTAAATATTAATTATTGGTTTAAGATTGTGATTAAGTTGTTAATTAAATTAATATTTAATTGTTAAATATTTATTAACCTGATTTGTCAACTAATTAATAATATAATTATAGAAAATAGTTCAAATTGATTTAAAATTTAAAAATATAAATACAAAAATGATACAAACAAAAATGATAAAACAGTGAACTAAATGCAAATGATAGAAATTTTCTTAGTGTTGCGTCTCAGCTCATGAACGATAAGTGCAGTTTTTCTTGCTATATCCTTCATTTCGACACAATCCACATCTCTTGGGATGACGACTCCTTTCCATTTGATTCATTTCTGTACGAATTCTCATCGAGTGTGGACGACCATTTGAATCTCTCTGTATTGCTGGATTGTGGCACAATTTAATTTCATTGTATTCTGGCCAATATGAACGGTGAGGCACTGGTTGAACTCTTCCTAGTAAACTTCGTATACATTTTGCAATGTGTAGTGGGGAGGCACATATGTCATGTAGTTGTGGTGAATATGGGAACAAGCACTGATGACATGCAAACATGGATAGTGTAGTGCCTGAAATTCACCACAGTCACACCACTGTTTATATAGATCTACTTTGAATGTCTCCGCAGGTCGGCCCGATGTCCTCGCACATCACTTTTGTATTTGTATTTTTAATTTTTGAATCAATTTGAGCTATTTTCTATAATTATATTATTAATTAGTTGACAAATCAGGTTAATAAATATTTAATAATTAAATATTAATTTAATTAACAACTTAATCACAATCTTAAACCAACCATTAATATTTAATTCATTAAAAAATACTTAAATAAATATTATATTCAAAAGTGTGTTACTTTGATAAATAAAAAAATGTGTATTATTTTGATAAATAAAAAAAATGTGTTAATGGGGTGAAAAAGCCTCCACCGGACATGGGAAAGCGGATTGTCTTCATCATACTACTATCTTTTTTTTTTGAAAGCAAGTCTTGATCATATCTTAAGTGTTGTAAAAATACTAACTCCTATTAAATTTTTAAAAACTAGCACTTAAAATAATACTAAAAATTACTAGTATTTGCGTAGTTTGATAAAAAATTATTATTTTGTTAATAAATGTCTTTGGGACATTCTGATATTATTTTTATTTTAGGTTCATTTGTTTGAGATTAAAAAAGTAATTTTTACATAAAATGATTTAGTAATACTTTTTTTTTTAGAAATTTCTATGTAAAACAGAAGCTAATTTTTGTTCGCTCCTCATCTCTCATCTCATAAAAGTAAGATTATTTTTCAAAAGTTATTCTTAATAGCATTTTCCATACAATAATCCAAATCTGAACTAAAAAACATCAATACATTAATTTTGTTATCAAATACTACTTTATATTTTCTTATCGTGATATCTGATTGGATATGTGTTGGAATGGAGAAATGAGTACATGATAACCTGATCAATGAATCAACCTTTCCTTTAATTTAATCACGGAGTGCTTGTCCAACATATTTCGATTATTTTTCCGTACGTGTGATGCGAAGTCATGTTCCATATGTACATGGAGGACCGAAGTGCCTCCTCTGCTCGATCTGCTGTTGAACGTTTTCATCACAAACGGAATAATTGACTTACAGGATTATTCTTTTCATTGAGAACCAAAGCGCTTCATGAGCCTCAGAAATTTGTTCCCCAGAGACATCTCAGGAAATTAAGGAGTGATACCCTGTTTCTAAGATTAAAAAACTATAGCCCATTCAAACTCCATTTTTTTGACTCGAGCATCACAGTAAAAGTAGATAACAATATGTACAAATTACAATAGTCACGGTGATATATTGCAATTAGGCTTATTAAACGTGGCACCCGAAAAAAGAAGAAGAAAAACTCTTTCTGATATTAAGAAAAGGAGAAGGAATTTTGTTCAAAAATACTCTGTTGCGTTTGTAGTTGATTGAAAGAAGGATAAGAATTAATGAAGATTAAAAAAAGGGAAGAAGAAGAGAAATAGAAGTAACATTAATAGAAGGTGCAGCAGCGACAAGGATTAACATATGACAAATATATAGGACTGGACCTGCCCTGTATTATTTGCTTCTACTATTACTACTTCCTAGTTTTTTCTCTGATCAATAATGCAGGTAACCAAACCCATTCTCATTCTTTTTTTTTTTACCCGGCCTATTAAAGTGATCATCAGAAGAACCACTCACTAGTAGTGTCCGCAACCTGACCCTGACCCTGAGCCCCCCATGTAAGCACTCTTGCAAGCCACTCCTCATCAAAATCCCCTTCATCTTCACGCCCCTTCAGCGGCGACTCTTTTTCCTTCTCTGTTGGCATCTCCACCTTAGTGTTTGGAGAATAAGAGGATTGACTTGACGGTGACAGTGACGGTGACGGCAATGGCGGCGTCGGGGAAGCTGGGGGTTTGGGGGAAGCGATCTCTTTGTAGAGCTCTTGCATGACCTCCTCTATCATTTCCTCTTCGAAAAAAAACTGCACTGCTGCGTCGTTGTCCGAATCGGTGAGAAGCTCGTTGAGTTTTCCGGTGAGAGCTTCGGTGGTACACTGAGGCTGAGGTGACTCCTCCATAATAAAAGGCTATCGCTATCTCTGTCTCTTACTCTCACTCTGTCTCACACACACACGAAAGGCAACAACCGTGTGAACAGTGATTCTCAGCGTTTTTGTAGTAATTGTGAATTGCTAAATGGCAATTTCAATGGTCTCATAGTAAAAACAACGGTGTCGATTTTGTTGGTGAAAATATTTTACAATTTAGTCTCTAAATTTTAGATTTATTTTTATTTTAAATTTTATTTTAAAATTATAGATAAACTGACGGATTCTCGTATTCTTTCTCACGAAACCTACCTCTCTCGGAACACGGAGCATGGCAAAACTCAAGGTATCTCCTATCTCTCCCATGCATATCTCTTTCATGCCTCAATACAATCAATTGTTTGTAGATATATGATTACGGGCCACATGAATTTTTAGAAATCATAAGAGATTAGCTATCTAAAGACACACATTGTGTCATGTCGAAGAAGTGAGTCTTTTATCTGTTTTTGGTCCATCGATTCATACCTAAATACAATCAATTGTAGGTATATTGATTGATTATGGGTCTCACAAGTTGTATTTTCAATTGTCGCTGAAATAAAATAGTTATATAATAGGAAACACAATAAACAAATGATTTGGGCATGAGAACTGCGAATCTAAGTTCTCAAATGAAAACGAAATGGAGTTGAGTGCTAAGGACACATATTGGCGTTAGAGAGAGCTTCGACGGCGTCGGCATGGCATTGGTCGTCGTCACGAGTCGGCGGCGATGGAGCGGTCGTCGTCGGAGACCAGATCGGCGGCGGAGAGGGCAACCTTTGTTGGTGGTTGATCGGAGGCCATAAGGAATAGAATATCAGGCATGGAGGATCACCGATCGTTAACTGAAATAAGAGAGGAAAAAACAAGACTTTCACCTATAGACATAAGTCTTTTTAATACGAACAAATTTGTAAAATAAAAAAGATTAAGAACTACAACATAATATAAAAAAATTATAGTCCTTAAAAATAATAATTTGACATAGCAAAACTCTCGTTTATCATTGGTTAATAAAACAATGATTCCAAAACTGTTATTTTATCAACGAGATCGTAAAAGCCCCATTGCTAAATACTGTATGAAGAAAAAGGCAGAAAATAAAACGAAAATGAAGAAAGTGCGATGCCACGACGGCGTTGTGGTGGGCGTGGATGCGTGACGTGGTAGGTGTTGATGCTGTGGGCCCCGGAAACTCTTTCTTCTGGGGAATCCCCCCATGTGACGAAAGCACACCGGTCATGGCACATGGGAGCTGGTTTCTACCAACCTCCGCTCCGCAGTTACTATAATTTTGTCATACAACAATGATACATGTACACTTACTTTTTCTTAACACTCATCCAACACCTATTTTTGTTTCTATTTCTCTTTTCCTATCACATCATTTATCTATCACATCTATCACTTATCTCTCTTTTATTTCTTTCTCTCTCTAAATGTTAAATGGGTATTAGGTGTCCATGAATCATTTTTCTTTTGTCATATTTGGTTTTCAAGTCACAAATTGGTCTACCAAACGTATATTTGATCATTTGAGTTGTTGGGGTAAGTGTTAATTTCTTAACAATAGAGATAATGAGTATTTAATCATGTATTGTTTATAAGTTAGTATGTCCTGTTTGGATAATAAATTTATCTACTATTTATGGCATAAGCTGTATACGTTACTTTTATAATCGAAAAAAAATTATAGTGAAACTTATTTTATATAAGCCATAAGCTGTTTTGATAAGCTATCCTGGGTAGCTTATGAAAAATAAGCCCAAAACAGCTTATGAATCAGTCATAAGCTGTACTCATAAGCTCTGCATAAGTCAATCCAAATAGGCCATATATCTCAAAAACTATAAGAGGGGTGCTATATATATTGCGCGAAAAGAAGCATGGCAAAAGATGCACGAGACATGCTCTTTATTAATAACAGCATGGTGTGCTTATAGAATGTAATGACTGGTTGCACTAATCTATTTGTGCGTCCCATTCATGCACATGTAATTTCGTAACTTTCAGCAACTCAAACTATTTGGTTCAAATGAGAGGACGGGAGCAAAGATTAAAAATGATTATATATTCTATTCTATTTGATACAAAGCCATACCCAGTACTATCACCCGTTTCTCCGTGACTGGAGTGGTGATTTTGACTCTACTTTCCCTTGCAATTGAATTGAATGCAAAATTTGGAGATTTGATAAAATGTTCTTTAAAAAAGTACATTACTTTGATTTGTTTTTGGAAAAAATAAAAAATAAATAGAAAAGGTATAAAAAATTAATTATTTTCTTGTTTGAAAATTTAGTTAAATAGAGAAAATTAATGTGGAGTCCAATTCAAGTAAAAGAAAGTATTAATTTTTAATAAGATCAATGTCACCCCATTTAATTTGATGTGAGGTGAACTTGATTCTTCTCAATTAAACTATTAAATATAGAATTATGTAATTTATTAATAAATAATAGAAGAAAAATCATAAAGAAAATATGTACCCAATCCTTAACTTTAATGAAACGCCCCGTTTCATTTTCTTTGAAAAAAAAAAACTTTGCTACCCCTGGCTTCTAGAAGAAGCAAATAAAAACAACACACAATATTAAAACACACACCTACACACCCGCACCGTAAAACACACACTAAGCACAACACACACACACACACACGAGAAAGAAGGGGAAAAAAAGGAGAAAGCTACAATATTGCGTCATCTTCTTTTTTTTTACTGTTTTTTCTATTTTTCTTGCACTCTTAGTTTTATGCATTTATGAGAGGCGAAGGTGAAGGGTTAGTATTTTTGGTAGATTGGAAAATACTCATTTTATGAGTTTGTCTCTTTAAAGCTTTTTGAGGTAAAATTTATAACCCATGAGTATAGAATTTTATTTTGAGAAATGTTTTGAGTAGTGGCTGTTGTTATATAATAGTGAGAGAGCTCAATATTAAATTTTTATGGATTCCTCCAAAACCCAAACTTCTTTAAATTGGGGGTTTTATTTCTAATCACTTTACTACGTGTTATTATTACTCAGATTTGTTAGAAAATGCCCCGATAGCTCCTCTTGAAGGCTTTGGAAGAGTTTAGCTAGTTCTTCATAGTAGTGAGTAGATAATTATTCAGTGGCAATTTTTTTATGTGATTTTTCTCTATTGGAGTAGCTAATTAATTTTCTTATAGATTTTTATTACAAAATAGAAGTTGAAAAATTTATTTATTTATTTTTAGACAACACAATTATGATATAATTGATATTTCGAAGTGATAAAGTGATTTGAATTGTAAAATGTGATGATATGATGCACTTTTGATATTATGGTTGGATTTGGTTATCATGAATTATTTTGAATACATAGTGATTTCCATTGTGAACGCTATGAAAGAAAAACCGTTTGCTGTAACGAAAAGAGAATACAGCTTATGGGCTGAGTGCTCATAGTCCCTATGATGTCGGTTGCTCCAACGAATAGAGAATGCAGCCTATGAGCTAAGTGTTTATAGTCCATATGGATATCGTTCGCCGTAACGAAGAGATAATACGACCTATGAGTTAAAGACTCATAGTAAATTCTAATGAGTTCCGTTTGCTGTAACGAAGAGATAATACAGTCTATGAGTTGAGTGCTCATAGTAAATTAGATTATTACCGTTTGCCACAACGAAGAGATAATGTGGTATATGTATACATAGAAAGATGAGTATCCTATTTATGATTTTCATGACACGTAATATGGGTTGAGACTAATTCTTATTTTGTGATGGTATTACTCTTAAAGTGTTAGTTATTATGATTATGATTTTACGTTATGAGTCTGGTGGAAATTTGAGTTATTTCTATATTCATGAATATGTTTTTTTTATTGAAGCATGTATCTCAGATTATATTATATATCTTATGATCTTATTATTAAACTAAATTTATAATTAAATGAAAATATTTGTGCAATGTCTGCTTCTCCTTCTTGTCCACTTATATGCTCTCACTGAGTCCACGTGACTCACTCCTTCCCTTTCCTTTTCCTTCAGATTACAGATAGCAGAGTAAATATCTAGGAGCTCTTTTGTTTTGGTATGCCCCTATTTTTGGGAGTGGTGATTAATGTCGTGGACTTTAGAGTGATGCAACTATAGAGATAAGACTTTCTTTTATTTTGGATTGTATTTGGGTAGCTGTAAATGATAAGATATTGATATATTTTGAGTACTGTGAGAACTTGGAAAAATATTGTTTATGAATGTTGGAAACTTTGGTTGGTGGATTACGATCTTATGTATATTGGATTATGACAGCTACTATTATTTTGAGATGTCCAAATTACAGATGAGACTTTGTTGAATTTTTCGGTAGTTCTTTGATTTATGATAATTATGTCTTAAAGTGTGTTAGGCTTGTCAGACTAAGTGTATGTGGAGTTAGTGTTAGCCTGTACGTCGGTCATGGCCTAAAAATGGGTCGTGACATTTAATAGGTTAAAAATTATAATATATATATATATATATATAATTTTTTTCCAAAGTGTAGTTGCCCGGGCCCATTTGTACAAAAATAAAGAAATAGGCCCTTCAAAAAGTTTTTTGTGCTCCAGTATAAAAACCACGTAATCTTGATTCAAGTGAATGAAAACCACGCAATTGTGGAGATACTATAGAAGATAAGAGAATTGTCCAAAAGAACTTTAGAAGGCTACTGCACAAATTTGATCATATTCATGTAATTGTTGTCGTCGTGGAAGCAAAATATTTATCATCTTTGACTTAATTTGTATGAATTGATTTGATCTCTTGAAGCACATGGCATGAGCAGAGGATAAATCAGCATGCTGATCAATCATTGGAACAAGCGTTCCAATCACAAGTGAAAATTTTAGACGAGATGTTCAAAAGCAATGCAAGGAAAAGGAACAAACTTTTAATTTTCATAGAAGAAGGAGAGGATAAGGACGATGGAATGAAAGTCACTACCATCAATGTGGCTATCTGTATAAAAATTCTAATAACTCCACCTCTACATGCTTTATTCACAAAAAGGCTGGCCACTCTTGCAAGGAATTATTAAATGTAAAAAATGCAAGATTCTTAATTATTATTCTTAAAAAGAGTGTTGATTCCAGAATAAACTGTAGTTGACATGGGCAGCTGCGAATATTGCAGTCTATGTTCTTAATCAGTTTCCTACCGAAGTTAGTCGTCTGCAACATGACTCCCTTTGAAGCCTGGCATAATCCAAAGCCCATTGCCCAATTAGAGTTGTAAATCTTTCAACTTGATGGATAATTAAAAGAGGAACTAATAACACAGGCGGCAAATACTGTCAGGGGAACCCACTTTTAAACGCGATGTCAATTGATAATCAAGTTCGTGCGAGTATTAGGTCTGTGTTTTACTATTATACCCTGACTTTTTTGTTTTTTTGGAAAGGAGGAGAAATACATAACATAAAAATGTACATTAATTAAAGCTTAGAAAGATAATTAAAGAAACATGAATCAACATTGAACGACATATATTGGGAAGGGTTCATGCCCATATTGCGAGTGAAGACATTAACCCAGCTCCAAGGAAAAGCATACAATAAGATACTATCTGCAGCCTAAAGTTACAACTCATTCTTTTGCTAAGAAAATCAGCTGCTATCAAGTCTACTAAAGCCATATACACTAAAATCCCTGCTGACAACGAGTCCAGGATCCCTTCCGCGATGAGTGCACCCGCACCGTAAGGGTTATACACCGAAGCAATGCCTGTTCCAACGCCAACACCCACCGGCGTAGTCAGTGCAAAAAAACAAGCCATTATTGTTGCCGATGATGTCTTGAACTGGGCTTGGGAGATGCACCCTCCAAGTGCAAACCCTTCAAAAAACTGATGGAAGGACAATGCCGCAATCAGAGGCCTTATGGCACATGGGCTTTGTGAAACTCCCAGAGACAACCCAATTATCACCGAATGTGATACGATCCCAAGCTCCAACACCTGCAACGCACACGTGTAAACATGTCATGTCATCTTCCCTAAGTGTATCTCAAAATGGTGCAACCAAAGTACCAAAATGATGGTTGTTAACTCATTTTTAGTGATATCACATAAAATTTAATAACTTCAACAACTTTTTAATCTAATACTGAAACTCTAACTAAAATTGGACCTACCCGTGATCCCACATCTTGGTTGGTTTTGTTAAAAAAAATAGTTTTTTGATATTAATTAAGAACATTATTCTTACAGAAGAACCAGTTCTCCAGGTGGCTGCCATGTCAGCCTCCAACATTGAACCAAGAAAATACTTGTTCTTAAATTTAAGAACCCAAATAAGAAGTGCAGTTGGAGATGGTCTAAGCACAATGTATAGCAATAAGTGGTGATTTTTTAAGTAATTTTTAGGCCCCTTTTACCTCTTAATTTTAAAAAAGAGAGATATAACAAAAGCAAGCAGTATAAGGTACGGTATGTGTAAATAAAAAGAAGAATTAACTGGGTTCAGGTAAAGATTGCAGTTAGTGTGAGCAGTGAGCACCGATCGAAGGATGAAACAATCAATGCATTGGCGACGTGTTACGCTTTCAAATTTCAAGTAAAAGCTTTCCGCACTTGAATTCTTATCGCGTGCCTTTCGCCATAGTTAATTAATTTACCAAAAACAGAACAGTAATAAAAGCTAGTATATGAAAAACGAACAGTTATATGTACCTGGGAAACGACGACGTGTCGTACGTCAGTATCTTCCTCAGGTGTGAGGGCGTGGGCGTGCGCATGGTCGTGTTCCTTGGAGACGCCAATGCCGTGGCAAGAGTCGTGGCCATGAGGGTGGTTGTGTCTATGGTGCGCCGCGTGTGCATGCATCCCCACAATGTGCATTCCCCCGCTCTCCTCTTCCCCGAACACCTTCCCGGAAGACCACTCCACGATCCCTTCTTCCGTCGACCCGACCCGTGCCTGCTCATCGGCGGCACGGTTCAGCCCCTGCTTCCGCTCGTAGTACTGAGTCCCAACAAAGTCAAGGAGGAGCGTGAAGAGCGCCGCCATCATGGCGAAGAACCCCGTGAACGGAAACTTAGACCACGGGAACTCCGGCAGGCAGGGGCTGTTGAGCGCTTCCGAAGCGTCGGAGAGCATGTGGACGAAACCGGTTGCGAGAATCACCCCCGCCGCGAATGCCTTCGCGGCCACGAAGAGGTTCCCGTCGGTGCGGAGGAACCGGCGGTGTTTTCCGATGAGGGGAATAGCGATTCCGGCCATGCCCGACAAGAGGATGGATGCGATTGCCACGAACTTGAGGACGAACGCGGCCGAGTCGTCTCGGCACAGCTCTGACTCGGTGCCTCCACAGCTTGTGCTCCCCATCGTCGATTCTTTTTCTATTTTTGGAAAAAACAAAATAATCGATTCATTCACCTAAGCGTGTGAATTGTGAAGAATAGAATTAAAATTTCCAATAATGCAATCCACTTCTAATTTTGTGTGTGTGTGTGGAAATCGAATTTATTACTCATATAAAATAGAAGAAGAAAAAATCAAACTCATGATGAATGGCATTATTACCTGAGGAGAGGCGAGTGTTTCCAACGAGATGCTGGATCAGTGGCCAGAGATCCTGAAAAGAAGGGGGGGGGGGGGGGGAGAACAATTATTATCGAAAGCGGTGCAGAATAAAGGGAAAAAGAAGAAGAAGAAGAACAGGGGAAAGGGAGAACGAACCTCGATAAAAAACATGGGAGTGAGGCGAAATTGGTGGGAAGATAAAAGAGGAGGAGGCTTCTAGTTATAGGGTGACGAGATAATGAGATGAAGAGAAAGGGAATCAATCTACTACTATGATGAATCTCAAGTTGATAAAGTGGTGGCAATATAAATAAGAATAAGGAAAACGAAAGAAACAGGGGGAAGGGTTGAGATTGGGAACGTGATCCCAAAACAGGGCAATGGCATGGAGTGTTGGAGAAGGAGGGAGGAGTGTCGACATATGGAGTACAGAGAAAGGGGAGAAGACGAGGCGGATGCTTCGGTTAGGACTTTTTTGCTTTGAAATGAGCGCGAGAGTGTCGACATTCTTTCCTCACCTCTCTCTCTCTCTACTCTCTCTCTTTACATTACGTGATGTTTTTTGTTTTTTATTCTCCCGAAGCAAATGGAAGTTAATTAATCAATTAATTTATCATTAACTTAAATTTCTGTATAACATTCCTTTTTTACTAGGAGATCTACACATACGGACGTCAAGTTTAATTAATTATTTAATCCGCATGCCACAATTATGACTGTTTTTTTATTTAACTTTTTTTGGTGTACTTTTATGTTACGTCAATATTTAACTTATTATGTCAAATAGATTTTTTTTTTGAAAGGTGAGACATATATATAGAAAATGAGTCAAATCCAGTCATTACACAGAAATAACCTTGAATACATAAGCCTGGAACAGATATGCTATAGCTAAATCCATAAACATTACACCCAAGCTATGCTCTGAAGGAACCTATTCAGCTCCCAACTGCCCAACTACCAGCAAAAGAAAACATAACCAACAAAAACACAACACCAACAACAACAAACAGAACAAAAACCAAAAGACACAGCCAAACATACAGGCATAACACACCACAGACATGAAAAAAGATACTCTTGAGTGGGATGAGTTTGACTCATTTAGGGCACCCAGAACCTTCCGTCTCAACAAATTTGCACACATGTCATCATCCAACCATTACACAGCCAGGGCCCGACCCACTGTCTACAGGCAAAGGTGGTGCAGAAAGGATGCAATAAGCAGAGGGTGGTACCGCAACAAGATGTAAGGCGGCGCAGAAGGCGATGGCAAAAGCAGACAAGGAAGAACAGAGGCTTCGATGAAGAACCTAAAAGGCAGAAAACACAGAGAACCAAACTCCAGCAACATCAGACATCACTCGAACAACAACAACACACGAGAAACATCACCAACAACAACATCAACACCAAACATCACACGAGAAACCAAACTCCAGCAAATCTGGAGGAGCGACAACAGCACAACCCCCACAGCCTAGGACCCGCAGAGAGGCACCTCCAAGCTACGAATGGCAGTAACAACGCACTCCAAAGAAGGACGGCTCACATCTGAGCCCAACCTGAGGCGCGCCCTCCAAACTGTAGTAAAGGAGCTTTGTGGGTCGTCGGAGTACGTGGATGAGGGATAGCACAGGTGGAAGGGGAAAGAGAGGAGAGACAAAAAAACGAAAGGAAAGGAACAGAAAAAAAAGAACAGGGGGGCTGCGCGCAACGGCGAATGAACGCCGGCGCTGCAGGGTTTCAATAGATTTTTTTTTAATTATTGAATTATGTTCCGAATATTTTTTTGTCAATAGATTCAATTAGAAAAAAGGGCAAAGCCTAGGCATTTAGGCCCAATAATAAAATATATTTTGAAAATATATTATACTGCAGTAGTTTTTCCTTTTTCTTTTTCTTTAATGCAACAGCTAAATAATACAAATGCTTAAATATGTTTTTAGTCCTTCAAATTTGAAAAATTGTTATTTTATTCCCTCAAATTTAAAACGTATATTTTTTGTCATTTATTTTTAAATATGTGTCACTTTTAGTCCCTGTGGCTATATTTTAAATTTAAAAAGTATTTTCTAAATTTGAGAGGAGTCAAAATATAAATTTAATGGGAGAATCAAGATTTGAGAATTGAGAGGTATCAAAATATAAATTTAAAAAATACTTTTTAAATTGAAAAATGGCCCAGGGACTAAAAGTGACACATTTTTTAAAATGAAGAACCAAAAACACACGTTTTAAATTTGAGAGATTAAAACAATAATTTTCCAAACTTAAGAGACTAAAAACATATTTAAGCATAATACAAATTAAGAAACAGGGCCATATGACCAAAAAAAAAAGAAACATGGCCATTTGGCCTACGGGTGAAACCGAATTGCTGGAGGGTTTGACCGCTGGAGGGTACAAAGTGGGCCTCAAAATAAGCCCAAGTACATATGGCGTAGTAAAGGCACTTCGGTTTGACCCGAGAAAAAAAATGATTCCTCAAAAAAAAATCCTACCCCCGCCCCCCCCCCCCCCCCCCCAAAAAAAGCAAAGCATCCACCAAAAAAAAAGAAGAAAAGTGATATATTTTTTTGATAAAAAGAAAATGATCTATATACACTTATATGTCATTTTACATATTGACCAAAAAAAAAATATGTCATTTTACATTTAGAAAAATAGAAATAGAAGATAAAAAGAAAGAGAGATATTTAATGGGTGTTGTAAATGAGTTAGATTATTCTATAATTCCTTAAAATCGCACTAAATCTCTAAGTATCTCTATATTTCACAAGTTTTTTAATTAGATGCCATGTTTTTATAATCCTGTAAACAAGTATTTATTGATTGAAAACCGTTAAGATTATGTTAACCTTTGTTAAATCATAAAAGTTTATTTGATAGCTTAAATAAATACACTTGAATATGTTTCTATGTCTATTTCTTTTTTTTTTGATAAATATTTCTATGTCTATTTCCAAGTTAACGAAAAATTATGGCTGTTTTTTTTTTTGGTCAAGAATTATGGCTGTTAATAAGTAGAGAAGTGTTTAAATTTTTTGTTTT
Source organism: Glycyrrhiza uralensis (assembly GCA_030159175.1). Classification (NCBI taxonomy): domain Eukaryota; kingdom Viridiplantae; phylum Streptophyta; class Magnoliopsida; order Fabales; family Fabaceae; genus Glycyrrhiza; species Glycyrrhiza uralensis. The sequence continues at coordinate 50,374,112 of BRZY01000005.1, forward strand.
TTTGACAACATAAAACTATAAAATCTTGTTTAAAATTTTAAATTATACAAGTTTGATTAAAATTTAATAAAATAAAAAAAACTTTTCATTTCTTTGTTTGATGTGTTAAGATTTCCGTCGGATCCAAACACACTCATTTCAGATTCGGCTCATCTGGTTCGTAAAACAAACCGGCCTTAATTGAGGAATGATTCGACCGGATTCATTCATCACCTCTAAACGCCGCCTGCGCAGAAGAAAAAGAAGAAGAAATTGAGAAAGGTGGGAGTACTGTTTACGTTATTATGCAGTGGTAGCCGCATAAGAAACGCTGATTTTGTCACGTGGGCCCTACCGGAATCAAATCAAATCGAAACGCTCGTAATGACTCAATGAGGGTCCCTCCCAACAACAAACAAACCAAAAGCAAGTATTCTTTTTCTCTCTTTTGTTGTATTTGAAGGAACTGGGAAGTCAAATCAAAATCAAAACCCAGCCTAAAACCTCAACGACAAAATCCACACACTGTTCTGTTCCGTATATCCAGAAAGAGACACTTTTTTTTGTGGGGGGTGAAGGAAAGCATTGAAACGCAAAGTGGAAGTGAGAAAGATGAGAGGCATGGGATGGGTGGCGAATCACCAGTGCAAAAGGTGGAAGACAACAAGTCGTGTATGGTTTGCAGCATTTCTCTGTTGCATGTGCTTACTCTTGTTCACTCCCAGAATCCCTCGCTCTCCCAACCACCACCACTTCGTTGACATGCGCAATCTTCTCGGTAATAACCACACTACACACAATCACATTGTATACCAAATTGTAATGTAATTTCGGCATGAATTTTTTGTTCTATCTAGTTGCTCGATCATGTTTTTTTTTTGGCTTCCACAGGAGTACCCAACACGTTGAATGTGATGACAAATTTCCCGTTTTTAGTTGTGGGTGTTCTGGGCTTTGTTCTCGCTCTGGAAGGAACTGTCTTCAACATAAGGTTTTCGATTCCCACGATTGTTTCTAACAAAATCGACTAATTCCTAACACTGAAGTGTTTTTTGCAACTGCTTAAAACTGACATTGTTAATTTGTTGTAGTTCTCAAGGAGAGGTATGGGCTTGGGTACTATTCTACGGTGGAATAACAGGGGTGGCTTTTGGCTCTGCTTATTACCATTTGAAGCCTGATGACCATCGCGTCTTGTGGGACACTTTACCGGTTAGTGTTATTACAAGTCGTCTATGTTTAATGTTTATTCTCTGGTTGCTTTGTTTCTTTGTTTCCTTTTCCGGCTAAGAAACTCGCCATTTTGTCAATGATAGATGATGGTGGCATTCTCCTCGCTTTTGTCTAGTTTGGTTGTCGAGAGATTTGGCCAGCGGATTGGGGTGTGTTGCATGTTTGCACTCTTTGTTGCTGCCTTTCTTTGTGTACTTTATGAACGGTTAGTTTTTGTCTCTCTCCGTGTGTGTGTGTTTTGTTTAATTTCATGCCTATTCTATCTTTGAATTCTTATACATCAAGTCATGGTGCTGACATTGTGTTCAAGTTGTATGCTGAATTCTGTCTGCTAGTTGGTTGCAGAATTTATAATGATATTCGGTTCTGCATGATGTTCCAGTTGATTCTACCTCTAGCTATTCCAGCAATAGCATTTATGTACCGCTCCAAATATACTCACTCAGGATATTGGTTTTTGTCTACAGGTAACTAAGCCCAGAACGTTTGTAACTCTTTTGTTTTGCTCAAGAAGGTTTCTGTCTGTAAATTTTAAATATTTAATGAATGGTAATTTATCATGTCAGTGTACCGCACATCTCTATTTGATCAATGCAGGGAGGAAGTGCCTTACATATATCTATAAAATCAATTATATGTGGAGCATTTGTTTTCAGTGCTTTGCTTATTTAGTGTTTATATGTTTATGAATCTCCTTGAGATCTGCCGTCAAGAGAAAATGAAGTGTTTATATGCTATAATGAAGTTAGGAACAGGGATAGAAGATTGTAGTTTAAATGGTTTGAGCTCAAGAGGAAATGATTGTGATTCTTATCGATTGAGATTGGCAATACAAGCTTATATACAGAGTCATGACAAATAATCAACCAACTAACTTACTACCCTTTAAATACCTGTTAAAAACTTTAACTAATTACATTGCATAAATACATGTGTATATGTGTGTTATGATCCCAATACCCCGCCTGGCAAGTTGGAGAGTGTTTATTGAGCAGTGCCAGCTTGGAGAGGAATTGAGTGAATGGCATAGGATCAAGGCTTAGGGAAGAAATCCGCAAGATGGGCTGGCAGAGGACACTGGCAGAAGATGGAACAACTGAGAGTGAAGCTTTTTGTGACAATGTGACAATCAATATCAATATGTTCAGTGTGTTCATGAAAATTACAATTGGCAGCTATATTGTAGTTGATTGACTGTCACAATAAAGAAGAGCAGGAGAGGTGAAGGATACTTGCAAATCCTAAAGAAGATATGTCAATTACTGTATTTCACATGTAATGGAAGCTAAAGTTCTATACTTGGCCTCAGAAGATGACCGAGATATATTGCTTTGCTTCTTAGAGTGCTAGGAAATAAAGAATCACCTAAAAAGATGCAAAATCCAGTAATAGAACGCCTTGTGTCAGGGCAAGCCCAATCCTACTCACTGAATGATTTGAGGTGTAAGGAAGATGCAGCTGAGAAAAAAAGTCCCTGACCAAGAGAGCCCTTGATATATCAAAGAACTCGAAGAGCAGCTTGGTGATGATGAATTGTGGGATCTCAAGTGATACACTGTAAAACATTTATCAGGCCAGGGAGTTGTTAAGTAGAGGAGATGGCTTACAAGCCTGCGATAAGAAGTGGGATCAGGGATAGTGGCTAGCAGGAAATCAAAGGAGGAGAAAGGTGAAAAAGTAGGATTTGCAGTGTTGTGGTGCTGAGAGGAGTAAGGAAATTCGTGTTCATAAAAGATAACATTTTGAGAGATGGAGATTCCTTTTGTTCCAAGATTGAAACCAAGATAAATGCACTTATAGGCTCTTGGATCAAGTTTAGTTTTGTGTTGGGTCAAGGTAGATGCAAAACACAAAGAACCAAAGACTTTAAGGTCCACAAAGGTAGGTGGAGTGTGATGTAGCAGTTCAACTTCAAAGGGAGACTTGATGTTGAGAACTAAGAAGGGAAGTATATTTATTAAATGAACCACATGAGTGATTATTAATGCTTAGCACCAAAATGCTTTTGCAAGTATGCATGGAACAACAAACTTCAAGCCACATTTAGAATGTGTTTATGTTTCCTTTCCACATTTAAATTTTAAAAGTCAGAGAAATTAAACCTACTACCATTGTCAGATTGAGTTCTTTTGATGTTAGTTTGGAACAGAGTTTGCGACCTTTTTCAGATTTAGACTTCATGAGGAAGAGCCAAGTATGGTGTGTCAAGCCATCCACTGTGGTTAGAAAATACCCTTTTGAATGTTAGATATGAGAAAGGAAACTGTCATTCCACTTCTTAGTTATGTTGGCTACAGTTCTGATTCTTAACAGTGGATGCCTTTAAGGATTTTGTATTTGAATGGAAGCCGTAGGCGTTTACTTATAAACTGGCTGGAATGGGATAACGGAAGATTGTCTTCTCTTTGATTATTAACCTTAAGATTCAAGTAGATAACCTGTTTAATTATGCAGAGAAGAAATATAGAAATCATGTCAAAGATGCTACAGGTCATGATGGTGGGGTCAAGAGTATTGAAGTTGCACTGACAATTGTGTTCTGGCTTTTAAATATTGTGGTGCGATTTAGAATCTAGTTCCTGATTTCTGATTTGATGTGTATCCTAAATTCCTAACATGAGGAGGTTTCAGGGCTTGTCAATACCATACTAATGCCTGTCTACTTTTGTAGTTTTAAGATATTCGACTTATTTTGTACTTATCAGTTGATCTTCCCACTCAGAAACAATGATCAGTTCTGAAGGACAAGTTCCACTTTTTCATGTTTCTGTGATATAATTCCTATGTTTTGTGTAAGCCCCCAGTTTCATTGTATCCACTATACTTTTATCTCTGGTTATATAAGGCAAGGATATGTTTTGATTACATTGGATAAAGTTCCCCACTCAAAACATGCATCTTATTGTCCGAGGAGCAGCTACCTTACCACCTCTTGCACATCAGCTAGCTTAAGTATAATTTTGATTTTATTGTTTAAATATCCCTTGTATTATTTGTATTTTCAATTCTCCCCCTTTTGTCCCGTGAAATATTCACTTGTAACCCACTGCCATCAAAAAGTGCCCTGTTTCTTTTTGCTGGGCTTTCCACGAACTATGTAAATTTTAAAGAAAATAAAGCAGTGGTTAACGTATGAATTTGAGCGGTTTTTAATGTATATTGTGGATATGCCTTGAAGCCAGAACTTTTTTGGTGTAGGGATTTATCTGCTAGCAAAATTTGAAGGTATTACTGACAGGAAACTGTACCATGTAAATAACTACATTATCAGTGGGCATTCTTTGGAACACTTGTGCTTAGCACTTATCCCAGTTTTTCTCAGCATAATGCTCATCTACAGGGAACTTAAGTTTCAAAGGTATTTTATCAAAATGTCTCTTGGCTCTACTGGTTCCTTGTAGAGAAGTCGGTATATGATATTGCAAATAGTCCTTGTTATTCTATTTGCAAATCAATTGTATTTTTCACCTCTTCTCACTGCTTCCCCCTCAGAAGAGATTTGACCTGTTGTTCTTATATATTTATTGGCTTGATGACAGGTTAGTTGACCTTAAAGATCGGCCATGAAGACTTAAGAGGCACAGAGAATCGATGATTGTTCAACTGCTCTAGATGCTGGAGATACTGCAGTAACATGAATGAGTGAAAATGCCTAACTATTCTGAAAACTTGCAAGCCTAACTAGCTTAGCTGTATAGTGTAGAATCAAATTCCTTTATCTTTATATGAAGGAATCGCTGTTGACATCAAACTGCACTAGCCTGGTTGGTCAGTCATATGAATAGGAGCTAGCTTATGCATTTCAGATTATATATAGGATATGCAAGATGGAGGACCTAAGGTGATGGACTAGAGGTTTCTAACTTGAGTTGTTTTTTTCTCTGTCATTGATCATTACCCTTGTCAATATTGGAACTATTGTCAGAGAGCATGTTGATTCCCCAGGTGAGGCACTGAAAATTCTGTATTTAGTCTCTATTGATTTGATTATTTTTTTCGAATTTGTTTTTGTTGGATGTGAGAATAACTGACGCGGCAGAGTAGAATGCGTTGTGAACTTGAGATTTACTTACTTAAGATTGTGATTTTAGTATCGATGAATGAATCCAAGTGGCATGGAGGATTCAGGATTCACATTAAAAAATGATTACGGCATGTGTTGGCGCCTAGACGCTGGCAAATATATGCTTCCTTCACATGCCATTGCTTTGTCTTTTTGAATGACTTTATGTCTGCTTGCTTTATGGCTCTTAACATATTCACAATCATGTGGCTGTACCCATGTACACCTTATTATTTATTTGTATTACGTTCGGTGATCTTTCGTTTTCTCTTGGGCCCTCTTCCCCCTCCATTATGTCAAAGGGGAGATCAAATTTGTTGTTTAGAGTTTGATTTCTTTCATATTTAAATTAAAAAAAAAATGGTTGCTCTGGCTTACAAGATTGAAGATTGTAATAGTTAAAGGAATCCTGGCTCATACAGTTTGTATTAAGAGACTTTCAAACTTCAACGGTTCATACATACATACACATGGTTTGGTAGCAAATTACTGTTGAGTTCATAATGCGTTGGTGAGCCCAATATTTTCGCTTTAGAATTAGGAAGCGGAACATATCCTCTCCTAAGCTAAAAACAGAAACAAAATGCTTTGTCATCAATTGAGTTTGTCAACGTGGACACAACGTGGTATTTCTTCTTCTTCTTCTTCTTTTTGCTTACGACGTGGTATTTCTTCCGAAAATGAAAAAAAGGCATACACTAAAAAAATATCATAATCGTAATTTGCTTTGATTTTGTTTTATCATTAGGCTATCAATATTTTGGACTTTTTGGAATTTATATCTGATAAATATATAAAGTATTATGATTAGGCTCTAACTTGGATAAACTCTTTTATATAAAAATATTAAAAAATATTGTTATATATTTCAAATAATAACTTTTCTTATAAATTAAATTTGGTTTCTGAATTTTATTTTCTCAGATATCTTGTTTAATATTTCATTAACACCTATAAACTTATAAAAATTGAAGTAATTAAAAATCAAATTTATTTTAATTGAAAATTCTCATGAATTATAAGATAATCTGCAAACGACCAGCTATAATATGTATCGTCAGTGATATGATCAAAAACCAAATTTTCATAACATTATTGAAAAATAGTTTTTTTTTTTTTTAAATTTAAGCAAACAACACTAGAGTTCAGGGGGTCGAAACTATCTACGTGAGATGACTAATGATGAATTCCTATATGTAATATGTTTGTTATCTAAAAATAATATATTCCATTGTATGTTGTGTGGCATAAGAGATTCGCTTGAATAGTTTCATGAATTGTGTGGTAAGCCAACAAATCAAAATTTGTTAGTGATCTTGAAATCTTAGCATAAGAAGACTTACGGCCAAGAGCTTTGCAGTTCACATAAAATCCGATTTGGACTTCGGAGAGGGTTTGTTGGACCTGAGTCCAAATTCTCTGATCCGCGCGAGCAGTTAATATAATAGAGTTAAAAAAATGCTACTACAATATATATTCAACTTGAAAACTAAAATACATGGCAAATTTCAATATAAACATTCTATAAATCAAAATTAATTAATGGTAATAAGCCAATAATTGGAATAAAAGATCTTATTAGCGGGAGCCAATATTAAATACTGTTAACATATTTAAATTGTTTTTTTATGATTCTAACCCTAGAGGTTCCATATAAAATTTTAAAAAATTCAAGAGTAAAATATAACCCCCTCCCTTCAGAGATGTTGATATTACAGTCCCCTCCCCTCTTCTTTAAAAACATGCACTTTCCACCCTTCATTGATAAAATATAGCACAAGTTAGCCCATTTTTTAATTTTCCGTTATGTTTCAATTAATTTCCGTTAGATAAAAATTCTATTACCAAAATACCCTTATTCTCATTTCTCTCACCATCGTCTTTCTCAGAACTTCTGTCGTCCAATTTCAATTCCTCTCTGTTGACCCCGCTTACAAGCTCAAACTCTGTCCCGATCTCGATTCTGTCCACCCCAATGCGCAAGGTTTGTTGTTGTAATCAAGTTATTATTATGCCTATAGGAACGTTTTGTTTTGTTCATTTATTGGTTTTTGGGGGTATTTATTTGGTTGTAGTCTTGCAGATGAGGTGAGTGAAGATAGAAAAGAAGGATGTTAGTTCGGCTGGGTCAATAGTCGCTACTGCTTCAAAGTAGAAATCTTTTTTGTTGTTTTTGTAGTGATTACCTCTACAGATATTATGTCGATCAGTTGAGACTCTGTTTAGTTTTGTATTCTTTCCATTGATTTGTCACTGATTCAATGGCTTTCAACAGCGAACATGACCGTAAGCAAGAATAGGGATTAGGGTGAGAAGAGCATCAAAATTGTAGAAAGGGTAATATGGTAAAAAATAATGATTTAGTATATATTTTAACTAAAAAAATTTGTTTTAGGTTGTTTAAAGAATGTTTTCTAACCGTGTTAAATTAAATAGACTAAATTGTATATTTTAAAACAAGAAAGGAAAATAGTGTAATAATTACATCTCTCAAGAGAGGAGAGTGTATTTTACTCAAAATTCAATACCTTGATGGTGTGCGTTATTACGATCATAACGATGGTTTTTTACATGGTCCTATTCGAAGTAGTAACAACTAACAATTGAACATAATTATCGTATCTTAATTGTTTTGTCGTTATATATATGGCTAGCTATAAGGCATAAGCTACCAGATGATTTTGACCACCGGAACGTCGATATTTCTTCAGATTAGGTTCTAATTAAATGCTCACAGTATTACATCCTCCTAACCAAACACAACGTACGCTAACGTTGTCATAAGTCAACTAAGTTAAGTAGACCAATTGTCTTAACAGCTGCCGACGATTGTGAAATAGGGAATTAATGGTAAAAAAAGAAGATGGAAATGCAAATGATTGTCAAAACTTTTAATCCAAACTCGTATGGCATTAGCCATTAGAGCATGATAGAAAATTAGACGGAGCTGTATAATATCAACATTAAGAGTTTGAGCCACTAGAAAATATTTATGTGGTCTTAGACTCAGAAAGATAAAAACCTCCCTGAAAATAAAATATGGGAAAAAACATATGGTCATAACTTGTAATAATGTCGCAGCCCATGTTGTCAATCCATGTAAGTCTTCGTTTTCAACCAAATATATATTTTTCGGCCAAAAAAAAACGAAATATACACATTCAATAATTAATTGAGAGCTAAAAAAAATAATAAAGGGAAAATGTAAAATGTGTATGAGAGAGAGAGAGAGTCCTTGTGTAAAAATATGGATGGAAAATGAGTGGACCCAATAAGGTTCCCGAGAGTTCACTCAATCACATGTAATGTTACAAGCGAACAAAACAACTCGAAGGAAAAATAGAGAAGCAGCTAGCGAGCGACGTGTGTGGGAGAGATAAGCAGGATTACAGGGCACGGCACACGCACCATGACTTGGCATTCAAGTTTTATAATGTCACAATTATTACTACTCTAATTTAAATCACATCATTATCAACGATAGGTTTAGATTAGGATCATTAGACAATAGACAGAGAGAATAAACTCAGAAATCCAAACCAAGCAAATGAAAAAGAAAAAGACCCCATTTTACTGCAAGCACAGACCCAAAAAAATTAAAAAAGACTGAACCAAACAAAACATAATATTGGTGAGGTGGAAGCATCCACTTTTGGTTCAAGGTACCTATCTCTTCCCTTCACTCACTCCTCTCCCTTTTTTCTTCTACAAAGCTTCTTCATTTCCCAACCCCCTTCCTTCCTCTCATCCTTCTCTCTTCACTTCACTACTCCCCCCCACTTAAACTTCCATTTTTCTTCCGTTTGTTCACTCACAATGACGGAGCCAACTTCCAAACCCAACGGAAACGGTGCAATTAACGGCGGCGGCCCCGTTACTAACGGAAACCCAGGCCCAGTGAAAACCCAGCTCTACAACCCGAACCGTCAAGTTTACCGTCCCCAACAGTACAACCGCCGCCATCGCTCCAACCGCAACCTCTGCTGTTGCTGCTGCTTCTGGACGATCCTAACCGTCCTCTTCGCAGCACTTCTCGCCGCAATTGTCGGTGCCGCACTGTACGTACTGTACCGTCCTCACCGGCCACAATTCTCAATCACAAACCTCCGCATTGCGAAGATGAACCTAACCACCTCAACCGACTCACCCTCACACTTAACCACACTCTTCAACCTCACACTCATCGCCAAGAACCCAAACAACCACCTCGTATTCTCCTACGAGCCCTTCGCCGTAACGGCATTCTCCGACGGAGTCGCCGTCGGGAACGGGTCGCTGCCGGCGTTCGATTCCGGCAAGAACAACCAGACGAGTCTCCGTGCGGTGCTGTCGGGTTCGCAAGATCTGGACACGGATTCGTTGACTAGCCTGAGATCGGGGCTTAAGAGGAGCAAGAAAGGGTTCCCGGTGGAGATTCAGATGGACACGAAGGTGAAGATGAGGATGGAGTGGCTGAAGAGCAAGAGGGTTGGGATTAGAGTCACGTGTGACGGAATCAGAGGCACTGTTCCCGCCGGTAAGTCGCCGTCGGTGGCCTCCGTCATCGACTCCGAGTGTCGGGTCGATCTTCGAATCAAGATCTGGAAGTTCTCCTTTTAGTTGATTTTTGTGAGTGATCTTTGATTGATTGATTATTATCATTATTATAATTGCCGATTCATTGTTATCAATTATCAATAATCAATCCAATCCAATCAAATATTCCTACTCTCTTCCTTTTTTAATTTTTTTTATATTTCATTCTTTTTGTTTCTCATAATTGCCCTTTTCGTTTTGTGAAATGGATTGATTATGATGGATATCATGAAATGTGGACACGATGTGAATTTTGTAATGTAAGGTGGAAAATATGGAATTAATTGAGCTTGTGGTATGAGATTTAGGGCAAGGAAGCCCTAAATTTAGATTTTTTTTTGGTCAATTGTAACTTGTGGCTGTAATTTGATTTTATAGTAATGCAACTGCAAATTATATCTGGGTTTGAAGTCTTACCACTCTTCTATGATTTTTTTTTTATCTTCAATATAGATCTCTGTTTGATAGTTAATCCCCCCGGCCTAAGACATTGCTTTGAATGAATTGGGAAAAAAATTAAAATACACCAGGCAAAAAATTGAGGAAAAAACGGTTTCAGTTTTTTTTATTTTTCTTTGCTGTTGTTAATAATTACAAAAAATATTTTATTTTTGTTTTGTTTATTCTTTTCAATAATTTGTACAAGATAAATGTTTAAAAATAAAAATAAAAATTAAAAATAAGATGATAAGTTTATAAATTATAATTATCAATAGAAAGACTACTTTCTAAATTTAGCATGTACTTATCATAGAAAAAATGCAAAACGAGGGAACTGTGTTTTTGTTTTGCTTGAATTAATATTTAGTAAACAAAATATTTATTAATATTGATTATTGATGTTTGAAGACTTTTTTTTTTGTTGAGAAAATTGATGTTTGAAAGCTTGAATATTATTGATTACTATTGATTATGTACAAAGGCCAAATGGTAGACTATAACGTAAAACATAAAGCTCACATATTTATGTTTTTAATTAAATTAAAAGTAAATATAAGTCTGAAAGAGGTAACTTTGGGACTACATATAAAAAGGAAAAAACGATGATTATTACCTTCGAAGTTGGTGATTAAGGTCATAACTAATAAAATTTAATTTCCATATGTGATCAGTTTCTGATGCGATTGTCATTCAAAGAAAATTAATTTTCATTTCCTTTTCATCCAACAAGTGTCATATAAAATAAAGTATAAAAAAGAATAACACTATATTGCTTAGTGTTTTACCATCTCAATTCAACGTTGAATGAAATATTTAAAAATAAAACATATACAAAGAACTAAGAGGAGACTACTCTTAGAATAACTGAGATATCCAAAACACATTTATAAAAGTTGACAAGGGACAAACGTAAGTTTCATATATACATCTTTTGATCTTTATAACTTCACTCTTATAATTGGCTTGGTATTTTTTAAGTTTTCAGAAAATTTGTAAAATAATTATAAAAAGTGTTGCATATGTCATTTAGCAGCACCACATAGCTCACATATAAGATGACTTTATGTATGGCATAGATATTAATGTCATTCCTATAATGCTGCTACGATTCAATGGGTGTGGCTCATCCCGAATAAGTAAATAATTATTTAATAACCTTTGTTGGTAGTTTTGTTTTAAAAAATTATCCCCCCGTTGGAGTGAGGGTGATGATCACAATAATAATGAAACAGATTCGGTAGAACCAAAAAAGACTCATTTGATGTAGTCAGCGATTTCATGAATTTCATGAATTCATATAGTCAGTGAGTGTAACCATTGGATCATGAAAAACGATTTATAATCTCACTTCAGATTTTAAACTCATTTTAATTTCTAAGATCGTGAGCCATTTAATCTCAATCTAACTGTCACGATTCACTGGCTGCATAAATTAGGGGAACAGTGGAACACATGGAATCCATTTCCCAAAAAAATAAAAACACAATGACATTTCTTTTATTCGAGTGGTATGGTATGGTCAAATTTTCAATTTGGGGCCAAAGCATAGCATAGATCCCAAAAAAAAAAAATTATGCCCGTGGATCCGAAGGCAATGTGTCGTGGGTTCTGTACGAATCTTTAAATGCTTCCTATTTTCTACCCTTCCTATGGGTACCTATCTCAATTTCCTCCCAAAGCACATGTGAACACCCAACACTATTAGATCCCGTTGGTCCTACCCACTGCATTTGATATATTAGATAGTGATCGTAAACAATTTAAGAAGACAGAATTAAAAAATGGATGAGACAAATAAAATGAGGACAGAAGTACAAGTCACTTCTTTTATGTATGTACTCAATTTTTATTTTATTTATTTATTTATTTATTTTGCTTCCTTTCATAAATATAATAACATCCGAATTTGTAACTGTGTAAGTGATTTTGCATTTATCACCATCAAGTGAAGCGCATGATAGTGAGAGGGTGACTTAATTTGGGTGCACGTGGTTTACTATGGGTTTTGGGTCTGGTCGGCAAGGCACGTGGATCTATCTTCCTTTTCTTTTTCTCAGTTTTGTGTCCCCTCTGTCTCCTTACTTTTATTTTTCCTTGGTCTACCTCGTGTTACTTGCACATATATGTAGATTAGTTAGTTATATAATTACGAATTTACGATTATGATATTGAGTTATATATATCATGGTTTAATTAATTTCCTACCTACTACTAGAGTCTCAATGGTTGTACACATACACTACTATGCAATCATTGTAAATGGCACTAACACCCTAGCTATTTGAAGAAATGGCGGATTTGGTTTCTCAAGTCACAAGTAAAGTGCCAATTTGTGCAATTTCAGAAACAGAAAGCACTTGTGAGAATGACATGATATGTTACATAGTTCCGATTCTTGCGGGGAATTAAGCTGTGTTCTCTCAAGTACCGAATTTATATCGTTTTCGTTGCGGTGCTTCGCGTGTTTGTAGTTTGGTGAGGGACACTTTGTGTATTACTACAAGAAAAAAAAGAGGAAATGGGTATATCTTGATTCTTGAGTGGTCGTTTTGATGATTAATTAATGTGACCCCAGACCCATAACAAATTAAGGAGAACAACTTCTTGGCTTGTGCTTCGCGTAATGGTCCATGCAAATGATTTGGAATTGGCACTACATGGTGAAATAAATGATTGCAAAAGCATTTGCTGCACCTGCATTATTATTGAACTGCTCGATCGTTTGCTATCAAAGAAACAAGTCATCTCAAATCGTTTACTAGAATTTGGGGGTGTGATTGGATAAGCATATTTGTGCCTGTCGCCTAGTCCACATTGGAAACGGATTTCCTACATTAAACTGCTCTCCTGTTTTTACAATTTTAGCGAATCGTGACCGTTGGATTAAGATCGTATGACTCACAATCTTAGAGATAAAATTGGATTTAAAATACAAACCGAGATTATGAGCTATCAAATCCCAATCCAACAATTAGGAATTATTTTTTTTATTAACGATGTACACTGGTTTTTTTTTTTATCAAAAATACAAAATCACTGTTAGCACTTCCAAAACATGATAGGATGAATTATAAACCTGTCTAACTTTAGTATTTTTATACTGTTTGATAAAATTCTATCAAATAATTTTATTTTAAAATTTACCGTTAAATTTAAATGTGCGCGCACACAATTTTATTGATATATATACATAAATTGACGTTATATATTTTTATAAAATATAAGAAAATAAAAATTATTTTACTACATTCTTATAATATATTTTTTTGATCAATACATTCTTATAATATTGTTATTCAATTTTTACAAAATTTAATATAGATAATCAATATAATAAATATTTTTAATTTATTGTTATTCAATTTTTTTTATTTTTAATTTTTAATTTAGTGGCTAGATAAACAAAAATTACATTTTGTTTAAAGTTATTAATGATGTAAATATAAATAGATATTCTTCCTCACAAAACATAAATGCAATCCAACATGATGTTCTGTCAAAGAGCTCAGTCCCAAACCCAAGAGGATGAAATTCAGTGTCGATATATTGAATAAGAAAATGATATCATGAAGAATAGCAACCTGATATGGATTCTTCTTCGAAAACTCTCAAAATGTGCTGTTTTGACGCCAAAATATATGGAATATGTTTTGAGCAAATTCTAAGTCACTCTTGGTTATATAATTATTTTCATCATCTACTAACCCATCCTCTTTTTTTTTTTTTTTCCTAGATGAAACAAGTTTATAAATGGGAAAACCCCAGCCATACAACATCTACAGTAAGAAAAACAGCATATGTAGAGTCACAAGAAATAAACCAATTAAACCTAAGACACGCTGCCGTAAACTATACCAAGCTGTAATGTACAAAAACAAGGAAAACAACAAAATGACCACAAAAAAAAAAACTACACCTAGTGCACTAAAAGGATACCAAACAAGATACAGACATTAAAGATATCTTTGAGCGGACTAGGTTTAGCTCATCTGAGACACTCAAAACTTTCTGTCATAACTAACGTAGCACACATGTCACACATGTCATACTAACCCATCCTCTGTAATTGTTACATGGCTTATAGAGGCCGAGGGAGCAGCGCGCCTGTCTTGGATAAAAGGTTTGCAAGCTCGGTAAAGATAAGGGCCATAACAGAGGGCCATTGGTAAATGCAAGACACGGCGTAACGAGGAATCGGTAAATACACCCCAGTTTTTAGCCATACACTTCATATTTATATAAAAAATTACTATTATACTCTCATCGTTTGATTTTTTTTTATTTCGTTTCTTTTCCGGAAACTAGAGTTTCCGGAATACAAATTAACTGGAGTTTTCGGAATGCAAATTTGCATTCTGAAAACTGAATTTTCCTAGAGTTTCTGGTATGTAAATTTATCTGGAGTTTCCGGAATGCAAACAAATTTGCATTCCGGAAACCCCAATTTTCTAAAAAAAAATACAAAAATGCATTCCGGAAACTGAGTTTTCGGTAACAACACAAAATTGAAAAAAAAAAACCAAATCAATGAAGGTATAATAGTATTTTCTTTTAAATGTGGAGTATATATCCAAAAATATTAGTGTATTTATCGATTTCCGGCGTAGTAACAGATTACTATCATTGCATTGGACCCAAAAAAAAACAGATTACTATCATTGCAGGAAGTAATAACAGAAATAGAACATTTATTCTTATACTGATTTTTATAGTGCTTGTGTTAAAGAGCGAGTTTAGAAAGAAAAAAAAAATATTTAAATACGCAAATATAGTCACTTTAGAGTACATATGCAAATGTGTTTTTAATAACTTAGCGACTCTCATTTTTAGAACGGATTTCACACAATAAAAAAATTTGAAGACTTTCACTTCTCTGAATCAAATACACTCACCGCAAAATAAATTCTGGGAAATTCCAAACTTGCAATTTCATTATTTTTCTCACGATCGGGAAGTGTCAAGTCTCTCTCTCTCTCTCAAACACGAGAGAGAGAAAAAAGGAAAAGTAAAAAGAAGAAAGGGGGGGAAAAATGTAAGGAGAATTGGAGAAGAAAAATATGATTATAGTTTGACGTATGAAAATCCTATATAAAAATAACAAGGGAATTATTAAAACAAATCAATGGGAGCATCCTACAAGATCTTTTAAATAACTAACATATGTATTCAACTTGACCCGGAATACATGAGTTGAGTTCCATTGACTGAAGTGGAACCACATGAACCACAAAACCACCGAATAAGTTACTAACTGCACATGTTAATCCGGTAATAATTATTTAGCAGCATGTGTTGCCAGTCACCACAGTTTTCTCCCGCTAAGATCCCACGGGGGCAACACTTTGAGCCTTGGCCGCAGCAGTAGCAGCAGCAGCTGCGGCTGCCGCAGCGGCCGCCGCCGCAGCAGCCGGATTGGACCGTGAACTGCCCTGAGCTTCAACTACATGCGACTGCTGTTGCTGCTGTTGCTGGGACTTGACATTTGCAAGTAAAGCCTTTATCTGACTTCCTGAAAGTGTCTCATGCTCCAGAAGAGCATTTGCAAGCGCATGAAGTTCCTTATCATGGGTGGTTAGAATAGTTTTTGCATTGTTGTAAGCTCTGTTCAGCAAGTTCTTCACTTCTTTCTCAATAAGCAGCCTAGTTTCTGAGCTCATGCTTCTCCCATCATCCTCGTAATCGTGAGCTACAAGTCCAACTTCATTACTCATACCAAATTTTGTAACCATTGCCCTAGCCAACCTAGTTGCCTGTGAAAAATCCGAGGATGCACCAGAAGTAACTTCACTTTCTCCAAAAATTAGCTCTTCAGCAACCCGACCTCCCATGGAAACATCAAGCCTGGCAAGCATCTGTTTACGGGACATACTGGTCTGATCCTTGTCAGGCAATTGAGAAACCATGCCAAGAGCCATCCCACGAGGAACTATAGTTGCCTTGTGAATAGGATACGCTCCATCGGTATAAAATGCCACTAAGGCATGGCCACCCTCATGGAAAGCAGTAGTCTTTCTTGACTCCTCAGATATAACAGCTGACTTGCGTTCACTTCCCATCATAATCTTGTCCTTCGCAAACTCTAAATCGTTCATGCTCACAGCTTTGGCACCATCCATTGCTGCCTTGAGAGCAGCAACATTAACCAAGTTTGCAAGGTCAGCACCAGAGAACCCAGGTGTTGCTCGAGCAATGATCATTAGATCAACATCATCCGCCTTTGGAACCTGTAATGTGTTGGAGAAAGAAAATCAACATGACAAGCAGAGTGGGATTGCCATTACAAGTTTCCTTCTAACAAGTCCATAACCTTACAAAAGTACTATATCTCACAATTATGGTGCATAAGCGCATTTATATTACAAAACTCAAATAAAAATAGATTATCAGTGTAAGCTCATGCGAAGTATCCAGCAGACACCGAATCAGAGTTTAAGGGAAGCATACTAGTGATACTACAACAATTTCTTGCACCAATATAGTGCAAGCACTGAAAATGTGCCTCGAAAAATAGAAATCCTACAAAATAAGATACATTCTTTCAGAGTAAAAGCATACCTTTGACATGTGAGATTCCAAAATCTGTCGCCTTCCTTCTACATCTGGATTGGGAACAACAACATGGCGATCAAATCGCCCAGGTCTCACCAATGCCTTATCTAGTGACTCTGGAAAATTAGTAGCTGCAATCACAATTATGCCATCATTTTGCTTGAATCCATCTAGCTCAACAAGCAACTGATTTAAAGTCATCTTCATGTACACTTGGTCCTTTGGATTTCGACTTCCGCCAATAGCATCAATCTCATCAATGAAGATTATACAAGGTGACCGCTTCTTTGCAGCAGAAAAAAGCTCTCTCACCCTTCGTGCACCAACACCAACAAACATCTCTTCAAATTCACTTCCACTGCATGAGAAGAAAGGAACCCCGGCCTCTCCAGCAATGGCTCTTGCCAACATCGTTTTACCAGTGCCAGGCGGGCCAACGAGCAAAACACCTTTTGGGAGTTTGCCACCAAGACGAGTAAAGCGCTGTCACAATGGAAACAAGTTATCTTCAGTAATCAACCAGATCGGCATAAATTACGACACATGCCAATCAAATCACTATTTCATGCTTGACTGCTTGAGTGCAAGCAATACATGCAAGAGAGAGCACGAATTTATGCTGGAGAAGTCTACCTTGGGATCTCGGAGGTAGTGAACAATTTCTTCCAATTCTGCCTTTGCCTCGTCAACACCTTTCACATCATTAAATTTAGTACTTGACTCCACAGTGGGCTGCACTTCTTCACTCATACCAAGTCCTAGGAAAGGTGAAAAGCACAACAGAGAATGTCCCCATCAAATTCAGATTCAATAATGAATTAATTTGAGCAGTTTATAAGTTAAAATGACATGGCAATACCTTTACTAATTCCTTTATCCTCAATGAGTGCTCCAAAACCAGAAATCAAGAGGAAGACCACTACAACAGCCCTGATTGTACGCCATAGCTGCTCTTTAAAATTCGCACCTTCTGCAGCCACCATATGAATAGGAGCACTTGCAGTTCCAAGAATTCCATTTTTTGTAGATTTTCCCACATTTCTAAGAGCAGCAAGGGCACCTGTACCACTTTCTTCCTCTCTCACTGAATTATTAGAAATACCTGAAAACTCACAGACAACTCTTGGTTATAAGTTCTGGTCTGTAAAATGAGCTAAAGAAATGAATGCTCAAATAGCTGATTGAAAAAGAAGAGGAATAACACATTTTTGACAAGGGCACAATTGAAATGCCAAATTTTAAATTTTGCAGACTCCAAGACAGACAGATATAAACAAGATTTTGGCTTCCAGACATACATAGATTAATCATCTGATTTGTGTAAGTTTTATGAAATCATACTTGTCCTAGCACAAAATAAAAGGTCAAAAGAGGTATCATGATTTTAATTAAAGGTCTGCGGCATTACAGAACAGATAAAAAGTAAGATTATTTGTATAAAATGATTAATAGTGAACAACGCCCGATAGTCCAAGTGGCGAGGAGCTTGGATTTCTTTAAACAAGGTCTCGAGTTTGAGTCTTGGGAATGGAAAAAATAGGCACTGGGAGAGCTTTGTCCCTTTAAATGGGTCCATGCAGTTTGACTCGGATTAGTCATGGTCTAATGTGACTCCCAGATACTAAAAATCTAGACAAAAAAATATTAATATTGTAAGACATTAATTGAATCCATAATCCCCAACAAAAGATTATGATCGTTGTTACCAGGTAAATGAACTGTTGGCAATAAGCGCACAAAATAATTTACCATGCACTAACTTTCACTGGCTTGAGGGAAAACAATATCCGGGACTGAAATATATACCAATTAGTTCTACTATTTCAATAATATATGGATGCCATAATTTTATCCAAAAAGAAAATAGTGCCAAAATGATTTCCCTCAAAATATATATCATCAAAAAGTTCACAGTAAATGAGAGAAGATAGCAAAGTATTCATATTCAAATCATTTAAAAAAAAAGACTACACTAAATGCATTTAGTAAGAATGTTGAACCTCAAATCCTAACACTCAGCAAGTTAAGATTCTAAATGCAATGCAAATAAATTCATGCCTCAAGACTTTTTACATAGGGCACAACCACGATTAGACATAGTAGTAATTAACTCAGCTTTGTAATCAAAATTTCAACACTTCAAGCATATTTCTGATTTCCTTCTCAGGGAAAAACATCTTATTTCCTTGAGCAAGTTAAAAGGTCAGCAAGCCAATGTTGACAAGAAATATTGGTCTAACGAAACAAGGCACAATCATGTGCAAAATAAGATAAAAAGAAAATGAGCAGTTCTAGCCAGATAATCACCCCTTCGCAAAGTCTTCAGTAATTCACTTTCATCCAGCCTATCAACTTTCACTAATGCTTTAACGTATTCAGAAAGTGCCAAAGGATTAGTGTGCAGAGATGGCTGACTTTCAAATGCTCTAATCACAGCTTCAGGATCATTTCGATGGTAAAGTTCTTTAAGATGAGCAATTTCACTGGCTTCATCTGCATCACGTGCTCGACGAGCCAGATTGCCAACATAGCTGGAATGGAATTTCTCCTGGGAGCATAAAAGCCTATTCCCTACAGAAATTTGAAAGTAAGTGCAGCAAACAATAGCAAAAGGCCAATAGTTACTTGTTTCCCAGATACTTAAAACATAAATGTAGAAAACATAAATGTAGAAAACAGGCATGACTAATTATTTAATTTGAACAAAAAGTATATATATAGAATTCCACAGCGGAACATATTTTTAAGTTAAACCCCTGCATAAAATAATTCAGAAAAACAAAGCAGATGCAAAAAAAGAGAAACAAAAATAAATACTTATAGTATAAAGACATAACATGAGCTAAATGTGCTACAGGAACCAGAGTTTCATACTTGGACAGCCTTCAAACTTATTAACAGATAAATAGCTTCTAGTCAACAATTTTTTTATTCCAAGTTCTGATTGATGCCTCGCAACCTGTAAAAATAAAATCATAAAATTAAATGACAGACAAAAAAGTAATGCAAGATACAGATCATGGATGGATACATCATGCTTAACTTATGTGACACTAGTAACTAGCTAACCAAAAGTTCTATAATCATCTCTAATCCATAAGCATTTAATTGTGTATCAGTTTTGGAGACAAATAGAAAAAGTTTTGCAAATATCGTCCATTGTTAGACAAGGCCTGTAACAATATTTTGATGTGATCATATGAAAAATATAACTGATTCTTTCCTTTGCTTGAGTTATTGGCAATCCGCCAGAAGTTTTGGGTTTAATACTGATATTTTAGCAACAAGTCTAATACCGATATTTTAGTCATTATACATCCAACATCATAACAGATTTTAATTTGAACGTCCACTAGTTCTTGACAAGTTCTTTCTTGCCTAGTGTCCCCAAAAAGGCAAAAGAAGAAAAGACGATATTTCTTCAACCAAAAAGTAAAACACTGTGTCCCAAACAACATTACCTCTATTTCTAATTCAAAGCAAACAACCCCCAACCGAAATGCCCAGATAACCTAACAAGCTGATCAGCATAGATGCAAAATCTTCGACCATTAACAATCTGTGTGTTTCGTAATTATGCCAACATTGAGGCCATGCTTGTTTGTGTAGGTGGAAAAAGTTTTGGGCTGGTTGAACGTGTAGAGGACACGATCAGCATAGCACTCTTATAGCATAAAAGTGATTTTGCACCCTCTACCAAACATCAATGGGACAAAAATCAAAACCTTACTTCCTCCTCTTCTTAAAAAACACGCCTCTGAGAGACCAAGATAACAGTTTCCTATATGTCTCCAATGAAAGAAAATTCTTATACCACCCTCCTATACCGAATTACACCATCCGGTTCAGATTTTAAATAAACCCTATCATGAATATCTTATCTATATTTGTTTGATCATAAATCAACCACTCCCCAAAAAAAATTAATAAAAATAAAAACTAATTTAGGGTTGTCAGGTTCTCTAACTAATAGGAAGAAAAGCAAATAGGTTTTGTGTCAAAATCGACGGCGTTCGAGCTTGGTCGATGAAATAACTGACCTGCGTTAACAAACGCCTCCAAGCCATGTCACCAAAATAGGTTATTGGGATAGGTTTTGTAGTAGAACCGAGTTCGTTGTTGTGTTCAATCTCCGTCCAGAGCGAAACGTCTGTGATTAACGGCGTTCTGAGAATGAAAGATCAGAAACACAGACACAGGAGAATCGACTCTCTCCGTTCTCAGTACCCAAACAACATTGTTAATTTGTTATGCGCTACCTTTCAGTCCTTAACCTTATGCTTCTCTCTCTTCTCTCTTCTCTTCTGCGCTTCGCTCCTTCTCCTCAGCTAGTCGGTTTTCGGAGTGCCCTTAAATGTCACATTTGCCCTTCCATCATTCTGATATTTTTCATTTTTACATTTCTTGTTTGGTCTAAGTTTCAAACGCGTGGCTGTATTTATTATTACTTGTTAGTGTATTTTATTTTATTCTAGTGTTCAATTTATTCTTTTAAACTTATAACTTATAGTAGTAATTATTATAGGAATTAAAAGCATAAATAAAAAAGAGAAGTTAGTAAAAATAATTAAACAAAATTTGGGCTTTTGCCCGTAGCTATCCAAAAAAAAATTAAACAAAACAAAACCTCAATTTATTTCAACAATGATAATACACAAAAAGATTATATCACCAATCAATATAAGTGGTGCTTGATTTTTTAATTAATTATATCACACGAAAGTCCTTTTATGAAAAAAAAACACAAGAAAAATATGTGTGTCTCGACTCAGGTCCAATATAATTTTTAAATATCAAAGCTCTGAAAAAATATATATTATCGAATTTAACATCTTTTTGACACTATTTCATAAATATTATATTATATTTATATAAAGTTCAATTAAAATATCTTATTTTAACCTTCATCCACCTTTTTATCTATTATTTTAGAAATCTAAAAGTGATTGCCTTTGGAATGATGCTACATATATGTGTAATATTTTTGTATTCTATATCATTATAATTATTATTGTTTTTTTCCCGATGGAACATTATATTTATTATTGTTGATGTTGTATGATTTAAGAATTACTGAATTTCATATAAAAAAGAATTATTGAAATTGAAATAGACCATAAATATATATTCGTGTGGCGGCCTAAGAGGGTTGAAGGCTTGAAATCGTGGCCTAGTCTTTAGCCTCGCTTATCGGATTTTCTAGTTAATCGGAAGGCTCAGACCAAGCAGCCAACAGGTAAAAAATATATTTTGGATAAAAGCCCTACATGGAGAAAAACAACTACAGTATATACATCATTCGTTATGTTCCACAAATTAGTTAAGCTAAACTGTTGATCTGTGCATTTGGATGAGTGACACGAGTCATGTTATTTAGGTGGGTATGTTATATATATATATATATTGTTAATTGTTAATGGTACAATGTATTGGATCGAAATATATACAACATTTTTTTTGTGTGAATAAATTGTATGTTTTGAGTGATTATTTATATATATATATACTTATATTTTAAAGATTTTGATCATACAAAATTAATTTTATTTAAAAGAATTTGATCCACTGGCTTTTTCCATGCACACGTAGACCCCCTCGCCCAATCCAAAGGAAGAAAAGCAGAAAGGGAAAGCTAAGAATTGGTTTGTTTTCCGTGTGGGACTCTACAATCTACATTCGAGTTCTCTAATGGCCGGATTCACCAAAAAAATAAGTTCTCTAATGGCCTGCTTGCTTAGAAAATGAAAATGAAAAGCCACCTGGTACTTGACTACTTGTTAACCTCTCCCTTCCCCACTGGCATCATGGGAACATCTGCAACACTACTATTCCTGGGTTTATTTACTTTTCTGCCAAACAGTACTGTATTTGGAATCGAAGCATCGCCACTCAGCATCAATTCTACCAAGCACAGGTTATCTGAGAAACAGTCTTATCGAACTTCTTATCACTTTCAGCCCCCACAGAATTGGATGAACGGTATTACCCACCCACCAATCTCTGTCAATACACCACTTAAGCTTCTAGTTCTGCAACTATCTGTTCCCCATGTTCCACTTCACTGATCATGACTAACTAATTATTCTCTCTATCATTTGACATGTTGTGTTGAAGAAAATTTGAGCATGGGTGTCTTCATTATGCAGATCCAAATGGTAAGCCCAAAAATTGTCCTATTCTTTTTGCAATTTGAAATTTGCCAAAGTAGCTTACTGAAAGGAGATCTAAAATTATGATCTGATGACTAGTGTTGATTTACCTATATATAACAGGACCAATGTACTATAAAGGAGTTTACCACCTTTTTTACCAATATAACCCTTATGCGGCAACCTTTGGGGATAGCATGGTATGGGCTCACTCTGTGTCCTATGATCTCATAAATTGGATTCACTTGAACAATGCTATTGAACCAAGAGAGCCTTATGACATTAATAGCTGCTGGTCTGGCTCAGCCACAATCCTCCCTGATGTTGAAAAACCCTTTATCATGTATACTGGGATTGCTGAGAACAAACATCAAGTTCAGAACTTGGCCATGCCAAAGAATCAATCAGACCCCTTCTTAAGGGAATGGGTCAAACATGGTCAAAACCCTGTGATAACTCCACCCAGTGGAGTTGTTGAGGTGGACAATTTCAGAGACCCATCAACTGCTTGGCAGGGAAGTGATGGGAAATGGAGAGTGGTCATTTGTGGTCAAAATGGGGATGAAGGGAAGGCTATTCTGTACCAAAGTGAGGATTTTGTTAATTGGGAAGTAAGTGTTAATCCTTTTTATGCATCAGACAATACTGGGGTGTGTGAATGCCCAGACTTCTTTCCTGTTTCCATCAATGGCACAAATGGGGTGGATACATCTGTCCAAAATCCTAGTGTTAGGCATGTTATGAAGATAGGCTATTTAAGAAGACAGCATGACTACTATTTTCTTGGTAAATATCTCTCTGAGCAAGATACCTTTGTTGCTGATACTAGCTTCACAGGAACTAGTTTGAACTTGAGGTATGACTATGGTAAATTTTATGCTTCCAAGTCATTTTTCGATTATGCCAAGAACAGGAGGATTTTGTGGGGTTGGGTAAACGAATCAGACACTGCACAAGATGATATTGAGAAGGGTTGGGCTGGTGTACAGGTATTATTATCCTAGTTCTTCCACCAGAGGCATTTTCTTATAGTCATTCTCACTTAGTGCTGAGTATAATGAAATTGTCCAAAATTGTTTCTAAGGCTATATTCGTATCCCAATTCAAATTAATTATTAAGATGTGGAGGATTAAATTAATATTGATAATTTGACGAATGGTCATCGGTGTTGTTTGATTCTGCAGTCTATTCCAAGACAAGTTTGGCTTGATAATAGAAGTGGGAAGCAATTGATACAGTGGCCAATTGAAGAAGTGGAAAAACTAAGGGCCAAGCAAATCAGTATTTACGGAGAGAAACTTGGGAGTGGATCAATTCTTGAAGTTTCAGGTATCACTGCTTCACAGGTAAAGTAAACTAACGCTATGTGTTCTTTTCTTGATCAATTTTCAGAGCAATTACAACACTAGTGGTGATTGTTTTTGACTTATATATTTTAACTAGGCCGATGTAGAGGTAGTGTTTGAGCTACCAGAATTAGAAAATGCGGAGTCCTTAGAGGCTACGGGGATTGATCCCCAACTACTCTGTAGTGGAGAGTATGCATCAAGAAAAGGCAGAATAGGACCATTTGGTTTAGCAGCTTTAGCATCAGAGGACCTAAGAGAGCATACTGCAGTGTTCTTTCGAATATATAAAGCTTCAAACAGATACATAGGTCTAATGTGCAGTGACCAGAGCAGGTTGCTTCTTCTCAGTTCTCACATTCTCCCTTGCCACCTAAAATATTTAGATCAAGACTAATTATTTACACACCTTCACAGGTCTTCACTGAGGAAGGACCTTGATAAAACGACATATGGAACTTTCTTTGACATAGATCCCAGCCTCAAAAGGATTTCACTCAGAAGCTTGGTATGCTGATTCATGTGATTGATTAACTTATCTTTGTTGTGTTTTTATGTGTAAGCTAGTCTGATATGTATATCTTTATTGTGCAGATTGACCACTCCATTATTGAGAGTTTTGGGGAGGGAGGGAGAGTTTGTATCACCAGTAGAGTTTACCCCTCGTTGGCTATTGGCAAAGAAGCCCATCTTTATGCATTTAACAATGGAACACAGAGTGTCCTAATCTCAAAACTGAATGCTTGGTGCATGAACAAAGCGGAGATTGGCCATCAGAAAAGCATCAGTTATAGCATGTAGGTAGCTGAGAAGAGTTGGGAGAATCATACAGCAATATTTATAGATTGATTGTCTGCAAAACAGATTTTTGCTTTTCATTCTTCCCTATTCTCTACGCCATTGTTGTAACGGGAAAATAAATGTTTTAACAGCAGCGATACATGGACCACCACACATCACCCGATGCTAATGAGTGAAATGGGAAATGGGGTGTGTGTGTAACATTTCTGATGTTTTAAAGACAATTTGATGTGCATTATATAAAACAAAACTTGCAGCAAGATTCACAATGTTTCACAACCGGGGTATGAAGACTCTCCCGGGTGTGATTAGTTCTGTGTTGGAGAGGGCTGTTCACAGCAGGGGAAGGGTTTCTCGGCTGCAGCAAGATTCAGAATGTTTCACACCTGGGATGTTAAGATTCTCCCAGGTGTGATTAACGAAAGGCTTAATAATACAGACTAAAAATAATTAAAAAAATGATATATTTTTTTGGTCAAAGGAAAAAAATTACTGAAATTTAAAATAAAAGTGGAACATACAAGAGATGAGATGGAAAACATTAGTGGAAAATAATAAAGAGAAAGTTAAAGAAGATAATTTTTTTGAAGCAAAAAAGAGGAAGATAATTACTGATTAGAAATTTTGATTCAGCTTCTAGTGGTGGATAAGTAGATAAGAGGATTAATGTAACACGTGGATGAATCCAGAGAGAGTAGGGGAAAGGAGGGGAGGAGGTAACAACAGCATGCAAAACAAAACTATCTTTATCCGTAGAAGAAAGTCAAATGGAATGACCAACGAATTTCTTCTGCTTCGTCAGCCATAGCATACCATTCCACGTTTGGAAAATCAAGCAAGTTTCATGATCCCGTGTTTTCCCTCACTCTCAGAAACATTTACACGCCTTTTTTGAGGTTAATAATTACGTATGGAATGTGATTTCAGGATTTACATAAAGGGATAAGCTTGCTCGAAATTAATCTGGATTAGGTTTTTTTTTAAGAGAAAAAAAAAACAACGATGGGTGTGTTCCCTTTTGAGCAAAGTTTGTGAATTTGGAGAGAAAAAAGAAAAAGAGGCGCCACCGCCACGAAGGATGAGCGGTGAGGACGATGACCCAGAAAAAAGGAGGTTGAAATTGAGACAAGAACAAGAAGAAGCGTTGAATTTGAAGCGGTATTCTCGGCTGAGCAACTTCCACCGCGACCTGGTGGCAGGGGCGGTGATGGGTGGGGTGGTGCACACCATTGTGGCCCCAATTGAGAGGGCCAAGCTCTTGTTACAGACACAGGAAAGCAACTTGGCTATTGTTGCCAGTGGCCGTCGGAAATTCAAAGGCATGTTGGATTGCATAGCCCGTACTGTCAGGGAAGAAGGTATTCTCTCTCTCTGGCGTGGCAATGGTAGCAGTGTTCTTCGCTATTACCCTTCCGTCGCTCTCAATTTCTCTCTCAAGGTTTCCTCTTCATTTCCATTCTCTACTCTTCCCTTGTATTTCTTTTGTCTTTTTTTTTTTTTAACGCATTTTTTTTTGTGAACAAATTTATAGGCAGCCTTTCATATTTTGTTTTCTGTCTGTTGATTTCTTTTTTTTTTAATACCTTTGCTTGCTTTGCTTCTCTCTTGTTACCATATCATTATTATGTATTAGATTAGTTAGATTCCCCCGTTAGTTGAGGCAAGAAATTGAATCGCCGTTTTACAGTTGAACTGGTATTGTTAAAATTGTAAACGGTGTGCCATTTGTTGAGAAATTTGTAGAGGAATTGACAGGCTTCTTTTGTTATAGTTTAACCTATTCTGATGTGACTACTCTTGTTTTGTGTGTCAAATGGTTCTTGAAGTATTTGCATTTTTGCAGACAAATATCATCTGAGATTCTAAATAAAATTGCAGGTGAGGGGGTTTAGGAGAGGAAGGGAGGGAAAGGAAAGGGTTATGATAAACTCTTCTCTTGATTTGGAGCATCTTAAAATAAGGGGTTTATGAGATTCAAACATCACTGATTCACTTCTGGCCTGATTATGTTGAATGGAGAATGTTGTTTAGTATTTAGATATTTACATTAGTAAGAAACCATCATGACTTGAGAAGAGGGACAAAGAGAGTTGGATCCGGGTTTGGTCATCTCATGAAAAACTGGGATGGAGGCAATGTTAATAACTAGCTGTATATACTATTATTAAGTATTAACTAGGCAGCTAGTATTTCAACATTAGCCATATATTGATAACTAAATGAAATTAGTTTCCTTAACACTTGAAGTAATTGAAATATGATTGTTACTCAAGACCCTTAAATTGATGTGCAAGATGTGTTATATATTATTATATCTGCATACTCCGCAGTTCCTTTATGTTATTTCTGTCACCCATATGCCCTTCTTGCCCAGCAGTGTTCCATCCCTTGTTACTCCTAACCCTTTGTACCTATATCTGGGGGAAAACCCCTCAAAGCTTTAGATTCTGATTGGCAAATATTTTCCAGGCGGCAGTCCTCTCCTTGTATAATTTACAAGATGGATTTTGATGAATAACTTTATACATAATGACTCTGAAAAGCACCAGCATGGACACCTTTAGCCCATTAAACATGTGAAGGGGATTTCCTTTTCTTTGTTTATGTTCTTGTTATTCCTTTCTTTATTTTCCTGCTATTACAATATCACTGCTGATTGTTGGTAGTATATCCTTCCCCATCCCTGTACAGAAGTCTGACCTTACCCCCCCCCCCCCCCCCGACGGGTAAAGAAGAGAGTAAAAAGTGTATGATAGGAACCTGATATTTTATTAGAAAGAATAGGAAAAAAAATATCCCCTGATTACAGCACTGCAGATCTTCAAGGGTCTGCACTGCCCTCCCCTAAGGCCCCAATTCTCTCACAAAATGCCTAGATGATTTCCCTCCTCGTTCTCCTATTCTGCCCCATTCTCCTAATAACCCAAATAACTCCATTATAGAATTATGCTCTCCTAATTACTATATTTAATGATATCTACTAATCATTCCGTTTTAGAATTATTCTCTCCTAATTACTGCTTGGAAGTTTGTGAAATGTGGCCAAAAATGCATCTTAATAGTGCGTGTTTTCTGTCCAAAAGATTGCCAAGTATCAATGTGGGCTTTATGATGCATATTTTGTAAATTTTCATTTCCACAACTGATATATTACAATCTATATATTTTTTTATGTTGTTCTGTTTGTCACTCAATCATATGATATGACTGATGAAAATTGATTATGAGTGGAGCTTAATATATAATGTTACAGTTAAATGCAGAGTCATGATGAATCGTCTCTCTCGTTTTTTCAACAGGATCTTTACAAAAGCATGTTAAGAAATGGGAACTCTCATGACGATAATCTTTTCTCTGGTGCATCCGCCAATTTTGTTGCTGGGGCTGCAGCAGGTTGTACAACACTTATCTTGGTATACCCCCTTGATATCGCACACACCCGCCTTGCTGCTGATATCGGGAGGACAGAAGTGCGTCAATTTCGAGGCATCTACCATTTCTTGGCCACCATATTCCACAAGGACGGGGTTCGGGGGATTTACAGGGGCCTTCCTGCATCTCTACATGGGATGGTATTACACAGGGGCCTTTACTTTGGAGGCTTTGATACTATGAAAGAGATTTTGTCTAAAGAGTCAAAACCCGAGTTGGCATTGTGGAAGCGTTGGGTGGTGGCTCAAGCAGTCACAACGTCTGCTGGTTTGATATCTTATCCGTTAGACACGGTTCGTAGGAGGATGATGATGCAGTCCGGCATGGAGCAGCCGGTGTACAATAGCACCCTGGACTGCTGGAGGAAGATCTATAGGACAGAGGGGTTGTCTTCATTTTACCGAGGAGCAGTTTCAAATGTGTTTAGGAGCACAGGTGCTGCAGCTATCTTAGTCTTGTATGACGAGGTTAAGAAGTTCATGAACTGGGGGAGATTGTAACACCACTCACCAGCACCATCTTACCTACATTCATTGATTTTGTTTTGATACCGGGGAGTGGGGACTTCATTACAACAACCTGTTATACATTTTGAGGCTTAGGATAATTTTGTAAAGTACGAATGAGCTCCATTCTAGTTCATTTGTCTTTAGTGGAATTCCAATGCAAAGGTGGCAGAGTTACCGATGCTAAGCAAAAATTGTGAAAAAGACAAGAAGTCAAGAATTGGTGGAATGAAGAAACATAATAGTAAGTGGCACGTAACAAGGATTGCTGATGGAGTCTTATTATTATTATTTTTTTCTGGGGTACCAATTTTTAAGGTGAAATTTTAGTTACCATTGCTTGTTAATTAGATTTAATATTTAATAACTTTATAAATAATTATGGTAAAAGCAGCAGCTAACAGTAACAGTTGCTGACCTCAGATATAGTACCTTTAGGGCTCATGTTCATGTCCACCATCCTATCTATCCTTACACTATCCGTAGCATCTCTTGAAGTAATAAGCATGAAATCAACAAAAAGAGTAGAAACTAAACATTAGTATACACAAGCATTTGAAGCATCATTATTATTTTGAAAATTGGATGAAATTTCCTTAATTCACAAGACAACTGAAGAATGCCTCCGTGAAAAAGCATACATATTTTTCTTTTTGGGTAAGTAAAGCATACATATTTCGCTCTCTCTTTTTGTAACTGTAAAGGCACCTAATGTCTAAAGGCCCAAAGATGTCCAAGGCCAACTTGGACCTAAGAAGGAAAACTGTGATTCTTCAAAAGTCGAGCCCATTTTCACGTCGCATATTGGTCAACCGTGAGTCTGTGATGACCAAAAAAAAAAACGTGAGTCTGTGAGGCTCTAGATTGTAATTTTTTTTATTGACAAAAAAAAAAGTTTGTAATTTTTTTAATAGAAATAAAAACTTAAGTTGACCAAAAAAATAAACATAACATATATATTATATTATCCTCTAACCACCTCGATACTCACTCCTTTTTGTATACAATTTTGTGTATTGTGTATATGCTTACATTATTTTTTTCATTTTTTAGAAAAGACACTATTGTCACTCTAAGTAATAAGGAAAGTAATGTATATTAAAATTAATAGAAAATTCGTCATGTGATCATTATGATTATGTACATATATGGACAAAATGAGGTGAAAAAGTGGAAGAGGAGTGGTGGGAACTCCATAAAGAGTCTAGATATGAATAATGTTAGAATGGATATGCACACCCCTTAATTTATTTGTTTTTTTAACCATTCTTGTTTGTATGTACTGGTTTATTGTTCACACTTCACAGTCATAAAGTAATTTAAGATGCTTTTTGGTGTTGGACTATGTTTTGAGACGAGAGTGCAATACCTAAAAGTTTACCCCCCAAGCATTATGGAGCACTTGATTTTGACTTCCGCTGCCTAAAGCCAAAGTGCAATACCCATTGCGCCATTTTCACGTTGGCTGCCTAATTTTACTTTGTTTACGCATTTCATAAGCACGATTGCATTTTTAAAACTTAAAAAGCAAACCACTTTGTGGAAATAGAATCTCTAGGCTTACGTGAGGGTGTAAGATTCTAATCTGAAGCGCCAATGTTTTTAAAATCAAAACCAGGGCATGCTTGCCACGCCTGAATTTGCATTAGAGAAATTAAAGCAGAAAATTTGGAAAGTGAAACACGCACTCACTCACTCTCGGATTGTCGCTGTAGTTGTAGTTATATAGTGGTTGATGTCATCACTTTCTGTCTTTTTTCCCAACTCAAAGGAGAAGCATTGGGTCACACACGGTGGGAAGTGGCGGTTAGGAAATAGGAATTAGGACTCATACCCTTCGTACCCTTTATTTCTTTTTTAGTTCCACAGGTTTCACCCATGTGACTAATCTCCGTTGGAGAATTTAGTTGGTTATCTCTAGTGGGTTCTCCCATTCAATTATTTTTTTTTCATCCACAAGATTCGAATCCAAGACATTGTTTGAGGAATTTAAGCCCAATTCCACTTGAATCAATGTAATGTTATAATACCCTTGATTACGATCTAACCCTCATTTGTTTTTTCTTAATTGGGAAAAAATATCCTCCTATGCTTTGTTTGCTTTCTTAAATTTGTAGCTATGATATGCTAGGCTATTGATTTTTAAATTGAGTAAACAACCACTTTGGTCTCTGAGAGTGTCAAACAGTCACTTTGATCCCTGACAGATGCAAAATTTTAAAAATATCTTCAATTGGTGTCAGCCGTTAGTTACTTTGGTCTCTGCCATCAGAAAAATAATCACTTTCAGAGACCAAAATGACAGTAATTAATGACTTTCAGGGACCAAAATGACACTAAGTAATCACTTTAGGGACCAAAGTGATTAACGACTTACAATTGATGATTTTTTTTAATTCTGTATCTATCAGGGACCAAAATGGCATCATCAAACACTTTCAGGTACTAAAGTGACTCTTTAATTACTTTTTTTAAATTCTTTCCCCTAGATTTTAAGCACCAGATGTTCTTCCTGTCGTTGTTCATGTTCATATGCTGGTGAAAGCCATGTGCTTTAGACTTGAAATTAGAAAGTTGAGACTTGAGACCGAAGGCAAGAATACCATGACGCACCGGCTGATCGAAGTTATTTCTTGGTGTGATGTCAGCCTTTCAATACGATTGTCCTTAATTACCCCAAGTTTTTTTTAGCATTGAATAATCTATTTATGCCTTTATATATATATATATAAGGCTTAAATAAGAATTAGGTCCCTGTAAATATTTGAGTTTTGAATTTAGTCCCTACATTTAAAGTCAACTTTTTTTAGTCCCTCTAAATTTCGAGTTTTGAATTTAGTCCCTCATTTGCGTTGACCTGTGTCATGTCACCCCAAAAACGCCTACGTGGCACACTGTTGGCCACGTCATTTATTTACAGGGACTAAAATCAAAACATATAATTTTTACAGGGACCTCCACCACCACCCCTTTTTCTCCCCCTCCTCCTCCTCCTCCTCCACCACCACCACCACCACCCCCCTCTCTCTCCTCCACCACCACCCTCTCTCTGCTCCCATCTCCACCGTTCTCCTCCACTACCACTACCATCCCTCTTTCTCCCCCTCCTCCTCTCTCCTCCACTACCACCCCCTCTCCTTCGTTATCACCACCGGCGACTTCGGCTTGTTCTTCGATCCCGGCGGCCGACCATGTGGCCGCTGTCCACCGCTAGGGGTCATGTCGTCGGCGTCTCGGTTGTTATTGTTGTTTTCATTGTCGTTAACGTTGGTGTTGTTGTTGTTAACGTTGGTGGAGGGGGTGGTGGTGGTGGAGGAGAGAGAAGCAGTGAGAGAGAGAGAAAGGGGTGGGGTGGTGGTGGAGGAGCGAGAAGCTCTGAGAGAAAGGGGGGTGGTGGTGGTGGTGGTGGTGGAGGAGGAGGAGGAGGAGGGGGGGGAAAGAGGGGGTGGTGGTGGAGAGAGAGGGGGTGGTGGTGGAGGAGGAGGGGGGAGAAAAAGGGGTGGTGGTGGAGGTCCCTGTAAAAATTATATATTTTGATTTTAGTCCCTGTAAATAAATGACGTGTCAAATGACGTGGCCAGCAGTGTGCCACGTAGGCATTTTTCGGATGACATGGCACAGGTCAACGCAAATGAGGGACTAAATTCAAAACTCAAAATTTAGAGGGACTAAAAAAAGTTGACTTTAAATGTAGGGACTAAATTCAAAACTCGAATATTTACAGGGACCTAATTCATATTTAAGCCTATATATAACTAGTGAAGTAGTCATCATTTTTCACTTCTTAATTTTTTACACTTAGCTTACACGTTTTTTCTTCTTCTTTTTCTTACACCCATCTTATACTTTTTCTCCACTTTTTTTCTATCACGACTCTTGGTGTGTCTCTCTTTCACCAATTGTGTATACAAAGGTGAAAAAAGAATCTCACTCGTTACTGAAATTTCCGTGACAGTCTCCAAACGAATATATGCTTTTGGCTTCTACAAATCGATCAAACAGAACCAAGGAAACGATAATTTTTTATAAATATATGGTGATTCCCTTTACTCATTTGTAAAGAGAAGTATATTGGTAAAAGTAAAAATAAAATAAAATAAAAATTCTACCATTCAAAACAAGAAAGATACTCTTTTTTTCTTAAAGAAGGCAAATTTATACTGATGCAGTCAAAAAGACTAAAGGTTAAGGAATAATAAGCAGGAGGATTCCAACCCCCTTTATGAAAATGCTTCTGGCTGATAATACTAACAGCACAATTATTTAATGAGCTGGGGGTAAAGTTGCAATTTTAATTCCTTTCTAGATTATATGGAATGTGTATAGCGTATTAAGGGAGAGTTAATATCATCTATGATTTTTTTTCGCTTCATTTCTTCTATTATTGTACTCTTGAAAAAATAAATAGAAATAAATGACACTCTCTACTGTGTATATGTATCACATTTATATCATTTATTTTTTCCAGAAAGATAGTAATAGAGAAAAAAAAAATGAGAATCTTAACTGATTAAGGGGCTAGCACGTGAGAAGGGGGAAAGAAAGAAGAGCCGTGTAGGATTTCAACAAATATGTTGTTGATTTGTTTGCAATAATTGGAGGGCATATCATATGGCCTTTGTCAATGGGTTTCTATCACTCACAACCTTTAATTTGTTTATATTTTTTTTTTGACTGAAATTTGTTTATGATTTTTGTTCTCTCAAGAAAAATGGCTTCTTTTACGTCTCTTGTTTACATTTTTCTTTATATTTATGGTAAAAAATAAAATAAATTCTGAATTTTTTTGGTATGGTAAACACACACACAAGTTCAACCAGGGATCGAATCATGTCCAATTTTGCAATAGAGGATAATTTTAACTATTTGTGCTAGGCTTTACAGACAATAAAATTTGAATTTTATTATATACTTTTCATAAAAGAAGTGTGAAAAAATAGGTGATATTACCTCCGGTTCAAAATATAAATAACATAGTACAAAAACACACAGACCAAGAAATGCCTTGAAAATGTAATAATCTTAATTAATACTCACTAGTTTTAATTTTTTTTTCAAAAATATCCCTTTTGGTGTCTCTCATAAATATGAATATTGCATTAAAAGAATAATATAATTACAAAATTAACATTTAATTTATTTAAAATTAGTAAATATTACTTATATTTTAGACAAAAAAATATCTTTATTACTTATATTTTAGACAAAAAGAGTATTTTATATAGTACTTTGGGTTTGACATGTTTGTTTTGTTGCCCAACGGCTCAACCACAGAGGGGACAAGTGACATGACAGAAAAAGAAAAAGGAAATCATCCCCCCATTTGATGGCCATGATGATGATTGATATTGTTATGGTCCCACCCAATCAAAGACCAAATTGTATTGTAATACACCAACAACAGACGGGCCATTTTTCTTATTCAAACAAGGAGATAAAAATGGAGAAAATGATCGATGAATTTATTGAATTAACTAGTTACTCCTACTACTAGTATAAACAAACTCCCATAATTTTATGATCCCCGAAATTAAAAATAAATAGACGAGCTTCGAGATTCCCGAAGTAGTGCCCTATCTACGGCCTTGATTCGTTAATATATTGGGAACGTTGACGCAATGCACGGACCTGATCAACCCAGACGTTATTACTATCATCATCTACTGATCATGCCCTTCCTGTACACGTGTGGCCTTCGTAATCGGCGAGTATCCTTCCTTTGACGCCAAATCACGCTCGCAATCAAAAAAAAAAAAAAACCATGCTCTTCCATCGTATTTTCGCTCTTCCCCTGGTTACTCATCAGTACTTTACCAGTCACCACCAGGCATCCATGATAATTCCTCCCTCTTCCACCACAACCAAAACTAAATAGTAGTAGTAAATTAATAGATACTGGCATACTGCACCCCCCCCCCCCCACCCAAAATTCAGTTACACTTATTTCAATAATTACAACAGAAGACAATTTGAATTTGGGGTTTCATTTTCAGAGAGAGAACCCTAAATTATACAATTAGTTATGCTCTTATTATGTTCTTTCTCTCGGGGGAGGAGGGAGGGAAATAATAATAGGTGGTATAGCAATAGCATATTTATATTTTATAAATTATGGGGAGGATTATATTTATGATGACATTAATGATCATACCCAGAGAGCACCGACTTGAACGAGCTTGGGCACGAGGTGACCGGTGACGTGAAGGGCGACGAGGGACTCCAAGCCGCCGATGCAGGTGCCGCCGATGAAGGCGGCGGGGGCGGCGCGTGTGTCGTCGGAGTAGGGGACGGCGTGGATCTCGTCGTCGTCCAACTGGATGACGGTGGGGTGGACGCCGATGGTGGCGAGGAGGTTCCTCATGACGTGGCACATGCAGCAGGAGGATCGGGTGAAGATGATGACTGGGTGCTCCGATATGAGGCGTTGAATTCGGGTCTCCGTGGATTCGTCCAGCTCCATCGACAGGGATGAAGAAGAGGAAGAGTTGGTCATGATGGCAGTACTGGAGGTAGTAGTAGTGAGGTCGACGACGTCGTTTGAGCAGCCCTCCATAACAGTGTCTCTGTGCGTGAGTGACAGGCAAGTGAGGGGTTTGGGTTTGGGGGAGTTTATGGCAGAGAGTTTCGACGGGTTTTATTTTTTATTTATAAAAAAAAATAATTGGAAGGAGGAGGAGAAGGAGATCGTGCTTGCTTACATCACAAACTACTGTTTTCCCTCTTTCTGTCGTCTTTGTATCCCACGCGCGCTTCTACCTTTCTTTTCTATCACTCATCACGAGTCACTAGTACTACTACTACTATTATTGTTATTGTTTCGTCCCTTTTACCTCCAAACGACTGAGGAACCGTAGATATCTATCACTTTAGGCTATTGTTTGATGAGGTTTTTGGAGAGAAAGGGAGAAAAGGGGAGTAAAGAAAAGAATTTATAATTTATAATTATTTTGTTTAGTTTTAATATGACAAAAAAAATATTATTTTAAAAAATAATAAACACCAAAATATAATTTTTTTTTAATTTTAAAAATTCTTAAATAAAATAATTAGAGATTATAAATTTTTCTCTCTCCTCTTTTGTCCTCCAAAAATTTCCTCTCTAAACATAACCTTACAGTTTAGGTACTTTCTAACATGGACCCCGACGTGGCATTACTGTTTGTCCATTTTGGTTCATAACGGCCTTTAGTTGTTTGGTCTCAAACTCTCTATTGATAAATTTAAATTTAATCAACAATTAATGTAATTGATTAAAAATTATTTTAATAATAAAATTAAGTCAAAATATAGAAAATAAAATATATTTTTTTTATAATTTTAAGAATTGACTCGATAAAATATAATGATTAATGTTAATTGGTCAAAGTAATGAATGATACGAAAACAGTGCTAATATTTGAAGTTTTTTTATTTTCGTCAAAAAAAGGTCTTTTTTTAAAAAAAAGAAAAATTTATTTAATTATTGTTTCACGTGTATGTGTTACGCAATTGGATTCGTCAAACAGGGTGATTCGATTTCTTCTTTTTTTTTTAAAAAAACTTATTCAATCCCTTTATAGAACCCGTAAACATGCTTTTTTTATATTTTAATTTATGTAGAAAAATATGATCCGCGAGAATAGAAATTTATATTTTTGCTCTTTATTATTTTGTTTTAATCTTTGTAATATTTGATTTATGTTAAATTAGTAATTAGAGTTAACTGTCATTTTAGTCCCTGAAATTGTGAAGCAGTCTCATTTACGTCTTTGAAACTAACGAAAATGCAATTTAGTCCCTGAAATTGTAAAATATTGGTCAAGTTAGTCCCTAAAATTATAAAACGAAGGACTAACTTGACCGTCGTTTTACAATTATAAGGACTAATTTGACCGACGTTTTACAATTTCAGAGGCTAAATTGTATTTTTGTTTTTTAAGGACATAAGTGATACCGTATTACAGTTTCAGGGACCAAAATGATAGTTAACTCTTAATAATTATAATATGTGTATAATATTTTTTTAGAACCTAAAATATGATATCAATTTTATTTTACATAGATTAATTTAATATGATCTGAATATTAGAAGAAATAAAATAAAATAATATAATGAGGACCAAAAATAATTTTTTAATTTTCCAAGAATTATAAACAAAAAAGTTATTGCAGGAACTAAAATTAACAATGGACATTATTTATGGAGTTTATTTTAGTTACAGCACTTAAATTATTTTCATTAAATTACAGCACTTATACTGTATAATTATTTTTTATTTTAGTTTTTAAATGAATAAACTAAAATGTCAAATTTTAAATCATTATTGTGAATAATTTAATTATTGAAGTACTACATAAATAAAATAACTAAAATTTGCCCCACTCCCACGCCCCTGGCTCATCGTTGAGTTGAGAGTTATACTTTTCCTCGTCATCATCACTGGTCACTCCCTCCCCTTTCGACACGTGAAAAGGATATTTTCCTTTCTTTCCTTCGGGCAGGAGCCCAGAGCTGGGAACAACTAGCAAATGCGATAACGCCATTTCGGATGGTGATGGACAGGGATTCGAGGCAGAGGATTTGTACATTTCTCTAGGAAATTAATTTTCGCAAATTGTACGTAAATTAATTACTACCTCTTATCTAAAATATAAGCAATATAGTACAAAAATATATAGACCAAAAAATACCTTGAAAATATGATAATCTTAATTAATATTCACTAGTTTTAATTTTTTTTCAAAATACTCCCTTTGGTATCTCTCGTAAATATGAATATTGCATTAAATAAATTATATAATTAAAAAACTAATATTTAATTTATTTGAAATCGGTGAATGCTGCTTATATTTTAAACCAAAAAAAAGTGTCTTTGTTATTTATATTTTGGACTGGATGGAGTAATTTGTACTAAAAGGTTATTTTATATTTATTTCTATAAACATTAAATAATTTTTTATTAAAATGTATGGATATTTTTGTAAAAGAAGCATTAGTATTTATGAATGTAAAATATATTTATATTTATTTATTTATTGAACAATCACAGCTTTTTATCAACATTAAACAATCCGTATGTAGAATGTGATTCTTACTGTTCATGAATAAAGTCATAGAGCTTTCAGCGAAAAAAAAATGTCACTTAGAAAGAGACCTTTTGAATTAAAATTAATAAAATAAATAAATTTAGTTGCATAAAAACAATTTAATTACCGGTGAAATTGGTAACGCACACCTCTTGTTATGCTTCACCTGGTAATCTTCTTTGATAGCCATTGATAAAGCATGTTGACAAAAAAAATGCCTCTGATAACGTACTTCTCTTCATATAGGTTCATCTTCATCTTCAATAGCTACTCTTATGCTCTTTTCATGTTTGTTAATTTCCTTCCTTTCTTGGTATAACTTCACGCTTGTGATTCATGTGTTTTTTAGTCTTACATTTGTGATATGAAATTCTAATCTTCATAACCAACATGTTTGTGG
Source organism: Glycyrrhiza uralensis (assembly GCA_030159175.1). Lineage (NCBI taxonomy): Eukaryota > Viridiplantae > Streptophyta > Magnoliopsida > Fabales > Fabaceae > Glycyrrhiza > Glycyrrhiza uralensis. The sequence goes on from BRZY01000005.1 coordinate 50,412,653, forward strand.
ATTTTGAGTTTTATTTATTTATTGATTTATTAATTTCTTATTTCTAGCCTTGGTATACGACGGAATAAATACGAGAATTATACTTTTGGAAATAGGTTTTCTGAAAAACTCCGTCATTTTATAACCACCATCAAATGAATGCATTGTATTAAGCTTTAATGGATTTGACATTCAGTGGGTTGAACTTGAATACCAGGACTTTTTATTAGTGGTTGATTTTACAAGTTCTATACATACATCGACACCCCTCATGCCTGATACTCTTTCCATTTTGATTCTGTCGTGACTCCACTGTCTCTATCTCAAAATGTATGTGTGGAATAAACAAATCTTGTGGATCTAACTTAATTACTTAACATATGTCCCATAAAGTGGAAGTCACATGTCATGGTTCTGGGCATTAACCAAGTTTGATTCCTTCCTATAATTGCTTGCGATGGGCCAAAGTAGATACATAATTAATGACCAGTTGAATTTGACGTATGCTCCTTCCATTAATGCCGTGTATTACTTCAATCATGCAATAACCCCAAACAAACACAAGGGTATTGGTAACTATACTCCAATATACTCTACTTAATCCAGTAAATTTCCAAACTATCCTTATTAATTTTTTTTTCTTTTTAGTTTCACATTTTTACCAGAAACTCAATTTTTGGAATGTATTTTTATATTTTTACTAAAAACTCGAATTTTCAGAATATATATATTTTTAATTCTGAAAACTCGAGTTTTCGAAATGTATAAAAATTCAATTTTTTGCATATATTTCATAAATTCGAGTTTCCGGAATATAAATTTGTATTCTGAAAACTCTGAGTTTTCGGTAAAAATATAAAAAAAATTCTGGAAGCTGAGTTTTCGATAAAAACATGAAATTGAAAGAAAAAAAAATCGATGAGAACATAAAAGTAAAATATCATTTAAAGTAGGGTGTATGGACAAAATGGTGGGGTGTATTGTAAATTCAGGTCCAGCTGAGCTTATTGATTTTTCTTTTCAAAAGTTACCTTTACGACCACGAAAAAAAAAATGCCAACAGTAATTTGTCGTTCATCTACAAATCGTTCGGCTTTTTGATTCAGGGAATGTAGGTACTTCTCCACTCTTCTGATCCACTGCCTCAATCCTGCTTTTCTTTTCTTTCTTTCCTTTTTCTTAAATTCAATATTCCTACTCTTTTTTTTCTGCTAATTTTTTTACACAATAACTGTTAATTTTTACAAATAATATTTGTATATATAAAAATGGTAAGACTTGTGTAACACATAATAGACTAGTTTTTTAATTTTAACCATCAAGCCTTGCTAAATAGTAAATACATCTGTGTAGTCTACTATTCCACTATTATATGACGATGAATTTGAAGTTGGGCTATGGTTCAGGTTTCAGACTTAACCGTATTTCAGTTCTTTTTTGGTTCTGGTTATTGGATTTATACTATTATAATATTATTCATGAACATTTTATTGTCAACTTGGACTGATTCATACACTTATCTCATCCAGAGAGTCCATGAGAGCAAAGCTGCAAGATTTCTGTTAGAAATGTGTCATGGTGAGGCATATGACCAAAGGAGGTGCAAGAAGGAAAAGGCTAGGACAATGTATGACCAGTCAATGCCTCAGTTTGGTCCCAATATTGGGGTTCCCAGGCCAAGTCATTGCCAGCCATTATCTTTTTTTTGGTCTTGCAGAAAAGGATTGAGCTCGAAACGGGCCTCCAAAGTCCAGTCTTGGGCCTAGGCAGGTGGAGAATTTAGGCCTAATTAATAATTCATTGGGCTGTCATCTCCAACCTTAACCCCGGTCTACTTAAGCTCAAAGTTTTGACATGGACCAAAAAAAAAAGGTCAAAGTTTTGACCAAAAAGAAGCCCAAAGTTCGACCTTAGCAGCAATTAGAAGGTTGCATTAACCCAAGAAGGAATGTTGACAAAAAAAAAAACCCAAGAAGGAATGAATATGTGCCGCGAGAAAAAAATTGATCGAGTCCTGGATATTCATACAGTTATACCCCATGTATACCCCATGCCTTTCACAGATCTACGTTTACATAAGGAGATTCCAGGGTTCATTCTCGATGATACTGCAGAAAGAAGGTTTGTGGAATTTCCATGGCGTCCAACCACCATGGATGCGAATTGGATGAACCAGAAAGCTGACGATAGCATGATGGGGGTTATGACAGGGATGAGAAGACAGGAGGCGGCTTCCAGTTACCAATTTTACAAAAAGATTACTAGCACTCAGGAGGAAACGTGTGATAGTGGTGAAAGAGAGGAAGATAAGGAGCAACGGAGGACTGGAGAGAATAGCAGGTGGGCAGCAGGGGATGTGTCAGACAGACCATCAGGTTTTTCTTCATATGGGGAGGGGGGAAAGGGACCAGGGGATATTGGAGCTAGTAGAAATGAAAGGAAGCTTCAGTCCCAGTCAAATCTCACAGATGCTGACAAGGGGAAAGGAAAGCAAGAGGAGTATACTTGGGAGATGGAACAGGAAAGTAACCGAGAGGTATATGCTAAATTACAAAAAGACTTTTGTGCCTTGAGGGAGGAAGTCGTTGCTTTTCATGAAGGAAATTTTAATATTATTCAATCTCCTTTGAATCTCGGTTCAACAGGCAACCCAACTCCCCATACTAAAGTGGGCTTGCATCTTAATTTGCCTAAACCGGGCCTAGGCCCAAATTGCTTAGAAAATCTTGGGCTTGGGGAGGAAGATATTGGATTAAAACACCCTATGGTTTTTTTGGATGAGCCCAGTCCACCTGATAGTTTTTTGCCCACTCAACTCTCTGCTCAAGATTTGACCAAAAAACTCTCTGTTCAACAGAGTCAGCATTGCCGCCAGCAGTGCACCTCCTTTAATTCTTTCAACGTACGGACAGCCTCAAGGGAGATAGAGGGTGCTAATCAGAAGTACCTAGTGGAATTCCCACCTGAGGATCAGGGAGTACCAGTGACTGTCAGTAGACTCAATGAGGAGGAGGAACTCAGTCTAGCTTTGGAGATATCTCATGCCCTTGTGATTAAACGACCAAGAGAGATAATCAGGGTTGCGGATAACATTTCGGGGGAGTTTTGTCATGAAAGCTTGGCCAAAAGAAATAGACGTGGTAACTCTGAAGATGATATGGAAGGTGTTATTTGGGGAAGTAGGGAGAACTCCCATTTTATGCATGGCAGAAACAGTCTAGAAGTGGGACTTGTTATTAATGAGGAAGCTGAGGATGAAGACCTGGATCGAATGGTTGAGGAGGCGGGCCTACCCATGCCCCCAACCTCATCATGACTATTCTTAGCTGGAATTGTAGAGGGATGGCGGCACCTTCGACAATTCGAGAGCTTTATGAGCTTTGCAAAGCTCACAAGCCGGCCATTGTGTTTCTAATGGAAACCCGTGCAAAAAAAGATAGAGTTGAAAAAATGAGAAGACGCCTTAAATTTCATTATTGTTTTTCGGTTGACCCAAGGGGGCTCTCTGGGGGTCTTTGTTTATTCTGGACTGACAAAGTTCATATTCAAATTTTCCAACACTCTCCCAATTTTATTCATTCAACTGTTTCCTTTGTGGATTCGAAAGATGTTTTTGACTGCTCTTTTATCTACGGTAATCCTGTGTTTCAACAGAGAAGAGGGTTGTGGAGTAGTATTTTGGCGTTCCAGGAGGATAAGAATAGGCAGTGGTGCTGCATAGGTGACTTCAATGAAGTCCTTGACCATTTCGAAAAAGATGGGATTAGGCCATGGAATCCTAGGAGGGCAGAATTATTTCGAGACTTCCTCAACATTTCTGGGCTTATGGATATGGAGCTTAAAGGGTGTGCTTTTACTTGGCTAAGTAACCCAAGGAATGGAGTTATTATTCGTGAAAAGCTGGACAGAACTTTAGTTAACTGGACTTGGCGACATGATCATCCCCATGCGGTCTGTACAGCCCTTCCTATTGTTAGCTCTGATCATTCTCCTCTGATTTTGCAACCTTTCCCTAAAGAGAGAAGTGGAACTGCTTTTAATTTTGAGGCTTTTTGGGCTGAACACGAGGAGTGTTTTGGCGTGGTGGAAAAAGAATGGAGAGAAAAGGTGAATATTGATGAGCCATGGGCAGCAGTTAGGACAAATTTGAAGGCTAGTCAAAAATCTCTTCAATCGTGGCAAAGGAAGACCTTCAAAAAAGCAGATGATGAAATCTTCAAACTGAAATCTGAGCTTCAGATTCTTATAGACCATGAGGGACAGTTGAATGGAGCTGAATCTATTAGAAGAATTCAGAAGCGAATTGATGATTTATGGCACCAAGAGGAGATGTATTGGGGGCAGAGAGCTAGAGTCAAGTGGTTAAATGAGGGTGACCGTAATACAAAATTTTTCCACGCTACTACCATCCAGAGAAGGGGAAGAAACAGGATCCAGAGACTGCAAAATAGTAGAGGAGTTTGGGTGGAGGGTAAAGAAGCAACTTTTGCAGCCATCTTGGAGCATTATGAAGAGGTCTATAAATCGGACAACCATTCTGATATGGGGCAATGTCTTAGTTGCATTCCGAAACTGGTCACTCCCTATATGAATGAGCAGCTGATGGCTCCAGTTACTAAGGAAGAAATCAAGCAAGCAGTGTTTAGTCTTGGGGCTTTAAAAGCCCCTGGACCGGATGGTTTTAATGGCCTGTTCTTTCAGAAAAACTGGCCTAGTGTGAAGGAGGATGTTTGTGGTGCTATTATGGATTTCTTCAATGGAGGAGATATTCCAGGGGATATTAATGAAACCATGGTCACCTTAATCCCTAAGGTTCCTCTCCCAGAATCTATCAATCAGCTTAGGCCTATAAGTTGTTGCAACTTCACTTACAAAATCATTTCCAAGATCATTGTCCTAAGGCTCAAAGGATTCATGGATGATCTCATTACAAACAACCAAAGTGCGTTCGTGGGGGGAAGATTAATTCAGGACAATCTTATTATTGCCCATGAAGTTTTTCACTCCCTTAAGAAGAGGGACAATAGAGGCAAAAACAATGTGGCCATCAAGCTAGATATGAGCAAGGCTTATGACCGATTAGAGTGGGATTTCATTAAAAACTGTCTCTTGGCCTATGGGTTTAATTCAGATTGGGTGTGTATGGTGATGAAACTCATTACATCGGTGTCTTACAAATATAAGGTCAATGGTTTTGCAAGTTCTTCTCTTCTTCCTGAAAGGGGTTTAAGGCAAGGGGACCCCCTCTCCCCCTACCTCTTTATTTTGGCTGCGGACTCCTTATCCCATATGATGATCAATGCTCTGGAGGAGGGTAGAATCCAAGGAATTCAGCTAGCTCAAGGAGGGCCCGAACTAACCCATTTGTTTTTTGCAGATGATTCGCTTCTATTTGGAAAGGCTACTTTGGAGAATATGTATCAAATTGTTGACATCTTGAACATTTATACTAAAGCATCGGGACAAAGGATCAACTTGTCTAAGTCTGGGGTGATTGGAGGTAGATTCATGGATCACCGGTTGAAGTTTCAATTGGCAGCTGTTCTGAAAATGCAATATTGGGAGAATCCAGGAAAGTATCTGGGCCTTCCAGCAGATTGGGGAAGATCAAAGATTTCAGCTCTTAATTGGATTCAACAAAGAATTGAAGCAAAGATTGGTGGGTGGAAAGAATGTTTGCTCAATCAAGCTGGGAAAGAAATACTCATCAAAGCTGTCTTGCAAGCTATACCTACTTATGCCATGTCCATGGTAAAATTTCCAAAGAACTTTTGTGCCAAAATTTGCTCCTCTATTGCGCGTTTCTGGTGGAGGGCACCAGGAAAATGCAGAGGGATTCATTGGAAAAGTTGGGAGTCCTTAACATCTAGTAAAATTGAAGGTGGGCTGGGTTTTAAGGATTTTGCTCATATGAATTCTTCCTTGCTTGCCAAGCAAGCATGGAGAATTATTAAAAACCCTGATGCTCTTTGGGTTCAAGTACTCAAGGCACTTTATTTCCCTAATTCTGATTTTCTTAGAGCAGGAAGAAAAAGGAACGAGTCATGGGCTTGGTCTAGCTTGATACATGGGAGGGGGATTATTTTGAAATCAGCCAGATGGATAGTGGGATCGGGGAATTGTATTGATATTCAGGAGGACTGCTGGCTTGCATCAGGTGACAGGGTGGTTCTAAATGAAAACTCTGGGTTAAAATGGGTCTCTGATATTATTGATCCGGTGCTAAAGAGTTGGAAAACTGATCTTTTAAAAATGCACTGTCATCCCTCGGTTGCAATGAAAATCGTTCAAACTCCAATTGCTTGGAGCTATGGGGAAGATTCTATTTGGTGGCCTTTTTCAAAAGATGGAGATTTTTCAGTCAAAACTGGGTACTTCCAAGCGAAAAAACAGGAACAAAGTCCTAACTTGACAGCCTCAGTCTCTGTAGGTGTTCCGGATGCCCTTTGGAAAGAGATTTGGAAAGTAAATATTCCACAGAAAATTAAATTATTTCTTTGGAAAATTTGTCATAATGTCCTGCCAGTAGGAGAGAACTTGAGGAAGAGAAAAATTAAAAACTCAGCTCTTTGCCCTCTGTGTGAATCCGAGAATGAATCCATTGAGCATTTGTTTTTATTATGTGAATGGACTAGAGGGGTTTGGTTTGGGCTTCAAGTGCAGTGTGTTCCTAATCGTGACAATATTACTAGTCTGCATGACTGGATCAACCAAAGATTCAGAGAGTTTGATGGGATGCATGAATTTCAGGAATTTGCAAAAATTTCTATCAGTTGTGCCTTGTGGTCCATTTGGAAGGGGAGGAATCAGGCGTGCTTTGAGGATAAAAAACCCAACCCGATTGAAGTTCTTAACAGAGCTGTTATGTTACAACATGATTATTTTGATCACTGGAAAAAACATTTCCGGAGAACTGATCCCCAGATTCAACCCACTCAGGTTAACAAACAATGGCGGCCCCCTGCTAAGGGAGTCACTAAATTAAACACTGATGCTAGTTTTGATTCACAGAAGAAAAAAGCATGGGCTGGTATTATTGTTCGAGATGAAAAAGGTAATCTTTTGACTGGTCTTACCAAATTCTTCCCTGCAAACTCCCCTCTGATGGCTGAAGCTTTGAGTTTCCGAGAAGCTTTAGCCTTTGCAGAAAATCTCGGGTTGGATCGCATATGTGTGGAAAACGATAGTCTTGAACTGATTCAAACCTGCAGAAATGAAATCCAAAGAGGAGAAATCTTTAATGTAGTCAAAGACATTGCCAATTTCAAAAGAAGATTCCAACAGGCAGCCTTTACCTGGGTTCCCAGATATGGCAATCAGGTAGCACACCAAGTGGCTCATTTGGCTAGCAGAGATCGTCTCCCTCCCAATTGGATTTGGAATCTGCCTCAACACATTCGAACGACCATTAATTGTGACAAAGGCACAGCTGCTGTTGTTGGATTTCCATTCGATCCTGGCACATCCTCCCTCCATCCATACAATCAGATAGATTAGACCCCCAAATCTACATAGTCTAGCAAGTTCTGGGCTTTTACAATAAGGAAAGGACCTTCTGGGTGTTCTATTTGTGCTTGCGGAGAGATGGTGCTTTTTTTGTTTCCTCTCTGTATTGCTGCTTATCCCTCTGTTTTGACTTTTTGCATACACCATTGTTGCTGGTTTCTTTGGCGTGAGGAAGGCTCTATGTTTTTGCTTGCTCTCAAGTTCTGATGGAGCTCTTTCCTTTGGCCGCTTGGACTTCTTCTCCTTTGTTGGCGTGTGTTTTCCCTTTCCTTTCTTGGAAGTTGCTGGTTTATGTGGGTGGGTGTGGGTGTTTAATGTTTGATGGTGATGGTTGTAATGTTTAGATAGTGCTCTTGTGCTTACCAGCTGCGCATTTAGTATGTTCATCTGTATCTGTCAATGCTTGCATAAGCTGTCTTGGCTCTCTTTTAGCCATATTTCCTTGTATTGGTTTCTCTGGGCTTGTCCCTTTTCTAATGCAAGATGTTCCTCTTTGACCAAAAAAAAAAAAAATACAGTTATATCTTGATTTTTTTTCATTTTAATTTAATATCATCATTATTATTACCGTTCTCGCTGGAATCCCACCTTCGATCAAACCTAGTTCGTCAGAGAGAGTTCCTAGGTTGAGTCTCAGGCCACACCAGTGGTTTTTGCAACATATCCACACTAGTGTTAGGTCACTTCTATTTATACAGGGGGGCTATTCATTAATGACCTGAAACAAATTAGGAAATTCCTGATTGCCTGGGTGTAATTTGAGGGATCCATTAATGAGGGAAGATCTGGTACGCGATCTCAGGGATCGCCTCGGGGTCCTCTGGCCACCTCAGTCATGGGACACCTCGGTACGGGCATTTAAGTCGGCTAGAGAACATGTCGGCTCTGGGCTGGATGGGCGATGCACACCTTGACTAGGGTATATCAGCTTGGCGGTGAAGGGAAATCTCATCTGGTCGAAATCGCTGCTAGGTCGTTCATTACTCGGCCAGACGGTACACAGCCCTCGGGCGTCTAGCCAGAAGGGCAAAGGCGGCCAGAATCGTTGTTGGGTCGTACATTACTCGGCCGAATGGTACAATTACTAAATTTGAACTTTTATTCTTAAAAATGACATGATTTCATTATATACCGTCTTTATCATAACGTGCACTTTCCTATGTTGGTATGTGTATATGTTTGTGATTCTGATGATAAAATCAAATTAATATTTTTGTTTCATACATAATACTACCTTTGGTCCCATATATAAGAGAATTTAAGGTTATTTTTTTGGTCTAAATTATAAGAAACATAAACCCATTTTAAATGCACCAATTGTATAAAATTCATTTTATACCCATTGGAAAGAGAATAATGTGCTTGGGAACTAGGAGTGATATAATGTCATTAAATGTATAAGCCACCATTTTAATCATTTACTATGAGGGATAATCTTGGAATAAAGTTTATATTAATTACAACTAACTCATTTAACTACATTTTATTAGTCTTTGTGAATTAAGTATTTGTCTCTTATTTATGAGACCAGAGGTAGTAATAAATTAATAATTTGATAGATAATTAGCTAGTCAAAAATTCGATAGATTAGGGTCATGTTTGGATTAGTTTATGCAAAACTTATTTGGGTTTATTTATTGACATAAGCACTTGTCAGCGTGTTTGACAGAGTTTATGAAAACAGCTTATGACTGGTTCATAAGCTGTTTTGAGCTTATTTTCATAAGCTCCTCAAGATAGCTTATGAAAACAGCTTACAACTTATTTAAAATCAGTTTCACCGTATTCTCTCTTTGATTATAAAAACAGCTTATACATAAGCGTTTATCATATAAACACTTATATCAGAAGTGGTTAAATAAGTTATTTATCTAAACATACCCTAAATAAGATCAGGGTAAGATAAAAAACAGGGTGACACAACACAAATGACAAAACCGTGTTAACTGTTAATCAGTGTTACCCCCATCCACCACGGGACATTTGTAATGTCGTTTATCCATACACGTCTCTCTCAGTTTTGAATGAGGTATTGGGGTGGACGGGGCGGATGAGTCGAGAACTTTCGAGAACATTTACAAAATATCTTCGGCCACAGGAGAGTGACACATGGTAGAGGCTTCTGACAATCTTCGGACAGCGGTGACACCAAATCGAATCTTCTGAGTTCTGTCCCTCCCGTCTCTAGAATCTTCCTACTCCACCGCCTTAAATTGCTCACATTCCCCCAAAGTATAATTTTAAGCTTCAAAAGATCCAGTTTCACAAGCTTCCTCAGCCGCCAGTCACTCACTCACTCGCAAGTACCTACCAGTAGAGAGTTTCCATTTAAAGAAACACAAAAAAGAAAGCACATTCATTCACATCAAGATCGAAAGAGAGTTAAGTCAATGAAGGGAATCGTAGTGAAAGAGGAAGAAACAACAGTGGCATATGGAGGTTCAACACCATGTTCCTCTTCGGGCTCAAGCCTCTCCCCGCAGCCCATGGAAGGGCTTCACGAGATGGGCCCACCCCCATTCCTCACCAAGACCTTCGATGCGGTGGAGGATCCATCCACCGACACCATCGTCTCGTGGAGCAGAGCCCGCAACAGCTTCGTCGTGTGGGACCCCCACAAGTTCTCCACCACCATCTTGCCTCGTTACTTCAAGCACAACAATTTCTCCAGCTTCGTTCGCCAGCTCAACACCTATGTAAGTCTCACTTTCCTTCACTCAATGACGCACACAACACAAAGTTCATTTTAGTCTTTGAAATTATTAATACTAAAATTGAAAATTCTCGATTAAATTGATTTTTTTTTCGATTGAGTTAGTTACTTTAGTTCTTGAAATTGTCAAATATGGATCAATAATTTTCAATTTCAACACGAATATGAAATATTAATCAGTACTCTATGATTTTAGGGACTAGATTAGTGATTCACGTTCAAGTTGAACTAGGTATATAATATGCACATAAGATGCTTGTTGAATTAGTTGAGTGGTTCAAGTTCAGCTAGGTATATAATATGCACATAAGATGCTTGTTGAATTGTTGAGTGGTTCTTTGAATTGTGAGCTGAAGTTTGAAAATGGATGCACAAATACAGGGTTTTAGAAAAATTGATCCGGATCGATGGGAATTTGCGAACGAAGGGTTTTTAGCTGGGCAGAGGCATTTGTTGAAGACCATCAAGAGAAGAAGGAACGTGGCACAGTCACAGGTTATGCAGCAAGATACGGGTGGAGCGTGTGTTGAATTGGGGGAGTATGGTATGGAAGGTGATATTGAGAGGTTGAGGAGAGACAGAACAGTGTTGATGGCAGAAATCGTGAAGCTGAGGCAGCAGCAGCACAATTCAAGGGAGCAATTGTCTGCAATGGAGGCTAGGTTGCTAACCACAGAGAAGAAACACCAACAGATGATGACTTTCCTCGCTAGAGCACTCAGTAATCAAGCTTTTATGCAGCAATTGGCACAGAGGAAGGAGTTGCAGGGTGTTCAAATGAAGCGGAAGCGGAGGCTCACTGCTAGCCCAAGCGTGGAGAATTTGCAGCAGCATGATCCTGTAACCATGGCAGTGCCAATTGAATCGGTGGTGGTGGATTATCCAAGCCAGGAACAAGAGGGGTTGGTGACTATTGAGTCTGAGATGGAGACATTGTTAACTGCTTATGATAATGAATCAAGCAGTGAGATCAAAGACCCAACATTGAGTTCAGTCCCTACTACTGCCAGTGGGAGCAATTTGGATTCAGTGGGTCATTGGGAGGACTTGCTGAACCAAGAGTTGGTTGCTGGGAATCCAGAGGATGAAGTTGTGATTGGTGATCTCTCACAAATTGATGCTCCTGTTGAGGATTTGGTGGCAACAAGTCCAGATGATTGGACTGAGGACTTGCAGAACCTTGTGGATCATATGGGTTATCTTGGGTCCAAACAGTAGTGTAGTGTGTGTATATGATATGAAAGTGTGGACGTGAAACTTTGATCATCTTTTTGTCCTTCAGTTTGGTCATTCCCACTTGCACCTTGGTGGTACGGCTTCATTGTTCTTGTTGATATTTTATTGTTTGACAATTCTGTGATCGTAATTGATGTAGAATATGAATGGTTTTGTATGCAGCAAGGGGGAGTGGTAGTTGCAGAAGAGGCCAGCAGAGATATGTATCCTTTGCTGAACCAACACATGTTTTGTGAATAGCTGAATATTCGTTGTGTTAATAATGCTGCTACTGTATTTTGTTTTGTTGCCCTGTTTGTAAATAACTGTATTGTACATTTTGCAGGCATCAAAAGCCAGATTATTCAAGGAGATGATGATCCATTTGGAAAAGAAATGGCTAGTATTAACATGCTAATTTGCTGGATTGATATTGATTCTTGTGCGAGTGGCCGTTTCCATAAACACATAATTGATATTACTTTGCTTATTATCTGGTTTGTTGTAAATTGAGTCGATTAACGAAGGAAATGAAACACCAATTCTTTTCCTTTTCATGAATTGTGTTAATTGGTATTTCAATATTAAATCGTAGCTTCCACAGGACAAGGAAAACTAGTTAGGAGCAAGCACAAATATCGTAGCATCCGGATTTTTTTGTCATTTTTGTTTGTTCTATTGATTTTTCGGCTAAAGATAGACAATAGTCAACTGTGAACATTATATACTTAAGCTGCAAAACAGTAAATACTTTTTTTTGTCGAAAAAACAGTAAAAGAAAACAGTAAATGCTTTTTTTGGTCAATAAAACAGTAAATACTTTTCTTTGTCGAAAAGTTTGGTTGGAAAAACAGTAAATACTTTTCTTTGTCGAAAAATTTGGTTGGAAAAACAGTAAATACTTTTTTTTTGGGTCAATAAAACAAGAAATACTTTGTTTTTTTTTTGGTCTACAAAACAGTAAATACTTAAGGGAGCTCATATTCCTTGAGCTACTTGGGCCTCATCCTATTACGCTTGGCCCGTGTCTGTGAAATGGAGTCCACTGCTGCATCATAGCCAACCCTATCTCCTGGACTTGCAGGCTTGATAACTCGGTCCATAACATTAACAATGTCCTAGCTACCTATTATCATTCATATTACTGGTAGTTTTTTTTAGTTACAGAGGCTTAAAAAGACAGAAAAAACAGAAAGAAAAGCCAACAAGGCAACAACTAGACACACTACAATCTAGTGAAGGTAACTCCACTAGCATCGGCCAGCAACAAGTTGCTCAACCCTGGAGGTGGTAAATGCAGCACATGAAGATGCTCAACCGAATCTGCACCCAGCTTAGCCATAATCATCTAACAATAAGTCCTGGATGAGAACAAATAAACCAGATATCTTTTTCAGTAATAGGACAAACATATGATGCTATGAAGGAGAGAAATATTTTCAAATTTTAGGACACAATCATGGGTGAAAATCTGCTAACTTTAAGCGTAGGTTTTTGTCAACTTACTTTGCTAAATAATTTTTCATCAATATTGAACTTTACCAATCTACTACTGTTTGGTTGAAATTTTTTTATTCCGTAATTTGGTGAGAAAAAGACTGTTTTGTACGAATTTTTTTATACCAATAAAAATTAGATAAATAAATGTGTTTGAATTTTTTTTTATTTATACTCATAAAATTTTAGAGAAAAAGATACTCTTGAACTAATCTGTATTCAGTCGAGAGGTAAGTAAAAGTAAATGTGATTGAATGAGTACATATAAAATGGATTATGCTATTATTTCTGATTTGAAAATAGGCCACAGAAATGCAATCACGTCAAATCGTGGAGGATTCGCACGATATTTGTACAATGTAGCGATGCTCAATCTAAAAATAAACCATATTCAACCTTGGCTGGCAGCAAATTAAATGAAGGAAAATAAAATAAACATGCGACGCGAGAATTACCGACAAGACATCATAATTGCAGAAAACTTTGGCAGACAATCCTTCGGAAGGAGAAGGATGAACGCCCCATCAGAAAATTCTTACTGTTCTTTTTTAAGATGCTATCCTTCAAAAAGATTATTTTGATTATTTTATCATTTTAAAAATTTAGACAATATTAATTAACTTTAACAATCATATTCTAAATCTTATGTAGCATCATAGGACCCACTAATATTTGTTGCTTATGAGTAAATAAACCCTTGGAATTCATAGAACCCATCACAAACGGGTTCACAAACAGACTATCAGTAGTGGACAAAAGATGAGGTTGAGAGGCGAGGCCTAACATAATTAAATATTCCGGTAACCCTGTGATCAGAGGCATATTCAAGGTGCATCATTGATTCCTTCGCAAATACAAAGCATAAATGCTAATCAAGCTTACCAAAGCAGAAGAAGCCGGGTCCTTCATGCTGGATTCTTCATTATCCTTGTTCTCTTATTATGCCAAGAATAAACTTGACCTTATTATCTTGCTCACACTTGACCTTTGAACTATCTCTCTCGTGATCGAATACTATAGGAATAGGATGCATAGTGGATTGTGTCTTTGTGTTGTATCCCGATTTTGGCCTCCCTTGCACACACACCCACACAAAAATATGACTCATATAATACTCCATTATTTTTGTCTTCCCATGAAAACCATATTTTCCTTGAATAAAAAAAATTGATTTGATTATACAATAATTGGAATCGATGAAGGGAATGAATTGGGTACAAGGGTATCTAATTCCCACATGTCATCATTCATATACGGACAAAACCTCCCATGTCCACTCCTGATTTAGCGTTTCTAGTACCTCCAATATCCTTAATATAAAGAAAGCCTCAGTTCTTGAGACAGTAGTGAGACTATAGAGCCACCCCACCCACACCCCTCTTTTTGTTTCCTCTTCTCTTGGTGAAATTGGAATGGTGCTCATGATGGATTTGGAATGGTTGTTTCCAATTCCAAGTGTCCCTTTTGCTTCAGCAATGTTCACCCTGCTGGGTGTAATAGGAGGGTTGTTGATTTATCTTTATGGGCCGTATTGGGGGGTAAGGAAGGTTCCAGGCCCACCATCAGTGCCGCTGGTAGGACACCTTCCCTTGCTGGCTAAGTATGGCCCTGATTTGTTCTCAGTCCTCGCCAAGCAATATGGCCCAATCTACAGGTAACAATTGTTTACTTGAGCGCTTTTGTTGTTAGTTTACCAGCTGAGATCGATCGGCTACCAGAGTCAATTGTTGATTTTTTTGTTTTGTTTACACCCATAGTATCTCATCTTAGACTAATTTGTGTGCAACCGGGTGATAAATAAAATCTAACCACGGATTATTCCGTCACCAGAAATTGAATTCGGGTATTAGCTGAGCTCATTCCACGTAGTCAATTGATGATTTGATTCTCCTTTTTTTGTTCTTCCCCTCGGAAAAAGCTGTTACTGTTGATAGGATATCAATCTTATACATGTAGTTTATTCAAATTCCTTTTGGGGGATAATCTTAAGCCGAGTCATGATTGCAGCCAATTTGACTTGTGAAGGTTGGTTGGGCGTGGTTTGGTGGGTATTTGTCTTTGTGAACAAAAAGTGATTATTCTATAATCAAATTGCCCCTATTTGTTCTTGTTTATTCAGTTGCTTGCTTCCTTCCATACAAACTTTTTTGGATTGGCCCAGCACCAGCGTCGTGTGCTTTTCGGACTTTATTCGTGAATATCTATTCTCCTATTTGTCAACGCCGGTTCCTTTCTAGCTATTAATCTTGTTTGATGGATGGTCATCTCTACAAAGGATATTATATTATTATTGATGCTCACATATTATAGGTGAGCACCCTTTAATATTTTAATTTGAAGGCTTAAATAAATTATGAATGTCCAACCGATAATATTAAAGAAACATGTCATCTTCTCCCCGCAAAACTATCCTTTTTATTATAATTTTGTTTTAATGTTTTATCTATAAAAAAATATATCCATATTTGTGATATGTTGTGGCATACATTCTTTTATTATTAATATTATTATTAAATAATAATATGAGAATATAACTTTATTTGATGTCACTATATATACCACACAAGTGTCAGAGACTTTAGAATATGACAATATATCATTCTTTTATATGGTTCTTTGTTGATACATATTAAGCACAAAAAGAATGGTTATATATACCACACAAGTGTCAGATATTTTAGAAACATGTTTGGTTTGAGGAATATTTTTCTAATGAAATGATGATGAAAATTAAAATAAGAGTACGAGTAATTTCAAATTTCAATTTGTTTCATATAAATGAGATTGGAACGATATATGGTTTCAAATTTTTTTTTGTGTTTGGTTTATAAGAAGCGATAAAAAATAATAAATACTAACATGAATATTTAAAAATATTATATTAAAAATAACTTCATGATATTTTAAGAATATTAAATGTTTTTTTTGGTCAATAGAATATTAAATGTTGTATTGTTAGTGTTTTTTAAATATGTATTTCTATGTCACTTATCCACAAAATCCTAAAAAATATTAGTTTTTTTTAAAAAAAAGCTTGCCTCAACTCTTTTTGTGAAACTAAACTAGTTTTTGATAGGCCCAACTTCTAAGATTACAACTCCTTTGTTTAAACTTAGAAAAACTTAGAAAAAAAATTGACCAAAAAAACTTAGAAACAAATAATGTTACTAGAATGAAAATAGAAAAAAAGAAAATGTAATGTTACCATATATATTTTTAAATTCTTATTAAAATTTATTATTTTATAATTTTTCGTCCCTGTAAAATGACCGAGTTTCATTTTTCGTCCCTGTAAAAAAATTTGTTTGTTTGTGATCCCTGTAAATCAAAAAGTTTTATTTTTAGTCCCTGCAAAATTGTTTTAGTCCCTGTAAAATTTAGATCATGTTGAATTAGTCCCTGTAATATTTAGATAATTGCCAAAGTAGTCCTTGTAAAATAAATTTAATAGGGACTAAAAACAAAATTTTTCACATATTACAGGGACTAATTCAACATGATCTAAATTTTACAAGGACTAAAACAATTTTGCAGGGACTAAAAATAAAACTTTTGTTTTACAGGGATCACAAACAAACAAAATTTTTTACAGGGACGAAAAATGAAACTCAGTCATTTTACAGGAACGAAAAAACTATTTAAACCAAAACGAAATAACCAAATCCTCATTTGAATTATTTACCCAAACAGGAATAATAGAGACATTCCGATGCATTAATCCCTCTCAAACCAGAAGGGTCCCCCAAGAAAAGAGCTACGCTAGGAGCCTGGGATCATTATTGCTATTGTCGGAAAATTTTGAGCTCATGATACCATGAAAAGATTAACAGTTATATAAAAAAATCGAATAAATACGAGGAGTTAAGTGAATTAAGAAAATGATAGAGAAATTGGAAGAACAACTCTTCTAATATTACGAGACTCAATAGCAATTTTTAATAATTCAATTTCACTCCATTTTTTAATTTTTATTAAGCAGTGTATTGTAAGTAGTTGCCTTGTTTCTTTTTTGTTTTTTCTTTTTGGTCGTTGTTGCCTTTTGTTTCTTATATTCTATGATTTCCACTGTTATTGTTAATTGGTACAGATTTCACATGGGAAGACAGCCACTAATAATTATAGCAGATGCAGAGCTTTGTAAAGAGGCCGGAATTAAAAAATTTAAAGACATTTCAAATAGAAGTACCCCCTCCCCCATTTCTGCTTCTCCTCTTCACAAAAAGGGCCTCTTCTTCACCCGGTACGGAAATTGTAACTATTATATCAATGTTATTCCTGCTATACACACTTACTTTTCATTTAAAAAAAAAAGATAATAAAATAAAAGGGTAAATTTTTCTCTCTCGTGTTTTTATTTTTTGACAAACCTCTGTTTCCTATTTTCATAAAAAAAAATATAAGAATATGAATTAACTAATTAATTATTTTAACCATAGTGATTTTTGTCTAGTTACAGAGCAAAATTTATATGCATATAGATTCACATCAAATTTTGTTATGCACATATATGCTTCTACATTCTCTCAGTGGTCTAGCCACTAAGTTGAACATCACTTTACCTTTTGTAATCACTACAAGTGGTGAAATTCAAAAGTCACAACCATATATATATGCCATGTATATTACTATTGTGATGGGTATATAGTCGCCAGAAAATACAAATTTCAAGTCACAATTTTCCAACAGTCTATTGCCACTTTGAGGTGCAGGGATTCACAATGGTCTACCATGAGAAACACCATATTGTCGGTATATCAGCCATCACACTTATCCAGATTAGTGCCAACAATGCAATCATTCATAGAATCTGCGACCCAAAATCTTGACTCCCAAGAAGACCTTATCTTTTCCAATTTATCCCTCAGACTGGCAAGTGATGTTATTGGACAAGCAGCCTTTGGTGTCAACTTTGGCCTCTCTAAGCCCCATTCAGTTTGTGATGAAATGAAGAGTAGTAGCAGTGTTATTAACAAAGATGATGTAGGGAGTGCTAGCAATGAAGAAGTATCAGATTTCATCAATCAACACATCTACTCCACAACACAACTTAAGATGGACTTGTCAGGTTCCTTCTCCATCATACTTGGCCTACTTGTCCCAATACTCCAAGAACCATTCAGGCAGATTCTGAAGAGAACACCAGGTACCATGGACTGGAAAATTGATCGTACTAACAAGAAACTAAGTGGCCGTCTTGATGAGATTGTAGACAAGAGGATGAAAGATAGGAACAGGACATCAAAGGATTTCTTGTCACTCATACTGAATGCTAGAGAAACAAAAGTTGTGTCGGCAAGTGTGTTCACACCTGACTACATCAGTGCTGTTACTTATGAGCACTTGCTTGCTGGGTCAGCAACCACATCCTTTACATTGTCTTCCATTGTCTACTTGGTTGCTGCACATCCTGAGGTTGAGAAAAAGATGCTTGATGAGATTGATGGGTTTGGTCCAATAGATCAAACACCTACTTCTCAAGATCTTCATGACATGTTTCCCTATCTTGATCAGGTTACTTCACTGAACTAAACTCTATAGTTACTTTGGGTTCAAACATACTTTTACAATCTTTTAAAAGAAAACCAAACATGCACGAAGTTGCAAGGTCCAAGCATAGAGATATATTAATGTTATTATACCTTATTATGCTCTATTTAATGAGTGCAGGTGATCAAAGAGGCAATGAGGTTTTACACTGTCTCCCCATTAGTTGCAAGAGAAACATCAAATGAAGTAGAGATTGGAGGTTACCTTCTTCCGAAGGTAATAACAACATCTGCCTCTGCTTGCATAATATCCTTGATTTTCTGTTTTGGTATACTGATATTCTTCAGTCTTTAACAAATCATAATCATAAAGGAGATTTTTTTATCATTATTTATTTCATCACTGATCTAGTTTTATACAAGCAGGGGACTTGGGTCTGGTTAGCGCTTGGAGTTCTAGCAAAAGATCCTAGAAACTTTCCAGAGCCAGAGAAGTTCAAACCAGAGAGGTTTGACCCTAACTGTGAAGAAATGAAGAGAAGGCACCCTTATGCTTTTATACCATTTGGAATTGGTCCTCGGGCTTGCATTGGTCAGAAATTTTCCCTACAAGAGATCAAGCTTTCTCTGATTCATTTATACCGGAAATACTTGTTTCGGCATTCACCTAATATGGAAAACCCTTTAGAACTTGAATATGGCATAGTCCTCAACTTCAAGCGTGGTGTCAAGCTCAGAGCCATAAAAAGACCAGAGAGGAGCTGCTAAATAAAACCGTTGAGATTTTACTCATGCCACAGATTTTCAGAGGATTAACTATAAATTAATATTAGAAATAAGGATGAAGAGACACAAGAATAAACAATCATGTTATATGACAACGAATGTAAGTTTATGAAGGAGATACTATGATGATTCCTAGCTTTTAAATATATAATATATAAATATAAATATAAATATATACATCAGAAAGACAGAAACTTTCTACAAAATCATGAATGGCATTCATTACGGGAAAAGGTTCACAAAATCATATTGAAAGATACGCCTGAATATGTTGACATTTGACAAAATGGGGTTTTCTCCAATCATCGACAAAATGTTGACATTTGACATTAGACCATGCATAAATTGATGATAAACTCTCGACAATGAGTATCATTACCCACAAAATGAACAATTATACAGATGAATACCCCCTTACAAGTAGTATCAAGGAAAAACATAAGCTACTTCTAATTCTAGCTAGCTACCTAGCTCGATTAAAGTACAATGAACAAGAAGATGTTGAACTTCTTGGAAAAATAAATAGAGACGCTGAGCTTCCATGAAAACTACATAGATTGAGCATTTTCTTTCCCTCTCACCGTGGCCTAACTGAGCTCTTGTCCAAGTGAGTTGGTAGGTGAAGTGGCCTAGAAAAGTTTACTGAAGGGTCAGAACCAGCAGTGCTTTTAGAATCACCTCCATTAGAGAAGTGGCCTAACTGAGCTCTTGTCCAAGTGAGTTGGTAGGTGAAGTGGCCTAGAAAAGTTTACTGAAGGGTCAGAACCAGCAGTGCTTTTAGAATCACCTCCATTAGAGAAAATTGCTGCCCTCTTCATAAATTGAAACTCATCCATAGACTGTTGCCTTTGTGCTCTATTATACACTTGATTACTCGTTTTTAGCTTTGCCTTGGTTGACTGAGTCAGGTTCATGTAACTCGGCCTAGTGTTACTGCTACTATTATCCTCAGTCCTATCACAAGTATTCCCTGACATTGGTGTTGTAGATGTACAAATAGAAGATGATGCAGAACTCTCATCATACCGAAACTCGGAACTTGGACTTGATGATGAACGAGTAGCTTGTCCAATATGGGGAGGAGGCCTAGCAGAAACCCTTGTTGTGACATTGTTCTTCTTGATTTTGATGGGGCATGGTTTTGAATCAGAGCTTACAAAGGACTCCACAAATTTCTTTGGAGGTGGTGGGGTTTTATGATCTAAGCCTTCGGCCTGAGATTGTTCCATCAATCTACTCTCCCATGGCTTGGCTGCCATCCATCGTTCCAACCAACTCCATCCCCCATTGGCTTTGCTAATCTCGTGATTCATGAGAGAGGAAAACGAGGCATTTGTTTGTGAAATGGAACTTGTGGTTGACCTGCATTGCTGCAAACATCAAGAATTTTAGGAAATATCTCTCTTGAGCAGAAAGGAAAAGGGAAAGTCCAAAAAGTTTCTACTTTGCTTGTTACCTTCTGAGCAAGAGAGTATGCAATTGCTCTTTCTCTCTTGAAAGCTCCCTCTTGCCTCATTTGTATTTTTGCTTTTACATCTTCCAATGTTCCTCTGCTATCACACCACCCTTCCTGCAGTTGCAGACTCACAGATATTAGAGACACCCCACATAACTAAAGAGTATGCTTGGATACCCCTTTCGAAGCTCAAAACACTTTTGCTTTGTTTCAAAGGTGATTTCATGAAAAATCTAGATGTTTGGAAGTTTTGGTTTAAAATTGAGTAATTCACTTTCCCTTCAAAATCAATTTTAATTAAATCAATTCTACAAAATCAACTTTATTCAAAATCACATTTGATAAACACTCATCCAAACACACATTAAAAATAAAACTTGAACAAGTTTACATGGTTGGTTTATGGTACCTCTGCTTGCTTCAGAAGTTCAAGCTTGCTGCGTCGCTCGTTGAGAATGTTCTGCACGGCTTGCCCCTCCATGGACATCCTCACACGACGAGCTCTTACACGGGCTTGAACACGAACCAGGGCCTGCATGCACCTCAATGTCACTGCAGCCTGCTTCCTCACCTGTCTACCCCTGACAAGTGCTTGAATCCTCACTACTGCCTTCAAAGCCCTCAAAGCCCTTCTTGCCTGCACTTCAAATTAAATCACAACACAATGCTTACAAACATAGTTTCAGTCCAGCAAAAAGCTTAAAATTCATTCACATCACGACATTTAAAGTTTTCAAAACAAGTCTTCTTGTTAGTTATTACTGTTGTTGAATAGCTATTAATTATTAGAGCATCTAGTCATGCCTCTCCCGCGATGTGACCAAGTATTTAATGAGGCAATGCAGATCTGAGCATGCATTCTTGTACTTTGGTTTAGATCAAAGTCTCAATCCTGACTAACTACATTAAATGGGGTATGTTTATGTTGATTTTCTAATATTTTGAAAGCAAGTTTTTTGCTTTAGCTTAGCTTGTGCCATCATCTGTCTAATGATTTTATTTTATTTTATTTCAATGTTTATACATGAAAATGAAAATAGTAAGACAGATCTAAAGGTAAAATGTTTCTCTATAGACATGATTCATCACAAACACTATAGCGCCGAGTGATCCAGGTAACCAACACTACCTAGTGGGATAAGGCTTAGTTGTTGTTTATACATGAAAATGAAACAGTATTCATTGAGAGGAGAATAGTGGTGGTTACCAAGAAGGCGCGGAAAGCAGTTTGAATTCTAATAGCGGCCCATTCTTCCCTAACAAGTCTGAAATCCTTAGGTGGAGCTCGAACCACAGTAGCCACTGCAGCGTTGAAAGCATCTGCTGAGCCTGCGGGTGGAGATTCACACCCTTCAGAAGCTGCTTTGTGGTTCCCTTTGAAACCTTTCCACGAACCCATTTCCCCTGAAGAACTCCTCCATAGCCTCCACTTCTTGCTCTTACCTCCTTCCTTCCCCTTCACACATGAACCAAACAAAGTCAATAAAAAAATAAAAAAAGACTTGAGCTTTTCTTTTGGTATAAATGGAACCAACTTACATGTTCATCCCTGTCGGATTTCTTGAGTCCGATTAATGCTTTTACCCATTTTCCTGAGGCTCCCATCAGTAGTAGTAGGCAGGTGCTGCTGGTTTGCTTCAATGTATAGATAGGGATGCAAGAAAAAAAAAACACTTTTTGGTTGCTTCTTTGAATGAAGTGTTAACTGTTTGTGAAGGGAGCTCAATTAAGAGCCGAAAGCTTTGTTAGAGAGAGAGAGAGAGAGAGAAAGGGGGGTTCGTGGGTTGTGGTTGTGTCGTGCGAGGAATGTAGTTGGTGTTACGAGATATTTGAAATTCAAAACGTGCAACGGACAAAGGAAGAATGAGAGAGGGTGTGTTGGTTTGGTCCCACAAGTTGGAGGATTCCTTCCTTCATTCGCATTGGAACACTGCCACATCACGTTATTGGGTTTGCATTTTGATGGAGGTAGGTAGGCCTCACTACTACTTAAGGGGTTTGTGGGGGGAAGGATAATTAAAAATTAAAAAGCCATATAAAAAGGCACGAAGCGTTTTGGGGTACCCGGAAAAAGTGACAGGTACTGTAGGGAAAAAAGAGAGGTAAAGCTGACGAAAATAAAATGCTGGTAGTATCGGACAAGAAATCTTTCTCACAAACACAACACAGACACAGAGGCAGTGCAGTTAAGATCTGCCACTGAGTGTGACGCTGTTGTAATTACAGATTCCCCATATAATGAGGCCACGCCATTACATCTTCTCCTCTCCTTAGTGGGAGTACCGGAGTGGATTGGCCTTGCTCTTGTGGAGGTTCACCTTATTGTAATACTCTTCGGTGTTAAAATAAGTGTTGTTTTATGTTTTTAATAAAATATTAATTAATTAATTTATTTTAATTTTATTTTTAATAATTGTAGTACATCGGTTTTTTATTTATAAAAATTAAATCTCACTCTATTATTTATTATAAAGTTAATTTAGTAAATTTGTTACTTTTACTATTTTATATATTGCACTTCTTAATCTGCATAAAAATACTTAAAATAATACTTATTTTAAACAGATGGAGTATAATATTGACTTAATTGCAGTCCTCTAGCTATGGTGATTGAATGTTTTTCAATTTCTAATTAAGCAAAATTGGATTTACAATCATTCCAATTGTTACAATAAACTCTATCTGTTATTATGTCATCTAATTTTTTTACTCTAAGAGATAATTTAATTTAGTGTCAAATTCAGCTCTAAATATTAAAAATTAGACGACATAATAAAAGTGAGATCTAATTGTAACAATTAGAATAATTAAAGAGAACTAAAATTATACAATCAAGGTAACCGAGAAAAAATTGCAATTATGCCTATTTAATATATAAAGGAGCATTGCCTGTTTTTACATTTTGTCTTTATTCTTTGGTGTCGAGGAGCATTCCCATGGATACTGCACGGGCCTGCGAGCAGCGACAAGTTCAACAAATAAAGTAATCGGAAAACCTGAAAAAATGTACAATTTGGCTCCTACTTTTTTTATCGCATTAGCAGGGATTTGGAATTCAAAATAAGATGACCTGTTATTTCTATCCCTCTGTGTGTTTCGAGAACAGTGAGGCATTCATATCCGCAACTGCAACGCTAGCTGTGTGCACTGTTCTTAATTAGGAATCCAAAGACAACACAGCAATGCCAGCATATAAATAAAATATAAAATATAGAAAAGAGAGAGAGAATTTTTTTTAATAATTTTGTTCTAGCGCATGTTTGATTGGCTGCATGAAATTGAAAAAGTCAATTTCAACCGGAGTAAGCAACGATTGGTAGTTAAATATGGCTATTGGGATTCAATCTTGTGACCAATCACTGTTTTTTTTTGTGGGGGGCGGGGGGAGGGGGGGGGGGGGGGGGGGGGGGTTGTAAGAATTGATTAAATATAATATAAAGTTTTTGCCATTTTGGGTTTAATGTGATTTTAGATTTTTATACTGAAAATGTGATTTTAGTTAGAATCAATTAAGCCACGTAATATACAAAATTATAAATCTGTTATTACTTATAACTAGAATGCTACCCGTGCTACGCCCGAGTATGTGATTGAGTTGGGTTAACTCAATCTGTTATCCAATCTGATCAAAAGATCTTCGTTTGGGTTTAATTGAATGTGTTATTTTTTTGTTGAACTTGAACCAAACCAATTAGATAAAAAAAATGGGTTAGTGTGAATCGTGTCAATCGGGTTCAAGGTTGAAAAAACTATTTTTGAATTGGCAAAAAATCTGTATTTTTTTATTGGGTTGGTTTAGTGCATTTGGTTACCTTGTCCCATAAATATACCTAATATAGCACTAAAATGACATAACATTTTGACAAAAAAAATAGTGTCATGTCAACGGGTCGGGTAAAAGGGTTCACAGACTCCAAATAAAAATCAATTATCCAAACTAAATTGGCTCACATTTGGTTGGCTTGGTTTGAGTTCGACTCGATCAAGGAAAAAATCCAACCCAAACTATTTGAGTTGAATTAGATTACCAAGTTATCTGAACCCATCAACACCCGTCGCACGGACTTTATTTTAATGTTTTTAAAACATTTACATAAAATAAATAGATTAATATTACATAATTAATTTAGAATGTTGAAATAACATGTTTATTTTTAATATTTTAAAGTTATTATTATTTACATAAGAAATTGAAAAGTTAATCATCTTAAGATTTTAGTACTACTGATATTATACAATTATACTTTAAAAATAAATTTTTTTGGTGAAAATACTTTAAAAATAATTAAAGAACAGCAAAGTTTTAAAAGTGTTTTACAACATCAAATAATAATATTAAATATCTTCAATTTTTCATGCAATACAATAGATTAACTATTTATCATTTCCTGACTAATTCATAGAAATAAATAAATTACAATAATTACAAAAAAAATTAGTTTTATAAAGCATTTTAAAATAAATATATTAATTTTAATGCATCTGAATTGTATGTCATCCCCATTTGACATTGTCATTAAGATACTTTCAAATTTTTATTTTTAAATTTTTCAATGTTGTAAATATAAAATAATATGATATATATTGAAATATTATAAATTTTTGTAAGTAAATTGTTGAAACACTACATATTCGACCTTTCATTTATACATTTGCAAAAATGTTCTTGTTATACGACATAGATACTAATTAGTGATTAAAAAATAATGAACATCTGTGGGTGTGCATCAAAATCAAAATAATTATAAAAAACAGACAATTAATAAATTTATTTTTTTAGAAGTCTTTATTTTAATTATTTAAACTTTTTTTGATATATAAAAATTATATTTATTTAAACTTTTACTTTCATTTGCAATAAATAATCGAAAAAAAAATAGTATACTTATGGCTGCTGTAAGTAATCCAACAATGGTTTATGATTAGATTTTTATTTTATTTTTAGGCTTAAATATGTTTTTAGTCCCTCAAATATGGGAAATTGTCACTTTTAGTCCCTCAAATTCAAAACATCTTTTTTTGGTCCCTCAAATTTTGAAATGTGCCATTTGTGGTCCCTGCCGTTAACTCTGTTAACTGAGTTGCTTATCTGTCAAACGGAAGGACACATCAGCAGGTGCCATGTAAGCAACTTAGATTACGTGGCATCCAAGTAGGAAATAAATTGCCACATCACCAGGACACACACATGGGTTAAAGTGAAATCCCTAATTCCCAAATTGGGGATCGGATCTATATCGTTGAAGCTACTTCTTCTCCCCCCTCTTGGAACCACTCAACAACAACAAATCACTAGCACCGATTGAACCCTTATTCTCTTCCACCATTGCAATGTCGACATCAATAGATCTATTACCTCTATTGATGCAATAATATCTTGGACCATTTTTAACAAATTTCCTAGATTTCTAAAACTTATAAAAAAAAACCCAAAAAAACAAAGAAATCACGGCACATCGCAGTGCAAAATTCCTCATCCTCCAGATCTTCCCCTTTTCCCATCAGATAAGCCCATCGCTGCAGATCCTTCTCTTGTCTTTCTCTGCGTTTCAGTTTCAGAGTGAATTCCAATTACGGCAAATCCAACCCCCAAAACTCATCGTCCGTCTCACTCAACAACTTTAACTTCGATCTCGATCTCAGGATCGGATCCAAATCCAATCGACCCAAATCCCTGAATGATCAGAAGAACACCAACCCCTCTTTGGCTAGTTTTGTTGCGTTGAGCTCTAGAAGACACGCAGGAACGGCGTCGTTTTCGGAGGAGGAGAGTGTGGTTAGCCTCTGGAGCTCAATGGAGATGTCGCTGAAAGCTCGAGAGAGAGAGAGAGAGAGAGAGAGAGAGAGAGAGAGAGAGAGAGAGAGAGAGAGAGAGAGAGAGAGAGAGTTCGAGGAGTTGTTCCTCTTCCACTTTAACGGATTTGTGGTTGTTGTTGTTTCGCGATGTGAGGTTCGTTTAAGTTGTCGGAGACGCAGGTAGAGGTGAAGCTTTGGCAGCAGGCATGAGCACGAGCATGGTGGTTTTGATCGTACGGTTCGCATGGACCTTCCAATTTGTGGCTTGCTAAGTGGGTTGGGTGATGTGGCACTTGTTTCCACATTGGATGCCACTTAATCCAAGTTGTTTACATGGCAACTGTTGACGTGTCCTTCCGTTTGGCAGATAAGCAGCTCTGTTAATAGAGTTAACGACAGGGACCACAAATGACACATTTTGAAATTTGAGGGACCAAAAAAAGACGTTTTGAATTTGAGGGACCAAAAGCAACAATTTCCCATATTTGAGGGACTAAAAATATATTTAAGCCTTATTTTTATCAAGATGGTTTACGATTCTATGTGATTTGGTTTGAAAAAATTACTGAAGGTTAGTGACATGTTTATGTTGAAGGAGATGGAATTTTTTTTTTTGTTTATCGGTATGAGTGAATCGAAAAGACAATAGATGGGAGATTAAAAAAATATTATTGGAGGAGCAATACTCTATTAAGATGATACGTTGGTATAAACAGTAAAAACCGGTACAGATTTAATATATATTTAGATAATTGAATGTCGCATTAGTTTTTTTAAAACAAACATCAAATATATAGAACTTATAAATATTCGTGAATATAAAAAACTCTTTTTCAGTATTTATTTTTTAAAAATTGACTGCTCGTGAGAAGGAGAAAAAAATCTCGTGGAAACTTCAATCAGGCAAATGGCCTCATTGAAACAACAAACAAACAAAAGTGCTACACAGTGGTCAACATTCCGAGGATCAATAGTCAAACAAAAGTTATAAACGACATTAGTGAGAGGGAAAAAGAAAAAAAAAATCAGAGATGGTCAACGACTCAATGTGCGAGGAGACTCATTTCTTTCTTTTTTTGTTTGATTTTAGTGTGTTGACCCGTGTCAAGCACGGGATAAATAGGGGAGTGTATGAGAATGGAATATAGGCCTGTATTACGCACAGATATTAATTAAAAAATTTAAATATAATATTTAAAAATTATGAGTTTTTAATTTTTATTAAAATCTTTGTCCATAGTAAATCAAAAAATAATTTTTTTTATACAAAAGTCAAATAATAATGTTTTTTTTTTCTTCAAAAAGTCAAATAATAATGCTACTTCATGTACAACATAAAATATTTGAAGTAAACTATATAATATGTAGATTTATGATATGCACGATATATATATTGACAAAATATGAATTTTATATTTAAAAATTTATATTGTTATTAAAAAATTTATATTCATGGATAATTTTCTACTAAAGTTTTCATTCATAACTTAGATATTAATGTTGTTTAATTTAAACTATATTGACAAACTATTTTTTGTTTTACCCACAGTATTCCAATGGGAAAAGGGGCCCTAGATTAAACTGTTCCTCAACAAAAAAAAAACACGAGTCCTAACCGAATCTGTCTCTTTAAAAGGAGCACATTAACCTGTATAAAATATTATATAAATTTTATTTATAATTAAGAAATTATTTTAAAAGTGCACATTATATTTAGAATATAAAATATTAAGTTTACTAAAATAATAAGTAAAATAATTAAATTTTGACTTGTGAAAAATTCAATTAAAGTTTTATTTCTATGAAATGTACCCGAAAGAAATTGAAACTCTATATAACCATAAACCTCTTATGACTCAATCCACTCAGAGAAAGGAGAGTTCAATAATTAAATGTTTGAATATGGGGCCTAATCCTCATGTTATACTTTTTAGTACTTAGCAAGGAGAAGAAACACATACTAATTTGTCAAAAAAAAGAAACACAAATATTAAATAATTTGCTGTCATTATTATTTCACGCATTTGTTACTCTACTTTTTTATGTTATGTAATAAAATCTTGTTCATATTCAATATCTTGAGTATACAATCTTTTACTCATTGTTAGTAATTTCCCATTTTACATCAGCTAAATGAATTTATAATTTCTCATTCCTTGATCCATAGCAATTACCAAACTAAAGACCAGCATCCCCAGATCCCATTGCCTGCAATTGATTTTCTCCCTATTCAATAGATGAAAAGCTAAAGCGTGGTTCGTAGGCAAATATCACGTCCATATGCAAGTTTCAAAGCAAAAACAACCTACATATAAAGCAACAATATCAATCAATTTAACTATAAAATCAATCCCTGGCAAAAAGAAAGAATGTCTATACTGTTCTCTATAAAGGACTTTCTGTTTCAATTCTACTCAACAGAGTTATTCAAATTCATTCCAAGAATGTATCCTAATCAAACCAAGTATGCATCTCTCGTATACTGCACATGCCAAGATCAACTGACAACCTAATCCATAATGCCCTATTCTTCACGTTCTTAGAAGCAAGTGCATATTGCTTAACAACATCAGGGCAGAACATCAAATTTAGGAGAAAATCCCACAAGATGTTTTTGTAATCCGTCCATAATGCAATATTCTTCACTTTCATTAGCTTATTTACCAAAAGTCAGATATGAGTAACTTCAAAAGAATAAATCCCTGCAGATCAATGAGAATAGACATTATAATCAAATTGCCTGCAAACTTACAAAACAATCTTCTAATCCCACAAAATAGCGATTGAACCTAATTGAAAAGTTTTAAAATTGGAGCCAATAGCTTCCCCATCCATCCTGGCCTGGTCGCATGCCAGAAAAGCATTAAGAATCAATCATAAAAATGAGGGGCAAGGAAAAGAACAATATTAAAATGAATAAATCTTAAGAATCAAATACTTCTGCTCAGATTCTCACGTTTTTCACTGATATGTCCTTGTAGTTTAGGCAGTTTCCATATAGAGACAACCTCAATATGTTTGCCCGACTCTATTACATATCAAAATCCCATAATTCCATTCTCAAGTGTATCATGTATGTAAAAAATATCCCCTTTTAAGTATAAGATAGAAGCCAAAGGCATGGAGAAGAGATAACTCATAAATAGAGATGAAGAAAACTCTTACTTGGTTAATGATTTTTGTGGGAGTTATCAGATGGGGAAGAGGCTCTAATGCAGCTTATATATCCTTTGCTAAAGAGATTAATACACGCACTGTGAGTCTCTCCTTCAATTATTCATATAATTGGCCCTGAGCAATAATGAAGAATAGTATAGAGTTGATTAAGTGGAATGCTTCTCCAAACCCAGTAGAGTTAATTCAAACATATATGCTTGATGCCTTGCAAACATAAAACAATACTAAAATTTAGTTGATAAATACAAAACATATTGCCTATTAAGAGAATAGAGATAAAACTTTGATGTTGATAAATAGAAAGCATATCAGCATTGTGATGAAAACTATATTGAAAACACAGTGGAGCTCCAAAAGCTAAATGAAGGCATTGTGATGAAAACTAACATTAAAAGAGTAAAATTCAATGACAAACAAAATCATCTGTTGAGCACTGCCTGCAACTTGAATTTGCCTATGTTTCTGTTCACCTTTTCAACCATAAACCTTCAACATTTTCCAAATGTGAAGAGATAAATCAGCTAAAAATCACTTCTGAAAATTCAAGAAGAAAAAACAAAGAACAATCATTTAATTTACATTTACATGATATATTATCTATCTATCAAAGCTCAAGATAGGAAATGTCTTTGCAGCAAAAGATTCAAATTGAGTAGTGGCCTAATACCATCTGATACAGATATACTGAAAATGGGTCAGTAGCACCACTGGATTTCTCCTCCACGTTTGTTGCTGTAGAAAAGAAAAAGCATCAAAGTGAGAAAAAGGTGTTCCCAATCAGACAATAAAACTACTAACAGGGTTATATGGAAGGAAAAAATGTTGACTTAATGTGGTCAAAAATCAAAACAACAATGTGTGCACAAATTTTCTGAAGAAAAATTATGCAAAAAGAAAAATCCTTTACTCAGTTGGAAGCAAGCAAAAAAAAAAAAAGACCACCAAATCATTAATCCAAGGTACCTAACAAATGAAAAACCTACAAAATTACATTGCATTTTAGTATAATTTCGTTAGCAATCTCTCAGAAGACACCAGAAAAAAAATAATGGGAGCAAGGGTTTGGGTGTTTGTAAACTTACCATCAATTGAATCTGTTCTTTGGGGCTGCCATCTCTGTTTCCTACTGCACCTCGGCCGCCATAGTAGCCACCCCTCCGCCGCGACTTCGTGGTTCCCGTTCTCTCTCTTCCGATGACGACACCGTCTCTTACATCGGTGAGAACCCCCTCTCTCCCTCTTACTGCCATCGCAAGTGGCATTCCTCTGGCACCGTCGCGTTCCACCGCCGCGAACGCGGCCTTCTTCCATGGCAGCCACTCCTTCCTTCACCACCGAGGTCGGTCTCGAGCTTCCCGGAATCCCCTTTCCCCTGTTGCTCTCTCTCCCTCATGCGCAGGTGTGACCAAGCCGCCATCTTCCCTCTCCCTCTGTTCTCGCCGCCGACGTTCACGGTTCTTGAAGGCCCCCGGAGCTCCTTCTTCCTCTCTGTCTGCGTCGCACTCCTCCCTTTATTCAGATCTTCTCTGTTTGTGCGTTTGAGGGAAGAGCATTTTGAGCTCCCGTTTCTCTTTTTGTTTTTATCTGTTGCTCTCTCTCTTCATGCGCAGTAGCATTTGCCTTGGGTCTGCAAACGAAACGCTGGAGTGATGGACGCAGAGGCACGCGAGCTATTTTGTCTATTCCCAAGACTGAGTCATAAGAGCATCTTCGTTGCAAGGTGCTTAATGGGTACTTAGGGAGTACCTAATAGGTACTCTTAATGGAGGAGAAGAAATTGGGTACTTAATGGGAGGGAGTGCTTCTACAAACACCCTCTCTCTCTTCTCTCCTCGTGGGTCCTATGTATTTTTATGGGTTATAATTAGATGTAGAATTATTAGTGAGACCTATTTAGTAAATTTTGTAGAGTTATTGGGT
Organism: Glycyrrhiza uralensis; assembly: GCA_030159175.1. Taxonomy (NCBI): domain Eukaryota; kingdom Viridiplantae; phylum Streptophyta; class Magnoliopsida; order Fabales; family Fabaceae; genus Glycyrrhiza; species Glycyrrhiza uralensis. The sequence goes on from BRZY01000005.1 coordinate 50,444,184, forward strand.
TAGAGTGGTTGGATACCTATTAGGTACTTGAATTAAAAAAAATAAAAATAAATAATGTATATAAATAAAACCCACTTAAGTACTCAAAAATGAATACTCCAATAGAGATGCTCTAAATAAATGAATCAGACAAATTTATTTTTAAATGCACAGTTAATGATTGAAATTTAAAATTTGAATTTGAAATATACGACTGCAAATTAATGTTGTTTACGTGGCTCGAATTTTAATGTTGTCTATTATTTTTTCACTTTCCCATACACAATTGACGGCTCCCTCTTTAATTTTTATTCGAAAAAATGCTAAAATTAATTAAATGATTAGTTGGGTGTTAAAAAATACTATTTTATAATTTATTTAATTATTTAAAATTTATTATTAATTATATCTCTAATCTATTTTTAGAAAGATTGTTTCAAGATTGTCCAAAAAATATTCATTGATTGAATGTCACTTGCCAAACTTTTTATTTTCAGACACTTCTTTTTTATATTGTACGATGTATGATAACGAGGAGACTCATTTCTTTTTTTTTTTGGTCAAAAGGAGACTCGTTTCTTGGTTGCAATTGTTTATTCTTAAAAAGAAAAAAAATCCGAAACACCGACTGGGCAGTGGGCAGTGGCAGCCCATCTTGCCGGCTTGCCGTTTGTCAACAGCAAAAGAATAATTTGAACAGTTGAATATATTTCTCGATTTTAATTCCTTTAAAATAAGAGGTGTATTTTAGAAGATCACAAGTATAAAGGTATAACTGTTAATCAGAAAACTAACAGTTCAAATATTAACAATTAACAATTTCATATATATTGGACATTATACATATATGGTTGGTTTTTCAAGCATCTTGTACTTTATTCTTTAAAGTGTTCAAATCTAAAAGGTAAATTTATTAGGATTTGAGGAAGGCAAATTTTGAAAATTGAAATACAGATTTTCTTTTTGAATTTTATTCCCTTCTTACTTTTCCCATTATTCTCTTCAACCACCTAAGTTTTCAAATTTTAAAACTTTTCTTTCCTTGTCTTTTTTTCCCCGATCAAAACACATGATTAACATGTAAGACTACATTTGCATTGATAGGAGGAGATAGAATACAGTGAAATGAAATAGGATCATTGAAGGTTCCATTATTTGGATTTTTCTTTTCAAAATAAAATGGAATGGAATGGGATCAAACAAGTCTTTTTCTTCATTAAAATATTCAAATAATGGAACAATAAGCAGTGTTGTATTGCATTGCAGTCATCTAATTCTTACCTCGTGGTCATCCTTCAGGCGGTGTTGACTCCTGTGATTAACCAGAAATTCAATATATAAGCATTAGCGACCCTTGTCATTTTAATCCAAGTGATAGGGATCTGACAACAATTAGAATCTTTTGTGTTCGTGCAGAACATTTAGCAGCTTTTGATGGAGAAAAAATAGTTCTGTATTGCATCCGCGGTTTTGGACAAATCTACAAAAATTTACATTTACGATTCAAGGAATAATGAAGTAGCAATGTGAAGGAATTTCTGATATGATATGGCAAACAAAATTGAGCATTAGTTAATTTAATCACAAGGGATTCCTCTAAAAACTATAATTTGTGTAAGTCACATGCAGTAAGTAATACTCTGTAGGAGAAATCCCTGTAAAAATGAAGTCAATTAGAACTTTGAAGGTGCCACAGTAACCTATTGCCATCACGAGTAGTGAGCACTGAACAATTATCCTGACGAAACTGATCGAGACCTTTGCTGGGGTGGTACGCCAAGCCACGCCTTCATCATGTCATATGTGGTGAAACTGATTGCAGCTGAAGGAACAATCTGGGAACATAGCAAGCAATGTTTAGTCTCGTTGTGATAGGTAAAACACATAGCAGAACAAGAAACGTGTGAAAAAAGTAATCTAAAACTCAAGCTCACATATAGTTTAGTTGGATAAATGATAATAAGGTGAATATTACCCTTATATAGTTAATGCTTACGCCTGCAAACAACTGCCTCCACCCTTGACTACGAACAATCGTCCTAAGGCCATCAAATGTATTTCTGTATCTGGCATTTTCATGAGCTACATTTTGCAGGCTGCCAACCTGCACAGAAACAAGATGACTAAAAGCTTCAGCAATGGAATGCATGCTAATGCTAATAGGAGTCCATATTGACAAAAAGGGAGTTCTAAAACTTGAAATATACCCAGAAAAAAAAAATGCAGAGCTAATTAGGCTAGACAACCCTAGCCCCCCCCCCCCCCCCCACCCCGGGGTAAAAAAGGGAGAAGATTATCCTACTGAGACGTGAGGACATAAAGTTGTGCTGAAGTACCTGCATCTGTCTCTTGACAACATCTAAAGGGTATGTTACAGTCTGCCCAAACAATCCAGCTAGAGCTCCACAAAAAAGGCGCATCAAAATGGACTTTTGATGTTCTTCAGGAACATGCATCTTCAATTTCTCATACATATAGAACTTTAAACCAGCATATGGAAGAATTCCAGTAAGGGTTGGACCTACGAAAAGAGAAAAGTGAGTTTTCAATAAGTGTACTGAAAATATTGGATAAGGAAGTAAAATGCAAGAGATGATAACCGAAACATGCTATGATAAACATTCTTCCCGCAAATTATAATTCCAACAGAATTCTCCAACAGGAACCAATTATGGTTGCCATGCATAAAGGATGTATTGGTAGAATCTGGGATATACATACCTACACCTCTATAAAGTCCACGAACTCCACCTTCCTTATAGACACTTGTAAGTACACTTTTAACCCCATTATGTACAGGACCTACAGGTTGAGAGTGAACTCCTTTAATACCATCTTTGATACTTCCTCTTGTGTCCGTCACCTACAAAATTGTAAACAACAGAAATAAGAATTATATGAAATTGAGTATTGCATGCAATTCTTCCCCAACAAGATATCCCCCTCTCATCCCCGAAGCATTTTAAAAAAATGTAACACCACGTAGAAAATAAGTTCACAAAGAGCAATCATACAGGTTTACCTCATATAATGGAAAATGACCTATTACTTACACACAACTAATAAAGCTAGAATCACAATTTGGTGAATGTTACAGAGTTGCAATGAAAATCAAAATTAAGTGTCTACCAATAGAGTATTGTAGGGAAAAGTTCATCAGTTGAAATCCAATGTGCACCAAATTATTCGAAAAAGCATGACATAGATCCTCAGAGAGATTAAAAATTAAAAAGAACTAATAATGTATTCTAATATGGTGTGTGTGTGTATGAATCAAAGTTCTTTTAAGCTAATCTCGTCAGTTTTTATTGACGTGGGTCATTATGTTTAATCAAACCAGATTTCATTTCAATATAAATGATTGGTATTCATACTTTCTTATATTGACTTTTGCAGGATAACTCATGGACACTGTGTATTGAATCTAAATCCCATGTTGTTCCATAGTGTCTCTGATTACGGCACGCTGAAGCATTTGATGAACATCATAAATTTTTTCTTAGTTTCTTTTTTGAAATTGGGAGATTTAATATAGGATATGTGCATGTATTGGAGGTTCCATCAAGTCTATTTCAAAGATTCAACGATGTATACAGTAAATCCCTACCTGATAAGCAAGTTTGGTACGAGCAAGATCTAAGGGGTATGTACATAAAACTGAAGTTGCTCCTGCTGCAGAGCCAGCTAAAAGATCAATAGAGGGACCCGATCCTAACATGGGATAATTATTCAGGATCCAACTTTTATACCGCTCATATGTCATAAAATGCAAGGCTGCATATGGGACAATCCGGATAACACTAGCTCCATTTCCTCTGAAACCACCACACAAGCACAGGTTAACAATACATACATCGTAAACCAAAAAAATCATATTATATAATTTGAGTCTTACTTATATAATCCTAGATAACCTTCATGCTTTAGCAACTTATTCAAAGATTGGTAAACACCAAGCGACTGAAATCCTCCTGTTCTTGTCTGTAGATAAAATAAGGAAATAAATAAAGGTTAAAGAGGAACATCCACCCAATTAAAGATATTTTTGCAGCAAAGAAGGTAAAGGGAAAGCAACACCATCATAGATTATGTATATCAGACAAGAGACAACAAATAAAACTTAAAACCAGAGTTTTCAGTTAATTTTTTTTATTAAGAAAAGGGCTCTCCTGGAAAGTTGAAACAGGAGGCAATACCCTCTGAAAGTCACTAGATGAGAAGCAAGTTGATAAGGATGCAAAATCAAGAACTTCAAGAATCCAGCAAGAGTCACAAGGCAAGCCCAAGACATAATAATAGAACCATAGCATCATAACATATATCCTCTCTTCACACACTTAAATACTCTCTCCCTTGGCTTACTGTATGTTCCTGGGAGATTCTAGATGCAAGATCCCTACCAGAGTTCAAACCCATCAAAGAATTACATTATACATTTGGGTAGCATCAGCATCTCATAGATATTTCCCATCAATAAATGAAGGGGTCAAGATATTTTAAATCAATTCACAGCAGACATATAACGTGATCTGCTATGTTAATATGAGCCATGAATCATGTTCCAGTAAAAAGGCAAAATAAGTGAAAGAAAGAAAGAAAGGTGGTGGACCTGCCAGAGTATCTTGACCCGTTCGAGGGGTGCAACGGAAGTCTTTGAAAGCGCACCGGCAAAGCCTCCGGCAATTAGCTCCTTAACATATACAGGGACGCCATCAAAACAAGTTTCATGACTTTTATTATCACTCTGAATGGCTGCATTTTCGACCAAACCAGCAAGCGTGGACCCTTGTGAAGAATTCATCATTCCAAAACAGAAAAATCCTATGTATTGAATTTTGATTCGATTCGGCCTACCCACTCTGGAGCTGGGAAAACTCCTTATCCCATCTATGTTTCGAGAAAGAGAAAGGGGTAGGGAGTTGCAACAATGGCTTGGGGACACCCAGATTTGAATTGGGTATGTTCACAAGCCAATGATCTCCTTCAGCAGCAATTAGATACATCAACAGTTAACAAAAGGGCCTCTTTCGATTACAAAAATGAGCAGTAATTTTCACAAAAGGCCAAGGCTTGCCTTTTTTCCGTCAACAACAAAACCCTTTGAATGATTTTGTGGCCATTATAACGATCATCGGTGTTCAAGAATATTGATATGCTATGCGTAGCGTAAACAGAAGAAAACCCTGGGATTTTGAATAGAGGAAGAGGAGAACAGGTATGCTGTATGAGAGAAACAGATACCCGTTCTCCTTAGGTTTGTTTGGTTTGGGGTTTGATTTGAATTGTTGATTATACTGATACTGATTAGAAGATACCCGTTTTTCTACATTCCCATTCTCTCTTCCCTCCTTGCTGTTGCCGATTTGCAATTTGCAATCACATCGTCTCTCTCGTGAAAGTCGGACCCTGTCACGAGGTACCCCGTTCGCTTTCGGCGTACCTCACATGTTGTGTGTTTTTTGTCCACGTGAATTTTAAGGAAGGGTAATGATAGGTGGACACCCCACCACCCATCACACACCCCATTTTAATGAAGTGGGGGGAAGTGGGGGGGTGTCCTATGGGTGTGGGGTGGTGGTCCATCAATCATTACCCTTTAAGGAAATAGAAATAACAGTGATTTTTTGGATTTTTTTTAGTACTCCTTTCCTAAAGTTTATGATACGTTTTTTTTTTGGTGAACAAGTTTATGATACGTTAATAATTAGTGTAAATAAATAAATATTAATTATATTTTTTAAATTTGAACAGTAGTACTAAATAAAACAAAAAATATCAACATTGCGTTGATTCAAGTGACATTGGACTCAGATCCTTTAACTAAAATATCGGGTAGAGAAGACCCCACTAAAAATAGACAACTAGGTTTTTTAGAGAAATTAGTCATTTATAAAATTGATAGATACTTTACACCAATAACATGATTAAAAAAACAAAAAATAAAGTGTTATAATTTTTTTTTGAGTTGCAAAGCGTTATATTTTAATTTCACTAAAAATTAAAATAAAAAAGAACGCCTATTTTTTTTTTTCTTTTGGGTCAACAAAGAATTGTTTTTCATTTTGTCTACCTCCTAAATGCTCATCATGAGCTTTTTTTTTGGTCAAAGTCATGAGCTACTTATTGCTGGACTACTATTCCGACCTGGCCCAACTATCTTGACCCACCAAAGGGTTTGAATTAACGGAATTTTTAAATGCGCATATTGCTATTTACACATATATAAATAGTACAAAGCCTAAAATACTTTTATTGTTTCATTATCATATGGAATTATTAGTTCTGTAGCAGTGCGGAATTAATAATTCTGTATGTGTTATTTATATGTGTGTGCTACAAATAACACGTATGGAACTATTAATTTTGTGCATTTATTTTCAAATGCGAAAATAATACTTCCGCAGTCAGAAAACGATCGTCTCTTCTCTGCAACCAGCTTCTGCACTGCTATCGCTCTGGAATCGCTCCATATATTCCTTTGAAAACAGAACCAAAGCCTCCTCCTCCCAATTTCTCAGAGAAATTCTTTGTCCCATTTTGTAAACCCCTATACCCAAAGCCTCCTCCACCAGTTTCTCAAAGAAATTCTTAGTCGCATCTTCTTAGTCATCGTTCATACCATTAGTTTTAAAAATTAACAATCAATCTGCAAAATAAAAAACATGATATGGTTAAACATTAAAAATAATAAATAGAAAGACAATCTTTGGTTCCTAACAATCTTTTGTTCCAAAACTTTCAATATTTCTCAACCTTGAAACCCCTCCATGTTCACTAAGAGACAGAGAAGGGACATGCTCATTTTCTGACTGCGAGAGTATTATTTCCACATTTGAAATAAATGCGCAGAATTAATAGTTTTGCACGTGTTATTTGTAGCACATACATACAAATAATATGTGCGGGCTACAAATAACATGTGCGGAACTATTAATTTCGCACTACTGCGGAACAATAGTTTCGCACGATAATGAAACAATAAAGGTATTTTAGGCTTTGTACTGTTTATGTACGTGTAAATAGAAATGTGTGTATATGCATTTAAAAAATCCCTGATTTAATTCAGATAGAGCCCTAAACCATGACCAGAAGAGAGCGACATAATCCCCAAACCATGACGTTTGTTCCAAGGAAGGTACGTCGGTCCTATCAACACTAGGACCACGTGATGCATATGTGTATAGAGAAGAAGATTTCCTCTCCTGATATGTGACTTTTATCGAGTCTCGGAGTGCCCTTGTAGATACTCACCTCCCTCACCTCGAGTCAAACAACTGCCCGACTTTCCACCCATATCCAGGAAGTCGGAGATATGTAACGAACAAATACTTTATTTCAGATTTTATAGACATTAATTTTGAATTTATTAATATTAAAAAATATTGATTTTGAAAGAATTATGATTAAAAGAATTAATTTGTATTGAAGAATTATATTTCAATCATTAATTTAGAATAATTAGTTTTATTTGAATTGCCTAGAATCAATTTTAGTTAATAGAAAATAATTTCTCATATATAATTCACTCGTACATCGTATGGGTCTATTTTCTAGTTTTAATTAATAAAAAAGACCAATTTTTTTTTTTTAATTTCAAAACCATTTCTACCCATCACAAACTGATTTTTCTCACCTCAAAAAAATTTCCAAACACAATTAACAAATGATTCTCCTCAACTTACTTTTTTTCAAGCGCCAATGCCCAATGGGCATTTGCCATTTTCCAAACAGGTGCTTTTATAAAACCATGTTTGACGTTTGTTTCACGTTTTACCCCCTAGTCTAAGCTTAAGCCTCCCTCATTTCAATTTGAACACTTTGGAATATAGATGTTCCTTTTGCCTTTTTTTTTTGGAGCTTCCGCTTATTATTATATTTGACAATGATATCAGTCGACCCTCGCAATCATTACAGGATAATTAATGATTTGTTAGGTATTGACTTTTGATGATGCTATATGGCCATTTGAATCAATGATCACGTTCTTCATGTTTCAGTGCCGTGATTTCTCGCAACTTGTTGGTATTACTACAAGAGATCACACGGCACAAATCTTGATTTCCACTTCCTTAACGCCACATGCAATGCATCAATGAAACCTTGAAATAGTCCTCATAAATTTTTATCCAAAATAAAGAATCATTTCGTTCCCCAGGTAGCTGGTGAAAAATGCAAAAGGGAAATTTCCTTACCCACACACACACACACTCTATAATAATCCCCATATTACAAATCGTGAATACCTAATCTACTTTTCCCTTTATTTTTTTTTTTGTCCAACAAGCAGAAAAATTGTCGCTACTCTGTTTCACGACCGCATGCATTCATGCACTAACACTATCTCAACGCGACAAAATGGAAATATTAAGCGTTATTGATGCATTTAAGTGTTATTTTATTTTCTCTTCTCGGGTTTGGGGTGGTACAGGCAATGCATCGGGATCAAGTAAAGAAGTTTGTCTAGAAATCGACATGGTGCTATAGCTTTTAGGGTGATATGCTGCGACTTTCTTCCCCTTCCCTTCATATATCACAGGGTCTTCCTCATCGGGAACACATTTTTCTCCTAGTATAATTGTTTTCATCCAAACAGAGTCTTGTTCTGTTTTCAACTTCCCTTTGATTTTGTCTTCCATGTGATCCCAATTCTTCGCCACCGACAAACTCCTTGGCATTTTTAGGCTCATGACACTAAAAGAAGCCCTTCGTTCGGATGTTACCCTTTTCATCAAGTTATCCGAAGGGAAATCCTTTGGTTGTTGCATCGCAGGTGGAAGAGGTAGCTCCTTCATCGCATCATTGTTCTCTGTTTCTGTTCTGTTTTCTGACTCTTCATTAGGGGCATGTTCTGATTTTGGTTCCGTTGTTGTAGCTACCGTTATTGATGATGGATTAGTTGTATTCAAATTTGTTGTGTCTAATGGATCAGAAGACAATGGTGGAGGTTGTGATGTTTTTTTCCGGAATCGAACACCGCATAAAGCTGTTATTATGGCAATGGTAGCAGCGAACCCTGCGGCGAGGAATGACAAATACAAAATTGGGTGAATCAATGAGATGTTATCATCAGGGACTCTTCTTCCCATGACAAAGAAAAAACTAAACTTTGGGTGGTGGGGGTGGGGGGTGTTGAGGACTTAGAAGTTGCCTGCAAAGTCCTATAGGAAAAACAGAACATGGGAGAACAAATAGTATGTTTTTGCTTTCTTTGGTTTCTATGAAGTAATCCGAAACTAATTGCTTGTATTTAGGAGTTTGATGGGGGGAAAAAACATAAAAGAGATAAAAAGACAGAGGCAGAGTCAAAACTCGAGAGAGCCGTTTATGTTTTGTGCTCTTCCCATTTTTGGTAAAGACTCCAATATTCAGTTACCCTTTGGAACAAGCTAAAAATATGAACATGATGCTGTGGTTCCTCTCCTCTGGATAGAACAGGGGGAATCTTACTTTGGAACTATTAAAATAAAAGAGATCGTGGAAAATGATAATTTAAAATCGGAGTCAAGAGACAATATGATTAAACTATACTCAGTCATCACTCCTGATAGAGATACTGAATTATTGAGTCAGCACATTACAACATTTTTTTAATTTTTTATATAAATAATTATGAATAAAATTATCCAAACTATTTGGTATATTTCGTCTAATAGAAACGACAGCAGACATTTATTCAATTTTGGGTGTTTAATTCCTCCTCTCTCAGCCTCTTAATTTGTTGAGTTAGTTAATATTAGATTAGACATGGCGAGACACTCGTGCAATCTCACGACGTGGAGATTTCTCCTTCTTACTCCTTGAAAATTATAGTATGGTAAGAATACATTGAGATTGTCTTCAATAGCGGGGCCTCACAGACTCAACCAAACCAATTCAAACAAGTAGACAATAAATTAAGTGCATAACCAAGCACCTGTTGACTTTTATTTTTTTATTTTTTTACTTTGTTCTTTTGGGGTTACTTAAAAGGTATTGGAGAACAATCATAAACCTATGTTACGAGTGAAATGTTACTGGTCCTAATTCATTTTAGATCAGGAATAAAATGCTATGATAATTAATTTTCTTATAGAATTCACTAAAAAATTAAACATATATCTTATTTCAAAAAGATGCAATTCAATTTCACTACGCTAACTTATCTATATATTACAAAAAATCACTACGCTAACTATGCCGGGTTAAAACACCTATAGTACTCTTCAACAATAAGAAAACCACATTCTTGCGGGCATGGATCTAAGAATAAGCAAATTCAAAAATGAAGGCACCCTTTTAGAACAGCAAGCATGTGACAGGGATCTCACATTAATTACTGCGATTTACATGTTTCCTGCATTCTTTCTTTCTTTCCTTTTATAAGTTATAATAACTCTATGATCTAGGCTTATCTGTTTTTCTGGCAAGTCTATCTTGGACGTGCTCATCTCTCATATCATATCATTCCTTGTTGAACAATAAATTAATTAAAGACTTCTTGACGTCACTGTTAAAAAGTCTGAACTCTGCTCTACTCAAATTCTAGAAAAAACACCAGTGGACCATGATAGAGTTTATACCACATTGATGATCCTTAATTGGATCTGTTTTTCTCCCCTATGCCACGTTATAGAAAAGAGCAATAATACATAGATATTCCACTACACCTTTCACACCTCATCCTAATGAAACGAGAGAGATGTGTCGTGGATGTGGAAAAGAGGTTCATTGATCAACAACTTTCTTATTGACACGAGCAATAAAAATTATACTCTACTATAATTCTATGCATCTCTTTCTATACAAGGGGCTCTTAATAGCAATACACTTATACTGTATTTATTATAAATATAATCGATATATTTTCAATTATTGTTTTTTTAAATATATCAATGAAGTTAATTACAATGCACTGAGAGTATAAAAATATTTTACACAAACATCCAATCATATTCTACCATAGTACCACTTCATAACAATAATTTCTAAAAAAACCTAGCCGCCACTCTTAGAGAGAGAAACTCTGCATTCTCTCTAAAAATCGTCTGCTCCTCTTTCTTCTTCTTTCTCTTGAGGGGTGGTTTTGGACCATTTTTTGGTATGAAATCACCCCTCTATTTCGTTTTCAGTCTATTTCTACCTTAATAAGTGACTTTTTTACATATAACTCGTTTTTCTCTCGTGTTTTTTTCAGTGTTTTTCGGCATCTGTGTGCGCTGGTGTTTGTTTCTCCCATCTTGGTGCGGCGTTTTGTTCTTCCGTCTTTGTGTAGTGTTCGTTTGGTTCAGATTGGCTGATTTACTTCGTTTCACTACAAATTCTCTTATGACTGAGTCATCAACGTTGCTCCGGTCAATATGAGTTTGTCATTTTTGTAGGCATTGTCACTTTTGATGGCATTTTGTTGTGTTATGCTATTAACATGGGTGCTATGAGCTTGTTCACAAATTCATCCCTTTCAGTTTTTAGTGATATTAAATTTGTAATGTTTTCGATGTATTTTACCGATTTGAATGAATAAATACCTTTTGTTGTCAAAAATAATAATTTCTAAAATATATACACAAATATCTAAAAAAAAAAATATGATTAGATATTTCCGTAAAACTTTTTATACTGTTAGTGTATATTAATTAAATTCTATATTCTATATTAATATATCACACTTTTAATGACATTTTAACAAATAAAAACTACAACTTCATAATCACTCATTCTAATTGATAAATTATTCTATGTATATAGATGAATGAATGAATAAATGGATAGATGTATTGGATGGGGAATTTTTTTTTTGGGGGGGCGGAGGGGGAGGGGGAGGGGGGGAGAGTGAGAGAGGGAGAGAGAAAGCGCTTCAATTAAAAAAGTTTACAGAGCCGACAAAAAGACGTAGGATTGGAAAAGAAATAGAGCATGTGGGGTGGGCGTGCTTTGCTCACCAAAAATGAGTGTCAGTCTCATCGATTGCTCTTATATGCTGAAAAATGTTTCATAGACACCTAATAATCCATTCAATACCTACTCAATATATTGTATATGTCACATCACAGGTGTTGAGTGGATGTTGGATGGGGGTTCATAAATCAGCGCTCATGCTCTATTTGTCAATTTAGGATCGACCCGGAATTACCCTTTGGAGCAAGTTTCTGGCTTTTGCTGATAGCTCAAAAAGTTATTCAAAACAAAGCAACACATAATCTTCCTCTGCGTTAAGGGTTGCCATTCTCTCTTTATTCTATATATGCTCTCTGTTCTGTTTTTGTTCCTTCAATGGTTTTGGGTTTGAATTGAGAAACCACAAAGAAAGCATCGATTTTGAATGGAGGAAGGGCACCCTAGAAGCAAGTTCAAGAGACTCTGTGTCTTCTGTGGCAGCAACTCTGGCAACCGAGAAGTCTTCAGTGATGCTGCTATTCAATTGGGCAATGAACTTGTTAGTTTTCTCACAACACTCTTCCACTCTCCTATTCTATTCCATTCCTCAATCGTTTCTCCAAACAAAATAGGATTTTTATACGGTCTCACTCTCAGGGAACGTCCTCTGCACTTGCTATTTACACTTCTGATATATTCTGTTCTGTATACCTACTGTTCAACGTTTAAGTTTGTTTCGTTTGTAAAAAAACACTTTTTTTGTTTGTTGAGGAGGTACGTTGTATGTAAATGCGTTATGTGCTCTGCATAGACACTGAAAATGAAGAATTCATCATCATCATCATCATAATCTTTTATTTGTTTTGTATTTTATTTTATTTACAGGTGAAGAGGAACATAGACTTGGTGTATGGTGGGGGAAGTTTTGGGCTAATGGGACTAATATCTCAGAGAGTGTATGATGGAGGCTGCCATGTCCTAGGGTATATGCATTTAAAAGTACTTGCTTTTTGGTCTTTACTCTTTACCAGGGATGCTCTAATCATTTACTGTAAGCTGGGGTGTTACACTTACATTGGTAATTGATTAATCGCATTGTCTCACCATTTTGTTTATTTCTTCTTCACATTTTTCTCCCTCTCTATACAGGATCATTCCAAAAGCTCTCATGCCTCTCGAGGTATTATTTCTGTTACTACCATTTTGTTTGTTTTTCTTTCCACTGTGTCACATACAGTTATTTTGATTGATCAATGGGTTCATGTTTGATATTAGTTTATTCTTGAGATTTATTTTGTGATGATTTGATTACCAAAAAAAAACAGAGAGGTGTGGTGGTGGGGGGGAGGGGGGAGTAGGTTTTATTATTATATATACCAAGATCTTACTTATAGTTAGATTTGCTAGGGTCTTCTATGATAATAATCCCTTTTGTCATGGAAATAATTTATAGTATGCTTTTGGTGGAGAAAAATGTGATCAGTGAATTAATTGTTAGTGACTTGTTGTGGAATTTTGACAGATATCTGGTGAAACAGTGGGTGAAGTAAGAATAGTTTCAGATATGCATGAGCGTAAGGCTGCAATGGCTCGAGAAGCTGATGCATTTGTTGCTCTCCCTGGTTCTTACCTAAACAGAACTCTAATAATTCTAAAAAATTAATAATTGACAATTAAATGTCTCAATTATATAATATTGATTCTCAGGAGGATATGGAACCATGGAAGAGTTGTTGGAGATGATAACTTGGGCCCAACTTGGAATTCATAAGAAACCGGTATTTTTACTGTGTAGCATAAATTTCTTGGTATATAACAATTAAATGTTAACTCAATATCATCTTGCACAGGTTGGTCTGCTGAATGTTGATGGTTACTATAACAGTTTGCTTGCACTATTTGACAATGGTGTTCAAGAAGGCTTCATTAAGCCTGCTGCACGAAATATAGTTGTCTCTGCTCCGTCTGCAGAAGAACTTATGATGAAGATGGAGGTGTAATTTCAAATTTTCAACTAGCCATTTTTCCCTTACCATGTTAAAGGAAACAATAGAAATGACTGCACCTCTGAATTTGTGAATGATCTCTTAAATATTAATGGTACTACTAGATTGCTTTACTAGTGTCACGAGGAAAAATTCATTGAACATCTATGTGAGCCCATGGAAATGGATCCTCTCGTGTTAAAATTTCACACGACCTTGTCATGTGAAAATTGTCTTTATTATTTTTTTCATAGACAGTAAATAAGTGAGACCCTATTAAAATTTGTAAATATTTATGAATAGAGAGATGGATACAAAATTTTTACATGATAAGGTTATGTAAAATTTTAATATGAGTGGATTTATTCATGCACGCTAACTATGTGCAGCCAAGTTGGTCAATTTAAGTGGTGTGGTGTCATTTGAAACCTAAAATAAAGCATGGACATATTGACTCTTTGCATGACTTCTTACTTGGACTTATGAGAACAGATTGGAGATCATACCTTCTTTCTTGTATTCTCTCCCCCTAGGCACTTTGCTGTGTGAAAGTTGTCGATTGGTGCTCTTTCTCCCCTAAGCACTTTGTTGTTTTATTGATGTCAATTAGGATTTCTCTCTCTCTCTCTTTTTGTCTTGTTTCTTATGGGGGGCGGATAATAAAAGAAGTGGTCCAATTTACTGTGTCAAACTCTGAATGCTGACTTTTCCTTTTTGCAGCACTACACTCCTTCGCGTGAACATGTCGCCCCTCATGAGACCTGGCAGATGAAGCAATTAGATAATTATCCAGGACAATAAAATGCAGAGTGAAACTTCCATTGATGAATATGTTTTTCTCCAGAATTGATTTCTGTTGTGATTCTGATAGAAACCAGTTCTGAATTGAAATGGAAATTTTATTGATTTCAAATATAGTACACTGTTCAGAAACAGATCCAGTGCCTAGTTCGGAGAATATTTCTTTTCTCTGCTCTAAGACTAACATACACTTCACACTTAACTCTTACTTCCCTGTACTACATGGTATAATCAATCAATTATTAATTATTATACAGGAAAAATAGGTTTTGGTTGGAACACATGTCACCTCTCAAACCTTTTATTTTCTGGCTGAAACACATGTCATCCCACAAACTTTTTTATTTCTCTCCAAATTTGTTGGGATTTTTTGCGGTTTATGTTAAAAAAAGACTAATATTTTATATGAGTCGGGTCTATTGGCTAGTTACATAAACATAATTAACTTTCTCTAGCAGTAACTGCCCTATACATCTCACAATTAACTCTCCTACACAGCAATTCCTTGATGCTCTGCATTGCAGTTCCTAAGGACTTGGATTATTCTTTCTAGAGTAAACCTTCCAAATGGTTGGTTTGCTTGGACTTTTTTTATCTAGCAACTGGTCCTTCTCTAATCCAACAAAGTCACGGGTTCTATCATAGTCTTTATCATTTGAGATGTATACAAGGGCCTGTGTAGATGGGGTCATATGTTGTTTGTTACCGTGTACTACGTTGTTTTTATGACCATAGTGACAGTGTATGTGCTTAATTTGTTGCTTTGCATCCATTTTTCTTTTCTTTTTTTCATTTAATGGCCAATCGAATCACTGTGAAATGGTCATATCTGGTTGTTACCACTCATTAAAGGCAAAAAGTACTTAGAAGTGAACAAGATGATAAGCATTTCTTGAGCAAGAATCTCAGTTGTGCGAAGTGGGTTGGCTCCACTTTGTAGTGGCTTAATTGGACAAGATAGGTGAATCGAGGACAACCAAGACTTTTGGTGAATCCGAAGACTTTATGAAGGCAATGATGACTTTGAGTTAGTTTTGAATAAATTTTTGCATAAGCATCAATAACTTTTTTTTTTGACAGAAACAAACTCAAATCATTTCAGCATCAATAACTTTTAAACAATAGCTTTTCGGATAAATTGAAATTAGTTTCAATATCTTAATTTTGTTGAAGACTACGGTTGATTTATTTACATATCATGTACCGTAGATTTGTTTTAAAACATTGATAATTTTGAGTGTTTTAAAACATTGATAGTCATATCGCTGCAGTAAGTGTCTTAGTTAAAAAAAATGGTTTTGCTTATGAATTTCACTTATTTATTTGTTCTAAGTTTTACTTACTTATTTATTTTATTAATTTATTTAATGTAAGTTTCACTCATTTATTTGTTTTAATAATTTTGTATGGGTTATAAATTTTTTTTTCTTTTGATTTATTTTTAATCATGAAAACAATATTTGCTCATAGATTTTACTCATTTTTTTGTTTTACTCATTTTTTTGTTGCTAGTTTTACTCGTTAATTTGTTTCATTAACTCAATACGGGCTATAAATTTATTTTTCTTTTGATTTATTTTTTATCACGAAAATAGTGTTTGCTCACATATTTCACTCATTTATTTGTTTTATTTATTTATTTGTTGCAGGTTTCACTCGTTAATTTGTTCCAATAATTTTGTACGGACTATAAATTTATTTTTCTTTCGATTTATTTTCAATCACGAAAATAGTATTTGCTCACAGATTTTACTCATTTATTTGTTTTACTCATTTATTTGTTGCAGGTTTCACTTGCTAATTTGTTCCATTAAGTCTGTACGAGCTATAAATTTATTTTTCTTTCGTATTTTTTATCACGGACTATAAACTTTGTACGTCTTTCATATTATTAAAATGTATAAAAATAAAAATAAATCTTATAATGATGTTCATTTAAATTCCAAATCAGTAACAAAATTATAATAAAAATGCATAAGTCGAACAAAATTTTACAAGAAAAGATGAAGTTATGTAACTTGATCGATTATTGTGTTGTGTATGCATATAAATTTGTTGTATTTAAAAACTCAATTTTTGAAAATGGAAAATGGAGGGGGAGGAGAATGGAAAAATGGGTTAAGGTGAACATCAGGCTTTAGGAGGGGTCAAAGTATAAATTTTAAAAATACTTTTTAAATTTAAAATATGGCCCCAGGGACCAAAAGTGACTGATTTTCAAAAGATTAGGGACTAAAATAATATTCTTGATATTTAAGGTACCAAAAACAAACTTAAGCCAAATATAAGAGACTAAAAACATATTTAAGCCTTAATTTTTTCATAAACACTTACAAGTTTATTAAGTAAGAGTGATAGCTACGTACTAATCCAAACTAGTCCATTACACGGTATTGTGGAAGTAGGATGTTTATTCTCTTTCATATATTTAGAACTAGTTTATTTTGATTTTTAAATAATCAATGATTAAATGTTATTGATAAAGTTTTTTAATTTTTAAAAAAATGGAAGTTAACCAAAACCAAACATGTGGAATCTTTTTTTTTTTTAAGGAAAATAACGACTTTAGAAGAATTCAACCCAAGATCTCCAGCGTAATTTTACCTGACTTTTAATTTCTTTTTCTCTTTGAATAAAATTTTAAAACTTTCCAATGTTAGTAGCGCAAAGATACTATTTAAGGATCTAGCGCACAGCTTAACAGTTGCTGCCAGTCTCAGAAACATGGTTCTATATATGTTTCCCATATTTGTTATTCTAAGTGAAAGAGGCGCAATTTGACGATACAGACTTTAAAGCAGTGTTTGGCATGTTATGCAGAACTGGATTACATTCTCTTTTGTTCCACCTCTTCACTGAAATCAAAATATATCACTTTTTTTTATTTTTTTTTTGTTTTGATTTGTTCTGTTTCTAAAATACATATATTAAACAGAACACAATATACATATGTTATCTTCTATGCTGTTACCGATCTACAAAAAGCTATCTAATATTAATGGAGTTCAAAATAGAATTAGTACCAACATTTGGTTGGTAAAATATATGGGGTTGTGACACTGACATGATAATGGACCACAGGTCAAATCCCTTATCTGTTATTGTGAACTCCCCCACAATACAGTTAAATCAGGTGATACATTATTAATTAACCATAGAAATTGACTCTTATTTACGCCGAAACAATTTGAGTTATTGGTCACGTCGTGCATATCCGGGTACAGGCCTGGCCATTTTTTAGGGTGCCAAGTGGCAATTGCATTGAAACATATGGATTTCTGAAGGGAAACTATTCAACGTAGGACCTGAATTGTATGGCTTCTTTCCCTCCGATGAGTCATTTTGTGTCGGCTAAGTCCTCTTGCGATTGGTCAGGTCACGAGTCTCATGATGTCCCCCCCGGTGGGATTATTATATTTATGGGTATGGGTTTGTTTTTTGCGTTGTGGATATCTATCTATCTCACTATACAGTTACAGTGGTTGCCGCGTCTTGGTCCTTGTCATGGTTGACCAACTGATTTGGTTGAAGCTAGCTAGCCCAGTACGTGGAGTGGCGAATGCTGTTTGTTACTTCCTTCCTTCAGAATGAGGGGTCCCTCTTCCCTCCCTTCTTTCCTCATCATAATTTGTTCGCTGTTTTCCTCAAAAGCTATTCACTGTTTTAGCTGCAGACCCACCACGAAGGGGTTGCAGAGGTATTCTTTCAGCTGCTCCTTCTGTGTGTGTTCTTGGGGAGGGTCCCTACTAACATTGTCTTATAGAGAAGAATCATAAAATTCTCGACACAAGAATTTTCTTTCTTTTTACTATTAAAAGGGTCGTTTAGATAAACTGTTTAATTATGTGATTTAAGCATTTATTATACAACATATTATTATGTATAAGATGTTTCTACCATGGAAGAGGTAACGAAGATAAACTCCGGAAAATTCTTGTAGAAGTTATTTCTATAAGCTACCTTGTAGACCATATGAAATTAAACTAAAAACAATTTATAAGCATGTCACAAACTATTTTTATAAACTCTTTTAAACTCTTACCTAAGTGTTTATCATTTCGTAATCTCAAATAAACTCGTCCAATCTTCCAATCGCTCGTTAATTATAAATCACTTTATTTATAGCACTAAGCATACAATTAACATAAAGGACAGGATATGAGCAGATTTTAGAAGTCACGGAAATCATAGTAACAATTAACAATATCACTTCGAACTATCTTCAGCTTCATTTGAACTGAAGTACTTACACAAGAACGATATCTTGATCTTCTGCAAACAACAGCTACGGAAATTATAGCAAGGATATCACTTCAAGTTATCTTTTCACCTGATGATAACTAGCCCCATGAGAACAGAAGAATTGGGTGAAGAAAGGTATCATCAACAAAATCACAAATTATGCAAACGTCAAGTAAATTCATGCAACGACACTAAGCATGCCCATATTTCATTCCAGGGATTATGTAACTCGTGTAGATATTAACAAAAACTACAATTTTTCAAAAACTAAAAAAAAAATGTAGTTAGGAAGGCAATTCATTCATTTTACTTGTATACATCTTTTAAACAAAATCATCGACCAGTACCATCTACTTAAACAATCACATCTTTGCAACTCAATACTATCACGGTATTACTGAACTTAAGCTAAACTCTTTCTCATCCACCTGTCAGTGTAAGATCATAATATTTCCCTTCAACAGGAGTTGTGTAACCTTCTAGATGGAATAGCCCTTTTGCATCGTACTCAGAACATTGCTAATGCACTAGCATAGGAAATTAGGAGTAAAAGTGTTCTGTACTGCAGCCTGCAGGTTGTTTCTATGCTACCCAAACATTCCGTATGTGTTACTATCCCATCTTCATATACAATTTGAGAAATATTGGAAGCTCAGGAAAAATTTACACAATGTGGCACACAAACTGGAAGTGATTTTCATGTAAAGTATGCGAGCCAGAAGGAATGATCCCTAAAAATTCATGCCCTCTGATAAAGAAGCAACTGCACACAAACAATCTAGCCTTGAAAACATTCTTTTTGGGAGGTATGAATCCTGAGAATGAATGAACGAAGGACCATTTTCCAGCTCATGTAAAATCAAGCTTTTTCTTTGGCAGATGATGATAGTAAATGATTTAAGGTTGCTGCTTGAATGACAGCAGTTGGGCCTGGTTCCCTAATTCGTGAAGTCCCAGATCTTCTTGGGCCATAGTTCTTATCGGCACTGCTTCTTTTAAAGCGGTGCGAAGAAAATCGGAGGAATCTCACTATCCTTGTTGAACCAACAAGCAAAATCACCCCGACAATAATAAGTAGCCTGCAGCAAATGTTTCCTATTAACTTATCTTGGAAGAAAGGGATGTAAATGTACAAAGCAATAATAGCATAACATCTTATATTACCATCCAAGAAGAAGTGACAAACGAGCTTTTGGGGCTGAAGGGAGTCGCTCACCCAAAGCAAGCATCCCAGCAAGTACACCAGTCAAAATCGATGCCACGGCTGCACATGTAGAGACTACAATAGCCCTTCCATGCTTTAGACCACGTGTCTGCATGTTGGTGAAGACAAATACAACGGAGGTTAGCATATCTGAAATTGGCAGTGCACAACTTGGACAAATGTCTTGCCAGTTTGACTGAAATCCCATATTCCCCGTCATCCATAGTTTGAAATGTATCCTAGGCTTAACGGGTGTAAAAGTTCACACAAAAGTAGATGGTATAAAAGAGGTCTTCAGAATACCTGGTAGTAAAAACCTGTACCACTTGAGCACACACTCATGATGATGCATACAGGAACCAACAGCTTGTGGAAGCCTTGTTCCAGGAATAGGAATCCCATCTTTGATATTACAGATGCCATCCTGCATTTATATATAAACACAACTAGGAATAAGGACTTGCTATCAAATTCTGTTCTCTCTGTGTGTGTGTAGTGTGGGTGTAAATAATAATATCTGCATGTTTTGTTAACAGAAAGTAGTGAACCTCAATAGAAACTGACATATCTAATTAAAGTTTAGACTTTACAAATAAAAATATTGCAAGCAGTTAATGTAATATTGTCAATTTTTTAGATGATGATAGTTAACAATAAAACAGACCGCCTTTGTTATGGTTGAAGGGGAATTATCACACTTGGGCATCAATTTACCCTTACATATGTTATGGAATAAATTTGTGTTTATCATCTCTCTGTGGTACTGTGCCGGTAATTGTTTTGAAGGAACCTCCAGTTCTGGTATACAGAGACAAATAACAGTTTTGTTGCATATTCTAGCCTCTTTGGCTCTCTTTTTCACTTTTTCTTTCAAGCTACATAACTTGTTATTCTACTAGCTGCATTATTCTCTCCAGAAATCTCCTTTATGGAAAATAAAAAGAAATTGACATGTAAAAATAATATCATCAAAGGCAAAACAATTGCCATAATCTTCATCCTGATATTAAGGAGTTGAGGTAAATGAAAGAAGAGAAATGTGTTCATACAAGATCTCAATACATAAATGTAGTAGGGAAGACAACAGTACCCAAACAAAATTCCAGATTCCAAGCCGTATATTATTTCCTCAACAACATCATATTCCATCTGAATCAGTAAAAAAGGTCAAGCAATGAAAGAAGAACTATATATATATGATGTATCAAGTGAGAGGAGTTTTAATACGAGAGGGTGAGAGGATTAAATCTGGACCGTATAACCATACATAGATGGTTGGGATTAAAAGTTAGTTAGTGGTCACATGACCACTTAAAAAAGTCATGCGACTTTATGTTTTAATCTTGACCATTTATGGTTTGATGGTTATGATTCACTCCTCTCACCCTCTCATAATAAAAGTCCTCTCACTTGATATGTTCCCTATATGTATATCATGAAATCGCCATACAGGGATATCCATAATGAAAATAAACATGCAAGTATTAAGGTATTCCTTCATGATTAAAACATGAATTACCATCTCTTGTTCTCTTCGTTGACGTTTGCATATACGAAGCCATCCATTAAGCATGATCTGTACAAGTTTTATAACATTTAGAATAATAAATACAAGAAGATTGTAAATTGTAGTATTACTTTTTTACACCAATTGACCCCATAGTCTTTAAAGAGAAGTTGAAGCCTGTAAAAATACTATTAAAAAAATAAAGTATCAAAACCAATAGTCTTGTAATTATGCTATCAGGTTAATGAAAAAGAAAGCATAATGCTGCATGACGCATTTAATGCACTCCAAAGCATTTCAAACACAAAACTATAAAAATAAATTGATGCATAAGACAGGGTACCTACAAACAAGATGAGAACCACAAATGCCAGCCATGGTATGTGAAAAATAGAAAGAGCAGCAGCCTCTTGCTCCTCGCCTCCAGCACCCACTCCTAAACATAAAAGAACATGTAAAAGTTAACAAATTTGGATACGTGATTGTAAAATCATATATCAGTAGAATGATAATTGGTGAATTGAATCCAGTAATTGACTGCAAATTTAATTTTTATTGTTAAACAGATGATATAAGTGAGGAAAAATCCACGCAATCCATTACCTAGACACACTAGTGCATACTGTAGCATACAGAAAAATAAAATGGTCACACTGTCACATTTGCAGTTACTATATCTAGATTTGAATTCTGAACAATATATAAAAAAGAGCCATGCTAGCAATATACTCTTTCTAACACATTTTCTATTATTCGGTGCATTTCATATGAGTTTCACTGAAAAACTTGGGCACCCAATAACAGAACATATGTTAGTGTGTGAAAAAATGTCTTGCTAGCATTTCTCATATAAAAACCTAGAAATTGTAATACTCATGCCATGATCAGCAAACTGAATTGTCAAAAGCACATAAGATTATGTTACTTTGATAGTACACACACGCACGCATGCAGTGGGACAGACCAATGGAAACAGAATCTAGATTTTTTTTAATTGCTTCCACAACCATGTTCCTTCTAGAGCATGTTCCTTCTCATGTTAAAGGAAGTAAAAAGCAGTTAAACTTAAAGCTCTTTTCTCTGGTAATCTAAAACTTACATTACCTATTGTGCCAAAACCTGCCAAGGTAATGGCCACCCAATCAACAGCATTCATGACTTCCTTGAGATAAAAATGAGAAAAGATTGAAAGAATTGCCAGTCCACAGCCAGAAACAGGTTGGATAACAGAGACCTATTTGATAAAAACCACCAGATGATCAAACTTAAATAAAAATATAGGCAATAGACTACAAGAGCATGACAATGGTAAAGAAATATAGCATTAAATTCAAACTCTTGTTTTCTTTTGATTTATTTTTCTCTTATAGGCAAGGCCAGAGCCAGAGCAGAGCACTTACAGGAGCCAGAGCTAATGCCCTTAGCATCAATAATGCCCCAAATATATCCATTAGAAAACCTATCGCCCATGTTTTGTTTAAAGCATAGGCCCTTATGACCTGCAAAACACGATTGTCAAAAAAATCCAATAAAGAGTAATGTTAATCCTTAATCAAACAGTGATTTCCTGGCCACATAAGCTTCAATGGAAAAATGGGATCTTAACCTAATTTTTATTTTCCTAAACTCACACATATATGCACATGCATGAACCCAATTTCACCATTCCAAAAAGACCAACCATAGAAATTGCAAGTTTCGAGTAAAGGCGAATTGACAACAAATAAATACGCATGCATGTGTTTGGAATCATAATAGTTATCTTAAAAAAAGTGATATTTTGAACAGAAAGCAGATCATGGGCAAGGGTGGATTGTGGGGGAGGGGGACAGAAAGCGGAGTTGAAAAATGAGAGACATGCCTTGAACTTGAAAGAGAGAGGGGGAAGAATGACTGTGCCTTTCTTCTGAAGGATCTTTCCGATGTTATTGCCGGCGGTCGCAGCCACCGTCAAAATAATTGATTCCCACATTCTCTCCGACCCTTTCTTCTCCCTTCCCCCTGCTCTCTCTGTTTTGGTCTAATTCAGGATTCGTTGATTATTTGTCATAAACAAGGTATTATTTATTTTTAATCCCAAAAAAGGTATTATTTATTTATTTAATTTTTTGGTAATCCGCTATTAATTATTTATTTAATATCATCATTTAAAAGGAAATTGATTGTCAAAATTTTAAATGACTTTGTAATGCAGGAGTAAAAATTATTTCGATAACATTTTACTATAGTATTTAGTATCTATATTAAAAAATAAATATAAAGTTTTACAGAATATTGTATAATCTTCGCATAAAAATGATATATTTTAAATTTAAAATATAATAAATATATATATTTGTTGAAGATGGAAGATAAAATTGTAATTAAAAAAAGAGTAAAATATGCTCCTCTCCCCTGAGAGATATTAATATTATACTCTGATCTTTTCTTGTTTGAAAACACACACTCTCCTCTCCTGAAAGATGTCAATATTACACTTTTATCCCCTCTTATTTGAAAACACACATTTGTTTCCCTTCAAAGATAAAATATAATACATTTTTATCTATTTTTATAATTTTTTATTAACGTAAAAGTTAGTCTCCGTTAAAATATTTTTTATTACTATAATAATTTTTTATTTTTCATTTCATTTCTGTTTTTACTTCATTTTCTTTCTCATTCCAATTTTCGATTCTTGAAATCAGAATCACCGTATCACTGCATTCACCACCACATTCCACCAACAAAGGGTTTGTTTTGGTTTTAGTGGAATGTGGTGGTGAACGACACTGAAACGGTAATTTTGAAATCGGAATGGAAAAGAAAATGAGACAAAAACGGAAATGAAAGAAAAGATAAAAGGTTATTATGGTAATAAAAAATATTTTAATGGAGACTAACTTTTACGTCAATAAAAAATTACAAAAATAAAAAAAAATGTATCATATTTTATCTTTGAAGGGACAAAAATGTGTAATATTAGTGTCTCTCATGAATAAAAATGTGTGTTTTCAAACAAAATAAAAGAAAAGTGTAATATCAATATCTCAAAAAAAAAAAAAAAAAAGAATATACATTTTCAAACAAAAAAAAGAATGTAATATCAACGTCTATCATGAAAGTGTATTTTACTCTTAAAAAAAGATCAAATGTAAAGAAACGTTATAAATGGTACGCAACACCAATTTGTAGTGAATGATGATTTGAAGTGTGTTTGGAAGTAAGGTGGGTCCTCTACAAACGCATGTCGGTTGTGAAGCTACCGCCTACCAGAGATAGTTTTTGACTTTTTGCGATGAAAATACCTCCCATGGTGATTAAACAAACACCCACTTGAATTATTTTCAGACGTCTATAACTCAAATCTAGAACGGAAATGCTGTGATGTTAGTGGGAAAAATGCAATGAACCGTTTTGTTCAGAGCAGTTGCTTTCGTGTGTTGAGCTGGTTTCATAATAGCTTGCTGCATATAAGAGACGCTTTGAATTAGTTTTTGGTTCATCCAGTTTTTCAATTAAAATGATATTTTACAAATTTATAAGAATTCATGGAGAAATTAAACGAGGAAGTTTCTAAAAAAAATTAAGAAAGAAAAATTAATTTCAACTCATAAAAGAAGTTTTTGTTTAAATAAAAAAAATTGATAGAAAATAACTTATAATTGTAATCATTACAATATTCTTTAAATATTTATTTTTTATATAAGGAATGAGAAACTTATCCAAATTAAATCTAATACCATCCATTTTCAAATTGCATCATTAACTGGGCACAATCCCACCTTGATTCACCCAGCCTTTTCAGCCATTGCATCCCCATAACTAGACCCTCGTACCATCTTGTATTTTGGATTCAGATGCAATGATATGAGTTTGTTTCGGTAAAAATAAAAAAAATAAAAATAGTCCCTCGTAGCACCTCCACGAACCTCCATTTTAAATCCTCATACCTCTTGGTGGTGTTTATAGCAACCTCGCTAGCCACTAACACCGGGAACTCATTAATTAACTATGTTTTCATTCCCGGGAATTTACTGTTTCTTAATTAGTGACCCCCATAACTGGCAATATTTGCCTCCTACCACTTTATTTGATGCTTGTTATAAGATGTTAAATAATCTATCATTATATCATACGCCCGGTTCACTGCTGAACTAAAAAACTGCCATCTCAGAGCTACCATAGACAAAGCCAATATGTGTATATAATAACTCTCTCTTTCATAGAGATAGCAAATAGGGAATGCATATAATTCTTTTCCATTTTATTTTCTTTTCCACATAAAAAAAAATAGCATACGAATTAGACTCTTATGATTAATGACGAACTCAGAGGCTAGTGGCATTGGTTAATGCATTATTTTGCGACAGGAAACTTCATTTGAAACCCGGGGTTTGTGTCTTGTTTGCTTGAGAGTTGAGAGTTGTGGTCCACATCATTTCACTGTTCCAATGCTTGCGGTTCCGGTGGGAATATCTATGAAAGAGCGTTGATAGAAAGTATAGCAGCAAAGATAGTGATCAACAAAAGACACAATTGCTTCTTGTAAGTTGCAACAAATGGAATAATCACTGACGAATCGATTGACAGCAATTAATCGTTTAGCGGAAACATATATGTGATCAAGATCAAGATTCCCTTGAATTATGTTACAAGAAAGGGGAAGTTCCCTGAAATTAAAGAAAACACCCCAATATCTCCTTACTAGTGCAGATAATTTTTGCAACACTAATTCTGTTAAAAAATACAGGGGTTGTTGGTAACCAAATATTGATGATGGTGGTGATAATGATAATAGCTAGTAATGTTATCAAGAATATTATTCCGAGAGTACAGATTACAGAAGTCTCAGAAATAGAAAGATCACTACTAAACACATGATTTAATTAATCATACTATTAAATTAAAATCATGAACAACAAAAACAATATAATTTGATCCCCAAAGATCTTTCAGGACCCAATAAGTAACTTGTATATGACATATAAAGAAAAAGTTTTGACTTTTGATGAACTCTGGGAAACCGACCATGACCCATTAATGATTTATCTACAATTCTTCTCATGAAATTAACACAACTCAGATTTGTAAAGAGAAGATTAAAATACAGGTAGCTATTGAATTAAATTAAATTAAATCTCTACCAGCCATAAACCACTTGGGAGTACTTGTTCTTAAGCCACCTGAAGCTCTTTCTGAAGGAGCCTTTGACTTTACCCTCCACAGAATACATCTTATAGCTAGCAACCCTCTTCTTCCTCTGAAGCTCAGGATCAGCAAAGCTCAAAGACTTGGAGAAAGAAGACCCTGCTGAAACGCTTTTCCCTTTCTTCAACTTCAAATCCCTATTAGGACCCATTTGGGTTTGAACATAGTAGGAAGAACTGTGGCTCCTGAGATCATAAGGCCTAGGTGGTCCATAGTAGCTCTCCATCTGCATCATTTGCCCATTTGCATAAGACCTTGATCTCTGAAACTCCTCCATGGGAAAATTGGGTAGGAAGGAGGAGATTGAGAAGGGGTTGGTCTCTGACTCTCTCCAAGGCTTAAAACTTTTTTATTTTATTAGAGAGATGATCCAAATTTGAGAGATTAGTGGTGATGTGGGGCCCAACAAAGACCATGAGAGTTCTGGTCTTCGATGGCTTTAGATTTGGGTTGGGCTGGCTTTGTTTTACTTTCAACAATTCTATTTTAGATTTTTTGGCTGTTAAATTAGGTGGCATTTAACACGGACCACCTAAAAACTGGATCATGATGGACTACTGAGGGTCCACGATGGACTACTGACAATTATACCCTTGAGTGTAGGTTACCACCAGTTTTATAGTATTTATGGTAGGTATCCCATAATTTTACAAAATTATGAATACGCCCCAAAACTTGTGAAAATTTAAAAACAAGCCCCGCATATCATTTAATGCAAAAAAGCATTGTGCAATTTATTTCTTGCCTCCATACTGTAATGCTCATGGAGCCATCTACATGCTGAATTCTTTTCAAAAGTGTCTTAGTGGGTTACCAGGTGCAGGCATGTAAGTTTATATAAATTATTTTTTATAAAATTTCACTATTTAAAAATAATGTAGCTAAAGTAAACAACTATTATATTATTATTATTATCATTATTATTATTATCATCATCATCATATTCTAATATTAACTTAAATAGTTATTAAAATATCAAAATAATTATTAATATAATCGTATCATGATGCGAGTTTAAATAATTAAATAATATTATTTATAGTCTATAAATATTGTCATATATTATAAATAATTGATTTAATATTTAAATGTATAATATTAAATATTTCAATTTTAAATATAATTTTTATATAAATCACTTAATTTAATTATGTCCTCATGGTTGCTATATTACTCCCTCCGTTCTTTTTTATTTGTCGGATTTTGAGAAAAAATTTGTTCCTTTTTATCTGTCGTTTTGATAGTTTAAGGTTATATTTTGACAATTATACCCTTAACCCTATTAATTGTTTTTCACATTTTCCATAAAATTGATTAATGCATAGTTGAGAGTTCAAAGACTAATTACTATTCCCAACAAGTAGAGTAGTGAATCAATAAGGGTATAATAGGAAACTATTTATCAATTAATTGATTCCTTGGTTGTGGTGAAACAACCTTAAACGACAGATAAAAAGGAACGGATGGAGTATGTTACAGTTGGAGCATTTATGCAATATAGGTGGGAATTGGTTGCAAATGCTATTAATGCAAATAAATGCATGGTTAGTATAAAATCTTATGACCATGCCGGCACCCCAACGTAGGATAGCAAAAATAAACATACCAACAAAAAAATCTCAAACTGGTCCAATTTTTTAGTGCAAAAAAATGATCAAAATTCTCAAAAAATGAAACATCTAAACATACAAAAAATTCAGATTTTCATAATTTTTTCTCAATGAAATACATTTTTTAAATTTGGGTATATTCCATAATTCTTATAAAAATTCATGGCCAAAACATAATTATCGATAAAATAAAACCCCTATCAACAATTACAAAACATTTATTTATATAACCTCCTGAACAGGTAATCAGTTCTCATCTTGTATTCCATATTGATCGTTGAATATATATATATATATATCGATGGTGTATAACTCGCTAGTCCATCGTGGACCTTCACTGGTCCATCATAGGCCAGTTTTTAGGTGGTCCATGGTAAATGCCACCGTTAAATTACGTGCACTGTTACTGACTTTTGGGGGGTGAATTGAATTGATATGTTTGTTGTCTAGACTAGATGGCGTGTTTAGTGGGGAATCATAATTGTCTAATGTTTACGCTTCTAAATTTTGGGGATTTTTCGCTTTTGACCTAGACAAAGGATTCCCCATCGGATACAATTTATCTGCCACGAATTCTCACCCCTATTTCACCGGCCCACAGCATCAGCAAAGGTCAAAAACCTTTATTCCCATGCCCATTTTCAAGAATCAAAAATGAAAATTTCAAATTTTCACATGTAAAAATCACGGATTTTATTTCTTTAAAATGAGTAAAATGTAAAGTAAATAATTTTAATTATTAATAAAAAAAATTAAGGAATGATATTCCAACACATCTATGATTTGTTATACATATACTTATAATATCAACCCTTGATTTTCAAATCAATAGTTAAAATTAATTACGTTACACTCTAAAGTAAATTATTCACTTTAGAAAAACTAGGTCCAAAAATCACCACCCCAAAAAAACACTTCATATATTAAAAGCATTAATGTTTTTATATTTCAAAATATTTAATGTATTTATTTTTATTTTATTTATTGAATAGTAATACTGAAAGGATTATATAAAAAAAGTTTAAAGATTTGTAAAAAAAAAATAAAACTATAAACATAGATGTTCAAACTTTTGAAGTCAATTAACGGGAGCTAGAAAACCCTGGAATATTTGAATTTGGAGCATTACTTTGATTATTATTTTTACATCATATTCAGTAAGCATTTTATTAATTGATAGTAGTTATATTTTATATATTTATACAACATCGATATCGACATTGAATACAATTTGGCCACTTACCTTAACCACCGTATCATGCTATGGCGTTTACGGGTATTTTGTTTCTGGACAAAATTGCTTACAATAGGGTGATCATCACGCAATTTAAACATTTTATAGCCCACTGTAAGAAAGTTATTATTATTTAATCATGTATTAATACAAGATTAACTAGAATTGTAAATTGCATTAGCGGTAAATTAATTAATTTAATTAGTTCATCTGAATTATATTGTGTTATTTTTAGGATATATATATTTATCAATTAGGACTAATTTAGAGGATGAAATAAGAGATGCTAGCTAGCCTGACATTAATTTGAAAACACTCAGTCAAAAAAAAATTGAAAACACAACAATCCAATATTCAAATGCTTAGCAAAGAGAGATTACATATAGACTTTTTCTCAAACCCAATATTCAAACGCTTAGCAAAGAGAGAGATGGCCTTCAACAAAAACAAAATAAAAAGCAAAGAGAGATGGTATGCATACACCGACTTTTCTCAAACCCAATATTCAAATGCTTGCCAAAGAGAGATTATACATAGACAGACTATTTTCGGTTAAAATATTAGTATATATGTTTCAATCCTCGCCATCAATTCATTTATTATATATTAATATTTATTTAATTTCTCTAATTTTTTCAAAGGCATCAATGGTAGCCGTAAGTTCTGCGTACGTGGTTTACAAACTTTGGTTTATATATATACAAATACGATTCGTGTTGATAATAATTTCTGAAAACAATATTAACAAACTTGAAATATTATAATTCACTGATGAATCAGGACTTATAATAAGAGGTTAACTGACCATTTTAAAATTAAAAATTTATTAGATTTGTCGGTTAAGCCCACATAAATTTCTAATCTCTTTGGAGTATTTTAAACACATGAAATAACTTATTTTACAAGTAATTTATTTACTATCTACCCGCAATATCGCATTGGGGGGAATTAATTAAAGAGGACTTCTAAGGTGTCATTGATAAAACAACGGTTTTAGAATTGTTGTTTTATTAATCAATAATAAAATAGAGTTTTACCACATCAAATTATTTCTTTTAAGAATTATAATTTTTTTTATATTACATCGTAGTCTTTAATCTTTTTTATTTTATGGCTATTCTTTTCTGTTTTTGCATCGCTTTATTTCACTTACCCAATATAGATTATCAAGATATTCCACACTTCATATTGAAATTGAATCCTCTTCATTACTCATAATTTTAATTTTAAATAAAATTTTGAAAATAAAATTTAAAAGTTTAAAAACTATATTGCAAAATATTTTTACAAAATCTTAGTTAACGGTACCAAAGTCGTTACTTTTGTAACGGACGGACCATAGAAATTGCCCTAATTAAAGACGATGAAAGTCAAACATGCATCCAATTGAAAGCTAGAGAGTCACCGTGCCTAGGGACACGATCGAGAAGGGGATACCCAAACATATTGTTAAGGAAGGAAAATAGATTTTTTACCTAGAGAACCACAGCTGGGGCTGCTGGGCCATGTGTATTCACTAAAGAAGGCTGAATTATCTAATTTTGTTTTATTTGTTTGGTTGACAATTCTTGTCAGAATATTCTTTATTATGTTAATAATTGTTTGTGTCGTGGCTGTTGCCAATTAGACCACGAAAACGTTCTAAAATTCTAACTGCCATGACTTCCGTAATATGTAATAAGCCGTATACAACAAGTCACTCTACACATAGTATGAGTGGAATATATTAGAGGGAATTACTATGACAATTATTTTTAAAGTGTGTGTACACATATACACCGTACGCATGAATGCCCCTCTAAAGGGTCAGCTGCGATTTTTTTTTATAGCATTAAAGCTTTTGTTATAAAAAAAAAATCATCATCAAAGCTTTCATAAACTTGGGTTTAGGGGTTAGCTTTTTTTTTTGTCAACAGTTTAGGGGTTAGCTTAGCCCATCATGTTACAGTCATTGGTGAATTGGGCCAAGCCATGTGAGCCCTCGTGATTTTGGATTGGAAATCCATTTGTAGAAAACAATGGGCCCCATCCCCCACTAGGCAACTTAGTGTAGAGCACCAGGTGATATCAACGAGGGTAGGGGATCGACCCCAACCCCACCCCAAATCCCCCCTCCACCCCAAATCCCCCCTCCCCCTGACCAAAAAAAAAAACAATGGGCCCTGTTCTACGAAAATTCAGACTAAACAGTTTATCAAGGCCTGTCATTCACTTGCACACACATGATTGATCGTCTCTCTTTGTTGACAAAATGGTTTGGTCAAACTCCTCTTTACTATTTTTTTGTGTGGAAGCCGCAGTCGCCACAACCCTAGCAGACGCCGAAACCCCCTTCTTCTCTCTTGAAGACGCCGTCGTCGACTCTGGGTATCAATTCCCGTCAAATCCAAAATCACCATAGGCGTTTTCTTCTTCCACCACAGCTATGTCGTGCCACATCCATGATTTACAACGACCAGCAACGCTCCTCTGCGTGGTTTGGAGGGCGCGCGCCTCAGCTAGGTTAGCCGTCCTTGTTTGGAGTGCGCTGTCGCCTCCTTCTGCAGCTTGGAGGCTGGTCTGTGGGTCCTAGGTGGTGGTTAGGGTTTTGGCCTAGGCTTTGTGGTGATTCTCGGTGGTCGGCCAATCTGTTTGTTTAGTTCCTGGTTGGTTGTTTGTTTTTGTTTGTGTTTGTTTGTTTGTTTGTGTTTGTTTTGTTTGTTTGTGTTTTTGTTGTTCTTCGTTTTTTCGATGTCCGTTCCGTCGTCCTCCATTCTATTGACACATACATATCAGTGCGAAACTAATAGTTTCGCGCTGATACGGAACTATTAGTTCAGCATCATGTATGTTTTAAAAAAAAATACCTGCAGAACTATTAGTTCTATATCATATATGTTTTAAAAAAAAATATTTACAAAATGTGTGAGTAGAAAAATATGTATGTGCGACAGAAAAAGCCAAAATTGAATTACTCATATATAACTGTGCCATAAGAGAAAAAGGCATATAGGCCCACAATTAAAGAAGTGGGCCCTCTCGTCAACCCACGAAGGTTAAGGCCCTGTTTGGATTGGCTTATGCAGAGCTTATGAACACAGCTTATGACTAATTCATAAGCTGTTTTGGGTTTATTTTTCATAAGCTACTCATGATAGCTTATCAATACAGCTTATGGCTTATATAAAATAAATTTCACTATAATTTTTCTTCGATTATAAAAGTAACTTATACAACTTATGTCATAAGCAATAGATAAGCTTGTTATCCAAACAGGGCCTAAGTCATGTTTGCTTCCCACCCAGCGCCTTCAGTCTTCAGTCCTCCCCCAATTGCGTCTTCGTAGCTTGCTAGTATCCTCAATGGCTTTATTCTCTCTCTCTTTTTTTTGGCTAAACAATTCTTATCCATCGTGTGTGGTAAATCCGAGGCAATAATTAAATCTAGAAATGTTATATCTTCTTACAAATTTTCCTACATATTTCTCTATTATTCCATAAAGTAAGAAAGAGAATACAACTAATATCTTAAAAATATAAAAAATATTTAATATTTTTTCCATTTAGTAATTAGGAGGATTTGTAGGAATAAAAGATAGGAGGATTTAGAATTATTCTAAATCTAAGAGAAGCTTCTAACATGACTCTTATGTTTTTGTGGAACTTCTGGGTGTATTTTTGAACTATAATGGAGCTTTTGGAGAAAAAATAAAATTAACAACCGTTCCAATGGCATCATTTTTTTTTAATTTTATTATCCAATTGATTTAATTCTAGATTTAAATTTCATTTAATCCAATCTAATTGAACATAAAACGGTTTAGACAATTTTTCGATTTTAGTTTTAACTCCTTCTCATACACGAGGCAGTAAATAAATCACGAAAAATATAATAAAAAATTAATTTGATATTTTAAATAAATCACTTAAAAAAATGGAAAAATATGTAAAAGGAAAGTCTTAATATTCCTCTAAGATTTTTACAATTTTCTAATAATCAATTATAGGATAAACTATTAAGAATGATCTAGAGGTAAATGTTCACTATTGACATGATTCATGACAAGTAACTATGACATCGAGTGATCTATGTAGTCGATCCAATGTAGTGGGGTATATAAGGCTTGTTACTGTTGTTATTTTGTATATGCAACAATTAGCCTCTAGAGGACAAATCACACAAAGGAACTGAGAAGTTTTGTGCTTATTTTATCAATTGATAATCCACTATAGATATGACTAATACTAATATAGTCCTTATAAGACATGGTATTGAGTTAGACTGTAAGCCCAAATTATATGGGAAATAAACTGACTACTACCTCCGGTCTCATATATAAGAGACAAATACATAATTCACAAAATAAAAAATAGTTAAATGAGTTAGTTGTAATTAATATAAACTTTATTCCAAGATTACCCCTCATAGTAAATGATTAAAATGGTATTTTATACATTTAATGACATTAAATTACTCTTGATTCCCAAACATATTATTATCTCTCTAATGAGTATAAAATGAATTTTATACAATTGATGTATTTAAAATAGGTCTATATTTTTTATAATTTAGATCAAAAAAATAATCTTAAATTCTCTTATATATGGGACTAGAGCTAGTAGTGTGTATCTCATTCCAATACAGACCAAGTTTACACTCGCAAACCAAACCATTCTCTTACTATTAATATTAATAAATAAAACAAAAGGAATAAAGTTAAATCTCTTTTTAAAAATAAGGGAAAAAGAAAAAGAAGAGAAAAGAGAGTATAAAATATGTGCACCTTCCCAAGCACCCTATATAGCTCCTGTGTGATAGTGATAGTGCAGAGGTGGGGATATTGCCACACCGCCACAGTGAGCCAATATCGGCGTGCACAGTTCACACCAGCAAAAGATGTGATATATATTGAAGCAAGCACATGGCTCCAAATTCTGGTCACATGCATCATGCTTTGCTTGCCCCTGAGTTGGCAACGCCTCCAACTCCAACCCCACCACATCTTTTCTCTGATCACAAGTAGCGTGTTATTTATTAATAACCAAATAATAATAATAATAATATATAATAATAAAAAATTTAAAAGGGAAATGACCCCATTAATTTCTGATAAGGCAATCAGAAGGGGTTGGACTGTCTTTGACTGAGACTGGGCTTTGTTGGCCACTTCCCAACACAAGTGTTGTGTTGTGCAGCGGGTATCGAATTCCAAAGGTCGACGTGCCCCAACTTGGGCAAGGATCGATTAGGGTTTATCTCTTCGGATCGAGTCAATCTATCCCAGCCCCACTATTTTTAATGGCGGAATCCATCGCCAACTTGAGTAACCCCAACCACACAATGTGGGAATTGACATTGTAAATCATTTTTATGGTGCGATGGAGGCCAATTTTAAGGAAAAAAAATTCCTGTTTGTGATTAGTAAAAAACGAAAAAAGAATTGGTCCCATTATTTCATTTTAGTCGTCCTTGTAGTTACTATTTTATTCATTTTAAATTAGTTATTGTAATATGTTGACAATATTATTTTTAGTCTCTAAAATATGATATTAATTTTATTTTATACAATGACTAATTCAATATGATCAAAATATATTACACTAAGTAAAACAAAATAACGGGGATTGAAAGTATTTTTTTTTATTTTTGAGGAACTTAAATGAAAAAAACAAGGACTAAAACTAGAATGAGACATATTTATAGGGGTTAAAATATATTTAAACAAAAAATATTAGAGAGACAATTAAAATAAACATAAATGTAAACAAATTAAGTTATAATTATATTGTACATAAAAAATAAAATATCGGCACATTATCCTAATTAGAAATTGTTGAGACAAATTAATAATCTCATGGCATGGCCTTCTTTTATAGCATGGGCAATTAAACTTTTTTTTTTAATAAAAAAGACAAATAACAGATCAAATATGGCTCAGCATAAGAACTCAAGAAGTACCACTATACCAAGCCCCAAAGATTATAACAGTCTGATATATGCCAGATAGCGGCATGGGCAATTAACCTTGGAAGATTTGTAGTAACAATCATTTGTGTGGTGTGTGTGGCCATGGATAATACCCCATTTTAGTTTGCCGAAAGTGGCATTGGTAGACATCGGAAAAGGATCAATGTAGAGCGTGCTAGAAAGATTTAATTAATTAATTCATTTCTATACCTTACACTCAAAAGGTAAAAGAGAAGAGTTTGCCCGTGGCACACGAAGATGCTTATCATAATTGTTGTTGATGAAAATACATGTGGACTTTCCTTGTCCACAAAATTTGGCTTCTCATTCTTTCATGTGCATTGAAATACTTGGAATTAACGAGCATGTAACATTGTCCATCCTCTCCACTCCACCAAAAAGGGTTAAATTCTAGAAACCTTACTCATGACCCTTCCCTATAGGGAAACCTATTTATCACCATTTGTGATACCCCACCTCATATATATATATATATATAGCAATGACCTCAAGATTTATTTCATGCCCCTGAGGTGTGAAACAGCCTTTTCTTGGCCGATCTATATATTTTATTAATTATGATCGATCATCATTCTAGGGGGTGCTGCTGAGCGCTTAATTAAATTTTATATTGGTCACTCAACAAATTTATGTGAGACTCAATTTTAAATATTAGGTCTTTGTACTTTAAGGGTTTGTTTGGTTCAAAGAAGGGGAGAAATTTTAATGGAGGAAAGGGGAAGGGAGGGAAGAAATTTAATTAGATATTATGTTTGGTTGGGAGGAGGGAAGGGATTTTAATGGAAGAAATAGATTAATTTATTTTTTAGACCCTTATGAACATTTATGTTAAATTTAATGTAAGGTTATTTAAGTAATTATATTTCAAATAATTAAAGTTTTCTTCTCTCCCCTCCAAATCCCCTAATATTTGAGGAGAGTCAAATCCCTCAATTTCCCTCCCCTCCCCTCCCCTCCTTAAAAAAGTGAACCAAACATGAAAGATTTAAAATGTTCCCTCCCCTCCCCTTCCATCCATTCCCCTCCAACCAAACAATGTATAAAGGTACTCGATCCATATAAGGAGTATTTCAATACACTCTATTAAATGATTTTAATTAAGTAATAATTTTAATTTTTTATATACTAAATATTTTCTTCTAATTAAATTTTTTTTTTCAATCAATGCTAAAAAAACACTTGTTGGAAAATCATTTCATTAACAAGAGACAATATTGGGTCAATGAAACACGATCCTTATGAGGATGCACTTTAAGAAATGCATTCAGCAAAAATAATTGGTTTAACTTTCTCGAATCACGAGGTTATATGTGCGATGCATCCATATTTAATTTAAGGACAAAGCAGCTGAACCAATCAAAGTCGTTAAATATTACTCCTACTATACAGTTTTTTTAAAAATTAGTACTGCAATTCAATTATAATATCAAATGCTGAATGTAGGACTAGGAAATGTGATCAAATACATAATTACGTGCCTCAGACTCCAAACACGCACTTGCTGCAATTGCTTCGAATATTAGCGTTAATGATTTTTTAAAAGTCAGATTAGCGTTGATGATATACTTTGCATCAATAATGTTGGAACTAAAATAAAGCAGAAAAGCATATATACTTTAAACTGCTTTAGCGGCGCATTAGATCTGTGTGACCTTTTGTATGTATGAGGTGTGTTGAGCACTAACTGGCCAATTAGCTCTTTAACGCAATTCCTTTGCTTTTTAATTCCCCATTCTCTCTATTATTATTATTATTTTTGGTCCAACATTCTCTCTATTATTAAAGGAAGCCATTATAGTTCCGTGTGTTGGGCTTCAATTCGATCTGCAGCATATTATACGTGTATAAAAAAAACACGGGCACCATGGATATTCCTTTAAGATAATAACAATTGATAATATTACAATTAATTAGTTTTCGACATGTATTTCAGAACAAGAACCTTTCTATCCCATTTTTTTATAAGCAAAATTGAACTAAACCAGGAAAAAAAGTACAAGATGTGTCCGGTCCGTATAAATAGTAAATTTAATGAGTATTTCTCCAGTAACTTAAATGGTCTCAAAGGAGTATCTGAACACGTACTAGAATAATTCTCAGTAGTCTATCAGTCTCAAATGGGTACTCAAATAGTATTTTCTCAAAAACCTACATGGTCTCAAAGGGGTATCTAGACACATGCGGATAATTCCCCAGTAACCCTTCGATCAGCCTCAAGGAACCTTTCTATCCCATTGACTTTCTCTTGTTTACATATAAAAACCAATAGAAATTATTGTTAATATTAGAGAGTGAGTATTTTTTAAAGTATGCTTAGTTAAACAAATTATCATTAGACATAACTTAGGATAGGATATTATGATGTCGTTTGATCCGTATCCACCTGGTAGGAAAAGAACTTTACTTGTTGTTGTTAGTTAACAAATACTGCTATTGGTTGAAAACTTTATAAACCCAGATAAAATTTCTTGATCACTATATTATTGCTAAAAATTCTTAGACCCGGACATTATACTGGGCCGGCACCAGCCGGCTAGCTGCAACGCCATCACAAGAATGCACTCCAGAGTTAATCAGTTTTATAAACATTACCCAGGAACTATTGTTTGATTGTTAGGCCTTGTTGTTCAAGTAATACCAGGCACAATTAATCTTTTGATGGACTAGGATATTGTCGGGAGACTTCAGCTCAGAGTCAATACACAATAATCTCTGGAGGCTTATTTTGTATGAAAAATCGTAACTAGATTTCTCAGCATTAAGTATTCTTAAGGCCTTTCTGAATTGCAAAAATATTTTCTATTTTTATAATTTTTAATTACAAAAATATCACTTTGTTTTCTATTTTTAAAGTTTTGTATACAAAATAAAATATTTTCACTATTTCCTATTGAAAAAACTTTGAAAACAAAAAAAAATATAAATAAAATAATATTTTGTAATTAAAAGTAACAGTAAGAAATCAAAATAAAAGATTTTTTACAAATCTATAACAGACCCATAGGCACTCTGAGTAATAAGAAAAATCTTCTACTTGTATGAGATGTACATATATATATTATAGAACCGAAAAGAGTCATATTAATGAGTGCTCTTAAGGTACTAGTAAAAGAATATAGAAATAAATAAAAAATACTTAATGAAAAGTAACACGTACGCCGAAGATTTAATTAAAAAGATAGACTTTAATAATTTGTATTTTTGAATCATAACAAATTTTCCAAGGGTTACTACTTGTTAGTATTAATTTGCCAATTAAAATGTTTTATGATATTCATGAACAAATACCCTTTTGGGTACCTTGTTAGTAAGATAAATTATAGCTGAAATGATATGTATACTCGCTCTGTGGTCCTTTCTACAAAAAAGAAAATGGAGTGTTTTCTTGGTCATGATTATAAGAAACCAAATTTTATTTTTAATAATATTAATTGCTTAATTCCATTTAAACCATTACTTATTATGAGATCACTTAACAAACAACTCAAAAATAATATGAAAAAACACCTACAAAGTGTATTTAATACAAAAGATATTTTTGAAAAAAGATTTAAAATTATAGCATACATCTTTATCTAAAATTAACCCATTCCAATACATTTCATTGGCCTTGATTATTTAGTCTTTTGTTTCTTATAAAAAGGATATGAGCGATTACAACAAAAGATTTTTCTAGCACTTACTCCCTCCGTCTCATATTGTTAATTGTTGTTTAAGGTTGTGATACAAAAATTAAGAAATACAAATAATAGCTCAAAATTCATAAAAGTTACTTTGGTATTTCCTAATATGTCATTTGTTACTCGTTCTCTTTCATAGTAATTGACGATCAAAATGGGACAAATTTTTTTTTTGACTAAAATAACAAATAAAATGGGAGGGAGGGAGTATATTAAAGGAGATGTTTTGGAATTGAAAGGAATGGAGGGTTAATTAATATATAGATTGAGAATCACAAGACTTGTTGGTAACAGCAATGAGTAAATGAGTTTGAAGTTGGGTTAGTTGCAAATGGCCGGGTGGAGAGATCATAAAGATAAAGTTTCCACACTGCTTTTCTCTCTTTCTCTTCTCTGTAAAATGTTTAAAATATAAAAAATAATGGCCAGTGGAAGATAAACCCACATTTATTCCCTTCCATACATGATGCAAGCAAAATTCTCTTTCGGACTCTATATAAACCCCCCTTCTCCCCTTCACCTCTTCACACAACATCTCAAGTTTGTTATATAGAGGAAACAAACCAGTACTTGTCTCCCCATAATTCTCCAGAAACGAGAGAGTTACCTTTGTCTGTTCCTAATTCGAACTGCAGGTTTAAGGAGAGGAGCCAGCTAGCCACTGACCAGTTACATATCAAATCTCAGTACTAATTGTATAGAGATTAAGGGTAAGGGAGGTGACAGAAGAGAGTGAGCACACATGGTACTTTCTTGCACGATGTCGTTTCATGCTTGAAGCTATGCGTGCTCACTCTCTGCCTGTCACCCCACCACCATCTCTCTTCTCCCCCTCTCTCTACCCTTTTCACTTTCTGCTGCTGTTATACTTGTTTTTTTTTTGTATATTTCTTTTCTTGTTTTTCCCTTTTTATGGTAGGACTAACCCTAGCTAGCTAGCAATTTGGGGCTTCACTATCAGCCGACAATACATCAAATCTCATACATCTACTTCACACAGGTATGTGTGTTTTTCAGATTGTCCATATAGGCTCTTCTTAATTCTTAGCATGCTAATTAACCATCAGTTATTTAAATATTCATCAAAACCATATTCATTTTCTATTGGTATCTGAGGCCAATATGTGCTTATTTAGATACAGAACCTGTTTAATTCACAGTTATAATTATCTCCAATTAACGAATTGGGTGATGAATTTTGATCTTATCCTCAGTCAACTTACTGCTAAAAAATAATTAAGAGACTGACAACTAATTAATTAATTAAATTGAGCATCTCTAGAAAAACCTATAGCTCGATAGTCTTTCATTCAGACTGTTAAGAAACATGGCTTTTCTTTGATTTTATTGTTTTGGGTGCATATACACCACCCATCTAGATAAGAGAATAACTAAGAATCAATATATAGGTCGGATATGAGAAAAAAATATGTATATCTTATTCGTAGGGTTTTGAGAGATTTCACAATTTTGAAGAAAATTGATCAGGAAATTTAGCCATTTTGTGTAATTTTATTGATCTTCAGAGCCGGATTGCATTTTGATTTGAATCATATGAAGTACTTAATTTCTATATCATTTACTTTATTTAGCAAATTCAACCATTCTGATGGTATAGAAATCAAGTTTTATGTTTCGTTTTTTACACTAAGTTTTTCAGATATGAATTTTCAACCGCCAAGTATACTCTAGTTCTCTAGTTTGCTAAAATATAAGTTTCATCACTGTGTGTGTGTGTGTGTGTGTTGAATGGTGTGATTAAAAGGTATATTTTCTATTGGCGGTTTGATAAGGAGAAGGTAGCCGTGCTATTGCTATGAACAAATTTAAATGAACAGATCTATGCATTAGTAATATTGACACGGAGATAACAAAGATCTACTACAAGATTACACATATTTTGATCAATATAGAAGCTGTTCAAATCAAATTGACATCAGACCGACACCAACTGTGTAGGGTTTTTTTATTGATTGAAAATGAATTACAAGGAAACAACAACAACCAAGCCTTATCCTAGGTGGGATAAAAAAATAAAATAAAATTAGGGAAATCTCAGTTATTTGATGTTTGTAATGACACATTGCTTTTGTTTCTTGTTTTTACTTTCACCAAGTTAATCTCAATGCGTGTCAGATTATTTTGAATAAATAATTAATTGTTTTGTTTTTATAGCTTATTTTTTCTAAAAAGTGATTATTTTCTAAAAAAATAAACTCTTAAACATGCACAATCTTTGTTTCTTCTCCAGGTATATGAAGCCTCCAAATTAAAAGATGTTTAACAAATACAAATGGCCAATCAAAAGAGTCTCTGATCTTAATTGTCACGATATCCTATGCAGGTTATCTAAATAATCAATTTTTCAGACCTGTTCAAAATTATTATTTCATGTTCTAGCTATATGAACAAAAATTGCTAGAAATTGTTGCAAAAATTGCCATTTCACCCCATTATATTAAAAAGTTGATTGAGATGATCATTTGCTCCATTTTTAATAATTTGGCCTCGAAAATTCAGCTGCTTCACTTTTCACCTCAACCATGGATCTGATCAGAACAATAAAATTATTAGAAGATATTTGCGATTATATATGTTAAGCAGATAATTAAACAAAAATAGAAAAAGAAATAAGCGTCACATGAATTTCTATATTGTGGAATTAAGGTGGAGAGAACGCATGAATTGGTCTCCCACCCAAAAGAAAAAATGGAGTAGTACTGCGTTAATTAATTAGATATATGCACTATTATAAGCAATGCTATCATCAAAATTTTGCAGGTGCAATTTTCAATGAGGTACTAGATCAGTACTATTTCTTACTTTTAGAAAGTGACATGAGTTACTATATAAGATCAAACATTAATTATCTGTATTATTTAAACAAATTAAAAAGAATCTTACTCTCTTGTCACTGAAAGATTTTCACACATTATTGTAAACTAAATACAGTACTGAGCTGTACCGATTACAAATATATAAAGAGAAACTAAGCATAGAACTTATCTACTAAAGGTTTCTTTCTACGTTTCCTATGACAAGAATAATTAACAATAAGGCTCAATTTGAATAGAGTCTGTTGCTGTAGAGTGGTCCTTGTTTTAGAGGCTTGAGATGCATGGAAGAAGTAGGAGGGTAGGTACTCCACGACTGGTTTTAATTGACTTAAAAGACAAACATCACAATCTACAACAAAACACGCTATAAAAGCAAAAGAAAGGGATTAATTACAAAATAAGTACAATTTTCAAGTGTTTTGTTCTATTTATTAATATTTATTGAGGGAAGAGAAAGGAGAAAACTAAACAAAGGTTCCATGTAAATGAAATAATCAAACCCTCTGCACCCCTAAACCATAATTTCTTTGCAATTTTTGGATGAAAATTTAGAGGCTTACACCAACTATGAGGAGCAATTGTTGAGTTGCGGCACCAATTAGACACTCGAGTAGATTGCATTTAAACTCCATGTTCGAATTAAAGTTGAACTCTCATTTAGTGCATGTTTGGAAACCAGTTAGGGACTTACAAAACTGAATTTGGATTAGAAACAACAATTTGTTGCTTTGAAACTTAAGTTTGCAACGGGAATCCAAACAACATATATAGTCTCACTATTCTAAACTGTCTCAAACAAACATTGAAACATAGTCTCAGTGTTCAGAACTGTCTCAAACAAACACCAGGTTCAAAAACATTAGGCTTT
Organism: Glycyrrhiza uralensis; assembly: GCA_030159175.1. NCBI lineage: Eukaryota > Viridiplantae > Streptophyta > Magnoliopsida > Fabales > Fabaceae > Glycyrrhiza > Glycyrrhiza uralensis. The sequence continues at coordinate 50,487,141 of BRZY01000005.1, forward strand.
ATCACATCATAGAGCCTTGTGTGATAATAAAATTGAAACCTCATATTCACTGTAATTATTTGTATACCAGCACCTGCCAACGTTCATTTAGTATTAGGCCAATAAACGCTATAGAAGTATAGATAATGCAAAAGCATGCGCTGGATACTGGTAAAAGCTGCAATTAAGAATATATATATACCGGCCCCTTACTATGAATATTGAATGTTAATTACAATATAGAGTACCAAAAATACAAAACAACCTTTGGTACAATAACGTGTGGCTTTAATTTGTTCACCTCCTCAATCAGAATTGATGGCTAATTCAGATATTCTCTGACACCTTAGATGTTTCTTCATTTTCCAGATATGGCTTGGTCGAGAATTCCACCACACAAATTATAATTGCATCCATAATAAGAGCAGCCCCTGCAGGCCCCCAGCAGAATATATAGCAACACCAAAAGCATGTTGCAAGATGAGGATAAGCCTACAAAATTGAGTTTGAGGATATATATCTAGGGTTAGTAATAATTTATTGAGAAGTGCAGATCAACAGCCCAATTTTCGAAGATAGAAACAAATTAAGTTAATAACCATGTTGTAGCATATATATCACAGATATACAATACTACCACATGTTGATGATTTGTATTAATTAATTGGGTGGATTTTGATGTAAGGCTTATTTTGCTACGGGGTGCACTGCATATCTTTTTATGCAGATCGATTCTTTTGTACAGATTCATAGACTTAGCATTACTTGTGCTGTGGTCTATCGATTTTTGTTAATAAAATTTTGTTTTGCCTTTCCAAAAAATAAAATAAATGGTCGGCCCGGCAGAGTGAGAGAGAAAACGGTTCCAATGTCTTGTTTGTGTAAATCAAACAGCTGATCTAACACAAAGACCAAAAAAAAAAAAAAACAGATCTAACACAAGATACATTTTTCGACCAAAAAAAAAGCACAACATAAATTTCAGGCCTCCAGCTTGTAAATGCAAATCATTTCAGCTTTGTTACATTTACTCATTCTAGTCAAGAGAGATTAATTCACTGATACCTGGGAGGTTGTTAATCCTTTTTAACGTGAAATTTACCCTCAAATCTGGTAAGGCGATAAATCGACTAAAGTGCAGTAATGGAATTCCAATACCAGAAATGCAATCAACATTAAATATATTTGAAATAAAAACAGATTTTTTTTTATTTTGGTGATCCTGTGTCTTCTACAAAGTTACAAACCTGCATTGCAACATCATAGGTCATGCTTAAGAATAACAGCGCGTGAACAAGTTATTGAAACCATGGGGCGGACTCCTGAATTTGTGGCCAATTAACTATGAGATATATTACTTTTTCTTTTTTAAATTTCTTGAATTTCTTTTGGTCCTGATCAATTTGTTTCTTTCTTAACTTCTTGAGTTTTTTTTCCTTTCCAGAACTTCTTCAATCTTTCTTTCTTGAACTTTTTAACTTGAACTTTTTCTTGAATTTTTCTTTCTTTCTTCCCTGAATTTTTCCTTTCTTGAATTCCTTTTTAACTTGAATTTCTTTCTTTTTTTTCTTTCGTTCCTATATATATTTCTTAATTTTTCTAAACTTTTTTCTTTCTTTTCTTTTTTCGATTGCTTTCATTCTTGAATTTTTCTATCTTTATTAATTTTTTTACTTTCTTTCTTTCTACTTTTTCTTTCTTTCTTTCTAAAATTTAATTTCTTGGATTTCTGCGGTGAATTGCTTCTTTCTTTCTTTCTTTCATTTTTTGAATTTATTTTTTCTTGAATATTAGGAATCACTTTCTTTCTTAATTTTTTTAATTTATTGAATTTCTTTCTTTCTTCAAAATGAGTATGAGGATAATTAATCACAGACAGACAATACTAGTACCTCTCTATATAAAGGCCGGCCCGGCAGAGTGAGGGAAAAAAAAAATGGTTGTGTTGTACTTGTATTGCAACAAAATAAAAAATGATAACCTGTATAGGCTATAGTCTCTTAATAATCGATTGTTGGGCAAGGACATGTATGTTTCAATCTTACTGGGGCGCCACAAGGACGTAGCTCATCGTGGCTGGAAATGCTCATACACCTGCAACAACCAGAAAGAAAAATCAAATCACCAAATGGATCGATATATAAAGAAGTGTTGGAAGAAAGAATTAGCAAGAAATTTGTGTGTTATGACAACGCAAATTGTGGTCAATTAACTATGAGATGTATTATTATTTTTCTTTTTTAAATTTCTCTAATTTCTTTTTGTCTTGAATATTTTTTCTTTACTTCTTGAGTTTTTGTTTCTAGAATTTCTTCAATTTCTTTGTCTCGTGAACTTTTTTTTCCCCTATATTTCTTTCTTTTCTGAATTTTTTTTCTTTCTTCCTTGAATTACTTTCTTTCTTGAATTCTTTTCTAACTTGAATTTCTTTATTTCTTTCTTGTATTCCTTAAATTTTTTGAAACTTTTCTCTCTTTTCTTTATTTCTACAATTTCTTAATTTTTTCTTCAGTTTCTTCATTTTTTTTATCTTCTATAATTTTTTCTTAAATTTCTTTCTTTCTACTTTGGATTTTTTTCTTTCTTAAATTTGTTGAATTTCATTCTTTCTAACTTGAATTTACTTTTTTTTTAATTTGATGAATTTATTTTTTTCTTTGGATTTCAGGAATCACTTTAACTGCTAATATTTTTTCTTTCTGGAGTTTCTTTCTTGAATTGTTTTTTTATTTCTTTCTTTCTTTTTCTCTAGAATTTTTTTCTTTAATAAATTTCTTTCTTTCTTGAAATTCTTTAATTTATTTGTTTGTTGTATTTCTTTCTTTAAGCATCCATTATATAAGAGCAGCGCTCCAGCAGGATAGCAACACAAAAAAACATGTTGCAAAATGAGGATAAGCCTACAGAATGATATTGGCGCAACAACGTCTATGCATTTTGTCGAAGTTTAATTGAACGCAAACAAGAGAAAGGAGCAGTTTGTCAAAGTTTACTACGAAATCCGATCGATGATATTCATACTGGTGCAATACAATACAAAGAGAGACACGAGAAATATGCTCCACTAGCTGCGAGGTTTGTTTTGTCCCGATTCTAGTTAGATCGAGTGCCTTTGTCATTTTGCTCAGGTTTTCAAATGGCTCGCTTTTATCACTTATATTATATATGGATAATGTTTTGATTAAAACATTGATTACGACATTTCCTTAGCGGGATAAGCACTTTTTTTTTTTTTTTACTGAAATAGGCTTATCTCATTTCATTAAAAATAACTGAAGCAATACAACCTGGCAAGGTGCTACAAACATGAGACCGGGCATTACAAGCAGCCTCTCTAGCAAGTCTATGAGCAGCTTCATTAGCCTGTCTCTTAACAAACTGAACCTTAAATCTTGGTTTTAAACTTAACAAATGTTTGCAAGAAGAAATAATAGCACCAAATTCGGATAAATTGAAACTGTCAACCGAGTTGATGGTGTCAGCTACCTCCTTCGAGTCGGTCTCCAAAATTGCAAAGTCCACCTGTAGGTCCATAAGCCATTGTAGCGCCCTTTGCATAGCAATTGCCTCTCCATCCTTACCTAATCCTTTATTTTGCTTTATCCTTTGAGTCTAAAGTAATTAATGGCGAAAAGTTTTCAATACGGAAGCTTAGAACACGGTTCCGCAGCAGGGACACAAACGAGAAACAGGGGATAAAAGGGAGGCAGAGCCAAAATAGTGGCCACGTATTTAATTAAGCCTTTGGACACACAAATTGTTGAAAATAACGAAAGTGTGGAAACACTCCATATGATTTTTGCGAGAGGAAACCTCAATATATTATATATATATATATATATATATATATATATTTGATTGATTACTGCACCAAAAGAATCACAGAAAAAAAATTAAAAATAATATATTTCCACGCGATTTTTCCTTGACATTATTAGAACAAAGCAAAAAGAAAAAGAACCATATCCTAAACAAACAACAATAAAACTGAATTTGCAAACAAATGTCGAAGGATTTCGTCTTATCCTATGCTAATTACATATATTAGGCCCCTGTTTTTTTTCCCCAAACAACACAAAATTCAGCATTTCTGTAACCTTAACTAGTGTTTACCAACAATAGAATAATACCCAATAAGGAACAAAAACAACAAGACGAAGAAAGGTGCATGAATAGAAAGAGAAGAAGCCCCGGAAGCATAAAAATAGTAATAGGGATAGTAATAGTCATGGGGTCCTGATATTACTGTAGGCTGTGGCTGTGACGAACCCAAAGGAGGCGTCTTGAAAGGCGGTGGTGGGGGAGTAGCCCCTGAAGAATGTGATGAAGATGTTGGTGGTGGTGGTGATGAGGGGGACTTTGGTGGAGGCGGTGAGAAAGTAAAATCAGAAGGGGGTGGGGAATGGGGTGTTGATAGTGATAGTGATGGTGATGGTGGAGGAGGATATGGCTTTGTTGTTGTTGTTGTTGTTGGAAGTGAAGGAGGGGGTGGTGAACATATAACTGGGCACGTGACACAATCGGTGATGCAGAAAAGACCACTTGATGGTGCTTCCATGACTTTGTCTGCGGATGTCACAGCTGCAAACAAAGCCAACCCCATGAACCCAAATTTTGAGATCCAAGAAAACAGGGTTTTCTTGATGAGTAGTCCCAAGTTCTTGCTGTCACCCATTTGAACTGAAGTGGGAGGAGTTCGGAGAAACCCACAAAGGTATGGTCGTAGTTTTGTAGAACAGGTGACTCCTTTGGTCTCATTGTTGCTGTTGTGTTGAATGAGGTTTTTTCTTGAAGCCTGCTTTCAGAATCTTAGATGCTTCCTTGACGACGGGGTCAAGTCTAGCAAGTGCTTTCCTTTTTCTTCTTTTCTTACTAAACCTCAATTCTTATATATATAATATATCAAATGCATTTGTCTTTACAAGAAGGGCAGTGATAGGTGGACACCCCACCACCTATCATACACTTCATCCCAATGAAATGGGGGTAGTCCATGGGTGTGGGGTGGTGGTCCATGGGCTATTATCCTTATAAGAATTTATATTGTCGACTTTTGTCCTTAAAAAAAAATAAATCTAGTCTTTTAATTTTTTAAACGAATAAATGATTTTTGACAAATTAAACGATTGCCTTTTTTAATAATAATTTTTTAAACGATTAAATGATAACTACTTCATAAAAAAAATATTAATTTCTTTGGTAATTATATTACTAGTATATATATAATATTCACCGGCTCATGTTTCCCATATTTATATAAAAATTAAGTGACAGTTAATGCTTTACTAATATCTAGGTTCATCCTAACAATGACTTTAATAACTATGCAATGTGCAATATGGTTATATGCATCCACACTATAACATTTTTTTACCATGACAACCATTTTTTTTTACTAAACAACCAATTTTATTTAATCATCTTATTGGTATAATATAATATAATTAGGCATATATATGTGAAAACATGTTTCTCAATGCATAGTTATCATTGCATAAACAATTAACCAATTTTATTTAATCCATCTTTTTGTGTATCGAATCTGCTCTCATATAGTATTACACTTTATGCTGATCTGGTTATACTTTGCTTTGCAAGCGAGAATTCTGAGCCTCCTTTTCACTTGATGTTCCAGCAGATTCTTGCAAAGTTGAGTGTGATGAAAGGCATGACACTATGACAAATTGACAATTGACAACACCAAAGGAAAGAACATCCCACACATCATTGTTTTGTCAAAGGAAAAATGATAGAGAATTTATACAACACTTTAGAATTTGAGTCCCTTTTGCTTCTTGTATTGGTTCTCTGAAGCTTGGTGATCTGAGTCTGCGCATGTCAACTTCAATATTTAATTGCTGCAATATTCCTTTCTTGGGCTATGTTTAAATTCCTCCTCCTAATTGGTCAAAATCATATTAATTTCATTGTTTAAAAAAAAGAAACAAAGTACCACTGAAAAGTATTCTAGAAACCATACACTGATGGCTTGAGATTGGCTCTCACCAGTTGATAATACTCTGATAATTTGAGTTGAATCAATTGTATTTTGATTGTTTTCTACATGATGAGTAAGTTAACATACGAACCTAGCACCTATTGACCGTCATTGACAGCTGATTTCAGGTAGGTGTGGGAGGGCGTGACACACAGATATTGCTCTTACCATCACTGCTAATAAATTGATTATCATGTGAATCACATCCAAATCCAAGGTCTCTTAACCGATTAAGATGAGGCAATACAACTGTTGAAAGATCTGGCCTGTCTTTCTTGCTGAGCTCTGCACAGCTCAAGGCCAGTTTGGCAAATGTTAAAGCCTCGTCAACTGGCCAATCAGTCACCACAGGGTCAAGAATCTCTTGAAACCTGTCTTTTTCAATTGCCCTCCTGACTTGGTGAGCAAGACCCATGGGTGGCTTGGCAGTGATCATCTGCAACAGCATTATCCCCAATGAATATATATCTGATTTTGTTGTTAATACTCCTGTTTGTTGGTACTCAGGATCAATGTAACAAAAGGTTCCAGCAGCTGAAGTCATGTAATATTGTGTGACATTATCAACCACAGAAGATGGAACTAATCTAGCTAGACCAACATCACTGATCTTGCTCACGTAATTTCTGTCCAACAAAATGTTGGATGGTTTAAGGTCTCGGTGCACAATGGGCTCTGGCCTTGTTTGGTGAAGGAAAAGGAGTGCAGTTGCAATCTCAGAAGCTATTTGGAACCGTTTCCTCCACGAAAGAGGACGACTGTTATTTTTTCGAAATAATCTATCTTCTAAGCTACCATTATCCATGTATTCATACACCAAACAACCTTGCTCTGGACAGGCACCGAGGAGGAGGACCATATTTGGGTGTCTAATGCAGCTTAGTACCTCAACCTATACATGCAAGGTGGAAAAAGCATATTGTCATATTTGCTTAAGCATAAATCATGATGACAAAAGGATGAATGACAATCATAAAACATGTTTTTATGCAAGAAAAAGCATGTTTTGTGATTATTAAAAAAACATGTTTTATGTGAGGAATGATGGCAAAAATAATTAAAATTGATATGTATACAACAAACATTACATGCATATTACAACATATCATTACCTCTTGTTGGAATTGTTTCCTGCCCTGAGAAGCTTCAGGACTTAAAATTTTGATTGCAACTGAGGTGTGATCAAGTCGGCCCTTGTACACAGGTCCGTATCCACCTTCACCTATTTTCTTTAATGGGGAGAACTTTTCAGTGGCCACTTCAATCTCTTGCATGGTGTATCTTCTATATCGTGCATCATTTTGAGCATACGCGGTTAATACTCGGTTCCTCTCTTCTGCCTCTTTCCTAGCCTTCATCTCTACCTCCTTTCTTCTCTGTGCTTCCTGTTCAGCCTTCTTCCTGGCTTCCTCAGCTGCTTCCAGTGCAGCTTTGGCTCTAGCCTTCTCCTTCTCTGCCAATGCAAGTGCTGCCTCTTGAGACAACCTAACTTCCTCAACCTTGCGTTCCTCTTGTAGTTTCCATCGACGAATCTGTTCTGCCTGTTAACAATTGCACGTCATAGAGTCATTTCATAATTTTTATTTTTCTTTGACAACCTTAAATTAACAGTTAAATACATAACATTGACATCCCTCTTTACTCACTTCATCATCTAACTATGAAGCATCTTGGTCAATGATGAAACTTACTAATAATTTTGATGATTACAGTGTTTGGTTTGATCATTGTTATTTTATTTTAAAGAAAAATACTAAATGCTATATGAAATACTATTGTTTGAGTAGCGATAGTTGGACACCCTCTACATTGTCACTACCTATTCAACACCACCTATTAAGATGCTTTACGAACATGTTTTCCTATTGCATAACTAACATCACCTGATTTTTGGCCGAGATTGCTTGCTTGCAAGCTGAGCTGTACATGTCCATAGTTTGCTTCAGTTCAAGCCTTAATCTTTTCATCTCAGCTTCAAGGTCTTTCTGTAATAAAGTAAAGACCCGATGGTCAGATTCCTAATTACTTTTTCACTGTCTAAAGAGTGGTTCTTGTTCTTCATGAAAGACAATTCAATTCAAAATTCACTAACATGGTTAGCCATCAGAAACTTTTATTTTTTATTTTGCACTTACTGAAGTCTGGGATGCCGACGGTGTATCTGAAGAAACAGTGAAATCCAAATCAAGTCTGGTTACATCAATTGGCCCAGGTCCCAAAATGTCTTTTTCATCCATTGATGCCCAATGTCGTGCACGACTAGGTATATCAAAGTGGTCCATTGATAGATTACTTCCCGCACTCCTTGGCCTTTCACGTGCCTGTGCTTTCAATGGATAAATGCTATCAAAAGACCTTGATTCTGATCCTTCGTTACTGCCCCCACTTCTAGGTGGATATCCTCTGTTGCTGTTTGTAGCCAAACCCAAAAAAATAGATAAGAAAAACAACGTTCACTTGCACTACTTTAAGTTTTCCCTCATTTCAAAAAGACATGTGTGGATATTTTAGAAGTTGCTATAATAAGTTTAATTTCAAATTAACTTTTGCACCTTACTGATCCATTTTCTGATTCAATAAGTGGGTATGAGTCATGAACAGATTGTTTGTTTGGTGGGAGATACTGGTTTGCCATTGACCGTATTGCTGATCGAGCTGACACAATCTTCAATTTGGAAATTACGTATACAGAACAATAATCTGGGGCTGATCTGATCATGGCTGTTGGTATGTCATGATAGGCTTTGAATTTTTTTAGACTGTCACAACATTATTATAATGAAACATTAATTCTTTAGATAAAAATAATAGTGTATATATATATGATACACAAATGCATAGATAACACAACTATACAAAGCATAGAAACTAGGAAAAGACCTTGTCAAATGGTTCTTGGTGGATGCACCGATGACGATACTGTGTATCACATTCCTGTTTGCGAATTCCAAAAGTCCTCTAACAACATCATTATCATCGATTACGGCTTCTTTCATCGTGACCTGAATGTGCCAACCTCATTATATTTATCCAATTAACATATACTTAAAGTGTAAACTTTACGGATTTCAATGAAAAATGATTTAAATCTAAATTAATTACTTACAGCTTTACGTTGACACATTCCTCGTAAGTTATTGAAGATATGTGTTGAATCCTCTTCGTCCGGTGGAAAAACATTCATGCCCTCTGTGTCCAACATATTTAAATCAATGTAATGTAATGTAATGTAATTACCATGAATAATAAGAAATAGAAATCACGAGATACGTACAAACATCAAATTTAATTAATAAATAATAATTAAACAATGCATATGTAGTAAAGCGATCACCCGGCCTCACCACAAAGCATGTTGTAAGATCATAAGAGGGTACCTACGGTTATGTAAGTTTTTGTGCTTGACATGGACAGCAATGATGACAGGGTTGTCGAGATGGTTAATAGCCCATCGGAAGGCATAAGCGCTATTCTTGTCTTTGTCAACAGCCACCATTGTGATGTTTTGCGGTTGCGTGCCACATGGCTGCGGTAAGACACACATAGCCATATTGTTGATCTCCCAATGAGCTAATTACTTATTTTCTAATAACAACGTGCAAGGGGCTGCGCCACCGGTTCCACCACTGGCCGGTGACACTTTCCTTTGCAGAAACAATGGAAGAGGAAGGTCAATGACTCAAGGATGGGAAAGGAAGAGAGAGGAGATGTGGAAGATGGAAGCGAAACCCCATGCAAATTGATGTGACAGACACAAACTAACTAACCCCCTTCCACGTGTCTTGTCCTACACCGTTGGTTTTTGGTTTAATTTAGGCATCTTGTTAAGACCCAACCTTGACCAGCCCCAAATAACCCCCCGATTTACCTAGGATTGAATTTTTCATTTTTGCAAGACTCATCTCGACTTCAATTTTACTCTATTATTATCATTAAATTAGTCAACTTCGGGTCATTATAAAATGAAAATTATTCTCGTGATTTGTGAGAATGGTGCAAAAAAGGATAAAAAATATTTGAATACTGATATATGGACACCCCTATAGTATCATCCATATAAGATCTCTCATCTATTTCTATTTCCTTTTTCTTATCACATCATATCATATATCACATCTATTACATCCATTTCTTCTATTTCTCTATCTCTCCCTAAATATAAATACACATTGGGGTGCCTACAAAATATTTTTCCAAAAGAAGAAACGAGAAATACGAAAAACAATTTGATAGAAAATTAAAAGAGAAATAACAAAGGAGGAGTGCTACTAACACCTATTAAATCATGTGGGTCTCATATCCTATATAGTGAGACCAATTCCTAAAGTGGTGGGACTCACATGAATTTAACAAATCATAGAGAGTGTATTAAAGAGTATATTGCTAATATTTTTCATAAAATAGAGTTATAGCAGTGACTTAAGAGAAATAAGAAATGAGAAAATTAAGATTATTACGTTTTTCTATCGAAAAGATTATTACCTTGTTTTCGGTCAAAAAAAGATTATTACATCAGAGGTGACACATCACATCTCCGAATCTCCCTTCCTTTGTTGTCTTTTTTTTTTCTTCTTCTTCATCCATAATTTTTTTTCGGTCATCCATAATTTATTGCACATTGATTGCTTATTACCCCAACGGGATCTGTAATTATTTTTTTGTCAAAGGGGTCTGTATATTGTTTTGTTTTTGGTCAAAAGGGGTCTGTATACTGTCGAGTTAGCTATTTAACGTATCCAGATGGCACCCATTGGGCCATCATCACGCGCTTCACGTGCTCATGTAAGATGACCGCATTTGCTGAGGTGGGCTTCGGCTTTTGGGTGTTGGGCCTCTGGCCTTTGAATACAATTCAGTATTGACAAAAAAGAGTCAAAACTCTAAGGGAAATTTCTAATAACACATATATGATTTTTTATGTGCACATACATCTCTGCGGAACTAATAGTTCTGTGAGTTTATTTTTTTTAACACACATATGTCCGCAGAACTATTAGTTCCGCGGGTTATAATTCTTCGCGGAATTATTAGTTCCACAGAGAATTATAACCCGCAGAACTAATAGTTCCGCGGAGAATTATAACCCGCGGAACTAATAGTTCCATGGACGTGTGTGTATTGGAAAAAAAATAAACCCGCGAACTAATAGTTCTGCGGAGAATTACAACTCGCGGAACTAATAGTTCCACGGACATGTGTGTGTTGGAAAAAAATAAACTCGCGGAACTAATAGTTCCGCGGATATGTATGTGCATATAGAAAACTATGTATGTGTCATTAGAAATTCCCAACTCCAAGTCTGCTACGCCATGGCTAATAGGAAGAAAGAAAAACCTAAAAAGGCTTAAAGAAGCAACACGGGAAAGAGCATTATGTCCACGTCCCACGTGCGGGAATGGACCAGGATTCTCTGCTGTAATTTTTTGGTGCTGTTCCTGCTGTTAGTGCAATATTAGCCATTTGATTTGTTGAATCTATTATCATAGCCATTGATTTACTTTATCAGAAAAAAAAACTAAAAAATACATATAGAGAGAGGAAAAAAGAAGCAACAGCAGGGAATCCAAATCCGATACCAAGAGGGTGGAGAGAGGAAAAAAGAAGCAACAGCAGGGAATCCAAATCCGATACCAAGAGGGTGGGGTTCGAAACCCACCCCCGCCACCCCCCCCCCCCCCCCCCCCCGCCCAAAATATTCCTCCCTCCCCCCTGACCAAAAGAAGAAAAAAAACTTGTGCTCCTTTCTTTTAGAATTTTACGAATTCCGCAAGGCATAATTGGTTGAAATATAGATTCTTAGTGAAAATTGAGGGACGAGGGTCACCATTTGAGAACCCAAAAAAAAAAGTGCAGCAGCAGTCTTTTATACTTACAACAACCAACTATTAAAGTACTAGCACTATACCTCATAATCAATTATGAGGTAAGAATCACAGTAATTTACAATGCACAATGTATTAATCATATGCGAATGCACATACATGTAAGTGGTGCTAAGCACTTTAATCATCTTCCTAAAAAATTAAAATCTCCAGGGAACCAGGGTCCCCCCCGATGATGGAGACAGTTACCAAAGTAAAGTATAGAGCTCGATCAAAAACAACAAAGTAAAAGGGGTAATACATATATGATATCATGATTTATTATATTACTATATAACGCACAAAATGATGCCAGAATACATTGAAACAACTCTCGAGTCCTGACTATTATTTATTTTTTACACAACTCCCTGCTTGAGAAAAAAAGGGCAGCCCAATACATGAAACTCCCACCGCTGTGGAATCTACGAAGGGTCAAAACTCAAATGTACAAAGCCACAGCCTGATCCCCGTGATCATGAAAATTCTAACTAAGATTCTAGATTAAAAATTTGCCTTGTGGCAAGAAATTGATTCCTGCATCCATATATTTCTACATTCAACAGCCAGGCCTCATCTGAGTTTTTGAATCTAAAACCAAATTTCTCCACCAGATTGAGCTCATCTGAGCAGCATCAAACATATTCTCAACCCCAGGAATGCAATTCTAGTCAGCGTGTGTGTCATACTATTAAGCCTGTTGTCCATGATCAGGTGGTGGGCGGAAAGGAAAGTGTGCAAACTGGATTTTTAATGTCGATGAATCGGGTTTTTTATCATCAAACTTGTAGCCTGCATAAAACTTTACACTTGAGTATATTATGTATTTTCCACATATTTACAATATGATTACACATCTTTCAATTTAAATTTTAACTGGACAAGTTTACAACCAAAGCCTCAGTTTGTGTAGAGCATACCTTCTTACAAAACATTGTATATCCATATTTATACTTATATATGAATACAAAGCAATATGATATATTTAATTACAAAATTCAACTACTCTTTTCCGGGGTTTTCTTCTGGATAAGAATAAATTACACAAAAGTAGTTATGACCATCCAATTATAAGAGTGTTTGGACTTGAAAGCACTCAAACGGAAGTTTGAGCCAATTCACCGAGAGAGAGATTCTCGTTTGGCATTTGCAAGCTTAGGAATTCACACTGCTGTAAAACTAAACACACTTAACACCCAAAGCACACAAGGTGTTTATGGTGAATTATTAGTCAGAGACATTAGACTCTGATTTGCTCTGTCCAATAACATCACAGAAAATATCTACAACATAAGTTGTTAGATATTTAACGTGTTAAGTCCTTAGAATATTAATATTATTATTTATTAGTAGCTTATCCAGTTCGGCTTGTACTAGTATTGCACTATCACGAAGGACATTGGTATAAAGAAGTGTTAGTGCTCTGTATTTTGATACACAACCATTATATAATCAGATCTCATTATTCGGAGGTCTCCTATCTTTTCCTAATTTTCAGACAAACCCCTATAATGTCAACACCAAGTGGCAAGTAATATTTATATTTTCCTGAGGACCATGTGGGTAGACATCAAACTCAATTACATTAACAAAAAAAAAAAGCCCCTTTACCTTGCAGAGCTTCCATGGCAGTGAGTGCACATTTAGCGTCGGAAAACTCCACAAAACACAAAATCATAGCCTTGTCTCCACTCTGCAGCATGTTTGGTCATTTAAAAACTAATAAATATTCACAATAAATCAAGCAAAAAGAAACAATGTATATTAACATTCTACACTAAATATGTTTAATAAAACTAGCTAATGTATTATTAGAAGAATGTCACTACAAGTGCAGAGGAAATAGCTTATTGCTTAAAAACACATAATAATAACAATAACAAATATATTCTTTCCTTTCTCTTTCCCAGACAAACCCATAATAGCATTTGATGGATTGTACATTATGGGAATCTCCTAAAATAATGAGCACGAAATTCTTGATTAACATACTTACACGTCTAGGCTCCTTGTGAACAACTCTGATATCCTTATAGCCAATAAAGGGACGGAAAAGGTCTACAAGGACAGGTCAAGGCTTCATATCAACAGAACATTGAAATACAATTTATGTTATTTCAGGCACCATGTAATTTCATTTTCATAAACTGCTAAAAGGCATGTTATTGTCCACACAGAAGTTTTTGCTTAACTTTGAAATAAAGAATAGCTAAAAAGGATCTGCATAGTAAAAATCCAACAAAATTTTACTTTGAAAGCAGTTTCTTCCTATCCATTATCCACAATTGAGGAACAAAAACAGATACACCAATGCATACAAGCAGACACATATACGCGGCAAAGGATACGGCCTACTTCCCTTCTAGTGCAGTCCTTTGGAAGTCCACCCACAAACAAAATGTTTGATTCCCCCGGTGAAACCGGGAGAGCATCGTAATTGCTTTTAGAGATCGGTCTCTCATTGTTAACTACATCAGGAACACTCGAATTGATGCCTCGTTTCGCACTCAAATCGGGATCTTCCAGAGAAGAATAAGCCTTAATGTTAGGTTCGGAATGAACTCTGGAGCCCACAGCATCATCAACACCATATGGCCCCATGCGGAACAAGCTTACCTGCAGGTAGAGTAGTCCACATGGAAAAGTGAAAAAAAAATACAAAAGAGAGTTATCTCCAAACAAATGCAATACAATTACATATTAACTGAATAGATATGTCATTAAGGTTTTACATCTTTCTGAAGGTAATCTGATCCAATGCCTCGAAATTCAGTGGAATTAGGATGAGGAGAAGCCTCGGATGGAATGTAACCAGCAAAGCTACTTCTCGCAATGCTTGCTGACAGAGCCACAGTAACCAACCGGTCAAAACACGAGTGTTATGAATATGATCATTTGAAAAAGGAAGAAATAGAATGTAACTCGTTTCAGCTTTTAGTGTTTTTGAAATTAAGATTAAATCTCGAAATTCACCCCAAGTATAAACTGAAACTTTGATTTTTGTAAATTAGTCATTCGATGGAAGGTGAAAATTTTGGGGATGGAAAAAATAGGAATTAAGAATGTATGAATGTGACAGAGAAAAATAGGAGTATTGGGGAAGAGAATAGTGAGTACCTCCGATTCCGTCAGGAGTAACTGCGGGAGGAGCGTATGGGTAGTAGGGATCCGCCATCCGCGGCCGCTTTGCGCTCCCAAAATCCACCGCTCGTGTCACACTGTCACGACTTGTTAGGGCTGGTTTGGTTAGTGAAAATATTTTCTGTTTTTATTTCATATTTTTATTTTCTGAAAACAGTTTTTATTTTTAAATTTTTAAGATTTAGGAAATATGTTTGTTTTAACTTGATATTTTCTTTTTCAAAAAATGAAAATATTAAAAATGTGTTTGATTTAACCTATTTTGATTTTCATTTCATAAAATATATATTCTATGTATAATTTTAAAATAACTTTTTAATAATAACATTGTGTTAAATATTTTTTTATTAATGAACAATATAAATAAAAATATCATGTGTATCCTTAGTAATATTAAATTTGTTGTATTATTTATTTATAAATAGGAATATAAAGATTATTAAAATGTTACATGTTAATTATATATAAATAACAAAAATAGTAGTAATTTAAAACCGTAAACAAAAATAAAAAAAAACACCAGTATAATGGTTCTAGAGCGAAAATATTATTTAGATACATGTTCACCCGTTAGACACTCATCCCAAACCATATAACTCATTGTATATGTCACATTATAGATGCAAGTCAGGAGTATCTTGGGAGTCCAAGTATCAGGGCTCATTCTAGCGTTCTAGAGGCCCTACACTCAAAATTTTTTACCCATCTCAATGGGACCCGTACAAACAATGGGTTGAAATGAAATTTTGTACAATGTGAACAACCTCATAGTAACCATGCCGAAAGTCAAAGGCACAATCACTGCAATTGTGCACAGGAAAAGTAAGAGCAATTCCACAACCATTAAAGGCCAAAGCAAAGGAAGTAACAACAATAATTATAAGAAGAAGAAGGAAAAAAACACACCGATTCTACAATCGAAACCCTCTCCACCTGCATTTCCATCATACAAAAGAACAGAAATGGAGGAAGAAAAAAAAAGAAGCATCAATGGAGGAGGAGGAAGAGGATCAAAGCATAAAAAAGGGAAGAATATCAGGGCAGAAAGAGGAATTACAACGTTTAGGATAAAAGCAAAACGAAGGGGTCGTCTGTGTTAAAAATTACGAAGTGTGTCGCTACTTTTTCAACAATTTCATTTTCCAAATTTTGAAATTGAAAACGCAGAAAACAACTATTTTTTATTTTCAGTTTTGAGTTTTATTTTGGAAATATTTTTAAAGAAAATGTTTGCTAACATTTAACCAAACATATTTTTGTCATTGTTTCTTATTTTTTATTGAAATGGAAACAGAAAATGGCTCAACCAAACGGGGCCTTAACTTAACTGTGTTCCGATTTGTACTTTCGGGTTAACACCCAGTCACGCCAAGTTCAGTTTAGAGTTTAGACTTGGGTCGTTCCCTCAATCTCAAAACCAATTTTTATATACTAAGAAATAAATAAGCTGGTATAACAATAACTTTGTTTCCCCCTTGCACCCACAAAAAAATAAAAAACAATAAATTTGTTCAAAATTCAAATTTGTCTAATCCGAAAACAGTAAAACGAAATTTTTTTAAAAAACAATTACTAGAATTTATACCATTTGTAAATAAATATTTCTAATTTAAATTTAAATTTTATTTCAATTAATCTTTTAATTCTAGCATTATTATAATAGTAGGTCTTTTTGATAGTTTATATTAATAGGCTAACCTTAATTTTTTAAATTTAAATTGTGAGAAGCGTAAATAATACATTTTTAATTGGAATTTCTTATTTGTACGAAATATGGTGATATGAAAGTTTTTGGTTTATGGTGATATGAAAGTTTTAGAATTACACAAATAATCTTTTACTTTCTCCTAAATTGTTATCATCTCTAATTCCCTCTTTTCTGTATTGGTTATGTTTTATTCGCTACGTTTTTGTGAAATGCGGTAGCTCGTGAGAAATTAAAAACGATCATTTTTTTAGAAGTGTTGATTGGTGAATCAAAATGAGTATATATGTTGAAAAGTATGTAAAAAAAATGCTATTACCATTTTGCTTAAACCATTGATAACTTGTGTTTTAGATTTTAAAAGGCATTTTATTTATTTTAAACTTTTAGTTTGAGAAAATAAATAAGAAAAAACTAATATAATCTCCAATTAATGTTTAAAAAAAAATAAATAATTAAATTATATATTTTAAAAATAAAAATAACTAATTAATGGCAATGCTTAAAAGTGCCTCCATGAACCAACATGAGTCTTCTTATTGTGCTTTGTCCACACTTAACTCTGAATTTAATCCATGGGTTATTAAAAAGAAAATGCATATGTTTTTTCAACAGTATAATCTCATAGATATTTTTTAAAATTGTAATCAAAGATATCCTTAGTTTATGTTTCCATGGTAATAAACCATATACCAACAGATAAATTTGACAACGACAAAAAAACTAATCCCACCGAGGATGCATGCAGTTTAAGGAACACAAATTATGTGTGCTCATGATTCAAGATTAAGTAACGCAAGAAAGGTGTACGAACTTTTATTCTCCGAAAATTGTAATGAAATGATCAAATTAAAGGCTGATTAATATCTAGCGTATTTGTTGTATCAAAAAAAAAATCCAGCGTATTTGAAATAAAAATAATACAGGAATTATAAATTTATAACATATATCATTTTGTACCCTTTTGAAATAATACAATAGAAAATCTATTATATTTCAATGCAAATTATCCAAACAATGATTTGGTTTGATGACCGGAACTATTAAAATTAATTGGTTTAGTAAAAATAGAGATATTTAGTTACTATAAGAAAGAATTAATTTTCCCTTCAAATATCAATTTCACTATAAATATAAGTGATAAAAAAAAAACTTTTGCATTGTATTGAAATTTCATACAAAAAATATGACCATTGTTTGTTTTTTCGGTAAACTACCTTTTGGGCCTTTTGCCCTTAGTTAGAGAGTCGGTAACACTTAAAACTGTTTGTCTCGATCTCTTAAAAAATGTGTTGTGTTTTACAGAGATTGAATCTTGATTTTTTAATGGGTTAAATATGTTTTGGGTCCATGTAATATAGGAGATTTTTGAATTAGGTCTCTGTAAAAAAAGTTAAACTTTTTTTGTCCTTCTTTTATTTTATTTTTTTATTTTAGTCATTGACCGCTTATGTGGCACATTTCAGTATTTGATGTGGCCTTGCTGACGAGGCTTATATAAATGACACATTACCTGATACATCCCTATAAACATATTACGTTTTGAATTTAGTCCCTCTAAAAAAACGTGTTTTGAATTTAGTCCCTTAAAATTTATATTTTGATTTTAGTCCATCTTTTTCCCCTTTCCCTTCCCCACCCTTCTCTCTCCTCGGGCCTCACCCACCACCACCACAACCTCCTCCTCCTCCTCCTCCATCCTTCATCCTCCACCCTCCTCCTCCATACAACAACAACAACAACCCCCTCTCTCTCCCCTTTTCCCTTCCCCCACCCTTCTCTCTCCTCAGGCCTCACCCACCACCACCACAACCTCCTCCTCCTCCATACAACTACAACAACAACAAATCGCAAGACTGACGCCTTCTTCTTCTTCTTCTCCCTCGCTTCTCTCTCTCTCTCTCTCTCTCTCTTTGTTTCCTTCTTCCTCGGCGACCATGGGGGGTTAGATCTGAGAATGGGGGGAGGGGGGGACGATGGAAGTGAGGGGGAAGGTGTGGGGGGTACGGGAGTGAGGTGAATTGGGGGGGGGGGGACAGTGGAAGTGAGGGGGAAGGGTGGGGAAGGGAAAGGGGAGAGAGCGGGGTTGTTGTTGTATGGAGGAGGAGGGTGGAGGATGGACGGGAGGAGGTTGTGGTGGTGGTGGTGGGTGAGGCCCGAGGAGAGAGAAGGGTGAGGAAGGGAAAGGGGAGAGAGAGAGACTAAAATCAAAATATAAATTTTAAGGGACTAAATTCAAAACATAATATGTTTATAGGGATGTATCAGGTAATGTGTCATTTATACAAGCCACGTCAGCAAGGTCACATCAGTATTTTTTCCCACGTAGGAGTGATGACAAGAACTGAAATGTGCCACATAAGCGGTCAACTCACTCTAGAGACTAAAATAAAAAATAAAAAAAATAAAAAAAAGACCAAAAAATTTTGACTTTTTTCACAGGACCTAATTCAAAAACTCCCTATATCTCAAAACATATTTAACTCTTCTTTAATTTATAAACTCAATGTGTTACCACTTGAGTTACACTCCCAAGAGAGATAGTTAGATATATTAATCTAATTGCCTATTATTTTTATTGTTTTTAAGTGTGGAAACATTCCACGTGACTGTAATAGGGTGACAAATTATCCTACCGTGACGAAGAGGGACTGAGGGAGTTGTCGGTGTGACTACCCATGTACTGCACTGCACCTCGCCACCTCCCCCCTTTCAGACATTCTGACACAGGACCTACTCTTTGCTGCTTATGCATCCAAAACTCATACAAAAGTTAAAAGTAAAACTCACAAAAAGCTCCTTATGAGTCATGAAAGACCAGCATATCCAAAATCGCAGAAACAGTACCATTCTCAATTTCACAGGCTATGGAAAAAATCCCACCCATGGTGTAGACAATTCTGTCAAAAGACCTGGAACAGGCCCATTCACAACCCGTGGAAAACATCACACCCCTAGTCTTTACTTATATTTGCTAACGATCACAATATTAGATTTTTTATCCTAGTATATATCCACAGACGTACATTTCTTGTTTCTTTGTTAGCTAGGTTATAATTTGCTGAAGATTTAACCCCCCCCACCCCCAAAAGTTCCAATGCTTGTAAGAATTCACTGAATTTCCTTTTCAGCTAAAGAAACATAAAAACTGTGTGGGAAAGAACGAGAGTATAAGAAATGAGGATCAGAAGTAATGAGACAAAAGGTGAATTCAATGAATGATGGCCCATGTCTCAATCATGCGGCATTTTGTAATAATTTTTTCGAAGATTTTGAATTTCATAAACATGTTTGGAATTGAACTTAATTGGTTCAGTTAGGGGATAATTTTTATATGAAGAGTTTTTTTTTTAAAAATAGATAATATAATTCGTTTTTTAAAAACATATATTTGTAATTTAATAGTATTTGTTTTCTATAACAATCAAGTAAAAGGGAATTAATAAGAGCAAATGAAGAAGATAGAGTGAGACAGGACGTTGGACTATTTTCTTTGTTCTTTTTTATAAGTTGAGTATCTCTTATATATGCTCAACTTTTTTAATACAGTTTAATTACCTATGAAAAAAAAGAGTTGGACCATCAAAAGCATGTTTCTGGTCAAAATAATTGGGTTTAAGTTGAGTTTGGATAAATAGTTTAATCAAAAACTTATTTGATAAGTTGTTTTAAAGTTAATTATTTTAATTTTTTTTGAATATTATTCTAAAACAAAAATAAATCTTTTTAGCATCACTATAAGAAAATAATTTCTTTTGAAAACAAATTCACAAAAATTTTAACCAAACCAACCAACTTAATTTAAGTTCTACTTTCTGAATATTGTAATAAAAATGTTATACTTTCTGAAAAATAGTTTTACATCAAATTGGCAAATCTCTTTACCAGGTCCTTTATGTCATTTCATTTTCATATGCCTTTTCTCATTTTTTATAGGTTTTTTAGTTAAATTTGGAGTCAATAAACTTAACATTTCAAAAAATAAAAAAATTGACAATCTAAATATGCACAGTCTTTCACAATACCATTTAGATTTGGTTCGGTTCAATTGAAGAGATCCAAAAACTAAACCAGAATAATTGATTTTCCAAAAATGTCATAATTTTTTTGATATTGACCGATTATCAATTAGTTTGGATTGATCCGTGATTTACTTTTGGATCGGTTCGGTTTTGAACACCCCTATCTAAATATCTCTCCTTTTTTAAATCAAACACACCCTCAAGAAAAATATCTATTAATTAGATATTTGATGAGTTTTAATTGATTTAATCCCTTTTTCAACCACTTATTGGGAGAGTTAATTACATATTTTCCGGTTTTGGATAGTTTTACAATTATTTAATGAGACTATTGGACCTTTCTGCCGTTTAGTCAGGAAATCCCAATAATCCCAGTTCGGAACAATCATATAAAATATTTCACAAAATAAAATCTTCATGAATTTTCAAACCGATTTTTAGGGTTTAGGTTTTTTTTTTATTACAGGGTTCGGGGTTTTCATTTTTTTAAAAAAACCATTTTTGAAATATGCCTTGGACGAGGAAATGTAAAAAAAAAAAGGTTTAAATATCTTTTTTGTCCCTACAAAATGACTGAGTTTCATTTTTCGTCTCTGTAAAAAAAAAATTGTTTATAATCCTTGCAAAATAAAAAGTTTTATTTTTAGTCCTTGCAAATTTGTTTTAGTCCCTGTAATATTTAGATTATGTTGAATTTGTCCCTGTAATATTTATATATTTGTCAAATTGGTCCCTGTAAAATAAAGTAAAATAAAATTGATATAATATTATAAGAACTAAAAACAAAATTGTCCACATATTATAAAGACTAATTTAATATAAATTAAATATTACAAGGACTAAAATAAATTTACGAGGACTAAAAATAAATTTTTTTATTTTATAGAGATCATAATCAAATTTTTTCTTGAGATAAAAAATAAAATTCGATTATTTTGCGGAAACAAAAAATGTATTTAAACAAAAAAAAAAGATAGTATCAAGATAGTAATCCTGGGACAACTCAGATCCAGAAGAGCAAAAAACATGTATACGGCGATCCCTCACTAAACACAAGCACAACGCCTTGATACAACGCCAAACAGAGTCGGAGACAGAGCCAGCCAATGAGAGTGCAGAGAATTTGGTATAAGGAAACGTCCCGAACAAGGAGAGTGGGTGACACGACCCAATCAGACCCATAAAGTGTGGGCCTTTCCTCGTTGTTTTCATGTACTAAAAATGCGCAAAATATCATTTATGATGTGACAGCGACGCTTTCTCCTACCGCAACGCAATGTGTTCCACACCCTCACCCCCGGGCGCGTCACGCCCCCTCCTTACAACTCACTTCCCCATTAATCTATTCCCTGCCTCGTTCCCCTACGCCGCCCACCCACGCAACTACCATGAGCCCCCGTTCCAGATCCCGCCACGTAAGCAGAACCGAAGACCCGAAGAGAGCCAGGGTTACGTGGCTTCCGAGGATGCGTGGAAAGTGCATTGGATAACGTTGGTGTCGTATCCGGGACCGTGCGCTTTGCCATCATCTCCTCGTTGTTGCAATAAATAAGAGCTCCAGGGTGTTTTCTAGAGAGAGAAAGCTGTGTACAGTTAGTAGTGTGTATGTGTTGGAAGGGGGGAGAGAGAGAGAAAAGCTTCAGAAGAATCAGACAGGTTAGATTTATATATATACCTAAAAGAAAAAGAATAGATACACTGGGAGTTGGAGTTACACATTATTATTCTCTCTCTCACTCACACTCAACACTCTGAGAGAGAGAGTGCTAAGCTAGAGAGAGAGAGATGGAGGATCTCGAGGAGGAAGAGAATGGAGAGGAGGAGGTGCTGGGGTCAAGCTTGACCATGGAGAAGGTAGCGGCAGCGAAGAAGTTCATTGAGAATCATTATAGGGCTCAGATGAAGAACATCCAAGATCGGAAGGAGAGGTACGAAACTGTTTATATCCCCATTTTTGTTCATCTTTGATTTGCTTGGCAATTTTTTGAACCCTGGTGTGTAGAAAACCATGTCCTTCTATTGAATCGAGTACAATGCAAACTCAGGTGTAGATCTCACCGTTTAATTACCCTTAACAACTTGCCCTGCCTTGGTAGCTGAGGGTAATCTAGGTGTAAATCACTGTATTTGGGGTTTCATAAGCCGACAACTCAATTCCTCAATTTAACTGATCCCCAGTATGAATTTATTAGGTTTAATTAATAATTAATGATTTTTAAATTAATCCATTCTTCCTTTTCTCTGTTTGGAGGGTCTGATTCTTGAGTTGAAGTAAATGCATGGGGGTACTCGAGATATATACATGGTAATCAATCCATCTCGGTTGGTGGTGAGACTCAATGGAAGGAATTGACTGTTTGACTTGGTCATCACAGTATGAAGACTTGGGACCTGTTTACTTCTGTTTCCATTTTCTGTTTTCACTTTTAATTACTAAACCACCACTTTGTTTTCAATTTGTTTTGTGTTTTTAAAGATTTGTATAGAAATAGAGAAAACAAAAAAAATGTTTTCAAGTTTTCTGTACAAATATTTGAAAACATGAAATAAATTGAAAATAAGGTGACAATGTTGTAACTAAAAGTAACAGGAAATGAAAACAGAAAACGTAAACCGAAAGTAAATGGGCCCTTGTATTTCTTAATTTAAGCAAATGCCATCCCAACCTTAATTACCTGATTCTTGTCTTAGTAAGTTTCAGAGAGTACATCTATAACATGCCACATTTGTACAGTTGATCAGTGATGCTTTGGTTTGATAATTTTTGTGGAACTGTAAATCTGTAATTAAATTCATTACCTCCTCTTTTTGTGGTTAGAAAACTTGAACGGCACATCTTTTTTTTTTGGGGTTCTTTTTTACTTTTTATCATGTTGTCATCACAATTTGGCTGTATTTGTCTATAGTGGCCGAGTAAGATTTATACAATCAACTCTGATCTACAAAAATTATGGGCCAGGTTAGATTGCATTACTTAAAATGATCAAGTATAATTAGTCCTTATTATTTTACAACCAATTTATTCTAGTTTCTATATTTTCATTTCTACCCATTGGTGTATTTCCATTTTCATGCCATCGGAAAACATAGCAAACATCTGCACAAGCACCTGATGTGTAATTTGATGGTAATCGGTAAGGAGAGGACCAAATGAATGGTGACTAAAATTGAAGGACACCATTGATGCAATAAAATGACATGGCTACTACAGAGCGATGCTTGGTGACACGACACTTTTATCAAGAAAAGGAAACGGAAAAATAATCAACCAATGAGAATAAAGACAAGGAGAGAGAATTAAATTCAATCAAGGATGGAAATCCAATCAAACGGCAGATAATCAATTCGTGCACTTTCCGTACAATCACATGTCGTGCCAATTAGTATTTTCCGCTACTAAATAGGGATGAACATATGTCGAAGCTTACTTAGAAATTAGAATCATAAACAGAGACAATGATAGGTTTATTCCATAGATTGAGCATCTGTTAATAATTTTTGAAGTTATTGCCTCAGAATTTTCTGTACTCTTTGGATGGAAAAAGCATGCATCTCTTTCATTTTCTTGCATTGGATGGTATCTCAGTATAATATGATGCTTTTTAACCAATAATGGATGAGATCATAATATTTATTGACTCAATCATAAAAGGTATTCATCGCCTTGTTTTGGTAGACATTGTGGTTTGGTCTAATTGGACCAGGATGAAACAACCTAATGCATGTTCTTCCTTTTGTGAGCTTCATCTGGAAAAAAGAAATAGCCAAATATGTGAAGCAAGCCATGCTTATGCATCTTCCTAAAACAGTCTCTTGTCTGATGCAGATCTTTTGTTCACCTTGTGTTTTGGAAATTCTGATCTTGACAGATTTTTTTTTTTAATTCTAGGCGTTGGATTTTAGAAAGAAAATTAGCTTCTTCGGATGTGCCAAATGAGGAACGCATCAACCTAATCAAAGATTTAGAGAGGAAGGAGACTGAATATATGCGCTTAAAAAGGCACAAGATTTGTGTTAATGATTTTGAGCTTTTGACCATCATTGGAAGGGGGGCCTTTGGGGAGGTCAGAACAGACACTGGCATGCTCATTTTTGTGCATGAAAGAATTCTTGTTGGACATGCAATGAATCATTATTTGGTGTTGTTTGGAAATGGAAAATCTTCTGCATGCTTACCATGTAAAGGTTGTTTCTTGTATTATTTTCTGCTAACTAATTCTATTACAGGTTAGACTGTGTCGGGAGAAGAAATCTGGAAATATTTATGCCATGAAAAAGCTGAAGAAATCTGAAATGCTTAGGAGAGGCCAGGTGAGATATATACAAACACGCCTGAATGGAACAAAATTTTGAAATTCCTAAAGGATGCATAATCTGGCAAATAATAGGCCCGGGATAGGATTTAGTGCTACAGTCCTTTAAAGTTTCAATGCTATGGCTGAAATTACTCTAAACACATATATAGGTCTTACTGTCGCCATCTAGGACGGATCACCAAGTCATTGAATGTCTTGACGAATGCATAGTTGGTATTTTGCTTACAAGAGATCATTTTATTCCTACAGGTGGAACATGTTAGAGCTGAGAGGAACTTGCTGGCTGAAGTTGCCAGTCATTGCATTGTGAAACTTTACTACTCTTTTCAGGATGCCGAATACTTGTATTTAATTATGGAGTATCTGCCTGGGGGTGACATTATGACTCTGCTGATGAGGGAAGACACCCTAAGTGAGAATGTTGCTAGATTTTACATTGCGCAGAGTGTTCTGGCCATAGAGTCTATTCACAAACACAATTACATTCACAGGTTCAGTTTGGCTGTGCTTATGAAGTAGTTGGCTTAATTTGTTTAATCATTAATGATGGTTTATTAGGTGGTGGAATGGGTAATTTTTACATGCTAAAACAGTGATATTATTTATCATCTTTCAGAGATATTAAACCCGATAACCTACTTCTGGATAAAAAGGGTCACATGAAGCTCTCTGATTTTGGCCTTTGTAAGCCTATCGATTGTATTACCTTGTCTACACTGCATGAAAATCAGACCATGGATGATGAAACTTTGGCAGAGCCTATGGATATTGATGGACGTTTTCCTGATGCGGACAATCGAAGCAGCTGGAGAAGTCCACGTGAACAGCTTCAGCATTGGCAGATGAACAGGAGGAAGTTGGTATGGTGGCAAATTTACTGATATATTATTGTTCAGATTGGGAAAAAAAATGGTGTCAGTCATGTTTCTAAACAGAATTAAGTTAATATTTAAAATGAGTTTACCTGTCAGGCCAAGAAAATGTGTATCTTCCTTCATTACCCAAATACTTTCTTCTAGTTCTACTTTCTAAATGTAAGCTATTGTTAATCGTTAGGTAAACCCAAGAATATGCGTTCACAAAGATGTTCTGGGCTTTCTTTAACATGTCTGTGTCACTGGTTTCATGATCTGGCTTTGCATTTTGCATCATAAATCAAAACCTAAATTGATAGTGTTACAAGATTCCTATTCTTCAAGTTGTATGAAACTATAGTAAATAGATGTATAATCAAAACATTTCTTTTGGGGAGGTGGAGATTATAAAATGATTAATATCTCTTTAAGGAAAAAAGATCATCTTCCAAGGGTTCAAACATTTATATCATGAAGTGTAGGAAAATTTTAAATAATTTTGAAACACTGATCCTGTGTCATTAAGTGCAACTCTGTCCCTATATGCTGTCTTGTAGTATGGCATACATAGTGCAGGATAGTGTAACTTGGGGTGCAGTACTATAAATCTATTTTGTATAAAACCTACCTGATCATGGCTTTTGTTTTTGTATCCATTGCACGTAAATAATGCATTCCAGTAGTATCATCATACAATTATTACTGCATTTGTTTCTATACTAATATAGCTGTTAAGATAAGAAGGCCTTTCAGTTCACAGAGTTCCTTGTTTCTTGTTGCAAGGCATTTTCAACAGTGGGGACACCAGATTACATTGCTCCTGAAGTACTTTTGAAAAAAGGATATGGGATGGAATGTGATTGGTTAGTTCTTGCCTCATGTTTTAGGCATTCTGATCTATCAGTCACGAAGATTTGATTCATGCAAGTTTATTTTATTTAATTTTCAAGCTGTAGTTGAGCTTAGTCTGGAGTAATACTTTTGACTGATCATTTGAAATTTGGACTTTTTTGTGAAAGAATTTTGTACAAGTTTTAGTTGGCTTGATAAGTTTTACAATATATCTACTATCTCCCTTTTTGTATCATTACATTTCACGTGTGATTATTTCATATGGACAGGTGGTCACTGGGAGCAATAATGTACGAAATGCTGGTTGGTTACCCTCCATTTTACTCCGATGACCCAATCACCACATGCAGAAAGGTAGAATCTTTAATTGGCTTAATGGTTTCCCATTATATTATAATAATAATAATAATAATAATAATAATAATAATAATAATAATGAGTCAACGCTCATTTGCACAATGATATTTAATTTGAATAACATTAACAGTTAGATAAAATAGGACAGTTAGGCATACTTGGATGGAGGAGTGCCTCTGCATCATCCACATTTTAAGCCCGAATGACTCGTGTGAGAGGACATGTTGGTGATGTAATAAAGTCATTTGTGTACCTTCTTACATAATAATCTGTCATTGTAGTCCTTACTTTTTTCTGATTTTGTAGGCAGTATTTATCTTTACCTGTTCTTATGACTACTGCTGATGCCTTTAATATCCATAACCACATCATTTAAAGCATTTCTAGTTATGTTGCCCAGAGTCTGGTTCAGACTATTTTTTTGTTGACACTAAATTCATCAATTGCTGTCAGATTGTTCATTGGAGAAATCATCTAAGATTTCCAGAAGATGCCCAGTTAACAATTGAGGCTAAGGATCTAATCTACAGATTGCTGTGTGATGTTGATCATAGGTTAGGTACTCGAGGGGCAAATGAAATAAAGGTAAGATGCCGTCTTATTATAATATTTTGCTGTAATATGGTGTCAACTTTCTTCTGTCATCTACTTATATACATTCTATATATACCAGGGTCATCCTTGGTTCAGGGGCGTGGAGTGGGATAAACTGTATGAAATGGATGCAGCATTTAAACCACAAGTCAATGGGGAACTGGATACCCAAAACTTCATGAAGTTTGATGAGGTATAAATATGAACTCATCGCCTTTTAATCTATCCCCATTGTTTTTCCCTCTGTATATTCTCTTATCGCAGAACTGCTACCCACTGTTGGAATTGCAAATGTCTAACTGTCGCTTATAATCATTTGAAAATCGTTGCTTCAGTATAACCAGCAGGCGTATCGTGTATGAGTTTTCTTGATATTATAGTTTTCCATTGTTGAATCTAGGTATTTCTGGGTCATATATAATTATATATTTAAATTTTATTACTTTTTATGGCACATTAATAGTTTTCAATATAATAAATGGTGTTTGCTCCCAATTTTTTTTCTCCTTATATAATTGTTAAAAGTTATGCTGGTAGCCTGTGAGAATCTTTGTACTAACGGTTTTATGCATCAGCAATCTTATGGTAGTTAAAATCTTGGATCTTTTTACTTTTTTAATCTTTCCACTTCTTTAACGATATATATAGATAGATGTATTTTTTATTTAGTATGAAGTTCTTGATTATGTTGTGGATAAGCTGTTGAACCTAAGCCTTAAGACTTTCTCACTGCTTTCTTTTGTGAATTTTTAGGTAGATCCACCAGAATCAGCAAGAACTGGGTCTGGGTCCTCGAGAAAGGTACACTTGTATTGATTTGTATGTCATCATTTTTTTTTCCATACAAATCTCTCCCTATAGTTAGCAAAATGGTGTATCTTAAAGTTCCAACTTCCATCTGATTCCTGCAGATGCTTCTAACTCCCAAAGATCTAAACTTTGTTGGTTACACTTACAAGAACTTCGATGCTGTAAAAGAAGGGCTTCGTGAAGGGCTTCGTCAGTCTTTTGGTAAGTAATGTAACAACTTTTTATTTCATGTATAAGATTTCATAATTGAGAATCTAGTGGTTACATACTGTGGCTATAAGAACAATTCCTAATGTTGTTTTCATGCAAGTCGGCATCCTTGTATTATTCTTTCAATGAACATGTGCATATCAAACTGAATTTTTGTAATAATTTCAAACCAGTCATGAGCTTGCATAGGGATTCCAGCACTGAGGAAATTTCAAGTTTTGAAAGCACTAAACTGGGGCTGGCATGAAACAAATTGAACGAAACTTAAAAAGTGCTAGACAAACCCAACAATTAGAAATGTTGAATATATTGATTGATGTTCTAAGTAACAATGTGCAGGTGATTCCATGCAAGAATATGCTTCCAAACGAACGGCTGATGAAACAAGTTTACAAATGCTCGCGTCGTCTGGAGATCCCATGTTACCATAAATGAACTTTTATTGCAAACTGAAGCCCATCCATCGTGTTGAGTTTTTTGAGTGCTTGCTTTGGCTTTAAATATTTGGCCTGAGAACATCTATTATAGTACTTCAATTCCCATGCCATTTGCAAGAACAATTGTGTACAGCAAGTAGTTGAAACAGCATTTCAAAGCTTGTAGGACAACACCATGGGTGTGTGTGTATTTGAATTTTCAAATTATTAGGAAGTGAGTGTTGTGCAACTGAGTGCTCCCTGTGCTGCTGGCTGCCCAGGTTGGCTGTGGAAGACTTGCCTTCTCTAGTGGCAGTTGCTGGTTAAATTTTAGTTGTTATGGACAAATTACTGAGGAACTACAAAGAAAAGCATCCTGATAAAATTATTCGATGTGATGTGTACATTTATTGGAACATAGCAAAGATTTAACTATAATAGAAAGACTATGTTTGGGGATGGATTATGAATATTGTACCTATTTTATGTGGAAAAGTGCAATTAGTGACGTCAACCTGATTGTCCTGGTCACTCGCTAGTGCTTGAATGATTTACAAGCAAACTTTTGTTAATTTACCCTAACCTACAGATCTTCATATAACTCAAGTTGACTCATTTCTGTATTTTAAAATAAAATAAAATAAGTGGACGTGAATTTAGGTGTTAGACGAAAATATGTATCTCAATTCTTATTAGTTGAGAGCAAACATTGTAACTTTATTTTACGTATTTAGAAACCAACATTTATAAAAGAATTCATTTTTAATGAAAATATTCAATCGAAAATAACTTTATAATAGGTGGATAATCGCTCAGAGTTGCAAAAAAAAAAAAATTCAACTGAACTCAAGGGTTGTTTGTGGTGGTAAATTATTTTTTTTCCGGTGGTATGCATGAGTTTATTTGATTAAAAAGTATTTTTATTTACACAATAAGTGGCATATATTTTCCTTTTTTAAAAATAAATAGTCTTAAACGAATTACTACTGTTTTATTTTGAAACTCGGTACTCGGAAATTCAACGTGGAAAAGCCTCTCTCGACAAAAAAAAAAGTGGAAAAGCCTCTATTGATGAATTGATGATCCATCATCTATCTTGTTTGTGAGTTGTGACGTATCACCATCTTTGGCTTGATGAAGTCAGCATTTCGTATAAAAGAAAAAGGAGTAAACCATCATTTTAGTCCTCGAAATTGTAGGGCATTGGCAATTTGGTCTTTGAGATTAAGAAATAGGCAAATTAGTCTCTGAAATTGAGAACCGTCCGTCAAGTTGGTCCTTCCGTTAGTCTGACTCAAGTAACGGTAACGGATTCGATGACGTGGCACGTTAAGTGCCTAAATGGCACCCACATAGGCTCCAACGTGGCAGCCCAATCATCAAACCAAAATGACAGCCTGTCATCAACTCACGTGGGCTCCCTCTGGTCTTCTCCTCTCCTCACTTTCACGGCTTCCACTGTGCCCCCTTCCCTATTCCTCTTCCACATCCAGTGCCACCTTCCCCCTTCTCTAACCCCATCCCCAACCCCAAAGCAAACAATTGGTGCAGACGCAGTTGTCCTTTTATATCATTCGATTCATAATCATAACCAACCTTCCATTCCAATATCACTGATTATCACTGATTATAAATTAACAATTTATTTGGAGTCTATGAATTATGTAGAAAAAAGGATTACAAGACTACAGCGGCAGAGAAATTTAAGTGTGATCATTTGACCTAAGTATTTCCTCAACTAGTAAGACTTGACAATCATGAACTTGATCACCATCTTTGATGCCATAATCTCTAAGACAATCCGTTTCTATAACTAACTTTTGTCCTTCATAGCATAAACAAAATTGCCCCCAGACATGTGGCCTACACAAAGGGAAAAAGAAAAAAAATAAGAAAACAGATTATGGTAATTTAGTAAGTAGAAACTTTATGATTAAATAAATCACAGCCCGCTTCTGTTCCATGAGGTTAAGGGGAAAAGACAGTATGTGAATCCAAATTGAATATTGAATATTAAACCTAACAACGAAGAAGCTTAATTTCCAAAATCAAAATTAGTGAAATTACATATTCAGTACAAACACGTTGCAGGATGAAGAAAGAAAGAATGAATAGACAGACAAACCATGATATTTTCCCTGGCCCTTTCTGAGGCGTACGTGTGACCAAAAGCCGCTTCCACTGCGTGCTTGAGTTCTGCAACAGTTGCTGTGGAAGATTGTGGTTTTCCCACAAGATCCATTCACATATGGTGGCGAGGGAGTAGAGGTATGGGGTTGGGGTTGGGGTTGGGGTTGGAGGAGGGGTAGATGTGGAAGAGGAAGAGGGAAGGGGGCACAATGGAAGCCGTGAAAGTGAGAGAGAAGACCAGAGGGAGGCCACGTGAGTTGATGACAGGCTGTCATTTTGGTCTGATGATTGAGCTGCCACGTTGGAGCCTATGTGGGTGCCATTTAAGCACTTAACGTGCCACGTCATCGAATCCGTTACCGTTACTTGAGTCAAACTAACAGAAGGATCAAATTGACAGACGGTTTTCAATTTCAGGGACTAATTTATCTATTTTTTAATCTCAAGGACCAAATTGCCAGCGCCTTACAATTTCGAGGACTGAAATGATGGTTTGCTCAAATAGAATTATAAATCATGACCACAAATTGAATTGGAATTAATTTATTGGCTTAAATATGTTAGTGGTCCCTATAATATAGAGGTGTTTTGCTTTTAGTCTCTATAAAAAAAGTCAAACGCTTTTGGTCCCTGCAATTTTATTTTTTTTGCTTTTAATCCTTTAAGTGAGTTGATCGCTGGCGTATCCCATTTTGAGCCTAGTCAGCACGCCTACGTGGCCAAAAACACTGCCACGTGGGATGCCACGCCAGCCCCTTCTCTCCTCCTCCCTTCTCTCTCCTCCCCCCTCTCTCTCCTCCCTCATCTCTCTCTTCCTTCCCCCACGTCCCCCCCTCCCCACTCCTCCCTCCTCCCTCCTCCTTCCCCCAACCTCCTTCCTCCACCCCCACCTTCCCCCTCCCTCATACACCCAATAATGCACAAATTAAATTACGAGGCAAGAAAAACAGAACCAGAACTAGAATATATTGTAACAAAAAAGGGTAACATCCGCCAAAATCCTGACAAATAACGAAAATCCATACCCTAAGATGAGACATCTAAAGGAAATCGTGGCGGAATTGTGATGTTCTATTGTATGGTTGAATAAAGGAAAGAGTTGTGTTTATACAATGGTGAATCCGTCAGAAAAATAAGCATAAATCGAAGTCCTATAGATGGCTGGTGGTGAGAAAGAAGAGCGTGAAGAATTGAAGACTAATTGCAAAGTTCACAAACCCTAACAAGATAGGGGGAAACTTGTGGGGTGTCGTTGGAAACTTGGCACACTATGAATCATTCAACATATATCATCATAGTAATAAATATTTGGATAAAGCTGGTGAAGGGAAACAAGATTGTCTATGGAGATTTAATTGAAGCCAGCGCAAACACATACACAAGACAAGACTCTATAAAAAAAGGCGAGGCGTTTGAAACGGGAATCATATTTGTGTGAAGCTGTTGAAAGCACCAACAACAAGAAGGTGGGGGGGAGGAGGGAGGGGGAAGGTGGTGGTGGGGGTGGAGGAAGGAGGTTGGGGGAAGAAAGGGGGTGGGGCTGGACGTGGGGGAAGGAAGAGAGAGAGGAGGGAGGAGAGAAGGGGCTGATGTGGCATCATACGTGGCAGTGTTTTTGGCTACGTAGGCGTGCTGACTGGGCTCAAAATGGGACACGTCAGCGGTCAATTCACTTGAAGGACTAAAAGCAAAAAAAAAATATAACAGGGACCAAAAGTGTTTAACTTTTTTTATAGGGACCAAAAACATATTTAACCCTAATTTATTTGTTGTTGTCGTTGTTGTTGGTATGCTTTCAAAGCTCTACTGCATATGGTTGAATTGTTAAAGGGTACAGTTGAGAGGGATAGAGAGGCATGGGTTATCCCTTTGCCAAGTATGCACTATTATTCTACTGAAATTTAGGGGTATTTAAAACCGAATCGATCCAAAAAAATAATCACAAACCAATCCAAAAAAATTAAAAACCGATCGAAAACCAATTTTTTTGGATTTTTTTGAATGATTATTTTGGAAGATAAAACCGAACCGCAACTTATAATATTATTTCTTTTGGACTTACATATATAGACAACCAATCGATTGTTATATTGTGTATTTTTTTAGAATTGACTTTTGTATGTAATCTTTGTGTTAAATATGATTTTGCAAATACTATTTTTTTATAAGACATTTTTTTAGAAATGACATATGTGTGTTTAGAAATTGGATTTATAATT
Source organism: Glycyrrhiza uralensis (assembly GCA_030159175.1). NCBI lineage: Eukaryota > Viridiplantae > Streptophyta > Magnoliopsida > Fabales > Fabaceae > Glycyrrhiza > Glycyrrhiza uralensis. The sequence goes on from BRZY01000005.1 coordinate 50,520,605, forward strand.
GATAATCCATTGAGAATTATTAAAACAAATGTCATTGAGTTGTACTCGAAAATATATTAGAAATGAAACGGAAGCGGAATTACTTTGGTCAATTTTTTTTCAAAAAAAATTATAACCGCAAAAAATCGAAAACCGATCCAATCTAAACCGCATTGTTTCGGATCGGGGTTTTTTTTTGGGAAGCAAGCCGAACTGCATGCTATTTTAAACTTTGGATTGGATAACTTTTTACCGCAAAACTGAACTGAATCGAGCCGCGAACACCCCTATTGAAATTAATATTTTTTTTAATAAACTACTGGAATAAATATTAACTCAAATGTTAAAGTTCTCTCAAAATTTATTAGTGTAATTTTCTCATACTTTATTTTTCTCACATTATTTTTATATATTATCTCTCCTTTTATTTCTTAATATAAAATTTATCATATATCTCATTTTATTTTTGCTTTTTTTCCCGATAATTAGGGAAGTAAAAACTAATCAACCCGGATGCTTTCTATCTCTTAATCTTTTTTTGGTGAGCCTATCTCTTTATTCTCTACTAGTACTTTACCCGTGCGTCTGCACGGGCGTGAACTATATAGTATCGACATAAAAGAAATCGAATTATTTGATAGCTAAATTCGTTAACGTTAAATATATTATTTTTTTTAAATCACTCAAACAAATGAATGTCATACTTAATAAAAATCAACATGGACAATTTAAAAGAGAACACAACACTACTACGTGAATTTTATGGAAAAAACTATTCAAAATTAGTATAACAAAAGTTAATCAAAGAAATATTTTTTATATAGTTAAAGAATTCAAATAAAAGTTAAATAGTAATATTATTTCATATCAAAGATTCAATCCCCATGTAGTATATATCCATCAAACAATAATATAAGAAAAAAAAACTTTTTTTACATAAATCAGAAATAACACACTCTAATAGAAAATAAAAAGAACCAACCTTTCCCTCAAAAAAAAAATAAGAATCAACACAAAATCCTGTAATACATAGGTCTATAGCACATTATATATTAAAAATTAAAATATAAATTTTATACTAACAAAATTATATTAAAATGTAATTTCTATTAAAATAATTACAAATTTTAAGTAATATAGTAATGTTATTTCATGTAAAATATTGAAACCAAACTTTATAACATGTAGGACTATGTTGAGCACAATGTATATTAAAAAAATATTATTTTATATTAAACAATTTATATCACTGTGAAAAATGTATTAATATATTCATTCACGATAAATTAGATAGTAATGTTATTTTAAGTAAAAAGTTTTAATCAAACTCTGTAATATATAGGTTTGTACTATGTACGGGGCATATTTAGATATGTAAATATAGGTGAATGGCTAACAGAAGTGTGTAATCCCGCGTAAGTGCAATGTGTTTGATGTGGGATTAATTGTGTAACAGACTTGCTCCATATAAGTGAATAAAGTGCGTGGTGTGATCAGTGTGTGATCACCCTCATGTGTAAGAACTTGTTTTTCTTCCTTCTCCCTAACTTCTGGTGATGAGCTCTGCGTCCAATAATAGTGTTGTTCTCTGCGTCCAATAATAGTGTATTTCCCTGCTTCAGCCTATTTCACCAGGATGCAAACCTTGGTGAATTTAATGAAGCAATGTGGTGAAACCTTCACAGAGCAAACTCTGGTTGAAGAAGTGTTTCGTAGTCTGACTTCAAAGTTTGACTACATTGTGTGTGCAATTGAAGAATCCAAAAACATGGAAGACTTGAGGATGGATGATCTTCAATGCTCAATTGAGGCTCATGAAGAGAAGCTGTTAGCAAGAAACAAAGGCAAGACACCAGAATAGTGTTGTTCTCTGCGTCTAATAATAGTGTTTTTCTCTGCGTCCAATAATAGTGTTGTTCTCTGCGTCCAATAATAGTGTATTTCCCTGCTTCAGCCTATTTCACCAGGATGCAAACCTTGGTGAATTTAATGAAGCAATGTGGTGAAACCTTCACAGAGCAAACTCGGGTTGAAAGTGCTTCGTAGTCTGACTTCAAAGTTTGACTACATTGTGTGAGCAATTGAAGAATCCAGAAACATGGAAGACTTGAGGATGGATGATCTTCAATGCTCAATTGAGGCTCATGAACAGAAGCTGTTAGCAAGAAACAAAGGCAAGGCACCAGAATAGTGTTGTTCTCTGCGTCCAATAATAGTGTTTTTCTCTGCGTCCAATAACAGTGTTGTTCTCTGCGTCCAATAATAGTGTTGTTCTTTGCGTCCAATAATAGTATTGTTCTCTGCGTCCAATAATAGTGAATTTCTCTGCTTCAGCCTATTTCACCAGGATGCAAACCTTGGTGAATTTAATGAAGCAATGTGGTGAAACCTTCACAGAGCAAACTCTGGTTGAAAGTGTTTCGTAGTCTGACTTCAAAGTTTGACTACATTGTGTGTGCAATTGAAGAATCCAGAAACATGGAAGACTTGAGGATGGATGATCTTCAATGCTCATATTTAAAGCAAAATACCCCTATATTATAGGGACCAAAAACATATTTAACCCTAATTTATTTGTTGTTGTCGTTGTTGTTGGTATGCTTTCAAAGCTCTACTGCATATGGTTGAATTGTTAAAGGGTACAGTTGAGAGGGATAGAGAGGCATGGGTTATCCCTTTGCCAAGTATGCACTATTATTCTATTGAAATTTAGGGGTATTCAAAACCGAATCGATCCAAAAAAATAATCACAAACCAATCCAAAAAAATTAAAAACCGATCGAAAACCAATTTTTTTGGACTTTTTTGAATGATTATTTTGGAAGACAAAACCGAACCGCAACTTATAATATTATTTCTTTTGGATTTACATATATAGACAACTAATCGATTGTTATATTGTGTATTTTTTTAGAATTGACTTTTGTATGTAATCTTTGTGTTAAATATGATTTTGCAAATACTATTTTTTTATAAGACATTTTTTTAGAAATGACATATGTGTGTTTAGAAATTGGATTTATAATTGATAATCCATTGAGAATTATTAAAACAAATGTCATTGAGTTGTACTCGAAAATATATTAGAAATGAAACGGAAGCGGAATTACTTTGGTCGATTTTTTTTCAAAAAAAATTATAACCGCAAAAAATCGAAAACCGATCCAATCTAAACCGCATTGTTTCGGATCGGTTTTTTTTTTTTGGGAAGCAAGCCGAACTGCATGCTATTTTAAACTTTGGATTGGATAACTTTTTACCGCAAAACTGAACCGAATCGAGCCGCAAACACCCCTATTGGAATTAATATTTTTTTTAATAAACTACTGGAATAAATATTAACTCAAATGTTAAAGTTCTCTCAAAATTTATTAGTGTAATTTTCTCATACTTTATTTTTCTCACATTATTTTTATATATTATCTCTCCTTTTATTTCTTAATATAAAATTTATCATATATCTCATTTTATTTTTGCTTTTTTTTCCCGATAATTAGGGAAGTAAAAACTAATCAACCCGGATGCTTTCTATCTCTTAATCTTTTTTTGGTGAGCCTATCTCTTTATTCTCTACACCACTCTCACACACCTTATACATCATGAAAAAAATGTGAGAGAAACTTCAATTGTCAATTCTATCAAAACATAGGTGTTTAATGGGACACGTGTCACTTTTTAATTTTATTTTTTAAAACGAGCACTACAATGAGCAATACAATGAATAATAAAAATATAAAAAAATATAGAATTTAATTGGTATACACTGATAGTGTAATTTTTTTTTACACATTTTTTAATCATATCTCATTATGTAGATCTTTGAGTAAATATTTTAAAAATTATTATTATGAGGTGACAATACGATAAAATATGATTGGATATTTGTGTAAAATATTTTTACTAGTAATTAAATTGAAAAATATAAACAAAAATTAAGATTGAAAGAATTAGATTGATAAAAATACTATATCTGTGGTTGACATTATTAGTCGCATTAGCATTACTATTTCTTTGGCATTTGTCGTATTAATATTTGGAATAAATGCACTGTTACATTACATTACATATTTTTTGATGAAACATTACATTACATATGATTATGATTATGATTGCATTTAGAGCAAATAAAATAAAATATAAAATATAAAAAATAGGTGAAGATTGGGGATGGATGGACGGGTGGAGATGCTCTAATATGCTCTTCCAGATTTGACATGTGTCCAACTCCATTGTCCTCCCCTCTTTCTCTGTCTCTAACCATTCTTGTTCTTTTTTTCCCCTTTTCTATATTTCCTCTTTCTCTTTTTTTTTATACTCCCTCCGTCCTTAATTATAAAAAATTTTTATCTAATTTTTTTTCACTAAAAAAATTAGTTAATATAATTTATAATATTAAATATATCAATAATTTATATTATATTTTCAAAATTGTCCTTAATAATAATACTTCTCTCTTCTCACTTTCTATCTCTGATTTAATTAATGCATTACTATCTCTTTCTTCCAAGTGCACATAATAAATAATGATAGTTTAGATAAAAATTAATTAATGCATGATATATTTTCAAAAACATCTTATAAAAAAGAACAAACAAACTTACAAAAAACCTCTTATATTTAGGGACCAAAAATATTATTTCCTCTTTCTCTTTTCAAACCATTTTCCTTTCATTAAAAGTTTCATTTTTTTATTTTTTTTCTTGGTCATTTTTTTTTCCTCCTCTTTCTTGCTCCACTTCCTTTTATCGCGCCTCCAACTCTCAACACCCACTCACCCACCCAAGTATGCACACATATTTAATATGTATATCATATGGTATGGAAGAAAAGAACACAGCAGAGCAGAGAGAGCTATTGCTTTTTGTTATTCATAATTAATTATTAAATTAAATGGTTAGGATTAAGGAAAGCCCTTATCTTGTGTTTTTGTTGATTCTATGTTCCTTCTATACAATCTTGGGTTTCAGGTGTCAAAGTCAGAACTCACAAGGGCCGTGAGAAGTGAAGGGAAGGGAAGGAAGAAACAAGATTCTACACAATTAGGTAGTGAGTTTTTTTTCTTACCTTTCTGTCTTCCTTTCTTCTTTTTTTCCATTCATTTATTGTGTAATTATTATCACTGGACAAGGCCTAGATGCGTTACCTCAGATCCAGGCAACTCGTGTTGTTATGTTAAGAAAAGGGTGTTATCTTTTTAAGGCTTCCCTGTGATTCTTGAGACTTTGCTTTTCCTGGGTTTCTTTCTCATGACCTTTTTTTACCCTCTTTCTTTCTTGTCCGTTGTGTTTACTGATGATGAGTGTTGGTCTCTCTCTAATTTTTGTGGGATTTAATCTTTTTTTGGTGCAACCTTTTTTTTTTCCAGATAAAGTTTGTTTCTTTCAAGTTTCAAGCTGTTTCTCTCTCACTAGAGTTGACGGGTGATAGACATAGAAGAATAGGATAATGCTTGGAAAGGGTGTGTAGGGTAGCTATATTTGGCTGAATTATCCACAAATGGTAGTTCGGATCCATTGTTGTTGACAGATCTGACTATCCCCATTTCACTTTCACCACCTTTTTAACTTGGCCCATGCCTTGCATAGGTTGAATTTGCCTCCTCCTTTGGTCTTATTGGTCTTCTTTAGACATGGAAAATGATCTTTTAAAATCCAAGCATCACATTCTGGGATCGTTTTCAAGCAAAAAAGCAGGTGTTATTAGTTGAAATATGACTGGCTGTGTGATATCAGAAGGGTGGGAGGGTAACTTTTTGTACTACCTAGACAAGGATTTTGAATGGAGGAGATGTCGACCACAGTTGCAGTGCCATTAAGAGCAGGTAATTCAGTGTGTGATAAGCCAACCATAACTACCCACATGGATGTATCCAGACTTAAGCTGATGGCAGATGCAGGGTTGTTATCCAATGCTATAACTACAATTTCTGCTGAGACTTCTATAGGTTCTGATGAGGATCATAATGGTGGCAATCTGGAGGATGAAGTTGGTGTTACAGCAGTCACGCCACCAAATCAAGGAGGAGAAGGGGAAACTCCATTGTTGAATATGATATCCCAAAATATAAGCACTTCAGTTGTTGGCGATGAAGTTTTAACCCCAGATATTGAGGATGATTTGTTATCATTGGAAGGGGATCCAATTATTTATAGCTCTTTTCTTTCAGTAGCCAGTGAGAGTAGTAGTGTTTGTGAAGATGAGTTCATCAGTTCTGAGGTTACTTCAGATTTCGGGACAAGGAGCTCCATAGACATAGAGAAGAGCATCTCTGCTGTCAAAATTGTTGCCAGTACTGCTGATTTGGACAAGTCAGATGTGGAGTCAGATGTTATGAGCGAACCCCTTGCTGAAGCAGTGACCCTTGAAGATGAAACAGGAGTTAGATCCGGCCCAATGCCTGCTACAGTTGTTCTTCATCAACTACCTCTTGAAAAAGGTGTAAGTCGAACAGTCGGTCGGAGTGTTTTTGAATTGGATTGTATCCCACTGTGGGGATTTACATCTATATGTGGAAAAAGACCTGAGATGGAAGATGCTGTTGCAATGGTACCTCGAATTTTGAAAATTCCTATTCAAATGCTAATTGGTAACAGGGTACATGAGGGAATGAACAAGTATTTCAGTCAGCAGACAATTCATTTCTTTGGAGTCTATGATGGCCATGGTGGCTCTCAGGCAAAGTTTTATTTTGTTTTTAATGTGATTCTTGTGTCCAATGATTAATGTTTTCGGTTTTTCTGTTGGTAACTCTTCACATGGAGCTTGCTTTCGTCATTCAGGTGGCTAATTATTGTCGTGATCGAATGCATTTGGCCTTGGCTGAGGAAATAGAATTTGTCAAGGAAGGTCTAATGATTGGAAGTACCAAGGATGATTGTCAAGATCAGTGGAAGAAAGCTTTCACCAATTGTTTTTTGAAGGTTGATGCTGAAGTTGGGGGAAAAGTTAATTGTGAACCTGTTGCACCAGAAACTGTTGGATCCACTGCTGTTGTAGCTATTGTTTGTTCTTCTCACATCATAGTTTCAAACTGTGGTGATTCAAGAGCGGTTCTGTGTCGTGGAAAAGAACCCATGGCATTATCTGTCGATCATAAAGTAAGCTACCTCCAATTATAGTTTTGCATCTCCTTTGAAAAAGGTTTTTACTGGTCAGAAGAAATTGATTTTCTGATTGTGGTATTTTAGCCAAATCGAGATGATGAATACGCAAGAATTGAGGCAGCTGGAGGCAAGGTGATACAGTGGAATGGTCATCGTGTATTTGGGGTTCTTGCAATGTCAAGGTCCATTGGTATGTACTTAATCACAAATTTCACTTTAAGTAGGTGTTTCATTTGTGTACTAGTTTGAGATTAATGCAAGTCTTTTAGTGAGCATGACTGATTTGCTTTTCAATGCTCCTGTATCCATCTTAGTTTATGAATGGAAAAAATGGACATCGGTTGCGTTGTAAAAAACTGCAAATCTTGAAGTTATAAGTTCATCAACATTATATATCTGATTTTGAGAATATAGATATTGTTGGGTTGCTTGTCCTTGCAAGTTGCAACTGAGACTAGTGTGATACTTGGGCAGTTAATTCAGCTGAAATGTTTCTGTTTATCATTGCTGTAACTTTCAGGTGATAGATATTTGAAGCCATGGATTATTCCTGAACCAGAAGTTATGTTTCTTCCTCGTGCAAAAGATGATGAGTGTCTGATTCTGGCCAGTGATGGCCTGTGGGATGTCATGACGAACGAAGAGGTGTGTGAATTAGCTCGGAGGCGAATACTTCTCTGGCACAAGAAAAATGGCTCGGCACTGTCCTCAACAAGGGGCGAGGGAATAGATCCTGCCGCACAAGCGGCTGCAGAGTACCTATCGAACCATGCCCTTCAGAAAGGAAGCAAAGATAACATCACCGTGATTGTGGTAGATTTGAAAGGTCAACGAAAATTTAAGAGTAAAACATGACTGTTTCTTCAACTGCATCTGGGTGTTTGAAGATATAAAGCTGAATGTGATCCAATATAGTTTTGCTTTGCCCATGAATTTTTCATCTGGGCACCTCCTGGATTGAGCACCCTGTACTATACAATACATGCCCCTTTCGTTAGAATTCTCAATTGATCAAGAGTTTCCTTGTACACTGCTCCAATGGGGCTATGTAAATCTTTGCTGCTTATTGTAGGTATAGGAGACCAGTGCCACGGCTTTGACATCAGCATATTGTATTCATTATTATGCCTCCGAGAGAACAAAGGCTCTGTGAGGTTTTTTACTTCATACAGTTTTAGCCTGTGTTGTTTATAAAAAAGTAGTAGCTATTTGGCATTGTTGTGGTTTACAAATTGTGATCCGCAGTCAGAATTTTCTGTTACACCATTCCTTCTAATAATGCAGCAATTTGCTATTCTAAGTAGGGTTAAGTACAGCCTGTTCTAACCCTGTCCCACAAGAAAGGACAAGGTCAAAATGAGTCTCATTTGATGAAATGACATTGAGTTGAGGATGGGTTCGAAACAACTTTTGGGTTATACAACTAAACCAATATGTACTACATTTAATAATGTTATTTTTATGATTTTATTTGTTTTTTATTTGAAATCAATTCAGTTCTATTCTATTTAAATTTGGGCTTAATTAAACTCACACATTATTAGGTTTCTCCATGTCAATGAAAAAGTCTAGATCTGAAATGTTGTTCTAATTAAAATTAGGATCTAGTAAAAAGTCTAGATAAAAAAAGTAGCTCTAATTAATATCATTATTCCTCTTACAAACACTTCTAATTTTGAGCCTACTCCAGTGGTGGATTAATACCGGGTGTTGGTAAATAACAACGTAGTCAAAATCGGATCGGTCACTGAATCGGTAAAAGTAGGGGTTCGAGGTTCAGAGGTTCGATCGGGATTCAATCGGAGTAAAATAAAATAATATTATTTTAATTATAAATATAATATATAATACTATATATAATATATAATATTATTTTAAACCCTAAACCTATACAATATTGAGCAAAAATTAACATAAAAGTCATAATTTTATAAAGAAAAATTAAACTTTATTACTAAATGTCATAATTCATAGCATAAAATATTCAAAATTACAAATAATTGAAGAAAGTGATATCTATTTCTTTAAAAAAAATAAAAATTTTGATTTAAAAAAAATAGTGAACCGGTTCAACCCGATTTTTAGCCAGTTTTTTCGATTTTGATCGATTTTCCCGATTTTTGACCGGTTCATTGACATGGCAGTTTTCAGGATGTACTAGACCGGACAGGTGTTCGGTTCCCAGTTCGACCGGCCGGTCCGGTCCGATTTTAACTACACTGGTAAATACACCCCCAAAATTGGCCATGCATCCCACTTTAAACTTGAAATTCCAAAATTACCCCTTCTTAATATCACGTTTTGTTTTCTGGAATCGGAAAATTGCATATGTTTCGAAAATTCGAGTTTCCGGAATACAAATTTGTAATTTTTTTATGCAAATTTCTTAATATCACGTTTATGTTTCCGGAATGTAATTTTTTTTATTCCGGAAACTTGAATTTCTGGAATGTATAAAAAGTCAATTTTTCTCATACTCCCGAAAACTCGAGTTTTTTGAATACAAAATTTGTATTCCGGAAACTTAAGTTTCTGGGAAATATGCGATTTTGCAATTCCAAGAAACAAAACGTGATATTAAGAAAGGGGTAATTTTGGAATTTCAAGTTTAAAGTGGCGTGGATGACCAATTTTGAAGGGTGTATTTACCCACCCAATATCATTTGCCATGACCCGATTCGGGTGGTTGTACTGCAATAGTGATAATGGCCGACAATTATAGTGTATGCTTTTCCTGAAATGGGTAAACATAACATACATAAATTTCTCACAACTTGATTAAACTTGCCGCTATATTGAGAGAAGAATTCCGGTGGTTCTACTGAAATCCGAGTGACTACTTGTAAACAGCCACAGGAGCCTTATCATACATAGGTAGGTGCACCTTGTTGCATTCTTCTTTCTAAAAAATAAAAAGATCAACTTAAGATATTTTCTTCACCAAGTTCTGGGGTGGCTTCAGGCATTTTGGTTCTCAAATATTCAGCAAGCTTGCATAGCAGCAACATTTTTCACAAATTTTTTATTTCATCTAATTGAATAAGTTTTTCTGTGATTGATGACTCCATAAATATCCAAATGTTGCAGTTATGATTCTAATTGCCGCGAGCATTAAGACAAGCTAAAAGGTCCTACGTGTCTCTGGCTGTTGTCATGCTGTCATTTGTTTTGCAATAAAATAGAAGTGGAAGAAAATGACTTCTGAACTGTCAAGACAAAAGTTTTCATTAAATTCTGCAACTTTATTTTGCATCAATTTAAAGCAATACCCATCCCATGTTTCTTTTTACCAGCACTCAAGCACATATTTATTGCATCAAGAGCAAAACCCAAATTAGTGGAGCACACAGACCAAGCGTCCTTGTCAGGCACGTGATTCCACTGAGCCTAGAACATATAGGACCAGCAAAAGTAACAAACAGAATGCCATGGTAGCAGACACTTAAGACTTTTGTCTCAATTTCATAATCATACTTGAAGGTCCAAAAGATATTTTTACAAGTAGGACCATCTGGTGAATGAGCTATGGATCAATGTGTCATCATTCTTTCCATAATGATTCGGAAACTTTGACAAATCGAAACGCAAATAAATCTAGAAGGGAAAGTGGGTGTTTGTGAATCTGCTTCTGCCATTACACAGAACATGTGTTCTTCTCTTTCTTCATACAGATTATTATACCCACATTGAATTGAAATACAAGAATTAAAACTTGTTTATTAGGTATTAAGCGTTCGTTAAATTAATATCTCACGGTTCACTAATGGATCATTTTGAAGGTGGATCAAGTTATACAGAACTAGCATGTCATATCTTTCACACAAAACGCAAGTTTTACTGTTCAAGTGTCACAATATATTTATAGAAATAAATATAAAACATCTCTACTGTTAAACATGTGACAGTAAAGAGAGGTGAGGACATGGTGAGACGTGGGGAAGGTGGATAATACAATATCATGTGAAGTGTGGTATTATTATTCAACAGAATCAAGTAAAAGTAAAAATAAAGATTGATCACCTTTATATAGCAGGCAAAATTCGAACATTTTATAGTGGTGACCTTTATTTATAATTCAACGACATAGTAACATCGACAGACTGGAGAAGGTCACACTCACCACCCACAACCATTATATGAAAATACCCTGCTAACGGCCTAGTATTTCCTGTACGCCAACTCCTTTACAGCATCAGCAAGGCTATTTTCATTCTGAACACACTGAACCCAGTTTGCATTGATATTAACCCGCTCAAGGCTCTGCTTTAACGTTCTAGCAATAGAAGGCATAGGATGGCTAGCAAAGAATTCCTCTACTTCCTTGGCTTTCTCAAAGGAAGCAAACTGCACCAACGGAAAACAAAAAGAAAAAAAAAATGAAGAATGACAATTGAACATTCCAGAGTGGAGATCTCATGTTTTGCAAAGAAAAACCAATGGAACAAAGCATATAGAGGGACAGGAGACAAACCGGTGAGACAACTGCGCTGACAAAGCGAGTTATTAAAAATCCAGAACCATATGTCTTTGATATGCGTTCCCAATTTTCCTGTAGAATATTATAGAACCATAAGAACATGAGATAGAAAAGGGAAAAGGGTTTAAAAAAGTACATATATCATGATCTCCATCAGTTTTTTCCTTCAAAATCAAGGTCTCGTATAATAATAATAGTTGATGCATCAATGAACCAAAAACAACATTAGTATAGGACTATAGGCAATGACAAAGCATGGAGTGAATTTTAGCATGCTCTCTAGGAATGAAGATAAACCAGTAGCATGTGAAAGCATTAATATGATATATGACACACAATCTTGGCAAAAGAATTTAAGAAATTAAATATGTTGTCGGGCTAATATTTCCAAATCAGACTCTACCTCCACGACCAAGTTTTCTCCAAATAGCAATGATAACAAAATGAAACTTTGTCCAATGAGTTGAATCTAACTCAAAATCAACCAATTTCCTAAACCTTAGAGGAAACTGACATTTATAAAACTAAAAAATGAAGTATGTAAAACACTTTCATTTCAACGTGCTTGACGCTCCCTCAAATGACTACTGCAGTACTGTTTATTGTTGTTTATACCTTAAGCCAAGCCCAAGCCACCTCTCGTCCTTCCCGACCGACAGCAAGCCCAAAAACAGCATCCTGACTACGAACCTTGACCATATATAACAACATATCAATCTCCAAAATAATAATTGATAATATGCCAACTTTTGTATGTAATTATGCATGTGCATTCTGACTTCAAATAATATCTGAAGATTAGATACCTCACAAGACAACATAAAGTTCAGAACTTCGAGAATTAGATCTTGATCAAGTGAAGAAGCCAGTGAGCCTACAATAATAGAAAATATTAGTATCCATACCCAGAAAAACGATGTTATGCTCTCATTGAAGCTCTCATTGAAGGTATTTCATTACCCAGAATGCGTGTTTTCTCCTGACTTAGGTCAGTTTCTCTATATACTTTCAAAAGGGATTCATAACCCAATCGGTTAGATTTGCTTGCCCGTTGCATTACAGCCACATACGTTGCCTGCCAACATTTACAATAATCATCAACACAAGAATTCATAGGGAGATTTCATGATTTTAAATGATGCTGCAGCAGACCTTTCTTATATCAGGTGGAAGAAGTGGTGTATTTCTGTCTTCTAAGAATGCCTGAAAACGCTTGCTTGCTTCATCAAGTGTTGGATCATGTCCAAATACAGCAAGGGCAGTCAAAATTTCTCCTCTCAACAGTGAATCATCATGACTTTCTCCTGGTTTAGGATCCCAACCAAGCCTCCTGTAAGGCAATATCAATAGGAATGTTACAGCAGAGATACTTTAATTCCTAAATTTTTTTATTAACTGAAACGCAAAACACTCAGGATCAGTGTATGTAACAGCTTACTCAGCAGAGTACTGGAAAAGGTTAACAAAGAACTGCTTCAAATAGTCTAGTAGGTCTGGAACTGCATCAGCTGCAATACGTTCAACTTTATGACTTATCTGTAAAACAAAAGAATTGGAATTAGATCCAACAACTGACGTAAGCAATGAATGAGCAATATTTGGAAGATAACATTACACTAATCAGGTTAGACAGCACAGTATAATCAACTTCCTCCCTGTAAGCTCCCATCAAGTTAACCAAGGAGGTCAATGATTCTTTGCGAGCCATACAAAGTGCATATGTATCATCCAAAATTCCTGTAAAAGCAAAAACTCACAAGTTATCAGTCTTTTCCTTTTCGACCATTGGAAATAAATTGTCAAGAGATTATCTAATTTACCAAATCGGTCTGATGCAGATAAGACTTGTTTCTCTACTGCATATCTAAGTTTAGCTGCAAGCAGCTCATCATATTTCACCCTGTAGAAACCAGCCTGATCCACATTAAGTTTAATCCAAGAATTTACACCTTTGCCTTCAGCAATCGGGGAACCCAGTAACTCTTTAACATCACGTGTTTCAGATTTTGTTTGCAAGAGGAAATTCTTGCGGACATCATATGAGCCAAAGCATAGTGTTATCGGAATAATCCAATGGCCTTCCCCTCGAGCACCACTTGACAAGAATTGTGACTGCCAATGAACATACAAAGTTCACAAGTTAAAATACATAGAATGGATTTAGTCTCTGAAAATAATGACAAGAAGGAACTAAAGAAAAATTCAGATGCAATGGAACCTGATCAAACTCCAATTTCTGATCATTGACTTTGACAGATACAACAGGATATCCTTTCTGTTTTGTCCATGAGGTCATTAACTTGTTCACAGGTTCACCAGATCCTTCCTCAAGTGCAGCCCATAGATCCTCAGTCTTAGCATTTGAGCAAGCATGCCTTTTTATATATGAAGCTAGTGACCTCTGGTTACATAAGAAAGCAATGTGTATAATTTGATCACAAATAATGCAATATATATATAACCCATCCATATTTTATTTTATATAAAAACTTTCACATCATAATATAAAGTACATCTGTCTATGACTCATTGAATATAACATAAAATACCTTAACAACCACATCATGCAACCTATTCAACCCACTCTATTCAAAGTGTAATATCAAAGTTGAGAGAAAACTCTAGAAACTGGCAACAATAGCTTACTTATGCTGTGAATAGTGATATAATATATTATCCCCATATGAACAGTTCACTGTGGCCTGTGGGTTCTCATTCCATCAAATTTGGCTTTGAAAATATAGTTTTTTAAGGAAGTCATAAGCGGCCAAGTACTAACCTGAAAGCATTCGGCACCAAGATAGCTTTGCAGCATCCTAATCACAGATGCACCTTTTCTGTAACTTATTGCATCAAATATTTCATCAATCTCACGAGCATGATTTATCTCCACCTGCAAAAATAATTTACAAAGATTAAAATACACAATGAAATGATAAGATAGCTTATTAACTTTCAATTTATTTATCTACTTTAATTCAATATATATATAAATTGATATAGTAAATATAGTTATAACAAATGGTATAAAGAATTACATTTAATATAATTAATCTTCATAAAATCCCAGATTCAGATAAATAAGCCACATCCATTATCCGAGGCAAACTAAACCCATGAAAAATGAAAGATTAAACAATACCTCAATTGGGTGTGATTCTGCAAGCCCATCCAACCTAAGACCCTCAGTAGATTCATGAAGAAATTGAGACCATATTTTCCACTCGGGAAACAATCCATCAGCTGCTAAATAGCTCACCTGACCACACCCAAGTTAAAAAAAAATAAAATAAAAAGGCAACAAAATTGACAAGACTCTGCAACAGTGCAATGGCAACAATTGAAGGATATATGAGCCACACAACTTACCCATGTTGCAAACCCCTCATTCAACCATAAATGTGTCCACCACTCCATTGTGACAAGATTGCCAAACCACTGGTGTGCTAGTTCATGAGCTACAACAGTTGCAACCTTAACACCAAAGAATGAAAGAAATATTTTTTGTCCTTCAGTTAGTAATAATTAACTAGTTTTGAAATTGAGATTGGGAAAGTCAAGTTCCAAGACAAAAACAACTTAATGGATAAGCAGACTACCCTCTGTTTGTTAGCAGCAGCAGAATGCTGATCATCATAGAGTAAAGCAGTCTCCCGGTATGTAACTAAACCATAATTCTCCATGGCTCCAGCAGCAAAATCAGGTATTGCAATCATATCCAATTTTGGCAAGGAGTAGGGAGTGGCAAAGTAACTGTTGATTATCGCAGTTAGTTGGCTAATCAATGATGGATAATGCATCATACCCATAAATATAGCCAAGCAAACAGACTAACATGAAGAATAACATAAAATCCACCATTATATCCACTTATCTTGCCACTGTGAAGCTGATATATGAAGGATGATGATGTGATCAACAGTCAATATATAGTAGCAGAAAAAAGATATATAAACAACAACAAAAAGGTTTGATAGATATACCAAGAAGTTTACTTAATAAGAATTTTTTTCCATTAATATTTGGGCTATTAATCTTTGGGGGTGGATGATTGGACTGTGGGAGCCAAACCTACCAAGGAAGGATTTTCTTTGCCATAAACTTGAACGGAGAGGATAGAAAACGAAACTGTCCCTGGAAACCCACATGGCAGAGTGATGTCCAAGTCCAAGCTTCCCCTCAATTAGTTGAATTACAGTGTAAGATCAAATTAATTCTGACTGCCATGCCAATATTTCAAAGAAGGAAATGATTTTGCTGGCAATAATATTTATACAACTCTTTAAGCATCTCTCACCTGCCTGATGTGAAGGTGTTACTATGTCTTCTTTCAATTTTTTTCTTCTTCTTCCGTCACACTCCTTTGGTAAAGTAGTCGTGACTTGAGACACCAAAAAATTTAAAATTTCTTTGTTTGGCAGGCACTAGGTGTATTACTGGATTTGAAAAGAAATGAAGTCCAGAATTGTTTCTGGAAAAAAAGGGTTGTAATAGTTCCATACTTACTCCTTGTATAGTCCCAAAGTTCTCACAGCAACATCAAGTGCAAATTTCCCCTGGTTTGCCTTACCAACTTGACAATACACTCGGACTTTGACCCCTGTAGAGATATTGAGTTCAATTAAGAAGAAAAGGAAAGGCAGTACTAATAATAAGGTCAATACATAAAATATACATAGCAGACATCATTTTACCATCGGGGGTATGATCTTCCACATAATCAAACAAACCAACAACAACTGCAACCAAATATGTAGACATGATTGGTGATTCTTGATATGAAACTGTTTTGATATTTCCATCTATTTTTTCTTCAGCAATTGGCATGTTGGAAAGAGCAACAAGCTCCAAAGGCACATCCAATGTGATCTTGAAAGTGGCCTGCAAGAATAACCACCTGTGAGAAGTGGGTCCAACCTCAAGGTACTCATCATTCATTAAAGTAACTTGAATACCAAAATCCGTCCAGACCTGTCCCACCCTCTAATGGCCTTGCCACCCAATCCATGAACCAAAAAGAAGCTTATTATTTGTGAGTGTTTACAGAAAGGTCCTTTAAAAAGGGAAGAGGAGGAGAGAGAGAGAAACCTTGCAAGCAGGTTCATCCCAACAAGGGAAGCATTGCCTGGCATCAGCTGGTTCAAACTGTGTAACTGCCATATTCTTCTTCTCACCGTTATGCTCATAGGTACTGCATACAAAAGTATCCATATAAATTAATTTAAAAAACAAAAATTGAAATTGGCGATCCATTTAATTGCTCAGAAAAATAGGAAAAGTTAAAGAGACTTGTACTATGTTATGCATTGCATTCAAAGCAAAAATATATTTTTAGCTACCACTAGGGCTTTTAAACAAGCAACTTAAACAGGATTGATAGCCTACAGAAGTTAATTAATAAAGAATCAGTGATGAATTGCAGCCTGAAGCAGGATTCCGGTAAATCTTTTTCGCTTTTGGATTCTTGAGGAACTTCAACATAAAGCAAAGAGAAGCTAAATAACACTTACCTCCTGTAGAACCCTTTCATTTTATCATTCAGGATTCCTTCAAACTGAATGGCCAATACACCCAACCCAATGGGTATTTTCTCTGGGAACTCCAACACCAGAATTTCATCATCTTCAAACAACTCAACTCTTGAGGGTTTGAGAACCTGCACAGACATTCTTTGATTCTAAATCACAAACAAACTCTACAGGGATGCCCAAAAAAATAAAGATAAATAATTAGCATGTGATTTTGGTACCCTAATAATTTTTTTAAGTGAATTTAGTCCCTCATCACTCTTCATTAACTTAAAACTCTCAAATCCTCATAATTTATCCAAAGTTTTCACAAGTTGAATCAATTAAATTGTTTTCGACATTCTTCTACTCAAAACCCACCAATCAAGATATCAAATTTTACTCAATAAAAAAATCCCAATTTTCCTTCTCTTTAAACTCTAATATCATATCATATCATATCTTACAAAATTCTTCTAATTTTATCAAAATTTCACTAAATTTATAACTTTCAGACAACTAAAATTATTTCATATCTCAAATTCATCGCAAACCACTAAACCCAGATATGTCGATAAAAAAATAATCATTTAAGGACACTAGATAAATTTTTTTGACGGAGACCATATTTGCTTATCCTTTAAATTAGAACTTTTAAATTAGAGCAATTTGATTGACTCGAAAAGTTTTGATAGGCTGAAATCGCAAATAGTCTAGACTAAAGGGACTACTAAGCCTAAAAAAACACCAGTTCGGTTGTCTGAGATGGATGCAATAACTGCATAGTTGTGAATCTGGAATCCTTTTCCCGACAGAACTTGGAGATGTTTTTGAGCAGGCATTATTGAATGCATGCAATAACCACATAGCTAAGAATCTCGAATGTTGTAGAAAAAAAAATCTTCAAAACAAGTAGGGATCGAGAGTTGACCAACAAGAGTGGAGAAATGAGAGGACCTTGGAGGACTCTCGGTTGGTGAATGATACGGCGCCGTTGCTGACGGAGAGTTCAGCGGCATTGAGAACGATGAAACTGGTAGCGGCGACGATGTCGACGGTGACGGCGACGGAGCCTGCGAAACGGCATGCAACGAGGTCAGGCTTGAGCCTTATGTCGTACCGTTTCGGAACGGCGAATTTCGGAAGACGAGGCTGTCCTTTGAACTGATCCATCTCGTTCTTCTGATGCGACACTCACACAAACACACAGATTCAAAGTCACACCGCTTTGCACACAGATAAAATTAATCGAGAATCGAACTGACAGAGAGAACTTATATAGATTGCTCTCGGCCTCTTGCCCTGTTGGCCTAACTAATACGACGTCGCTCCCTCTGTCTAACTTAATACTTTTTTTGTGTGATAAACTTACACTATTTTGCTAAGTGGGTAATTTGGGTATTTAAACACCGGTTTAGGAAAAATGTATAATATTATTTTTTGAAGGAAAATGTATTAATATTATTGAGATTGAGATTAAAATAACAAAATAAAGGGATGTATTGCTGCTCATAACTATTTGAAAAAAAAATCTATTATTCTCCACTTTACATATTTTACATTTTGTTAGCTATTAGTCACCAAAAGTTTATTTTTATAAATAAATGGTAGAATCCAATATAATTAATCACCAAAAATTTATTTTTATAAGAAAAAATGGTAAAATCCAAAAAAAAAGACGCGTCCCAAGTTTTATACAGATTACTTCTCAATATAATTTATTTCAAATTCATTAAAATTTCATGTATTTAGAGGATTACTGCATAGATCCAAACCGTAAATAATTTTATCCAATCACAATTATTTAACTAGCCCCTAAATGTCAATGAATCTCCCTTGAGGAGGGTTGCCAACCAAATAAGATTTTAGCAACTTTTGAAGAATTGAACACACTCTTTATATTATTATTAGCTTAATTTCGACCAAAAGGGATTTTATAGACTCTCCTTGATTATTAGCTTTGTACAGCGCATCAAACACACTCTTTATAACTTCATATAAAATAAAATAATGTTGGCAAGTTTTTTTTTGCAACACACATGTAAATTACTTTGAAATTTGAACTATATTACAAAGTTAATTTTTTTTCATTTATTATCAGAAAAAGTTAAGGGCTCGTTTGGTTAGCGAAAATATTTTCTGTTTTTATTTCATATTTTCATTTTCTGAAAACAATTTTCATTTTTAAATTTTTAAGATTTAGGAAATATGTTTGTTTTAACTTGACATTTTATCTTTCAAGAAATGAAAATATTAAAAATGTGTTTGGTTTAACCTATTTTGATTTTCATTTCATAAAATATATATTCTATATATAATTTTAAAATAACTTTTTAATAATAACATTGTGTTAAATATTTTTTTATTAATGAACAATATAAATAAAAATATCATGTGTATCCTTAGTAATATTAAATTTGTTGTATTATTTATTTATAAATAGGAATATAAAGATTATTAAAATGTTACATGTTAATTATATATAAATAACAAAAATAGTAGTAATTTAAAACTGTAAACAAAAATTAAAAAAAAACCAGTATAATGGTTCTAGGGAAAATATTATTTAGATACATGTTCACCCGTTAGACACTCATCCCAAACCATATAACTCATTATATATGTCACATTATAGGTATAGGTCAAGAGTATATTGGGAGTTCAAGTATCAGGGCTCGTTCTAGAGACCCTGCACTCAAAATTTTTTACCCATCTCAATGGGACCCGTACAAACAATGGGTTGAAAATGAAATTTTGTACAATGTGAACAACCTCATAGTAAAGAAAATGTTTGCTGCTAACATTTAACCAAACATATTTCTGTCACTGTTTCTTAGTTTTTATTGAAATGGAAACAGAAAATGGCTTAACCAAACGGGACCTAATTTTTTAATCCTTGTCAGTTTTCTTAATTTATTGTCATAACATTATTATATTATTATTTATTATAAATAATTTTTTTTACTGAGAGATAAAAAAAAGTTGAGTTTCTTGGGGACATGTGTCGCAGAATAAGACTTCAGGATGTCCGACGGCTGTTGTAGTTGTATGCTCCGCCGTAGACGCAACAATCGCTTCGTCGATGAGAGAGAAGAGAGGTTCCAAACCTTCAACTTCAACCTCTCCTCCTTGTGCTCTTCTTAGAGATGCATACCACAATTGCTTCCACAGGTTTCATCCTTAATCAATCTTTCCAAAAAAATAAATAACAAATTGTGTCTTCGCTCCTTTTCCCTTAGAGGCTTAAACCCTAATTTCATTTTTTGAAGGTGGTATGCGGAGAAATTCGTGAAGGGTATTTGGGACAAAGAAGAATGTGTTTCCGAGTGGCAAAAATACCGAGCTTGTCTTTCCGTAGTTCCTTAATTACTTTACTTGTGTACTTTTTAATCCATGGATCGTTTCATGAAAATTGCTCTGTAAATTTTGACAGGAACATTTGGAAGATAAGCAACTGATTCGTATCTTGGAAACTGAAAACAGTGTTCAAGACAGCGCCGTTGCTTCTCAGTAACTTTGTCTGGAGGAAATGGTTCATATGTTTCACATGTTTACTGCGAAAGACAGGGAAGAGAATTGTTCTATAATCCGTGATCAATTGAGTAGTTTCATTGCCTGTTATTTATTATAATAATTATTAAAATAATGTCTATTCGAATTTTCCATAATTTGTGACTTGTGTTGTTTAAATGATAGAAACCTAGGGTGAGTCCTTGGTATATAGAGACCTTACTGTGACATGAATAGGTGTAAGAATGGGACCAAGGCAATGGACATTGCATTCTTCAGTAGGATGTTAAGTGACACGATTAGCTGCTGTGGGGTTTTTAGTTTAGTTCTGTGAAGCAGGCCAATTGTTGTTTTACCTGATAGAGTTTGATTTCCATGCCTAATTTTTAAGCAAGATTGAGTCACTACTCGTTGACAACAATTATGTTTATTGGTATTTGCTTATTTTTCCAGCATGATTTAGTGGTTACCTTTTAGTTCCATTAACGAGTCTTGATATTAAACCCCTAGAAATAGTCACCAAAACACACTCATGAATGGTTGAGATTTGGCTCTGTTTGTTATATCAATTTCAAGTGGATATAATTTGAGCCGTTTTCTCATGCTCCTTCTGTTCTTTGGATAGAAAATTAAAGTTCTATTAGAGAGCAAAGCAGGGAAATGCATTTGGGGTGCCGGGGGGGGGGGGGGGGGGGGAGAGATTTGCTGATTTGCTCCACAGTAGAAGAGAGACACACACAAAAAAAAGTACAGCTGAACAATACAGAAAAAGTAAGAAATGGAAGTTCCTTTGAAACAGCCATGCACCCTTGAAGTTGTGAGCACTGTGCTCCAACCAAATGCAATTATGCACCAAAGGGTTGAAAAGACTGCACATCACCACAATTTTATGTCTCCCCTGCCACAAATTTCCTCCCAAAAATGCTGGGAGCTATATTGTTATTACAACTGAGGGTTGAAAGTCATTTTCTTTATTATCATTATTCATAAGCAGGTATGGAAGTTTGTATATCGAGTTTAATTAAGCTTGTTATTGAAGACTGGGTTCTCAACCCCGATAGTTACGTATAAAACACTTGGAGTGTTTGTAAGCTCAACTTGTGAGAGTTTAACTCATGCAAAAATAATATTTAAATTTTGAAAAACCTATCGAGGTTTATCCAAGAACCAACAATTCTGTTATGGGGACAACTTAGGCGATCAGTAAACCAAGAATCAAGTGAATCAACGGGTTGAAAGAACAGGACACGAGAAGTTCAAAATGGAAAGAACAGAACACAATGGATACGAAGTTGAAAGAACGAAACACAAACAGAATGCCATTTCGAAATAGACCTGGAGTTTAATGAAGACAAGTTTGCTCATAATGGGTTGACCTTGAAATAGACCTACGCTTGGTTCACAAACGTTTGAAGATAACTTGACACTGGGTTCACAATGGGTTGAGTGACGATGGCTTAGATTGATTTGCATTTTCCCCATGTCTTCAATCCAGAGTTCTAGCAGAGAACTCCATGCCGAGCTATGTTTTGCAGACAACCAAATAAAAGCATACAACAATTATTGAAGTAAGCAACCTCGTTGAGCAGTTCCCCCCCCCCCCCCCCCCAATCCTGAAAGAAGATTCGGTTTCGGCCTATTTTATTTCTTTTGGAAAAGAAAGTGTGCAACCATCCATTCTTCGCCGTTATTGTATGCAAAAAGTTCTGCTACAGCTATGAAGAATGTTCTCCAATAGACAGTCCACTTGGTAGCTGAATCCTTGCCGTACGTTGATTCCATAATTGGCTTGATGGAAGTCATGTTCTGATCCATTCTCTTGAGCCACTCTTCACTGCAAGATCAAATCTTTTTTAATTGCTTCGGTAATACCTTCAAAACTTGCTTTATGGACAAATAAACAATGAAGGGAATATGACAAGATTGCTGCAAGAAACATGGAGGTTCTGACCTGGTCTGTGCGTAGTGTTTCCCATTTACCAGCCAATGGTTGACGACAGTAACATCATCCTTCATGCATCACCAAAGAAGACAATTACAAGTGAGCTAAATCTGGATGAGATGTAGATGGGTTACACAAAAAAATTGAGGGTGCTTCTGTTCTTTCATTATTATTATTTTTTTAAAGAAAAAAGTACACATTTTTTTTTCTTTTGAACTATCCTTCTTCTTGATCTTATAGGAAAACAGCAAAAAATTAATGGGATTCTGCAACATCATCAGGAAATAACAAAGCCTGCACAAATTGCACAGTAAGCTTACTTGGAAATAAAGAAGTAGATTTGCTGCAGGCATTGTTCCTCCAGTAAAGAAGTATCTCGTAATCCAATCATCATCATTTTTGTCCTTCACATATAAGTGGCCAGTAAGTAAATGAATGGTATCTTTGAACAGTGAAAACTCATTAGTCATATTAAGGTATCAACTAATATTTTAACAGCATTATATGAAGTTCACCTCAAAGTGGTAGGCAAATACTTTGTGGCAGAAATGGTGAACAAATAAAAGGCCATCCTCTTTCATCCATTTGGATATCTTCTTGAGAAGATCTTTATAGTTCTTCATATGCTGTTTCAAGGTCAAACGTGACTCTAAAAGTTAAAACAAAAAACAAAACGGCTTCAATGCAGATTATTTACCCCACAAATTCTAACCTCAAACATTTCTATGGAAAATATTCTGTCATAAGAAGCTTCCATTTCAAATATGCTAATGTCTGCAACAATGATATCCAAATTTTGCAGCTGCAGATCCCTGAATACAATATACGATGTCGAAAGTGATTTTGATCATCATACAATATACGATTCGAAAGCTAAATATTGGCGCCATGCAAGAGTCATATGTTTCATAAAATATTTGTAAATTATATGACATGCACAATGTCTGAAGCAAATGACACTATACCAAGTAGTATACCGGCATTTCTCCTCAATATAAGCTTTTTGAGTTGTGGAATTGCAGATTCCTGTGACCCTGGAATTGCTGTACTTCTTGGCAATGTATAATGCCAGTGATCCCCAACCGCACCCGACATCAAGAACTGTTTGACCATCTTTCAGGTTCGATCTCTCGCAGTAAAGTTTCAACATTTCTTCTTCAGCATCTTCCAGCGTCTTTGAGGCAGAAGAGAAATAACAAGAACTGCACCAGTTCATACAATAGGAATGTTATATTAACCATAAGGTTACCTATTTTTCTTTCACGCACACCTACATGTAAATATTTTATATTGCCAACAAATTACATCTAAAAGATTTGTCTATAATGAATCTTTACACTTTTGTTATATTAGCCTTTGCCCCTGCATATTCACATCTTAGCCTTAATTAGTACAGTAAACATTATTTACTTAATGGAGTGAGCTCTAGCAAGGCTGTGCCCCACCATTCATCCCACGCACCCTTTTAGGTAGATATAGATCTTGTTATTAGGAATAATTTTATTTTATTTATCTTTCCTCAGAGAAACAGAATCACTATCTACTACCATACTATCTTTATGAGCTACAGCCGCATGTGAATCTATATAATTTATGTATTTGTTTTTACCACGTTCTGGTTCTTGTTGTTTCAATGGTGGTAAATGAATTCATCTATAGCTGCAGTGTTGTCTTTGAAACTCCAGCAATTTACAGAAGTAGAGGAAACAGGTTTTATCTATGAATTAAGATAATTTTTTCTATAAACACTTATTAGTTTTTGAACTAATAGTTTCTCATATAAATTGAAATCAGTTTTTACACTTTAATTTTTTCAAAAACTATCTTTTTTAAGATCTCTCTATAAACACCTACCGATTACTTAACAGTTTTTTTTATATATGAAAAAAATAAAAATGCAATACGAAAATAACTTTTCCGTAAGTTAGAAATTGAGTATCTGATCCCAAACAATATCTTATATAGTAGTACTAACTGTTTCATGATCAACAAAAATAAAACTTAAAAGTACCTATATTTGAGATTCTTCCCGAGAACCAGCTTGAAGAAAGAGGTAGGTAATTCATAATGTTGAGATTTGGGCTTATCAGTGTTGATTGCAATAGGCATCTCTTGTAAAGCTGAAAGACAAATCATTTATCTTCAAACTAACAGTGTAAATTCAAGCAGTAAAGGGAGGCAAGACAATTTAGAGGAGAAAAAGAAGTACAATGTGCAAAGTGGACAAGGTCAGAGAGTTGAAGTTCAGAGGAAGGCCTGTAACCAGAGCGAAGGCGAGTGGCCAACAGCAAACGCGTGAGTCTCCTGATAACAGCGTCAGGGAGCAAGTTGCGTTCCAGTGAAGCCAGCATCAGCTTCACCGCCTTGTCATACGGTAACTGCATTATCCCTTCCATCCTCAAACCAACCACCGTCCGCACCCGTGCCCGTGAGCGGTTCTTTTCTTCTTCTTGTCTTGCGATAATAATAATAATAATAAATAATAATGGTAGTATCACTATCTAGAATACGTGGTGTGGTGCGGACCACTGAACTAGTTTTACCGTCTCATTTTATCTTTTAGACTTTTACAGTGTACTAGTTAATTTTGTTTTCATGGGATGGAGTGGGGACTCATTTTTCTTTTTCTTTTTCCTTTTTAGGATTTGGGAAAATCAAATGCTATTTGCATAAAATTAAAAGAAAAATAATTTTATAATAAAATAATTTAGTGATTATATTTTAAAATTTTTATGTAAAATAAATGTTAATTTATGTTTATATATAGTTATAAAAATGAATTTAATTATTAGACACTTGTAATGTAAAAATAAAAAATACAGAGGTCCAATTAGTTTGATCAATTTTGTCACCTTTCCTAACATCAAAGGTCGGGAGAATAAAATTTGGAAAAGCAGAGGGATTTTAGGTGAATTGGGAAATTTTGGGCTCTTTTTGACAAGGCTTGAAATTTGCGGTAAAAGTACAAATCAAGATTGCCTACGGGTAAAAAGACAAAGTTATTAAGTTATGGGATCGACATCATGAGATGAAAATAGGACAACTGATAGTTTGAAGAGTTTGTATATTCAATCCAATTGACTAAAGTCAGAATATGAATCACACCAATCTCTTTTAACGATGCTGATCTCTTGACTCCAGCGAATTTGTGCTAGCAATCCTAATTTCGCGCGAAACTACTCATCTTGTAATTCACCCTCTAATTGGGTAGATTGACACGATTATATCCAGACCGTACGTAATAAACACCACAAGCTAGCGTATCTGATTGATTTTCCTTATGCGTTATATTCACCTCCATGATCAATTATTTACAGTCAATAGTGATAGCCCGATTTGTATATTATTTGGAAACATAATACCTATCAAAATCCTTTGTTATGGAGAGAAAAGAAGCGAGTTCCTTCTGTTTATTTGTATATGAGAATCAGTACAAATTAAATGTGTACTACAAAAAGCGGCAGAAACTATAGTTATGATTTAGTACTAACTTACTTGGTAAGGAAAATTAATAACCATTCGTAGATGGAGTACTACTACTATATTAAGCATTTTCTCATGATAATTTACTCTAATATTGTGGAATGCCTCATAACACTTGGTAAGAGCTAGCACATGCAGTTACGAGAACTAGAGGTTGCTATAGTCCACGAAACCGCCAAAACTTGTTAATTTTGCGTCCTAGCAAGAACTGGGTGAGTATGGTTGCCTTCGTAGGTTGTTATTACATACCTTGGATCATCCCGATCTCTCTCAACTCTTTTTTTCACTGGGCACCCCTCCACTGAACACCTATAGTAGTTCCTGTTATCAAATCAAATATTCTTAAGAGTATTTGAAGTGTCCCACTACGTGTTATATAAATAGAGAAAATGAAAATTAGTTCTAATTCTTTTTTTTTTGTTGATAAGAATGAAAAGTTCTAATTCTAATGTTCCATAAAGCATACGTACAGTACTCACTAGCTTAGTATATGTATATACCTTGGATTGGGGCTATTTTTCACCATCTTCTTTCCATACTTCCTCCACTTGAACCCATCATCCAGAATTTCAACCTCTGTCTTGGTTTTGAATGCAACTCTGTCTCTAGCTTCCTTCTTCTCACGTTCACTGTTAACGTCTCCTATGACACAACCAACATAGTTAAAGACGATCGTAGATATTGGATTACTCATTGAAAACGACAATAAATTAACATCTTTTTATTTCAAAATAAAATTAATTCAATTTCATTTTAGGAATTAACTTGGCTTACTACTGCTGGAAGATCCCTCAAGGTGACTTCCACTTCCACTTCCTCCAAAGTCACCTACTTCATTGACTTGATTGTCCTGGTTTGGGACATGCCCAGAAACAAGTGTCTCTATATCATCTTCTGGCCATTGATCATCGTCAAACTTCAAGTACTCAGAGAGATCCATAGGCCACTGGTTGGTGAATTCGTTGTCAGGTGAATCTGGTGGTTTTGGATTTTTATCTGTCATTTTGGTATACCATTGATTGATATGAAAAGAAAGGATCGTGGTGTTGCATAATATAAAACTACATAGCCTTTGTCTAATGAGGCAACTTCATAGTGACCTTCCTACGAATCACATTAGGAAACTTCCATGGGCAATGAGAAGCAGCATTGGTATACGTATTCAAAATGAGTGAAAAAAAAAAAAGTATGATGGAACAAGCTGAGGGTGGGGCATGCCCAGGAAGACTCAGGGAAGACTTTCAATAGATTTTGATATTTATATTACAGTAAACCTTCAATCTGATCTTAATTATCCCGGTCTTTGAAAAATAAAAATTCACATAAATTCATAAATTGTATACTTTTTGTCAAATTAATGTCCGACGGTGAACTGGGAACTATTTTTTTTTTTTTTGGGTACTGACTGAGAACTAATTTGAATCATAGAGTAATATATTTAAAAATTGTTCATATTTTTATTTAATTAACTAATATGACCAATACTATATTTTTCAGAATTGATTTGTGACCAATATGGCCCGTCCACAACTAAGAATTGCAAGTCAAGAGTGATAGTGATTTGAGGGCTGATTCGAACCATAAGTTTTAATTTGCTCGCATATATGAGATGAATGTTATTCGTATATGGTTTTCTATTTTATTTTCTGATAACAATTGACACGCGACAATAATCTGAAATATTTAGGCATACTTCATTGTAAACAAAATTGTATAGGATAAGATAAGATTTTGTCATACTAATATCTATCTTACTCTTATTTAACTTTCATGTCTCCTAACTTTGGCAACCAAAGGAGCCTAAAGTAATAGTGATAAACTCAGAAACTTATAAACTAAGACTTCTGACTCAGGGTTTGTCAATGCCATAATAAGGACTAGCAAGCGCCGCCGGATCAAAAATTACAAAAGGATAGCAATCTTGATAATAATACCAAAAGGATACATTTATCCAATCAAAATTTAAGTTTCAAAGGTGATTGAAATTAATTAATTAATTAATCAATTAATTAATATAATTACAAATTTAGTTGACTGTTACGAACGGCGCAAATCCAAACAGTGGTCTCTTTTTTTTTGGTCGAATTTTTGGTTATTTTTTTTTGGTCAATTGGGGGATAGGGGAAAGCGGCTTGGGTGGTGATTGAACCCTCACCCACTTACATATCACCCAAGCTCTCACCACATGAGCTACACACTGGGGATTTTTTTTTGGTCATTCTCAAACCGTGGTCTGTGGAGCTTGGAGCTTCAAACAATATCTTGATCTCCGTTGACCAAAAAAAATAGGCAATTGGTAAATACACCCACCATTTTTTTCCATCCACCTCACTTGTCACTATTTAAAAATTTTAATACCAAAATACCCTTTTATACTACCGGAAATTCGAATTTCCGGTAGTTCTAAAATTGAATTTTATTAAATTTTAGAACTACCGAAAATTCGAATTTTCGGTAGTTATAAAAGTTTAATTTTACAACTACCGAAAATTCGAATTTCCGGTAGTTGTAAAATTAAACTTTTATAACTACCGGAAATTCGAATTTCCGGTAAATTTTTAATATTTTTTTAGAAATTCAAATTTTCAGTAGTTATAAAAATTGAAATTTTGTGCTACCGGAAATTCGAGTTTCCGGTAGTTCAAAATTTCAAATTTTGAACTACCGGAAACTCGAATTTCCGGTAGTTCAAACTTGAAAATTTGCACTACCGAAAATTCTAGTTTCCGGTAGTTTCATGAAATTTTGCACTACCGAAAACTCAAATTTCCGGCACAAATTTGAATTTTTGAACTATTAGAAATTCGAGTTTCCGGTAGTACAAAATTTTACCGAAAACTCGAGTTTCCGGTAGCAGTGGGGTGTATGCGGGAAAATACAAAAAAATGAAAAAAGGGTATTTTTGTATTTTTACGTTGATTTGACTTTTAAGTGGGATAGATGGCAAAAAAGAGGGGGTGTATTTACCAATCCCCAAAAAATATCCAAAAGGACCAATCCAAGATTACAGGCCGGGTTGATTGGGCTGGATGCGTCGTTATTTGATGAAAAGTCCATAGAAAGGACGACACCAACAAGAGTTGTCGTATAATGGACCCCAAAAAAGAGTTGTCGTATAACGGACCTTCCATAGAAAGACGACACCAAAGTAGACTTCTAAGTTCTAACGAAAGGCGAAGACACGAAGTGGACTGACAGCACCCGTGTCTATGTCACTTTTGAGCTAAAGCAATTAAGCAAAACCCCTAAACCCCTGTGAATGAAGAAGACGACGACGACGAAGAAGAGGAAGGGTGGCGGAAGTGGCGAAGAAAATGAAGAGAAAGGGTTGAGGTTGAAGGGAGCGGAGAGGTCAGCGTACTTCGCACGGAGAGAGGCAGCGAAGGTGTTGAAAACGGTTCTCGAAGGAGACGCTAAGCGCCGTGCACTTGCCTCCATCAAATCCCTCATCTATCAACCCTCCATCAGAAACAAGAAGGCTACCTTTGCTCTCATTTGTCAAACCCTCAAGCGTAACAATCACACACACCCACACCCACTCTCTCTCTCTCTTCTTCTAAAATACTCATCACATATATAAAATTATATATGTTTTTATTTGCATTCCCAGATCTTCCCATTATCAAGGATGTATTGGAAGCTGCTTCTATTCTCAACACCAAATGGAGGGTAATATATAAAAAAAAACAATATAACCGCATTAACTTTGATTATTTCTCAGTTGACATGTTTTATTTAAAACACAAACATCTCGTCTACTGTTGCTTTTGCAGAGGCAACAAGAATTGATATATATAATTGTCTATGATATCCTTTTCGGCCAGGTGAGGTGATTTTTTATGTCATTGTGTGGAAGGAAAAGGGAGTTCTACTTCCACAAATTGAACTGTGTTGTTACACAGCACTAGTGAATTTGGTACTGTAATATGAAGTTCGGCAGAGAATTATCTAACTCAGCTACAGTATAATTTCTAGGCAGTTCCACTAGTTGGTGATGCAGAGAAGTACCTCATGCGCCACAAAGAAGCCCTGCATTCAACTCTGAAGCAACTTTTGTCACGGAGGAATGTGAAGACGGTTAAACAGTTGGTTGCTCTGCATGAAGTTCCCGGTCAGTAATCACCCCTAAAAAAAGTAGTTAAAGCATGGCCATGTTGTAATTTCATGGCTATAATTTGTAAAATAATTGTTTTGAGATTTGATGCATTTTCATGTGAGTTGCTGGCTTGCTGCTCTACTGTAACAATGACTTGAAGTTGTTCAAAATTTGCTTGTGCAGATGTTTCTTTACCTCGTTATGTTCGTGTGAATACACTTAAACTGGATGTTGATTCTGCCTTACTTGAACTCCGGAAAAAATACTCGGTATTTTTGTCAAAATATTTCTGATGATCAAGATTCTGTTCATTTTTTGTGATTGATATGAATTTATAAATGTCTCACAAAGTGTACTTCCTTGATTCAAAATCAAACTAGTGTTCTATATTTTGGCTGATGAAGATTATATTTTTGGTGTGTCAAATAGGTTCA
Source organism: Glycyrrhiza uralensis (assembly GCA_030159175.1). Taxonomy (NCBI): domain Eukaryota; kingdom Viridiplantae; phylum Streptophyta; class Magnoliopsida; order Fabales; family Fabaceae; genus Glycyrrhiza; species Glycyrrhiza uralensis. Next base: position 50,551,136 of record BRZY01000005.1, read on the forward strand.
AAAGGATGATTTACTGCCTGACATGCTGATACTCCCTCCAGGAACTGATTTACATGATCATCCTCTTGTCAAGAACGGAAGCATCTTTATGCAAGTAGGAATCAACCCTCCTTTCTTCCTTTCTTTATTATTTTTTTAAAGACATGAACAACTTTTAGATACATACCATTATCTATATATAGGTCTCTCGTAGGATTAAAAAAGTAAATATTTTTTGCTATTTAAAAATTTTTCTGCACGGCAATTCCTGCTGCTTGTTATTCATTCTTGGTAACCTTTTCACTGACACTGAGACAAATTTCTGTAAAGGGTAAGGCGAGTTCCATGGTGGCACCAGCCCTTGACCCTGAACCAGGATGGGAGGTGAGTTATTGCTGCATTACATATGATGATATAAAGAAGTCTGACTTGAGATATAAATTTAATTCATAGGAAGTCTCCACTAGGACTGGAGGAGCAAATTACCTTTTTAGACTAGAAAAAGATCAAAAAAGTATATTTTGTTCACTGTTGTACACTTTGTTCTGTTTATATGGACCTGTTCCTTTTGAGATAACTAATCATCCTATTGGGAAATTAAGATATTTATCAAGTATATTGCTTCTAATCCATTGTGAGGCATCTGTAATGCATTATCTTTGGCCTCTATTTTTTTTTTCAAAAAAGAATTATTGGTTAATATGTTACCTTAAAAATATTTGATTTCTAATTTTATTTATAACAACCCCCAGGAATGATTAACTTTGGAAGACTGCAAGAAATGGCAAATGTTTCCGTGTGTAAATTAATTACTAGAAGACAAGCAAGCAACTGCTATATACTCATGTGGCACATACTGCCTGTTTTATTTTAACTATCTTCTTGTGAATGCTCGATTTATAAATTAGACATAAAATATCATAGTTGGAAAATCTAATGTTGGATCTAATGAGATTTTGTTTTACTTCTTCCAGTCCTTACTAGTTGTGCACTTTAAATGTATTTCAAGGTTCTTGATGCATGTGCGGCACCAGGAAACAAAACTGTCCACCTTGCTGCCCTTATGAAGAGAAAGGGCAGGATTATAGCATGTGAGCTGCAAAAAGAAAGGATTAAGCGTTTGAAAGACACTATAAAGCTATCTGGGGCGTCTAGTATCCAATATCGTGTTTGTATTACAATATTACAATATTCACTGGCTTGGATTTTATTTAATCATACATGATAAGTAGTTGTTCAGATCTCCTTTCTGCATATTATAGATGCTTCCAGGGAAGAGGAGCACACTATTAATTTTGATACCATTTCTGTAGTTACTTTTCTGTTTGTGTTGCTATCTTTTAAACTTAACGACAAGTTCAGACATACAAGTTCTCAATGAGGATTTCTTGAACATAAATCCCAAGGATCCTTCATATTCCAAGGTGAAGGATTATCAGACTGATTATCAGACTTTACCATTTAATACACCCATTGTTTTCTTCTGCGTTTCCATTTCTTATCAGTTATTTTCTTACTTGGGCCACTTAATGTATTTTTGCATAGCAATAAGGGACATGATACGGGGGCTGGTGGGTTCTGGCATTTTTTGTTGGCCATTAGGTATAAAGTATGTAATCTGCTAAATGCTTTCTGGTATTGGTATCTGTCGAAAGTTGTGTTCACTAGTCACTACTAATTAAAGAGAGAGAGATGTTTTCTATTCACAGTTTCTCCAATTGGACTTAACCCTTTTACTGAATGGCTAATCCCCACATGTAAGGACCCGGGCTGTTTTTATTATTTAAAGTCCTGTAATAGCATCTTGGTTTTGTCATGAATCAGGAAAGGAAGATATGACTTATCCAGTAGTTATTCGTGACTTTGCCTACCAGATTGTAGTTTTTGTTTGTTGGTTTGTGTGTGTGTGTCTAACTATTATCAGATTTGTCATTACAGGTGAAAGCTATTCTTTTGGATCCTTCCTGCTCTGGTTCTGGTACTGCCGCATCTAGACTAGACCATCTGCTCCCATCTAAAGCAGCAGGTTACATTTAGCTCTGCCTTCTACATTGTAGATTGCATGTATCTAGCTATCAACTTCTTGCACAGGAACTGCTTCTAAATGAGTTGAAATTTACCATAGTATTTAAAAAATGATTGGTGTATAGTGGCATCTTAAAAATCAAACTTGGTCCCTGTAGTACACAAATCTAATTCATAATATATAGCGTGACCTTGTTGTTCAGTCCAATGCAAATTAAATATGAAGCTTTTCTTTATAATTGTTAACTTCTGATTGCATAGGTCAGGATATTGATATGGAAAGATTGAACAAGCTTGCAGCTTTCCAGAGGAAGGCTCTGCAGCATGCTTTACTTTGTTAGTTCGTTTCTCCTTGTCACTCAATTGAATTCTACATTTTTTTTTTCTCTTCCTGTTTCTGGATTCTTTAAAAATTTAATAAGTGGAGGAGGCATTTAAGAATTTTATGTTTCTTACATTACTGTAAATGAGCAAGATAAGAATATAGGTTTTAACATTTTTGTTATCTCTGAAAATTTAGAAAATTTCCTCAAACCACCTGCAGTACTTAAAAAGAAAGAATTGTTTGTTGGGCAGTTCCAGCTGTTGAAAGAATTGTCTACAGTACGTGTTCAATCAACCAAATTGAGAATGAAGATGTCGTCAAATCTGTTCTTCCCGTAGCCGAGTCGTATGGATTCCAATTGGCAAAGCCCTTCCCCGAGTGGCAGTGCCGTGGTCTTCCAGTGTTTGAAGGCTGTAAGTATTATTATTATTCTCAGGCAGCATCACTCTGCAGTTAACTGGTCTATCATATCATTTGGTGTATTTTCACACTAACCTTGTTTTCCTCATCTCACAGCTGAAGACCTGATTCGGACAGATCCTGTCAAGAATGGCGAGGGTTTCTTCATTGCGTTGTTTGCCAGGAAAGATGCTAACCTTTCTGCGAGGTCAAGTAAAAATGATAATACAACTCTCCACAGTTCTACCGGAACTCGAAACGTGCGAAGGAAGAAGCCTGTTCTCCCGTTTATTCACACTAACAGCCTGTTCAAGATGTGGTTATATGGTCAACTGAACCGGCGTAATATAGTAGCCAAGTCCCATAGAGTATAGACATATTGGTCGAAATTGGAGGGATAAAAGAGCTGTCTAAGGCAATGTCAGTGTAAAACCCATTTAGAAAATAGATTAAAGATTAAAGTGGTTTATTTATTATCCAGCATTTCTACATTTTCCCCATGTTTAGAAATGAAAGGGAAAAATTGTTTTCATGATATTCACCCATTTTCTCTCGTGATATTACGTTCAGTGCAAAACAATAGAGTTCCGTTTTACATGCACTATAGTATATACCCAACCTCAGCAGATGCATCATAATTCATAACTAGCAAGTAGAGAGGCACATAGCCAACTGTCAACAAAGATTGAAAGAAAATTGTCGAGTACGATCGACTATACTTGTGTTGTGTGTCTGGCACACTGCACATTCTTAGAAATGAAAACGCTGTTGTGTAGTGCTGTGATTGACGAATTGGGTAGGGGGAGCAACAAATAGCTAGGGAATTCAAAATTCATATTAAAGCAAAAGTTTATTTATAACATGATTATATCATGCATTACAACCGAAACCACAAGCGAAAAAGCACAAAACGATTGCCACACAAAGAAAATACGAAAACAGAGATAACTGCTCTGCAAACGTTGTTTTTTGGCTGTAAACTCGACAATTCAACGAGCTCAGGCAATCTTAACCTCTATGGTCTTGGGCTTCTTGGGCTCAGGAGGAGGCAACTTGTTCACTGTGACAGTGAGCACACCGTCTTGGCAGACTGCAGAGATGGCATCGGTGTTGGCATTCTCAGGGAGCACAAACTTGCGCATGAACTTGCCAACCCTTCTCTCCATCCTCAAATACTTGGCCCCTTCTTTCTCTTCCTCCCTCTTCCTCTCACCACTCACGACAAGCACGTTGTCGTCTTCCACCTGAACCTTGATGTCGCCGGATTTTAACCCAGGCATGTCCACCACGAACTCGTATGAGTTTGGGTTCTCCTTCACGTCCGCTGGTGTTGCTGCCATTGCCTTTGCATCGCGCACGTATGTTCTGGTGGGAGCATTCAAGTTCTTCTCGTTGCTGGAGTCATCTGTGAGGTCCATTATATGGTGCAGAGTGTTCATTAATGGAGAATCAAAACCCATCAACCTGAAATCCATTGCTGTATGTTACTGTCACGCTCACGCCTTCTGTTTTTTGATCGCTTCAATCACGCAGAAAAAGCGACGGATTTTTTTTGTATTTATAAGGGTGACGGACGGGGCAGATAATGGGAGCTTCCAGAGATATAAGAGATGAGCGCCTCGGAACTTCGAGGAGTTTCGCTTACAAAAATTCAATGTTTCTAGTAGGATCCAGAAGAATATAATTTCGATGTGGCCCTGTCGTTCCTTGTTCGATATTGTCTGGAAGTTTCCGGAAGAGGAAAAACAAAATTGGGCTGATTCAGAAACCAAAGGCCCAAAGTAAAGAAGGAACCCCATAAATCGAGGAGCGGTTCTCGTTCAGGCCCATCCTCCCACCTACTCCTCAAAATTTTTTAGCGCTCTGTAGTCTGTAATATCTCTCTCTCACGTTAACTATTTTGTTATTTTTAATTAAAAGGATTTATTTGACCAAAAAAAAAATTTAAAAGGATTTAAAAAAAAAACATGTCAGGTGTTTCTGACATGTATTAATTTTTAAGGGAAAAAACAGTATATGCTATGCGAGGAACGGAAAAATTTTCCTAGTCCCAATTTCACAATTGCCACAACCACAAGCCAAAGGCCACCAAATAGAAACATGATATATAAATAAATGTAAATAATCCCTTGACATAGTCCTCCACAAAAAAGTATTTGTTTATTTTCAGCAAGGAGAAATCTCATATATTTTGTTAGATAAAGTCAAATCTAGGATCTCTTATTGTAGTTTATTTGTTAATAATTATTATTCCATTTAAATAACAAAACAAAAGAAAAGTACTAATATCATAAGCCCGTAGAATTAAATATGATTTGAGAACCAGAACATGCTTGACGATAAAATAAAAAAAAAACGCATGGATCTCAATGAATGCATAGATCTCAAGAAATTCATAGATACATAAATCAACATTGTAATAACGGGCGTCAAAACCTCTTTCAGATTTTTTTTTTATTTTTCATTTCGGCAAGGTCATTCTTATCTCTGTGTTATATAAAACCACAAGCTGGAGAAGCAGTTGCATTATACACACGTAAAACAGAGAATATATATTTTTCTGGATACTGAAAAACAGAGAATATATTTAATAGTAACACACACATCACATCAGACATGTACAGTGACATTGTCATGCCACTCTCAAAACTACCAAGAAACGAAAATGCATAACATAAGTCCATAATTATGCATACGGTATATATATATATACGATAGTACGCGTATAAGGAGAAACGGCTGGCGATATATCGATTCGAAAAATCAAGCCCGGTGGTCAATATTGCCATCATGGGTCGGTGCATCCGGCTGGGCCGGTTCAGGAGAACAAACTTGGACCTGAATGGTCTTGGGCTTTTTGGGCTCAGGGGGAGGCTTCTTACGGACAGTAACAGTGAGCACCCCATCGAGATAACAGGCAGAGATCTCATCACAGTTGGCATTCTCAGGTAACTCGGAACTTTTTAAGGAACTTGCCTTGCTTCCTCTCCATGCAGAGGTATTTGACGCCTTCCCTGTGGTCCTTGTCCTTGTCCCTTCTCCTCTCTCCGTTCACCACCAGCGTGTTACCATCCTCCATCGTCACTTTTATCTGCTCTGACTTCAGCCCCCACCACAAACTTGTAGGATTCCGGGTAGTCAAGTATGTCCGCGTGCGTGCTCGCCATCGCCTTTGAGTCTCGCACGTACGCTCGTGACGGCGCGTGGTGTGACTTCGTGTCCGCTTCATCCGAAAAGTCTATGTGGTCTTAGTCTAGCAGGAAATCCACCACACGTGGATCGAACCCAAACCCCCCTCAAATCCATTATTATTTAATCTTATTAATTATTATTATATCTCTCAACTCTAAACAATAAACTCAGAGTGAAGGGAGAATATTTTTTTGATTGAAGAAACAGAGCATCCTGATCTTGTGTTTATATAAGGTGGAGGAGGAAGAGGTGTATGTGTGTGTGGTGTCATTGTTTTGAATGCAAAACTTGTCTTTCCACGTGTCTTGTGTCCTGCTTAATTTGGAAGATGATTCAGCTACGTAGCTAACAAGTGGGGTATCGGTGAATGAACAATACGTAGTTGCCCCCCGAGGATGCCTCTGTTCCACGTGCCTCTCTGTTTCCTACCAAGACGTGGCACCCACTGGTCTCATTATTATGATTAATTAATATAAAATTTTCAATAATAATTAATTATAATAATCACTAAAGTAAAAATTATTAAAATGAATGTTAATAACTATTAAATGATTGAGCATGATTTTATTGAAAAACAATTAAATTCATTTAAATATAAAATTAACAATTGTTAGTTCTAGTGGCAATGGCACATCTCTGTTCTACTTCCTTTAACCCGTTTCCAGTGGCAGTGGCTTTCAATTGCCATTTTTTTCAGGTAAAAACTGTAAGAAAAAGAATAAAAAGAAAAATAATAAACTACTCGAGTGGGATTTGTACAATTGACGCCAACACAATCGGCAAATCAAAAGGGCAGTAAACTGGTGATCAACTCATCAACCTCCGTGAATTTAGTTACCGCTTTTTCTGACGCATATATAGTTCCTCTTTTTGTCTAGATCAAAATATCACCGCAAAATCTTTTAAACCGAACAAAATCCTATAAAAGACAAAATTTTATTACGCAAAATTTAAGACTACTATATTTGTATTTTTATGATCTTTGTTCGAACAGAACTTCTAGTTTAACCGAGGGAGACCGTACAATTTCACCCAAGCGTACGACTAGTTAGCTCTACCCGACAAAATTTTGTCTGCTTTTATTATCTTTCTAGGTTATTCGGCCCTACGAATTTTTTCTGACCCATGTAAACTACAGTTAAACGAAGTTAGCTGATCCAATGTTGAGTCATTGACATTAAGAAACAGAGAGTTCAGTTGACTTGAACAGACTGTTGATTAATTTATTCCCCAATCATATTCCATAAAGAAGGCTCTGCAACAAAAAGAAGCGAAAAATGTATTTTAGCGCATCCAATTGTGCAATTGTACGTAAAAGAAATGTTATATATAAAAAAAGTAATTAAAAGATGTAGTATTATCCAAAATAATGTATAAAACTCACAAAGTCATTTTATTCAAGATCACACACACCATTAATTAACACAACAGTATACACAGAGCAAGATCACAATCCATCCCATTGTACAAACTACAAACATATTACATGTCACACCACAAGCACAATCAAGAGTGAAGAGATGTTGATTGTTTAATGTTAAATATGTCAATTAATGAGCCTTGACCTGGATGACTTTGGCTCTCTTGGGCTCCGGCGGTGGGACCTTGTCGACGGTGACGGTGAGCACCCCGTCCTGACAAACCGCCGATATCTTATCAACATCAGCGTTTTCAGGGAGAGAAAACTTCCTCATGAACTTTCCGACCCTTCTCTCCATCCTCAAGTACTTCACCCCAACATCTTTGTCCTTGTTGTTGTTGTTGTTGTCACGCTTCCTCTCCCCACTCACCACCAAAACGTTGTCGTTCTCCACCTGCACCTTGATCTCCCCGGCCTTGATCCCCGGCATGTCCACCACGAACACGTACCGGTTCGGGTACTCAGCCACGTCAGCCGGCGTCGCCGCCATCGCTTTGGCGTCACGGACGTAAGCCCTCGACGGGTTGCTCCTTCCTTTCTGATCTTTCTCCGGCTCCTCTGCCAATTCCAGCATGTCTTCCAGCATTGACCACATTGGAGAATCCATACCAAAATTCCTCAAGTCCATTATTATTATTATTATTATTTATTACCTTAATTTGCTGTAACAAACTATATAACTGATTACTTCGCTGGTGCGTGTGCCCCTGCTCTGAAATGCGTTTGAGAGATTTGATTTGATGGTAGTAGTACTAGTATAGTACTCTCCGAATTCTCAAGTTCGGATTGATGAAATGCGATGCAACAATTGTTGTTGTGGTGACTATTTATAGGGTCTTGTTGAAGAAAAACCTGAGTGTTCTGGACTATGTTCGCGAGGGAGACAAAGCGCTGTCTAGAATTGTCTCGTGAAGAACACTGTTGAAGAAGGTTCTCGTGTCTTTGATTTCTCTTTCTAAATGTTTTCATTAATTAAATTACGATCTCTATTAGTACAAATTTTTGAAATTAAATTCAATATCTATTTTTTTTCAAAGGATCATATGAATAGAAAATGTTAAATGACACTTATAAATTTACAAGACGCTAAAATAAGAGTATTACAGTGTACAATATATAAATAATAACACAACAATCACATATTCCAAATTAAACATATTAATAATCCTGAAACAATAAATAAAAAAACCAAATTAGATTAAAGTCAATGTCTAATTTTCTTTTTTTCTTTTTGGTCTGTATCTAATTTGTTAATTGTTAATTGTTACAAGGACAGATAAGTTTTGTCCATCCAACCAAAATAAAAAAGATACGTTTTTTTTGGTCCAGAAAAAAAAAGTTATGTCCAATACAAAGGCAACTGAAGCCCATAAAGTGGCCCAAACTCCGCAATGCAGAAAGGACACCAAATCCAAAGTTGTTTAAGGATTCGAGTGCTTGAATAGTTGAATTAGTGCTTGAATTAGTTTTTTTTTGGTCCAGAAAAAAATAAATAAGTTATGTCCAATACAAAGGCAACTGAAGCCCATAAAGAGGCCCAAACTCCGCAATGCAGAAAGGACACCAAGTCCAAAGTTTAGTTTAAGGATTCGAGTGCTTGAATAGTTGAATTAGTTATGACCAACAAAAAAAAAAGTTGAATTAGTTTATATATATATATATAAATGTTTTTAATATTTTTAAAAATATTTTTTTCAATAATTGAATTCAATATAATTAATGGCGAATCTTATCTTTTTTTTTTTGTCAGGGGGAATTTTGGGGGGCGGGGTGCTGGGTGGGGTTTGATCCCCCACCCTCTTGGTATTACCTATGGTTGGCAAAGCAGGTCGCCCCCGCCCCATCAGAACCCGTCGAAAAATGAGACGGGTTGGCCTGTCAAAAAAAGTGAGTTGGGGTACCCTAGCCCACCCTGCGCCCGCGGGAGGGTTGGCGGACCAACCGGCCTAACCCGCCTAAAAAAAAATACGTGTAGAAGTTGCGGGTTGACCCGCCTAATCTGTCCAAAAATTCAAAAAAACACAAAAAAAAGAAAAAGAAAAAACGGGGTTGGTGGGCCAACCTGTTTTGAACCGACATTTGGGCGGGCCAAAACGGGTTGTGGGTTGAAACCCCCAACCTGGCCCGCACCTTTTTTGGTGGGTTGGCGGGCTGGCCCACCGAGCCCAGCCCAAACTGCCACCCCCTAGTATTACCTCTAGCTCTTTATCCATTGAGCTATTCGAAGGGGGATTTTATTTGAACACTTTGCAATTTCGTCTTTGGTCTGGGCTGGGCTTTAGTCTTTTTTGCAATTTCGTGTTGATTGGTATTGGGTTGGGCTTCGCCCTGTTGCTAAACACTTTGCAGAAAAATATTTAACAATGGGCATTGGGGAAAATAGTGATTATATACAGAGTTACAAACTACTACATTTGGCACATTCGATTTTCCCTGTCATTAAAATCACTAGGGTTGAGTTGGTAAATAGTCTTGGATTCAAATCCAGACCTTCAAAATACAACAACATTAAATTTCACATAGTAATACTTTGTTGCCGTAACGAGTCCTACCTAGTTTAAAAGGATTAGACTCCACACAAGCATGGGAATAGGGGTGGCAAAGTGGGTCAGGCCCGGCCCGCCAACTCTCCATTTTTTGGCAGGTGGGGATGGTTTTTTTGAGCCCGCGGTAGCTGGCGGGCGCCTGTCAGCCATTTTTTTTTCAATATAAAAAAATGGGAAAAAAATCATTTTTTTAAAAAAATTTGACGGATTAAGACGGGTCGGCCCGCTTTTGGCCCACCAGCGGGGGCGCGGGCCTGGGTGTATTTTTGCACCCCATTTTCAAAAACTGGGGGGGCGCGGGTGGGTGGGCCAACGGCAGGGCGGACTGACCCGCTTTGACATCCCTACAAGGGAATACTCTAATTTATACCAAAAAAATAAATATATGTTCATTGTTTACTTACTTTCAATTCTATTGTGATTTAAATTTATTAAAAATAAAAAATAGTCTTACTGGTTACTCTAAATATAAGCTTGATTTAAAAGAAACTATTTTTTTTTAAAAAGAAACTATTTTTGGAATTTTTTGGTCGAAGGATGTTCAAGTATACGTGGTGGTTAAATAAACATGGGGAACTTCAAGTGGAGGAAGAAATTGTTTCTTAATACTATTGAAAATTTCAAACTGGTATTTAGGATTTAGGTGTTCCATGTAATTTCTTAACACCTATGAGTTCAACTATTAGGTAAAAGGATAAAAAAAAGGTTGTAATTTGGAAAGAGGTAATGCCACTGCCTAAACTAATTTTAAAAGTTTAAAAAAAATAAAGAGACGGATAATGTCACTGCCTAAACTGATTTTCTTGACCAAAAACATGGTTCTTTTTGCAAACCAAGGCACGAATTTAATTTGGAAAAGTAGTTTCCAATCTGAAAAAAAATTGTAATGTCCAAGAAATTTAATTGGTGTACAAAACAAAATGAAACCGCCATTACTGTTGGAAGATTTAACCGTTTGGCGTTTGTCTATTTACTCGATGATTGATAGATGACTAGTTATCTTATTCTTATCCTATCCATCCATGTTACCAACCAACCTGTATTTGCCATTATCTGTCCGGATAAAATGTTAAATTTCAATTCATACGGATTATGTCCGTTTCTAAGGAAAAGGCGGTTTAAAGTTGCCAAATTTCGGCCTGGGATAAATTGTATCCTTGCCAATGCCAGTGTTGTAGCAGTCAGATAAAAGAGGGTAGAGAAGGAAGATGATCAGAGATTGGCCCACTGTTTTATTTTTGTGCTGCTTAATGGTCCATAGAAATAGAAATAGAAATTCATTGTTGTTATGCAGGGTTGACAACCCACGGATTAATTGGTACTTATGCTTTGGTTAATCCAAAATGGTTTTTGTGTCCATAGCCCCTGGTTTTAGGGAAGGACAAAATTCAGGAGGCGCAATTAATCAGATCCAGTGTAGCCACACTGCTTCTGCTTCTGCTCCGTTTAATCGTTTTATTATATTTTTCGGTTTTCTCTCGTTCCACCGCCGCCCATTAGTGTGAATTCTTCTCCTCGTGTCCAGATACGTATTCTCTTATCATCATAATTTTATTGATGTCTTGGATTCCTTTTTATATATATATTTTAAATATAATTTTAAGAGTTCTTTTAAAAGTTTTTATTTTAATCGATGAATTTTTTTTTACCTTTTTTTAATAAACTGTATAATTATTATAAATTTTAAATCATTTTTAACTAAAATATATTTGTTTAAGAAAATACAATTAAACATGCTTAAACTCTTGAGTCTTGACATATCATTGAAAAATATATATATTCACTCTTATGCGTTAAACTATGTGAAACAACACATCTAAATTGAACAATTTACTTTAAAAGATAAAGAAAAAAATTCTAATAATTGATTAACAATTTAATAATTATAAATTATATGTGTGTATATATATGTGTTAAATTATCAGTATATTTTTTGAGAAAAATAATTTTTATATAGCACCAAATCATGTAAATTTTCATGTATAACATGTATATTAAATCAAATCAAGAGTGAATTCTTTTTTAGTTAGTTATTCCACTGACATAAGAGGATATTTATAAATTTTCATTGAAATAATTTTATATCAATTAGTCTAATGTTTGAGCTTTTCTAAAGTAAAAGATTCCATACATTGTTTTTTAACTAATCAAATTATTTTTATTGATTTAAAAAATATTTTTTTTACTAATTAAATCTATATCTGCAAAATGTTTTGAATTTAATTTATTGACAATCACGATATGCTTGTTACTTTTTCAGATAAGCTTAGAAAATAAGAGAAGTAACGCTTCAGGATCCCGAGTCACTGAAATAACCAAGTAAACCAACATTTTGACTGAAGCATAGTAGAATACATTTAGAAAAAAAGGAAATTTTTATTTACACATACGTACTTTTCTACCCACACATATTTTAATACAGAATTAATAATTTTGCAGGTAATTTTTTTTTCCAAAACATACATGCACATGTAATTTTTTTTCAAAACATACATATTACAAAACTAATAGTTTCACACGTTGTACTTCAATGTAAAACTAATAATTCCGCAAATATGCATAACGAATTAAAAATACTTACAGAACTACTACTTCAACATCATGTATGTTTTGAAAAAAATCACCTGCAAAATTATTAATTATACATTGAAGTACGTATAAAATTATTAATTCTATATCATATATGTTTTAAAAAAAAAATTACTCGTAAAACTATTAATTTTACATTAAATTATAGGAGGATAGAAAAATATATATCAGTAGATAAAGAAAAACCTTAGAAAAAACTATCACATCGTCCAAAAGTTACCTGGGCGCCTGCGCTAGTTGGCCAATAAATTCTGCCTTTGAGAATTTCCGTAATAATAATGGATCCTACCATACATTATCCAATTTTACATGATCCAATAATACAGTAACGAGGTGCAGTAGTTTATTTATTTATTAAATTAAATATACAAAACAAGGAAAATTGAGTACTAATAAAAAAATAACAAGGAAAATTGAGTTTTTTTTGTAAGGTCGGATTTGGGAAGGCCTCCATGACCTTGTGAACGGGAAAGACTTCAAAATGACTCTGTGATTCAGGTAGCCATTCTCTACGTCCTTTGAAGACCGCAAAGGCCAGAGCCCTACCTATGTCATCCTCAAGATTAGAGTAATCTAAAGAGCAACACTTCTAAAATATGAAAGACAAGAAGCAATACTTTAGAAATAAGTAAAAATTAAAGACATTGTCTATGGTGGTAACTTTAGATGAGAAGAAAAGCAAGAGTTGACTATACAAGCTCATCTCGATCATATGAGGCAAGCCATTACAAACTAAAATTAAGAAAGAAAAAAATTCCAAAGTGATGTAAAAAAAACATAACAAAAAACAAGGGATCCTAATCCTAATTCCTATGTACTAATCTTTTACTGCCTAATAAGGTTTTACCATTATGCAGTCAATTTAATTTATCTTGACTCTTGGTAGACATGCGTTTCAAAAACTCATAGGTAGTAATCATGGATGTTGCAGACATAGACATTGAAGCCCACCTTGGCCCCAATCCTCTGTAACAAGCAAGCAACCCACCCTCACTCACCAAATTCCGTACCGTCTGCACAAAAGTTAACGGCCTCCTCCGTCCATTCTCTTCTGTATCCAACACCTGCAACCTCGTCTTGATCGTGTCAAGTGGCATTGTCACAATTGCAGATACCCCACTAGCCACAACCGCACTCAAACCTTGTACACCCACCATTGCCTTCGAATCAGGCCTAAAACAACCACCCCCACCACACCCATTTCCCAAATTATCCTCCTTTTTACCCAAATAGGAACCAAAAGCACCCCAAATGAGCCTATGAACCATAGAATAAGAAGTCCACCAAACCGCATTGGAAGGAGCATAGGTCAAAATTGAAATCCCAAATCCCCTATAGAACCCTCTCGGTCCATCAGCACACAGAATCTTCCTAAACGCATCAAGGCCATTTCTATAATTCTCAGAATTAAGATTCGCCAGAATAGTACCACTCTTGCATCCACCACCACCACTACCTTGAACCATAAGTCTCTGGCTAACAACATCAATAGGGGTCCAAACTAATTGTGCAGCCATAGCAGAGGTAACACCAGCTGCAGCACTGGCTACAGCAGTGGCTGTAGTTTCTGAGAAACCCAATTCAACAAAAGCAGTGCCAACGTTGCTCTTTGTGACTTCGAGGGAACCCATGTAGAGTGCACGAGCAGGGATGGTTCCCGTGAGGGAAGTACCAAAGCCTTTGTAAAAACCTCTGAACCCTTCGTAGCGCATGATGGCACAGGACATGTTGAGGCAAGAGTATTGTGCTGAAGAAACCTGCTGGCGCGTCTTCAACACGACCATAGGGTAGAGTGCGGCGGAGACGCCGGAGAATAAGGCGGCGCCGAGGAAGAAGAACTTTGACTTGTCGAGCATGTGCCAATCAATCTCAGCTGGGATGTGAATCTCTGAAGCCGAATCATCCTCGGCTGCGCTTAAACTCATCTTCGCCACTTTGATCAAAATTCAAAAGAGGGAAACCCCAAAAACCCAAAAACAATAACACCTATCAGTATCAGTGTATCACCCTCGAGGTGGCTACACGATACCCTTCACGAATCACAATCACAGATGATAAGTTGGAGGGTCCACTTACCTCTGTGTATTAATGGGTACTTTTGTTTTTTACTTTGTTCTAAAAAAAGGACAAATTTTTTTTTTTGGGGTTTGAAAGGAACAGAACAAAGCGAGAGATAGATATAGAGGTTTGAAATGGAAAAAAGGGAGAGATTGAAGAGAAAAAAAGTTATGGGTAGTTTTTTTTCTCCGTTTTTTCTTCTTGCGGAGGGAGATTTGAGAGTGGGCGTGGATCACTGTAAATGGGTCAAACATTTGTTGGCACAAGAAGAAGAGGAGTGAGAGTGAGGTCTTACCAGAGATGTCATGGTGTTTTTTTTTGTTATCAGTTGGTCATGTCTTGATCAAGCAACTTCGGCGTTCTCAAGGGGAAATGGAAGCGAAAACCTAAATGGCAGCACAGAGCAAAAAGCAGCAAGGGGAATTGTCAGATGGTGGTGTTGTACGATGAGTGTAGAGTGCACAGAGGAAAGAAAGCGTGAGTGTGTGAAAGAGAGAGAGAAATAGAAAAGGGGTAGAGATGGGAACGAAATGGGACAAGGTTATTATGGATTTTAGTGAGGGTTTTGTGGATCAGGGAAATGGGCACGTGTCCGTTGCTATCTCGGTGGCTTTTCGCCTTTCGGTATTATTTTTTGTTTATTTTAATAATCGTTCTCTTTTTAAAAAATTTATCTGTCACATTTTGTATTCTTCTTTTATTGAAAAACTCATAATTTAATGGGTTTTTAAATATGGATATTTTTTAATTGATAATTTTTTTATAGTTCGTTTTTTAATTAAAAAATTTGCTATCACATCCCCACTTTTTTTGAGAAAACTAGTTAGAAATTTGGCCACAATTTAAAATTTGTTAATATATACTCAAAACTAGGGTGACACTTAATATGAGTTTGTCACTTTTGTTCCCATCAATGAGTCAGTGTGTTTTTGATGTAGATTAGGTGTGAAAATAGTGAGATTTTGAACCAATGGATCAGATTCTTTACCTGCAACTTGCTAATAAAAAAATGAAATATTTTGATATATTTGTAAATGTAGGTATGCAAATGTGTGACACAACCTAACAGATCCAATATATGCAGTGTTGCCCCTTAATATATTAACAAATCTAAGCTGCTCCCCTTAATCTCCAAATCAAGAATTACCAAGTATACAAGTCCATCATGTGCCAGCATAATATTAAATCTGTCCCAATCGAGACATTCTCCCACAGCAGCAATATTACTAATGATACTAAATCAAATGCACAATTCGAACAAAGCATCCAACCACTAGCTCACAACATGGAAGAGGCACTCCTAAAGATGACAGATGTTAAGAAAATTTCTTGATGCATAATTTTATCTGATTCGGCATACTTTGAGACAACTGTAAACACAAACCACTTGCACATAAAACCAGTGTAAATAAACTGAGCAAAATTCCTTAGCACCATTCCTGCACTTCATGAAACAAATCCTGATGTTAATTAAATTTTTCATTTAAATTAAAAAAATTCAAGGAAAAGGTATTCTACTCTGTGGATTGCGACTCAAGATCCCTCCTCCTTCCCCAAAATGACCGGATCAAGCTCGTTACAAAATCAATGTGACATGGACCTTGAAAGAGCCGTTGTTCGCCACTCTGCAACCCATCGTGGAGGAGAGAGAAAAAGCCATTGTCCACCGCACTGCAACCCATCGCGGAGGAGAGAGAAAGAGCTGTTGTTCGTCGGAGACACTCCTAACTCCAAACCCGACATGGCATCGCCGGCCGATTGACACCCCCCACAGGCCGACACCTAGGACGTCTTTCACACGTCGCCTGAGGAGTCCTCCCTCCCCTTTTCCGACGACCAGCGCCACACTCGGCCCACCGACGTCGTCGACATTGTTGACCGGTGCACGGTTAATCAGACCGTTGATGTTGACGTTGGGACCCAGGGGTTCGTTGATTTCAGTGGGTCTTCGGATGGATCTGAGTTCGTCAATTTGGAAAGGGATTTGGAATTAGGGTTTTCAGAGTCCCATCTGGCATAGGAGATTGGGTCTTGAAAAGGGAATTGTCTGATTTGGGTGAGACGCCGCTGAAAAAATTAAAACTTTCTTAGCAGAATTTGGGAATTATATTTATTTTTTCTGGAAACACCAAGAACAGAGGGTTTTAATGGAAAAAATATCGAAGCCTTTGATGTGTGTTTTTGTTCGACAACTGAAGCCTCTGATGTTAGATCTGATATAAAGGAGTTTATTACTGTATAACTATGAATAACTATGAGTTTTGAAGATCAGTGGAGTATATTACTGTATAACTATGAATTTTGTTCAACATTTTGAAGATGTTGGATCTGATATAAAGGAGTGGATACACATGGCGAAGACTTTTCCAAATGATCCATGATAATAGTAATTACACTTTCCTGGGGTTCAAGGCAATTACATCAAACCGAAAAAACAGCCTACAACAGGTCAATGACCGGATTCCCATTGATGGGAACAAAAGTGACAAACCCATATTAAGTGCCACCCAAAACTAGTTAGATTATTCTAGTGTCTTGACACTTGAATGCTTATATACTTGTTTTTTCTAAGAGAACTTAGAGAAGTATGTTAACAAATTATCACTTAAAATTTGTTTATATTACACTTAAAAGATATAATTTGGTGGAGAAAAAATAAGTGAAAATACCTTAAAAATTCCTTTTAATTTAATTTAATAAGAAAAAAAAAGTTAGAGATGTGATTAGAATCATTAGATTCCTTCCTCTTTTCTCTCGGGGATGATGTGGCAGGCACACCCACTCACGATTTTATTCCTTCGTTAGCCGTGGGTGAAATGTGAATGAGCCGCGCGCGCACCATCATTGCCTGCTGCGGTTTAGTCATTGAAGCTGATACGTTTTCGGTTTTCCCCCCTTTTAAACTTCATGAAGATGAAGATTTGCTTCAGTTGTTTTTCATTATAAATAAAATTATTGGTGTAATGTAGCATTTTCATGGTGGCCGCGTCCCACAAATGTAAAACTAAAAACTCACTATTCTTGGGCATAGAGAAAACGTACATAAACAAAAAATTGTGAATAAATGTATTCGTGTATGGTCATGCAATATATTACACACTTTGCTTGTGCTCCAATTTTTCCTGTTATTTTTTTCAAAGATTTTTCTTGTTACATATGGTATAAAATAATTGCTAGTGGCATTTGTCAGCAGACTATAGCATGTGTGAGTCTATTCATTGGTATCACTTTCGGGAACTGGAATGCAAGAACTATTTTATTATAATTTTTCAATAAATCATTTTTTTTCTTCTGAGATGCACTCTTATTTGATAATCTAATCCACCAGCCCAGATGGCATTCCTGCCACCTTAATTAATTTGATGAGCTGCTCATACAAGGAAAAATAATTCGATGGCGTTATTAACAAATGAAACCAGCACACAAGTTGAGTAAAATAGTAGATTAGGAATTTAATTCCAGCTCTACTGGTATAGAATCGACATAATTTCATTCATCCCGTTCAATGGGTTTCTCCATATACAGACATTAAAAAGATTTCACAAAAATTGACAAGACCTCACTTGTAGTCTTGTGGTAATCTTACATGAAACGATCTTCTCCCATGTATTGTCATGGTAGAAATGAATCCATATTCCTATCCAAAAATCTCAACCCCCTCACCAAAATGGTAAAATTCACTTCTAAATGGCCACGCATTCAGATTAAATAACAAGCCAAAAAAATTATTTATTAATGTAAATCTAACTTGCTCGAGGCGGGTTAATAACCCTACCAAAAAATTTATTTATTAATGAAAACCTAACTTGCTCGAGTAGGGTTAACCCAATTCACAATGGCAAAGCTCAGCAGGATATTGCCAGTTGACAAAAAAAAAGCAGGATATTGCCAAGTCTCAAGACTCTCAGCCCAAGCAGAAAATCCCCTTTACCTTTAGCACTTACTACGTCCTTTCCATAGCAAATGCTAAAACTTGAATTGGAAAAGAATAAACATAATGGGTGAGAAAATAAAGTTCACTACACCACAGAGTTTAAGGAAACACATAAGCAAGATAACATATAAGTTCATTTATAACATAAAAATCCTAATCTTAGAGACGGAATAAAATGTAACTTCGATACCCAATGTAACATCTGAAACAGATAATCTAGAATTGAAAAAGGCTAATAAACCTGACCTACCAAACAAATTAGCAGTCATACACTCATACAATTGCCAGGATATACAGTAGTCACCATCCTAGTCACTTCAAGGTCGAGCTCTCTTGTTGCTGCAACATGGGCACTTATACTGCTTGATATGCTCAGCCTTTGCAGGGGTAATCTTCACACATTTTCCATGGAACCACTTCTCACAGATGTCACAGCAAATCCAGAACTCATCAGACGCATAGTTCTGTCCACATGCCCCACACAGAGTGTCTCCATGCTCCTCTTCATCTTCCTCTTCCCAACCATCCTCATCCCCATCCTTTGGTTGCATTGCCTTTGAATACTTCACTTGAGATTCAGAACTTCTCTGAAAGTTGCCAAACAAAAAGAGATTATCACAAATGATACGAATTGGGTGCTCAGATCTTATTCCAGACTAAGACTTTTAGGTCCCAAAATTTTCATTTACTTCAAGTCCAAATGTTAGCATCTAGAAAACAACGTAACACACCACACAACTTAATGAAAGGTAATATTGTCTGCAATCATTCATCCCCCCTTCCCCTGAAGTAAGAATCCCTATTTACAGCTCCAGCACCTGAAGTCCAAAAACTCTAAACTAAACTAATCATTGAATCTTGATTCAAATTCAAAAAAATAAAAAATAAATGGTTGGCTTGATTTTTAAACTTGCACAAACCTTAGTGTTTGATTTGGATTTGGTACTGCTATGATTAGAAACTGATGATTTTTCCTTTCCTTGCTTCTTGGCCAACCCTGTGACGACCTCAAATATTGTTGGAAGATCATTTATCATATTAAACAGCCGCTTCCTGCATATGAAGCATGAGAAGTAGATATTGATAAAAAAAATAACAAATTGAAAACATATATCAAATTAATCACCAACATGTGAGGGTAAACCATCTATAGTCATGAGAGAATGCAAACTGAAACGCGATCAGCAAACTTCATGGGGAAAAATTCAACCTCAAGTAAATGGTATTAGAACTACTAAGGGCACAAATTCCAAGCCAGGTACAGCATGTGTTGTTCTCTAAAGCAAAATACTCGCTCTAACCAATAAAAATTAATAACATGCAAGCAATTTTACATTAAAAGCGTATCAAGATAATTCAGAAATGTTTTCCTATCCTCAAACACCTTGTGTACGCACATCAGTGTACATAATTATGTCTCAAATAGTAGTAATAAAGCATGATACCAACCAAAATCCCAGTAGAAAAGTCACGTATTCATTGCTTCAAGAGTCAGCTACTTCCTCAAATGAAACAAATAATTACATATTTACAAACTGTCAAGGTAGCAAACACTATAAGAGGCAATTAGGGTACATCAGATGTTCTTAAGTTACACTTTCTGCTTTTTATATATGTATTTATTAGACAGGCACCACTTTTGTATCTATCCATTTATTTTTCATAACCTAATGCTCGGTTCACTTGTTTAACATGCCAATAAAGCAACAAAAGAGCTTTGTCCATAACAAGATACACCCAAACACCAAACCATCCATGGTTTAAAATTTAGACAATAATGCGCGGGAAAAATGTTCAGCCATATGAGCAGTAGACCCAAAAGCTGTGCACCTATGCTACTTCAGATCAAACAAGCACATTGTTACAGTCAGTCAGCAGAGTAAAACCACGTGTCTATAAAGGGGAAAAAGAAAACAGTTACCTATCTGCCTTATCAAATCCAAACCTAGCACCAAAATAAAAAGCCACAGAAAGTAACCATGCATCACTGTGCACAGCGACCAATGATAGCCAATCCTTTTCTTGCATCCCGTCTCTGGCAAAGTTAATACCCAATGCTGGCTCTGGAAGCTCCGGAGGTACCTCCTCAGCAGGCAGATTGACTTCCCAGTGCTCACTAGGAAATCCGTATAGGCAAAGATTTTCCTTGTCTGTATCACAAAGCTCATAAAAATCAACAAAGTTATTACACACACACACTCAAAGAGAACAGCTAAAAGTTTCTGAAACAAAAAATTTATCAACAAATACTCCACGTGCTATATAAACAAATAGTATAATCAGGAATTTGAATTATGGCACAGTAACAGTAAGGAGCTACATCTTATCTTCATTATTTAGAAGATAAAAAATTAAGTAAATAATAACAATAACTAGGTAGTAAATTGGAGAAAGAAGAAAATGACAAGGGAACAGAAAACGTCTGAAGTTTGTTTCCAAGACAACAGGCAACGTCAAACACAAGTTCAGTATCAAGGGGGGAAAATGTCCCTATATGATATTTGTCAATAACCAACTCTATTACTCTAAGAGCTTAGAATATTAGATGGAGGCCCAATAATGGCTTTATAGCTCCAACACACTCCGAGTTTGTTTGTTTTAGCTTTTACAATCTCTAAAACGAAGGAAGCAAGAAAAAATTGTTTTGAGGAAAAGCGTATTAGGAAATTCAATTTTTCTATTTGCCTTAAAAACAATCTCAAACAAACAGACACAACCATGCAAGAGTTTTTTGGGCTTGAGACATGAACAATGCATAAGCCCATTTTACCTTAATCAGAGATTTAATTCAATAACGAAGAATGAAAATGACAACGGTTGAACTCCCAAGTCCCAACCAGCTGGTCATGAAGGCTATGAACTCATCATGTAAAGGACCAGGTCTAGTTTTTTACATCTAACAAGCATTCTTCAAACAACTAAATATTTAATCAATTAGTTTATTTCAGACAAAATTTAAAATACAGTACACTGCATTAAATCATCTTATCCATCTATCTTCCTAGGTCACGAAATAAAATTGGGAAGGAAAAAAAAAAAACAGAAAGTTTCAAATAGCGAAGTAACTAGTCCAGTAAAAGCAAATAGGAAAAAAAAATAAAAAAAAATAGAGTTGGTGTTGAGTGGAAGTTGAAAGGAGAAAAAGGAGGAATTATTTTGAAGAAAGAATTTGGGTAAAATAAATACCTGGATCACACTGCTGATAGAACTCTTCAACATCTGCACAAAGCAAACGGGAGAAGAAAAAAAATCACATCGAGAGAAGCAAGTAATAATTGAATGAAAATGGTACATAAAAAAAGAGAAATAGTTAGATAGATAGAAACCGGTGGTGAGGGCCTTAATCATGGCGGCTCTGCGGCCCTTGAAGTCTCTGAAGACTTCCTCCACAGTACGGGGATTGTACGGAGCTCCAGCGTCCATGTTTTGGAGAGACCTCAAGTTCCTTCAGTGAGAGTGTTGTGTGTGTAAATGGAGGGAAAGATAGGCGAATTATTTGTTATTTGAGCCCCCCCCCTCTCTCTCTCTCTCTCTGTGAACACGCAAACGCAATACAAGGCACTCAGCGGATTTGAATCGGAACGAATTGAATCCGTTAATCCCAATTTATAAAAGCCCATCCGGTCCGTCTATCCCAGTTTCGATACATTTCTCTTCTCGCTCCCCCCCCCCCCCCCCCCCTCTCTTTCTTTTTGTTACGGTTATTTTTAACATTTACCCCATCACTACTTGTAGTTGTTGTACGGTTATACCTGTAGGCTGTATGTATCCCTTACAAATTCCCTGTATTTGAATAGATTTGATTAGTCCATATTAGAAAAAATTATGGATATAAATATATTATTTTTTAATATATTATTTGGGACCTGAATTGTGTACCAAATAGTATTTAAAAATAATGCTAGACACTATAAAATAATTTATGCATCATTACGTGAATTGTGTATGAAATACTTGTATTTCTTAAATTTTCTCCATTTTTAACCACTCTTATATTGTCATAGATGAATTTGATTAGACTATTTTTTTTTTAAAGAATGTATGGTAGGTTTTGTACACAACAGCAGTAATCTTTAACAACAATGGTAAAAAGTAAAAAATATATATATACACAAACTATTAATGAAACATTTGATTTATCCACCGTTTTCTCTGCTGTACGATAAGTTTCATACGAAATAGTAGTACATTTTAGCAATAATGCTAATATAATTGTGTACGATACGATAAGTATAAAATAACAGTATAGTATGTTTAATGCAATTATTGTCGCTTTTTTACACACACTTATTGTCACTTTAGTGATTACTTTTTAAAGAATTTTTTAAATAAATAGATAAGAACATATTTAAGTTTTAATTAATTAATATTTCAATGCACTATTTTATTTGTTCATTTTATAAGTATATTCATTTTTTTTAAAAGCTATGTGTATATAAATGCATGATATAAATGCATGACTCAAATACAATGGATGAGCGTGTAAAATTAGGATAATATATGATGTGTGTTAACTTCATAAAAAATGTCATATTATTTAAATGATTTAAAGTTTTCATGTCTTTATTATTATTATTATTGTCATGATTATTGTTTGTATTTTACTTTATATTATTACTTTTATCAATTATCGTTATTATAAAAGGATATATCGTCAATTTAATTATATTTTATTATTTATAATATATTGTTATATTCTTTTATCAAGGAAAAATAATAACTACATCTTTTTAGATGTGGTTATTTTGTTTATTGTCATGATTATTATTTGTATTTTACATTATATATTATTACTTTTATCAATTATCGTTATTATAAAAGGATATATCATCAATTTAATTATATTTTATTATTTCTAATATATTGTTATACTCTTTTATAAAGGAAAAATAATAACTACATCTTTTTAGATGTGGTTATTTTATTTAAAAAAAAACACTTACAATTAGTAGTACGTTCATATTATTTCCACTTTTAAGAGATAATTCTCTTGTTAAAATCTTAAATAACTAATGTAAAAGAAGTTTTTCTATAACCTGCTCTTAAAAGCACAGTAGTCTTTTTAGAATTATATCTGGATGAATTAAATCCTCAGTTTAGGAATTTAATAAATAAATGTCAGGTGTTCCTATACTAGTTTTCTAACTAATCATATCCATATTCTATCATACTCTTATCTAATCATTTTATCATATCCATTTTTCTCCTATCATGTCCAGGACTAATTAGTTGGATCACAATTGAAGATGAAACTTTCCCGAAGAACCATAGAACCAGGGCACCAACGATACAATCAGAGTGCACTGTAGTTACAATCGACAACCCAAACACTGCATGGAACGTAAGATGAAAAGCTTCCATTTGCTGGATTAAGCAAATTCCCAATATCCCCCCCTGCGCCAAGTTTTTAACTTTTTACAACTCTACAAGAATTCAAATGCCTGACCTCACCTTTTCCAACCAACTGATACAACACCAATCTGCAAGCATTTTCAGACACAGCCACAGGGCATTTCTTGCACACCTCTTCAAACATTGTTTCCGCCTCTTTCACCTTCCCCTTTCCACACACTTTCTCAACAATAAGTGTAGACAGTGTCTTTCTTGATCACAAAGCCCTTCTCAATCATGTCAGAAACCGTCCTCAATGCCATTTGTTCATCTCCATCTTCACAATACCCCCCAAGTATGCAGTTGTACATAGTAGTGTCCAGGTTATGTCCATTCCGGAGCATGTCCCCGACAAGCTCTTCAACTTCTTGCATCCTACCCTTCACTTTACAAAGACCACATATCACTATACTATATGACAAAAAGTTTGGTGAGCACCCCATTCGAGGCATCACATGCTTTAAAAGAAGAACTGCTTCTTCAAGCTTCCTCTCATCATCCACAAGAACTCTAAACACTGCATTGAAACTCGACACACTTGGCTTAATTCCCCTGCCCACCATTTCCCATAAAAGTGAAACCGCTTCATTCGGTTTCTTAATTTTGCAATACTCATTGATAATGACACTGTATGCCTTCACATCTGGATTCATCCCGCGACTAACCATTTCCTTTAGATGTTTGATAGCATCATCAGACCTCCCCACAATGCAAAACCCTTTCAATATGCTGGTGTTTGTGGCAACATTGTCTTTCAAACCATTCAACCGCATCCTAGTCATCATCTTCTTGGCCTCATCCACGTTCCCGCTCAGAGAAAGACCCTCAACAATTGCATTGTAAGTCACAACATTGGGGTTACAACCCTGTTCCAGCATCTCCTTCATGCAGTTCAGTGCCTCTTGGAATTCGCCTTTTCTTGAATACCCATCAATCAGAGTGGTAAAAGTAACCACATCCGGTTTGCAGCTCTTAGTCTCCAATAATCGATTATAAACCCTCTTGGCACCTTCCACGTCACCTTTCTTGCAAAACCCGTGGATCAATGTGTTGTAAGTAACCGTGTTGGGTTCACAGCGCATTTCGTCGAACACCTGTAGGGCACTCTCAACCATGCCCATTTTGCAGAAGCCCCTAATCATTGTGGTGTAAGTGAAAACATCGGGTTTCAAAATACCCTCTGACAGAACCTGATCGTAGATGGCCTTGGCGAGATTGACACGGTTTGCTTTCACCAGCACGCCCAAGATGGCGTTACTGGAGAACTCACAGTGTCCCCTTGAAATGGTTTTGGCTTTGTGGAACCAATGAATGGCACTCCTGATGTCGCCGCGGTCACCGAAGGCGGCGATGAATCTGGAGATGATGGGGTCGGAGAGTTTGTTGGAGCGGCGGAGGAGGGAGTGTGCGGTGGAGAAGAGGGAGTGAGAGAGCAAGACATCGGTGATGGCGGCGTAACAGGAGCGAGGGTGAGAGTAGTTGTTTGTGTTGGGTATTGGATTGGAGGCCCAGTTGAAAAAATACAGGGCGTGATGGGGGCTCTTCACGTTCTTGATGACTTGGATCACCAAGCTTGGGGTGAGGGGACATGAAAGATTGTTGAGGGGTTCACAATCTGGGTTTTGGGGGTTTAAGGTCTCAACGAGAAAGGTAATAGAGGTTACGAGGGAAGGGTTTGGAATACCAGAAGGTTTCACTGTGGCTCTCCGGAATGGCACGGCCATTGGCACAAAACCAACTCTTGTTTCGCTCCAAGCAAGCCCCTTTTTGAATTGAGGCAGATATATAATATGACAAGGTAAACATCTAATGGAGTTAATTGTCATTTTGATCCCTAAAATTGTAATACGGTCTCATTTAAGTCTCTGAAATTAACGAAAAAACAATTTAGCCCATAAAATTGTAAAACGTCGGTCAAGTTAGTCCCTAAAATTGTAAAACGACAGACTAACTTGATCGTCGTTTTATAATTTTAGGGACTAATTTGACCGACGTTTTATAATTTCAAGGACTAAATTGTCTTTTCGTTAGTTTTAAGGACCTAAGTGAGACTGCTTCAAAATTTCAAGGGCTAAAATGACAGTTAACTCCGTCTAATGGCTTTAACACGTTATCTATTAATATTTTTTGTTAAATCTTATTATCCTCCACGTGCAACAGTGACGTAGACTAATACCTTAAAGAACTGAAATACATATACATGGTTTGGGATCAAAACCACAAACATCATACTTAAAGACCGTATCTACCACCCATATCATACTTTGATATCCATTAATTTAGCTATATTATATTAAGTCTGGCTTATAGAACAACAATTAAACAAATTTAAATACGCAAATGAATCACCCTTTAGTTGATAACAATAGGAATATTTAATTTTAAAGATACAGATTTGTCTCACTGATTTTGAGTTAGGGATACTGATGATAATGTTCTCGAATATATTGTAAAAGTCTATTTGTTCACTAGAATTTTTAAAGCTGTCTCTGCTTGTTTTTAATCATAGTGATGAGTTGGGAATGATCCTTGTGGGGGTAGCAGGGCTGCAAAGCCAACAGGTTGGATTGAAGAGGGTCGAGTTTGGTTTGGCCACGCCATGAGGTGCCTCTTAATCGTGTCGTATTGGTCTATTGCTGAAATGAGAAGGTCCTTAATTTCGGCTTGGTCACAGCAATGTACAAGACCATCAAAGCAGACACTCGTTGGCATTGTGCTCTTGCCTTCCAACCGAGACATCACCAGCAGGAACCCATTTGCAGTTGCCTCTTCATGGAGTTCTCTTAACCCAGCACGATCCGCTGACGTACCCGTCATCACTGAATAGATGCACACAAAGCCCTGCATATATGTGTGTCTTGTAAGCAATTAATTAATCTTTTATAAAATTTAGTTCTTGCCTGATGGGTTGGTTTAACATGTTCTACACAAATATATATCATGAAACAGATGTTGGTCTTACGTACCTCTTCAGTTCGTTTAATTTCCATTCCAAAGCGCACTTCGCTGGGTAGAGGAATCAATTCTATTGTAATTTCTGCTACTCCTGGCAGAAACCACAACCTTATACCATGCATTATTTGGGTAGTGTTATGGATTTGTTGCTTGCACATACGTGTTTCCTTTCTCGAGAAAGTAGTCTTTTCCTGTGCAGTAATTGGGTTGAAATTGACTCATTAGTACTCCTCGACATTTTTCTATTACTGGGTTGAAAAAACTAAAAATGCAGATATATATGCACAAAGAAATCTGAAGAAAAAGTATACTACTAGTACCGTGGATGGAATCTGTTCAGTCTGAATATTGACAAAAACAAGAGGGATCCCTGAGGAAATAGCTGCACTAAACCAGGCCATGCACCTAGCAGTGGTAACATTGATGCAGTGCTCACTGACTAGTGGCATAAATAGGATGGAGCTTACAACAGAACAGCATTGGTCAGGCAGATAGGTGCCCACTTTTCTATTCCAGTCATATTTGATCCCACTTCTTTGGAATCCCCTGCCTTCCATGTTCACTAATCTCCTGCTCATTTCTGCAAAACAAAACTTGAAACTGAAAAACATGTCTTCGAGATTGTTGTTAAGAAAAATGATATTTTGACACCTCATGTGCTAATCTACATCCCGATAGAGATGGTAATAGAAAAGAGATGAGTGATAGATGTGAAGATAAGTGATGTAATAACCAGAAGAGAGAGATATCAAATGAGTGTTAGAAATTAAGTGGGGTTCAAAAATCAAAACTGATATAATGTATAGATCGCTTGTATTTTAAGAAAGTGTACATATTGAGAAAGAACAAAATGATTTTCTACTGTTACTTACCCTGCAGTTCAGTGCACTGCTTTAATGTCAAGTCTCCTAAATCTGCAATATGCCTGTGATCTGTTGCGGCTTGGATAGTAGCATACTTCCTTCCAAGTATGGAGCTTTTCTGTTGCACAACACGTGTGTGGAGTTTCAGTAAGCTATTATCACCTCTTCTAACTTTTACCCATATGGACTCCACCCGTGGGTTGATCTTGCCAAGCTGAGAACTGAACTCTGAACTGGTCTTGACAGGCAAAAAGGAATCATCATCATCATCAGCATCTTGTTGTTCGGAGAATCCGTCAATGATGTCTCCTGGTAATGGCATGCTCTCATCCCACTCATCAACCACCTCTTGCTTCACTTGTTTCACACAAACAACAAGGGTCTGATCAGAGGCAGAAGCCATGTCCTCCCTAGCTAGGAGACGAAACTGGCTTTTACCATGAAAAATTGGATCTAATTAAGTTAACAAAGAATAATAGTTATCTCTTGAAGTTAACGTGTCTATTGATATATGCTTTTAGAATGTTCTCTTCCTGGCTTATATAATAATACGTACGTTCTGATAAGACACATACCAAAATGCCAAGCTATGGCCGGCTCCACGTTCTCGTTAGAGTCTGCAAATTTCTTTCCAGTTGATATTTTTTTGTAAAAAACAATATTTGTATAGGAAGAGTAATAGATACATAAATACCCAAAAATATCTCCATCTATTCAACTCATATAACTGTGGTTTCCTTTTGTTTTCCAGGAGTTGAATGATTTATTTGCTAATAGATAAAGGTGGCAAATCAATGATCTACATCCTGCCATTTTTAATCATATTTACAAGATATTTACAATATCCACACAGCCAAAGTTACAAAATGGAAATTACAATATTCACATTATCACACCGCCACCGCGAGAAAGCCTAACTTAAAGGCAAACAACAAAAAAGAAGTCTAAAAACTAATATCAACAAATATATACACATGCCCCCTAACAACAATTAATCAGGCCCTTTTTACAAAATACAAAGAATTGAGTTAGCCACTTTTCCATAACAATCAAACACGCACACTACAGGGTGAAGTTCGGTATTGCGGTTGGGGCAACTCCACCACAATGGTGAATCATTTCTTGTTTCAGCCTGCTAATCTCCGCATCAGTTCTTGCCCTTGACGCTGCATCTTGCGGATCTAATGTACTTTCCAGGAGTGATATCTGCTTCAAAATGCTCTTCACCTGTTCACATGTGTCAAGACAGCACATGAAAAAACATGTTCAGCAAAGGATAATTCATACTCATAGCAAACTAACCAAATAACAAAACAGATGTGTGCAGCAGTGAACCTTTCTGTGAGGCCATCGTGCCAACCCTTCCTTACGGCAGACTTTCTTGACGACAGTGGGGCACAAGTTCACAAATTTCGCTGCTTCCTCAATTGGTAGATGAAAATAATCGCTCAAATGACTCAAATTCATTTTCCCCGATCTTTCCCTCTGTGCAATGCGCCCCAATATACCAATAGGATAGATAACAAGTCAGTCAAAACTCAAAACTAGAAATTTTGCCAGAAAAATAAAAGAGCAAATTAATTAAACACGTGCAACGGACACTTCTTGATACTTTAAATTTCGAAGGTAAAGAGGTAGTATTAGTGAAGCAATATAACCTGTATTGAGAGGCTAATTTTAGCAGCCATCACAGCGTCTGGCTCCATGCCATCAACTTGTATTCCTTCTGTAAGCATAACCATTGAAACTCAGCATAATATTCTGAAAATAAATAAAAATCCCACCCCACCAGAACAAAACAAAAAATGATAAACCAGTCATATAAAAGTTTTTTTCTTTTCCTTAGTGGGTGTTCCAGTAATATGTCATTCTAGGCTACTGAACAACGAAATTTTCATTATGGTCATTGAAGATTGAAAAAGAACATGACAGAGATGAAGACCAGCCAACCTAAATTTTGATTCTCAGGGTCATCATTAAAATCTTCAGCCCAGTCAAGTCCAGTGCAAAGGGCCTCATAATAGGTAGACAACGGATCTTGCATAATAAAGTACCCTCCTGCACTACGTTGCATACAATACTGCTCCAGGAATGTCTTTACTTCATCAATGCTTCTCCGGCAAAAACTGAGATTATCAAAAAGGAAAGGAAGGATTTATAAATATAAACAGAGAATAAACAAGAAGTAAAAGTTTAAATACTCTTTTACAATGATTTTGCTATTGACAAATACAATACAGCGCCCAACGCCTTTAGATGCAAGGATTTTATTTAGATGTGTGAATAAAAACACCATTCTCTTCAACCCAGTTACGTTTTTACTTTTTAATGTCATCAAGTCATAAAATGCACTTAGCCAATTACCAAAAAAATAAACAAAAAAAGTTGTACTAATAAGACTTAGAACGCACTCAACCATTTGATATTGAGGGCTGATTGAAGAATCCCCATTAATATTCTGACGGTGGATTGCATGGGAAATCAACCCGAGCCTTCCATGAATCTCCAGCTTTTCAAAGCAAGTGCCTATCAAGCATCCAAAAATATGAATATATCAAATTGAATAGAATATTGAAGACACTCGTTATCATCCATTAATTTTGGTGTCGGATAATTCAAAACTTAATTACCATTGGTGTGGATTATTTCTCTGAGAACTTGACAGCAACTGCAGAAAAAGGGGAGAGGGGTAGGGGGCCATTCTGCAAATGTAAGCACTTCGCTATGATTCATTACATTCTCATTTGCGGGTTGACTTTGACCATTCCCGTGCATTTGCGATGGACCACCCACTTCAAAGTGTTCTCCTCCAAAGGAAAAGTTATCACTCTGCACAAATTGATGGTCTTGAACCATTGGATCCGAAAAGGGTTCATTAGTAGTACCCTGTTGTTG
This sequence comes from Glycyrrhiza uralensis, assembly GCA_030159175.1. NCBI lineage: Eukaryota > Viridiplantae > Streptophyta > Magnoliopsida > Fabales > Fabaceae > Glycyrrhiza > Glycyrrhiza uralensis. The sequence goes on from BRZY01000005.1 coordinate 50,581,707, forward strand.
GTGATTTTGTTGGGGCAGTGCAGTGCGGCCATCATTATTATTATTTGATAAATCGGCTAGTGTGGGGTTGCACGTGTTGAAAAAGCTTGGGCTAAAAGGAGTATCATATGGGTCCTGATACAGAAAACTGGGGTCTTCCATGATGCATGCATTAATCAATCACGGTGGCGGAATATCAAAACTTTGGTTGTTTGTGGGAACGGTGATGGAAGTAGCGGCGCCCAGAAAATGAAAGCGCCGCTACTACTGAGTGAGTTTCAGACAGAATTCGTTGAGGGGATGAACAGACAACGATGGAAACTGTGAAAAGGTTTGACCGAATGGAGATTATATAAGGGAGAAAGAGGCGCCAGTGGCAGTTAATTACCGTTGGAATATCATGAAGTCGCTTCGGTTGGGCCTTTTTAGTATTTTAAATGTGATCTGTTGGGATTCTTAACCAAGAAATACCACTTTTGAAATTAAATTCACACCTAGGACCAAAAATAAAATTTAATTCACACCTTGTCACAATTCTCACACCACTGTTTTCCCTTCTTTTTTTTTTACAACTAAAGGAGGGGGTGTGGAGTAGTAAGAAAAAAAATAGTGTGAGAATATATTAATTACTCTTTCACTAACGCCTATTGGTCATGTTAAATGTTTGGTTTTTTCTTAGATAACATGAGATTAAATGTCTATGAAAAAAATCATAGGTTGACATAATTCAATTCAAATAAATTGAAGTTGAACAAATAACGCCTATAATCAATTTTAGCCACCACGATTTTGACACCTAAATACAATAATAGTAGCTTTCAATTATATTGACCTTGTTTTTATTCTCAAAATTGATTCTAGACATTTCAAAATCTAAAACAAATAGAAATTTAATTAAGTATTATATTTTTTTTGACGTTATGTATTATAATTACTAGTGGCAATGAGAAGAAATGCATCATTTATCACATTTATTATTACTATCTCTCTTTCTACTTCTAATCTTTTTTTTTTGTTCAAAATTTCTACTTTTTTGTACCAAAAATAAATCCAGTCTACTTAAGTGAAGGTTGAAACCGAGTGTGGGCTGACCCGTACCCGTATCCACTGGTGGCTTTCCGTCGCGATGCCCGTTTCCACTAGCGACGACCGGAAAGGAATGAAAAGAAGGTGGGGGTTAATCCAATAATTCCAATTCTTCGTAATTGCGTGAAAATGAAAGTATCCGCAATATCGTCACTACTCACCTTGAAATCTCTCAATCTCAACCACACTCGCACTCGCAATCGCACCTTCAACCCCAACACTCTCCCTTTCCCCTTTCTCTCTACCACCAGCACCAGTCCCCGACGCAACTGCCAAATCCACTCTTCCCCTTTTTCTCCAATCATGGCGTCTGCTGCATCCCTCAACTCAGAACGAGCACGGGCACCACCCGCCATTCCCATGCCCACTCCCCCTCTCACCAAGGTAAGTAAGTTCTTTTTCTCCCTCATTCCCACCCATTCCACTCTCTCCTCACGTGTCTTCCTTTTCCTTTCATTTTCAGTTCAAAATTGGTCTTTGTCAACTCTCTATCACCCCCGACAAGGACAGGAACATCGCCCACGCCCGCACCGCAATTCAGGACGCTGCAGCAAAGGGTGCCAAGCTCGTTCTTCTACCTGTTAGTTCTTTTCTCTTCCCTTCCTATTAGTACCATAACTGCTCTTGCTTCTTCCGCATCCTAACAAGTGTGTGCTTCAACAGGAAATTTGGAATAGCCCTTATTCAAATGATAGTTTCCCCATCTACGCCGAGGATATTGACGCCGGTGGTGATGCTTCTCCTTCCACTGCCATGCTCTCTGAACTATCTCGCCTCCTCAGCATCACCATTGTTGGGGGTTCTATCCCAGAACGCTCTGGAGATCGCTTGTACAACACTTGCTGCGTCTTTGGCACTGATGGAAAGCTGAAAGCCAAGCACCGCAAGGTACCTTTTTCTGCTCATCATGTGTTGGATAACGCATACGCTGCTTTATCTTTCACAGGAAAAATCTAATTTTGACATTTGAGTCAGATGAAATCTGTGGTTTTGATATTTCATGTATAGAAAAGTAATTCACTTGCCACGTCTCATGTTGTTTCATATGCTACTTATTGAATCTCATAACTGGAACAGAATCTGGGTCGTGAGTAATACATATACATGAACTGATATTAGCAGTTGCTTTGTTGCGTAATTTCTGACATCCTGGTCTCACCACAGATACATCTCTTTGATATTGACATCCCTGGGAAGATTACCTTTATTGAATCAAAAACCCTCACTGCTGGGGAGACTCCAACAGTTGTCGACACAGGTCTAACACATTCTTTCAGCACACATTTAGGGCACATGTTTCCCGGTTATATCTATTTCAGTAATGATTCAGTCTTTTATTCTGATATTATGTTTGTAATCATGTAAATGAGAAATGTGTATTCATACTACAGAAAATTGTACTAATATTGAATGGCTGCAGAGAAGGACGAATAGAGGAAATGAAAGTTGTTATTATGGTTGTACGGTTGGATTAACCTCTTGATTAGAATGTTTAGCTTGTTAAACTCTTCCATAGCCCATCTTGAACTTACATGCTAGGTGATCTTATCTTATGCACAATTAGTGAATAGTGATTGTATGTCTATGAGGGGAGATTTTGTTGAAAACCAGGATTCTCTGTAGATTTTGATAATTATGTTCACTTGTTCAGATTATGCATTTTTATGTAGTTCTGGTTTCTCATGTTTGTGCACGCATGTGTATGTGTAATATAAAAAGGAAGAAACATTTATAAAGAAATTTATTTATAGGAGAGAACATCTTTTCTGACTAACATGTGATATGGTGGTCTAATTTTGTATTCTCTCTGATTATTCTCTCTGACTAGCATGTTTTTGTAAACTAATTGTAACAATGAGATGATTCATGCAGAGGTTGGATGCATTGGCATAGGCATCTGTTATGACATCCGGTTTCCGGAACTAGCAATGATATATGCAGCAAGAGGTTTGTCTTTTCCATTAATTTGCTCAGAAACAATTAATCTTGTTCAACTTGTAATTAGTTGGGAATGTTTTGAGTTTTTGAAGCTGTTTCTTTCATGCCTGCTAAGTTGTTTTATCATGATGGGGTAACAATTTTGTTTGCTTGGGGGTGGATAGAAAAGGAGAAATTGGTTCAGATACTTTGGGCAACTCTGCCCTGTAGCCTAATTCTTATTTTAGGGATATACTAAAAGAAACTTCAAATCCTTATTCTTTGGCATGATATTGCATTACCTTTGTTATGTTATCTGTCAATTATTCCTCTTATCTGTATAGGCTGTGAAACCTGTAAGCTGTGCTTGAGATTAGTTATCCAGTTGAGTTGATTTGCTTCCAAACTTGAATGGCACTGTTCTTATTATATTTCTTGTTCTTAAGCTTTGGGGAACTGACAGTATTCAGCTTTTGACTTCAGGTGCTCACTTGCTCTGCTATCCTGGGGCATTTAACATGACAACTGGACCATTGCATTGGGAGTTATTGCAGAGGGCAAGGTAGTAATAAATATAACCTAATGGACATTCGAGAACCTGAAACAAATGTTAAACTACCGTTTCTCTATCCTTATATAGTTGCTTTAAGTTTCCAGTATGCTGTTCATTCCTGAATTATGTGCATGTGATAGGAACTGAAAACCGTGTTGAGATTATAAAGTTCTCAAGGTGAAAACTCTCCTGTATAAAATCAAAATTCTTCTCAGTAACGGGAATAGAGCAGAATGGTCAAAATGGCGAAAAGAAATGAAATGCAGCAGCAACTAGAACAATCAGATCTGAAAGAACAGACTCTGCCATACCTGGCCACCAAACCCCGCTCCAAAATTCTGTTAGCCTCCCTCATTCCCTCCACCTCTTCCTTATTTCACTTTTTCATTTCTCTCTCTCACATCATTATAGAATTTCCCTCCCCAATTCCCTGCTGCCATGTGTACAATCTATTACACTCTCCCTCCACCACTTCCTCTTTACTCATAACAGCATTTTTCCTTCTTCTCTCATACACCCAAACAAGCCCATTTCCTTTTTTCTTCTTTCTTCTCTGGTATATATATGTTAAAGGCCCATCAGCATGCCAGTTACTGTCCAGAAATAACCACAATAAACCTTTTTGTTTAATGGATTTTTGCCCTACTTACATCCATCAAATTGAACTTATAGTTTGCTGAACCATATTTATAATTTGTAATAGGAATTTATTGACAAATGTAACTTGGATCATAGGAATAATGAGGAACTTATGATCACACTTACCATCAGAATATATAATGGGGTCACCTTTCACTTTGTTTTGCTTCCATTTCTTTCTTCTGACTCCCTTATCTTTGCACTTCAAACTTTTAAATGTTTTATTAAATATTTATTGATGAAGCAATATTGACTGATCTACGTTCCATTTCTGATGTGTTTTTCTTCTTCACGTGCAGGGCTACAGATAATCAGGTAATGACCCCTTATTTTCAGAACTTCTGTGGATATTTACCCAATGATATTATAATGTCAAAGTAGATCAGATTTGAAAATCATCTAATGTTTTTTATTTACTTGTTTGGTGGAGTTCATGATCGATGAGCCAAATATTGATCTTAAAAAAAGTAGCCTTGAATTAGGAGATATTTGCACTGTGAGAAATCAAGAAAAGATACTACCAAACCAAAATTCTGTATGGAATTTGGTATGGATGTGTGATAAGTTATAGAAAGTTGATACTACTTTACATTAGTAAATCTGATCTTGCCATTCAGATTGATGTATCCATAGATGAGCCATAAATGTTGGAGAGACTCCATGGCTCCTTCACATATCAAAAGGAAATAATAGAATAGGGACTGAGAAGAGGGATTTGTCTCAATATTTTACAGTTAAATTGTTGGGATTGATGCAGTTGATTGTTTGTTTAAAGCAGGGTTATAGACTTACAGTTAGGGGTTTCTCTGTATATTATAACCATATTATATTGTGAATTGCAAATTTTTAAGCTCTAAGGAGACTAGCGGGATGCTTACAGAAATTCATTTCTGACAGTTATATGTGGCAACCTGTTCACCTGCTCGGGATACTGGGTCTGGTTATGTGGCTTGGGGCCACTCCACTCTTGTTGGACCAGTAAGTAGATCCTTTATGTTTAGTTTTCCTTTGGTAGAGCCATTTAAATGCGCTGATTATGCAAGTTGGTATTGTATTCTCTTATTTTTAATTACAAATCAAAGGGGAGATATCTTTAATTGTCAGTAAGGCTCCTGAAGCTGACTAATGCATATATACTTACTGTGGAAAAATATCAACGTGGCAGTTTGGAGAAGTTCTTGCTACTACAGAACACGAGGAGGCAATCATCATAGCAGAAATTGATTATTCAATATTGGAGGAGAGAAGGTTTACCTTTCTTCAAACTACAAGTATTTTGCACGTGTTTAACTTGTGATTACCGGATCATAATCATTATGAAATATATATTTTTTATTTAATTACTCAGGACAAATCTCCCTGTGACTAAGCAACGACGGGGTGATCTTTACCAATTGGTAGATTTCCAGAGGCTTAATTCCAACTGATTGGAGCAGGACTTCTATGATTGAGACATCTGCATAGACTGCATTACCTTGTATGAGGCATGAGCTTGCCATCTTTTGTGGTTATTGGATGCTGTATTATGGAACCCAAACCCTGAAGTGAAGAAAGAAATAAAGGAATTTGTGCTGTCTCGAATAGTTTGTTCTGTTGTTAATTGTTATCATGTGTAATTAATAATATAATATTTCTCAAATAGGGGTTGTATATTGCTTGGCCTGTGAGGGAATGAACGTGAACGTGTAAGCAGAAAGGGCAGGAGCGGAATGCTGTAAGTTAATGTGACGTGAATTGTGTCGTTTGTATGATCAGTGGATCCAGATTGGTTGCAATGTAACGTACATCAGGCTATATGGGGAATTAGTTATATGTACTGCCGCTACCAGATTCACAAATCAAAGGATTCAAGATTCTAAACCTACAATTTGCGAAGTGCATCCCTTGGAAAGAACTGGCAACCATTTTTTGAGTAAATTCACCACACTCAAATCGATGTGATGAATCGTTTCAACTAAACCATATTTCAATTTTAACAAAACAGAATCAGACTGCAGGGTTAGTAGACTCATGCATGATGATGATGAGTTCAAGTGGTCCGAGTGGGCTTAACATCAACAGGTACTATCCGCAAGAAATTAGATAAAATAATGCTACCTCATTTCACAAGGTATTATCGGCCAAATGAAGTGGTGGCTGAAGTTGACAAAAGACTCGGCGAATTCATTACACATATGTGAGTATGGGACCATATATGAAAGAAGCTTGAATCTTCATTTACTCCTGAGGATGGGCAACGCACACAAGGCAGAAACTAACAGAGGAACGAGGGCAACATGCAATGCAAGCGCTGCACGTGACGATTAATAAGTGAGAATATATAGCGTGGGGAAGAAAAAGGCAGCTCATGAAAGTGCACGTGGGTGCAACTCACTGATGCATAACTTCCCTCCGACAGAACAGAAACCTGTTATTAATTATGCTGATCTGATCATAAGGTAAAGGGAAAGACAGGAGACCAAGAGAAAATTTGTCACTGCCAAGCTAGGCTAGGGATGAGTATTGAGTACCGACCAAGAGAGAAAATTAAGAGACAACAAAAGAAGAGAAACAATATATGGCCATGACTATGAGGGATGTGACGATGACACAGCGGCCGAACACAGGACACGGCGACGCAATGTGCACAACGAAAGGAAGAGAAGGATCAACAAACACAGCATTAAAATAAACTTTTTTTATTTTCCAATAAAAATTATCAAAATTCACTGAGAATTTTCATGTCATTCGACTTTGTGCCATAAAATTTTCATTATTTGGGTCATCTAATGTGAGAAAAAGAGTAAAGTAAATATATAATAAGTAATAACAATATTCCTTAAAAGCATGAACGTAAGTAAAGGTGTAAATGAGCCGAGCTATTCGTGAACTATTCGGGTTCGACTCGTTAATTGCTCGCAAAAGCTCGTTCGTTTAATTAAATAAGTCAAACTAAAGCTTAAAATTGGGTTCGATTATTTAAATGAGTCAAGCCCAAGCCTGACAGACTCGATGTTAAGGGCTCGCGAATAGCTCGTTTATATATATATATATATATAGAAAATAATATATAATCAAAAATTAAAATTACATAGATCCTACAAATTTATTTTAAACAAAATAAAAAATTAAGTTAAAAAAAATGAAATTGTCCAAGCATGGCAACTTTTAGTGCCGGTGGTAGAGTTATTGATGCATATCGAGTTTCTTTGGATAAAGAAAACGTTTAAGCATTGATTTGTGGAGCTGATTTGATATGCCATAAGTATGGCAAGAAAAAAAAAAGGCCAAACGTATGATAATGTTTTTATTTGGTTTATTAAGTTTGTTATTAAGTTGAAATTATAATATTTAATATTTATATATTTTTGTATTTTGTGTGTCCAGGTAGACAACATTTTAAAAGAGACTATCTTACCAATAAATTGATGAAGGAGATTTTATCGGCTTTTTTTATTGATATTATGGAAATATACAGAACTTTATTAATTGCTAATCTTGAAGTTTTATTAATTGCCAAACGTTTAATTATGAACGTTTTATTTGTTAGATTATTTAAATGTAATAGTCTAAATTTTTTAAATTTCATATACCACATGTTAAACGCTAATCTTTATTAAATACTAAACTAATAATGTTCAAAATTAATTTAAAAAAAATTCATAAATGAACCGATAAGCCAAATCCAAACTTTACTTTTTTTCTAACAAATTCAAGCCCAAACTTTTAATTAAATTTGTTTAAATAAATAAGTCAAATTTAAGCCATTAATTTTGACTCGACTCGATTCGTTTACGACGCTAAATGTAAGTCTTGCGAGAGGGGATGGGGGAATTTAGGAATCCACAATCGAGGCAGTGGATCGTAGAAACGTGCGTGCGCCATGCGTCAGCGTGCGTGCGTGTTGAGCATGCACGTTTGTACGCATGCGGCTATCACACTGCACTGCGAAGCAATGTCAGGTTATCAGGTGTGTTGCCATGCCCTGCCACGTGGTACACTGCTCAGAGCCATGCTGTGGGTTCCTTCTCAGTTATGTCTTCGATCGGGAGGGAACACGGTATATAATAAAATAAATTTCATTTTTTTGATCCAAAGTATTCAAATAAGTATTTTATTTCTTATTTTTGGATTAGATATTGAATATACGCAATTCAGAAGACAGGTAGACAACGGATAAGGGGTTCAATGCATGAACAACAAAACTCTTAAAATTAAGGCTAATTCGATAGTAACTAATAAATTTTAAGGGTTTTGGTATCTAGATTAGTTGGTTCAATTGAAACGTGACATGTGGAAAAAAATAAATATATAAGTATTGATTTTAGCATCCATCTAACATTAAATTTAATTTTTATTATTTTTATTTATGCCCCTAGACTTTTAACTAAAACCTAAACATTTTACCCCACTAAATTCCGAATAAAGCCTTGGTGTGATTGATGCAGCTCTGCAGTGTTATGTTTATCTCTCTCATCCCCTGTTTTTGTTTTACAACGGTGATGTTGTGGCTAATTCCGAATAAACCCTTCCTGTGTTTCATTCACCGCTTTCAACATTTATATCCTGACTGATTTACAAACGGGTTGACCGACGGGTATTGTTTTTGTTTTCTTTTTCTCTTAGCTTTATTGAGTTCCTGCAATTCATGTTATGTTGGAGAATCATGTCTCATTTTCTGTAAAAGACATGCACCAACGAGGGAAACAAAGAGGGAGTTCCAATGTAGATGGAAATAAAGAGTTGCGCAATCTATAATTATCGGTTTCAATTTTTACTCAAAAATAACAAAGGGGTATATTAGCAAATAAGTAAAAATGTAAATGGTGACATAAGTCACGAGTGACGTGGACAAAGGAGTACAAATGGAACAAAGCTATTGGATAAGGTACTGTACCCATAAATTTTATGAGGTACCATAGCAATCACTTAAAATTAAATGCGTAATAGTCTTTTGTGTCACTACATGTATAGTCAAAATTGAACCAGATTGGCTCGTTGGATTGGGAACTATTTAGGTATCTATCCCATTTAACCACAAAATTGGCTGGTTTCAAAAACCGATTAAATTGGTTCAGAACTTTTGGCAAAAACCAATTTGACCTGGTTATTTTTTAAATTTTTTTAAAAATATATTTTTAGTCAAGTAAAGACATAATAATAAGTTACAAAATTTTACGCATAATGTGGAGAATGATTTGAACCCATGGGTCTAATTGAATTCTAGTGCTGACTGCTGAGAAACCACAATGTTTTCCATTTTGCCGCACGAATTTGAAATTTCTTTGCTTGATTATTACTAATAACTACAGTTACTTTGAATTCATATATAATAAAAAAATAACTAATTCATACAAATTAAAAATATTAATTAACTGCATTTAATTGTTTTGATCTCATCAAAAATTAAGTTTTATTTTCTAAAATGTCTTTAATAAAATGGAATTATTGAAATTAAAACTCGCATTGAATGAAAGGGTATTTTGTGGATGAACTCATTAAATGATATAAAAGTAGTTAAAATTTACTTATATTTTAGACCACCACACTCAAAAATTTTTTTTGCCTATAATTCAGTCGAGAGAGTGCATGTATTTAGCTTATTCAATTTCTCCCTGCCATTAATTAAATTCATCAATATCCTTTAATTGCTTTGACTCCCCATTCCCCTGGCTGACTATACATCACGATATATCTTCAGCACATACTGTGACTGTCCCTACCAGATATTAAATCCTCTGAAGATATGCATTGCCATCATCATAACTCTAAAGTACATAAGATCATTGTCTTATTGTGTTTTTAGAAGCCAGCCTCACCTAATTGCTTTGCTATAACCATATTCCATGTATTCTAACAGGTAACAGCTTCTTTCAAAATTGTCATCACGCTCGTTGAGACCGAATTAAGAGACCAAATGAAATACCTTTTCTGTATCAACAGACCTAATTTATCTCCAAGATAGGGTGCACAAAGGGCGTGGGTCATGTATGTATGTTATGTGCAACATATAGTTTATATAGTTTTGAGGGAGTTAAACATGAAGGAAACCAAATGTTGAACGACATGTGATCTTGACAAGTACAATGGGGGCAAAATGGCAAATCCTTAGTGTCCATGTGGCTAATGGCAGTGGTGGGGACGTGGGGTTTGTTGTATCTTGGGGTAAGTGCCATCTTTCCTTTTCAGTATAGTTAATCATGGTGTTTTGCTTTCATTCCATATCTAAATTAATAGGCATGTCAATAAGCCTCTAATTGCCTTGCATTGTCAAATTAACCATGATCGAGAGATGGTAATGGATTTATGGTATATGCAGTCACGTATTAGTCACAGTCTCAAACACTCCTCTTCTTTTGGTTGAACTCATGTATTCTCTATACACATAACTGTGAAGACTAATTCCTCTAAGTATTGAAATCCATTTAAACATATTGTTTAAAGAACTCAGATATCTACTATATATGTCACACTATATATAAAAAGTACATACAAGTTTAATCCGATGATGCACCTTGCCTTCATTTCCTATTTTCTTTTATTTTCCTCTCTCGCGAGATCTTAAAAAATACGGCAGAAAATTATCTTTGGAAAATTTAAAAACCTATTATAAAAGTAAAATTTGTAAAAGTGAGATTTATGTATTGAAAAGCTAATTAACGAGAGGTATAGCCGTTACTATTTATTAAACTCGACGCTCCATTGCTAAGTGCAATGAGGCATGGAACAATCAAGAGGCTCCTTGGTTAGTAACCTTGATGATTAAAGGCCAAATTTACAGGCTCCCTCTGCAATTCCAGCTCTTTCACTCGTTTCCCATGATTAAAGCCCATATTTGCCCGATCCGCGTGTTTTTCTTTTTACCTTTTAACTATCATTTTTACTACTATTTTGTTTGGGAACACGAGCTTTTGTGACTTTCAAATTCCATAAAAAGGTAAATAATTGTTCATGTAAGTAAGAGAGTATTTCATACATTATATTATTATTTCAAAATTTAAATAAAATTTAAAGATACAAATTAAAAAATATATTTTCTAAAAATTAATTTAAAAAATAAAAAAGAAAAACTGATTTATATGAATTTAAAAAAAAAAGCTAAATAAAATATTCAAAGTATAAAAATATATGCTATATCCAATTTTAAATTCAAAGAAAATAAAGATGACATGTATTATTTTTGGAGAATACAACAGGAGACACTTTCTAAAGAACGTATTCTAATTTAATATATAAATATATATTTCAAAAAATTGACAATATGAGAGTATAAGGATCTCAGATTTAAAAAAAAAACTACAACAAATAATTGAGAATAATTAACTTATGTAAAATATTACTTTATTAATTTTTTTGGGTGAATTCTAATATTGCAACACATAAGTCCATTTAGAATTTTTTTTACAACTTAAAAATATTAAAATTTTATTTTTTGATTCAACTTTTTGTCGATAACTAACTTTTTTTTGTAATATTTGATTAAATCAATTTGAAATGATCTTAATTTTTATAAATGATAAATAGATAAAAATAAAATGATATTTAAAAGGCAACAGAAAATTTGTCTTCACGGTTTGCTAACAAACAATGCTTAAAATAATTTATCTTCAGTCTCGAATTCGCCACCAATCATTATAATCTACATTATATACCGACCATACGCTTGATGCATATTCATCCTTTCTGGGCTATATATAGTCCACGATATATATAAATATAGGCAACAATGGACTAATTTAATGCCAGCATTGAAGCTTATTACCTAGAGGAAGATATCGATATCGATATATAGGAACAATTATATGATTTACAGTATTTTTTTTGTCGTGCATACATTAATTTAGTTATAAGGCCCTTAAGTCTCATTCTGTGGACCCTACAGAAGATTCTCGTAGTTAGTCCCTAAAGAACTCCCTAATTGAGTTTACAGCAGACCGAGATGTATAAGAGAAGAGAAATTAAAATAAAAAATAATTTTGGGAATTTATTTTTCTTCTTAACAGTATTTCATCCGGTCTAAATTTTTGGTTGTTTAAGATTTAAGCACATAGATTAAAAAATAATTAATTGGATAAATTTTAGACTAAAATGACTTTATTTATTATTTATCATTCTCAATTATTCTAATTATTTCTCCACTCGAAACTTATTAATTATATTAAAGGTATAGTTAGAAAAATGCGATAAATTATCTATTGAAATCTTAAAATAACCAAAATTTTAAAACAAAAATAAAAAACTAAAACCACTAAAAATTTGAACAGAAAAAAATATATATTTCAACTCTAAATCGAAGAAAGGGTGATTACAAGCTAAGGGCTTGAATCCTAAAGTCATCATTTAAAAAGAAGAATTTATATATCTAAGCAGCTCCTAACTCGATAATTAGTTTTACAACATGTGTTTATAGAAATATTTGATATTAATTAATTCAACTCTTAGCATTTTTATATTCAGAATCCTGCGAATGAGTTTTTCAAAAATACTTGTTAATGGACGTTTAATATGCTTTATTAAATATTTTTAATTTTTAATTTAATAAACACTTTCATTTTTATTTTTTATTTCTCTGAACATTCTTTTTTGAAAGCCTCCTATCATTATCTTTATATTTGAACACATTACGCTGTTACCTAACAAAAATCAGTAATGGCCTTGCCAGCTCAATTGTATTTTGAAACCTATTTAATTGTACCGGTTATGCTTTTAAATTTACATACCGCGTATAAGCACCTAATTTTCATTTATTGGCATACATTTAAAAGCCTTGGATATACGAAACAAAGAAATTAGAATTAAAGCCACCCTGACAGGTGCTATGAAATACTAATACACATGGGATTTAATTACCGAACCATATTTGTTCATATTCAAATTTCCTCCGCCACTCAAAAAGAAAGAAACAATGCTAAATTGGAAGGTACTGTAATCACTAATCATCAAATTTCGAATGTCTCGCTCCCCAAGCTACTCCCACAATTAATCCAATGCACAAATTTTTCCCCAATTTAACCCGTGGGTCCCTCCAAGAGCGTACGGATAATGTTGGTTGAACACTTGAACAACACTGGAATTCCCGTAATCTCTAAAACTTGATCAACGGCTACAAATTCGAATTTGGGGCCTCATCAAAGGGAGAAAAAAAAAATGGGAACAAAGCAAGGAGGAGGGGCAATCTGGGAACAAGGGAATGCCACGTCAGCAGATGCCAAACTGGCAAGTGTGGCTCCCATGGGAAGAAGATGGAGATGCACGCGCGTGATGACACCTTTATAAAGTCGAGTTCTCTCCCCTGTTCCCTTCCCCCTTCTCATATTTCTAACTCCAAAGCGTGCCACTCTCTGCTCTCATTACTCTCTCTTTTTATTCTCTCTTTCTCCTTAGACAAGGAATCAATTCCTCCCTTCACGTTTTTCCTTCTGCCATTTCCAACAACCACAAAACAAAAGCCTAGTAGAAAAACAAAAGAGAGAAAGCAAAGCAAATCATCACCCATCTAATATCTTCTTCCCCTTCCTCTTCTTCAATCATGCCCATGTCATATAACTAACTCTCATGATCATTTTAGACACCTTCCATGGCAGCTTTTAACTCTTCCTCTAAGTAAAGCCCCTACCCCACTCCCACCCCAAAACAGCACTTTTATTCCCCTGTTTGTCACCGTCCTATTACTTCCATCATTACCCAAACAAAACATGTACAAGTTGGAGAAGACGCGGAGAGAACACAGGTTCCCAAACGAGGATAAAAGCCCCTCCTTCTCTTCTACCCTCCTCGACAAGATTTACCGTTCCATCGACGAGGGAGAGAGAAAGGGTTCCGATATGAAGTTCTACACAGAAATAACAGAGAAGAAACAGAGCAGCAGAAGCAGAATCAATGCCAAGTGCGACAGAGTCGTGAAGAAAGAAGAGTTGGCAATGGCAAATCCAGCAAGCGAAAAGGTTGGGACTCAAGGGAGAGAAAGGACGAAGCAAATGGACAGAAAATCGCATCATTATAATGACCCAGACGTTCTGTTCTTCAGTTCCACTTCAAGTTCTTCGGATTCTAGTTCTGGATTGTTATCCTCCTCTGACACGGAATCCATGTACGGTGGTGTGAGGTCACGCGTTTCGTGTTTCGCACCGTCGAGGCCGAAGCCGGTAAAAACCAGCGTGGCAGCAGAGAGATCAGAGAAAACACACGCAGAGAGAGGCATTGCGATTGCGAGCGATGAAGAGGGTTTAATCAAGTCAAAATCGAGAGCGATGAAGATTTACAACAATCTGAAGAAGGTGAAGCAACCCATCTCTCCAGGTGGAAAACTCACCAATTTCCTCAACTCTCTGTTCACAACAACAGGGAACACAAAGAAAAACAAAACCAATTCCAACATTGCGTCCTATGAAGACGTGAATGCTGAGAGGAAAGCCAAATCAGGGCAAGCCTCAACTTGTTCTTCGGCTTCCTCGTTCTCAAGGTCTTGTTTGAGCAAGACTTCACCTTCCTCCAGAGACAACAAGTTGCGCAATGGGGTTAAAAGAACGGTGCGTTTCTACCCAGTGAGCGTGATCGTGGATGAAGATAGTCGACCCTGTGGGCATAAATGCTTGTATGAAACAGAGGACACTCACACAAGCCTCATGGCTCTGTCCGTGCCAACAGCGTGGAAAATTGGAAAGTCACCTACTAAGAAGAACCAGGAAGAAAAAGAAGAAGAAAAGGTCATGGATAAGAGCAGGCCAGTGGAGGAGGCTGCTAGAGAGTTCTTAAGAGAGTACCATCGCAACCAGAAGAAGAAGAAGAACGATTTGGTGGTTTTGAGGGATTTTCCTATTAGGACAAAAGAAGAGGTTGAGGATGAGGAGGACGATGATGACGCGGCAAGCTGTTCAAGTTCGGATCTTTTCGAGCTTGATCATCTATCGGTGATGGGAAACAAAAGGTATTGCGAGGAGCTGCCAGTGTATGAAACTGTTCATGTTAGTAAAAATCGCGCCATTGCTAGTGGCCTCGTAGTCTAATTCTGTTCAGTAGAAAGAAGAAGCATATGAATATGATAACTATACAGATTATATAGTTATTTTGTTTTAATTTTCAGTGTTTGTTCTTGTTATTAAGCATGAATAATTCTAATTCATGGTTTGGTTCAGATACCAAATTACATGTTGATGTACATTTATTTATACCTGATTTGCTTGAGATGATCTTAATTCGTTGTGCGATCGAACAAAATTGGGAGCGGGTAAAAATCTTAGTAAACATTTGTAAATTTTGATGAGATAATCACTTGTTTAATGTTTATGAAACAAGAAATACATACATAAGAAATTTTTATACGACAAGGCAAGACCTTGTAAAATTATGACACGAGAATTGTTGTACAAAAACAGAAGTAGTCGCTATCTACCCAGTTATGCCATTTCTAGGCCTGGCGAACTTTGTTGTACAAGTTTGGAGTATCTGTTACATAACCAAGCGTGTAGATTTGTACACTACACTAAGAGGGTCACTTTTTTCTGGTGATGATGGTATGGGTGCACATTCAAGTACATGGCGGTGTCTGGAGCTATCTACGCCCACGCACGTCCCGTGTTAGATACAAATCAACATCTTTTTCCTTTGTTTAAGTACGTATCTCGGAATGTGTGTGTATGCGGTATATGTTACTTGTTACTGTCACGGAATGTTTTCGTTTTTTGAGTGACCAAGAGTATATATGATATGATAAAAAGCACAGTAGCTAGGTGGTTTAATAAAAGCGATCGAGTAGGGTACTTCATTTTCTAAAAAGAGAGAGGTGGGGATGTGTTAAATTCTCGATCGTGATCAAACATTTCATATAGATACTGACAGAATAGTTAGATGAAGGAGGAAGGAAAACAAAAATAAAAGGAAGTCATCAAAGGAAAAGAAAAGAGGAAAACGAAAGATTCGAGATCGTAATCACAAGCAAAATGAGAGGGTGTGATGGTAAAGGGAAAGGCAGATCTTCGCCCATGGGAATAGAGAAAGTGAATACTACTAAAGCTTCCGCTTTCTCTTTCTTTCTTTCTTTCTCTCTGGAATTCGTATTTTGTATTTAGTATATAGTATTTAGTATTTGCCCCTGTTACTTGCAGGTTGCGCTACCTACCCCTGTTACATTATCAAGAATAATTGAATGCTTTGTTTTCTTTTTACAATTTAAAAATTATGTTATGCTTTAATTGGACAAATTGGATCTTGTAGCGCGTTGTTGTTTTATGGTTGCAGAAAAGGTTATGACCGAAATGGGTAAATTGATAATGTTGGGTGATGCAGGGGAAGAGCAAGACTGCAGTTAGTTTCGTCCTTTGCTTTGATGAGGCACTTGTTGTTGGTACATGGTACAATGCAAAACTGCGCTTAAAATGATGGTGTTGAAAGCGAATACAAGGCATCGGCGGTGTGGGGAAAAAGTAAGCAATTATTACTGTGGGGTTGTTAATTAAGTTGCCGATTAATCACACACAGCCACACAGGACAGGACAGTGTCATCTTCTACACAGTATTTTTATTAAATTTATCTTATATAACTCTTTTCTGGATAATTAATCAAATAAAAATTTACGCATTTTTTGACCATTTTTTTAATATTTTCAATCAGATAAAAATATAACAAAAATAGTGTGAATCTCTGTAAGAAACTTTTATATATGATATGCTGTACGGACAGAAATAAACTTCCTCCTTGAAACAAAATTGAGGGTTAAATAAATCGTCCAGTTATAGAATATTGGCATTTGGCAAGGAGTTTTCTTCCTTTTTTCAGTCACTTTTTTTTAAAAAAAAAAAACATCTACTTACCCTGATTACGCCCGGTCCCGTCCAAAATAACAGTATAAATAGTCAAGCTAACATACTCTCCAACAAAAAGCGTCTCCCACTACTTTAACAATACTTTGACAGCAAGTTATAAAACCAATCCACACGAATCATAGAACAAAATGTCACTCCTCGGCCCCTCTTTGCTGCATTACATCGCACAACTTTTTATTGGAACCATAAAATACAGACCGTCGTATTTACATGTTGCAATGGAATAAATTAATCTATGCATTTTCACGTAAATTAAATAGCTACTTAAGCTTATAGAATGGATAATTCATAACATATATATGTAATATTATCATCTATGTGGTTTAGAAAATAAAATATCCAATGTCGCGTATGATAAATAAACCATGAAGCAATTGTCTATGGTTAAATAAGAGTCCTAATTAATTAAAGACGCATGTGCATATATGGCTATTGATCATATATATATACTATCAAGTTATGAGGCGTTATCATTACAACAAAATTCATATTTCAAATGCTTCATATATAAATATTGAAAAGATAACCCCCGGATAGAGTTCAATGCTAGCTAGACCTTATAATAGCCTACTCAAATAAAGTATATAATTAAGATCACTACGTGATGAGCATGCATAAGGAATTGGGAAATGGAGGAAGACCCACATAAAAAGAATCTCCCCTTAGTCAAAGTATTATATAACATATGATCATATATCATTTAGAAACTGGTATAACTGTAATTTGTTTCATTAGCGGGGGGTGGATCTATAACTTCATTATTTAATAAATGCAGGTAGGGAACTGCTTATGCAAATTTTAAATGCACTATTTTACGGTTTTAAATTGAAAATCAGTGCAAAAAGAAAGTTTGTGCATTATAATAAGTTAGTAGCTAGATAAAAACTTTAAAATCCGTGTCACGGGATTAAAATTTTGGGTAGGGATAGTTCCTATCATTTTCGTTGGTTGGAGATTCCGTACGGTGGGTGAGTTGGAGAAGTAGCCGAGCAATGATGAGAGGAATAAAATTTTCGCTGTCTCATCGATCCAAAAGACTAAATCTTTTTTTTTTTCTTCCGAAAAGAAAAATATACACGTTCATGAGATCAGTTTGCAACTTTGCAAACTAAAGATCTCCATTAATTATATATACAGACTAATTATTTAGCGAGAAGATCCAACTGCTACGGCATCATCAGTTTCCTTTCTGAATTCAATTGTCTTCGTTGGTATGGTGATTTGGCTAGTTGGGTACGCTAAAACCTTAGTTTTAATTAATCATCATTATTCCCTTCCCTTTTTCTCATGATTCCCTATATTAATCCATAATTCCACATATTATATAATGTAGCCCTTCTGTTAGGTCTTGGACTATATATATATATATCTAAGCTTACTTAAATTCGTTGATTTGGCAGCTTCAGTTAAAAAAGTCATAATCATACCGCTAATGACTTTGTATAGAGTATGAATGAATATGATATATATAATCCTTGCTATGAATAGATGTGAAAATAATTAAAAAGATAACAGGAAACATAGAAAAGGCTCAAGGGAATAGCTCTTATGGGGCAACCATGCCCAAGCCTCTACGAATCTACATAACAAAAGAACAATGAAAAGTGGGGGGAGGCAAGATAAGCGTTAGAGTTGCTAACTCCGTCGCTATTCGTTTTATCTCATGCTCATATATAGTCACATGTTTTTTTATTCTACATTGAGGACCCAGCTCAGATTCTTTTTCATACCCAAGATTCGAACTCGAGATCTTGGTTAAGGGGCGAGAGGCCTTAACCACTCACGTCAATCTCAGTTGATATATAGTCGCATGTTTACGATGACAAAACTTAATTAGGTGAAAATAATTGATCACGTTTAATTAGTTGAATATTCTTTTTGCTTATTAAAATCAATTTTACTTACAATGGTCTGTGTTTGAACCTAGGACCTCTGGTTAAACTGGGAGAGACCTGTGTCATCTCACCGAAACCCTGGTGGTATTACTTACAATAGAATTTATGTTGAGAGAAGTAATAATTTTTATTTTTTTAAAAATAGAATTCATTACAGGTATAGAATAATTTAAAAAAATAAATAAATTTTCACTTTAGAATTTATTTTTTTCCAAAAAAATTAATTATTATAAATTCATTTTTGAAATATTATGCTCAAGTACAAATTACTTTTTTAAAATTCATTATTTCGATATGAATTCGTTTAAAATTTATTATATACCAAAATTTAAAAGGAACGGACTCTACTTCATACGGCTAGTTTTGGGTTTTGACGGTCCACACCACAATTTGCCATTTTTTCTTCTTCTTCTTTTCTTTTCCTTTTTTATAATAGCAAAATACAAACAGATAGTGATTTGTGATCCCGAGGAGAGTTTCCACTGCACTGTTAGACTTAAACCGCTTTCCCTTTCTCCTACAAAGTACAAATAAAGTGAGAGGGATTGCATGATCGTTATGATATTTTTGTGTCCAGCTCATTAAGAATCTCTTTCTGCCTCTTTCTCTTTCGTTCTCTTTCAAAACCCAAAGCTCATGAATAACGTTCACACGACAACATTCTTGTTTCCGAGTTTTGGATCGCGAGCGTTTTGAATTATAAGGACATGTGCATGTTGGCATGTTGCAAGTTGCAAAGGTTATATAGAGAAAATCCAAAACTTAAGCTGCACATCAACTAGATACAAGACTATAATGATAAAACAGTATAGTATAAAACAAGACATCCCTCACCTTATTACGAGTTAGTTTTGTATTTTTGTATGGATGGATTAGGCTTAGTACTAATCAAAGATACTAAATCTAAGATGATTGATATTAGAGTCGTGGGGATACGTATTGGAAAAAACTCAAGTCTCACGTCAGACTAAAAATAAGGTCATAAATGTCTTCTCATACAATCTTGGGTTTAATTATATTTCGATTTATATGTATGAAAACACATTTTTGGAGAAGATTTCCACTTTTAAGCATGATAGTACGAGAGATATAATCTCTTACAAAATCGAATAAAAAATCAAATTGATCATCTAGCTAAAATTGATTGTGAAAATGATTTAGTGAAGCTTTAGTTGTATGTTTGGTTTCATGTCTGAGCACTCCTGCATGCGCGTCTCACACCGGCCTTACTTGGATTTGACTCATCTAAAGTGAGTCAAGTGTAAAGTAAGTAATCTTAACCATTAATGAGAAAATAAATGAGTGATATTTCAACATATCTATGATTTGTTATACATATACTTATAATATCAACCTTGATTTTATCATCAATGATTGAGATTAATTACTTTACGCTCTAAAGTAAATTGCTCACTTTAGAGGAGTCATGCCTCACCTTTGGACGCGCACAAGCTACTCTCTCTAGCTTCTATTCAAACTTGCGGTGGCGGTGGATTCATCCCGTGAACAAACACACGCTTGGTGTATTATTAAATTATGGTTATGCTCCCGGTTTCGAAGTAAACTCCGCCGGCATCAAGTCTTCCATCGCCGCCGTCTAGCAATTGTTGCCTTGGTCAAAATTTCTAGGCAACATTGTTTTGACTCTTTAAACTCCTTTTTCCATGTCCATAATATAGAAAAATCAAAGGAATTAATTTGGCCAGCAAGAATATCCCATTCATTTAAAGTAATTAATCTATCTTGTCTTCCGTTCAGCTGGTTTTGTCATTTGTCTAACTATCCGTTTGTTTTAGATTTTGGTAGAATTATGTTTGATAGAATTATATTTAAAGAATTGATTTTTAAAAATTATGTTGAGAAGAATTGATTTGTATTTAGTAATAATATTTTAAAAATGTATTCAAAATAATTGATTGTGTTTGAATGGTAAAAGTAGAATTACTTTTGATGTATATATATAAATAATTTTGTGGGTCCCACATCCAGAATTGATTTTGTTTGATGCAAAAGCTAGTAGATGTGTGTTTGGTTTTACGGTGGTAAAAATTGATATTGGCTGAATTGATTTTGATTAAAAGTGAGTTGAACTTAACGTGATTTATGTTTGGATGCATTTAAAAAAATATTTTATCAATTTATATTGTTTGAATTGATTTTGATTAAAAGTGAGTTGAACTTAACGTGATTTATGTTTGGATGCATTTAAAAACATATTTTATCAATTTATATTGTTTAGATAGTTTGGTTCAAAATTAATTTTGGATGTGTAATTACCAAAGTATAAAACTATATTTTATTCCTATCCTAATCCATTTTTAGAGTTAAAACTTTTCCTAATTTATATTTCCCCTAGATATATAACACGTAATATATTGATATTTCATTTTTTTGTTTTAATATTTTTATTCTTCTTGAGAGTCATTTGTTTTAAATCCAGTCAACTATATAAACTTAGATTTAAGTTTATAAATACACTTTAGCCAGAAGAAACAAGAAGAAAGCGTAAGCAGTAAGCCCAAACAAGAATTAAATAAAATAAATAAAATATTTACTCTAATAAGCCATTAACTTCAAAGAATTCAAACCTTAAAATTAAATTAAATAACCCCCAAATTGGTTACTGGTGCGCCGCACCAACAGAACTCAGAAGAAAGGAACAAGAAGCCTCAAGGGAAAAGAAGAAGCTGTGTCTCTGATGATTATATCATCACCTTTTGCCCCACACCCTCTGAAAGAAGAAGCCGCGCCGAGCAGCAGTCCGGTGATGGTGAAAGAAAAATCGCAGCATTGTAGATTCAAGCAGGGTGAAGAAATTGGGGGCAACGAAGGAATACGGGAAAAAATGTATTTATTAACATGCAATAAATTGCAGAATCGATTTGCTACCACTGTGAAAGCTACAAATTTTAACTTCTCCTAGAATTGAGTTTAGATAGAAAAATTGCTTTTTGTTTGAAGACCCAAACACCTTCACAAAAGTGCCAAATCACGTTTAGTCCACCCTACCGTGCGTTTGAGGATGGTCACTGTTGTTCCAAACATACACTAAGTTTTTATTTTCATCAAAATCAATTCTACTCACTCAGAATTAATTTCCACTTTTTCACGTAACGTGTGTTTGATCTCAAACAAGCAGACACTAAATTATTTATACTGTTTCAAATAGGCGAAGAATACATAACGGAGGAAAGGGCAGTAAATTAAACCGTAAAAGTGCAAATAGTGTTAGATAACTACGGTAAACTATAATTTTATTTTCAATAGATCTGATGTACTCTGTTTTTTTTATACAAAGATCTAATGTACTCTCTAAGGTGGCATTTAGCCTGGTCGCATAAATCTTTTTGACCATGATGGTTCCGCTACTCCACGCATGCACCTCCCATGTGATTGGCAGGTGCTTTGGTAAAAAGTGGTAATACATAAATTACGAAAGTTCCACATAAGTTATCATAATTTCAATTTGACCACATGGTTCAAAAACTGTTGTGCACAAAAGGAAAAGAAATCAATACTAAAATGTTGTTGTGCTTGTAGGTAACAAGATGAAACACAAGAAGGGGGGTTGAATTGTGTTTCTAAGCTTTTAAAACTTTTCGCAAACGTTGGACGCTGGCTGTTAAAAACGTTGGACGCACAGCTTAGTTCAAATATTGGACGCACAATATTTTCTGAAATATTGGACGCACAGAGTGCTAAAACATTGGACGCACAGAGTGCTAAAACACTGGACGCACAAAATTGTGAAATATTGGACGCACAAAAGATTGGACGCTGAGGCTTCCATCTTAGTTTAAAAACTTGTTTTCTTTGTGCGATTTAAGGTGTATGAAAAACTTGTTTAAACAAAATCAATTCAATCCCCTTGGTTAGTAATAAGCACAGATATAATAAGAGATAAGGGAAGGAAGAAATAACACAAGTTTTTATACCGGTTCACCCTTTCTTAAGAGCTACGTCCAGTCCCCTCAAACTAGAGAGATTTCACTATCAAACCAGATAGGTACAAGTATTCTTTGCACACAGCCTCTTCAGGCTAAAACCCAAGTATTTTTTGCACACAGCCTCTCCAGGCTAAATCCCAAGTATTCTTTGAACACAGCCTCTTCAGGCTAAGACCCAAGTATTCTTTGAACACAACCTCTTCAGGCTAAACCAAGTATTCTTTGAACACAGCCTCTTCAGGCTAAATCACAAGTATTCTTTGAACACAGCCTCTTCAGGCTAAACGACTCAGCATAGTGTTTTTGATTCAAGTGCTGTCTAACTCACACAAGTGAGGATATGAAATCTAAAGCACTTTGAGAGTTAAGCAAACTCTCTTTTACAAGAAGAAATAAAATATACAAGACTTTCTATACAGAGTATAACAAATTGCACAGCGTTTTTGCTCTTTCTTTTTCGTTGTTCAGTTTCTTGTATTCTTCTTCTTGTTCACGGTATTTATAGGCTTTGATGAAGCTTCAGACTTGTTCTTCAAATAGCTCAGCTTCAGCCTTCATAAATATTACCGTTCTCTAATAGCATTAAATGCTATTTTCCCGTTGCTCTGAGGAGATCTACTTCAGTGAGCATGTCTGCGTTTCTTTCTCCTTAATCAGAATCAACCTGTACTCAAAGTCTCAATTGTACAGTGGTTAATTGTAATATCTTATTGAGACAGAGAGAATACACTGTGTAAAGCAGAAAGATGTGTTCAGAGATATATAGAGTAGATAAAAGTACATTCTCTCTCTTAGTACACTTTCCACAGTACTTTATGCTTTTCAAATGTACTTTCAAACACGTTGACAATAGGTTGTACAGAAAAGCATTGTATACAGCTATTTATTTCAAATCATTTGCTCAATAAATATGTTCCATATTAAATGTATGAGCAATAAATAGCAAGTAATGGATTCTGCGTATTGTGTATTGGGCGCAGAATATATGAAACATTGGACGCAACATTTAGCAAGTTATTGGACGCATACCTTTGCACTTACCAATTTGCACAGAACTCATGCAAACATTGGACGCATACCTGATGCTTTCAATTGCACTTTATTATGCTGCTTTATTGGACGATGAATAGTAGACTGAGAACTTGTCCTACTTTGCTTCATTCATCGTGTAACACTTTGTTCTTGTTCTTCTCATTTATCGGACGCAGAACAGTAGATAATGAACTTGTTCCATTCTGTTTCATTGCTTGTGGAACACTTTGTTATTTTCCTTCTTCATTATCGGACGCAGAACAGTGTTTGAGTAACTCTGACTTCATTGGACGCAGAATGTTCAGTTTCATTGGACGCAGAGTTGCACTCTTGCTCATGCTGAACATTGGACTTTTATTCTTCATCTGCATTGGACGCTCACTGAATCTGTTCCTTTGAAAATCATTGGACTCTTACTGCAATTCTGCTTCTCATAAAAACATTGGACTATGCCAGTATTGCCTTGTTCTTATCATTGGACTTATGCCAGTCTTGCCTTGTACTTATCTTTGGACGATCAACATTCTTTACCTTGATCAAGAACGTATCCTGAACATTGGACTTATGACTTATGTTCTGATCATTGGACTTATAAGCATTCTGATCATTGGACGTATGGTTTTTCTTGAACATTGGACTTATGTCTTCAATGCCTTCTCATGAATCATTGGACGTATGAAATTGTCCTTGTGCCTTGTACTGAATTATTGGACGCACAACATTACCTGCCTTTGCTCAAACATTGGACGCAAAACTCTTCCTTCTGCTCAACCATTGGACGCAGATTGGACGCAGAACTCTTCCTTCTGCTAAAACATTGGACGCAGAATTCTTCCTTCTGCTCAACCATTGGACGTAGAACTCTTCCTTCTGCTAAAACATTGGACGCAGAACTTTTGTGTCCATTCCAGTGCCAACATTGTGATGAGCTAGCTTATTGGACGCAGACTGCAATCTTCCTTCAATAAGCTTAGTTAGGCAGCATTGTTACACATTGTACAAGCTTAATACATATTGATTATCCTTTGTAAAAACCTTAATACATTTTGTTATCATCAAAACTATAAAATTACTTAGGGAGTTTTTGTATTAAAAATACTTTTAACCAATTTGGTTCCAACAGTGCTTTAATTTCACATGAAGACATCCGTTTGAATTTAAAAAAAAAAAATTGAATCTGAATCATTAGAATCGCAAACCACTATTTGCTCAAGCTTGCTGGCATTTGCCTGACCCACTACCCCCATTTGGCCTCAACCCATTATCACAATATTTGCTCAAGCTTGCTGATAGATCTACTCGGTCTCTGCACATAAAGAACCAGGTGAAGGTATTTGTGTTTTATCTTCTCCCCTGCAATCTTATTTATATCTGTTAATGAATATTTATTATTTATTATGGTTATGATTTGCAGAGTGGGGGTGCTATAATGTGGTCCCATTGAAATTCATGAACTACAATGTTTTGTAATGGGAAGATGTGTTGCAGGGTCTGGTATTGGTTTTGCTCTTTTATCAAATTGCAGAATGAAGCATGACAACACCCAAGCAAGGAATGAAGCATAAAAACAAGTGTGTAAATCTCCATTAATGGACCAAGGCAAAACTAGATAATTTCACAATCCACTGTAAATCTCCATTATTATTTATTACTGTCTGCACCGTCATTCCAAAAAATAGGGTCCACCATTCAGCTTTTTCGAGTTTTTTATTCATCAAACATTCAGCTTTTTCTATCAACAATATCTTTTATATTAACTCTGACACAGTCTTCATTTCCTAAACTGGAAATAAATGGACCCTTCACTGCAAATTTCAGAACTTTTAGTAACCTGACATGGAACAAGTCACCCAACCAACCCTTACAGCCATGGATCTATTTAATCAAAATATCAACGGTCTACAGCTGACGCACAAGGTAAGTCCGCCCCTACACCCTAAGGAACCACCATGGTAAAAAAGATTCATGCGACCAGGCTAAACGCCACACTCTTTAAACCTATATATGTCTTCTGGGAAAGGCAGAAAGTTTCTCAGCAATGGAAAAGTGGCCTTTTTACCATAGATTTGTTTGACTTTTACATTAACGGCTAAGATGTATTACCGGTCACCTGATCAACTTATTTTACACATATTTTATATTATTTGCAAAAAAGGAGTCTAAAAAATAACAAAATTCAAAATACACCCACTTATTTAAAAATTGTTTATTTAATATTAAAAATTAGATATTTGTTATAAACTTGATTAAAATGATATATTTTTCCAAAAAAATAAAAAAAATAAAATTCGTCTACCATTCCCAAAAAAATTAGACAATTTGCAATTGCAGGCATTCCATAAACAATTGACTCAAAGAATGATAAGAGATCCAAAACCATGGTACCCCCATCTACGTCCCCCTCATCATTATCTTCGTCTACCAACAAAGAAAGAGAAGAAAGTTAATTGAGAATGCTTTGAATATTGCCGACATTAACATGGCATGGCATCATAGGAATCCAATCTAATCAACGGTCCAGGGGGAAATAACAGTACAAATCCACCCCCATTTGTCAGCAATCGGTGTTATTATTTGCCAAAGTGTGGGTTATTTTACTTTGAGCAGATCCAAAACCCGCAAGCCGCAACTCTTGCTCCTGCTCCTAAAACTACCAATACAGAGAAGAAAGAAGAAATTGTGGCGAAGCAAACATTCACAACAGATCTCAACCGCCACGTCTTGTTGCGATGACTCAAGCACCACGTTTTGGCCAGATCTCAACCACCACGTCTCGCTGCGGCGGCGCCTGGATAACTGCCTCTGTCTCTCGCTGCGGCGGCATAACGTTTGTGGCTCGTGGAGGACGGCACTGTCGAGGCAGTTTCGGGTGAGGGGGTAGAAACGATGTCGCCGGAGGTCACAGAGAGGTGGAGGAAGTGGGAGTTGAACAGGACGTACGAGTCGGGCTCTTGTTCAACAATGGAAGGAGACGATGGGTAGAAGGGAACGGAAGAGGGCTATTTTACTGTGTTTTGAACCAGAGCTTAAGCAAATGATTAAAACGACGATTTAGTATTATTACGTATTTATTTTTTAATTTTTAAAAAAAAAATACCTAAGGTAATTTATACATTCTATTGTGGGGAAAAGCATAAATAATGGTTTATAGGTTTACAACCACCGGTAAGTAAAAGTCAACTTTCCCATTACTAAGAAACTTTTGGGTTTTTTCAAATTAAATGAACCCATGTCTTCGATCTATATAGTTGATACTATTTTTACCCGGAAAAAAGAGGGAATAGAATCAATCAATAGATATGGTATAAGACGGTACAGAAAATATATTGTGAAAATTGTATGGATTGATATATGATTGTGAATTACTTATAAAAATACATTTTTTTCACCAGCCACACCATGCATTTAACCTATCAAAATCATCAACTTTTTTTGAAAAATTGCTTT
Source organism: Glycyrrhiza uralensis (assembly GCA_030159175.1). Classification (NCBI taxonomy): domain Eukaryota; kingdom Viridiplantae; phylum Streptophyta; class Magnoliopsida; order Fabales; family Fabaceae; genus Glycyrrhiza; species Glycyrrhiza uralensis. The sequence continues at coordinate 50,609,003 of BRZY01000005.1, forward strand.
TAAAAAATGCCAAATTTTTTTGCAAAGGATATACGGATTGTGGTTGGCTGAATACAAGAATAGATATGCAATTGCTTTTAAAAACAGTTTACATGAAGCCATGTATTGTTTTTTTTTTTAATAAAGCCATGTATTGTTAACCATTTAATTATACTCATCTTAGTAACAATATTTTCATAGTAGTAATTAAATACCACTGCTACTTCTTTGTTTTTCTGCTAAGGACCACCATAATTGACAATATCCCTGACTGAATTCTTCCTCTTTTGGCCTCTGAATTTGGAGGACCTTAATAAATCTCTGTTTTTTTGTCAAAAAAAAATGTTAAAAAGAAGCCATGGTCAATTCGCGTACGGATAATTAAACAAGTTGATTGATTTGTTCAATGTTCATCACAAAGTCCGTCAAGATTGTCGTATGCCATTGGCATGCATTTCACCTACAAAAAAAAAAGGTACAAGGTTATGATTAAGGCACTCTTTGGTCTACTCCATTTAGGTTGCCCCCTGTACTCCATAACTCATTGCCTCCTGTCACAGAAATTGAACACATAACATCATTTTGAAGGTCAAAGAGAAGAAACTAAATCAAAGTATCAAACAGACATGAACAACATCAGCAACAGTCCTCATCAAACTCGACAGAACCAGCTGTCTCGGCAATCATCCAAGTCGTCGAATTCGAGGGTGAAGCAACAAGAGCCACTTAGCCCTTTTCCCAGTGGATGTTGTCGAGGCTTCAGCAGCGTTAGGACTGTGGCATCCACCACACCAACCGCACAACAGCATCAGCATCAGCTCCAGCAGCGTTATGAGAGATTGGAAGCAAAGGTACTATAGTCTTCTTGTATATATATATTGACTGCATATATCAAACTAATTACCCTCTTTTACTTCTCTGCTTTACAACAATTAATTGTGTTAACATCTATTACAATGTCTATTGGCTTAATTAAAATGTATGCGTGTGCACATTGCACAAGTAGGTGGCAGATTTGGAAAAGGAGGTGCAAAAGCAGACAGAACTGCGAGTGACGTACAGGAAAAGAATGGAAAGGACGCAAGACTACTTAAGGTACTGCCTCCAAATCGCAAAGGAGAATGGAATCTTGGACCTCATTGTCCACTCCAAAGGTGAACTCCAACAATCTCCCCTCTCTCTCTACAACCTCAGCTCCATTACCAACAGTCCTCAAATTCCCACTCCCACCCTGCACCGTCACCCCAATCTAGCTGCCATCATTGATCAAGCCAAAATCAACGGATGGTATATCAATCCAACCGAGGTTAGTAACATTAATTAATTTCAATCAACATATATATTTGGGGTGAATCGCAAGTTGTCATTGAAATTATAAAGTGTTGTCAATTTAGTTAATGAAATTATTAATATTTCAAATTACTCATTGAAATTGAAAATTCTTAATCACATTAGTCGTTAGTCAATTTAGTCCTTAAAATTGTCTAATAAGAACTAATATTATCAAAGATTTTCAATTTCGGATACTAAATTCCTGATTCACATTATATATTTCACTCTAATTATTAACTGGCTAGCTACTAAGTCATGCATAATGTCAACATTAAATTAATCATGCATGTCTACATATAATAAATAGAATTAAAGAACTTGAGCAGATTCAGTTGGAAGAGAAAATAGGGCAGGGAAGCACCGCAGACATTCACAGGGGAACATGGCGTGGATTTGAAGTGGCAGTGAAATGCATTTCTGCTGAATTCTTCCGCACAAATGCAAACGGTGTTGAATTCTTTGCCCAAGAGGTTGAGACTCTGTCAAAGCAGCGCCACCGGTTCGTGCTTCACCTGATGGGTGCGTGTCTTGAGCCTCCTCGCCACGCATGGGTGGTCACCGAGTACCTGAGCACCACGCTGAAGGTGTGGCTGCATGGTCCGGGCAAAAGGCGCAGAGACAGAGTAGTGCCACTTCCTCCCTTCAAGGACAGAGTGATTCGGGCCTTAGAGATGGCCCAAGCCATGCAGTATCTCCACGAACAAAGGCCCAAAGTCATTCACCGTGACTTGAAGCCCAGTAACATTTTCTTGGATGATGCCATGCATGTTAGGGTTGCTGATTTTGGACATGCCCGCTTCTTAGAGGATGGGGAAATGGCTCTCACCGGAGATACAGGCAAGCTTAGGGTCAATTAATATGAGAAAACTTTCTCTATTCCTGTTTTTATTTTTAATTATAAAATAATTGTCACTTTATTTTTAATTTCTTTTCTGTTTCTAAAAGATTTATTTAAAAATGTTATTTTTATTGTTTTCTATATAAATCATTGAAAACAAAAAAACAGATTAAAAACATTTATCAAAATTGGGGATAATTATGTTAAGATCACAATTCACAAGTGTTAATTTATTTATTTTTCACATTTTTCAGGAACATACGTGTATATGGCACCAGAGGTGATACGATGTGAGCCCTATGATGAAAAGTGTGATGTATACAGTTTTGGAGTCATACTGAATGAACTTCTAACTGGAAAGTACCCGTACATTGAGACAGAGTATGGTCCTGCCAAGGTATCATGGTCACATTAATAATCAATTCTTGTTCTATTGATTATTTTATGTATGATCGGTTAGTTGATTTATGAATTTTGGTCTTAATTTACTAGAAAACAAAATATTATTTACTTTTTTGTGATATGCAATATTCTGATCATGAATAGATTGCTATGGAAGTTGTGGAGGGAAAGCTGCGGCCTATGCTTCCGTCACGAGACGATGGTGACCAACTGGGAGAGCTGATTGACCTTATATGCCTTTGCTGGGATGGGAATCCCTCCACTCGACCATCCTTCGCTACAATTAGCCGTGGCCTCAAAAGCTATGCCAAGAGTGTCCTTTCAAGATAGTGTATCAAATATATTATTTATTTATTTATTTGCCGGAAAAATAGAATAATCAAATATTGTTATACCGTATGTCCATACTTTTCTGGACTAACATGTAACGGTGGATAAGTAAAATTTATTCATTACTATATTATTAGGAATGAAATTTTGGTATCAGTGGAGTCCATCCATTTAGATAGAACACAGTAACAATTTACATACATCCATGTGATCGTGAAGATTAACTTGTTTCTGTACTAAATCAATGAAATAACGAATTTATTTAATAAAATGTATTTGGTACAGTACAACCTTGTCTCATCAGTCATCATTCTCCACGGAAGGGATGCCGGCCGGCGATGTCCAGTACTTCTTGTGGCCTCTTATTTATTCCTTTTGTCTTGTTGCTCCTTGTTCTTCTTATCATGAGTCATCACTCATTAGTTATTTATATGGCGAGACAGTCTGTTTTAATTTGTTGTATAGAAATAATTTTCTCATGCGAATATTTATTAATTATAAAGGAGACGGAAATATTTGGCGGTAAGAATTATTTAATGAACTTCAATAAAAAAAAAGAATTATTTAATGAACATATGTTTTATATGATCATTTTATAAATTTATAAAATGTATGAAAAATTAAATATAGATTTAATATAATAAAATAACATTAAAATTTAGATTAAAATATATTTTCAATTATTTCTGTTATTTTAAATTCATTTGAAAAGGAATTTGAATTGTCTGCAGTTAAAATTTAACCCTCAAAATCTATAAAATTTAATTTCAACCCGTGAATTTATCATTTTATAAAATAAATGGAACGATTATACTTTTGTGGTATTTATTCAAAACTGTATATGAAAAGTGAGATTACATGACGCATAAGCAGCTGGAATAATCCAATTTTTTGATAAACAAACAAGTAACAAGAAGCCAATGTTCGCTGCCTTGCCACGCATGGAGGGAAAAAATGAAATACATGTTTCGGATTATCCACGTTCCTAAATTAGTTCCTGAATCATTGAATATAATTTTTGGGGGTGGAAATTCATGAGTATATCCATATTCATTTAGTTGAAAGAAATTTTTTACATTATCTTTGCCATCATTTTTAATGCATACAAATTTAAATGGGGTAAGATAATGTTAATTTGAACAAAATTTTATAATTTCTAAAGACTTAATTACAATTTTGGTCTCCCTATTATAGTATTTGGGTGATTTTGATCTCTCTATTTTTAATTATTCAATTTTAGTCTTTATATTTTTGAACTTGTTGAACTGGCTATAGGCTCGAACACGGGACACAAAAGATTATAAGCGTGGAGGAGAGGCCAAACAACCGGATCAATTGACGTTTCTGTTTCAAACATGGGGCCAATATTATGTATAGATTAAGAATAAAGCATAATGGAAAACAAATTAAAATTAGTGTTGCAGCTGAGCAAATGAAAGAAAAACTCTGGAGCTGTGTTAATGTATAGATTAATAATTTTATTATGGCTTAAATAACTTTTTGGTCTCTATAACATATGGGTGTTTTGTTTTTAGTCCCTATAAAAAAAATCAAACGCTTTTGGTCCCTGTAAAATTTTTTTTTTTTATTTTAGTCCCTCAGGTGGGTTGACCTATGATGTGTCCATTTTAATCCTAGTCAGCATGCCTACGTGGCCAAATTTTTTGCCACGTAGGCTACCACATCAGCATCTCTCTTCTCCCTCCTCTTTCTCCTTCTTCCACCTCCTCTCTCTCTCTCTCCCCTCACTCCACCCCCACCCTACGAGCACCACCATTTCTCTCTTCTCCTCCCTCCACCCTCTCTCTCTTCTCCTCCCTCCACCCCACCACCTCCTCTCTCTCTCTCTCCTCCCTCCACCACCACACTCTATGCCAACCACAACAACCTCACCTTCCCCAAACTCAACCTCGTTCTCGATCTCCTGCCTCCCGTACCCAACCCTCTTCTCCTTCTCCTCCATCATCCAATCCACCACGTCCTCAATGCTCTCTCCCAAATGGGCGGTGAAAAGGTCCACCACCACCACATAGAAGAGGTGAGAGTAGACGTATAGAAGAGGTGACTTAGGAGGAACCACCACCATCGACGACGACGACGTCGTTTTCGATTTCGATTAGCAGTGGGTCGATCTTGATTTTGCCACTGTTGATGTTGCTGTTGTTGTTGTTAATAGCGGTGGGTTGATTTCGATTTCGCCATTGTTGATGTTGCTGTTATTGTTGTTGTTGTTGTTGTTAATGGCGATGCTTGTGGTTGTGGTGAAGGTGAAGGAGAGCTTGCGAGATGGGTTGTTGTTGTTGTTAACCCCCACCCATCTTCGAAGATGGGTTGAAACTCATCATTGTTCCCCAACATTTTAGACAAAAAAATTGATTTTTTTTTTCAAAAAGGGATTCACGGGAAACACAAAATGGAAAGGGGAGTATGAGTATGTGGAAGAAGCATAACTCATGGGTGAAAAAAATGAAGGGGGAAGATACAGCATTTGATTATCACAAAGAAAAAAGGAGAGGAATGGCATGATTGCTGGGTTTAGTAATGCTGGGTTGTTTGTTGAGGCTATGATGATGTTTTAGATGATGCTGAAAGAGGGTCTTTGGCCTGCATAGGTTCACGGCGGGGGAGGAGAGAGAGAGAGGAGGTGGAAGAAGGAGAGAGAGGAGGGAGAAGAGAGATGCTGATGTGGTAGCCTACGTGGCAAAAATTTTGGCCACGTAGGCATGCTGACTGGGATTAAAATGGACATATCATCGGTCAACCCACCTGAGGGACTAAAATAAAAAAAAAAAATTTACAGGGACAAAAAACGTTTGACTTTTTTTATAGGGACTAAAAGCAAAACACCCCTATATTACAGGAACCAAAAAGTTATTTAAGTCTTTTATTATTTACTGTATTTAAGTACAGTATAATTATAATTTTCATCATTAATTAATTTATTAAAAAGCAATTCATGCCATCGATTATCTTAAGAAGTACAATGATAAAAACAATCAAACACTAATAATTTTGTAGTAAAATATGTAATATTTAATACATCGACTACATTAAATATTATATTTTTAATAAAAAAATCCAACTAGTGCACTGATGATACTTGTTAGTACAGCATTTATCCTAAAACGAAATAAATATCTTATCAAGAGAAGTTAATCAGTCGTCATTACCATTTCTCCTTCTGCTTTTTTCGGCTCTAAGATTTGGCAGCTTCCAATTAGGCTGCCTGCTCTGCCCTCAAGCATCGCCGTTCTTGTTGACCCACACATTCACAGACATGTAAGTATAATCACCCCACCCTTTAATTCTTCAATCAAAATGGTTACTACACTAGATTCCGATTCCACGTTCACTAGTTTCATTTATCTCTTTTCCTCGTGAGACCCATGTGTTTCAACTTTTGCCAGCCAACTTTCCATCACCCCCTGTTTGCACAGGCGCACACAACTAGTTACAGCCCCACTTTGATCTCTTTGCTTTCATCCTCTATTGCTCTTGTATTTAACTATTTATAGTTTATACTATTATATACTATTCTGGATAGTGTTGGAGCCCAAGCTGCACTTCAAAAACATGTATATTTTATTTTAGTAGCTCCTTTGGAATTTGGAAATCGGGTTTGCTAATTGCTATCAACTAGCACCATTGTGCTTTTTTTTTTTTATCCCCTTCCCTTCTCGTATTTGTTCGTTCAATGTAACTCACTCACTCAAAGGTTTTATTTTGATGGCAAACAAGTTGATTGATTTCCGCAAGTTTCTATTTTTTTTCCATATGGGTAGGTTTGTGAATGGATTGTAACACTAACAAGCATCAAGGCGGTGAAGTAAGCATGGCGGAGAAGAGAAGGGAAGTGGTGGTGACGATTCCAAATGCGGGTGGAGAGAGCCAAGAGTTGAAAGGGGTTGAATCTTCGCCTAACACAACATGCCACAACAACGAGATTGCTGCAAAGTCTCCACCTTTAAACTGTGCTTCCCCTGAGATCAGGTTCATCCCCAGCCCAAATAAGCCCCCAAAAGTCCCCAACCTCACCACAAGGAAATCACTTGCAAGGTCAGTGTATTCCAAACCCAAATCAAGGTTTGGTGAACAACTTTACCCCTTTGATGGGACCATTTTAGTAGCGAAAGAGAAAGAGAATGGCACTTCTTCTTCAACTTTGCAAGAACAAATGGCTGGTAGTACTTCACCATATAGGAACTCCTTCAGTAAAGTATCACCTAATAATGTTACCAGAACAGTCTCCATCACTTCTGTCATCACTCCCAAGACACCCTTGATGGCTTCTCCTGGTCCTGCTGGGGAGGATCCTGATGAAATCATTTACAGGAAAGTTGAATCTAGTAAAGGCAAGCGTAGGAGACTCACAACTAAGGTTTTGGTAGAATGTTTTGTGTTTGTGTGCATTGCGGGTAGCCTTCTGGCTAGCTTGACTGTTGAGCAACTGAAAAGGACACAGATCTGGGGTTTGAGGTTTTGGAGGTGGTGTGTGCTTGTGATGGTGACCTTTTGTGGCATGTTGGTTACCAAATGGTTCATGCTCATTGTTGTCTTCTTGATTGAGATGAACTTCTTGTTGAGGAAAAAGGTGCTTTATTTTGTACATGCACTGAAGAAGTGTGTCCGGGTCTTCATTTGGCTTGGTTTGGTTCTTCTCACATGGGTGCTGCATATCAATCATGGGGTCCAGCGATCTGAATTGGCCACAAAGATTTTGGACGGTGTGACGTGGACCCTTGTTTCCCTTCTCATTGGAGCAGCCCTGTGGGTCATAAAGACCTTGTTGCTAAAGATTCTGGCATCAAAATTCCATGTCAAGTCCTTCTTTGATCGGATTCAAGAATCGATCTTCCATCAGTATGTTCTATGGACTCTCTCCGGGCCGCCACTTATGGAAGAGGCTGAGAAGGTTGGGGGGTCGCAGAGTATTGGTCATTTTAGTTTCAGGAGTACAACCAGTAAAGGGGGCACAAAAAAGGAGGTTATTGATATGGGAAAGCTTCACAGGATGAAGCAGGAGAAAGTTTCTGCGTGGACTATGAAGATTTTGGTAGATGCAGTGACAAATTCAAGGCTGTCCACAATCTCCAGTTCACTAGATGAGAGTTTTTATGATGCAGAAAATGACCAAACTGATAAAGAAATTACCAATGAGATGGAAGCAACTGCTGCTGCCTATTACATTTTCAGGAATGTTGCTTCCCCTGATTGCCAGTAAGAATATATATGCACTGTCTATCACTAGTAGTTGCTGCTTGTAAATGTATTTGTCCTCCTTTTGATATTTGCCACTCTTGTTGCCGCTAAAACAGTCTCTCATTATGAATAGGTACATTGACGAGGATGAACTCCGTAGGTTCATGATTAAGGAAGAAGTACGTCTAGTCTTTCCCCTACTGGCTGAACCAGAGACAGGACAAATTACCAGAAAATCTTTAACAGACTGGGTGGTAAGGTCTTCTATGTTCATATTACAAATTTGTCATCGTAATGAAGGACTGAAGATATGTTTTAAGTAGCAAAGTTTTGTTTAACTCCATGATGTTTGTGTTCTTCAGTTGAAGGTGTATCAAGAACGCAAAGCATTGGCGCATGCTTTAAGCGACACCAAAACAGCTGTAAAACAATTAAACAAGCTTGTGACAGGGGTCCTAGTAGTGGTGACCATAGTAATATGGCTTTTGCTAATGGAGATTGCAACGACAAAAGTACTTGTGTTCCTCTCATCGCAGCTAGTACTTGCAGCTTTCATGTTTGGAAACACGTGCAAAAATATATTTGAAGCTATCATCTTTGTGTTTGTAATGCATCCATTTGATGTTGGCGATCTATGTGTTATAGATGGCATTGAGGTAATTTATAGCAGCTAAATTTATTTTATTTCATTGTTTGAGATTTGCATATTAATGCCTTCCGGTGATGTGGCAGTTATTGGTTGAAGAAATGAATATATTGACAACAGTCTTCTTGAAGCTTAATAATGAAAAAGTGTACTATCCAAACTCTATCCTGGCCACAAAACCGATTAGCAATTTTTACAGAAGCCCAAATATGGTTGACAATGTAGAGTTCTCCATTGATTTTATGACACCAGCAGAGAAAATTGGGGCAATGAAAGAAAAAATAAAGAGGTAAGCTGATTGTATCTTGATTCTTCATGGGTAAATGATTAGTCTTTAGGGTCCTTTCGTTCTCTGGAAATTTGAACTCGCCTTTTTCCAAATTCCTAGTATTATTTTGTTCATCAAGAGCAATTCTTGGAGGAGCATAGTGCCATAGGCGCAATCAATCAAAAACTTCAAACACAAATTAAAGAGAAATAACTCCATCAAGGACTCTTTGTTGTCTTCTTTTGCTGTTATACCAATGTTTCTTGACCTTTTGATTGGTTGTACCTATAAGTACTATGCTCATACAAGAATTACTCTCATGTACCTAATAAGTGAAAAATGAATGTTCCTTTAAAACCCCTTCGGCATTTTTTAACTAGTTGCTGTGATTTTCTTTCTGATCTAAATCGGGGAGGGACAACATTATATTAAAGATTACTATATGAGGAGCATGTTGTATTATCGTGTTGTGAATTAAGAGCTTCTATGTTTTCTCTGTAAATTAAAAGGATTACTGGAGTTTTGTCACCAAATTGGAACAACTCTCATTGCTGTCCTCATGTCATAGTATTTCTATATTTTTCTTTGTTCTAATGTCTGTTTGTAAAAAAATAGGCACTTGGAGAGAAATCCACAATACTGGCATCCCAATCTCGGCTTAGTAGTGAAGGAGATTGAAAATGTAAACAAGATTAAAATGGGTCTCTTTGTTACCCACACAATGAACTTTCAAGAGTTTGGGGAAAAGACCAAGCGGAGAAGTGAGCTGGTGATGGAAATAAAGAAAATATTTGAAGAGCTCAGTATCAGATACAACCTTCTCCCGCAAGCTGTTCATCTCAGACATATGGAACCGGGTCATACCAGTTGACTCTATTGACGATTCTTGATTTCTTGCTTATTGCTGTGCAACTGCATGTATGTGCCTTGCCCGTTTGGTTGATTCGATTCAATTCAATTCAGGAATCATGATAGTTGGGAGTGGTGGTGCTTTAGTGAAAGTAAAGGGCCTTAACAGAACAATATTAACAGTTTTCCCACTTGTGAAATTATGTATTCAAGACTCTTTACTTTTTTTTTTGAGACATAACAAATAGCAGGGAAGCCCTCTGCTAGGGTTTTGCTTTCTTGCAGACAACTCCGCCGTCCTCGTTGCCGTCCTCGTTGCCGCCCTTTCCCGCCTAATCCAAATAGTATGTTAGCTTCTCGTGCCACCAGCGCTGCGATTTGGGGCGCTGCGATTTGGGGCTCTACTCAAGGTTGGAGTCTGAATGCTCATCTTGGGTAGGACAAGCGCCCCCCTTGTTAGGAGTGGCCACCGCCTCCTTCCTCAGCTTGGAGGCGCTCTCTGCGTGTCTGGTGGTTAGGGTTTAGCCCTTGTTGGCCGGAGGTGGTTGCTGAGGGGAGCTGATTTGGGCGTTTGTTTTGTTGGCCCGTTGTTTGTTGTTTGTTGGTCTTCTTCTTGTTGATCTGTTTGTGGTTTTTCTCGTTTCTCTGTTTTTTTCTGTTTCATGTTTTGCGTTTGGCTTTCTGGATCATAGCTGCAATGAAGTGCCCATCTCCTCCGTTGTGGATCCTGGCTTGGAGTTGTGGTGTCTGCCATGGCTCCTCGGGTGTTTTTTGCCTTCCTTTTGCTGCCTGTTCTTGGGGTACGTTTGGAAGGATGGGAAAAAAAAATCGGACAAAAGATATTGTTGGTTAACAGACATATGGGCTAATTTGTTGATGAAGATGGGCTTGGGGCCCCAAATGGGTCAAAACCAACCCACTCAGAGAATTTTTTGGACATGTCAGAGGTGGGCTCGATTGTTGCTTTGTTGTGTTCTAGTTTGTTTAGGTTTTTGTTTGGTTTCTATTTTTATCTGCTTTGTGTAGTTTAGTTTACTATTGTGTTCAGTTTATGTCAGCTGCAAGTCCTTGAGTTGTAGTTTTTTATGCTTTGTGACTTTGTATGTAGTTTGACTCTGGCCAATTTGTTACTGGGTCATTTGTACTACTCTTTGAGCTTTAGGCTTTGTCCATTTTTAATGAATCCTTCTTTGTCAAAAAAAAAAAGACTCTTTACTTTATGTACGAACCTTCAGGTGAATCCAAGGTAAAATTTTGTCCCCCTGTTGAATTTCGTCCCCTGCGTCTGGCTACAATTTGACTGGGTCAGCATTATTTCTGATGTTTGTTGTGTGGAGGTTTTTTTTTTTGGTCAAAGTTGTGTTGTGTGGAGGTTTAGCTTCTCTTTTTTCGGTCATGATTGGATTTCCTCTCTTAATTTTGGGAATTGGTAAATATATCTCCCAATATTTTGCCATCTACCTCACTTAAAAGTTTTGTCAATGTAAAAATATAAAAATATTTTTTTTTGTTTTTCTTCATTTTTCGCATACACCCCACTGGATTTTTATAACTATCGAAAATTAGAATTTTTAGAAAGTTTAAAAATTTAATTTTTTGAAAATTGAAATTTGTGGTAGTTATAAAATTTAATTTTTAAACTATCGGAAATTCCAATTTGAATTTTTTGTAAATATAAAAATTAAATTTTTAACCAGAAATTCGAAGTTCTGGAAAAAAAAAGATTTATATTTTATCGAAAATTTAAATTTTCAGTAGCACAAAAAGTGAAAATTTTGTACTATTGGAAATTCAATTTTTCAGTAGTAAAAAAGTAAAAATTTTGTATAATCGAAAATTTGAATTTTAAATTTTTCACTTTGTACTATCGGAAATTCAAATTTTTGGTAGTACAAAATTTTCACTTTTTATACTACCGAAAATTCAAAAATTCAAATTTTTGATAATATATAAATATATTTTCTTTTGAAAATTTGTATTTTTGGTTAAAAATTTAATTTTTTTATTTACCGAAAATTGAAATTTTTAGTAGTTTAAAAATTAAATTTTATAACTACCACAAATTTTAATTTTTGGAAAATTAAATTTTTAAGCATTCCAAAAATTCAATTTTCGAATAAGATGAGAAGGGCAAAATTGTATTAAAAATTTTATACAGTGTAAAATGGGATAAATGGCAAATTCTTAGGGGTGTATTTACCGATTCCCTTAATTTTTTGCACTGAATGAGATAGATCCGAGGCCCAAAATGAAAGGCTTACTGTACTTATAGCCGTCATTTTTAACTTTTTTTTTTCTCACTTTAATTTAAAGATTTTTTTTTAAAAAAAGATTTTTTTTCTCACTTTAATTTAAAGATTTTATGTTGACCAAAAAAAAAAGATTTTTTTTTTAAAAAAAAGAAGAAACGTACACACATGTACACTCAGTAACTGCATAACCCTTCGACCGAAAAACAAAAAAAAAAGTAACTCCATAACCCGAAATGAAAAATCCATAGCAAACATCTTAAGGTTAACTTAACCCTATGACAAAAAAAAAAGGTTAACCTAACCCCTTTAAGTCCTAAGTGTCAAGTGGTTCTTCCAGATGATAACCTTATCCTGCAACTGCAAATAGCCGGTAGAGAATGTTCCACGTAGGATAACCTACAGGTGCCACATTATCTGAAAAATCTCCACTTTGCACTTTCACATCTTAATTGTGTCCAATTGTCCATTACCTTATCGAGTATCCAAGCCCAGAAGTTTTCACTTCAGCAGAGACTACAGGCCAGGTAAGCAAGCACAAGCAAAAGCAACACCAAAAAATGGCTTCTGCTTCTGTTTCAATGGCTTTACCACTGACCCGTGCTGCTGCTACCCAAAACAGGCTGAACAAGCCATCCTCCGAAGCCCTTTTCAGGCCATTATTACCAAAGAGGACCCTCTTCACAAAGCCACAGTCAAAATCCAAGCTTGTAATTCACGCATCTTTGAAGGAGAAGGCATTGACAGGAATTACAGCAGCTTCCTTGACAGCTTCCATGGTGATACCTGAGGTGGCTCATGCAGCTGGATCTGATCTCTCCCCTTCTCTCAAGAACTTTCTACTCAGCATTTTTGCTGGTGGGGTTGTGCTTGTAGCCATATTTGGTGCCGTTATTGGGGTTTCCAACTTTGATCCGGTTAAGAGAGCTTGAAAAATGTATGCATGCTTGAAAGCCTTTTAAAATTCTCTGCCCTTTTCATTGTTTTCGGTTTCTGTTTTATGTATGTTTATGCAACTAGTTGTGCCATGTGTGTTTACTAAATACTAAATCCGGGCTGCACCTTAATTATCTTTTATTCTCCTTGTTCTTATTTTTTATTTTTAATTGCATTTGAACTGGGGGTGTTCATGGTTTAGGGGGTGATAAATTTCTCTTCATTTGTGAACTGTAATAGGCTAAATCAATCGTTATAGTTCGATGTGGTATATTTAACGGGTAATCCTACTAAGGGTTTCCGGTTTGTGATATAGAAAGACCTCAAGGATTGTGTGTTAAAAAACTATAATAAACTATAATCTGAATTCTGAATAGAGGAATGCCTCAAAACTTAACTCACAATACAAACAAATCTGTCATGAGTTCGTCACTTTATTCCATCACGAGCATCCAAATTGATGAAACATTTGTAAACTATTTGATCAAATTTTCAATTCAAGTTGTTACTCATGCTTGTTTTGGGCCTCCAGCCATTCCATCTTTGTGTTCTTGTAGCATAAATTCTCACACACTTTTATTTAAGAGTATTGCCCTGAAGTGAAATTTACACTCAGTACATTACTTTAAAGTATACAAGAATTTGTCCTCAACCTACGACTTGAAACCTCAGAGACGATAAGCCACGCCATGTCCAGGAATGAATCTAGCATTTTCTTCCGTGTACACATGAGTTTCATTCTGAAGCCTGAAAACAACGATGTTGATATCATGATCTGAGTTTTTCATTGAATTGTTTTGATGAGGTTAAGTTAATTAGGCTTAACAAAGGTCTTAAATTTGTGTGTTTGTGAAAATGTACTTACGATCGTGAAAGAGTCTTATTCATGGTGGTGGATGACTGGAACCAGTGGCCAGTTAGATAGAGCAATTCCCCATTTATTCTTTCTTCGATTCTTTTGTCCATTTCCTCAGCGCCAATGAATAATGGTTGGTCTGAAGCCTGGGTTTAAAGCATATAATATAAAATTCTCGTATAAAAGATTGATGACAACTAAGTTACAACAACACAAGCAGAGATTTTTCTTTTGATTACCATAACCCATCCCCACGTATCAGCAAAAGATGGTATGTGAGTTGTGTATGCCATCACATCTGCAAAGAAACAAGTACAAGAATACATAACTAGAGTAAAACCATAACAAGATATCCATGCGTCAAGTGGCTTGAATTAAATTACTACCTCCGTCCCTAGATATAAGAACTTTTTAACTAATTCACACCCTTTAAGAAAATTAGTTAAGTTAGTTAATAGCAATAAATTTGTCAATGATTTACTATATTTTTTCAAAACTAGCTCTAACACTTATTACTATCTCTCTTCCCCCCTCTCTCTCATCACTTAGTTAATGCATTGGAAAATGTAGAGTGGTTGGGTGATTTGTACAATAAATAAGGGCATTTTAGTCAAAAAATAATTAATGCAACTGATTTTTTGAAAAAATTCTTATATAAAGGGACTTTCATTTTTTTGTAAAGGTTCCTATATTCAGGGACGGAGGTAGTAAATTAAATAGTCTTACATTTAAAGACTTGTTTGACTGTGTTATATATTGAAGTGAAGACCTCCTTGTGTGTCAAGATACCTGCCGGTCCAGCCTATGCAAGATACCATATGTCGATCGTTATAGTATAATTGAGTGCATGCGACATAGCTGTGGATAAATTTTGACAAAAAGACTTGTATAATATAAATCTTTTACATTTTTTTTCCAGAAGCTACCTTTCTTTACTTTTGAAAAAAAAAAGTATTGACTTTTTAATTTTATTTCAAAAAACCTATCAAATTATCATAAAATATTTATTTTTGTCAATTAAAAGACAACTTTTTTTTTACCCAAAAAACTATTTTGTTTCAAAAAGGATTACAACAAATTGGTCCAAAAGCTTCTCAGATGTGGGGAGAGTCGGAGTGTCAATGAGCATTCAAACCTTTTTTTTTTGGTCAAAGAATGAGCATTCAAACCTGAGTCACAAAAATGCCATTTTCATTGAGCTTGGGCTTCAGGATCTTATCATAGAAGGATTTTGTATAGAGTTGATAGCAAGGCCCGCCTTCAACTGGGTCAGCCAAATCCCCAACAATGATATCAAACTTCTCCTTTCTCTTTTCTAATTCGGCCCTACAATGCAAAAAGAAAACCAAAGGGGTCAAGAACAACTGAGAAAAAAGAAGGGGTTTTCTAATAACACATACATAAATTTCTAAATACACATACATTCAAATATATTTTTTTAATATGACTAAAATACCCCTTCATAAAAAAAAAACCCCCACCCTTTCTCCCTTCTTCTCCGCTTCTTCTTCCCCCTCTTTCTTCAACAAGCCGTGGCTGGTAGGATGTTGGTGGTGGGGATGGGTTGGGTGCTTAGAAACCAATGGGAAGCGGGACATGCCTGCAACGGATCTCGAGTGCACAGCGGTGGCTTCGCGATGGGGTTAGAAGACGTGTGACGGTGACGGCAGCTCACACTGAGTTCGACTGCGGCGGTGGTTTAATACTTGATAGTTACAACATCATCTGATCAAGTATCAATAGTGAAGGGGTTGGGTGTAGATTCAATGGTGGTAATCTCGCGATTTGGGTGTCGTTGGGTTCAATGAGGAGGATGACGACTTGATGGTCTGTGGCATTGTGCTTGGAGCAAAACCACCGTTTAATGGCGGAGACCTGAGAGAAGTGTCTCGATTTCATCTGGGAGGGACGACATTGAATAGAGTGTGGGTGGGGATTATGTGTGATGAGGTGTATGTGTTCTATATCATTAAACAATTCATCTGGACCGTTGGTTTGTATTATTAATAGATCTAACGACACTGACCCATTGCTCACGGTTACAAAGGAGGGTATGTAGCGCCGCTTTTTCTTATTGTTGGCGAAACTAATAGTTCCGCATGTGATACAAACGCGGAACTATTAGTTCCGTTTTGAACTCTGAAAAACACACACACACTCTTACCTAAACCAGTGCCATTGCGAAGGAAAGGGAAGCGGTGGTGCTCACGTCTAGGCTTGGTGGCGCGGCGACCTTCTCCATTGTGCTAGGGGTGAAGCTTTGACGACGATCTGGCGATGAACTCCCTGCTCCCAAACCAAGCTTTGAACAAGGAAGAAGAAGATGTGCAGTGTGTAGAGTTGGCAAAACGGGCTTTCGGGCCGGGTTCGGGCCAACCCGCATCGGGTTCGAGCTTTGTCGGGTCGGGCCAAAAAAGCCCAGATTAAAAACGGGCTCGAATCTGTGTGTCCGAGCTCTCCACTTTTCGGGCTCAGGCTTTATGCTATATTTTGCGGGGGGCCCGCTTCGGGCCCGGGCTTTGTCGGGCCGGACCAAAAAGGTCCGGATTGAAAACGGACTCAAATTTGTGTGTCCGAGCCCTCTATTTTTTGGGTTTTTTCGGCCCTGCCCGGCAAGCCCGGCCCACTTTGCCAGCTCTAGCAGTGTGTGTTGCGAAAATACTTGTAGCTGTGGGGGAGAAGAAGAATATGGGGTTTTTTGGGTTTTTGTTTAAATTTGAGGGTATTTTTGTCTTTTTAAGTTTTATTGTATGTGTGTTTAGAAATATATGTATGTGTGGATAGAAAATCCCAAAAAGAAAAACAAAAATGGACACCGGAAGATCATTTTGTAATTAATTGGGCTCATATATTTCATTATCAATCCCCACCCAAACCCCTTTCCCCCATCCCCAATTGACCAAAAAAAAGACCAATTTTTATTCAGGAGAGTAAGATCCCGTATACGAAATAAGAAGAAAAAAAAAATCTCTCGTTTTAGTAATCTCTAATAAACTAAGATAACAAAACAAATTACAAACAAGGGAAAGATCTATACATACTTGGCATCATTGATGACAAGGTCAAGCTTCTTGTGAGTAAAGGCCTCCCTGTTTGTAATCAAGTATTTTCTACAGAAATCTACCACCTCCTGCAAGAATTATTATATAATTAGAGTATCATCTTTATCTATCTTAAGATCATTTTTTTATATTGTTATTTTGAAATCGATGGATGGCTGAAGAGCAATAAAGGGTGTGGTGTGGTAATAATAATGACCTGGTCTATATCGCACATGATCACTCTCTCCATTGACTTAAGCTTGAGGGCTTCCCTTGCAGCAGACCCTTCGCCTCCTCCCATTATAAACACCGTTTTGGGGCTGACACAGTCAGTACCATATGCTTCTTTATATATTAGTCAATTCGTCAAAGGGTTCCCTTTACCAAAATGCCCAAAGGGTTCCCTTTACCAAAATGCCCAATTGAGCACACCAAGAAGCGCAATCTTGTATTATATATTTTGTGACTAATCTATAATTCTGTTCTATATATGTACATTAGTCTCGATGGTTGATGTTAAGGATATCAAAATAGAAAAATAAAACTCAATACTTCATAATTGTTTGTTTATATTGGAGTTGACAGATAATTCAAGTAAAGTTAGTTAAGTTTCTGTTTTGTATCTGTTAGTTTATTTATTATTTAGTTAGAGTTAGTTTTCCATTCTGTTAGTTTTCTGTTGGGACTGATATCGGGTTTCATTCTTCTATATAAATGGACTCATTTCCTTGTATATCATCTCAATTTCATTTCAATCAATGCAATTCAGTTTAGATTCTGTTAGCTTACTCTGATAATAATAATTTATACAGAAACTTACTCGGGGTGGCATAACAGAGGGGGATGAATCAAGCATTCGTGATAAATGAATTCATCCATTTCAGCACTCTGCATCTTCCCATCAATCATCAGGGCCTAATGCAACATAAATAAAATAATCGTCACATACATGACAACTCTTAGAAGAGTTGAAAAAAGGAAATAAAGAATCTTGTATATATAGTTGTCCATAGTAGCAACTTGCAAACCTTTCCAAAACGCTTCGTATCCAGGAGAGCTATCTCCTGGTAATCGCTAGTCCCTTTATGAAGCACACTATTGAAAATGATGGAAAAACATAAACGAGTTGGTGTAATGAAACGACGAAACAAAAGTCAGAATTATGAAAATGATGGCAGTACGTGGCTGTTTATTTATATTGAAAAGGAACGACGAACCTGTTCAAGGCAAAAGACCATTTGAGATCATCATCGATCACTTCCTCATACCAAGAAAAATCATGGTTGTGATCATTGGCAAGGTGTTGCTCTGTTTCATGGCCAAACTTTGGGAACCCATTCACGTAGAACACTTCTGGAGCCTCCCCCATGTTTGGAAAATTGAACAGATCGAGGAAAATAAAGGGGCAGATAGATAGATGGATACAATTATATGAGATTTGCGGCTATATAAATAGTGGGGCGTACACTAGTTTTATAGTTTTCTATTTACACTCTCTCACTCACAAAATTGTCTTTCATATACACTCACTCAGCTACAAGATAAGTTGTGTGTAAATATCATATTCATAAATGATCAAAACATATCAAAGTTTTGAAAAACTTAATATGAATTTAATTAATATGCATTCACGGTATACACATGTCTATTTATATTTTATCATGTAGATATTTGTGTAAGTATTTTAGAAAATAATGTTAGTATGTGACACCATATATAATTAAATATAATTGGATGTCTATATAATTTTTTTTTACAGTGTCAGTGTATAGTTAATAAATTTAATAACTAGAATTAATGTTTATATAAAATCTTTTTGGATTTAATTTATATGCACTATCAGTGTAAATTAACTTTACACTGACATCCAATAGCATTTCATCTAACTTCCACATCATCAATTAAAATAAAATAAAAAATTGGGATAACTTAACAGCCTCTCAAAACCGGTCGTCCTCAAGTTCATGGCCGAGCATCCATGGATGGGTTGTGTCTCATCCCAAACTCCATCGAAACACACAGAGGCAGCGAAGCACCAACACCACCCCTGTAACCATTATTACATTATTCTGTTCGGCACCAACAGAGACACCCCTCAATACCATATCTACCATTCCTCTAAAAGTCATTTATTTTCTTCTTGAAACTGCAACTTGGCCTCACCACCGAATTAAGGCACCACAGCCGCCATTATGGCCTCCATTGCAACACGAAACCAACCTCCAAACCTTGCCTGTCTCGCAGCACCGTGTGCAGCACCGCCGCAAAGCCGGTGGGAGGTTTCTCATAAGCCTCGGTGCAACGGTCACTCACGTGGTGGAGATGGTTGCTTGGAGGGAGACGCGATGGTAGTTCACTGACGCTCGTTGGAAGCTGCTCGCAGCCTTGGTGCGGCGGCCACTCGCATGGTGGTTGCATGAAGGGGGACGCCGTAGTGGTTCGCCGACGACGGTGGAAAGCTTCTCGTAGAGCAACCCCCACCTCCTCATCGCCGTGTCCTCCCCCTCCCTCTTTCACAACCACCTCACCGCCATCCGCTTCCAACGCGTCCGAGAGCATGCGGTGGCTAGAATCACCTCGTTGCAAGGCCTTTGCAGCCACAAGGAGGATTTCGTCGATGCGGGGGGAACCTGCGGTGTTTTCCACTATTTGTTGCATCTTCCATTGT
The DNA here is from genome assembly GCA_030159175.1 of Glycyrrhiza uralensis. Taxonomy (NCBI): domain Eukaryota; kingdom Viridiplantae; phylum Streptophyta; class Magnoliopsida; order Fabales; family Fabaceae; genus Glycyrrhiza; species Glycyrrhiza uralensis. The sequence continues at coordinate 50,628,596 of BRZY01000005.1, forward strand.
TGAAGGAGAAAGTTCCAAAGTTGTAGCTTGTAGGTTCATGGACGGTGGAGCACGTTCCAACCCCTTTACTGTCGTGGAGGAGGATTTTTTTCAGTTTAATTTTAATTTTAATAGAACTAATTACGTGGAAAATCGGTGTATTTTTATTGGATGTAAGTGTAAAGCAAGCTTTACACTGACCGAGCATGGCAATTAATCTCAATCTTTTTACCATAATTACAAATAATGATCCCTATATAAATAGTTTAATAATTATTCACTGAAAATGATTTTGTACAGATGTCTAATCATATTTCATTGTGTTGCCAGGTCACAACATTATTTCGTAAAATATATATACATCTATATAGTTTTGTATTACGGGTATATTAACAATGAATCCAGAAAAAGTTTCGTATTACGTTTGAATATCTCCATGTAACCCAATCTAGACCAAGGGCAATGCACCATTTGCATATTGAGTGTAGGACATTCAACTCATCAAATTTGATTGTTTGAGTAATATTTTTAAATGGATTGCTTAGATTATTATTTTGATTTGATAGTACTCTTGTCGACTCGAAATACGAACGTGACAATAATTTTTCATATATTTGATGATGGGGAATTTTTAAATACACATACATATATTACTATTTACACATACATAAACAGTGCAAAACCTAAAATACCCTTTTTTTATTTTGTATCGTGCGGAACTATTAATTCTGTAGCATCGCGGAATTATTATTTCTGCGGGTATTATTTTTAATGCACATACACACAAATAACACCCGCGGAAGTAATAGTTCCGCGCTGATAATGCGAAACTATTACTTCCGCAGGTGTTATTTTTTTAACACACACAAATAATACCTACAGAAGTAATAGTTTCGCGCTAGCAGTGCGGAACTATTATTTCCGCAGGTGTTATTTTTTTAACATGCAAATAACACCCGTGGAAGTAATAATTCCACGCTGCTTCCGCGAATGTTATTTTTTTAACAACACACACACAAAAAAACACACTTCCGTAGAGCAAGTTTACTTCCGCATAACAACCTTCTTCTTCGCTCCCTTGACATTCCGCAAACATCATTACGGCGTCTGTTATTATTCCTCAATGCCTTCTCCAACTGCTAACCAACGTCTCTTCCATTTCCCTCTCCTCTTTTCTTTTGGGTTCCTTCTATCATTCACTCAAATTTCATTAATGAATTGAAAAGGTTTTGTTGTTGTTACTTGTTAGGAAGGAGAAGGATGCATGTTGTTAAATCATGTCTCCAAAACGAGAGCTCTGCTTCAGAACCCCACACAGACCACTCTTCAAAGGCAAAACAAATAAACAAGATAACCAACACACCATTATTTATTTCTATTCATTATTGGCTTAATAATGAGTTCTGGACAGCAAACTTAATTTGTGCTCTGATTGTGGATTGTTGTTGATTGTTGATATTACCTACTGAATCACCCTCTGGTGTGCGCCTGAGTGAAAGGGAAGAATGAGGGGAAGAAGAAAAAAAGGTTAGGGGTAGTTTTGTCATTTTATTTGAAGTGTGTATGTGCAATTAAAAAATCCCTTGATGATGTCAGTAACACTATATTATGTTTGAGTTTAGCCCAATACGAATGGTAAATCCAGGTCCATGATCTTTCCCCCTCTCTTCAGCTCTTATCTCCTTGTCAAAGAATATCAATCTCTTATTATAACTGTGTAATCTCCTGATTTGTTAGATTCAACTATATGTCTATATATTTGGATTTGGATTTAGGTAAGGACAAAATAAAAGATTTAAAAGAGAGACAAATTCCAATCCGACAAAGATTCAACGACAACAACACATATAAATTCTTCTTTTTTGTCAGAAATCTCTATGAACATTATGATTAAATTAACTGTTGATTTAGACTTAGTCATTAAGTAGAGCACTTTATAAAATAATAATTTCAAAATTTGAATCCTTGTGGATATCATATATAAAATATATTTGAAATTGCAGTGTGATTTTAGCTTTTTTTTATTCGCACAATATATACACAATATGAATCATAATTAAGACGGCATAATTTTTTTTAAGGGTTTTGCTAATCAATCTTCTATTTAAGAAAGTAATACATATTTTTTCAAAAAAAAAGAAAGTAATACATATTTTGTCAAAAAAAAAGAAAGTAATACGTATAATGTTATTATTTAAAAACATAATATTTAATGCATTTGTAGTTTTTTTTTTGACAACAATGCATTTGTAGTTTTAAAAAATATAAATATTAATAAAAACTTTCAAACTTTGATTTTTAGTACACTTAGTACACTGATTAATATTTATCATTTTTTAAGGTAAATATTAATTAGGACACTAGATAATAAGTAAAATCTTTTTAATTAACTTTTCATACTATAGTAGGATCTTCCTCTCCAATGAAAGTAGAGGTATCAAAGTGAGTCAATCCAATTCGTTATGGGCGACTCATTACGCAGGTTGACTAGAAAGTGACCAAGTTGAGTTGACTCAATTTTTTGAGGAGTCAAGAAAGTCCTAACCCGACTCGACCCACTTGCATTAAAAAGAAAAAAAGTCCAAAAAAATAATTAATAGAAAAAAAAATATTGTAAGAAATAATTACAAATCTTGATGATCTGAAATGGCCAAAAGTGAACCAACCCTGTCCAAACTTACAATTTTTTACGTTGCAGTACAATCCATATTGACATCTCTAGATGAAGGTGGGGTTACATATATTTTTTTTATCCTGGTCAATGGGTGAATTCGGGGTAATTTATAAATGATCCCATTCAATGTAAATCACATGAATTGAAAATCAAAATAAAAAAACTAAAAACTAAAAACTAAAAATTGACAAGAATTGAATTTTTTTTTATTTTGACTGGATTGACTTTTGGATCCAAGGTTGAAAACTGGTTCAATTTAGTCCAAATCGAGCTAATACACACACATCTATTTCTAAAACAGTCATATCATTTATATTTGTACGAAAATATATTCATGAAATTACCCACACTAATTTATTTTCTAACTTATATCCTATCATTTTAATATATTTTAAATTTGTTTCCATGTCTCATATATATTCTCCCTTAAATACATAGTTAAAATCGAATACATGCATAGTAAAAAAAAAAATCTCCCTTAAATAGCTATTGGTTATGAATTTTTGGGTGCTTGATTTATTTGCAAGACAAAATCACATTTTTCTTAACTAATATGATCATCACGTAACACGAGATTGAATACAAGTGATTAATGTAGTCCTTCTAAAGGGATGAATTTGGCTTAACTGTAGGTATAAACAAAATATATATGACCATCACGTGATGTCAAACTTGATCAGGCATTGCCACTCCTAGCTCTGCCCCTTCTAAATTGTACTTCCCATTATTAGCATCACTTCGCAACTGTTTGTTGTGTTTTATATTTATTATTGTTCTTTCTGGTTAGTTGAATTTTTATCCAAAAAAAAATCAAAATTGGCTCTCCAGAACGACTTGGAGCAATGCTTGATGTCAGCTAGATAAGGTCTATGAAATGCATAGGTAGGTACCCCAGACCCCATATATATGGGTCTCGTATTGGTCACTATATTACTGAATACTAATATATAAAAAAGGTGTCTAAAAACAGAAGAATATGGCCTTCCATGACACGAACCATCACATTACTTCATTTACATTTTGGTTTTATAGTGCTACCTGGCTGAATATTGCGATTAATAAATTTTCTAAATTAGATACGATGATTCATTAACGCATGTTGCTTTGTGCAGGGGCTCTGTACCTGAAGACTGAATTACTGAAGATAGATCACGTTCTAAAATATATAATAGAAGGACATTGACGCAAGCAAAATCAGTCGAAATAGAAAATAATAAGAAATGAACCAGCTGCTTTTGCCGGCCTAACAATGAATCTTAATCAAGAAACCGTTTTCTTTAAAAAAATGGAAAACATAAGTTTACTTTTGTAATGATTTTCCCCCCTTCTAAATTGTACTTCTGTAACTGTTTTTTTTTTTGAGGATACTTCTGTAACTGTTATGCATCAAATTTTATTAAAAAAAAATGCAGTTTCCACATCCAAATGTAGAGAAAAGTCTGATTGGTACCCCAAATAAAAAAGATAGATAAGAGCCATTCATAAGTCAAAAACAATTACATTTGCAAAATTACATAAACTTGTTCACTGTCAAATTCCTACTGCATTACATCAAACTTGGACTTCAAACCTAGACATTATGTTTCACATCTGTACATTTCAATGCAAAACTCACACACGTGACGATTGTCACTGGCCACACAAAATAATTCACTTGTCTAGAAAAAAAAATGTGCATGATCAATCAACATGCCTACCTTATATGATAACCTAGGCATCATTCACCCGAGCTGTTTATCAGTCCCATTTACCCAAGTCATTTTGGTCATATGCTGCTAGCCATACTGTTCATTTAATAAACAGACTGCCTTCTCCAATACTTAATCATAAGTTACCATTTGAGTTACTGCATAATAAGTCACCTACTTTTCTAGATCTTAAAGTTTTTGGACTTCTTGCCAAAGCCTCAACCCTTACCCAACACAGAACAAAGTTAGATCCTCACTCAAGGAAATGTATTTTCATTGGTTTAAAACAAGGCACACTCAAGTATTTCCTTGGGATCCAAGCTGGTATCACCATTTGCCAACACAAGTATTCCTTAGCATCCAAACCACTCGCTACATACATGGTTAAATCCACCAAATTCGTTCTGCGATATATATGGTTAAAAGAATCAGGCACAGGCAGTAATAATCCTAATTCGTTCTGCAATACATAGAAGCACGCCTTGCAGGGATATGAGGTGCTGCAACCTGATAGACCAACCAGCAAGTGTATGAGATTTCAGAACATCAGCGAAATTTAACACCAAGCTGACATTGGAGAAAACCACTATTGTGTCGAGATCGCATTTTATTCCAAAGACATTTCCAATTCTCTGTGGTCTCAATGATCTCAGTAACCCGCAACCAAGAAAGGATTTCACAAATGTCTCCCATGGAATTGAATAGAAAGGGAAAAGCAAAGTAGAAGAAGAGACCCGTAAACATTTTATTCTTCTCAGCGAAACGACGTCGCATTATGAGGGATAGCCAAAATCAAAATAAAAAATTCAAATCGCCGTTGCCGGGGATCGAACCCGGGTCACCCGCGTGACAGGCGGGAATACTCACCACTATACTACAACGACTCAGTTGATATGTGAAGCTCTCAATTATTTTCTTATCTCAAATACAAAACAGTTTGATTTCATGCCATCCTTCAGATAACACATTTATGGCAAAGATCCGTTGCCTTATCTCACCCATGTTTGATTTGATAATGATACATTAGAAATAGTCGCAAACCCAGTGACAAAAAAATAAAAAAACATAGCCGAGGCAATGGCCTTGTCCTCCACCACCGCCACAGTATACATTCAGAGTAAGAACATTCCAAGCACTCAACCACCAAAATTGGGATTCTTAACGACCGTCAGTTTTTCCGTGAAACCGCGAAGATTATTGTGCATCAGAAGCTCAAGTGATTCCTCTGCCGGGACCACTGACACAGAGGTAGATTCAGAGAGTTCCATTGAAGTCCCAAAAGAATCGCCATCTTTAATTTCTACTCTCAACGTGGAGAGGGCTCTCCGTGGCATACGTAAGTTTCGCAATACCCTTTTATGTCTACTTGACTTATATATATGCGTAAAAGTGATGAAGTATATGGTTTAGAATGCAGCAATTACAGACGCAGATCATTATGGTAGACTCGGCATTCCAAGAGGATGCCCCTTTGACATGGTCAGAAAAAAGAAACCACCTTTCGTTTTCTGTTATTTTCAAATTATATTTTTTTTACCTCTGTTTCTCTCTTCATCCCTATGCACTTTAACAGGTGGCGATTGCGTATAATACCAAGGTTCGAGAATTGCAGAGTCGGGATTTAGAGGAAGAGGAACTCGAGAAGAAATTGGGACTTCTCAGGGTCAGTACATTTGAATTGCCTTGTATTTGCAGCATTATTATTATATTTATTTATAGGTGAGAGTGAGAGGAGATCATGGTCATTGGTGATTGCTGATTAAGCTTCTATATATAGGAATCATACACGATCCTGTCATCGGAAGATGAAAGAAGAATATATGACTGGAGCTTGGCCAGAGCAGAGAACACAGACAGATACGTTTGGCCATTCGAGGTTGACATTACACAAGCCCAGAAAGGAGATCCTCCACCACAGGTACTACAATTGTTCCTGTTTCTCAACATCCTGCTAAACTGCTTTGTAAAGATCTATCAATATCCAATTGAAATTGAACAGTTTAAAAGTGTTTTAGAAACAAAACATAATTATTTTTAGCCGTAAAATGATGAGTCAAATAATAAAATATGTATCTTGTTTTCATGAATGAATGAAAATATTTTATCGGGCAGATGTATTTTCCTAATTTATTGGATGCTGCTAATTTAAACTAAGTATTATTCTTTATTAAACAAATACTTTCATTTTTTTCATGGCAGGAACCTGAGGATGTCGGACCAACCAGACTGGTTGGATACTTCCTAGTGGGATGGATAATGCTCGCATTTGTGTTATCTATTTCACTAAATTTATAGAAAGAAGTGTATATGAAACCTCCCCCCCCCCCCCCCCGGCACAAAAAAAAAACAATAATGTAATGCATAAATGTTTTGGATGAAATGAAAAACTCTAGGTTCTACTTTACTTGATTCTATTTTAAACAATAGAATCTAATCTTTATATGACAACTTTTATATCTAGCATAATTTAAAAATAAAAAATAGTCGGTTGGCACATCCTATAAATCTAATTCGAGTTGGCGCTGGCGCCTTAAGCAATGCTTATGTGTGTGCGCCTGCGAGCAGAGCTTGCGTGTGTGGCGCTTATTTATTTCAGGAAGAATGCGCACTGCGCACACACCACCTCTATATAAAGCAAAAAGCTTAAATAAGTTTTTGGTCCTTTCAAATTTTAGATTTTTGATTTTAGTCCCTGCAAAAAAAAATCAAATTTTTTTAGTCCAATAATTTTTTTTTTTTGAGTTTGGTCCTTTAAGTTATTTTCGGATGATGTAGCACCTACGTGGTATCTCACTTAGCTGACGTGTCATATAATGGTCCTATATCAGCCTGCCACGTAATATAATTTTTGGAGGGACTTGCCACGTCATCACCTTCTTCCTCTCCTCTCCTCCTTCCTCCACCACCCCCACCCTCTCTCTCTCTCTCTCTCCACCCGCCACCACTCCCCCCCTCTCTCTCTCTCCTCCCTTTTCTCTCTCTCTCCTCTCCGCTCCTCCCACCCCCACCCCCACCACCGCCACTGCCACCCGCCACCGCCACCCACCACCCCACTGTCACATAAGACATATTTAGGGACTAGATCCAAAAATTCATATATTTGTAGGGACTAGATCCAAAACGTAATATATTTGTAGGGACTAGATCCAAAACATTCATATATTTATATGGACTAGATCTAACTACGTTTTATGTTCTGCAATCTTTTTTTTTTGGTTTTTTGCATTTTTTCACCATCACCAACAAAAAGAGACTGAAACTAACGCGCCATTTTATTAGGATTGATCTGCAAGGTTGAAAATTTGTTGAAATCAAATCACCGATCAGTTTGGCCAATGGTAAATGAATTCCCATAACCCTGTTTGTCCATTTAAGCCATAGATGCCTTCAGCCGCCACCAGCCAAGAACATCCAGTACTGCCACATCGTACGTGGTCCCTGCCAAAGAAATACGCATCAAAATGATACTCCTGAACGCTCTCCCATCCCAAATCACAGAAAAACAGCGTAGTCCCAACAACATCGTCATTGAAGTCCCACCCAAATTCATCCCCATCTGTCATGTTGTGCTCGCCCAGATCATTGTCTTTGGATTGGCATTGGCAATGTCGGGTCATGTTCTTCCCATATCCTAGTTTGTTCTTGATGCTCACGTGTTTGGTGCCTGCAACCAGGGTACACAATCCTATTACCAACAATAGGGTCATGAGATGTGTTATCTTAGAAAAACATAAACCTCCCATGTGTGCTTCCATTTAGGCTACCTTGTGTTGTGGCCCTCAACAGGATTTTGAATCCAAAACGTAGACACTCGAACAAGGGGCCACAAAACTTGTCCTATAGTATATATGGAATTAATTAATTTTCTATTTGACAAGGTTCTGGCTTTGGATTTGATGTGCACGGGAAGTAGGTGTATGTCGTATTAGCATTGCAGATTAATGGGTGGTGGCGGTGGTGGTGGTGGGGGTGGGGGTGGGGGTGGGGGTGGGAGGAGAGGAGAGAGAGAGAGAGAAAAGGGAGGAGAGAGAGAGAGGGGGGAGGGAGTGGTGGCGGGTGGAGAGAGAGAGAGGGTGGGGTGGTGGAGGAAGGAGGATAGGAGAGGAAGAAGATGATGACGTGGCAGGTCTCTCCAAAAATTATATTACGTGGCAGGCTGACATAGGACCATTATATGACACGTCAGCTAAGTGGAATGTCACGTAGGTGCCACATCACCCGAAAATGACTTAAAGGACTAAACTCAAAAAAAAAAATTTATTGGACTAAAAAAGTTTAACTTTTTTTACAGGGACTAAAATCAAAAGTCTGAAATTTGGAAGAATCAAAAACTTATTTAAGCCAAAGTAAAATTTGTAAAGGAGTAGAGGTATTCCAAATTCAAGAAAAATGTATCACTCGGAGTAATTACATATGTAATGAAAAACGTTTCTTATGAGTGAACATCATTTCTTTATTCTTATATATCTTGAGTAGAATTTGGTATAGAATACTTGGGTTTACAGAGTGATACTTGATACATTGTTTGGGATGTGTTTTTAAGTTTTTACAAACTTATAATATTGTATGAGATAGTGATTATTTTTGTTGAAATGTTTATGTGAATTCAAAGAGATGCCAAAATCAAGTTAATTTCGTGTCTCCCACTATTTTTATTGAGGTGTGTTTTGTGCGTTAGCCATTTCTTATCCTTAATTTGTGTAATTTTCCCTAACAATTTGTTCAATTTTCAATATAATATTAATTTTTATGGGGAAAATGTAAATAATGCCAGCCTGAAAATATTGTAAACTAATTATAATACTTGTGCTTGGTATGTGTGACTTATAACAAAAAGAAATGATTTTTTTTATCAAAAGGAAAACAAAAAACAAAAAACAAAACAGCAAGAAAAACTACAAACGCAACCTCACTGTACCCAAAGCATCAGCTAGCAAGGTTGAACTTAGCTGATGAGAACATTGATCCCATAAAACAAGTGAATCTTCAACCAACTCCTATTTTAGCCAACCAATCAATACACTCATTTTCATCATGAAGAGTATGATCAATTTGGACTTCCCAATCTCTTAATAACAAACAACGGATGTGAGCCATCAAGGTGCCAAGGGATGGAATGAATGCACATCAGCCAACAGATCAATTGCACATTTAGAATCAGACTCTATCACCACATTTGTATAGCCTTTGTTCCAAGCAATTTCCAATCCATGTGAAATAGCCAATAATTCCACAGTGAGATTAGTAGCAAAGCCACAAGAACCTTAGAAACCGCCCAACCACTCTCCTATTCTGTTCTAGATAACTCCTCCAAAATCTGCCCGACCCAGATTGCCCAAAAAACTTCCATCAATATTAAATTTTATAGCATTTCCATTGGGAAGCCGCCAAACTACCTCACCAGGTGGATTACTCTTCATGACATCCCCATACAACTTCATGGCTAAATCAGATTTTGTTTTAATCTTTTTAATAACAGACCAAATCAGTAAAGAAATGAAATTTTTATATATAAATTTAATATTTTTATAGATTTTATTATATTCAATTATTATAATACGGAGAGAGATTAGCAATGCATTAATGCTATACTTATAAAAAAAATCTCCTACTTCGAAAAGAAATTTTTTAATGCTCAAAATTATATGACAGCATAATGAAAAGGTAATTAATATGATAAAAAAACGACTGCTAATTTTAAAAAAATCCGGTTTAGATTGTAAATTGACAGAAGTATATAAACGGGACAGTTCTGAAATCCTAGCGTTAAATTTATTTTTGAGGTAAAATTGCTTAAGAATTACGACTAAACTAAGTGAGAATCCAAATAGCAATAACCCAACTCTGTAGTACGCTCTGCATGTACTACACTACACTGTTATGTTCTAGGAATCTCCCTGAAATAATTGCTTCTGAAATTCTGAAAGGACCTCAAATAATTAGCAGCAATTTGAAGACTCATCAGTCATCACCCTTTAGTGAGTGCTCTTGAATCGCTGACCAGTTATTTTCTCTATGCAGGACACAATGGAAGACTCTCTAATTGAAGCCAGATCTCGCTCATGTGCTTTGGCAACAGCCTCTCTCTCATAGATTTCACTCTCTCTGCGTCTCCAAGCCTCTTCCCTCTCTGCTCGTTCTCTCTCCATTCTCTCAATCACCTCCACAATCTTATTCTGAATTACCTCCTGGTGAGTCACCACACGTTTCACCAACCTTCTAAAAAAAGCACTCATCAAACTCATCATCATTTCTTCCTTCCCTTTCCTACTCCTTCGCTTCTTTTTCCTAATAATAGCCCTTCTCTTATTCGGTGCCGCCTGTTTCTCACAGAACTCTTCGCCGAGTGGAAGACCAACAGTACTGGCCAGTACTGTATGTGAGTTAATTTCAACAGCTTCAAGCTCCCCCAAGTTCTTGGACACCAAGCATCTCTCGTTTTCGTTTACCTGTTGCTGTTTTTCTTTTGCATCACAGAGCACTGTGTTGAATGCTTTCCTGAAATATCAACATAAGCAGTGATAATGGTGTAAAAGTGAACCACATAAAAAGAGCAAAAAAATAACACGTTGTTAATAATAGAGAATGTGGGTTATTACCAAAAGGATACTCTGGCGGTGGATGCATCTTGGGGCTGACAACAATTGGGTACTCCCCAATAATATGGTTGACCTTCACAATAACGATTTTCATTATTATTGCCTCCCAAATAGTGTGTGTGTTCTTGTTGTGATGCCTGAAATTGATAAACATGTTCATACTCGTGACACAGTTCATTCTGTTGATGTGGGTGCTGTGGAAATTGTGAGTAGTAGTGTGGAAGAAGACGGTGGTGGTGGCCACTGTGGTGGGTGTGTAGAGTGGATGAGATTGAACGACAATATTCATCAAGCGTGAGTTCCTGATAAAGGGTATTGGCTATTTCATCGTGAGGCTGCATTAGCAAACCGAGATTCAATGCTCTGTTGGCTGTTGCTGCTGGTTTAATGGGTCTAAAGGGTGCCTCAAGAGTTGGAAATAAATACTCCTTTGCATTTTGGGACAACTGGACTAGTGGATGGCGTAAGAGGATTGTGTTAATTAACCAATTGATCTCTTAATTAAATCTAAACTTTCGATGTGATATGTATGACACGACTTTACCATCACTTCCAAAAGGGGATTCTGTTTTTGAAGGCATGTAATCTTACGTTTAAAAATGATCACATATTATTATTATTTTTTGGATACAAGATCACATATTCTTATGTACCGAAACAAAAACTCGATCATATGTTGTTTGGATATATATAGAGTTGTTTTTGGAAATTAGTTTTTGGAAGTCAAATCCACGGATTTTGGTCATATAGTGACGAATTTTTCCATCACTAGAAGTAAATTTTTTTGTTTCTAGAATTCATTAATTTCTATCGTGAAACTAGTTTCTCGAATCCCTAAAATCTAAAAAAAATACATTCTGGAAATTGGTTTTTTGCAGTACAAATTAATAATTTTTGAAAACTAATTTTTTGAAACCATAAAATAAAAATAAAAATATTCGGGAAGGTATGTTTGATTGTGTTTTTTTAACAAAACTATTCTATAAAATAGATTTTAAGAACCATTTTTTAGAACAAAAAAATATGTTCGATGATATTAATTAATGTAAAAACAGTTTTAAGACTTAAAAAAAGTGATTGACAAGTTTTCCTCATATAATAAAAGTGTTTGATAGATTTGTGGCCTATTTCATTGGTTTCTATCTTTCTGAAAACACAAAACAATCAAGTTGAACAAGTTTTTTTTAATTTTTTAAAAAAAAATTGATTTTCAAAGCAGTAATCAAACAGACCTAAGGAACTCATATAGTTGTGTTCCGAAAATTAATTTCCAAAAAATAGTGCATGAAGTAGTGTGCATGTGAGGGTGTTTTGGGATAAAAATTTAAAAGAAAAGAAAAGAAAAGGGGTGTATGTAGTGATTTTGGGAATGTATTTAGATGGGCCCAATTATTTGCCACAATTAAGGCCCATCGTAAAAGGATTGTTTAAAAGGCAAACACTGGAGTACTGACATAACGCGTTCTATCATATATTTTCAGCAGTTTTGACAAGAAAAAATATATTTTCAACAGTTAAGACTTAAGATTATATTTTCTCAAATATTCTTTTTCTGGGTACAATAGAAAGATGCCCATAGCATCAACAAGGACTGCTTAAGATCCCGTAGAGATTTTTGACCAAAAAAAAAAATGGATCCCGGGGAGTTTCTTTCCATATTTTTTTTATCAACAGGTTCTTCCCATATCTTGAAATCAAAGCTCTTTGAACTGTGTTCAATAATAATAATAATGTGTTAGAGAAGTTTATAAAAAAATGTGTTAAAGAAACTTCTTAATATCGGGCAGCTCCCCTCTCTAAGTTTTTCCCCCTAAAGTAGTGAGTTTTTTAATTGACCGAATCTCACTAATTTAAAAAAAGAAGTCACTTTCGTTGTCAAAAAAAAAAAGACACTTTCATAAAAAAAAAGAGGGAAGGACAAAATAATTTTTATCAGGATAAAAAGTTAACCTAAAACAGGGAAATAATTAAGACATGGATTCAAAATTAACTTTTAATCAGGTTATTATCACATTTGCACTACTCTAAATCTTAATTTGATACCAATCCAATGAGAAAAAAAAAATCATTTTTTCAGTTCTCAGTTTTTGAATTCGGTCATTACGATTTTAATAGATTGAATCAGTTGATAAATACCCCTAATAAAAGACACCAACATTAAATTTCAAAGACCAAAATATCCATATTTAGCATTTTTACTCTATCACATCCTATTTTTATCTTCTTTTTTTTTTTCGATCAACATCCTATTTTTATCTGAAGTACTTATATAATATTATATGTATATTTTTTCTCTCAATTTCCTCACAATCAAACAATAGATTAATAAGAAAACTCTATTTTTATTTCATTTTATTTTTTCTTCTACCAAATAACAAACATTATCTAAGTTTCATTCTTTTTATTTTCTTTATTTTTTTAACTTTATTTTTTTTCTTCCAAACCAGACACTATGATAGTGATCCCTGTCTGTAGAATACATGCCCAATTTTTCTTTAAGAAAAAAAAGTCCTCCGTTATTTTTCTAGTAATGTCATAATGATATATATATCTTTCTACATATCTTTTTATATATCATTTTACTATTTTATAAAGTAAGTATTGAATAAAAGAATAAATACATTTTTTGACAAAAAATAAATAAATACATTTAATATCTTAAAAATATTTAATAATTAAGAAAATTAATAGAAACAAAGATTCAGAATTATTCTCTTTTTTTTTTCCATTGTTCTTTCTAACCATATACTATCCTCAGTTCCTCATCAGTCATCACTGTCCTAATTCCTAGCCAGTTTGCAAGCGCACAATAACAAGGCTGGGCCAATGGATTGTTGTCTCACAAGACACGTGTCTAGACAATGATCGCCTGACGAGATTAAGACATTGTTTGGGAAGCGTACAATAGATGCGCACATGACTCGTACTACAATACGTCGTTCTCTTGCCTTCACCATTAATTTCGTGTCTGCAGCATTTAACGGTCATAGATGTCATACACTTCTGTTCAAATTTCAAAAAGCCTTTATACAGTATGCTTTATTTTTGTTATTTTCGCTCTTCTGATAACAAAAAATTCAACGCAACGTCGACCTGACATTTGTTTCGCTACCCACATCCCATGAATGGGGCCGCCTGCATCCTGTATTTCATTAGCCAGCTGTGGGATGTAATGTAAAGTCAGTATCAAAAACGATATTCGATTGGGCATTTTTATTTTTATAAAAAAGAGAAAAATAAACCTGATCAATTTGTTAAAAGGCACTTAAATAAAATACTCTTTTATTTTCGACTCATACATATAAAAATTCATCATTTAAGATAAACAACCTTAAATGTGTTCTAGTTTTCATACTTGCACGCAGAAGATAATCAAGAAATCAAAAAATACTCTTTTTTTTTACAAAGTAAATAAAATACTCTTAGCTGTTCACAAAAGAATAGTTTAACTTCAAAGACAATTAAATGTATCTTGAATGAGTGTTCATGGTATAAATTGAATTGGAGTATTGATTTAAATGAGGAAAAGGGGCGCATTCAATCCAATCCCACACGCTTTATTATTATAATATCTCTTTGCGATATTAACATCACGAATACAATCAACGATCAACTGATGTTTGTTTTTATTTTTTTTTACAACTAGTAAAACTCTTTATTTTTGGCTCTGGGCATATAATTTAAGCTGGGAATATTGTTTTTCTACCCACATTTTGTTTCTCGTGCGTGTATTATATTATATACTCCTTCTGGATTCAAATATAACAAAAAAAAATATATTTTATGGTCTAAAATATAAAAAAAATTAACTACTTTTATTCTCTTAAATGAGACTATTCCAAAAATACTCTTATTTAACTCTAATTATATTTCCAATGTTCCTTTGAGAAGATATAAAGATACACTTCTCTTAATTTACTATTGGACTATTGGTTTTAATTGTCCTAACACTAAATATTTACTAAAGGATAAATTTGAAATAAAACTTCTTTTTTAGCTGAAATCAATAAAATTTAATATAATTAACTAACTTTCTTAATTAATGTGATTCAGTATTTTATTTTTTTTTATACTCGCGATCCCTGAACGCACAGAACGTTACATTGGTCGAATGGTTACATGGGATTAGTCCAAGAAGTCCAGGACAAAATCGGGACCAAAGCAATTATTTCACTACCTTAGCTTAGCAAGCCAACGCAGAGAGTATTTTACACGACTTTTTCCCCCGAGTCTCTTTCAATCATTCTTCTAATGTCAAATTAAATTCAGCCACTCAAGCTTGAAAGCTAAAGTCAAACCAGAGACAAAATGATGCTACTGACATATTAATGCACCATTTCCATATTATGCAGTACAAATTATAAATTATAAATTCATTGTCTGGTTAATTAGATTTTAGTCAGAAAGAAATTGGAGGAAAAAATGGAAGAAAAAAGGGAGAGGCAAAACTTTTTCGCGTAGTCACCACCTCCCTATTTTGTCACTATGATATGAGGCCCGATGCACCAAATGAAACATGTTAAAGTGTTAACCATTTGTAAAGCAATCTATTTTAGTGTGTTACAAGTTTCTAAATTTTCAAATAAGTCTTACATTTCTTTCCGGTTGCTGCTCTATAATCCAAAATTTCATCCACTCTACCATGGTTGACCATCAAAATGGGTTAAGTAACACACCAAAAGATCTCCACAGTCCATCTTTACCTAACATCTTAAGATATTTGACATGAGTGATTTTGTCTTACACATTGACATCGACTCACTGTAGCGCCATCCACTGCTACTCAGTTTCTTTTACTAAAATCTAAAATCCTGCAAAACTAGCCTTGCAATAGCAATATCAAGGCCCGAAATTATTTTTATAATTGAATTTAAATTATGTTTTGAAAATTAAATCCAAAAGTTAATTTAAGTTCTGGAATTTAATTTTTGAAATGTATTAAAAGTTTAAAGTATATCTGTGAATTTAATTGTGTTCCAGAAATCACAACAAAAAGTATTACAGAAACTAATTTTCGAAAATACATTTACTATGTTTCAGAAATTAAATTCTGAAAAATAAAGAAATAAAAAAATAACACATAAGTAGGTGTGCATATATGAAGATATTTTAAAAAAAAAAATTAAAAGAAAAAGAAAAAATGTGAAAAGTAAAATGGGTGCAAAAAGCAATTCCCTTAATGATTGGGGCCAAAGAATATGCCCGGGCCAAAACTTTGCCCTCTTGGAAGCAAAGATTTCCCTAGCTATGATTCTCCAGCACTTCTCATTCCAGCTCTTCCCCCTCCTATACTCATGCTCCAATTAGTTGTATTTCTCCTCTTAAGCCACAATAGGGAGCTCTCACTGTTAGTCGCCGCATTTACGTCCTCTAATAAGTTCTTTTTTAATTGTGTGATATTACTTGCGCAATAAGCTTGACGCAGTTGCCTTTGTATTGCGTACAATGTGTCTTGATGTACACCCTCACTACTATTTTTGTATTGCCCCTCTGCTATTTTAATATCTTTCTCTTGTCTAAATAACTTCCTATATAAAGTGAACTAACGAAACATTATGGAGAGGATTTTATACTTACATCAAAATTTTCTTTTTACAAGAAATTAGGAGTAGCATAATTCACTTTTCTATATCTTTCTCTGCAAGATGACAGCTTTTGACTACCCTTCTTGGTTGTTGCCTTGTTGGTACTGCTAGTTCGGAAGAAGGAAAAAAACACACATTCAAATGCTTTCTCATATAGTTGAAGTGTTGAGGACATCCTTATAAAACTAAGAAGCATTCTACGAACATATGTCTTTTTTTTTGGTCAAATACGAACATATGTTCTTACAATTTTTTATGAACTTTTTACTGAAAATTTTTTTTGGTTAAAATTATTGAAAATTGTTAAACCAAATGGATTTGCAACTCGCTAGAGGCCCAATCTCTGTTTGTGGAATCTGACTCCTTGGTGGTCATTCAGTTTTTAAACGGGAGTTGTACTCCGGGAAGCAAATCAAGTAGTTGACTCCTTAGCTAAGTTTGGTTATCTTGCCCTGACCAGTTTAGATTATTTGATGTGGTTCCACCATTACTTTCCTTAGTAGTGGAAGTGGATGCCACTTGTGCTTATTTTTCTTGTGGTTTTTAGTTGTTACATGGAGCGGTTTTAGCCCCTCTATTCCACCAAAAAAAACAACAAATGTGTCTTTAAACAAGATAAAGTAAATCGATCAAGTTTAAAAAAGGGATCGATAAATCAAAACTTTGTTACACAGAATGTTAACTGTGTTTTAAGTTTCAACCTTTTGGAACTTGGGTTCATAATCTTAACTATGCTAGCTAATAGTCAAAGGCAAAAATGAATGTTAGCTATTCATAGTATTGATTCCAATTGCTTTAACTCAGGGTCCAAACTCTCTGTTTCCTCGTCTTCCCGGACCCTGTATGAATCAGCTATAACCTGTCCCTTACTTAGCACATCCGAAGGTACGGTTCGTAAGAGGCTGAAACAGAAAGCTTGTTAAGAACAGGATCTTTCTCTCTCGTGGTGTAAGTTGGCATGACACTTGGGGAAAGGAGAGAAAAGAGAGGGGGGGGGGGGGGGGCTACACAACAAATTACCTGTCCAGAGCAGTGAGGGCAGAACTGATTTTTGCTTTCATTGATTTGACTGAGGCTTCAGGATCATTTCTTGATGCATGCAGAAGCAAGGAATCAAGTTCCTCCAGTGACCTTCACAAGCAAAACTTTTCAGTTGGGATTTGAGTTTTTCATAATTATAAAATTTATTTCTATACTAGTTTTGTGGGAAAGTGATTATATTACCTCAGACATTCATCAACATTGTTGAATGCAGTTTTACCATTGCCACTGTCTGATGCATACTGCGCCACCTATAAAAAGATTGGGAAGCTCTAATTAACTTTCATCCATGTGAATGTACCATAAAGTGAATGATGATAGACATGGAGAAGGAGAAATAGATTATCCTAACGATATGATATCACAAATGGTTTGAGCTTTGAACAACCAATGAAGCTATTAGTTGTTCTATATCGTTTAGGAGGCTTCTGAAATTTGCTTGATTAAGAAGGAATTGCTGTATCAAGCAGTTTATAATGCTCTTTACTTTCACTCCTGAATGGAGACAATAACAACCAAAGTTAGTAGTTTCCATGGGACTTTAAAAATTTTGAGCATCTGAGTAGAAGAAAATACGTGCTCTCAGTATATGAATACTCATGCTCAATTACAAAAAAGAAGCCTCAGATTGCTTTCAACTAACTCAAAAGTTTGGGAGGGGGGATGACTCGCAATAGAGAACTTATTTTTTGAAAAAAAAAATTAGTATACAAAAAACATTTTCACATGATCACATCCAAAGGATAAGAGAATAAAAACCAGAAAAGGGAGACTGTAGAAGAACTCAGAAGTTGAATGAACTATTTACTTACTGCTCGAATATTTATACGAAGGGATGCTGCAGGCCCAGAACGAAGTAGAGACCGGCAGAGGCCAAATTGGGGTTCATCACCCTCCAATGTTTTTTCTATAGTAGTAGAAAGAAAAGAATAAGTAGATTTAATATCAACTTCAATTTACCTTTGTTGCAGACCATGTCAATTGAATACCTACAGCAATACTTACTGTGAAGAGAGAAATTGGAAAGTAACGACAAGAAGATTCAGCAACATGAATCAATAGAAATATAGAATAGATGCATACAGGCACAAGTATGGGAATGATGTAAAAAATTTCAATTAGAAATAAAAGAAACACGTTTCATTAAATTTACGTTCATAAAGTGTTTGTTTGCTTGTTTTTAATGGTTAATCTTAGCAAATGAGCCCATCCAAAAGAGAGAAATGAACAATTAACAGGGAAAGTTGGAAGCCTGGCAAATGGTACAATGATACCAAGTGCGAAATAAATAACTCCAAAATCCAAGAGATTTTCTAGCGATATCTAGCATGACAAAGGCAGCAGCGGTTAAGGAAATAAAAAGAAGAAAGGCATTACCCAAGTCCTTGATCTGGAACTGTGTGAGTATGACAGCTGGTACATAAGCCTCCAGAGGATCAAGCTTTTTTCTAGAGCATTTAAGTAACAAATTAGAATTAAAATCATCATTCTTCAAATGCACAAAACATTGATTTAAGTCCAATGTCAACAAATTATAAAGGCAAATCCAAAACCAAGAAATAGATACTCTAATTTAATTCAAGGACTACGCATTATGTAACCTTCTTCAAAGTATTATGAATGCTTATTTATCCATTTAAAGATAAGACCTAACGAAAACTAACTCTTAACTGCCAACTAAACTAGCTAAAGACAAATCCATAACATAGTAGTATAAAAAGTGTTATTTCAAAGGCTCAATTGTACTTTTGGCCCTGGTATCGCGATTGTATAATTTTGGTCCCCCAATTTCTAGTTGCGCCAATTGGATACTCTAACTATCCCAATTATCCAACAAAATGCACCGTGTTAAAGGTGTCATAACTCAATGTCAAATTAGTCTCACGTGTGCCACGTGTACTCTTGGTGGCTTAGTGACAAAGGACCTTATCGTAATAATTGGACTACCTGTGATCCAATTAGCGCAATTGAAAACTGATACTAAAATTCCACCATTGCGATACATGAGAGACCAAAAGTGAAATTAAGACTATTTTAAATCAAATGTAAGCTAAGGTAATACCTACTACTAGTAGTTACGTGAATGAATAAAAGACAAAATCAACGATCATATATATACCTCTTAACATACTTATCCAAGAAACTTCCTTCAGCAGCAGCACCTACAAAGTGGTAGACATTGCATCACGAGACAAATCCAATGTGCAGAAGAAGGGTGAAACTGAACCGTTACCGAAAACAGCAAAAAAGTGAAGCAGAGAGAGAGAGAAGCCATACGGTTAGGAATGAGAAGGAAGTGGGAGAGAACTAGAGAGATGGACACCATGCGCCGGCCTTCCCGCCATGTTGGGGGCGACAGTTCACACCTCACACCCTTCGCCTTCCAAGAGGAACGGTACAAGGGTTTGTTGTTGCTGCCAACGTGCGCGGGGGTTACAAGTGACGCCATGCCCACACAACATAATAATCAGATTCCGATAAATATTGATTCTTTTCTTCTATCTCGTTCAGAGGCAGATAACGCAACCAATTTCGGACTTTCGGTGGGTGCCTTATCCCCTTCCTTTTCTTGTCCTTCACTAACCACTCCTCTCTTTTCCCAGCGTTATTGCAAATGCAAATATACCCTTTCCAATTGCTATAATCTTATTCTTTTTTTTTTGCTGAAAACTAAAATCTTATTCTATACTCATATTCTTTATTCTAATCATTATTTTTCCCCGCTTTAACTAGCATTTCATTTGATAATAAAAAATGAAAAATGAAAAAAAAAATTGTATCTTATTTTATTTTAACGTGATGCATCTTATCAACTTTAATGTTTGATGAAATATGATTATCATGAAACCATTTACATTTGTTAAATTATTATTATTTTTTGATAAATTTGTTAAATTATATTTAAAAGCTCTATTTTTATTATGAAGTAAAAATCATTTTTAATATACCAACATGGTATGACACTAGTGGTAAATACCCGAATCTCTTAAGTATGATATTGAGTGATTCGATCCTTAGTTGTGTGTATAGAAAAGTATATATTATGAGAGATCAATTCATTGTGTATAGAGAAATATATATAGAGAAACATATACCGTAAAAGGTCAATCCATTGTGTATAGAAAATGAAAGTTCAATTCTTTAAATATATCTCAGTAGCTCCCGTAATCACAAAAAATTCATTTTTAACATCCAAGATCTTCTATCCTTTTTAACAAATCGTAAAGATCTGAATCTCTCACCAAATATACCGAGACCGACCAAAACACAAATTGGGATTCAATATTTATTAGAATCATGTGGCATAAAAACGGATTTAGAAAAAAAAATGGTATTTGGCACAATTTAACATTTTTTATCAATAGTAAATGATACTAATAATTTCCTCATTCCCTCGTAATATTATTATTTTTTTCCCGTTTTGAACCTCACCGACAGAAAATAGAACCGAATTGATTGGGAAATACCAACTTCAGAAACGTACTTCTTAATAATCTCAAAGTTCCAGTCTTCCAGAATCGATAAGGTGAGAAGGTACTTTAGCTGGCAGACCCCCAAAAAAAGAAAAACTAGTTGGAGAGGGCCACTCGGTTGGTGGCTCCAGTTTGTTTTGAACCAAAAGGCACCACATTGAGGCAGACATAACACAGATCTGTCTTCAACCTCTCTGTGTTCTGAAACAGCAACAATGGCAAAAACTCTGTCTGTGTGGTCTCTTTTGGTCATTCTTTCATTCCTTCATGCTGCTTCTACTGCTTCTACTGCTGTTACTCAAAGTAAGTCTAAAGCAAGTCCTTTTGTTTCTTCTTTATCAGTGTGGTTTCGGTGTCAGATTTGGAATCTACCTGTTAGTGCCTGGGTACCATGAGTTTGATCTGCTATGCAATCACTTAAAAATGTGATGTGATTTTTTTTTTATATTTTTTAATGTTGGTTTTTATGATCTGCCCCAATGTAGCTCCTTTTTGTGGATTGCATTTTAAATGAAACGAGTGCCTACCATGCTAGTGTTTGACAATGAAGCTGTTAGCTGTTCTGTGAGTAGATCTTAAGTGCTTAGAACTCTCGTGTACTTTTGGTCTCTCAGGGGGGGTAGTTTCATTTTTCAATGGTTTTTGCTGGCATAGAAAACTGTCCATGTTCTTCGATCTTGGATTTTCAGTATAATAGTGGAAATGGTTAAAGGGGACCAAAGATATCTGGTGATTCTTGATTCAGACATCCAACCGTACCATCAGCTTCAAACTGTTTGATCTGAGAAAATGATTTCTATTCTCATTCCTTGTTTTCACTAATAATCATAAAAACGCCACCTTATTTTGCTTTGTTTCATGTTTTCAAATATTTATACAAGAAATGGTGAAAACAACATAACGTTTATTCTAGTGTGGAATGTCATTGGTATAGCCATTGGGTGCAAGTGCTAGTGTGGGACAATTACCCTTGACTCACTTTTTTTTTTTTTTAGTTTTTGAACTTTTGTATTACTTCTTCTTAATGCTGTATTTATGTTAATGCTAATGCTGTTTTTATGTTAATGCACTTTCCAATGATGCATAAGGAGGACATGTTCGGTCCTTTATATAGAATATGGATCATAGATATTTGCAATAGATTATTGATCATATGGTGAGGAATGATACTATTTCATTGCTGCAATATGAATTATTTAAAAAAATAAGACATGTGTTTGGATATTATCCTTCAACTTAACAAAATTGGATTATGTATAATGTTATTTTGATCATTTTTGTACAAATCTTTGTAAATAGGAAACAAAATGAAAATAAGGTAACACTTTTATAGCTATTAATGAAAATAGGAAATGAGTACAGAAATTTTTCTCTCTCTAACTAGCAGGCCCTATGTTCCCCTTTCCTATTCTCGCTGTATCCAGTCCAAATCCAAGAATGTGCCCTTGGCCATATCTTCTGTGTATAATAGCTGCAACCCATTTGAGGCTTATTGTTTCAGAGCCAATTCTGTCATCTCCTCAAATACATAATTTTCTTTTCCTTAATAAGCTACACAGTGCTTTTGAAAAGTGATGCCTATGGGAGTGTAATTAGGACTTTATTCATGGAACCTTTAAATTGTGACCTCTTTGAATTGACGACACAGGCAGCATTAGGATTTAGGAATTTGAGATTTGATGTTGGTTAAGAGTGGAGAGCAAGTTGTGGACAAATTTATTCTGGCATTCATAATGGCCACTGTAATTCTATACTTATGAGATGAATTGGCTGTTTTAGGCTTTTAGCCAGAGTTTATGCTGTATACAAGAAAGATATCAGAAATTAGTTGGGGAGAAGGAAGAAAAATAAAAAAGAAAACCTTAGCTGCTTCCTATTTTTTTTTAAAAAAAAATCCCGCCTAATATTGCTCCTACCATGGTAGCATGTAGTAGCAACCTTTATTATGTTTGTCTTAGAAGAGTGCTTCACAGATTGTAGATTCTTCTGATTTTGTTAATTAAAGTTTACTAGTTCTTTTCTTCTTTGCATTTGTCATATAGTATCTGTTTGAGATGCTACACTTAGTTTGTTTCCCTACTTGTTACTTGTTAGCTTCAGGTTACATATTTGGAAATTTTCACTGATTTTACATGTATGACTACTTTCCTCACAATATAAGCACCAACTTGTCTGTGGTTCTGAATCCTCACTTCATAGTTGTATTTATTTCCTTATGATATGATTAAAGTACTTGTATTGCATTTACTAGCTTTTCTCCACTTATGTGTTTTCTAAATTCACATTTGTGACATAATGAACAAAACTTTCTTTGCAGTCAAAGTTACTAATAACCCCGCAGACAAGTTGGTAGCTGTGATTAATGAAAACAGAACCGCTCACAAGGTATCATCTTTATCGGACAACCCGGGTCTTGCCTGCATTGCTTTACAATACATCAAGGCATACCAGGGTGATTGTGGTGCTGTGGGTGGACCTGATGCCAAGAAGCCTCCAGAATCTCAATTTGCTGAAGTTTTTGCACCAACCTGTGGTGTTAAGGCATCAAGTCTTGCTCCTATAACTGGCCGTTTCCTGGGTTGCCAGACTAAGTATGTCCATGCACCGGAGGCGTTTTCCGAAATCCTGATAAGAAACCAGAAGAGCTTAGACATACTCTACAGCAAGAATCACACTCAGCTGGGTGCTGCTGTGACAGGTACTGATGGAGGGTCTCCTTATTTCTGGTGTGTGTTGTTTAGCAGTGGCAAACCCAACAGCACCTTTGCTTTTGAGGATGGTGTGGCTAAAATAACAAAACCTGGTTGCTTTAGTGGAGCTAATGATGAATGCAGTGGTGCTCATGATTGGTTACCAATCAGTGTTATTTGGCTATTAGCAGCTTCAGTTCTAATTGCAATTGGGTTTGCTTTTCCATTATTATGATCATAAATTGTATGGATTTCCACTTTATTTAGGGGCCATCGTCATCTTTGTTGTATATGACAGGCTTGGTCTCAGCTTTTTTTTTTTCTTTCCCTTCTTTTCGATTTTGTTATTCGTTAAGAGATTTATGCCAATTGTCTTCCTAACTTTATCTTGTTTTCCTATGAAATCAAATGTATGGTATTTGGCTCTTGCAAATCTCTTATCTAGGACTACAAGTTTTTACTTTTATTGTTTTATAATCGGAATTTATGATACATCGATTTGGAGCTTCGGGAATTTTATCACAACCCTGAAAAAGAAGATGAGATTATTGCATGCATTTTTTTTCCAGATATATCTACATGAGATGATATATGATGTTTTCTCCCTCTTAATTTCAAATCATATCAGTATATCACGCTTGAAAAAAATGCTACAGTTAAAAAAAATAGTAGAATTATTGAGGGAATGACTTGGTAGGGTTTTTTTGGCTCTTGAATTTACAGTTCCAGCTACTCTATTTTCCTTTAAATTTAGCCAAAACATTAAGATCATAAGATGACTGTAAAGTTCTTCACAAACATATGGTAAACCAAATTCTTACACACTTTTCAATATCTTCCAACACAATTTGAGCATCACAGGACATTACAGAGACGACTTAAACTTCAGAATAAGAAAAAGAACAGTAAGAACCACAAAGATACCACCCGAAGAACCACTAACTCTATGAATCCAGTAACGATCAAACCTGGTGAAGCTCTGGTCCCAGAAAGCCGATAAAGCAATGCCTAACATCAATAGAAAGAGCAGTAAAGGCAACAAAACAGCAACGTTTATGGGTTGCTCATCATCATCTTCCAAGTCACACTCTGGTTTGCGGTCTATAAAGAGAGGAGAAGCCACAGCTAGAACCAACAAACTTATGGCAGCCAGTCTCTCATATGATGGAAATCTACTTCCCCTTCTGCAATTAGCCCCAAGTTCCATTCACTATATATTATAAGTCACCTTGGTTCTCTCCCTGTGGGTTATTATTATTTTTTTCTGCTAAAATGAATATGTTGGAACTGTGGGGAAAAGTCACCCTAATGTCAATATGGTGATGGGAATCGTACTTCTCTCGAAGCAAATATTAACATTAACAAGCATCAGCTATACTACACTCAACTACTTCTGTTTTTTCAATTTTCAAGTATTAGTACTACGTTGGGAGGGGAAAGAGTAAAGACAATGTGATAATATTTTCAAAGAATGAAAATAGTTTACATGAATGTTATCCTAGACTAATCTACAAATTTAGTACTGCTGTATTGGGCACTGTTAGGAAATGCTACAACATTTTTTTTATCTGAAAAAATGGTGTTAAGAAGCAGGTGAGGACTAAAAAATGGCATGTTACTGACAGGACTATAGTCTCCGGTAGTTACATTGTATGGATTATGAATAAGATTCTCCATTAACAAAGTACCATATTCGCTGCTCTGCTTAAATTTCATTTGGAATCTGATGCTGTTTCTGCCATCAGTGCCATGGATGTACACGCAAGATTAATTATAAAGAAATACGGAATCCTCACTAATGTAAACTCTCAAGATTAATTATAAAGAAATACAAATTAATTATTTTAGTAACAATTTATAAATTTTCATGATATCTAATATTGAGTTAAGAAATTTAAGTACTTGTTAAAGGAATTAAAAAGAGTAAAGTTTTTACTGAATAATTAATTAAAGAGAAAATTGATATTAATTTCACATATACATGTCAAACATGAAAAAATTATGAATGTGACCCAATTAGATTGTTATTAAAGAGAAAAAATATTAATACCATCCAATTAGATTGTGATTATTATATGGGAATATGAATAATAAACTATGAAATTGTTTAAATCTTTATGGTTTACTTTTTAATCGATGACTACAACTTTTACCTGTGAATCATTTAAATCCCTTCAAAATATAAACTCTGCTAATAGAACATTTTCCTTTTAACTTTTTTTCAATTACAAGTAGGTAGAAGTTACCCTATGCAATTATTAAATGAATAACATGGTATGATTACTCAGTAATCTAATTGATGGTCAATATTATATACCAGTGCGGCTCAGGCATTGCAAGCCAAGGAGCGATCGCCAGAAATAAATAACTCCTGCTTATGGACCTTAAGATTAAAAGTAAACAATGGGATTTATGTTTTGTAATAAAAAATTCAAAAAATAAAATAATACAGATTAAACTGTGACTGTGGAAGCTGGAGCTTTCCACAGTGGCACAGCAAAGCTCACAACACTTAAATCTCAAGAATCACAAGCTCAGAAAAATTGTGTTGCCTAGAACTATCATCATAACTGGGAAGGAACAACAGAACCCTATCTCCAGATTAATAAACAGCAAAAGGTACAAACAAAAAACACAATTATATTCTAATCAGCACGAGTGGAGGTCTTTGACCTGTTCCCTTGAAGCCGTCTCATCCATTTGTTCTGTGAAGAAGTAACAGCAGTAGACTGTACTCTTGCTGCAAGACCTTGTTTGGATTGTTCAGTGACTGGAAGCTCAGCAGGGAGTGCAGTAGCAGCGCTAGTGAAGGCATTCAGGACCAGGAACGCTAGGATGGGAGAGAGATCCAGTGTTCCTCCAAGAGGGGGGATGAGTCCACGGAATATGTTCAGATATGGGTCACATATGGTGCTGAATGAAACAATAATCATTTCATTAAATCTGTACATGCTATAATTAAATTTTTAGCTATCTAGGTTCTAGACGGGGTATAATATCCACGAAGTGAAGAAATATCAGGTTATATTATTTATGATCAAATAAAATAACAGAATCAAACGTTTAGGTATATAGCAAAGCAAGTTATGCTAACTAAATACAACTCTAATTATACTTTGAATGTGTTTGGAAGACATTATAGAAATAGTTTATAGTATACTAATTTTTATAAACTCAGTTTATCAAAACAGTTTAATTTGACCGAGAGCTGATTGACCATCTTTAGTGGGATAAACGTGAGACCTTGCTTAAGTAATTCAAACCAATTCTACTCGGACCAATATAATGTTATTTGATAAGTGATTAATTAGTGAGTGCTTGAGTAAATTTGTTATCAAAATGTACTCTATATATCTATTAATCTATTAATTTACATCTATTTCATAATTGGCACTTTGTGGCTAACAGGGTCAAAAATAAAAAAAACGAATCTTGAATCACATTGGATCTTATATGCAATCCTAAGAATAAAAGTGTAAAAATTTTGCAACAAAAGAAGAAGAAAAAAAGGGGTTCACCTGAGGGGACTAACGATAGCAGGAGGAGTGTTGGGAAACCAGGTCAAGACAAGCCTAACAACGAGCAAGGTGTTGTAAAGGTTCAAGAAATTGAGGACTCCATTAGCCGCCACTAGCCCTGCCACCGAGTCCCCAGGTAAAACAGCAGCAAAATTGTGATTACTCAGCAACCTCGCGTTCCTGTAGTTACTGCACCGAATCTGAACCCACAATACCACTATTTAAGGCTTCTCATTCTTTTTCCCAATTCACCAAATTAAAAAAAGGGAAGGGAAAAGTTCGAATTACCTGGGAGCATAGGTTGTGGAATTCAGTGTTAAGAGAGAGTACTTTCTTTATGATGGGATTTTGAGAAGCGAGGGAGTGCAGAAATTTGAAACAGTGATCAGCAGCGGTGGAGATGGATGTGTGGAGTTCGGGTGGGGGAACGAAGTTGGAGATGGGGAGTCTGAGAAATGGGAGTGCAAATGGTGTTTGAGCGTTTCCCCAGCAAAACGACACCTTCTTGGTTTCAGTCTCGGTGGACGCATTCACCGCCATTCAATCTAGTTCGCTTGAGTGGAAGAAGAAGCTCAACACTGCATCTATCTGAATGAATTCTATGGAGCCCAAAGAGGATAACGCTAACGCATGGGGTCTTGGGAAAAGATACTCTTTCTGGAACAAGATAACCCCTTGTCCAATGCCCAGCCACAACGTTTGGCAATTTATCCTTTTTTTATAAAAAAAAAAAAAATTAATTATGTTTTTAGTTCTTTAAAAATTACCAGATTCCTTTAAAAAAAAATCAAACTTTTTTAGTCTTTTAAAAAATAATTTGTTTGATTTAGATCCTTGAAGTGAGTTGACTTGCTAGGTGACAACATTTTGACCAAGTCATCATGCCTACGTAGCACGAAATGCTGACGTGGCAATATTAATTTTTTATTTTAGTCTTTCTAAAAACTGATGAGTTTTGATTTTAGTCCCTCTAAAAATTGAATTTTTATTTTAGTTCTTCTGGTTTTTCTCTCTCACCCCCACCACCGCCACTCTCTCTCTCGTTTTCTCTCTCTCTCTCTCACCCCCACCACCACCACCACACTTTCTCTCACCCCCCACCACCACCACCACTCTCTCTCTTTCGTTTTCTCTCTCTCTCTCATGATTTGTTACATAACAAATCGTGAACCTTGATAAATCAATAACAAATCAATGGTGATGGTGGGGGTCAGAGAGAGAGTGGTGGTGGTGAGGGTGTGAGAGAGAGAAAACAAGAGAGAGAGAGAGAGAGAGTGGCGGTGGTGGGGGTGAGAAAGAGAGAGAAACCAGAATGACTAAAATCAAAACTCATCAGTTTTTAGAGGGACTAAAATCAAAATTCAATATTTAGAGGGACTAAATTCAAAAGTTAATATTGTCACATCAGCGTTTCGTGCCACGTAGGCATGATGACTGGGTCAAAATGTGCCACCTAGCAAGTCAACTCACTTAAAGGACCTAAATCAAATAATTTTTTTTTAAAGAACTAAAAAAGTTGACTTTTTTTTAAAGGACCTAACTCAAATCTGACAATTTTTAAAGGACTAAAAACATAATTAACCCAAAAATAAAAATAACTCAAGTTTGGCAATTTATCTTAGCTTTATAGATTTTTTTTTATAAAAAGCTTTATAGATTGAAAAATAATTGTGCCCTGGTATAGAGTATTAATTATCTTAAAATTTTAATTATCTTATTTTTAAATTATCCGTTTGCTTTTTATTTTTATTTTTGTTTTTGTGTAAGACATAATTTTATATATCACTTAAAAATAAAAAATATAGACAGGCATGACAGTATAATATAAATTTATATCTTCCCAAAAATAAAAAAAATAGATAGGTTGATAATTTTATGTCATACCCAAAAATAAAAAAGAGACAGAATCATAAATTTATGTGTGTCTGCTTATTTATTTTTAAGTAAGAAATAAACTCACCCAAAAACAAAAAAGGTTGATAGATTGATAATTTTATATCTTATATTGTACCTGTCTACATCGATAGTTTTATATTTTACTATCATGTTCTGTCTGTCTGTATTTTTTATTTTTAACTAATATATAAAATTATGTCTTAAGTAAAAATGAAAGAACGGATTTATATCAAAAATAAAAAATGAAAGAACGGATAGAATGATAAATTTATATTTTACTACTGCGTCTATCTTTTTTTGATGCATTACTACTGCGTCTATCTGTCCGCATTGATAATTTTATATCTTATTATCGTGTTTTGTATGTTCGCACTTTTAATTTTATATCTTACTACCTTGCATATTTGTCTACATTTTTTCACTTTTAAGTCTTACCCAAAACAAAATAAGCGAACATATTGATAATTTTATATCTTACCTAAAAATAAAAAGTGGACATGTTAAGAATTTTATGTTTTACCAAAAAAAAATATAAAAAACGGATAGATTGATAATATTTTGACGGTCCTATTATTTTTTTTAATGAGAAAAGGGGAATGACTGTCCTATTTTTTACAATCAACACAAAACATATTTATAAAAGAAAATAATATAAACAGACAGACACAATAATAAGATATAAAATTATATCTCACTAAAAAATAAGTAAAGTGGACAGATTGATAATCTTATCTATAGTTATATTAAATCTCCTCCCAAATTGATAGAGTACGCTACA
Source organism: Glycyrrhiza uralensis (assembly GCA_030159175.1). NCBI lineage: Eukaryota > Viridiplantae > Streptophyta > Magnoliopsida > Fabales > Fabaceae > Glycyrrhiza > Glycyrrhiza uralensis. The sequence goes on from BRZY01000005.1 coordinate 50,658,517, forward strand.
GTAACTGGAATTCTGGAAGCCATTTTGCACAAACTCCAAAATATGCAGCAATGGGTCTCGAGCGCAAAACCTATGAGAAACTAACCACCTATCAACTAGGCCACAAGGCTTGCTAAATATTTTGGTGGCAATCGATTTATGTACAAGTATGGTTGTGCTTCTAATTTCTTTGCATTCACACATTTCTTTTATAAATACATATTATTTTATTGATATGTCAATTTATTAATTTATATATTATATAAAATTATAAATCTATTTAGTCAATCTAATTTTAAAAATATTTACTTATATAATTTATTGTTTTTTTTACAATTTTTAGTTTATTTCAGTATAAATATTATAAACATTTAAATACGGTGATTTAAGCAGTTCAACTAGCGACCCATTGACCAAGTACTCTAGCTAAATCGACCACTGGTTCAGGTTTAATAACATTGATTGCAATAGTAGAATCACGTCCAGGAAATCATTTGTTGTATCAAAATTTGTTAGGCAATGTATTTTTTTGACTTATTATTATATAATTAATTTGCACCACTAAAAATAGCAAAATAAATATTTTTACCTATTAAATTAATTATATATTTTTAATGTATTTATCTTTTAAAAAAGTAAGATAATGTTAGCAACACGTCATTTTCAAACACCGTCTATGATTAGTTTAAATTCAAATGGTTTTATTATTTTGAAAATCACCAAATAAGATATATGATATGTGATTTAATGGAATTTTCATAAATTATATCCATCTTAAATAATATATTAAAAAGAGTATATATTATTAGCATTTGGAAATGGTAAATACACTCCACACTTTTTAGACATACACTCCACTTAATGTTGAAATTTCAAAAATACCCTCAAAATTTGCGTGTATTTCGAAAACTGGAGAAAACTGGATCCAAAATTGCATTCCGGAAACGGAATACAAATTGTATGGAAACTGGAGTTTCCGGAATACAAATTTGCATTCCGGAAACTAGTTTCCGGAATACACCCCACAATTCAAAAAATTTACATTCCGGAAACTGGAGTTTCCGGAATACAAAATTACATTTCGGAAACTCCAGTTTTCGAAATATACGTAAAAATAGAAGGTATTTTAGAAATTTCTATAGTTAAGTGGGGTATATAATTAATTTTTTGTGGTATATATACCAATTCCCTTAGCATTTATCAAAAAAAAAAAAAATCCAACTACGCACGGGTACCTTTCTGGTATCTTAAAAAAGTCAACAGATTGACAATTAAAAATTAACACAAAAATAAAATCGTGCGTTATAGAAAAAATATTTATTTATTTGGTTCGAAATAACAAAACAATATAATAAAAAACGAGAGTCACGGGTCTACACTCTATACCGGAATTCAACGAACGCCTGTAGCTTATGGAAAATATATGTAACGCGAAGATTTTCGTGGTTCACGTTTACCATCCCTTCTCTTCTCCCCGTCCCCGATGATGGCGACTAATCTGCTCAGGCCTTCACTCTCCTTGCAACCTAAGCTCTGTTCCAATTACACACTCAATCATGGCGTCCACTTCATTTCTACGCTTCAGACCAAACGACGTCGCAACCTCAACCGCAACTGCCGGAAAATTCTCCGGCCACATTATTTCTTCGTATCAAACTCCCTTGCGGCTGATATTGGCTCGCCGGAATCAGCTCTTCTTCAAGGCCAAGCACAGAGCAAAGACTCGCCGGTCCTGCTCGACGTCACCGGCATGATGTGCAGCGCGTGCGTCTCCCGAGTCAAAAACATCCTGTCCGCCGATGACCGAGTCGACTCGGTCGTGGTCAACATGTTGACCGAGACCGCCGCCGTCAAATTGAGGCGGCTCGAGGAGGAACCGGAGAGCGTGGCGGAGAGCCTTGCCCGGAGACTGAGCGATTGCGGTTTTCCGACGAAGAGGAGAGCGTCGGGTTTGGGAGTGGCGGAGAATGCGAGGAAGTGGAAGGAGTTGGTGAAGAAGAAGGAGGAAATGGTCGCCAAGAGCCGAAACCGCGTAGCTTTCGCTTGGACTTTGGTGGCACTGTGCTGTGGATCGCACGCTTCGCATATTTTTCATTCTTTGGGGATTCACATTGCTCATGCCGGTAATGCTCGATATATTCGTTATTCATTGATGCAGCTGTAAATTTACTTGAACGCAAATAAACCAAGCGACGACCGCAATTTGTAACCAAATGCAAAGTCTCGAATGAACCTAACTTGCTTTTTCCTTTTTGTAGGACCGTTTTGGGAAATTCTTCATAATTCATATGTCAAAGGTGGTTTGGCTTTGAGCTCTCTATTGGGACCGGGACGAGGTTAGTTAGTCTCTCTCCCTTGTTTATGTACAGCAAAAGACATCCTTTGAAGAACCATGTCTTGAAGTATTAAAGGTCTTTCTTTTTCAGATAGATTTTAGGGGCTTGATAATGTATTTTCTTATTGTAGATCTTAATAGACAGAAATAGCATTTATTAAATTTCACTATTCACTAAACCATTTTAATTACTACTTTTAAAAAAAAGTATTTTGTTTCAGATTGTAGTCTTGCCAGTTCTGGGATACAGTCCGAAATAAGTTGAAGTTAATAAGTTAATCACAGTGTTACACTTTTCTTACTGTTCTGGACTCATGGAAATGTTGCAGAGTTACTCTTTGATGGCCTAAATGCATTTAAGAAAGGGTCGCCAAATATGAACTCTCTTGTGGGATTTGGTTCTATAGCTGCTTTCATCATCAGTTCGGTGAGATTCTCTCTGAGATTTGGGTGTTCCATTAAGTTACAAGACAACCAAATTTTTGTTCACATTTTGTGTTGTTAATTGGAATTTCATCTTTGCTATAGATCTCACTACTTAACCCCGGGTTGGCATGGGATGCGTCATTCTTTGATGAGCCGGTGACTTTCTTAACTTTCAAATGTCTAAATATTTGTCATTTGAGAATTTACTTCTTTAAGTCAAGCAAGAGCTAACTACTACTCATCTTGGCTTGGGATTTTGTTTGTTTAGATTAATAACCTTTCACCTTCACTGTCTTATTGGCACTTCTAACATTCATGTTGATAATAAGCACCTCATGTAAGCATTTTGTCTTTTAGCATGCAGGTCATGCTTCTTGGTTTTGTGCTTCTAGGACGTTCTCTGGAGGAAAAAGCAAGGATTCAGGCATCGAGTGATATGAATGAACTTCTTGTGAGTTGCAATGTGGTTCATCACTTTTGTAATTGTCTGATAATATTCCAGCAAAATAGGATGTCAATGATATTGCGGGAAGAAGTGGCTTATATGAGCATTAAGCATCCAATTATAGTTTTGCCGTAAAGAGTGACATTTTTTTGTCTTCAAAGTCATATTTTGTTTGTAGGTTTAATTATTTTGTCTTACATGATTTTACTGTGGTGAATGTTTTGCCAGTCACTAATATCTACTCAGTCAAGACTTGTCATTACTTCATCCGAAGGTTCCCCATCTACTGACAGTGTGCTTTGCTCTGACACAATTTGTGTTGAAGTCCCAACTGATGATGTTCGAGTAGGTGACTCAGTGTTGGTCTTGCCTGGAGAAACTATTCCAATAGATGTAAGCCTTTCAGATTGTTCGTGAAATTCTGTTTATGTTAATTGAAACCTTTATAGCTATATGTGTCGTACCTGGATTTAGGTTTTAAACATTAAAGGCATCTGAAGCGCCAATATTGACTGTTCATATTAAGTTCATGGCGCCTAGGACCAATTGCTCAATTAATGGGTCCAATTTGCCATCAGTGGCCGAAAATATTAATGTTGTCTTAGAAAAATAGTAATTCAAACCTTTATGCTTTAAACAGGAGGCCTCCCTTCATGATTTAAGATGGATTGTTTGATGAAACTTGTTGGTTCATGTGGTACTGCTTGCTAACATTAGAAATTCCTGGGCAGGGAAGGGTCATTGCTGGAAGAAGCGTTGTGGACGAATCCATGCTTACAGGAGAATCACTTCCTGTATTTAAGGAGGAAGGCCTCCCAGTTTCAGCAGGAACTATGAATTGGGTAAGACTTTGAAATTAATATTGAATTTTATGATGTCTCACTCAATGTACTGGTTTTATATGTGATTCCAATTTTACTCCCTTTGATTGGGAATGCAGTTATGAATCTATTTCATTGGCCAAACAAATTTCTATTTCAGGATGGTCCTTTAAGGATTGAAGCTTCTTCAACTGGCTCCAATACAATGATATCCAAGATTGTACGCATGGTTAGTATGCCATCTTCTGTAAAGGCGTAGTAGTGAGACTGTAATGTTAATGACCTAATCAAGTTTTTCAGTGTTCTTTCCTAATTGAGAATGTAATTTCATGCATCCCTAATTTGAGACCAGGCTCTTGAATTCCTGAGGAAGACACCATTGTGTCTCATTTTTGCTCCTATTGACCCTGGATACCCATTGATCCAATGATGAAATAGGATATTCAATTAAACTTTCTAATTTTCATTCTGTTAATGTCTATAGTCTGAACCAGCATCTTTCAGGATGATGATGTTTCTGTGGCTATTTTGAGATTGCATTGCTGATAAGGTTATTGATTTCAGATATATGGAAATCAAACATTTGTATAAAAAATTTCTGTAATGTTACAGCCTTATCTGGTGATATTTAGGTTGAGGATGCTCAATCGCGTGAAGCACCTGTGCAAAGGCTTGCAGATTCCATAGCAGGGCCATTTGTGTACAGTGTAATGACTCTGTCAGCAGCAACATTTTCATTTTGGCAAGTACTTAAATTTCTACACCAATTTTTTTAGCTGATCTTGTTATGTTTGCGATAGTCCTGACTATTTTAATTTACTACGACATATATTGATGTAATCCAACATATGTAGCCCTGGCACTTCAAAAGAAAGAGTTGTGAAAAATCTACAAAAAAAAAGGAAAAGAAAAGAAAGAGTTGTGTCCCATGCCTATGTCAGTGCCCATTCTTCTTAGAATCTTCCTGTGAGATCTATTATCATCATGCACATTTAATATTCCCAAATAAAAGACTTACTTAGGAGAAAAAAGGATGGAATCTGAATATTATTTCTAATTCTTGAAAAAGTACAAACACTAATTACAATTTTATAGACTAATATTATACAGCTGTACAAACAAAAAAGGAAATAAAGAAACTGTACAAATTAAGTGAAAAAATTAATTAATACAACAGACTTCATGTATGGTTCATCTTTTGCCATTACCTGTGACAAACTTCTTGTGTTCTTCTCCAGGTATTTTATTGGATCAAACATATTTCCTGATGTTTTGCTCAATGATATTGCGGGCCCAGAAGGAGATCCTTTGCTTTTGAGTTTAAAACTCGCTGTGGATGTTTTGGTGAGTAATTTTAAACTTGGCTCCCCTGACTTGTAATTTGTAGCACTTCTAGTCTGCGATTAAACTACTTGCATGTCCTTATTGACTTTCCTTCCCTATTTCCTGAACATTGAGAGAACTCCTATGGCTATACTGGATTTCAGCTTCTGTTGTTGATTAGGACATGTTGGAAAAACCTTGCATATCTTTTATCTTAAAAATCTTCAGTTAATGAAAACAGCGTTCAATTTGGACTTTTCACATCAATTAATGCTATAAGCTAGTATTTGTAATGTTATCTATTTGAAACTGACTATCATTCTATTAAAAAAAGCGTAAATGAAAGAGGAAGAGAACATTAGGGTTACAAATGAGTGCATCAAAGCAGGTCAAGTTTGGCATTATTCCTGAAAAAATATTTTTCATGCAGGATGACAATGAAAGTTGGTGTTTTTAATTTAGTTTTGAGGTAATTTTTTTTACAAATAGTCTTTGTGCTTTTGTAGGTTGTTTCTTGTCCTTGTGCACTAGGTCTTGCCACACCGACAGCAATCCTTGTTGGCACCTCACTTGGTATGTTATTTATGCTTTCTGCATTAAGTAAACTTAGGTAAGTATTATACTTGAACAGTGAACACATGCATGAAATGTATTCACATTGCTCTTATGGTGAAAAACCTGTGTATTGCTCAAGAATTGAATCATTTTATCTGATAATATGGTTTTTCAATTTTTCTCTTAAAAATTTGGTTGACACTAAGAAATATTTTCTTATTTCATTTTCCATTTTTCCTTTATTTATTATTTCTTTCATTCATTTTTTTCCAGTTCTTCCTTTTTAACATATAGCATTCTTGGTTGTCTTTGGTTCTATAAGTATATATTGCTCAATACAAGAGTCACGTGGTTCTATAAGTATATATTGCCCAATACAATAATCACATATCTGTCTCTTAATCAGGCATAAGATGTCTTATACGCTTGAATTGGTGAACTATTATTGTAAACCATATGGTAACCTGGTTTGGTGTTTTAAGTACGTTCTATCTTTTTTTACTATTCCACACTATAGGCATAACCCATCTTTGCAATGACTAGGGGCAAGAAAAGGACTTCTTATTAGAGGAGGGGATGTGCTGGAACGCTTGGCCAGTGTAAATTATATTGCTCTAGACAAGGTAAATCCCGAGTTCATAGATTGTTATCTATCTCTCTCCTCCTCATACACAAACTACGAACATATATGCTGCCATGTATATATGTCTGTAATGGGGTCAGGATACATTGATACAAAATGGAAGAAGATTGACCAACAGTATACTTTCAGACAGGAACCCTCACTAGTGGAAAACCAGTTGTCTCTGCCATAGGCTCTATTCATTATGGGGAGTCAGAAATTCTTCAGATCGCTGCTGCAGTGGAGAAAACTGCTTCTCATCCAATAGCAAAGGCTATTGTCAATAAAGCTGAGTCATTAGAGTTGGTCCTTCCAGTCACAAAAGGACAGTTAGTTGAACCTGGTTTTGGAACCATGGCAGAAATAAATGGGCGTTTGGTTGCAGTTGGGTCTTTAGAATGGGTCCAGGAACGTTTCCAGACTAGAATGAACCCATCTGATTTGATGAATCTGGAACATGCTTTGATGAATCATTCATCAAATACAACATCTTCGAATTATTCCAAAACTGTTGTCTATGTTGGACGTGAAGGAGAAGGCATCGTTGGTGCCATTGCCATATCTGACATTGTGCGTGAAGATGCTGAATCTACTGTAATGAGGTATTACTATGTATCTCCTCAGTCCTTAGAATAGTACCCACTCATTTTAGGCAAGTAATACTACTGCTTCTTCTTTCTGACCACATATGATTATGAAGTTGGTTCACTACACTTCCTTTAGAAAGAGGGGCATTTTTTTTTTGGTACCACCTAAGCTTAGCCTTCATTTCAAGCTCAAAACTAATGGTGTATCCTTTTCTTGCCCATTTGTTAGTTCCTGATAAAATTGTATAAAGAAATCTGATAAAAATATTTCTACTATCTTGGAACCACCAAACTGGTTAATGATGTTCAATATGTTGTTAATGAGTAACTACTCATTGACTTAATTAACTACTTAAGCAACTACGGTCTGTTTACTTCTGTTTTTATTTCCTGATTTCACTTTTAATTACAAAACTATCGCCTTATTTTCAATTTGTTTTCTGTTTTCAAATATTTGTACAAGAAACAAAGGAAACAAAAAAAAGTTATTTTCACTATTTTTTGTACAAATCTTTGAAAGGTGGCGGTTTTGTAATTAAAATGAAAATAGGAAATGAAAATATAAAATGGTTTTTCAAAGTAAACGAGTCCTTAATAATTCCTAAACTGAAAATATTTTTATCAATAATTTTTTTTTTGTACTTACCCTGCTATTTATGCTTGTTGTTTTGTTCTAACTGCCTATTCCTCTAGGAAAAGGTTAAGAAAGTTTTATGGAATTATTCTGAGTCCTCAATTCACATCATCATATTCATTTACAATAAGATTAGAGTTTAATAACTATGCATTGGCAGTGTAAACATGTTTTATACAATTCATATAATTCCAATATTTATTGGAAGTATTTGACAACTTCAAGTATTTTTTTTTTAATTGCTTGATGGGTGCATTTTCTGGCTGACTTTGTTGGAAGGCTCAAGCAGAAGGGGATTAAAATGGTCCTTTTATCAGGAGACAGGGAAGAGGCAGTTGCACCAATAGCAGAGACAGTTGGAATTGAAAATGACTTTGTCAAAGCATCTTTGTCTCCGCAGCAGAAATCTGGATTTATTTCATCTCTGAAAGCTGCTGGATATCATGTTGCGATGGTATGATGACAGCTATACTTACTCAAGCCCCACCCCCTAAAAAAACCTGCTCTCTCTGTTACTCTCTCTAACTAAACAGAGAATCATGGTATGATAAAAGGTGCACTGAGCTCTAAGGTCGGGTGTAGTAGACAGGTTAGGACAAGACATAATAGAAGATGTAAGTTTTGGTCTATGTCTGGTTCATATTAAAAGAGTAGAACAGTAAAAGAAGTGATACATTTTGGTTTCAAGTGGAACCAAAGAAAACATAACAGGTTGTCCCATTCTGTTTTGTCCATGTGTCAAATGCCACTTTAAAGTGATAGTGAATTTGGTCTTAAAATTGCATGTATCTGTAACAGTAAAGAATTGGATTTCGTTTTATTTTTCTTTAAGAAGTTGTTGATATATTTATTCTTGCTCTTAATTGAATAACATCACCATGGAGCAGCTGCACCCTAAAATGCTTTCACTAAGCATCGCAGTGGGGATGTTTTTTTTTTTCTCTTCTAGATTCGTCTAATGCATCCAGCAATGAATAGAAAATGGCATTTTACTAAGACAATTTTTCTCCCCATCTCTAAGGTAGGTGATGGGATAAATGATGCACCCTCTTTGGCTGCAGCTGATGTTGGGATTGCTCTGCAGAATGAAGCTCAAGAGAATGCCGCCTCGGATGCAGCATCCATTATACTTCTGGGGAACAAAATTTCACAAGTATGTCAATTCTGATGTCTGGAATTTATTAATTTGTTTTTTCACCTCTAAATTTTACCCTTTTTTGGCTAATCCACATGGCAAATGGGTGGCAGAAGGTACAATTTCGATTTAATGAAATAGAAGGGTTATTTTTTGTTGGGGGGGTGGGGGGGAGGTGGTCCTCTCATTTTTTGTATTCTTTTATGTGCAAATATGCCATCCCACAACATCTTATAATACCGAATTCACGCAAGGGGTATGGTGTTGTAAGATATGTTTGGTGGGGATGGTTTATTTATGGTTATATTACAGTTTTCCCTCATGTGGCTTGACCTAATTCTCTTTAATACACTTTGGTTTAAAATGTGGCACTTTTACATAAACCCTTGTGGTTTCTTTAATACTCGCATATTTGGTACATCAGCCACCATATGGCTGTCCATCCTCTTGGTTTCCTGACTTTTTAACTGACAGGTTGTCGATGCACTAGACCTGGCACAGACAACAATGGCAAAAGTGTACCAAAATTTGTCTTGGGCAGTAGCTTACAATGTTGTTGCTGTTCCCATTGCTGCTGGTGTGTTACTTCCCCAATTTGACTTTGCTATGACACCTTCACTTTCAGGTGAGCAACATTACACCTCTCGTTTCTTTTCATATAACAGCGAGGCAAATAAGGCCCTATTTTTATGGTGTACTTGCCATTTATCTTCATATATTTTATGCACCTACTATAAACTATATCGTGTTTTTGAACGTATATGGTTCTTTTCTGTTTGTCACTCTTGATATTTAATCACAGGAGGACTAATGGCTCTGAGCTCCATCTTCGTGGTTAGCAACTCACTGCTTCTAAAGTTTCATGGGTCTCAGACATCCAGAAAGGGCTTACTCTAGTGACACATAAACATATCTTCCATCCATTCAAACTTGGATATGTATAATGTAAAATATGCGTCGGGACCCTTATCATGAGTCATGACAGTTGGAGTACGAATTTCAAGTGTCTATCTCGTAAGGTATAGTGATATACGGCTATGGATGAAAATTTCACGTCTCATAATGTCATAATTTTGTGTTTATTTCTCTCTTTTTATATATTGAGGGAAATGTGTTTAGTTCTCTTTATTTATAGATATTAAACATATGGAAGCTTATCAAAGGTTGTGTTATAACAAACAAAAAAGATAAATATAAATTTTAAGGTTAAAAGTTATATGTTGTTAGTATTTCGGTACAAAATATTAGTAACATATGTTCTTTAAAAACGCTCTTGAATATGTTTTCATGATTGATTAAAAATTATATTAATTTTTTGGAATAAGTTAATTATTATAAACAATATATTTAAGAACCAAATTGGTGTGGTTGGGGGTTTGATGAATGTGTTCTAGATCTTTGAAGAGATTAATTTCTACAATTATGCATGAAAAATATTCGAGAAATAAAAAATAATATATTTAATTTAAGAGCGTATACAAATGTGTTAAAACTTAGAAGTGTTTTTCTCCCGTAAAAAGGCAAGGGTGGAAATGACCTTTGACGGAAGCAGTTCACTGACAACAAAAAAACCAAAAAAATAAAATAGAAGCAGTAACTTGTAGAGAAATATTACGATTTGTAATCTATATCTATAACTATAATAAATGGGATATTTTTTTTTTGGTGTCTACATTTTCTTTTCATTTTGCCCCTTTAATATTTTGAAAAAATAGATTAAGTAACTGTGAAATAAAAATGTAAAATATAAAAAAACTATAAAACAAAATTGTATAGTAAGTGCAGGCAGCCTGCCCCCCACTATAACTTCTAAATTAAATTTTATATTAATTTTTTTGAAAGATTTATTTTTTTAGCTTTTCTATAAGTACCTATCTATTTGACGGTAATCGTATAACAACTTTATTTTTAGGTATGAAAAAAATAAAAATATAATACAAAATTAATTATTATTGTTTTTACATAAGAGGGTTGTAGTCCTGGAAAGTAAAAAAACTACAATAGCAATCAATGACGAACTAAGATGAGCTCAAGGAAGCTCATAGACTACAAGGCTCGTGGATTGGGTACAATCTGTATCGGCTAAAGTGTCAGCAACCGTGTTAGCTTTTCAGTAGACATAAATAAGAATATAATACAAAATTAACTTTTTTATAAGTTAAAAGCTGATTTTTAAACTTAATAAGGACCTAATATTTAATTGAAATATAATTTTCTTTTGTTTATCTAAACACTATTCACAAAAGGATTTGTGAAAAATAATTTGGTCGATTGTTAAACTTCAATTCACTTGGTGTGTGTATGTCAAAAAAATTCACTTGGTGTATACTTTGTTTTATGGTGACAAAAATTAATTTTGAATAAATTGATTTTTAAAATTGATTTTTGTTAAAAATGGGTTAAATCTAAAGTAAATTATATTTAGATATATTCATATAAAAGTAAATTGAACAATATATTTAAGACTAAAAATCACGTTTAGATACAAAAGCTTCAAATATTAACTTAAAATTTATTTTAGAGATAAAATCAATCATACTCAGTAATACTCGAATATATTAAATTAAATTTTATGCCTCTAAAATTAATTTTACCATTTTCTAAAGCGAATCCAAATATGCATTTGTTTATTGGATAATCAAATCAAATCAAATAAAAAGATGTACTTATATAGAGAAATTATAGTCCTAGGCGGAGCAAACGGTAGATAATATTTCCAGAGATATACTTTGTCTTAACAACTCATTCTTAGATACAACTAATTAAAAAATTACACATAATAAAATAAAATAAAACCAGCTGTAGAATTAGATAGTCTTTTATTCTTTTTTATTCTCCAGCTGTAAAATTAGATAGTCTTTTATTCTTCTCTCTCTGTGTGAATGACCACCTCTCTCCTTCGTTCACCTCTTTAGTCTTTACTGAAACCGAATTCATGTCTTCTTCATCTCCTTCTAAAAAAGCACCCATCTCTTCATCTCCTTCTATCCATTTTCATAGCAACTTGTCCCCATGTCTTTCATGCGGCATTGATCCGCCCTCCATCACCACCGTCGGCGGCGATACCGTGCCGTCGTTCAACACGGCCACACAGTAACGCCAGCCACCGCCACCGTCCCATCCGCGCACAGAGAGGAGTGAGAGAGAAGAGTGAATAAAACGTTAATTTTGCTTTGGGAGAATGTGTTGTCTCTAAGATGAACACCGTTTCAGTATAGCACTGGGCTAGAGGCCTTCAGGCATCAACTACTTTCCTAGTTTGTAAAGAAAACGTAGACAAAGGGTCTGTTTGGATTGACTTATGTAGAGCTTATGAACACAGCTTATGTCTGATTCATAAGCTGTTTTGGGCTTATTTTTCATAAGCTACCCATGATAGCTTATCAAAACAGCTTATGACTTATATAAAATAAGTTTCATTATAATTTTTCTTCGATTATAAAAATAGTTTATACAGCCTATGCTATAAGCAGTAGATAAGCTTGTTATCCAAACGGGGCCAAAGAATAAGATAAAGGAGAAAAAATGGTTGCTTCAAGATTTTGAAAAAAAGAAAAGAAAAGAAAAGAAAAGATTAAGGAAGTGCAGAGAGAGAGAGAGAGAGAGAGAGATGTTGATTAAGGAATGGGCCCCACAACCATTGATTTGGAATTACAGCGGAAGATTTGTTTTCTAGATTTTACCGTTCGTTCTTATTTTAATGATGTGGGATTTTTTAATTGGCTGTGTCCAACGCTGACGTGTTGGATTTGTCAATAGAGGAAGGAATGGATAGCGTAAACTGTAAAGCCGTAAAGGTGAAAAAACCGAGACAGAGTGGGTACGGTGGTGACGTGTCGAATACGATTATAAATATTGGGCAGTTTTGCCATTTTTTGACTCACAGGTCTTCTGTACCCGTTAGGGCGGGAACCCCAAATTTCAGCGGAACCACTTGAAACCTTATGACCGTAAGTCTCACTCTATCTCTCTCTGGCACCTATTTTGTTTTGTCCCTCTCTAACCTCTAGTAGCTATAAGCTTAGGGTTTCAGTTTCGAATTCTTCACCTTGCCTCATTTGCAGGAACTCACCATGAATCTGCGCAAGGGCTCCAAAGTTTGGGTCCCTGACAGAGATTTGGCTTGGGTGCCTGCTGAAGTTCTCGAATCCGCCGGAAAACAAGTTCGCCTTGTAACTGCTTCTGGCAAGAATGTGAGGATTTCCTTAAAATATTATTTAAACTGCTTTGCGTTTTCGAAATGGTCGTGATCCGTGAGTAATTCGAGTGATGGTTTTGGCGAGGTGCGTTTTAGCAGGTTCTTGCTCTTCCGGAGAAACTGTTTCCGAGGGACGCGGATGAAGATGAGCATGGTGGAGTCGAAGATATGACGAGGTTGGCTTACTTGAATGAGCCAGGGGTGTTGTACAATCTCCGGAGAAGATATGCGCTGAATGATATTTATGTGAGTGTTGTTTATTGAAGGGATTTGTTAGTGTTACTCTCTAGATGGTCAATTAAGGTTGTACTCGAGCTTGTTCTTCCATGTTCTCAGTCTTTAGTTATTGGCGAGATGCGTGTGAGTCTAGAACTGTGTTATTATTGTGCACTGCATGAATTTGGAAAGATCAATTGGTGTTTGGTGAGTCGAGTTGGGAATTAGGGATTGGCACATTGGTGAAACGATAGATCACTCGCATTACTAGATTATCTATGTGGATATTTTTTTGTTTTCTGGAAAATCGTATTCTGGTGTGGAACTATTGCTCTTTGCCACTTCACACACTGCCAGGATTTCTATGATTATATATGATAAGCTGGCATGCTTTCTTGTCACTCTCTGTTTATGAAACTAATACTTTCATTTATGAGGCCTTTTATGGTGGGTTATCACGGGTACATTACTTACTTTACCAGGTAGCCAGTACTGACAAGTCCTTCCAATTGCCTAAACTAGTGCTCGATCAGTAGCTGTTAACACTTTCTTTTCCTTTTTGGTAATTTTCACTCAATGAAATTTACCTAATTTACCAATATGATTTTTTATTTTTATTTATTTCTGTTGGGACTGTTATACCATTTCTTCACAAAATGCATTCTATCGTATTTTATGCTTTTTGCCTGACTTGCTTGTCTTTGTTAGACATACACGGGGAGCATTTTAATAGCAGTTAATCCATTCACAAAGCTTCCACATTTGTATGATACCCATATGATGGAGCAGTATAAGGGAGCTCCATTTGGTGAGCTCAGTCCACATGTATTTGCTGTTGCCGATGCATCTTATAGGTTGGTATGCATTTTTTTCTAATTTGCTCCTTTCCGTTTTATGTTTCAAAGTAGTGAGTTTTTGTTGGTCATGATTTAGAGCAATGATGAACGAAGGTCGAAGCCAATCTATCTTGGTCAGTGGTGAAAGTGGTGCTGGGAAAACCGAGACAACAAAATTGATTATGCAGTATCTTACCTTTGTTGGTGGGCGTACTGCTTGTGACGATAGAACAGTTGAACAACAAGTTCTTGAAGTAAGCTATCATTGAATTCAATTAATCGTGAGTTTCACAATTAATTCACTTTGAATTTTATTTAGGCTTCAACATGGGATACTAATTTCACTTTTTGCTTGATTCAGTCAAATCCACTTTTAGAGGCATTTGGCAATGCAAGGACTGTTAGGAATGACAATTCAAGGTGAAATTGGTTCTTTGTAGTTTACATCTTTTGCCATTCTCTCTAGGTTATTTTCTCTTTTCCCTTAGATTTTAAGAAAAATAAGATTGTATTGAGTGTTTGGTCTGTTTTATGATATGGTCTTTTCATTTATCCAAAGCATGCTATGTATAATAATCACATAGCTCTATCATGTCTATATCAGATCCATCCAAAATCGGAGTTGAATTTTATGGAAACATAGTTGTGTACCAAAAAAAAGTAGAAACTCTTGTGGGAGGTGAGCTATTTTAGGTGCCCAAATTTGCTAGCATAATGATTAGTGACTGCACCATTGATAATCTAAAAATATGTAACTGAGAAGAGAATTATGGAACATCGTAGGAAACTGATGCCCTTGTGTATGTATCAGGGAATCCGATTCCAAAGTATCAAGGGTAGGAGTACATGTTGAAGTTTGAAGGTTTAAAGTCTGATGTTTAAGTAGGTGGAGTGGAAAAATACTACTTAGACTTGTCTTGGTTGATCTTGGCTTATGTGATTATATTATAATTTATTTTATATGTTCTTATTTGATGGAGAAATCTGTGTGTTATCGATAATTTAATGGGTTTTACATCTTTATGTAAACAGTTATTGCTGTGTAGCATGTCAATTACTCTTTTGCTGAAACTGTTATTGCTCATAGCTACATATTATTTCTATTTTTTTTTTGGTGCAGTCGTTTTGGGAAGTTTGTTGAAATTCAGTTTGATTCAAGTGGTAAAATATCTGGTGCCGCAATTAGAACTTACTTACTGGAAAGATCACGAGTAGTGCAGACAACGGATCCAGAAAGAAATTATCACTGCTTTTATCAATTGTGTGCATCTGAAAGGGTACTCAATTTTATTGTCTATTTTGGTGTAGTTTTGCATCATAATGCTATATTTTGCATTTTGCAAGTACAGGTTACTGTTTTTATTTTGTCATTTTTGTCATGGTCAACGTACTAATGGTTGTACTTTGTAATTGGAATGCCTCATATTTAGGATGCAGAGAAGTATAGGCTAGGACATCCAAGCCACTTCCACTATTTAAATCAAAGTAAAGTTTATGAATTAGATGGGGTAAGCAGTGCAGAAGAATACATAAAGACACGGAGAGCAATGGATATTGTTGGCATAAGTCATGAGGAACAGGTGTAATGATGTCACCTACTAGTACATCTTTTTTTTTATTGTACGCTGTCTTGATTTTGTTTGCAGCCTTCCCTTATAGTTATCCTTTCTTCCTATTATCAGGAAGCCATATTTTGCACCTTAGCTGCAATTTTACATTTAGGGAATGTTGAATTTTCTCCTGGGAAAGAGCATGACTCATCAGTAATAAAGGATGAGAAGTCAAGATTTCATTTGCAGATGGCTGCTAATCTTTTCAGGTAGGTAATTTATGTTATGTTTGGAACATTATTTAATGTATGTGGTACCATATCAACATGTCACACATTAAAACTAAATTAATTATTTCAGGTTTTAATTTTAAAATGATGAAAATTATAGAATAATTTTTTAGAGGGACAAAAATCAAAATTTGATCATTTTAAAGGGACCAAAAACAATAATTTTGACTTTGTAGGGATGAAAACCAAAGAAATTTTTTTATAAGGACCAAAATCAAAATCCACTCATTTTATAGGGACCAAAACCATATTTAAGCCTAATAATAATAATAATAATAATAATAATGATGATGATGATGATGAATTCTCTAGTCCCATGTGAGATTGATTTCTGCGTGTTTAGGTAGTGCCTAATATTTTTGTATTATTGAACAAATGATAAAAGTTCCAAAATTTGTTGGATGCTTGGTTGTTTGTCCTTAAGATGCAATGACTGATCATAATTTCACAGAAATTTTCATCCTTTGGTGAACTTAAATGAATGGCTACAATTTTTCTCTTTGTAGGTGTGATCTGAACCTACTGTTAGCAACATTATGTACCCGTTCAATACAAACCCGAGAAGGAAATATAATCAAAGCTCTTGATTGTAATGCTGCTGTTGCTGGCCGGGATGCCTTGGCAAAAACTGTATATGCTCGTTTGTTTGATTGGTATGCATATAAGCAATATGGAGTTGATGAAATAATGAAATATCTTTGTTTTATCATGCTCAGACTGGGGTGAAAATTTTATTTATTTTGTTGTTCTACCAGGCTTGTTGATAAGGTCAATAGGTCCGTTGGGCAAGATGTCAATTCCCAGATGCAAATTGGAATATTAGATATATATGGTTTTGAGTGCTTTAAGGTTAATAGGTAAGTTCTTTTCAATTACATGTCTATTGGAGAAGAAGGGATATTCCTTTCGGTTATGTGGATTGTGGAGAGTTAAAGTGAGTGGGTTAACTGTGCATTTGAAGTATTAGAATATCCTGATGCATGGGTCGGGCATATATCCTCTGGTGCATGGGTTCAGACATGTATTCTTGTAAATACTTGCCACTCTAGTGTTTTTGTAAATTTGGTACTTTCACTAATAGAAAAAAATACAGAGTGCTCAAACATTTGATTAGTATGATTTATAAATTTTTTTTGTTTTGTTTCCATTTTTAGATTTTGTTTTTTCTGTTGCTGTTATTTTGAATTAGTAATAATAAAATTGAGTACATGGAATGTATGTTTAGTAGTTGGCACATAATTCTAGCATTAGAGGGGAAAATTGGAGAATATAACCATGTCACTAGTCCCACAATTTAATTATCTCGGGTCCACTATACAAAACGATGGGGAAATAGAGGGAGATGTCACCCATATGATTCAAGCTAGGTGGATGAAATGGAGAGATTCTTTTGGCGTAATTTCTGATGGAAAGTACTACTCAAGCTTAAAAGAAAACTTCAATGCACAACTATAAGACCCACATTGTTATATGAGATTTAATGCTTGGTGGTAAAGAGACAACACAAAAATAAATTTAGTGTTGGAGAGATGAGAACGTTACAGTGGATCAGTGGTCACATTAGATGGGATAGGATTAGGAATGAAAGCATTAGAGAGAGAATTGGGGTCACACCTATTTTGGAAAAGATGGTAGAATATTGGCGTAGGTGGTTTGGGCATGAGTGGAAAAGACTCAGAAGCACTGATAAGGAAGGTATAGTTCACTAGTTAGAGGTAGAGGAAGATTAAGAAAAATTGTAGTTCAAAACATTAAGAAGGATTTGGATTTAAATGGTTTGTCATTAGACATTGATTTATGATAGCACGTTCTGGCGTTATTTGATCCATGTAGTCAACCCCACCTAGTGGGAAAAAGCTTTTGTTGTTGTTGTGGTTTTAAATTGGTAACTTTCTTGACACACTGCCTTGTTTAATCCAATAACATTTTCTTCAACAGTTTTGAGCAATTCTGCATCAATTTTGCAAATGAAAAGCTTCAACAACATTTTAATGAGGTATGCAAGTGTGTTATTGTATGTTAATTTGCATTCACCAAGTTAATGCCTTGGTGTCTTAATCTAGATTTGTGGATTTTTTTCTTTGTCATTTTCTTATAGCTTCTCTCTCTCTCTCTCTCTTGTTATTTCTTCTAGCATGTATTCAAGATGGAGCAAGAAGAGTATAGCAAAGAAGAAATTAACTGGAGTTACATTGAATTTATAGACAACCAAGATGTTTTAGATTTGATTGAAAAGGTTTTTACTTAATTGCTTCTTTAGTTGGAGGTTTTCTAAATTCTATGGTTCTATGTTCCCATGTAGTAGTATTTTCATTTCGTACAAATTGCTTATTTCTTGCATAAATGTGGCAATGAAGCTTGATTTCAGTTTCTTATGGACTTATTGTTGCATTCTTTTTGCAGAAACCCATTGGTATCATTGCTTTGTTAGATGAAGCTTGGTACATTTTGAGTTCTATAAGAATTTGTGTATTTATAAAATGTTCTCTTGCAAATTATCTTTAGTGCTGAATTTGTCTCCTTTCAGCATGTTTCCGAAATCGACACATGGAACATTCTCAACCAAGTTATTTCAGCACTTCTTGTCCCACCCTCGGTTAGAAAAGGAGAAGTTTTCAGAAACAGATTTTACTGTTTCTCATTATGCTGGAAAGGTGATTCAATGATGCTGTACTTTCTTTTGTTTGGCAAAGTATATCTTGTAATGTAATATCTTCCAATACTTTTATGCAGGTTACTTACCATACAGACACATTTTTAGACAAAAACCGTGATTATGTAGTTGTAGATCATTGCAGTCTATTATCTTCTTCAAAATGTCCCTTTGTGTCGGATCTTTTTCCTTTGTTACCAGAGGAATCTTCAAGGTCATCATACAAGTTTTCTTCTGTGGCCTCCAGATTTAAGGTGTACATATCTATTCACTTTTGGGTGTTATTGAATTTAAAGGGATCCATTGTTATGAACAAATTGCATAGGAGATTAAAGAATTTAAAATTAATTTTATTTTATGTGCTGATCTTTTCTGTTTCTTGTCCGTGTGTGGATTTGGTGGATTGGAACCTCAGCAACAACTTCAAGCACTTATGGAAACACTTAATACAACAGAGCCTCATTATGTTCGATGTGTCAAGCCAAATTCTTTGAATCTACCACAAAAGTTTGAGAATACAAGTGTCATACATCAACTACGCTGCGGGGTCAGTAGTTTAGATATTCTAGCTTTTATTATTATCATCATTCACATAAAGAGACAGATTGCCGGTATGTGAATTATTTAAAAGTAGTTTCCTTGATTGTTTCTCTTGCTAAGTACTGTCAGTCAGCAGTTTTTCCCCAATGTTACCATACAGATCTTAAGTTACTTTTATGGTTTTACCATTTGCGTTATGATGAATTTCTTTTGTCTGTGTTAGTGCATTGAATTGAGCAATGGAAACAGAGTTTTTTCTGCTGAAATAATTTGGAGAATTTTTTCTAATGGCACTCGGAAGTTGATTTACTGTTTTATATTCTCCAGTATTAATGATTAATTTCTTTTCATATGGGTAGAAATTGATATGCTTCTACCATCATGTTTAAATGCATACATAAGGTGCTGTGGCATTGATTCAAACTTTCTTGCAAATAAGGTGGACTTAACTGTCATGTTTGTCATCTAGATTTGCTCCCTAGCAGATTCACATATTTATTTAGCAAATTTTTTTGCCTTGACTATATTTTATTTAGGGTGTCCTTGAGGCTGTTCGGATAAGTCTGGCAGGTTACCCAACTCGAAGGACTTACTCAGAGTTTGTAGATCGCTTTGGATTAATAGCTCCTGAATTTATGGATGGAAGGTGAATTTACTAATTCTTAAATCAACAGTTCAACTCTAATATTACATTAATTTACTGTTTTTGTTTTGATAAAATGTATATCTATATCGTTAAAAATTATTTTTATGGGATTAATGTTTATCAAACTATGTAGATTAAAGATTTTTTTTATTAAGTATTGATATGTTAAATCCTTAAGTGAGAGGAACTGTATAGGTATCCCATATGGTTGAGTGATAGTCTCCACAGTCCACACTACCCCTGTGCTTTTGATTTTTGAGAGTAATGTGGGAAGGATCCCTTGAATTACTCCATAAAAAAATTCGAAACTGGCACAGGTTTTCTGACTTACTATTTGCTGGTTCATTTGGTTATTAAACAATTAAACCAAGAGTAGTTCCAACTTCTAAGAGGTAACTGCGCCTGACATGGGCCAGTTCTATTATCTAATTGAAACAGCCAGCTTGGTCTGGTTTTAAAAATATTGGTTAGTATAATTACAACTGTATTGGTGGTCTTAATATGCTGAACCAAAAGAGAAAGAAAAAAAGGCAACGTGGTTTTACATCTTCTCATTTGAATTTATGATTCTCCCTTTTCATTCACCATAGGAAAATGTTCTAGTTGAAAAAATTTACGTGGCATGGGATGCGTTATCTTGAATTGACTGTACATGCATTTTATTTATATGAATTCTTGTGCAACAATACAAGCTTCTTATTTACTAGATAAAGAGGTCAGTGCTTTCACTTCTCATCAATGTTACTTCAAACTTTGTGTTGACAGTTACGATGATAGAGCTGCAACTCAGAAAATATTGCAAAAGCTAAAGCTTGAGAATTTTCAGGTGTGCTTCTCATGAACCATGTGTGTTGCTGTTGTTCCTGAGCAAACTTGGAATGTAATAGCATTAAATAAATATATGATGATTATATTTATGGTTTTTTATATCTTATTCAGTTGGGTAGGACTAAAGTGTTTCTCAGGGCTGGTCAAATTGGCATTTTAGACTCTAGGCGTGCAGAAGTTTTGGACAATGCTGCAAAGTGTATTCAGCGTCGACTGCATACATTTATTGCGCGCAGGGATTTCATGTCAATCCGAGCTGCTGCAATTTTGCTTCAAGCATGCTGCAGGGGTCAGTTTTGTTGATGTTTAATAAAATAACTCCTCTTCAGTTACTTTTTAAAACTTGTCATCAATAAATATTTCTTGGTGGCTTTTTTCTTAAACATATTTCATGTCTTTCCTCTTTGCTTCTTTGTTAGTAATATGTCAATGCAATGCTTAGCTCCCTTTTCTGCTCCAAATAGTACTTGATTTGCACTTAATTGGCTATCTGCCTTTTTAGAACCTTCTAAACTCAATTATACTTGTTATTGTAAGCATATCACATGTAACTGTAGGGGTATCCACTTTTGTTGTTGATTGTCATGGTCCTTATCAGTTCTTGTTTCTGAAGGATGCCTTATACGGAAGATATATGTTTCTAAAAGGGAGACTGCAGCAGCTATCTCCATTCAGAAATATATTCGTATGCGTCTGATGAGGCATGCATATGTGACACTATATTCTTCTGCTATTATCATACAATCCAATGTTCGTGGTTTCACATCTCGCCAACGATTCTTGTATAGAAAAGAACATAAAGCTGCTACTTTTCTTCAGGTATTTTATCATGAGATGGATGTATTATGGTCTGACCTTTAAAATGTCAAAGCAATGGCCTCTTCATCTTCTTCATTTTTATAAATTTGATTCATTTTACGTATTCTTGTTAGAACTTTGAATTCTTATGCATAAGCATTCAACTTTGATAAATTGTATGAAACATTTAAGTCTAATTTAAAGTTTCATCTCTCATGTATGCATGCTTACAGGGCATGATAATGCATTACTTTTGATTGCCTGCCATTTCTGGTTGGCATGATGGATTCTGATATGTTATTTTATCTTTTATGTGACATTGACATACAGGCCTGTTGGAGGATGTGCAAGGTTCGGTCTGCTTTCCAACAACATCAAGCTTCAATTGTGGCAATACAATGTCTTTGGCGGTGTAGACAAGCAAAAAGAGAGCTTCGCAGACTTAAACAAGTAAGGTTTTATTTTATTTTTTTGTTTTCCCCGGAGGGGGAATTTATTGCTGCCTTAATTGTTTCTTTTAATTTACCGGTGCTAGGAGGCTAATGAAGCTGGTGCCCTGCGTTTAGCAAAGAATAAACTTGAGAAACAATTGGAGGAGCTCACATGGCGTTTGCATCTTGAAAAAAAAATACGGGTATTGCTTCCAGAAGAAAGATGTTATGAGACATGATATTTTGTTGCCGGCTCTCACATTCTATTATGAGTTTTTCTCATGCTGATGTCATGAATTTATTGTTTTTGGGATTCAAATGAATTAAATTACACACTGCTGATTTGGGCTTATGTAGTGTAGTAATGCTTATGCTGCTAATTTCTAAATATATTGATATTATCATCTTTAATCTCATAAGTAGAGGATTGTCATAATGCAGGATCTTGTGGTTTGTGTTTTGGAAGGAATGCTCATATCTTCAAGAAATCTTTTGCGTTTAAATTTGCTTTGGGTTAGAATTGTGTATGACTTCTGTTTGCTGTTCAGCACATGGTTTGTTTCAGGGAATCAGTATTTTGGATATGCAGAGAGATTGAACGGCTCTTTTACATTGACTAGATTTACAGGACCATTTTTTGTGTATTTTTAGTTTTCTTTTCTGTTCTGAGGATTCCTTATCCTCCATCTTTTTGTAGTGTTTTATCTTTCTAATTCAAATTCAACTTTTGTCAAACAAATTGTCCCCATGCATGATTTCCACGTATTGCTGTAAATTATTGGTTATATTTTTAAATTTTCTATTATATAGTTTCTCGTGTAAGAATTTTAGAACATAGGCCATACATATCCATCAGTTCATTTAACTATATTAAAAATGGAGTTCAATTTATTTAGGTGAGATTTATATAACTTGTGATAATGTATTCTGCATTGTTATGCAGGTGTCTAATGAAGAGGCTAAGCAGGTTGAGATTTCCAAATTTCAGAAGCAATTAGAAGCTCTGAATCGTGAATTAGATGCAGCTAAATTGACAACAATAAATGAGTCGAATAAGAATGCAATTTTGCAAAATCAGTTGCAATTGTCAGTAAAGGAAAAATCTGCTTTAGAAAGAGAGCTAGTTGCGATGAATGAAGTGCAAAAGGAAAATGCTTTGTTGAAGGTGCTTCAAGTAACGTTGAATGGTTGTGTTTTATGGAGTTTGTTTCACTTTGATGGTTTATAAATCAATTATTCTTGCCATGAAAGTTACATGGCAGGATTTTTGTTATTTTCTGTGTGGTCTAGAATCTGGGTTAAAATTTAAATTACTTTATAAGTCTGTTCTCATTCTTAAGATTGGTTACAAGAACTTATCCTTTATTTTATATAATATCTGCAGAATCATGTCACAATTTGCGGGCAATGAAGTGTGGTTGTGGGTGTATAGGATATGTTAAAGAAGTTTCATATGAGGTTATTGGTAGAGAGCCTGAGTGGAAAGATGGATTTAAACCCTAGAAGAACATTAAACTTGCTAGACAGGTTGCAAGATATCTGGGGTAGGTCAAGAAAATGAATAAACAATGGGTTTGGAGTTTTTAATTCAAGGCAGAAGTGAGTAAAAATGTTTGGGTTTTTCTTGTTGGTTGAGTGAGAAAGATCACATAGATCAATATAGTGTGAAACTTTTCACTTGATTTTTATGTTCATGGGTTAAGTAAATATATCTGTTCCTTTCATGAAACAAATTCTTGATGACACAATATGGCATGATCTGTTGCTGTTTTACATGACTAGAGAATATACAACAAATAATCTATAGCATACACATGATATGCTTAGAAACTAGTTAATGTTGGATTAGAATAAATTTTATGCTTGGGGAAGTTTGTCAGTTCCTATATCAGGTTCATGTTTCCTCTATTAAATTCTGTTATGTTAAAAATGTTAAATTTCTTGTTTGATATTTTTAGGGTTCTTTGGATGCCTTTGAAAAGAAGAGCACAGCTTTGGAGCTTGAGCTTGTGAATGCTCAAAAAAACCATAATGAAACCATTCAGAAAATGAGTGAGTTTGAACAAAAGTGTTCTCAACTTGCACAGAATGTGAAAAGGTTCTTTTTTTTTTCCTGCTCTCAGTTCTGTTTTACAAATCAATTTAGTTTCTAAGTGCCAGTGGTGTTGTGTCTTCTGATTCTGCTGCTTCTTCTTGTTTGCCGTTATTAGAGTTTAACTTTGTTATATACTTTGAGGGATCATGTGCAGTGATTTTCTTAAATAGCTAGTGTTTTTGTTTGTAATTACTCATTTTTCTACTTGTATTTTAATGTAGTCTTGAAGAAAAGCTATTGAGTTTGGAGGATGAAAATCGTGTGCTTCGTCAGAAAGCCTTAAGTGTATCTCCTAAGAGCAATCGTCCAGGTTTTGCAAAGTCATCGTCAGAAGTAAGTTTCCTCTTGCATATTGACCTTCACATCAATAAACTTAGAGAAACTTTATTTTGCATTGTTCCTTATTAATTTGTATCTTAGTGCTCTGATGCGAACCCAGTCCAAAGTGAGGGTACACCTGATGACTCGAGAAGAGTGATGTACCGAATCCTAGCAATGAGAGAGAATTGTAACAAACTGCCAGCTAGGCAAAAGTAGCGCGAGGAGGGCTCAATTCTGTTTTGGGAGAAGAATAAGAAGTATAAACAGGAAAGAGGGGTAGAGAGTGGGTAGGCTGGAATTGGGCTAGGTCTTGGGAGAGAAGAAGGCACTCTCTAATCTGCCTTCACTTATTCATTTCTCTGTTCTAATATCTTGGTCCCTATCATGCTCCAATTCCCAGATAGCTGATACATTTATATGCTTTTGAGTGTTTTTAAAACATCGAAATTTACTTTTCTTTCTGATAACTGAAACAGAAATACTCAAGTGCAATAGTGCCCCGCACTGAGCGAAAACCAATGTTTGTAAGTTGTTACCTTTCTGGCTTCCTCTGTTGAAAATATTCGTTGACATAAATATAAATGTTTTCCATTTTGCTATAATTTGATGCAGGAATCACCCACACCTACAAAACTTATTACCTCTTTTACACATGGCTTGTCAGACTCTCGTCGATCTAAATTAACAGCAGAGAGGCAGTGGCACCAGGCATCTCTCTTGTTTCACTTGTTCCTAAATCCTGCATCTCTAGTTTTTGGCACTCTGCTGTGTTCAAATGACAGCCAAAAGTTTTAACAGTATTTTTGTTTAGTTTTTTTTATTTGTTACCAACTTTGACATTGTAGCTTATATTTATTTCCAAGAAGAGTCAATGTGGTTCCCTGTAATTATTACATACTACAGCTAATTAGCTTTTAAGGTGCTGTGATTGAGATTAAGGGCTCGTCTGGTTGAATTAAACAAAGTGATTTGTACATAAAATAATCTTGTGATTATTTTTGAGATTTTCATAAAAAGCAAAAGTTTATTTGAGTTTGTTTACGTTCATAAAATTACATTTTTATTCTTCTCTCTCATCTCCCACCTCATTAAAATAAGATCATTTCTAAAAAAAAAGTGATTTTTTCATAAAATAATCTGAAGCAAATGGGCTCTGATTAACTTAAGATTCTTATAACTTGAATATATGCATCAGAAGCTAGGATTGCCTGTACTTTGTCATTTTGCCAAATCAGATAACACCTATAGGCTAATTGATACCATGTGTTGTGCAGGATAACTACGAATTCCTCACTAGGTGTATCAAAGAGGATTTGGGGTTCAAAAATGGTAAACCTGTGGCAGCTAGTATCATATACAAATGTCTTTTTCATTGGCATGCCTTTGAATCTGAGCGCACGGCCATATTTGATTACATAATTGATGGGATTAATGAATTAATAAAGGTAAGTGTTTTGCTCTTATTTTCACCCTTCTCTTTTTATTCTTGTTTATGTCTCTCGTCTTCTATTTGGATTGAGTTGTAAAAATTTCTTTTGGCATAGGAAAAAATTGTTCATTTATAGTACTGTATCTGAATTGTAGGATATCGTGTAATTTTTTTGAGATTTATTCATTTCTGTGGCATCTGCTTCAGATTAGAGATGACGACATTGTCTTGCCATATTGGTTGTCCAATACGTCCGCACTTCTGTGCCTCTTGCAGAGGAACTTGCGTTCAAATGGTTTTTTGATTACCGCTGCTCAACGTTATTCCGGATCATCGGGCTTGACCAGCCGGATAGGGCATGTGAGTTATCTAGCTGAATATTGATATCAGACCATTCTTTTTTTTCACTTGCACATTGTGAATATTATTCTGCTACTATGTGGTGTTTGGTTGACTTGGTCTAAGCATTTAATATTAGTTCTGGCGAAATTGAGGGGTGTAACTTCTTAGGTGATAAAGATAAAAATAGCCTAGTATGAGCTGTGAACTGGAAAATATTGAAATTTTAACTTGGAATTTAGGATAAGATTTTGAATTATTTTTGTATCGTTTCATGAGCTTATTATAAGGTAGTTTTTAAAAATTAATTGACTGTAGTTTATTTTCTCCAATGAGTTTGTTTTTCATTTCAATGGTAAAAAAATGCATTAAAAGAATTTAGTTAATTATATTTCATTAGCAAATTATTTTTTTATGAAAGAAATATTACTTAAAAACTACTGCCGAAAAAGGTTGAGGATAAGGTAAGTAGGAAATCTTTGGAGCCAAGGGGGGAGAATTGTTGGAGGAAATTCTGATCCGAGCAAATACACCAAAGAGCTGAGCATCTAGCATACTTTCATAAAAGCTTTCTTTCATTCCTAGTAAACCCCAAATGTTGGTCAGCGAAACTGTTGCAATTGAAAGGACGCCAAATAATCTCTAAGTGCAGTAGATATAGGAAAATGTAGAAACGAATAAGCAACAGCTTCAGCTGAACCTACAAATTTGACATATATCAGGAAAATGCTTTTTGGGTGAATATGCAAGAAAAGGAGAGTAATGGCCTGTGTGGTTTGAGAAAAAACATTTTCTGTTTTTATTTACAAAAAAATGCGATCTTGTTTTCACTTTATTTTCTGTTTTCAAATGTGTGCAAGAAACAATGAAAACAACACTTTAAAGTTTTCACAATTAAGAGGGTAATGATGAGATAGAAGCAATTAAGAGGGTAATATTGGAATTATAGCAGAAAGAAAAGGGTTGTCATTCAAAGCATTTTATATAATGAACCTAAAGGGTATTTATAACCCAAGATAAAATCCTAAATAAGATAAACTTCCAGATAAATCCTAATCGTAATAAAATTCAAATTCCTTCAACTAGATATCTTATCAAAAGTAAGATCTCTAAAATTAAGAAATGATAACAATATAATCCTACTATCCCCAAAGAGTAAGGCAAAGGTATTAAAATCCTAACAAACATAATTATCCACAAATATATAGATAAAATAATAGAAATAACCCAAATCTATTCTGCATCACCACCTCTGAGCCACTGAACAACAAATTGAACCCCACTTAATTTTTTTTTTTCTGAACAGCTCTGATCATGGACACTAGTCAAACTTACCAATCACTTCCCATTACAAATTCACCATCTACCGTTGTTATGTCATCTGCTTTCATACTCTTTCTTTGTTATGCTAGTTAAACTCTTCTTTTTAACATAAGAAAAAAAAAAATGTATGAAGGTGCACGGGTGTTGATTTACTTCCCAATACTGGTCTTGCTATATGGATTCTGTGCTGAACGTTGGGTTAGTGAATGATCAAATTGTAGGGTCTCCACAAGCAGAAGGCTGATAATGATTACAACTTTCACGGCACATTTGAAATTCATATTGTTAAAATGGTTTGGCCCAAAGGTTTGTCTCTTGACAAGCTTGATTAAATTATGCCAATGATGGCTGCCAAAAGAAAGCTTAATGATGAACTAAGTGGAGAACAACCTAATTATTTCTTTGTTTTGATTATTTTTATATTTTCAATTGCTGATTATTTGAGGCAGTATATGAATAACAGCACTTTTTGGATTATTTAAAGTTTGTGCTGATTATTGCATTGTTTTTTTTACTTGTGTTTTAGGTTTTTGTGCCATGAGTTGTTTTTATTGTTTATACAGATTTTGCATTTTACACCAGTAGTTGTGGGTCTCCCAGCCCCTGCTTTCTTTATCTTCCTCTTGATTTAGTTTGTTGCTATTTCCAGGGATTGAAGTCTCCATTGAAGTTAATTGGATATAACGATGGTACGTCACATGTGGAGGCTAGATATCCAGCTATACTTTTTAAACAACAACTAACTGCTTGTGTTGAGAAGATTTTTGGCCTTATACGTGATAATTTGAAAAAGGAACTTTGTCCACTTCTGGGATCATGTATTCAGGTGGGCTTTCTTATACCTGGTTGGATTTTGGGGCTTCAAGTAATATGTGACTAACATGCCAAGTCATATTTTGTAAATCGTTGTGCCTCTATTCTTGGTTCCAGTACAATCTCATAGTAGTTAAACACTATTTTTGAGCCGGAAAGTAGGGATGTAATGGTGTCACAAATTAAAGAAGTCTATCATGTGCTCAAGCGCTGAACTAGTGGGAAAATGCTTTCGTTGTCTTAGTTTTGGTTTCATTATTTTCTAAACGAAAATTTACAAAAAAAGAAATAATTATTATATGGGATACTGGTTAGGCACCCAAAACAGGACGAGTGCAAGGTGGGAAATCATCTAGATCTCCTGGGGGGCTTCCTCAACAATCACCTGGTGGTCAATGGGACAACATCATCAAATTTTTGGATTCACTCGTGAACCAATTATGTGCAAATCATGTATGTTCTTTTATTGTTGTAATCACCTGTTTGTTACTGTGTTTTATTTGTGTTCATCCCTTTTTTGTCCAATTTCCTTGTAATCATGTGTTTGGACTGGAGTTGGCCCTTTTTTATATAAAAAAAGAAATTCTTTAAGACGGAGAGGAGATAACTATTAACTACATTGAGTGTTGATGATAAGGGTGTCTCCTAAACACAAAGAGAAAAGCAGGAACAAGGTAAAAACTCAATGTAACTAAGTTACCAGTCCCTGAAAATATTTTTAAGGGAAACCCATTTAAAGAACCATTTGCTTTCACCTTTTTTTTAGGTTTAGGATATCCATAATTTGATTTTTTGTAATGCAATTTGCTTAAATTTTCTGATCCTATTTCACAATGTACCACCCTCTATGCAATCCTTTTGTGTTGTCATCTTTCACAACCCTATTGAAAAAGAAATCAGAGATGATATTCTACTAGAATAGGATTATGTTCTGAAATCTTGAATAAGGATCATCTATATCTATATATTCATAATTCATAATGCATCTACAAATGTGGACCAACCCACCTATTCTGGATAACATGCTAGGTTCAGAAACAGTGCTAAAGCTTTGCTGCTGGAAGTTCAGCCAAGAGGCCAGCTTACAGTAATTATGTCAGTAAAAAGACTAGGATAGAAAGCTATAGTAGGTATTTCCCGAGTATCTGGATTGTAATTGTTATCTTCCATTGTTCAAGGGGGACAGCTAAGAGGAGTGGAGATTTAAATTCCAACCAACTAGAGTGAGGGAGAAGGGGATGTCATTATGTCAATTCCAATATTGTCTTCAACTTTATTTCAGAACAAAATAAATTATACCCTACATCCTAATTATATTTTGGGAGTATTTCAACTTCATCCCTCAATACTTACTTCAAAAGTTGGTGCTACCAGACCATTGGCTCATTGATGATACAATGGTTTCCTGTTTGTTCAGTTGTAGTGTTACTTGTTGAAACCTTGGTCTCGAAGCTCTGGTGTGGAGCAACGACAGTGTTACCCTAAAAATAATGTACATTCATGTGTAGGCTGAAATTGTATGGTTCATCGCAAGAAGATATCAAGTGCTTCTTCATTATATACTTTATAGTTGTGAAAATATGTGTACAGGTCACATTTCTTTTGAAAAGAAATGAATGATAATGACTTGTGATTGTGAATTTAGTTGTCTATTTTAACAAGTTCCAACCATGTAATGTGATCTAATTTCGTTTTTTCCTCATATTTTCTTACCTGAAACTGCGTGTTCAGGTACCATCCTTCTTCATTCGCAAGCTAGTTACACAGGTTTTTTCCTTCATCAATATTACGCTCTTCAACAGGTAAAACCCCTTTATTACTAGAAAAGGTTTTTTGTGGCCTCAAATCTCTAATATTCTCTGTTTGTTTATTGAGTTGATTTTTTATAGTTCAATTCTCTAATTTTTAATTTTAATCTTCCCATAATCTTTTAGTCTTCTGTTGCGGCGTGAATGTTGTACTTTCTCAAATGGTGAATATGTAAAGTCTGGTCTCGCAGAATTGGAGAAATGGATAGTTAATGCAAATGAGGAGGTAAACTAAGCTTGCTATTATTCCCGATTTTAGTTTTAACTTTTAAGGTTTAACTAGGTGTTTCTAACAATATGAAGTCATGTGATCGTTGTAACTGATCTCATCTAGTGAGAAAAGACTTTAGTTGTTGTTTAACTAGGTAGTTCTGAATTGTAGTATGCAGGAACATCCTGGCACGAGCTGAATTATATAAGACAAGCTGTTGGGTTTCTGGTATGAGTACTACCTTAGTTGGATTTTTATTGTCTCATGTAGCTCTGCTATCTCTTATTTATGCTTTCATTTGTTTGAATTATACAGGTGATACATCAGAAGAGGAAGAAATCTTTGGAAGAAATTCGGCAGGATCTTTGTCCGGTATGATTATCATCATCATATCATATTAATCAGTTGCAACATCATTTTTATCACACATCAATACTGAATATCTTTCCCATCTCTAATATTTTGAAGTTCCATCATCTCATGAAGATGCTTGAGAAATTGAACCTAATATTTGGGTTTACAATTGCAACAAAGTGATTGATTCAGTTTTGTTTCTAACTGATTTAATAATATAGTTGAAGTGAAAAATCCTCAGGAGTTGGGTGAAGAAAGTTTGATGATATACAAAACCCATATGTGAATGTCAATATTTGTTTGGATATTATACATTCATCTGGTATATTAAGGTGATTCCATTTGTAGTCCGTCTTATTATGTATGACTTGTGAAAGAATATCGGAGGAACAGTTGGACTTTCATTGCACCGAGTTGGCGAATGGGGAGAGCATGTTTGGTTTAGTCACAATACTGATCTTTTTATGCCTATTTATTATTTCTCCCTATATTGTCTCAATTCTCACGTATTGTCCTATTATTTTGTTATGTATCATGGGTGCAATATTCTTTTGGTCTGTTGAAAATGTACACTTTAAAGGAACGTTAACATGTTTGCTAGCTCAATTCTTTAACAGGCATTAACGGTGAGGCAAATCTATCGAATTAGTACTATGTACTGGGACGACAAGTATGGAACCCAGAGTGTGTCCAACGAGGCAAGTTGTGTTTTAAATTGATTTAAAATATTATTGTGATGGTAGTTTCATTGGAGTTCTGAACTGTATATATGGTGCACAGGTAGTTAGTGAAATGAGGGAAATCGTGAGCAAGGACAATCAGAGTTTGACCTCAAATTCGTTCTTGCTGGATGATGATATGAGGTACTCTGCTTTCCCCCATCCAACTTTTCTTCAGTTACTTGTAGTTTTAAAGGTCATTAGTGTTCTTACTGCCACACCTCGCGGCAAGGTTGAGTTCATTTATTTAATATATATTTTTCTACTTAATAAGTTATTATTAACCTTTTTATGTAATCTGAAACAAAGCTAAATCTAGCGGCTTACTTTCATTGTCATGTAGCGTGTCTAGGCTAAATTGCATTTCTTTGGGTTCTTTGTTGTCTGATTAGTTGATTACAAAGAAAGAACTACTTTTGCCACATTGTCATATATGTAGGATGTAGGATTTTTTATGGATGTAACTGTAAAATGTTTCGTAGGACCTATGATATATTGTTGATTCCATTTGCATTTTTATCCCTTCGTCTTAAACTTCAATTTTTGACGCAGCATTCCTTTTTCTGCTGAAGACATAGATATGGCAATCCCTGCTATAAATACTGATGATGTTGCGCTCCCAGCATTATTGTGTGAATATCCTTGTGCCCAGTTTCTTGTTTTACGTGAGTAATTGATTTACAATCACAAGGTCGATACTGAAGCTTTACACCTAGCTTTAGGATTTGATCTCTAGAATATGGCAATGCAACCCAGTCGGAAGTGTTTCTCTTCACGTCGTCGACAGCAATCTTAGTTGTCTTCAGATTTTATGGCTCTCTTCACTTTATTTGCTAATCAGGGTATTAATCACCAATCGGAGATGGAAGAATGGTTCTCTTGGTTTGATTGTAATTTCTCCCTAAATTACATAGTTAAACCAACAATTTGTAATTATCCAAGGGTAGATGACACGGTCTAGGCTTCACGTGCTGCTGCTATTATTATGCAGCTCATCTTTCTCAGGTGTATTTATTATCATAAGCTTTCCTGTTGTACTCTATGTAGGTATGCAATTGTAATCAGAGTCTTGGCTAAAGAAATCAAATGTATTATTCATCGATGTAAATACTGAACTTCGCCCTTCGGAGTTAAAATTTATTTATTGTAACTTTTTTAACCTCACATTGAGTGCGGTGCTGGTGTTACCCCATTTGTTTGAAACTTGGAAGATCAGCTAGACCCAACATCGTCCTGAGAAGCTTTCTCTGACCAGACTACGCATGTAGGTATATTTGGATGACTTTGGATTTGGTTATTGTTTTAATTGTGCATCGCACAATTTTTGCCGACAATTGAAGACAGCCAACCACTCTCTGGTTGTGACATTGACCCTGGCAGATGCCGTGCCATGATCCACACTGCTCGACCAGATTAGGATAATGACGTCAATGATCGATTGGCCATTTCTAACTTCCAAAGTACTCCTTGATTAGGAGAGAGAGATCCAACAGATGAACGTATCATTTCACGCCAAGTATGATGCGTGTTAAGCAAAATTTGGTGGTGGCATTATTTAGCCCTTAAGGTTCTGGATGAGCATGTTAACTTTATTGCCTCCACGTAGTTTTAACAAATGTTTCGTGAAATTCATAAGCCCAGCCAACCGTGTTAGGGTTAATGAGATGGTTGATTCACTACCCGTTTATTCATCTTACATATTCATCAATCCATGAACGTTTTGCCAGATTTCTAAGGAAGGTTTTGCGCATAAGAAATTACAACGAGACCTTTACAATGACATTTAAAATCAGTGTTTATCGAGTTAGTGCCCACATGGCTTGTTATGTCCTATGAAAATTACCCGTAGAGATCGGGTTTAAATATCTATCATTGGTTTCTTCTGCAATTACTCCCCTCACTTAGATAAATAGTACGCGATCAAAGTTAATTCATTCAAAGAAGATAAACCATAGCTGGGTTACTTATTTCACTGTGATAGATGATGAGCTGCTTCATTTCCCAGGGAAGTGCTCGGCATCTTTATTGTAGCTGCAGTGGCACATTGTTGAAGATCAGCCAAGGAGAATGATCTCCAGGCTGAGAAATCATGCGGAATGGGAGAGGATGGACCTGCACTTTCACTGCCACTGGATACTCGATTTCGTGGAAAGAGTGGTGGAAGAGGTGGGGGTGACCTCTGCTGATTTGAGCTTGAAGTTGATTCCTCGCTCGTACAACTACTACTGCTGTCATAGTTGATGGCAAATGCAAGAGCCACGGCGCTTCGACCCGAGCTTATTATTGTTCTCTTAGAAATGCCACCACTGTTGCTTCTTAAAGGGGAGTTTCTATTCTTTTCCCAAACATGACCGAAAGCCATCAAATTTCTACGCCTCCTGGTGTAAGCATTCTCTGGTTTTGCAATGTCTTCCACGGATGGGGAAGAAGCAGCATCCGCAAGACTCGTGAAGGACTTGGACTTGCCATTATAGAACTTTGAGATCCCCCTCCTATGAATAACAACTCCAACCATCAGAGACTAATATACGCATACCAACTTCGCATTTTACTGCTATTTTTAGTGAAAAAGTTGCATGATCACCAAATCTCACACAAGGGGAAATTTCCGCAAACAGCAAACCAGTTTTCAGTTAATGAGGTCCCAACATACAATTATCTTAGATTAACTTGCAAAAAAGAAAAACCTTAGCCCTCCATCAAGATTTTTAGAGATTCCGAAACCACGTTGTGACCGCAACTACAGTCGCATCTGCAATAATTTCTCACAATATCAAGATTTTCCAAGGTTATCTTCTTTTAAGGCAATTTAGGCTGACAAACAAGCTAAGCACATGATTTGTTAATCACATTAGAATCCGTGTTTTTCGTTGAAACGCGTCAACTGGAAAATAAGTCATGGTAAAATTCACATCAACCTTGCAAATGAATTTGTACAAAAAGAAAAGAAAAGAAAAACAATAGCATATATATGCGAGGTAAGGAGGATGTATGATCTGAGGAAGGTACAGCATACCTGATGGGCAAAACCTGTTGGAGTGAGTCCATCATGTTCAATGGTTCATCACATTCATATTTATACGCACTCTGAACCTCATTCTCATTCTCCATTTCTCCACACTCTGTCTCCGACGACACATCGCTGTCCTTTCCAATCGACGACGACGAACACTGCTCATCCTCATCTTCACCCTCAAACAACGCCGATGCTTCACTCACCTTATCCAAACGCTTAACGGAACCCACCATGGCATTCAGACCAAACACCCTTCAAAATCAGACCAATTACTTATACTGGTTTTAGAAATACAGACTTGACTGAGGAACCAGACACAACACATTGTAGTCTTCCTTTATTTGTTTCGTTATTTATAATTCAATTTTTATTTTCTCATACGCTTTTTTTTATATTCATTTTTTGTCTCTCTTATTTTTCTATTACTGATCATTTGTATCTCTAGTTTTTTCTTCTTCTTTTTTTCCCTTCTTTTTCTATTTGTTTCTTGTACTTCTCACACCCACATTGAGAGTGTTAGGCAATCTTTATGCTTTAGAATTTTATTGTCTATTTACTAATTATGGAATAAGCTTTCGAATATGCTTTTTTTTTTATTTTGATTTTAATGCTTTGTTCACGACAAAAAAACGAGAAGAAAAAATTGTGTAGAAAAAAATTGAATAAGATAAAATGAGTAAACTTTGTATACTGTTTAAATGGATGGAAAATAAAGACAAGGAGAAGAAACAAAATTCTTTGCTTATTTGGTTGAATGAAAAACGAAAAATAAATAAATAATGTAATATTTTGAAATTTGATAAGATTAAAAATAATGAAGTGGACTTTACGTTAAATGAAAAGATAAATAAATGGGTAAAATTTAGAAGGTAAATTATATTTTTGAAATTTGTTTTGCCTTTTTTGAAATTAACTATTTTATAATTAATTGTGTATACTTTTAAATTATTTTATTTTATTTTTCAAAGTGAATTGTGCATTTTAAATGAGACAAGTCATACTAGATTAATGGGAAAATCTGGAAGGCTATGGTCTGGCCTTATCCTCATCCCCTCAATGTTTGAAAAATGAAAAATGGTTTTTTATTATTTCTCTCTTTTATTAAATTTGAGCGGTGATCAAGTTGCTTTGCGTTGCAACCAATAGAGAAACCGATTTTGAACTGTGGCGTCAAATAGTCAAAGTACTCCTTTCCCCTGTTGCTTTTTGGTGTCTAGGCACTGCATTTAGCAATATAAAATGTTAGATATATTTTACAATAAATCCTTTCAATATTTTTATTTAATGAATATTTATTTCTTAATATATTTTCTTAAAATAAGTTATTTGTATAAATAATACCGCAAATTCCTACATTTGCGTCATACTGATAATTATCGAACAAGAGCCGTCAAAAAAATAATAATTATCGAACGAGATAATCCTTTTCTTTAAAAAAAGTTTTTGTAAAAAAAGTATGACTAAAATTTTAATGGGATTAATTACTTTTTGCTTTGTTTAATGTCTCGATTTTTGTTTTGATACAATGTTTAATGTCTCGATTTATACAAAGAGATAAACGAACAAAAAATGCTATAAAGAATATCAAAAGATGTAATGCACATAAGACATAGTTACGATCAATATTTTGATTTGGTATTTGGGTAATCTTAGTTTTTTCTACTATTGTTTGTGTTATGGGATAAGATTAGAGGAGGAGTGAGTCAGCACTTGGTGAGCATAGAAAGTTTGGGGAAGCGGGGTAGGGTAGGGTAGGTGATCTTTTCATGACAAGAAAGAATATTATTAGGAATTTGGATGGGATATACCGAATGTCGCTGCACCGGTGCATTCAATATAGTAGTAATGGAAATTTAATTAATGACACAATTATGAGCCTAGCCACGTGTATCTCTTCCCAACCCATCCTACGTAGCTATATCCGGATAACCACACGTTGAGGAATAAATACAATTTTTACTTTTTTTTTTATAACAAAAATACA
This sequence comes from Glycyrrhiza uralensis, assembly GCA_030159175.1. Taxonomy (NCBI): domain Eukaryota; kingdom Viridiplantae; phylum Streptophyta; class Magnoliopsida; order Fabales; family Fabaceae; genus Glycyrrhiza; species Glycyrrhiza uralensis. The sequence continues at coordinate 50,694,777 of BRZY01000005.1, forward strand.
ATTTTTACTACTCCCTAGTCTCGACTGTCGTTTTTATAAAAAATAAATAGTATATTTTCTTAATCTTTCCTATATAAGAAATAAAACATTATTTTTAAAATATTAATTTTTCAATTTTATTTTTACCGTTATTTATTTAGTAGTATAAGATCATATTAAAAGGGACTCACTTATTACTCGCGATGACGTGTACAGGATGACGACGAGAGTGAAGCTTATCCAGAAGAAGGGTAACGTGAGACCGGAATGAATTCAATTGAATAGTACTATACAATACAGTATTAATAAAGTTGTAAAACGCAACGCCCGCCCGCATTCCCATAAATGTAAACAGGTCTCTCTGTCTAACTGCTGCTCCCTACTTTCCCCACTTTTCAATCATCATTTCGTGTCCCATTTACACCACACAGTCACACATCCTTTTCCCTCTCCTAACAAGGCATGCCTGCTAAAACGGCACCCTTGACTACTAGGATACCGAATGCCAACAACTGTGTCTTCAAGTCATTACTACTTTCGTCTCTAAATATAAAAATTTTTTAATTAATTCACACTCTTTAAAAAAATTAATTAAGTTAATTAATAGTAATAAATTTATCAATAATTTATTATATTTTTTCAAAATTAGCCCTAACACTTATTACTATCTCTCTTCCCTCCTCTCTCTTTCATTACTTAATTAATGCATTGAAAAAGGTAGAATAGTTGGGTGATCATAAGGACATTTTAGTCAAAAAATAATTAATGCAACTAATTTTTTGAAAAAATTCTTATATAAATGGACTTTTATTTTTTTTGTAAAAATTCTTATATTTAGAGACGGAGGTAATATTTTAATTCACCAAATAAAAAAGTCATTATTTTAAATTTCAGGTATTAAAATTCTATCTTCTATCAAATTTAAAAATATTTAACTAATACTACGTTGGTGCAAGTAAAATTAGATTTAGATTTCTTGAAAAGATTTTGAGTTTGAATTTTATGAATAAAAACGACGTAGTTGAATCAGTAGCCAGTACTGGCAAGTCCTTTACAAATGTGTAAACTAGTGCTTGAATGAGTAGCCATTAACACTTTCTTTTCATTTTTGGTAATTTTCACTATATGATACTCCCTCCAAACTCATATATAAACAAAAAAAAAAAGTTATCTTACACTAATTAAAAAAATTAATTAACTTCATTTAGTTTTATTGATCTAATCAAAGAAATATACTTTATTATTTAATTTTTTTTAATAAAATAACAAATAAAATTAAAATCTACATTAAATAAAGGGTATTTTGTAAAAACAAAATTCATTGAATAAGATAAAACTATTTATAATTTGTTTATATTTTAGGCCACTATATTTTAGATTTTTTTTATTACAATCAATGCATTATGTCGTATTTTAGGCCTGACTTGTTTGTCTCTGTTAGACATATACGGTACGGGGAGCAATTTAATAGCAGTTAATCCATTCTCAAAGCTTCCACATTTGTGCGATACCCATATATATGATGGAGCAGTATAAGGGATCGCTCTCACAGTCCACATGTATTTGCTGTTGCCGATGCATCTTATAGGTTGGTATGCATTTAGTATATGGTGTGTTCGTATCATATTTAATTTTGTTCTCTCATATTTGCTCCTTTCCGTTTTATGTTTAAAAGTAGTGAGTTTTTGTTGGTCATGATTTAATTTTAGAGCAACGATGAATGAAGGTCGAAGCCAAAAAAACACTCCAAAATCTAAAATAAGATGTTGGGAAAATGCTTGCATTATATTGATATACATGTCACTTACCCATCTAATTTACCCAGCGGGGCTTCCATGCATAAGTTAAAACCTAGCTAATTAATATCAATATGTATATATATAACATATGCCAAATAAACACCAACCCACTACCACTAAGCAGGCAAGAGACTTACAAAAAGTAAGCCTTGTGATCCATACGTGCAATAATCTATAATCTATGTACTTACTATTACTATTAATTTTGAAAGGTAAGCTGAATTGTCAATCCCTTAAATAAATCTCATTATCACGAGATATTAGTCTCTAGAGTTACACGTAAAGATACTCATAGTTAGAAAGACAAACATGTGTGAAAGTTAGTCAACCCGAAGATGCAAGCTTTGCTAGAACTCCAACTGCTAGGGAGTTGACATATGTGCAGGGCTCAGTGTAGGGTGATTCCGTACGTTTGTCGTGGAAATTGTCGCCGATGTCAGGTCCACCCACAATGGCCCCGGTGAGCTCATTCGGGTTGGGTCCATCTTTCTGAAGCCATTTCGCGAAGGTCATGGGACACTTCACCGATTCTATTTCATTCTTTGGCAACTTTGGCACCGATGCGCCTCTGTGGTGAGCTTGCGTTGGTGGGTTCTTCCCAAATCCTACCATGTACGATCTCCCTTGAGGGTTTTTCCCTAGTATGTAATCCATCTGCACGCGCCCAATTTTAATTTGAACATCCAATTAGTCATTTTTCAAGTCAATTTCTATTGCTTAATGAATTTGAAATTGTAGATCACTGTACAATTTTGTCCTTGAATGTTCCGAATTAGTCCATGACATGGGCAATTTTTGGCGTCTAATTTTAGGGACTAAATTGATTGATTTAAAAAGAACAATATAATCAATAATTTTTAATTTCAGAGACTCGATTTGAAATATTAATAATTTTGAGAAATAAGTTGGCAACATCATACGATTTCATAGACAATTTTGTAATTTATGTTGAAAGACATGATTAACGTGTGTGTTGTGAAAATGAATATATATAGTAGTATATATATATATATATTACTAACTTGTTTCTTAGCAAAATTGAGGACATGGGATGAGCTAATTTGTTTCTCTCCACAGGTGATTTTCTGTTTATGGTTGGCAAGCATATCACCATACACAGTCAACAAGAAAGATGTGCCAGTGGCATACTGTGTGTTGGCTCCATCTCTCAAATGAATAAAGCCACCTGCAAATTCAATCCAATCATATATATATATATAGTAATATTAATTATATAAATATATAATTTTAAGGTGATACATACATATATATTAATTATATAAATAAATGTACTGCACAAATAGAGAGAGGGAGATAGTATTAACCAGGAGACAAATTAATCTGGTGGTAAGGACTATCAGGAAGAACAGAACATATGAAACTATCAGCGTGGGATTTGAATGTATCCAGACCCTTTTGACCTTCAAAATGGAACTGAGCAACATATATATATTATGGGTCAGGACTAGTAAAGGGAGGCCAATGTACAAAAAAAAAAGGGAAGACATGAATGAATAGTAATGATATGATATATAGCAAGCAAACCTGAGAGAGAAGGATTTGAGATCCAGCATATTTAAGGTCCCAACTGAATTCTGCTACACAAGCACTAATGGTTTCTTCTTGTATGTACTTCATATACATAGGCTTCCTTGTAGCCATGTATAGCCATGTTGCTGCCCACATCAATTCGTCCTGCATCCAAAAAAAAAAACCATTAATTAGAATCCCAGCATTCACTCTCATTAATCAATTTCTTGCCATTTTGCAGTAACCCATATGCTAAGAAAGCCGAGTTAATAGGAAAGATTCATGCTTTTGAGATTAAAAAAAAAAAGGTGATAAGGGTAATTACATGATAGCCCGAATAGGAGCAGTAGAAGGGGCACTCTCCATCATAGGTTCCTTTATGCGATTTTGCCATTTGGAAAAGCTAGTGGGAAAAAAAATTAGAAAAGTTATCAGATATTTCCATGTACCCAAAATACTACAACTTATAAATATATTGAGAAATGCGAGTAACGTAATCTCTCACATACTATTTTCAACACAATCTCTATAATTAGTTAAAATTCACATAGGTATTATTAATTTGGTAATGATCCATCAAATAGGATACAAGACCCACATAAATTTCATTCAATTATACAGAGTGTGTATTGAAAATAGTATGTAGGAGAGTGTATATTGTATATATGCATGTAAAAGATACCATTTTGGCTTTGTTGAGGAGTTGACGAGCATATTTACGATCGAAGGACCTAAAAACCATGGAAGAAGCAGCCATTGCCGCGGAAGTTTCAGCTGCAATCTCAGTCCCGGGCGTGTCGCCATCAATCTTCAAGACCGTTCTTTTTGTCTTCATATTTTCTGGGGGAACCCAACAATGGTGATCCTCTTCTGGGTCTCCTACCTATATATATTACAATGTTCATATTTTATAATAAAGAAAATAAAGAAAGAAATGAAGTAGGAGAATTTTGCATTGGCCTCTCACCTGCACATATAATCTTTTCCTTCGAGAAGTAGCTTTCAGAAAATAATCCGTACCCCATCGAATGGCTGCGTGAATATTATCCAACTCCTTGGCATGTTCAAAATCTGACTTGTAAAAAAGAGCAGCCCATGATAGAGTAGTAACAGTGAAAGCCATGGGTAGCCCGTATTTCACATTATCCCCTGCATCATAGTATCCCCCAACAAGATCCACCTATATATTTAAATATAAATAAAAATATATGAGCCCAATTTATTCATTTTGTACAAGTTTATTTATTTTTTTTAAAGAAAAATAAATAGTTAGAAAGAAAGAAAGAGACATTGTCGAGTTTTCCATCATCGAGTGCAGAGTCTCCTCTCCAAGGCACCCTGTTATTGGAAGGTAGCTTCCCTGATCTTTGTGCCTCTAGGAAGATAAGGGACTTTGTGAGAGCCTCCTTATAATTAAGATCACCCTTAACAAGCATCACATTTCCTTCAAATAATAAATTAGTAAGCCATACTACAATGATGGCCCGATATACTCTTTGAGTACCCATGAAACCCTAAAAAAAAAAATTGATTAAACGTTCTGATTGTGAATTGTGAAAGTGGAGGAAAGGCAGTGTAAGGTGTTTGTAAGAGGAAGCTCAGGATTGGAGTTTATATAGAAAATGTAATGTAATGTGCAGAACCGGTTATGTTGATGGTTGGAAAGTTGTTTTCATCGTCTCCACGAGGAACCAAGAAGTAGTAACAACTGCTTCGATTTCGGTGTTTTGGTTTTTCCCTTTTTGTTAGTGTGTTTGTGAATATGGCGGGAAAGGTGAGGGAGTTGGTTTTAAGAGGATGAAAGAAAAGAAACTTGTGGGGTGGTTGTGAGGGGAGGAGGCCTTAAAACCTTTGTATTTTTGTGCATGGATTTTCCAACCTCCATTTTGAACCCAATTTACCCATTACTATTCTCAGCATGCGGTGGTAACTGGTAAGACGGTTTTATCAACAATGTAGAGAGGAAACCAGAGATGAAATTGGTGAATGAGGATGCACAGCAATTCTCTTGTTTTAATTCATCTATAATCAACAAACAAAACGATATTTCCTTTCCTTTGTTTAAAAAGCGAACGGTTAGAGCAGCTTCAACTGACATTTTTCAGCAGTATTTGTTTCATATCTAAGTTGTTGCCTAAAATTAGCCTGATAAAGATTTGATTGCAATTGACGAATGTTATACTATTACTACCAAGGGATATACCCATAGGTTAAATAAAAGGGAAATGGTAAATACACCCTACACTTTTTAGACATACACCCCACTTAATGCTGAAATTTCAAAAATACCCTCAAAATTCGCGTGCATTCCGGAAACTGGAGTTTCCGGAATGCAATTTTATATTCCGGAAACTGGATCCAAAATTGCATTCCGGAAACTGGAGTTTCCGGAATACAAATTGTATGGATACTGGAGTTTCCGGAATACAAATTTGCATTCCGAAAACTGGAGTTTCCGGAATACAAATTTGACTGGAGTTTCCAGAATACAAATTTGCATTTCGGAAACTAGTTTCCGGAATACACCCCACAATTCAAAAAATTTGCATTCCGGAAACTGGAGTTTCCGGAAACAACTTTCCGGAATACAAAATTGCATTTCGGAAACTCCAGTTTCCGGAATATACGTAAAAAAGGAGGGTATTTTAGAAATTTCCATAGTTAAGTGGGGTGTATGGCTAATTTTTTGTAGTGTATATACCAATTCCCTAAATAAAATCAACTCATTTTGCCTCACGTCATAAATGCCCTTTTTAGTATCTTAAATTTAGATACAACCTTGGTTACCAAGACATAAACAGCAGCTGTGCTATATAGCACATATTCATTTGCACGAATACAGCATGAATATGTGGCTTTCTTATTTTTTTTAATAATAAAATTAACTAAAAAAAATGAGATATGGGTTTTGCAGAACATAGGACACGTCATTGGTGCATCCTTCGTTTCATACCAAACAGCTTTTCTCTATATACATACACAATAGTGTTGCACTGCAGGCACAAAGCAAACTAACAGCTTCAAAAGCATGCACACCAACACAGAGTAACATGGGCAAAACCTCATTAATATTTAACAAACATAAATAACGGATATGAAATATATCATTGGTGAGTTTCAATCAATAAAAAGTGAATCACAAATCATGATGTCATCTCTGAAAACTTCAGCACGGTGATCAAGTATTCAGAAAGGCCTTTCCCTATCCACCCCCATTCAACAGGATTTACTTTGATGTAAAATCAATAAATGGATTATGTGCTGTTGTATACCTGACCTCTAATATACCCAAAATCTGATGATCCCTTCTTCAATGTAAAAATTTAGTATCCCTCTTGAGCATACCGTTGCAATGGTCACAATAAGCCAGCTTCAAAGAGATTCCTCCGCCTCAATGTCTCGTCGACAAGCTTGAAAGTCTTCTTCACAACCTTCTGATCAAGGGCAGTGGTCCGGTAGATCTTGAAGACACGATCTACACGGTCAGGAGCAGAGCTCTGGAAATACAATTCCTCAAACTTTTTCTTCACAAACCTGTAGGCATAGTTTACCAAAGTGTTGTAATAAATAAAAAATAAAAAGTTTACCAAAGTGAATTAATTGGTTAGGTTATAAAAACTTAAATCATTGAGCACTTGAATGCTATCTTTAGATAAGGATCAACATGAAATGCTGGAGGAACATGAAGGCTTTCATTAGTCAGAATCAACTACTACTATGATGTCAGGTCAGCAACACCCGTCATATTTTGGGTATAAAGAAGTTGCTTACTCATATGCATGCTCAGTCTCTTGTTTCCCTGTTGAAACTGGCTGGTAATCTTTGAACCATTCACATACATTGAGCGGGACCTGCACAAAGATGTTAGAATGAAATGATAATGGACTCCACCAATGACGAGTGTACAATGTATGGATTGTTCTTACTTCTGGGATCTTCTTCTCGAATATGTCAAACTTGTTTAAAAATAACATGAAGGATGTTTTCTGTCCAGAAAATAGAGTAGCGTCATCATTCACTGAGATGGATACATATGTTAAATGTGTAAATAGGATAAAGCTTTCAATATAAGTGTCATATATAGGAAACAGAGAAAGAAATAGTTGACATAAGAATTTACCACGTAAAAATAGATTCTAAAATATAAAAAAAGGCATAAAAGGAAACCTCAAAACATGGTTGCTTCAGGACCCATTCAAAAAGCTCCTTAGTTTCCATCATTCTATTCTTGTTTTCATCCTCAAAAAGTGTTTGATCATACCTGGAAGGAAAATGCAAAGTCAATGCTTTGGCTTTTCGAATCTCATAAGGAATTGAGATATGTTTTTAGATTTATATACTTTTGTATTCCACACTATTTAAATAATAAATATAGAATAGGGAAAACAAGATATGCAATCAAATGGCAGGCCATACTCGCTAAGTGCAGCACAGAATATTACAGCTGTAACTCCTTCAAAAAGATGGATCCATTTTCTCCTCTCATTTCTCTGGCCACCAACATCGAAAAGTCTATAGACTTCACCACTTCTTTTATTTTCTCCAACAGGGCTGTCAAAGAGCAAACACATACTAATCAAGTTATCCACTCACCTTCATCAAAACAAAAAAAGTTATCCACTCTGTATACCATATCGTAATCAAGAAAATGCAATGAAACGGTATAAATATTGAGTAACAGGAGTCAGGAGCAAACCCTTCTTCAAGTAATACAGATACCTTGATATACACATTCACACACAATAAGAAGAGAATGATTTGTCCATCCTTCCAGAATAAATGGCAAAAATCATTTGGAAAAGCATATAAAAAATACTAAGCATATGCAACAAATTTTAGGTTGCTTTTAACTATTTTGAATATGTGAGAAGGGAGGGATGGTTGACACGCAGAGAGGACAATAGCCAGATATTATAGATGAAAATAGAACCATGAGTAACATAAACCAATTACAGTAATCAAATATGAGGACGATAAAAGGATGAAACGAAGCAGATGAATATGAAAAGATGCATCATATTCCCCCATCCCCAAAAAAGATAATATATGCATCCATTCTAAATTGGCTAAGAAAAACAATGAGTAGCACCAATTGGCAATTGCTGCAACAAAATCTGTTCATACAACATCAGGAACTGGAAAACAGAAGGACAAAATGGGGATAGTAATAAGCAAGTCTCAGCATGTTCACCTGAACTGGATCTCCACAACACCAGTTGTACGAACTCTTGCATACAAAACATCCTCCTGTAAAATGGAGTGAGAAATATTGAGAGATTCATAACTTTCTATAACCTTCAAATTTGAGGGATCACCTGGTATTTTCTCCACAAAACTAACTCCAACACAACCTTAGTAAATGGTAATTATTTTTTCAAACTTGTTATTAACAAAGTAGGAGTGCCACAAGTTGTAACCCATGCATGTAGAAAATGATTTGGACTCTCACAGTTGAACCATTTAGAAAACCCAAAATTCAACACCCTCCAAGAAGAAAGAATTCAGGATTGTAATACACAGAGCAAATAAAACATAAATTTGGAGTTAGCTTTTGTATCTTTGCAAACAGTGATAGAATGATAGATTTTGGATACCTTTGTAGGAACATAATTCGCTTCAGACAGCCTCTGCAAATTTTCCATGAAATATTTGGTACAATCTGGCACTTGGAGTTCATTACCACGGGCATATGTTTCCTACAACAAGTAATTTGTGCAAGACATACATGATAAGTGACTGATGACAAAAAATAACTATCTATACGGGTTAAAATAAAGCAATCAAAGGTAAAATTGGCCACCTGAATGGCAGCATCCATCCACAGAGTCTCTATTTCCTGTGCAATATCTTTGGTGAGATGTGGGTAATCCAGCCTGCCTCCAATTTCTGAAAACTTTTCACAAATGTCCTGCCATAAAAATTAAGCTCTATTTGAATCAAGAAGATTTTGATGTATAACTTTTGACAAAGCAACAAATCCCCTCCAAAAGAAAGAAGCCTCTATACAATTGATTATTCTACAGTTCTTCATAAAATAACTTCAGTAACAACATGGTAGAACTAACTAGATCATAAACTACATAACTCTTATTAACATACCGTATTAGGGAATAAAAGAGGGGGGTAATTGTGACCTACCTTGTTTTCATTGGATATAACATACTTTGAAGAATTAGGATCATTCTGAGCCAACTCCTTTGACCCGTCATGCAGTACCTGTTTAAACACATCAAGTACAAACTAATGATTGCAGTTTTCTCAGCTAGCTCTATTAAACTCAACTCATGATTATTATTTTTCAAAATATGAATAGTGGACACTATGAACTCTATCTACTTATTAGAGAAAAAAATCAACACACCCTTTCAAGTATTGCGTAGTGCGTACTTTTATTGTCTGATACACATTAGCATGAATGACGGGTATGTAGCTTCTTAGCTCAGCCTCATCAAAGCCAGTTTGAAACAAAAGTTTTATCTGCATATTGTAAAAAAACAAATAAATGTCAATAATCTAGCAATCGCATGCTATCCTAAGAAATTGAGAAAACGCGATTCTTGCCTGCTTAAAAATTGTAGATTTCCCTGACTCTCCAGCACCTAAACAACAGAGACATTGACGCATTGATTTAAATAAGTACATAAACAGAAAAAGGAAAACAGGCTATTAAAGTATTAAGAGACAATGGTGTGTATGATTCCTTCAAAATCTGTGGGAGAAAAACCACTTAATGCAATGCTAAATTTCAAGAACTTCTATAAATTGCTCAACATTGATGAGTTTTAACTTGTTAGGGCCTAACTCATCCCCACAACACAGGCTTGTAAGGTGAGGACTGCCCACACTATATAAGCACTACACTAGCCATATCACTAGTCGATGTAGGACTTCTCAACACACCCCCTCACACATCGACTATCAACAATACCCCACACGGGTGATGGCCCACTACCCCACACGGGTGGCCTGGATCTAACCATGGCTGTGATACCACTGTTAGGGCCTAACTCATCCCCATAAAACCGGTTTGTAAGGTGAGGACTGCCCACACTATATAAGCACTACACTAGCCATACCACTAGTCGACATGGGACTTCTCAACATAACTTAGGGAAAAAAAACTATATATGGAGTATATATAGCTAGAATGAAATGGAAAAACATACCTAGTAGTAGAAGTTTCTGAATATGCTTTTCAGCCTTTGTTTCTAACTCTATTCTTCTTTCAATTTCTGCTGCCTGCAAATCCATGTCGCATTTATCAAACTAAAACCCATTTAACAGTATATGATTATTTGTAACTTATCAAGTACACAATTTATCAAGCACAGCAGACCTGTGCATTTTCTTCGGCATCAGAATCATTATTACGACGATTTTTGCTGCAGATTAAGCCCATATTCTCTGTTACAAACGACAGCATAGAAGATGTACTAGTCAAGCTCCACCAGAAATCAGTGTTTCAATGCCCTTCTCTAATGCATACCCGTATTAGTGGGCTTTGAGTTCACCTACCAAGAGAACTAGGGCAGTGTCAGGAGCAAACAAAGACAAGCATGTTGCCCCTCTCAAAGGAATTTCTTAAACCAATTCATAAGCTGATACTTCATACAACTTGCAAGAGCATACACAAATATTAGATTCTGAATCCACAGAATAAAACAGCTGAATAAATCAAAAGCAAAGCTGGATAGCAGGAGCAGTTGAACCACAATCTGCATTGATGCTTTAGCCAAAAACAGTTTCCACATCAGATCTGAAGTTTAGGATTATTCTCAATAATTTATTTAGCTACAATGCTAGATTTAACAAACATTGGAATATTCCACTCCTCCTTACAGATGGGGAACGATTTGGTGACCACCTACAACTTGAATTTGATATTTTTTTGGAAGACTTTTTATGTACATGCCTGCAACTTGAGTTTAATCATGTGCCTAAAAACGCATCACCAGTACAAATGTACAATTATATATATATTAAGATGCCCATGACTGTTATAGAGAGTTACATGGGCCTTTATTTGGCTGTATCTTAGTGAACTCCATTTTGGGCATTAAGCAGAACCATTAAGTAATCAAATTCATTTGCTGTAAAAAAAACATTCTTTTTTATTTTATTTTTCAGCTAATCATTTCAAGCTTTGAATGCTGATTCCCTCCGCACGAAGCTGGAAAATTTAGTAGTTGAAGTACTATAAAAAGCACAGGCATGCAAAGTACAATAGCCCCATGAAAGCTTAAAAATGGTACAGAAATCGAATGAAGAAAGCCACACAAAAAGCGAAGAAAAAAGGAGAGTGTGTTTGCATCTCGATCTGCATATGCAACACTAAATACAGAGATCTCCCGAGCAAAAAATCGAACCTCAGCTAATCATTAACGAAAAGAAAATGAAGGATTTTTGAGATAGAGATTGAGAATGCAAGAGGGGAAGGAGGAGGTACCTGAAAAAGAAGCAAAAGGGTCTCTCTTTTGCAGAGGTATGGAGCTGGAATATGCCCCTGGATTTTGGGGATTCGTTGAGAATGAACTGTGAAGTGAAACTTGAAAAGGCAAGTTCAGTGGTGTGGTATTCAAGTTCTGTTCATATTTCAAGCTCTATTAATAACAATAATAACGGATTATAATATCATTAAATTAAATATAATTGGATTTAAAGGAATGTGGTGTGGGTAAAATAGTAAAATACAGAAATGGGAGCTAGAGAAAATAAAGATAAGAGCCGTTTGGATTAACTTATGCAGAGTTTATGAACATAACTTATGACTAATTTATAAGTTATTTTGGGTTTATTTTTTATAAGCTACCCATAATAGCTTATTAAAACAGCTTATGACTTATATAAAATAAGTTTTACTATAATTTTTCTTTAATTATAAAAATAACTTATACAGCCTATACTATAAACAATAGATAAACTTGTTATTCAAATATTGCCTAAATGAGAAAAGAAAGAAGAACGCCGAAAGGCAAAAGCTGGGCGAGGCTTCTTGCCTCCTGCACCCTTCCCTTGGGTCAAAGTTTAGTTTAGCTTATAAAAAAGGTCAATGCTACGGTGGACCACAATTGCAAAACTTGTAGGTGGTGTACGGTGGATCATTAATTACAAAATTTCTACAAAATTTTAATAGCCATTCAATTTATTGATAGAAAAATCAATGACCTAAATCAATTGACAAAAAAAAGAGAACACCAACTCCTACCTCGCCCAATTCCTACCTCATTCTTCCTCAACCCATTTCTCACCTCTAACTCTTCGCTTCCGGTTGCTGCTCTGGCCAGCAAGGATGGTGGCGCTTGTGGAAGAAGGCACAGCAACAACAACAACAACAAGAACTATAAATAGTACAGGACCTTCGGTTGCCGCTGCCGCCATCGTCGCAACCCCGCTGCCATCGTCGCTGCCCCGCTGTAGAGGTGAGTGACTTCACTGCGTGCATTGATTTTATTACTCTTCTCTTCATTGATCTTGAACATCGGAGCATACCCCACCTCCCCGTGTTTTGCCCCTTTGTAGGAGTGCAGATAGTTTTATCCAATTAAATAACGATTGAATAATATGTACACAATTTTGCAGATCGGACACTTTGTTTTTTGGCCCCCTTTTTTTAACCTTGCCACTAATATTTCTTTGTAATGTTGCAAATGAAAACGCAATCCAGGATGGTGATTCCCTGCAACTTGGCTGAACTTATTTTTATATTCTCCTCAGGATGGTCAATCGCGAGCCTGAGAGGAGAACCATCGTAGGAATCAGCGGAGTTGGCAGCACTCCAGGGACTCTGCTGTGGCAGAACCCTGAGTTGCTCTGGCGTTGTTGCGGGTTTGTGGTTTGGTTGGAGGAAGGAGAAGATAGGAGAGGGATTCTGTGAGGAAAAGTGCACATGTTCTCTCTTTTATTATCAATCCATCTGAACCTTTAGTTTTTACATAGTAAATCGGATGGCTATAATTGAATCTGTTCAAATTTTTAAAAACTTCTTCACTGTGAACCACCTATTCCCTAGACAGAGCCTATAAAAAATTATAAAGAATTTATAATTAAAAAACACATAAGGAGCCAACCACAGCCACAGTAATGACACTTTTTTATGTGACACTAATACACACTGTCTACATGCATGACCTTTGTCGTCTTGTACAACAACACTGCCTAGCTCTGCCCTCTCAGCTTCACGGTTCTTTCTCTCTCTTTCTCTGCCTCTTCCAACTCCAACAACATATATCACACAAGCTACATTTTACATTATGGATTGGGCAACCCCAAAAAAAAAATTCAGTTATATTTACATTTCAGTTAATAAAAACATAGCTTTTTCCCATTAACCTTGGGGAAAAATGTTTTCAATTGTATCGCTATAATATGATATGATCCATTGGATTCCAAGTCCAAATTAAACTTGCATCACCGGTTCGAATGAAGCTAGCTTGATGCTAATTACTAGATGACATTTAGTAATGGAGGAAAATTCGCAATGCGCCAGTGTGAACTCAAATTCAATGAAACAGATAGAGTCCAGTCAAATGCAGCAGAATTCTATATAGATTCAGAAAGAACAAAGAGAAACAGACAAAAGAGGGGAAGGAGAGAGAGAGAGAGAGAGAGAGAGAGTTGTGTGTGATTCCATTCCATAGGATGGGGCAGTCAAAAGAGAAGAGACAGGAAAGGACAGATTTCCGTGCTTATAGCACAGATAGATTATAGATAGATGCTAGTTGCAAGTTGGCACTCAGCGGTTCAGTCAGTTGCCACTCCCCTCTCAGTCTGACTCTGACTGCTTCACCTGAACTCTCGTCCTTGCTTCAAAACTCCGCCTGTCACTCTCTGATTCTGAATTGCCATTAGTCCATAGAGATGGCAACTGGACAGAACCTAATCGGCACCTGCAAAATTTATTCGTATTAGGGAAGATAATTATTCTTTTAATAGGTATGTATACATATAGGTACAGATAATTATCTGTATATTTTGATGCGAATGGATGTTGGTATGAGTATTTTAGTATCCACATTGCCTCATACCCGCAATATATATATATATATATATTTATTTATGTATCGTCGTTCTAGGCTTCATGATAATACTTTGGAGGCGTTTATGTGTGCACAAATTAAACTGGTTGAAGCATAAAAAAGAATATAATATATGTTGCACTAATATATTTATTCAATAAATTTGTGTTTAGTTTATTAACTAATTTTATTTTAGTGTTGTAGTTTTTATTAGTGTCACTAGACCCAAATAATATTTGCATATGAAAGATAAGTATTTGTCGTAATTTCAAAGCTTAGATTTTGATGATGAGGTAAAATAGTCTATGAGTGTGTTTATTTGAAGGGATATAAAATTATTCAAGAAAATGAATTTGGGAATATAGCATTCCATGTTTGTTCTAAGTTTTAAAAAGATATTTCTGGATATAATTTATTCCCTAGAATGTTGTTTATACATGTTTTCTCCACTTTTTATTCTCATGTTAGGGGATGGGAATGTTACATTCTCACGAGAATATAGATAGTTTTCAAACACTTCAAATATAATTTCTCACTCTCACTTTATTTTTCCCATATTTTTTTAATTTTTAATTTTTAAATTAAATAAATTTTAATAAATATTCCTAGGAATACTAGATATCAACCAAACATAATATGAATTATATCCAGAAATAATATTCCCAGTAATAATATTCCTAGGTATACCATTACAAGGAATGAAATTTTATAACCTGAAACAAATATCTCCTAATAAATCTTTTTATTAATTATTGATTTTACAACTCAAACTAATTACTGCAATATATTATTTTTAAACAATTTTTGGAGAGTACCAACTCAACTTCAGTATGTGCAAGTTCATGAATTTATTATTTTAGAAGTTTATTGTAAAATTTATTTAATGTTCTGACTTGATTTTGTGTATTATATTTTAGAACCTTTATTGTGCATTGTAATATGTACTTAATTTTTACCATATATAATTTTATGTGTTACCTTTGAGAAATTAATTTTTTGATTTTTCATCGTGAAAGTGCGGGTAACGGGTACTGAAGTACCCAAAAGGTAAGAATACATGGATCAAAGTTGTTACCCACACAGGTATAGAGTCGAGTATGGGTATTTTTTCAAATTGCAGATATAGAAACAGGTACTATAGTACCCTACCCATACCATACTCATTGTCATTCCTATTAGCCCCTTATGAATCCCCCCACCCCCCCCCCCCCCCTCTTCAATTTTTCTCTTTTTTTTAGTAGATTTTTCCCTTCTAAAGATTATGAACGTTGTAGCTCTGTCTTTGAATAATATTGTTATTAATCGAGTAAATTATGAATTTAGTTTATGAAATTGTAGGGTGCTAACAAATTAGTTTTAGTATTAAGAAATTGGTAAAAATGTCTCTTAAATAGAAGATTGTTCGTCAAATTAATCTCTCTATTACTCTAATATTGACGTGTCACGTTAAGTGACCAGATGACATCCATGTAAACTCACATGTGGCATCCTAAACCAAGGTAACATTTATCTCTAATCTCCCATTTCTATTTGAAAATTTAAAAAGATCTCTCACACTACCACCACTCAACCCCACACCTCCACTCCCACAGTATCTATCTTTTTTTATTTCCAGGCCCAGTTCCCGGTTTCACCCTTCCATGCAATACAATAGTCCGATTAAAGTAAAAAAAATTATTGGACTATAATGGAATTACCATTCTATGCTCTTTTTCCTTTCAAACAAACGTTACACTGTTCATTTCATGGACCCAAATTCCGTTCAGTAAAAAATTCATGCGCTCACCGATAAAATCGTTGGACGAATTTTTTTCTTCTTCATATTTTTTTTTTGGTCATGTTCTTCTTCATATTTTAACTTTAACAAATCAAATCCAAAATAAGAACTCGAAATACAAGTCATCAAATTTTTATCCAATGATTCTGATTTACTTACTATAGTAAATACATGATTTGTTAATAATCCAGACTTGCATAGTGTTATCAACTTTTCTCGAAAATTCAAAATAAGATATTGTAAATTATATTAATTTCTAACAAAAATTATTATTGAATTGACCGAATAATAATAATAATAATAATAATATAGCTTCACAAATAATAATTATAATACACGGGTTATCAAAAATTAATTATAATACACGAAACATGCTCTTCGTGGATACATCAGTACTCATAAAAAATATTCAAGAACACGCGTGCAAGAAATTTAGGATAATGCTGTTGAATTCTTCTGGCTTTTCAGTTTGAGGCACATGGGATGCATCCTTTATCAATTCTAATCTTGCCTTCTTACCGATTACCCTGCAATAGGTTCGTGTTAGTCAATATATAGAGTTGTAACTATTAATATTTGAACATTTCAATTTGTTATATATACGCACAAAATATTAATTATTAATTTTTTATTAACAATAGAGATTCCTTAGTTTACACCCTAAAGTAAATTATATTTAAAAGATTTTAAATCGTTGTACCAATATCCAAAAGAAAATGACCCCCAATTGGTCATCCGATCCCCTTAACAGTGTAGTCTTTTATTTACTAATAAATTTGTCCCATTGATTCCATTATAGAAGGAGAGGTTTCAATTGTTGAATTGGACTAAAAAATTATAAGAGCATTTATATGTTTTTAGGATTTGGAATATAATATAGCAGAAAAAAAACAGAAATCGAAAATAAAAATAAAAATAAAGGGTCGAATAAATTATTAGGTAACCGGGTATAATATAGATATAGATTGGATGCATACCCTTTCAGTTCATTGGCCAACTGCACGGGAAATATCCGGTCATGTTCCCCCCAGATTATGAGAACCTCCTGAATATGATTATGACTAATACGAATCAGTCTCAGCAACGCAACGATCGAATAACACACATTTTATTTTCTAATTATCTGCATGCTTATAATTACCTGTTGAAGAGGCGAAATGTTCGAAGTATCATCCCTTCCAAGGGATATGCCTTTTAGAAGCTCCATCTTTTCCTTCCTATTTTCTGAGTATAATTTCTGCAAAATCACGGATCAATCATATCACTGAAGGAAATATATACATACATACATACATACATTTCTTTACAAACACACACATACAAGTTCAAATTTTAACATGTGCATTCTAATTAGTTACACGTCTCCTTACTTTAATAATTAACAAAGTTATTTCCCTGAGAGAAATTAAACTCTAGAAATATCATAGTCGAAATGAAAGTTATTAAATACATGTACATCTGTATCAAATACTAATTAAAAATAAAATTGAATTTGACAAACTTTTAATCAACAATTATATTTCAATAATTAATTCATTTTTCCTCTAAAATTTCCTCCCTTCGTCGAGATCTGAGTCATTTGACTATTCAAGAACATGAAAACGGCGCAGGGAATCAATAAAATACTACTGCTTAAGACTAGAAATGTTAAAAAATAATGCGTTGCGCATTATTTCCGCAGAGAATCAATAAAAAATTGCAGAACTTACATTGATGAAGTCGTTCAAGAAAAAATTGGGCAAAAAATGGGTAGTTTTGTGCACCGCGAGGGACATCAATTTCCGCAAATGTTGGGGAGTAGCAGGCAACATGAGATCCTCAATTTTTTCGAGTTGAGCCCTTCGCAACAGTGCCACGTTGTCACCCTTCCTCATGTTAACACCGGAGCTAGCAATCACCACTTTCTGCACCCTCTCTTCCCCCAACGCGCTGGCCAAATGATAAGCCACGAATCCACCGTAGCTGGTTCCCGCCACGTGGAACCTCTCCACCCCTAACTTGTCCATCAGTTTCCCCACCGACGCTGCCTGAAACCTCTCGCTCCTCTCGCATGACCTGGTCGTGGAGTCTCCGAAGAATACTAGGTCGGGGACGTACACGTTGAAGTGAGGGGCCAGGAATTGGGCCTGTTTTCGCCACTGCCATATGGCCTCGGGCCCAAACCCGTGGATCAGAACGAGGGAAGGCTTTTCGGTGGCTTGCTTTGTTGGGCCCCAAAAGTGGAGGGTGGTTTTGTCGTCCACGTCCATGAATTGCGAGGACAGTCCTGCTCCCGTGAAACAGCGGCGGAGGTAGCCGCCGTATAGGGAGGCGATGCTCACAAACGACGGAAGCATGGTGTTTATGAGGTTAATTATTGGGGCATGGGATGTTATGCCGGAAATTACCGCAAACGCCAATAGTAGAGATCACGAACTCACCACACCAGCATTGAAAAACCAAGAATGGATGCAGTATTGTTGGTTCTTGAGGGATGTGGTGCGAGTGTGAATTAACTTGTTAGGAGAAGGTCACAAAGATTCTATTCATAAAAAAATAAAAAAATAAAATGGTCGCAAAGATTCTGTTGTGTGAAAATAATTTGCTGTCGCTTTGGAATGCAAAGAAAATGAGTTGCAACGGTTTTCTTTTTTCCCGATATAAGAGCAGATCTCTGTTCAATTCAACATCCTCAATTCGTACTATTAAACATCTTTAATTAATTATAGAGTAAATTACCAATTTAGTTATTAAAATTATTAATATTTTAAATTAGTTTCCAAAATTGAGAATCTTTATTTATGAAATATTTCTCCTTTGGATGGAAAGTGAGGGGAGAATATGTAAAGTAACAAAAAAATTGCATGTTGTAATTAACTTAATTGTAGGATGAATTATTGGTGGCGTTGAAAGAGTTCATAAAAGAAATTAATATGACGGTGGTAGTTGGTGGGTTGGTACACCTGGTATGTTATTAGGGAGTGAGGGTGACCCAATGTTGAAAGAGTTAGCATCCTTCACCAACCCCCCCCCCCCCCCGGGTCTTTTATTAGCATGTAATAATATATAGGACACATCAATAGAATTAGTTTTATTAAAGTGAAGGAATTATTTTATAGTAAAAAGTTATAACCGTTAATATAAATTAATTATATAATTTAAATAATTACATAACTTATTATATATTATATATAAATAACTACAACATCAACTATTGATTTTTAAATCTACTAGTAAGTATTTCATGCATTATATACGATTTTTACAATTGAAAAACATAAAAAAAAAATATTTAAGAGATAAAGTATCTGAGATTATGAAAAATATATGCAAATATAAATTTAAAATTAAATAGATATGAAAAGTTTTGATTTTAATAATAAAAATTTTATGACTAACTAAATTTAATGAATAATATTAAAAAGGGATAAGAAAAAAAAATTAAAAACATAAACCAAAAAACTAAAATCTTTAATGTGGAACAAGCCCCTTCACACATAGAGAGAGAGTAGACCATAAAAAGTCGTCACTCCAAAGAATCAAAATTAATATGTAGAAATAGATTGACGACCCTAACTTTTTATTTTCCTTTCAGAAAAAAAATATATCATTTTAGAATCTAATTTCGGATAGTTTTTTTTTTGGTCAAAAATTTCGGATAGTTTTCTGTTGGCTTTTCTTTCAATGTGGGCTCCTGTTCCATTCCCCATAGTCCATGCAAAGCTTTGGGCTTTCACTGTTCATGATTTCGGATAGTTTTCTGTTTTTGGACCAAAAAAAGCCCAGTCAGTGGCCGAAATAAATGGTATGTGACTCAGAATGATACAACACTCGATACTTTTGACCAAAAAAAAAAAGGAAGAATGATCCTCTGCCACTTGATTCCAAGAGAAGGCCTAGTAGACCAAAGATACTAAGGAGGCAACCCGAGGAAGATGAAAATCTCACCAAACTTCGAAGAACACCAAGGTTTTAAATTGCGGTCGCGGTTTTGATTTTGGAGACTCTGAAAATTTTGATATTGCGAGAAATTGTGGACAAATATAGCCAATGCGGCCGCAATTGCGATTGCGATGCGGTTTCAAAGACACCAAAAACCTTAATGATGCGGCCGTAATCGCAGTTGCAGACCACAATTTAAAACCCTAGAGCACGCACATACCAGTAACGTGTGTGCTAGATGCCTAAAGTATGGCCACAACATGGGAAGCTACAAAAATCCTCTCAAGCATCCTTAAGGTAAATCATCTGAGCAGAATGCATAAGCACAACAGCCAGCTAGTTCCAAAGCAAAGGTATGAACTGTATAGCAATGCAAGTTTAACTTTCAGGTTGAATTATTTCCAAACTCAAGGTTCACAAATTGAATACATACTATTTTTCCTATAGAAGTTAAGTGGCCCATAAATAGACTAATACCCTCCTCAATTTGTGGATCAACTCATTGTAATGCACACTAACGTCTAACCATAGTTTCTCTGTTAGCATCAATGAACAGGTCCTTGAACATATTTTGGACCACTGTATACAATTTTTGTAAATAAAGATGTTCAAATAGAAAGGATGGAGATGAAGTTTCTCAAGTGGGAACTGAAACTGATCGCTTGATGTGGATAATCAGTTTTTAATGACGAAGTGTTGGACCAATTTTTTTTAGAAGTGGACCCCATATTTCATTTTTCTCAGTGGTTGGCAAACCTTTTTAATTATAATGCAAATAGTATTTTTTTTCTTCTTCTTCTAGTCATTAGGCGATTTCATACCGTATTTGTAGTTTGATCAATAGGGGTCAGTTTTTGGTGAGTATCAAGTAATGGTTCTAATACTGACGACCAAAGGGATGTCCATTTTGGTCCTGATAATGATATTGTGACTTGTGGATATCATGCACCCTGAAGGGTAATTTCTATTTTTTGCTCTATATGTTATATCTAGATATTTTTTGTTCTGATGTGTCTGTTGGTGTTAAAATCTACTTAATGTCTTATTAGTGTGACACTGATTCAACGAGTGGGACCAAGTTTTGGTTTTGCGTATTGCACATTATGGTTCTACTTCTACAGGATTCCAAACTGGTGCAACAATTTAAAACTTCGAAGAGAGATTTAAAACTCTGTATTACACATCTAAATTGCTAATGGAGAAACAATGAGGGCTGAAAGGTACATTTTTAGGGACTAAAAACCAGTGGACCCATAATCACTAGTATTCACGCAGGAATTGTTCTTTGTTCAATATCTAAAAAGAAAAAGAAAAGGTTTAGCAAAAAAAAAAAAAAAGAGGGAGAGCGCCTGCTGCACTAGTTCACACTAAGAATACTTATGTTAAAATTTCATATCATATTATTAAGTATAAACATGAAGCCTTAAATGTGTTTTTTATCTCTACAAATAGGGGTTCTCTATTTTTCATCCCACGTGGCATATACTGACGTGGAAAAAAAGAGACAAAAAACAAATGACCCCCTATTTGCTGGGATGAAAAACATATTTAAGCCAAAATGAATGATTGTGTGATGTATCCATCTCTCTTTTTCATTAGGTGGGATAGTGTATCCGCATCTTATCTATCTCTCCCTTAATCTCTACGCCATCAATTGAAAGATGACAGGTTTCAAATTGCTCTGAGAGACAGAAGCCAATTTTGATTTTAGAGTGTCCCTCGCATTCACATATTTCCTGTTCCAATCATCTAATCATTGAAATTCAGTTCTGTTGTGATTGTTGCGGGAAAATTATGAAACAAACCGAATCAATTGAACACATGGCATGCATCCACCACCTTACTTAGGAATTCCAATGCCATGCCATAACATGCACGCTTTCTTGCGTACTTCGGTTGTACAAGTTGGGTAAGAACTATATCTTGTGGAGAGAAGAGAACCAATGTTTGGTTTCAACTTTTAACATCACCTACTACAAGCCCCGATTACCTCATTGTGTTGATAAGGACCTCTATAGACTGAAGCACGTTAGGCATTCCCATAGGTGGAGGCTTTCTAATTTGGTCACGTTTTAGAGTTTAATTTTCTACTGATTCCGTTAGTGTTTGCAAGTTGCAAATTTGCAAGTGAAGTAGGTAATTTTTGTTTTACACGAAAACTAAAATATTTTTTAGAGTAAAATACACTCCTCTCCTCTGAGAGATACCGTTATTACACTATCTTCTCCTCTTGTTTGAAAACACACACTCCTATCCCCTGAGAGATATCAATATTACACACTTCCTTCCCTTCAAAGATAAAATATGATATATTTTTTTTCCATTTTTGTAATTTTTCATTGACGTAAAAGTTAGACTCCGTTAAAATATTTTTTTATTACCATAATAACCTTTTATCTTTAATTTTATTTCCGTTTTTGTCCCGTTTCTTTTCCCATTCCGATTTCAAAATCACCGTTTCAGCATCGTTCACCACCACATTCCACTAAAACCAAAACGAACCCATTGTTGGTGGAATGTGGTGGTGAACGCATTGAAACGGTGATTCTGATTTCATGAATCAAAAATTGGAATGAGAAAGAAAATGAGGCAAAAACGGGAATGAAATGAAAAATAAAAAATTATTATGGTAATAAAAAATATTTTAACGGAGACTAACTTTTACGTTAATGAAAAATTACAAAAATAGAGAAAAATGTATTATATTTTATCTTTGAAGGGAAGCAAATGTGTGTTTTTAAACAAGAGGGGAGAATAGTGTAATATTAGTATCTCTCAGGGGAGGAGAGTGTGTGTTTTCAAACAAGAGGAAAAGAAAGTGTAATATT
This sequence comes from Glycyrrhiza uralensis, assembly GCA_030159175.1. Classification (NCBI taxonomy): domain Eukaryota; kingdom Viridiplantae; phylum Streptophyta; class Magnoliopsida; order Fabales; family Fabaceae; genus Glycyrrhiza; species Glycyrrhiza uralensis. Next base: position 50,717,626 of record BRZY01000005.1, read on the forward strand.
GATATCTCTCAGGAGAGGGGAGTGTATTTTACTCTACTTTTTATTTGGAAGAAAATGGAAGAAAAAATAAAGCACATTGGATAGTTGCATTTTACAAATCTTGTAAGATTGGTGTTACCGTGCTACTCTTAAATCACATTTTTCAATGTGTTTTTTTGTATCTTAATCCTTAAAATAACAACTATCAATCTCACTTAAATTGTGTTTTTTAAGAAACTCAGATTATTCACACTTTTCATATTTCCTTGTTAGAGAATTATGACGTGTCATGCTTATAATGTGATCACCTTTTCAATTTCTCAGGCTCAACTTGTAGCTGAATTCTGGCTGCTCGCTTGAGTTTTTTTCTTAAAAGTTAACGTACGTACTTTTCTAAAAGACCCAGTGTTGAAGTTTACATTTTTATAGTTTAAAACCTTGTTGTCTTATTTTAAACTTGTTTATGATCTTTTAAACACTTGGACAGAGCAATTGTCAAAGAATGATGCAACGATTAGCCTAACGATAATTTTGGCATATTTTTCACAAGGGATGGAAGTGGTTGATGGTTAGATTGATTCGTTCACCCTTTCTCTTTGACCTCAGGCGGAGGCTATATCTTTCTTTTCTTTTTTTTTTCTCCCTCTTTTTGCCCTTTTCAATAATTTCAATTTCAATACATATCTAAACCCTTTAGAGTCCTTGCTTGTATAGGCTGCCTTTTATTATAATTATAACAGTGGCTACGAGGTTTGAACTTATAATTCCATGTTAATTGTTATAATTCCATTGGATGGTTTTATTAGGATTTTATTTTATGAATACCAATTTCTTAGTCATACCAAAAGAAAATACAAGAGCAATCCCAATTCGAGAAGCTATCTATCCGCGATAATCACATTAAAAAATATGAAGGGGGGGGGGGGGGGGGGGTCTGATTGTCGTGATGCAATGTCTGATATTGACATCTTAACAAAATCAATCCAGAGGAGCATGACCTACCAAGAACTGGGAAATATCAATTGAATGAGTAAAGAAAATCCCTCTCGGACGGTGCATCAAAAGATTCGATAATGGAATTGTTGGTTTAGCACTCGGCAAAATTATGTCAAATTCTTAGATTATGTTCATCAACTGCTTAACAAAAATAAGTGGGCGACTGGATGGTAAGGGACACAGGATGCGAGTTATATACATGTTTTTAAGAAGTGTAGTGTAGGGGTAACATTGAAGTCAACAGGTAGGCGAGTTACTTGACCTCTAATTAATTGAAGATGTGACAACAATTATATAGCTATAATATTAAAAAAAAATTATACGTAACAAAATAAAATAAAATAAAAATCATTCATGCATGTAGTCGTGTTACTATGTCAAGTGGGAATATTGTGGCATCCGATATTATATATTCAAGATGTCCAAAGTCAAGGAATATCTGCGTTAAGTTATTTTCTAAGGGTAGTTAGGACTTGGAAGAATGTACGTGCCATATTCACTTATTTTTTAGTGTCACCAATTATGTCATCTTCTATTGCCTTTATAATTCAGTAGATTTAAGAGCAAATTAAGGTGTTTTTGTTTGTAGCATTTTACAAATACATATACCGTTTCTAGATTCTAGATGACTACTAAAAAGATTACATGGAAGTCCATTGTCTTGATCTTAAGTTGTTACAAGAGTACTAAATACACCTTGCAGGAATCAGAAAAACGGGGTTTAAAACAAGGTTCTTTCCAAAGGCTAAGCCTCTCGGATGTAAGCATTTCCAGCTCCACTCAGACCATTGAAGATCTTTCTGTTTCCATTTCCCTTGTTGGCTCAAAGCTTTACACATTCACCCTAGAGGAGCTGAGAGAAGCAACACATAACTTTTCATGGAGTAATATGCTTGGTGAAGGAGGGTTTGGACCCGTGTACAAGGGTTTTGTTGATGACAAACTCAGAACTGGTTTGAAGGCTCAGCCTGTAGCTGTGAAACAACTGAACTTGGATGGCTTGCAAGGTCACAGAGAGTGGCTGGTTAGTTTTCTGAAGCAAGCACCCTTGTGAAGTTATTAAAAATAGCTTCTTCTTCATTTTTTTGCCCCATTCCCCTAGGAGTCACAAATCAATTTTAAAAAAACTACAGCTATGAATAAATTATAGCTAATGGCACATACTTTTTTCTTTTATAGGCAGAGATTATATTTCTTGGACAGCTGAGACATCCACATCTTGTGAAGTTAATTGGGTACTGTTGTGAGGAGGAGCACAGGCTTTTGGTGTATGAATACATGGCAAGAGGGAGCTTGGAGAATCAATTGTTCAGAAGTATGTTGCTTTTTCTTTATTATTTTACTACTACTTTTCCCCCCTCTCTTAGTAGAACTTCTATGTAAGTTCCTCTATTAGGGTCATTTTGTTTCTGATTATATTATATATCAGTACAGTAGTAACTAAGTCCAATCAAATTCCAGTATCAAGATAGCTAGATAATCAAATAATTTGGGCATTCTTTTATTTATTATTAAGCACATCTAGGTGATTCGAATCTATTTGTTTTATATGGATTCTGACAAGAAATAGCATGATAGGTGAGGATATATATTGAGAAGAACATCTGACATAAGCATTTGGAAATCTTCTTCTTACCAAAATACTATAAATAAAGCCTTAAGGCATGCTTTTTTATTCTTTGTTCTAATACAAGCAGGATACTCTGCAACCTTACCATGGTCAACCAGGATGAAAATTGCATTAGGTGCAGCTAAGGGTCTGGCCTTCCTTCACGAAGCAGATAAACCTGTAATATACAGGGATTTCAAAACTTCAAATATCTTACTGGACTCGGTATGTTCTCCTGCTGAAGGATGATATCGTATCTCCTGCTGGCCTTCAAAAGAAATCAAGTTTATGATCTAATATAATTCTATTTTTGAATCCAGGATTACACAGCTAAACTATCAGACCTTGGGCTGGCTAAGGATGGTCCTGAAGGGGAAGACACACATTTGACAACAACAAGCATAATGGGAACAAAAGGCTATGCTGCTCCTGAGTATATCATGGCAGGTATAGATAAATTACCATTTAATTACTAATGTTGACCAGACGTTGTTTGGTTTTCAGTTACAAATGTACATTGCAAGAACTCTATAGTTACTTTGGGTTTAAACGTACATTTGCAAGACCAAACATGTAGTTGTTTCGGTGCAGAAAGCCCTTAATTAGTCATTGGGATATTTTAATTTGAAGCCAATTCATTGCCTGATTTCAGGTCACCTTTCTACCAAGAGTGATGTGTATAGCTATGGAGTTGTTTTGTTGGAACTGCTTACAGGAAAGCGGGTAGTGGAGAAGAGCCGGTCATCAAATCGAGAGCGAAACCTGGTGGACTGGGCAAGGCCTCTTTTGAGAGACCAAAGAAAGCTTCCCCATATCATAGACTCAAGATTAGAGGGGCAGTTTCCTAGTAAAGGAGCCCTTAAGGTTGCTGCATTGACTTATAAATGCTTGAGCCACAACCCCACTCCAAGGCCCACCATGAGTGAAGTGGTAAAGGTATTGGAGTCACTTCAGGATTTCGATGATATGATCATAGGACCATTTGTGTATGTGGCCGTTACTGAGAGTGACCAATGAATGAGATACTGTCTGATTCAAGGAAATGAATTACCATCTTGCCGTGGTCCCTGCAGGCAAGTAAAAAACTAAAAATTAGCCTCTGCCTAAGGTAACACCAATTCATCAGCAACGTAGATAAAATACTTTTGTTCTTTTAGTTTGCAAGGGATGGTTTTTGTAATCATGAAGCAGAATGTAAGTAGTTACATACATCTAATTGTGGTAAAAAGAAAAATAGAGAGTTGTAATAAGTGAGTGATGAAGTAAGTACTACATAAGTTATCAGAAGTTGTGAGTATTGTGATTGACTGACTGTTATTCTCAAATTTGACTGGAATGCAACAATGTGACGTCCCAGTTATTGTTTAGACATTAGCAGTTTCGCAATTTCAAGATACATAATGATCTAAGAATTGATTCACTGCTTAATTTATCTGTCCAGTTTTGCTCCCCCAAAGGGGGAATAAATAATGCACAACTCGTTCAGGAAGTGGAGAAATTCCGATTTCAATGAAGAAGGAACTTCTTCTTACATGTTTGATTTTCAGTTGCAAACATACGAATCCAAAAGTACGTTTGCCCAAAAGAAACTCTAGTTACTTTGAGTTCAAACATACACGAGTTGAGGAGTACTTGCACTTATACATTGCACCAAATATTGACATTTTCCAGCTTCTGCTAAACACTAAACAGTTATCTCAGTCAATCCCCTAAGTATCAGGAAAACAGACCCTTATTCGGTATGAAAGTTATTAATGACAAAACACAATCAATTTAGCATTGCACACAATTCTTTTTTGCTTCTTTTTACTGACGGTTGCCTTGCCAATTCATCATCGGACATCGGCAACTGTGCCAAAATTGATAAAATCTCATAATAACAATTCTCATGCAGCATAGTCCTCCTAATTTGGTACCCTTTTTAATGGGTCCTAATTTGGAACCCCCTTCATTTAGAATTTGCCCCAAAGGCCAAAACCAAACAAATAAAAATAATAATTTTCGAATCGAGAGGTTCCATTCAATAATTACTTTCAAATAATTACACAGAACAAAAGACCAGATCCCAAATTCGTAAATTAAAACAGAAAATTATAATAATACAAACAAACAGATTAACAAGTATTATTATTGTTACAAGAAACTGGAAGCAGAATGGGATCTTTTCTGATTGAGAAGTAATGATTGATTTAAGCACAGGCGCAAGAACTGTCAACGACAAATGAATCTTCGCCATCACTCCTGAAGAAGAGATAACCAATAGCGAGACCCACAACGATGGCAACAAAGACGCCACCGTTGAAGGACATAACGGCCAACATCAACAAGTACCCGATCGCCGAGCTCACACCGAAAAGAACCGCTCCGGCCACCCTCACGCCGGCTTTGGCTCTGTCTCCGACGAGCTTCCGTCGCAGGAGAGGTGCCTGGATCTCCTGCGGAACGGGCCTACCGGCGGCGAACAGCTTGAGACGGATACGGCGATTCTCGAGAAACTGGTAGAAAACGGAGATGACGAGGCAGGCGAGTAGACTCAGAGCATAACTCGTCCATGAATCGGTTTTCCACGAGTCGATTAGGAGAGTCACCTTCTTGCTCCAATAGAAGGTCATGTGCATCATCTTCGCTGTTTTTATTTTATTTTATGAAATTCTCAAGGGTTTGCCCAAAACTATGAAGGGAAGGAGTTCAATTCAACAAGCTCACAACAACAACAACAGCCCCTGTAATGTATTTCTATCCTCCTATTGATTCTTGTTCTATCGCTGTACTTTTGTTTTGCTTCTTTGTTACGCTGTCATCTTGTTGTTCTTATGACTAAAATGCCCTCCAGCAGTACTGTTTTTTTAACATCTTGCCTGGTTTTCTAGTTTGTTAGTTATCGCGCGCTTTCCCCCGTTCCTCGCGTTCTTGTCTTCACCCCTCAAGCTCCCATTTTTCAAGGTTATTTACGGAATTTCAAAAACGAATCAAATTGGGGGTAGAGTGGTAGTACACATCAAACGTAAAAAATCCTGCATTCCTCTGGTCTGGTACTTTGTACGACAATAAATATACTTCACCTGAAGATGCGGATTTTGGTGCTTTCCTTTAAAAATGATCGTGTTGTTTTTGTGAAATTATAAATTGTGTAATTAGAGTACAGATTTTTTAAGGGTTAACTGTCACTTTGAACTTTGAAATTGTAATACAGATACACTTAAATCTTTAAAATTAACGAAAATATAAATTAGTCCCTGAAATTATAAAACGTCGATCAATTTAGTCCATGTCGTTACAATTTTAGGGGCTAACTTGACCGACGTTTTACAATTTCAGGGACTAACTTGACTATCGCTTTACAATTTCATGGACTAATTTGTATTTTTGTTAATTTTAAGGACTTAAGTGAGACCGCATTACAGTTTCAGGGGCCAAAATAATAGTTAACTCGATTTTTTAAAATTAAAAAACTAAATAACACTAACAATTATTGACTTTTATTATTTTGTTTGAAAATTAAAAAAAATCAACTAACATTCTTTGTCGTTCGTTTGTCTAATGAGAAGAAATTGGGTGAAGGGTGTTAGGAAATTTATATTTTCTATTTTAATTATGGACATCATATTTAATTAATTATATTAGTTATTTGATTTAGTTGGCTTAGAACATTTTCAATGGGGTTGTTTAATTTGGGTTGCTTAAGTTGCTTAAGTGGACTCCATAATACCACATAGACTTTAAGCAATACTCATTTGTTTTCACTCCAATAGGAGTTGCTTAAAATAGATTGCTTAAGTTATGTTAGTAGGTCCCACGATGGACCCCACATATTTATATTTTAACGTTAAATTTATTTTCAATTCAAGTATATTTTAATTTTGATAAATAAAAATGCAAGAAATAAAAAATATTGTGAATTTATTTTATTTATCAACAAAAAATTAAAATAGTGGGAAATAAATATTAATCGAAGAACAACTAAAGTAAAATTAAATTCCAATTGGGCGCCAGTAGATAGTATGGTATTGCAATCCATTTATATGATATGATATTGTAATTAAATTCATTAATCATTTTGCACAGCTACTCCACAATGGTACAATTTCATAAAATATTTTTTTTAAAAGAGATTAGACCAAAAAAAAAAAGAGAAAGATATACACATAGCAGATCTCACCCCTCCCCAAATCCAAAAAGTTCAGCCCGTCTAGAACCATTTAAAAATGATAAGCCTTGAAACTCGTTCATTTCAGTCATTTGCATCTCACACTCCTTATTTGATTTATTTATTTAATTTAATTTAATCTAAATACATTTTATAAATTAATTCAATCCAATGGTCTAGAGTTTTCTACGATGACAGCTGACTGCATCACAACGGTGGATCTCAAATAAATTCAATTTCAATTTTATCTCATGCCTAATTCTAAATTTAACTCACGCCCAATTCATTTCTTTTGTGTCCCTCAGTTTTCTCTCTTTCAAATAACAGTTTTCTCTCGCCCAATTCCAAATTTAACTCACGCCCAATTCAACTGAAGGTTGTGGACTTTGATTGATATGAATTTAATGAATAAATATGGCAAATAAATATTAACATTAGCCCAATGAGAATTTTATGGGCCAAATATATTATGATACGACACATAATTTCTCTTCTCTCCATCAGCAAGAGGCCAATGTAGTCCCATTGAGGAACAAATAGATTTGGGTTGAGAAAAATCACAAGCCACCACTTTTTTTTTTGGTTGTATCACAAGCCACCATTTTCTTATTCGTGTTTGATTACTGATTAATTTTACAACAATTGGTAATCAATACAATTGATCATGTATTGATCTATGAATCATTGCTATTCTCGCATGATATAGATCATAATCATTTGGTGTTTTGTTCTAGATGTTTGCATCTAGAATAATGGTTTACTTTGAAGGACTGAGAAAGGTTTTTTTTTTTGAAATGTGGATTGATAAAGGTTTAAAAGTTAAAGATTTTTTGAGAGAATAAACAAATCATTTGTCAAAAAAATAAGGGTTAAATATGTTTTGGGTCCATGTAATATAGGGGGTTTTTGAGTTAAGCCCCTATAAAATAAGTCAAACTATTTTCGTCCCTCTTTTATTTATTTTTTTGATTTTAGTCCCTGAAGTGAGTTGACCGCTTATGTGGCACATTCCAGTCCTTATCATCACTCCTATGTGGCAAAAATGCTGATGTGGCCTTTCTGATGTCAGATGACACGTCAGCATCACTCCCCTCTCTCTGGATCCAAAACGTAACATATTTGTAGGGACTGGATCCAAAACATAACATATTTATAGGGACTGGATCTAAAACATTCATATATTTATAGGGACTGGATCCAACCACAGTTTTATTTTCTTCTTCTTCTTCTTCAACCACGTTTCCCCCATTACACAGAGTCGTACCACTATATGTGCAATGCAGGAATTTCGCAGGATCATCACTAGCTCATTTATAATCAAATGGATTAAAGGAAAAGTTAATGAAGTGTTTCCACTCCCAAAGTAAGCATAAAATGCGGACTTTTGGTTGCTAAAACGAACTTAGCTCTTGGCTTTTAACAGACATGATGTCCCCTGACTCCCTTTTAAAAATGAGACCATGTACACCATCTTTCAAAAATAGAAATTAAAAGGAAAGAGGCCTAGCTAGATGTATATATGATATGATATATCTTCCATTGATTTCCATTATATATGGTATATGTAATCTCACAGTCATATATTGCTTTACTAATTGCATTATGTGACAAAAGCTGGTTCTAGCAGAGAGAGAACAGGGGCGGGCGAAGAGCAACACTACTACTGGGTGGGGGAAGCGTGGTTGAAGAAGAAGAAGAAGAAGAAGAAGATAAAATGTGGTTGGATCCAGTCCCTATAAATATATGAATGTTTTGGATTCAGTCCCTATAAATATGTTACGTTTTGGATCCAGTCCCTACAAATATGTTACGTTTTGGATCCAGAGAGAGAGGAGAGTGATGCTGACGTGTCAGCTGACATCAGAAAGACCACATCAGCATTTTTGCCACATAGGAGTGATGACAAGGACTGGAATGTGTCACATAAGCGGTCAACTCACTTCAGGGACTAAAATCAAAAAAATAAATAAAAGAGGGACGAAAACAGTTTGACTTATTTTATAGGGACCTAACTCAAAAACCCCCTATATTACAGGGACCCAAAACATATTTAACCCAAAAAATAAAAACACGAAGTTATGTTTCCTAAACACAACTCTTATATATATATTCTTAAAAAATAAATGTATCACATATTTGAATTTTTTTTTTACTTTTATAATTAATAAAATGAGCCAAGCCATATGCCTATCTATGATGTACTATACAACTTATTCTAAAAAATTCGGGAAGTTTGCAAAGCAAATTACTCTAATCTGATAAAAAAACCGCATGCACCAGACAGATGACCAGACTAGCTGAGGCAAGATTGCATTTGCACAGCTTGATTATCCTTATCAGCATGGTTGAAGGCTTTCCAACTTTCGGATAGTGGGCCTATAAAGTAGGAAATGTGCTTTCTGAGAACTCACACTGCACATGGACCCTATCCTTTATCCCCTAATAAAACACTATTTCCCCACCATTCGAGCGAGGGACCCCTTACTCTGCATATATGAGTTCTCATGCCTCGCCAAATCTAGCAATTGTGTTGCTTAATTAACTTCAATTAGAGATTTCCATCATTCAATATCACCTTTTCTCCCCCAAAACAACCCCAAGTCACCGATTTGATTTGGGTTAAAATCATTAATAAAAAATGAGCTTCTTTCGTCTCTTGTTTTGCCAGAAGAATCCTCTGCATTTGCAACATTAATTAAGTATATTATTATTATTAGGCTAACTAGCAGCTTGACGTTATAAAGCATACATTTTGGTACACTCTAGTTATCACTGAGCATCCAGCAATTCGCGATTCGACTAGGCATACCACACTAAGAAGCTAGGACACAGAACGATACAATGAAATTTAATTTAAAGTAGTATTATTAAAATTTTATAGAAAAAATTACACTGAGCTCCCTTGAGATTCTCTCAAATAACACTCGCCCTCCCTTTAATTTTTTTAAAAACACTCACCTCCCTTAAAGTAACACTGTTTACAAACGGTCTCAACATTGCGGTCTCTTTGTTTTCTGGGGAAAAATAACTAACGATCTAAATTTGGACTTATTAAAAATTTGTCTTGTGATTTTACTTTCGAGGGAATCAGTACTATACATACATGCCATGAAATCAAGAATTTCATCCCAAATTAATTCTCTTGGAGTAACAGCCAAAGCAAGAATATAGCATTACCCAACGCAACATAAACTTCCTGAAATTAAATCTGCTAATAAACCAAAAACCAAGACAAAGTCCCAAGATTGGGTTTTAGTAGGAAATGCAGCAAGGGCAAAATTGATTTTGAACCAAAAACCACACTCTCTCTTTCCCCACGTAGCACATTTCTCTCCTTTTCTTTTTCTCTAAACTGATTTTTCTGAATCTGGGGAGGTGATGGTGGGGGCTTTGTCTCTCCCTGTGTCCTTAATTTGGTTTTTCTTTTTCTACTACAACCTTCTATGCTCTCCTTCTATATGTTTTTGTTTGGTTCTGGCAAAGATAGCAGAGATGGGTATGAGACTTCTGGGTTCTCTTTCATCTTTTTCTCATGGCATTTCGAGGGAGAGAGAGTGGGTGTGCGTGACTCTGAGAGGTAGATGGAAACCTCAGGATTGTGCTAATGGAGATAACCACGGGAAGGGATTGGGTGACTTTGAGGCGGGAAAGGCACCATGCCTTTCAATGTCTATGGTCCTTTGGATAAATCCTTCGGTCCAGATTGCGCAACGTGGATTCCTATTTTTTATTTAAAAAAAAACTTAAAATGCAGCAACGAAACTCAGAAACCCCTTCAACATACGGGACAGAGGAGCAATTGTACAGGACCTTCTGTTGTCCCCCCCCCCCCCCCCGCCCCCCACCCGCCACCTCTTCTGCCGGCGCCTGAAACCAACCCTGCCGAGGATGCATCGCCGGTGGAGGAAAAAAGTGTTTCTTTTTCTTCGCATTCTATGGACAGAAAAAAAATAGAGCTTCCAAACCCAGTGACTGAAAGATCATTCGTTCAAAGCCTATGATTCAGACATCCACCATCCATAACCACAACCCATCGGAGAAAAATGCAGAAAAAACACAAAAACAATTGAGCTGAGAAACAAGAGAATTTTAAAACTCCCGCAGACGATGATGTAATATTATATGAACATTGAAAGTTGAAAGTTGAACAATGAATATTGCTTCCTTTTGTTTTTTGTTTTGATAAGCATGAACATTGCTACCTTTTGATTTTTGTTTTGATAAGCATGGAGCCATGGACATTGTTTCCTAAGAGCAATTAACTACTGTTATGGCCAAGTGAGCTTTGCCTTGGTGGTGGTTGTTGTTGTTGTTATCGTTCTTCTTCTTCTTAACTACAATGTCCTTCTGCTTTGACGCGCCTGAAACCTCTTCTGTTGCCTTGGTTGTTGAAAATTCAATTTTTAATTTATGAATTGAATTCCCGTATACTTGAAATACTAGGCAGATGAAGCTATTAAATTTGTTGGGTGGGTTTTATGTTTGCTAAATCAACAGAGTTAGAGTTATTCAGGTGATCCTTTGAGAGTAACATTCGAGAGAGCAATGAGAGGAAACGGAGAGGTTGAAAGAGGAGAAGGAATTGCCATAGCGTTGCAGAGAGGGGATGGAAGAGTAGAGTGTCAGAGAGGGGATGAAGGTGGTGCTGATTGCTTCTTTAAGTTTTTTTTTTTTAAAAATGAGAGTCCACGTGGCGCAATCTAGACTGTGGGATTTATCCAACGAATCACAGACATTGAAAGGCATGGTGCCTTTCCCGCCTCAAAGTCACCCAATCCGTTCCCAGCCGTTAAGTTGGAGGGGTGTGTGTGTCAAATCTATTTATATTATATAATTTTAGAAGTGTGGGCTCTGGCGTTGCCATCTAAGCAACTAACGCGAGCCGTAAACTCGCCATCTCATCCATTTACTCTAACATAATTTCTCTAAGTCAGCTTTCTTGCTTAGTTGTCAATTCTATCATCTTCCTTTATCTTTCATGTTCCAAATCTGAAACCCCCATAAATAAAACGTTCTAAATCCAAAACCGTTCTCATAGCACTGCCCTGTTTTGAACGGCTGCAGCACGTGCAATCGAGAAGAGTCCTTCCCTAGACACCCAGCGCCTTTCTCCCTCTTACAGTAGTAACGAACCAAGTCAAACCTCACTGCCATTCTCACTTTATCTATGATTTTCCATCTCTCTCCAACTGCAAAGAAGAAAAGAAAGTGAGCATCTCTGAAAAACCAAACCAAAGCACTTCTTTCTCAATACAGAATTAGACGTGCATCGCCGCCACTATATAGTATTCACTGCCCATTCCTAACCGCATCTCTGCAAGGACAAAATCTTGATGAGCGAGTTTCACCGAAGGAGTTTCGGCATGCGAGTCCAACTTGATTGTTGATGGTTTGGTCAATATACCAATTTTATTTCAAATATTTAAGTTAATTAATTAAACATTTCATGATTGTTCAGCTTGAACTTTTCTTCTTCTTTTGGTTTCAAGATACGTAGGGAACTCTTGGTTTGTAACTCCAAAAGAGTTTTAGTTCTTTCGAGAAGAACATCCAAACAGGAGTATTACAGAAGTATAAAATTTGATTGCAATTGCATTGGTGATAATGTCAATCCTCACATACACTTCACAAAAAACACACTTGGCCTTGTGGCTTTATAAATTGTATTTTAAGAGCAGTGTTACACCTTTCTTTTGTTAAATTGAAGCTGTTATGTAGATTAACATTTCAACAAAAGGTTATGTGCTTGAAATGATTTGTTGTTCTACTTATAGTCTTGTATTTTGGTTTAACATCTCAAGTCAATACGTAAGACTAAAATCATGTAACCAATTATGAAAACCTACTCGAATTCATCGATCCTACAACTAATTGAAATAAGGTCCGATAGAGGGAGAGTGATTAATGGCAATATTTTTGTGCAAGGCCCTAATAGAAGGAAATTTAGAGGGAAAAAAATAAAAAAATGTTGTAGTAGTGTTGCTCTATTCCTGCAAGTCTGCAACAGAGCATGGAGATGAGCAATTATTGGATTGATTTACATATTCTGCTTTGCTCTAATCTTTCACACTTAGATATTGTTTTTGCTTGTATATGCCTTTACAAATGCTCATGCTGTCATGCAAATAAACTTCAAATTTTAGAGGTTTTAAGGTTTTTCATGCTTCAAGTTGATGGCTATACTGACCACTTTTTCCTTTGTAAGTGTTTTTTCATTCACCTCCATTGAAAGTACAATTGTTAGTCTTCAAAAATCTTCGAGTTTCATAGCACAATTGAGAAGAATCAGATCTTACGTTCTTAGACATGCAGTGGGCCAGGTAGAGATTGAGATAAGGAGTTCTAATATTTGGACCTCCAAAAGTTACCAATCACCCAATAGATACCTGCTTTTTCTTCTAGGCCAGCAAATGAAGTTATTTTTCTGTTTTTTTTTCTGAGTCACCAAACAAAGTAACTTTACTCACCAAAAAAAGAAAACAAAGTAACTTTTATGGAATTCAGACGGGTGATTAAAAATTGGGGGTGTCTGACCTCCAAACAGTATAGAGTTATCATAGATGTAACAATATTTCTATATTCCCTCTGCATATCTAGAACATGGAAATGTTGGTAATATTAACTAGAAATAGAATCTTGAATCTTCTCACTATTGAATATTTGTTTGGACCTTTTGGACTCTCACCAATGATATGCAGGGTATTTTAGATGCTTCCTATAGTTAGGCCACCAAACAGTAGTGCAACAAATCAAAACTGATCGAGAGTCAAGAGAGATGCTTTCATGTGTAGAAGGAGCATCAGTAAGTCAATTTCCATATTGTTTTATATGAAAAAGTGAGAAAGAAAAGAAGGGGCGAAAGAAAAAAAGAAATCAAAGGAATAAATGCGCGACCTTCCAACAATGGAATCTAGCGTTAGATGGTCATGCATAAGATAATTTTCTTTCTTCTGTTATTTAGTTAATAAGCAATTTTGAGAAGTAAAATATAAATACCTGCTCAAATGACAAAGGATTCTCTTATAACTTATATGTATTTTATATAAATACATATTACTCCATTGTATATTGCAGACTAGAAGGAGCTTACTTTGTCAGTTCTAACTAACTAAAGGGTGTGCTTTGGTTTGTACAAAATGGATAGAGGGCTGAATGTTCTACCTTGATACAATTATATTATGTTTTAATAAACAGAGATATGAAACATTTTTCTTAAACAACTTTTTGGTTTGAGCATATAACTTATGGAGATTAATCAGCACTTCAAAGGTGTCGAATCAATAATAATAGTCAAAACAAAAATGAAATTGGTATAATAATGAGGACATTAGCATTCCTCTATTGCAACATTCTTGTAACATGAAGATGAGCAGGTAAAACACTAGAAAACTGAACCAGCATCAACACATATAAATGGTTTCTTTTCAATTCAACCAAAACAAAAGCAATATAACTCCTAACTATAATAAACTTTAAAAACATTAGCTAAAATTATATAAAGTGCTCATGGTTATCTTATGTTTCCCATGTTAGTCACTCGCTATAAAGTAATCTCCAAATATTTTTAATTAATGAAATCAAATATTAATTGCAATAGCCATCAAGACACAGTTTTACCTCATTCTAATATACTTAACTTTCTCGCGCAGGTCATTATCTAGTTATTAAATAAATAAGAGAGGTGAATGTTTGTTTAAATACTAGAGGGGGTATAAGTGTTATTTGAGAAGACCTCAAGGGAGGTCAGTGCAATTTTTCCAATTTTATATGTTCAAGTAATGAATGTTAAAATCTATATTTATAAGTTGTACATATCCAAGGATAAGGATTGTAACTTTATAGGTGTAAGCGTGAGTGAGAACTGAGAAGAACTAATCCTCAACATCTATATCTGTTCAAAATGAGCCCAATATTTAACAAGTTCTGAATACACATGACATGATTGTGTAACTTAATTAACTTAAAATATATGGAGGGAAAAAGCATTTGATAATAAGAAACGAAATTACATGGCCAGTAAGAACCAAATAGAATAGTGACATTTAAAGATTGAAGTCAAGGAAGCAAGAGTAGTCCTGCCAGCAATCATCCATTCAATCATAAATGTCACAATTAAGTAGAAACGACCCAATTAACCCAAACAATAAGGTAGCCATATGAGCATTGGAAAACTTAATAAACCGTGATTGGGATAAATAATTGAACCTTTGACCCTGCCAATGTTATTAATTACTGCCTCATCTCTCTACTACTCTAGGTAGTTTCTCCTGCACCTTGTACAACCCCAGTCTGGGATTGTGGCTCTGCCTTTGTTGTTCTGGACATGGTGGAAAAGCAGCTATGGGATCTACCGAGGGGTCGAAGAGTCAAAGGTTGCTTCCTGGGAGAATCCAAGGTGCGGAAAAGGAGGTGTTTGACGGCGAGGATCAAGTCGAGGGTGGGTTTGTTGGGTGGGCTTGAGGTGGAAGATCTGAAATTCATGTGTCGCTTGAGCGCTTCATCGGTGCTGATGTCATCCCTCTGCGATTTCAAGGACTCCTCCTTCACCGCCTCCGCACACAGCCCGCAAATCCAACGACCCTGGTAACGCTCACGCACGCCGTCAATGTACGGCGCCGTGCACTCCTCCGTTAACCCGCAGCAATAGCACTTCACCGCCTTCACCTCCGTCGACCCCGTCTCCATATCGCACCCTGCCTCTCACACAAATTACAACAACCTCAAAAAATAAAAAATAAAAAACAACCAAACGGTCCAAACCTTATTTATTTAATTAAATTAAGGACCGAATCGAATCATAATAACTTAGAATGCGCGCCGCCATACGTTGTTTCATTTCAAAGTGTCAATACTCAATAGTAATGTGAGAATGCGAAACTGATGATTTGAGAACTTATGTTAGTATTTACCTGTGTCCCGGGATATCAGATAACGGAATTGAATTTGCAAGATTCTAACAGATGCTTCTCCCGAGTTAATGGGCAGAATATGTGAATAATAATAATCACGATAATAATATGTCTGAGGGAGCAATTATCGCTCCTTCTCCCACTCAATCTCGCCGCCAAAAAGCAGAACTCCGAATGAAGTATAGTACATTTCAGAGCCTTAATTAGCACTCTGGGATTCTTGGGATTTCCAAAAATTAGAAGAGTCAATATTGTATGAATACACCCTTTTTGCTCTTTCAGCTACTGTATTGTTTGTACTCTCTCTCGGTTTGCCTTCTTCACACTTTCACCAACACCTTCCCAGAAACGCAGAGAGGAGTCAGGTGTATCTATACAGACGGCAAGTCTATGTTCCTCTTTTTATACTTATTTATTTTTTATTTTAAAAAATTAACCAATGTGAAAAGGAAAATTTCCCAATGATTGGTGGCGCTTTGGTGGCAGTGGCATGGTGAGTTTCAACTCAAGTGCCGCCAGGATGTGCCTTTACTGTGCTGCTCCCTCACCAGAAATTAGGTCTCTGCACCTCTTCATCGCGCCGTTCATGAAATGATCCTACAGTTACGTGGCGTCCTAGGATTTGCGGTGTGAAGTTTTTTTTTAGGTGGGTATTTGCGGTGTGAAGTGCATCTTCGGAGTTGCGGGCTGAGGTGGGAGTAGTCGAATTGACATTGCCAGCTGTCCTGTCAAGATAACAACCTTTTGTACCATGGCAAAACGTGCAATTGACAAAATATTCTTCAGTGTTTTCTGAAGAACTTCGAAGCTGGAGTATAAAGAAAAAAAAACAAAAGTGAAGTAGTTCCGGTTTTTTTAATTTAATTTAAATTAAATTACGCATAGTTTATATCTTTTTCATTTATTTTTATTTTATTTTATTATTATTATGTTTTTCAGAGAATAAATAGAATAAATGACACTCATGTATCACATTTATGTCATTTATTTTTCTCAAAATAAAAGAAATGGAGAGAAAAAGAAATAGAGAGAATCCTAACTTTTATGTATTGTGATTAAATTATAAAATTAATATTAATTTTTAATTTCTTATTCAATTGAAGAGAATATTTGATTTTTAATCAACACTTGAATTTCTTCGGTTAGCATCCTAACAAGATGGTTATAATTTATTATCCAATTTTTTTTTTTAATCATCCAATTTTTTTTTATGAGTTACAGTAATTTTAGAGATTTTTCAAAATTAAAGTTTAAATATATATATATATATTATTACATTCAATTACTATAAAAAATTTATTAATTAAGTCATGTTTTAAGATATTTTTAAATAATTTTTATATTTACCAAACACACCCTTATTTAAAAAAAATAAGATTGAATGATCAATCTATACTTTTTTCCTTTGAATATTATTATTTAAATTAACAACTATTTTTCCATAAAATCAATTAAGTTAGTCAAGCAAAATTTTTATTTTTATTTTTCGATTTAACTTTTGATTTGAGTTTGAGACACTGCTATAAAATTTCAAAACGGTAACGATGCACGTACACACACGTGTTTAATAATCACATAATACTTTTTAAACTAATGAAATGATATAGTGAAATTATCTGTGGCTTTATTTGTCTGAGATTTATCATGGGTTTTGTTATATAATATTCAAAAGTTTGATTTAAATTTTCATATAATATATTTTAAATCTTTAATAAAGTGGCTATAATAACCAAAAATATTATTATATCTTGTTATAATAGTTCTCTTAACGATTACTAATAAATAAACAGTTGTATATAGTATATTTTTGTGCAATAATTAAAAAATATATAATTCACAAGAGAACCATTTTATTTTTTTTTGACATGGGAGGACCATTCTAGTTCTAGTTCTAATTCTTCTACAACAATAAATTTTGGGTCAATGTTTCGTGGACGTGCACGTCTCTGTGGGGGTAGTAGCACAGAGTACTGGAGGAGATTTAACGAAGGATGGTAAATAATGAATTCCTCGTATTAAATATTCGTGAAGGACAGGGCGTACTTGTTTGTCCGCATTCAATCTTCACACGCGCGCCATTCGCCAAGTGTCTTGCCACTTCTTTGCCCTTGCTCAAGACACGCCAACACTTTCATTTCTGTCCCTTTTGAGCTTTTATTATAATATTTTTTATTTTTTTTTATTTATCGCCAACTCAAGTTAGTTAGGATTCGAGCGGTAAACGACTTGGATCTCTTAAATATATGGTTGGGTCGGATTTGGTTTCTCATATGTGATAAGAAAAAAGAGATAAAAAAAATATTAAATAAATATTAAAAATATATGAGTGTTCAAAATTAATTGTTAAATTTTGAATGTTAAAAGCACTGCATGTTTCATTTTTCCTTAATGTTTTATATAATTATATATATAATGATATTTTAAATTAATAGCAAAATATAGCATAGTATTAACAGGAGAATTATTTGACAAGTAAGCGTGCGCTTGCTTATGCAGTGAGAAACAACAGAGTCTTGAGACGTGATATCAGGATAAACCAAACATATGCTAAAATTAATTTACGAATGAATCATTAATGAAAAATATAAACCATATTATATATCAAATGAGAAAATTGTAATATTTTGAGAGATAAAAAAACATATTTAGATTTTAATAACCAATAGTATAATTTTTTTTTACACAAATATTTAATCATATCTCATTATAATACTATATAGAAATCTACATAGTGATTCATGTCGACCGTTTTAGATAATGCCAGTACGTTTAGATAACGATGGAGAGGAAGTATTATAATTATTAATGCTTATCCAAGCCCATGTCAGTTTCGTCATAGACCCGTAATTTGTTCCCATCATTAGTAATTGGCTGATTAATTTTACTGCTGTTTAAACACATGATTGCACTCAAATACATGCCCAAAATGTAATTCCAATCACAAAATTATTTATGTTCTGAATAATGATGATGGCCTATGTATGTAACACCTGAAAATAGAAAGGAAAACAACATTCTTATACGCTATTGAATTTTTTATTTTGATTGTTAAGTTTTTCTATTTCAGACGATCGAGGGCAATTACATATCGTGCATTTGAATGCAATCTTGGTAAACCTTTGGAAAATCAGTAGTAAAATCGGCCAAACTGCTAATAATGAGAAGAAATTCCGTGGCCATGAAGAAACTGACGTGTGCTTCTTGGATATGTATTACGAACAGTTCCTCTCCATCATCATATCCAAACATGTAACTAACAACCCGTTTTTGTGCAGAATATTGCACGATAAATCGCTATTATTCTCGATCTTTTTTTTTTTTATATTATCACACTTTAGATGTCATTTTTAACTCTCTTTTTTCTCTATCGTTATATATAATTTTATTAAGTTTTTATAATTTAATACTTTTAATTGAATCTTCTTAGTTTTAAAATTTTCCAATTAACTTTCAAAAACTAAGACTATTTAATTAATGTTAAAAACATTATTGCAGCACAGGTGGCAATCGCGAGAACACTTTAAATCCAACAATCACTTTTGGATCCCACATCAGCGACTGAAATAGGCAAGGGGGAGAGTCACAGTCATGTATGTTTGGGCAAGTGAGGACAAATTTGACATATATATCTTCGATTGGCTAATAAGAAAAATCCTTCAATTTTGATACCGCTAATAGCGGGCCATATGACTCTTACATTTATGCGAATGAGAGTTGTTCAAAGCATTACGCTTGAGCTAATACGTGTTCGCACAAGTCAAGATTCGAAATTAACTATTAACTACTATTTTTTCATAGATGTAGGTCTGATTTCTCATAATTAAATCACTAGAATCTCGATCGGTGGGCAACCCTCCTCATGTAGATTCACTGGGTGAAATTGTACCCTAATTTACAATTCCTTGTTAAATTCCTTTATTCTTCTTTTGATTCAGACGTAACTTATAGAACTCAATTACACAATATAACAATTGGCTTTGCAAATTAGATTCAATGCCAAATAATTAAGACCTTGCAACACATACTCAATCAAGACTGAATTGATCATGACTTCAGTACTTTTCGAGTTCTGATTTATTTTTTTTGGTTAAACTTATAACGGTTCAAGACTTAGTCACACATATAACTCTTCATCTTTTTTAAGAGTGTGTTTTGTGGAAATCAAATCTTAGTTCTCTCATCTATAATCTCAGCGTGTGCTACCAACTGAGCCACATGGATTGGGTATTTAATTTTAGGTTGTTTTCTTAACACAAGTTTTGCATGCTAATTAAGATCTGTTGGAAATTATTCTCCATCTATCCTCTCGTACCAATACAGTGGTAGCTGTCGATCTATTAATCCACACACTTGCAATTCAACATAATCGATAAAAGAAAATTGTTTCATTTCATAAGTAAACTGGTGTAGTGTAGGGATGACAAAATCTAGATGAATGTATTACCTCCACAGATAGTTTTTTTTTCCTTTCTCTTATATCATTTTTATATTTTTTTTCCTTTTTTTATCACATTATCCATCACACGTTACCAGTATCCTTTTAAAATGTTTACTTTGCTTTGTCAAAATAAATTGTTCTGACTAAATCTAACTATTATCTCATTATAAAAAATTTATTTTGCTTCAATTTTTTTTGGTTGTCTTGTTGATTTTTTAATGAAGAATATTTGATTCACAAACAACTAAAATAGATGGTAATTTTTAAGGGTCGATTTAGGGTGGTCAGGGACAAAATTTGTCCGCCAAACCCCAATCGATTGTGGACTGTTGATATAATAATATTTAAAGATAACAGTCAGGATTTGTGGGGATAACTGTTGATTTTGGTTTAATAAAATGTTAGATGTAATTGCAGATAAGGGTCTGTAAAATGTAATAATTAAAAGGCTTTAACATATTCTTAGTCTCTCTAAATATCGGCGTTTTGAATTTAGTCCCTATTTAAAAAGTCAAAGTTTTTTTGTCCCTCAAGAAATAAATTTTTTGATTTAGGTCCTTCTTTTGCGTTGACTGCTGACATGGCACACTGAGGTCCCTGTAAAAATCTTACATGGCTTAGATGCAGTGCCATGTCAGCTGACACGTCGGACTACATGGCCTGCTTGCATAATTATTTATAGAGACTAAAATCAAAATTTAATATATTTAGAATGACCATATGACATCAATTACACCACCGCCACCTCTCTCTCTCTCTCTCTCTCTCTCACCATAGCCCCCACGCCCCACCACCACCACACACACTAAGTTCATGCATCGTCTTTGGTCAATGGTTGTTGGACAACTAATCTAGGCAATCGTAAGTGTCCTTCTTGTGATGTGCAAATAAGCATCGCGAAGCATTGCAATGTTACACTTACGACCGCTATATATTTTGTGAATTCCATCACATCCTCCTCTAGTTTTTATCTTCAATTTTTTTTTCCTAGCCAAGCCATCGGTTATGCCACCTCTTTTTGAGCTTTCACCATTTACCAGCAAGCAGCAACCCATGGTATTCTTTGTCCTTCACATCAACTCTACTTCCGTCCCGCGACTTATCCCAAGGTTTTCAAATGTGGGGTTGGGGGTGGGGACTGTGGTGAGAGAGAGAGAAAGCGAGAGAGGGTGGGGGTGGGGGAGAAGGATGGGGGTGGTGGTGGTGGTGGAGGTGGGTAAATCTAGCTCAGAAAATATATATCAAGTTTTGATTTCAGTCCCCGTAAATAACCATGCAATCAAGCTATATAGTCCCTACAAATATATAATATTTTGGATCCAGTCCCTACAAAAATTATATGGGTTGGGTAAATTCAACTCAGCAAATAGGGAAAAATTCAAAAATGACGTGTCAGTTGACATGACACTACATCTAAGCCACGTAAGATTTTTACAGGGACCTCAGTGTGCCATGTCAGCAGTCAATGCAAAAGAAGGACCTAAATCAAAAAATTTATTTCTTGAGGGACCAAAAAACTTTGACTTTTTATAGAGAGACTAAATTCAAAACGCCGATATTTAGAGGGACTAAAAACATAATAAAAAATGATATTTGGGAAATTACCCACACAATTATATGAAATTTAAATTATACCCAATTAATTCCCATAATTAAAAAATGATCACGAGGTTAAATTTTTGTCCATTTTTTCCATTGAATCATATTTTGAGGCAATAACAGTAATGTTGAATTTTTATAGGAACAATAATTACTATTTGGTTAAAATATTATTTTTAAAATGTAGTTTTAATAAGTGGTTGATTTAGAAGGTGACGTTTTCGTGGATTGGTAATCGTTCGATGCCGTAGATATGATAGACTCTGTCGGGGAGATGCTTAGTTAGCAACTGGGGTGGCGGCGGACGAGCTGGAGTTGGTGGTTCTAGGGGACATAGTTGGGGTGTTTTATTTGACGCTATAGAGGATTGGGGTTTTTAGAGTTTTCGCTCTCTGAGCGTTATTCTACCGAGGTAAAAAATAAATATGCACTATACATGTTAACATTGAGTTTAACTGGGGTGGCACAACATATGTTTGATAATGTGATGATATTTTCAGGGTTTTGCAAATCTCGGCGGCGTTGCAGAGTTTTTGTGATGGTTAGACATATAAGGGGCAATGGTTTGTGAAGACCCCCATTTTGTCCGGTGGTGATAGGGATAGGTGGTTTTTGTGATATAGGCTTTGTTCGGCAAAAGTAACTGATAACCTAGATTATACATAATGAGATATGTGATAGGTGATAAACGAGCTTATAGCTGATGATTGATAGCTGAAAAAGTAGCTGATTGAATTTAAAGTGTTCGGTAAAATTGGTTATTCAACTAGCTAATAAATATAAAATGACATAAAAATACATGCGATATGTATTATATATGTGTGTGTGTGTGTGTGTGTTATTTTAGAATAGTTATTACTTTTTTTTTTCAAATTTTTTATTATGTTAAAATTGAAGATATTAATTTTTTATCTTTTTTTTAATTATTTATATGAAATGAAATAATAAAATAAATAACATGTTTATATGTTTGTTAAATATACATTTTTTATAGATAAAAAGTTTATTATAAGTAATGATATATAACATTTGTGTCTCTTATGATATAGAAAACTTAATCAAGGAAAAAAAATAAAAAAGTGAAAAAAGTAAAAATTATGTCTATTTTACATTTTACAACAAATATTGGTCTTTCCATAATTTTAAAATTTTTTGGGCTTTTTTCGTAATTATATCAAAACCGGTCTTACCTTCTATGCTAGGTCAAAATCGATTGTGATTTGGTGGACAAATTTTTGTCCCTGACCACCATAAATCGACCCAATTTTTAAATGAATTTTACCTGCAACATCTCTATTATTAAAATAAACTCATCTAATCACTATTTCCAATTAAAGAACAATGGGCTAATTTTTCAATTATACCTACAAACTGAAAAAAAAATTCTAACGTTAGACTTTTCCGAACTCCCGCCGTCGCCTGTCGCAAAACTAAAGAGTCAACGACTTGACGTGGACAGGGGAGTGGAGTGGATGGGAATTTGGCTGGCAATCCCACCCAGAATGCAGTGTGTGTTCCAATCCCAATCCCAAACGGCAAACAACGGTGTTTCAAAGTTGTCCAGAGAATAATGAGTCGCGAAGGCGAAGATGCTATTGCGATTGCGAGCCACTTCCATCGTGAATCCACTCACCCCACGCGCTCACCTCTTCCACTCACACCCTCTTCCTCCACAATGGTTTTCCATCCTCCGCGACGCCATTGCCGCTTCCGATTTGCATCTCGGAAAGCGTTCCCACGCGCGCATCCTAAGGTCCGGCCACCACCCCGACCCATTTCTAACCAACAACCTCATCACCATGTACGCCAAATGCGGCTCTCTCTCCTCCGCACGCCAACTGTTCGACACAACGCCCCAAACCGACAGAGACCTCGTCACTTGGAACGCCATCCTCGCCGCGTATGCGCATACCGACGGAGAACTTGACGGCGTCAACAAAGCCCGAGAGGGCTTTCGCCTCTTCCGTCTCCTCCGTCAATCCGTCGTTCTCACCACTCGCCACACCCTTGCCCCTCTCTTCAAGATGTGCCTCCTCTCCGCTTCTCACTCGGCTTCCGAGTCCCTTCACGGTTACGCCGTTAAGATTGGATTGCAATGGGATGTTTTTGTCGCTGGTGCTTTGGTCAATATATACGCCAAGTTTCGACGAATCAGAGAGGCACGTGTTCTGTTTGATGGAATGCCTGTGAGGGATGTGGTGCTCTGGAACCTCATGATCAAGGCGTACGTTGAAATGGGTCTCGGGGAAGAAGCGTTGCTTCTCTTCTCCGCGTTTCACCGAAGTGGGCTGCGTCCCGATTGCATCACTGTGCGTACTCTTCTCATGGGGTTTGGTAAAAGAACAGTTTTTGAAAGGGAGTTGAAGCAGGTTCGAGCTTATGCCACTAAGTTGTTTCTGTGTGATAATGATGATTTGGATGTTATTGTGTGGAACAAGACCTTGTCTCAGTGTCTCCAAGCTGGTGAAGCTTGGAAAGCTATTGGTTGCTTTAGAGATATGATTAGATCACGTGTAACATGTGACAGCTTGACGTTTGTTGTGATCCTTTCTGTGGTTGCTAGTGTGAATCGTATTGAATTCGGAAAACAGATACATGGTGCTGTTGTGAGATCCGGGTGGGATCGGGTTGTCTCTGTTGCGAATAGCCTTATCAATATGTACACTAAGGCTGGTTCTGTTTATTATGCTGGGAGAGTGTTCAGTCAAATGAAACAAGTGGATTTGATATCTTGGAACACCATGATATCTGGTTGTGCTCTGAGTGGCTTGGAGGAGTGTTCATTGGGATTGTTCATTGATTTATTACGGAGTGGCCTGTTGCCGGATGAATTCACCATTGCGAGTGTTTTGAGGGCTTGCTCCTCTCTTGAAGAAAGCTACTGTCTTGGTAGGCAGATTCATACTCATGCGTTAAAAGCTGGTGTTGTCTTGGATTCATTTGTTTCGACTGCTCTAATTGATGGCTATTCTAAGAGTGGGAAGATGGGGGAGGCAGAGCTTCTTTTTTATAACCAACAAGATGGATTCGATTTGGCATCTTGGAATGCTATGATGCATGGGTACATAGTGAGTGATAAATATCGCGAGGCCTTGAGGCTATTTGGTCCGATGCATGAAAGTGGAGAGAGATTGGATCAGATCACTCTGGCGAATGCGGCAAAAGCTGCCGGGTGCTTGGTGGGGCTTGAACAAGGGAAGCAAATTCATGCCGTTGTTATAAAAATGAGGTTTGATTTAGATTTGTTTGTCATTAGTGGTGTTCTGGACATGTATCTAAAATGTGGAGAGATGGAAAGTGCACGCAAAGTTTTCAGTGAGATCGCTTTGCCAGATGATGTTGCGTGGACCACTATGATTTCGGGCTGTGTGGAAAATGGAGAGGAAGAGCATGCTCTTTTTACATACCATCAGATGAGACTTGCTGGGGTGCAATCTGACGAGTATACCTTTGCTACCTTAGTCAAGGCTTGCTCTCTTTTAACAGCATTGGAACAAGGGAGACAGATTCATGCAAATGTTATAAAGTTGAGTTGTGCTCTTGATCTCTTTGTGATGACCTCACTTGTTGACATGTATGCCAAGTGTGGGAACATAGAAGATGCATATAATTTGTTTAGAAGGATGAACACTAGGAGTGTTGCCTTGTGGAATGCCATGATAGTAGGATTAGCTCAACATGGGAATGCTGAGGAAGCCCTCTATTTTTTCAAAGATATGAAATCTCAGGGTGTAATGCCAGATAGAGTTACTTTTATTGGGGTCCTTTCTGCGTGTAGCCATTCTGGTTTGATATCAGATGCCTATGAAAATTTTCATTCTATGCAGAAAAGCTACGGAATTGAACCTGAGATTGAACACTATTCTTGTCTCGTGGATGCCCTTAGCCGTGCGGGGCGCATACAAGAAGCTGAAAATGTGGTATCATCAATGCCTTTTGAAGCTTCTGCTTCGATGTACAGAACTCTGCTTAATGCTTGTAGGATTCAGGGAGACAAAGAGACAGGGAAACGTGTAGCTGAAAAGCTTTTTACCTTGGAGCCATCCGATTCAGCTGCTTATGTTCTATTATCCAATATTTATGCGGCTGCTAATCAATGGGAAAATGTGGTGAGTGCTAGAAATATGATGAAAAGAGTAAATGTAAAGAAGGATCCAGGGTTTAGTTGGGTAGATATGAAGAACAAGGTGCATTTATTTGTAGCTGGCGATAGATCACATGAAGAAACTGATTTGATATTTAGTAAGGTGGAGTATGTTATGAAGAGGATCAGAGAAGAAGGATATGTCCCTGATACAGACTTTACACTTGTTGATATAGAAGAAGAAGATAAAGAGAGTGCTTTATATCATCATAGTGAGAAGCTAGCAATAGCTTATGGGCTCATAAAAACTCCACCATCCACCCCAATAAGGGTAATCAAAAACCTCAGAGTGTGTGGAGATTGCCATAATGCAATCAAGTATATATCAAAGGTTTTTCAGCGAGAGATTGTTTTGAGAGATGCAAATCGATTCCATCGTTTCAGGAGTGGGATCTGCTCTTGTGGTGATTACTGGTGAAATCTTTCCCTTAATTAATGATATCCAGTTATTTAAGTTGGCTTGTTAGAGAGCCATAAACTAACCTGCCATTGACTTGAATAGTAGGTGCTAAGAGATACTTGATATAAGATTGACAATGGATTTTGACGTCGTTCTTTTAATTACTTTACTTTTAATGTGATTCTTGAAGTCAAATCCAATATATTGATTTAGATTTGAGGATGGCTTATTATAAGATTTCTTGGCCTTTTGAATTAAGATAAATGTGAAATGATATAAATGAATAAGGCTTATTTAGAAGAGGTAAAGCCAGACATGGAAAGGGATTCAGAAATTCGAGAGGGATGAGGCATAATTGAAGTAGAAGAGTAGAACTGGTGAGGGAGTGCGTGGGGGAAACGGCAGGGGTTCGTGCTGACCGATGGGGGTCTGGAGTAATTCTTGTATACCCACAAACCCAATACGACATATTTAGACACGACCAATAACAAAAATCACCTTATTTGTTAGTATAATTAATCTTCACTTATTAAGAATCCTAACTTCATCCACTTATCCCACAACTTTTTTTTTTTAATAGGCAAAAACCGAAAAAAGTCCATATTACACAGACTAAAATATTATTTAAGCCTTCAATGTTCTATAAATTAAACCATAGTCATGTCTGTTTTTATATTGTGGTTATATTTTATTAACTATTGGATTCTTTGAAATAAAATTATCAATTCTCGCCTACCCACGTAAAGTTTGGATCTTGCAGCTTCTTTCATTTATTTTATCACTAAGAGTAGAAAAATGTTTTTTTTAAATAAACACTTATCACCCTTATTTATTGAAAAATTGCACTCATATACTCTTAGGTATGCTTTAAATGACAACACCATCTATATTTTGTAAAATAGAGGAAAAAATGGTGTTTTTTTACAAAATAGAGGGGTGCATATGTCATTTGAAATATCCCAGGAAAATGAGAATAATTATCCGTAAATAAATAAACATAAATTATTTTTTTTGACATTTTTAATTATATATTGTAGTTTTAATAAAGAAATATATTCTAAAAAATAAAGCTAATACAAATATTAATTTTAAAAGTATATTAATATGAAACAATAATAAATAATCCTGAGTATTTTTTAAATTACTTAACTGTATTATTTTATACTAAAAAATAAAACAATGTAATTTAGAGTCAAATTTCAAATATATCATTTAAACTTAATTTAAAAGTACTAGGGAATAGTTTATGTTATTCTACAAATTATTTTTTGACGCTGAATTTTTAGTTGTGTATATTTCTTAAAAAGATTTTGTCAGGGATGTCAAAAAAAAAAAAAAAGATTTTGTCTGGAATCGTTAGTGGAGAAGGGCAACAACAGTTTTCTGAGAAAAAGGCTGCTTTGCCCCTCTCTCTACATAATTCACCTCTGAGCTAATTTGACCAGTTTCGGTTCTCACTTTCTCTCTGGTTTTACTTAAATGCAACAGCAGCAGCTTCTTTCTGTTGCATGTTGCATAGCGTGTGATACCTCCGTTCTTAATTTTCTTGACTATTCCTAAGATATTGTTCTATCCCTGTTGAACCTACGAACTGTGTTGTTGGGTTTCTGGGTTTGATCCTTTGCCACATTGACTGAATAGAAATCGAATCTTTGGAAAGCGAATTTTTTTTTTGAATCTTTACATAGTTTTTGTTCAAAATTTCAATATGGATTCCCATGACCAAAACCAGAACCAGAATGGAAGTAATCGTCTCAAGCGAACCTTTGATCAGTTGTACTCAAAGCCCGACGCCGAAGATTCTCCATCTAACATAGAACAGAACATTGACCCTAGAAGGTGTCTCCTTTTTTTCTTTTTCCTTTTTTGTGTCCGTTTCTTGAACCAGACAATTCTTTGTATCTTTTCTTTCTTCTTTGCAATTCAATTTTACCTGTTTGCCCCTTCTTCTTGAATCTTGAGTTTCGGGCAGAATGATCATAAAGATTGCGTTTTTCCGTGTTTTCTTGACCGTTTTGGTGTACGGTGAGTGTAATGTTGCATGTTTTGCACTCATGCGTTTCGGGTTTTCCCTATAGGTATCAGTTAGAGGTGTTTGAAGTTGCAAAGAGGAGGAACACAATAGCAGTTATGGACACAGGTTCTGGTAAGACATTGATAGCTATAATGCTTATAAAAGACATTGGTCAAGCTATCAAGTCTAGTGGCCTAAAGAAGTTGATTGTTTTCTTAGCCCCCACTGTTCATCTTGTCAATCAGGCATGTTCCCTATAGTCTTTTTCAAAATTCAGTATATTCCTAATTTAATTCCACAAGTTTGATTGGTGTGGTGTTATGCTCTTCTTGCATAATGAAAGTGTGAGGTTTGATTCGGTTTGTGCATCCACTTTGCAGCAATACAATAATATAAAACATCAAACAGATCTTCAAGTTGAGGAGTACTATGGTGCTAAAGGAGTGGATACATGGAATTTAAAGACCTGGGAGAAGGAAATTAGTGACAATGATGTATGTTTGTTTATTAACCTGCTCAATATTTTTATTTATTAATCACGGGACATGAGAAACTAAGTAGTTAAAAACTTGTGGATTTTCCTTGCCACTAATATCTCCATGGACGTCCATCCTTGCTCAACATTGACTTGATAGTGGACTACTATTCTGTGGGTGTCAGGGATTTATGCTTTGATCAGTTTTTGATGCACCATTTTCTTTTGAAGTGAGATATTAGTCTGAAAAGTTTATAATTCATTTGAAAGGTTAAACTTTCCATTGTTCAGATATCCGAGCCATGAATATTTAACTAGTTATGTCAATCATGGTTCTGGTGGAAATTTATTCAAACTTTTGTTTGACACGATGAATCAACAAGGCTTCATTCTGAAATGGGTAGTGTACAGTGTACTGTTAATTTCATTTTAAAAATTTTCAGGTTTCAATTTAGATGTGTTTTGTAAAACTAAAAAATCTTCAGCTTCAGGATTTTAGTATTAAGATTTTCAAGCTCAAAATCTATAGCATTTTGCAAAGATTCCTAGTACTAAATTTACGACTAATACAATGACTCTGACTTTTAGTGCTGGGGTGTATTAAAAGATACTAAACATATGATGATTCATACAAGGAATTATTGTTATTTAATGAAATAAATAAAGGAAAGAAAATTAATGCAGAAAGCATTGAGGCTCCCCCTCTGAGTTGAATATTTCAGCTTTCGTATTATTGTATTTTAATTCTACTATGTTCACTTTTAGTATTAAGCATCAACAAATATCAATATATATTATATATTAGTTTCACTTCTGAAGTTTATCATTTTTTGCTTTGAAGTGAGTTTCAAATGGTCTTTGGTGTGAGTCTCAATAACATGTCTCTCTAACAATCGATTCCATAAGTTATGCTGATAAACTTGAATATTGTTGACTTAGCTCTATGGTTATCAGAATTAGAATAATATCTTTCTGTCTTACAGGTACTGGTTATGACACCTCAGATTCTTTTGGATGCCTTAAGAAAAGCATTCCTGAGTCTAGAAATGATATGCTTGATGGTTATTGATGAATGTCATAGAGCAACTGGCAACCATCCCTATGCAAAAATAATGAAGGTAGTGCTACAAAACATTATTTTTTCTGGTATTTTCTTTGATCATACATGATTTCTCGACTTTTTTGTCCATTAACTTATTTTTGTATTAGAGAATAAATTGACAAATGACTATTGTCTTCTGCTGGTGAAGGAATTTTATCACCAAGCTAATGAAAAGCCAAAGATTTTTGGGATGACAGCATCACCAATTGGTAAAAGAGGTAATTGTTCATGTGCTAACTTTGACAAACAACCATGGGTTGTTAAACAATTTTTTTTTTTTCAAGTTATTTATCACTTGGTTACCAAATCTCATGATACGATACAATTCACAATAATAAAAAGGCTGCTCGAACAAGCTATAGTTTTAACGCATATATTTACTATGAAATATGACAAACTTTTAGCCATTGCTGCAGTTTCAATGAATTTATAAAATGTGGATATGTGATTTGTCTTTGCTTCAAATGTAACCGTCAAGTTAAGTTTCTTTTCATATTGAAGCTTTTCGGCTGGTTCATTTTTTTCAGTAATTTCAATCCACAATTCAATATATTTATCCCATGATTTGCTGTGTACTTCCTTTTGATGATGCTCTTCTCTAAAAAAGATTAACACTGTTTTTTAACTATTGCCTCCTCTCCTACTTAAATGATTAATATTTGGCACTGTTCATATTTCCACTGTCACTTGGAGTCCAGATTGTTCATATAAAAACTCACTATATTTATTATTTTTGCATTATGTCATTAATTAGGCATTTCCTCTACTTTGAATTGTGAGGCTCAGATATTGGAACTTGAAAACATCTTGGATTCTCAGGTAACTTTGATTTCTTGATGTTGGCTCAAGTTAATTTTTCCAATAGTGCACATGTGAAATTATTGTTATACCAAAAGAAGATAAATGGTTTTGTTTCTGTAGAGATATACTGTTGAAGATCGGAAAGAGATGGATGGATGTATCCATTCTGCAAAAGAGAGTTGTAGATATTATGACCAAGCACGATTTCCTGCTTTGAGTTTGAAGCCAAAGATTGAAGCCTTGTGGTTGAAGGTATTTGTGGGTTGCATATATATGGCCATGTACAAAATACACTGCTCTTGTTTACCCTTTCTGCAGTTATTCTTACTGTAAGTGATACTGACCAAAGTTAATCTGTTTGACAGTCTGATGAGTTATTGTCAGAATTTCAAAGTAAATACAAGGATGTGGACAATAAATTTAAGACACTGCATCAGAAAATGTCCAATGAACTCGCAAAAATTTTATATTGCCTTGAAGATCTTGGACTCTTGTGTGCATACGAGGTATTCATCAAACTTTGAGACATTATGGAAAATGTTGTGCCGTAAAGAAAATCGAAAGTTGTTCTATTTTTTTGTTTGTAATGGAAGTTTAAGCTGGCGTAACATATGTTCTTAATGAAGCCTATTGCTGAGCTAATACGTTATCAATGTTTTGCAAATTAAGCAAGAACTATGAAAGTCTTTCTGTTTTTATACTGGGGTTATAATTTGTCAACTATCCCACAACTTCTGATAAATCAAATGGATAATATCAAATTTCACCCACTTAAAAGTTTTGGATCTTAAGCTTTCTTTTAGTTTTATCACTGATTCTTTGTAGCAAATCCTTCCTAGATACCATATACTAAAATTAAATGTACAAATTTATGTGCATACATCAATATGTACAAGTGGAAATTGATAAGCATCCAGACTTTTTTATTATATTTTATTTTTGTTTTGTATATTTACTAATAATTTGTCTTTGTTTATACAGGCTGCTAAAATCTGCCATGAGAAGTTCTCCAAAATTGATGGAGAGTGTGAAGTTTACAGAAAAGGTTATATTAAGTGTATAACTGTCCTTGAAGAAGTAATCCAAATAATTGAAGAATCCCTCCATCTTGGTATGCTTTTTGATAGAATCTTTTTTTTTTTTTTCCTATTTTGGCTTTTGGTCTTTCTGAATCTTCATGCTTATTTGACATTGCAGGTATCTATGTCTAATTAACACAAACAAGTCAATAATAAGTTTTAGTCCCACTTCTCTGTTTTAAGGTCCATTTGTAAAGCTTAAAAAAAGTGAATTATGATATAGATTTTTTCAGAATAATTTTTTAGCGCTTGAACAAGATCATTTTGGGGTTTTTGCTTTGCTTCAAAAAAACTTGTAGAATTGTTATAAACTCTTTAAAAAAATATATATATCGAAAAAGCACTTTTTCTTTAAAGAAAGAACAAACTAATGGGCCCGTAGAATGGCTGGTTTTCTCTTTGAAGGTTTCATTTGCATATTTTCCATTTGTCCATTATGCTTTTGACACCATAAGCACTCTGATGCAAAGCCAAAATGTTATTGATAAATAAATACTCCTCTGTATAGTTTATTGGTTTCTTATTTGGTTCATAATCAGCCAAAAATTACATTACAATGTCTTTTTAAATGGCTTTATAAATGATGCCACGGTAAATGCCTATAATGAATTTGTTTGTCCATTTCACCCTGCCATAATCTTTGCAGCTAATTTGTAACTATTAGTGCTGCAGCTGATAAAATGATTTTGGATGCTGAATTTGATTATTCAAAGGCAGTAGACTCGGGATACATATCTCCAAAATTACTTGAACTTATTAATCTCTTCCAGACATTTGGGTATGGAACTATGAATTTACTGTACTGGTCATATCAATAGTTCTCTTTTGCAAAATGTTATATTATGTATCACAACAAATTGACAATCTATCATTTTCTGTGTTTGCAGAGAATCTAGTCAGTTATCGTGCCTCATTTTTGTTGAAAGAATCATTGCAGCTAAGGTGATTGAAAGATTTGTAAAGAAAGTTTCTCAGATATCTCATTTTGCAGTTTCCTATGTAACTGGAAGCAATACATCGGTTGATGCACTGGCTCCTAAGAGGCAGAAGGAGATATTGGATTCTTTCCGATGCGGAAAGGTATTTGGTCATGTACAATAAGATTGTTTTTTAAAAGTTTGTGGTGAAAATCTCGTTTTAGATTATTAATGCTTTTAATTTAGGTCAATCTTCTATTTACCACTGATGTACTCGAGGAAGGAATTCATGTGCCAAACTGCTCATGTGTGATACGCTTTGACCTCCCCAAGACAGTTTGTAGTTATGTCCAATCTCGGGGAAGATCTAGGCAGGCTAACTCCCAATTTATTTTGCTGTTGGAGAGGTGATTATTCTCATTGCAAGGGTTACATCACTTTTTATAACCTGTTTGATGTAGGAGATTTCTTTTCTGCCCCGAACACTCTCTTAGTGTATATTTTTGAGCCACAGATATGCGCGCACGCGCGCACACACAAATTAATTAATTAATCTTTAACACTTATATCTACAGGGGAAACTTGAAGCAAAGAAATCAACTCTTTGACATAATCAGGAGTGAGCGCTCCATGACTGATGCAGCTATTAATAAAGACCATGAGTCTAAATTGAGGGTGTTTACAGTAAGGAAAACAGATGCATACTATGTGGATTCTACTGGAGCATCAGTCACTTTAGATTCCAGTGTTATTCTTATAAAACGATATTGTGAAAAGCTCCCACGAGATAAGTAAGAGCATATCCTATTATGCTTGTCTGCTTTTTAACTAACTACTGAAGCATAGTGTTTACAAACAACTGCATTCAATTTTGAGCTGTATTTTGTGACTTAGGTACTCCTCTGCAAATCCCGCTTTTGAACTTCTTCCTACAGAGGAGGGTTACAAGTGTAAATTAATATTACCACCTAATGCAGCTTTCCAAATAATAGTTGGTCTCTCAGGAAAAGATGCTCGTTTGGCGAAGAATCTTGTATGTTTAGAAGCTTGTAAGAAGCTGCATCAAATGGGTGCCTTAAATGAACATCTTGTCCCATTCGTTGAAGATCCTCCAGAAGCTAACCATATTACGAAAAACAAGGAATCAAGTTCAGGTGCAGGTATAAATGTTTTGCTGATTGTTGTTTTTATCTTTAGCTATAAACTGTGCTGAAATATTTCTTTTGATCTGAAATTTGCTATTACATATGACAACTTTTCAGAAGATAATGTATTATACTGCTCAGAACTTATAATATGGTAGTCTTTCATTTGTCAGAATTTTTGTTTAAAAATTTCTA
The DNA here is from genome assembly GCA_030159175.1 of Glycyrrhiza uralensis. Taxonomy (NCBI): domain Eukaryota; kingdom Viridiplantae; phylum Streptophyta; class Magnoliopsida; order Fabales; family Fabaceae; genus Glycyrrhiza; species Glycyrrhiza uralensis. The sequence continues at coordinate 50,751,575 of BRZY01000005.1, forward strand.
TTTTTTAATTATTCAATATTTTATTTTTTTGAGAAAGTAAATGAAAATGTATAGAATTTTGTTTAATTCTTTCAAAAAAATAACTTGGACATGTGAGAGACTATTGAAGACATGCAAGTCATGTGAGTTATTTCTGTTTATTTGGTGGACTGAAGGCTATATTTGCAGGTTTGAAAAGTTTAAGGACCTTTCACCTGGATATACGTTAATGGTGCCTACATCAAAATGCATTGGCTATTGCATTTATTCCTGCTTATTATATTTTTATAGAGGGACCTGCAAATGTATGTTTATTCCATCCAAACTATTCAGTTACTTATGCTGATGCAGTTTGATTTTGCTTTGCTTTTGGCATTTGAAGGAACCACAAAAAGAAAGGAGTTGCATGGAACAGCCAGCATTCATGCATTATGTGGTTCGTGGGGCGACAAACTTGATGGAGCCAAATTTCATGCATATAAATTTAAATTCAATTGTAATATTGTTAGTGAAATTTATTCTGGATTTGTTCTTTTGATTGAGTCAAAGCTTGATGATGATGTGGGAAACATGGAATTGGATCTTTATTTAGTCTCAAAGACTGTGAAGGCTTCTGTCTCTTCATGTGGGCAAGTTGATTTGGATCCTGAACAGGTACAAAAATAAGTAATTGAAGGTTTGATCTGAAGTAGTATAGAGCATTGATCTGATTTTTTTTAAAGTTAACTTGATGCTTTATTGTCTGTTCTCTACCAGATGATGAAAGCGAGATGCTTCCAGGAGCTTTTTTTCAATGGTTTGTTTGGGAGATTGGTTCTTAAGTCCAAATCAACCAAAGGGAAATGGGAATTTTTACTTCAGAATGACACAAAATCATTGTGGAGCCCAAAAAACTTATATTTCCTTCTGCCACTCGAGAGATTTAATGATATATGTAGGGAATCTTTGCAAATACATTGGTCTGCAATCAATTCTTGTGCTTCTGCTATTGAATTTTTAAGGGAGAAATATTCGTTGGTTGCTGGAGATTGTGACAATAACGGCAAAATCACATCACCACCTTGTGATACCAGTTCGTTGGATGTGGAATGTGAAAGCACAAACAAGATTCACTTTGCTAATTGTGTGGTTGATGTTGGTAATTTGAAAGATATGGTAGTTTTGGCCACTCATACTGGGAAAATATATTGTATCATGGAAGTAGTTGTTAACTTGTCTGCTGAAAGTCCTTTTGATGGAAACAAAGAAAAATCTGCAGCAGAATGCATGACTTTCTCGAATTATTTCAATAAGAGGTGCATAATTTGCTTTATCCCACCTCCCATTTTTTTTTTTTATTCCCTGCCATTCCTAGATTAATAACATAGTTGACTAAGCAACTCGAAGTTGACCAGGTATGGGATCACGCTGAGGCATCCAGGACAGCCTTTGTTATGGTTGAAGCAAGGTCACAATCCACACAATCTTTTTTTGAACTCTCATGAGGAAGGTTGGTTATTCCTAACTGTTTTCAATGTTCTGTCACATTCCCCCCCCCCCCCCCCAACAAAGTCGTCGATGAATTACATTTTACCTTCTGATGATTTAAAAAGACTGACAGACTGTAATCATTAGCGACTCACCTAAAACTGACAGTGGAGAGGTGATATCACACACAAGCTCTTTTTTTAACTTAAAATATTGAATTTTCCATTGATCTGCCTCTGTCTCGAGTCCAAACAGACTGGTATAGCAGATAACGAGATGGGTGCGCTATAAGTGAAGATAATAGATACAATGCAAATAATTTATACTACACAGTTAAATGCACAAAAGCTGAAGAAGGAATTGAAGTTAAACAGAATGTAGAGGCAGCAGTCCTCTCCAGAAAATTAAATGTAGAGGCGCTTTGGAACAATTCCTCAAAGTTGTAAGATACAGTATAATATATAGCCCAAGAGTCGAAACAGAAATCCAGCTTTTAGGGACCAAAATTAAGAGAATGTTTTTTTTAGCTTAAACTACAGCCTACAAATGAGGAAGTTAGTGAAGCAAATCACATATCAAATCAACTTAATCCAATCAAGAGTGTACTTCCTTTGCGTCTCAAGAAAGTATAACATTTTTCACATCCATATGCTGTAATTTCTAATTGGTTTCCTCTCTCAGACAAATCTGCTCAAGGTTTGGTAGAATTCATATGTTTGAGGTCATAAAGGGTGAGCAATAGTGTTTTAGAATCTTCAGGAGGTGACATGTGCATTCACTAAAACTCGGATTTAAACTTAGTGCATTGAGGTTGGATTTCAGGACTTCAGTGAAGTAAATTGTAATTCACACAGATAATAATAATAATAATAATAATAATAATAATAATAATAATGAAATTGTTGACACTGAAACAAAAAAAATAAAAAATGTTGACACTGACAGCTTTAGTGGTTAGTATGTTGTTAAAAGTGTAATACATACCCAATCACAATCCACATCAAAGTAAGCCTATATTTATTATGTTGTAACAAATTGGAAATGAGTTGGCTCGTTATGTTAAAAATTTTGATTATGATACTTTCTTCGAGTTAAGCAGATGCTCGGGACAAGTCATCACAAATTGGCCTGGGAATCCCAAAAGTGCCTGCACATGTTCACATGCCACCTGAGCTTCTATGCCTTCTTGATGTCAAAAGAGATGTGTTGAGGTCAATGTACTTGCTTCCTTCAATGATGTACCGAATTGAATCTTTCATGTTATCCAGTCAGCTTAGAGAAGAGATAAATGGACAAACTAGTGGTTTCAGCATATCTAGCTCTCTGGTTTGTCCTATATAATCTGATTTTGTGAATAAGATACTCGATGATTTCTCTTTTTATTATGATAATCTTATGTGTCTCTTCTCTTTGTCTATGTTAGATTCTAGAAGCACTTACAACTTTAAGATGTTGCGAAAATTTTTCCATGGAACGACTTGAGTTGCTAGGAGATTCTGTTTTGAAATATTCGGTGAGCTGTCACCTCTTTCTTAAATATCCTAAGATACATGAAGGACAACTATCTGCCCGACGACAACAGGCTGTTCGTAATTCAACCCTACATAAACTGGGAACAGATCGCAAATTACAGGTAGTCTTTACTATGGTTATTATTTTTTATTGTGGCACTGTCAAGGAACCTAGAAGTTAATCTGTTAGTAAAAGGCCGGTCAATGATTTTTATATTTTATCTTCACTGCATTTGATTGTGAGAAGGCCCAAAAGGACTTAAATTGTGGACAAATCATGAACCTACAACTATTCGGTGCCAGTAAACAATTGAGTCTACTTCTTAGGTTGAAGGACTTCTTGATGTGACCAAAAGATAATTCTGAATTGGGAGTTTATTAAGTTCTTGACCAAGTGATGCAACTTGATGCATTTATTTAGGTCGTTAGTGTTATCTGTCTATTATTCTCATGAGAGGTTATTTTGCCATTTTGCTCCACAGGGATATATCCGAGACTCTGCATTTGAACCACGCCGTTGGGTTGCTCCTGGGCAGCACTCTATTCACACTGTTTCTTGTGATTGTGGGTTGGAAACCCTAGAAGTGCCTTTAGATGCAAAATTCCATACTGAAGATCCCAAAGTTGTGGTTGGGAAGTTCTGTGACAGGGGTCACCGCTGGATGTGCTCAAAGACTATTGCTGACTGTGTTGAAGCTCTGATAGGAGCATACTATGTAGGTGGTGGATTGATTGCTTCACTTCATGTGATGAAATGGCTTGGGATTGATTCGGAACTTGAACCGTCCATGGTTGATGAAGCCATTACCGCTGCATCTCTGCGCACATATGTGCCAAAAGCAGATGAGATTGCAATCCTTGAGAAGAAAATTGGATACGAGTTTTCCGTCAAGGGACTCTTACTGGAGGCAATCACACATTTGTCTGAGACACAACTTGGGATTGGCTGCTGTTATGAGGTAATTGTTAAGTTTCATATATTTATAATTAATTTATTGAATATATAACTTTCAAAAGTTTCATAATCTGTAACTTATTGAATTTCTGGCAGAGGCTTGAATTCCTTGGCGACTCAGTATTGGATCTGCTTATCACGTGGCATCTATATCAGAATCATACAGATGTTGATCCAGGAGAGTTGACTGACTTGCGTTCTGCTTCGGTCAATAATGAAAATTTTGCTCAAGTTGCTGTTAGACGAAACCTTTACCAGCATCTTCTGCATGGCTCAGGATTATTACAAGGCCAGATAGCAGAATACGTGAAGGTCATTTCTGAATCAGAGAACAACACCATGTCACTCCTATGCATTAAAGCTCCCAAGGTTAGTCATGGTGATCATAGGGTTGTTTACAAAATAGAATTACTTACATTGCGTTTGGAATCATTATAATATAAAATTGATTTGGTTTGATTTATAAATCAATTACCATGTTTGAAACTCAATACAAAATGTTATATGACACAGGCACTCGGAGATCTAGTGGAAAGTATTGCCGGGGCTATACTAATTGATACCAAGCTCAACCTTGACTTGGTGTGGAAGGTTTTCAATCCTCTGTTATCTCCCATTGTTACTCCTGACAAACTTGAACTGCCTCCATTGCGTGAACTAAATCAATTATGTGACTCACTCGGGTATTTTGTAAAAGAAAATTGTGAAAAGAAGGGGTCCAACTCCATAGAGCGTGTTGAGCTCAGTGTACAGTTGCCGGATGCCCTGCTGGTTCAAGAGGGAAAGGGCCCTAATAAAAAAAGTGCAAAAGGAGATGCTGCTTTTCATTTGTTGAAGGAACTTGAGGTTTGTTGTTCTTTTCTGAATGAATTCTGGAACTTTTCTTTTCCCCCTAGAATAGTTCTAAGCTTTTCTAAAATTTATGTATATGTATACTTTTGCTCTATCAATACAGTACAGGTCATCTCAATCTTGGGTCAGTGAAGATTTTATTTAGAGATAATGTTTTTTCTCATCTCATGCCTTGTTTTAGTCTTGGAACTATTCTATTGTTTTTTTTCCTTTGAGAATTCACCGAACCATCTTTCCTTTTGATAAATAAGAAGTAATATATTATATATGCTCATAAGGAAAAAATAATCAAAAAAATGTCTTGATCATAGAACATATGGGTGGTTTACTTGTAGATAACATATATTTAGATGAAACATAGAAATATGCACACCTGAACATATAGAATGCAGAACAAAAAACTCTCAGAATAGTTCATCCATAATATCTTCCAAAAAAACATATGATGGACCAAGAGAACACCTGTCTCTCTCCCTGATTAGTTTCTGATTTCTTCTCCTCCAATAGCCTAACCTTTGGTATGGCCTAGCTTCTTTAACTGAGAAAAGAGGCCACAGGATAGAATTCCATACTCAATAGCAAGATAAAACAAATGGCTAGCAGTATAGTTTCTGCTTTTGCACTAAATACAGAAACGAACCATCACAAAATTATTGTCACATGTGTTGTGTGATGTCCACCTTACCAGTAGCTTCTATCAAACTGAAGAAGTTGCCTTTTAAGGGGTTTAAATTTTTCGGTTTTGTTAACATCAGCCCTCAAGGATACAAAAGATAAATGCATTTTTGTTTCTCAATAAAAACTTTTCATTTTTATATTCTTAACATCAGTTCTAAGGGATGATGTTAACAAAACCATAAATTTTTTATGGGGAACTAGGTTTGTAGAGTTGATTAGTTAATTTTTGTTATTTTTTGCATGCTACTGCTACCCTTGTTAGTATCTATTTTTCATTGACCATTTATTTGCCTTATACTTGTGATGCTACAGAAGAGGGGGATTTCATATGGCATGACCAAGGGAAAAAGAGAAATGGATTTTAGTATTGTCCCTTGTCAAACTGAAGAACATTCCCCAGTAGTTAAAAAGCCCAAATTCGACAGTCTCAAAGAGACTTCCAGTGAAGCCTCTGATCTTAGTACTTCCATTCCAGGTTTGCACCATCAATTTTGTTCTTTAGTTTGATATCAAGTCTTTGTCTTCCAAATTTCATAATGTCCACTTCTGGTAAAAATTTCCATGTGTGCTTCTTCTTGTGGCATTGTTTAATGCAGCTTAAGTCACTTATCTACTTTATTTCTCTCCTTTTCTCTTCTTTCCACATTAAGCTTAGATGTGGTTGATTCCTTGCCATTTCCAATTCCAGGGACAAGGAGTTAACTTCATAACTCTACCTATAGTTTAACTTTTATTGTGACTTCATGATGTACAGTTATTTCATCAATTAATATGAATAAGGGAGGACCCCGGATCCAACTATATGAACTGTGCAAGAAAATGCAGTGGCCATTGCCTGCATTTGACTCAACAGAACATAAAGACAGGTAAAACCACCAACAAATTTGTACTTTCCATCATTCATTTATCATACCTTTTTTTCATATGGACCGGAAAAGAAATAAAGCATGGGGGAATCTTTATGGCATGTTTACTTTGAGAAAATGTTTTTTTGTTTTTACTTTTAATTAATTACAAAATTGTCATATTGTTTTTAATCTATTTTCTATTTTTAAATATTTGAACAAGAAAAAGTACAAAAGAAAATTGTTTTACATCCAGTACAAATCTTTAAAAATAGGAAACAGATTGAAAACAATATTACAATTGTGTAATTAATTAAAAGTAAAAATAGGAAATGTTTTCCCAAAGTAAATGAGCCCTTAGTCTTTTTTACACCAGCTTTACATCCTTGTGTTTCAACTATTGATTTATTTTAATACGAAAAAATGATGTATTTAAATGATATTACTATTTAAATATCATGTTGTGTGGTGCTACAAATATAATGTACAGATAATGCTATGATGACGTGTTAATCTGACAAGTATATAATTTGAAACAGGACTCTATTTGGATCCTGTGAGGAACTGGAAGGAAGCAAAGGACAGAACTGTTTTGTGTCGAAAATTACATTGTGCATACCCAATGATGGTAATGTAGAATGCAAAGGAGAAGCTAGAAGTGATAAGAAGAGCTCATATGACTCTGCTGCAGTAAAAATACTTTATGAGCTACAACGACGGGGAAAACTTAAGATTGATTTTCCCCAACAATAATCCCTGTTTCTTATAGAATTCACTAACCAACAGAATAGGCGCTCATGTGTAAATAGGAGCTAGATTTTATTTATTAGATTTTAGTGGCATTTCGAGTTGACTTGTCCTGTATTGGATAATACTTCAAAACATTTTTTTTAAATAAAATTATTGATTATTGATTGATGAATCAATTATTTTCAATTGCATCTTTCTGGCGGTATTTTTTGTTTATTTTTCTATTTGTCTCAGAAATGGAAACTTAGACACGTGCTTTACAAACATAAGTAAAAAATATATATATATACTCCCAACATCAGCAGTATGGGATTCAATTCAGCCTTAACCGAGACATATCTATCTACATTTACCCATTTCACTCTGAATACCTGGTGATCTGATAATTGTCTCCTTAAGAATTTTCTGCCTTTTCATAAGACATGAATAACAAAACCACTCATCAATTGGTATTTTTTTTTTTAAACGTGGATTGTAGCAAGATGGATGATATGATGATCACATAAAAGCATGTTCAATGAACAGTCCAAATGACCACATATTTTGCATGACCTGGAACAAAAGCTATTGCCAGTGGTAACAGCATATTCCACAAAAACGACATTATCTGCAAGAGAATCTCCTCTAAGAAGTCCATGGCTTCTTAAAATATTAATGCAGAAATCCTTTTCTGTTAATTTTTCCCTTGCAGCATCTGTAAGTTCTGTAACTATTACACTGGAGGAGGAGCATTCGCCAGTTTCATACTTCCATCCATTTCAGCTTCTACGGAATCTGAAACAAGTTCCATATTTGACTTTGAAGAGGAGCAACGCAACTATCATTTACGCTGTCAATACCTAAGTTTTTCTGTGTGGTATCTTTGGCTACTGCATCAAAAAAGACAGAAGGCACAGTAGGATCTTTGACCATTTCAATTTCTTTCTTGAAAACCAGCTGATGATAAAAGCGCAGAGGAACTTATGACTGCACATCAGTTGGCCCTAGCTTGAAAAGAGGGGCAATTGAATGAATTGATCCCTTGCGTAGCCTCTTTCTCTTGTATACCATATTAGTAGGTTCAGTATTTTCAGTCATTATACTTGCAGTTGATGGCCGATCAAAGCTACTTAGACAGTTTGAGCTGTAAGGATCATCAGCTTTCCTTCTATCCTCTTCTCTTCCATTGGTTCAGCTTTTCTACACCAGTCTACAGGGTACTTACTGCATTTCCAACACGCCTGCCAAGTTTCACCACTAGGCATCCGGTCACATACAACATTTTTTTCCCATCATCAGATACATAACATTATCACCTGAATCAATTTAAGAAAAGAAAAATGTTGTATATAGTGCTACAGAGTCTACAGAGCCACAAAGATAAAGAAGATAAAGAGTCCAGATAACAGCCAGCGTTATGGCTTTTCCATGTTTCAAATTCAAGATTATCAAACCATTGGAAGCATCAAGCATGTCCATCAATCTCATCCAGTCGACACACTATAAGTAACAGCCACCTGATTTGAAAATCACAAACAAAAGTAGGGGGAAAGATAAGAAAAAAGTACAAAAAGGATAAACAGATTTGCAAATTGAAATCATAAATATCTAGAGACACCACTATCTTTAGATATAAAGCAAAACATATATGAATGAAGTTCTTAACTTACTGAAAATTTGAAAACTAAAAATTCAGGATCGAGGCTAACAGAATCCTACAAACTAAATTAATATCATCTTCGTAGCCCTGACACAATACATGTCAACACAAAAAAAATAATATCTGAAGACCATAGTAGGCAGATAATATCTATGAATTGGTATGGTTAAATCTAAAAAAAAAAAAAAAATTGATTAATTTCCAATTTTTTTTCTGTGAATGATATACCAGGGATGTAGTGCCCTTGGTAATTGATAACTAAGATTTAGCATTGTAATGATGATGATTATTCTTGATCATTCTTAAAATCTGGTTGTGGCATTGTGCTTATAGGAATCTTAAGCAAGGTGTTCTTAGCAAGGTATTAAACAATCAAGTTCAACTCCAACACCAATAAAAAGCCTTAATATTGTCTTCGCCTGATGATACAACCTAATACAAATTTAAAAACCAAATATGTTTAGTCAGAGATCTCAATAAGTATCTGTATCTTCAATCTTTTTCCTACTTAATGACTTTGTCCTTTTTTGTTCAAAATATGAAAATAATCACCAAGTCCAATAACTTTCTTTTGTAGAAGAACTTTCTTCACCCACACATTTTCATAGTGATAAAAGAAGCACTCCCTACTTCAGCAACACTATCGTAAGAATGATACAGAATATCCCTATCAGAATAAACAACAATTGATGACTACACACACGCAAAAGAATTAGAAAAAATGGTTTAAGAGTGACCTTTATATATAAGAAAAGGGTAAGCCATTTGTGTCAATAGTTCAGATTGTTAAAGGCAACAAACATTCAGAATTTTAGCATGAAGGAGCTTTCTAATTTTTCTCTCTTTCCAGACCCTGCCTTTGAATAAAGTAAAGCATTGGCCTCAGTACTGTTGCTTTCTTCAAATGTCAAGGCATCCAAATAGGTATAGGGGACAAGGCCATGAGAGCAGAAAAATCCAGTGTGGGCAATCCAATAATTTTAAACCATGAAGAGAACTTTCCATAAAGAATAGAAATAGAAGATTATTTTGTATGCAACTACACACGAAAACACAGATACAGTGACTCACAAACTTCATAGAGGATGAAATGAATATTCTCTTTTATTATCTTCCTGCAGAAGGTAGCAATGGCTATAGAAGAAGAAAAAATGCAAGTCATCCAAAAACCAAATTCAATAAAAAAAAAATGGAAAAAATTAACTAAAAAAGGAAAAAAAACAGTTAGCATACTCTCTAAACAAATAAGATAACCAATTAAGGAAAGGGTGAGGCTGCAGCAATGCATTCCGTCATTCCCCAAACTTTTTTATTGGTACAATAACACTAAACCATAAAGCCGAAAGATAAACAGCAACATTTAATTAAAAATGTTAGCCGGGTCGAAGGAAAGGAGCTCCGCCGGTTTCTTCGTAAACGGGAGGGGTTCGAAAACCGCGGCTCTGTGAATTTGAGAGGTGGAACCGTCGTTGGTGGCGAGGATGAGGCTGTAGTTGACGCCAGCGACGGCCTGTCTTTCACCGCTGATGACCTTCTCCAACTTGAGGTTGGCACCAGATCGCTTGTTGTACTCGGCAACGGCGTGATTCGCGATCTGTTTCACGCTGGGGCAGTTGATGTTATCGATGGGGTTAAATCCCCCTGGCATCCCATTCATATAGTAGGGTATCACTTTCCTCATAGTCCTGTTCATCAAGAAATGAGAGAGACGCTGATCAGCTTCTGCTCTGCTTCGTGAGTGAGTGAACTATGCTAATGCTATGCTGGTGCATGGTCAGGGTTCTGATGTATTTATAGGGAGGGGGTTATTTTATTGCATTGCAAGCAGTGCACTGGAATCCATTGATGAGCCGGATCATGGTGAATGTGCAGCCTGGCCCATGCAAACGAGTCTAAACCCTGTGATAATAGCGATATGTGCACACTTCTATAACAAATCTTTTTTTATCGGACTTCTATAACAAATCTAAAACAAAAAATCAAGCTCCACCGTTTTATTATTTTTTAAATTAGTAAAATATTTTAAATAGCGAGGCAGATTCAAGAGGAGGTGCAACATCCCTTGTCAATGTTTCCACATTTGAAAAATAAGAAAAACCCAAACTCAATCCCAAACTCCATTAAAACGAGTTATCCTAGGCAAAGTTGAGTTTGTGTAAGTATGAGTTCTAGACATTCTTACTTATGACAACGATTTAAACTATTATATTAGTTTAGCCATAATTTATATTTATTTTTGTTATACTCTATTTTAAAATTCAAAAATAATTATTGTCCATTATATGTCATGTGCACGGGTCACTACACTAATAATATATAAATTTGTGAATTTTTTCTATCCAAAATGTCATCTTTAAAGGGTTTTTAGGCCTGTCGTTTTAAAATTACTTCTTTCTTATTTTCTGATTAGGTGTCGCACCTTAATTATAGATAATTATAGATAATTGAGATAGGATCCATTGACACCAGGTGTAAGTCTTTTGACTTACACCAAATCTGAACCATTAAAATGAATTGATCTGATGGCTTAAAATATTCCAACCACAAAATTAAAAGTAAATGATAAAAGAGTCACGTGACCTTCTTTTCCCATCACCGACCGGTTCTGCTCTCACCAAAAAATTTGTCCGCCACAGCTCGCCGGAAAAAAAAACACCAAACATGCGTGAGCAATCCCCAACACAATCGGATAGGTGACTTCTCTTCAATATATTTAAATAAAGTAATCTCTATTCGTTCATAACCCTTCCGTCCTTTACATGAATTTGACAACAATTAGCATACATAGGTTTTGCTAACGGAAGTTAGATATTTTCGGAATTTCTGCTGATCAAAATGAAAGGGTTCTTGTTCCAGGCTTTCTTTTTCTTGGTTTCAAAAGACCCTTGAAATTTTGGATGATCGTTTCTGTTGGGTTGTTGCCGTTGTTCCTTCTCATCGCTGCCTTTCATATGGATTTTCCCCTTTGTAATATTTGGTCGGTGATTTACATGTGTATTTGTTTGGATCTGGGAAATTTGTTCTGTCTTTTATTTTGCCTATCCATCATCCTTACAAATTTTACTGGGTTTTCATTTTGTCTATCCATTCACCATAAAATGCAACAAGGGGATTTTCAAGCTACCACTCCTTAATTGTGATACCAAAATCTTCCTCAAATCTGATCAACATGAAAATCCACGATGGAAGATCTTGGATCGGCTAACATTCAAGTGATAAATATTTCAAATACCAAGGATGGTGGTTTACAAAATTACTTTAATAGTTAGACAATTTATGTATTCGATACAATTTTGGTTGGAGAATTTCATCTATCTCATACTGTGTCGTCCATCACGGGCACGCAATTCAGAAGTTTTACCACTCAATTTCATTCCCACTGGATATTTTATCGACAGACAGCTCTGATTTCCCTACAAAATATCATAAAATTTCATCTTGGTAATGCTCTGTTGCCCTTGGCGTAGACGATGGCGACATTGTTCTCCTCGTCGCCCTTCATCACCGAAGGAGAGAGAAGAAAGGTGAAGAAAAAATGTCACATGTTTCTACTTTTATTCATTTTTTATTTTTTAGTTGGGATATCATGAGTCGTTAGATTAATTGATTTTAATGATTCAGATTTGGTGTAAGTCAAAATACTTACACATAGTATCAATGGATTTTATCTCTAGATAATTAATTAAAAATCTATTTTTTTTATTTTTAAAATGAATCTAATATGATATACTTTTGTTTTTTAAATTCAAATAATAATAACTTATCATTTCAATAACAAACTATCTTATCATCAATCAATCAATATTGATAACAAATTACTCCCTTTATTCTTTTTTATTTGTCGTTTAAGGTTGTTTCACCACAACTAAAGAATCAATTAATTGATAAATTCTTTCCTATTATATCCTTATTTTTTCTCTATCTCATTTTATCTCTCTATATTAATGTATCTTATCATTTTAATCATTTACATTCCTTATTCAATTATCCAATTCATCTTTCATGGATTCCTAAAGTCCCACTTTGTATTAATCATTAAGTTATATCGTTGAAAAGTAAAATATTTTTGGGAGTAATAATTAGTCTTTAAACTTCTAACGACTACATTAATCAATTTTATAAAAAATATATAAAATAATTAATAAAATTAAAGGTATAATTATCAAAATATAACGTTAAATTAACTAAATGACAGATAAAAAAAATAAAATTTTTCTTAAAAATTGACATATAAAAAAAAACAGAGGGAGTAAATGACACTTAAAAATCCAGAGTCAAACGGCTCACAACACAATTACGCCCCACAAGGCCACAACGGTGACATCTCAATTTGTAATGACATCACCTGTGTTTTACACGTTTTTTTTTGGTCAACGTGTTTTAATCGTATTTAAAGACAGCAAAATTCACGGATGTTACACCTATCCCATGGCCATATGAATATGGGTGGTGTCTCCGGTGAAATATGGTCCTAGGTCTCTCATCGTGAGAGACCAAAAATGACCTGCTATTGTGGGTTTTTAGTAGGTAAGTGAGTAGTTTATATATTTAACTTAGAGGTCCCTGAAAAAAAGATATTTAAGATGAAAGACCTTATGAATAGAATAGTGTTAGACTTGGTGTAGTAAAAATGGATTACTATTGTGGTAAAATATATTTACCGAGTTATTTATCAAAATTTAAAAAATATATATAAATAATTGAATATAATAATAAATTAATAATATAATGAATTCAAAAAAATAATTAAAAAATAATTTATTAAATTAAGAATTAAGAGTATTTATAAATTAGAAAATTCATATTTTCTCTCTCCCCTCCCTCTCTCTCTCTCTCTCTTCCTCTCCCTCTCTCTCTCCCTCTCTCTTGCTCCCTCTCCCCTCCTATTTCTTGACCTTATTTCTTGATCTATGTGTCGTCCTTTGGTTCCTTCTTCCTCTTCCCTCTAATATAACCAAAACACTAAAACGTTTTCTTTACAATTAGTGAAATCAGTACCCCAACCAGTAACCAATTATTTTTTCCATATCGCCAATTGGCCAATCTCCCATTTCTTGTATTTCACAGGCTAAAGCATTTCCCCATTTTCGACATTAATATCTTGATGTTACAGAGATAATAATAATAATCCTTGTAAAATTTAGATGCTAGCTATTGTAACTAGGCACTAACAGCTGATGTAGCTAGCTTACGCCCTAAGTAATAGCTCATAGACGTTGGAATTGTTATCACCAGTTACACGCTTCAACATTTCAAAACTTGTACGAGTACCCAAGAATTCAATCCGTTTGAACATCACATACCCACGCTCTGCTGTTTCCTTACTGGAATACACTGATCGAAGCCTATCAGCATGTCTTGAATCTGTATGAATTGCCGCTTCTATTTCATGGCTTGACATGTTCCCCTATCACAGTGACAGTGCTAGATGAATGAGCCGCATAAACAATAAAAACCAAAAATTTATACTAGACAACAACAACAACAATCAAGCCTTATCCCACTAGGTGGGATCGGCTACATGAATTACTCGACACCATAGTGGTCTGTCAATAAAATATATATTGTACCTGATAAAATGCATGGATATGATCCAACACCTGAAGACATGTAAAACCGTTGTGGCTGAAAAACGTTCTCGAGGAAGGACCCATCTCAGCGAATCGGTCTATGGGGAAGAGTATGGTGAGAAAATGGTTTTTAAATATCAACTCAGATTTCTCACTGCAAAAAGCCACAAAAATGACATTGAAAAAAAAAAGATTAGAAGAATTCCAATAATTTGTCATGAAAAGATGTGTACCCCTCAGGCCACAGAGAGTTAAATTTAATAACAACCTTTCTGTCAGAGGACGAGTGGAGTTTGAAAATGAAGCTTCTGAATCTTTTCCGTCCCCTTTCGCGTCAAAGAATATTGAAGTGTGATTTTCACTAGGATCTTCAACACTGAAAGAGTCTGTGTAAATTGAAGCGGTTGAAGTTGGCTCGGAGATTGACCAGCAGATAGAGTCCAGAAGGTTGTTAGGTGTTATGGGACGTATTGGAGTCTGACAAGTCTGCAAAGCCAAGTTCAAATTAAAAAGTAAAATAAACAATCAATCCATATCTTCAATCTTTAGCATTGTGTTAGCCGACCCCCAAGTTTCATAGACTCTGAACTCTTCAGTGTGAAGAACTTTCTAAATTCTTTAATTTGTACCAAATTATTAACTCAAATAGCATGCATAGTGGAATGGGTAAAGGGTACAAATTTAGAGGTGAAGTGTGCAGCATCTAAGACATGCAATTACTAGTACATTGGGAACAGGAAAATACTTAAACAACATTTTGTATTTTAAGAGACCCTTAACAGGTGGGGCATTGAGGTCAAACTCAACAGAGAAGACAGAGATGCATGAAAGACTGACCTGCATTCGACGACCACGGCGATTTCTAACACCAATTTTTGCAGAATTTACAATTTGTTGCCTTTCTTTGTAATCAACTTCACTTTTACTGCCTTGAAGATCTTCATAGACTTTTTGCTTTAATACTTCCTGTTATTTCAATAAAATTCATACCATAGTTCCATGAAAGGCGGGAAAGTCCAGAGTTTTAACACTTTATAGCAATGTTCTGCAAACCAGATTGGACCGGTTGGCTGAATTGGTTGAACCGTAAACTGGTTTATTTCCAGCTCTGACCCCGTTCAACCATAGTTCAACAGCGGCTCAACTACAAATTTAACTGGTTGAACCAATCAAACCATGACTCATAGGTCTTGAAGGTTCAATCTCCGGTTTGGTTTTTAAAACATTGACTTCTAGAATAATAAAATGTGATAAAGGTACAATTAATATGTGATAGTTTACTAACATTGACTTCTAGAATAATAAAATGTGATAGAGGTAACACCACATTATTTAACCTAAATATACTCCTCTCACCTAATAATACCAAGCTCTACATCTTCACTGGTCCTACAGGCAGAATAAGTTATTCAATGTGTTATAAATAGTATTTCACTTTCTTCCAACATTAGTATTTAGTATAACAAACAGGAAAAAGTGTAGTACAGAGAGATTGTCACCCATTCACCCTGCTCTGAGGATTCTCAAGGGAACCCATCATAGAACAAATGCCTGATAGTCTAAATCTATTTCAATATGGCATTAAAATAACTAAAAATTTAGCAATTGCTCAATCCTTCTTGGTCACTATATCACCAATAATTAGCTCGTTTAATCTTTGGTATCAGCAGCCAAAATTTGACGGGTCAATTACCTTTATTTATTTTTACTGTTATAAAATATATTCATACCGACCCTAGCCACCTGTTTATCATCTGAGAATCTGAGTAACACCTGAGGTTGAAACATGAGTCCATAACTATTAACTAGAGGTTTACTCAGACATTACTCTTTCGTATTAATCGAAATGCTCTGCTAAGACAGAAAATGCAATAAAAAATAAGAAAAAAATGAATTTCAAAATTGTAAAGGAATATATTGGGAAATTACCTTCCCTGAAATGCCATTATGAGTGTCTTCAAGCATCAAGCTAACTTGCCTTGCCAAATCAACAGACATGTGAATGAGTCTTTGCACATGTTTCTCCTTAGCTGTTTTGAGAATCCACAGTGGCTGAGACATATCATATATAAAAAATTTCACTGATATAAATAATACTGTAGAGGTCCTACTTAGCATATTATAATAAGATAATAATGTCTTCCAGAAGAAGTACTGGAACAGTTAAAAAAGCAAAATAGTGGAACAAGGAAACAGTCTGAGCTTCAAAGAGTTGCATGCCTCCAAAAGGTCATTCTAAATGTTAAGATAAGCATTAAATTGCAATCACGCAATGTAGGAGCACTCACCGTAATGAGGTTACTAGAGTATCCAAGATATCTTTGGATGGATGTCCCTTCAGTCACTACATGACTTACATTGCAGCCAACAAGCCATTGTTCCACCAAACTAGCACCTTCTCTTGAAGCAGTCTCAACAACCTATTGAACATGTAAAGCATCTTAATCTGTCAGCCAAGAACACTTGAATCATACACTTGCTTAACTGAAACAGGAAACTGATACCAACTATCCTATAACAGACTCCATATCATGAGGAAGACTTAGTCCAATTAAAAAATGTCTAGATATTTATTCTTAGATCACATGGTTTTACCTTGTTTCGCAATTCAGATGAAATGCATGGATCAATATAGATGGAGCAACCAGACAAAGTTGAGTCCAAACTTCTGTTAGACTCTCTCCCAGAGAATCTTTGAAATTCTTCAACACAATGAGCATGCTTGGTTTCATGGATTCTTGCAGGAAGACAATTGTCAGCATTTGTATACCCAGGAAGCAGTTTAAAATCATCCAAGCGCATGTTGTTATCCCCATAACTTTTCACACTATAATGTGATTCAGTCAACCTCACTGTATCAGACAAGAGAAAATGCATTCAAGTCATAACAGTAACAAATATCAATATGTACCCAGTAAAATTGAAAATCTGAATCAGCTTAGAGACCACATGAATACGCTGTATTGGTTTAGTTATGATATTTTGATAAAGTGCAATAAGATGCTATTGCTAAATCAAAGCATCTATTTCAGAACATCCATTCTTGACCAACATATTGCTTTTGCAGATTGGTAATTTGGCATTGCCAAATCTGATTATTTTAAAAGATAAAATGAAATAAAAAGGTCAATGTATCAATTTAAGCTTAACCACTCATCCTCTAAATAAGCAGCAGTATTTAAACAGAAAATCACCACAACACCACTGACTGTAATCACAACAAGAATGTGTAGTTTGTTAAATACAAATAGACAGATACTTCAAGAACCACATACATTCAGCAAAACAGCCTAACATCAAAATGAGGTGAAAAGGAGCAAAAAAAAAAGTGTGTCAGGTTCTTTTATTGCATGACTTAATAGCACAGGGGCTAAATTACAATCACCACTAAAGCTAACCAAAATTCAAGACACGTCAAAAGAAAGCAAATGAACTAAATTACCATTTTTCCTGACACTATCCACAAACCAACCCAGTGTGACAACAAAGAGACCAATTTTTGCTCCATGCTTCAGTGCATGCTCAAACTTGCGCCCACCAAAGCTGTACTAGATGTTAAAGATTTCATGACGGCCCTAAACTGATTAACACAAATGTACTAGAGAAATATCAATGCTGGAGGAAATGAATGGCAAGCAACCATCATGATCATGAAAGATCCACTCTAAAATAAAAAGATCTTTCTAAACACAGTACGAATAAATTTAGACAAAGTAGAAGAACTGATATGGTAAGAAACTCTGTTCTCTCTCACAACCAAGTATTGCTATTATTATGTAGGAAAATTCAGATGATTTTAGTAGGAAAGGATATCTGAACCACCAAGTGGGTACATTGAGGATGCAGATTGGGGCTATACTGGCCCCCTAATCTCTCTGTAGCCTCCATGACCTGATTCCTTGCTTCTGCCAAAACACCAATCCAAAGAATAACAACAAACGGTATGAATATCTCTTTAACTTGTCAGAGAAAGAGAGAAGAGGAACAAAGATCTCACAGTAAATGTCTATTATCAGTTAGACAGTATATGAACAATTTTTATGGCAAGAAGACAAAGCAGAACAGAAGAGAACAGAGGAAGCTAGATCTCACAGAAAATATGCACTAATTACCATCAACCAAATACATAGTTCAAAGCAGATCACTCTCATTTTTCAACTTCATCTTCAATTTGCTCAGTGTTAATCACCAATTAAAAAAAGCCAAAGAAAAATCAGAAGTGGCTGATAGCAGCAGTCTGAATTCAGAAGTTCATATATGTTGACATTTTATATTGCCAAGGAGCACAATCACCATCACCCTTCTCCCCTCCCTCTTACAAAAAGAAAATGCCATGAAAACATTTATTTTTTTGTGTAGAATTAAGCCAATGGCTTGAAGCAATTCATTACTGCAAACAGAAGGATGTAACAAATAAAAAAGGATTAAATAATGAGTAGATAAATCCACACCTTTAGATAAACCAGTAACGCATATAACGAGACCAGCAAAAGGAGCACTTGATCGCACTTGCACAGAGGAGGAAACAGGAGACATTGGCTCCAATGGTTGAAGACCTCTCAATGAAGAGAATGAAGATGAAAACAGCCTCGAGCACCCTTTGCCACCCACAACTTCAACTCTGCCCTCACCACCCATAATAACAGCCACTAAAACGGTGAACAAGAAGAGTATTTGTCCATCACCCACCAATTGAAAATCCACAAAGCATATATATAACTTCAAATTCCAAAAAAAAACGGGTTTCTGATATTTCATGAGCAATAAAAAACAATGAATGAATGGGTAATAACAAAACTATAAAACTGTTGGTTGGTTGTTTGAAGAGTTGAACTTTTATATAGAGCAAGCCCAAATCACGTGAAGGGGTGAATTAGTTCCAAAAAATTGAGAGTTTCAACAAAGTTCAAAAGGTTCTGAGGAATGGGGGAAAAAACGGAATCTTGAGTAAAGGGGTCAATAGAGTTGGAGACAAAGAATGGATTTTTAAGATGCAAATGCAAATAATGTGTCGTTTTTTGTTTTGCAGTGTGCAGGAGCAGAAGCAGGACGATAATAAGAAAAGGGAATTTTTTTGAATGTGGTGCTCTGACGAAGAGTCACAGTCAGAGTTTTCAATCTTCTTTTTCTGCGTGTGTACGCCAAAGGAAAAGAGTGCTTCCATTCCATATTTGTTTTTCCTTTTTTGAAAAAAAAAACTCTGCTTTTGTAAATTGCAATTGCATGTGATGTCTGATGTGGGAGTGGGATGAGAGAGAGAGAGAGAGAGTTGAGCATTTTAACAAAAATAAAATAAAATAAATTAAAGCAGGTCAAAGTTAAAGGAGTAACGGGAAGCACACCTCAACCCAACCAACTTGAGTTGAAATGAAACAGAGAGAGAGAGCGGAAAGCGCGGCTTTGTATTGAAAAAGGAAGTTTGGGAAATGGAGGATTCATTCCCATTTCTTAAAGTGAGGGAAAAGGGGAAGTGAATGAATGAGTAAAGCATGATTTGTTTGAGAGAGTAGAGAGAACTCACTCACCTGGGTGGTGCTGGTTCCTCAACTAGGGCCGTGTCGCTCAGGATCATAGTGCTCGGAGATACGATATGATGTGCGCTGTGCATCTATGCAAGCAACACGCAGGGCAGAGCTTCGTTTCAAATTGAATGTAACCGAGGCTTTTATTTTATTTTATTTTACTATAAAAACCAAAAGTGTTTAATTGATATGCTCTGTGTAAAAGTTTAATTGATATACTTTTTAGTTTGTACAGTAAAATTATATCTAGGGCCAAGCATCTTCTTTAATTTAAACTCATTTTTTGTCCGATCTTAAACTCATTTATTTATTTATTTATTACTACATGTAGGCCAACTCACAATCATTTCAACAACAGAAATTATTTGTTTGCTTTATTTTATTACATTTCTCTTCTACCAAACAATACCCACAATCCATTATCTTTCTCACCTCTTTCTTTTTTCTCATGTTCTTTCTTACATTTCTATGTTTTCTCATTTTTGCTCTTAAACTAAACATAGACTAAGTAATTTGTCAACAAAAAAAAAGGTCAAGTGGTGGAAGTTCATGCTAATTTTGCTAAGTGTGCTTATCAAATTCTAACCACACAAATATAGAGTTCACTTTAAGATAGATTTAGATTTTCTGCATCAGCTCTTTCTATGGCCTTCATATTTTCTCTTAATTTATTTCTTTTTTCTTTATTGTCTCTCTTCTTTCCCTTTTGTTTTTTATGCCACAGAGCACCAGGGCTATAGAGGATCCAATTTGCTTTAAAATAAGTATTGATATTTGGTAGAAAAATATTTATACAAAAAGAGTAACGAATGATGCATAATTGCAGTGTGATTTGTTAATCTAAAAGGGCTCAAATGACACTTTTAATGAAGGAGAAATTTTCTTCCTTCAGATTTAGTGTCTCATAATGTGTTGTTTTAGTTTTTTTTTTTTGAAGAAATGTGTTATTTTAGTTTGTAGTCAGTAAAATCTAAAACAAACATATTAATCATGTTTTGGGTTAGAACATGTGAGATGGAAAATAATTAATTGTAGAATACCATGTAATGCCATATACAATTTGTATTATCTTTTTTTTTTGGTCAAAGAAATTTGTATTAACTTTAGTACTAAGTTTTTGTCCTATCAAGTATTTCTTTTGAAATTATGGCAGTATAGTTATATTTGTCATTTTCAACATTATTAATTTTGTAAGTTTTTTTTTATTAATATACAGATTTTCAATTAATTTTATAATAAAAATAAAAAAGAAATTAACCAATTTTTATATAATCCCGAATTAGAATGTACCCTTATTATGCAGTCCGGTTATCGGAAGGAAACTTGGGATTGGGAGCTGGTTGGGATCTGTACGACTGTACCTATATTCAACCGGTGCTATGTATTGTACTCCTAGATGGTTAACCGGTTTGCTTAAGATCAAAAGTCAACTTCATATAGTTTTAACACAAAATAAAGGAATCAACAACACTGTGTCCATCTGTTCTGCTTTTAAAATTCTTATCACAAAAAGTCACAACCTATATATTTTTAATTTTTCAAAAATCCAGCCAAATTGTTCAAAGTATATGTTACTATGTATCATCACAATCGGTATGCAATTAACTCCTTTTTGCACACAGATACGTCTCTGTCAAGCAATTGAAACCAGTCTCCAAGAAACGCCAAGAACTTGCATGTACAGAGAGGGTAATTACAGGACCACGCTCAGCAGGGCTCACTGATGGATATAGAAAAAATAAAAAAAATAAAAAAACACGTACGCTTGCAGTTTGTTCACTGGTGAGCTGTGAACTTGTGACTTGACTTCACCCCTCGTCCTCTTCTCACGGATACAGATACTCGTCCCTTTCCAAAGCCTACCCTTTACCCCTTTGGAGTTTGGATTTACATTATTTTTAGACCTGCACAGGTCTATCTTATAATCTAATTGTTTAATATTTATCGGGAAAAAAAAAATCTAATTGTTTAATCATTTAATTAATTGACTAGGTGAGGATAATGAGTAAATGTAAACTAAATCCTAGTACAACATTAACACTAGTCCAACATATCAATATGGTGTGACACCAATAATAGATATCCATATTCTTTAAATACGGTGTCAGAAGTTTGATCCCTAAGCTGTAGGATATTTAGGTTCTTCCAAAAACACTAGACCCAACACAAAAAATAATAAACAATTATATCTAACATCACTTCATTTTTTGTGTGAGAAAAAAATCTTTGCTTTAATTTAGTGTGGTAATAATAATAATAATAATAATAATAATAAGAATAAGATTTGATAATATGATGACATAAAAAAAATGTTTAGAATGTATAAAAACTTATGTATCCATTTTAATATCTTTATTTTTAAAAATACTATTCACCTTGCATGTGTCATAGAAATTAGAAAGTTTATAAAGAGAATATAAACAAAAAGAGCGAATAACAAAATAGTCCTTAAAAATGTATGGTGCTGTCAATTGACTGAATTTAGTTATAAAAAATATTCATATTTTAAATTAATTTTTAAAATTAAAAATTCTTAATCATAGTAATCCTTTTGAGTCAGTCAATTTAATTTCTAAGATTGTGTAATACTAGTAATTTTTTTGTAGTATCCGGTAATAACTAATGTAATAGAATATTTTTTAATTTTTAATTTTGTTGTATCCGTGGACTTTATTTTACTCAATTCCCGTCCAGAATTAATAGCCCGAGTCTACAATGCATAATTAAGCCAACACACAACATGCATTGCCATAGATTTGACCCAGAAAAAAATGCGTTGCATAGGTAGCTAGTGCCCCACTAGAAGATGGAGACATCCATGGATCAAACGCCCTAAGCTGCAAAAGGTGGGAAGAACAATAATAATGTAAAGAAAAGAAATGGCGAGAGCAGTCAACGAAGATGTTAACATCAAGTGAACAATAGTGGTATAAAGCATACTGTACAAGGCATTTATTAACTTAATAAAACCAAAATTCATCAGATTCAACAACATTATTTTTGTCTTTGATAATTTTCAATGGTCGCAATTACATTTTTACATACCCAATATGCACTATTGCACTGTTACCATTCCTATAGGTCTAGATTAGGGTCTCCTCTGCACTTTGCAGGCCTGTACAAGTGTGATCTTAAGTGTCCAAAACAGAAGCTGGATAAATAAAAAAGCTACAGAAAAAAAAAATCAAAAGAAAAATGATCTATTACTTTCTGGAATCAATGGAACTTACGAATAATCTCACGAACCCAGCGAAGGGAGACAAATCACACTCCTCAATTGGCTAATGCATGGCTTGGATTTCTTCAACAACAAAAAAAAAAAGAAGCATAGCTTGGATTCTTCTTTGACTTAAGCCAGCAAATGCCACGGGCAAATGTACGATAACAAGAGCAAGCAAGGCAGTATAGGTTTTCTATCGCTCGATTGACAAATTATTATTGTATTAAAATTAACATTACTGTTATTCATAACACTATTTACGAATTAAATGGCATGAGATATTACCACACAACGTCTTTTTCCTTCTAATTTATAATATTATTTTTTCTTTGAAATTTTTGACTTGCTAATGCTATGTGCCTACCTGATCATAAAACTTGAATAAGCATTAGTAGAAGAGGTTACTGGGGAGATTTCATGCCTGCATTCGAAGGGGACTGCCATGTCGGCCTATTTTGGTTTTGGCATAATTATAATTTTGGCTATGTTTTCACAGCAAGGGTGGTCGCCGATAGATACACCGATAGATCAAAGGGATTTGGATTTGTCAGCTTCTCTGATCCTGGAGTAGCAATTAAAGCCCGTTTTGCCATGGATGGACAGGTTGGAGCATTTTCCTGTTTTTATTGAACTTTTGTTATTGTCATTGTTAGTTGATTGACTGATATGCTCTTGTTTCTCAGTATCTACATGGGCGTAAAATTCGAGTGTCCTATGCAAAATATAGAGGACCTCCTCCACCTTCCCCGTGGCCGTGATGGTGGTGGTTGGTTTCGATCTATTATTTTCTTGTGCCCCTGTTAACGGAGCCAACGGAATTAGCACCAGCTGGCACTATTTGTTCATGTGCTCATCATTTCTCTGATTCGGAAATCTCCATTCCCTTCATTCTGTTATTACCTTTAGATAGCAATACTATACAGTAGGCACACAATAACTATTGTACTCTTTTTTTTGCCCTTTTCTATAAACACCCACACTCATGTAATAGAATTCTTAAGCAATTAATACAGATTTCATACCTATCTTTTGTCTCTTTTATTCCTTAACTTTGATACCCCGCCCCTGCCCTGGTTGGATTTCGATTTGGTATTCAATATTCAAGGTCCATTATGTTTTTTCAAACTCCTAAAATAAAATAATATATAGGATGTTATCTGGTTTCAATGATACTAAATTGTTAGTATGACATGAGAAAATAGCATGGATGGCACGCCGCACGCCACTATCACTATAGCGCAATTGCGCGCGTAAATGATTATCGCAATTTGAATGCTTCCATTATCAAATTTTAAAGAACTAGGTGGTATAATAGTTCTTTCCTTTTCGTTTCCCTTTTACCAAATCGTTTTTTAATTGGTCATCGTGAAGTAAGAAAAACAAATCCCTTTAACGCATACATCAACGTACAGCTAGTTGGTGCAAGAAATTTCTAAACAACTAGCTAGTAAACTCATAAACAAACATAATTTTATAATTGAAAATTATGTTAAAAACTAAAAACGGAAGTCTGTTCAGGGACATGCGTGACTAATTGAGGCTTCTTTTAGGGACGGTTTATTTTTTTTATTTCTGAAATTCAAGGTCCTACTTGACAGCGTCCAAATCTTTCAGGTGGCAATTTGACTATTCGATAATATTACTTTCAGAGCTTTAGGCTTAACTTTTGCAGGTAGTTTTCCTCTTTTTTCATAGAAGATGATATTTTATCTTAAATAAACAAACAACGGTGCATCCTCGTTTTCTTCCCATCCAAGATGACATTCTTTTGTAAGGGAGATAAGGTGGTTTGGTGATTTGGAAGAGAGATATAGGTGTTTGAGTGATAAAGAAGTTATGGGTTTAAATCTCCTACACTAACATTTACCTATAAAAAAAAAAGATAACATTCTTTTGTTAAGGAGTATTGATTAGTAAATTAAACATAAAATAAAAAATATATAAAAAAACAAAGCTCATAAAAACCATAAAATGCGGCATTTGTTTCTCACTTATTAGGTATTAGTATTATTAACTCCCTTTTTATCTTATACAAAATTATTGAAGATATTTTTCACTGATTAAAATCTGAGACTGACATGTTTTGTTTTTTATATCAGTTCTTATTCTTATATTTTCACTTATGATTTAATCTCTGTCATTAAAGTACCAATCAATGTATTTTATATCTTTCATCTATTTAAATAAAAATATATGACTCAGTTTTTTTTTTTTGACAAATATATATGACTCAGTTCAGAAATATCAACATAAACGTGTTCATCTTTTAAGGAAACTGTTTTCATATTGTCATTTATAATGCTTAAAATAACTCTTCTTCCATACATTTTTTTTTAGGTTTAAATATCATTTTTGTCCCTGTAAATATAGCGAGTTTCACTTTTAGTTTTTGTAAAAAAATTTATTTGTTTATGATCCTTACAATATTCAAACTGTTATTTTTTAGTCCCTGCCGTCTGCATCCGTTAGTTTTTTGCTGACTTGGGGAACAGTCTTTGCCACATCAGATTAGTTCGCAAGAAGTACCAGGCTCACGACCCCGATAACATGTTCAAGGTCGGCGACATCGTTCAGCTTCCCAAGACCAGGCCCATCCGCAAGAACAAGACCTTCACCTTCCTCGCCGTCCCCGTTCCCGCCAGGAACCGAAAATCCAACGACGACGAGTCCTCCTCTGGTGGTGATCTTCCCATCCCACTCCAATCTCAACAGGAGGAGCAGCCCCAGGCTTAGCCTTACTACTACAAGTTACAATACTCCACTCAATTTCCCTCTCTGTTGTTACTGTTACCGTTTACTCGTTCCTTTTCATTTCGATTTTGTGTTTTTTTTAATGTTATGTAATTTGCACCGCCCAAATGTTTAGTGGGTTGCAATTAGTTGGCACAAACGTAATGAATTTGAGAAACGAATGTCGTGACTTTGTTTAGTTATTGTGAGAAACTAGTTAATTTCTTGTTGTATTATTTGTGCCCAATAAGTGTTTGATGAAATGTTTGACAAGGCGAAGTTAATTGCAAAAGAACTCGCAAAACACGGAAAGTGGAGTAAACTAGTGCTTGAAAATCGAAAACCCCTGCAAGTGGAGTAAACTCGTGCTTGAAGAAGGTGGGGCGAGTCCATGGTGGAAGAGGTTTAAGGTGTTGGCCATGGTGGTTTACAGTTTACTGATGAGGAAGAAGGAATGTAATGGGGGCAGGGGAGAAGGAGAAGGTGAGGGGAAGAAGAAAGCTTCCATGTCATCATCCTAGTCAGTGACATGTGGCCCCATTAATCTGATGTGACAAAGACTGTTAGCCACGTCAGCGAAAAACTAACGAATGTTAACAGCATGGACTAAAAAATAACGGTTTGAATATTGTAGGGATCATAAACAAATAATTTTTTTTACAAGGACTAAAAGGAAAACTCGCTATATTTACAGAGACAAAAAAAAAATATTTAAGCCTTCTTTTACACAGAGAGAGGGGAATCCAAACTCAATTGTGAGGAATTACAAACAATAAGCTCTATCAACTGAGCTAGAGCCCTTACAACTCTTCATAGATACATAACTCACAATTGACCAGCCCTCCCCTTATTTCTCATAATACAAACACAATTACACAATGCCACATGCAATATGATGATCTAGCTAAACAATTTTCTTCATGCATTTTGTTGGTGCAAACACGGCTAGGTATGAGTTAACAACCTTGTTCCGAAGGAGACGGCAAAATTGTCTTTCGTATTAAATTAAATTTTAGAATAAAAATAAAAGGAATTCCTCATTTTCCTTCCACAAAAAGAAAAAGGAAAAATGAAAAACTACAAAATTGGGTCTACAAAGATGAACTAAAGAGTACGCTGCCCAACTACAGTTACTACACCTCGACAAGTAAATAAAATGTTTCAACTCCACCAACTCCAGTCCTACATGCTACATCACTTCACTCTTGACCATACTCGAAGTGAAGGACCTCTTCGGATACATCGATGACTTCCTCGACTTCAATGTCCTTTGCCTCGTATTCCTCTTCCTCATCACTTGCCTCTCCGTCCCTAAGCTTTTGCCTCTCTAACTTCTCTTCTTCATGTATCTGCTTCCATTTATTGACCCATTTGTCCCACTCTTCCTTCAACATCCTACGCTTCTCGCGCTCCTGCTCACTCAGCAGCAACGAAACATCTTGATCTTCTGCCTCGTATTTCTTACTATACTTCTTCAGGTTCTTTGCAATCTCTTCCTCTTTCTCAGGAGTCAAGAAAGAAGGTGGCCTTGGTCTCCATAAGAACTATATTTTGAAAAAAGAAAAACAGAACTTGTGATTGATTATTATGCACAAAACGGACTAGCAAGTGAATTACCCAAAAACCAAATCAACAACATGCATATTGGCAATAAGGGCTATGACAACAATTTCAATAATGTGTGAATTCTGCTATTACAAAAATTTGTACTGCCAAAAAAATAGATTCAACAATGGAGAATCACCATGTCCAAACCTATCACCTTCCAAAGCCTAAGCAATGTACATCCACAAATCCTTCTTTGCACCATTGTAATACAAATGAAATAGCCAACAATGCATCAAGTAAAAATGATATCGTAATTACCTGAAAGAAGTGATCCTTCAATATCCGGTAAAGATGCTTGCCATTGAAAGACCATATATTGAATCCATTTTCCATTTCATGAACTGAAGTCACAGCAGTTGCAACGTACCTGTAGCACAAAAGGATAACCAATATAAACTTGTGATAATTAATAAACCAAGACCAAGTATTTTTCAGTAAAATAATAAAAATCAAACATTTAATAACCACGGTAATTACAATTTTAGACTGATTTTACACAAGATTAACCCATGAACTTCTGCACTTATCAGCAATATCGTTACTTATTTGGATACACCATATACCTTCCAGTTGGATCCCATTCGATATCTGTTGCCATGAAATGTTCAGCAGTAGCCATGGTCTCAAGTTCATCGACATTGTAAAATTCCAACTGTCCGTTGAAGCCTTTCAACCCTGCTAATACAATGAAGCGACCTGAAGGTGACCAAAACAAAGCATTTGCCAGCTTGCCTTTCAGAGTAGTGAGCTTTGAAACCCGGCCAGTGTTCTGAGCAGTCCGCATAGAGTAAATGCTAACATCAGGCTTAGGGTTATCACCATGAATAACCACAAACCTATGCCCTTTTGGCTCCCAAGCAAATGCAATGATCTTATCATTCTTATTCTCAAGCTCCAGAACTTCAATGGGTATGTCACGTTCTTTTATACGGAAAAGCTCAAAGCCTGTGTATGTACTTTTTTTAGTTTTAGTATATCGGTCTACGTTAACAGCAAGGTAATCACCATTGCTTTGCCAGTACATCTTGCAGTCACTAACACTAAAAAGGTTCTTCTGCCTCAGTTCCTCTTTGCTGGGGATTTGAACAAGACTTACCTGTAAGTACGTCAAAGAACATAAATTTAATATGAATGATACAAAATATAGCCAATAGCTGAAAGTAACCGAGTGAAACAAAAATTCAATCCATGACCATGGTCCATAGAAGGCAAGAAAAACACAAACTTACCCGAGCAGGCTGGTTACCACCTCCCGTCTCAGGAACAAAGAGTGCAATGATTGGATCAGTTGGAGACCAGCTGAAATCCATTATATTCTCAACCTTTAAGGATTTTTTGTCAACGAGAGAAAAAGTTTCTGTCTCATACACAGAAAGTATATTTTTTCCCATCCTTGCAAAATACTTGTCATCTCTTCCACCACTCCACCTGCAAATATAATAATGCAAATTCATTACTGCATTAGGCCCATGACAGATGCTAAAATACTCAAAGCTAGAGAGAGAGAGAGAGAGAGAGATTTGTACTTGAAAACAGGCCATGACACCCCAGCAACACCCCCAGTACCTCCAATAGCAAAATCATCAGCACTTCCTTTAAAATCCCTCATCACTTTACCAGTTCTCACATCAAATATATTTATCACAACCCTCTGCAAGAAGAAAGTTGGTGTTAGGAACAGTGTCTAGAAAAAACTAAAAATGAAACAATAAACGAAGAAGAAAGAACTTACATTAGCATCTCGAGGATTGCTAGGTTCATGGCTGCTATAAGTTACCAAATATTTCTCACCAGGTGAAAAATCAATAAGTTTTACCTGTGAATGTGAATTATATTAATATTAATATTAATAATATTTAGAATAAAAATAAGATAAAGTCAAAGTGCCAAACATCAATTCAAAATGAAAAACTCAGAAAACCTGAGGGTGAGCATAACGCATGAGACGATTGAAGGCTGTAGCACCTCCCCAGACTGCTGCCCCCTGCCTATGAACTGTTGCCAAGTAAGTGCCCAAAGGGGACCATTGGACAAAACTCTCGGTCCAAAACTGTAATTCAGAAATATATGAACACCCCATTAAAGGATAAAGAGATTGATAATCAAAGGTACCAGTAAATATCAAATAATACAAGCTATTGAGAGATAATAACTACTCACAGTACGCTTATAAACAGGATCAGGCTTTAAATGCCTTGCATCATTCCACAAAACCTCAGTATCTGAACCAGCACGAATCACAAACTGGTCCCGGGCTTTCGCATCAGTGAGCCAATGTTGAAGATTTTCCTGTGATAGATGATGTAAAGATCAGAGAGCATCAGAAATGTTAAAAAGCTACTAGAACCCATAGAAAAAGTTACTAAAGCATAAATAACCAAATACCAGCACATATTTATCAAACCTCAAGCTATCCAACAAATAATGCAATCAATTAAGTAATGCAATCATATTCGCAATTCCACATAGGAGTGTGGTCCATGAGAAAACCTGAAATTGCCTTAATCTATAGCTACTTATAAAATTGCAAAATGCGAAAAGAACCAAGTAAAAGCAATGTAGTGTCTGCCTACATATTTCAAAACATGTTTGGCTATAAAATTAACAGAAGGCCTCCAATAATCTTAGTATTATAGCATCAAATGGTCACAATTGTTGATCGAAACAAAACATAGAACAGGTCAATGCCATAACTGCAACACATAGCAAAAATTATAAGGAAACTACAATTTCAGCATCACTGCCTATGACTATGATAAAGATATAAAGTCGAAAACAGGCACAGGTGTTTATATTTCTACAATCATTACCCCTGGAGCATATGGCTTGGTTTCAGGGGGTGCCCACTCGTCTGGCACTTTCATAAACCTGTCAAAGTCATCGAACATATTCACGGCAAATATATGGGAACGGTCCAACTTGTACCCATGAGTCTTCTCTTTAGCAAGCTCAGCTTCCTAAAATAAAAAACCAATTTAACCACATCAAATCAAATCAAAGAACAAAATTCAATCCAATATATACTAAACTAATACTATTTTTCTTTTACAATTACAAATAACGAATGGTTTAGGTCAACAAAGTGACATATGAATACAAAATAGTAAGAACAGAAAGAAGATGAATACCTGAGGAGTATTGTACTCAATGAAGCAGTAACCTAAGGTCTTCTCAGTCTCAGGATCAACAGGCATCCAGAGACCATCGTCCTTAATAACACCAATCTGACTATAAATTT
The DNA here is from genome assembly GCA_030159175.1 of Glycyrrhiza uralensis. NCBI lineage: Eukaryota > Viridiplantae > Streptophyta > Magnoliopsida > Fabales > Fabaceae > Glycyrrhiza > Glycyrrhiza uralensis. The sequence continues at coordinate 50,782,139 of BRZY01000005.1, forward strand.
TACGAACAACGCCTTCGAGCTTCTCGAACTTCTCCCGCGGAACAACGGGGAGGTTATCTACAACTATAATGTTGCCAAATCCAGAGTCGAACTCGAGATTATCCTCTTGATAAACTTCCTCGTCATCACTACACCACCGTGAAAAAGTGAAACAGAATTAAGAACACTACCTAGGGTTTGAATTTAAGTGGACAAAAAACCAAAAATAAAAAAGTTTATATACCTGGGGATGCCACAATTATCATCTGGCGGGAGGCGAATGGAGTCCAGATCAAGAGCGGATAGATCGACTCCAAGATGCAATGCTTTGTCCTCAATCTCTTTCATCACCATCACATCCGCCATGTCTGTAACAATAGAGAGATGAAAGGTATAGTCAGTTCTAGGGTTTGCAATCCATGGATATGTTTGGCCTTCTTATTGTTTGCTAATATAAATAAACTTTTGTCTTTTTACTGAATCAGGTTAGAGTAGTTGTGGAGAGGCCGCCGGCGTCCCTGCGTGTCCTCCTCCTCGCCGATGCGATGCGCCGCTCAGCTTGGTTTCTAGGGCTTCTGTGCTTTTTTGCGTTTCTTTTTGTTTTCCTTTTTTTACGATATATTCTACCGGTCATCACTTGTCATGCTTTTTGAGGGAGTGAGTTGGGCACCCGCATTCGCTCCATGTAATCCACGTGACAAACGGGTCGGCTTGTGGGTCCAAATAAAGAAATTTAAAAAAATAAAATTAACATTAAAAAATATCATATCATATGTGGATAATAATAATCAAATTCATATGTTAACTTACATATTTCGATTGCAATTTGTATTAATTTCTGCTACTATTTCAATGTACCCAAAAAAAAAACTTGTACTACTATTTCCTGGAAATGGAAAGCCATCTAATTTGAAATGTGAAATTATACTCTTTGGATTTATTTTTGTATTGAAAAATCATTTGAACTAAAAAACAATTCAGATATTAATTTAAAATTCAAAATTAAAATTTGGAATTTGTTATTTTGTGGACAACATTTCAATTTAAGATTCAAATTAAAATTCCCTCGCCTAGTTTATGAGTAGTAGTTAGGTTAATATAAATTTCAATTTTGATAAAAAATTCTTAAATTCTGAAAAAAAGATCAATTTAAATCACACCTCACCATCACCTCTCCTCCCCAAGTATCCTTTCCCCTTTGGGGCTCTCCCCTGTCGGGAGTGAACATAACCAGTAGGCAGTCAACCCACCAAAAAAACTGATTCAGTAGGCGACCAAAGGAATGCAAGCGGAATTCCTAGTCCCGTGGACTTGCTAATTTGAACTTAGCTACGAACACCATCAAGGAAATTTTGAAATTCCAAAAATTGATGAGTATTATTCGACCGAAAAAATAAATAAATTGATGAGTACTACAACGTCGTCAAAGCAACTTCAAAATCATCATAAGGTAAAAGAAATGACATTTTGTTAGTTGACTGAATATCAAATTACATTGCAATAATTGTACAACCATACCCAACGTGGGGTAGATGAAGACCTTGTCTAAGAAAAAAAAACTAGCGCTTCAAGGTATCAATCAATCGTTTTTTGGGTACACTACTATCAATCAATCTTACCGACCAAAAAAAAAGCTATCAATCAATCTTCTTTGAAGAAAGAAACTTCCTGGTGAAATCAGATTTCAATTTGCATCCAAAAGAATGCGTTCTTATAAATATGCCGTCAATGTCTTCCTCCTTCTTTTCATAAACGTAGAAAGCTATAAACGCAAAGGAAAGTCCTGTAACCAAGACAAGAAAAAAAAAACTTGTATCATTCCCATCCAGGCACAGAGTTCAAACAAAACACGAGTAATAGCAGGCAGTAAAGACTAAACATGCTCATCTTCTGGCGACAGCTCCAGAAAAAAGTGATTCAATGAGGTGATCCCGCAAATGCATATTTGGTTTTTAGTTAGAAGATTGCAAAAATACATGTGAACCCAGAGTAACTATAAAGTTCCTTTGGAGCAAATGTACTTTTAAACTCAAACATACGTTTGCAACTGAAAACCATACTGATTTTATATTTCTAGAAATCTACCAGCAGTATTACAAATGAAATTGTTTGATATGAAAACTTATCAAATATGAATCGAAATTCAACAAATGTCACAACTCGATTATTTAATATATTATTGACCACCTGTCATGATTTTATTGGTTGCAGAAATAGATTCAATTAAATGGAGGCAATCTACCAGTATAATTTTCTATGCAGACAAATTCATGTTAGCAGTTAGCACATGCATGTGTACCTATGAAGCCCAGATACTCCAAAAATGCAAAAGTATCGGTATTTATCGGATACCGATATGGCTCCGATACGTATCTAGGGAGTATCCGTTAATTTTTATTTATTTATTTATTTTTAAAAATTCCGATACTCCGGAGACACGGCTCCGATACTCCGGAGACACAGCTCCGATACTCTGGAGACACGGCTCCGATACGTCAAAAGCCAGCTTAGATACGGCTCCGATACTCCAAAACTCTGTTGAACTCTGCCCTGTTCTGTTCTAACTACAGAGCTCGAAGCTTCCTTCCTTCTTTGTCCTACTCGAAGCTTCCTTCTTCTTGTTCACAAAGACCATTCAAAGACCAAGTCTTTCACCTACACGAAGCTTCTTCTTCTTCTCAAACTCACTCGAAGCTCCTTCTAGTATGTCTTGTTCACCTCACTCGAAGTATTGCTGCTGCTAGCTCTGTATAATCTGTCTCATAAAGTCAGTTCTCACAAGCTGACCTCTTCTTGTTTGCGGTTCTCATAACTTTGTTGGGGAAGGAAAATGGCTTTAGATGGAGAATAACACTCTAGTTCTAGCACTACTAGTAGATTTTCCTCTGATCATCATCTATTGACATATGTTTATGTATTAATGAAAAATTAGTAATGACTAATGAGAATGTCTTTTTGCAAAATTATGTGATATATTTATATTTATAATTTTTTGTTAACGTATCTATGCCGTATCGTATCTTGGTTTTTTTAAAATTTGCCGTATCCCCGTATCCGTATCGTATCGTACCCGTATCATATTATGTATTTGGGCTTCTTAGATGTGTACAAATGAGAGAGAGAGAGAGAGAGAGAGAACCTATAGTATATAAGTTCTTAAGTGAAAAGGCTCCCAGGAAGCTAAGAATGAGCAGAGAGAAGACGACCTATTGATCAGCAAGGGAAAGACGTGTCAGCACATTTCATAAAAGAAACTTTATACCCAGTAAAGTGTCTGGATACGTAAGATTGCCTATAAACAAAATTTTACATAGACATTTTAAAATGACTGTTCCAAAATTATGGGCTACAAAATCTTTCAGCGCAATCCCATAGAATTTTACAACTCACAAGTAAAAATGTATAAATGCAACTAAGCATCTTATAAATTCCATCGGCATCACACAGCAAGCAATGACAAGGAAATATAAGCAATGAAGTGTAGATACCTTAAAGAAAAGCACCCAATTATTTCCTTCTGCAAGGGATTTCAAACCATTCACAGCAAAATTCCAAGATGAGGCTGCTGAGATAGCAATCTTATGTGACCTATCTTCTGATAAGTGAAACCATGATGTGGGCATTTTCTCAACCGTATAACCAAATCTGGACAAGCATAAAGTGCAACAAAAGTTAGCATTTGTCTTGCCATTGGAAACTGCAATGTTTCTAACAGCTGGATCATCTTTATACTTCTTGAGATGGGCAAATAATTTACTGGATTGCTTGAGGAATCCCTCAGCACAATCAATTATATATATACAAGGTTTGCAATCTTTAATATTGGAAATTGGAAACTATATAAATGAGGAAATCGACAACTATACAAATAAAAACAAAACATATACAGCACTAAATAGATCATATTCTCCCTAAATAGGAGATACTTAAAGTTAACGGTACAAAAAATGTTAGATTTACAATTGAGTAAATTCATCAGCAAGATAGTGCGCTTACATTTTTGCAGGTAGAAGGCCATGAATGAACAAAAAGATTGATGTGAACAGCAGAAGCTTTGAAAGAGCAGTAACAAAGGTATTCTCAGATGCAATGAAGTTGACATATATCGCAATCAAGACTAACAATGTAGTGAAAGTTTGCTTTTTATCCTTCCAAAGCAAGGTGTCAGCAACTGCAAATTGGTAGATCAATTAACATAGTGTTTGGTTTGAGGGAATTGGAGGGAAGGGGAGGGGAGGGGAGGGAATATTTTAAAGTTTTCTTGTTTGGTTCATTTTTTTAAGGAGGGGAGGGAAGGGGAGGGGAATGGAGGGATTTGGCTCCCCTTCAATATTGAGGAGATTTGGAGGGAAAGTAGAAGGCTTTAAATGATATTTACTTAAATAATCTTAAATTAAATTAAACATAAAAACTTACAAAGGTCTAAAAAGTAAATTAGTCTATTCTCTCAATTAAAATTCCTCCCCTCCCCTCCTCCCAACCAAACACAATTTCTATTTAAATCTCTCTCCTCCCTTTCCCTCCCCTCCCCTCCCCTCCATTAAAATCCCTCCCCTCCCCTCCCCTTCTTTGAACCAAACAGACCCTAAAACTTATAGATAAATAAATTTAAACTGTAAAATTACTTCCAGCATTAGCTGGTTACACAGTTGTGTTGGTATAGCAAGTAGAAGAGATCTGATAAAGTTGACTCTAAGCAAATAGGTGATCGCCAGTTAAAAATTTATGATAACAGATTTAGAAATATCAACACCAAAATTTGAACTTCTGAGTTCAATTGTTTCAGGATTCTTAAAGCTTGCACATCAACCACATATATGCATTATTACAATTTTAAAATGCAATGCTTCATATCAAGATTGGATATATGGAATAGGTAGGATATGACATGGACCTGCTATTGGGAGCCTAAACAAAACCTTCCTGCATCATCATTGTGATTTTACCTAATGTATTTGTCCTGTAAAAATGTGTCTTTCGCATGTCTACCTCTATGTTATTGTCCATAATCTAGCCAGACACATAAATCGATCAAATTCACTCAGTCATATGATACATTCATGAAAGAGTAGCAGCCATGTACCAATTTTTAAACATTTATTAAAAGTTAATTCTCCTTTACAACAAACCCAGACCAACATTAAACAAGGCAATTCCGGATTGCCCAAACAAAGAAGTTAGATGAGTATAGTTGATTATTCATACCTCTTCCGCTTCCAAGATATACAGAAGCTTTTGAGGGACCTTCTCTTTTAGTTTTAGGTTGATTTTCGGCCCTCAAGTGTGGGTATGATTCAATTGTCCTCCGCAGACCCTCCTGCAAGAAAAATCACAATCCGTTTATTACAAGTGAAGCACCCATGCAAGTAGGATTAGCATATATACTCGCTGCAATAGATGTAAGAACCTTTGTGCACAGAAATATCACCCATTTTAGAATCACATCTCATACATGATTTCTGAATATATTAGATAGTCTTAACCCCATATAATCAGTAATTTTGTGGGATCTCAATTAGCCAACTTCTCATCATTTTTTTCTTTCAAAGCATGAACAACAATGTAATCACATGGTACATGCAGGAAATTAGCAACTTCAGTGAAGTTTCTAAGAAACTTTCATGATCATAAGCAATTGAGCATCTCAACACAGTTGAGAGCCATGTTGTCGGTTTAGAAATAGAGTACAATTACTTTTATGAAATATCATAGAACCTGTAGAGTTACGATGGGTGCATAGCCAAGGCGATCTTTTGCTTTTGAGCAATCAAAAGATCTGCTGCAAGACAGGAGTCTTATTCTTGAAGGGGTCAGCTGAGGCACCTTCATCCCATATGGGCCTAGCAGCCTATATATCCACTCCACCATATGTGCAATTGGCATGATAACAACAGCAGGGATCTTTATTCTTGGCCTGCAAGCTACATAACTCAGATAACGAAGGAAAGGCATTGACTGGAAGAAAAACCACAACTGTATTCCTTATTTACTTTCCTTATTTACTTTAAAGAACATGGGTTATAACTCTCATTAGCATAAAAAATCACTGTTAAGAATGAAAAAGATAACAAATAACGGCCAGGATAGATGCCAAAAAAAAATCCATAATCCCAATGTCAAAATCCAAATTACATTTGCCAATTCACTATGGAACAAAACAACAAAAAGAATGGATAAGTATTTGCCTCAGTATAGTCACATACTAATTTTATTTATAATCTGACAGTTCCAAACTGTCAGCACATCTCTGTTTACTATAAATAGGGCAGGGGTGATGCAGAATGAATTGCATAATTTAAGATAATTTATGTATTTTGATTTTTTTTTAATCTACAAATTTTCCTTTATCCCTAGATAAATTAATTAATTTTAGTTTCAGTATTTGATTAGGATTTGACTGCAGGTCTACTGTATTATTATAATTATAATTATTCCTTCTGAGTGTTTCAAATTGGTATCTTTTATTCCTTTATATCATGGGAGTTTTGGATCCTTGGTTTTGCATCAGCGGGGAATCACAAATTAAAAACGAGAGGCTACATAATAGAAACCACCTTTTGTATCCAAGGCCTTCCAAAATAAGTGACATGAACTCCCAAAACTTTATAGGTTCCATATTCGTGATGAAATATGCCTGCAAAACAAATATTCATTAGCAAGAAAACACTATGGTAATTACTATGTTTCCCAACTTAACATGCAAAACAATCGCTTTTCTTCCTCCTTAGTAGGAGAAATGCAATAATCAAATCTAACTAAGTTTCATCAACAAGTCTTGCTAACAGGTATGCTTTCATGCTTCCTCATTTGCCCAAATGAAGAGATTCTAGTCATTCTACACTTCAACATATCATCATCATTCATTCATTCTATCAATAATTTACACCTGTGAAGAACCAACAACTGTTCAACAATGAGCTGCATTGTCCAAAACTCCAAATATATCATCTAACATTCTCATATGTCTGTCTTTCAATTTTCACTTGCACACGAATAAAACATACTAAGAAAATAATATGGTACCTCTCCTGCAGCTTTTTCTGAAATGCTTTTCTCCGAAGCTAGAGCTCGCTCAGCGCATATATGGGCATAAGCCACATTTTCAACATAAGTGAAATCATAAATGTTATTGCCATCACCAATAATGAACTGGTCACGAGAGAAATATAAATTAGAGAATGAAAGGCCGAAGAGAGTCTCTGCAAATAAGTAGTTACACATGCATATTGGCCCCTCAACCTTTTTTTAAATCCCTCATGTTAATTTCATGAAGAAAAAAATAATTTTGTTATCCGTCTCGGTCCAATTTTGTGCGTGGATAATTTCAGATTCATTGGGATGGGTCCTAATGTCCTAATAAAGATTACATTGTCATGAGTGTTTGTTTGAGCAGTCAAATGCAGCAAACATTCACCAAGACTCTTACATACACAACAAAATATAATCTTCAGCACAAACTGATCCAAGAGTCAGCACGACTGAGTACACCATAACATCAGTCACTAGGACTAAAAAAAGCAGTCTAACAAACGGCTAAAGTACATCATTTTGCTCAATCACAAAGCACAGGATGTAGAGCATAACACACATCTAATAGAAATAAAGCCTCTTTTAGCCCTGTAATTGATACTTTTACCCCATCTTCAGGTTACATTTAGGATTAGGTTCCCAAATGACTTCCAAGGTAAAATGATGATGCCAGACAACAAAGTTACACGTAGAGAAGAGACACTAAAACACATACATGAATAGGAGGAGGAAGAACAACATTTACCTTGGATTTCCCTGCCCGGGCAGCATCAACTAATGAAGGCACCAACAATTTATCACCGGGCCCAAAAATGCTGCTAGGGCGTATGCAACACGTTAGAAGCCCATCAGTCCCGTTAGCCTTAATAACCAATGCCTCACCCTCGGCTTTAGTCGCTGAATAATGATCATTATGCTGGAAACAGTAGAATTCAGTTGAGGACCGTGACAATTGGTTTAATAACAAGATTGACAAACATTTCAAATCTACTCTAATACCAACTGCTAGATTATTATTATCTCCAAGTTCCAAGTCGGAAAGAATGCAAATTCAAGTAAAATTGGAGAGTTGATAAAGTAGGTACCGAAGGTGGATAGGGCAATGATTCGTTTCCGTTGTGAATTCCATGAACTCCATCAAACACGACGCTGGGAGAACTGGTGTAAATGAGTCGCTTCACTTTTAGCTCCACACAAGCATTGATGACATTCTTCGTTCCTTTGAGAAGAAGAAAGAGCTCAGTTGGATTGAAAGAAAGAAATTAACAGAAGAGAAGAGCGAGGTTTCACTTTCACAGTTTTACCCTCGACATTGACAGAATAATGCAGCTGGTAGTTGTTAATGGAAGAATTCGGAGCAGCCATATGGAACACAACCTCAGCTCCTTCAAATGCTGCAGAGATAAACAAACGAGAAAAAAAAAAGATGAAAAATAAAACAATATTCGTTGGTTGTTTTGGTATTGAGGTGACAAAAGAGTGAGAGAGAAGAGGTTGTTGCCTTTTAAGACTTGGGCCTTGTCGCGAAGATCGAGGGAGATATATTGGGCACGACCGGAGTGCATAGCCTGGCCAAGAAGCCCCAATTGCTCAGAGGGTTCGAGCTCAATGGTGGGTCCCAAATCGGCGATGCGAACACAGTAGTTGTTGTATCGGATTAGCATTTCCACCAAGTGACGAGCCGCAAAGCCACGACCCCCCGTCACCACGCACCACCCTTCCTCTGCAGCCATTGCCAAACAGTACAGTGCCGAAGCTGATCAATTCAGCGATCCCAGATTCACAGATAATTAACACTACACTAGACTACAAAGAGGAGGGAAGAAGAAGTGAGTAAAACAACTTTTCCCCAGCTGTCTCTGTCGTTCTTTCCTTAGTATATTGAAATTAAAAGATTTAAAATTAAAAAATTAAAGTTTAATTATATTTTTAGTCTCTAATCATTGTGATTATATAATTTTGGATAGGCTTAATTGCATATATAGCTGGCAAAATGGGTTTAGCTTATCGGGCCGACCCGAGCCCGCTCGAACAAAACACCGGGTTTGGACACACAAATTTGAACCCGTTTTCAATCTGGGCTTTTTGGCCCGGCTCGACAAAGCCCGAACCCGAAGCGGGCCGCCCGAAAAACATAGGTCAAAGCCAGAGCCCGGCCCGAAAAAAGCCCAAAAAATAGAGGGCTCGGACATGCAAATTTGAGTCCGTTTTCAATCTAGGCTTTTTTGGCCCGGGCAAATAAAGCCCGAACCCGATGCGGGCCGCCCGAGCCCGGCCTGAAAGCCCGAATTGCCACCTCTAATTGCATATTTGATCCCCCAGTTATTGTATTTGTGCGATTTGGGTCCCTCAGTTTTCAATTGTACGAATTAGGTCCCTCAGTTATCCCAATTGTTGCAATCAAGTCCCTATATCCCTATGTCGTCTAATTTTTAACACCTAGAGCCTATGTGACACACGTAAGGATTGATTTTACACTAAATCGGGTCACCCTGGCATTGAGTCGGGACATCTTGGCATTGATGACATGACAAAGACTCTCAAACGTGAAAAATTTTAAGCAACATGTATTGCATCACGTGTTATCCGATTTGCTTTGAAATTTTTTTTGGCTACCTACATCATGCCAATGTGACATAATTTAGTGTGAGTCAGTCCCCGCGTGTGTTACGTTGGTTCTAGGTGTTAAAAATTGGACAACATAGTGATAGCGGGACTTGATTGTAACAATTAGGATTAGGATAACTGAGGGACTTAATTCACACAATTAAAAACCGAGGGACTCAAATTGCACAATTGCAATAACCGAGGAACTAAAAATGCAATTAAGCTAGTTTTCAATTGAACCAATTACGCCATCTATTTTTTCAATTGTTGCAATCAGTTCGTTCAATTCAACACTTACTACCTATGTGATACACCTGATTTGACACCGAATCAGGCCACATAGATTTTAAATATTAAAAATTGCACAGCATAACGATGGATGAACCTAAGCAACAATTGAAAAACCGGAGATTCAATTGACTCAATTGAAAACTGGACCAAAATTACATAATTACAATAACTAGAAAAGCAAGAGTGCAATTAAACCAAAATTTTAAGTTTTACATTTTTTTTGGTCGAATAAAATTTATTTAATTTTTGGTTGTTTAAATTTAAAATAAAAAAAAAGGTTTATTGGGCCAAAGATGGGCTGGGCTTCGATGCTAGCCCATGTCATAGAGGGAGGGAGATTCAAAACACAAATATAACGCAACTCTCTACATTCCCACCAAAAATTTCGAAAAGTGTGGTCTTGTTCAGGTGTGGGGTAGTGAGTATACTCAGTTACTCACAAATCGCAAGAGAAGAGATGAGCTCCACAGCTACAATCAGTTTGGATCGAACTCCCTTCGACGATAACGATGATTTCGAGGTTCCACTTACCCAGACAACAACAACTTTCAACACCCTCACCAACTCCGACAGTCACCGCCCATCCAAGAAACCCAAACACAAAACGACCGCGTTCGGTGGCATTGACAAGGAGAACGTTCCCCCTTATTATCATTATTCGCCCTCTCCCACTCGCAGCGACGGTTACTACGAAATCGAAAACTGTAGCTTGGATTTCATTCCTTCCACCCTAGATTCCGATGGCAACGTTCAACTTCAAACTGTTCCTTCTCCTGCGTCGGAGCCGAAAGTGAAGGGGGCTTATTCTCACAATTCGATTGAGTCTAAGCTGGTGGCGTCGAGAACAAACGCACTTAGCTTTGCAGAGGCTGATTCTGAGCTGAATTTGTGCGATGAGTTAGATAGCTCCGTCCAATGTCCCCTATGTGGGGTTGATATTTCTAACCTAACTGAGGAACAGCGACATCTTCATACCAATCATTGTCTTGATAAAGGAGAAGATGTAAGATACCACCCCCTTTCTTCATCAATGGTAATTTGGTAACCGTGTAGTCAAAATGTGCATCAATTTCATGGTTTGTGGATCCATTTCAATGTAGTCCCGTCTGATTCTAGAATCACTTTCAAGTTCGAGCTTGAAAGGTTTTTAAGTAAGAAAAATGCTGCAAGGGCATTTTTTCTAGTTTTACATGACATCTCCATATTCATGATGATTGAAGATTGAGACGGGTAAGTTTAGGTCCTGTTTGGGGCTTTGCATTCTTATTTTTCTCACATATGGAGAAAAAGTTGTAAAATAGTCATGGTTAAATATACAGGTACTTATTAAGAAGTAAAAAAAGTTTTTAAAAAAATTAGAATGTAAAGCTAATTTCAACTTATACGAGAAACTATTAGTTAAAAGATTCATATTATAAGTGTTTGTAAAAAAAAGTATCCAAACTTACTCATAATCATCACAAGCTAATGCTATATGCAGGTTGCCCTTCCTAATGACGATATGGGCGCTCAATTTGTGGCCAAAGCCTCTCCTGTTGTTGACTGGCTGCGTGATCTCGGTTTAGCAAAATATGAAGATGTTTTCATTAGGGAAGAAGTTGATTGGGACACGCTGCAATGGCTGACAGAAGAGGTGAGTTTATGTGTATTTATTACTTCTTCTCATACCATCTGTTTTAGGTTCACAACTCTTGCCACACTTGTGTGTCCCTTGAATTTATTTGATTATTCTTCGTTGCTACATAAAAAAAATAATCATATTTGATCTTCAGTTTTAAATAAAAAATTGTAATTTATCTTTGTCCTTGTCTCCCACTCAATCAATCTCCTGCAGTCCAACTACTTGGGGTAAGTGATCATTTTGCAATTTGGCCTGGAGTAACATTCTGAAGAAGAGTACTTCATGACATTCATGTTATAGGGAATCTGAAATTGTGTTTGGTTTGGGTTTTTGGTATCTAAATTTGAGACGAGTGGTATAAAACACAAATACACTGCTGTTTCTATTAAATGCCTGCCTAATTATTTTGTTGTTAAATATTTGTGTTAATCGATTTTTTTTGTTCTTCTGTATTTGTAGGATCTCTTAAGCATGGGTATCACTGCACTTGGTCCCAGAAAAAAGATTGTGCATGCCCTATCAGAACTTAGAAAAGGAAGTGCCCCTTCAAACGAGAAACATGAGGATGCTGTGGCAGATCCTAGAAGGATTAGAAACCAGAAAGTCAAATTGCAACATGACAAACATGAAAGAAAAGTTGATGGCTCTGGTAAACCAGCAGCAAACAAATTAATCACCGAATATTTTCCGGGATCTGCTACCAATGTTAAGAAAGTTTCTGCTGCTCCTGGAGAACAACAGGAAACGAAGAGCAGTGGCTTGGTTTCTGGTCGTAACCACAAAGCAAAAAATATGTCAACAAATAGAAAGCTTCGTGATGTTCCCAAATGGTGTAGCATACAAGGAACGCCTTTCCGAGTGGTAAATAGCATTCTAATTGATATTACATGTGGATTTGTTTTGTGCACACTCACTTACTGCATTCCTTTAGGGCACTGCAAATATCTTATAGCTAGAAGGAAAGCTTTTTCTAAATGGTCCAAAAAGAAAAGTCCATTTTTTTACATTCAAGTTGTGTTTTCGATGTGTTATTGCCCGTGGATCATGTGTGGTGCATGGTAACTAATTTATCGTATCCAGTCAAGAAATGCTTATTGGCCACTTGGATGACAATCAAACTGAGCATACATGTCAATCATGTTTCACGTTGACCAGGTGAACTAGGAAAGGAAAATATCCATCCAATGAATTCATCCTTAAGGAACTTTCTGGTATTCCATCACCGTTTTTGCCCTATCTTGTTTTCATGTGGATCTGAGTATCTGAGTAACACATTTAATATATGCAGGATGCTTTCAAATACCTAAGAGGAGATTGTTCTCACTGGTTTCTCACACACTTCCACATGGACCGTAAGTCTGTTTCTGCATATTTAAATATTTAATCTTTATCATCTATAAATTTTCAGTTGAGTTACTGTTTCCTTGAAATAAATGTGTCTCTGTGTGTGAGAGATTTGTATATAAATTTTGATTAGATTGACTGCTGTTTTATATCCATGAATTGTTTCAATCTGGTTAACCGCTAAATTCTAATTGATTTAACAGTGTTATTTTTCTGAAGTTTAATTACAATTTGGAAACTTAGTTTTGGTGCTTCTCTGATACATGAAAAAGTAGATGTGTTAAAAGTGTGGATTTTTTTTTTCTTTTTCTAAACTACTTTTGGATGTATTGGTGCCCGTCTGAAAAATATTATGGAGTTTCAGATCACATGTTAAAACTCATTGGAGACTTCAAAGTTCAAACTACCAATAAATAAATAAAGGAGTCCCTGGCCTAGTTTTTAGTTCCTTGTAAGCGGATTATTACAATCAGAGTTCCAAATTTGCCTTAGCTGTTGGTTCTCATTTGTGAATACAGATTATCAAGGTCTCACCAAGTCGTTCAATCATGGAAAGATCTATTGCTCCTCTGTTACAGCTAGACTTGTAAATATGAACATTGGGATTCCATATGATAAATTACATATTTTGCCTCTGAACCAAAAGGTTGAAATAGCTGGTATTGATGTGACTTGCTTGGATGCCAACCACTGTCCAGGTTCCATAATCATACTCTTCCAACCTCCGAATAGTAAGGTGTGGCTTGGATTGACTTCCTAATGAGCTTAATTATCGTTAGCTAATTACCCACTGTTGTGTTAGAATTGACTAGATATTTATTCTGTCCATTTAGGCGGTCCTCCACACTGGTGATTTTCGTTATAGTGAACAAATGACAAACAATCCTTTCCTGCGGATGTGTCCTATTCATACTTTAATTCTTGATACAACATACTGCAACCCACAGGTAAGTCCATATGTGAATGATGAAGTAATCTTTCAATTGGCATGACTGTATCGAGTTTTTGTTTTGCAACTTGGCTTTTTTAAATTTAGTTATGTTCAATAACGTGATATATAATATATAATATATTATATATTAATTATATATTGTATATTATATATAACATATTAATAAAGGAGTCAAGATATTATAGTACTCCAGCTACTGGAGATCGTATCAAAGTGAATTGATTTTCAATATATAACTGACCAGACAAATTTTCTTGAATTTTTGGTTTGTTAGAGGCCTTGGATTCTGATAGAGCCAATCTCTAAGATGGTTAGTTTGGTTGTAGCAGTGTGGCATTATATCAGCGATTCTCTTAAAGTTCCAACTATTTTCCATTAACTTATAACCATGATGGATATATAAGCCTAATTATAACCGTGATGAATATTTGAACCCGTTAGTTTGTGTTCTTTTAATAAAAAATAGTGTTTTTAATTAAAAATGTTTCAATTGTTTTAAGATAATTGAATAAATTAAAAAAACCTATAACTTAGAAGAAAAAGATATTTGTACTGTGCTATTGTTTAAATAGTGTTGAATATTTGTGCTGTTTCATTGCAGTATGATTTTCCAAAACAAGAGGCTGTAATACAGTTTGTTATTGATGCCATTCAAGCAGAAGCTTTTAATCCGAAGACCCTTTTTCTGATTGGCAGCTATACTATTGGTAAAGTTCAATACATCTCTTTCTGGATATTTATGCTACGTACTTTACAATGGTATTGGTGGTCTTTGCCATTCAATGTTTGTTTGAAATATGTTGTAATTTGAAAAATAGTTTGAAGTGTAGGTTTGGTTAGTTGTGTTTCTATAGTAGTATTGCCCAACTACCAGGAAAGTAACGAGAAAAAATTAAAAAGATTTTCAATGCGCTTCCCCCTCTTGTTTATTTTTCTATATAGGAAAAGAAAGGCTATTCTTGGAGGTTGCTCGTTCGCTTCGTAAGAAGGTTTACGTGACTGCAGCAAAGCTTCGTCTTTTAAAATGCTTGGAATTTAAGGAGGAGGATATGCAGTGGTTTACTTTAAATGAACACGAAAGCAACATTCATGTTGCCCCTATGTGGACACTCGCAAGCTTTAAAAGATTGAAGCACTTGTCAAGTCAATATACGGTGAGTGCTGCCGCCTCTTTTGCTAGCACAATCATATGCTAACTTTGTAGTATTTTTCAATGTAGAAATGGAACATATCTTGGTGTACGCGTGTAGTTATGTCCAGTAGATGTATCTACAGATACTAATATTTTTTCCTACTTCAATCCGATGTTTTGTCTGACGGTTATTCCATGATCAAGATTCAAATACCTTGGTGGCTGGTAAACGATCCAGGGTGGCTACCTGGTCTACTTGCTAAGCAGTTTTACAGCTTTTGAACAGAATCTTTAATACTGAAATTACCTGTCTTTTAACTTTTGATTTTACATTTCTAATCATCAGATGCATTTTCTTTATTCAGGGTCGATTCAGTCTTGTAGTTGCTTTCTCTCCTACTGGTTGGACATTTGGCAAAGGTAAAAAGAAGTCTCCTGGAAGAAGGTGGCAGCAGGGTACTATTATAAGGTGATGCTTTATTTATTGTCCTCTATTACTGGATTCTTTTATTTTTATTATATACTTCTGGGTGAAATCTTGATTCATATATATACCTGAATTAGATCCTTCAAAACATGTCTCCTTTTTCTTTATACCTCTGGTAAATGGTAACCTCTCAGTGCATTTTGATTTATTTTCACTGAACTAGTCAATAGGTGCACAATGGTAGTCAAAAGAACAGTTTGCTCCTTTTCGTTAAATTTGTTTAATTATTTACCAACCGAAGTGTTCTGTTTATCAGGTATGAGGTTCCTTACAGCGAGCATTGCAGCTTTGCAGAACTCAGAGAGTTTGTAAAACTTATATCTCCTGATAACATTATACCAAGCGTGAATAATGATGGACCAGAATCTGCCGATGCAATGGTTTCTCTCATGTTATCGTGATTTGTTCACCAAAAGGGGTTAACCCTGCCATTGTGACATATACTGTGTGATAAACATTAAATATAAAGGTCTAATGATTTTGCCATAGCTTTTACATTTAGGGAGAGCTTTTGGCACATACTGATCGGGGATTTTTGGAAGATTTTTTTGTGTGGAGAAACTGCTTTTATTTCCGCATATTTGAGAATCAGGAAGGTGATTGATCACACTTCTTACTAGGATCACCCTTTTTAGAGGTAGACTTGAGTTTGCTGCTTTGCCAAAAGATTAACGCGATAAGGGATAAAAATACTTTGGTAGAGGGGCTCATGATGTACTTATTTTTATCATTCAGCAGCGTCCAGGTTTTTTGTCAACCGTGACATATAAATCTGAAGTGATTGCTATTTACGGCTTGATAAGTTGGAAAATGTTTACATCCCCTGCACTATTCCAGCACAAGGGTGGAGCCTATGAACGTTCTTGCTGCACCGCAACCTGTTGGTCTTATTGGGTTATTATTACTTTAGTTGTTTGAGACACACCACGAAACATTTGGCTGCATGGTGAGCCAAATGTATAATATACTATACTATACTATTCAAACGCCATTACTTTATCTCATTGCTTTATTTTAATGTATAATATACTATTTAAAATGTAAGTAAATATATGTTATTTAATTATATACTTATTAATGTCTAAATTATATACAATTTTGTAATTATATACATGATCATTAAAATAAATTAATATTATTCAATGATTTTTTGGTAAAGATTGAATGATTCAATGATTGAAATGGTTAAATTCGTATCTTATAAAAAAAATATTAGATATATCAATTTTTGACTTCTAGTAGCAACCAATCTCGCCTCTATGCGGTGTATGTGACCCAGTTAGACTGATTAAATATTGAGAACAAGTTAACATTAGTGTAACGTATGAAACACGTAAGAAAATATAATTAATTTGCAGTATCATACCTTGTGAAATATGTCCTCCTATCTTGGTCAACGTTAATTCGTGTGGGAACGTTGTTGTGTTCTTAGAACTCCTCACTAATGACTAAGAAGAGAACACAGAGAAAGGAAACAACTCCCCACGCCTTCCCTTCCCCTTTCTCATATTTGACCTTTTTTTTGGTCAAAATATTTGACCGTTGAATGTGTTGAAAACCTGAGAGGTCAAACCCAAACCAAAACCGAAAACAAGAAGAACAACATAAGCAGGTGACAACCCTGCGTAGAACAGCTTCCAACTGGCAAGTATAATATTACTTGTGTCTGGTCCTGGTCGAAAGATTCTCGGTTTTAGGAGAAAAGTGTTCTTATCGTGTATCATTTAACATGTGTTGCTAGAATCTTTCACTAGTAATATTTTTAATATTATTATTGAGATAGTTTACATTGAATAATATGTAATAATAATCCATTCTTACTCTATAAATCTAAAGAGTTTCTCAGGAGGGTGACGTTTCCTTAAAAGTAGGATGGTTATGATGCAAGGACTTACATCACATAGGTGATCATGAAAATATTATAGTGATTAATTAAATATTAAATGAAGAGACTCGATCCGTCACTGATCACAATTATGATCATATCGGACGCCTCCACGGTAAACTTGAACCATGCAGTCAACTGTCAACAACCAATTCAAAACCACTTTTAATCTTGACCACCGGCATTTGTAGCAATTGGTCAGGATTCCGTACAAATGTAGATTTTATTCAATTTAAAGTGAGCACTTGCTTTCACATTTTTAGTCAACAACTAGAAAAAACTAGTAGGAATGAGCGACAATCATACCAAATTAATGAGAATCATGAGCAATTAATTATTCTCTCCGATTCAAATCTTTAATAATTTTAGTTTTTTATTTTTGTACCAAAATTTTGGTTAGTTTAAGATTTTAAGAAATAATTTGCCATATTTTTTCAATTATATCCTTAATATAATTAATAATTTTGAGTGGAGAAATAATTAGGATAGTTGATAACGATAAATAATAAATAAGGACATTTTAGTCTAAAATTTATCCAATTAATTATTTTTAATCTGTGTGTTAAAATCTTAAATCACCAAAGTTTTGAACCAGATGGAGTTTTTTTTTTTTTTTTGATATACAACCAGAGGGAGTATTTGGATTGACCATTGCTGCATAGAAATGTTTATTGATCATCGCCGTCCTTCCCTTTAATTTTCTCCCCCTCTTCCGAAACAATTTTTTATGGCTATTTGTATCCTTTTAAGCTTCCAAATGAATATACCATAGCGCCTCCAAATGCATGAGTGCAACAGATATCATTTTCTTCACGCAAAAAAATAAATAAATGTCTTCTCATATTTTGCCGCGAAAAAAATGTCTAATTTAAAATTTGAGCTTGACTTATTAAAAAAAGTAAATATTGAGTTTGACTCGTTTATTTAAACGAGTCTAACTAAAAGTTTACGCTTCACTTTTAAAAAAACTTGAGCTTGATTTGAGCTCATTTATAACTTAGTTTTTATTTATTTATGATTTTTTCCTTAAATCATTTCTAAACTTTATCAATTTAGTATTTAATAAATATTTTAATATTATATGAATTAAAATTCCCTCTTGTCCCGTAAATCATTCAATAAAATCTCATCAATCTAATGTCATTTCATTCTGATCTATTGACATTATTAAATTTAACAGAATAATATACTTCAAGTGTGTGAAAAATAAAGGGTAAATTACACCCTCTTTTTCTCTCGTGTTAAGATCTACACCATCGTTCTTGAGAAAAATATGTGTTACACCAACTTAGTCCATTTAATTTAACATAAATAATCCTTTTTACCTTCAAAAAAATATAAATAATCTTTTCAATAGCGAAACGACTTTAAATTATTATTCCAATAATTTTCAAGCTTCGACATCAGTGATAATTGATTTTGAACGTCCTTGATTTTGTAGAAAATAGAATTAGTTATATATCAATTTTTTTTGGATATATGTTTGTAAAAATTTATAGATTTTCTTTGCTAAATCATAATATATATATTTTATTTTATTTTGCTCTTGACCCCCGGCCCTTTAAGCCAAAATTCTAGCTCTGTAAAAAAAAAAAAGGTCCGTGGTTCATGAATCACCTGAATATGCAAATATAGAATTTTTTGTCTTTTGATTTTAAAAGAAAAATGAATCAACTTGACTCAATCCATCCTGAATTCACATAGCTCATGAGTTGCGTGAGTCAAGTTATCAACCCAATTGTTGTTGGGTTGGTTTGGGAGTAATCTAATAACCATATTTTGGTGAATTAAGTTAAAATTGACTTACAATACTCTGCGGTGGCATATAAAGCCGGGGAAGGGGGGCCTTTTAGTGATTGTGTACAAAAATCTCATGAACACAGCTTCGCGCGGTTAATTATATACAGATTATAATAACCTTTTATATCAAGTGAATCTTTTAATATTATTTTTGTGTTGTTACAAACGTTCATAAATAATTATATATTATATTTTATTGATGAATGCATGTAATTGGACTATCATGCAGGTGAGAAACGATAAATACTAGGTTTTCAACTATGTATCATTACATAGTTGAAAACTTATAGGCTGGCCCTGCTCTTCATATATAGAAATTATCATTAAAAAAGATACCAATATAAATCTAAACAATAATAAGTTGAATTGTTCCTTACCTTGCAATGATTTTCCTCAATTCATCAAATATATCAATAAACTTATAGGCTGGGCCTGGCCCCCTAGGAAAAGGAATTCAAATTTTCTGTATAGAGATAACAGTTTTTTTTTTTGATAAATATAGAGATAACAGTTTAATACACCGAGCTTAGTGCAATAGTGCTGTTCCTCATATTTATAGCTAGCTTGTCGTATATAGGGCCATTACATTCAACTTGCTCGTTTAATGATCCCTTAATTGTTTCTCAAGTATAATATACCTCAATAACTGGTATTGCCTGCTAAATTGAAAGAGAGGAGAAAAACTAACAAAGGTATACGGTGTTCTATTTTAACTAGTTATTAATTTGCAACAAATTAAATATGATTATATGTAATTGCAAATAACTTAATTACAAACAATTTTCCTAGACCTTTGATAAAAATGGGGGAGTCCTTGTGCAAATAGCCAAAGACAATCTCAGAAAAGGGAAACCCTAAGTTATGTCTGAATCTTTAAAAAAAAAATTGCCCTAAAATTGAACCAATTAGCGAATTCCTAACATTTAATAAAAACACAAAGTAATGATCTCTCAGAGAGAAGGAAAAATCTATAACAATATATAATGACAATACCAACTTTTAGTCGAGCCTTTTTTAAGGGACAAAAATACCCTTAGCGAAACATAATAACCTACATGTAACCAATTATGAATTTTTTTTTTTACATAAATAACAGTTTACTTTTCATATTATTTCTATTTCATTCATTTTTTTAATTCTACATTTTCTACTCCACAACTGTATTGGGCATGAAGTGGCTGGCCCTAGTATAGATAAAGACAGTCCCAAGATATGATAATTTAAATCCCAATGAATAAAGAGCGAAAAGGTTAATTCGGCCAAAAAAAGAGCGGGAAGGTTATATGGTAAGTTATGATATACGGTTAATTTATTAATGGCTAATTTTCTTTAAAGTTTTTTCATCCATAGTCATTTAATTGGAAACACACACCAAAATCAACTACTTTATTAATGTTATACATTTTCTGTTCACAGTAAAAGGACTACGAACAAATCCACTCAATACAGAGAAATAAAGAAAGGGTGGAGGAATACATTACATTTGTATATATTTAGGCATATATTCTTGAAGTATACAAATGATGCATTTAAAAGATCTACAATATATAGTACACACATTTATTGCAAAAGGGAAATATACAAGAGAAAATGCATCGATGCATGCTAGACGTACGGTTGCTTGTGCTAATCAATAATGTAATAGAAAGATACATATATATAGCACAGAAAAACGGGTCACTTGCAAGTATACCTATACTCCTTGTTATTGTTATGAAGAAACAAACAACCATATCATGGAGTACAATATGGTAGCAAAAAATACCAAGGAGAGTCTAGGCTTTGCATATTAATTAATTAAGTTATAAAATTGAGGAGAGTGATCATCAGAAGTTCCAATTCCAAAGGAACGATTGATGAGAAAAAGGGTCATCACCTTCAATTTCGTCCCCATTAAAATCCTCAAAAGTGGTTGGTGGTGGAAGAGTGGAATACAACAATTCACCTGAGTGCATTTTGTCTAGCTCATGAGAATAGAGGTTATAAGGATCATCAGAGCCAATGGCAAAATTAGGAGTACTATTCGAGTCATCCAACACGTTCAAAAATGTCCAATCAATCGTGTCCCCATGCTGGTCCACTTGTTGCACCCTCGACCCTTCACACTCATACATATTTGTAGATGAGAAGGCAGTGGTATAACTACTCTCCGTTCCGATGTGGGATCTACTAGAATTAATGGAATTGGAATTACCACTGGGACGTTGAAGTTGTTGATCAATGTGTGATTCTTGATGATTATCATTACTACTACTATTGTTATCAACAACAAGTGGTGGGTCCTCCTGATCGTTGTTGTTGTTGTTGTTGGCGAATTTAGCAGCGACCTCTTGAATCTCGTGTGGGGTAAGGGATTGGTCACCAGCTACGGCCACATTGATGTCCAAGTTGAATGGCGTGTCGGGGAAGTTGAAGCTCGCTCGGCGACCGCGGAGACAGTAAAGGGCTGCATCGAAGGCTCGTGCGGCTTTCTCAGGCGAGTCATATGAACCCAACCATATCCTTTCACGGCTATTCGGAAGCCTTATCTCAGATACCCACTTCCCCCACTTCCTCTTCCTCACCCCTTTGTACAACTTCTTGTTGTTGTTGTTGTTATCATTACCACCACCCGAAGTCGAAGATGGTGTTTTTTGATTATCAGCACTGGCCATGGCATGCTTCACCATGTCCATGTCTATGTTTTCAGCTTTCAATTTTAATTAATGGATGGATGTGTGTGTTGACGGCTAATGGAGAAAGAATAAGGGTTGTTTATATACTATAAAGGAATATGTAGTGGGTGTGTGATGTGAAGCAGGTTGGGTTTTTGATTTTGAAACTACGAAGGTCTAAGGCTCTAAACGTGTTGATCGGAAAAAAGCGTAAAAGGAGTGTGTGGCACGTGGCCTTTTATGTTATGCAGGGGTGGGGTGCATCGAGGATAATAAGGACGCGGTAGGCCCAACTCTTTTTAATTTTGTGTTATTAAAAAAATAAATAAATAATACTATAATAGAGCACGTGTGGGAAATTGGGGGAGGACGTTGACAACAATATATCATGGGTGCGCTCTCTCTCTCTCTCTCTCTATATTCTTTTTCGGAATTTTGTGCTCCTGTTGTCTCGTTAGCTGTTTGGTGGATCCCACGCTTGACAGTGACACTGCCCACTGCAACTGTCCCTGTCGTTTTGGGGGAGGAATGGATTTGCAATTGCAGCTTCCAATTCACCAAAAACCTACCTAGCTAGATAACTGTTTCTGGGGGTGCTTGCTTATGTTATGTATCCACTATTATCGATCTCTACAATATATATATATATCGCTATCTCCTTGGCGGCGACATCCATTTTGTTCTTCCCTATTCATTTTGAATCAATACATAATATAATCCACCATGTTATTATTAATATATATAATAGGATAGGATCATAATTTAAGTTTACTATATGGTATTGGGAGTCAGAGGATTTTTTACCAAAATGGTGTGTTTTGATTATCAAAATGGTGCAAATTGAATTTTTATTATTAATATAGGGCAAGTTGCAGCTGTGATTGGCGACTTTCCTTTTTTTTCTCTCTCCACAACAAAGTCGCAGCTATGGCTGGCGACTTTGCTTTTTTTTTTGCGCAGCAGTACTGAAGTCGCCAATATGAAAAGCGACTTTGCCTTTTTTAATTTTATTTTTTACTGAAGTCGCCAGTGTCAATGGCGACTTTGTCTTTTTTTAATATTTTTTTACTGAAGTCGCCAATGTGGATGGCGACTTTGCCTTTTTTTTATTTTTTTTACTGAAGTCGCCAATGTGGATGGCGACTTCCCTTTTACACCCAGGGTATGAATATTATTTCAGGCGGGAATGAATCTGTTTTTGGAAGAAGTATTTACAACCTTTTTCTGACGTATTCACATCTGTGGTGTGAAATTTACCCCAGGTGTGAACGATTCTGTATTTTTGTCTTTTTTCTTAATTTTTTGATTTTTTTAATTTTTTAATCACGGACTAACCCATTAGCCCGTTTATTTTACTGGCCATGCCTAATTGGTCTGCATACCCAGCTCTACTTCAAATAAAACCGTTGGCAAATACTGCACTAATTAGTAAAATACTGTAAAAATATAATTAGTAAAATATCATAAAAACACATATTTGATATATAAGTCGCATATTACATAAAATAGAAACACTCAATAAAAAACATAAAATTTCAGAAATACATTGGATATAACTTTAATGATTTGAAGATGTTCTACAAGGTGGACGCCGTCTTCTACGTGTCGGTTGAACCCTTCGAGGTTCCTCTATTTCTTGTATTTGAACACCTCTTGTCCTAACACCACCTCTTGTCGTCCTTCGTCTACGAGGTAAGGGCCGGAGTTCATCATTGTTATCATTGTCATCACCACCACCATCACCACCATTGTTATTGTTATCATCACTTTCTTCTCTTATTTCACACCACCACCATCACCAACCTGGGGTAAATTTCACACCTTAGGTGTGAATACGTCAGAGAAAGGTTGTAAATACTTCTTTTGGAAACAGATTCATTCCCACCTGAAATAATATTCATACCCTGGGTGTAAAAGGGAGGTCGCCATCCACATTGGCGACTTCAGTAAAAAAAATAAAAAAAAGGCAAAGTCGCCATCCTCATTGGTGACTTCAGTAAAAAAATATTAAAAAAAGGCAAAGTCGCCATCGACACTGGCGACTTCAGTAAAAAATAAAAGAGGCAAAGTCGCCATTTATATTGGCGACTTCAGTACTACTGCGCAAAAAAAAAAACAAAATCGTCAGCCATAGCTGTGACTTTGCTGTGGAGAGAGAAAAAAAAAAAGAAAAGTCACCAACCACATCTGCGACTTGTCCTATATTGATAATAAAAATTCAATTTGCACTATTTTGGTAATTTTGATACCAAAATGCACCATTTTGGTAAAAAATTCCGGCAGTCAGAGCTTGAAAAGAAGTTATAAAATATTTCTTTTTTCAATTTTTGACCATGTACGTATGAATATATTGATTGATGTTGAGACGTGAAGTCAAGAAAAGTGAATTGTGATCATTAATGACAAGAAACCTGAAATGCATGAGAACAAAAAGTTGATGTGGAAATGATATATGAAATAAAAAAACTTTTGATTTACTACTATGGAATTTAATTACTGATATATGGACATTGTGATTTAGATTGGTCGGTTCAAAAACGTTTGAGGGCATATATAGGAGTACACTATTACTTGTTCGTCATAATTAAGGAAGAAAAAAAGGTGATGGACATTGTTTTATACTACTTTTTATTTTGATATATAAGTCATTTTTTGTTTTGGAGAACAACATATAGGTAGTTTTTTTATTCTCAAAGTGGGAAGGATATGCATTCCCCTGACATGAGATTAATTATAGAATTTATTGTGTGTGAAAATTTCGAAGTGCCCACATGCACTCCACATCAAACGTCTACACTCACGCAGATATATCGATCGAGCTACAAATTAAGGGTAAGGACTGCAATAACAGGAGAGTTAAAAAAATAAAAAGGCGAATTGATCTGAACATTAAAACGACGGCACTTATCTGACTGACCGTGCGCTTCTCCAATAGCTTCCACGCCGTCCATAGAAACAAATTAAATTTTCTGGAATACCTCGGGTTCTCTCCAAAATCAAGCTATTGTCAATTTAACTAATCAATTGAAGAAACGAAATCACAATTCAAAAAGTTTCCCACGCGCTAATTTGAACTCTAGTTTATGGCCCGGGACTAATTTATGTTTGGAAGTCTGGTCATGTATTGTTCTGTCATTGAAACTTGGGTACTAGTCGAACTTGTCCTCTTACATAGAGGATATTAACCACTTACGCTCAATTTCATGATTAATTTGTACTTTTTTAATCCTTTGCTTATATTTTAATTTAGTTTTTAAAACATTAATGTAAATGGCAGTCCTTTTTAGTATTATGAAAAAAAAATCATTTATTAGTTGATTTTGGAAGATCTATTGACAATCATTTATTATATTTAACTTCTAACAAATATAATATACTCTATCCGTTTCAAAACTACAACAATTTTAGTCTTTTATTTTTGTTTCAAAACTATTGTAGTTTTATAATTTCAAAGTATTATTAATTATTTTTCCACCCATACCCTTATTTAATAACTACTAGTGGGAGTAGTTGACATTAATAGTATAAAGATTTGTAGATAATTTATCATAAATACTCTTCCATTAAATGAGGGTATTTTAGTCTACATACAATAATAATTTACTTCCATTAAATGTTTCTTAATCTATGTGCATTAACTTTAAATTGCTATAGTTTTGAAATGGAAGGAGTAACTTTTTTTGTATTTTTATGTTTTGGAAAACTAATATATATAATTACTCGTTCTGTTTCAAAATGATAGTCCACTTTATGTTTTTGATGTAGTATTAATTACTTTTTTCAAATTTACGCTTATTAATGCAATTTATATTTATCACTTTGTATTATCAGTATAACATTAATTACAAGGACAATTTAGTATTATATATAAACTAGCATATGTGACCCGTGCAATGCACGGGTTAGATATTTTCTTTTGTGCGTAAATGAGAAATGAATAAGATGTTTTCATATGAAGTAATAATCAGAATCACATTAACCTTAATAATAAAAAATTTATTGCATATGAATTAATAATTAATAAAGAAAAACACAATATATTTTGGAGACAAATGTACTCCCTCTGTCCCATAAATATAGACACTTTTGCACAAAATAAAATTTAAATTTTCTTAGATTAAGAAAGTATTTAATAAATTAGTTGATGATAAAATAAAAAATAATAAAAATGTATTTGTATTAAAATTATCATAAAGTAAAATAGAAAAATATTTAAATTATACTATACAGTTTAATTCTTTAAGTGATTCACATGTCGATGAGATTTCACGTAAAAAATTTGACACAATGATATAGTTTCAAATAAAATATTTATCACGCATGTTATATTTTATTTTTAATTGTTACATTAATCAATTTGCAGATATTAATTTATAAAAATACCAAATTTTCTCAAAAATATAAAATGATCGATAAATTAGTTAGATGGTAATATAAAAATAAATCAAGAAATATCTATTCTCATTTTTTGTATTTTATTCATACTTTTTATTTTATCAATTTATTTTTAGACATTAATGGGAGAAAATTGAATTTTATTTGGACAAAAGAGAATATTTAATGAATTTATTTGGTAAAAATGCTAAATGAAAAAGAAATAATGATTTTTTTTACTGAAAGAAATAATGATTATAATATTGAATAAGATGAAAAAAATATTTTTTATATTTTTTATTAGTTGTTCCTAAATATCAAAATAAAAATAAAAATTTAAAATTCATACTAATTTTGAAGAGATAATTTTTTTGCGACCATATTAGTGCAAAGTATCCACCACATTGTATCAAAAAAATATCCACCACATTTTTTTATTTATGAAATGATATAATCTTGACAAAAATGAAATTCAAATGAAGATAAAATAAAATTAATTTCAAAATTTTTAAATCAAAATCAAATCAAGATTGAAGAGATCATTTTGATTATTTATATAATTGTAAACATTTTTTCATATCCTAAAATCAAATCTTAAACCTTTTTTGATATCCTAAGATTATTATATAACTGTAAACGTTAAAAATCAAATTTTTTTAAATTTTTTAATCCTAAAATGATCAAATTTGAACTCATCAAATGTTTTTTTACCCTATAAAAAACTCAATATTGGTGTCACCTTTAGAGCATAGACCTATGTATCATCATGTAATTCATGTCTGTCCATTTTTTTTATACGTATCACATTCTCACTTGTTCAGCAACCTCAACATCAAGAAAGGAATCAATTAATCAACTAATGTGTTTAATTTACATATTTATTTTCATTTCAAAATATTCATTACATGCCTAACAAAATCGAAAATAGAATAAACAAACCAAAAACAGAAAGGAATCAATTAATCAATTAATGTGTTTAATCTACATTCTATTTTTTATTTCCAAATATTCATTATATGTCTAATAAAACCAATAAAGGAAATCAATCAATTATGATTCCTCAAAATACTCATTGCAAGCCTAATAAAATCGATAAAAGAAATTAATCAATTAATGTGTTTAATCGCATGTGATTCTAATCGCACAATTCTCTTTCCAATTTAAGCAAATCATTCTAATTATCTATTCCTCTATTGCCCTTTTATTCTTCATATTTCTCTTTGTAAATTTTCATTTCCATGTTCAATATATTCATCGCTTATGACATAGCCATCATTTGTATTCCACATTCTATGTTTCTGTAAATTAAATTTCTTTCCTTTTTTAATTTGCTTGTTACAATGTTGTTATATTTGATTTACTATTACAAATGATTTGCTTGATATACAATTACAAATTAAGAACATACAATTTATATAAAACTAAACTTACTAAAATAGAAACATTGAACGGAAAATTTAAATAATTTATATATATTTGTAATTAAAACAACTAATAAAGTATTACACATATTTTCTAAAATAAACATAGTAATATATATAAATTATAATTATTGTTATCCCGTACATAATTTTTTGAAAAATATTAAAAAATAAATAACTAAATTTTTGTGATCTATGATGTTTTTCCTTATTTGATAAAGAAGAATAATGTATATGCAAAAAACAAAAAAAAAATTAATTACAAAAGAAAATGAAAAATAAAAAAACTTAATAGCGCAAAATATAGAAACATTAATTCTAAAAAATAATCCATAACTAAAAATTATTAATATAAAATATACTCGCCTTATAGGAGAAGTTTGGCTTGACGAATATATAGAAGATCAACGATGGTTTTCGAAAAAATCAAACAAAAACCTACCAACATGATCAAGAAAATGAATAAATACTAAAAAGTAATAGGTAAAAATGATTAATAGTAAAATAGAAAAAAATAGCAATAATTATGAACTCATCTTAGATGAGAAAGTGTTGATAAACATAGGAATGACAATAATACAAATGATAAAACAAAATGAACAAATAAAAAATATCAATACATGTATATATATATTAAGATCTAAGATTAAAAAGACAAAATAAAAAATTAAAATAAATTAAAGTCACATTCACCAACCAAGTAATCTCAATCATACTCCGTTTTCAAAAAATCAACTGGCTCAGTAAAAGACAATTCATTCCCTCGAATGACAGCAGTAGTCACCAATTTTATCGTGGAATCGATGGGAAAATGTAGCTTATACAAATGACGTGTTGTTCGATAGCACCCATCATTCACATCCACTTTAAAAGTGGACATAATATTGACAAAATTTTCATTCAAACTCTTGCCAAGCTTATATATCAATTCCCACTTCATAGTCGCATGGATCTTGTCACCCATTTCAAAGAAACAAAAAAAGTATTATTTAGGTTACTACACTCAAACAAATTAAAAGAGTTAACAATACCTTGTCGTCCATAAAGATCATCTCTTGAGAGTAGGACAACTTGACTTTTCCAAAACTCGGTACGCTCCATAGCCGGACAATCCTAACCAACAACGTCCAGGAGTCAGTGTTAGGAATAATATCAGAAATATAATCACGACCTTATAAGAATACTTCTTGCCCCCATGATTTATAGATGTTGACATAGGGTGCGAGTTATTTTTTAATAGAATCCAAAATTTCAGTTGGTTGAGGACAATCACTGGAATAAAAGAGGAAATGAAGAATCAGGTTTTTTTTTGTAGAAGTAAAAATGGATGTAATCACAATGGTTTGATTGAAAGAGGAAGAATTGCAAAAAGGTAAAATAAAGAGAGAATCATCGTTTAAAAGAGGAAGGAAGAATCATGATTTTATTAATTATTAAAATTATTGAAATGCGTGACAAAATGGGTGTAATCCTTTTTCTATGGTGATGTTAAAATCTCATTTGATTTATTATTATTATTATTATTATTGTTATTTTAATTCGTATTTCAAATAAGTTGATTTGAATTGATTATAAATTATTTGAAATTGTATTTTAAATAGGTTGATTTTATATTTCAAAT
Organism: Glycyrrhiza uralensis; assembly: GCA_030159175.1. Classification (NCBI taxonomy): domain Eukaryota; kingdom Viridiplantae; phylum Streptophyta; class Magnoliopsida; order Fabales; family Fabaceae; genus Glycyrrhiza; species Glycyrrhiza uralensis. Next base: position 50,811,336 of record BRZY01000005.1, read on the forward strand.
TATTTGAATCGATGCAATAAAAGAGAAAAAGAAGAATCAGGATTTTATTAATTTATTAATTATTGAAATGGGTGTAAACATGAATATAATCCTTTTTCTATGGTGATATTGAAATATCATTTTATTTATTATTAATTATTATTAGTGTTATTTTAAGTCGTATTTCAAAAAATTTGATTTGAATCAATAATAAATTATTTAAAATTCTATTCAAATCATTTTAACAATACAAAAAATCAGATTTTAATTTTGATCATCAGAAATGAGAAAAAACATAGTAAATTATTTGCAAAAAATAGATTAACAAAACATAGTAACTACTTAATATTTTTTATTTTTTGCAAATATCATTTTAACAACAAATTTATTCCATGGGATATCCCTTTTCTATTGTGATATTAAAATCCCATTTTAATTTGATTTGAATCAATAATAAATTATTTAAGGTTAATAATATTATTTAAATTATGATATATTCAAATCAAATCGTACTTCAAATTATTTGAATCGATGCAATAAAAGAGAAAAAGAAGAATCAGGATTTTATTAATTTATTAATTATTGAAACGGGTGTAAAAATGGATATAATCTTTTTCTATGGTGATATTGAAATATTATTTTATTTATTATTATTATTAATTATTATTAGTGTTATTTTAAATCGTATTTCAAAAAAGTTGAATTGAATCAATAAGAAATTATTTCAAATCCTATTCAAATCACTTTAACAATAAATGCACAAAAAATCAAATTTTAATTTTGATCATAAGAAATGAGTAAAAGCATAGTAGATTCAAAAAATGGATTAACAAAAACATAGTAACTATACTATTATTTTTACATATGGGCGAGCCCTGAAGATTCAAATAATTATTGATTTTTTTATGAGAACAATGTATAGTAACTTAACATTTTTCATTTTTTGCAAATATCATTTTAACAACAATTTTATTTTAAATCGTATTCCGAAACATTTGATTTGAATCAGTAATAAATTAATTGAAATCCTATTCAAATAATTTTAACAATAAATATGCAAAAAATCAAATTTTAATAGATAAATATGAATGCAATATTAAATTATATTAGGGTTAAAATTCATTCAATACAATAAATATCATATCGAATACAATTAATACAAATCAATCAATAAATCTATTCAAATCCAATCAGTCAAATTGAACTTTAAAATGCTCTCAAAGTGACACGTGTAAAAATTAGTCTTAAAAGGGTTCGTCTTTATATATATTATAGATTCTTTAATCATTTTGAAATAGAGGGATTATTATATATAAATTCTTTAATCCAAATTTTAATACACAAACAAACAAGCGCATAAGCTTCCTTCCACATGGCCACAGCCATAGACTTCTATACTTCACTTTCACTCCTTATCCTTCGCTGTACGCCATGTATACCTTTTCTCCTTATTATGTTGTTTCAGAAGAAAATTAATTATCGCCGCTATTGGTACAGTTTCAATCACTCCTTTAGCATTGATATATATATATTTATTTACTAAACTCATGGTGATCAGTTAGTTTAGATGGATCGAGACATGAAAAGTACGTCCAAACTTGTGTTGACTAATTCCAGCAAATATGGTTAATCTCCATATCCAATTGATACCAACAAATCAAAACTCAACAGCTAGCAGAGAAATCAACAGAGATAACCACAAAAATAATTAAAGTCCCAAGCCGTCCAATCCAGATCAAACTAATTAACGCACGAACGTAACGGGTGCCGAGGATCATAGGTCGTGTGATATATATTTAGTATATATCCTTAAAATGTTCTACATTATGTAAAGTACATCACCACCAATATTTGGATGCCGTTATCTATGCTCTTACGTTCACATTACAAAATTCAGTTCAGAAAGTATATAGCTGAATTTGACGGTGGTCTCTATTTGGAGCTGTCTGGAACTTTTAATCATTTATCTTTCAATTCTAGCCACCAAATTAAGACCTTTCGAAAGAAACCAGACTAGCTATATATGTCTATACAGTCTTATTCTTATATACAAAAAAAGTTATTTTATTTAAAAAAAACATTTATCATTATTTAGATAAGATTTTGAAAAATAAGAATGACAACAACAACTTAATTCTTTTCACTGGGTGGGAGATGAGGTTGATAATTACATGTCCAATTTGTTATAATTTTATTACATTTCTTTATTTATTTTTTCTCGTTCAGAACTTTTCCTTACTTGATCTCTTGAACTAGTATTTGCTTAATTTGATGTAGCAAGTTAGCAGTCTACTCCATTAATTTATAGGAAAAAGTTTGTTAGACACCGTTATGCAATGTCTCGAGAAGGATAGAGATAGAAAAGAGAGAAATGATATATATATGATAGATGAGTGATGTGACAATTAGAGAGATAAAAAAAATAAAAGTATTGGATGAATGTGAAAATGAGTCAATACTTAAAGATAAGAACAAATTTATAAGGTTCTTCGTGGATCTTGTCATTTACATCTCATATATTGCTTATACACACATTTAATTTTTTAGTTTTTTTTATCCAAAGGTTGTATCCCCCTCCAAAAAAAATAATTTTGAAACAAATTGTCAAAACACTTTAATTTTATAATTAAAAATTGTAGCAAAAGCTTTAATTTTTTAAAGCAAATAATTAATATCGTTGCTGGGATCAATCATACATGAAAGAAAAGAAAAACCTACTTGATTGACACATGATAGATAATATTGAAGCTGCGCTAAAGAAACTTAGGTTGATATATAAACATAAATTTATATCGATGCTAGCTGTGAATGAAAGTGATAATATTAATGTTACTACTGAAATTTGCAATTTCCCGTGCGTGAAGTTTTTGTAAAAATCGGCAGGAAATAAGTTTTCTGTTCTGGCAATCTGGCGGTGGAGGTGGAGGTGGAGAAGACACTTGTTTCAATGGGAGAAAGATCAGTTGGTTGTGTTACAAGATTTGATAGGTGGAGCTGGTTTTACATGGGAAGGGATGGATAAATGGATATGGACCCTGGACCCGTCAGGGGTGTATTCGGTTTGGTCCACCTATAGATGGATGCGATCTCTTGTACTCGCTAGTGAGGAATCAGTTTTTAGTAGGTTGTGGAATGTACAAGTCCCTCTTAAAGTCAAAGTGTTTGTGTGGAAATTATTTCAGGATCGGATTCCGTCAATGCTTAATTTATCAAAGCGTTGCATGCAGGTTTAGTCAGTTATTTGTAAAGGTTGTGAGGAAAAAGGGGAGTCTTCTGCTCATTTATTTTTTGAATGTGAGACGTTTTCAAAGGTTTGGGGGGAGTGTAGGAAGTGGTGGGGATTGAACACCCCCATGCAAGGTGAGAGCAAACAACATTTTTGTCAATTTTTTGGTCTTATTTTAGGTTCCAAGGAGCAAGTTAGCATCTGGGACACTGTATGGTTTGCAGCTGTATGGGTCATCTGGTGTGCTCGTAATGCTAAGATTTTTAAAGACAAACAGGTGCTGGTGAGTGAGTTGATGGAACAATTAAATTGAAGTCATGGTTGTGGGTTACAGCAAAATATCATTCTTTTAAATATCATGTTTCATGCTGGTTTAGTAATCCTCTGGGTTGTTTAGGATTGGATAAGGTGTTATAGCTTGACATCATGTCAATAGGGCAATATATTTGTTTTCAGGGGCGACTTGGAGTTGATCGTTAATGCTATGTTGCCGTTTAATATTGGACTGCTAACATTTTCATGGTATTCAGATTTTGGTGTAGGTTTTTGTATGTGTGCAGGTGGGTGGATTGTGGATCAGCGTTGTTTTTATTTTTCTCAATTTTGTTGCTGGCCATCTTGTGCAAGTGAAGGTGAGATTAATGTGCAATAAAGGTGTGAAGGAGGAGGACAAGGCTGGTTAAGGGAGGATTTCTATCCTTCTTGTTGAATGACATAAAGCTGATCTTTAAACATCTTGGAAGTGGTTCCTTTTTTAGAAATCTTTGGTGTTATGGTGTTTTTATAATGTAACAGGTGGGGGGTGCACGGGTTGGGGTGATTTAAGAAAACTTGTAATCTTGTCATCTGTTGGCACTGTATTGTCTAATTGTGTTTTGTAAGGGAAGGTCCAAGTATCGGTGTTTATGAAGTATTTCTCTTGTGGCTGATGGGTTACTGAGTTAAAACTAGCATGCGAATAAGTATCCTTTTTAGACCATATAGGTTACTGGGGAATTGTGTTTGAGCCCCAATTCACTTGGCTGAGATTTGGGGTTGATAAATGCACCCCTTTGAAACTGATGGGTTACTGGGGTATACCTAGGCATTTGACTAGAACCCTTTGAGACCATGTAGGTGCTGGGGTACTACTTTACAAATTCGGTTCAAATTTGCCTTCAGTATGCAGGGTGAATCTGTATTAGGAGAGTGGGCTTTTCATTTAGTGAAGGTTGGTCAACTGGTTATGAACAATATCCTATTTTATTTAGATTGGGCACTACTTGTGCTTTCAATCTCATCTTAATGCATTTTAGTTTTTTAAAAAAAAATCTGGCGGGTCTTTGTCCCTGAAAAATACCCTCGTACAATTCATTTGCGGCAGATTTTTTTAGAACAAAAATTTCAGAAAACCTTTATCATATACTTTGAAATTAATAAATAAAAGATTTTAAAACAATATAAAACAAAATTATATAAATATCCTGTTCTTGGTGGCCCAACTGATAAAATCCTCATTCGGCTTTCTCGTTGGTGCTCGAAATTGATCAACTTAGTTGACTGGTTTACTTGCGTGTCAAAAACACAGACTTTCAGTTCTCACGCACCACTTCTGAAGTCATCAAAATAACCCAGCACACTGAGATGTATTCTGCATTTTCTTTTTGAAATTTCTCTTCACCGACCTTCTTTAAGGTGACTGTCTGATCAATTTTCCGATAACATAATCTAGAAGTCTAATTACTTGCCACCACACCGTCATTATTAACGTGTTCAATTTAGCTTGATTCTTTGCTTGTGATTTTGTTTTTTACTTACCAGGGTTTATGTTATTTTAAAACGTATGTTTTTTTTTTTAAATCAGGCATTTGGCCCCTGATTTGAGACTCAGTTGCACTTACAAATTTTCATCCCTCTCCAACAATGTTTTGAGGGGATCGAGATTCCCCACATACAAACTCAACGTATATATAGTGTCAATTGAATTATACCCATTAAGTATTTTAGGACATGTGTTTTTTTATAAACAAATATATTAGTATAAAATACAAGGATATTCCAACCAATTACATCATTTATGACATATGTTTGATATAATGTTTAAACATAATTAAAAAAACACTAAAAACAATCACGGATGTAGATTACTGGATTGTACCATATTTCAATTCAATTTTCAGTTCCATTTTTTTTGGTCAACAGTTCCAATTTAATTAAAAAAAAAACTGGACAGAAGGCAAGAACAAATAGTAGAGGCGGCCCAATGCGGGAAATGAAGACAATGGCCCAACTATGTTGGGCTGGGCCTACTTCAGAGGCCATGGAACATTTTGACAAAGGGAATTGGTAAATACACCCCAGTTTTTTGCCATACACCCCACATTTATTCAGGAAATTACTATTATACCCTCATTGTTTGGGTTTTTTTTTTCTAATTTTGCTTCTTTTCCGGAAACTGGCCATACACCCCCAGTTTTCGGAATACAGATTTGTATTCCAGAAACTCCAGTTTCCGGAATGTAAATTTTTCCTGGAGTTTCCGGAATACAAATTTACATTCTGGAAACTGGAGTTTCCGGAATGTAAATTTTTCCTGGAGTTTCCAGAATGTAAAAATACATTTCCAGAAACTGGATTTTTCTGGAGTTTCCGGAATGTAAATTTTTCTGGAGTTTCCGGAATGCAAATTTATATTCCGGAAACTGGAGTTTCCGAAATGTAAATTTTTCCTGGAGTTTCCGGAATGCAAAAATACATTCCGGAAACTAAGTTTCCGGTAACAACGCGAAATTGAAAAAAAAATAAACAAATCAACGAAGATATAATGGTATTTTCCTTTTTAAATGTGGGATGTATGTCCAAAAATATTGGTGTATTTACCAATCCCCTTTGACAAAACACTGCCAAGGCCAACCAAACCAATGCTTAAACCCTCTCAGATCAGAAGTTACTCTGTGATGGTGTAGTGAATCAGATATACCCTTTGCCACGACACAACCACAACGCAAATACTTAAACCTTTGCTGGCAATTGAATGCGGGTTGGATTGGGGATCGGTGAATGGTGGTTGTTGGGGAGAAGAAGAAATGGGTGTTGCTGTTGGCAACATCCTCATCAGAATCCTCATCGATGGATGACAACCAGTAAGCGGGTACAAGACAGGAGCAAGAAGAAAAGGATTCACGACCTCGAGGAGGCTACAGAGAAATGGAAGATAGCCTCCAAAATCGTGTTCCTCATGGAACTCCTCAAACAAGAGCCAGAAATGGTTATCCCCGTTCGATCCCTCGCCCATTACCGGAAACAAATCAACCTCCCAAAACCCCACAGGATCTCCGATTTCCTCCGCAAGACCCCAAAACTCTTCGAACTCTACCAGGATCGGAAAGGGGTCTTGTGGTGCGGTTTAACCCAAAAAGCCGAGGACTTGATGGAACAACAACAAAGGGCCATCGAACAACACGCAGATAAAGCCGCGGAACACGTTACCAGGTTTCTCATGATGACCGTGGACAAACGGCTACCGTTGGATAAGATCGCTCATTTCCGAAGAGATTTCGGGTTGCCATTGGATTTCAGAACACGCTGGGCTCACGAGTACCCTCAGCATTTTCGTGTGGTGAAATCTTCTTCTCCTTCTTCTTATTCTTCCCTCGACCCCGATGAAGTTGAGTTCTTAGAGCTTGTGTCTTGGAACCCTAATTGGGCAATCACGGAGCTGGAGAAGAAGGCGGGGATAGCTGAAACCGCCACGTCGCATACACCGGGTGTGCTTTCTCTTCCATTCCCTTTGAATTTCCCTTCGAATTTCAAGAGGGTGTATCGTTATTATGGAGAAAAGATCAAGCTTTTTCAGGAGAGGTCTTATCTGTCACCCTATGCGGATGCACGCGGACTTGAAGCTGGATCCTTGGAATTTGACAAGAGGGCTGTTGCTGTTTTGCACGAACTGCTTAGTTTTACAATTGAGAAGAGGTTGGTGACGGATCACCTTACTCACTTCCGCTGGGAGCTGGTGATGCCACAGAAGCTGATGAGGCTTCTGCTCAAGCATTGTGGCATCTTCTATGTATCCGAGAGGGGGAAGAGGTTTAGTGTGTTTTTGACTGAGGCATATGAGGGTTCGGAGCTCATTGAGAAATGCCCCTTGGTACTATGGAAGGAGAAAGTACTTAGTTTTGTTGGTTATAGAGGGAGGAAGAAGAAGTTTGAGACGGGTAGTGGTAGTGACAGTGACGTGTCTGATGTGGAAGGGGATGAAGATGATGGTTTGTGTTTGCTTCAGAGTGATTCTGAAGTGGGGGACTTGGATTTGCAGCATGAGCAACAGGAGGATACCATGGATTGCGAGGACCCTTTGCTTGGGGACGATGATTCTGAGATGGATGTTGGAGATATTACCTGAGTCTTGTCTAAGTCTTAGAAGTTAGAACCTCTTGAGGTGGGAGTTAATTATATTTCAATTTGAACTTCAGTGTTTGTTCTCAGGAACATGCAATTTTATACCTTAGTGTAGATCAATTTTGAGTATTGGCTTCTAACTTAAATCCGGAAGGAAATCACGAATAACCTTATAGCGCTCAGGTTTTGAAAACCTGTGACATTTTAAACTTGGGGCAATTTGTTTCTTCGGAAGTTGAATGCAGAAAAGAGATTATACTTGTAGCTGTGTGGTAGGAGCCTAGGAGGGAAAGAAATTGTTTTCAAACATTTGTGCATAGGAAAGGGAAGACAACATGGTTATCACAAGTTCAGCTGAAGATTAAATATTCAGTGAAACATTAGGGAGAACAACTAAATACATCTTTATCAAAAAAAAAAACACTTGACTAATTCTAGGCCCTAATGCTACTAAGGGGATAGAGAAACTTGGTTGTAACCCTACGGATGGTCCCATCTAGTGAAGAATGGCTGTATTATCACCATAAACTAGTGTGATATGCAGGACATGCATCATCATGGCCTGGAAATGAATTAGTTTAAACTTTATAGGACATAAATCATTAGTTTGGTTTATTGTACTGGTTGAATTCACATATTTTTTTGTCAGTAGTGATGTTCTTTAAGGAGACTTGATGTATGTGGGGCCGTGAGCACGTGATCTAATGTTATTGCTTAAAACTCAGTTATACAAACTGTATCATGTTTTTGAGCTCGTGTCTTTAGTTTAGGTTTCTGCCTTTTCTAGAAACAATCTGTGATTGTAGGTTTGGGTGTTCATGATTAAACTGCATTGATTCTGTGGGGATCCTTAATCCTTAGCCTTTTATCTTAAAGCTCTCGAAACATGTTCGACCTTACATCAATTGTCTTTAAGTAAAATGCAGATGAGCTACTCGAGGGGATCGTTCAATCAATCACACTTGAGGCAAGTATCTGGATTTGTCATGTTCTGTTAAACTCCTAATAGTCTAGGTTGCGATGACAATTGACAAGTTATAGTCAAATTCTTGGGCTATGTTCTTGGTTTCTTTCCTGTACCTCTCCCATTTTGATTTAATTTGAGAAGTTAGACTTGGAATGTCCATCATCCAAACAAGGCCGCATTATTAGAACGCCAAATCTGTCTTGTTAGTTGGTTGTTATCTTTCAAATCTATGTGAAAGTCATGCTTACTTATCTGTATTCTTTATTTATTTTAGTTGTTATAGATTATTATCATTGACTCAATGCTTGTGTTCAACTTTGGCAAGTTGATTCAAACCAACTTTCATCTTTATCTGTTATGGTCTTAATTATTGAGCATATTTACTTTGCTCCAGACCTGGCTATCACTGTCAAAATTGATGGTTGAAGCTTCAATGTTTCACCAAAGGCAGACGGATGTATCCCCACATCATTAGTACGTATCTGTATCTGCCTTACCCACTCTTTTAAAAAAGGCACTGTTTGTTGCTGCAACTTGAATATGCCTGTGCTGGAGTATTAATATTCACGTGACAGGACCAAGTTTCTTTGCCAAATCATTTACTTTTTTTGTAATCAAAATACTTAAAATAGCTTGGTTGAGAGTTCCATCATGATAATAACTGAATTTATTAAAGGACTGATGAGGAAATTCGATAGAACACAGCTCTCTAGTTACAAAAGGAAAATTGCTTGTCAGCAAATGAAAGAAAAAGCCACTCTGGTGATGAGCAAAAAGCCCACCCGGCACCTACACCAGCCAAGATTCATGTCCCTCTCTAGTACTGATTTTTTTTTGTCAACCTCTAGTACTGATTCTAGCATTCTACTTTGCTCCTTTTCCCATACGCACTCGTGAGAGGCCCATGATGGGGCCCATCACATCGCCGTATTATGTTAGACCCAATTTGGATAAACTTTTCCATAAACACTTTTAGTATGTATTTTTTAACTAACAATTTTTTACATAAGTTGAAATTGATTTTTGCTCTTTATATTTTTCAAAAGCTATTTTTTTTAATTTCTCCAAAAGCATCTATCTATTTATAAATAACTACTCCTTTCGGTCTCAAATATAAGAAAAAAAGTATATGTATCTGGATCATATATGGTCTAAATGTATGTACTTTTTTTCTTATATTTGAGACCGGAGGAAGTATCTAACAACTCTCCCTCTTGTGCATATATGAAAAAAATAAATACAAAATAAAATTAACTTTTTTATAAGTCAAAAGTTAGAGCTTTTGCATCCAAACACACTCTTATTTGATAACTCTGACTTCTATGTCTGGCCCAAAAATTACATTAATGTGAAATTTTATGCGTTGCGACTTCTGATTTTAGAATAAATGTTTTTTGGGGTGACTTTTCTTCTGAAAGGTCATCTGCTTCGGGTTGAATGTACTCGATAATCAGTGTGCAGAGAACGCAGATTGGTTGAACATCAATTTTTGACACCACGTTCTCTTCATTTTTTATATGGCCAAGTAGAGTAGTAATTTACAACTTGATTGCAATGTTCATCGTTCACCTGTTTCTTGGGTCTATTAAAGACTGAAATTAATGGCATTTGGGGGGTGGGGGGTGGTTGGAACTCCTGGTAGCTTTTGACAGGGTAACTTATTTTTTTTGGTCAAAACAGGGTCACTTGTTTCGATGTGTTCTTTTTATTTTTATATTTTGGAGGGTTTTAAAATATTTTTTATTTTCTTTTTATATATTTATAAAATTAAAACATTAGTGTAAGTCTCTCACTCTCTCTAAAACTTTTTTTTTCAAAAATTTCCTCCCAAACACATTCTTAGAGAATGCCAGAACATTGACATTAAAAATACAGAGTGAGCTAGGAGATAATGATACTCGTGTGGTAAAAAATATACACATTTTATGTAGTATAACGTAAATAATTGCCCTGAGCACATGAGAATTTCAGGAGTTTGGCTTATGCATTTACGCCCTTCAGCCACTCGTCATGTTGACTGTAAGGTATAACCATGAAATTGCCAAATACACTGAACAACTATTGGCCGTAGACCGTAGTTAATTAATTATGTTCCTCCTCTAGGAACATTATATGTATGGGGGATCCATGCAAACTGATTACAACTTTTGTATAAATTATATAAAAAAAGTTGTACTTTATATATGGATACTATTCACTATATAATTTATGATTTTATTTTAAAAATCTCTTAATGTACGACTTGCTCATGAAGGAAATTTTTTTAAAACCTAGACTATTTGTTCTTGTGCGCGCGCGCTATGCTGGTCTGTTTTTTTGTTAAAAATCTTTACTACTTTTCTTAATAATGTCAAAAAAGAAATTGTTTTATTTTTTAATAACTATATAAAAAATATGAAAAAGAATGTGATTAGGGGCAAATCACACTAATGTTTTTCTTCGTACCATACTCCACTTGTGAACCTAATCTAATCTAATCTAATAGAATATATTAAATCTGCACCACTTCTCACTGTTCATACACACGTGTCATATTATTATTAAAGCATTGGTTACTATTTCTAGGAAAAGAGGTATGCAGCCTGTCACTCAATGAATTTTTTTTTTGTTACTGAATGATTTTTTTCACTCTCAAGACTCAAGTCTCAACAAACAAATCACCTGCACATTTCGATCTTTATATTATTTTATTGCCAAAAAATTATTTATTTTTCTTAACAATTTATACTATTTTTTTTCTTTTCCTTTTTGAAACAAACCATTTGTTTTCTTTTGCTATTGAGCAATAATAAGACACATAGCACTGAGATATGGAGAAAAAAGCTTTTTTCTTCATTAAATTTTGAGGTTGTAAAATTATTTTTTTTTTAATTTTATTTTTCATAAATAAAATAGTATTTATTTATAAGTTTTATTCATGTATTTTTTTGGTAACTATTTGGGTCTTTAAATATCGATTTAGGGCTTAGTCACACTTAAAACTCTCCATCCCTCTCCATGATTGTGTTTTATTGGAATCCAAATATCCAACCTTGATTCTTGCATCCATAAACTTAACGCGTGTTGTCAACTGACCTACACTCATCGGGTTTATTTATGTATTTTTGTTTCTAATAAATTTTTAGATTGTAAAATTATTTTTCATTAAATTTTATTTTTAATAAGTAAAATAGTATTTGATTACATACTTTATTTATTTTTTTATATTTCTGTAAGCTTTTTAGGTTCTAAAATTACTTTCTTTATGTTTTATTTTCTAAAATAGTGTTTACGTAGAGATTTCATTTATATTTATTGTTAAAGTAAATTTTTAGATTGTAAAATTATTTTTTAAATTATCTTCAATAAATTAAATAGTTTTTTTGCATGTTTTATTCATTTTTTTGTTTTCACAAATTTTATTATTACAAAATTGATTTTTTTATTTTATTTCCAAAAGAGAAAAAGTTATTTGCTCTTAAATTTCATTCATGTTTTTTGTTACTTAAAAAATGTTTATGTTATAAGAAATGTTTATAGGTTTCATTCATGTTTTTTGCTTTTGAAAATTTTCAAGCTGCAAAAATATTCTTCTTTTAATTTTATTTTTATAAATAAAATATTATTTACTTAGGGGTTTCATTCATGTTATTATTCTATTAATTATTCTATTAATTTTCAAGTTGCAAAATTATTCATTTAATTTTATTTTTTATTAGTAAAATAGTGTTTGCTTGTAAGTATTATTCATGTTTTGTTGTTTTCTGTCAATTCTTATGTTGTAAAATTGTTTTTTTAAATTATATTTTTTTAAAATGAAATAGTTTTTACTTATAGGTCTCTTTCATATTTTTTTTGTTCACATAAAATCATAGGTTGGAAAACAAATTTCTTTTTTTTTTTGAAAAATATAAGATATTTACCAACTGATTTCATTTATATTTTTTTCTATTGAATATAATAATTACAATGGACTAAAATTTATTTATTTATTTTGTTTATCTGATTTAAGGTTGTATTATCTTTTTTTTTTTGGTCAATAAGGTTGTATCATCTTATCTTATCTTATAATGCTACAACTTAGTGTCTTTTGTTGCTTTTAAATAAGTATGAAAAATAGATAGAGCGTAAAATCAATATAATTTTATAGTATATCATATATCAACTTATTATTATATAAATAAATAAGTCATTTTATATTATATACAAAATTAACTTGACCCGTGCGACAGCACAGGTACCATTCTAGTGTAAAGATAAAAATGATCTCGTACTTGCCAAAAAGTGAGGAGAGTAGAAAGAGAAACAAAAATTGAAGAGAAAAAGAAACACAGAAAGTAGAAGTAGAAAGGGAGGAAAAACATTTGCCAAAGGCTATGTTTGGATGGGGGTTTTTGGAGGGAAAGGGAGGGGAGGGAAAAATTTATAATCTCCAATTACCTTGTTTGGGGTTTTTAAAATTAAAAAAAAGTTTTACATCTTGGTATCTACTACCTTCTAAAATAATATTTCTTTTGTCCTATTAAAGCTAAAAAAAGTAATTAGGAATTATAAGTCCTTTCCTCCACTCCACTCCCCTCCCCTCCCTTCCCCTCCAAAAAAACCCCATCCAAACATAGCCAAAAAGAAAAAAGAAAGGGAGGAAAAAAAGAACGAATGCAAAAAAATTTTAAACACTCTCTCACAAGGATTTATGTCAATATATAAACACAAATAAATTCTTCATCATCTAATCTAAATCAAACACAATATTGATATTCTATTGACAAAAAAAAATAAACACAATATTATTGCTGAGAAAAGGCAAAGAAAGAAGGTATGGGTAATGAATTGTAGTACCAATTGTATACATGGAGGAGGCCAGCTGGTGGCCCGATTAGATATATGACATTAATTCATTGCTCACAAAAGAGTAGAGACACGAGTGGATCGATATATTCATGAATAAATGTAGAGAAAACAGAAACAGAGGAGCAAGGAGAGGACAAAAGGAAAGGTTATACTCCTTCCTTTTCAGACTTCGAATTACTCAGGCACCCGCATACATTAAATGAAGAAATTAAAGCGGTTGAAAAGTCTCAACTACACAATCACCAATTAGGTGCTAGCATTAACTCATTTCCACCCACTCCCCTGTATTATCAATTTCATTTCGTACCATAAATATACACATACACACAGGACACAATACAATACAAACACAACACAATAATAGTATAACCGGTTCAGTTTCCGCAATGGCTAGTAGTGAACGAGACATGTTCTCAGCAGAGATTGTGAACCGTGGGATTGAATCATCTGGACCCAACGCGGGTTCATTGACGTTCTCGGTGAGGGTGAGGAGGCGCCTCCCAGATTTTCTTCAATCGGTGAACCTCAAGTACGTGAAGTTGGGTTACCATTACCTCATAAACCATGGCGTTTACTTGTTCACCATACCGGTTCTTCTGGTGGTGTTCAGTGCTGAGGTTGGTAGCCTCAGTAAAGAGGACCTGTGGAAGAAGCTGTGGGAAGAGGCGAGTTACGACCTTGCCTCTGTTCTCTCTTCTCTTGCTGTCTTCGTTTTCACCTTCTCCGTCTACTTCATGTCGAGGCCACGTCCCATTTACCTCATTGATTTTGCATGCTTTCGACCCCATGATGATCTCAAGGTATAATATATAAAACTCAATGCAAATACATACTTAAAATTAACATTAACATGACTGTTTAATTAGTAGTAGTAGTAGTTGTAGTTTGATATTTTAATTTGATCCACAACCAAAATGCCAAGGATTGGTGTTATTGGTTAGTATTATAATTCTGTTTGATTTTATTCTTTGTTGAAATTGAAATGTATCATATTTCTAATTCTAATTTTATGTCTATATTTGTAATATGTATTCATATAAAACAAAACAACCCCCGTGGGCTGGACAGTTCCCATATTCCTATAAGTTAGGTTGTGGGTTCGATCCCGCTTTCCTACGGTTTATAACCTATTTAATGCGAGTTTGTGTTGTGGCTTGGGTAGGCGATCCATAAATTCCACTCTAAATCCTCTTAGAGGTTTGTGGTTGGTTCTGGCCTTGCATGAGGTCGGTCCTTGCCCTAATCTAAACTTTTTGAGTTCCAAAAAAAAATATATAAAACAAAACACAAATCACGTGTTTATATGTTGTATGGTGTCTACAAAATTAAAGGTAGTATTACCAATGCCATTAGTTCAAGTAGTTGAAAGATTCAAGTTTTTTAAATGGAAAAAATAGATGTTAAAAAAGTTTTGTCCTTTTACACAAGTATGATCCTATTTGAGTTCAGAAATCCACCTTTTAATTTAGGAAGAAATTAATTTTACTTTATATTCTTTTTTGGCTTAAAAATATTTCTCATCCCTGCAAATATATCACTTTTTGGTTTTCGTCCCTGTAAAAAAAAAATTTTAGTTATTCGTCCCTGCAATGTTCAAGTTGTTTGCTTTTGGTGCTTGACGTCAGTCTCCGTTACAAAAATGCTTACGTGGCAGACGGAAGCTGAGCTGGCAGTGCCACATTGGTTAACAGATGCCACATGTGACTTGATGACGTGGCTAAGATGCTGACTCAGCATCATTAACGTTTTAAATGTGATGATTAACTAACCAATCAAGATTATTAGCGTTAACCAACCAAGATTATTAAATCTTTTTAATTTAAATTTAAATATTTTAAAATTTGGGATTTAGGGTTCTGATAATCATCAGAACCATCTACCATCATTAGGAAGAAAAAAAATCTTTCGCATCCAACGCCCTCTTTCTCTTCCTCTACTTCGGTCACCACCACTCCTTCAACCCGAGAGAGAAATCACACTATCGGTGGTGGCAGCATCAGGAGGAGCAAAATGGAATAGGTGTAGTGCTTCGGGCGGACAAACTACGGTAGAGGGAGCCTGAGATCAACGGTTGCCCAACTGAGCTGGTGGAGCCTGAAATCCTACGGTTCAAGGCGTACGAACCCATCGTCCTCCTCGGAAGGAGCCACTTCTCCGGTGTCGACATGAGCATCCGCATCAAGGGCAGTGTTCTGTTCGAACTAGGTTCGTGGTTTGGGTTTCGATTTTGTATTTGCTTTTCCCCTTTTCAGTTCAAATAGACAGAAAAGGAAAGGGACGTTTGGTGCTGTTATTGAAGCGGCTCGATCTCGTTATTGAAGCTCCAGATCTCGCTCTCTTTTCGTCACCGTCGCGGACGTCTTGGTGGTCGGGTTTTCTGGGTTTTCTGGGATTGCATTGGTGGGGTGGTTGTTGACTTGTTGCTTTGGTTCTGTTGTTGATGGGGTGGGTTTTCTTCCGATGACTGGGTATGTATGTGAGCTTCCCTCTCAATAAGCTTCACTCCATGAATCTGTTGTTGTTGCTCTGCTTGTTGGTTTGCAGAGAGAGAGAGAGAGACGATGGTTGTGCGATGGTAGGAGAGGTGGTGGTTGGGGGTGTTGCTCTTACCTTTTCGCTGGGTTCATCTTCATCATCACTTGGTGGTGGAGTTCAAGCAAAACCATCATCTACCCAGATGTTTTGGTGATGAGTTCTGGGCTTTGGCACATGCTGTACGTGATCAATGCTTCTGATGATGGTGTCTTGTTGAGGTGGACGGTGGTAGGGGAGAGGAAGGGGGAACAACATGAACCCTAAATCCCAATTTTAAAACATTTAAATAAAAAAATGTAATTAAAAAATTAAATATTTAAATTTAAAAAAATTAATGGGAATTGATGAGTCAGCGTTTTGCACAGTCAGCACTTGCCACGTGGACTCACTTATACAGCGTGGGACTGCCACATAGATCTCCATCAGCCACCTCAGCTTTTTTGTAACGGAAGTTGACGTTGAGGACCAAAAATGGAGACGGCGATATTTGCAGGGATAAAAAAGTAAAATAAAAATTACAGGGACGAAAAGCAAAAATAGATATATTTACAGGGACCAAAAGTATTTTTAAGCCTTCTTTTTTTTAACATATATGTTTCCACGTGTATGCTATGGAAAAGATGAACTTAGATATATAAATGCTCATAGAAAAATTAAATGAGAGAGTTATTTAAAAAATTGAAAGATAAAAATTCATTTCAACTTATAAAAAAAAACTATAAATAGTTCGAAACTTAATATGATATCAAATTCGTTTTATATATCATACTCGACTTGATGAGATTAGTTTAGATCAAATGTAATTTCTCAAGAAAAAATTAAAAGAGAGTTAAAGCTTTTGTGTTAGAGAGTGGTTGTTAAAAATAATATTGCATTTGCATGGACAGGTATCAAGGGAACAGTTCATAGAGCTAGCAAGAAAATCTGGAAAGTTCGACGAAGGAAGCCTGGAGTTTCAGAAGAGGATGATAATGTCATCAGGGATAGGTGACGAGACATACATCCCAAAATCAGTGACATCGTCGAGCGAAAACACAGCAACAATGAAAGAAGGGCGTGCAGAGGCATCAATGGTAATGTTCGGAGCCCTCGACGAACTGTTCGAGAAAACAGGGGTTCGTCCAAAAGACGTTGGTGTTCTTGTTGTGAACTGCAGCATCTTCAACCCAACACCGTCACTGTCGGCGATGATCATAAACCATTACAAGATGAGGGGGAACATACTGAGCTACAACTTGGGAGGGATGGGTTGTAGTGCTGGGATTATTGGTGTGGATTTGGCGAGGGATATACTTCAGGCTAACCCAAACAACTATGCGGTTGTTGTGAGCACTGAGATGGTTGGGTTTAATTGGTACCAAGGGAAAGAAAGATCGATGCTCATTCCTAACTGTTTCTTTCGCATGGGTTGCTCTGCTCTTTTGCTCTCTAACCGTCGTCGTGACTATGGCCGTGCCAAATACCGTCTCGAACACATTGTTCGCACTCACAAAGGTGCCGATGACCGCAGCTTCAGGTTCGCTTCAGCCCCCCCTTTTTGCTTCATTATTACTCGTTCTTTAATTAATATCTGAAAAAATTAATGATCATAAAAATATACTAATTGATAACATATAACCTTGGCAACAACTTTTTTAAAAAAAATATATATATATAGACGATTAAAAAGAAACGGTAATTTCTCCTTTCGTAATTTTAGTTCCCTTTTTAGTTTAATTAATTAATAATTAATTACCTGTTAATTTTTTTCAATTAAGCATGGAATTAGTTAGCTGTTAGTCTGTTACTACGTTACAAAATATTTCTATAATTGACTTTTTCTTGGTCCGAATGTTAGTGATTTGAAAACGAAGATTACTGTATTGACAGTTGCGTGAACCATAACGATAACACCCCTTTCCTTCTGGGTCTCTCCTGTGTGGGTTTTTTTTAAAAGAAAAAAGAAAAGAAAACAGCTTGACCAACAAAGAATTTATTTTGACGCGACAGTTTGGTGTATGTATTAAATTACAGAAGCGGTACCGTGTGAGATTAGAAAGGAAATAAATAGAGAGAAATTAATTAATACCAGTATAGGTGTGGAAAATGATGTGTCGTGAAAGGTTAAAAGAGACGGTAAAAGGGAATAAGTGAAAAAATGATAGTATGAGGGAAAGAGATAAGGGAATTAAGATTATTTAATTTTTTTCACTATGGTATCTCGTGCAATATATGTTATCATCACTCTTTTTTTTTTTTACTTAGAGGAGTATTCCACCGCCTATACGACGGGGACTAATCTCTCGCGGGAGTTTGTTCAGCACCTTTAATGGGTGACATTCTTCCCAGCTGAGATTTTTTCCATACCCAAGGCTCGAACCCGAGACCTTGCCTTAACCACTCACGCCAACCTCAGTTGGTATCATCACTCTTTTAATTTCTCGTCTTAATTTCTTCTTCTTTTTTCATTCAGAATTATTAATAATTCATAAGTCCTTATATGAAATTTATCAAATAATAAATTTATGTAAAATTATTATTACTCATAGAATTTGTGTTCTTGGATAGTATTTGGCTGCTATAATGCTTTTTTTTTTCCGGGTTGACATTTAAGTTCAAGTATGCAACCGTCTAAATTAATAACTCATCAAACTCTTGGGGCCCCCCCTCCCCTACACAAAATAAGTGAGCCACAAGGAAAATACTACACTTTAATGGAAAAGAAAGTTGCAAGTTGTCTATATCAGCATTTTTGTTAAGTAGTCATTAATTAGTCCATCAACTAATAGTAGTTGATATAGTAGTAGTAGTAATTATAAGTTCTAAAAAGTTCTCACCTCAAAGTTTAGCTTAGGCCTAAAAATGTGTTAACCCAAGTTTTATTTCTCATATACATTTCTTGGTGTGAATTATTGATCCGGCGCATAATTATTAAGTGTCTGCTAATTAACACAAACAGGTGTGTGTACCAAGAGGAAGACGATAAAAAATTCAAGGGACTAAAGATTAGCAAAGACTTGATTGAGATTGGTGGTGAAGCTCTCAAAACCAACATCACTACACTAGGACCCTTGGTGCTACCCTTTTCAGAGCAGCTTCTATTCTTTGGCACCCTAGTGTGGAGGCACTTATTTGGTGGCAAATCTGGTGGTGGTGGTGGGAATTCACCCTCATCAACAAAACCATACATCCCCAACTACAAACTTGCTTTTGAGCATTTCTGTGTGCATGCTGCAAGCAAGGCCATCCTTGATGAGCTACAGAAGAATCTGGAACTGAGTGACAAGAACATAGAGGCATCTAGGATGACACTGCACCGTTTTGGTAACACATCTAGCAGCAGCATTTGGTATGAGCTGGCTTACATGGAAGCTAAAGAAAAAGTGAGAAGAGGGGACCGTGTTTGGCAACTTGCTTTTGGTTCTGGATTCAAGTGTAACAGTGCTGTTTGGCGTTCCATGCGCCGAGTCAACAAGCCTTCTAGCAAGAACCCTTGGCTTGACTGCATCAACAGATACCCCGTGTAGTACTCGTAAAGGAATTAAAAGTACCGTGATGATAAGAAGAAAGCTGTGTTTTAGGATCAATAATGGTAGTTGTTCTAAGTTGGTCTTTCAATTTTAAGACTGCTTAATTGTTCTTTCTCATTTTATATTCTGGCTTAAATTGCATACTCTTACTGTGGCATTTAGCTAGCATGCCCTTTGCTTCTCTGTTTCTTAATTTATAGCACGGTATCAAATTATCAATATAGTCAATGCTGGATTTGGCTTCTCTTAAGTGAACAATTCACTTAAAAAGGCTAAAGTAAGTAATTACATGTATAATTTGTTAAGCATGTATATGTGTCCTTAAAATTACTTACTTTATTTGCTGAATTGAATTGTTCACTTTAAAGGTGTTTGAATCCATCAAGGCTACCCAACTAGCATGTTTTGATTTTAATTCCTATTTTTGCTATAGTTGTCCTACATCAACTGCATACATCTTCATTAATTTGAAAACAAATTAGTATATAGTATATACTATACTATATTATATAGTTCTAAATGCTGAAACGAGTACTTGAATTATTCAGTTATAGGTGGGGTTACTGCCATCTCAACTATTATACAGAGACTATGAATTATAGCATACCCAACTTGCTAATTTATTATTGCTTGAAATTAACATAAATATCTTGGCTGATATGATGGGGAAGGGAAAGCATTATCTGTTAACCTGTCCTTCACTCAAAAAACTCTTACCGTGCATGCCGGAGGCACCTCTTTACCGTTCAAAACAGAGGCTTTGTTAGCGTTATATATAAATGAGTCTTTAGACCTTCACCAATTCAACCCTCCTCCTATCTCTATCTCAATTCTCAAGTCTCCCCTTACTTTGATCAAAATCAATACTGTAATAATCATCAATGTCGACAAATCAAAATCCCTTAGTGGCATTGATTTTGTTAACTTCATTAATATTATTATTATGTGTAACAACTTGCCAAGCAAGCGAGCCTGCCCCAAAAGATGCCAAGACATATTCATCTATTGGCCAACAAGACCAGCAAGTTGCCCAAGACACCATCACCATAACCATAGCTGAGGTTGGTTACGCCAAAGCTTTCTTAGATTCGATCCTAAAACTTAGAAGCTTAGATGATTTCAATGGCGAGCCTGGTGAACAAGTTCTTCAATGTGTTGGGGGAGTAACTGTTGCAATGAACAATATTGTTGGTGAATTGAAAAAGGTGGAAGATTCATGGCCTTCCTTGTACTGGGGCACCACAAGAAGGTCGTTGGAGAATGTGGTGGATGAGGTATTGAGTTACAATGTTATATGCGAGCGTGCTCTTGAAAATGTTGTTGATGGAACTATCAAACTCATGGTCCTCCGGAAGCTAGAAGAAGTTGTGATGCTTACCAATGATGTCATAACTCGTGTTGCTAAGCTTCAATTGGGTAGCAAGAAACCATAGAATACTGCAACATTTTCAAACAGAGGAAACGAATATATAATAATTAAGCTTGATGTATGCATGAAGACTGAAGTTTAGCATCGCATTTGTCATCATTTGTAGTCTACAATCCCATATTCTGTTTATGAATAAGCGATACCTAATTTAATTACTCTGAATTACAATAGAGTTTGATTTATGACCTCGTATAAATTAGTAATTAGTTAAACCTCTCACATCTAACCCAATCCTAATGACTTTGGTTTTCTTTTAGATTTCTCAGTTTAAGTCCTTAAATTTTCTTTACATGATTTTTTGCAAAAAATAAATGTTAACAAATTAAAATTTGTACTCTACATACATATATACAAGCAGAAATTTACAACAATTGATATTGTTCAATATTGCAACATATATTGTGGGAAATAGGAGCAATGGAAGCAAAAATGTTCATCACTCATACAGACGCTGCCTGCCTCTACTGATATTTGCAAGCCTTATTTATTATCCAAAATTTATAAGAGTGAAATGAAAGAGTGGGGTGGGCGAATTATAATGATAGTGCCCAGAACCCTGAAAGAAAAATAAAATAAGTAGCAAAGGACTTGACTTATATAATGAAAACCAAATCAATCATTGTAGATTTGTAGTTGTCACGCTAACCAATCCTCATCCATGCCGTCAATATCTCCAATGTCCATGCTGTGTACGCAGCATTGTCATGAAAAATAGAAACAAAAGTGAAAAAGGAAAACGATTAGTATAAAGTGTATACACTGAAAAGGCCAATGCTAAGGGAATTAATACTCTAAAAAGTCATGTAAAAATAAGTGAGATGAGATCGTGTGAAAATTTTGTGGAAAATTTTCTCTTCTTAAATACTAAATTGATAAAATTTCATTTAAATTTATAAATATCTATAAAAAAAAAAGGGAGATTCAAAATTTTCACATCATTCTTTTTGATCAAATTTTATTCAAAATTATAAATCTAAAGAAAAAAGGGAGATTAAAAATTTTCACATCATGCGAAAATCTCGATGAATGTATTCTGCCACAATTCACATAGATAAATAAATAGAAATTCCATAAATATATTTAAAGGAAGAAAAGGCAAAGCCAGAAAAACAGACAACCTATTTTATTTTTTTTTTGTCAACAGACTCAACACAGAGAACCTATTCTGGGTTAGTCAAACTAATGCAGCGTTTTCAAAGAAAGCCCATAGGTCGTCTGACACATCAGATAAATTCTTAGGTATTGACCAAAAAAATAAAAATAAAAATTCTTAGGTATGCCCGTTTATTCATGCTATTAAAATCAATAATTAACATATGTAAAAATATTTTTCAACACTGATTATACATTATACATATTAATTATTGATTTTTTTGGGTCAAAATATTAATTATTGATTTAAGTGGGTAATGCAGTGCCTATCTCGATGTCACATTGTCGATAGCATGCACAAGAAATCCACTGGGCCGCTTCACGAGTTGACTGTTCCACTAAGCCCAACAATAGGAAACCCATAAGAAAAGGAAACATATACGGTAATTAGCTGACCAAAAAAAAAATACAATAAACTTAATTGCGTTTGCATGACCAAGAACAAAGTATACACCATAAACAGATGATTGCCTTAAGGGGTATATATAATCCTTTAACCGTTTGAAGGATTTCACATTGGACTGTAAAGCCCTCCGAAGCTACTCGAGTTTGGCTGAAGATGAGAAAAGAAAAAACTATTTCAAAAGATTCAATACAAGACTCCAAAATGAAAAACCTACAAGAATTTTGGCTAGCTTGACTTATGCTCCATAACCAAGTTTAACACGGTCAACTTAAAATCGGACAGGATAATTACTTACTATTCAATATTCAGTTTAACTCAATATACAGTTCTGCTTGAACAGGTTGCTTCACATCATATACAGTTCTGCTTACATCACAATCTAAATATTATTAGGATAATGAATTACAGTGAAGTACATCTTATTCTTATAATTCTGTGGTGGGGAAGAAAGATGGAATCCTTTTTGTGTAAAGCAAAGGTGAGACCTACTTAAATTGTCCCCGCTATGTCACAAGAAGATTACAACAAACTGCAAATTGTCCTGTTCCTTTTCATATTAACCTCTTAAGAGGTACAAACAAAAAAGCACTTCATATAGAAAAATTCATTTTTAAAAATTATGAAACTTTACATTCAACTTACCAAGGTAAGGTAGAATCTTGGAAATAATCCTCCGAGCACTGCTCTAAGCAGCCCTCGTTTGCACTCAACCAAGCTGGAAACTCCAGAAGTTGGTCAAAATTATGGTATGCATCATCATCATCTTCAGCCTTGGCTTCAGGTGTTGCCCCATGTTCCATGTTTTTCAAGAACTTGAACCAACAAGCTGATTTGACCAAATTCATGGTGTCATTCCATTCCATCTGATATTGATCTCCTAATGATCTGATCTCTGCCATAGCCTCATCGTCCATGGCTGTGTGTAAGCCTCCACTAACCTGGGTTGCAGCATTGGATTCGATAGTATCCACCAGTAATGAAAACCCCTCTGCCTGTGAAGGAACTTCCTGTGCAGAAGAAGACGAGGTTCCAGATGAGTAGGATGATGATGATGATGAGTTATTAAGGTGAATGGTAGTATCTAAGTTGTTGAAATCATGAAAATTGAGGTTCAGTCCCAAAGTCTGATTTGGAAGTATGAAATTGGGGTTTTCAGCCATAAGGGGCGGTGGAGCAATTGGGGAAACAGCAGGCCAGGTGTAAGAATTTGGAACAGAAGGAGAAGGATGGGAAAAATCACCCATGTAACTTGAGAAATTGGGTGTGAATGATGGATAAATTCTGGGGTTTCTCCTAGACTTAAATCTTCCATCTTGTTCAAAACTTGGGTGCTGGGAAGGCTGAGGGGATGATACTGGTGGCCTTTGAAGCTGTTCTTGTTGGGCTTGTTGATGCTGTTGCTGCTGCCTCTGTTCACTTGCTTCTTTCATAGCTGCCCTGTGAAATTTCAAGGCGGTGACAATCTCCCTCCTTGCCTCTGCCATATTCAAAAGCCTTTCTTGATAAGGCTTACTAGTGTGGAGTCTCCTTCTAACTTGTTTCTTATGTTGTTGGGGTTGTGTGGATTGCTGATGCTGTGCCTGACCAGCACCCACAACTTTGCCATGTCTTGATGAATTTTGACCATGGGAAGAAACACCACTATTCACAGCACAATCTTGGTCTTTTGGGTTCATCAAGTCTTTTGCTCTAGAGGTGGTTAGTTGTTTCACTAGGCTACGCATGTAAGCACTAGAGAGCTTATCTAATTCCATTCCTTTTTTTTTTCCTTCTCTTTTTTATGATTCTTGCTTTAAAGAGAATCGGCCTCTCATCTATATGTGGCTTGGTATCAACTTTGGTGTGAAGAGATTTCAGATGGGAGGTGATAGGTTGGTGGAATCATATGGGTTTTCTCCTACAATTTGAGGGACAAAAGCACACAAGGTTGAGGCAGATAGTGATCAGAAGAAAGTCCTGGTCCTCCTGTGTGGCCTCATGAGCGTTATAAATAGTTGGGGACAACCTAGGGCCTTTAAAATATTTTGGACTATAGTCTACAAAAAAAAAATATTGGATTTTTCCTTGTTTTGGCAAACTACGCCTGTTACCGATTTATTACCTGTTTTAATGGATTCTTCTAGTGTTGGTCATTTGGTCTCACCATACCATATCTTACTTCAATAATAATTCACTTACTACGGTGAATAGCTCTACGTGGCTCATTTCTTCTAGGACAAGCGATATACTACATCATTAGGTGCTTCTAATTGCTTTCTATAGCATTGCCAGCATAACAATTTGAATTCTAACATTCCATTAGAAGATAAAATTACAGGAAGAGAAGGATACCTCCTAAATAGAGAAATAATAAAAATAATCATACAACATAACACATATAAAGAATTAAAGAATTAAAAATGTAAGCCTTCCATTCCATTCTAACCAGATGCACCAAAGAATAACATAGACATAATATTACTTACCATTGTCTTTAGCTTCGTTATTCCTTCAGAATTCATTGAAACATGTCATGAAAATACTTAAAAATGGAAAGACACTAGTAGTATTTTCTAAAATCTTAAAACCAATAATAACTAGGCAAATATTGGGATTCCTTTCCTACTGTCTATATTTGAAAGGGTACTGATGCCCTTAAGAACTAGTGGCTAATATTTTCCTACTTACTTGAAATGTAATTTTTTATTTATACTTCAAGTGAGACACATCACTAAATATTAGTTAAGGGAACCAATACCCTCCAAAAAAGGTACGGGCGATTTCTACCTACTGCAAAAATACATGGAAACATATTTCCCAGCGAGCCTTACACAAAATTCATGTATTAGAAGCAATAACTAAGTTGCATTTGCGAATGAACAATATGTTGTTGATATTAATTTTATGTATCATTATCCAAACGAAAGCTTTGCCTATGGAATTAGCTTTACATTTTTCAAGAAGAATCGTCAAGAATGAACATCTTCAAATTGAAAATAGAACCAACACTACAACATAAATTAAGATTCCAAATTCTCTTGTTTGTGATTAAAGAAAAGATGAGTTTTAATCAAGAAAAAGAATAAATGATTTTAATTCACTTGTCCCTCCATATTATCCTCAGGATGAGACGATTTGTTATGGTATCACTAACTTTTAATTCATGAAGAAAGTGGAAAAACTCATCGAGCTAAGTCAAAATCTCAACAAAAAAAATATTTCTCTTATCAAATGCTCTCTCAAAATCTATACAAAAACCAACATCAAGAATAGAAAACCAAAAATAAAAATATCATAGAAAAAACCACACAGATATATCTATAACGAATCAAACAACTAATCAAGTGGCAAAGCATATCATGTGTATAAAGCAAAGCAGTCATTGAGATAAAAGACGAAACCAAAAAACTATCCTTTTGTTTCAGAGTGCGAGAAAAAGGATATAATTTAAACAGAGTTAAAGTCAAAAACAGGGCATTGGATAAAAGGAACAACGGAGGAGGTTTTACAAAAATTAATTCTAGAAGTGTTATTTTTCCCGTTTACTATGGTTGGTATCTAACACAAATAGGTCATAACTCTGTTAAATGTTAAAGCAGTTAACTAAAAATTCATTTCAAGCACATTATATTTTGTGGTGAAATTTAACTTTTATTTAAAATAATATAAGAGTCGCATAGATGAAATTCGTAACTATTTGATCACAGAGACTCCAATACTAAGATAAAAAACAACCCCTCCTTTTCTTTTTGACTTGAACAGAAAAAAAAAAAAGAAAAAAAAACCTCCTTAATGCTTGAGTTGGAGACTCAAGAATAATTTTATATCTAAGATGTGGCATGTATACTGGAAACATGATCTCAGGCAAGAACTGCAAATTCCATATCGGAACTGGCATAGAACAAGCAATATATGAAGTGTTTTAAACGTTAACATGAGTCCTTGTAGGCATAATAAAATGTTTTTATGAATCTAATGATTATGGGGCTTTTATATGTATTAGTATAAAAATTAGTATAAAAAATTCAAAAAAGAAAAGTAAAAAAAAAAAATCATAAAATGTAGTTAGGACTTAGGACTATCCGAAATGGGTGACAATAACTATTTTAGAGTGCCCCTGCCTCTAAGGTATAATGGAAAAGCAGAGGGTGGTTATGGCATTGAACAATTATTGAGGTTTCGATGCCTTGTCTGCAAGTATTATGGGACCAGGCTTCTAAAACTTCAGCAAGAGCCTATGCAGAATGACTGAAGAATCTCCATTACTGTTACAAGTTATAACCTTGTCTTATATTTTCCAGATATTCAATGACAGGAGAGAAAACTCCAAATTTTCTGTTTAAACAAGTTGAAGATTATTTGAGTCTGTTCAGGGAAAACAGAGAACTTGGACCTCTTGAAACACACAGTCTATTAAAGACAAAAACACTCCATCCCCATCCCCCCCGCTCTCCTTTCAGTTGTGTCTACGTGTCCTCTCTTCTAGCTAGCGTATGCTTTTCCTGGTAAGATTTTCCACTTTCATTATTTTACCTAATGTGTCAACGGAGTGACATCTTAAGTTTGACCATATTAATTCTAAATGACATATTATATAGTTAAAACTCTTCAACTCGCCATCACCATTCATCATTTATGTGAACTGATGCTAAACCATTCTCCCAAATGAATGGTAAATAACCATAATTCTACAGAAAGTAACATTGGTCTAGACACTTGACTGCCTGAGATACTAGTTGAAAATGCTTATGCTGCTGTCCTAATAATGCAACCTCTGAACTCCGCCACAAGGAGAAGCCGTGACATTTGACATAAAAGACAACCATACAACTTGCAGGAAGTTCAACCGCGCCATACATCCCCCACGCAATAACTTTTTATATAAAATAAACCACATTTAGAAATTAGAATATAATAACTTGTAGTCGACCTCATCCTATTTCAAGAAAAGCTTACACACACAGTTATTAGTCTTGTGAAGGAAGGAAGGAAATAGTTTACTAACATTTGTAACTTTTTTCTAGTCTAACAGAAGATCAAATTTCCAATATCAGCATCACACCCCCAAATATTAAACAGTTTTGGCCTGTGCCAATTTTGCTACAAGCTTGCTGTGCTGTCTAAATTAACGTTGTTAACTTCCTTATAATCTTATTTGATTCAATTATTGAACGGCTAATACCGGGTGCTGTTCAACAATTATGATAAATCAATAATAGTATCAACGACAACAAAATACCTAATCTCAACACACCTAATTTATTAAGCATAGAAAATAGAAGAAAACAATTAAACAAACATGTTGGAGTTGAAGCAATAAAGATATAGATAAAACAAAATAATAATAAAAAGTAATATAAATAAATGTATATATATAAGGGGAATGATGTGCGTATGAGAGAGATAGGGGAGTGGAAGAGGAAGGGAAAGAGAAACAGGCCTCTTGCATTTTGGGGGTAGCAGTGGATAACGCCCAAGTTGGGTGGCGCTGCCTTCTTTTCTTCTTTTTTCAGTTTGTGATCAGAGATAAAACCAAAGGCAAGTAGCCAATTTCGGCCAATCCCAGCGCGCACACGCAGGTGCAGATAAAAAAGGCTTCTTGACGAATCATCACACGCACACGCACAATACCCCTTTCCTCACTTTCACTCTCCGTTTCCCTCTTCTAGTTTCTACCTCTGGATTCCATTCACGCTCATAAGTATCCCTTAAACTGATCAAATAAATTAACCCCAGCACTGGCCCCATTATTCCCACTGTTTGCTTCAAGTTCAACTCTATTATTCTCTCATTCTCTCATTCCTCCACCACTCTCTCTCTCTCATTTTTATTGGTTGCCCTAAAATAATGTTCAATGACTCATTGGTAAATTTGTAAATTACATTATGAGTGTGTTTAAATTGATTTAAAATTTAGATTTATTTGTAGACAAATCGACATACACTATTTTGCACTGAACTATAAGCAAAAAAAGATTTTCAATATAGTAGTTGAAAATATAAACAAATTTTATTTTATTTAATGAATTTTTTTACAAATTTTTTTTTATTTAATGTATATTTTGATTTTAATATATATTTTATTAAGGAGAATTTAGAGAATCAAATTCATTTATTTGATAAGATCAACAAAATTAAATATTAATTAATTTTTTTAATTAGTATGAGTTAATTATTGTTTACTTATATATGGTATAGAGTAGTAAGTATTTATATGAGTGTTTAAGAGAATTTATAAAAAATAGTTTATATTTAACTAATAAAATGTTTGAAGTTATTTTTATTAATTTTTTAGAATAATTTATCAAAATAGTTTATAATTTATATAAAATTTGATTTTATTTTCTCTTTAATTATAAAAATATTTTATTCATAAATAATAAATTCTTGTTTTTTTTTGACAGAAAATAATAAATTCTTATATCTAAATATATTGTTGATCCAAACATGGCCGCGGATACATTCTACTCGTGTTTACATTTTTTATCAGCAACTTGTGTTTACATGAGTGAAATTGTTTTTTTTTTTCTTATTGGATGAAAATTAGCTATATTTATTCGCGAAATATCAGGTCTGGTGAAGGGACCGTGCGCCTCAATGCGCCCGTGCCGTGGGACCCGACCCGAGTGCAGGTGCTGACGGATATGATGTGACAACTGAAAATCAAACGGCTGATTTTCATTTTTGTGCTGCCATGACCATGCCACGTGGCCTGAGCTTCTACACTCCAATAGGACTGAGGTTGCCACGTGGGAAGGTCAGAAAAGGAATCACGAGTAGCTATCATTGGAAGTTCTCGTAATGGTTTACATCAGAATCTATTTACATTTTAATTCAAAGAATTTAATTTTTTTTTAATTTAAAAAATAATAATTTACTATAATTATTTATATTACCTTTAACTTCTAAATTAATCGTAATTATTTCATCTACGATAGTAATATTTTTTAGAGACTTTATCTTTGATAAAATATTTAATTAAAAAGATATATTTTGTTAAGATTATATATTCAAAAAAATATTTATCTAAACTTTTGTTAATTTAGACTCTAAATACCCTTGGGTATCATCATATGTAATTTTTATTTTATATAATTAACAATATGTTGATATTCACTTCTTCAAACAGTATTGGAATCTGATAATAAAAATAATTCACATACTGTTTTAAGCTTATTTTTATAAATTTTTCAGAATAACTTATCAAAACAACTTACAGTTTATATGAAATCAAAATTATTATATTTTATTTTCAACTATCATATAACCGTTTATGCCATAAATACTTAAATAAATTGTTAATCCAAACATGTCCTAAGTTGTTGCTGAAAGTGTGATCGCCTCGGCCTCCCGATCTCTTAACCGGGATCTCTTGTAAGGCAGGCAAACAAGGTTCACGGGGAAGGGAAGAAAAAGAAATAAATCAAAGTCATTGAACTCCTTTCAATAATGTGGCCTCCACTTGCACTTGGGTTGGGTATCAGGTATATGAATTAATATCCCTATTATTATTATTATTATTATTATTATTATTATTAATTTGGTGTGGTGATCACAGGATTGAATAGTCATTTATGAATTGGAATGCAGTCCCTCACACACAATTTGCCTCCCCTAATTAACACCACAGATTGTAAGGTCACTTTCAGCTATAAATAAGTAGGCATGGCAGTGGGACCACTTTATTTGTGTTTCAATCTGCCACGTACACCAACAAACCCAACCTTCCTTGTTCATGAGCTGCAATATGGTTTGTAAATTTATTTATATTTATAATAAAAGAAAAAAAGAGGGGAGATCGTGGAATTGAGACAGAGGGAAGAAGAGAAAAATTATATATAAAAAAAAAGCGGAGAAAAAAGTTTATCGGTTTTGATAGATGCACGTACCAAAGATGAAATATGATCCTTTTATATGACTTTCATTATATGGTTTTGATAGGGCTAGACGGCTAGTTGCGACGAATCAAACCATAGAAAAACCAATCCTTCATGTGAAATATAAGATATATAACATTTGTTTTGTTTTGGTTAGATTTGATACCCCACCCTCTACACATATACAAGGATATGATAACAACAACATAGATGAGATGCAGCCATCTTTTTTTTTCACGATACGGTTCTCTGTACCAGCAAATAATCTAAAAGAAGCTCCTCTTGCCGTTGAATTCCAAAAAACAATCTAAAAGAAGCTTATTAAAATAATAATTTTAATCATCTACTCACTTATTCATGATTTTATTGAAAAATATAAAAATCATTTCTCATAAACTTGTTTCTTTAATTTTTCTTTTCATTCAAAATGTATGTTTATTGTTTTCTTTTTCTCAATTTTTATTTGAATTTATTTTTCTATTTTTTAATTCCCTCCCCCCCTCTCCCACTAGAAAACATTAGAAAATTATAATTAAAATGAATAATGGGGATTTTACCAAATAAAAATGGGTTTTGAACTTTCCGAACTCAAGTTGGATTGTTAATTTGCATTATAATGATCAATTGTTATGCGTGAACATTTTTTTTTTTGTTCAACATGTTATGTGAACATTTCTGTAGATACTGTATGGCTAAATCTTTACCCAAGTTATGAACATTGACAATTTGACATGTTGTGTGAACATGAAGCATAATATACTTTGCTCCAGCGGGGGGTGAATTGGGAAGGCGGTGTAAATTAGAAATGGACCCAACGTAATGGCATGACCACTGCCACAGTGCAGGTAGGCTGGCCTTCAACGCTTCTAGCGGAGGCCCAAACCCACAATAATTTTGTTCAACAGATTAATTGTTATGGACCAAAAACAATAATAATAAGGCAAATTCTATG
Source organism: Glycyrrhiza uralensis (assembly GCA_030159175.1). Lineage (NCBI taxonomy): Eukaryota > Viridiplantae > Streptophyta > Magnoliopsida > Fabales > Fabaceae > Glycyrrhiza > Glycyrrhiza uralensis. Next base: position 50,842,556 of record BRZY01000005.1, read on the forward strand.
GTACCTGGATAGTTTTAAGGGTTTCGGTACTTTGATGAATTGGTCCAATAGAAACATGACAAGTGAAAAAGAAATTAAATATACAAATGCTGATTCAGCATTTCCCTAATTTGAAATTATATTTTTATTATTTATGTGTATACCCCTAAGGACTTTTAATCAAATACCTCAAACATATACATTTTACTATTTTTGGTACTTCTGTTTATCGATCAATCTATCCTCAACCTTGATAAAAATTATCATATCAATCTCTACACTAAAATAAATACATCGCAATAGCATATATTCTCGAATATCAATCTCGTTAATATTGAGTTGGTTGGCAATTGATGCCCATACATATCAATCCCAAAGTTCTCATCCTTTTTTCAAAATCCCCTCCTCTACACAACTTTAGAATAAGCACATCATAAACTGGTCCATACAGTGGTGGTGACAATGTTGCAGAGCTCTTGAAACTAGGGAGGTGCAAATATTGGCTGCAAATTTGCAATGTGGAGTAGAGGGATACTGAAGATAATTGGAACTTCTAGGTACTCATATTTGAAAGCCAACAACGTTTCCAAGCGAAGTTTGGAAAGACGTGCATCTTAAATTCCATTTGAGAAATTCATCAAACACGTTATGTGCATCACTTGTAATCCCAAATCGTTAGACACAAGGATGCTAACTAGGTTCTTTGGACAAATGGAAACTCATACGGGAGGAACTGGATATTAGAAATAGGGAAACCAATTAAATCCCAGCACAATTCATAAATCATAATCAAAGTCCTTCCAACTATTACCGAAATAAGAAAATCAGATCTAATTCGCTTCAGCAATATTGAGCAATGTCTACGCCTGGCTACGACCATGAGGGCCAGAGACAGGTGGATGATGTTCAAGAAACTACCAATACAACCAATCAACAATTTAGCAATGAGCAATGTTAAAGAAACTATGAACAAACTATTATCACACCTGGAGAGTGAATTTCAATGTATTGCTATAATATTTAGGATAATGTATGATAAAATGATTAGATTCAACTGCACGTTAACAAAGAAAGTAAGATGCTACCATTAGATCCACAAAATCCAAACTTTTGGGATAGGGGACGAAGAGTATGAGACATCAGATTTTCATTTTTTTTCAAAAATAATAAGGGATGTATTGACAAATAAATAAATAAATAAAAAATTGGTGTATTTGCAAATAAATAAAAATAAAAATAATAAAATGACATAACAAATAGAGTACACATGGCATCTTACTACAGGTCGGGGTACCAAAACCCATAAATTTTCTAAGGTATCATAGTAATCACCTAATAATAATTGTTCAATGCTAATGCCACTGAAGAAAATGAGAAACCCTAGAGGGAAAATAAAATGAAAAAAAGCTATTATTGTTACGATTTTAATTTTTATTATAATCTTATAATTATATATATACTTATTAGTAAGAACTTAGGTCTATTAACCTATTTAAAATTCTTATTACAGAGTAGGCTTTTAACTAAAAATTTTAAGTCAAATCTTTAAGAAATTGACCCATATTAAGTAATTGTGTCAAATGTAGACTTTAAATTTAGAGAGAGAAAAAAAAACAAATTTGTTTAAAGTAAAATTTGCTTTCATCCCTACTTAATACACATTTATCTTTTTTGCACCATGAGTAAATGGTCAAATTACCCCCTGAAAGATATATACGGTGGCAAGTAGGTCCCTGAAAGACAGAAATAAAAAAACCCGTCCCTGAAAGATGTCTTCGGTTGTCATATTAGTCCATGAATGTCATTTCTATAATTTTTAGGGGTCATTCTCAAATTTTAAAAGTTTAGATGGGTTAAAAAATAATTAATTCTTTCCTCACACAATCCCTCCTCCCCACCCCCTATCTCTCTCTCTCTCTCTCTCCACCGCCTCTTCTCTCTCACCTTCTTCCTCTTCCTCTTCACCACCACCAACTCTCACAACTTCCTCTTCACCCTTCCCTCCCCCATCACCCTACCACCCCTTCAACCCTCCACCATCACCTTCCCACCCTTTTAATAACCCTCCACCACCACCTTCTCATTCTTTCAAATCTCCACCACCACCACTACTACATTTATTCCCTTCTCCTCCACCTCCTCGTGGACACCCTCCACCACCACCACCACCACCACCACCCCCCCCCCCCACACAGTCCCCACTCACTTTGACACCCCTCCCCTCATTCATGGCTTCTCCACCTCAAAGTCCATGCTAAATTGGGTAATTAATTAACATGCAAACACTCCCCTCCCCTCCCCTTGTTTCTCATAATTATGCATTGAATTGTGTAGTATTAAATTAGATGAGGTTTGGATGATAAACTTAGGAATATGGCTCTGTTGCTATTGTATTGTATTAGGTGGTGGAGATGAAGAAACCAATAAAGGAGGGAAGAAGAAATTCATTATCAGAGATGAAGAACCACAACAGTAACAGTTTCCTGGTTTTTCGTTTCCTACAATGTTTCTTATTTATAGCTAGCAAATTGGCTTTAGCAGTTCAGCACATGTTTTTCTTTTTTGGCACCGAAAATCTAGTTTTTGTGTGGTGTAGATATTGGCAGACAGCAGGAGAGAGGAAAAGAGAGAACTCAATAAAGACCCCTCTTCCGTACATTATCATATTTGGTATGTCAACTCCTTTTGTAGTCTTGGCCATTGCTTTTGCTAATGGTTGGATTAAGGTACCTATTCGGTGATTGATATTTCAGACCATAGACAAACACAATACTTCCTTGTTTACTACTCGTGTTCACATGTTAATTCTCACGAATTTTAAGCACTTTAGTTCTTAAAAAAAGTGAGTGGGGACTATGTGGGGGTGGAGAAAATCGACGAGGTGGTGGTGGTGGTGGAGATTTGAAAGAATCGGAAGATGGTGGTGGAGGGTTATTAAAAGGGTGGGAAGGTGATGGTGGAGGGTTGAAGGGGTGGTAGGGTGATGGGGGAGGAAAGGGTGAAGAGGAAGTTGTGAGAGTTGGTGGTGGTGAAGAGAAGAGGAAGAGGGTGAGAGAGAAGAGTGAGAGGGCGGTGGAAAGGGGAGGGGGAGGGAGAGGGAGAGAGAGAGAGAGAGAGAGAGGGGTGGGGAGGAGGGATTGTATGAAGAAAGAATTAATTATTTTTTTAATCCATCTAAAATCTTAAAATTTGAAAATGACCCCTAAAAATGATAGAAATGACATTCAGGGACCAATATGACAACCGAAGACATCTTTCAGGGATCGGTTTTTTTTTTCTGTCTTTCAGGGACCTACTTGCCACCGTATATATCTTTCAGGGGACAATTTGACCATTTACTCTTGCACCATTGTCATGTCAAAAGATTGTAAAATTAGAGTATAATAATTATATAAAAAGTTTCGACGTCACATATATAATCAAATAATGAAGAAAAGTGTTGACTAGTGTGAACCATTTGATCAAATGGTTCAGCTGGAATCATGATTATTAACAACTAGAAATATAATTTTGGGAGCAGCCACAGTAGAATGTATATCAAATAATATATAATTAATTTTTTTTTTAAAAGTCCAATTCAATATGCTGTAATACTGTTGCTACTTGCTACTAGAGCTCTCCATCTTTCTGCCGCTTGTAAAGTCAATGGAAGCTTTATCTTTGGCTCTGAGCAAGTGGAATCTCACACCAAAAACTGTCTCATGACCAAAAAAAGGATATAAATTCAGAATTATGTTTTTACATCTAGTAACCTTTAAAATGATGGAAAAGTTCCGTGGCCTTAAGCAATGCAAGCAATAGCATTCAAGTTTGTTTCCAACTAGTTGCAACTATCTAGTAATAATATATGAAAGAGAACAAGTTGTTTTCCCAAATGAAGCAGGTAAATTTGCAGATAAAATCAGTTATCCCCATCATTTTCACTCACAAACCCAAACACTGAAACACATGCTTCACATCAAGGTAAAACTGAGAAGAAAAAAAAAAAAAGACTCTCCAAGAGAAAAGAACCATCAACAAGGTCATTCATTGATGATAATAATACTCACTGAAAATAGTGACAATCAGTGAAAAGAATCACAATAACTCAGTTAGCAATCAATCAATCACTTGGTTAGTTTCCATCTCTTCCACTTGCTACCTATTTTGCTTTAACAATGCTGCAAGTACAATCACAAGTGAAAAAAATTTGCACTAAGGGAACAGAAAAGGGATAGTAGTCAAAGTTAAGACACAAGGCTTTCACACAGAAGCCTCTATCCTAGGCTCAAATGAAAAGGCAGACATGAAGTCTCTGACTTCTCCATTTATGCAACATTTTGGCAATTCAACCCAATTGTTGGTCTCCAAATCACACAGAATATAAGTACATAGCTCAGGGGAGTTCAAGCATACAAAGATCTGGTTACCAGCCCCAATGCAGTTAATATCTGCCTTCTTCCCATACCACTCATGAGAATTAGCTGCAGGCATTGCTGCAATCTGGTGCCAGCCGCGATTAGCTTCATCGTATTTCCACACCCTAAGACTTGCGGTTTCCAAGAATTCCGATAACAAGACAATTAGCATCTCCCCATTACACTCCACAACATCAATGGAATACTCACTGAGAACAGGCAATAACCTGGGGTACTCAAAGAAGTACTTGCATGTCAAATTGCAAGCTACTACTGTCCCTGAGGAGCTAAGAAAATAGACAATCTCCTCGCCATCTTTGTTAGTAATAACTGATGAATATTGTTTAGATGGGCTTCTCTGCATGTTGCTTGCAACCACAATTCCAGCCTTGCTAAGGAAGTATACAACATTGTCATCTGTTGAATCATATTCCATAGAACTATCTTCATCCTTTCTCCTCAGTGCAGTCTCATCTTCCCAACAGCCTGAGCTTGAACTGTAGACTTTAAACAAAAGATTCGGAAGTTCACCGGAGACTAACACGATTTTGAAGGAGAGTTGGTCTTTAGAAGTTGTGGTCATCACAATGGCATTGAGAGGTTGATCGTGTTGTGGGGGAAAATGCAGCGGAGGGAGTTCACTACAAGATCCTGTCACGGGATTGCTTACGATGAAGTTTCCTGATAATTTACGGTAGCAAATCAAGCCGCCAGAGGCTGCAACCGGCATGCAACTTTGGTTAGATTCTTCAAGCAGAAGAGGTGGATGATTGAGCCTTTTCCAAGTGCTTTCAGCAGAGTCAAAGATAACAGATTGGTTGAGGTTGGGAGCAACCATGAGAAACCAAGGATCCCGTGAAGGAATGCGAGAACAGGCAAGCTTGAAACTGGTAGAAGTAGCAACTGATTTCCAACTTTTGCACACAGAAGTAAGGCGAAAGAATGAGGAAGTTGGCAGCCATGAAAGTATCCTTTCAAAGAGATCTTCATTAAGGTCATCCAGCAGAGAAAATCTGTTGAAGAGTATATGATCTCCATTTTCTGGTGACTTTCTCTTCAAACTTACACTTTGGCCATGCCCATCATTACATTCCTCCATTGACAAACAACTTGGAGAAAACAACTGCAGCAACAAAGGAATAAGATGTTATCAGGCTATCAACTTTTCCATTTTCAAAGCCTATACTATTCTTAGAAGCCAATAATAACGAACGAATATTTCCAAATTGAAATAAAATTATATCAGAAAAAAAAAACAGAATGGCTTTGAAATACTCACTAATCTAAAAATGAACTGTGAGGCCAAAAATAAAAAATACCATAACCCTTCTTTCCCTAACCCCCTCCAGTGACACAATTTCTCCTTCTTCCCTAATAATTGATTTCTCAGTCTCACTCAACAACATCACAAATTCTTCAGCTTTGCAACCAAAAATGGCAACTTTGAGGAATTCTCACAACCAAATACAGCCACAGAGTTAGGAAACTGTTATTATCAGTTTTTCAGACACACAGAAACGTGTTAACGTGAAGCTTGAGAATACCCCTTCTGTCAGCTTCAGCAAAAAATTATATTTTGCTTCTTATAATACCCACTTTCACACCGTTCTTTGAACTTGGGGGTGGGTGGAAGACAATCTAGAAGTGAAATCAAACACCTTCACAAGGGAACTAGAAGCAAATCACAATCACTCGAACACAATTAATTAGAGGGGTCCAATGAAAATGAATTTTAGCAAGAAGGAGAAAAAACGTACCTGATAGAAGTAGAACTGAAACTGGTTCCTTGTAGAGCGGATAGATAGGAAAGCAAGACAAAGATAGACAACAGTGTGGGAGAATCAGAGAGAGAGAGAGAAAGAGATAGATGGAGATAGGAGGTGGGGTTGGTGGAGGGTTGTGTTTAATATGGGGGAGAGGTGCAGGGAAAAAAAGGGGAAAGCAAAGGTGAAAACTGTACTAGGAAGTAAGGTGGGAAGCTTCGTTCGTTGGAGTTGGATGGTTGACACTTGAGAGTAAGACACACCACACACCACACGGGTGAGTGTCCTTACTTAATGTCAAATGTGTTGTGTTTTGTTGTGTTGTGTTGTGTTGTATATATCAACACTTGAGATTGAGAAGGGAAAGTCGTTGACTCTATCCTCCAACATGGAATCTAATCTAAGCTTTGGATTCGGGGGTTGGAAATGGAAAACGGTAGAGTGAGTGCACAAATGACATAACACACACACACACACATAACAAAGGAACTGCTTGGTGGCACATGTAATCACTTTAATCGTTGCCAAACACACTAACTCACTCACTGCATAGAAGAGAGAGAAAGGACCACTGAGTGAGTTGCAAAGTCATGGGGCTATTATTATCTATCTCAATTGTCAAAGGGAAAGGAGAGGGTGGTGGGTTTTATCTGTCACTGGTTGTTTTTTTTGGAGTAGTGTTCCTCCCAAAGCACAAAGCAAGTGAGCAACCCTCTATTCCCGGTTTCTTTGGCTCCTCGTTAAGCGAATCTTTGTCTTCTTTTGCTCCTCACTCATCCCACGGATGGAGCCTGCTGTGCTCTCTACTGTCTACAACTACAAGTCAATGCTCAATGCCCATTGTGTTCAAACTTCAAAGCCCCATCCACAACATCCACAAGCCAATTATTTTTTTATTTTATTTTTTTGAAAAAAAAAGTGATTAGATTAGATTATATATTAATTTAAATAGAATTATTGGTGTGAAAACTGAATTTTGAAAAACAAAAGCCGTCAATTAACACATCTTTTTTTTTTCTCTTCTTTTCCTTTTCCTCGTGTGCTTCAAGCAGAGATACTCACACGCCCGGAGGCCGAAAGTCAGCAATGCACTGGTCTCGATTTCTCGTCAAACAGCCCTTGCTTTTCGCTCCTTTTCTTTTGGGAATTTATATCTGCACATACATACTTTACTATCTGCACATACATGTCCGCGGAACTATTAGTTCCGCGGGTGTATTTTTTTTTCAACACACACACTCCGCGGAACTAATAGTTCCGCGAGTTATAATTCTCCGTGGAACTATTAGTTCCGCGGGTTTTTTTTTTTTTCAACACACACACTCCGTGGAACTATTAGTTCCGCGGGTTGTAATTCTCCGCGGAACTATTAGTTCCGCAGGCATGTATGTGTTAAATTACAACCTGCGGAACTAATAGTTCCGCGGAGAATTACAACCCGCGGAACTAATAGTTCCACGGAGTTCGCGGAACTAATAGTTCCACGGAGAATTATAACCCGCGGAACTAATAGTTCCGCGGAGTGTGTGTGTTGAAAAAAAAATACACCCGCGGAACTAATAGTTCCGCGGACATGTATGTGCAGATAGTAAAGTATGTATGTGCGAATATAAATTGCCTTTCTTTTTCACTCCAAAAACACAAAAAAAGGGTTTAATGAATCTGGAGTAGAGCCTCTCTGTCTGATCTTTTTTTTTTTTTTTTTGGTGAACCCTCTCTGTCTGATCTGAACACATGGATGGACATCAGGTTTTTCAAATGTCACTGTTGAAATCAGAGTTACCATTTCTTTCGGTTCGTTTTATATGATTGAAAAAATACTAATTATGCAATTAAAAAGAGTAATTACTATCAAAGGAATAGAAATGATGATATGCTTTAACTTTAAAAGGTAAATTTGAAAGAAAAAAAATCTAAAGCCATCTCAAGAACAGAAACATATTTCAGTTATTAGTTTCTTTCTGTTTTGATTTTCTTTGATCTACTTTTTTTTTGTTTTACTACACATCGGCAACCAAAAGCATATGAGCAGAAAAATATGTATGCAAATTTTGACGAGATGCAACCTAAAAGATAAACTTCTATAGAAATTTAATCAGGTAATTATAATTTCTGCTAGAGGTACTGGCATTCCAAATAATTGTCAAGCATTTATTAAATTAATTATACTTTCCGGAATTCAAACATTTATTGTAAGAAATAACAATAAATTCTTTACAAATCACTACCAGTTGCATTTTTTTACGAATTAAACTGGGGGAAGAACTTGCAAAAAAATGTATGCGGCACATCAGGAAAAAAAAAATGCTTTTCTTCAAGAGAAATCAGTGGTAGTTAAATTCTATCACTAGTAAAATCAGAGAACCCGCCCCCCCTCCTCCTTTGTTTCTCTGCACTTATTAGCAGACGTTTCTTTTGTTAGCTTCCCTAGGGGATTCTAGTTTGGGTCTTTGGCCCCGTTTATTCATTAAAAAAAATGTAAAATCAGAGAATCCATCTAGAAATGTTACTCTTAGATCCAAGGTTCCAGCAAATAATGAATCCCCGGACAAATATCTCCCAACTCACCACCTCTTTCCGATGATGGGATAATCAAATAGATATGAAGAAGTAACAAAAATAGGCGCACCTACATTTCTACATTGTTCCCTGATATTTCCACTTTCTTTACGCCATTTCCTTGGTCAGTTTCAGAATTGTAAAATGGCAATCTCCGCTTCAATTGATGCATCTCAGCTTTAGGACGTTTCAGTGGAACAAGAACCACTTCAGAAAACACAGCACCACCATCCTCAATTGGGATATCAAGTGTGTTTGCACCGGCATAGCCATTGCTATAATTTGCATCGCCTTTTACTGCTATCAACTTGAGGAGTTTAATATCATGTACATGTTCTGAATCTTCCCTCGTGTTTTGATAATCCTTCAAAACAGAAAAATCCTCATCAAAGCAAGAGAAGCCATTTGGCATAACGGGTGAAAGACCAGACTTAGCCATATCACTATCATCTTGCTCTTCCATGCAGCCTGAAATCTCTTCCAAGACAAGATGAGTATGAATTCGATCTGCTAATGTTTATATCCCCAAATCTTTGACAGCATGAGAACTACCTATATAAGATGATTCAGCAGCACTATAGGAAGTCTCATTTGTAACATCAATAATGCCAATGTCGTTAGAATGTTCTCTTTTGACACCAGGGTTCATTCCAGTCAAAGACACAGATTCACAGCCAAAAACCTTCAACTCTGGACTGATATCAGATGGAAAAGCCTCACGGCCTCCAGTACAAGTTGCAGTCTTCATATCTGGAAAGCATTCAGCTTGTTCAGCTGTGCCAGGCTGCAATTCTACTCTGACTGTTTGCACATTTGCTGTCTCTGAGGATTCAATACTTTGAAGTCCTGATGGTCGGGCACTAACCCTATCCAGAAGCAAATCAAGTAACACAGGCACCACTTCAATTATAAAGTAATCAATAAATTATTGTCCAGAAAAGCTAAATGCATCTGCCCTGACTTTGATTATTAGAACCATTATTTATTCTTTCTGAAACCTCGGGTAAAGATGGTTAAAATGTAAGGGAACTACTTTAAACGTGTTTCCAAGAATTAAGCAAACTAAACATGTTAATATCTTGCACAAAGCAAAGAAAATGCACTCCCTGCATGGGAATGCAAAACTAAACACATGATCTCAAATCATGTAAGCAAACTAGTCAAAACTGAATACATCACCAAGACATAGGGTATAGGTTTCTTGTGAAAACTAACAATAAGGCTAAGTCAGAATGCATTGAAAAATTAAGCCTAATAATACTAACAAGAACAAAACTTAATCTTCTCTTGGTTACGCAAAAGAAAGGCTGGGCCAGTGTTCTAACAGCTGACCTGACCCACCATTCAAAAGATAAGACTGTAACAATGTCACCCCAATTCTTTGCCTTGTTAATCACCAACACCAATTAACAAACAGTTCGATACCATGATGACAGAACCAGGTAAAATGCCAAACGAAATGAGCCATATATGATTATGTTCAGCACTAACTGAGCCTAAACAATTATTCTATTGAATGAAAATTCAAATGAAAAAATCAGGTTAGGCTAAATCCGAAGGGCATATAATCATTCAGGAATCACATGAAAGGTATGGATGAATATATATTTTTGGAATCATATTGACTGAGGTCTGAGAGAGAGAACAGGAGCCTCTTCAACTAAAGATCACAAGAATACCTGCTATACAACAGCATGTATGCACCCTGAGAAAGCACCTCCTCCAATTCCACACCCACAACCTGAGAAATATAACGCAACCCAAATAAGGATATTGAAATTTCAAGAGCATTATACAAAGTTCAGTAAACAAAAGCACAATGTTGAAAGTCACATGGAGACACAGAAATTTACCTTCCAATCATCAATTTTATACCAGTTTCCTTGGAAATCCTTGATGTAGCAGATGTAATGACCAAAAAATGAAGCATTAAGCATATCAATATGTACTACAACAGCATATAGCTTATAGATATCAGATCCATCTCCAATATCACTCGTGTAAGGGCTAAGATCTAAAGTCTCAGGGAAAGCTACCCTCTTGTTTAGTTTTCCAAAGCTCCCACTCTGCATGTTCACAACAACCCAAAAAAAATGATGAGAAAATTTGACAATGATTTTAAGAAACATTCAAGTTTTCAAGCCTTTTGAAAAAGAAATGAATTACTTGGAAAGAATGGTAATGGTCATAGTAAACTTGACTAACTAACATCTATACAATTTACACCACAAGAAGCACATTTTGAGAGGGGCAATTACTCCAAACCATACAACTGATAGTTAAACAATTGCAGCATCTTCAAGAACTCAGCAATATCTTCTAGATCAAATTACTCAGACCTGAAATCTTTTTAAGGCAATTGTAAGAATATTTGGAGCTCTTTTCACTGTGAGTCGTTTCCATGCCTTAACATAACCCTTGCACCTGCGAACAGCAGCAAAAATTGGGTAAGACCGGGCCTGCCTGACTGCAAAAGCACATCATCAAATTCAAAAGCATATATTTGAATTGTATATCTCATGACATGGCCAGCTTTTTACCACACAAGTTCCCTATTTATAAAAAATCTCTTTCCGAATTTTGTGCCTCAGTCATCAAAATACACACCCCAAAATGCGGGGAGGGGGGGACATTTTTAAATAGGAAATAAATTTTGATTAAGAATTATGGCATAACTAGGACCAAAATTGAGTAATACATGCTTGCTCTGGTATTTATCAATTGATTTGCAGTCAATTAGAGGGTAATCTCAGCTGATCAAAAACTAGTCTCAAGCCCAATGATTAGGCCATGTTTGGATAAACTTTTCCATAAGCACTTCTAACATGTATTTAGCTAATAGCTTCTCACATAACTTGAAATTTAGTTTTGCAATTAACTTTTTTGAAAAGCTACATTTTTTAACTTCTCCATAAGCACCTATCTATCCATTAATGACTACTTAACAACTTTTTCTCATTTCCATATATGAGAAAAATAAGAATAAGAATACAAAATAAAATAAAATAAAATTAACTTCTCCAAAAGTTAAAAGCTGGGCTTTTACATCCAAACAGGACCTTGGTAATTGATTATTGTAATCTAATCAACATATATATAATTGATTATATTCCCTAACACTAATGCTAATATTCTATTGAACTGTTAATATTTTAGCGACAGTCAATTCCCAAGAAGCATTTATTTTATTTGTTTTATTTTTACATACTTTTTCTAAGCAACCTTACCCATCACATTTATACATATTTTCACCATGAAGCCACTCCTTGGCAGTAAACTGGTCTAGACATTCCTCCAAAGAAGCAGCATCTCCATGAATTTCAACTGTCAAGTCCATCATATTTTCATACTGATTTGAATTCTTCCCACATTCTGTGCAAATAACCTATTATTTCAAAATAGGTCAGCAGCTAAATAACACAAAAAGGTAGAAAGCAATAATCACCGGGGGAAAAAAAAGAAGTCTTCAAATGTTCAAAATGTCCTAAATGCAAAAGACCAACACATGTGGAAACTATATCTTGAAATGCTCAAGAAGGCAAATACATGACAGCTTATATTTTACACATGGCCACCAGAAAGGAGAAATCAGAAAATCATCCTTCTTCAGAGTCATAATTCAGCATTTTTCAGTCACCACAACCGACCAATACCAGTTAACAAGCTAGATTAAGCACCTTATATGATAAGCACCCAAGCACTTGGGGAACCCTCTCTCGAAAAGCTAGCTATCAAGGGGGGAACCAAGTCACTTAAGTACTTCACCGAGTATCCAATACTACTTGATGTGGGATAGGCACCCCATAATATTCAAGTCTCCCTGTCATTATAACTCCTTTATAAATTATACCATACAATTCATTCCCCTCTATACTTGAAAGGCTTCTTCAATTGAATTTCCTTCATTTTTAAATTTTTTGTTTGGATAGAGTAATTAAATTTCTTCATTCTTAGTTTGGATATAATAATTCAAAAATTTCATAATTTGTGTGAGACATTTTTTTGTTAACTCTCTCTTGCGCTCTCTCTCTGAAAAACCTCTCCCTCCCCTCTCTCTATGCCCTCTCTCCCCCCTCTCCCTCTCTCTCCCCTTTCTCTCTTGCTCCCCTATGGCCCGCTTTCTCTCTAGCTTTCTCCCCCTATCTCTCACGCTCTCGCTCTCCCCTCCCTCCCTCTCTCTCCCCTTTCTCTCTCGCTCTCTCTCCCCCATCTCTCCTCTCTTGCTCTCAAGAGAGAGAGGCTCTCTCCCTCGATCTCTCCCCTTTCTCTCTTGCTCTCTCCCCTGGCTCCCTCTCTCCCCCCTTCTCTCTAGATCCTCTCCCCCTCTCTCTCCCGCTCTCTCTCCCCTTTTCTCTCATGCTCTCGCTCTCTCCCCTCTCACTCTCCCTCCCTCTCCCCTTTCTCTCGCTCTCTGTCCCCCTCTCTCTCAGTCTCTCTCCTTTCCTCTCTCGCTCTCCCTCTCAAGAGAGAGAGAGAGAAAGGAGAGCGATAATGAGAGGGAGGAGTGACGGGGAGAGAGGGGGAAGAGAGAGTAAGAGAGGGGGGAGAGCGAGAAAGGGAGAGAGAGAGAGATAGAGAGAAGGGGAGAGAGCGAGAGAGAAAGGGAGGGAGAGAGCGAGAGAGAGTGAGGGAGAGGGGAGGGAGAGTGAGAAAGAGAGCGAGAGAAAGGGAGAAGAGATGGAGAAAGGGAGACGGGGGAGAGAGTGAGGAAGAGAGAGAGAGCGAGAGAGAGGAGAAAGAGAGAGAGAAAGCGAGAGAGCGAGAGAGAGGAGGAGAGGGAGAGCGAGAGAGGAAGCGAGGGAGAAAGAGAGAGAGAGAGAGAGAACGAGAGGTTTTTCAGATTTTGAACAAAGTTGCAGTGCAAGGATGAGAGTGAGAGTGAAAAGGGAATTTATAATTCTATACTTTTTTGTGTTATTTCAAATTCCTCAAATTTAGTCGGGAAAAAAATCCCACAAAATTGCTTCATTTTAAATTCCTACACACTTAATATCCAAACAAAATAATTTAGATTGATGTATTTTAATTACCCTCTAAAAAAATTTCCTTAAATTAACCCATCCAAACACGTGCTTCAATGCAACTAAATCTTTCTCGGTCTTTGTGATGATTATTATCATCATTTCATAGAAGGGAAAAAACAAAAACCAAATTTCATGGGGACGATAGCAAGAGCCATTGCACTGCTGCAATAAATGCAAATTGAACAATAAGTTAAAAATTATCTTTTGAACTTGAGGAAGGATGAGAAAAAAACAATAACTCTTGAGTCAATTTCTATAAACATGGACCATACAAAGATAAAAAAGGGGGGCGGCTTGTTCTCATCTAAAGAGCAGATAAGATTTAAACTACAGCGACTGTGTTACTCTCCAACCTGATTAAAGAAACAGAGTTCTAAACAATTATTCTTGGCTCTTCGGTTGGATTAACTTTTTCAATTCATGGGATAGGAAAAGTAAATGCTGCAAGCACCATCTAATCATTTCATTCCAAGTTGCTAACAAAAAATATTTTCATCTAATCATTTCAATTCATGTGTCTATACTTTCATTGCACAAAAAAATAAAAGGGTGTCCACTCAAACCAGAAAACTTTGATTGCAGTCTGACTAGACATCTAACCTCAGATTGAAGCTGTCCACCAAAAATGTGTTGAATGAGGGTTGTTTCTTGAAGGTTAGGAGGCACAGCTTTTTCTCCACCAAATTCATCAAGGCAAACGGATTGCATAGTATCAATGGCAAACCTACAACAGCATTAAAAAATGTTGGCGGAAAAAAGCTTTAGTGATGTACCAGACTAAATATAAGAAAGGCATCCTTCTTAAATAGTCAATGCACAATTCGCCATGGAAAGTCAAATAACATTGCTTAATAACAAACAAACCTCATGAACTCGTGAGCATCCTCTTGTCTTCCATATCCCAGTGTACCACCAATATTAGGCAAACGAGAGAGAATATTCATAGGAGAAAATGCCTGTGAACTTAGCCTTGCCTTTTCAACATGGATTTCAAACTCACATAGGAAGCACCAATCATTATGGCTGCCTGAAACGCCACATCTGACAAATATGAGTAATAGTCAAGATCCAGTGATAATCAAAACGTCTTGTTTATGACATTACATTCGCTGCGGTGACCCTTCTCCAACAAGTAGGCAATAAGTGGCCTTGTGAACGAAAGACATTGGAGAACCACATTCGCAAAGCAGCTGCACGGATTTACAATGTATGTTAGATTCTACCTGAATCCTCTAGTTGCAATCTATCAATGAAACCATGTGATAAAGATAAATCAAGGTCGTAATCAAGGCAAACCTGTTTCCACAATTCAAGAGTCCACTAGGAGGAAATCCTGGCTTGTCCCAGTTAAACAATTTGACAAATTCATCATAAGGAAAAAGAGCCTGAAAAAAAAAATATTACTTTAGCATGCAAGAAATCAATTGTATAAGATCCAAGTCCGACCAAGTAAAGAATGCATAAAACAATTTTATCAATACATCCATAACAATAAAAAAGAATTACATTTTTAGGCTGCTTGATAGGCCTGGAAGTTCCACGACCACAAGCCGGGATCAGGGCAATTGATGATGTGCTTCTATTCACAGAAGCGGAAGCTTTAAACCCATTATTAGTTGGCCCAGTTTGAGACAAATTTATTGCACTGTTGCTCCGAAACTCCTTGCATTTCATCTTGTGTTCAGATTTCCAGTGCGACTGCTGGCATGCTTCTGAGCTGTAAAATCCACAAATGCAAGCCAAAGTGAGTTTTTTTTTTTTCTCCTTCATAATTTTCATTGACACACACACACACACACACGTGTGTGTGGCACTAGTTAAAAAAAACCAAAAACATAAATTATTTCATTTCTTGATTTCTCAGGCAAGGACAATGGTTAGCAAGAAAACCAAGATATATAAATTGGTCAATTTCGTCAGTCAATCTTGAATTTCCAGCACATGATTATTAACTGAAAAACTAACAACAAGCATTATATTATTGAGCAACATTGATCTTGAGAAACCATTTCCTGTTGTTTTCATTTTCTGTTTTTATTTTAAACTAACTACAAAATTGTAATATTATTTTCGATCTGTTTTTTGTTTTTAAATGAAACAGTGAACAAAAAAAATAGAGAAAGAGAGAGGAACCAGTATCGGACGGATTTGCAGCGTGAACACTTCTTGTTGGCTTGGTTGTGACAAACGGCACAAAGAGAATCGTCCATGGGATTGAGAAGGCCCGGCATGACGTGGCGTTCACCGTCGAAATTGGCGTCGACCTCAAAGTACTTGGACGCCGTGTTCTTCACAAGCGTGTGCAATCCAACCGCCACCACAAACGCCGAGAACACAAATTGAAGCAGCCATTTCAGATCCCATGCCACTCCTCCACCAGAGACAAGCATCTACGATGATCCTCTCCGCAACCCTAGGGTATTTCATCCGTCCCAATCAATTACAGCAGAATTAGGGTTTTTCTTTCCTCTTTCAAATCTTTAATCCTTCCTTAATCGCACCCTCGTCGTTTCTTGGCATAGCTGTCATTATCTTTCAGTATCGTTGTGACAGAGACAGATATGAGTACACTAACTACACTACACCCGCTAATCTCGCTTTCACGATCCCTTTTTTCCTTTTCTTTTCTGATCAGAACAGAGAGTTTCGACACAAACAAGGTTTGAGGAATTGAGAGGAGGGACAAAGAACCTTGTGTTGTGAGTTGTGGCTTATTTATGACTTGCTCTGCGGGTTTCTTTTCTCCCCCTAATAATCTTTCTTGCGATACCTTTTTTTTTTTATAAATCACAATCTAATCTTTTTTGGTAACCATGATAAAATCACAATCTAATCTAATCTGATAATGAAATTTGGAAAAAAGAATAAAAAAATGTGGAAAACAATTTTTTTATTTATAAACTTATCTCATTACTTATAATTTTTTATATACATATAAACTTATCAGACAATTTGTACTTATTTATGAAAAGTATACACGAGTTAAAATAATTTTTTAGTAAACATTTAATTAAAAACGCGTTTAAGTGAATGCAAATAATTAAAACTTGTTATTATTATGTCAAATTCATAATCGCGTTGAATATTGGTAAAAAAAATCATGAAAATGAATCAAATGACTTTTCTATTCAATCAAGACTTGGGCGTCAACGTTATAGATTCAGAGGCATAGGTACTTCGGTCACTTTGATTTTGTCACATTTATAGGTATTTTACCGTGTTATGCTATTAATTTTGGTGTTGTGAATTTGTTCGCAGATTCATCATTTTCAATTTTTAACGATGTTGAATTTGTGTTGTTATCGATGTATTTTATCAATTAAAATGAATGAACATATTTTTTTTAGTAAAAAAAAGCCTGTAAATACTTCTACTTTTTTGTAAGTAGTTATGAAACTAACAAGTATCTTGTTCATACATTCAATTTTAAAATTTTAAAAATGAGAATTAAAAGTTCGTATATTAGTAATAAAAAAATTATGATTTAAGAAGTAGTATTTGGGATTTGTGAGAAATGAGAAAAAAGAATCTTGATGTTACTGTGTTAGAAGAAATCACATGGCAAGTTACAAGGGATAATAAATTAATTAGAACAACAATTTTCAAATTTAATATAGTGGTTGATGTCGGAATTAAAAAATCTTAATAATTAGCTTTAAAATGTACATTGAAAAATAAAAATATCAAATGTTTCTAGATTTTAAAAGTACTATTTACAATTTGACTTAATAATTATATTTTAAATTCTTTGATGCGTCAATGAAGAAGCTAGAAGGTGGTAGGAGGAGAAAGAAGGGAAGATATTCATATTCCTACTCCAAGTACTTGGCGTATAGAGAATTTGTCCACGTGAGGTACTCACCTTTACTTGTGACCATCAATTTATTATGATCCAAGACTAGGAATTCTCTCGTGTATTGTCATGGTAACCAAGTTGTTGACTTGTTGCCTTAATATTTGGGTGTTGATGTTCATTAATTAATTAGTCAAATTGGTTTCGGGTGGTAATGAGTAGACCATAGATACAATATTAAATTAAATTTAAATTATTCATACATTTAGGACTAACATAACATGGGATTACTTAAGTTGACAGAATTAGCTACTGAGATATTCTCATAAAAAAAATAGCTACTGAGATATAAAATTACACACTTTAAAGAATAATCTTTTTTTTGGTCGACTTTAATAAAGACAGAAAACCGTGGGGAAAACGGCGCAAGGCTAAAAAGGGTCCAGCCCGGGACTATTTTTTTTATAAGGAAATGGGTTCTTCTTTTAGGGTGGGGTCGAGAGAGGTATTCGGCCGTACGGCCCAAACCCTACCTTTTTTTTTGGGAATTTTTATACACACATACCCTGATTTCTATACACACATACACTAAAAGCTAAAAAGACTAAAGTATCCCTAATTTTAAATAACTCACTCAACAGTGTATCTTCTTCTCACTTCCGCGTCTTCTTCTCCACAAACTCTCCATCACAGATCCGCTTCGTGTTGTATACCACACTTCCGCGTCAAGCACAGTTCCGCACCGTCAGTTCTTCTTCTCCGTCGCAGGCGAGCCACTCCACTTCGTCTTCTCCGAGCCTCAATCGCTTTGTTCTCCCTCGCAGTACCTCATCGTCGTTGTCCGTTGTAGATCGTGGTTGTCTCCCTCACAGAGACAAGTAGTTGCAGCGCCGTGACACCGCCGTCTTCAGCCGTCGTCGCCACCGTTTCCAGGTACGGTGATGCTTCCCTTTTCTTCTTTTTATCGTTGGATAACTGATGCCTCTCGCGGATGTAGTAGATCCGCATGAAGGCCTGTGAGGTGTGTGTTCTCTCGCAGAAGTTACAGTTCCGCGAAGAACACGACAGTGTGCAGAGATACAAGTTCCGCAGGTGTGTGCGTGAGTGTGTGTCCACAGTACGCGGAAATAAAAGTTCTGCAGGAGCAGCGCGAAGAACACTTAGGTACGCGGAAGTACAAGTTCCGCAGGAGCAGCGCGAAGAACACTTAGGTACGCGGAAAAATACTCCGTGGAACTATTAGTTCCACGTAAATATTGCACACGCGGAACTAATAGTTCCACGGAGTATTTTTCACTTGTTCGCGGAAAAATACTCCGTGGAACTATTAGTTCCACGTAAAAAATGCACACGCGGAACTAATAGTTCCACGGAGTATTTTTCCAATGAAAAATACTCCGTGGAACTACTAGTTCCGCGTGTGCAATATTTACGTGGAACTAATAGTTCCACGGAGTATTTTTCCGCGGAACTATTAGTTCCACGAAAAAAATGCACACGCGGAACTAATAGTTCCACGGAGTATTTTTCACTGGAAAAATACTCCGTGGAACTATTAGTTCCGCGAGTGCATTTTTTACGCGGAACTAATAGTTTCGCGCTCAATACGTATGTGTCGTTTTTTATATACACGGAACTAATAGTTCCGCGAGGTCCTTAAAACGCGAAAAATTTAACTCGCGATTTTACCGACGACGGTGCGTTTTCTGTTCGGTTGTGCTGCTTGTAGATGCAAGGGAGACTCATTTGCTTGTTGTTGGAGGAGATAGGGGTGAGTAGAGAAGGGAGAATGAAGAAAAAATTTGAAAAGGATGGGAGGAAGAAGAACGTACGCGCGCAGAGGAAGAAGAGAAGAGAGGGAAGAAGAAGAAAATTGTAGGGGTAATTTGAGTATTTTAAATATGTGTATGTGTTATTAGTAAAATAGGTATGTGTGAATAAAAAAAGCCTTTTTTTTCATTCTCCTTTCTGCTTCCCCTGTTTTGATTAGCTGGGTCTCAATTGGGCCCAGTCCTTTTTTTATGCCTTTCAATATCTACTAATTTTGGACCCAAAAAAAAATATCTACTAATTTGTTGACCAAAAAAAAACCCTACTAATTTTATCCTTATTAATGTTTTTCATATGGAGTAGAACAAAGATGAAATCTACTTGAGAGAATATACCTTTCTTATTCCCTTCCTACAAGGTGCTCATGCAGTGTTTCCCAATCACTAAAATTCCACCAAAATGATATCAATATTATGGTTTTTGTCCCTTTTCAGTTTTCTCTAGCAAAGCAACCTTTCCGTGTTGTTAATTAACTATTATATATGAATTAATTATTACGTCCCTACCCGAGCTTTGAGTTTGATTCTGACACGATTATTATCATCATCGTGCAATATGTACGAACGATATTGAGAAGAATAATTAAGCTTTAGGAACCAAAATAACTTTCCCTCGTACAGCAGTTAAATTGCACGGATAAACTTTATAGGATCCCCCCAAACGAAAGGTCATTCGATGAATATTTGATCAATAAACTATAATTATGGTAAAGTAGGTTCATGTAATAAGGGCAATCTTTAATTTGTCCCGAGTTGCTGCTACGTGTAATTAATGTGTCTTTTAGAGAAGAGAAATCTTTTCACTGAAAATGACATTGACATCTGGATTTGTTTGTGATCATAGATACTAACTAATCAGCGTGATCAATTATTTGTGTTTGCCAGGCACGTGGGTAGGACAAGGGAAAGTTAAATCACCAGTTTATGCAAGAAAAACCGGAGTGGTGTTTTCCACTATAAGTACCCATTCTTTTCCTTTAGCACCAAAATCTTTTTACTTTTAAGTTGATAATTATATAGTCGAGCTCCCTCTCGAATTCGATCCCCTAGGGGTATAGGTAGCTAACCATATATATATATATATATGCTCCTATTGCAAATATAAATTTCATAATTAAGCTGACGAGGCATTTAGGAAAGACTCGAGAATTCTAATTAAGTGAACCTTGCAAAACCTTCTAATTAGCTTATTACTTGAACTAATTATGTATGTTGCTGGTTCAGTCAAATCATAAGCACCGATAATTTTATCAAATAAAAATTAATTCAAAATATAATTGTGATTAAATATTGTTTAATGTAGTGAGAGTGTTGAATCAAATTCGATGGATTCAACATTGTTGTGTGAGTGATGTCAGCAGCGTTACGATATGTGAATGCCTCTTTTAAGAGCAAAAAATTGAGTCTGTATGTATGATTAATTTTTTGTCAATAAGCTGTTTTAGCTACAATTAATGCTTCCAAAGTTTACATGATGAATGTAGATTTGTTCCCGGGATTCCTGGATTGTGCCGGTCAATTTACCCTTAATACATTCCTTAATTTGTTTGCCTGGGTGGGCTCTTACGCTGCAACATATATACGGGCTAGCCTGAAACCCAGTGGTGATCCATTAGGGTGTGTTTGGGAGTTTTGAATGAGAGAAGAGGGGAGGAAATGAGAGAATTTATGATTAATATTTTACCTATTTGAATATTTAAAAAATATGTAAAAATCCTCCAAATTCATATCTCTAGTGCATATTTTGAGATTTCTAAATTGGAGAGTTTTTAGAAATGTACTAGAGGATATGACTTTAGAGGGTTTTAAAGAGTTTTAAAATGTGTTTCTCATCTTTCTCCTTTATCCGTATAACTAAAATATCTCCTCCCCTCCAAAAATCTTCTCCCAAATACACCCTAAGGGTTTGTTTTGGGAGATAGTTGTTGGAGGGGAGGGTTTATACAAACATTTTAATTTTATAAAAAAATATAAAAAAATATTTTAAAATCCTCTAAAGTTATATAGATGCAACATACTCTTTAACATATTTTGTATGATTTGGTAAAATGTACATGAGTCTCATTAAATCGTGTAGGTCTCATTTTCAAAGTAATAGAATCCAATCCCAAAATAGTAAAACCCAAGTGCATTTAACACAATCGTTGTATTAGAGAGGATGTTGTAATCACTTCACAACGGAGGTATGTACGAAAACGATATTGAAACAAGTATTATTTCGTTTTCTCTTCTCAATAATGAAGATATGTACGAAAACGATATGTACGTATACAAAATTCCTTCACATATTATACTGTCAACGCTGATTATCTTGGATTCCACACCCAAGCAAGTCGTGTGCTTATCCAATCCAACCACTATCGACGAGTTTTAAGTCAATTACTGTATTATCGAGGAAGACGAAGCAGGAAGAAAAATAATGAAAGAAATAACATGTGTAAGAAACGACAGGGTGTCAGCGAAGGAGTGAGGTTGCAGCATGGTGGCGCGAGTTACGTGGCAAATTGGCTCAAACTTGACAATAGTCTATTGAGTTAACGGTAGGAACGACAATGAATAGGATTGGTGTTAAGATATTAAAGTTTTTGTATTTTTATTTTTGTATGTGTATGTATATATATATATATATACATACATAAATTGTCGTCAATTTTATCAAAATTCAACTATAATTAAGATTAATGAACATTTTCGAAGAATTTCTAACTGTTAGAACTGCTGCATTTGGTGATACATTCCATACAGGGGACGATCGATGTTAATTGACATTTCATTTTGCATTTTTCAGAGAAATGCGAAGGATCAAGGAAGATATAAATGCCACATGTCACACAAAGCAGCAAGCCACGTGGCAATTGTTTTGTGAAATCCATACGACACACCCGAAGGCGAATCAGTAGGCAGTCACATGGGAATGACCAAAGTAGACATAGACCAGAAGGAAGCAAAGGAAACAAAACAGAGGAGAATATGGCTTAGTTGTTCAGACGCATAATCAAATAGTGCAATGGTCCATTAGTATTATTTTTATAACAACACAGACCAATACATAACAAACATATGTTTCTCCAACCAATATTATTATTTATTTATTGAAAGTGAAGTAATTTAATTTCTTATGGATTTCTTAATGCCATGTGTATTTTGATTAATTTACTCTTGCCTTTTGGAACCCTATTAAAATAATCCAAGGAGGCATTGCCTAATGGTTACACCAAAAGCAGCCACCCCATCCTCGAATGAATAAACACGATTAGAGAATAGAAATTGCACGATGGATTACAATGTACAAATTGTGGAAGTTTTTCTTTAGAATTTCATAGACATCTATTGGGGTATATATATCTAGAGAGAGAAAAAATTAGAAAAGAGAAACAATAAATGTGATAGGTAATATTACGAAATAATTATAGATAGAAAGAGACGAGAGATATTGGATCGAAGGTAGCACCTTTGGGGTGTCCGTCCATGTATAATTGTTTGTTTGGGTATGTGAGTAGTACAAAACACACTTAACAACTCTGAAAACACATTTCAACAGAATGATATCTTAATCAATGATATCTTGTACACTGAATCATCGCAGCTGATAACAGAGAAACTTGTGTTGTGTATGCTAAGAATCTACACAACCGCCTAGTTTCTTGTTCCACGCCTCAGTAATGTATACACATGCATGGCAAAGTAAACGAGTTGAATAAAAGGAAACTTACCAAACACAGATCTGTGATCTGTCACCCAAAGGGGCAGGGCCACGCTATTGCAGGCGCGTGGATTCACCTGGGACAGGGCGGGGAACAGCATTAGCTTCCTCTGGATTTAAAAACTCCATGTTCCCATAAACATCCATTTTCTCTCTCTACAATTCCATGATTGGTTGAATCTGTTTTTTTCTTCCTTTTTCTTTTTGAGAAAGAGCAACAAACAACATAAGATATATATTATATATGATTCGGTTTGTTCGATTGTTTAATCAACAACACCTGAGGTTCTGCAGAGAGAAGAAAACTGAGCCTGAAAGGTACCACTTATGTTGTTGCCTCATATGAGACATAGGAAAGAAACACAACTAGAATCATTTTTGACCTCCTAATACACTTGGCTACTTGGGTTTCTCTTTTCTTCAAAATATTTTGTTAAAGTTTGTTCCTTTCTATCTACCCCATGAACTTTACAATCACATGCTGTTCTCTCTATTTTTAACTGCTTTATGCATTTGACTCAGCATTAGAAGAGATTCCTCGGGAGTCAGATCTACAGGGAAAGACTTTTGGACCTCGTCAACCTTAAGTCTTCCATGTTTTTGGAGTTATCGACCTTAATTCATTGAACGCGAAAAGGTTAGCTTGGCTTAATTCTGAGGTCTTAAGTTCATTTGTTATTCATCCATGTCTACAAGACTATTAGCTTTAAGACATATATGTTTGGTCTAAAGGAACCTGTTTTTGATTCTTATGCTTCTCCATTGAGAATTTTGGCCTTGTTGGGATGATGAAAAAAATCACCTTTCGTTGCTTGCAATTGGGTTTTAATAATCTATTTGAGTCTTGTTCAAACGTATATTGATTTTTGTGTTTGTTTTCTGCCAGAGCTTTTATGATTTAACAGTTATTTTTGCAGCAAGGCACAAGTGCTGTTAAGCTAAACTTCTTGAGATGCCATTGAAGGATGAAGGAATTGAATTGAAATCACAAGTTGTAGATTATAGAAAAGAAGATTGCATGTAATCATTAGTCTCTGCAAGATGGAGAAAGACTGTGTTGAGGATATGGACATTGAAGTTCTCCCTTCAATGTGGCCAGAAGATATTGGAACCGATGTTGGGAAGCAGTTCAATATAGAGAAGCCAGGAAGGGACCAAGACATGCTAGAGGAAGTTACAATCATAGAGGAACCAACTATAGCTGATTTCAAGCGTCTCATGGAGCTAACAAACTTCACAGAAAAGGGGTCTTCTCAGTTAGCATACCTCATGAAACACTGGGAGTATAAGCAGGCCAATGTTGTGCGTCTTCTGAGAGAAGAACTTGACAACCTTAGCAGACAAAGGCAAGATGTTGAGCTCAGGAAGTTGGAGATATTGGAAGAGCATCGATTCGAGGAAGAAAGATATGGCGGTGACAAGCGACCGGTTTCTATATTAGATGATCTTTATGATCTGTGGCAAGATGTACCTTGCAGGAGGAAGAGTGATGTGGTGGTTCAGAACAAGAGAATTGAAATTGATGCTGATGAGTATGATACTGTTGTATATTGGAAACAGCGAGCACTGCACTTGGAGAAGCTTCTGGAGGCAAGTATCCAGAGAGAACAGTTACTTGAAGAGAAGTTGCAAGAAAGTATAAAGAGCATTGAAAGGCAGTCCTCACCTGTGGAAGAACTTTCTCAGATCCTGAAGAGGGCTGATAATTTCTTACATTTTATACTCCAAAATGCACCTGTTGTTATTGGCCATCAGGTATATAATATCAGTGAGTATTGAGTTTATTCTTCATTTCTGTATCTGAAATCATGTGCAGGCCAATCTTGGCATATGATATGGCATTAAAATTTATCTAAGATGTTATTGTTCTTACTCATTTTTAAGTACTCTTAGTAGTGATTAGTGAAGAGCCAGTGAGCACTAGTGGCAACTTGAATTTGTTCAGAGTGTTTTTTCTGTAGAACTTTGCTGGCTTCCTCTATTATATATTATATATATCATATTAGGCTTCTGTTTGCCATAATGAGGGCTCTTTTAATTTGTAAATCTCTGATTCTTTTGATATATGATATAATAATGTTCTTTTGATATGTTTTTCTTTCAGGACAAAGAGTTGCGCTATCGCTTTATCTATAATCATTTTCCAAGTTTACAAGAGGAGGTAATGATTTGCTGTTGAAGCTCTTCTTGCAAGGTTATATGATTCTAGTTGCATCAATTTATTTCATTCTAATTTTTTTTTCTTTCAAAAGTATTGTCATTCTTCAACTTATTATTCATCTTTTTTTCAGGACATCATAGGAAAAACTGATGTTGAAATATTCACTGGAGCTGGTGTTAAGGAATCTCAAGAGTTTAAGAAAGAAGTCTTGGAAAAAGGGTTGCCTGCAAAAAGGGAAATCACTTTTGAGACAGAACTCTTTGGATCAAAGACATTCTTGATATATGTAGAACCTGTCTTCAGCAAGGCAGGGGAAACACTTGGAATAAATTACATGGGGATGGATGTAACGGATCAGGTAAATTTATTGTTGACTTCTTGTTATTGTTATTGTTTTTTGGTTTTAAGTTGTACTTGCATTCTTGTGATGAAAAGGAGGATATTTATATTTTTCTTTAAAAATGCAGGTGAGGAAAAGAGAAAGGATGGCAAAGATTAGGGAAGAGATTGCTGTTCAGAAAGCCAAGGAAACAGAACTGAATAAAACCATTCACATTACAGGTTGAATCACTCGGTCAAATCTCCTCTGTCAAATTTACTTTTAAGTCTTTAATTTGCTTTAGCAGCAAGAAAGCTTATTATTATGTTTTCCCCATCCTTTTAATAGAGGAAACAATGAGAGCTAAACAAATGCTGGCAACAATGTCTCATGAGATAAGATCCCCACTTTCTGGGGTTGTTAGCATGGCTGAAATCCTTTCTACCACAAAGCTTGATAGGGAGCAAAGACAGCTCTTGGATGTCATGCTATCATCTGGAGATTTGGTTCTTCAACTCATAAATGACATACTTGATCTTTCCAAGGTTGAGTCAGGTGGGGAATCTATCCTTGTTCCAGTTCTTATTAGTGATATACAAACTTGAGAATTATTATATAGACTAATTTTCAACCATTCAGAGAGAAATATCTGGAAGTTGTTCATAGTTGAGACAAAAAAAAATGCTTTAGTTTTCTGATCATAGTGCTTATATTTTTAATTTCTTTCTATATACCTCCCTAAATCTTGACTCTATGTAGGAGTTATGAAGTTGGAAGCTACCAAATTCAGGCCAAGAGAGGTAGTAAAGCATGTACTCCAGACAGCTGCAGCATCATTGCAGAAAATATTAACCTTAGAAGGACATGTGGCAGATGATGTACCTATCGAGGTGAGGACTTGGCTATTGCTCCTAAATGCTAGACTTTTTCTGTTATGCACCTCTTTAATAGTGGTACTTGTCATAATTTCAGGTCGTTGGTGATGTTTTAAGGATTCGGCAAATACTCACAAATTTAATCAGGTACTTAGCTTCATGTGATTGGTAGTCTCAGACTTTGCAACAATTGTTGCACTTAACCACTTGCAATGATCCCATTTAGTTTGTCATGTAAAATGTAAATCATCCAAAATTTCTTTTCCATTTATTTTTTTGGAAGTAGGAGTCCTTTTATTATGTAATTGGCTGCACACATAATATTGAAATTATAAAAGCAAAAGAACAAAATTTTAAAATGGATGTGTTTCTGTTGCTCTACATTTACCATTTGTGTTATTTTGCAGCAATGCTATCAAGTTCACTCAAGAAGGCAAAGTTGGGATAAACCTTTATGTTGTGCCAGAGCCAACCTTCACAGAAGCTGAAGGCATCCAAAAGATTACTTCAGACCAATCAACTATATCAGTGAATGCAGTGACAGAAGAAAAATATCTCTCAACACCTCAAAATGGCAGTGATCAAAATCTTGTTGATGGTGAAAAGCATGATGACCATGCCAACCAAAACCATGCATTTAATGATGAATGTAGATCCCCGGTTAAAAGTGAATGCTCAATGAACGGAGACACAGAGGAGCAACATCATTCAACTGAAACAACAGTGTGGATACGTTGTGATGTATATGATACAGGCATTGGAATACCAGGTATCTACTCTTACTATGTAGTGAATCTTATTTTTTCTTTATTCATTCACAAGCTTAATAATCTCTATTCTTCTGTTTGTTTTAGAATTCTATTTTGCATTCACAAGTTCGGTTAATAATTTTTTCCATGTTACAATGTGACAGAAAACGCTATACATACTTTATTTAAAAGGTACATGCAAGTCAGTGCAGACCATGCTCGAAAATATGGTGGCACAGG
Organism: Glycyrrhiza uralensis; assembly: GCA_030159175.1. Classification (NCBI taxonomy): domain Eukaryota; kingdom Viridiplantae; phylum Streptophyta; class Magnoliopsida; order Fabales; family Fabaceae; genus Glycyrrhiza; species Glycyrrhiza uralensis. Next base: position 50,869,947 of record BRZY01000005.1, read on the forward strand.
GTTAGGACTAGCAATATGCAAACAACTGGTAAACTTTTTTTACCCCCTTTTTTCTTTTGGCAAACTAGTTGATGGACCTGTTTTGTACGAGTCTTTTCCTAATATAAACCATAAAAAAATCCAATAAACAAAACAATTTTGGTGGAATTTTTTTTTTTTTTGGAAAGTGGCATGTATCCCCGCCTATGTGTCCCAGACTGAGAGGTGGCATGTATCCCATTTAAGATCCACTTTTCTTATGTAGTAATTGATGTTGCATTTCATTTTTTATTTTTTTTCTTCTTCTTCATTTACTGAATTGCTAACATTTCTTTTGCACTTGGAATAGGTTGAGTTGATGGGGGGTCGTTTAACAGTGTCTAGCAAAGAACACCATGGTTCCACCTTCACCTTCATACTCCCATACAAGGTCTCAATCGCTTGTGATAATTCTGACTACTCAGATGAGCTCTCTGACATGGAGCACAATGATGCTGCTTCTGATGATACAACAGAAGGTTTCTTCCAATTCCAACCACGCACTCTTGGCTCTCTCTTCTCCTCTAATGGATCAAGCAGGAACCAGAAGTTATTGTCACTGCCACACAAAGTTGGGTACACAAGCTCACATGACATCACCACATCAAAAGGGACATGTTCAATTGATGATGCATCATCTTCAGTGGTTGATGCTTCAGAGCTATCTGAATCAGCTAGTTCATCTGGTCAGTGTCACAGCCCAGAAACAAAGAACAAATGTTTGGTTCAGCATCCATATAATGCTCATGCATGGTCCCAGAATGGTAGTGTAGATTCTTCTCAGCATAGGGTGGCAAATAGAGAAATTGTTGTAGCAACCACTTCAATTGAACCCCACCAAACATGTCAGGATCAAGGGAAGGCAAACACAACTACTACACAACGTGTTACTAGCAGCAATAAATCAGAAGTAACAACCAAATCCACATCATCAAAGCCTAAGATCCTTCTTGTTGAAGATAACAAGATTAATGTCATGGTGACACAATCCATGATGAAGCAGTTAGGTCATAACATAGATGTAGTAAATAATGGGGTAGAAGCAGTACATGCAGTTCAGCGCCGTGCTTATGACCTGGTTCTGATGGTAATTTCTTGATCTCAGAATGGTCACCTGTAGTACCATGATGAATAATTTTGTATATATGCTTAGATTTTCTTTTCCTAATTTCTATTTACTCATTTGATGCTTGCACTTTACAGGATGTCTGCATGCCAGTTATGAATGGTCTTCAAGCAACAAAACTGATTCGGTCTTTTGAAGAGACAGGGAATTGGGATTCTGCAAGACATGCTGGAATTGAGCAAAGTCTACCAGATCAAGATTATGAATGTTCTGTTCCATCTACAAAGAGGATCCCCATTATCGCGGTGAGCAATTAGTCTTGCTGCCCCTCTCTTCTGTGACTCCCCTTAACATGTTAACTTTTATAAATATGTCAGCAAATAACTGACATCTCTAAGTTGTATATTGAATTATTTAAACAGCTATTAAAATATTACCAAAAAAAAAATTTCACCCTTAGTAGTTTCTTTCTTCAGAAGTTGTGAATTTCCTGCTTGTATATTTGGCATATAATTTCTTTTGGGAAGTAAATAATGATTGCCTTATATGAATGCAGATGACAGCAAATGCTTTGTCAGAGAGTGCTGAAGAGTGCTTTGCAAATGGTATGGACTCCTTTGTGTCAAAACCTGTGACTTTCCAGAAAATGAAAGAGTGTCTTGAACAATACCTGAGGTGATGATATCCTTGTAATTTCTGCTTGTGTATAAAAGAATTTAGGAAAGTTTTGTAATGAATGCATTATATTGCGTTCTTCTCCCTCGCTAGTCTCTACCTCAAGTTGTATAGATCTATGATATTATTTTTCTTCTCCTCGAAATTTTTAGTAGTTTTAAAGGGAGTGCAAGAATCTCTGTACAGTAGTTATTAGATAGGAGCCTAGGACCAGTTGGAGCATTAATGTAGACGTATTTCCTGAAAGGGTGTGTATTGTGACCTTTGGTTACTACAAAGGAAGTTCAAAGACTAAGTCTAACAGACACTAGGTAAACTCTGTATAGTTCATAGTAATTTTTCTTTCTGCTGCTATTGTTAATACAAATTATGTTGCTACTAAAATTAAGTGAACAGGGGATGTGTCAGAAGTGGTGCAAATAATTTTCTTTGAGACCATTTTGCATTAGTTCTAAACGTGTTAATGCTAATGTAAGCCAATTGTGGTTTCCGGGGAATTCAAGGATGAGTGGTGAAAAAGAAGTTCCACATTGACTAGGAAAGAACTAAGTGTTGACCCAGAATTCATCACACCTGGGGATATTTTCATGCCACAGGTGTGAAACGTTCTGCCTCTTGGTCATTGCTTTCAGAATTGTTATTCCAGTTTTGTTCACAGCTGCGAATTATTTCACATCCCCTGTGTGATAAGTGTAGACCCTTTCCATTGCCTCCAACAGTGGCGCTCCAGAATTGATCACACTTTGGGAATACTTCACATCCCGGGTGTGAAACGTACTGTCTCGTTTGCTTTGCCTTTAGATGCTGCCCCAGAACTGATCACAGTTGGGAATTGATTTACATCCCCATTGTGATACTGCCAGACTCTTGCTGCCAGACTGCATAAAACATCATCACCCGTATAGAGACTATGCACCACCATCTCCTCAAACAAGACCCCTCCAAATCACAAATCTCCTCAGCTCAACCTCAGCGTACAATATGAGGAACCACTACATCTTATACTATCAAAACAACACATAATCAGCAGTTTAAGAAACTTTCATCCCGACATAACTGATTTTTAAATTCTAACCCCCTGCACACTGAAAATTCACTTTCACAACTAACGACAGTCAATGAAAACAAAGACAGTTTGCCGGGTCCGTAATCCAAGAGGACAGGGGATCCACTTCAACGTCCTAATAAATCAAGGAAATGCTGAAAGATTTCTTTAACTTAATTGATGAATTATTACAACTGACTCAACTGTCAAAGAAAATCTTGAATACAACTATTAGGAGCTTGATGTTACAATTTTAGAAATTCTATATTGCTTGGGAGTTAAATTTACAATTGTTTACAGGGGCAATTTATGGATTAATAATTTGCACAGCATCCATTTCTCGGTCTTGACAATCAGCTGCATAACCATTTGGTTTAGCATCACTGCCATGGTCTGGACTAGAATCGCCATAAAAGGAAAAGTTTGATTCGGTTCGACTAGATGGACTAGGTGGGCAATGTGTAGTTGGAGAGGCCTCAACTGCACCTAAGCCATGATGAGGACTACTACTTTCACTTTTGCTTTGCATTTCAGACTTCTTGAATGTGTGACTTTCCATGTCTCTTTGGTCAAATATCCTTAACAAGATTCCAAGGCGTCTCCATATTGAAGTACTTGGATCATAGTGTAACCAAACATGTCTGTGCTGATACAGGAATGTCATTGCAAAGATTAGGAGTGCTAACAGGGAAGCAATCCCTGCAATGAGAAACAGACCCCAGAAGCTTTCAAGGCCAAGACTACTATTAGAGGAAACTTCTGTATTTGACTCTAGACAACTAGTTTCGTTGAACCATTCTTTCTCAATTGCTCTCATTTTGTCTCCCTGAGTCACACTCAGGATTGCCCTTGAAATATCAGCCACAAGAGGGGAACCTTTTGGGAACGCCTGCAAATTCACCCCACAAGAGTTAGATGTGTGGATAATAGCACTTATAGTATGAGTTTTTGAATTAGTAACTTCTCATATATAAGTTAAAATTAGCTTTTACACTTCAATTTTTTCAAAAGTTCTCCTTTTTAACTTCTTTATAAGCACCTATCTTTTAACAGTGACTATTTAACGGTTTTTTCTCTTTTCCATATATGAGAAAAATAAAAATGCAATGCAAAACTAACTTCTCCTAAGTTAGAAGTTAAGCTTCTAAACCCAAACAGAACCCTAATTCACTAGAGGAAAAGAGAGATAACATTAGGGAGAGACAGGAGAGAAACACAACTTACATAGCCAAAACCGCCAGTTTTAAATCTGGGTTCAATCATGACATACTTGGAACAACTGTAAGTTCCAAGAAAGTGCCTCACGTAGGGAACCTCATCAAACGCAGCAGCAATGCCACCATTTGCACTCCCTTTTGTGAAAAGCTCGTGGCATTCTTCCGAGGATTGATAAGTCATGAGCTGAGAATCTTGGAAACCCAAGTCCTTTAAGATTCCATAAACAAAAGAACCTTTGAGATAGCCAACATTCATCCTATATTTTATGAGTTGTTGGACGTCTGCAATAGCTGGGCGTAGCTGTTCAACTGTTAAGAGGGAAGTGAGGCTAGCTGTGTAACTTTGCACCAGAATTAGAACCACAAAAACCCATACAGTGACCACAAATCTACCCAAGTTGCTCATCACTTTCTCTCCTGTCAAAATGAAATAGTCAACACCACATAATAGCTAATGATTAATGAAGATCACACACATATGCATGTGTAATTAATATGTATGTATGTATGTATGAATGAATCTTTGAAGAACAATGTAGTTGAAGGCATGAGAAGTGCTAGCAACGTACTCTAACACACTTTTTCCAACACATTATCTATAATTGGATGGAATTCATATAGGTCTCATACCCTATTTAGTATGACTAATTTCCAAATAAAGAAAACCGCACGAATTTCAACCAATCATGTGTTGAAAAGAGTGTGTCAGAGACTGAATTGCTAGCATTTCTCTGGAAGGCGTTATTAGCTAGTGGTGGAGACTTTGATCTTTTCTTATTTTTTATTTTTTGGAAATTGATGAGTGATACTTACTATGGGCATACACCATGGTTGAGAAGGAAAACCATAAGCTTGTGCCAATCTGATGCGAGGGAGGCCCCCTGAAATCGTTGTTTATTCGATGTTCAAGGAGCCAAACAACAAATCCAATGAATACGAAGAAACAAGCCGATGTTACCCAAAGATCCCATGTCAGTGGCTTCAAAAAGGCCCACGCATTCTTCTTCCTGTTGTCTTTTACTGGAACAACCATTGTCACACCAGATTCCGTGTATGGCATTGTGAAATCAACGTAGCTGGACCTGTTTGCAATGATCGTTACATCCCCCACCACCGCATCAAAATTCTGTCAATCCAAAATCACATTTTTATTACACATGTGATCATTTCATTTCATTGGAGAGAGTAATAAATGCATGTGATCATCTTAAACTTTTGATAAGTTATGAGAGAAGGGAGAGTACCCCATAATAAACTTGGCTGACAAATTCATCGTAGGTTCCCGCCATCTCACCATTTTGCTTTGCAAATGGAATAAACTCATATGGTAAGGCATAAGGCAACACTTCGAGCACGGCTTTGAAGACATCAATGCAGAAGCCAGTGACCATTGCTGAATTGGTACTAGGGTCATGTGTTATTTTCACAAATTCAGTGTAATTATCACCATTTTTTACCGGAACTCCTATCTTCAACTTCTCCCCATAATTCGTGGGAATTTCCCATCCCTTTGGAACAGAGTACACATCCCCAGGCCATAGAATGGACCCAAGATTGTTTCTTGAAGTAGAATAATTAAAGATTAGGCCTTTTGTATCCAAATTTCTAGCCAAACCCTTCTGGGGTGTCCAAAATCCTACCCTCTTTTCCCCGTTACCAATTACATTAACTATCTCAAAAATCGACCCTTGTAACTGCCCATCAACAACATTGAAATCACCACTAAGGCCCGTGAACCTAGTCTTTGACAAAGCCTCACGCAATTTCTCACCATTTTGTGCAATACCAAACGATTCAAGATCAAGCATGCTGCTTGATGATGTGTTGTTGTAGTAGCCAAATTTGGTGGCTCCAACCTTCTCAACAGCCATTGCTAATGCAGTGGTAGCATCATAAGCCCATGTTCCAAAAATGTTCAAATTCGTGTCCACAAGTGCTGGATTGTCACGTAGGAATTTCCTTTTCCACCTAACTTTAAAATCATCGAGCTCTTTTGTTCTTGGAAGATAAGGCCTAACACCAATTACTCCTTCCATAGATTCCATGACTGAGGAGTTAAATGAATTGAACAAATTGGCCATACCATCGGTTACTATCCAAACATAACCTTGACCCATCATTCCAATCTTTTTTGCTAAAGTGAAGAAGCGAGGGCCAAGAGTTGGTGGCATGTGTACAAGAAAGACTCTAGTTGACATAGTAGTCATCAATTTATAGAGCTCTAGAGTGATTTCTTCATCTGTGGCTGAAAGAGGAACTGCACAGAGATGGGGTACTCTGATATAGGCTTGTTGAAGTGCATTGGTTAAGCAAGGGATGAGTCCTTCACCGAAACTGTTGTCTACGTAAATGGGCACCACTTCTTTCCAACCAAAGGCTTGGAGGATTGCTGTGATGGCTTTTACCTGAGATGAATCGTTTTGTGTGATTTGGAAGAAATATGGACTGTTGAGTGAGGCAAGGGATGGGCTTGTTGCTGAAAAGGTTACAATGGGCACGTGGGCTTTGTCTCCAAGATGGATCACGAAATTTGCCTCCATTGTTGTTACTGGCCCCATGATTGCTTGCACTTCCTCGTTTTTTATGAGATCCAGAGCTTTTGACCAAAAAAAAAACATGAGATCCAGAGCTGTTTTTATTTATCATCAAAACCGGAAATTAATTCAATGATCTATCTTCTTTATTTTCATTGATCATTATAAAACTATTAAATTATAATCATTTAAATATTCTCCTCATAGCATTTTTTCCTACAAAATCATAAATAATCCGTTCATAATAAATGTTTTTTTTAAAAAAACATTTTTTCCAATTAAAGATAATAAGATTTTAAAAATTCTAATTTAGAAAAACTTCTCTCAATAGTTAATATTATTCTATAATTTATGCATGCATTAGAAAAACAAGTAAGACTCCTAAAAAATATTATATACTAAATAAAATTTTATATATGGGTGTCTTTCTAAAAATTGAATCTCGCAGAGTCGCTCATCCCAAACATGCTTAGAGCCACCACCGGAGATGAGGCAACACATCTAAAAAAAAAGGAATGGTTGATATAAAAGATATAAAGAATATGAACATAATCCTATAGCATCACTTTATTTTGCTTTTTTGTCATATAAGGAAACTACTTTTTTTTTGCTTTATAATAAATGATATATAAAGGATATTGCTTTTTCCCTTTTCATCCATCCATTGACTTCATAAATCCATATAATTTCCTTTTAATGTTCAAAAATCAAACAATAATGCCACCATTCAGATCAAAAAAAAAAAAGGGATCGTGTAGCCTGTTATATCAAAGCTTATATATAGACCACGTGCTTTGAATCAGAACAAGAAAACGGACACAGAGGAAAGAAAAGAGAGGACACGTTCACACGAACAGTGCCGTAAGCTAAAAACAAACACTTGGATCACGTCTCCGGCACCATCTGTATTATTGAAAGAAATGCCAAAATTTTATGGTGGCGGGAACGAAGGTACGTTGGGGAGAGGGTGCGGGCGTGGACATTGACGGTTGCATTGGACAAGGATGCTCAATGAAGAATGAGTGAGTCGGCAAAGACTCTCGCGTTGCTGACTTGCCGTTGCGGTCTCGGGTCACACCTTTCTTCCTCTTATCTTTTGTTTTTAAAAGAAATTAATTTTGGTCAAGTATACTTGTAAGTTTGACTTGTCCGTGAAATCGGGTAAAATTGATTCATTTTGTCTTAATGTTATATGATAAATTAATTAGAACAAGTCAGATTTAATCCGTTTTGATATATTGGTAGAAAAATGATTTCCAAATACCCAATCCTTTTTTTTTGGTATACTCCAAATACCCAATCTTACTTTACATCCAGAGATAGATAAAAATAAAATAAAGATAAATAATAGATGTAGTAGATAAGTAGTGTAATAAGAAAAAAATAAAAAAAAGATGTTAGATAAATGTTAAAAATTAAAAAATATTTAAAAATCATAACTCATCATGACATCGAGGACAATCCATTGCAAATGAGAGAATTTAGGGCTATCCCAGATAATATTAATAATTCGGGAGTTGAATTGAACCTTCATTTTATATTATAAATTACTACTATAAAAAATGATTAAACGATTTTTTTTATTAATGAAAAAATGATTAAACAATGTGAGTGTTTAATATTCATATTTAATGTCAACAGATTTGTGATTATTATTATTTTTTGGATAGCACAAAAAATAAGTTGCAGAAAAGGGTGAGCCAGTAAAACGAGACCGCAACAGCAACTCGAAAGTCTTGGACCGACTCATTACTGAGTAGTGAGCATGGATGAAAATAGGTCAGGTTACTCGACGGGGGTTTATGATTTAGTTTATATCAAATTTAGGCTAGGTCAAATTTTTTCATGAAATACATCAGGTCAAAGTTTTTTTCAAAGCCTATTTAGCTAAAAAGGTCATGCTTAAGCCATATAAAAAGTCTTTTAAGCCTAAAGACCAGCTTATTTAAGTAGACATAGATATAATTTTTTATAGTATTATTATTATATTAGATTTTTTATAATGTATTAAAATTATATATTTATTTATCTTTTAAATGTTTAAACACATGTTGACCTACATAAATACTCAAGTTTATAAAGTTTATTGAAGGATAAAGTTGTGATTTATTTAGAGGTCTTATCACAAAAATATTTCAATCTTATTCACCCCTATGTCTCTATCCTAAATAAAACTGAATTTAATTGTCATATTTTATAGTTTGTTATACATAGAGTTTTTTTTCATTGGCTTATTAGCCTATTTAGGAGTAGGTCGGACTACTTTTTTTGGTCGAAGGTCAAACAACTTATTTAAATGTCTTATTAGGAATTGGGCTTTTAAATAGGCTAAAAGGTCAAATCAGACTTTTAAAAAAGTCAGGCATGCCTAAAAAAAGCTTATGACAGGTAATAGGTTAGGCTTAGACTTTGAAATTTTTAAACAGGCTAGGTCAATTTTAAAAAAAATTTAAAAAATAAATCATTAAAAAAAATAAGTATATGAATAAAGTCAGGATCTGAAGAAAAAAAATTGGCAGGAAAAATCATTTCTTACAAAATAATTTTCAGATTTTGTGATAATGAGGACGTTGCAAGTATAGAATTTCTATTTTTTTTGGTGAAATATAGATTTTCTATATATGATTTTTTTTCACAAACGTTATAAATATAGTATCATAAAAATATTTGGTTAAGGAATTAAAAGTAAAAAATGTACTGAAAAGCATTGGATATTATAATATTAACTAAATAAAAACTTTCAATTTCTTATCTTGTCAACAAAACTCAAACATTTTTTAATTACTCATTATTAGTTTTTTTTGACAACAAAGATATTCATTCATTCAAAATGGTGAAAAACATTGGAAACCACACAGATTCTACAACACTAAAAATCAAAAGGATAAATCTGTGACCAAACTCACAGTACCCAGGTTAATAGCAAAATACAACAAATTACCTATAATAGCAAAGCACGTCAATATGCCTATAAAATTAACAAAATTATAAGGGCCGGAATACCAATGTCTCCGGATCTGTAATGTTGGCACCCAAATCATAAGTGAATCTGTACTGGATCGAAGCAGAACAACCAAACTGAACCAAACGAACACCGCACCAAAACGGGAAAGCAAGGCGCTGCACGAAGACGGGAAACCAAATGAACACCGCCACACGCAGACGACGAAAACACGAAAAAACACAAAAGAAACACCAGATCTATGTGGAAGAACCACTTATTTATATAAAAACAGATAAAAAATGGTGGAAATGAGTTATTCTAGACCAAAAAATAGCCCAAAATCACTCCTCCAATGGAAGAGAAAGAAGAAGGAATAGTTAGAGAGAAATGAGAGCTTCTCTCTCCACCAAGAGTGACGATTAGTGACGGTTAATTACTCATTATAAGTTAAACAATATAAATACTTTTTTATCATCTTTAATTTCAATGTGATCTAACTTTAATAACAAAGATAGAAGATAGATTAGAAGAGTAGAAGATATAGAATACGAAAAGGTTGAACTATTCTTACATTAATCCATTCTCATTATTTTCACGGTGCCAGCTGTGATCTCTAATAAATATTTTTTGACCACAAAGACATATCAAGTACTCTTTCTATTTCATATTTTAGTTTTTTTATTGTTTTAAAACTATTGATATTTTATAAATATAAATATAATTACTACAATTTTTGCTAGTTACACCTTTATTCAATAAAATAATTGAAGAAAATATGAAAGTTTATAATGCAAATTATGATAAATAAAAAAATTAAATAATTTTTTTTTATAATTCATATGCAATAATGTTAGACAGGTATGGAAGGAATGTACTGCACATAACTCTCTTCTTAATGTCATGAATTGCCTCCGTTTACTTTTTTTTCTATTTTTTTATTATTATATTTTTTAAAAAAATAAATAATATAAATGTGATACATATATAGAAAAAAGTTATTTATTTTATTTATGTCTCCAAAAGTATAGTAATAGAAAAAATAGAAAGAAAAATAAATAGAAAAAATTATAATTTCTGTAACTGCCTTACGCGGTTACTTCTGTAGGTGCAATTTGAGCCATTGAAAAACACGCGTGTACGGACTAGAGAGAGAAAGAGGGGAGTAACGTTAACGTACCTTGTGCAGCGGCAGAAACGACGTTGCGGTGGGAGTCCCTGACGATCAATTGGATTCTGGTTTTGTAATGGGAATGAGAGAGATAGAAATCTGAGAGGGAGATGTTGATGCAGCTCATCCCTATCTTCCCGACCGTTCCGCTAACATCAATTACCGCTCCAACTTTAACTACTACTGTACTCTCGTTTCTCTGTGGCTGTGCCATGCCAGTACTGAAGCGATAATTTAGAGACCAACAAGTAACGATGAAGATCAGAGAGTAAACAAAGTTAATATTGGGATATTTCTTCACCGCCATCTTGATCGACCTTGAATATTTACGTAACTAACTAACTAGCTAAGCAATCCGGCCTAATTGATTTAAGTCAGAAGCATCTTTATATATAGCCGTCGTCGACTCGTCGTGACTTGACTTGGAAAGTATACTCACATCTTTTTTTTTTTACAACAAAACAAAAGGTATTTATTCATTCAATTTGGCAAAATATATTAAATATATTACAAATTCAACGTCGTAAAAACTAAAATGGATGAAACTGCGAACACAAGCTCACAGCACCCAAGTTAATAGCATAACATAGCAAAGTGTCATCAAAAGTAACACTGCCTACAAATCTGACACATTCAGGGTGACCGAAGTACCTACGCCTCCGGATCTGTAGTGTTGACGACTCAGTCAAAAGAGAATCTGTAGCGAAACGAAGTAGATCCGCCAATCTAAATCGAATGAGCACCGCACCAAGACGGGAAAACAAAAATCGCACCAAGACGGGAACAACAAACACCGCACAAAGACGGAAAACACCGTCGCACGCCGAAGACTCAAAAAAACACCCAAAAAAATTAGATCTGTGTGGATAAACCACTTATTAAGGTGAAAGAAGCTAAAAAACGATATAGAGGGGTGGTTCTAGACCAAAAAATGGTCCAAAACCACCCCTCCAAGAAGAATAAAGACTGGCGGCCGAAAAGGCAAGAGAAAAAAAGAGAGAAGAGAGACCTGGAAAGCGGCGTAAGTATACTCACATTAAAAAAACTATTATTTATTTTCTATTTTGTGGACTAGAAATTTCCTTGTGAAAAGGTTCCAGCAGTTTTGGCAAGGCAGGGAATCAGTCACACAAGAAATTTTGCATTATGAATTTTTATATGATAAAATATTGAAAAATACATAGTTTGAAATAATTTTTTATCCAAAAAAATAAAATAAGAAGTTTATCCGAAGAATTAACATCTAAATTCTTAGATTTAGTGAGTCTAACTCATCCCTATAAAATCGATCTGTAAGATGAGAATTGCCCTGAGCTTTATATATTTTGTTTAAGTCTAGTCAATGTGAGACTTGGGTTTTTCTCAATAAAAATATTTCTTTTAATTAACTAATCATATTTTGAATTTGCAGTATTTTTTATTTTATTACAAATATTTTTCTTTTAAACTTTTTAGGGTTGTGACTTGTGAGATGAGTCTACTCTTTCTTACACTCTTTTGTTAAAGTGATGTACTAAATCAGAATAGTGTCGTTGACGATGTCGCCTCTTGGCGCAAAACTTAAAACAGCAAATTAATGTATGGTTTTTAATTATTACGCTTAAATTATCCTCACTTTTCTTTTTGGTCAATATATTATCCTCACTTGACTAAGCATTATAACCCATGTGGAATTTCATTGCTCACTCAATAAATTATCCTCACTTGACCAAGTATTATAACCCATGTGGAATTTCATTGCTCACAATTGAATTTCCAGTATTTTTATACCCTAATACAATTACAATTTTTATAATATAAATATGTGGTTATGTATAGATTTTTCTTCTGTTAGAGCTAAACGCGTTATGTCGCGGATGTATCACATTACGTTTGATAGGAGAAGAAGTACTAAACGTTGCATCACCTTGACATAAAGTAATTAAGAATAAACTTCATATTTGACAAAAAAAAATGTTCACTAAAAATCTGAGTTTTTAAAGACAATAACAAAACTGTTTGGGCTAGAAAATGTTTTGTTGATTATGTTTTAATTAACTAAACTCAAATTAAAAGATTCCACAAGTGAGATTCTTTTATAACTGATTCTCATGTTTACGAGATTATACAAAAAATGCTTTTCTCGGTCAATGATTTGCTTGGTCCAAGGAGTAGAAATTAACACTGCAGTTCTTTCCTTTTCATTTCCCTTTGACTAATCATATTTTAATTGTTGGTCATCATGAAGTTAGTAATAAAAACAAATCCCTTTAACATATTGACATGCATCAACACAGCTGCTAGTTGGTGCAAGATATTTCTAAAGAATAAGTGACGAATACAAAACAACTAATCAAGTTCAATATACACGACTCCAAATGACAAAACACGGGAAAAGTAAAATTTAATTATGTAGGGACACATGCATTTATGAACATCATATTCATATTATCGTATTATATAGAAAAATCTTAACCTTTGCACACACGCCTGTCTCGGTTATTATTTATATTCGACTTTGTTTAAACGGGACAAGAATTGGCGAGTTGCGGTCCTTGCGGGGGTGGTACTTGGTAGTTCAGGTAATAACTAGCTAGATCAACAATGCGAAAAATCGGTGTTTCTTTCATACTACAAATTGTATTTGAAATTTATATATATGTCACTTTCTTTACTCACTCTTAACAGTACGTATTTTATTCAAAACTACTAGTTTTTTCTTTATATTCTTGATCCCGAAGATTACAAAAAATGTAGTATTCAATTTCCCACAGGTCAACGAATTTTTCCAAAGTTTAACTTGATCAAAGTCAAGTTCGTTCCATCGGGGTCTAGTACACAAGTTCACATGTGTGTGTGCTAATAATGTACATCCACATAATTTTTAAAATGAATGTATTAGCAAATTACAAAATAAACACATAATCACATAATTATTAGCATTAAATATTATATAATGTACATCCAGTTTACTAGTTATGTGTTAAAACTGTAGTATAATATGAAATCTTATTTTATATACTTACATTATTATTATATTTAATGAATTTAATAGTATTTGTTTTAATTTATTAAATATAATTTAATAAATTTTTAGTTAAATTTATATCTATTATACGCATGATATATATACTTTTTTTTGGGTCAAAATACGCATGATATACTTTAAAAATTTCATAGTGGGGGCAAATTTGGGGGCGGGGCGGAATCTCCCAGATATTTTGGGTTCCTTTGTTTTTGTCCAAAGAAATTTTGGGTTCCTTTCTTGTTTCTGTTTTGCATTGGGCTATGTTATTGTTTGGGCTTCTAGATGAGTCCCGACCTACTTAGATTTGGGAATTTATATTCACACATACATCACTTACTATCTACACATACATTAAATGGAAAAAGTCAGAACTACCCTTAAATTTAAAAAAACTTAAAAACCCTTCTTCTCCCTTCTTCTCTCTCACTTCCGCGGGTACTGTTGAAGCTTCTTCTCCCTCACCCTCATCTCCGTGTCGTACTATTCAAGTTTCTCCCTCACCCTCACTTCTGCAGAGTATCAGTTTTTGTCCCTCACTTCCGCGAGCAGCCAACAGTTCCGCGGCGGAGTCGTATTCGTCTTCTCCCTTGCTTCCACTTCCACCGTGTCCCTCACTGTTTCTCGTTACAGAGCACGTAAGCTTCGCGACTCAAGCAGATTGTCGTCCTCGTTTAGGTATGTGCCAGTTTTTTTTTCTGGTTTTTTGATATCTGCGGAACTAATAGTTCCGCGTCGAATCTAAATACGCGGATGTAACAGTTCCGCACTAAGTATAGTATGTGTGTTGGCTGTTGTGCATTCTCGCGGAAGTAACAGTTCCGCGGTAGAACGATAGTGCGCGGATGTACTAGTTCCGCGTGAAGTATGGTATGTGTGTTGCACATTGTGCATTCTCGCGAAAGTAACATTTCCGCGATAGAACGATAGGGCGCGGAAATACTAGTTCCGCATGAATTTCGTGAGTTTTCTCCCTCTGTGCATATTCCTCTAGAGCATAAGCTTCGATAGCGTTGTCATGTTGCTTGCGAGGTTTAGCTATGTGTGTGTGTGTGTGTGTGTGTGTCTCAAAGAAGGGAACTGTGTGTGTGTGGGGAAGAAGAAGGGAATGTTGCAGAATTGTGAGAAGGGAACTGTGTGTGTGTTGTGTGCGCGGAAGTGAGGGAGTGAGTGTGTGTGTGTGTGTTGTGTGTGCGGAAGTGAAGTGAGGGAGTGTGTGCGAAAGTCAATTGGGTATTTTGGTCTTTTAATTTTAAGTGTATGTGTATTTAGCAATGGATGTATGTGCAAATAAAAAATCCCCTTAGATTTTTGCTGGTTTTGTTGACCAAAAAAAAAAGATTTTTGCTGGTTTTTTGGTAATTTTCAAATACTTTTTTTTTGGGAAAAAAATAGGCATATACTACTCTTTTTGGAGTGACAAAAAAAATCTATACTTTTTTTGGTAATTATATTTTGCAGGTTTGGATGTGAACGAAAAAGCCGTTACCTTTTGAACTTTTAAATTTAAGTGTATCTTTTTTACCATAGTGACATAAATATATAGTAATTATTATTATCTTCAAACAACTCACATACTAAATAGTAATTATTTTTTATTAACTAAATATTAATTATTATTATCAGCAAACAATTCACATACAAATTAATCTCCTTGTTCGTTATAAAAGTATTGCTCTCTCCATTTCATATTTACAGTAATTTATAAAATAAATTAGATTAAGTGTCATTTTATTTTTTAATGTCATATTTTTTTTTCAATTTTAACCATAGACAATGTCGGTGTAACTCTAGAGAATGTAATGTTAATAGTAGATGGTGCATTCGTTAGTAGTGTATTTATAAAAATAAAATAAAAGAAGAGAATAAATTATATAGACAATCAAGTAAAATTGTTCTATTCATTAACTTATTTATTACTTTTTTTTAATTCTTATGAAAAAAAAATTTGCTCCCTCCATAAAAAAATAATGGTCTTTTAAGGTTTTTCACACATATTAAAAAAATGCACTAAATGAATAAGTAAGAATAATATTTTTACCAAATTAACCTTATTATTTATATTACTCTAAAACCAATATAACACTCTCAAAAGTATTATTTGGGATAAAATTAGAAAAAATTAATTAATATTTCATTGTAAAAATAAAATGACACTTATTTTAGAACATTTTTATGTTATTAAAGGAATAATTATTTTGGAACATTTATACAATGCACGGAATATTTGATAATTAATTAATATAAATTTACATGGAAACATTTTTCATTTTGTAAAGATTCATGGATCTGGACTCCTAATTTAGAGAGTTTATGAATATATATAACTCCAAGGTAGTATAAAATGATATGCAAAAGGCAAATAAAATCGTGAAACGTTTTTTTAAAATGGGAATTCAAACTTCGTAGTAAAAAAAAGAGGAGAATTCCTAATTGAATTACACTAATTAATTATTATAGCATTTAATGCAGTGTCCACAAATTCTGAATCTCATTAATTGGGGTCTAAGGTCATTAAATGAAAAACATTGCATAAAAAAATACTCACTCATAAGTAAAAAAAATATATATATATCCCACAAATTGAATGGATTACCGAATTGAATGGATCAGATCCTGTGTTCTAGACCCTGACAATCATTCTCTAATTATAAAACCCTCCCACACAACCAAAGAGAGTTGTCCGTGTCAACTGTCAAAGAAAATGGAGAAAAACAGAACAATTTCAATCTCAACCCTCCAGGTTTTGGCTCTGCTACTCTGCAGCGTCACCATTCCAGTACATTCCGAGTACCACAATTCAGAAACCTCTCACCCTTTCCACCACCAAAAGGAGAAAGTGACCCATCTCCATTTCTACCTCTTCGACATCCTTAGCGGAAACAAACCCACCGCGGTTCAGGTGGCACACCCAAACGTAACCGTTGGATCAAAGTCAGCAACCCCATTTGGCCACGTGTACGCCATCGACGATCCCCTGAGAGAGGGTCCAGATGCAAAATCAACGGTCATTGGGAATGCACAGGGTCTCTATCTTTCGTCGAGCCAGAGTGAGAACCTGACACTGGTCATGTACGTGGATTTCGGTTTCACCACAGGGGAATTCAAAGGTAGCTCCATCAGCGTGTTCTCGAGGAACCCCGTTACGGAGCCAAAACGAGAGCTTGCTGTTGTTGGTGGCAGAGGCAAGTTTCGGTTGGCTAGAGGCTTCGCCGATGTTAAGACCCATTATCTCAACACCACTAATGGGGATGCCATTCTTGAATACCATGTCACCGTGCTTCATTATTAGAAAATACTAAAATTTAATTAAATTAATCTACATTTGCTGGGTTATGTGATCAATTTTCTTCAATAATTCCGATTTTGAAATAAAGGCAATTGAAATTCCATCCATACAAACACACAGTGGATTGAGGATTGTGGGGATGTATAATAATAGATAATGGAACAATCAAATAGTACTGTTCTTGTCTTGGATTCTTGGCCACCATTTTTTTCAACTAGGAAAATACACAATCAAATGGCACCATCCTTTGATCTTACGATAATTACTCAATTGAATTCCCTCGCCATTAATCTAAGATGTGATGTTTCTTTTTTATTTCTTTATATCTGATCATTAATCTTTTCATGACTTATTTCAAAGGAAACCGTCAAGCCTGCATACAAATCAGTGCAGTATCTTCTGCCAGGCTACTCGGTCTCTTGACTGTCTTCAATGTACAAACAAACACCAACCAATACTTCAAGCGTTATACGTACGGATATTTTTAACACCTCCGGACTCGAACATAAGAAAAAAAAAAACCTGAATCACGTTAACTAAGAAAGTTGGTTAATTACATTAAATTTTATTGATTTCAACTAAAAAAGAAATTTTATTCCAAATTTACCCTTTAGTGGATATTTAATACTAGGACAATTGAAACCAATAGTCCAATAGTAAATTAAGAGAAGTGTGTCTTTGTATCTTGTCAAAGGAACATTGGAAATACAATTAGAGTTAAATAAAAGTAATTTTGGAATAGTCTCGTTAAAGAGAATAAATGTAGTTAAATTTTCTTATATTTTAGACCATAAAATATGGCTTTTTTCTTCTTCTTATATTCGAGTCCGAATGGAGTAACTCCGGTATATGTATAAAAAACAAATATCTAATTCACTAAGACCAATAAAAGGTAGTTAAATAAGTTAGTTGTAATTAATATAAACTTTATTCCAAAATTATCCCTATATTAAATGATTAAAATGGTGGCTTATACATTTAATGACATTAAATCACTTCTAGTTCTCAAGCATATTATTCTCTCTCCAATGGGTATAAAATGAATTTTATACAATTGATGCATTTAAAATGAGTTTATGTTTCTTATAATTTGGACCAAGAAAATAACCCTAAATTCTCTTATATACAGGACCAGTTAAAAAATATTTTAAAATTTTAATTAAATTAATATATATTATTTTAATTTAATGATAGTAAAAATAAGTAAAAAAATACAAACGTTTCTGGTTCAAAAAAAAAAAAGGAAAACAATATGTTTCAAGTTTTAATTTTAGAAAATCTTAAAAAATGGTTTGATTAAGAAAAGTTATTTTATTGATAATTTGTAAATATTATATTTGATAAGGAATTCAAAAAATAAAAAATTATTTTGATTAAATAATTAATTAATGACAGATCAATATCTATTAATTTAATTTAATATAAAAGCTTAGAATATACATGTTACTTTACGAGAAAAATTCAATTTAAAAAATAATTACAATTTAATGAAAAATTAACATTAATTACACCAGAGCACCATAGATAGATATATAACGCCAGTAATTACCCCATTACCATCTATTTCCTCCTGAAAATCTGGACATATCTTCCCGTTCACGACCATACATTCGAAGCCTTTTGGCTAAACTAATGTATATTGAAGTCCCCCAACAGTACAACGCTACAAGCACGCAAGGCAGAGTCACGGTGGCAATGGTAAACTTAATGCTGGGCGATATGACCAACATGGAGAACACATAACAGCCAGAGAATAGAGTAAGTGGACAAGTCACTATAACGCTCAAGCGCCCCCTAGGCATTAACAAACATATCATCAAAATTGAAAGATAAAAGGAACACGTATTAAACAACCAGAACCAAAAGAATGTTTGAATCCTCATCACAACTTTCCCACCAATATTTCCCTGCGCCGCACCTGCATCACTCGCCGTACTGCGCCTGTCTCCTCCTTCATAAACTCCGCCAGGGGGGTTAAGTGCCGCTTCATATGTGATTGTCGCGAAAAGAATAGCAACTACCAACAGAGCATTACGCGTGTCGTTTGAGATTCTCCTTCTGAGGCGAGTAGCGCAAATTGCTACTCTCTCGTTAAATGTGATTTTCGATCTTAGCTCTTGTTCATGGAGCGGAGCAGGAGCAAGTGAAAAACCTCGTAGAGCTCCAGCAGTGACCAACATGTCCCTCATCTCTGCACTGTAAACCTGGGAATGATTAATCTCCACTATGTCCAATGCTGTTAATTCCCCCAAATTCTTGGCATTCAAATCTATCTTGCTATCTATCAACAATCTAACAGCCTGCTGCACAAGGAATTAATAAAATGCACAAAATATATATCACCATAGCTGAATTATTATATTCAAACTTGATATTGTTCATCTTTCAACTTGCATATACTGCTACTTTCAATTTTACCTCCCTTGACTCTTTTTTATTTTTAACTAAAATTACTTTGTTTATTAGGGTTTTTTTTTTTTACCGTTTTTGTTAGAAAAAATACATACTCTATACGAGTTTAGTCTATAGACTAGTTAAGCAAAAAAAAAAAAAAGGGAAAGAATACGGATATGCCTCATGCCTCTGGGAAGCTATTGAGAACTGAAAGGTGGAGAATGGTGTTGCCCGCTTCGTCCTCCCAGTTTAGAACCCTTTTTTCCTTATGCTGAGCTTGTTTATGGCAGGTCCTCTGAAGCCAGCCAAGCAAGACCTCAAGGGCCTGAAACTGTTTATACTTCACAGCAATGTGCAGAGCAGTCTCACTTCGAACAGTGACATCTTCAATAGAACCTGGACAAGCCGATAAGAATCTAGCTACAAGATCGACTTTCCCAGTTTGAGTAGCAACATGCAGAGGAGTTAGGCCTTCCCTCCCTTTGACTCGGACGAGGTCCTTATTGATGTCAACAAAGCGACACACCATTCTGTAATGCTTGTTTTGTAAAGCAAGGTGCATGGGGCTTAGCCCATACTGGTTTAGCTTCCAAGCAAAGGAAGGTTTCAGCCTCATGATCTCGGTGGCAAAACTTGCATGCCCTGCAGCTGCAGCAACATGCAAAGGAGTGTCAACAAATGGTACCAAATCAGTGCGCTCCAAGATGTAAGGGTCCTTCTGAATCAGCTTGTAGAGCAAATCTATATCTCCCAATTGTGCGGCTTCCTTCAATTGCTTATTCATGATATGTGAGCAAATTATATATTGTATTATTTTAAAAGAAGGTAAAGAGGGCTGGCACATGTTTGTGTGTATGGTTATTTATATAGTACTCTCCCTGCGTGTTTCTCAAGTTGCGAATTAATTTTCCCTTCTAAAGGATGTTATTCTTCGTGCTTGTTATTTTCATCTAAATTTCTTATCATCTTCTCTGATCTTAGAAGTGCGCAAGGAGAATCGTTCTTCTTCCTCTCTTAGTCTCTTATGATGATCTACTAGGAAATTGGCTACTGAAACCGACCTTTTTGTTGTTGTTTGAAAGTCAATATTGACTTGAGAATGCTTTATATATATAGTCTTTCTAGTTTTTGTGATACAAGGGAGCGTCTAGGATAAGGCATGAAATATATGGAGTACGGGTGGATCATCACTAAATATAATCGTTAGATTTAACAGGAAAAAAGGGATAGTGCAAATTAATTACCAAGAATTCTGGTTTCCTTTAAGTTAGAATAAATAGTCACTTTGGTCCCTGAGAGTGTCAGGCGGTGTCACTTGGGTCCTTGACAGATGCAAAATTCAAAAAAGGTCCTCAACTGTCATCCGTTAGTCATTTTGGTCCCTAAAAGTGATTACTTACTGTCATTTTAGTCCTTGAAAGTATTATTTAGAGACCAAACTGAAAAACGTTTGTCTCTCTCAGGGACGAAATTTTAATTTCCTATCTCTCAGGGACTAAAATGACCATTTACTCTTTAAGTTATAACTTGAAACATAAAAGAGAAATTGCATTTAAATCCCTGTGAAACAAAGACTAATCAGAATTTAAAATTATATAGTAAAATTATGTAAGTATATCCTTTTATTTTACTTATCAACTAGTTCAACAGTTACCATTACCAGATACTTTTAATTCTGCAAGGTAATAGCTTTAAACATTCAGCTAAAAATTAACTTATCAACGTTTAACTAAATATTCAACTATTTGTATCAAATATATAACCTTGCTTCAAATAATCTCAGAGTAACATCGTCCAATGAAGACCTTCGTGAATGATAGGGGAAAATAGGAAAATAACAATACGAAGATATTTGCTTTGGCTTCCCGTTTACTTTCCCAAATTCAAAACAAAGATGTTTGGTTGGAAAGAGTGAGATTCAGAAATTCTGCCCCAGACATCCAGAAGACAAGGAAAATATATGGAGTCAAAGGTCTTCACTTATACCACTTATGGTATGGGCTCAATTAAGTCGTTAGTTGACATCAGGAATTCTATTCATAGCTGCAGGTCCAATCTGAACATGTGGTCGCTTGGCTATTTACATCATCACCTCAAATGCATAATACCATTCCAGTCAAATTTTATGAAACAGGAAACCTCATATCAATTACCAATTAGCTATTCCAGGCATATAATATAATATAATATAATATATATAATAATATAATATAATCATATACAATTGCAACCTACTTGACTCAACGGAACTAGTTTGAAAGAAATCAATTATATTCATCGACCGCACCTATTTTGTGGTTAATTACACGGACACGTTTGATTTTCTAATAGAAATCCCCGACTTATGATTGCACCAACAGTTTTCTGCAATATCATTTTTTTATCTTCAAAACTCAATTTACAGAATGAAGTTAATGCAAATTTAGAGTTGCAATTGCAAACATGTATAGGCGAGAGAATCCGTCAAAAAAGATTCTGACATTAATATTGTGGAAATTGGAAAGAATCTTTGGTTACATACACGCACTTTCAGGTATTATTCTGTCAAAGAAATGGCATGGAGAAATATTCTCAGTTTGACTATAGTAAAGACAAATATTCCATAGACAAATCTCCCCGTATCAGATTTACCCAAGAAACAAAATAAAGGTAGTTCTACTTTGATTTATGCTGACTGTAACGTTGTATTCCATAGACATCTAGGATCCCCGGAGGGAAAACAGGATCCGTAGCAGCTCTAACAGCAACTTTCGCCACCGCAGTCACATTGACAGGAGGTGTCAATAGAGGCCCAAAAAGTGGGATCTGGTTCAACGCTTTAGTATGTTGGAGAACCTACAGCACTCAAGTGAATTGATGTAAAAAACAAAGGAAACAACACATTTCTCAAGCTCGTATTCAAGATGAGCACAGCAATTTAATAATCAGTCATTTAGCTAAAACCTAAAAAATTTGGACCCAAAAATAAACCGAAAAACTGAAAGAGGAATGCAAACTTCAATTTCAGGATGCTTACACTAAAAAACCAATCAATCAACTGGTGAACAGTTCAGAAAACCATAATTGAATCGGTGAATCCCTATATAAATCAAAAGTAATTATGAAGAATGCAAAGACGGGGGAAATCTTGCACTTCAAGTCTGGCAATTGGCTTAGTCAGGTGATATACAAAAACTAATGTCAATTCATCAAAAGAGAAAAATTATTGGCACATATGGACTGAAAAAGAAATGCCTGTCATAGTGAAGAGCACATGAAATTACCATCTCCAATGGAGATCCAACTACCCCAAGGGGGATCTTCATACTCCCAACACTTCGAGTCCCATAAATAAATCCTGGCCTCAGAATGACTCCTGAAAAAGGCATGGAATAGTCCAATCATTTACAAAAACAATAACCCACACCATGAACCATCAGTAATTACATTTCTCAGTTAGACCGAAAATTTTACTTTCTTGTAATATGGAAACATCTTTGCAAAAGTTCACATGGAGAAAAATTGGTACGAATGAACAGTGTCACCTATTATCAAATATGATAGTTATAACACATGACAAGCCAAAAGATAAAATTTAAACCAACTCCTAAAGTCACATGTGGTTTTAATCTAGACCTCCCCATTAGCAACATAAAGAGACTGGATTCTTACCTCCATAAGGAAATCTGGTCAGAAGCTCTGTTTCAGCAGCTCTCTACATCAATTAAGACACAATATATAATTCTTTGATATTAAAATGCAAAATATCTCAGCATTACATAATTCATTTTTTTTTTCTGTCGAAATAGAAGCATCAAGCATGTGTACATGACAAACATTTCAGCCCAGGGAAAAATTAATAATATTATAAACTGATGACTACAAAAGTAAAGTATAATGATTAGCAGCAGGTAAAAGAAAATGGGCCAAGCACCAAAATATGTATGTTTCTCTGTAAATGACCTGTCAGATACAATGACTTAGGCCCAACTCAAGATGATGGAAGCCCAA
The DNA here is from genome assembly GCA_030159175.1 of Glycyrrhiza uralensis. Lineage (NCBI taxonomy): Eukaryota > Viridiplantae > Streptophyta > Magnoliopsida > Fabales > Fabaceae > Glycyrrhiza > Glycyrrhiza uralensis. The sequence goes on from BRZY01000005.1 coordinate 50,893,291, forward strand.
TCTAGTTTGACAAATGACCATGTGAGTGGCTGGTTCCATCAAGAAGGAAGAAAGGGAAGGTTATTGCAGGAGAAATTGATCAGTAAGGAGAATCATTGTGGGGTGAATCTTCTGGAATCAGGAAGCATGATGGACATGAGAATTCTGTTAGAGGGGAGCCAGAAAGAGGGACAAGCAAACATAGGGGGCAGTTAGGCAGGTGGTTGTTATATAGAAGAGTTTAGGATATTGGGGAGGTATTGCAGTTTCTTCCAATCTTTAGCTATTAGCCAGGGGCAAGAATAATACAGCATGAGAGTACTCTCCTAGGTATCTTTTTCTTTATTTCCTTTACAGTGCCAGTCTTTGAAAGGTGAATTGCACAGACTGTATTTCCTTTACAGTGCCAGTCTTTAATAGTATACAATCAAGAAACAGACTGTTCCTCTATCATAACCTGTAAATATTAAATGACTTACAACTAAAACAACAGTCAAGCCAGCATTAATTTTCTTAATGTACCAACAAAATCTTACAAAATTGTTAATACTTCATCGAGGATTCTCAATAGAAAAAATTCAACATTTTGCAGCATGATTTTGTGATAAAATTTCCTGGCAAATTTCAGCACTGGATGATTCATTCCACAAAATATCCTCACAATAAAGAGTTGGACATATTACCTTTCCTTCATAATACCCCTGCAGTAAGTAATTTACTACCCCAAAGTCAGCAGCAGAGATATAGACGAATCTTTTAACACCTGCAAGACCAAGAGAAAATCTTCCAACAGTCAGTAGCATAGTACTCTAGAAGAGGAAATAAAGACTAACACACCAAGGTCTCAATTGCTACAGCAATTCTTTATGTAACAAGGCAGACAATTGAGACAGCCACCTAAGAAATTTTCTTCCCCGCACTGACAGTACCCCCCTCTTCTTTTCATTAATCCTCTGATAGTTTATTTCTTATAATTTCTAACCTCCAATAGTTTAACTGTCCTGTGACAATCATTACTGGTAGGAGATATGTGCCATATTTGTACCAACTTCAGGGACACAAAGCTGAGTTATTTAATTTTTCTTTTAGATCTCAAAATTATCCAAATAATATGTACCACATTTGTACTTCTATGGCTATAACTACCTCATTACTGTATCTGGAGAAGGGTGGCTAGAAATCTATCTGGGGTAAAACAGACTTGGTGATTGTTGCTGCTGCTAGCTCTCACACTGCAAACGTGACAAGGTAAGGAGATATTGAGCTGATATATTGATTCTGGTACACAATATGACAATAATCCCAAAAAAAAATTGGGATTCTATTTGTGATTTGGCAAAACCATTACTGTGTTACATAATTTTGGGAGTATAGAATGCTTTTGGTAAGCAAATTTATCATCATAATCACTTTTACAAATCAATGTTTCGACTGCAATAAAGTGGATTAAACAGTTAGCCCCTATATGTTTGGAGAATATTAAATAATAGTTATATTAAATTATTAATGCCACATCATTGATAATGGTCTCCAAGAAAGAACTTGCAGTCTACTAAGTATCGAGATATTCTTTGTGAGATCTCGAGAAGCTTATTGTTAACATGCAAATTTGTATTTTTGTTAATCTTTAAAAGGGTTTATGTATTTAAGTGGAAGTTCAGTTGTTACTAATTGTACAACATTTTTTCGAATTTTTTTTTTAAGCCCAATGGCATCATTAGATCCATGTAGCTTATTCCATCTAGTCAGGTAAGGCTTGGCTGCTGTTGCTGTAAGCTTGAAAGAAAGATGAGCACATGTATTGCCCCTGCCCGCTGCTACTCTAAGCAGTAGTACCAAAACACAAGGAGTGTAAGAACTGAAAAACTAGATTGTAAAGAACAAATACGCAAATTCCCCGTTTACCTTGATCTGAAGCTGCTCTGATTGCATTGATGTTAGCAGTCCCATTAATTTTGTACATGTATGAGTTGGAGCCAAAACCACCGACACATGAGATCTTAGAAAAGAAACACAATTAGCTAAGAGGACTTATTATTTACAAGGAAAACAAAAAAGCATTAAGTATACTTCTGTATCCTAAGCAACAAAATTCAGATATATTAGGTCAGTTAGTGAGTCATGCTTACTACAATTCTTTCCACCCAAAATTATCACCCAGTCAATCACAAAAATTTGCTTCTTTTTCCAACTTCAATCTTTGGCGTCTTCTTTTAGTTCTTATTCAACCAAATTCTTGTCTTCGTTATCAAAATACACCAGTGTTAGAGGCCAGGCTTCAACAACCTTTACCTACCATGTTCCAGGTTGGTAGCCGATTTGCATCACAACCATTCCCCAGTTACACATTCCTTTATAAAATATAATATCCTATTACCCAAAATAACAAAATAAAATGGTATAACTAGCTACGTTGATGCATTAACAGGGAACTATATTGTTATAGAAAACTTGATCAAAGCACGGAGGACCCTCACCAAAAATATTGGTTAAACCAAAAACAACAGCTGGTGATTGCAAAGGAAACAGACAATAAGTAAAATCACCATAGCTACAGGCTTCCTATTTAACTGCTAAATATTTACTAGGCATTATAACAAGATAAGGGGAAACTTACAACAGCAGTGACCCCATTCAGAGCCTCTTTCAATGAATCAGTTGAAAGGAGATTCCCTAATTATGAGAAGACAATTTAGACATATTAGACTATTTTGTGTCCCACAAAGATATTGCCTACAAGGAAATGCTGGGGGACAAAAAAAAAACAGACCTTTATACCAGATGACATTGCTGGCCCAGGAATCGTGCAGGGATGACTTGCCAGACCTGGAAGTAAAAGACAGTGAATGGCAAGGCGGATAAATTACAAGGAGAAAGTGTTAAATGATAAATATGAAAAGGAGTACAAGGCTTGCAAAAACAGAATTTAAATACAACAAGCTCATGATTTAACTTCCCATTAATATCCACTATCCACGAACATCCAAAAGGGAAGAATTAAGAGTTCCAATACATTAAAATGATGGACTGATAGTTGTCACAAATATGAAAAAGCACCATACCTGCTAAGACTCGCAACAGACAAACCACGATTTATAGCTTCTCTACAAATATGTGATCCAACAAATCCATTGCCTCCCAACACAAGCAACTTTAACAATATTCAAAATATATACATAAATTTTAGGTTAGTAAAGGCATATACACCAGCCAAGAGTACAAAAATATATGTCTACCTATGGCTATAATATAAGAGTATAGTACCTTGTCTGTTGGGGGTGGGGGCACATTTACGGTCTCTGCTTCTTCAACCTTGAAGGGCTCATCAACCTTTGTAGAGTCCGTGGAGAAATTTCTCCCGTTGATTGACACGGCCGTTGCACTTCAAGGTAAGAAAAGGGAACACACGATGAAACGGGTAATTTACAAAATCATGAAGGTAACTAACGCCCCCCAACCGAGCATAATATTCAAACCACATTTGCAGTAAACTTGACCCAATGAATTCCATAAATAAATAAAAAATAAAATCAAAATACACTTAATTTGCACCAGCTATCCTCTATAGTCTATAGTATATTATGCGCAGCACTGTTGCATTTGATAGAGCTCAATTTCTTATCAATTACGTAGTTAGATATAGTTTTAACTTTTACGCATACCACAACTTATAAAATCAAAATATTAATTCCCAGAGAAAAGGGTCGAACAAAATAGTAGAAGACAATGTAACGAATTCGAATGTGTACCCTAACCTAACTAACCCCCAACAAGCAGATATTGATTGAAATGAGCAAAAAATAAAAAATGTAATAATGATCTGAGAAGGGATGAAAGTGAAGAAGGTAGAAAGCTGACTTTAGCCTGGAAACGGAGGGTGTGGAATGGATCAAGCGCGAGATAATTGTCCTCATTTGATAATTCAATTAAACTCGGTTTTTCTCTCTCTGTTGTGTGCTTCCGAATTTTCTTCGGGAACCTTTTTCAGAATTATGATCGGCGAAAGTAGGTTCGAGTCTTGTGAGTATTTGCAGCGAGAGCCCAAGGCAGACACATGGCGTCTATACCTGCTCACACCTCATTAACCATATGTGGCACTATTCCAACCTCAACCTTTTTCGTTCATCACTAACTAATTAATACTCAACTTGGTGGAGAAGTCAGGGTACTCGACCAACATAGAATAGAAGCCACCTAATAGTTAAGTAGTACTCAACTTTTTTCCCTTCTAATCTAACCGCGTCAATTTAATGTCTGTTTATGTTAATTTATTTTAAATTTTAATAATAATTTTAATAATTTTAGAAAATACTACCTCCACTTCTATTTATAAGAAATATAATACTAAAATTACACAAATTAAAAAATATATTAAAATATATTATTTTTCATTAATGATATTATAAATTTAATTTTTTCTCAAACGCTCTTGCATTAAATAGAAAATAGGTAAACTTTTAGTAAATGGTGTGATAATAAATAAGAGTAAAATTAAAAAGAAACAATTAATTTTGTTAAAAAAATATTATTTCTTATAAAAAATATCAAAGAAAAACTCTTTTTTATTTTTTATAAATAAAACCAAAGATAGTAATTATTTCTCCAAAGTACCCGTGGTTTTTAAAACATTTTATATTTCATTATTTTTTATATGGAATAGCAAATTAGATTGTGAAGACCAGTATTACATTGGTTCAAGTGACACTAAATTCAAATCCCTTAAATAAAATCTTGAGTTTAAACCTTACAGATTAAAAAAATGTGATTGAAAGAAAAACTCCACTAAAAAATAATCAGTCAAGTTCACGGTGGAGATTCAAATTTTCTTCACTAATAATGTTTCAAAGTGATGGATCAGGACCAAACTGGCGTTTCTTCTTCTAGTCGTGGGCCGTGAAAAATCCTATGCTTAGAGTTGGATCCGCATCTACACCTCACAAGCCCATAACTTGGACAGAAGGTTTGATCACTGAAATTTTGGGCTCGTGACTCTCTGGAGACAAATGTCAAAACGATTCAGTACACATGTTTTTCGACCAAAAAAAAAAGTACACATATGTTTTGGATTCTGCGCGCCCAAAATTTGATGTTTACTTTCATGACAATTTATATTAAATTTTTTTACATAAACAATTTATATGGAGTAATTTTTGTATCCTCATTCACGATCTCACCTTTTTATTATCTCCTCTGTTTTCATATTAAATTAAGTTATTGATAATTTTCTTAATTAATTTATTAAATTAGAGTGAATTTTTACTATACTTCAATTTTTCAATCAATATTAAAGATAATAGGATATTTAAAAAAATGAAAAAATGACTACTTAGACTAATTTTTAAGATTTAAAATTTAAAAAGTTTCTTTGTCAAAGAAAAAAGTTTCAATTGATATTTTTAAATATATTTTATCATCATCAAAATGATATTGAACGGTGAGAGGAGCTTTTAGAAACCTATCTAAACATGCACTGAATATTAATCCATAAAAAATTTGCATTGACGGACCTTAACTCGAAGTGCTGGTTTCCTTATCCATATCTATGGCAAAAAAGCATATCAAATGATACACAGAGAGGATTAATTAGTGAAGCTGTACGTCACACATCCACCCAATTTGTGGTGGTGGTGGGGATCGGACTACAGTATTCTCTTACTTTTTCTATGTTGCAACAAAATATTCCTACACCAGATGTGAGTCATTATAATTAGATTAGTTTACACAAGATACATGAGTAATTATAATTAGATTACTTTGGACGCTAACTCCTGATTAAAACATAAATCTCATCATAAGACTAGTGCTCTATCCACTTTTGAGGGCGCCGAAATTAAAAACACAAAGTTATAAATATCTAAACATCATTAAGCACTATATATGATTACTAAACGAGGCCACAAAGTATTCTTTACACTCCAAATATTAGATTAATACTATTTGATACGAAATTTGAGTACGGCGCGTCGGGTCAGACGAACTGTTTGATAAGTCAAACGTAGTGAGGATTCACGGAGACATATTGGTAATAAAAATATATTATAATATAATAAAATATTTAAGTATGATTGAACGTGTGTAAAATCTGTGTAATGTTTTGTATATAATTATTATATTATTAAACTCTTGTACTATTTAATATTTTGGTATTAAATTAAAACTACTACTAACCACGATCTAGTAATGATTAAGGGTGTGAATAGAAACAAAGGTACTGACGTTGAAGCCTTAAGCAACAACACTTTTGGTTCAACTGCAAGCAAAAAGGACCTTTTCTGAAATATGAGTTGTTTATAGGTCTGCGGAGCATATATATCTCTACCATTCCTGTTTAGTTCTGGCTTTGGAACAAATTAGATATACCGTTTTTGGAAATACCTGTTACCTCTTTTCGTCTTTTTCTCGTAGTGAAAATTTTAGATTAAGGGAGGTATACCCCCGTGTAAGATCAAAGAGAACCACCAACCTCAATAAAGATTTATGATGGAATTTATGTATAACCTATCAATAAGAAAAATCAAAATTCGAACCCAAATCACAGCTAGTGTAAGCAAAAAGATCCAACCATTTGTGTCAAACCGCCCGTTGGCTCACCTCTTTTCGTCCATGATTATGCGGCTCTTCTTATTGGTAATTTTGCTTGTGCGTGTCGTGTAGCCAAGTTCAATTTGGCAAGCTATATATTGATGTGGTGGTTCTACCACTAACTAGATATGATTTTGCTCAGTGGATTTTTTTTTTCCTTTTTCTTTTGGCTAATATAGGGGATTTTCTAGTGGCTAATGTACCTTTCTAATTAATTACATGGATCGACTAGTGATTAATGCACATGATTAAGCGCATAATCTAATAAAGTAGATTAAAAAGAGAAAGATATTTGAAATGGATTAACCCATAACAATGATTGAGAACACATATTAAAAGTACAGATTGATAGTTTATTAGCAAGACCTATGAGTAAGTACGAATAAAAGTGACCCTAACAAATCGAAAGAATCAAAGTTAGAGAGCATTTCAACTCCGGGGGTGGGACTTTGTGAAATGGGTAAAGAATATATTTCGATGTAATAAATCAGAAAAAAGTGAAGCATCAAGGTGGACGTTACATGATGCCAAAGTCTAAAGGTGTTCCCATTTTGTTCTCTTTATTTTCCGAGACTATGTTTGCTAGGTGAAGGAAACAAATCGATCAAGGTAGACAGAATATGGAATCAGCTGCGTCACAAGGAGGCCCAGAATAATTAAACATGCCATCCTCAAATCAAAAGATTGATGTTAAGTATTTATATTATTTATTATTTATGTAAGTTAAACATTAAATCTTTGCCTAAAAAATACCTGGTGTCAATATGCTGAAAAGACTCAACTACTAACGAATTAAAGAAAGATTATGTTCTTTGCGGATAAGAAGAGAAAAATTGCTAACAGCAAATAACAGCCAGAAAGAATTTACCAGACATTGACATCAACTCCTGGATGAGGAAACCAGAAACGATGGCCAATTGGAACAGGTTCATAAGATTATAAGAAATTTAGTACACTGAAAAACAAACATGTGTGCGAGGGATTACAATTTAGGCTTAACGACGCTTTTAATCTCTCTACTATAATTAATGTATGATTTTGACCCATCAGTAATTTTGTGAGTGAATTTAGTCCCTTAATATTTTTAATTGTTATTTGTTAGAATTAAGTATCTTCACTTAATTTAAATTTAAATCATTAACATTTTACAAAAAAAAATCCCTGTACAACAAAAAGGCTTTGCAATGCACTATCAGGATCACGCCACACTCATTTAATTTATAGAGCTTTCTATCTGATGTTATTTTACGACCAAAGGAATAGTACTGACCCAGCCAAAATTATGCGAACAGAAGAAAAGTAAAACAGACAAAACGTGGAATTCAGTCTAAACTTTTACTTCCTCCGGTCTAAAATATAAGCAACATAATACAAAAACATATAGACTAAGAAATATTTTGAAATATGATAATTTTAATTAATATTCGCTGGATTCAATTTTTTTTCCAAAAATACCCATTTTAGTGTCTCGTAAATATAAATATTGCATTAAATAAATGGTATAGTTGAAAAGCTAGCATTTAATTTATTTGAAAAGTGATGAGTGTTGTTTATATTTTAGACCAAGAAAAAAATGTCTTTATTGCTTATATTTTAGACCGGAAGGAGTATAAATTAAGAAAATTTTTAATCTTATACTCATTTTTTACACTTAATTTTTACATATATGAGAGAAATAGAAAGAGTGAAAGAAGAAAAGAGAAAATAAAACAAGTGATGTGATGAAAAAGAAAAGAAAATAGGGACAGAAGAAAAGTTAAAATTAAAATTAAAAATGAAATATAAATAAAATTGTAAGAGGGTCTATTTAGCATGGGAAAGTTAAAAACTTTCCCACAAAAGGTTAGTCAATATTGACCGCTTGATTTAAGATTAAAATATTTAAAGGGTAGAGATTTGAGCTGGGCAACTTATTCCTTGTCTAATGTAGAGTATTTTGTAGTTATTGCAAGATAGGACTCCTAAAGGTGTATATTTACAAAAAAAATGGATAAATATTTAAAAGATGGGTGAAAATTAAAAAATTGCCGAGAAAGAGCTATTTTATAAAATGACCATAGCAAGTTAATTTTTATTGCCATTTTTTGTTTCAGTAGGATAAAATATATTTTGCTTAACTGATATTGTTAACAACCGATACATTTAGTAATCGTTAACAGCCGTTTTTTTTGTTCCATTTTCTCCTGCGTTAAACTTGCATAATAGTAGTAATATAGATAATTGGAATAGTCTCATGTAAAAGTATTGCCCAATTGGGTAGTTAGTTAGCTAATTAATTACAATGTTTTATAAATAGATTTAAAAAAATGCTGCAACCACTGTTTATTTTGTGCGATTTTTTATTGCATAGCAAGATTAATGTTATATCTAGACGTAGCTATTATATATTGTCATATAATTAATTTATGTGATAATGTTTTAATATAATAATAATAATTGTTGTATAAACTATAAGTAATGATATAATTGTCATATAATATGTTTTAATCCTAAGCCACTGCGCCGCCTCTGCAAAGTGTCCAGTCATCGTCCACCCTCAGCCCATGCGATCTCAGTAGCGCCACCACCATGTGTAGCGGTATTACCGCCATATGGGTCGGCAAAACATTTTCCAGTTTTATGGTTTCTGACACCAGCGATTTCGATTTGATTATTGAAGTGTTTTTGGTCTAAATCTACAAATTAAATTCGAATTCTTTGAAGGACTGTGTTTTAATATCAACTTCTTATTGGGGAAACATTCCAATTATAAAAAACAGGTTAATGATAGGTAATAGCATGTGCATGACTGGTTTCCCATCTTGGATCAAAAACCAATTTACCCATGCTAAATGGACCCATTGTAAGAAAGATATGAAAATTTGTACTCTTGCGAAAAAATACGTGGGCTTACGAATATGATGGCTTCTCGTTTTCATAAATGAGCGCACACAATTTGGGGCCATGGCACCACTTGAGGTACATTATCCCTAACATATGATTGTGATTAAGACCACAATCTACAAAACCGGCGAGCATTTACAAGCATATTCCCCCTAATATTGCATAAATAGAAATTAAAGCACCTCCAGTACCAACGAAGCTTAGATGAAATAGTACGAGTTTCTCTCAGTTTAACTAGAGCTTTTATGTCAAAAAGATTAGTCCTCGCGAAAATTGTGCTTGTGGCTTGCCCACCGGCGAAATAATTTTGTAGGCAAATGAAAGCTAAACTATTTATGCATAGCGGAAAGGACCTAAATGATCAATTCAAATACCATAAAAATTGGACCAAAGTTATTCTAATATTGTCTGAAACTTTTGAATATTATAAGTTGTGGTTATGAACATTAATATTCACGTGAGAATTGCTCAACCATTGACGTGAGTCTCCTCTTGACTCCGCTCACCAATTTTTTTTATTTTTTTGATAAAAGACTCCGCTCACCAATTGATCTCTTTTGCTGGACTTCACAATATTTTTAATTAAATTAAAAGGATCTTGATCTCAATAAGCTAGAAATTCATCATTGTGGTCCAGTGTGGTTAGCTTCAACCACCGATGACCGTCTGAATTTCACGAGTGAAGAGTGAAAACCGCTCCAATGGAATCTCTTGAACTTTAGCTGGTTGTTGCTGATTTTAATGCAAAAAAGTAAAAGTCAGCCAAACAGCATTGCACGACGAAGATATTTGACTCTCTTTTTAAAATCAAATTAGGAGAACAAAAATATAAAATATATGAAAATATAAGAAAGTAAAAAAAACACTTCCTTTATTATTTTAAACGAATGAGTTATGAGACTGTCTACATGAAACTTTCTTTTATTCCTTTGTACAGAACTTTTCTTTTTCCTTTATCATGTAACAGAGAAATAGTTCCTTGTCTGTTCTATTAATTTGATCTAAACATATATACTTGAAGGGACTCTAATGCATACACACTCACCGTGTTAGTTCATTGATTCGCCTCCCCTTTTCGTTTATGCAAATTGTTAATTGATTTATATTTGACTTCGATCGATATAATTGGTGGTATTAATTGATAGGGATAATAATTGATCCGAATATACTTACTCAAGTAACTCAACCATATTTGTGCGCCAAATTACGGACGTGAGAGACAATGAATCGCACCTAATCTGAGATTTGTTACTCAGAAACAAAGAGTGAATTATGAACAGTAATGTTATGGGATTCAACAATGATACATGTACACCCACTTCTTTTTAACACTCATCCAACACCTATTTTTGTTTCTATCTCTCTCTTCCTATCACATCATTTATCTATCACATCTATCATTTATCTCTCTTTTATTTCTTTCTCTCTCTGAGTGTTAAATGGGTATTAGGTGTCTATGAATCATTTTTCTATGGGATTCCCCTAAGGCTAAGCTCACAGTGAGGGCCATGGTGGATGATGACCCTTTAATTTCATGATATAATTGAGACTGTACAAAGATCCAATCAGAATCCAAATGATGAAACAAAAGGAAAATTGCAGCAGCTTTGTTTCCACTTTGCCCACATTACTTATTCTCCTTCATCCCTGATTGATGATCGTGGCTACTTTCATCATACGCACATCGAATCACGCAATTACATACATAGTGCGCTTTCACTGTGGCGTTGGATGGGGACCCGAAAACCCACCTTGGAAAAGTGACTCTCCTGAAATGGATAAGTTCTTTTCCAGTTTTCCTTCTATTCTTATTTTCCACAAATTGTGCTATAAAATAAGAATTAATGTTGTTTTGAATTATTATAGTGACAAATAAATAAATAAAAAATATTCTTTAAAAATTTGTAGAAAATACTGCTATATATCTAAAAAAAGCAAGATCATTAATTACTGTAGCTAATTATTTTTCTCAAACCCCACATTTAAAGAAAAAGTACAACTTGGTCACAACAAAAGAAAGTGCACAACTTGTCTCCAAATGACATCATCCTGTATCCATTGAGCACAAACATATATGGTGGAACGCATCCTCTCTCTCTTGCCAGTGCCTATTTCTATTTGTAAAAGGTCACAACCTTCCGTCATAGATCCTCCACACAAGATGTTCATAGGATGAAAACGGTACCGGACATTGTTTTCCCAATCAATTAAAGTCTGTTAGTTTTAGATTTTCACCGACATAAATGGAAAAAATATTAATTTCCCAAGGTATTTTTTGTGAAAGTTATCATATAGTATCTCCTTTTATCTAACGTGCTCTTATATGTTCATATTTGTTAATTTACAACCTATTAGCCGATTGCACTACAACAGAAAAATATTTTAAATGGCAATAAATATTATTTTTAGTAACAATAAAAATAGTCGCAAAATTTTTTACCAGAAATTTAGCATTGGTTTGCAATGAATACTATTGTAGTGTTGCTCCAATTTGAGTTTTTTTCTTAAATTCTACTATAAAAAGTGATAAATAAATTTATCATTTCATATATATTTTTTTATGTGAAAAAAAAAACTGTGTCCGTCTTTTTTTTTTTTTATTTTTTTCTACTGAAGCTAACAAGAGAAACAATAGACATTCCTATTATTTCATCTCTGTCTCACTTCCACGCTCGAACACTCTTTTAGACCATCAAATCAGTGTGGTCTAAGTAATAAGCGACTCGAGTCCCTTAAGCACGTGATTGAGGGTTTGATTTCCGATTTATGTGTACGAAAATTCATCATTTAAGAGAAAAAAACCCTTAAATACACTCTTTTTAGACCAAATTCAAACCTAACATCAGAACCCACATAATCAATATGCCACAACTCACAAATTTTTACTTCCAATTTTGGATGATTACCTAGTTTTAAATTATGGTCTAATAATTACAATTGTTACAACTACAACTTAGATGTTTTAAAGTTTTTTGCAAGCACATCGCAATTGTAATTGGAATCACATATGTTCATGGTTTCTCGCAATAGAACCAGCCGCAGTACAAAACCTTAACTAGTGTTAATTTATAACCAAACACACACCTAACACACCGATGACAAATCCAAGTCTTGAAGGGGTACCCTACCGTACTACCCTTGCCCCGCGAGCTAGTAGCTACTCACACCAACAAAACAGGGCCAAGTCCGTGACCCCAATTCAGAAAGACAAGATGAAGCAGTGGAGAGAACCCACTTTTTTTTCCCCACTTCTCACTTCATTTCACACACCACTATAAATACCCTGCCACCCCCACTCCTCCTCTTTCAAGCTCACACACATTGTTAAATCACTTTCCCTTCCTTTCTTCATTTCTCTCTACCAAACAAACACCTACCTCTCAATTAAATTTCAGGTTAAATTAAAATTAAAAATTAAGCAAGATGAGAACCATCCCCACAACAACCACGAGTTCATTAATAGCACCCACAGCGACAGTAACCAGCGCTCAGCGCTCGTCGTGGCACTCTCCGATTCCGTACCTTTTCGGAGGTTTGGCAGCGATGTTGGGTCTCATAGCCTTTGCGCTGTTGATCCTGGCTTGCTCTTACTGGAGACTCTCGGGTCAATTGCAGAACGAAGAAAACAACAACAACAGGGGCATGGGTGGTGATGAGAAAGAGGGTGACGACTCTGCAAACAAGGAATCCGTGAAGGTCTATGAGGAGAAGATTCTGGTCATTATGGCCGGAGATAACAACCCCACATTCTTAGCCACCCCGGCTTATCCCAAATCTTCGTCTTTCAATAATGGAGTTGGGAACCAACACGACAAACACCAACAAAATCATGAAACCAGCGAGAAACCAGAGAAAGAAATGGAAGTCCATATCCAACCCACAATTCCTCAATCACAAGAAACACAACAACAGAGCCAGCGGAGTTAAGCTACTTGATTTCTTTATCAGTTATCACACTGGTTCGAAAATCAATTCTATCCTTGAAAAACAGAGAGCAGGAGCATCTTTCTCTGTTTCTCGTCCTTCCCTTTTTCTTCTTCTTCTTCTTCTTGGTTTTTGACGTTGTTGGGTTGTCTTCCATGATTCGGGAAGTGTAAATTTAAGCTGAGATGAATGAATTAGAATTAAATTAAGAAATAGAGGGAATTTTGTTTCAATTTAAGGACAGGCTAGCCAGGTCTTGGCAAAATGTTCTTCAGTGTCAGACTGTCAGTGGTACACTTCTTGGTTAATCCATTTATCACATTGTTAATGCTTTCAGTATGAGAAGCAAGTAATTATGAGCAAATCCGACGTAGGATTGAAGTTGTAGAAATGTAAAGAAATCAGATGGACCTCCAACCGATTATACTGTCTTTCGTAATCGTAATCTCTCATTTCTACGAAATTATTCTTGGGATTCTTTTATATTTGGGAGGAAATAACAAGTCCAACCTGAAATTTACACTAAAAGAGGACTTAAAAAAAAACACTTACAAATATTAATTGGATTAATTAGTTCTGTTTACGTTGGTTCGAGTGAAATTGAATTTGAATCGCTTAAATAAAGTCTCAAACAAAGTAATATGTAAAATACATTGATTTTAGTCTTTGGAATATAAATTATATAAAGGACTAATTGCAACATGAATAAAAATTATATTATATAAATTAAAATCAAAAAATAAAGATAAAAAATAAAAATAAAAATAAAATATTTCAAAAGTTATTTAACATAAAAATTATTTAGAAATAATTATTTACAAATGGAATTTTCGTTTTTAGATATTGTTGGTTGTTCGTGACATCAGCCGTAAACACCCGTGATTTTTTGTATATTATATAAATTAAAATAAAAAAATAAAGATAAAAAATAAAAATAAAATATTTCAAAAGTTATTTAACATAAAAATTATTTAAAAATAATTATTTACAAATAGAATTTCCGTTTTTAGATATTGTTAGTTGTTCGTGACATCAGCCGTAAACACACATAATTTTTTGTCTAGGGATTTTGTTAAGTGTACTCCATTGGATACCCCAAACACCTTTTCTTTCTTTTATAGTATATGAGGCTGTCAGAATGAGATCCCTGGTTAAGCATTTCCACGGGAAGCAATATGGGAGACGCGTGTATTTTTAATCTTCAATTGTTGTTGTTGGATAACATAACATTAATAGGCTGCAATGAGTTGTCCGTGCTGCGCGCGCGGCTACGCATGGCCGCATCGCTGGTTCCCTCTCATGGTCAGTCAGTTAGGGTCAATTTAATTTGATCTAATCAACTAAAGAATGTGATGAATTAATTACGTCTTAATTTCTTTTAAAAGGAACTACTAGTTTCCTAGCCCAAAAACATTGATGAAATAAAAATAGTGTTTCTAATTAAATACCCTCTCATTAAAAATAGTGTGAGTTATAAAGAGAGAGAAAACTTTTTGCTGAATAATTCTATGTTGAACAAAGAAAACAGGTGATTTCAATCCCTTTCCGGATCAACACTCAAATGGCTTAGCTAAGCAGATAACAGGTAGTTTCCCCAAAGCTCGAGTGCCAATTTGGCATTTCCTAAAAGTGCTAAAAACGAAATCTCCTTGTATTCCATGAAATTTTTGTTTTGGTAACTAAAAGTTTAGTTTAGGGGCAATGATCGACTCCATGCAAGACCAGAGTCTACCACCAACCTTAAGAGGGTTTATAGTGGCATTTACGGATTGTCTCCCCCTACCCACAGCGCAAATCCACTTTTGATAGGCAAAACGTGGGAAAACTGGATTTGAACCCTCAACCTCATAAACAAGGTAAAGACTCTTTGCCAGCTGATCCCACCCCATGGGGGTATTCCATGAAATTGATACTAGCTGACTATATATTCCATACATGACAATAATAATAAGTAATCAAATACACTTTACAAAATGGTGTTACGTACGTACATGCAGGTACATATACGGAACATTTCTAGCTTGAACTTAACCACAAACACAGTGTCAAAGTGAAAGTTTTAATCGTGCTCCTACAAAAATTGCATTCTTATTATGAGATTTTAAATTAGTTGTTTTTATTATTATTTGAGTCCAAAATTCATTATTCTATTTAAACATGATGAATGTATTCGTACGTCTAAGGGCGAGAGCAAAGAACGCAACAAATCCATGCCATAGCTAGCGCTACAGCTTACCTAGTAAAGCAGGGCTCCAATTTCAGCATTGCATCACAATATACGAAAATATAGACATAGGCCCAATGGGCTAATAATCATCACACGCCCAAAAAGTAACAACAGAAGTGGGTGGAAGAGTTTCGGTTGGGTATTGTAACATTAGCAGCATAACCTTTTTTTTTGGTCGTAATTAGCAGCATAACCTGAAGAAAAAAAAAAGTGGAACAATCAAAGCCCCACACACAGGGCCCAATTAAGTGGAAATTTGTAGTGCTGTTTTTGTGTATGGCTTTGTGCCGCTACGGCGCTACTAGCTTTAGTCCAAACCCAAGGCTAGTTAGAAGTTGTTGACCAAAAAAAAAAAGGCTAGTTAGAAGTTTAACTAGCATAACATGTGTTGACTTTTAATTTACTTTACTTCCACGGATTTTTCGGGAATTTGACTAACAACGGAGGAGGCAAAGAAGTTCTGGAACAGCTTTTGATTTGGCCCTCACGATCAATTTTCATAAGCATAGAGTCTGTTTATACTGTGATTAAAAAGTAATCTACAGGTAAGTTCGGACAAGTTTTGACTTTTGAAAATGATGATTAGTTTTAAAATTTGACTGGAAAATTATTATTCATAAAATAAAATTACACATTATGATAAGAAAGCTAAAAGTGTCACTAAATGTCTACATCTTATTATTATACTCAAAGCTCTTTAGCTTACAGAGCGACGTGTGGAAAGGAATAGTGATAAAGATAATGTTGATTGATATGAAAATAATTCATCGTCACTTTTAGGTAAACATGGAAATAGGAGTATAGCATTATCAAAGAAACATGTGCATATCAATCAATTTTCGTTGATTTAAATAGTAAGAAATTTAATTTCTCTCAACTAAAGTGTTTTTTTTAATACTCCATTCTGTCTAAATTTTTGATTTTTGATAGTTTTAATTTTTTATTTTTATTTTAAAATTTTAATTATTTTAAAATTTTAAAAGATAATTTATCACTTTTTTTAACTATATAGCGTGTAAAGATGCGAATGAAGTTGCAGGCGCCCGGCACGAGAAAGTGTGTAAACTACTACTGTCAAGGCAGAGGCGATGAAGTGGGGTCCAGTTTGAAAAGTACAAGGCGTGAAACGGTGGAAGTTGTTGGAAACTTGGAATAATGGCACCGTATGGTATCAGTATCACTATTCACTATGGTCCAAAGCAAGCTATGATTTATAAACACTTAATAAATTTTAACACCTATTCAATATTTTTATTTTTTTTTATTTTTTTCTATTTATCATATCACTCATTTATTACATTTATAATTTATCTTTTATTTATTTCTATCTCTCTCTAGGTATAAGAGAGCATGAAAGTGTCTAAAAAACTTGCAATAAACCCAAAACTCTCCCTCTCTTCCTTTCCTTGTCCTTCACGACTTCACCACCACCAGGGTCAATCAAGACAAGGGCCTTCAATACATCCATCCAATTTCAACTCATCCCCAACCCCTCAAAACTCAAACTCTGTATTTGGCTAAGACCGATCCACATGGCAACCTCCCATAGGCGAATCAGCAGATCTCCCCGGTCCCACCCAACCAGATAGCCTTCAAGTCACAACTAGTGAAACTAGAGCTTGGAAACTTGCCCATTTCACATCAATAATCACGCTCCCTCGTTCTAACCGAAAAGTCCCACCACCACCACCAGGCAAAGCATGGCGTCCAAGCTGTGCGACTCATGCAAATCAGCCACCGCCACCCTGTACTGCCGCCCTGACTCCGCCTTCCTCTGCGGCGCGTGTGACTCCAAAATCCACGGCGCCAACAAACTCGCCTCACGTCACCTGCGCGTGTCACTCTGCGAGGTTTGCGAGCAGGCACCAGCTCACGTGACCTGCAAGGCCGATGCCGCCTCACTCTGCCTCGCCTGCGACCACGACATCCATTCCGCCAACCCCCTCGCCGCTCGCCACGACCGCATCCCCGTCGTCCCCTTCTTCCACTCCCTCCACTCCGTCAAGTCATCCTCCCTCAACTTCCACGACAACAACAACCACCACCGCTTCTTCTCATCCAACGACGACGCAGACGAAGACGCCGCAGAAGATGCAGAAGAGGCAGCTTCGTGGTTGCTCCCCAACCCTAAGGCAGATCTATTCCCCGAGTCTGAACCTCTCCCTTTTATAGATCTCGATTACGGCACTCTCGAACACAAAACCGACGGTGTTGTTCCCGTTCAGAACGCCAGCTTCGAGCCTTTCTCCTATGCCTACAACTACAAGGACAACAACAACACACAGTCTCGGTCACAGTCACAGTCACAGACAGAGACACCGTCGCAGTCACAGATGAGTCATAGTGTAAGAGATCTGAGCCCAATCGAGGTTTTGTTAGTTGTTAATGTTAATCGTGTTGATTAATTAATGGAATATACTTTTGCTTCAGGTTTCGTCGTCGTCGATGGAGGTAGGGGTTGTGCCGGAGGGAAGCGCCGTGTCGGAGATATCGAACTGCGGCTGGTACGACAAGTCGGATAGGGAGGCGAGGGTGTTGAGGTACAGGGAGAAGAGGAAGAACCGAAGGTTCGAGAAGACTATCCGTTACGCGTCGAGGAAGGCCTACGCCGAAACCAGGCCCAGGATCAAAGGAAGGTTCGTCAAACGCACCAGCACCGATCCTCTTCCCGCCGGATACGGCGTCGTTCCCACCTGTTGATTTCTCCCCTTTTCCCTTTCCTTTCCTTTCCTCTCCTCTCCTCTTGTAATAATAATGTTATTAATTAATTTTGTTGCTTAATTCCTCTTTGATTTTCCCTGTATATACACTCCCTTTTTGTTCTGCTCTGAATTATGCAATGTAAAGTTGTAACCTCTTGCGAGGATTTTGTATGTTTTTGGGTGAATTTTGTAATGGTTTATGATAAAGAAGGAATGGCAATGCATATAGCACTTCCTTTTCGAGTTCGACTTTTAGATGTTTGTTTTAAAAAGAGAGTTAGCCAATCAACAAAATGTAACAATGTCAGTATGTCATTCGTAGTTTATTGACCGCCACCACAATTGACTTGATCTTTCTGCTAGTTCCTACTTCCTAGCGCAGGGCACAATGAATTTTGAGACTAGGCATGTGGACAAAATCATATTAGTATGAAGACAAATTATTTAGCTTCTGTAATATCATTGGCTAGGACGTGTGATTACATGGTTTTTTTTTCCAAGCACAAATCATATTTAGTTCCTATTTCTAATAATCTCTTTAAAATTTGTGTGATTATTATTTTATTATTATTCATCCTCCACTGCGTTCTGTTCTGCCCTTGCTTGGCTTGCCCGCGGACGGTGTATGTGATGCCGACATGTCATTCCTCCCCAAACAACTGGGCGAGTCTATCTTAGAAAAATCATGACTCTGCATTAAATAATACTTGTTAATATGCATCTATCATTCGGATTAGGAAATCTTCTCCAAATATATCATGAAATTGTCCAATGATGCAACTATTTAATCAATTAAAAATATCTACTTAAAAAGGGTTTGTTTGTTTGCCTTGTCACTTAATAATGTTACTGTAGCTAGGGTCTGTGTGCAAGACAGCAGGACCATAAACTTTTTTTTGATAGCAAACAGCAGGACCATAATGACTAACAATCTGATTGTTTAATGTATAATTTGGATTAAAAATGTTATTTACTTTAGTTATTTACAGTTATAAAGATGTTATTTACTTTAGTTTAAAAAATGTTATTCGTTTTATTTTTAAATATTTTATAAGAAATGGTGACAATAATATTTAATTATTTTTATAAAAATGAAAATGAAAAATGACAAGAGAAAACTCAAACCAACCGGCCTTTTTAAATCCGATAAGGAAATCTTGGCTACATCCTTTCCTAAAGAATTCGCTATATTGGATTTTTTATGGAAAGAAGGCCGGCACCTTCTAAATGACACCAGAACATTCTTCAAACTTGGTGAAATATTTTTCTGTTGAGCACTTATGTTGTATTTGACATGTCGCTTATGTCTATAGTTAAATTGAAGCGCAATTATTTGTAATCAAAATTAACAATTGATTTAAAAATGATTTATGGCAAAATATGTCGACAAGTAATTTCCATTTCAACATTGAGTTTTTCAGACCAATATTTGTTTTTTTTTTCCGGCTAAGTGATAAAAGGATAAAAAGTAGAAAAAATAAAATAAAATAACAAAAAAAAACTTAACTCTTTTATATATATATAGACAAAAAATGGGGAAAAATGTGTGTTATCACAAAATATCCTCACAAACATTTTAGCATACTTTTATTGGCATAATATATATAATAGAGTCAAAAGAGTCAATATTGCATGTTAATTTTTTCCCTTCTCCTAGTTAAAAAGTTTTCTTCGCTTTATTGGAGAGAAATGGTTCACCTCATATAAATTCTTTTCCCTTTCGTGTTTTCTTCCTTATAACAAACAAGGTCATGCATGGCCTTCTCCCCTATTTTTTCTTTATCCATTTTCATTTTATCCCCCAAAATTCCTCCATCCAATTTAGTTTAAGATTAAACTCACTCGTACTTTTATATTGTTTATTTTTCTGATATTAAAGAAGATTTCTCATCGCGAACATAAAATTCTAAAAATTAAGCAAATACATTTGGACAAACTTAAGTCACTTGATGATACAGGCTTAATTTGATGTGAAACCTTGAAAACATTATCTCAGATAATAACATTATGCAAAATCAATCTATTACCTTTGATTAAATTTGCATGTAAAATATACAAATTAAGCTTGATGTTTTTTGTTTCATTTGAGTTGTTTATTGAACATTTTTTTTATACAAAACAATTTGTGTATAGAAGTATGATTTACGTGAGCCCCAAGCCCCAAGGACATTTTTTAAATAATTTAAGTATTCAAAATGTTGGAAAATAAATTAAAGGGAAAATATCTTAGAGAATTAAATTCGGAATACTTGACTTGTGCTTTGCGAGAATTATAGAACAAACGTAAAAGATATAAATAATTCAATTTAGATAATGTTTATAGTTTGTGCTTAATAGCTTATTCATTTGACTTAAATATTTGACTACTTCCCCGACCATTTAGAAAATATAATATGAATTACATGAATTGATAATAATAAACACGTTCTTGGCTAGTACATAACTTGATAAGCAAGGCATAAAAAATTAATTACATAATCTACATGCAATGAGTTGACATACAGTTCGTTCCTCTTACAAGTAAAAGTATTAATTAAACCAAAAACTATATATATTGAGAACTTCAGTTCTACTTTAAGCCTGGACTCGAACTTCCCATTTTGTTCATTCATTCATTCTTCAGTGCTTAAAAGAATACTACTCTTATGTTTCTTTACACATTTGAAGATCACGTCTTTTTTTTTTCTTTCCCTTAGGATTGTGCATTTTTTGTTTGTTTGCATAGGTGTTTCTATGTGTAGTAAACTACTAGTAATTAACTTGGAGATGAGGACGATGAAGATATAACACTTTGGTTCTCTCTCGTGCGTAAGAGCAAAAACTGCCTTGTCGATAAAATGTTTACTGAGTCCCATCTCTAATCTTTTCATTCAGCTCATTCATTTCATTTTAGTTTTTTTTTCCTAACGACGATCACTTATTTAAGGAATTTTTTTTAACACACACACACACAATATTTACTATGTATTTTTACTTAATATTTTTATTTAACAAATACTCACGTCTTTATTAAATGCTATATTTTTATTACCTAATTATTAATATAAACGTCTTTATGCCATTCCTTAGCTCAGGTGTTTTATTTTTATTTAGGTATGTAATTTTCATTTTCAAATAAAAGAAAAAGTCATAAACATTAATGCATGATTTTTATTAATCAGTGCACAAAAAACATTTACTTATGTTCTTAAAGATTGCGAACAATTCTTAAGCAATAGGAATGGAAAGAAAGGAGTAGCTAGGAGTAAATGTAAATTGAAATTCAGTCTGCCACTACTATAAACGCAATATCCTACTCTCTGGTTTATTTTATACATGATTATAAACTGTATTCTTATTCAGAGATGGTTAATTCATTTAACTCTTTAGTGGAGAAAATCCCCAGAATGGTTATTTGTTGCAGATGATGGAAGCAATATGGAAGAGTCAGATCAGATGCACCCCATTCAATCTGCAGAAAGTTTTCCAGAGAGAATCTTCATGAGAAAACTCTTCAATTAAATTCCTAAGAGTATGCTCGTGAACAAGCTGATCAAGATTCTACCCTCGTGACCTCACTTCTACAGATGAATTGAGCAGATAATTACAGAATTCGGAACGAAAAGCAGCAATTGTCCTTTGCAAGACGACATGGCTTGATGTGATGGCAAGTGGCAATGATCATGTTTTAATCAAATTAATTAATTGTACCATTGTGTTTAAACCTTATACACAAACCTTTGACGAGTTTAAAAGGAGGATCTGTACAGACGAACAATATGACATCCCTGAGGACTGCACCTACACATATGCTCTCATTCTCATTATTTTTTCTGATACCCCATTTTACTTATTCACTGTTAACCCATTGGGATTGCTTGAAACATTAAGATTTTAATTTCATAGTTTGTTATATAATATATACAAATGTATGCATTTTATTACATCCCAACTGTTAATTTTTCAGACAACATACACTTTATTCTTAGAGGAGTTGAATCCTTCTTCCATTGTATCAAAAACTGAAGAGTTTGTGTGATTGAAAGGGAAACACTTATCTGAGAATTAGGCTTGTTCCGAAACCTTTCAACCATTAACCCCTTCTTGTGTCTGTCACACCTTCACGCAATTTTTGTCATGACCAAATTCTAAGACGGAGTTTATCGGTTTAACATCACAAGTGAACGAATACAAATAAACATTGCTACAAGAAGAAGCATCAATATTTCTTATAATTATATAACTACACTTGATACAAGCCATAATTCACGTAGACAAGGAGTGTTTCATCTTGCACGGGACTAAAATAATTAACACTCTGAAAATCTGATGGACAGAAAGAACCATGTTTACATGCAGCAATAGCAATTATAAGTCTGGCTAATCTCCTTAATTACACACATCCATTTTTTCCCCCTAGTTACAACTTATGAAAGCGAGACAGTGAGAACAGCTCTACGTAAGAGGACCATAACGACTTTGAACTTGTTTCCTGATCTTGCATGATACAAAGCTACAAGATTGCTTTATAAACTGAATTTTTTTCCATGTCTCCCATGTTTGAATGCACCATTCACCAGTGCACAAACCCACTATTTAAGGATGCTTACCAGAGCTACTAAGAGAAGAAGTGCCTTGGTTCATCAAGAAACGAACAACAACACAAGTGATATTGTCAGCACTACCTCTCTGGGATGCTTCTCGCAGCAGTCTCTTTGCGCCCTCCTCTGCATCCCCAATTGGCTGAATAATCGCAACAGCTTCCTGAAAAAAGCTTAAAAATCTTAGATGAGTTGGAAAAGTAAGACTTCCTAGCATTTGACAATATTTGTTTTGCAACCAAAGTATTGACATGTTCTTCACTTCTACAATAGGAAAGCAATGACTGGTAATAGGTTTTCTGAACCCTCCAATATATATTATGTAAAATAGGAAAGATGCGCCACACTGGGTTTCACAGAAATGTTGGACATGGAGAATGATATGAATGTCTACGAGTAGAGGGAGAGCTAGAAGATCTGACCCTTGGTGTTTTATCAGTGAAAATTATTTTTTGGTGGATTTTCGTACGTTGATGGAGGCACTCTTACAATTTAGAAAAGAAGGCATTAGCATTTTAAAACCTAAATAATCTAACTCAGCACAGCTTAATTCATCTGAATTTCGGTGGTTACAAATTACGATGAAGTTGCATTCACAGTCATCAAAAAGAAGAACGGGGAAGAAATGAATATCACCACAAACCTCATTTGTGACTACATCCCATAGCCCATCACTGGCCAAAATAAGAAACTCAAGAGAACTGTCAACTTTTTCTTCCTGCAAGACCACAAACATGTAACTTGAATAAGCAAGAGGCAACACAAATATTTATGGTCATGTCAACCAGAATAAAGATCATCCACAATAGTGGATGTCTCTTATACATCTGTTATTGGACATAACTGTTATTGGTTCATGGCATACCCATGTTTAACTAGAAGAAGCTCTAAAATGCTACTGTACAAGGTTATATTGTAGAATATGAATAGATAACAGCTTAACATTTACTGCTTCATCATACTGTTTCACTAACATAATGCAGGAATTTCAAAACACTGGCAGAGACCAATGTTCAAACAATTACAGATGCATCAATGATCATATGAATTCATGTGAGTCTTTCCCTTTCTTTTCACAGAACAATTCACAAGATCCACAAATAAACAGTGACAAATCCATTGTAGGAAGCTCTTTCTATATTGTCTGTATTATTTATTATTCAAGTATTAAGTAACACTGCTTTCAGCTCACTTTGAATCTACATTTATGTACATAGTGAACCTATACACTTAAAAATGCACTTTACACAACAGGTCGAGATGAATCTATGACCATATGAAATATCAAAGAATGGATGTCACTAACAATAGTAGACACACACCTGGATTTCTGGATCAGCAACAACATATTGCTTCAAAAGTCTATCACCAAATGCACGAGAAACAGCAAGAACACCTCCAACTCTCCAAGTTCCTGTAAAAGTGGTGTTTATCAATAGTGATAAACAAGAAAATTCTTTTAACTTAAATAAAAAAATCTAACTACACCACCTTACCAGCCCACATAACAAAGCCTCCTGCATCTTCAATCCTTTGCCTCTCATCAGTTTGGTCTGGCTTGTGATCTCGAGAAACAGCAATTGCTTGAGGAAACCATGATTGGGAGGAAAATATTCAGTAATCATTCTACATAGGAATGTTGAAGCAATTCTCTTGCAGCAGATACACTAGAACTTGCAATAGACGCATGCATACATGAAACATCCTTTTACCATTTTTACACATGCAATAACGTTACACACTTAAAACAAATGAATATCCTTAATATTTTATCAATAATAAATGATTTCAAGATAGCCATTCACCAGAGACTCTGAAGGATAGAGAAGAATTCTCAATAGTGGCATTTTAAATTTAAAAATTGAAAAAAAATATAAAAGAAAGAAAAAAGTCATATTATATAAGCATATTCACACATAAACTATGATGCTGTATAAGAATAGTTTATGATTGTACAAGTCATAGATAACTATAGCTAATTCTATTGGTCATATTTAATTAATTGTATTGATAATAGTACTATAATATGGTAGCAAGACATTAATAAAAAAAGGTCTGCAGTGCACTAGGGAAAATAGACACAGACAGCAGGGGATATCACCTCACCTAACTAATTGTAATACCTAGTGTTAGTTAGGATTTCTGTTATATAGGATAAAATGGCGGAAAAAAAGGTTGCGAAAGGTCTGGGTTCACTAGGAAGATTGGGAGAGGGTCGGGGTATTTCAAATACCCCTGATGAGTGGTTTCTCTTGTGTATCATCTTCTACCTCTGGAGTCTGGAACACTTCAATGGGAAGGAAGTCAACTGAATAATACATCACACTGTTTTTTTCTCTATTTTTTCATTTTTGTTCCTGGCCCAGTTTTACAATAATACAAACTATGTCAAGTCCTATTACACAACAATACAATCAATAATTAACTGCATGCTTCTAAGACCGTGTATAATATGTGTGTGTGTGTGTACAAAGCTAGTAGCCTTACCATTACCACCCCTGCATATAACGGCCCTGGAATCCCCAACATTTGCAACAAGCAAACGATCACCAACTAGAATGGCAGTGGAAGCAGTAGAGCCAGCATCTCTGTTATGACTATTTTCTGATTTCAGAAATTCAGAGTCGGTGTGATTATATGCATCAGCTGTGGAAAACAAAAGTTTGGCAGGAAAAGAAAGAATTACTGTCTGGATTTAGCAAAATGCAGTACATCATGCTTAAGGATCATGCTGCGACAGGTAGGAGATAACATACTTATTGCTGATTTGGTGTCAGAAATGAATTTTGGGTGACTGATCAAATTACTAAACAGGTTTTTCTTGACATACTCAGCAGCACGAACACCACCATGACCTGAAAGAGTTATAAATAAGAAACTTGCAGCTACCTTTCTTGGTAGATAAGAATGCTATCAAGCTTAGTTTATATATAGGTATAGCCAATAAGAAATAATTTTTACGCAGTTGAATTTTAGAGGAAATTCATTATTTCAACCCCAAAAAAATACTGATATGCATTATCACATAGCATGAGTTCTTTGTGCAATATTTTTGGCATATTTTCCAATCAGTGTACAACAAGGAGACCAAGATGAGAGAAAGATGCAACTATACCATCAAAAACTCCAAAAAGGCCAACGGTTTCTCCATCAACACCATCAATTCTTGTCTCATAAAAATCTTCCATTGAAGATCTCCTGCCAGGAGAGCTAGCATACCCATAGCTGAATTTGCCATTGTGACTACAGATACAGATCATAACATATTCTGTCACAGTCATCTCATGCAGTCCCATTATTTAGTAATTTTTTCCAGAAAGGAAATAGCAGGGATTTTTTTTTGGGGGGGGGGGGGGGGGGGGGTGAGTTTTATCTTGGCATCAAATTTCATTTCAACTCAATAATAAATTGACTCCCTAATCAACGAATGAATCAAATCAATAATGCATAAAACCCACAGCTCATATATAAAATGAAAAACAATTTAATTAGATTATCAAGCAAGGACACGCATCCTCAGACCCATGTTCCAACTGTGACACATATATTCAATTTGATAGACGAACAAACTACCTCAACCTGTAATTTTAGTAAAGAAAGAAAGAAAGATCAATAAAGGCCACTACATATATACTAAAAAACAAGGGAGAAGAGGGAGGATAACACAGACAGGAAGAACAAAGAAGAGAAAGTCATTCTTGGAACAAATTTGAGCGGTTCAAGTTTGACAAGGGCCTTTTCCAAGAATTTCGTTGTACAACGAAAATATCATAGTTTTCCAACACATGTGCTTCACGAATGGAAAACATTAAATTCATACGAATGCAAGAATCACACAGAACAGTGTTACGAATAATATTATTCAATCAACACAACACATCCTGGATATATAATTGATAGAAATTAAATACGAATACTAAGTATGAATAATGAGGAAATATTAAACGCAAGAAAGATGGATATGTGAAAAAGGAAGTTCAACCTGAGACCCCCACCGCTCACAGGTGCATCATCCATGGCAGTAACCTGGCTTGAAGAGGACAAAACTGTATTGAAATAGCCCATACTACAACTAGAATATTATTTCAGGGCACCACACCAGATAACACTATCTCTTTGAGCAAAATGAAGAAATTAAGAACACTATTTGCGTATTATTTCCTGCCAACGGTTCCAAGTAATCGTAACATTAGTGTGGGGTTATTTTGAAAATCACTCAATTTCTCAAGATTTATTGAACCTGCACACAAAACGCGGCAAGGAAGAAATTGTAATTAGTTTCTTGCAATTGATATTGCTAAAGGCATAAGAAACCCATGGTTGAAGGAGGAGAGAGAGAGTACCTGAGAAAGGGAAGAGAGAAGAAATGCTACGACTTAGAGAGGGAGAGAGAGAGTTAGGAAAAGGAGAGGGTATTCTATTCTGTTTGATTTTAGTTCAAGGCAATTCATTGTTTGTTCAACAGTTTTGAGGCATTCAAACATATCATAATCTTCTCGAAAATTAATTGCACATTTTCCTTACACCACCAGAATCTTGGGTTAATTAGAAATGATTAATTAATTAATTAATTAATCCATTAATCAAAGAACGAGTCTATTAAAAAAATAAATACTTAAATTGACTATTTATTTATTATCATTTATATATTATGTAGTTTTGAGGATTCGTTTGAATCTCAAAGGTAGTTTGGTGATTCATGAATCATCCATTCATCCAAGAAATACTAAGAATAGTTGCTGGCTCGCGTTGCATACGCGTCACCGGAAGATGAGAGCGAAGCATTCGGTATTTCGGTGGGGACCAAGTCAATACGCCGCTGGTGATGACACCTGTCACCTATTATCTCCTTTGCATGCTCAACGAGAACGAGACACACCCTCCTTGCCCTTGGATTGGTGTCAAGAAATTTGGGAAAATGTTTTTATTTTTTTAATATATTATAAAAACATTATTTTTATTATTTTCGTTTTTTTGTATAAGACGTAAAAATATACTAAATGAATGTAAAATTAATTTTTATGAACAAGTAACAAATTAAAAACAACATAATATTTCTTTAATTATTAATTATTATTAAAAATACAAATAACTATGTTTTTTAAAACCAAATATACTTTCACTTTCCTTTACCATGTAAAAAAACAGAAATTACTTTGGTACTTTTCCTTGTTTTCATTTGAAGTTTCTTTGATTTTGTTTGTCAAAAAAAGAGTTTCTACTTTTTTTAAAAAAAACTTATCACAGATTTTTTTGATTTTTTTTTTGTCCAAAGATTCAAGTATATTAAACAAGGGTCAAGCCACAGGCCAATAGGTCAAGCTACAACTAGCCAAAAGCCAAATAAGCAATAACACAAATAAACCAAAAAGCCCAGTTATGCTCTGACTAAGACATAAACCAACCATCGATGAAACAACGCACTACAACAACCACAACAAGATAAAGCAACTACAACTAACCAACAAAAAACTTAAAGCCAAAACAGAGAAAACACAAACAAGGCTAAACACAAAAAAAAAAACAAAAGAAAACCACCACCGGAGCACAGATAGAAACTCCTAGCACAACCAAACACACACCAAACTGGAAACAACAATGAAACCAAAGGGGACACATTAAAACAAAACCTAGCACACCTATGACATCAAAAAGTTACTTTGAGTTGGGTTGAATTTGACCCATTTGAGACACCCAAACCTTCTAACTCGTCTAAATTGCCCAGATGTCATAGTTCAAATCCCAAACTCCTTAAACAAAGCAGACCTGGCCCATTAGGAAACAGGTCAGGAACCACGCATGAAAACCCAGAAAAGCAGCAACTGAATCTCCAAACCTTGACAAAGTGATGAAGCACGAAGGTGATGGCTCAGAAGCCAGGGACCCTGAAACTGAGCTTGTCAGAGAAGATGTAGATGTTGTGGGCATCGGAGGAGGTGAGCTAGGTTCTGGTTTAATAGTGACCCAGAGATTACCAACTGATTGTGGCCCAGGGGATAAAACAAATCCAACAACAGAACAACAATAACAACAGAGTAGACAACGGCGAAAGGAGAAGATGGAGAAGCCGGGATGGAGGAAAACAACACAAAGCGAAAAACAGTGGAGACACAGGTGGACGAGAGGGCACTGAACAAAAAGAACATCGCGGCGGACATCACAACCCAAGCAGACAAACGGAGAGCCGGAGACGACGACAACGAGAAACAACCCTAGCTGAGCTAGGGTACCAAACTCGCCCAAAAAAGGCGACCGCCAAACCCTAGCAGAGCTAGGGTACCGTATTTGTGAGAGTGAGAGTTCACCTTTGCTTTTTCTTTGATTTTTTTTTGGTCAATAAAAGGTTGATAACATTGGGTAAAAAACCCCATCGTACGACATCTACAGTAAGGAAACCAGTATAAGTAGAGTCACAACACATAAAGCAATACAAACCAAGACACGCTGCCGAAACACTTACCGAAAAAGACAAGAAAAACAAAACACACGACCAAACTGCTAGAGACCTAAAGAAAACAGATAAACCAAACCAAACCCACCAAAAAAGGATACAGACATGCTACAAAAGAATTGAGGTGGGTTGTGAAAAGCCCATTTGGGGCCCAACCTTCTGCCTCCACAAATTTGACCCACATGTCACTCTCATCAGATCCAGAGAAGGTGAAAACGGCTTAGCACCAGCAGTCTAAAGATCAAAGCAGCTTGGACAATCTGCAACCCAGTGAAATCGACATCAACAGATAGCGAAAAGGAGACCACCGAACCGTGCAAACACAGCCAAACAAACACGACAAATAAACCGCGATAACAGAACCAAAACGACGATCGGCACACCTCAAGCTTGAGGGAGGCAGACAACAGCACCATCCAAACGAGGGGAGATCTCGTCCAAACCCTTGCTAACAGCGGTGTCTCCAAACCCCAGCAACAGGACATCAGCACGATCGTACACCACCAAGCCTGCTACGCAAACCGCACCCAACACTGCCACAGACACCATCGGTTTCCTCCTCCTCTTCTTCCATCTCTGCAGAGCAAACTGTAATACCAGGACCACTGCCACCTCCTCAATGAACCGACCGCCCTGAGCTCCTTGAAACCACCGCGCACGAAGCCACCATCGAGAACGATGAGACAGTGCATGAGATCAACCGTCCTGAGCAGAGGAAGGGGAAGCGGCGGAAAGAGATGTTGGATACTTCGGGATGCTCGGTCGGAAGAAAATGGGGGCCACACGTGCGGCGGCCCCTGCTGCAAACAGTAAGTGGTGCTCTCTAGTTACTGTCGTTGGGCTTTAATCCCATCCTATTCTATGTAGCCATTTTGTGAACAATTAAGTTCTGCGTTCAACGACCCAAAAAAAAAAAGTTCTGCGTTCCGGACGGACAGCCTTCATATACCCTTCTTGTGCCAAGATTAATAAAAGGATCTACATTCAACAATAAATTCGGATTTTGATCAACATGGAATCCATAAACCAGAAATGTTGGAATCTTTGAATTGAACAGATATCTTATTAATTTGTGCTTGGTCTAACTGTCTGTTTTATTTTAGAAATAAAATAAAAATAAAGTGACGTTTTTATAACCATAACTATTAATAAAAAATAAAAGATTCACAAACCAAACCAGGTCCTTAATTTGAGATTTTGGGATTGACTGCCAATACTTTTCTTTCTTTAATTTTCATATGATTAAGGACATTCGCATTACTTAAAAAATTATTAGACTAATGAGACTGGCACAAATATTAGAATTGGAAAAAAAAATAACCTTCGCGCATATCTTATATGTTGATCTATACATATTAAACTCATAAACTCTTTAAGTTTAATGCACATTTATTTTGTAGTATACAACTCTCTACACATTCATAAACTATAAAACTGTCAAACCACTAGGATAAATTAGTGGTGAGAAACTTATAGCTTACATAAAATCATAGGTTCACCATTGTATAGAAAAATTATAAAACTGCCAAATAAAATGCTAGATCTGATTAGAATAACCCGCACGCGTGGCATATGAAATAGGGGATGGTAGAGTAGCTCCATATTAGAAAAGATGGTAGAATCTCGTCATAGGTACAGTTTAGGCATATATAGAGAATACCAGATAGAGGATAGCCCAATAATAGATAGAAGGAGACCAAAGAAAATTGCCAAAAGTCAATAATATATCAAATTATTTTATTTATAAACTGTCTAAGAAAAATGATAGTAAAAATTGGAAATTATATATGACAATTAAAATGGAATGTTCATGCTAAGATGTAGAGGAAACATTCGCTAATTTCTAGTTCACGAATGTCAAAAGCTGTATTTCTACCTTAATTTGACAATTTGTGAAGAAGTCTCGACAGATAGAGCCAAGAATCTACCTGCAGTCTGTGGCTAGAACGCAAAGCTAAAGCTGAAATAATGTCTATAGCAAATTTGTGAACCTCAGGCTTCACTGCCATCCGAAAAAGCATTTGTGTCCACTCCCCCGGCGCCAATTTCACCACCTCACAGACGCATTGAAAGCCTTTTCCAATCCTAGTGAGGATAGCACGCTCCTGAAATGCACAAGAATGAAATACTTCAATATGCA
Source organism: Glycyrrhiza uralensis (assembly GCA_030159175.1). Taxonomy (NCBI): domain Eukaryota; kingdom Viridiplantae; phylum Streptophyta; class Magnoliopsida; order Fabales; family Fabaceae; genus Glycyrrhiza; species Glycyrrhiza uralensis. The sequence goes on from BRZY01000005.1 coordinate 50,924,759, forward strand.
GGCAACTCCATTTGACGGAGCAAAATTATTTTGTTTTAGATACACTACGACCACATTAATTACAACCCCCTTCTCTCTACCAGACCCAGACATTTGTGACTCAACCCAACTCAAAAACCTTATCCCTAAGCATTGCCGGGAGGGCATCTGGGGTTCCGGTTTCAGATAAAACTATAAGAACAGTGCGTATAAAGTTCACAGAGGATGATATTCTCATGCTCTCACCCTTCTCAAGGCCCCTTCAGATCAGCCATTGAGAACACCTTCCAAACTACAACTTAAAATACGCCAATATCCCACCACCACCACTTCTGCCACACCCATCCCATTACAACCACCCCATCCTCCACTATCCCATTATGCGCACCTTGTCACCGCTGTGACCTCAATTCAATAACCTTGTCGTGACCTTTTTTTTTTTTTTGATGCAACATCGGGGGCAAGCCCCCCTAACCTTGTCGTGACTTGTCCCTCTAAATGCTATAATTCTCCCCATGCTGCCATCAACATACTAGCTACAACACATCCGCACACTGCCCATACAGTTGGTTGGTAGGGAGCCATTAGTGGCAACTGCCAAGAGTAGAGCAGCCATAAATGCATAAAGATACATGGGGAATAGCAACTTCCTCACCTTTCTGGATGTGAGCAGCATCTACATATTTAGTTGGACAAAGCACTCATCCTCCTTTATTAAGTAACCAAAATTATTGGATATTTAAGTTTATTTTAATTTGTATTATTAACAAAAATAGATGGGTTTATTTGTCCAACTAAACATTTGAAGGATGCTAACCTCCATGCAGAGGCGAGGAGGTCAGAAACTAGGCATTGCCCTGTATTATACACATACGTGAAGATAAAATTAACAAAAAACAATACCTCAGAGAATAATTTCCTCTGGCCTTGAGGCCTCTCATTTAATGTGCAATCAATCACTTCATCTTGCAGAAACACATCAGCTGCTTCTACTATATCCCGAAGAAGGAAAAGACGCACTCTGTGACCCTTTTCTGATAATATGAATAATAAAAGATCTTCAGTGGAATCAACGACTGCATGCATGTCAAATAACTTCCAAACAGAAGGACTTGAAAAATTTTCAGGACTAGGGTCTCCACTTAGCTCAGAAGCCTGTTCAGATATTGCTACAACCTAAAACAAGAATGACATTCATATTAAATTTAGTCCAAAGTTGTATAATAATTTCATTTGCAAGAGTGTTCAAATTTTTGTGCAGAAACAAACTGGATCTGCATTTGCAATGCTCCAAAAAACTACTAGAAAGGGTTGGCGATTATATAAGTCTGATAAAGCATGTTTACTTCTAAATAAGGAAAAGCAGCATAATCAAAGAGCAAGTGCACAAATAAATCTATAGATTACTGTTTATGAAACAGGAATGTCAAATAGAAATTCCTTGTATTTGGGGAAGCTATGATTCATATGATACATATAAGGCAAATAGTAATACTTCAACTTTGTGAATTTCAGTTTTAAGCTTGTGAGCCTCTATCAAGAAATACTGGAATTAACATTTCCACGTAACAATTACAATGGCAGAGGAGAAGAGCCAAGATAGATCATACCAGGCGCTCTAGCCGGTTCCACCTTATGGATCCATTGTTACGAATGAGAAGTTCCCCCAAAATTCTTCTCATATCAGGACTTGGGTCTGCTATAAGCCTCCCAATGACATAAGGATATGCACTCTCAATGACTTTAAAATCAGGATCCAGAACTTTAGCTGTCCCTTCTAGTGATCCCAATGCTCTTATAACAAGAGCATAGTCAGGTGGGAGGGAGAAGTTAAATTCATACATGACATCATATAGTTCGTTCATAATTCCCTGAAATCCAAAGATTGTACTTTAATGATACCCTGTAATTGTGCTTTAGATAGATATGAAAAGAAAGGGCTGGTTGTAAAAGACATTATAAGGAATCATTGAAATATTGTTTTAGGAAATAATTTGAGGCTTTGAAACCCAGCACCAAGAATTAAAGCAAGGAAAAAATTTACAGCACTGAAATATAGATGTCACCAGGTAGTTGATAAGTTGGCAAACTATTGAAAGCCTAAAAATAAAAATGACATATTTGTGCTAGTTGCAGTGTGTTTACATCTGGTGAGTGTGTGCAAGCGAGTGCATGTAACAATCGAAAATTTATTTAAGTTAAGAGGGAAACAAGAACAAGAGCATAGAATAATATACCCTTCTAAAATATATTAAAAAAAAAAAAGAATAAGACAACCCAGTAAAAGCTGAAAATATGATCAATTAAGTATCACTCCCCAGTCTCTCTCTACATATTTGAGGTCAACAGAGAGAACCCCCTTAAATAGCCATCACCTGAACACCAAAATGAGGGTAAGAGACTACTTAATAGTTAATCCCAAAGCAGAGACTGCATCGAAGAATTATCCTTGAAAATACAAGCATTCCTATCTAACTATAAGCACCAAACGCACTGCCAGTCTTTCCCTCTGTAGTTCCCCCCAAACCTCTTAATTGACATGTGAAAATGCTCCAAACTCTGTGCTTGGGATATTAAGACCAATGACCAAAATATCAATACCATTGTGCAGTTACAGCTATTGCCCAGCAAACAATCGATCCATAGAAGCAGGATAAAACACAAAAACGAACCTGGAAATCCTGAGATTCACTGGTCCGATCAGCAAATGATGCTTGCAGTGCCTCAGAAACTGAATGTATATCAACTCCTTCAGGAATAAATCCCAAAGAAAGGAAGTCATTTGCCAAGCTCAGAGAGTCGCGATTAACAAAGTGCACAATCTGAAAGAGGAAAACTTAGTCCTAGACATAGACAACTCAAGAAAATTATGTATCTCTGCACGGTGTAATATCACGAAGAGGAGAAACATAAGGAAAAAAATTACACAGACAAAAATTATACAGGTTCATCTCATCCAACAGAAATAAATATCAGATATCTGAATCCAATGAATGAAAAGATTTCTCTTATTTCAGAACATCATCTATATCATCTATATTAGCATCATAAAAGGAATCTACGGTAAATATGCAACTGATTTTCTTGTAAATTATGTAACAGCTATTTGAGTTCTTTCAATTCAGAAAACATGGCTCAGAGCTTAGACCCAGAGATCTCCTGAGAGAGATCATAAAAAAGTTATTTGCAACTGATAAAAGAACTCAAAGTGATCAAGATCTAAAACATCCATTGACCACAAATAGGCAGGACCATTCACTAAGTTGACACAAATCATCCACATGAAACGTAAAACTTTAGTTATAAGTATAATACATCTTATGAAGACAAAGAAACAATAAGTATGTCAAATGTCAACTAGACATGTCTAACATCCTTAATGCAAATTGACCTTTTCAATCATATTTTTGGCACCGAGAAATTGCCGCCAAATGTGGTGGAAATTATATTGGACTAATTAATTTAAGTTACATCCATTAAAATGAGTAATATTTAAACATTTCTCACCATTTGAATAAGTCCAATACGGTAATGCCTAGGAATATCCCCCATCATTCCAAAGTCAAAATATGCAAGCGATCCATCATTTGTCCCAACAAGGTTTCCTGGATGAGGATCAGCATGGAAAAAACCAACCTCAAGCATTTGCCTCAAAGAGCAGTATAATCCCTACAAAGTCATAAGAAAGAGACAAACAACCATAAACTGGCAGTGCTCAGCGTCTTAAGTGAACATGCATTTAATATATAGCCAAAAGATAATGTAATTGTGCATTTAATACTATTCATAAATACACGTAAATGCACCAAGTTAAATATATATATGTGTACAGACACAGTCACAAACAAGAAATGGCATAAAAGAGATATCATGTATGTAAACTGTCGTAGCATGTGACCAAGAAAACTTATGTGCCTCATACCTGGTCAATGAGTTCCCTTCTGTTCAAAGAAGCTTTATTCAAGCCCGTTTCATCTGTAAGCTTAATTCCATCTATCCACTCCATAGTCAATACAGTGGGGCATGTATAGTCCCAATATATTTTTGGAGCTTTGATGGACTTTGTTCCTTTGTCTTTAATATTACCGCCACCTGCATTTTTGTGGCCCTGTTCATCAGCACCTATCAAAAAGAATCACTAATCCAAATTGCATGCTAGAGAACTATACATCATTTAATCAAGTTAAGAGACAAAAATGTATTTCCCATAACAAAGGCACACTGCCCTCCCATGTTTGAGGAACAATCATCAGTTCTGAATACCAGCAAGGATCTTCATATGTAAATTGCTCCGATGCTGATGTTTAAAATTCTAGGAAAAATGCCTCAAGTAATATCTGGTTAAACATTGAGCATTATCTAAAATCTGAATTTGGGATTACAACACGTGGCTGAACTATGCACATGCCAAAAGTATCATCAAGGAAAACAGCAACTGGAATTTTTGCCACAGATGTTGAACTTACTTGCAGACCAACAGTAGAGAGAAGCAAAACGCTCAGCATTTTTTCCCTCCAGGACATAATCAATTTCATCAAACATGTGCCTGACCTGTTGCATTAATCTAGAATTACTAATATACAGAGCAATTGCAATGTAAACTGAAATATAACTGTCTCCATAGTAGTCAGCTGGTGTAATGATCACAACACACACAAAAGTAAAAAGTTATCATTTGAAGTTGGTTTCAGATATTAATTTGTCAATGTTAGGTGAAAAAGAGGTCATATGCAAAGAAACAAGAAATTTTTGCACTCTATAGCAAAGGAACTCACCACTTCATTTACTGCTACTAGAAGATCTTTACGAGCCTTCGCAAACCGTTTTAATTGGTCCCCAATCATATGGAATAACAAAGCATCAAGGGTCAATGAAAGTGACATACCAGGCCTCTGTACTTTTACAGCTACCAGATCTCCAGATTGCAGGTGAGCTGCAACACTTGAAGCAGCAAAAGTAAACACTTCAATCTTCCTCAATCATGTCAATATTACTCTAAATTTCCAAATTTTAAGAACAAGAAGCCAAACAAATATGCAAATCAGACTAAAATTTAGTTATTTTTACTGGCAACAAACCTTTATAAACTTGCCCTAAGGATGCTGCAGCAATAGGTGCTGGGCTAATGTCACTAAAAATTTCATCAATCGGAACACCGAACTGGGTTTCAATAGTTCTGATTGCAATATCAGTTGGAAATGGAGGTATTTGATCCTACCATAAATAACAAAATCATATGTTTTTATTAACAGAAGACAGGAGCATGACAATGGTAAATAGATGCAAATGCAGTATTTGATTAAATTAAATGCACTGAAGTATAATAGAAGAGGCCAGGTCACATTGTACCTGTAACTTAGCAAGTTCTTGACAATATATTGTTGGTAATATGTCAGGCCTAGTGCTCAATGCCTGCCCAAGCTGTAATCATGAGCAGACTAAGTCAAATAAAAGAACCACAATGAGAAAATTAATATTTAATATAATTATTATTCTTGTTCCGTTCAGTATATATAATGTTGTAATGATGATGTGGGAAACCCATATTCAAGTGCTTTCAATAAGAAAAGATGAAGCATAGCAAAAAAAATCTAATAAAATAAAAGACAGTAACTATAGTAAGAGCTTAATTGTTGGAAGCACGATTATTGCAATTCTATGAGTTAAAAAAGAATAAAGGCATTTATGAAACTCAAAATTAAACAGATAATGGGAAAATGTAAACATTTTGATCTATAAAGTTATCAAAGACCTTTGAAACAGTCACCAAGTTGCTTTACATTAGGACCCAAACAAAGAGTTACTTTAGAGTAAGAGCACAATAAGTTTGTATGACGAAGAGAAAATAATGCTAACGTAAAGTGCACATGTCAAACTAACTTCAGCAAGAACATTGTAGTATCAAAAGAGTATGGCAAAGAATGGAGACAGAAATGAAGCAGAAACCAATAGCAAATAACCTGTGAAAGAAACTTGCCTTAATGTAGAAAGGACCCAAGCGTATTAGAGTTTCACGAAACTGCAAAAAATTGTATTGACATCACTGTTCATTCCTGTCAGTTTTTCACTAACAAGTATTAAAAAATGATTGCTGGAAGAATTTTCAATGGCAGAAATGTAAGTGGTTTGGTAATTATTGTAGTGCTTAAACGAGACAAAATGATCTTAAATTGCCAACCAATATACCGGAATAAAGCTGACACATGGCTACTCGAGATAGACACCATAATTAATTCGTAAGCATAAATAGAATATGCAAATTAAGTTGAGTTGAGTGACAGATTCAACTTGTTATTTACGGCTCCATTTCACTTTCTTTTCTTTCCCCTGCTAAAAGGTTTCCAATAGAAGAAGCTGCCTTGATAGTTCTTGTTTGATCGCTTAACTGGTTTTTATCCTCCACAATATCAAGACAATTCACTGAAGTTTTTTCATTAACTTTCAGTGACTATAGTATTGAGACATGGAATCATCATCTTGCAGATGCAAAATGCCTACAGTAGACCCATAATGGATCCAACTCTTCGCTGGACCCCTGCTATGACAAAAGCACTAGGTTGTCCCTCTTTTCCGTGACTAATTCTTGATCAAATGCACAATAAATTGAAGAGATTGATCTATTATCCCAAACCAAAATTAACTTGTGTTCGTTCTCTAAGTACATCTGCAAAAGAGTATGGAAAGCATTGGAAAAAGATAACCCGTTACCTTAATTGCTCGTTTTTTCATGTCTTGAATGAACAACTGCCATATTGTTAGCCTTAACACATGAAAGGAAATAATTGCTGCCCTGTACAAAGCCAAAAAGGGGCCAAACCGGTAGATAGCGTTGAAACTTTTAGAGCTATGAGTTCCAAGAGTAAGCCCAAACTTATTTTCCAGTGATTCCCTCCTCATCTTTGCATACTCAGGAGATGGCGTTTCGCCATGCACGCTGGTGAAACCAGCTGAGTAGCTGCACCAGCATCCCCCATGAACAAAAATTTGAAGATCACAAAACTCGATTTTATAATAATCAAAACAAGTGGAAAGTGGAAAGCGGAAAATCAACTCACGAATTTCGTTGCAACAAGCAAAACGGGGACCAGCAATCCAACCTCCTAACAACTTCAATATGATTGAGATATTCCAGAGGCACGCATTTGCGACGGATAATTTCAGTTGCACTCTCATGTCGTAATTCTGCAAGAAAAAACACTCTCAAAATAAGAACACAACATCATCAATGACCTATAACCACGATAGAATAACTCAATCTTCATAGGACACGGACTACAATAATAGCAATAATTAACCTAACCAACATTCAATTCAATCATTTCAGCAAGTAAAACTTAATCGAAAACATCCAACGGAAATCGCGTGAAGCGTGTTTGAATTGGTGGAGATTTTCTAGGGTGTAGTGATCAGAGGAAATAAGCAAGATGAATGGAAGCGATGAGATTGTAGAAAGAGTTAAGAGAAACAGTACTTGCGGACATAGGAATGGGACCGCGGTGACGGTAGAGAGCGGCGAAGGCATTCCTCCTCATTGATGTGGAAAGCGAACGAGCTCAGTGGAGCAGAATTGACGAAGTGGAAGCATGGGAAAACGCTGAACACCAATTGCTTGAAAAAATGCTTAGCCGCAACCACGAAGCCATTGTTTGGATTTCGATCGATGAATAGCGGTGACTGGTGACTGACTGACTGACTGGTGAGTGTGCGAAGCTGAGAGCAGAGGTAGGTAACTGCCACGTCTCGTGTAATGTGTAAGCCACTTGGCAGTTGGCACCGATTTTGGCGGACGCGAACCGCCCTCTACAGCATACAAGGTTTGTTGAAGTCACCGTCGGGCCTTCACGCATCTTTTTTTTTTCTTCTAGGGCATTTTTTTATTATATTCTAGGGCATTTTGATTATTACAGATATTTTTAAATGAAATAAAATGATTTTATCATAGATATATGATTAAATTAAAAAGTAAAAACTACCCAAATTAAACATGTAACCAACCAAAATCTAAATTAAGCGGGGGTTAGGTAATGAATTAATAAAAGTGAAAACAATTATTTTTTGATTTTTATTAAGGAAAAAAGTTGTTATTTTTTTACTAAAAGATATATTCATTCATTCAAATTGGTAAAATAAATCAAAAATAACACAAATTCAACATCGCTAAAAACCAAAAAGGATGAATCTGTGAACAAACTCGCAGCACCTAGATTAATAGCATAACATGGCAAAATGCCTACAAATATGATAAAATCAAAGTGACCGGATGCATGCCTCTGGATTTATAACGTTGACCCTCAAGTCTTGATTGAATCTGTAATAAATCGAAACTTATTTGCCAATTTGAACCAAACGAACACCGCAACAAGATGGAAAACCAAACAACGCCGCACCAAGACGACGAACAAAACACCGCCACACACAGATGACGAAAACACGGAAAAAAAAACTAAATCTGTGTGAAAAAATCACTTATTTAGATAAAAGTAAAAAAAACGATGTATTTTATGTTTTAAAACATAAACTAATTCAAATATACATAAGTGATTGCGAGAATAAATTCTTTATTTAAACTAAAATTAAATAATTTTACCACATTTTTCTTACATGTCTTCTTAAACTTATAAGAACATAGTATTGTTTTTTGACAAAGAACATAGTATTGTGTGCGAGTGTTGTCTAGGCATTGCCATTTAAAATAAAGTGGGTGTTAAGAGGAGTGCTATTTTTTATGAAGCATTTACTATACGAAACGCAAGAATGTATACGTAGTCAGCTTTTAACAAAAGGAAAAGAGACAATTCTGTTTTTAGCAGAAAACACGAAGGGTTGTTTGCATAAAAGAACCAATGAAATCATTCGTTTGTACTTTCGTCTATTACTTCTTCGTAAAATTGATCATTACCCGGGTGTTAATTTGTCTTTTTTAATCACCAATTCAAGTTGGTATCAAAGATCAACAATTAAACGGCAGAAATCTAGATATTTATGAATTGTCCATGACCTTATTGGTGAATGAAATTCAAGGTTTTTTTTCTCCTTTTTGGTTAGTCAAAATAATAAAAGTCAAACTTATACATAACCTTAATTACACCCATAAAATCAGCCAAAAAAGATGAGTGATTGTGGAGGACAAGAATCCAAAATAACAAAGGCATGTTGTGGAGATATATACTTCATGCTTTGTTATCCAATTTGCCCATCCATTTCCTTCGTGTATGTGTGTTGAAATTTGAAGATCTAGAGAAAAAGAATATAACGTGGATGACCAAATGAGCATAAGGTTGAAGATGATGAGCTTCATGAATAACCAAGGACAATTGGACAAATTAAGGTTGGTCTGTACATTAGATGGTTGGATATTTGATGATGTCTATGTGTTTCAAACTTTATAGAGAGAAGAACAAAAGTGTATAAGAGTCAATTTTAGGTAGTCGAATTTAATTTCCTTTCTTCTTCTTTTTGATAAAAAATTAATTTCCTTTCTTGTTACAATTGTTTAAATTTAATATTTTTTCCCTTTTTAAAAAATTAATGTATATGAGGTAATGTGATTTGAATGAAAAAGTACATACTCTTGTAAAATTGAAGTTTTTTTGGTTAACAGTCGTATCCCATTTTAATTCATATTTTTTTAAAATAGACAATATATAATCTCTTTTGAGAATATTTATAAGGACTACGTGTGATTTATTTTAGAAAATGAAGAATCAAAATAAGTCGTTTTAAAATTAGGAGTCAAAATAAATATTATATTTTGTTTGTTTTGCCTTTTACAAAACATATATATATAGTATTAAAAATTTAAAAAATTAATGTATATGAGGTAATGTGATTTGAATGAAAAAGTACATACTCTTGTAAAATTGAAGTTTTTTTGGTTAACAGTCGTATCCCATTTTAATTCATATTTTTTTAAAATAGACAATATATAATCTTTTTTGAGAATATTTATAAGGACTACGTGTGATTTATTTTAGAAAATGAAGAATCAAAATAAGTCGTTTTAAAATTAGGAGTCAAAATAAATATTATATTTTGTTTGTTTTGCCTTTTACAAAACATATATATATAGTATTAAAAATCAAAGCATTGCAAAACAATTTTACATTTCCACTACACCTTTCGTGAAAGAAATCAGTGTGTAGACTTTCTAGCTAAAATGGGTTTTCATTCTGCGGACAAGTGGAGCTGCTTAGATGTCCCGCCTTTGGAACTACATCCGCTTCTGCTTGCGGATGCCATGGGAGTAGTTTTTATTAGGCAATAGTTTTATGTCATTTTTCTTTTTCTTTTATTTCCCTTTCGTTCCCAAAAAAAATAATTTTACATTTAAAATGATTTAAGTACTTGTGGATAAACGCGTAAAAACACAAACAACCGAAATCATTTAAACTCAGTGGAAAAATGGAAATCAATTAAACGAGAAATAATTCAGTAGTTATGCATGGAAAAAAAATCATAAATCAAATTATTGAAAAATATATGATTTTTATTATTTATTATATTACAATTGCAATCCCATGTGAGGAAAAAAAATACTTGTGTGCAAAGTCATTAACTGTATAAGCAAGTATAAAATCTTAATGTAATTTGATTTTTTATCTTTATCTTTATAAAAAATCTTCTCCGAAAAAAATTATCGAAATTTTGCAAATATATTTTCTTCCGCGGTTGAAAAAAATGGATTTGGAAAAGAAAAGAAAAAAAAGGTATCCATCCGCGGGGTTCAGTTGGGTTTTCCTTTGTTGGCCTGTGCGACGGATCTCGTAGAAGCCGTGTTTGAATTACAAAACGAAACATCTTAGGATTTCTATGTTCGATGGCGCGCGAGCAATACCCATCGACGCGATCATGGATCCTCGATGCAGCACCTTTATTCGCGGTTCTTCTAATAGCGGCTCATGTTCTCGCCCTCGTAATTTTTCTCTCCTTCTTCATCCCAAGCAACCAATTCCCCTTTGTATCTATTCTAAAAAATTTCACGGTATCTTTATCGGATTTTAATGCAGGTATATTGGATTTATAGATTAGCAACCCAGAAACAGCCACAGCAGAGGCGAAAGGCTCAGTGAAGGAGAAGGTTACTTTGGTGATCGGTGAACCCTAGTTGATCTTCCATGAAATTGTTAGCTCTGCTTTACGATGTTATTGTCCTGCTACTCAGGCATTGTAATTACTCTTCGTTTTATAGGCGTTGATCGCAGCATTTTATCGGTTTGAACTAATGCAAATGGATTGGTTTTAAGTTTAATTTCATACACACAGCATCTTAGTATTGCCTCATCATCTGATTCTAGCTTTGTTTATATTGTTGGGATTTTAATTTCTTGTTTCCTGTAGAGCAAAAGTTTTGAATTTTAGCAAATTTATTGGCTTTTCCCCCTTTCCTTCTCCGTGCATTTCCTTTTGTGAATTGTGATGTATACCGCGTTCTGATTTCTCAGAATATGCGAGGATATCATGGGAATCACAGATTCAAAATAATGCACCCCCAAAATAAAAAATAATTAAAAACCAGCAACTTTTTTTATAAGTTAATTAATCCTGTAGAACATCAGTTTAAATGTTTCTTGCTCTACCTCTTTATTCATTTCCTAGCACATATGAGATTGCATGAGCATGTTGGGAGCAGTGAAAATTGATTTTCTGATTCCATCTTTGGTGCCTGTTACTTTTTAGGTTTTCATGATTGTGCATTGTTTGATGATATGAACTATGAAACATGCATGATGGAATGCAAAATCCCAAACCTTAGATATGCTATTAGATGATATGAACAAGTTTGAAATAGGTTTTGATGTTATCTATAAAACTTGCAAGTTGCAAAAATAGCATGGTATGACTCAAGATATGTTTTGGGTGTGCAATTCCTTACTCTGGTAAAAGAAGAAAAATTTGTTGAAGAGACAGATTCATTGATTTTGTTCATGATTTGATATAATTTGATATACATCTCAGTTGTCTTGACATCCCATATACATCTATCTCAGTTGGTCTCACAACTTCATTATCTACTAATGTAATGGGGTATCTATGATGTCTTTTTCCTTGTTGCTACTCGTTGTCTAAGCATGTTCTTGAGTAACATACTTAGGTAGTTAGGTAAGCAAAAGACACAACCTTGATTTAGGGAAACAAAATGATACGTGAAACAATGAAGACCTATTAATAGGACTAAACATATTATGTGATGGGTAGGGTGTGATAACAAATTATAGGAGTGGGATACTGGGATTGAAAATCAAAGGATAGGAACACACCAGCAGCTTGGAGGGATGAAAATCAGAGGATGATGGGATTGGAAATCAAAGGACAGGGCAGAGACAGGATTGTTGAAGGTAGGGCAAGGGAGTTTGGAGGAATCGCAAGAAAGACACGCCGCACTTGCACGGTTGCACCTCCCACCCTTCGAAGAATGGATCACAAATGAGAGGAACACACAAGAGAAGGAAGAGAAAGTGGACGAATTATAGGAGAGACAGGGTTAAAGTTGTCTGAGTGTTCAAAAGTTAAAATTTCTGTATAATTCTTCCCACGGCCGGTGTCTAACGCCAACAATATTAATACTCCCCAGTAGTGTTGCTTTTGCTAGGATAAAAGTTTGTGTTGAACGTTGCCAAATTAACGCCGAACCAAATAACGAGACCCTCGCGTTCAAAGGGTGTCCACCTTCCATTAAAACGCTAGTAATGCATGGTGTTGCATATCTTCATTTTTAATACTCAAAATCGCAACTGACAGTTGTTGCCCGAAGACTAGCTCTTGGGTTATTTGGGATAACCAACATCAACATCATGATGATACACCTTCCAAAATTTGTAGTTGTTATTATGATTCTTATGATGGTCTGGTTTGTTTGATGACAAAAAGCAAAATTCTAATTTATTTTATTGACGCTGCTATGATTATGGAGATGTGTTATGTGAAAAGAACAAACAAAAGGAGGCCCGCCCCGACAATGAATCTTTTCCCGTAATGTCTTTTTTTGATGGATTGAGAGGGGGCAAACCCCCTTTTCCTGTAATGACGTGTATGGGTGGTGACTATATATATGGGTGGGCATGGTGACAGGGACAGCAACGGGAGAGTGAACTGCCACGTGCCCAAACTCTGCTGAACTCAAGTAGGGATCGAATCGATCGAGTGAAGGGGGTAGTATGAATAAAGGTGGTTAGACATCCCTTGAGGTGTATATCACTAGAGAGAGATAAAGTGAGATGAGAGAAAAGTGATAAAATGATGTGATATACGATGTGATAGTTAGAGAGAGATAAAGATAAATGAGAAATATTGAATGAGTGAATTGATTTTTTGAGTGTATGAATATCATTACTCGGGTAGTGTTTGTCTATTTGATGAACAGGGTGGGCTTACATCCCCCAATGCTTTGAATTCAAGTTGTTTCATAATATGTCATTTCCGTCCTCATGTGAATACGTGTGGCTGTTTCTGTCCTTTAGTCAGTCATCAACATCCGATGAGTCAAAACCATCCACTTCAATTGTTTTATTACATTGCCATCCATGGATTTGTTACGAAATTACAACAACAACACTCAAAAGTCAAACCCAAATACACACACCCCAATCAATGATTATTTACCAAAACTATATACTAAAATATATAAAATATTGAACCAATAGGACTCATATTCCATAGTTTAAATGATTAAATCATATTTTGATTGAATAATATTTTTTTCCCCACTTGTATCTTCTCAATGGAGGTAATTTTGTTTAAGGCACAGTCTAATATTAAATATAAACATATCTTCCCTGGTTTCACTACTTTGTGGGAATTAGCCTCTTTGTACTAGACCCAATCCCATCGGTTGATTGAATAATATTTAAATCATAGATATATTGTTCCAATGACAAGTTTCAAATGGAATAAAAAATTATAGGTTTAAATACTTTTTTTGTCCCTGCAAAATGACTGAATTTTATTTTGTCCCTGTAAAAAAAAATTTGTTTATAATCCTTGTAAAATAAAAAGTTTTATTTTTAGCCCCTGCAATATTGTTTTAGTCCCTGTAATATTTAGATCATGTTGAATTAGTCCCTGTAATATTTAGATATTCGCCAAATTAGTCCCTGTAAAATAAAATTTATATAATATTATAGGGACTAAAAACAAAATTGTCCACATATTACAAGGACTAATTTAACATGAATTGAATATTACAGGGACTAAAAATAAAACTTTTTGTTTTACAGGGATCATAAACAAAAAAAAATTACAGGGACAAAAAATGAAACTCGGTCATTTTGCAGGGATGAAAAAGGTATTTAAACCTAAATTGTATACTATAAATTATAAAATATGCATGTTCAAAAGGAAGCTCATCATCGCCAATTACGAGTAACTATATATGCCTTAAACAAAATTAGTTTAAGAGCTAATGAAGGCAGAGTGATGGATTTTATCAAGTTGTTGTATGCGATTCCTTCATTGACCAATTATGCTGTAAAATTCTAGGTTTTTTTGTTGTTGCGAGGATGCCTTAGGTCGTGACTCGTGATTGAGGTAACAAGTTAGAGACAAATTAGAGGATGTAAGGTGGGTTTTAGCAATGGTGTGGTGATGTAAGGGAAAAGTAAGAGGATTTGGGGTTGAATGAATTAGTTGGCTTTAATTTGATTAGCTCGATGTCATGTTATCTCTTCACAGTACAGTCTATCATATAGAATCACAGATCTGTTGAAATACACTTTCCCACACTTGAATTTCATACAATAACAAAAAGTGTTTAAAAAAACTAAGTTAGAACACACATTTGGGAGAGAAAAAACTAAGTCTCATCCTAGTAACTAGTTCCATTAAAGAGTCAAAATTCATAGAGATACCTCGTATGCCCTCACTTGGGAGCCAAATGTAATCAAATAATATAAATAATTGAATATCTGTGTAATTTTTTTTGCACTTATTATTAAATTCATTTAGTATATAAAAAATGTCATAATGGAAAATGCCAATACGATGATTAAATGCTCGTAAAAATAATTATACGAGCTATCAGAAGATTCAGAACCGTGATCTATGCAACTTACCCCCTCTTTGATACTTGTTGACTTTCACAACATTGTTATTCGATGAACCTGGTGCAGGAATCCGCCACTGAATCTAGATCAAACAGCCGAACATCACAGTGAAAATTTACATAAAAAAACTAGTCAAGCGTAGCTAAGAACAATTTGAAACAGCGAAGTACACAATTTGTTACTTACACAGGAAGAAATATATAAATTTTTTATAATTTGCAAATCAGTAGTAGCAGATAAAAATAAAAAAGAGAATGAAACAAATAAATAAATTATTACTTTTGTAACAAATGTATGCAAATACATTTTCGTTCATTGTAGTATAAAAAAAATACATGTTCGTTCATTGAATATTTTATTATCTTAATTAGGTAAAAAGTATTATATGTAAAAAAATATATTTGAAGATTATAAAATAACAATTGAACATCCATTCACCAAAAAAATTAACAATTGAACATCCAACCCCATGAAAAAATATCACATTTCTATTTTTTTTGGTAACAAAATATCACATTTCTATTGTTCTGCTTAAACTATTTTCAAAGAAAATTATTATTTATGGATAAAAACTAAATTGAAGATTCAGTATATTTTTAAAGGTTACATGAATGTAACAAAAAAATAAGAGTAAATACATTATTATTCACTTGATTTAAAAACAATATCACCTTAAAAATCATTTTGAAAAATCATCTAATTGTTTATGGAAATAGATTTGTGTATTTATACACAAATGACTGATTATGTTTCACCACTTCAACAGAAAAATATAAAATATTTTCCGTGCATGCATTGCCATTTGTCATTTGATAATAATTAATAAACAGATGAATGTCACAGTGAAAATTTACATAAAAAA
This sequence comes from Glycyrrhiza uralensis, assembly GCA_030159175.1. Lineage (NCBI taxonomy): Eukaryota > Viridiplantae > Streptophyta > Magnoliopsida > Fabales > Fabaceae > Glycyrrhiza > Glycyrrhiza uralensis. Next base: position 50,940,638 of record BRZY01000005.1, read on the forward strand.
ACTAGTCAAGCATAGCTAAGAATAATTTGAAACAGCGAAGTACACAATTTGTTACTTACACAATATATAAATTTTTTATAATTTGCAAATTGGTAGTAGCAGATAAAAATAAAAATAAAAGAATGAAACAAATAAATAAATTATTACTTTTGTAACAAATGTATGCAAATTATACATTTTCGTTCATTGAATATTTTATTATCTTAATTAGGTAAAAAGTAGTACATGCAAAAAAATAAATATTTGAAGATTATAAATTAACAATTGAACATCCATTCACCAAAAAAATTAACAATTGAACATCCATCCCCATGAAAAAATATCACATTTCTATATTTTTTTTGGTAACAAAATATCACATTTCTATTGTTCTGCTTAAACTATTTTCAAAGAAAATTATTATTTATGGATAAAAATTAAATTGAAGATTCAGTATATTTTTAAAAATCTTAACTTTTTTTACGCGAAAATCTTAACTTTACATGATTGACCAAATAATTATAAATAATCAATTTTATGGGCATGGATAGTGAGTGTAATTGTTTAAATATTATAAATTATAAATTTCCTTATCTTATTCTTTAAATCTCAAAACTCGAGGACACAAGAAAAGCAACACTGAGTCACTGACACGCATAGAGGAACACGCGGAGAAAATTAATAATTTTAAATTCGCGAGAAATATTAACAAACACATGCCCCATCCATTCCATAGTGTATCTGCCTCTCTTATGTGCTAGTGTGATAAAGATCTATGAAAGGCTAAAATAGAAGAAAACTTTAACATTTTACCCACGATAATTGTTATTAACAAACACGCGGAGATAATTAATAATTTTAAATTTTGATTTATCTCTATAAAAAATCGAAATAAGAAAATATATCCATATGCCATATCTGTTGGATATTGCAATTCTAATAGAATAGAATAGAATAAATTTATATCCTCAAAATATTAGTATTTCCTAAATTAGGTAGATAACATCTGAGAGTGGCATTCTCGTAGTTCCAAGGAGATACAAGGCTATTTCCCTTTCACTCCTTCATCCTTCTTCCTTAATCCCCCCTCCGTCTCCGTCTTAAACAACACATGAAGCTCAACAATAAAAAGGGAGAGTAGTATCGTATAGGGTAGCTGTTGTTTCGCGTGCAGTGAACACGAAACCACCACCACACACACGCACACAAAATGAAATGAATTGAAAATAAAACGAAATGGAATGAGCGTTGCTCCAAAACCCGAAACAAACAAACAACATTATTATCCATTGCCCAACCCAACCCATGTGCACCACCAGCGACAGTTCCCGGAGCTCCGGCTCCGATTCAGGATCCGGCGATTCCCTCCACTGGACCACCGACACAATCAACGGCGGATCCCTCCGCCACGTTGACCTCCACACCGGAACCAACGGCTGGGCGTCACCGCCGGGAGACGTCTTCCACCTCCGCTCCCAAAGCTACTTCACGAAACGGCAAAAATCCCCCGCCGGCGACTACCTCCTCTCGCCGGCGGGCATGGACTGGCTGAGATCCCCCACAAAACTCGACAACGTCCTTGGCCGCAACGACAACCGAGTCTCCGAGGCGCTCCGGCGAGCGCAATCGCAGGGAAAGTCTCAGAAGAGCTTCATCTTCGCGGTGAACCTTCAGATTCCGGGGAAGGAGCACCACAGCGCGGTGTTCTACTTCGCTTCGGAGGATCCGGTTCAGTCCGGTTCGCTTTTGGGACGGTTCATCGATGGCGACGACGGGTTCAGGAACCAGCGGTTCAAGCTGGTGAACCGGATCGTGAAGGGTCCGTGGATCGTGAAGAAGGCGGTGGGGAACTACGGCGCGTGCCTATTGGGGAAGGCGCTGACGTGTCACTACCACAGGGGGCAGAACTACTTGGAGGTTGACGTGGACATTGGGAGTAGTGCCATCGCGAACGCTATCCTGCGCCTGGCGTTGGGGTGCGTGACGAGCGTGACCATCGACATGGGGTTCGTCGTGGAGGCGCAGACGGAGGAGGAGTTGCCGGAGAGATTGATTGGGGCCGTTAGGGTGTGTCAGATGGAGATGAACTCCGCCACACTCGTCGTCGACGATGCCCCCAAGAATATTGGATTCTCCAACAAGGTCAATTCATCACATTCACCTCACTGCTAGTGCTAGCTAACTCACAAGTAAAACAAAAAAAAATAAAAAATAAAAAACAATTCTTATTCTATTCTATTCTATTTTTTTTAATTAGTTCAGATTTTCAGAATTTGCCTAGCGACTTTCTGGGTTCCCTCATTCACAGTGTAATTTTAGGCCTATATATCTCAATTAATAGGAAACAAATCAACAATAAAATAAAAATATGCACTTGAATTTGGGTTCCTTTGGATTTGTTCATTTTTACTAATTTTTCTTTTTCTAATTTGAGAATTGGATGAAAAATAAATAAATAAATAAATAGGAAGGCTATGTTTGGTACTTTGGTTTTGAGGTTAAACATGAGTTTGGATAAAATATGATTGTCTTTTTGTTTTGTTTCCACTCCTTAGATTAATATGTATTTGAGCGAGTATCACTAGGGATCAAATTTGTCTGTTACACTATAGATAAAGTAAATTAACCACGTGTGTTTAATTTCGTGTTAAAGTAGGATTGACTACAAGTGAATTCTATAATTGCTTTTGTGTTCAAACAAACTTTTGGAATATTTTGCAATCTTCCGGAAAATCAAAGATGCACAAAATCGTTGTTGTGGGCGGCTGGGGATGCGAAAAAGATTGGATATTAATTAGTGGGTTGCAATGTGCATGCTTGCTTTACAGCATGTTATTTGTGAGGGACGGCAAATTAGGTCGGTGAATCTTTTTGGTTGGTGAAGTGAAATGGAATCGCACTTCCCTGTAGAAAAGTATAGCAGCAATTTGATCCGCAAGTAGGGGTGTGGGGCTCTTTCGATGTTTTGCAGCTGCAGATTGACCTCATGGATTGGGTTTTTAAATGATCGTACAAGTACAATGTAGCCATTTGATTTGGTTTGGTTTGGTTTGGTTTGGTTTGGTCTGGTGGTACTTGTATCAAACAGCAAATGGAACAAACCTTTTTGCGTTGCGTAAAGAATCTTCCATTTGGACGATGACATCTATGAGAGCTTCTGGGATCATGGGACAGCGACTACTGTTGAGTAGTATTAATTTATAATTCTTAATCCGTTGTCTTGCAGTAAGAGTTTTTTGTTTTAAATTTTATTTTTTGAATTCTAATGTCTATGCAATCGATGATCAAGGACCTTAAACACGATTATGAATAACGTGGTAGAAAATGAAGACGAAAGGAAAAAAAAATAGGTTTAATTGCACTTTTAGTCCTCTATGTATCGCTAATGTGCGATTTTAGTCTTCTATGTTTTAATTGTGCCAATTGGGTCTCTCATGTTTATCAATTGTTGCAATTGGGTCCCTCTGTCAATTTTCCATCCAATTTTTAACGGTGTCGTCCTACGTGGCAAACGGTTCAGTGACATGGCAGTAACTTGGTCAAGTTGACACAAGTGACGTGGCGAATTTTGTGTGACTCGGCATTTTTAAAATTCTTTTTTACACGTAAGCCCTCCCTCCACCCACTCTCTCTCTCCTCTACCCAAAAACCGTTGTTGTCCTCCAACACCTTGTCGTCCCCTCACCTTCCCCTTTCCCCTTTCATGAAACATAGAAAAAATTACATTTTTTTTATCCTTAAATTACATTTTTTTTATCCTTATTGCAGTTTCACCGACTAGTTTAAGCTTCAAAAACATCAAAAATTCCTTCTTATGTTCTTGTTCCCTCTCTGCCAAAGGCAAATACATATAATAGAGTCTTCCTTCTTCCACTCATAACACCCATTCACGGGCTGTTACAAAACGTGTTACTAACATATATATTTTTTTTCTTCTTCTTCTTATATTATGTTCTGTTTTCTTCTAAGATGATACATATAGTTCCACCTGTTCTTTTATTTTATTTATTTTCAGAGCAAGAGGCACAGAATCGCAGATGGAATCATAATATACTAGAATACAGAGAACAAAAAATGCCCTAGCTGGAGAAACAAGGTCTCTAAAGGGAAGAAGAACAAAATACACGAAGAACTAATGAAAAATGAGTAGATATCTTATCTGTTCAAAGTAAAAGAGGGATAGAAGAGAAGAGAAAACAAAATAATAATGACAAAAAATTTGAGTGAAATGAGAATTTAAATTAAAAATGAAGTAACAAGACAGCATAACTGGGAGCTGGCAGGGAATTTACCGTCGACCACCATTGGTGTCTATCGGTGGGTTCATGTGCGGTTGATTTGATTTTCAATTAGTGGGTGTTCGGGTTGATTTGATTTTCACTTTGATTTTATTTTATTTTCAGTTTGATTTTCCATAACAGGACCCGCATGAAGGTCCCTGCAACTCCCCCTCACATTATCCCCACCCAAACCGTGCTGGTTCCACCCGTCCTGTGCTGTTCGGGTTCTGCGAGTTGTCGCTGGGGGTGGAAGCGAGGGTGACAGACCTTGTGGGTAGGTTGACATTGCAAGAGAAGATTGGGAACCTTGTGAACTCTGCTGTGGATGTGAGCAAGCTTGGGATTCCAAGGTATGAATGGTGGCCAAGCTTTACAGCGGAAGGGAAAAGGGGAAGGTGAGGGGACGACAGGGGGTTGGAGGACAACGACGGTTTTTGGGTAGAGGCAAGAGAGAGAGAGTGTGAGGAGAGAGAGTGGATAGAGGGAGGGCTTACGTGTAAAAAAAATTAAAAAAAATGTTGAGTCACACAAAATTCGCCACGTCACTTGTGCCAGCTTGGCCAAGTTACTACCATGTCACTGAACTGTTTGCCACGTAGGACGACACCGTTAAAAATTGGATGGAAAATTGACGAAGGGACTCAATTGCAACAATTGAGAAACATGAGGGATCCAATTGACACAATTAAAACGTGAAGGACTAAAATCGCACATTAGCGATACTTGGGGGACTAAAAGTGCAATTAAGCCAAAAAAATATTTAGAGTCGAGGTCCATTTTGTCATAATCTTTATTCTTTTTCTCATTTTACCAATAAATAACAACTATTGGTATTGGACGACAAAATCAAAGTCACGTGGGTACTCATGGAAAGTGATACAACGAGCTACTACTCAATCACACTTGCTCTTCCTTAGAATATAAAAAAAATGGAAAAGAAAAGAAAACAACAAAGGGGAGCACTGCCATAGTGCTATGTCTTCCAAAGAAATTCTCCAGCATCTTTCCAATTACATATCTTCCAGCTATGTTTCTTACGTCCATAGGCAAAAAAAATTGGGTCGTAAATAGGAATACAAGGGCTCTCTCTCGCTCTCTGTGTGTGTGACACAACAATGAAAGCCCTTCCACGGGGCTGGGATGTTTGACTTTGATCCAGTGAAATTGTTATGTGAATGGTATGCTATAGGCCATATTCCCAAAGAGTACCTACTTAACATTGACCAAAAAAAGAACATTGACATGACATAAAAAAAGGAATACCTACTTAACGTTTTTCCATTGCTAGTTTGTTACCTACCCACTACGTCATTTGCCACTAGAACTGCCATTAAAAAGACAGTAGAGTAAAGAAACTTGGCCTTAAATTATGTCTATTCTTTACTCTAATGTATTTTTTATAAATAAATATAAGTTGTATAGTAATTTTATAAATATATAGAAAAAATAAATGTATAAGTATGATTGAATTGTACCATTTTCAAAAAATTAAATCGAAAACTTCAGGCAATTTAATAAAAAATTGGATTTTGATTGAATTGTACCATTTTTAAAAATTAAATCGAAAATTTCAGCCAATTTAATAAAAAAATTGGATTTTGATATTTTTCGGCTCTTATATTTGCTTTGACCTTTTTTTAATTATTATTAAATTGGATTGATTTATGAAAACCTCTCACAAATAGCTCCTTGTATTATTATAAATAATAAATTATGATAGTATTGAATTACCAAAGTTCAATTGGGCTTCAACTTTTGTCGGAAAAAAAATTGGGCTTCAACTGAAACACTCTTTAAAAATAATAGGGAATTTTTAAATACACATACACACTACTATTTACACTTACATAAATAGGACAAATACTAAAATATCCTCATCGCGTTTTGTTATTATGTGGAACTATTAGTTCTACAGTGACGTGGAACTAATAGTTCTGCACGTGTAATTTCTAGCACACACAAAATACATGTAGAATTATTAATTCCGTGCATTTCTGCAGTAAGAAAATGTTTGTGTCTCTTCTGGATTCCAATTGTATGCAGTCATTAGTGTATGCAGTCAGTGCAGTCAGATGAATATTCACCATTGGATTCATCACACGCTCAAATAAGGTTGCTGCGGTGGGAAGAAGACGAAAGTTTGGAAAAAGGAAGCGAATTATTGCTGTGCTTGTGCCTGTGCGTGGTCCTTCTCTCGCTCTCTCTGTCTAACTTTTGAGCCTTTTGACATTTGCAATTTCAGAGAGAAAGAGAACGAGTTGCAGCGGCAATGAATCAATTAGATGATTCAAACACCCCCTTCCTTCCCCGTTCTAATTCTTCCTAATAAAAAGATTTGACCTTTATAATGTTTCATAATTATGGGGTATTTTAGAAAATTGTTGATCGAAATAAAATTAAAAAAATTGCAGCTGGTGGTGGTGTTCAAACGAGTGCCGGGAAAAAAGGGGGAATCTTTGTAAAACCCTTCACGATTTTTTTTGTAACGTCACCTCCGTCTACATAAAACAGCTCCGAGATTTTCAGAGAGAAAGAGAACGAGTTGCAGGGAAAAATGGATGAACTATGGGCCAAAGAGCTCTGGGTTCCATCCATTCATCGTCGCCGAAGAGCTCTGGGTTACATTTGAAATAATCGTGTGGAACTATAGTTTCGCACTTGTTATTTACGGTACATATATACAAATAATGCGTGCAGAATTATTATCTCTGCATTAATGCGGAATTAAAGTTTTGCACGATAACAAAATACGATAAAGATATTTTAAACTTTTAACCTGTTATATATGTGTAATTAGAAAAATGCATATGTGTATTTAGAAAATGCCAAATAATAACAAGATTTTGTAAATTCTATACTGTAGTTTTCGTTACTATGTTATAAGATGTCATATCAGTGCATGTTTGGCTCTACAGTGACGAAAACCAATTTTGAATAAAATGACTTTGGTTAAAAGTGAATTGAAGGTAAAATTATTTATGTTTAAATATATTTACATAAAAATAAATTAAACAATAAATTTAAGGCTGAATATCACATTTCAAGGCAAAAACTCCAAATTCTAGTTTTAAGTTGAAATTCATTCTAGAGACAAAATCAATTCTATTTGATAACACTCAAACATGTCAAAATCAATTTTATATCTCTGAAATCACTTTTGACTCTCACAAAAGTAAATCCAAAAATACATCAAGCTAGACGACTTCCCAAAGAAAGAAAAAAGATGAGAGGAAGAGGAGTGCAAAGAATTGACAAAGAGGTAGAACAAGACAAATAAAATCATGTAGAGAGGATTTTTTTTTTTCTCTTTCCCATAGTGCAGACAGAACCTTGGTTGCTGCACCATATTTTTCTTAATCATGCATTAGTAACTGCACAGGAACGTCGAATTTCACCCTCATCACCTGTCTTAACCCCAACAGTGGTGAGCTTCAAGAACGACATGCCCCAACTTTCAAAGAAAAGTTCTTGATCATTTGCAAAATCCTCCACCAGTCTCTTTGTGCTATCATCGTTCAACAAAACAGAATCAGACTGGAACAACCCTTTGTGGGCAAGAAGATTTCGGTAGTACTGGTTGTCAAAGACCATAGATGTGTCAGGATCATTGCTCACTGTCACTGATAGAGGTGCATTTGCTGGACACTGTTGTATTAGCTGATTGGCATAGCTACGATCAAGTGTTTGGTCAATGAGCCTAAGCTTTCCCTTCGAGTCTTGTTGGAAACGATCCCTAAATGAGCTACAATGAGCCGCCCCTATGGTATGTGCTCCTGCAAAGATTAATTATCACTAAATATGTAATACTAGTATATGGTATTTAAAGCACATAATGAGAAGTTGCAAAGTTTAAGTGCATGTTTGGTTTTCGGTTGGAAGTTTGCAAATATATATTTGAACTCAAAGTAATTATAAAGTTTATTTTGGGCAAACATACTTTTAGATCCAAACGTATGTTTATAACTGAAAATCAAACATGCAACTCTTTGTTAGAGTTTAATAACTATATACTCACATAGTAATAGTAATATAAACACATTTTATATCTGTGCCCAACCATACTTTATTATCTTGACACATTGTAGTATTACTTCTTAAAACATGTTTACATTGTGTCAAGATGATGGAATAGGATTGGATGTTTATGGAAAATCTATTTATGAGTGTCAGTACCCCAAATCTAGAAACAAACAGGCCAACCAATGTTTTAAAATTTGGATTGGACTGGCCTTATACATGAACTGACCATGTTTTCAGTATGATCATTTCTTATATTTCTTATAATATTGTTCGGTTCAACTTTCTCTTGAACCATTCAAAACATGACCCAATGCGCTTGCTGGTTCCATTTTAAAAACATTGCAAGCCAAATGCAAAACAGTAATTGTAATAAATTTGATGAGGAGGTTATCATATGGGATTTTACTTGAATAAAATACTGAAGTCTTAGTAAATTGTAAAATGTAAATGATATAGATATAGATATAGATTTCAGTTCAGGTTATTATCAAAATGAAAGGAAGGAAAAGTGATTGTTAAAAAGAAGCAAATCAGTAATAGATCATTCCCTTGAAAAATATGCAACTTTTTGCACTTTGACATAGAACATGCACCTGAAAGGACAACAAGATCGAGTACGGACAATCCTTTAGTGGAGAAGAGCTTAACCATCTCATCCATAGTAAAACTGGTGTCCACAATGTTGGGTCTGACATTTGAAGCAACTGAAACCATTCCATCTCTTCTACCTGTAGGAATCAGAATCCTTGGTCCACCAGCCTGTTCTCAAGTTCCCTTCACTTCAGTCAATAACAGTACCAAAAGAGGGTATGTCCATGTAGTACTATTGAAAGGGTATCAGAAATGCAATGGAGAGCTTACAATTTCAACGGCATCTCTGGCAGCTAGAGCAATTATGTCTGCACAAGAAACAGTTCCAGGGCAGAACATCTCAAGGACTCTCTTTGCTGATTCTATAACTGAAAATCCTCCAACAGACCTGTTTCCTGGATCACTTTGTTCTGTATTGTTCCCTTGTAGCATCAAAGAGGCATCACATCCCTGCATTTTAAAATGGTCAGTTGCATCAGGGAGACCATTGTAAGCCACAATCAAATTGAAAGGAAAAAAAAAAAAAAAACTGGCAGAGTGCCACAATGCTGATTCCCTCACTATTGCATGCAACCCCTGAGGCTATCTCAACTTCAAACCAATTTGAATTTCCCAATAAGTGATAATTTTTATTTAATGAGTTGAGGAGGCTCTAGCCAGGAACAACTAGATGAGGCCCTCATCAAGAAAGGTTATAAAAACAAATTGAACAGAAAATGCAAAGGAAGAAATGGTTTTGAGTTGATTTTGTAAAATTGAGTTTGAAGTAAAGTGATTTATGTTTGAATATTTTTACATTGAAAGCAAGTTTGAGGTAAAAGTTTAGTGTAAAATTTTCAATCTGATACTACAAATCCTTACTTCAAGTACAATCAATTTTCAGCAACAGAATTGCTGTCTCTTCAAAAATTCAAACATTTAAATTTTTACTAAAATCACTTTTGACAAGACAAAGGCAAAATCAATTTTTGGTATCTCCACCGTGCAGCCAAACATGCAGAAAAAGGTTGTCTTCAAAATTTAGGACTTTATAACAAAAAGAAAGGACATTTATGGTTTGACACGGAATGTGGTCTGTTTGGGGGGGGGGGGGGGGGCGTGGAAGAAGCAGCAGTTCATGTTCATCACTAACCTCCACGAAACAATCATGGAAAAGCAAGCGAAGGAGCTTTCCAGGAATGGAAGGATCAGCAGAAGAGGAAGAGCTGACTGTGTCTCTTATGATGAAATCTGCTGTTGGGCATGAAGCTGCATAGAAGTTGAAAGAGAGGCTGGCTGTAACAGAGGCAGCAAAAGAAGAAAAGATAAAGAGAGAAGAGACTGCTATGGAAAGAATCACTGGTCTTGTCTCCATAGAAACCAAGTGTTTAGTCCTTTTTGAGGGTTCAATTCAACAGCAATGCCTGCAGTGAGCAGATTCTTTCACTTGACAATGAAACCAACTTATCATAAAAAAAGAGATAACAGCAGAGGTAGCAAGGAAATTGTCCCTATTATTTAAAACTACATTTATGTAGTTGGGTGAAGTCAGGGGGTAGATAGATGGTTAATGTATCACATCTCTCATCAAGCATTTAAGGATGTTTCCTCCTGGTAACTCTTAATAATAGTACTTCGGTAATAGAAAGAATTACTTCAGCCACGCGTTCTTGAGAGTTAAAGGTGGTGCTAGAATTGGTGAAGTGCGAGAGAATTGCTCCAGTAATTTCATTATCCATAGTCAACGACAAAGGCCTTTGCCCTTTATACTATAGGTCAATGAAAAATACACCAAACATGCCTTTAGTCTAAGGAAAAATAAAATGCATCAGATTAGCTATGCCATAATTTACACTACAGACTGGTTTACATTTCCTTGACTCTTTAGTCCTTCCTCGTGTTCTAAGTTTGCACAGAATGTTATCCCGTGATCATGTCTTTATGTTTATTCGGGGAGTTTTTGTGACGTAGTATTCGTTTGCCGTGCATGTCACGCTGCTTGCTGTATGTGCTACTTATGGAGACAAATAAAATCTTAAACCAACATGTGGCATAAATGATAAATACCTAGTTGCTTAAGCCCAATGCTGGGGGTTCAATCCTCCTCAGCGTCGCATGTATAGAATAATATCTATTTTTTTTTTTGGTCAAAAGAATAATATCTATTGAGAAAGATCAAATGCATGGAGGATACCTTTTGGGAAAGGACTGAAAAACGACAGTATAGAACTAATGCAAGAAATAGCAGCAAACTCCTTGACATGGAACAGAGTTGCTCACCTCATGAGCTTATCGAGAACAATGACAGTTGTGAGCAATTATAGATCCAGCTAGGCTTAGCAGTAGTAATGCAAGTGGCAAAATCATGGGTCATCATTTATTTTCTCTATGGAAGTAAGACCAGAAAGCAGATATTTAATGGGGGAGCCACGACTGTAACTAGTTAACTGTTGGAAAGGCAAAGGCAAATACTGAACTACATACTGGAGACTGCAAAATCCACAATCTAGTAAATACGAATCCCGAGTCAATCCAGTGAAAGCAGTTAGCATAAAATGCTATCTGAAGATCATATTAGTAATTCAGCATGTTAACGTTTCACAAATTTGAAGTCTCAGTTTCCACGTCATCAACTTTTGGGAGCCCCTCATCGTCGTCGTCATCCACATCATCAATGGGAATGTATTCGCTATCATGATCAGCAGGGCCTAGAAATGTATACAGAAATACTTTTAAGTGATTAACAAAAGGAAAAAGATATAAAATATACTTTACAATAAATTCTACTAACGCAATTTTCGCTATTACAACTGCATAGCAAGTCAACCAAATTTTGAGTGACCCGCATAAACTTTTTCACATCAAATGCAGATGTAGCCATGTGTACAATTGCAACTGCAGTGTTGTTTAAGTAGCATTATTCTACTTAAAATTAGCAGTGTGATAAGAACCCAATGCAACAAAAACAGTATTATAATATTATTGATGGAAATCAAGAAATATTACAGTAGCGGAACCCCTGTAACCCAGAGCTAGGCTCCTCACACAGAAACAATAAGTTCTCTTGTGCCCACTAACAAGAAATTTTCCTGACTGCCTGCCCCACACTAGCACCACTGACCACTCTCATTCACCGTCCCATGTGTATTCCCTCCTAATTCATTGACTGAATCAACAACTCAGATCTCCCATTTTTCCTTTTCCTTTTCCTTTCATGCCCCTCCTCTCATACACACCAGATTTTAGGCCACTTGTATTTTCCTTTGAATTCTTTTCCTTGATTGTGCATCCTATCACAGTGCAAATTTAATAAATCTCTTAAAGGGACCAGTTTAGCAAATTAGCAAGATAACATCCAACCTATGCTGCACAAGCCATTATGAAGCACGCACACCTCTCCTGAGTGCCGTGTCCGAGTGTCCGACACTTGTCGGACACCGACACTTGTAGGACACGCCTTGGACACGTGTCGGACACTCCAAAACGGTGTCCCAAAAAATAATTTTTTATCAGCTCGGACATGCGCCGAACACAGCTCGGACACGCGAAGCCGACACTTGTTTTCAGCTGGACACATTTCAGACACTTCTATTACATTTTTTTAATTTTTTTTTAAATTCAATTTATATTATATTAAAAAAAAGTCCATTTTGATTGTTGCTGTTTACCCATCTCCTCCCCTGTTTCTTACCCACTGACCTCACCCCTCCCACCTGGTCGCTCTCTTTTCTAGTGGTCATTGCTTTCGTCACTCGTCGGCATCACATAAGCTAAAAAGTTGTCTCTCTGCTTTACTGTTCATGTGGGTTGTGTCCCTAATATTTTGATTTCTCTGGTGTGTTTGTCTTTTGGATACCTTTCCCTTGTGGTCTTGCATATAAAACACTAACATTTTAGAAGGTGAATATTAATTCTCAATTTAGTTTTTTGTCATGTGATCATCATATTATTTATTATTTATATATTTTTTTTATTTATATATATATATATGCAGTGCCCCGGTGTCCTATATTTTGGACATTAGCCGTGTCGCGGTGTCCGTGTCCGTGTCGTGTCCGGTGTCCGTGTCGAAGTCCGTGCTTCATAGCTGGCAATGAAGCCAAAGGAAAAAACTTGTGACTATGGTGCTAGTCAAACACCACCACAAAGTTTCCCCTTGGAATCAACCAACTAGTTAATAAAACTACTACCAAGGACAACAAAGCTGTTAAGGATAACGCTCAGCTAGGTTAGATATCAGGATTTTTCTTAAATTTTTACTACATGCAAAGCATATCTCTCTCTCTTAGCATGATGTAGTAATTTCATAAAACCCATGCATGACATCTAGAAGAGATAGGTCAAATTAAAAAAAACAGCAAGCCAGCTAAAAGAAAGAGATTTGAAGAAACAAGTGATAAACAATGTTGACTTCAAAGCTTCTTTAATTAGAAGTAGGTATTTTTTTTCCAACTTTCTCCTCTATATCTTGCATTCTACGAAAGAATGAATTGGCTTCCCATCTATGATCATTAAAAAGGATAAACTTTACCTCTTTGAATTAAAGGAGAAGGATAAGGTGACAAGTCCTTTGCTTCGGGATTTCTATCAAGAAGATATGGAAGTTCTAGAAGCCGCAGAAGAGATTCTGTCTGAGGATTCCGAGGATTCACTGCAAAAAACAAAAGATAAAAATATAATAAATTGCCCCTTCTACAGTTACATTTTAAACCATATAAGACATGGCAGTATAGCATAATGAAACCATGCAAATATCATTAGAAGAGAACTCGGTCTTTGTTTCTTTCTGCATGCTAAAAGCCTAAAACTATACTAAAGGTCAGAAAAATCAATTAGTAAAAGGTATGAATAGGAGAGATCAAAGGGATAAAAAGAGAGTCTCAATTGATGGAAGCATCACATAAAATATGCATGGATAAGTTAGACAGCTGCAGCTTGCAAATTAGTACATACACTCCATGAATATCTTTAGCCAGAGAACAAGCTGAACATATCTTAATTAATACTTCAGAATCTAAACTTTGTAATGGGAACAAAAGACATACCGGAAAAAGTGTCATCAACATGGGATTGAGAAGGATCATAAGATGGAGCTGTTCTAACAAATTCAAAAGGTTTACACCCCCTCTCTCTTAGCTTGCTTCTAACCCATTCGCGACAATCTTCCATCTCAAAATTTACACCACTGTAAGCAAGCGCATACAGCATTATTATTATTATTTCATTTTTTTCTTCTTGGTGGGGGAGAGAAAAAAGCAGGATGACAAAAGACGATTTTATGTGAGGAATCAAATCCTAAATGTTATTTAATCATTTTCACACGCGCATACACACCGAAAATCTGCACCTTTGGTTGTCAAAGGGAAGATAAAGTTGAACCTCCGTGTTATTGCTAACCATTCTTCATCATACTGAATCTCATATGGTCCTGCCTCTGATTCAATTTCTACGATCTAAAGGCAGAGAACATGCCATGATTGTAGTCACTAACTAGAACAGTTACCGCAGGATATTAACCCTGCACATTATGGTTGTACATCTATACCTGTAAGAAATCACGTCCAGCAATACATTTATCAAGTGCAAGAAATTTTGTCACTGGGCCTCCTTCCCCATGTTGAACAAGAGCAGCAAACTTGCAGTGTAAGTGAGCCGAAAACCAGTAACGCGGTTTCAATTTTTCTAGAAGTTGAGCAGCAGCTTTACTCCCAAGTCTTTTTTCCTCTATCTGGCAAAATTATCAGCTAGACAAATGAGGTATTTGTGGTTATAGACAGTGTACTATATGTTGTTCAAAGAATATATCTATATAACTGCTCCACAAATAATTATGCATATGATGGCTTCACATTTACCTCTTATAAATTTATATTTCTTATAAAAAAATTTGAGACTAGTATCCTGAATTAGATCTCAGTCTTCTAAATGTTGCTCAATTATTGAGCCAAAAAATGCAAGCAAAATCAATAACTTCAATGGCCGGTATTCATAATTATCACTAAAAGCTTCTGATTTCATTTACAGATCAACTCGAGAATTATTAAAAACCTTACCTCTTGCCTGAAGAAATGCTTCTTCCGCACAAGCTCCTTCCAATCCCCATAATCAGTGATTCTCAGCGGCCAATCATGTGAGAGAAAAATATCAATGGGTTCCTGGACTTGGTCGAGTTTGCGAACGTCATATTCACGAACATGATACACAGACCTGATGGTACTCTGATCATACGGAGGCCTCTCAAAGTGCCCTGCTCAAATAAAACACCTAACATCATATTCAAATTCAATCACCAATACTGTTTTGTTTTAACTTACAAGGTACCCTGCCAACATGAACCCATAATTCTAATTCATAAACAAATAAATAATTATAAACAACCTAATTTATAATGACGAGCGTTATAAATTCCAGAGAGTCCACCGATTCGTATATTCCCAAACCTGACCACACCAGCAGCTCCCAAGAAGTAGATATTAGGTGCAACCCATCCTCCATAGTACCTACAACAAACACAAAAATTCCAAGCCTAAGTGCATGTTTGGATGCACGGTGAGGATGTCCAAAATTGATTTTGCCTTGATCAAAAGTGATTTTTGTAAGAAATTAGGAGTTTGGGTTTTTTAAGAGAAGACAATTCTATTACCCAAAATCGATTCTATCTCAAGCAAGAAATTATAATTTTGTGTTAAGTTGAAAATTTTACAATCATGCTTTAACCTTAAATTATTTCATACAAAATCAAGTTAAATGAAAATCACATTTAGCAAACGATCCTTAAAAAAACGCACTAAATCACATTGCAACAGTTGCAGTATGAGATACAAGACGGAAAGGCGAGCTCACTCACAGTTCCCAGAGATAATTGGAAGCTTCGTGGTTGCCGCCGATGAAGATGGTGGGATAAGGGGCAACCTCCAACCCTGAATAGTACTTCCAGAAGGTATTCATGGTGCGATAGCGAGGCGGCACGTTCAGGCTCTTCAAATCTTCCTTGTTCCTCACGGCCTGGAAATCGCCGCAGCAGAGGAGGAGGTCGATTTTCGTGTTTTCGGATTTCTCGAGATGTTGGAGGGTTTTGTACACGTTGTCCAGGTCGCCATGCATGCAACCTTCCACTGCTATCTTCATCCTTTCTCGCTTTTCGATCGGAAACTCTACGGCTAGGGTTTTACCAAAACCCTAATCACCGCCTCTTTTTCTTTCTCGCTTTCTGAAGTGCGGTGTTTCTTGTTCCACCGCGTCACACCGGCACCGCCAACTAACCAAACATTCGTTCCTTTCACAGTTTCACCGTCACGTGTTTAGCACGAGATTTTTTAAAAAAAAAAATTGCTCAGAAATTTTGCCATGTCACGTGTGCCAGTCTGGCCACAGCATTGCCACGTCATCCTTCCATATGCCACATATGCTTCTTCCTTTTTTTATCGATGGAAGACCAAAATTACATAATTGATCAACATTGAGTTATTTGATTACACTGTGTTTGGTTTTGTAGAAATTGGAAGGAAAAATTGGAGAAAGAAAGAAAAAGACTCACTTCTACCGTTTGGTTTACAATTTAAATAGGAAGGAAATAAAATTTTTGTCCGACCCCCTCATCAAGAAAATTTTTGCAAGCGACTATAATGGAAATAAAAAAAAATTGCTTTGATAAAAAATATCTCAAAAGATGTAATTTTTCAATTTACATTGAGAATATCAACCAAACAGACTAAAAAATGGAGTTGAAATCTTTTCAATTTATTTATTTTTTATTTTTTCTATTATTATATTTTTTAAACAAATAAATGATATAAATATGAGATATAAGTGTTATTTATACCACTTATTTTCTCAAAAATATAATAATAAAAAAAATAAAAAATAAATAAATAGAGAGATCCTAACTCTAAAAAATGTTCCATGAGAAGCAGATGAGATTTTTAGCTTAAAGACACGGGCTTCCTAATCCGCACCCGTTGCAATGTGGAGTCGAGTAAGAGTCCTATGACGTGAAGTAACATGCTACCTTACAGGAAAAACACATAACATACACCAGATATATAAGAAACAAGTGATCAATTATTAAGTTGATAAACGCCAGGGGTGGCCTTGAGCATGTGCGAGGTAAACGACTGCACAGGGTTTCATTTTTAGGGAGACACTAGTATGATATAAAATTTTACTTACTATATATTAAAATAAAAATTGCAAACCAAGGAGTCTTGGCCTAGTGGTGGAACACTAGGACCCTTGAGGGGATTGACCTATTGGTAGCAGGATCGATTCCACTCGAGGGTAAAACCATGTCTTGGTCAGTCCAAGCCTCTAGCGTTGGGACACTGCGTGGGGTCAGAGCGATCTCCCCTCGAATCAAAAAAAAAATATTGCAAATGAAATAGAGATTGAATGTGTTTAATCAAAAACCTCAAATTCATAGAAAAATATCGATGAAAATGCCTCAAAATACACACATTCAAACCTTAAGTGTGTTGAATAGTCTTTTAGGATCTATTATTTCTTTATATTATAGATCAAGCTATTGACTCACTTAAAAGAAGATTTGAGTAGTTTAGCACATATGAAGAGATTTTTAGATTTTTGTTTAGCATTGAAAGACTTAAGTAATTCTCTTATAAAGATTTGATATTATGTTGCAAAAATATTGAAATTTATCTTAAACATGATAATTCTTATGATATTGATATTGAAATTATATTTGAAGAATCAAAAGTCATTAGAGAGGTTTTAACGGTTAAATCAAAATCAAGCTTTTATGATATTGAATTCTTTAAAAACATTTAATTGTTTTTCTAATACATGCACAACTTATAGAATAATATATCTATCTCTGTTATTGTTGTATCTACTGAGAGGTTTTTCTAAATTGAAATTGTTAAAATCTTATTTGCGATATAATATGTCACAAGATAAATTAAAAAGTTTTGATTTGATATCTATCGAAAATGATTTTTTAAGGTACCTTGATTAATTATGAAAAATTATTTATGATTTTGCAATAAAAAATGTTAAGAAAATAATACTTAAATGATTATATCGACACTATTTACAAAGTTCGCACGGGGTTTCCAAAATCCTAGGGGCTGAAAAACATTTTTAGTGTTTTTTCCTTTTAAATTCTAACCACACATCATATGTTGCTTCTACTACCAGAGAACTGGGTTGAGTTTGGTTATGGTTGTATTAACGCGGTGTGGTGGAAGTTCCAAATTTGACTGGTATCATCGTGTTTCAGGAGCAAAATCCAAGAGGCACTGAGAGAGACAGAGAGTGATGCTTGTGAGTTATAACACAGTGACTGGGACATCTGGAAATTTTTGTCTTCTCTTCTATTTTCTGTAACTTTTCTTGTATTATTTCTTTCTCATTCTTTCTAATGTGAGTGTTTTTTAAGTTTGATTAAGCATTCAATAATTTTGTACCATGAATAAATACCGAAATGCTTATTGACATGTTGCATCTTGCCAAGGTCTGAGTTGCACAACCTGTTGCTGTTTGATTGACAAAAAAAAAACCTGTTGCTATTTGTCTATTGGAATGGTTGTTAAAGAGTCAATAGAACGCAAATGAAAAGCCAGCAAGAGACAAAAAAATATTGGATAAAATGAGTTAATTAGGATGAAAACCTTCAAACCCGTGAAGGGATCAAAGGATTTTAGAAGAAGCTCAGCATACTAATAGGACTTTTTTTTTTTGAAACTGAAGCCAGTTTAATAAATGGAGAGAAAGAAAATAAGGAGCAATAATAAAAAAAAATTAATTGCACATTTAGTTCTTTTAAGTATCGCAATTGTGCAATTTCGATCCCTATGTTCCAATTGCATTAATTGGGTTCCCTAGATATAGTGCTATTGAAACCCGATGAACTAAATTGCACATTACTAGCAGAGAGACTAAAAGTGCAAAGTCTAACGGAAAATTTGAACTCTATTATTGCAAATCGCTATTCGCTAAGTATGAGATGTACTACTGGTGGATAATTCATCAAGATTTTGTTTTAAATTTAAGGTAATTCATCAATATAAATATGTGGCTAAGAATGGCACACGAACCCTGCAACCGCAACTGCCACACACACCTGAAGTCGACAACAATAACAAGTGTGTCTTCGCCTGTATTCTACTTCTTTGCCAACCAAACCCCACACTACTGGCCAAGCCATGGCGTTGGTGAATCCATTTTTCCTCCCCAGCAAAACTGGTATGCCTCTGCATGTTTCAACTCCACCATCCAAGCAAGTACTCCTTTGGAATCTCTCTTCTTCCAACCCCTCCTTCAATTTCAGACTAGCCCTGTCATCATCAAGAAGGTGTGGTGCCACAGCAGATATAAAGGCTGCACCTTTCCTTGATGGGGAAGAAGAAGATCACAGGGTTCTGGTGGGTCCTTCCAGCGAGGAAGAGCGCAGGGGTGATAGGGTCGTTGCGGGCTATGACTGGACAGAGGAATGGTACCCTTTGTACCTCACGCAGAATGTTCCCGACGATGCACCCCTCGGCCTCAAAGTGTTTGACAAGGACCTCGTGCTGTTTAAGGATGGCAATGGCCAGTTTCACTGTTATGAAGATCGATGCCCCCACAGGTTTGGTTTGGTTTCTGTCACTTTTAATCTTAAGGACTGTAGCTGCATGTTGAGACAGTTTGCTTTCAACTCCCACATCTTTTATCACATCCCATAAGGAAGAAGACACATGAGAAATTCATAATTAATTTAGTTAAATATATGCAAATAACATGATTATAGATACAGCTATTCTCAGTTAATGCAGATTTTGTAGCATCATTGTGCATACTTAATGCTCCTATTGATGCAAACCCTGAAGGTTGCCAACCATGTGTTAGCCTTTAAAACAGTCTAACAGGTTAGGATTATTGGTTATAATCTGGATGTTAATCCTGAATTTAATTTGAAGTGGGTCAGTGTCACTAATTATGCCAACTTAATTTTAATTTTAATGTATATGCGTGAAGTGACCTTGCAATCTTAGTAGAAATGTGAGTTGAAATTATGTGCGAAATGAGATATTGATGCCTGCAAAGTTGGCAGTCTATGAATTTCTGATTTGATATTTGTCGAAACGCTGGACTGGACCTTATCTTCTGTTGTATGATTCAGGTTAGCAAAACTATCTGAAGGCCAGTTGATTGATGGAAGGCTTGAATGCCTATACCATGGATGGCAATTCGAAGGCGAGGGCAAATGTGTGAAGATACCTCAGGTTTGTTACCCACCTAGAGTTATCCTTGGCTAAATCAAATCCCCATTATGTTGCTTATTCCAAGCTTAATGCTACATGATGTTAATCATTCTTTTCTTTGTTTTTCAATAGCTTCCAGCTGATGCCAAAATTCCTAGGTCAGCCTGTGTTAAAACATATGAGGTGAGGGACTCTCAAGGTGTTATTTGGGTATGGATGTCTCCAAAGACACCTCCAAATGTCAGTAAAATACCTTGGTTTGAGAACTTTGCAAGGCCAGGGTTTCAAGATGTTTCAACAACTCATGAACTCCCATATGATCATTCCATTCTTCTGGAAAACCTGATGGATCCTGCTCATATCCCAATCTCACACGACAGAACAGATTGGACTGCAAAAAGAGAAGACGCACAGCCACTGTGTTTTGAAGTAACTGAACGAACTGATAGAGGGTTTGCAGGTTGGTGGGGCAGAGAGAAAGATGGGTCTATGCCTAACTTCTTACGGTTTGAGGCTCCTTGTGTTCTACAAAATAACAGGGAGATTGTTGATAAAAATGGTGAAATAAACTACTTCACTGGTCTTTTCCTTTGTAGACCAACTGGGCAAGGGAAATCCATGCTGATAGTGAGGTTTGGAGGAACAAAAAGATCCCCACTAGCAAAACTGTTTCCTCAATGGTACTTCCATCAGAACGCAAGCAAGGTGTTTGAGCAAGACATGGGATTCTTATCATCCCAGAATGAAATTCTTTTGAAAGAGAAGGTTCCAACAAAGGAACTATACCTGAATCTCAAATCATCAGACACATGGGTTGCTGAATACCGGAAGTGGATGGATAAAGTGGGACACGGCATGCCATATTATTTTGGTCACAGCACTATTTCCTTGCCCGAAGAGCCTGCTGTGGTTGAACATGCTCCTGCTGGACTCATTGCAGGACAATCAGCTTCCTCACCTGCAAAAGGGGGCATTGGAACAATGCATGCCCCAAATTTAGCCAATAGATATTTTAGACATGTAATACATTGCAAAGGATGTAGAACCGTCGTCAAAGCTTTTCAAGCTTGGAAAAATGCCCTTTCAGCTGTGGCCGTTACCTTAGCCGCATTGGCAATTCTGGTATCTGGGAGACAATGGAAAGCCCTTCTGTTGGCGTCTGCAACCCTGTGCTCTGTTGGAGTATATGCTTGCTCAACCGCTATTGCAATGAATACAACAAACTTTATTAGGACACACAGGAGATTGTGAGCAACAAGTTGTTAATAATAGTTACTTCCAAGCCAATACTTACCGTTTGTGTAATGAGTCAATGACTAATGAGTTGTTGATATGGTTGGATTTCATCTGGTCTCGTCTCTTCTCCTTCTATGTTATTTAAGCCAACCAAGGAAAAGAAGAAGAAAAAAACTTACGTCTAATACATTTAACAATGTGAACTCAGATGGGGAGGGCATTGTCTGCCAGAAAAGCCTACGATCTATTATTTTCTTTCCTTCTTTTTCCTTCTTTTTTTTTAAAAAAAATGAGGGGTTTACTACATTTTAGCCGCAAAAAGGTCAAGAAGAAATTATATATAGATAATGTTAGAAAGAAAAAATAAAGAAAGAACATAATTAGTGCATAACCCAGTATGATTTCTTTCACTAAACCTCAACCGAGGTCCCTTTAAAATTCAAACCGATCAAGACCTTATATAATGCGTTCTGATAGTGTTTAGCGTTTACATGTTTGAAATCGAATAGCCTGCATCAATGGTTTCAAAATTGCTCCTCCATGTTTCATTTGGTAAAACAATGACACTTGTACATGTGAATAATATATATAGAGAAAAATTAAAAATACAAATTGAATATAGACGCAATCTACTGTTAAAGAGGTTGCTGCATCTCTGCATCTCTCAGACTACAGAGTACAGATGCAAAAATGAGGTATAATATAACTTCAAATTGTCATGGCATATGAAACCTATGCTCCACCATTTTCAGTAGTAGTTTCTCTACTAGGAAGCCGGAAGTTCTTCCAACCACTTTGCACGAAAGCCTGTACCTTGACAATTAGAGCAGCGCCTTGATCCCTGAATAACAAAAAATTAAGGACAAAATAAGTCTCTTTTAAATTGGTATCCCGAGTGTATATTGAAGAATAATGTTAGGTAGGGCAAGTGTAAAGGGGAACTGAATTAGTCATCAATCTTTCATCATAAAGGTACCTTTCCGGCACAAATAATACAACTAGTGTTTCTGGATGGAACTTCACAAAGCATGTTGTCACCAATAATAAAAAAACCAGTACCCCCACACCATTCGCATTCAATATGCCCTTTTGAGTTGCAAGACGAACACTCGATTGGCTTCGGTTGCTACAAGCATCATAATTTTACAGTTAAACTACTGTGTGAAGTACTCAAATGTAGAGCATGAATAAGAGATAAGATTTAAAATTGATACATGGCTTCATTCATTTGTCGCTCAGCCTCAGCCAGCACCAATTAATAAGTCGCTAGTTACCAGGGTAGAGTAGTAGACCATGAAAAATCATCTTTTCATAATTCGTGCAAGGTACCTATTTGATTCTACTGCAATGACTATGCAGGACTTATATTTGACTCCGTTAAAGAAGTAAATGTGATCATATGAAAAAGGCATGCCCAACATTTTCAACGACTTAATAATCACAGTGAAAACATTAATTGTGATTGTGTCCTTTGATAAACATGTCCTATTTAGTATTTACTTTTTTTATTTGTCAATAATCAATAATAAATTATATAAAGCAGAACTTGCAATTGTTTTTCTAATTCAAACTTCAAATTCATACCAGATGCAACCTATTTAGGGTCGAAAATAATACCACCAACCATGGGCAAGTGAAATAAAAATGAAGGGTATGATAATCAAATTTCTGAGAATGGAAAACCCTAAAGCTTCATATAAATAAGTATGATGTGTGTGTTTGGCGTAGGAAAACTGAGAATTGTGTTTAGAATTAGGAACCTGAGAGATTAACCAGGCTCGCTCCATTCGCCTAGCGAAACCGGAGGAGGAGGAGGAGTCCACCAAAGAAACCCTAACACGTAAGCGAGAAATTCCATTGTTGCCGGAACTCGGATTCCCACCAACAATCACTGCAATACGAATCGGTGATAGGAAGGAAGTTTTACAGTGCATTGATTTTGGAATGAGCGCAGATGCAGAGCCACTACAGCAAGGTGCACACCCAGCCATCTTCTGTTTTCTTCTTCTCAAGAATCAACCTTGAATCAACCTTGAATAACAATAATCACAATTCACCAAAAGTAGGTAGCGATGAACGATGGTTCTTCGCGTCGGTCAAAGGGAAACGCTTTCACCGGAGAAGATATTTACGCAACAGTTAACAACAACAATATCGTAACACAGTTTTGCCTGGGCCCTCTACTTCTCTTCTCGTGATTGCAAAAGTAGCTTGCAAGTTGCAACAATTGCACACGGAGAAATGGAGATTGGACAATCCAAAACCAAGTTTGCTACTATTCCAACTCTAGCATTAAAATTTTGTCCAAAAAAAACTTTAGCATTAAAATGAAATTAGTAGAAAATATATTATATAGATAATTGTTAAATGAATTCTTTTTTTTTGTTAGATCAATTCTCTTTTTTTTAAAAAGAAATTTTTTAAATCAATTCTAGTGTTAAACCAGACTTGATAATTACCATCCATGTTTGATATTACAATGTCTCGCAGAGAACTCTAACTCAGCTTAAGTTAAACCAAAACAAATTCTACGATATCCCAGGAGATCAGTGATCATACTTTGGAATGATGGCATATAAAAAATGGCTAATTTAAATAAATATTGTAATCAGTCAAAAACATAACTTAGAGTTAATTGTATTTTATGTCACATCATTTATAAGTATGGACTATGGATATTAAATAGGAAAATTACACAATAAAACAAGACTTATTATTAAGTGAATTTGTAAAGTGAAAAAGTAGAAGTGCGTGTATTTTTAATATTTAAAGTGGTCAATTAATAATATATAAACTTTTTATTTTGTTTACGGTACAATGTGTTTATAAGGTTTTTTTTTTGGTCGAAAATGTGTTTTTAAGGTTAAATTACTCTATGAGGCAGTATAGTTTTATTAAAATTTTAAATGAATTTTTAGGATTTAAAAGTTTTTAATTAGATTCCGGGTGTGACGGTGTGTGTAGAAGTCCTTGTCAATTAAAGATGCATAATATTCTAATAACTTTTATTAAGTAAAAAATTATTTAAGAGTTTTTTGGTCACATGAGAGAATTTGTTTAAGAATTTAGATCCACCATAAAGATCTATTCAATAGATATCACATTAAATAAGTTCTTATATTTAATATGAGTTTAAAAAAGTTGATGACTGTTAGGAACTAGGAACTTATTTTTCTAAAATATGAGGATTTGTTAAAAACTTTCAAATTACAACTACTTACTTAAAAATATAATAAATTATAAGGATCTATAGAATAATTTAACTTAATTTAATTTACCAAAATTTTAATATAAAATAAACTATTGAAATCAAAATAAAAGAGTATAGAAATATTATCTGTGATGATTATACTTACTTTATTATAGTCTGAAATTTATAGAGCAACCAATATAAGAAATAAAAAATAGTTAACTACTACACATATTAAGAAAAGATAATCAACTACAGATAACTTAATTATGCCAAATATGTGTAATTACGCTAACATTCATCATTATTTATTTTTAATTTAAAAATAACCTCTCTTTAAAATAATTTATATTTGCATTATTATTTTGATGATTTGACTTTGGTAAAGAAAATAATACTTGTGACAAATTTAATATTTTTATGAATTATTTAATGATGTGATTGATAAAGTAAAATTACTAGCGATGATGAATGATGAAGAGAGATAAGAATAAATGCTGTGAAAAAAAGAGAGAGAGAGAGAGAGAAAGAGAAGAATAAATGAAAAGACAGGTAGGTGGGGGAGGGGAGGTGATGTGAGTGAAGGTAAAAGAAAAAAAAGGGTCAGTTTAATTAAAGGCGAAAGAAGAAGGAGGAGGAGGAGAAGGAAGCAGTTATCTGATAGAAGAGAGAGAGAGAGAGAGAAGTGGAAATGGAGATGACAGCACAGCAACTGAGGGAATACAACGGCACAGACCCATCGAAGCCGATATACGTGGCGGTGAAGGGGCGCGTGTTCGACGTGACCACCGGCAAGTCCTTCTACGGCCCCGGTGGGCCCTACGCGATGTTCGCAGGCAGAGACGCGAGCAGAGCCCTGGCGAAGATGAGCAAGAACGAGGAAGACATCACCGCCTCCCTCGACGGCCTCACCGAGAAAGAGATCGGAGTCCTCAACGACTGGGAGAACAAGTTCCTCGCTAAGTACCCTGTTGTCGCCCAAATCATCAATTAGTTTTAATTAGTGTTAGTTTAGTGAGTCATAAACAACAACTCATCATCATGTGTCTGTTTGTTTGAATCTGTTAACTGAAACTGAATCACCCCTCATCCCCCTCACCCCCCATAATAAATAAAACTCTGCATGTCCATTTCTTGTTTCTTGAAAAGGGGATTTGCGTTTGATGCGTCTCGCTCATCCGAAAATTGATGTTTCAATTCTCTCAATTATTAAGCTCAGTGTTTTTTATTATTTGAAAAAGGGATTGCGTAGGGTTTCAATTTTGGGAATTTATTGCGTTTCCCACCAAAGACTACTTTCTCCTGCTGGCATGATTGATTCGATTTGGATATGGTAATGGTAATGGTAATAACTAATAAGCACAACAGTTCAGTTTATTACCAAGGTAGATAGATAAATTTACAGACATGTTGTATGTCATGCAAGGTATCATCTCATCTGGATATTGTTGCTGTTAACGGAAGGGGCATAGTAATAGATCAGCGTCCATTTAAATTCATAAAACACAGTGTTCAAAAGATTTACCCATCTGCAATTGATTGCTTCCCTCGTCTTCAAAAGATTTACCAATCCGCCGGTGTTAACTATTTTGAGGCTATTCTGAAACAAGTTCCTGTTTGCAAAGATTTCATAACAAATGATGCTGCGTCAAAATGTACACTCAAGTGTGCCTACAAATGTGATTAAGGAGGTCTACAAGCCACAATCAAGGATAAATTGCTCTGCAGTCTGCACAATTACCTTCTCTCTAAATATATAAATCCCTGAAATATAAAGTAACACGCGGCAACTATGACCATTCGGAAGGAGTGAATGTGGACCATGATTGCTTAACAAAGTGCTTAACCCTATGTCCTGAGTTAAATAATTTTATTAAAATTATTGTTACTTATATATATTTTTAATAACTCCCATTAATTGATAAAATTCAAAAAATGTATATCAAAAGTTCATTTTTAAAAGTTATATGAAATTATGTCACAATGAGTATTTTTGTCATTTAAATGAGATTTATACCATATTATACTATTATTTGGTCCATCTCAAACACCCTGTGAGAAGCTTGGTTACCCTCAAGTAAGATTTGCATATAAAAATAGAAAAAATGGGTGTGAGAGTTTTGCTCCTATAAATGAATTCACCTTACTCGACTCAAATGAAACATATTTTATATTTGATTATAATTATAAAATCTATCTTTTTTACATTCTCTTTCATTTACTTTTTTTTTAAAACTACTTAAAATAATAAAAAAATTATATACCTTTTTTCTATAAAATCAAAATGACTTTTTTTTTTGGGTCCGGAAAATGACTTTCTTTTTTTTTGGGTCAAGGAAAATGACTTTCTTAAAAAAAATAAAATCAACAAATGCATTGTGGGGGTGTTTGAATATAAGAGAGGCCTTGACCAAAAATAAGAGAACCCCGGCCCAATTTATCCCGGCGGGGATAGGCAAACAACCAGGGAGAGGGCGCGGGGTTTAATCCCTTATTCCGGATTCCGGATTAGGGTTAATTCCCTTCAACATTGCCAAGGCTATTGGTTGAGTCATCAGTGGTCACTACTACATCCTCGCCACTGGTAAAAGCTCCAAACCTTTTTCACCCTTTTAGGTTTGAATATGAAATTTGCGGTTCTGCTGGTTGAATTTGCCTGTTTGGTCAACGAGAAGATGAATGGTTTTGGTTGGTCGTAACAAATTCACGTTCCCGACACACAACACAGCCAAACAAATCACACACAATATTGGCGTTTTTTTTTTGCAAGGAATAATAATGAGTATCCAAAATGGTTCAAGCAACGATCGATTAAGGACGTATTGGACTCCATTGATGGAACGCCATTTCATTGACCTAATGTTAGAGCATTTGCAGAGAGGAAACAGGGCTGGCCACACCTTTAACAAGGAGGCTTGGACAGAAATGCTCACCATGTTCAATGCTAAATTCGGGTCCCAGTATGACAAAGATGCCTTGAAAACTCGTTACACTAATCTTTGGAAGCAATTCAATGATGTCAGGAATATTCTCTCCCACCTTGGTTTTTCATGGGATGCTACCCGCCAAATGGTTGTTGCTGATGATGACTCTGTTTGGGATGCTTACATCAAGGCTCACCCCGATGCTCGGTGTTACAGAACAAAACCGGTGCTGAATTTCGATGATTTGTGTTTGATATATGGCTACACCATGGCTGATGGTAGATATAGTTTATCAAGCCATGATGTTAGCCTTGATGATCAAGTGCAAGGACTGTATTTACCCTCAAGTGAGTGTTACTTTCGGTAATATGCACTCCAGTTGAAACTAATTTAACAATGTTGTTTCTCTAGTGGTTACTGTAACCTATGCAAGGAACTTATTTATCCAATAGTAATGGAAGCTAGTCTTAATTATGTATTCTGCAACTTGTAGGTGATGGAATGGGAAGCGTTGTTGCATCGAGTAATGAGCGTCCCAGGACAGATTGGACTGCTTCGATGGACCAATTTTTTATAGAGCTTTTGCTTGATCAGTTGGGCAGGGGCAATACAGTTGATAATGCATTCAACAAGAAAGCTTGGACAGACATGCTGGCCATGTTTAATGCGAAATTTGGATCTCAATATGGTAAAAGGATTTTAAAGAATCGATTCAAGAAACTGTTGAAATGTTACTGTGATATAACAAATCTTCTAAAACAAGGCTTTTCATGGAATGAACAACAACAGATGGTTTCAGCTGATGATGATGTTTGGGATGCTTATATCAAGGTATATATATCTGATCAAGAAGACTGGGTGTGTGAGAGGGGGGAGGGGGCATGCGGAGGAGTATATATATGCTCATATACATGCTTCCTGGTGCTGACTGACTTAAAATTCTTGTAGGCACATCCGCATGCACGAAAATATAGATTGAAAACTTTGCCAAACTATCGTGATTTAGAATTGATATTCAGAAACATGTCTGAAGATGAGATCAGTAATATGCATCAGGAAAAAAATCACGAAGATGTCATGTCCGAAACAAAGACAGGTGAGTGGCAACTAAAAGCTTTCTATCAGCCAATTCAAGTTATTATACTACTGTCTTGCACTTTCTTTCTTTTTTTAAATTAACAACTTGGTCTATAATGGTCATGAAAAACTTATGGACAATCAATGGTTACACAATTGAATGCAGAAACATTGAAGAAATGGAACTTTTAAGTTAGTCATCCATGCTCTTTGTATCTTCCATCACCCTCCTTATAAATGTTCCCTCGATCTTTACCTGCATTAAAATACTATTAGAATTTGTTTGTTACGAGAGGGTTTACAATTCTCAACAAGGGGAATCTAGGATCACCTTGTTCTTGCAATTGTCATTTCTTGAATTATTGCAAAATATCTTACACTCCAACATTTAGAAGGGGTTAGGTAAGTGGACATCCTAACTTTTCATGTATTTAAAAATTTAGAAATGTGATATTTAGGTTTGTTAATTGTTGGTATTATGAAAAATCAATACCCCCATGCCTGTTCTGTTACATATGTCATTCAAATATAAGGATTTTTGTTGTCATGTTTTGCATAATTATATGTTATAAATTTAAGTTCCCTAGTACTTAATTAAAATTTCCACATACCGAACACATTCTTAAGTTTTTTGTCCAGTAGATGTATCTGAAGTGACAAAATGAAAGGAAAGTGATTACTAGTTCTCCTTTTATTAAGAATGAAAATTAATTCCTGTAAGGTGTATTACATGTTATAATTCATATTTGAGTCCTTTAGATCTTTGTACAACTGAGTAGTTACCTCCATGGCTATTTTTTCATATATATATTTGAAGGTGAAGGAAAAGGAAGTAGAAACCCAAGTGGTACTGATCGTACTAGAACATATTGGACACCCCCAATGGATCGTTGCCTCATTGACTTGTTATTAGAGCAGGTCAAAAGGGGAAATAGAGTTGGGCAGACATTCATTACCCGGGCTTGGAATGGCATGACTATGTCTTTCAATGAACAATTCAAATCTCAATATGATAAAGATGTTCTGAAGAATCGTTACAAATATTTGAAGAAACAGTTCAATGATGTAGACAATCTTCTTCAGCAGGATGGGTTCTCATGGGATGATACAAGGGAAATGATTGATGCGGAAGATCATATTTGGGATGCTTATGTGAAGGTGACCTATTTTGCACTCTGATCAGGTGTCTTAGATGTTCTATGGTTAACATACTATTTGTGCAGGCACATCCTGAAGCTCGATCACTTAGAGTTAAAACCTTGCAAGGCTATCGGAAATTGTGTGTTATATTTGGAGAGGAAAGTATGGATACAAGATATATCCATTTATCACATAATGCTGATCCCAATAGTGAATTATCAATGTTGATAACAGGTATGATTTTCACGTTAATTACAACAATAAAGCAGTATCTTGTTACCTCTTACATTCAAAACTATTTGCTAGCTGCAGCTTCTAAGGTTAGAAAATTATTTTTTACTGCCAATAACGATTTTATTTTTGGTTCTAAGCAAATTCTCATACCAGCAATTTATGCCGAACATAAGACTTTAAATATGAAAAAGTCAAAATTTGGCTCCAATAATCACGAAGGTTTATGGCATTTCACAAATTACACCTAAAATTAAAATATTGAAGTAACAATTGAGCATTAATATGATTTTCTTGAACCTCCACTGGCAACTAAATGCACCTTCCTTTGCTGAGTCCTATACGTTGTTCCTGGCCAATGAGGTGTTCAAAATTTTGGACCAAAGGCTGAACTGGTTAAACCTAACTAGATTGAATAAATTGGTTAAACTTAGGTAGCTTTTGGCACAAGAATGGAATGAAATGGAACATAAGGGTTTTATTTTTTCTCCTTGGTTCCACCCCATTTAGTGGAATCAAGTCATATAATTTTTTCAATCTCATGTCTTGTTATGTTCTATTCTTAAAATGTACCAATCATAAAATATAATCCCAATAACTTGTTTGTCCCATTCAAAACATCTATCAATTGCACTCTTACACTTTTCTAGGAATGCAAGCCATGCTTGACATGCAATCTATGCTGTATTGGTATTTTTAGGAATCAAGTCTTTTCCAGAGAAATTTATATATTCTGTTTTCTTATGGATATGTATAATTTGAAGGTGAACAGAAGAATGGCATTTTCTCCAATGATTATGATGCTGGTTCTGCAACAGAATGGACAGAATCCATGGAATGCTGTTTTGTTGACCTTATGATTGAGCAAGTAAACAGAGGAAATAGGATTGAGAAGTTATTCAATGAGCAAGCTTGGACTCAAATGACTGAAGCATTTAACGCTAGATTGGGACTCCAATGTGATAAACAGTTTCTAGTAGATCAATATTTCCGCTTGATGAAAAAGCATGATGACATAAGCAAACTCCTCAGTCATGGGGGATTTATATGGGATGAAACCCTACAAATGGTAATTGCTGAGAATGATATCTGGGATGCATACATTAAGGTTTGTCCTCTCTCCATTGACAACATTCTTTGTTTGATATCATCATTTTACATTTGCATCTGCGATTGACTTCAGTCAGTGCTCTAACACACTTCCCCCACTTCCATCCAAATACTCCCATTTTCTTCATTGGAGGTGTCTTCTTGCACAAGGGGCCTATATGTGGAATAGTTTGTAACTGTTATTCTTCACAATCTAACGATTGCAACTTGTTGCTGAATGATATTTGCAGGATCACCCAGATGCCATCTCATATAAAAACAGGTTTTTGTATCTTTTTGATGATTTGTGCAAGATTTTTGGAAACACAGTGTCCGATGCAAGTGTGATTTCAGCTCAGGACCAGCTTCAGTTGATGGAAGCAAACGATATTGCAATTGAAATCGACATGGACGGAACATGTGGAGATTTGGTTGTGATTGGCAATGTTGATATATCAAACCAGGATACAGACAGGCCAAGTGAAATTAATATGGTTGGAATATCTGGAAATATGGATGTGACTAGTAAGGATGAAATATCAAACCAAGATACAGAAAGGCCAAGGGAAATGGACATGTTTGGTAATTTGGTTGTCACTGGGGGGAGTGCTCAAATATCATCTCAAGATGAAAAAAGGCCAAACAAAAGGGATACAAATGCAAGGTGTGGGAATTTGGTAATGAGTGGCAATGCTAAAACAGCACCCCATGTTAGAAAAAGGACTAGTGCGATGCCATCAGATTCCAGGCCAGCCAAAAAGGAGCTGAGAATGAAAGAGGCTTTGTCTGAGATGGCAAGTGCTGTCAAGGCACTGATGAATAAGAGAGAGAAAAACAACAATAAGTCATTCGAAAATGCTTTAAGTGCACTTCAAGCCATGCCTGACATAGATGAGGAGCTAGTAATGGATGCATGTGATCTGTTGGAAGATGAGAGAAAGGCCAAAATATTTTTAGCCTTGGATGTCTCCTTGCGAAAGAAGTGGTTGCTCAGAAAGCTTCGTCGGTAATGGCCGCATTACTTATGCTTGTTTGCTCATGCCTTTGTTTTCCTTTTCCTTTCTTGCTAAGTTTTACAAACAATCCACACTGAACTGTGACCGTGTACAGTGCAACACAAAGCTCAAGTTACACACTAGAGCTGCTAGTATAAGATATTTTTTTGAAGGATTATATTACTGAAGTTTTAATATATATTATTTTTGAAGGAGTAATTTGCTAATATATATATATATATATATATATTTAAATTAATATGAAATTAAAGATAAAAAAATGTGTCTCAATGTAAGGAAGACGTGGTTCTTGAGAAAGAAATATTAAACACAATTTCATGAACGTTAAGAATGAGGACTCGTTGACAAAAAAAAAGAATGAGGACTCAAAATATCGGGTTAATTTTTATTTTTTTTACATATTAACTAATATTTAGAGGAAAATGCTTGTCTTATTCATCGAAAATGATAACATGTGTGTGTGTTAAAATTAAAATGTCGTAATTAGTTAATAAAAAAATTGTATGTAGAGTGGCGTTTATGAATAAATTAATGAGATTGTTCCTTCACAAGAATCTCCGCCGAGCTGCTAAAGAAAATCACCGAAAATCTCCGCCAATGTGCTTTATAAATATAATAATTATAATATCGACAAATAAGAATGGGGTGATTTTTCAGCGACAGCATCTGCATTTTGAGAATTGGGGCCTGCACAAGAAATCTGAAATCCTGCATATGTGGAGGGAGTATCTTGTTTGTGACATCGTGTGGCAAATCGAAATTAATGAAATTTTCCAAGGACACCAAATAATACGTGGTAAGATATCATATCGATTATTCATACATGATACACCCAATGACCAATGTTAGGTGATGCGTATAATAGTTATAATTATAATAATTATAATTATTATTATACAATCGTTGAACTTGATGGCCATGAATATGGCATTAGGAGACAGGTCAACATGTTTCGGCAACCACACACATCCAGATAGAGCATCTTCTTTTATTATTATTTAAAAGAAAGAAAAGGGTTGAGCCTTGAGCAGCACGAGCTCGAAGATTTTTATAGAGATTCCATGTGACACATGTCCCAGTTAAAAATATTTAATTGCTAACCCTAAGATTTGGTTCATTGCATTATAAGGATTTTCAAATCTCCTTTGACTAGCGCATGTAACACACGACTCACACTGTCACACGCCAAAAGGAAAGATAAAGTGGGGTGTACGTTGGCCTTACAAGGGAATGTAATTTTTTAAAATAAAAACTTTTAATATTATTATTAAAACAAAAAAATATCATGGTTCTAATTACAAGGTAGATCTTATCCCCCTTTTGTCAAAATTATTTAACTTAAAAAACATACCTTACTAATTATAGAAGAGTATTGATCCCCTAAAGCAATTTATTTATTAATTTGACAAAGTTTCCTCTCGAGCCAGATAAAAGCTTTCCCCCACGTCTATTAACTATAAAGGTTAAATATTTTATTTCCTTGTCTTCCCATTGCCCATACACGGATACACTACTGCTGTGGAAAAAAGGTATAGATTCCAGATAAAGTCATTCATAGCACAGGGTAATTAATTAATAATTGGTTAATCACATTCGTTTTGAAAAATAATAATAATAATAATAATCTCGTCGTGTGTAAAAAACACATGAATACTACTGAAATAGGTATTATAATTACATAATAAATATTTTTAATCTGACATATTTCTCTCACTATTCTCTTAAGAAATAAAAAAAAACAAATAATATATTTAATATCATTTGTGATGAATTTACTGGGAGAAATACATATGATATGTGCACGGGAAATTTTTATTCAAATATCTAAAAGTAATAAACATACAAATCTTGCATGTAGTGATTATAAGATGCGCAGTTTTACCATTATTCCACTAACACGTAATTTCTCCCCCTCACGTGATCAGCTATTATTGACTGGTTTGGTATTATCTTATCGTCTGCTAACCCTTCACATTAGTTCAAGGGAGGCCTTGAGAGGTTGTTTATTCATTAGCGAACTTTGTGTTAACGGTAGATTAGTTACATCAAAGTAAAATTGGCTAGACATGCTAATTTTATTGCATCCAGGACATTAAAAATATTCCAGAAGAGCAATATCTATTTGTGATACATGGACCTTCAGGTATTAATTATTAGCATTTGTCGATAATTTTAATACTTACTAGTATATTATACTAATATAATATAATAAATCAATTTTAGGTAGACATATGCAATCACGGTTAGACATTTGTTATTATATTTTAATTACATGCCATTTGTGAACTTACCAACCGTTCCTTGGCAGAGTCGTTGTCTATCATTAAAACCTAAAGAGACACGCACAACAAAATCAAGAATAAACAACCTTAACAGCTAGCTATTGTTAACAGTAACAAAACACATCAAACAATGGAACATACGGGTATATTGATTGATACCGAGAGGAGTATTGTGACTTTGTGAGTGTAAAATTCCTTATACACATTATAGAATATTTATTAAGAATTTCTTATATAGATTAGGTCAATAGGGTTTAAGTGAACAGTAGTTTTATTTTTAGTTTATATCCACAGTATCTTAGGAAAAATGAGTTCTGTCATTGAGAATCGAATACGGATACTAACTGAACTAGCCTCTTAGACAAAACGAAACATATTAACCACTTATATCTAACCTCGTAGTAAATAAACAGTAGTTTTATTCTTGCATAGAAATGACATCATAAATATATAGATTTTATTATTATTATTATTTGAGAAACTTGATATTTATTTTATTTATTTATTCTCCATATAATAATAACCGAAGAGAATCAAAAAGACAAAAGAAGGAGATAAGAACAAAACACAAGAGAGAGAGAGAGAATGACACAACGTTGTTGTACTTGGAGTCTATGAACAGTCACCGGGAGTGAAAATCGAGATTTTTCGCAGGCCAAAAGCCTTAAACCAAAAATCTGGTTCCTTCTTTATGCTGTGCTCCTTGATTCTCTTCTCTGATCAATTTTCATTTTTGCTTATTTGAATTGCTGTCAATTGGGGTGGCTTCTGTGAACTCCTGCTAGTGAGGTATATGCTGATCTCTCATCATTTCTTATCCTTTTTTTTCTTTTCTAATTCATTTTACTGCTCCTGTTCTCGTTGATTATTGATATTTCTGCATCATGCAGGTTATTATTTAATTTTTGCTCCTGGACTTTCAATTAATCATGTTCAACCATCACCACTCGCATTTCCTTGTTTTCAATGTTAACTTGTTATCTTTCTGATTGTAATCGCAGATTCTCTTAACTCGTGGATTTGTTCAGTAAATCCTATGCAGAATAAAAATATAATTACAACTAGGCTCTTTAATTTTTTTGTCGCTTGCTCTTGTGATGTTTACACTTTCTTCACATTGTTTACTTGTCATCATCTCATGTAACCCTCCCTCAAAAATTGTAACTAATACTGCTTCTCTTGGTTGAACCTTCATCACACTTTACAATTTTTACATTTCATTTTCTATTTGGAAACGATTAGTTTCTTCATATACTTGCCCGTCTTTCAATTACTCTATATCCAATGTCAGTTTTCTAGAATCCTATTAGTGAAGGAAAATGAAAAGGTAAGTTTAGATGACACTTTTGTGGCTGCAGTCTTCTTTCTAGTTCCATACCTGAAAAATTCCCCCGTCGATATCTTTTCTCCGAATTATAATGGAAACAGCATTACAGAAGTTCCTTGTCGCATTTCTCTACGTTCCAGTGTCTTTTCCCTCTTGCTCTGTTGCGAATTATCAATGTCACTCTTATTTTCTTATCTATTATCATTTTTTTGTACAATTTTTCACTTATTTCCATGTTTTAAGAAACTAAAGACAATGCTTACATGTTTTTATTCAGATAGGAATGGGGATATATCTCAGCACTCCGAAAACTGAAAAGTTTTCTGAAGATGGTGAAAATGATCGTCTTAGATATGGTTTATCGTCCATGCAAGGGTGGCGTGCAACAATGGAAGATGCTGTGAGTAATCATTGAAACAATTGCTAATTTTATAAACTGAATACCTTTTGCATATAAGTTCAGAATTTTATAAAGTGAATAACTTGAACCACCAATGTGGCAATGTCTAGTAAAAAGTATCCAGGGGTGGTAAGGGTATGCTATCTCGTATCTGTCTATGCAGATTCTGAATTCTGCTATACACCTATGCAGTGTTTGGTTCAAAGGATGGGAGGGGAGGGACTAATTTACTTTTTTAACCCTTATAACCTTTTATATAAGGATATTTAAGTCAATATATTTAAAATATTTTAAACTCATCTCTCCCCTCCAAATCCCCTCAATATTTTAGGGGAGCTAAATTGAGTGAAGAGGGATTTCGCTCCCCTCCATTCCCCCTCCCTCCCGTGGCAAAGCGGACCAATCCGCCCCACCATCAACCCACCTAAAATGGGGCGGGTTGGATTTGGTTGGCAGGTTGAAATCCTGAGATATTTGTTAACAAGTCCTGAGAACTGTGAAAGTCACAAGATTTCTTGAGGCTTGTCCTGTCAGGCTTTGTTTTCAATAGTATCTGACAACTATAGTATATTTGTTGATTTCGGGTATTGACTACTGTGTGTTTGGGCTTGGCTTATCATTTTGGTTGAGAGATGACGATGTTGTTATGCGAACTGGAAGATGTAATTTTATCTTTTATTTCGTTGTTTCAAAATAAGCAATGGTTGGTCCAGTGAATTGCGATTTTAGGAATAAATGTTCAATACATCGATTCTGCTAAGTTAGTATTTTCAATCCATTTAATTGATTTTGCTTCAGGTAGATTGATCTTGGCTAATTCATTAATATGCTGTTGATTTTTTATTCTCTTTTCTTTTGTTAGCATGCTGCATATACTGATCTGGATGAGTCTACATCATTTTTTGGTGTTTATGATGGTCATGGAGGTAAGATTTGAAAACGTTTAGCTACTTTGATTGATGGCAGAATGCCATTTTTAGTACTTTATTTCAAATTACAAATTTCTTTCCATGTTACAATGATTTATTTTTACTTTTTCTATTTTCATCTTTCTCTTTGGTGAAAAGTGCATACAGTCACATTAAACTTACATTTTTTTTGCAAATAGCCATCTTTAACTTCAATTTTATTCCAATTAGTCATTGAATTTCAATTATTTTTACAATAGGTCCTAACCTTTCACTCCTAAGCCTGCCTCTTTTGTCCAGTAAGAAACGGAAGCCTAGAATATGTTATTTTCTAAAAGATAAGAGTAAGTAAAAGAAAGAGGAAAAGAAAAGAAGAAAGGATAGGGAAGGCCTATACTATAAAATAGAAAACCAAAACTGCAATCACTTCCAATCTTGCTGAATATTCACAAGAGTGACACTTTTGCAGAACCATTTTATACTCTCTTTTTTCTCGTTTAATTTATTATTTTTTCATAAAGAGTTAGAAAGTTAACCTTTTGTGTTCCTTCTAGTCACAGCTGACTTCAACATTTGAAGCATAGCTCTTGTGCTTGATTCTAGATTTCTTGGTTTTCAAGATGAAACCCAAATACTTCCATATCTTGGTCAATTTGTTTTTCTGTGGTGCCTTTAAATTGTGTCTGTACTTATGTTCTATTTATTGAATAATTTGTTTTCCTACATATCATTTCAAACAAGTAGATGCTGGTTGAACCTAACAATTTTCTAGTAGAAAAAATTGAGGTCCATTTATGATTTTGCTCCTCTACTTATTGAATTATTTGAGCTACAAACCTCAATAATCTCTGACAGGACAAGGAAAAAATACAAAAGAAAATATGCCTAATTTATAATCAATGCTGTGTTGCTCACTCATTCCAAAATTTCAGGTAAGGTGGTTGCAAAGTTCTGTGCTAGGTTTCTTCACCAACAGGTGCTCAAAAGTGAAACATACTTAGCTGGAGATATAGGAACCTCTCTTCAGAAAGCATTTTTAAGGTTAGATTGAAAAAAGAGGGCCTCTTTATGCTTAGCAGTTCATCTGCATGTATTCTGCAACTAAGTGACAAATTGATTTCATGCTTGCCAGAAGTTGAGTTTTTGTACTATTTAAAACCATCCATTTGGATCATCAGCTTTTAGAATTCAAGAAAATGAGAGAATCTGAATTTTACTGTTCTTAATGCAGACAAAAACGAGAAATTACATGGATGAGTATTTTTACTGAAGTACAGCTGAGTATATTCCTAATATCAGCTAAAATCTCGGTTTTGTATTTCTTATTCTACATTTTTTCTTTAACATATAAAGATACACAGTTGACACTTAAAGTTGCTTAGGTATTTCATGCATGGACTAATTGGGAGAGTATGAAGAAATTATATGTATCTTTTTCTAATGACAAGTTGTATCCCACTTGTCAGTTGCTGATTATGATGTTGCATATTTTTATTTTATTCGGTTTCACAACTTATGCATTATAGAGCAGACATCAAGTGACACTTTATATCTTCTCTCTCGTGGTTGTAATGATATAGAAGAAAAAGTGTCTCTAGTTCTTCCTATTTCATAATTCTCTGTCTTCCCCCTCTAAACAAAAATCTGGAAAAAAAAACAGTTATCAACTGGTATTTTCAATACTATGCAGAATGGATGAGATGATGCGTGGTCAAAGGGGATGGAGGGAGTTATCAGTCTTGGGGGATAAGATAAACAAGTTTACTGGGATGATAGAAGGGTTGATTTGGTCTCCACGAAGCAGTGATGGTAATGACCGAGTTGATGATTGGGCTTTTGAGGAGGTAGGTATCGCATTTGAAGGATACCTTATATAATACTCTTGAGTATCACAGCTTCATTGAATATACTTGGTAATTTGGTGCCTGGCATATGGCTTTAATGTGAAGAAATATCATGTTCTTGGATAATAGTAGTACTGTTATGTTTCTCTCAATATGCTTGTTTTCTGTGTGTCTATAAGTTAAACGTTCTCTGTATCTCCCTAATTTGAATTTATTTATTGGAATCAGGGGCCTCATTCTGATTTTGCTGGACCAACTTCAGGAAGCACTGCCTGTGTTGCAGTCATTAGAAACAACCAACTTGTTGTTGCAAATGCTGGTGATTCACGTTGTGTAATATCTAGGAAGGGTCAGGTAACTTTCGAATGGAAATTCTTGAATGTTTATTATACTCACTGCTCACACAGATACTCATACAGTCGTACACAAGTACAGATAAACACAAAATGCTGTTTTATATGCCTAACTACTGTACATTTGTCAAAAATGTGTGCCTCTTAATTACATGGGTCAAATTGGTTAGGGGATTTTTTTTTTAAGTTATTGAAAATGATTTGCCTCTTTCTCTGGCATACTACATATTCTCAGTTTTTCGAAGTTACAGATCTTGCGGATAATTACTTAAATTGTTTTACTATGGCTCTTTCCTTACAGGCATACAATTTGTCTAGAGACCACAAACCTGATCTTGAGATTGAGAAGGAAAGAATCTTAAAAGCTGGTGGTTTTATTCATGCAGGACGAGTAAATGGCAGTTTAAATCTTGCTAGAGCTATTGGTAACTATCCTATGGGCCTGTGAACTTTTTTAAAAATTAACTTAGGCTTCCTTTTTTGTTACTCCTCTTTTTTCTACTTTTTTATTTTGTATACTTTATTTTGGTTCTTTACAAGACATGAGGAGATTGGTTTCAAATCACATAGTTAAAGATTTCAAATTCGTATCTGTCTGCTTTTAAACACTAATTTCTTTGTGAAGAGACAGATTCTTATTTGGGATTACTTTGAGGGTTGGGGTGGGATGGGAATGGGTTATAAAATTTCCATTCTTTAATATATTTTAATTTACTGCAGGCGACATGGAATTTAAACAGAATAAATTTCTTCCTTCTGAAAAGCAAATTGTAACTGCTAATCCAGATATAAACACTGTAAGTTTGTCACTGTAATACAGTTCAGCTCTGCCACATTTTCCATTTTCTATATGATAGAACCCATAATAAAATGCACAATTAGAGCTTACTGCTATGTTTTAGTATAACTTTAAGTATTCATCTGTTATGACTGATACATTGTTTTTGTTTTGATATTTTGTTATAGGTTGAGCTTTGTGATGAAGATGAATTCATGGTGCTAGCTTGTGATGGCATATGGTATTCTTCTTATGCTTTCATATCCCCATTTGATTCTGAATGTTGTGCTGTATTTGGAAGATTTCGGTCATTTACATAATTAAAATGTAGTCATTGATGGGATTTCCATTTTAGGCACACATCATTGATGTAATTATTGTGTGTATTCTTTGGCGTAGGAAAAGTTTCTTGTTTCATGGCCTATATATGAATAAATTACACTAATCTCCTTCTAAGATTAAACATTGATACAAACACCTCTAGTTTCAGAAATCACAAAGAACTGCCCTGTTTTCAATTTTCATCAAACAAATGCCTTCTGTTTAAATTTTTTTTTGTTGACGCATGTAAGTTAAGATTTTAGCATACCTCGGTTCATCAGCTAAAATATTGACGCCTAGTTTGATTCTGCAAATACTTTCCCCCTTCATACTGCCTTTCTGAAAATAATAATTTATTTATTCTGATTATTTCAGGGATTGCATGTCAAGCCAACAATTGGTAGATTTTGTTCAAGAACAATTGCGCTCGGTGAGTTCTCAGTTTTGATATCTTTCCTAATAAGAGGATGAAGTATTCAAATAATAAGTAGCTGTCATACTTGTTCACAGATTATGCTTATTTCTGATATTTAATGCAGTACTTGGTAATTGATGGACTAGAATTCTACAATTTTTTGCTTGTAGTTAGTTTGAGAGAATTAACAAAGTATGCTGCTGAGTGACAAAAATATCATGTTTCTTTACCATGGACAGAGTTACGCCATTTTCTTTGTCACTTGATGCACTTATCTATAATAACCATTGTCTTTTACTAAACCTCTAGCATATCACTTGATGCACTAGACACTTTCTGCATCCTAATAATCAGTTGATCTATAATTATGTTGCAGGAAACGAAACTTTCTGCAGTGTGTGAAAGAGTACTTGACCGGTGTTTGGCACCATCAACCGCCGGTGGTGAGGGATGTGATAACATGACCATGATCTTGGTTCAGTTCAAAAAACCTGCTCAGTCCAGTGCACCAGCACCAGCAGAAGAGCAATCCTCATCAAACGGACAAGCTGAAACTGAACCGAAGCTGGAAAGACGTGAAATTTAGTATGTATACGCTGCAACAGTTCAAATATATATTTTATATATATAGACACACGTATATGTATATAATGTGCACCAATGCTTAGATTGTGTCTGAATGGCCATTCTCCTTTTGGTCTAACATTATATACAACAGTTATTCTGATCAGTCACCATATAAATATCAGAGTTTTTCTCACTCTTCTTGCTCTCTCCCGTGTCTACTATTTTCACTCCTAAAGTGGGAAATTGCCGGCAAAAATCAAAATAAAATAATTATTTCATTTAAACCGAATAGAATTTAACTGAAAGCTGGCTGAAAAGTGTCTTTACCAATTGTGTACGGTGCATTGCCTCTTACCAATTGTGAATATATGATATATGATAATCTGGCATAAAATTACGCACTTGCAATAGCTTTGTGAAGTAAATGCGATCTAAATGGAGGCTTTGTCTAAGGTGCACAATTGTGCACCATACACAAGGGACAAATAGTTCTTATTGTGAAAATTGTGTACCATATACAAGTAAAAAATAATTGCAGAGAAGTCCTTGTGTAATACTATTTCTCTAAAAAGGATATTACAGCATAGTTACTAAGAATTTTAAAATCATTTAGAAAATATTTAATGAAAGCTCAATATTCCTTTTCCGAAAATTTAAAAAATTTATTTCGATTGTATTTGTTTCAATAACTTTCTACGGTGTATAAATTCACTTTTTTTTATTTTATTTTCGCTGCATCAATCGCTATAGTATTTCACTTATTTATTTGTTCAAATAACTTCTTACGGATTATAAAAAAATTTATTTCGATTTTATTTTTGCTACAGTAAATCGTTACAGTATTTTCACTCATTTATTTGTCCAATACTTTTCTACGGTATATAAATTTATTTTTCTTTTCATTTTATTTTCGCTATAGCAATTTCTACAGTATTTCACTCATTTATTTATTCGAATAACTTCCTATGGGCTATAAATTTTTTTTTGATTTTTTTAAACAATAAATCGCTACAGTATTTTTACTTATTTATTTATTCTAATAACTTTCTACTGTGCATAAATTTATTTTTCTTTCAATTTTTTTGTTACAGTAATTTCTCTCATTTATTTGTTCCAATAAATTCCCATTGGCTATAAAAAATTTTATTTCGATTTTATTTTTGCTACAGTAATTTCACTCCTTCATTTGTTCTAATAAGTTTCTACGGTGTATAAATTTATTTTTCTTTCAATTTTATTTTCGCTACAGTAAATCACCACAGTAATTTCTCTCATTTATTTGTTCCAATAACTTCCTATGGGTTATAAAAAAAAATTATTTCGATTTTATTTTTGCTACAGTACATCACTTTAATTTTTTCACTCATTTATTTGTTCCAATGAC
Source organism: Glycyrrhiza uralensis (assembly GCA_030159175.1). Classification (NCBI taxonomy): domain Eukaryota; kingdom Viridiplantae; phylum Streptophyta; class Magnoliopsida; order Fabales; family Fabaceae; genus Glycyrrhiza; species Glycyrrhiza uralensis. The sequence continues at coordinate 50,983,167 of BRZY01000005.1, forward strand.
TTTCTACGATCTATAAATTTATTTATTTTTCGATTTTATTTTCGCTTCAGCAATCGCTACAGTAAAGCACAACAATAATTTCTCTCATTTATTTGTTCTAATAACTTACTACAGGCTATAAAAAATTTTAATTTCTATTTTTTTGCTAAACTACTTTCACTCATTTATTTGTTCCAATAACTTTCTACAGTTTATAAATTTATTTTTCTTTCAATTTTATTTTCGCTATAGTAATTTCTCTATTTTATTTGTTCCAATAATTTGCTACAGACTATAAATTTTTTTATTTCGATTTTATTTTTGTTGCAGTATTTTCACACATTTATTTGTTCCATAACTTTCTACGGACTATATATTTTTTATTTCAATTTTAATTTCGCCACAATATTTTCACTAATTTATTTGTTCCAATGACTTTCTATGGTCTATAAATTTATTTTTCTTCTTTCGATTTTATTTTCGCTACAGCAATTTCTCTCATTTATTTGTTCCAATAACTACCTACGGGCTATAATTTTTTTTATTTTGATTTTAATTTTGCTACAATAATTTCACTCATTTATTTGTTACAATAACTTTCTACGATCTAAAATTTATTTTTCTTTTTGATTTTATTCGCTACAACAATCGCTACAATAATTTCACTCATTTATTTGTTGCAATACTTTCCTACGGGATATAAATTTATTTATTTTTTGATTTTTTGGTTACCAAAACGGTGACAAAAGTTATATAATATAATATCAATTTGAAATACTTTCTCAAAAGTTAAATACAATATCGAATACAATCAATAATTTCAGATAACAATTAAGTGCATTAAATTTGAATCATAGAATAATCAATCAACAAAACTATTCAAATAAATTCAATTAGACCTTGAAATACTCCTATAGCAACACGTGTAAAAGTTGGTATTGAGAAGGTTCGTCTTTATATATATATACTAGCCAGGTACCCGTGCGTGCTCGTGCTGTTGCACGGGTTCTGTTAGTTGACACGCAATTTTTTAACATAAAAATTTTTAAAAATAAAGAAGGATATATAGAACTCATAAGCAAATATTATTTTATTGATTATAAATAAATAATTTTTTTATCAAACAATAAAATAGAACAACAAAAAGTAATTATAAAAATATAGTGGTGGTTGCGGAAGAAAAAAGAAAGAAAGAAAAATAAATAAATTTATAGCCCGTAGAAGTAATTGGAACAAATAAATGAGTGAAACACGTAAGGAAAAACTATTTTGTTGATTGAAAATAAAATTGAAAGAAAAATAAATTTATAGCTGGTATAAAAGTTATTGGAATAAATAAATGAGTGAAACATGTATGCAAACACCGCTTTGGTCAACGAAAATAAAATCAAAATCAAAATAAATGTATAGCCCGTAGAAAGTTGTTGGAATAAATAAATGAGTGAAATTACTGCAGCAAAAATAAAATCAAAACAAATAAATTTATAGCCTGTAGGAAGTTATTGTAACGAATAAATAATTGAAATTACTATAACAATTTGCTGTAGCGATTGCTGTTCGAAAAAATTTGTTCTAATACATAAATAAGCGAAAGTACTGTAATGAAATTAACATAAAAAAACTAATTTGTGGCACGTAGAAAGTTATTGGAATAAATAAATAAATTAAATTACTGTAGCGAAAATAAAATTGAAAAAAATAAATTTATAGACTGTAGAAAGTTATTAGAACAAATAAATGAGGGAAACATGTAAAGAAACAACGTTTTGGTGATCAAAAATAAATTTATAGCTTGTAAAAAATTATTATAACAAATAAATGAGTGCAACTTGTAACCAAATACCGCTTTGGTGATAAAAAATAAAATCAAAATAAAAATAAATTGAAAGCCCATAGGAAGTTATTTGAACAAATAAATAAGTAAAATTAGTAAGCAAACACCGTTTTGGTGATCGAAAATAAAATTGAAATAAAAATAAATTTATAGCACGTAGGAAGTTATTGGAACAAATGAACGAGGGAACTCGTAAGCGAACGCCGTTTTGGTGACAAAAAAATCAAAAAATAAATAAATTTATTTCCCATAGGAAATTATTGGAACAAATACATGAGTGAAATTATTGTAGCAATTTATTGTAGCGAAAATAAATTAAAAAAATAAATAAAGATCGTAGAAAGTTATTAGAACAAATAAATGAGTGAAATTATTGTAGCGAAAATAAAATCAAAATAAAAAAAATTATAGCCCGTATAAAGTTATTGGAATAAATAAATGAGAGAAATATTGTAGAGATTGTTGTAGCGAAAATAAAATGGAAAGAAAAATAAATTTATACACCGTAGAAAATTATTGGACAAATAAATGAGGGAAAACACTGTAGCAAAAATAAAATCGAAATAAAAAGTTTTATAGTCCGTAAGAAGTTATTTGAACAAATAAATAAGTGAAATACTGTAGCGACTGCAGATAGAAATACCAAATCACACAAATAGAAATACTGTAGCGACTGAACAAATAAATTATTAGACAAAACCACATTTCTCAGATAAGAATACCAAATCACACATCTTAGAAAAAATACAAAATTTTACCACACAATTAGTATATTAAAAGGACTAGTTAGCAATTAATTTTAACTTGTGTATGATACACAACCTATCAAGGTTGTGCACCATAGATGCCGCCCTAAATGGAAGGAAAATAAGTATACAACTGAAGAATAGTAAAACATGGATAACTTGTTTTTCTTGGTTTTTCTGCGCCATGGTTTGTATATTTTATTTTCTTCGTTAAGTCATACATGTTTCTGGTTATATACAATAGATTATATATTGTTTCCTCTTTGGTGAAAGAGAATCCTAATTGAACTTTAATAATATCATCATTAGAAGCTCCTTTTATACAAATTTTCGTACAAGGCATGCTTATGTTTTATACATTTCATCATTACTTGATATCTTGGGATGATGAGTTCACACCTCAATTTCCATTTTTAACCCATTTTCCCAGATATCCACCCCTTCCCACTTTCTCTCCATATCCCCAACGAGGTATAGGCCCCATCTATATAGTTGGGAACCGCTCATGCCTGCAATCACAAGAAAGGGGGGGGGGGGGGGGGGGAACATGAATTTATGTTATCCCAAACAACTAGTTTTGTCTAGGAAACATGAAATGTACTTTAAGACGGGAAGAGAAATACCTAGTGTCATGGACAGAGCTGGTCCTTAGAAATTATGGCTGTTTTTATACAAGAAGTAATTGTCACCGTTTATCAGCAGGAGTTTCCAGGATGAAGTATACAATTTGCACAAAACCACATGCTGGTTACATGTCTCTGAAATTGTTTAGGCAAACAAGGCAAATTATCCCTGTATAAACAACAATGATCACAAGTTAATAAAATATACTACTTATCTAGAAAAAATTAAAATAGGTTCTCATAAGATAATTCTTAGTAAAAACATTTGTGATTTACCTTCAAGCCTCCCTTTTGAGATCAGAGACTTACACAAGAAATGGTCCCTCCCATAAGATCACAGTTAAAATCAACATTTATTAGGCAGTTGAGCAAAAGTCTCCGCGTTGGGGTGTAACCCCACAACCATCATCTTCTTGAAGACAGAAAAGGCTTGGTCTTTATTTCCTGACAAGCTATGACCGCGAATGAGAGCATTATAAGTGAAGACATTAGGTTCGAAACCCTTAAGTTGCAGTTCGTCGTACATTTTTCCAGCTAGGTCTACCTTTCCAGCAATTCCAAAATGGAAAATAAATGCATTGTAAGTGTAAAGATCAGGAGAAATTCCCCTATTCTTCATTTCACTAAAAAGAGAAAGCGCTTCCTCGAACCTACGCGATTTTCCAAGCCCATTGATCATGAAATTGTATGAAACTGTATCAGGATCGAGGCCAGTTAACTTCAGTTCCTCAAAGTAGTTCAGAGCTTCATCAACTCTACCAGTCTTACACAGGCATTCTACAAGAATGGTATAGGATTTCAAGTCTGGCCTTATTCCTTCTTTAACCATCCTTTTGAACAAATCACAAGCAACATCAATTTTACCTGCTTTCCCGAATCCATTGATGAGAATATTGTAAATGACACAGTTGGGCTTGCATTGATAGTCTAACATCTCCTCAAAGATCTTCATTGCTTCCTCCAATCTTCCAGCCTTTAAAAGACCATCTATAAGAGGGCCATATGTACAAGGAGTGGGAGAGAAATCGCCACTTACAAGTTCGTAATATAAATCTAACGCCTTATTCACGCTATTAGATTTCACGAGGGAGGAGATGACAATATTATGGGTTATAGCATTAGGCTTGCATCCCCTACAAAGCATCTCATTGTACAGCTCAAAAAGTTCATTAACCCTCCTAGATTTACCATGAGCATCGAGCAACAAGTTGTAGGTGAAAATATTTGGGGAACAACCTGCATTCTTCATCTCCTCAAAAAGTTTTAAAGCTTTTTCGGTGACATTACATCCAAGAAGCCCATCCATCAAGCAATTATATGATTCCAGGGTTGGGTGAATTCCCAAAGTTTTGGTGAATTTGTCAAATAAGTTTTGAGCATCAAGGGCCTTGTTCCGCTTACACAGAACTCTAATTAGAGGTAACATTACATGGTCGTCTTGGCAAATTGAATTGCATACCAATCTTTCAGCAAATGAAATGGCCTCTTCTGTTTTTGCTTCAATTAAAATACATTCCATTAGTTCTCCCCAGAATTGTTTGTCTGTCTGTAAACCTGTCTGATGCACAAATTCCACTACAATCTTGATTGCATCCTCAACCCTTCCATGCCTTACAACACCCGGAAGGAGGGTGCACAAAGTTACATGATCAGGGGAGAGAAATTTCTTCATCTGATGGAAAAACCAGAATGCATAATCAGTTCTGCCTTCTCTGGTCAAGCCATAGATGACAGTGTTATATGTCAGAACATCGGGACTACAGTTCATCATTGTCATTCTACAGAACATCTTCAAGGCCAAATCAACTGCATCATTCTTGGAAAGACAATCAAGGAGTGTGTTAAACGTTATCGTGTTTGGATGGCACCCAGACTCTGTCATACTCCCAAATAATTCAAGGGCCTTCAGGATTTTTCCCTCTTTCCCCAAACCGGTAAGTAAAATGTTGTATGTCACAACTGTAGGAGCTAGCTTCAAATCCTTCAGTCTCCCAAACATCTTCCATGCCTCATCAACCCGGCCAGCCTTGTAAAGTGTGTCAATTAAAGAATTAACTATCATTACATCTGGTTCACACCCTTTGCTTATCATCTCAGACAAAAGTTTTATGGCTTTGTCTATTTGCCCTGCTTTGCTATAGCACTTCATCATCATATTATAGGTTACTGAATCTGGTGAAAGCCCACAATTGTGAAGATCATTGAATATATCTTTTGCTTCTCTGATCCTACCCGTTTCTGCTAGAGTATATAAAGATGCATTACACGCTGCTATGCTGGGCGCAATGCCTCTCTTTTTCATTTTTTCAAAGGTGTCAAGAGCTCTTCCAGGATCACCAGACTTTCCATAATAATCAATGAAAAGAACATACGAATAAGCGGTAGGTTCAACACCCAAAGATTCCATGTTTTCAAGAAGTTCTAATGCCTCATCTAATCTTCTCAGCTTCAAAAGTCCAGAAATCAATGTGTTGTAAGTATGAAGATTTGGAAAAATTCCTTCTGCTGTCATCACATCTAACATGGCAAATGCCCGATCAACATTCCCGGACTTGCACAAAGCCTCAATAAGTATAGTGTAGGTAACCACATCAGGAGCATAACCATCAGCCTCCATCTCACTCCAGAATCTTTTTACTGTTTCCAAGTCGCCACAGCTACTAAACTTGTCCATTAAAGTAGTGTATGTTACCTGATCCGGTCTGTGACTGCTGGCTCTCATCTTTATATATAATTCCATGGCCTTATCAAGTTTCCCTGCGGCACAAAGAGCATCAATCAGGACTGTATAAGTGACAACATCAGGCCCGCATCCTTCATCATCCATTTGCTCGAAAATCCTCCACGCATCATCAATCCTCCCTGCCCTCCCAAGCACTCTAATACATATGGTATATGTGTATATATTTGGCCTCAAACCCAGAGTTTTCATTTCTTCCAATAAATCCATAATGACTCCAGTGTCCCTTCTCCTCCCCAATGCCACCATCAACGCCGAGTATGTCTTCATGCTAGGCCTCATCCCTTCTGAGACCATTCTTTTGTAAACCTTCAAAGCCTCTTTACAAAAGCCAGGTAGCAGTAAATGGATCAGTCCATTATATGAATATGCATTCAAGATGAACCCAGCTTGCCTCATCTTTCCAAGCGCAGTCGATGCTTGTCGAATCCCACCTTTGATTGAGAGAGCCTTAAAAATAGTCAGGTACGTATTCAAACTCCTGTAGATAACTTTCTTTTGCATCAAATCAAAGACAAAAACCATATCCTCAATCCTCCCATGAGCACTCAATAACTCAAGCATGTAATCACATGCATCAGTGGTATGCACAAAATTGGGCAACTGGGAAACCAACTTAAAATATGAAAGAGCTGAACTTGGATCCGAGATAGACTTCAGAATGCCAATAACTTCTTCAGAGGACACTTTAGCTTTGCTCTTGCCATTTACCACAACCACCTCACGGGCACAACATTTGGTCCCAGATACAGGATGACCCAGGTGTGATTTTCCACGTTTCTTCCAATTTCCCAGAGACCCCTTTGACAAAGTTTTCATTTTGACAAAGTTGGTTTCTCCTAGGAATCCATTTTTGCTCAGAACGTAGAAATTAATGCCAGTCAAAGCACAACAAGATGACACACTGCTACAACATATGGTTGAGGAGCAGAGAACCAAGACGGCCATGGAAACCAAAAGAATCCAATATCCAATAATTAATACTAAAATTCAGAACAATGGCAAATCGAAAAGCTGAACCCGTCTCGGTATTTGGGTATGCGAAAGAGAAGAGAGTGAAGAGTGAGTAAACCTGGGATGCAGATAGAGATAGTGGGATTGAAGCAATAGCTAATCAGTGAAGCAGACACGGCTTATGGACATGGACTTGGAGGGATTTTCAAGTAATAGGCTTTGGATATTTTTGCAACCACCGTCTCCACCCTTGGACTGTGAGGTGACAGTTTGAGGATATGAATGCGGGAAGTGGTAGTGGTAGACCAACGCGCATGATTTTTTGAGAATTTTATATTTTTTATCAGGATATTTTTACATTATTAATTAGATGGAAAAACCCCTTACTTAATCATGCATTACAGTATTTATTATTAAGAATGTTTAATTTTCATGATAGTTATTTAAAAATTCAAACTATTTTGTTGGTTTATCTGTATGAATTCTTCTATTGAAATCTATCTATATTTTTTATATATCAAATTCAAGTTTTTATTTTTAATATTCAGATAATCTCTGGTATCAAAATAAAAAAATATTCAGATAATCTCTTTAAGCATTATATTCTCTTATAAGTAATTAGATTTTATGGCTCAATAAAAGTAATTAGATTTTAACAAATTAAAAGTATTTTTTTTATAACCAAAGGAAAAAGAAACAGAAAACAAAACAGAACCGCAGGGTGTAACAAACTTGAAAGCCCTAGCCTCCTCTATCTCCACCCAGTAACAGTGGTAGCAGAGGTTGCAAGTAGTGTTGTTCGTGTTGAAGGCAGTGCAGTACGCAGATAGAGAGAATTCGATTGGTTCAAGTAACACAGAAAGAAAGAGGGTTTAAGATGGTGAAAGGGAGTGAAGGGGAGAGGGGTGCAGTACCCGAATCGGTGATGGACGCAGTGAACTCCACTCTCTCCAACCTTCACGAGTTCCGCGCTCACTTTGAGCAGTTCCTCCCTCTCTCCGACCCTCAAACCCTCTCCCAAATCCCCCCTCTCCAACGCGCTCACTCCCTCTTCCTCCTCGCCAAAATCACTTCCACCCTCCTCACGTGTAACACTTAATCATAAACAAAAATACTACTTTTTTTATCATCATCATCGTCATCATTTAATTGCAATTATATTTTCAAGTTTCATTCATTCATTCAATGTTCTTTGTTTTCATCCTCTCCAGTGAAGTTGAGGTGCTGTGGGGTCCACCCAGATGACCACCCTGTTAAATCAGAGCTTGTGAGTTCCTACTTCCTTTGCTAATTCTGTTTTCTACCTGACCAGTTGCCTTAAAGTACTTGACTTTTGTATTCACCAGGACAGAATAAACGTGTACGAAGACAAACTGGAACGTCTCCTAGATTTGAGTAGAGGTATATATTTCTGTTTTTCTTTTCTTTTCTGAACAATGCGGTTATCCATCAGTTTCATCCGTTGAATGTTCAAGTTTTTTTTTTTAAAGAGAAAAAGTTAAAAATAAAACATGATGGGTATTTGGAATTGGAAACAAACACGTGAGACATGTTTGGTTTTCAATTGCAAACATAAGTTTGGGTATAAAAGTATATATGTGCAAAATGAACTCTATAGTTACTTTGGGTTTAAACTTACGTTTGCAATCTTTTAACCGAAAACCAAACATGCACTCATCTTCAAGTCTTCCAGTTTTTCATTAGCACTGTTCCCTGTTTAAATTAGTTGCATTTAAGTGATTTTGGTTTTGTTTGTGAAGCTCCACTGCGACCTTCTACCACCTTGAATTATCAGGCAGCTACACGATTCATAGAACACTCTCTACCCAACCTCACTCCAGGTGGGTAATGATTAATGAATTAGTAATATCTGTGTCTCTTCTATTTTGATCACATGTATGTAAACTGTAAAGAAGTGGTTGTTATTTCATGCAGAGCAGAGGCAGAATATGACGAACATAAGTAGGGGGGAGCGGGCCGGTCAAAAGAGGAAGTATCAATCTTCTTCAAAGCAATCTGTTCAAACTGCTGCCAAGGAGTTTCTAGAGAAAGCAACCCGGGAGCTTCTTGGTGGCAATAATGGTGGTATTAAGGGACCGCTACAAATTAACAACATTTCCGATGATGATGACGATGAACTACCCGTGGCCTGATTTTCCTGAACTCTGGTAGAGTTTCTTATGATGACCATTTACTTTGCAAGCTTCATATCCCAAAATATATGTCTTTCGTTATAGTAACTGCAGTGTGAACATATAATTTAGGGGGTTGAGAATTTTCGCTCAATCGGAACAATAATAAATTATGAACCAACAATGCATTTTAGGGGATCTCCACAAATTTCTCGACGAGATACATTTGGATCACCAGATAGGATAGGAACCTGTATTGCATTTGACAATCAGAGCAACTATATAGGAAAGTATTTTACTAAATTTAAAATTAAAATTTTCCGTTATTTACTAGTTAGCATTAGAGTTTTGTCTTTCAAGATCTATCTGCTTTGGCCTATCAATTGAGTTTAAGCTGTCATTAGTATAGCAAGTCTTTTTTGAATAATAAAGAATTGGTAATATCAAGTTTGAAATTCTCACAGTTCAGAGAGTCATTGGATAACTTGTAATACATGTTTGAATTTTAAATGCAGACTGTAAAATATTGCAGATGCAACACATGAGCAATTTTCAGCAAGTTTTTCTCTACAGTTTTATTACCGTAGTAGACTTCATTGCAGCATAACTACTCAAATAACACTGTAGGAGCTTAGGACATGTGGTCATGGCCATGTGGCCATCAGGGGTGTCAAATTTTAGTCGCCGAGAAAACACCATTGGACAGGGTTTTTTTTTTTCTTCAAGTACTAATTTACTCCCATCAAAATTCAGGAACTAATTTAGTAGCTTAATAAATTTTAAGGAACTGCCTCAACTGCACACATATAAGTTCCAGTTTTGTTAGTGAATCAATCACTTCAACCTAATATACTCTTCATACCATAAAATAGAGATGTTAGGTTATGATCATGAATTGTGTGGGAATGGGAGTTGGATATAAAGGCACAAAAAAAGTAATTCAAAACAGTTATTCAGTTATAGCCAAAGTTTGGAAAAAAATGATCTACAGAATGTTTGGAACTAGAAATTTCTTTTCCAACATCTGGAGATTCCATCATGATTCTGTTAGTACAGCTGCATATGTCTGAAGAGGGAATGTTTTCTTTGTTTTATACATAAAGAGACTCTATTCTTTAGCCAGTTTTGAAGTGAATTTGTTAGGTTTGTCGTGATTAAGTTCTCCATATCCCCTGACTATAGTCTGTTTATTCTGCAGAAAGAAAAGTTTGAACATAACTGGTTAATTCAATTAATATTTTGTGATTGATTTATAATTTAAATCTTCATTTGCTGATGTGGCCTTAAATTGAAATAAAAGAATATGAATTTTTTACCAAGAAAAGAGAAGTTTCTAGGAATTCATCCAATTAGCACTTACTTCGAATAAAGCAACATGCATTGGCTTATAGATTTCGTAAAAAGTCTATATTTATAATTTTAAACAGTGTGAGAATATCTCTCTCCCTTCATTGTAATGCCACATTTGGAGAAAATCTTGAAGTTTTTTTGTGTTTCATGATGCTCATAAATCAGCCCAAATTGATTAATCTGTTTTCTGCCTTTACGGAAGTATTTGGTTTACCATAATTTGCAGATTTCTGAAATATTTAAGACTTGTTCTGAGGTTTTTATTCCTTTGGAATTTTATTTATCTTCAGTGTGAGAACCAAATGGAGCTTGTGTTCATGGGATGGGAGGGAATATCACCATAGCTTTGTTGCTTCTCCATGCTTTTTGGGATGGCCTCTATTCATTTCTTGGCGACACAACTCCCATTACCCATTTTAGGTGACAACTGGATGCCATGCTGGCATGTTCAAGGTGCAGCGCATACCTTGTTATTTCAGTACTTGTTGGTGCTTCAATTTTTGGCTTCAATTTATGTAAACTTTCGCAATAGTAGGGCTGCATAGTTTCGGGATTTCATTCCTAAGGAACTGTTTATGAAATTGAATATTTTGTATTTTTTTTTTGTAATTTTGTTTTTTAAAAGAAAAAAGCAGAGAAAAAATTAAAGCGTTACTCTTACTCAAACTCTTTCCCAAAAAGGTAGATATCTGGCCTTAGACGATTCTGAATTAAAAAAAAATAAGGGAAAAATGTAAAACTCTGAAACAATTCAAGAATTGATTCTTTTTCCCTTTTTCATACAAGTTTTGAATAAAGAATAATTTTGAATAAAGAATAATATATATATCGGTACAAAAAGAATAACAAGACTCACAAATCATAATAACCCCACTCTGACAGCCTCTTACTATCCTGATAGATAGCTAATGAGGTTGTGGTGATTCACATTCACATGAGAAAACCCACATACACACCCAATAGTCCCATAGTAGCAGTGACAAGGCCACCTTGCAACAACACTGTGGCACTGCTAGTAGGAGCAACAGCTGGACCTTCTTCCAACTCTGCTGGAGAAGGTGCAGGGGAAATCCCCATGTATCTGCTCTTTGGAGACATAACCACCACAACGACCTTTTGTCCCTTCTCACAATGCCCCTTTGCTCCACTGATGAAGTAGAACGGCCCTGGATGATCAAGCTTCACCTTGGTGTTCCCATCATTGTACTCTTGAATTGGGTTGGAGGTGTTGCAGTTAGCATAATCTTCCTTGTTTACTTGCAAAACTGAGTCTTTCCCACCGTCATATTTCCACACTGTCAAACAAACATGAAAAAGAAAAGTGGGTCAGTGATGAAAAAATTAATCAAGATAAAAAAAATGGGTTTTGAGTTTTGGAATTGAAGTAGTATTGGGAAGTTGTTACCAAGATGGTCGCCGACTTTGAAACGAGACCTTGCAGCCCATTGGTTGAGGGAATCTGCTTCAGAAGATGGAATCTTCCAAGCATCTATCTTCCCTCCAACCAATAGTTCCTTAGCTGCAGAGAAGCCAAAGAGAAGGAATAGGAGCAAAAGAGAATAAGCAGAGACAGTTCTTGAACAAACAACAGCCATGGTTTTTCTGATAGCTGAGCCGAAAGGGGCGTGTGAGTGTTTGCTTTTCGTACTCGGAAGGACAAAGAGGTGGTTTGCACTGATGGGGTGTTTGGATCGTTGTATTTATGATGGTGAAGAGAGAAGAAACTAGCCGTTGAGAGAGACTAAGAAGACAGCGCAGCGTGTTTCTGGGTTCTGTGTCGACCCTTTGTGTGCCATTGTAACGGTTAACAATAACGGCAGAAAACCCCGAAGGGGTGATATGGGAATGGAAAGTGGATTGCAGCCAAGGTCTCGTGTTCGAGTCTTGGGTTTGATAAAAAAAACGGCGCTGGGAGGGATAGCCTTAATGCAGCCAAGGTCCCGAGGGAGATTAGTCTCTGTGCTAGTAGCCGGAGGATACTCCCGCCAATGCCATGGTACCCAAAAAAATATCAAATGTGAAAAGTGGAAACGCCACTTTTGTTCAAAATGGTGCTTTTATTTGTGTGCTGTTCTGTATAGCCAAGAGGCAAGAGGCAACTAAGAAAAGACAGGGCACTGTTTATTTAGGTTCAAAAAAAATCAACAATGCCTAAGATTTTTTATTTTAAAAAAAAAACTTGTATCCAACGTGAGATGTTCATCATACACGTAATCTACAAATTTTGAAACAAATACACTTTAAATTTACAAGTAATTTTTTTTGGTAGAGAAATTTACAAGTAGTTAACCATTTATAATCAATTAATAAATAATGATAAATATAACAACTTAATCGGTCACTTTATATATAATTTTTAAAATTCAGCACGTCACGAATTTCGTGATTACACTAAAACCATTTTAACAGGATTCTTATGTCTAAAATATTCTGTCTACTTAAATACTTATTTATAAAATATTCATTTAAAGTAAACAATAAATTGCCACCCGATTTAACTTAATATCAGCTATTCGTATATTGAAAACATCATTCTAGAAGAGTCGAGTCTTATTGAAAACATCTTACTATTTCTCATGGCTATTCTCACAAAGATATCCTTCTAAAAAAAAATTGTGAAAAAATTAGATAGGCTTGTATATCTCAATACGAATTTGATTGTACATTTTTTTGACATGGTCATTTCATTATACATCTTCTACTTTCGTATATAAAATGTAAAAACTTGATCAATGTGAAGTGTCTCGCAAACGGACAAATTGAATTTATTATTGTGAATAATGGAATTTTTGTCTTTTGTTGAATTACGGTGAGAAGAATAATTATGGAAGACAGAGGTTCTGCCATTATAACAATCTCGATCCAGTTTCTGATTTCTTGGTTGGTAACACCAACACCTGAAATAATTAGTCCAATGGAAAGGCAGGACTAATTCATCATCATATGCACTCCCAAAAAGGGATAGAAAAGGATTTAGATAGGGAAACTATGTTCTACTACTTTCGTTCCAAATATATTCAGGCATTCAAGCTCAACATTGCGAACTGCTCTAACATTAATGAAATTTCATTTATACTGAGACATTCTGCTCTAACTAGTAACTACTAATAATATAAAAACATCTGCCACATAAAACAGCCAATCTAGACAGCAGAACCACCGTCAAATCTATATTTAAACGAGGATCCTACTTCGACAATGGCAATTAAAATGATACTGAAACAAAAGAATTGTTGTCATAATACAAAATTGCATAAAATAGGTTACATGTGAACATGATAGTACCTGAATTTCAAAATCCTTACACAAACTTTTCTTCATCCTTTAAGAAGTATAGTAGATTAACCCAAACCACCGACTGCTATAACTAATCAATTTTGACGGAGGAGTAGATGAGCCTTGTGAACCAAAAGCATGCATAAAACCCGATAGTACCGGTTACCACAAAAAACGCATAAGAAGCTATAAGCATGTACCCGAAGTATAACATCGCAGATACCAACTTTGTGATTTCAAGCTTGGTAAAGAAGTAGAATGTTGCATAAAGAAAGAGGTATAGTGCAGAAGAACCAGAAGTAAGGTATGACCGCCACCACCACAAGTAATCCTCGCTGCACAACTGGAAGTAGCAGAGCACAATGGTTATTTCAGCACAGGTGACAATGAGGATGATGAAGACCAAAAAGAGGAACCCAAAGATGTAGTAGAACTGATTCAACCAGATTGAGGTGAGGATAAAGAAAAGCTCAATGAAAACAGCTCCAAATGGGAGTATTCCCCCAATCAGAACTGAGAAGACTGGGTTCATGTACCAGGCCTGCTCAGGTATCTGTCTTGGGATTTTGTTTGTCTTCACAGGATTCTCAATTGCAGGCTTCCTGAATCCAACATAGCTACCCACAAAAACAAGCGGAACCGAGATCCCAAACCATAAAAAGATCAGCGCAAACATTGTACCGAATGGCACAGCGCCAGATGATTTTTGGCCCCATATGAGAGCATTTAATATAAAGAAAAGGACAGAGACAACTGCAGGGAACGTGGTTGCAGTCCTGAGGGCAATTTTTTTCCACTCTGATCCTTTGAACATTTTGTACAAGCGAGTTGAAGAGTAACCAGCAAATATTCCCATGAAAACCCAAAGCAAGAGCATGGCTGTCATGAGCCCACCTCGGTTTGAAGGAGAAAGGAACCCAAGGACGGCAAACATCATGGTTACTAGTATCATCCCAAAAAACTGAACACCAGTTCCAACATATACACACAGCAAATCTGAGTTGTTAGGAGGCCTGAATACATCCCCATGGACAAGCTTCCAACCAGTCTCTTCTTGGGCTTCTTCCTGGGTCTCAAGCTCATTGTACTTTGCAATGTCACGGTATAGTGTCCGGAGCATTATCATTGCCACCATCCCCGAAAGGAAGAGAACAATCATTAATGAGTTAACAATAGAGAACCAGTGAATTTGGTCATCATTCATTAGCAAATAGGCATCCCATCTTGAAGCCCACTTCACATCACTCTCCTGAAGGTAGCAGGCAAAGGTAAAAATAAGAAATAAAACTGTCAGTCATATTTCATCATAACAAAAGATGATGATGGTGATGATTATGATGGTGATGAAGACTCCAGTTGAATGGAAGAAGAAAAGGAAAAGTTATTTATAAGAAGACAACAAAATTAAAAATGGCCATCAATGCAAGAGGATGTTTGATATTTTACCCCCTAGCCATAAACCAGCTTCTCCCCTCAAACCAAGTGCCTTACTACTTGCCTCATGTATGCCAATAACCATTCTAAAACACATGGAAGGTATAGCTGTACCATTTTATCAGCTCCATAACCTCACCTGGAATTCAACATCATAAGTGAAGATAATTTCCTTGTTCTCTTCAACTTCTTGGGGAGTGTTGGAGTTGATAACAGTGTGCTTAGCATGAGGGTCACAGGTTGTCAGACGAGTCTTTTTCTCATCCCATGTACCTTCATACTCGTGTTTAACACTGCTCATCAACATCCAGATTTGTTTCAATCAATACTGAATACTATAAAAAGATGAATCAATTAAAAGGAAAACCCCATTCACAGACTCCTACAAGCATGGAGAAATAAAATGAAATAAATTAATATAAAAATTAGAGCACAAAAATAATGACCTGAACGGCTTAACCTCAAAGCCCACGATTCTAGCAGATTCAGTTTGCACGTCTCTATGATACTTGACAGTAAATGCCAAATGATTGTGAATAAAATGCTTTTCCTCTTTGCTCTGTGAAATCAGACAAAGTAAGTAAACAAGCTACTTGGTATTCATAACAATAACCATGGTGCTACAAAACAATAAGCATACCCCGCTATACTGCCCTTTGAGTCCAACATGGAAACCAAGCTGATAAATGGTAGAATCCTGATCATTCCGTTTTATGGGAACAACTAGAGGAAGGTTATCTAGGATCCTGTTCATGAATGGCAGAACGCCAGAACCATTATAAGATATTATATATCAATATTGTGGCAGAACACCGGAAGCAAATAGTATACCAAACAATGACATAACATACATGTTCACCCGATACTCATCACTGATCTTCTCTTTGAACTCCTTAGCCGTTTTAGCATCAAGTTTAAGTTTACACACAATATTGCACATTTGTGGCTCACGCATTTTAAACTGAAAAATATCACTGAATCAGAATCAAATAATAACCATAAAAAATAAGAGAAATTACAAAAAGATATAAAAAATACTAAAGAAATAGCTTGAAAACAAACAACCACACTAGTTAATCAAGTTAATGAGTGATTACTCACTAAACATATTTAACCAATTCAGAGGTTAGTTGTTCCTAAACGAAAATATTTCATCAAGAATTCCTTTCTTGTAATTTGTTAAACACTCAAGAATTAACATGTAAAACTGACCACATATAGAGAATTTTCAATGCGGTCACCACGAAGCACTTCCCCAAGATTTTCTGTACTATCCTGTATTTTTCCAGGGGCGCAATAAGGAAGTGAATAATATGAGTATGGAAGCTGGGTCTTTATTGATGTTAATTTGTTTACTTTCACTTGCAATAAATCTCCCTGCACCAAAGAAATATTTAAAAAAGTCAGTTAAGGACTTAAAGAAGTAGATCTATAACGAATTATGAATATTCTTCATTTTGGCTAGATTAAGAGCAGGGAAAAAATTAACGCATTTGACAGTGTATGACATTTTTACAACAAAATATCCCATGGACAGCTGCAATATTTTAAAAGGACCAACATAAGTAGTCCAATAGATTTCTTCATCACTCACAAGTGCCATTTAGTTGCTATGAAGGTTACAATGCAAGAATTCAACCATACAAGATGATCTGGTGACATATCCTTCATATTTACAAATATATGAAAACATTAGAGGATGAAGACAAAAAGTTACTATGAAGTTTCAATAGTTCTACATCAAATGGTATCCATGCTAAATATTGAAAAATCAACTCCTCATTACAACGAAGTACAATAAAGAAGGTACTAAAATGCACCTCAGCAATAATATGCCAGGTTATACACCTTAGCTTCCAGTCCTATTCTCCAACATTTTTTAAACATGCATCGCCAATTTTCACATCAAACAACACCAACAACTGTTTCTAATTACAACTATGGAACTCAAACAGCCATCACAGGATTCATCGATGTAAAGAAACAGTGCAATGTCGGCTAAATTATAAATGACAAAGCACAAGATAATTGATAGAAATCGAAAAATTAACCTAATAATAGTAACAACAACAACAACAACAGTAATAAAAGACACCAACTCCTTGGGTGTTACCAAGTGAATTGTTCTTCAATGAAGCGATCCAGTGAAATTAAGACTCAACAATATTTCATACACTTCATGCTCCTCTTTAAACAATTAAGTAAGTAAATTACACAAATAGAAAAACCTAGTATCGATCACATCACATCACACATCGCGTTGAAATCCAATCCAGCACAGATCTAACTTCTCAAATGCAAACACGGATCAAGGAAGGAGCAAATAAGTAAATAGAAGAGTTGGAGAGGAGGAAATGAAAGGTTACCTTAAAGAAATCCTGTGGAGCGACGCCAGGGAGGTAGAAGCAGAGAGAGCCATGGACGAGAAACAGAAGAACTGCAGAGAAAACGAGAGATCTCCAAAACGCCATGGCGTTCGAGATCGAGATCGAGATCTGGGAGCTCTTTCAAATGCTTCTTCTTGTGTCGTTGTTGAGTTATGAAGAGTGGTGAGGAAGACCGGTAGTGTGTCGCGACCAGAAAGAGAGGACTTACTGTGTGCTCGTTTTCTCCGGTTATAAATTGGTACAGTTACTGCTTTTTCTACTTATTTTTAATTATTTATTATTTATTTACTATCTTGCCAATTTGTTGAAAATTTTAACGCGTTTTCATCTATTTTCCACTCACCAAAAAAAAAATCTATTTTCCCGTTCGACGCAAGGAAATAATTGGAATTAGGAAAGGATTGACCAAACTTCTTCCTATGTAAGACTACGAATGAGACATTGAAAAATTTTATGTATGAATTTTATTTTTATAGTTTATTAAATTCTTATCTATTCATTTTTATTTACCTTTTTTTGGTGAATTATAATTTTAAATGAAATGATGCATTCCGGATTGCAAGAAAATCAATGAAATCTCTCAAGTTTCCGTTCCGATGCAACAATTAATGCGTGTGGTGAATTTTTGTAAGGGCGCTTTTTTTTCCAACACTTATTTAACCTATTTTCATAGGCTCTGTCTAGGGTGAATCAGTGGTGAAGTTTGAAGTGAAAATAGTTACATTAATTGTAACCATTGGATTGATTAGTCTCATTAGATTTTATAGTGCATTCTCCACACCAAATTATATACCCCAGCCACATCGAGTTTCAACCATTGCCACCGTCCCAACAACACTCAACGGAGAGGGCCCTAAAACATGCCCCCTCCGATCTCGACAACCTTGTGGCGCTCGAAACCTGTCATCTTGAGGAACCCGAGGCTGGCGAAAACGATTGGGTGTCCCGAAACAGAAGGGTCGGTGATGGTGAAATTCTCAGGCAATTCGTTGAGCAACTTGCACGTGTAGCATGAGTAACGGTCGTTGAAGGATCGCTCTATCACACCAAGCACCTCGTTGCTGGGTTCCGCTGTCAAAGACATCCTCTACTACTACTACTCGCTCTTTGCAGCAGCAACAACAATAACAACAACTTTGGATCTTTTTCCTTTTTCTCTGAGTTGTTCCCAATAATCCCAAAATAAAATAGTACTACTTAACACTAATAGGGTGTTTGGGAACAGGGTGTTAAGTTGGCATCGTGAGGGGAAGGAGTTGGGTGTGTGAGGTTGGTGATGATGAAGGAAATTTTGGGGAATAATAATATCTGGGGAAAGTTCTGGTGGTGGCAATGGGTGGATGAATAATACTACTCATTAACCTCTCACCCTTTGTTGTTTTGTGATGAGGGTGAATGTGTGTGTGTACTTTGAAGAGGGACCAGGGAGAAAGGGGAAAAATGATAGGGGAAATTATTATGAGTTGGGAAGACGTGGATGGAGGAAGGAAGACAACAAACGCACATCGTCACCAACAAACGCACAATGTCCACCCATCGTCTCGCGGAGCCGTCGTCGTGGTGGGGTTTAATTTCTGTAACTATAATGGGGTTTAATTTCTCCGAAGGAAGACGGCGGAGAAGGAGTGAAGGAGACGACATGGCTGCAACAGTAAACACTGTAGCACACAAACAGTGGGTCATCGGAGACAAAGAACCCGGTGGTGACTTTACCGGATAAGATCACGAGCAACACAATGGAGGTGGGGGAGGGGTAGGGGTGTGATTGTGTGGGAAAATATGTGTGTTCTTATTTTTTTGTCAATTAATTTGGGTCATTAATTTTTTATCAATAAATATAATGGTTATTAAAATTTTGTAAAAGTCTTACAATTAATAGTCCACCATGCACCACCACAAGTTTTACAATTAGTGGTCCACCCTAAAATCCACCATTTTCATATATTTCTTTCTTCTTTCCCGCTTTTCTCCATCACCATCAAGTCATGTTTACAAGGATGTAGTGAGGGTGGGTAGTCTCAAAAGAGTGCGGAACACTCGTTATGTTCCCCATTGATGACCCAATCATTTTGGTATCAATTTCTTAGTATGTGAAAAATAACGAGATTATTAGAAGTTTAGAATTTAGAATCAGAAGCTGAATGTAATCCAAAATTCTCAAACAAATCGAAGAAAAATATGTGATTTGTTCAAATTCTTCTTATAAGAGAAAAAATGGCATAATCATATCATATACTAATCTTGAAAACTTAAAAATCGCTCAAGTACTTAGGTTGGATTGTCACTTTTATGAAAACGAAGTCTTACATGTAAAAATATAGAAATTTTAAATTTTGAATTTATGCATTACCGTCGTAGGAATAGGATGTCGTACAAATTAAAATACTACTACTACTGCTACTAGGCTGTAAGGAAAACTCATTAAAAAGCATTATTTTAATGTTACGAAATCATGTTCCTCGATGGTATCGTTCAAGAATTCTTCTTTGGAAAGAATTGATTAAATTAAAGAACTTTAAAATTAATGGGGGTGCTTCAACGATGCAAGAGATTTGGGGAGAGAGAAAATAAACAAACAGTGGTATTGACTTCATGATCTCATCAAATATATTTTCACAACTTCAAAAAAGTGTTTTTCTGCGACATAATTCGTAGATACATATATGCACCCGTTACACGTATATTAAAAACCAGTAACTTTTTCAGTCTCTCTTTTGTGGAGTATCAATCTCGCAATTGTTGAGATCTTCCATCATACAGAATGTTTATGTCGTTCATACTTCATATATTGGGCCCATTGTATAAATACATCTTAAGTACAGCAAGCAGATCATGATTTTTCTCAAGCATTATTTTCTTCATCACACTCTTTTTAATATATTTTTTAAGATTAGGTGAAATGTATGTGGATTTCATTAAATTTTGTGGATTCTATTTTTAAAGTAGTGGGACTTATCCCAAAATAACGAGACTCACATACATTTCATTCAATCTTAAAGAGTGTATGAGTGTGGTAAAGGATGTGATGTGTCATTATCACTACTCATGTGAAGGAACAAACTGGGATCATGATCTGACCTGGTTACAATGTTTGAATGGAAACGACCTTAATTTGTATGCGTGACAATCAACCGCCCTTGGACGTGCACCGACATAAAAATTTATGTAATAAAATTTATTTATTTTGCTATTTTTTTAGACGCAGATTATTTATTTTGCTTTGTGAGTGTCTGCGGACTGCATTCGATCCAAGTATTACGGATCTTCCAACCGTAGTATATTCCAAAAAGATCCTTTCTTTCTTTCTTTTTCTTTTTTTTTTGTAAAAATTGTAGTGTGAGTGTGAGGTCTTTCTTTCCACTCAGTAGCTTCGCTTTGACTCCTTGGGAAGTCAAATGGCGTACCCCCACCTTGTATAAAGTTATAAATAAACAAGTTTAACAAAGCAAGTGCCAAGTGGTATTTTGCTTTGCTTTATGGTGTTATTATTTCAGTGACTGTTGTGTAGGCTAATTAATTTAATTAATCATGAGATGCAGTGTGTATTATATGCTGCTGCTGGTGTTGCTGAGCTTGAGCAAGCTTTGTGATAGTGAGTCAAGATCATCCTCTCCCAACTGTAAAGCATGGCTAGTGCAATCCATTCCCACCGATATGCCCCATCTTTCCCACGTTTCCGGCGTCCTCTCCACTGGTATGTATGTAACACTAAATCACTAATACAAATAGCAAGGTTTTAAATTGCGATTGCAGTTGCGATTTCATTGCGATCCTTAATATTGTGGCAAATTGCGGATAAATGTGGCCCGAAATTGCAGTTTTGGAAACTCTGAAAACCATGACATTGTAGCCTCATTCGCGGTTGTGGACCGCAATTTGAAACTATGACTAATAGTAATAATATGTGTGTGCTTCGATGGGTTGTTGTAGGGGATGTGCTTCGATGGCTGGCTGCAAACACCACTAAGAGGCTCGACATAATTGCTCAGTACTGGCAGCTGTTAGCTTCCCCTAATGATCCTCGCTCTGGGGATTATGGTTACACTCAGCACCAGATGCACAAATTTGGTGCCCATCAAGGTGCTGCCCTTTATCAGGCATTAGATGCTGCTGCTGACCGCAATGTTAGTATTAGGTGCGCTTTCAATTTCAGGCTTTACCAAATGGGTTCTTGTTTAAACTTGAATTGAATAGTGAACTGAAACACTATCACAACTGCATATCAGTTTCACAATCATCATATCATAAATCAACCAACTTTGAAATGGGTTTTGTTGTTGAAGATTGATGTTTGTGTATGTAAATTATAATATATAGACAGGTAATCTCAAATCTCAATCTGTGTGTGTTTTAAATGGAGATTGGTGTAGGTTACTGTCCCACTCTGGGGTTTATCCGACATTTACCTCGGAACCATCCAAACTTGCTTCCGGAAGGCCAAATGTTGAGAATGTGACCTTGCTACTGGAGGATTGGTGGGGCTCGGGCATTGTCCATGCCAAAGTTTGGATATCTGATAGCAGGGATGTGTATATTGGGTCTGCAAACAATGACTGGAAATCTCTTACACAGGTATTTTCATCATTTCATGACATGTTATGTGTTTGTTTAATTTGTTTTATGTTTACATTTTTATGTCAATAGGGTAGTAATTTTTAAGAGTGCCCCCACAAATTTAGATTGTGAAACATAAATTCTACTCAAAACCCAACAATGGTTGGTTAATTCCACATGTTATGTTGGCAGTCACTTTTCTCCATGGATTATTTATCTAACTGATGTAAATTTTGAATCTTTTTCTTCCCCAAGGTGTGGTTACATGTTCTAGGATATTCGTTTCTGAATAACTCTTCTTTTCTTCATTTGGACACATCTACTACCTGTTCAACCAATGATACTTGTCTAATTACTTGCTTGCTCTAGGTCAAGGAAGTTGGAATTTATCTTGCTGGTTGTCCTGGAATAGCTAAAAAGGTTGAGGTCTACTTTAACAATTTATGGACACTCGCATCTCTTAACTCTTCAGCTTACACAAAAACAGTGATAGATCAACAGTGGCAAGTTGAAAGAAAGGTTCCTTGCTGGTCTCATTTCATTAATCCTAGAGAGAGGTGCAAGTAAGTCTGGGCCTTATGATAAAAATAAGTTCACTAAATTTCTCTTTAAGAAATTGCTACTTGGTGTGATCTTCTGCATTGATGTATCATTTCCTATTGTTTATCTATGAAATTTCCTTACCAAGTTCTTGAGGGTTATACTCTACAAAATTTCCTTCACTTGAAAGTTGAAATTTGCTGTTGTGGGAAGAGATAATAGTTCACGAGTGTATGACTAGATGCTAAAGGTTGGTTAGAGTTTTAATTATCACTTAAATAAGATTTGGTCCTAAGCATGATTGTAAACATGAGACAACATGAGAAATGGGGATACAACAGTGTATGATATAGCAAACTTCCAAAAGCAGGCACTTGAAACTTTTATAAGGTTTCATCCATAAGCAACAAAGAATTGATGATAGTAAAGTAAGCATGAGGGAATAACATGCCTGACACTTTTTGTGTGACAGGTCACCTCTTCCTCAATATGTGGACACTCCTCATGTTGCAGGATATCCTATTCTGTCAGACCCTTATATGTTTGAAGTCTCAATTCAAACTCCTGGGAGTAACCATTCAACAAAGCTTCCCCAAGTCAGCTATCTCTCCTTTGCCCCCCCGGAGGTAATGTTTACTTTTAACAATTTGCTGTGTAATATGCATCCTTGAATCTAGACATCAGAAATGGGTTGACTTACAGCTACATGGTGGCACAGGCTTACCATTTAAATAATTTTCTTACTGTTCCACTATCACAAACTCGTTTATATTGTTATTCAATTCTTGACTACAAGGATGTGTGATACTTTGTGTTGTGGATTCTGACGTGCTGTTTCTTGAAAATTTAGAAATGCCCTTATTGCATTAGCTGACAATTTTTGTTATTATTGAATGTTTTTGAAAGAAAGTAAAGTCTCTGTACATGTCAAATTGCCAGTCTTCATTGGAACTTGGTATTATTGTTGGCTGCAGCTATCATTTGGCAACTATCAGGCTGATGAGCAAGCATGGATTGATACAATTAAATCAGTTGGAACAAGAGAGACAGTTAGAATCAACACCATGGACTGGCTGGGTCAGTCACAATTTACAGACCAAACCATTTACTGGTCATCCCTATCCTCTGCAATATCAGAGGTAACTTCAAGTGTTATTGCATTCCTCCCATTCCAAACACCACAACCTTACACATTACTCTCTCTGTCTCAAGATAACTGAAGGTTTAAAAACAAAAGTCCTAAAATAAGCGTCATTTTATTTTTCGATGAATCTAAAATTGTTTTATTCCAATGTTACTCCAAATAATGTTTTTTAGAGTGTTGCATCAGATTTTGAGTAATATAAATAATAAAGTTAATTTGGTAAAATCATTATTCTCATTCATTTATTTATTATGAAAAAAACCTTAAACGTCGTTTATTTTAGTACGGAGTAATTGTTAGACAATTTCATTTCTGTCAAAATTTTCTATTATCTATAGCATGACATTTTCTCACAAAGTTCCACCGAACACTTAACAGGTTGTGTTTTCCAAGCATGCAACAGTGAAGATATTGGTGGCATATTGGGCACATTTCATCAACAACACAGATGTGTACCTGAAGTCTCTCCTTTACTCCAACACTCTCTGCTCTTCCTCTAAATACAACAAATGCTCTGGCAAAGTTGAGATCAAATACTATGTGGTTCCAGGTTTCAACAAGACAGGACCCGCCGTTCAGGGTGGTACTGGTGGTGGAACTACTAGTACAGGAAATGTGTACCCAGATTTCACCAGAGTCAATCATGGAAAATATGCAGTTAGCGATGTGAGGGCCCACATTGGGACCAGCAACCTTGTATGGGACTACTTCTACGTTACAGCAGGTGTCAGCTTTGGGACATACAACTCTGCTATTGTCTCTCAGCTTAGGGAAATTTTTGATGCTGACTGGAACTCACCCTATGCTGTTCCTGTTCAAGAGTTGGAGAAAGGCCATGCATGTTCAGTCTAGTGACTGGTTTTATATTTCTAGTTTTCAAATAGCTGATATCTTCCAAAGAAAAACTGAAAATAAACCAATGTACGTTACAATGAAAATGAGAAAATTAACTAGTGTAAGTTATTTAACGAAATTGCATCTTCTCCTATAATCTAGCAGAAACTCCATAGTCAACATAAATAAATGAGATATACAAGAGTTGAGGGTGAAAGGGGAGCTTTGATATGTCTTTAAAAAAAAAGTCCTAGGTGAAGGTGAAGGAATTAATGATGAGGGTAATAGCAGCAAAAGTGAATTTGAAACAGACGAAAGGAGGTCATGGGAAAGATGTGTTCATCTGTTGGGGTTTCCATATTGCTATTATTATTTTAATGTTGGGGCTTTCTGTTCTGTTTGTTGTTTAATCAAGAGAATTTAATGTGCTCACACCCAAAAAGATGAAAGGAAAGCAAATGGAGCAAGAGTTTTTTTTTTTGGTCAATAGGGAGCAAGAGTCATGAACACTATTAATTTGTTGAATTGGAAGGGGCATTGATCAGCGTTGTGGTAGAAATTTGTGATGGAGGCTCTTCTTTGAAGTGAGAAGAAAGTAAAATAAGTAATAGTAATTATTAATCAATTATTGAAAAAAATCTAAAAGTTAATATTTCAACTCATTCTTAATTTGTTATGGATGTACTTTATGATATCAATTATTTTAAGATTATTTACTTTACACCCTAAAATAAATTATTCCTGAGTGATTGGAACATGTCTAACTAACGTAAAATTGGTTAAATGGCTCAAGGAAGGTAGGTGAGTTTGAGTTGGTGAAACAAATTTGTAGTGCTCCCTTAGGATTTGCTCAATTATTTGTTTCTTATCAGAAAAAATCCATAAGATGGAAAAAAAAAAAACCATACATGTCATATGCGGCGGGGTTAAAACAATTAAAATGAAAAAAGAAATGCAAGGGCATTCAAGATAAACAGGGTGCATGTCATGCAATACTCGTAACTGATATTCAAAGAAACATCCAGGAACCAAATTGATATCTACAACGAGTTCATAGGTTTAGGGGAAAAGCAATAGAGAGAGAGGGTCGATGTTAAAAAGTGGTTGTCTAGCAAAGTTCGGTGTCAAATTTGAGATTAATGCCCATACTGAATAGCTCCTGGCACAACAATTTAGCTCCATATGGGACATTGGCCACCACAATTTCATCAGCAGATTCACAGAATCTGCAATAGGGACCTCGTATTTTACGGCCACCAGACACGGGCCTTAAGATCACATTTGCAACACTTTTGCATTTACTACAAATGTGTATCTGAGAGGAGTCGCTCAAGGTGAAGAGGCGTTCATACAGGTTGGCTGAGGCACCGTGAGCTATCAAGCAATCGCGCTCCATTTCACCGAACTTGATACCTCCAAATCGTTTCCTGTCCGCAACAGGCTGTCGGGTCAGCGGATGAACTGGACCGGTGTTCCGGAATTTTACTTTGTCCTCGGACATGTGATGCAGTCGCTGGTAGAATGTCGGGCCCATGAATATCAGTGAACGGACCATCTCACCAGTCCTTCCATTGTATACCCTCTCATTTCCCCATCTTGAAAACCCAGCTCTGCCATGTACAAAGAAAGGGAACATAAATCAGGGAGAAACGAGCAAAACACATAATACATGACAACTTGAAAGGAAACTAGGGAAACTAGTTCCTAAATTTAAAGTGAGCCAGGAGCAAATGCAGGAAGACCATCAACAACAGGGAAGGCATTATTGGCAAATAAGAAACATCATAGACATACAGTACGCAAGAGCAGAAGTTGGAATGCAAGTTCCTCCTCTAGAGAATGGCCCACAGGACATACAACACGAGTAATCTAAACTGTATTTAAAGCAAACTGAATATCATGATGAGACTTTTACCTGTGAAGTTGGTCTGTAATGGCTTCAACAGAAGGAGTGGAGAAAGGGGTAGCATGTCTCAATAAACCACCACAAGCAATTCCCTTTCCTAAAGCAGCCTCTAGGAGTTGCCCCGGAGTTTGTCGTGAGGGAAATGCATGAGGATTTATGACAATATCCGGAACAATACCTTGTCTTGTGAAAGGAAAATTCTCCTGAGACTCCAGAAATCCTAAAACACCCTTCTGTCCATGCATACTGGAGAACTTGTCTCCTAAAACTGGACTTCGGACCTGCAATGTTAATTAAATAACAGATTTTCATAGTGATCAAATTCGATTTAGCTGTCAAAAAAATTAGCTTTCAGTTGTGCAACATAAAACATCCATGTTAAGATGAGCATACAGTAAGTTGTGTTCAATGCAGTAACCCCCTAAAAGTTCACGCACAAAGCAACATGATTCTTCATCGAAGTAGTTTTGGGTTTCACTAGTTACCTGTCTTAATGAAACCACAGCAAAATTCTTCCCCTCATCATTGGAGGACAGAACAACCTTTTGAACATAACCCCTTTCAGTGTGTTTTAACTTTACACTATGGTCTGCCCCAGACTCAGCACACCTTCCGATAATAATATCACCGCTTTGTAAATTAGCACCAACATATGGAAAACCATCATCATCAAGGCTATCAACTCGACCAATTTTGCTTTGTATCTTGCCAAACATTACAATGTCTTCCGGTTTCCGTTTCTTCTCTGATGATTCCTTATTTTCAATTTCACTCTTGTAACTCCTTATGTGCTCAGATCTGAACATACCACGCTGCAAAGAAGCTCGGTTCATGACCAGGGAATCCTCTTGGTTGTATCCCATATGTACATTGACAGCGACAATCGCATTTTGTCCATTATAAAATTCTGCTTTTGGAAGAACTCTATTATGACCTAGTGGATACTCAGGTTTTCCAAGACAATCAGTTGTCATTGTACGGAAAAGTGGCTTCTGAGGATAAAATAATTGATGCGACAAAGTATCAATTCTTATGTCAGGGTTTGTTGTAGAAAACCCAATAGCCTGTGATGAGTGCTTCTGTGACTGATAAAGTACTCTTCGTGCATGGTCGTGATTGGCAAAGGGATCAAGGGAACAACTTAAACCCAATAAAAATGACATATCAAGTTCACAGTGTGTGTACTTGACAGAAGTTTTTCCTTCTTTTCCAAATAAATATTGAACACCCCAAGCAGTACAACACTCTTCTTCTTCCTCCGGTCCAACCAGCTCAATCACGCCATTTTCCAACAAAGACTGGAAAGAATGCTCCGCCTTAGATCCTTTAATTTTCAGCAAGTTACTAACTACCAAAAGTGGGCGGAGAATCCTTCCGGCATCAGAGTATATGCGCACTTCTTGCTGCAATTGATCTCTTTTTATTTCAACCTGAATGGAAATAGTTATCACTAGGGTCAAAAGAAACAAAAATCAACTAAATCACACAAAAGTTAATGCAAATATTACAGCCTTTTTTATATATATACCAGAAAAAAAAT
The DNA here is from genome assembly GCA_030159175.1 of Glycyrrhiza uralensis. NCBI lineage: Eukaryota > Viridiplantae > Streptophyta > Magnoliopsida > Fabales > Fabaceae > Glycyrrhiza > Glycyrrhiza uralensis. The sequence goes on from BRZY01000005.1 coordinate 51,011,140, forward strand.
TAGAGACACAATACTACAACAGACGGCTTACAAAGAAAAGTATATTCCTCGACATAGTTACTAAAAATTCCAGCAGAAGAAAACAACAATGTCATCAAATATCTCAAAAACAATAAAGTTCCCAAACCTGATACGATAGCTAGCTAGTGACTCGTGTATAAAGAAAAAGGAAACAGAAAACACAAGATATACCAATTGTTGGATAGAGGAGAGGGACACAAATGACGAGTGTTTTGCAGAGGTAGTCCGTATGGAAACATAGCCTCATTCACACAGGGAGGGAAGTCCATGCTACAAAATGAATATCTGATATTGACTAAGTTTCCTAATGTTTAATCCATAACTTTGTTAATTAATGTATTATGTGCTCTGCAGGTTGTCATGCTTTAAGCTATTAAACCTGTCAGTCTTTACAACATTTGACACTGTATGTCTCAAATTAATAGCATACAACAACAACGATAACAAAAGCCTTTTCCTACTAGATAGGTCCTCTATATGGCTCAAATCAAAAGCATGTGCGATAAAATATATAAAATATGACTATTATAGAATACAAAACCAACTTAAAATGGGAGATTAAAAGCAAACCTGATGAGGCAATTCATTTTTACGTCTTTTACTTCGTAGCTCTGCCACAAATGAAATGGAATCTTGACAAACTCCAACCCAATCTCCATTTAGGAAGACTTTGTCATTTTTGCTCAGAGAAGTGGTGGTATCATCAACAAGTTCTTCCATTCCACAATCAAACAACTGAGGCAGTAAAGATTCAGTTACATTGGTACTTACTAGTCCCGTGACAGCCAAATTCTTTACAAGCCCACAATTTTCACCATCCGGGGTAGAGAGGAAACAGACCTTGCCCCAGTGAGAAGGATGCCTGCAAACACAAACTTCCATTATAATAAATGAAAGCATTTTTTTTATAAAACAAACCAATATTCAAAGATACAAAACAGCATATTTGAACTTTGAACTTCAACGAGAACTCAAAAATCCATCATACTATTCTCATCATTCCCTTAATGAGAGGGCATGTATACAGCTAAAGCTATTAATACAATGCCAGACACCTAATCCCTCCCTGTAAAGCTTGTGAAGTTGATACTTTTCCTCGTGCCCAAGGATGCCCAAAGAAGAATTTAAAGAATTCAACAAGATTTCTAACCCAACCATTTCCATCAGAACTTCATTAATTGTACAGTTACCTCCCCTCATTCAAGGCACTTCACAGAAGCTGATACCGCAAAACACCAATGCTACACAAAGATAGTCACCATGAAACCCAGCATCCAATGGGTCACACAGGCAGCAGTAGAAAGTATAGCACTAAAAATCCATGAATTTTGAAGACTTGACAATCAATATTTTGGTTTAGCTTTGGTTTTGTTGATAGTGATATTCCAAGGGGCATTGACATGTCCTGACATCATGGCCATATTGCTTAGGATTACTAGATTTGGTAAGTTGCTGATATTTAACTTTCATTTTCTGTCCTGGGGTATTCATTATTTTTAGTAGTCATGTTATAGTCCAAGGATCTTATTTCTAAGATTTGCTCATGGATTTAGCACCAAGCAAGAGTCTCAATCATTATATAGGTTTAGGATTCTATTCCCAATCCTTCTTCATAAATCATAATTACTACCAAATCCCTTGCTTTTCAGACAAGGGAAAACATTTTTTTATAGGCAGACAATAAAATTCACTTCCTTGTTGACACGAAATTTACCTTAGAACCCAACTAACCTAAACCCAAATTTTGCAGGTACAGTTAACAGCTGATAATTGAGCACTAATTGATCCCTCCAGGCTCCAACCCCATCCTATTACTCATAAACCACCCTGCCTAAGTACCCACAATAAAAAAAACACCGATTTTATACTCCTAATCGATCCAAGAAACCCGAATCTTAGCCAACAAAATCCCAATTCCTCTTGCTGGACTGTGTTCGTGTCACTAAGACAAACCTTCACCTAAAATTTAAAAACCCCGAAATAGATGTGGGGAGGAAAAGCAAATGATGTAAATCCAGAAAAGCATTGCTGCACCTGTTGCTCTCAGACTTAAACACCATTCAGTCAGCTAGGGTATAAAAATTCTACTAACACACTTCACCCACCAAACAACTACAAAAAGGGAGAAAATAAACAAGGAACTAAAATAGACAAAGATAAAAGTAACTTACGGGTATCTAGCATCCCCAACCTTTCCTGTGTACTGAACCTGTTGCCTAGTTCTTCTTAACTCAGCCATGGTTTGTAGTGGATTGGTTCTCCCAAGAGTTGCAACCACACCAGAAATCCTTTCCATCCTTTTATAAGGATGTGTCCATGCTCCAGTAGAAAATGCTCTTTGGAGACCATTTGTAATTATGGAAGCATCAAGATAGTGCTCAATTGGGCGTACCTCTCGATCTCCATAGAGGTCTCTTTGTAAGGCCTTTGCCATTCTCTTCCGAGCATGTGCAATGTGCACTTTTAGCTCGCGGTCGAGCAGCTCACCAGCCAAGTCAAGCCTCTTATTTCGAAAATCATCCCTGTTATCGCATTTTCTGCGGCCAGTATAAGCCAGTAAGAGAACCTTCACCATATATGCAAGGTAGCGTGCCTTTCTACTCAAGCCTCCAATGTTGGGAAACAAATACATGTTCAGGCAATCGTCAATAGACTCCGGAGGTGGAAATTGGACACCTTTTACATGTTCCTCCATGTAATAAAGTGCAGTCTTCCCCATACGAAAGCCTTCGCATTTCTCATCAGCATCACGAATGGATGCAAAGAGAATATTGTGAATTCTGGCATCTCCGCTTCCGTAGTCAATGAGATCTACAATCTCCTTGTCTGACGAGACACCGAGAGCAAAAAATAGTATCCACACGGGAATCTCAACAGACAAGAAATACACGGTAAGGACCTTCTCTCCATTGTTAATCTCTTCACTTCTGGAATTTCCAACCAATTTAATAACCAGCCTATTTCTCTTCATCTGTGACTTGTGCGCAACTGTCCAACACGGAGTGTTTAAAACCCATAGTCTCTTGATATAGAGTTGCTCCTGTGCAATAAAAATCTGCAACAAATTTTCACACAAAACAAATTCATAACAGTAGCAAAGAAAGATATTGTGAAGATATAATAAAGACCTAAAAAAAAAAGAACACAATAAATAAATACAAATACAACCTAAACCAAAATTAATGCATTGCACTAAAAAAATGTAACAAGCAGCAGAGAAAAGTGTGCAAAACGATGAAATGAGCCTACCTTCTCTGCACCCTTGATCAGAAAGTAGCCTCCGTGATCGAATTCACAATCACCCTTCTCAGCTCCTTTCATCCAGCAGAGATCAGACTTCACCATGACAGGCAGTCTCCCAATGATGATTTCTCTGTTATCTTGATTGAGAATCTCTCTATCAATCAGTTCTTCTTTCCCGGTCTTAAATTTGTCACTTCGAACCTTCTTTGGAACATATACCTATAATAATTGACACAGACACAACAAATAAGGAACCACAAAATTCAAAGCATCGGAAATTACTCCGTGCATGCATGGTGGAGATTGTCAAAAGTAATTTTAGTAAAAATTTAAGTATCTGGGTTTTTGAAGATAAAGCAATTATGTTGCCTAAAATCAATTCTACCTGAAGAATTTTACACTAAATTTTACCTCAAACATTTAGAGTAAAAAATCTAAACATAAATCACTTCACTTCAAACTCAATTTTAACCAAAACAATTTTACAAAATCAAGTTAAGTCAAAATCACTTTTAGCAAACACCCCCAAACACACACTCCGACAGAGTTCACCACCACTCCTTCTTCTTTTAGTGTGTGTGTGTGTGTGTGTGTGTGTGTGTTTAATCATGAATGAATGGTTGAGTAAGCACATTTGGAACATGAATAATCAAATGAGAGGGGAAGCAATATCTGACCTCAACATTAACACTGACTTTCATCTTGGATGAGTATGTCATCCTTTGAAGGCGTGCATGTCTCGGCAACATTTTAAATTCCTGCGTATTCCCCTCGCCGCACCAGAACTTTGGCGGATCGAGGGTTACCTTTCCAAACTTAACGGAAGCGTAACGGTAGTGTTCGCTGTCTCCCTTCTTGGAGGGATCAAAACCGGGCGTAACGGTGAGGTCGCCGAAGGAATCGAAAGTGTTCTGAAGGCCATTGCTCAGAAACTGGTTGTAAGAATTAATCTGGTGACTGACCAGACCGTATTCTTCGAAGAATTTACTCGATGCTTTCTTGCAAAAATTTCTCACCGTGTTCTCTCCGAGCTCTTCCAATATTTCAGCGTTTGTAGGCAACAAGGCTTCCATGTCAATGTCGTCGTCCTCTTCTATGTCCTTCATTTTCGCCCCATCCTTGCTGGAACCGACGTGCCCCATTGTTATCGACGCTCTCTGAACACTGGTTTTGCTGTGAATAAATTCTAGGGTTTTAGGACAGGGTTCTACAATCTGCCCTCTCACGCTCTCGCAGCTCGCTCTCACTCTCTGTACTGTCACTGTGATTCTGTGAACGTGAGTGAGTGTGTTTGCTCTTGAAACGCCAAGACGACCCTTTGAATTTTGACACTGGCTTGGCTTTAACTACCAACACAACACAAGGGTGCGTTTGGTAAAGAATTTAATTACATATTTATTTATTTATTTATTTGACAAGATTTAATTACATATTTATTTAAAAAAGTAAAAATAATTTACAATTATATAGGATAAATAAATTATTTTTACATACATATTCAATATTACCCCTAGACTCCTTACTATTACTAATTTACTGGTAGTACTTTTAAGTTTTAATAGGGGTGTATTTGGTAAAGCATCACTTCTCTACTTCACAGTCACACCTCCCAGGTCCCCTCACGGCTCACGCTAGTCTCGTTTAGTGCTTACCCACTCTGCCTCGAGACTGACTCGTGACTCGTGAGTCGAGTCAAGACGGAAGCGGAAACACGCATGCGGCATGCGCCCTCCGGTCGTTACGATCCATCCACAGCCTTATTACTTTTCTAATATGCTAATGCTATATACTATATCTACATATATAGGGTCTGTTTGGATTGGTTTATGCAGAGCTTATGAACACAGCTTATGACTGATTCATAAGCTATTTTGGGCTTATTTTTCATAAGCTACCCAGGATAGCTTATCAAAACAGCTTATGACTTATATAAAATAAGTTTCACTATAATTTTTTTTCGATTATAAAAGTAGCTTATACAACTTATGCCATAAACAGTAGATAAGCTTGTTATCCAAACAGGGCAATAGTGCACTCACCCGAAAAAAAATATCCACATGTATAAATTTAGTAAAATCAAATGAAATTGCCACTGGTGTCCATGGAAGTCAAAACCAAATCTGACCGGCCGATCAAATTGAGAATCGGACCTCTGTCTAGTTTAGAAGCACCTGATAATCGGCTTACGCAAGAACCAGTTAAAAATCGGAAAAATTGATCAAAAACTGGCCAAAATCGGTTGGATCGGTTCAATCATTTTTTTTTTTTTTTATTTTTTTAAAAATCAAAATTTTCACTTTTTTAGTTTTTTTAAAAAAATAGATATCACTTTCTTCAATTATTTATAGTTTTGAATATTTTATGTTATGAATTGTGACATTTAATAATAAAGTTTAATTTTTTTTAAAAAAATTATGACTTTTATGTTAATTTTTATTCAATATTGTATAGAATTTAAGGTTTAAAATAATATTATTTAATTATACCCTAATTTAACTAGTTAAACCCTGATAGAACCTCTAAACCTTAAACTTCTACCCTCGCTGATTTAATAACCGATCCAATTCTAATTATCTTGCCGGTGTCCGTCGATACTAGTGGGAACTGGTAAGGAGTCATTGTAATTACTATTATTGCCTTCTTTCCGAGTGTTGGGATATTGTTCGTTCCGGCCTTCAATTATTTGAGTTAATTAAAGAATTCGAAGCTTGCTAATTTAGAAGCCAATTACACATTAACCCTATAAAGATATGAGAAACCATAATACACGTGCTACAAATATAAAAGAAAAATAAAAAATCCACGTGCTACAGATTATTCATCATTGTTTTATATGTTACTTCTAAATTTTTTTTTCTTTTAAAAATAACTCTACGTTCGATCACAATGCATTTATATCTTTTAAAAATAAAAAATTATTTTCTGATCTGACAACCATAAGAAATTGGCAAAAAAATGAACAGTGAACACATAAGAGCTTGATCTTTTGAACAATGACAGTATTATTTTCTTCAGTTGAATTTGCATTGAAATAAATGGCTTCAATCGAGGCGTCGTAGTAAGTACTCAACTTGAACAATTTTTGTAAGAGGTATTATCCATTTCTGGTACAAGCCAGAAACTACTGATGGATCAACCTTGCATTTTCCTTTGACTTTAGGATCAAGACTCACTTCTTGCCCAAACACCATGGCCTTCTTTTCAACCCTCTTCCTTACCATCTCTTCTACGCTCTCCGATGTCAACAATTCCATCAATGCTTCCCTGTCCTGCAAGAAACAAACCGTTTACCGTTTCAACTTTTACAAGGACAAAAAAAAAATAGCATAGCTTAAAAACCAACAAGAGTTATAGCATTTGGAAAATGATCATACAATACAAATTGAAAGATGGTTCCAACTTCCAATACAACAAGCTACACCAACTATATTGCAGAAAGAATGACCAATAATGTAATTTTTTGCAGGAATGTAAGGCCAGTGTTCACAGACCTCATTACTTGATCTCAAAAGATCAAAGAAATTGACTAGCAAAGTATTCATTCACTAGCCACAACTATGGTTAAGAGTGAAAGCATTATAGTTATATATACCTGAGCACGAATTAAATGACCATAGTCTTGAGGAGATTCCCTGAATTTCGCCTCAGCTACAAACTTTCCATAATGAATCCTTCTAGAGATGGCCTGCGGATATTTTATTGAACAAGGATAAACTGTCCTGAGTCACAACCAACACTAGTTTAGGGCCTTAGGCCATTGATTTGAAATGTAATTGTCTTTTAGTTTCCATTTTCATTTTTTATTTCCATTCGTCGTTTTTAGTTTTAATTAAAAATATATATAATCAAACTTTACTGTTCAAAATTTTAACAGAAATAAAGTAGCAGAAAGTGATATTTTTATAATTAAAATTGAAAATAGAAAATAAAAACAAAAAAAGTTTTATTTGAAGGGAAACAAATCCTAAATTCAACTTTCTCATGAGTTGGACCAAAACACATTCACAAAATGAAAGTTTAGACTGCTTTTGACTGGTAGTTGATTACAAAGATTGCTCTGCATAAGTAACTTGACCCACATATGAACGCGCCACGGGAAATTATTACCTGCAATAATGAAAGATCACAAGCTGCAGTTTGTGCATAGTTGCCATCATCACCGGAAGCAACAAACAATGGCAGCATCTCATGGAAGTACATTTTCCTTATGCGCTTGTTTATGTTTATCAAAGCGGCTGCAGGATGCAAAAACTAAAGACAAAGTTCAAAAGAGATCCTTTTTCACCCCAAGTTGCTTGCTTGAACTGTACCCAGAGTGGCAAATGATCATACAAGAGTTTTCCTGAATTACCTGTGAGAAGTTGTATTGTGGCATAACTGAGGGTGGTAAATTTTCAGCATAGGAATTTTCTTCAGGGTTGATGTATCTTCCTCCCTACAACATACCACATCATCATAGTATGTCATAATACAATGAAGTAATTAAAAGCAAATATAAAAAAATAAAAACACTCATGGAGGTTGACATAGATCTAATACTATAATTATAATATACTTCTGGTTGCTGCATGATCCCATAAGTCCATATATCCCACTTGATCTGAAGAAACTCGGTTAATAAAGAATTAAGTGTGTGTTTTGATTTTCGTTAGAAATCCATTGGCACAAAAGCTTCAAAAGCATCTTGTGAAGTTCTGAACTAATACACACACATCAATAGCAAAGAAGAAATTTGACAAGCTCAAGTAAACTACGTACCTGAGCTTGAATGGCCTCTGTATGGTGAACAAGGAAGTCGAGCAATGAGCCAGAAAAGTTGGGAATGGGAGCGTAGTTTTGATGGTAGGTGGGAGAATTGATGGGGAACCTCACTCTCTCAATCACACCAAACACGATGGTGTCTTCTTGTCTAACCAAACACTCTCTCACTGAATCTACCGTGTAATATTCATTCTCGCAGGGCTCTCCCTGAGCACAAGTTACCAACATAAGAACAACCGCCACAAGAAATCGAAGCATTGTGTTATGGGTGAGTCCCCAACCCGAAGAGAACATGTGGAGAGAGAACACGAGATTAATGACTGGCAAGGGAATAGGATGGATCATGGATGGATGGATATATTTATCACATCAAATGTGTGAAAATGGTAGTATATGGTATGGCTAATTCAACGCTGCCCATTTGGCCACACGCCCACACCAAACCACATTGTGTCTTTATTTGTTTGGCATTTGAAAACGAAAAGATAGTTTAGTTTAGTCTCTGCGGGTTTGCAAAAGGCAAAATACATGGGAGAGGAGAACGGAACACAAGAGCTCCATGTGGCACAAAATGCGAAGGGCGTAGTGCGCACGCCGGACATTTGTTGACGCCGGCGCATGCGGCGGCCGACAGCGGTTGCTCCGCCTCGTTGCGATTCGGCAACCCCAATGACCGGTTGGGTTCACGTGTAGGCCCCACACCACACAAAACGAAACCCTCCAGTCCCACCCACGCGTCACATTTAATTCACGCTTTTTGTTGGTGAAGCGTTCACGTGATTTGAAGCGTTTAATTAGTAACAATGTGAATATGAATTGAGGAATTTGAAATGATACACACCGGTCATTGTAAGTTTTAAAGTTGTAACCACATCCATTACCAACCATAATCACAAAGTACTCCACAATTCAATTTAAAAACATTCATTATGGTGCACAAAATGAAATCAAATGTCGTTACAGTATTGAAAAAATTTATGCTACGTCTGAGTTGTTTGAACAAGATAATGGATGCTTAAAAATCAAGACACTATATATAGGATTTTCTACAAATAGCTTCAATGAATCAATAGCTTGAGTTTGTGTTCATTTCTAAATCCAGACAAGTTTCACTGCAGAGCTTACAGTCACCTCATCTTAAAATTGACATTAGAATAATCCCAGTAAGCCTCCACCAGACAACCATCATTTCCACACGTCTTGAGTAGTACTGTACAATTGAAGGCTATTTTAGCTCCCTTCAATTTCTATTCTCTCACTGGTCATCACTCATCACCAAAGCTGTTGAAAATCATTCTCCATCCAAATTCAAACCATTTATTCCAGAAAATTCAACCAATTTTTTCTAAAAAAAAAAAATGGAGCCCAGGTCATTAAACCGCACTGCCAGTAACCTTATTCTGGTGGCTTAATCAACTTCATACTTTCAAAAGCTATCATACAATTTGACTCAACTTCAAAGCAATCTCAGGATCAAGTGGGAAAGTAAATCGAGAAGTTGCTGGAACATGTTGTGGGATAAGTCTTGCAGTGTCCTCCCAACAAGTAACCTCTATCTCCTTCTCATTAAGCTTTCCCGTGGTATATTCTAAAGCACACTCCAGCTCTGTTATCCGTTCTTGCAGTCTTGCTTCAAGTAGTTCATGCAACCTTCTCTCCAGTTCAACTGGAGGGACTCCAAATGATACGACAGAACTTGCTCCTTGCGGTTCCATTATTATTTCACCAAAGCTTGAACTCTGGCTTTTTGAACTAGAATCCTGCCAATCGTATTTTCAGTCATTCTAGGATGTAATAATAAACAAGAATGAAAGTGAAGAGTAAACACAAAAACATAATAGCGAGTTTACTAACAACTTACAAAGAAGGGGCAGCTTAAAATCAAAGGCACAAGAAGAAAAGGAAAAGCAGCATATAACCACAAATTAATAATATAATTTCATAATCTGCATCTATCAAAATTCAAAAGTAGCCCCCTTTTGTATAAGCAGCCTCCGCTTGGTTCCGAAAGGACAATTACAGTGAAACTTCATCTAGATATTGCCTTTCAATTGATTGAAGAGACTTTTTCCGGATTTATATTTGAAAGGTTCATGAATACAAAAGTATCGAAAATAAAAAAGTAGCAATCATACTCATACCAGATTGTACTAAACACATAATAGTTTCCTGAATGTATATTGTTTAGCAATACATGTCCCTCAAACACACAACAAATAACAGAAGAAATTAATTGAGGTCTAACTGGCGCAAACTTATTCCTTTCTTGGTTGATTCATCCAAATATAAAGGTGTTCATCACCTATCAAAATTAATCAAGTGAATATAATCATGATTAAATCAAACTATGGCCCAGTTTGAATTAGCTTATGGCTTATAAAAACTTCTCAATTAAAATAAGTTCATGGTTTTTTATTTACAAGAAAGTCTTTGTAAGCTTATAGTTACAGGTGTTCATGAACAAGTTAAATGAAAAATATTATAGAAAAATTTAGATACATAAGCTATTTTCAACTTATTCAAGAAGCTATTGTTTAAAAAACTCGTGATTACTACAAAATTTTAATAAGATGTTTATCCAAACTGGGTCTATGAAACAATCTACCTCGACTCTTTCTTGTTGTGCATCGCCAAATGCTGTTTCCCCATCCAAATACAGCTGCAGCCGTTGTAACTCAAATTCAAATTCTTCCTGGAGCTCATTTATTTCTTCTGCACACTCATCTTGTTCACTTGTGTCACAATCTAGAAAACGATTACAAACCATATTGCTTCTAGACTCTTGCTGAGCATATGGTTTATGTGAAGGAATTGAAAAGTGACTATTGGAGGTGGAAACTTCCTGAATATCGGTGATGGAACATGCAAGAGCATCACTTTGTTTCAATGTATTAAGAAGGGCATCTTTACTTCGCAGTTCCCCTTTCACATTTTGAAGAAGTGTTTCCATTTCTTTCCGCAGCTCAACCATCTTGCCTAGCTCATTTTTAGTTGCTGCAATCAGATATAGCAAACCACAACCAACTCCTAGCTTAAAAGATGCATCATTCCCGTGTAACTGTCCTGCTCCTGCAGAACGCCAATAACATTATTAAGTTAACTATGAAGACACCGAGATAAAAAAGGAGAAGTGGAAGTAGAGAAAAAGAGGGGAACAGAGCCAGTAAATGGGTAAAACAATTTTGCCTTGCATCCCAAACAAGAAAACAAGCATAGATGGCACATGTATTGAGAATTATAAAAAAGTTTCAATATAACTTTCACTTGTAAGCATTGAATCTGATAATGATGAAATGCAATAAGTTACTTCAATGATTCATTTGATGAAACGAGAGCATACCAATTATCAAACTAACTTGAAGTAACTACAAAAACTAATTGTAACTAACTAATGATAACAAACTAACGAATTGTTATGTGTAACAACAGTTAAATCATTACCATAGAAAGAAAAGAATTATATTGTTGTACAGATAAAAATTTAGTAATTGATGAACCTGGTGGTATTGCATATGGTGATGTTTGGTTATAGCATTGTTTTTGGAAGAGAACAGAACAAACCCAAACTTCAAAATTCAAATTGAAATTGAAATGAATATAAATACTGAATAGTCACATGGAGCCTCTGAGAGAAATTAGTTACAGGTATAGGTTTAGCTTATTCGGAGACAGAATCATCACGAAAGAGACTAGGAAAACATCATCGATGATATCTCAAATGAATCAAACATAGGCAATAGCAGTTAGGTATCTTTTGAAGTTGAGATAGAGCCTGTTTGGATAATTGGTTAAACCAATCGCAAGTAACCAGAGATTCTCACCCGACTCCTCCTCATTGCCTCTTAGCGCATTCCTCGACGGAGACGGCGACGGCATTTCCGAATCACCGGCCTCGTTCCCCAACCGTTGCAGGACTCGGCGCTCCTTGGTGGTGAGCCTCAGCGCCGCCAGCAACCGAGCAACAAGCCGCCGGGGGGAATAGCACTTGGTCGACGGAGGAGAGACGTGCATCGGCGTTTCAGGGACGCCGTCCATGGACTCGACGGCGTCGTGGTCTTCGTCGGCGAGAAGAATATCGGAAATGCGTAACCGGCGGCGAGAGACAGAGTGGGAGTTAGAACTTCTAAGATTGGGGGATTTAAAGAAGAGGCGCTTCATTGGATGGTAGTACGGATGGATTATTGATGCAGAAAGCTCAAGGCACGTTGAGTGAGCATTAAATTCGTGCGTGTTGATGATAATGATCGATTCAACTTCAAAGGTCACTGGGGAGAGCCCATTTTTGGATTTTGGAGGGAAAAAACTTTGTTTCTTCTCACTCAACCCCTCAAGATTCTATTTATTTATTTACGAAGTTGAAGTTGAAGTTGAAGTTGAAGTTGAAGCAGAAAAAGAAAAAATCATAAATATATACCTAATATACCTTCTTCTTCCCCACGACTGGTGTATAGTGTATGGTTCATTATTCATTCAACAAATCTATTTTGGTCTTATTTGGATTTTTCTTTTTTTGACGTTTTGGTCTTATTTGGATTATAGTATTTGCATTGAATCTTTTTTATCTATGCTGATTAATGATGCACTACTTTATTATTAAGATTATTATTAAGATAATAATTATTAAGACTTTTCAGGTGGACTTGAAATACAAGGCACAAAATAGCCACGGTTTTGTTTAGTTTGTCATTTCGGTTGCATAAATGGGCGCGGATGGATTAGGCCATGGGTGGTTTTAAATATTGATATAGTACTATAGGTTAATAAAAACGACAAAGCAAAGTGAGGACATTTTTTTTGTGAAAAATGTATTTCCATTAAATTAAATATGCCGTTTATGTTCGTGTTAGTTGAAGAGAACAACACGAAATAAGATATCTATAAATATTAGAGTATTATCATATACACTCCTTTGTACAAAATGTTTGTAGAGTTTTCGTGTGTTAGGTGAATACTCCTTTTATATGGTATTGATTTCATAAAATTAATTTTGAGTAAAGGTGATTCTGAAATAAAATAATTAATGTCTAGAAAGAAATTTTGACCCAAATTATGAACCTTGAGCACAAAATTGTATGGGGATGTTTGTTGATATTTTTATTAATGCATAAAAGTTTGTCAGTCAAATTCTTTAGTGAAAATTAATCATTAATGAAACTGATGAATACTTCACACCAATAACACAGTGACTCAAAAGAAACCAGATGTATGCCATGATTCTTTAATTTACTACTTCTAGCATAGTAATTAATATTCCCGTGACTTTCATTTATATGCTGGTATAAACGTTACAGCTACTCGCAAAAATAAACCATTGTAAATAAATACTATAAATTGATCTACAGTGGGCCCACTATCCACCGAAGAATAAAATGTCACTTTTAGCCTTTGGGCCGGGGTTGGACCAAAAAAAAGCCTTTGGGCCGGGGGCTATGGCCTTTTCTTCCTTTCTCAATTGACAAAAAACGGCTAAGAGTCGCAAGTAAAAAATTATCGATATATCATTACGCACATTGTATTAATGAGTAACGATTTTGCATATAAAACAAAAAATATATAATAAATAGAATATAAATTTTCAGTTTGTTCTTCTAAAGATTAAAGTGTTACCACATTAATTAATCTTTTGATATTTTTGTCCTTAAACTAATTCCTAAAATGGAGAAACGACAGAATGATTTTACTATAATTAAAATTATATCAATATCATATAAATATCGTTTTAAAATCCTGATAAAAAAATATTTTTTTTAAAATATTCTCTGTAATATTTTGTGATGCTCACGTTTTGATTTCCAAAAGGGAAGTATTTCTTCTATATAAACAGTTTCTTTTAAAAAACTACTGCTTCTCGTACTTATTTGTTTGAAAACAAAAAATAGAGAGAGAATATTTTAAAATATGTATTAATTAAGTCGTCGCAAGTGTCAGGTTAATTAAATAAAAGTTGACATATTGATAATTTAAAAAACTGTATTTTTTTCATTTTAATTTCTTAACCAGTATTCATGAAGCACTCATTTGCACTGGTCTTGTTTTATTACTCTAAAAGGAAGTGATTAAGAACAGTGCAATAAAAACAATGTCTTAATATTGATTTGCTTAAATATATTTTTAGTCCCTGTAAATATTTGATTTGTGATTTTAGTCCATTAAAAAAAAGACAAACAAAGTTGGTCATTTAAAAAAAAATTTGATTTAGGTCTTTTGATAAATTAACTTGCTAGGTGGCATATTATGACTCAATCAGCATGCCTACATGGCAGAAATACTGATGTGGCTTATCTATGTAGCTTATATAAATAACACAGCACCAGATAAATCCCTGTAAAAATTTTAAGTTTTGAATTTAGTCATTTTTAAAACTGAGATTTGATTTTAATCCCCTTTTCTCCTCGGCCACCTCCTCTTTCTTTCCTCCTCCACCCCCTCCTTCTCCCACCACCACCACCACCACCACTCTCTCTCTCTCTCTCTCTCTCTCTCTCCCTCTCCCACCACCATCCCAACCTCCCACCACCACCACCTTCCTCCACCCACACTCTCTCTCTCTCTCTCACAACACACACTCTCTCATTCTCTCTCTCTCTCTTTCAATCGAAAATGAAATTGATTCCCATCCCATTCACGATTCATTCCCAAATTCACTCAATCTTCAATTCCAATTGCAACTGGACTTCCCAAACTTGCATTTTTGGAATGTGGGTGGTGGTCAATCTCGCAAAACTAACATGGGTTTTGTGCCATCTTCACTCTTCTCAAAACTAACATGGGTTGTTGTCTTCCACTGTATTCTTTGGAGATGGATTCAATAACAGAGTTGTCTGATAATGGCAGAAAAAGAAAATAAATATTTGCAGTGTATTGTGCTCTGCTCCCATAAAGTCGTCGTTCTCGCCATTCTCGCCACCGTCGTTGTCATCGTCCTCGCCATCATCGATCCTGCTTACTGCTCTCTCTCTATTATTCTTAACAGAGGACGTTGCGGGACTTCTCCTTGCGGGGGTCGTGGTGGTGGGAGAAGGAGGGGGCGGAGGAGGAAGGAAGGAAGAGGTGGTGAAGGAGAAAGGGGATTAAAATCAAATCTCAGTTTAAAAAGAGACTAAATTCAAAACTTAAAATTTTTATAGGAATTTGTCTAGTGCTGTGTTATTTATGTAAGCCACGTAGATAGGCCACATTAGCGTTTCTGCCACGTAGACATACTGACTGAGTCATAATATGCTACCTAGCAAGTTAATTCACCAAAATAACCTAAACTAAAAAAAATAAATTTAAAGGACCAATTTTGTTTGATATTTTTTTAATAGACTAAAATTAAAATTTGAATATTTACGGGTACTGAAAACATATTTAAGTCTATTATTTTTCATAAAATTTCACCATATATTATATATATATATACATGAATATGATTGTATATATTGGATAGCCACGATCTGCATATATCTCCAACGTACTCTTTTAATTATTATATTTATTATATTTATAAAATTGACAACCAAAATGCAAAAATAACGAAATACAGCATGTTCATTGTAATTAATATATATATATATATATATATATATATCTCTGTGAATGAATTCTTCGCCGTTTGTCCAGAGAAGTACTAGTGTGGTCTAGAATTGAAATCTTCCAGAAATGGCAGCGGCAAGTGCTGCTGTGAAATTAGGATCTCTGGTCAAAGAAGTAGCCATTTGCCGAAGTAAAAACTGCTGCTGGATAGAAGAAGACTTTTGGCTTGGCTGGACCAAGTCAAGCGCTGTTGAAGTTGGACCTGTCCTGCTGCTGCTGCAGGGTGAGGAATAGGATATTGCAGGAACTACTGAACCTGTAGCAGCGGTTTCACTGATCTGGCCGCTTGAACTATTACTCAGTGATATAATCTCCGCTTGGTGATGCGCATGGTTGTGCTCCCCTTCGTAAGTTGCCACCAACACGCTACGGTCTTCTACACTTCTTTGCACCTATATATATATATATATAATTAACACATACATACATGATACATAGATGCTCATAATTATTTAGTTTGGTCTTATATTTTTCTTGATGCTGTCACATAATAAACTTTTGTTCATACATGCAGCAAATTAAAGATTGACACTACTATGCTACTAATTAAATCTAATTGAATATATATATATATGTACCTTTTTCTTGACAGGGCAGGTTGGGGCAAAAGAGCACTTGAAGTAAGCCCTAGGAGAGGGGTTGTCTCTGGTGACTTTCTGACCATATTTCCTCCACTGATATCCATCCCTCACATACTTCATTCATTAATTATATATACCCAAAACACACAGATCAAGGATATCCTCAGTTAGTTACTTAAAAAATTACTTATTAGTTATTACATATATCACACGAGTATAAGATTGAAGAGCTAGCACAGGCCCAATTAGTTATATAATTTTACACATGATGGCATATGCTCAGCTACTCACTGATCCTTGTGAAATAATTGACAGTTCCTTGCAATAATGGTTTCAATTAAGGACTCTGTATAACACACATGTATATATGTGCAACATGCAGTAGCAGGATCCAGAAGATCTTAAAACACCAAAATTAAATTAAAATTTAATTTCTCTATAATATATGTATGATTAATGATTAATTAACTTCATATATAATATTATAATTGTAGGACTTACTAAGCTGGTATCAGATGCATCTATGCGTACAAGAACCTTGGAGATCTTTGGCGAGGTGTTGTGCTTGGGCCTTTTGAATATTGTCTCCTCCTCTGTTGTTGTAGTAGTAGTAGTGGTGGTGGTGCTGCACTCAGCATGAACACCAAACAGATTGACACAATTGTCATCAGTACCAGCTGTACTCTCTGGCTCTGCCTTTCTCTTCCGCGATATTGGTGTCGTCGCTAACTCTGAATCAAAATTATTATTTGTGGGGCTGAATTGACTCAACTGCTTTTGCAAAGCAACACAGTTTTCGCACATCTGGTTCAGCCTCTCAGTTAACCTCTTGTTCTCACGACTCAAACGCTGCAACTCTTCAACCATAACCTCATCCTGATAATTAATATATATTCATCATCATAAATAAATATTTGATTTCTCTATGTTATGTTATTATATATAATTAACATATTCTTTCAACAAATTAATTCAAGGAAAACAGAGAAAAATATTATATATTTATTTATATATACACACACACACAGAGGCACTAACCGCAGCGTGTGTGTCCCGAGAAGAAACAACGTTGAGGTTGAGAGAAGTATCCACGCATGTTGGTTCCATTTGTGACACAATTAACTAAAATGGATGAGGCAGGCAAACAAGTATTATATGATTGATTGCTTTGAAGTACTCTGAGACATATGAAACCTATCAAACAATGGAAATATCAAATATATATATATAGATAGATAGAGAGAGAGAGAGAGAGAGAGAGAGAGAGATCAGTACAATTCATAAAGGGGCTGTGGAGACTTCTATTATTATTTGTTTGCAATTAGGAAAGGAGCAGGAAAATGGGAACGAGAAAGCAGTCTCTCTCATACAGTTTCGTTCTTTCTAGGTTGTCCATAGTTTATTCACTCCATGCATTTAAAGCTAAACAGGACGCGCATATTGAATTGAAGAGAGAGAAAAGGAATATGTTTCTGGTATATATTTTTGTTTGTTTTTTCACTTCACTTTACTAACTAATATTCAATCAACAAAAAAGTAACTTGTTGCATTATAATTTATATTATAATCGGAGAGAGTAGTTGTTTTCTCGTAAGAAAAACTAAAATAATTGTTTTTTTCTTCTTCTTTGAACACTCATTTATTTTGGGATTTGACTTCTCTAAAATAAAGAAAAATTAAAGTAAATAATCTCAACCGCTAATGAGAAAATCAATAGTTAATACTCTAACACATTTATGTTTTGTTATGTATGTGTTTGTAATATCAACCATTGATTTATTCATTTATCATTTATCTATTATCTATTATATTTATCAATTCTGCCTCTTCTATTTCTATGTCTTTATCTTGTGGGTGTATTATGACATATAGTGGTTTAATTAAGAAACATTTTAGTAAGATCTATAATTTGTAAAATTCAACTCTTTTATCCGTCCACGACAATTCTTTACATGAAGATGATTTTTTTTTCGATATAAATAAATATCAACGTCCTCTATGGGAAACAAAAAAGAAAGGAAAAAATATCTTACTTGGAGGAGTGCAGGAAAAAGAATTGCCAGCCAAATGGTCAACAAGACTCAATCTTTTCTTTTCTTTTTTGTAATAGAGAAAAGGCAAGTGTATTGTTTAATTAAAGATTTTGGATGTTTCCCCATTGACCGCAAACATTAATCTCATTGACTTCGACATGGGTGCATTTAATGAGTGGTTGTGTTTCCGTGTCACATTTCCACATTTCAGCATGTATATATCTTAATGCAAAAGAAAACGTAAAGTATATATGCCTTCTTGGTCTTCTTCATATATACTAATTGACTTGACCGTTCTCTTTTGCGCTTTCCTCGTTCTGAACTCCCAAGTTTATGGCTTAATTATCTTGGACTTTTTGGAATTCCTTTTTCTTCCCTACTCTAATTTGTCGGGCATGTAATTATTAAATACAAAAAAGATTTTTGAACACCCCAAATGACAATAGACGATCCTAGAGATATAAGAATAGAAGATAAATGAATAATAAATATGATAGATGGTGATATGATAAAATAAGAGAGATAGAAAGAAAAAATTGCTTAGAAGGGTGTAACTCGAATTAATAGATGTTCAAAAATCTTAATTGTATTCAATATCCCTACATATTAAAGTTAAAATCTAGTTTAATTAAGAAGTAGAAGCTGACATGTGGATTCAATCAGAAAAATCGGTAAAATAATCAGTCTGGATAATTTAATTAAGAAGCAATTAATTGAAAAATGGGTGGAAGATGGATAAAAGTTTATTTTAAAGTCAATGGGGTTAGCCTAATGGAATGCAAGTGGAGAGAATGTGGATACTCCTTCATGGGAGGTCTCTATCTTTTGTAAAAGTAAATCGAGAGGTTTTATCATTGTTGCTATATATGTCGCCCTCAAATCTATGATTCTGATCATCCAAAAAAGTCATATAATTAAGTATCAAATAGTTTATAAAGATAGACTAGGAGCTTATGAAAATAAAAAACAATTTATCGATATATCATAAAATATTTTTATAAACTATTCAAAATATTTATATAAATATTTATGTCATGAAATAAATTAAATAAACTCTTTTAAATTCACTTTAAAAAATTGAATATGGTGCGATCATACAAAACTCAAACCACACGTCCAACACACGGAAATTAAAGCACACAAAATTTCAAGGGTAATTGCACTGCATGATCATGATTCGTCGCTCACTACGTACTCTCGATCTCCTCTGGATGACCTGGCTCTGAATAAACACAGAGAAAATGAGTTGGGACGCAATTTGAATTTCCTAGCTAGCCCATCAAACACAACGTGAAAATTCAATTGGTTCCGATTGCGATAGCTACAACTCACAAACTACTCGCCAAAATTATTCAGTGGTAATTTTCTATTTGAGTTTTTTTTTTCAAAATTATCATTAAAATTTTGAATTATTATTTTAGTTTATCTCTCAATGAATTGACGTATTATAATTTTTTTGAGTTATTATTTCTTACATAGAACCAACAATAAAAATATTGAATGACTTTATTATCAATCAAAGCATAAATACTAGGCAAAATTAATCATAATAATTTAATAAGTAATATTGTATTTCAAGATATTCAAAATTAAGATAAATTACAATAATTTTAATAATTTATTACCGCGCCTTCAACGAGGCTTCCAGAAACGTTATTGGGCGATTGTCAGGAGTAGAAAAGAGAAGGAACATGAACATACGCGCAAATTGAAGGAAAATGGGTTTCACTATGTTGATCAATTTTAAAGGAAACTGGACTCGTGACGGACCTTGCCTTGAACTTCCGAACTTGGATATGAATGGAACTTTCTCCTCGACAAATTGGCCAATTTGGATGCCCAAAAACTCAACCTTTGCGGCTCACTAATTAATTAAGACGTAAGGCTTAAGTAATTGGGAACTATGTTCCATTTTTATGTTGAAATACACATATACTAAACGTTGATGTTTTTGTCTCTTTCGTGTTTTCTCTTCAATCATATTTCTTTATATTTAATTCAGCAATATCTCATACCAATATATTGACCATATTATTACTAGTCTTTTTTTTAAAAAAAAAAATCTTTCTAATTGGGCAAGGTTTTTCAGTCTTGAGTATGACTGAGTCACGAGAGATATAGTTTATGTAAAAAATAAGTTTTTCAGTCTCAATCTGACAACAAAACAAATTACGTATCTTATGAATGCATGATAGAATATATCCAAGAAACTTACAATGTATAGCCAAAGAGAAAAGTGTTATATGTCCTTTGGTTGAATATTATTTAAAATTATATCTTATTTTAATGAGGTTTAAAACATATATAGTCTCTATGTCATAAAATATTTAATGCATGAATATATGTGATCATGAATTTATAATGCAATTTTCTGGACATAAAATTATATATGCCTTCTGAAACTGTAAGCTAGGCCTACTCAAGAAACTATCACAGTATAGAGATATTTCGTTGGAGACATACTGGAACTACTTTGCGCTTTTGGTTGTGATGGTATTACTTAAGGAGATTTGTCTTTTAATCGCTGCCAAGATGTTAGTAAAGTACATTTGTGAACTGATCATAAATAAATCGTCACCTAACAGTTTAAAATTTTTAAATTAATGATTTTTCGTTAGTATGATATCAAAATGCTTTATAGGATCAAGTGACGCGAGCTCAATTGGTAGATCTTAGTCTTTGTAGCCTCAGACATCTGACTTTGAATCTCACCTCTCTCTATTAAAAAAAAAATCAAGTGGCGTGTGTTAGATATAACTATAATTATTAGGCTTAATTGTACTTTTAGTCCCCATACTATAGTGGTTGTGCAATTTTAGTCCCTCTATTTTCAATTGCTTGATTTTGGTCCCCATAGTTTTCAAAACGTGCAATTTTGGTCATTCCGTTAACTTGACATCCAATAGTTAACGGAGATGCTGACGTGGCCATATAGCAATAACATGGATGGGGTACACATGGAATTGATGTGGCGATGAGATGCTGATTTGGCCCTGCACACATGGAAAGCTGACATGGATGTGGAAATATATATTCTGGAAAATGCAAAAAATGCCAAACCTAAGAACCGAGCACCAGACTTTCAACGCGTATATTCTAAAACAAAATTTTCTACCACTGTACTGAATATCACAAGTAACAATTTTGTAACCACAATTATCTTCCCCACCAACCTCTATTTTTTCTGGGCACGAAAATGTTGCCACCTCTCACCATTTCCAGAAAACATTGAAACCACAATTGTGCTTGTCCTTTCCTTCCCATTCAATTTTCAAATCGTCAGAAATGAGTGGCACTTTCTGCATAAATAAAAACCCAGGAAAGAAAGAGAGAGAGAGAATGAAAAAAGAGGTAAAAATATAAAACTTGAGATTTAATTGGGAAAGCAAATAAGTGAATTAATAACAGAGGTTTGAGGTTATAAAGCTAGACCTTTTGTTTGGCAAGATCTTGGCAACCAGTGAAATTCTTCAGGGAACTAGTGAAATATCGTTCACGATCACAAGCTCCGGAACGATATTGATTATGATAATTTCTCTATGCATTTGAACAAAAGCATCTCAACCTACAAAAAAAGAGGTTGACGGGGAAGATAATGTGCATTACAAAATTGCTCGATTCTCAGGTTTGGCATTTTTGCATTTTCCAAGATATATATTTCCACATCCATGTTATCTTTCCACGTGTGCTGCCAGGACCAGATCAACATCTCATCGCCACATCAGTTCCACGTGTATCCATCCATGTCATCACTATATGGCCACGTCAGCATCTCTGTTAACTATTGGATGTCAAGTTAACACAAGGATAAAAATTGCACGCTTTGAAAACTATGGGGACCAAAATCAAGCAATTGAAAATGGAGGGACTAAAATTGCACAACCACTATAGTAGGAGGACCAAAAGTGCAATTAAGCCTAATTATTAATATTTCTATGAAAGAAATTCTTTTTTCCTTGTCAAATTTTATTTTAGGTGGGCCGACACCAAGAGAGTGATCAAGGCCTCATAATTAGCATGACCCAAGCCCATTTATCAGTTGAAAAAAAAGCCCATTTATCATTTCTCATTCCAGAAACAACCCTAACAAAACGAAGAAATCAAAATTTGACAAAGTGTCTCCACTGTGCGTGGGAAGTGAAGTGAAAGGGGGAAATTGAGTTCTCGAGATCGAAGAATGGACGAAGACGAAGTAGTTGGATATGTAACTGCGTACTTGAAGAAGAAAGGGTTCACGCAAACGGAGAAGATTTTCCAAGAAGAATTCCAACAGAACAAAAGCAGCTCCTCTGCTAAATCACTTCTCGAACCCGACATTGCCAACCACCTCCTTGCATTCTCTCAGTAATTTTCTATTTCCACCCCCTTTTTTCTCCTAAATTATGTCCCCTGTAATAATTACATGTGATGTTTCATTTCTTGTAGGCTGGAGAATGGTCCTGCAAGGTACCATGATGGATATAGCAGACTAAGATCATGGACTTACAACTCACTGGATTTATACAAGGTAACATGACGTTTATTCACTTTTTTATTGTTTTTAATTTTGAAATTCATTTATCAAATTCAAATTGTTATGTTTTAGTTGCTGCTGTGCTGTTATTATTACGTGGTTTTCCACTTGCTTGCAGCATGAGTTGCTTCGTGTGCTTTATCCCGTATTTATCCATTGCTTTATGGATCTCGTGGCAAAAGGGCACATTCAGGAAGGTATAAGTGTATGCATACGAGTATATTTTGCTGAAGTTCTAATCTCTAAGCAATTTACTCTTCTGCTGTTTTATGTGACCGTGGTTTATATTCTCAGCTCGGAACTTTTTCAATACTTTCCGTGAAGACCATGAAATGATGCACTTACGTGACCTTCAAAAGTTGGAAGGAGTTCTTTCCCCAACCCATTTGGAGGTTAGTTTCCGTCTAAAATCTTGTATCACTCTGAAGTTTGTTCTTGTGGGAACAGCATTCATCATTCATCAAGGATTTGCGCAAGATAATCGTATGGTGTTCTTCTTACTCAGGAAATGGAATTCGCTCATTCACTTAGGAAGAGCAAATTCAACATAAAGATATGTGAGGTAATATTTTGATTCTCCTTGATTCGTTTGTTGGCTATATAATAGTTAAATATGTGGCGAAAGCTGATAATGGTTAATGTGTTGCCACTTGCCAGTATTCCTATGAGCTTCTGTTGCAACATCTACACAGTACGCTATCCACCACTATACTTGGTATAATCAATGAGCATATTAACTTCCAAGGTACTTCTATTCACTTTAAGTTGCATCTGCTCATCAGAACTTCTTGCTATTGGATGTACTTCATATTATTTTATTTTTTTGTAATACAGTTACCCCCGGACAACCTAGCTTAATTTCTGATGATCCAGAGGCTGTTACACTTACTGGAAGCAGCCAGGAAGCAGCAAACCAGATAAATCAGAAAGAAATACATTGGGGGGTAAGGCTATTATTCTATCTCCTAAATTTGACGAAGTTTGGAATTATCTCGCTGATGTTGTTTCTGTTAATAACTTAATATGGACCTAGTTTACTTTTGCAAAATTTTCGTGTATCAAGTGTCTTTGTAGCTTGAAAAGAGTTCTTGATTATATTTTTTGAATCAATGACTTTTCTGATGTAAATTACTAATGACTGATTCAATAATTATCTGGTTTCAATCTCAATATGATTGTCCAATAGTTGCTTGAAGACTCATTAGAAGAGCGGCTGGAGAAGGCTGGGGCCTTGCTTTCAGACTCTGAAAAAGGTGACGGGGAAGCAAAAGAGGGGGAGAATGATGAGAGTAAGGTATATTTGTTCTAAAGCGCACCTCTGACTCTTAGCTATTCCCAGCATAATTATATTGGGTAATCCAGTACTATATGTTTCTTGAATCTAGGCATTTCTATTAACTGCATTTCAATTAAAGACGGTTTTATTACTTTAATTCTATTAATCCATTATTTGAGTGTTTTTTCACTTTTATTTGCACATGTTTCTCTTTTAGAAAAGATCAATTGAAGGAGGAAAGCAAGGTGCTTCTGTCAAAAAGGTAAAAAAGGACAAGGGTGGAAGTGCAACAGGAAAAAGTGCAAAATCTGAAGCTAGCACTGTATCAGCAGCTCCTCGAGTTAAGCCAGAACTCCCCTTGCCCATAATGTATGTTCTCAAGTACAAATCTTAATTTAACGTACTTAATTAGATGTAGAATGCATATTTAAGCAGAAAGCAATCAAGGCATTATGCTATTGAATTTAATAATGTTGCACTATTGCAGCCCGACTGAGGTAGAACACTCCATCCTTGAAGATTTAAGGAACCGTGTACAACTTAGTAGTGTTGCTCTGCCATCAGTTAGCTTTTACACATTTTTAAATACACATAATGGGTAATGTCCACTGCATATTTGTCAATGTTACTTGTTATGTTTCGGCTTCTGTTGCATAATGCTTATAATTTGGCCAACTATCTCAGTTTAAGCTGTTCATCAATATCCCATGATGGATCATTGGTTGCTGGAGGATTTTCTGACTCATCACTGAAGGTTTTTTACTCTAATCCCCGTCCATCCATCCTTCCGAAAGAAAACCCTATTTGAATAAAATTTTATCTGACCTTATGATTGAATTTCTGGTAATTTATGAATTGTATGTTCAGGTTTGGGATATGGCAAAGCTTGGACAACAGCCCTCCAATTGTAAGTTTGTATTTATATATTTCTTGTGTTTTGACTGATCTATAACTCCTGCATTTTTTTTGCATAGATGTGGTTAGAAACAATTATAATGATTAATAGAGATATATTTTTTAACCCGTAACGTGCTTCAGCGACCTAATATAGTTTAATCATTGTACTGGAAAAATCAACTTTACCTCCCTAACTTTAGATTATTAACTTTTAAAACTCAAGTAGAAAAAAGATTTGGCAGTTGAAGAATGTGACATAGGCCAGGATGGGAAAGGATCTGATCTTTGGGTTTCTTTCTTGTTGTGCAATGGATCTGAAGTACCCATTGAAAAAGTGATATTATTATAATTTATAATTATGCAATGAATGGCACATCAAGACAGGGATGGTGGTCATCACCCTGACAATATGCATACCAGAGTGGCTACGTATGCTAAAAAAACAATGTCTTTTGCTTAAACTTCAAAGCGCCAGGCCTCTAGCAAGAAAAATTGACAGTTGAGTTGAACAAAGCAAACTTGGTTCAGTAGAAGCTTATGCAAGTCTTGAGCATTTGAACAAATCGTCATGTTTTGCTTGCTATAAATGACCAGTTATCAATTATGGTATCCTCAGCTCTTTCACAGGGTGAGAATGACACATCACAAAATGAACAAATGCCTGGGAGAAGTGGTGGGAAAAGACAGTATACATTGTTTCAAGGTCATTCAGGGCCTGTTTATGCAGCCTCTTTTAGTCCTGTTGGGGATTTTATTCTTTCATCCTCAGCAGACTCAACAAGTATGTTAACTTGATCTCATTTTAATGTTTGTCTTCAATTTGTTTCTTCTTTGCTTTTGGTAGTAATTTCTATTTTGTTTCTTTATATCATAGTTTTAATTCTGAATCTTAAATGAATTATGCAGTTCGATTATGGAGCGCAAAGCTTAATGCCAATCTTGTTTGTTACAAGGGTCACAATTATCCTGTTTGGGATGTTCAGGTAAATCATTTTCTTCTGAAATTGGCTGTTTTGATCATGAGTGTGGAAACAACATACCAGATGCTCGAATGAAATAATTTAATTTAAAAATTTAAAAGTTAACACTAAAATGTGATGTATTCAATTTTTTTAATTGCTTCAAACAAATATAGCATGTGCATGTATATGTGAGTCAGATTATAGTATTTCGATGGGTATGCATCACTGGGATTTATTGGAGATTCAGCTTTGTTTTGTACGCAAATCAATTTCTGCACCTTGCAGAATTTGGATTTCTTTCTTACACACATTCTTGTTTGCATGTACAATTATACATTCTGGAATGCTGTGTTATTCATTTCTTTTTCTGGATGCAGTTTAGTCCTGTAGGGCATTATTTTGCTAGCGCTTCACATGACAGAACTGCTAGGGTTTGGTCCATGGACAGGATACAACCCTTAAGAATAATGGCCGGGCACTTGTCTGATGTTGATGTAAGTTATTAGCCCTCTCTCTTGTTCTAATTTTCTCCAGATTTTGTTCTGTTTGGATTTAGAATGTTCCACTAGCTCATATTTTCCTATTCTCACCTAGTGCAACTCAATTGTAAGCAAAATATTTCAACACATTACTGCCAAGACAGAATATATTTTTCTCCTTCAATATTTATTAAGCATTGTTTGCCTGTTTTATGATCTTATTTAGTGTGTCCAATGGCATGCCAACTGCAACTACATCGCGACCGGCTCTAGTGATAAAACAGTTCGACTGTGGGATGTGCAGAGTGGGGAGTGTGTTCGGGTTTTCGTTGGTCACAGGGGTATGATCTTGTCTTTGGCAATGTCTCCTGACGGTCGCTATATGGCATCTGGTGATGAAGATGGCACAATCATGATGTGGGACCTCTCTAGTGGCCGCTGTCTCTCACCATTGATTGGTCACACATCGTGCATCTGGTCACTCGCTTACAGGTGATCCCCCCCACCCTAGTCAAAATATTTTAACTTAAATCATACTAAAGGAAAAAGGTTTTTAAGGTTGCGATCATCGCCCTACACTGCTTAATGCTTTTCATAATTGTTGGATGGGTCAGTTCTGAAGGTTCTATTCTAGCATCTGGATCTGCTGATTGCACAGTAAAATTATGGGATGTAAATACGAGCACTAAGGTTTCAAGGACTGAAGAAAAGTAAGTTTATCTAATATGGCAGCATATAAGGAATTTTGTTCCTATGGTAGGACTAACTGACAAATGATAATATTTCCATCATCAGAAGTGGGAATACTAACAGACTCAGATCGCTGAAGACCCTGCCGACCAAATCTACTCCCGTTTCCACTTTGCGGGTAAAGTCTCCAATGCTGTATTGTATCATGTATGGTATGGTTATATGTTTATCCATGGATATTGTTGATATGTTTACAATTGTATGCTGTTCTTTGAAGCAGTTTTCTCGAAGGAATCTTCTTTTTGCAGCCGGAGCTCTTGCAAAAAGTGGGTAATTAATACATTCAGAGTATGTCGAAAAATATCAGGTCAAAGTGCCAGAGGCTGAATTCTTGCCGGAGGGCCAGAAACAATGCCTTCCCCATCTAATCTAAATTATGTACACAGCCTTTTATTTTTCTGTAAATATTGCCATCACTTTTTTGTTTGTCATCTGAGTTATTATATACACATTATATACATGAAGCAGAGTGTAGCGTAAAACTACTGAAGCGGAGATTACGATCATATTGTGCCACTTTAAAAAACCAATAAAGTTTTTTTTCTAATTGTCGTTTTTATCAAAATACTGAAACGACCTTGTGCATTAGCCGGTGAGGTTTGAGAATTCAGTTTGCACTTGGAGACATTCAATATTATCCACGCTTGTGTCACATAATATTTGATAGTATGAAAAAGAAAAAGAAAAATATATGAACAGGCCCTTATTCCAAATTATGTTAGTAGTCGTAACTCGTAAAATCCGTATTAGGTCATTATCTCACAGATTTATGACATAATTGTCATTTGAAACACCTGTGTCAATTGTCATGACTCATTTGAAAATTAACATTATATTTTATTTAATATATACAACTTCAATTTGTCAAAAAAAAAAATATGCATTTGTTTGGTAAAAAAAAACATAACTTCAAATAAGAACATTGCAAATGGCAATTGATTTTGGAACCCACAAATCATTATGAATGGTAAGTGGTTACATATACTATCGCTTAACAAACTGAGCATAAAATCATACAAATATTAGACTTTTAGGTGTCACATTAACGAACTCAGCATTTTATTGTGAATTTGACTCCTAAAGTGATTAGAGCATGTAATTTAGAGGGAAAATTACTCACGTTAGAGGAGCAACTTTTCTCAACTAATCTTGTTAACTGATGGGGAAAAAAGAGTAATTTTCACCCACTATAAGGCAGAATGTAAACTTTAATTACACTTACGACAGTACCAATTTGACAGAATATATTAGCAGTAACTAGTCGGGGGTGCTAATTCCCTTTGCAATTGCGCATTTTCTACGCCATACAAGCGAGGAAGCTCCCACATGTTTATACCCTCCACCAATGTAAGCTACATCTTCTTGTATATATCTAGACTGGGTAATGTATCCTCCATTTTGATCAACATCATTCTTCTAGAAACGTCTGACAAAAATATATCTTTATATTGATCCATTCTGTATTTCTAAAATATCTTTTATTAAAATAAAAGTCATATAAGTTTAATTAAGAATCAACAATACCAATGATAACCCAAGGGAATTGTTCTGGCGATTACCAAGCTGGTGCGCAAAGTGAGAATATGTATAGGGATACTCCCAATTGTAGGAGGTCCATAGTTCAAATTCTATGGAAAAACAATCATTGAGGGAAGGGTGAATTGGTACAGGACTATCCCCGAAGTAGGGAATGTGTGGATATATATTCAAAAACAATACTGATGTTATAAATGTTGGAATGCGAAGTTATCATATTTTCCTTTTATATGCAATAATTCTTTACATGCCCTTTTCTTCTGTGTCAGTATCTTCAGCCAAAAAGAACCTGTAAGTTACATTTACTCAAAGAAAAACTGAAATTAATTTTGACCAAAATTTTACATCATTTTACTATCCGTCATTAAGTGTAAAAAATAATTAAATTAGGTTAGATCACCGTAGGTAGGTGAAATCAAGAATAATATCACACGAAAAATGGCTGTGCCAATATAAAGGAGAAAAGTGCTAGCTGATACATAAGCGTCAACTCAATGAAAGACAGCATAACTAAATCTGCAGCATGCTGTAATGGCAGTTATTCTTAAATATCCCAACTGTGAAAAAGGGGGGAGGCAGGACCGCAGGAGTGCCCTTTCTAACAGATTTAGTATTCCTTCCTATATTGTTTCTTTGTTATTATCTACACTTAAGGAAAAAAGAAACTAGTAATCATATAGATATTTTAATTATATTTAACAACTTTGATGTTTATACTTATATACTATATTTATCTAAATCCATTATTTATGTTTTAATTAAATGGAGTATATTCTCTCTTTAATGTTTTTTTTTCTTTGATAACCTGTAAAAAAATATTATTCTAGTATTAAAATTAAATTTAATAAACCACCAAATCAAAAGTATTAAAAGTGAATATCTAAGTCAATTTTAAAAAAAATCCAAAATATATATTTTAAATCTACTCACATAACCTATTTTGTGTGGTTACAAGATGAGTATTAAAATATAAATTTACAAAATTCCACACGTAATTACCTGAGCATCAGAACTATTTGAGAGTAGTAAAGAGTACATATATATTGGTCCAAATCCGAATGTCATCCCACTATTATAATTAAGTGAAGTGTCAAAAAAAAAACTTAATGTATACAGGGAATTTTACGATCTGAACTTGACTACGAAATTGAGTAGTAAAAAAATACAAAACATACCAAATCCAATTCCAATACAAAAAACACTTCGTTGCCAAAAAAAAAAAGCAATGTAAACCTTTTGATCATTATATACAACACTTCCCAAAATGTAGTGTTTGTTGGTTTCAACTTCCAAGTGCTGATGAGTAATAATCTCTGTTGCAGGCAACGAATATTATACCTATTCTCAATGAGGACAATGATGACCGACGTGGATACCATACTTCAGATATATAGCTAGGCTTCCCGGTGTTGTTATGTTGACTCTTCCAAATGAGAGCTTTGAGACACATCTAAAAGAATTCTTTTCTAATATATATCTACTCAAAGTAGTCTTCACTCTTCAGCTCTAGCATCCAAATTACCCACGCAGGATGAGCACACTCCAGATCTAATGGCCAAAACCCAAAACTGAAACACCTAACGAACACAAAACAATGAGATAGAGATATTTCCAAATTACTTCCAAACAACACACGCATACCACAGGGCAAATAGCAAATGGACTACATAATAGTTATTAGTAAGGTCAGCACAAGTACTTCCGTTTTAATTTCTCCCTGCCTTTTCTTCCTTTAGCATTTCCAATCATCAAGATATCTCCTAGCAATCCAAGGGCATTCTTTTTTTTCTCTCTTCATGAGCTGATAGAACTAAAACACAGGAGTAATTAACTCTTGATAATGAATGAATCAATAATGGTAACAACAATAACAATAATAATAAGAAAAGTTTAAGTTCACTGCAAACACCTACCAAGGACAACAATGAATATGATGACTGCAGCACAACAAGAAGAGCAAGAATAAGAATCATGAGTGTCTTGATGGAAGCCATTATCAATGCAGGTTGGCACAAGTGGTTAAAGATACAGAATTAGCTCTCATCTTCTCCATGGATGCAGTTTGAACCTGTGTGGTAATTCTCTGGGTAGGCCAACCCAACATATCATTGAGACTTGAGACCCTGACTGGTAGTATTGGGAGTGCTCCCCGTTCCATCACTTTTTCTCAGAGAAAAAAAAATTGTGAAATGAAGTGACATTGCTTGACTCGTGAGAAAGAGTATAAATTAGCCAAAGAGGATCTTCACAATCTATTTCCTGACTATTGTTTTTGTTCACAGCATGACCATACTTTGTTAAACTTTGTCATATCACCATCAATTATGCTATTATCTCTAGCTTCCAATTCATGCCTAACTGTCACTTGGAAAATGTTGACTATAAACATTTAACAAATGCACACACATCCTATTACCATGATCTAAATTGTTGCTGGAGAGCAGTTTCACAATGTAGCTTTTATGCACTAAAATATAATTATATGCTGTGAAAAGGTTCACCAATTAAGTAAATTTTGTGCACTAGTGGTTTTGACAAAAATGCTCAGAGGCTATGTCAAAAGAACAATTGACAAATTAACTTACAGCTATAGCCTTAGTAGCCACCATTACAATGTCTTATTGAAAGAAGTGGTCAATGATGTAATATTCAATATGATTTTATTCCACCAAGACATAGATAATATAATTTGTAATTTGCACATATGATCACCTACTGAGATTAGAAAAGATCTAGCATAAACCTCCTGCACAAATTACATGATTTGGCATATATAGATAAAGCAGGTACATAATCAATCGCTAATTATTATTACAAAATATAAAAGAAAACACAAAGACGAGGACACATAATTTAAACACTAACTAAGAGCTTCAAAAGAAGATTCAATTGAAGCCTACAACCAGAAAATCAACGACCAAACCTAGCACTTCTTGAATTAGAGCTTGAAACAAAAGCCATCCAAAACAGGATCAACTCACAAGTCAAGTTACTCAATTAAATATTGATCCAATAGGGGTTGAAAAGAAAATGGATGCAATTTCAAGGAAACTCCTTGGGAGATCAAAACACAATTTTTATAATAACTTCTTAACTTGGTACTGAAATAAAAATGAATCAAATAACTAAAATGTTAATTAACTTCTTTGTTGAATATACACAATACACACAGAATGTTAAAATAAAAAATTCAGAAAGCAATCATATATGCAAGCCCCATAAAAGAACAGACACTTGTGAATATTCATTCATCCCCATGAATTAACTTCGATGGCAGAGTAAAACTTGCTTGAGTGACCAAGGGAGGGAACTACTAGTGTAGTGTGGCCACTGTAATATCAATGGAAAAAAATACCATTACATATGCATGGAGAGTTATCTATAACCTACAAAAACGAAAGAAATTTCTTCCGTAAATAAAATGTTTTTCTTTGAAACATTACTGAAGGGGTAAATTTGTATTAAACCAAACTCCTAAATCAGTATAATCCATGGCATCCAAATTACAAGAACAAATGCTTAAAAAATCACCACCATGTGTTTATTTTCGAATTACAAACCAAACTGAAAGACAAATAATAAATAAAAAAGAAAATTCACAGACCTTACCTTTTGTAAACAAGTATATCAGATATAGGAATAGGAGTCGCAAATATTATGAAGTGTCCCAAAATGCCCTAGACTTGTTAATTACTGATATAGTTTGACAAACTGAAATCATATACATACAAATTAATAATATTCATTCACTGTTTTCCCAAACAGAAAGCTAATTTATAATCCATATTAATACCACGTCAGCTAATCACCCAAAAAAGACAGCATTTCATGGTTGATGGTTTAAACCGGCTTAGACTTTACGAAACATGAAACTTCTGATTTGTAGAGAAGTT
Organism: Glycyrrhiza uralensis; assembly: GCA_030159175.1. NCBI lineage: Eukaryota > Viridiplantae > Streptophyta > Magnoliopsida > Fabales > Fabaceae > Glycyrrhiza > Glycyrrhiza uralensis. The sequence continues at coordinate 51,043,660 of BRZY01000005.1, forward strand.
TAAAGGAAACACTAGATACTATCATCTAAGAATCTTTATGAATAAAGGTCTAGTCAAGATAATCATAGATGGAAAACGATCGCAAGCATATTCACCAAATACTCCACTCATTTCCAATACATCCGTTTTATGTTTGATTTGATAGAAAGGATTGGAATGAAATATTGAATCATAATAAATTTCATTGATTGGATTATTGTTTAAAATAAGATAGAACGGAATAAAACTTGATAGAATGGATTTCATTCCATTTCATATAATACCCTATTTTTTGTTTTCCTCCAATTTGGAAGAAATTGGATAGAACTAGTTTCCCCCCCTCCATTTCAACATAAAAATAACCAAACAATAGAGGGATTATTTTATCTCATTCTGTTTCATTTCATTGTTAGATATCCAGCATAGCCTTATGTTTTCTATTTTCTGATGGCCATGGGAATGTATGATCTCCATCAAAGAAAGACCAAAATAAATGTAAAAGGATATATATATATATATAGAGAGAGAGAGAGATAAAGCTCCAGAAAAATAAAGCATAAAGCTTTTAAAGCATATAATTAGAATTCAAATTGTAGAATCTTATATTGTATGAAAAATGATAGTTCGAAACTTAAATATATAATTATAATTATCACAAAAGTGCATGAAAACCAGAATATAGACCCAAAATAATATTTTGAAAATTAAGAGCATTAATTTGTCGTCCTAAAAACCTTAACAACATTGAGATTTGAGAGTAGTGCATATTCACATACATATATACATAATTGAATTCATTGTTAAGCTTCAAAAATTTTGGAATGACATTGCCAGAAGAAGCCACTATAGAGGTGATAATTAACTTCCATGCTAGGATATGATTTGATTTTATGATGTAACATGAGAGTTACATTAAGGCACAGCAGGAATATATACGATGTTATATTATTTGTTTACCAACAAGCTGGGTGGGAAGACTATGTTAAATAGACAGGTAACCTTTTCAATAACAAATTGATGTTGCCTGCATGATTCACAACATGAAGCATGTTAGTCCGCATTCAATACATGATTTTGCAAGGTACTAGAACAACACATTTAATTACTAAATTCCAATTACTATATCTGATAGTTGAAACCGTAACAAAATAATATTGGTTGTGGTTATTGTCCAATATTTATATGTTGATTGGTAGGATGTTATCTCAAAGAATTCCATCTCTATGCTTATATCTGCATCGAACTCAAAATGAAAATCAGGCCACAGCTTGTACAGAGAATTCCATTATCACGAGAAAGATCGTTATTCCACATCATATATATCACACTATTTTAAGATTAAAAAGAAAGAACATGGCGATCACATGCTCAAACTCTCAAACAATTTCAGCAGCATGAGACTCAACACAAACAACCCTACAGTTAAGTTGATAGGGTTTATAACCCAACGGTAAATAGTAAAAATACCCATTTGAAATGACCAGAATCTGCATAACCTGCAAGCTAAGAGATCCATCCAAGCGATCGAGAATATAAACAGCCAACACAGGAACTAACCGCCAACCAACCGGTACCACTTACCGAGCGAGTAAGGGAACATCGTTCAGATTCAGAATTATATATAAAATACAAAAATACAGATATGGATCGAAGGATGAATATGAAATCAGGAAGATAAAGAGAAGAAATTTTGTGTGAGGACCATGCTATGTAACGTGAATGGTCCCATGCTATTTGCTACTACATGTATCAATGTGTTGTGTGTAAAAAAAAAACAAATATTTACCGATTAATAATAATAATATGCACTATTAATGAGGCCAAAAATGATCATTGGACACCCATACGCCATTTTACCACTTGAGAGAGATAGGAATAAGAGAGAGAAAAATAATAGATGTGATAGATGAGTAATGTAATAAGAAGAGAGAAATACAAATAGATAAAAGTGTTAAATGAGTATTAAAAATAAACGAGTGTTTAAATAGAATTGTTCTAACGATGGGGCATCAAAAGTCACGCTTTCCGTTTAATATATAACAGATAATATTAATTAAATTGAATCTTCAGTGGTGACTATAATATAATATAATATAATATAATCAATTTGATAACATAAATATTCAAACATAAGTTAGAGATTAGAGATAAAGAAAACGAAAAACAAACACAGGCGCCAAAATAACACTGGTTAGTTTTCACTGTTTGATAATGATAATGATAATAATGATATATATATATATATAACCTGTTGAAAGCAGTCGGCGATCTTCTCTGAGCTCCATCGAAGAGAGAAAGAGAGAAAAGGAGAGGTGGGTTTGGGGTATATATGGAGAAGGGAACAAGCAGAGCCAGAGAGCAATTTCCTCAGGCACTGGAAGGTGACAGAGAGAGAAGTGAGCACACAAAAGCAACAGTATATAGCTATATCGAGTGCCTCTGTGTGCTCACTCTCTTCTGTCAATTTCTATGTCCCAATTAAACCCAAAAAAAAAAACAATTGCAGGCTTGGAGCAGATGCAAAAAACAGCCCAAATTTGGAGAATCAAAATGGGGAAAGGATTCAGAATTGAATCAGATCTGATCTGAATTAGGAAGAGATATAGCTACGTGCCTACCCATTAATGGAAAACGAATTTGAAGATTTTATTAGGGTTTGCCACAAAATCAGAAGGATTAGGATTTAGGAAGGCAACCTCGAGAGAGGAGGAAGATGAAAAGGCCAAAACCAAAAATACTAAAAGGAAAGGAAAGGAAAGATAAAGAAGAAGAAGAAAACCACAAAACTCCAAGAGTCCAACCAAAGCCTACTCTCTCTCTCTCTCTCTCTCTCTCTCTTCAAGGTAGGTGCGGTGATTGGAGTGGAGGGGCGGTTCGCTGGGTCATGCAAAACGTACAGTTGCAGTGGCGATGACACGTAGCCACACACACTCTGAAACCGCCCCAATTCTCTTTCTCTTACCACACACAGAGCCAGCGGCGGAGACAAAACAGCTGATGAGTGTGTCGACTCGACCCATCATCATTATTATTATTCCAACCCCCCCAAAATGGAGAGAAGATGGAGCAGCCTTTTTTTTTGCCCTTCGTGCCTCTCCTCCCTCCCTCACTCGCACCCTTAAATAGTCAAACGTCACCCACAAATCATACAAAAATGATTATCTTACATCTAATCTCCATTTAACACTTAAGTCATGTTTGGATTGGTTTATGTGGGATTTATTTACTGACATAAGTATTTGTTGACATATTTGACAGAGCTTATAAAAAACAATTTATGACTGGTATACGAGCTGTTTTTGGTTTATTTTTCATAATAAACTCTTCATGATAGTTTAGTAAAAAGTTTTCAGCTTATATGAAATCAGTTTCACTATATTCTCTCTTCAATTATAAAAATAGCTTATGCATAAGTGTTTATAACTTATTATATAATAAACACTTAAGTCATAAGTGCTTAAAAAAACTATTTATCCAAACACACCTTTAGAGATATAGGAATAGAAAAGAGATAAGTGACATGTAATACATGAATGATAATGTGACAAGAAGAGAAATAAAAAAGAGATAATATATCAAAAAAAAATTAGAAATATTTAATTTGATGAGTGTTACAAATTGATTGATGTTTAAAAATCGTGTTTCCAAATCATATTCTTAAATGTCATATTTTTATTTATCAATAAATTAATTTTGATTTTAAGCAACCTACTAAATGTGTGTGTGTGACTAATGAACGAGTTGCTAGAGTAGTGATAATTGGATATCCCAGTGTCACCACTAGTTTAATACATCTTATTTTTTATTCTACTCTTATTTTCTCTTTCTACTCATCCAATAGAGTTATGATTTTTGGACATGCATTCTATATTTTTTTAAGGTTTAAATCTCTTTTTGGTCTTTCATTTTTTTTAAATTTTTGTTCTTAGTCCCTAAAAAATAAAACACTTCTTTTTAGTCTTTCATTTTTTAAAATTTGTCACTTTTAGTCCCTGGGGCATATTTTAAATTTGAAAAGTATTTTCTAAATTTATACTTTGACTCCTCCCAAAGCCTGATACTCACCTTAACCATTTTTCCGTTCTCCTCCCCCTTCACTGATGCGTCGCAGCCCCCCCATCCCCGCTAGGAGTAGTTCCAGCTTCCTCCCTCCAAGCCGCCACGAGATGCAGCCTCTCTCTCGTTCTCCTCCCTGTGCGATCACGGTGGCCGCCTCCCTTCCCTCCATTGTGCGCGGTCTCCTTGGCCGCGCGGAGCTCCTCCCGTGGCTACCTCTCCTTTATGGCCTCTGCTCATCAATGGAGGGGGAGGAGAACAGAGAAAAATGGGTTAAGGTGGGAATCAAGCTTTAGGAGGGGTCAAAGTATAAATTTAAAAAATACTTTTCAAATTTAAAATAGTCCTAGAGACTAAAAGTGACAAATTTTAAAAAATGAAGAACTAAAAAGACGCATTTTATTTTTGAAGAACTAAAAACGAAAATTTCTAAAAAATGAAGGATCAAAAGGAGGTTTAAGTCTTTTTTTAAACCCTCATCTAATACCTTTATTTTTTTTATCTTTCTCTTCTTGTCATATTACTAATCTACCACATGATTCACATCTATTACTATCTATCTTTGGGTTTATATTGGGGTTAGGGTGTCTATCAATAAGTTTTCCATCCACTACAATGAATATGAATATAGTTCTGATTTTTAGACACTTATCTTTTTTCAATACTTATTTAACACTTCTATTTTTTTATTACACCACTTATCTATTACATTTATTACTTATCTCTATGCTATTTTTATCTCTCTCTAAAATGTAAATTTTCACAAGAGTATGATGTCGTTTTAAGGAGACGACAAACTAGTTTTGTTTTTTTTGGGAACGACTAACTAGATGATAAAGGTGAATATGTGCGCGTGTAACTGGGGCGGAGTACACAAAGAGGATTCCACGGCTATGGTTACGTGGGTTATGAGATGGACTCTCAACCGTTGATGGAAAGGGCGGATTCCCTGCCGTTGGATGTGGGGGACCATATTAATGTCTGACGTGGATGTTTTGGTTCTCGGGAATTGGGCCTGATAGGACAATAGGACTGCGTCATTTGGGGGAGACAGCCACAGCCCCATTAGGATGGATCCACTGTGACCACACGTTACAGTAGCATTTTTTTTTTTCCCTAGAACCTGGTGGTCATGCGTATACGTGGAGACTAATTTTTTGAGTTGATTAGACTATATAAGTGGTGAAATTTTACTACATAAAATTTAAGACAGCTGTATTATTATAGTTTGAATTCGAACCAAAATCTTTGATTAAACTAGTAGAGACATATACCATTTTACCCAAACTCACGTTACAATAGTACAGTAACCCTTTCCACCCAAACATCATCTCACCCCTATTCCTATTCTTCTTCCACCTCTTCTGCTTCTGCCCTACTGCACCTCCTGCAGCTGCAACCTCCCCTCTCTCTCTTTCCTTTTATTGATTTTGTCTTTCCTGTACTCTCTGTTTGCCTATTTCCATCACCTCTGAACTTTCACTTCCCATAAATCTTATCTTCTGCTCCCTCTTAACTTAGTTATCTTCAAAATTACTTTTAATATTATCCAAAGCTGTTCCGACAGTACTTAATTAATAATTAATCTCTTTTTGTCAAAAAATAATAATAATAATTAATCTCTTCATTTGAGTAATAATAATGTAAAGAAAAATGCCAAATAAGTAAAGAAAAGCACTTTATTTTCTACTTTTAAGAAAAGAAGACAGGTAAAAATATGTAAATTAAACCCATGAATCATATTGTATAATTAGACCCACATTAAGCTGTATTACTGCATGAGGCATACATACACACATAATTATATACATATATACTTGCTATGGAGACTTGTGAAAAGATATTGAGAGAATAGAAAAGATTTACAAAATGGTTTTCATTGAGAAAAGACATGCAATAGGGTTTTTACAAAGATTTTGTGAGACGTTAGAGAAAATTAAAAAGACTTCATATTGCTTACATTCAAGTCGGGTGGCAATAATATGTTAATCCCCAATACATCAGATTTATTTATTAAATAAGTACAGCTAGGTCCTGACTCGTGGGAATGAAATCCCTAATGAATCAGCGAGAAGCAGGCTCTTTAAATATTGTTACCATATATTATAATGATTAATCAGGCCTTACTAGCTACTAAGAGTGGAATTAATGATCAAATGCGCCTAAAATATTTTATTAAATAAAATTGATATAACTAGTGAGAATGACATGAATGTGGAGTAAGGGAGGTACAAATGTATTTAAGTAAAATTATTGAAGGCTTTGTGGAAATTTGGTCAGATGTGTACGTGACGGGAGGCACGAAACGCGTACGGTGTGTGCACCCAAAAAGGCATGGTTGGTCTTTGGAGTAAAATTGAGGTGCCGTCCATTTAATTATTATTATTATTGTGTTAGCCGTAGACACCGTAGCAGACACAGGCTCACAGGGGACCGTTCCTCCGTACTTAATTTGTTCCCACTTTCTTTAATCTTTTATCTTTATATATACTTGTCGTTTTAGGGTCTTTTTGGTGGATAAGTTCTGTTTATATTGATTTATGTAAAATTTATTTGAGTTTATTTATTAATATAAATATTTATTAGCGTGTTTATTAGAGTTTATAAAAATAGTTTATACCTAGTTTATAAGTTATTTTGAGCTTATTTTCATAAGTTCACTAGGATAGTTTATCAAAACAGCTTACAGTTTATATGAAATTAGTTTCACCATATTCTCTTTTCTATTTTAAAAATAACTTATATATAAACACTTATATGATAAGCGCTTATACTATAAGTACTTAAATAAATTATTTATCCAAACATGCCTGTAATAGAATAAAGATAGATATGATAAACTCTTATTCTGTCTATGTTTGAGACACACTAGGTAACAAACTTAAAAGTATCATTATATTTGCGACAGAACTAAAATTGTTTAATTAAATATTGTCTTATGACAATTACACTAATTAACTGTGGTAAGGGTGATCAAGCCTTATTTGAATGAGAATAACAAGATGGGAATTGACCTGATTGAGTCGAATTATTTGAATTCCATTAATGGGAGTTTAAAGTCTATATCTCTCATCTCTCATTTGTTCACATTCCATAAACCCCCCCTTCCTGCATGATGGTTCTCCATTATTCTTTCTGCTGAGTTTTGACATTTACACCTTATTTCACTTGACCTGATATTTCTTTTCAGCAGTTTGATTTTATTTTCTGTCAAAAAAATTTGATTTTAGTTTTATTTTAATTAACAATAAAAAATGAATTGGTCAAATTTGATTATTCAGATCCACTCTCAACTTGCTTTATTTTATTTTATTTTTCTGGACAATTCTTTTCTGTCTCGGGGAATTAGATATCTTGATATTTGAATATTAATTTTTTATTTAAATTTACCTTTTATTTTTTCCATAAAGTTCGTGGCTCATTGTAGAATTACTACTATCAAAATTAAATAGTGAAATCATTAAAAAGCGGGACAAGATGCAACTGACTCGTGAATTAGAGTCGTTTGTTATTGATTATTTTTTTTTAAAAAAGTACCTTTTTAAATAAATAATTACTTTTAATAATTTTTTATTTGTTTATTTTAGCTTTTAAAAATAATCAAAATCTAAAAATAATAAAAAATTCTTATTAAAATGAAAAGCTATTTGAAGTTGATTTTCAGAATTTATTTGATTTTAACGAAGAGAGAGAGGAGAGAGAAGATTAAAAAAGTATTCCATCTGGTCTAAAATATAAGCAACAAAGACACTTTTTTTTGTCCAAAATATAAGCAACATTCATCAATTTCAAATAAATTAAATACTAGTTTTTCAATTATACCATTTATTTAATGCAATATTTATATTTACGAGAGACACCAAAGGGGATATTTTTGGAAAAAAAAATTAAAACTAGTGAGTATTAATTAAGATTATCACATTTTCAAAACATTCCTTATTGCTTATATTTTGGACTAGAGATAGTAATTTTTAGGATTATAAACAAATACAAATTAGATTCTACTTTAAATAAACAAAATATAATTGATGTGAAACTTTTTTAAGTTTTTTAGAGTAACCGATTGTTGATTAATTCCTCATTTTTAAATTTCATGAGAAATAGTTAAATTTAAATTACTAAGATAGAGTGATTATTTTAAAATCTATACTGTATTTGTTTTTTTTAAGGAATATTTTTTTTGCTTTTACTTCAAGGAGTATCCCACCGCCTGTACGACGGGGACTAATCTCCCGTGAGAGTTTGTTCGGCACCTCTAATGGGTGGCATCCCTCCCAGCTGAGATATTTTTAAGGAATATGACTGTATTGTAATTGATAAAAAAAGGTAAAATAAATCATATAGCTATTAGTTCAGAGAAAAAAATAGCACTTCAATAAACAATAATATTCATGAATGCAAAGTTTAATAAAAAATTAATGTAGAAAATCTAAAAAAAAGAGTTAAATTACCCGCCATCTAAATGAGTATTCATTTTTTCCAATATATATGATTGATATTTAAATTTTTTTATCAATATTGATATTTAAAATTTAAAAGAAGATAAAAAATATTTGGGAGAAAATACATGATAGAGAAAACAAATTAAATATATTCGCTAATATAATTATGAACCAGTTTTTTCTTAATATCTACCCTACTCTTTATTATAATTATTTTTTAATGCAGGCTAATATAAATAATGTGGTAATATAGGCATGGCTACGACATAATTGCGGTTGAGGTGGTCATCGAGCCTTCACAAAAGGATCTCTAAGAATTTGTATGGATTAGTTAGGAAATAAGTAAATTATTGGTGATAAACTCTTCTCTTTTCTCTCTAAAATTTCTAAATTTAAGAGGGGGGTTTTTGGATGGAGGAAAGATGAGGGGTTATACCAATATTTTAGTTTTATAAATAGAGGAGAAGGGTGTGAAAAATATTTTAAAACTCTCTAAAATTCTTCCCTATAGTACATTTTTTGTGTTTTTCAAATTAGTAAAACTAAAAAAAAATAAAAATACTGGGGAGTACTTTGGAGGGATTTAAATTGTTTCCACGTCTTTTTTTCTCTATTTATAATACTAAAATATCGATATAAATAATTCCCTTTCCTCTCCTCCAAAAACCATCTCTCAAACAAACAAACCCTGAGACAACTAACAAGTGGGAAGTGGGAAAACGTAAACATGGTAGCGACATCCATACACTGCGAAGAATCCAGTGTTCGGGGAATCTAAATTGGGGTAGGGAGTTGCAACTTGCAACCCCATGTGCATAGTGGGATATGTGCAGTTGGTTAATTTCAACCCCTTGTTTAATAGTGTAATCAACAACTAATTTTGAATATTTACTATTAATTTTGAAATTTTAAAAGATGACATATTTTAGATGAATTTTCAATATCATTAGATTTTCCTTTAACCTTTTAAATTGATAATAGAGCACTTAAAATCAACTACTATATATAGGCATTAAAAATTGCTAAGATATATAGGATTAATACTGTCCCTGATTCCTGAAAAACTTGTTCATAATTGTTTGTTGTTGCTGAGATTTTTTTAACTTTTTTTTGTTTATTTAGATCTTTTTAACTTTTTTTTATAAAGATATTTATTTACTTTAAAAGTCTGCAATGTAACACATTTTATTCTCTCTCTTTTTTTTGACAGAAAACCCATTTTATTAATTTTCTTAGGAAACGGTACTGCAGTAAGTTTTATATTTAAAAAAGAGAGAAGTATAATTTAAAAATCTCTTTAGAAAAGAGAATATAGTTTATCTATTTTATTATATAGGGATAAACTATTAATCAAAATAGAAATATTCAATATTTTGATAATATAAAATACTTAATATTCTTGAAATGATTAAAATAACTCAATTTAAATATTAAATGCTTCTCAACATATAAATCCTTACAACATTGATCAATTAACAAAAGCCTAAAATAGATATTGGGTTGACAAATAACTTGTTACCTACATTTCAGATTTATTACAAGTGCACATTAAATCTTGGATGATTGAACTTCATATAGTTTTAAGCGTATCATCATAATTCATAAGTTTAAATGTATCATAACTGTGAACACTCAATTTTGTCCCGATATAATAATAATTAAAATAATAGTGACAATGACATTAGTATCAAAAAAATAGAAGAGGTTTATTGAACAAATAAATAATAAAGATAAACATACAAGTCAAGATTAATAAACAGATGAATTAAAATGTTCGAAAAACCAGAGATTTTGAACCTAGCTGGCTAGCTCTTGATTAGTAGCCCCTTAAGTACCAAAATTAACTTTCATTCTGTTGTAGTGATCTCTCTGTTTCCATGGACCAAAACATAAGAGTACAAACACATGCGTTTACTTGAAAATTTTGTAGTAATTAATCATATTATTATTAGTTATGGCCATGCAGCTAAAAAAGGAAAAAGTGAAGTTCGCAAATTGATTCAAAAATTATATTTGCCGAGGAGTGATACTTGATTAGTGATCAATGATAATCATTAATAGGCTTTAGCACGAGGACAAAAGCAATGTCACTTTCGCTTTATATGAACCATATTGATTTTAGCGTCTCTTATAAAGGTAACAAGTAACTTCACTTTGCAGTAAAGTTTGACTAATATAAAGGGTAGAAGAAAGGGGGAGAAAAGAAAATTAAAGGTTGCTCTGATATGCAACATGCTAAATTATATGACATAATCGTTGAGACAGCAAGAGATTTCGAGTTCCAGCCATTGCTTTTCAAAATCAAACCGAACCAATTCCTTCCATTAGTTGAATTGGGAATTTGTATGGTGTCTAACTTGAAAACTTAAAAAAAAAAAAATGGTCAACTCAGTTCAAAACCCATGATTTGAATTGAACTGGTCATTTCTTGACAAAAGAAAAAGACTGGTCAATAATAATTTTTATACTTTTTTGTAATTTTTAGTTGAATAAAAGTCCAATAACAAATCATTAAAATCTATATACATAAATTTTAATTATCTACTATTCTTTTATTATTGTTTTTTGTCTTACAAATCATATGATATGATTATTTTATGTCAATTCAAAGTGTGATTTGTCTTAACTTAATTGCTTAATATTTTATGTTAATTTGATATATTATATAATACTAAAAAATATATTTAATTATCATTAGTCCGATCATAATTCAACCATGATTTTCACGGTTCAATAAACGGTCTAGTTTTAAAACATGAATTATAACTACCAAGAGACTAAAAACAGATAAGACCACCACTAATTATATTTTGTCTATAACAAGAAAGTGAGGGCAGTGTCCGCCCAGATTTTGTTTTTTAAATGAAAAGTCTCTGAGGACTGTAATTCGAAAAGCGATATTAATAAAAACAAAAGAACTTCACATTTTTTATCTTTGATGAAGTATGCTTTATGAAGAATAAAATAAACCTTGTATACTTTGGAAAGAAGGGAAAGGGGATGGAACAAAACTTGATACTACATTCAATATATTACGATTAATGCCACGAGTTATCCACTCTTTGACAGAAAAAACTCATATATCCTAACCAAATGTTTTTAGCTGTTGCCTTAAGAAAAAAACAATCTAGAAACAATGGGGGAAAAGAACTATAGATATTAACCTATTAACCCATACTACAACTATACTAGCCTAAGGATAACTACCGCAAACGATTAACGGATACCTAATAGAAGGCTTAGATTCACCAGAGGACACAGCCACAGGCTAGAGAAAGAATAATCAAATGCTGTAAGGGAGAGTGCACTGATATAAGCAGAACACAAGCTAGTAGTTGAGGAATAAACAGATCCAATAAATATTCCCTACTAGCTTCTCTGACGCTTCTTTCCACTTTTGGCCTCACCTCTTTGTGCCTTAGATGAACTTGACGTCTTGCCCTTTGTATCTTCTACCTCTCTTGTTGAAACATCTGAGTTCTCACTCTCCAAATCTTTTCTCTTCAATATACCAGATTTCACCTTACCGCTACCCTTGACATTAGACTTTCCACCGCTTTTGGGGGCCTTTCCCTTGGAAGCAGCAGCCTCTGGGGTTTTTTGCTTGGATTTTCCACTCTTCGTGGTTTCTTGCTTAGACTTGACAGAGGGTTTTGGCGTGCTAATGTCGTCATCCTTTGATTTGCTTGTCTTGGAAGTGCCACTGTTCTTGGATTTGGCAGTCAGTTTTTGTGCAGCAGATTTACTGCTACCACTTTTAGGAGTGCCATCCTTAGATTTTCTCCTAACTTCATCCTCAGATTTGCTAATAGTCTTGGAATCTTTGGATTTGTTGCCATCTTTGGACTTATGACCAGACTTCATGGATACGCCCTTTGATTTACTTGATCCTGTTGCTCCACCACTAGAAACCCAAGAAAAAAAAAGTTGAGATATATCAAACAAGGAGTGGTTCAAAAAAATTGATATATTGGTATTGACAAACCTGGAAGAAGCGCCAAACTTAACTTGCTTAGTTGATTCACCAGCACTTGTTTTCCCTTTCTTCCTTGGGGGCCTGAATAGGATCAAAGAACAATGCAATGTAAATAAGCCCAATTAAAGAAAAAGATAGACACCATATTGACCACAGCATAAAAGAGGATCACAAAATACAGCAATAAATTGAGACATATTCAATTAAATTCTATAGTATAATAAACAATGTACTGACATGTTCTACTCGATCGATAAATAACTATTTCCATTTTCCAACTCAGCACATAGTAAAATTACTTTGCAAAGGATACAGATGGTCACTGACACTTTTCCGTCAAGATACCAGTCAACAGAAAACCTGAAAGTAGATCAGATTGCTAAAAATATCTCCTTTTTATTAAAGGACAACAGTTTCTTTTCTAAATATATCTTTAGCACACAACAATTTATCACCAAATTTACCTGAAAATACACAACCACCTTTACAAGCGCTGTGTTTCCATAAGCTTTAATAATTAAAGGCATTGGCAGATATGATTGGAATGACTATAACATCAAAAATTACAGCACAGCAACAACTACACTGGACTGACCAGAAAAAAAGGAGGGGGGGGGGGGAGGTGGAAATTGTATGACATACGACAAATCATATCAAAAGTTTTATTTTTCAATTCTACTCAGGGCACACGCAAATCATCATTCAGAAGATACTTATTTTAGGTTGAGATTTTAGGGTCATAAATATCACGGTAGCATTTTTTTAAACAATGCATCCAACGAATCAGTAACAAGTAACAACCACAAGAAGCACCAATACACAAATGACATAAAAGGATATGTTTATATGATTTAGACAATATTGCAAAAATATGTATCTCTATAATAAATGACATTAATATTGTGCAACACATACATATCAGTGGAAGCATCAAGACTAGCGTGATCACTTCCTTCTTCCTGTCCACAGAAATAATTGCCATTAGTTTAGATGCAGATAAAATGTGATGTAAAAAGTACAAGGTATAGACCAACCCTATCGGCATCCGAATCAGCTTCAATGACCTTCCATTTTTCCTTCACAAGATTTAATATTTCTGTATCACCATCATCATAAACCACCTAAAATAGAAAATAAGTGTCAGAAAATAACAAGTGCATTTGTATTAGCTTTAAAATAAATGGTATTATGATATAGCAGTTTTTTAATAATGCAGATCTTTCTAGCTTATGAGAAAGCAAAAAACTTTTTTTATTTGGGGTTTATTCTTTTTTTTTTTGAAAAACTTTTTCAATTATCTAAAATTTTTATAAACATGTTTTTTAAATTAAAAAAGCATTATTTCTGTAGGGAAAAAAAAACTCAAAACAACTGGACCCATAAAAGCAGTACTAGTATGTGATATTTTTTGTCCATTTAAAGCTATATCTTTAAATGTAACCCCCCAAAAAAAATATATACACCTATAAGCAAGAAATTAAGCCATTTTGAGTTTGCAAGAAATAATCAGATATGCGACAATTGCTATTCAAAGGGGTAAATCCATACAACAGAAAATATTTTTCTTGCAATAGAGGGGGGAGGGTACAAAGATGACTTATAAACAGCCAAATCACCTTGTGCTTCTTTTTGGCTGAATCAAAAGAATCAACGACGCCTTTGTAAAACCTGTAAAAGATTTTGTCAACAAAAATAGATAATATATAATTATATTCCACCAAAATGAAAAGGAAAACTAAGAGCATAAATAGAATATGCATGGGTGAATTTAAAAGGCCACAAAATAGGATATCCCTTGGTTTAGATCAAATATTCTCTCCTGCAATTTCGCATCAAAGCTTTCTCACAGTAAATTTTACAGAAGGCAACTATTACAGTTTATGAATATTAGAGTATACTTACTCGGTCCTATCATAGTCACTGTTGTATCAGATTATCTTTTCCTTTCTGAGTTAGTTATAGTTTGTTAGGTTGTTACTCAGTTGGTTAAAGATAACTGAGAGCTGGTGCCAGCATAGGGTCCTATATATAGATAGGATCACACAATTGCAAATCATTATGTCATTTTTCAGATTCGATGAATTTTAGTTTCATTCAGAATTCTGAATTTTAACGATGAAAAATAACCTGGTGTGTAACTATGATAAGTCATTGTTTAGCATACAGAGATTTGGAAGATATTAAGATAGAACATACAATATAAACCAGGAAGTGAAATCTTGAACTCAAGCAATCAAGACCAAGACAATTCTACCATAAAGGTCCACACAATGATAAAAATCATGATTGTAATTGATGCACAGAAATCACACAAAATAATAGGCACACAAAGCAACATTGTTCCAGATAAGAAGTCTAAAAACAGGTGATCAATATACCAAACAGCTCATGCAACCATATATGCAAAAACTAGATATTACAATTTGAGTAAATGTCAAACAGCATATAACACTCCCCGACCCCTTGTTAGCCAAATTTTCCGGTGACAGCATATCAAAACTCAAAAATGAAGAAATGCCGACTGCCGAGTACTTACTCACGATCCTTAGGCCACCAAACTTCAACTCGGAAACCAACAAGGTTTTCACCATATTCCTTGATAACGGACTCCTGATAGCAGCAAGATGATTATCAAAATGAGAAGAGAAAGAAAATTCAGTAATTGCTAATAATGAAGACATAGCTATTAGCTACAGAAAGGATTTTTCCAAAGGAAAAGTGCCCTAATGAATACATCATGAAGTTTTCATATTATATTTAAATTGAGTTAAACACTGAACAGGATACATACATTTTCTTTTCCTAAAGCGTGTTTCCTCTTTGCATTTGTCTTGGGAGTCTCCTTTAAATTTTCATCTTTAGTGGATTTTGCACCAGACCTTGGAGAAGAAACCATTTCCTAAATAATTAACGATGAATCCGTCAATCATGTTTTTAAAACTGAATAAAGCAAAACAAAATCATGTTTGATAGTAATAGTAATAAATAATAATAGCAAAGAAAAAGGCAGTATGGAAAGCTGGCAAAAGTACCTTATCCACATCTATAGCAGATGATTTTGTTACACCTGTTTCCGAGTTAGCTTTTCCCCGTCCCCATTTTTTCTTGTCCTCCAGCTGCCTTGAAGAGGATCCACCATCACCCTTCTTGTTTTTGTCCAATTTCTTGGCCGAGTGCTTTTTAGCATCAGCATCACTTGCAGCCCCACCTCCTTTTTTGACTGAATCTTCCACGGCAGTTTTTTTCACATCAGAGTTCTGACCAAGCGCCTTTTTCACTGACCGCTTGACAGGTTTGACTTCTGACTTAGTTGATCCTTCAGATACCTTCTTTGAAACATCCTCTGCAACCTCTTCTTTTGCAGGACTATCTTTCATTTTTGCTTTTCCAAGTTTCTTTGAATGATTTTCATCCTGGCGGCTCTCACTTGGTGAAGAAGAAGCAACAACTTCAGATTCATCATTGCATGCTTTTGGTGACGAAATCCTAGCATGATTCTCTTTGTCATTCTCTGAAGGTCCTGCTGTTTCCACAGAATGGTCCTCATGGGGGGAACTGAGAGCTTCCTTACTGTGACTTTCAGAATCCTGCATTTTCTCAGCTTCATTCTCATTAGTAACAACTTGACCTTCAGACGGTTTGGTCAATTTAGTTGAAGAGCTTGATTTCCTCCCTCGCCTCTTGGTGGCTTGTTCTGGCTTTTGTTCATTATTGTCAACGTTTTCACCATCCAAATCATTAAGCTCCTCGTGTCCAGATATATCCAAACCTTTGGAGTGACCAGAACAATCAGCATCCTCTTGGTTTTTAATGGACTTAGAATCTGCTAAAGCATTATCTTCTCCAACACATGCAACGCCATTGCTCACTACTGACTTGGGAAGTATGCTCCCATTAGGATTATCTTGTTGAGAATGGGCAGCTTCCCTTGCATCCTCTTTAACCACCTGATCAAACCATAATTAACATGTTCTAGTGTTCAACTCTGGAAGATAAAATCCAGAATCAGAACAGATGAATAAAAACAAATGCACAAGACGGGGCATACTTGTGTTGACTCCTCAAGTGATTGTTTTGCTGACTCGCCCTTATCTTCCTGCAAAAGTCAAAATGACCAAGTGAATATCAATTATTAATTTCTCATCATAAAATATTTCAAATATTAGTTGACAAAGGACCGACAGAAAACTTACCACATGCTCACCAGTAACACATACACCATTTTTCTCCAAGCTATCAGATGTATCTTTGCATATTGAAGCAAGTACATTACTATAATCATCCACAGAAATACCCAAGGTTTTCACAGATTGCACTAAGTAGGGTTTAAGTTTGGTTGCACAATTTTCAAGGACCCTCTCCCCCAATTTTCGGGCAATCGGAAAAACTTCCTGGAACACAATGATTACATGATAATGACAATGATAAATATATGAACAGCGAAAACAAGGTTCAAGTTCAAAATCACAATCTACTAAAAACAATGAAATCAGAACTGTCAAAATCCAACCTCATTGTCTTTCTTAATGCTGGCCAGGAGTGGAGAAATTAAATCCAGGGATACATCTTCACTTTCCTCTAGAACAAGTGTCATAATTGTTTCCATGGATGAAAAAACATCATCTGGATGATGTTCCCTGAGTTTCAAATGGAGCTGGTTAGAACCATGTCCCCACTTTTGAGTTTCTCAACTATTTAATGAAAAGTTTTTGCATATATGTATCATGAACCAACCATCCCAAAAACCTAAGCTATTAAGTGAAAGCGCATGAATGGTTTTATATTATATCTCTAATACATCCCTCACACAAGGATCTTTGGACTTGAAGTGTGGACAATGATAGACCCACCTACCTTATGCTAAAATTAAACTTTTTCTTAGAAGAATGGGGGCGGTAAGGATCGAACACTGGACCCCTTGGTCATAGAGGCTTTGATATCATGTCATGAACCAACTATCCCAAAAGCTAAAGATGTTAGATAAAAGCACATGAACGGTCTTATATTATATCTCTAACAATATGTAACAACTATATGGAAGAAAGTGATCGCATTAGTTACTACATGTTTTACAAAATGTATTAAAAACCCATTAAGATAGTTCACACCGACAGTATCATAAAACATCAGATGAAATTTGAAGCGGAATTATAAATGATAAAGCATATAAAGCCATTATGATGCTGGATTTGCACACAATAGCTCCTAGAGTCTCACCTTATAGCCTTCAAAAAATGCTGAAACATCTCTAAAATCAGGGCATCACATTCAAGGTCCAGCATTACCACACATGATCTGACTTTGGCAACAGTCTCAAGAATTGATGTCCTCTTTGCATATGATCGGCTTGACTTATCATATAGATTTTCAAATGAAGATACAATTAATTGAAAGACCTCCTACAAGAAAAATTTCATCGATAAAATTTAACTGGATTACTGATGTCTTTTGTAAAGAGCATGGCCACAGACAGGTCCATTGAAATTGTAGTAAGAAAAAATGATACACACCTTCATTTGATCATCGTCATATGGAGCATCAGGTGCAGTGATTCTTGTTATTTCACTGATGCAAGAGGCAACTGCAACTTTGACATCAGGATCTGAATGCCTTAACAGTTTATCCCCAATTAATGCTATCAATGGTGAAGAGAGTGCAATTTGCATAGAGTTGGCAGGTGACTGTTCAACCCTTGATAAGCAACTCTCAACTCGCTGCAGTGCAAAGGGAAAAAGAATACATAAGATCAAAAAATGCTCAATAAGTTGATCAACCATCAAGATAGGAGTATGTTTCAAGACTTGCATATGTCTTGCCAGTACGGAATTTTTCAACTTCACCTCTTTTTGAACTCATGATGTACCTTACATCTTTTAGATAATAAAACCAAAAACTCAACCTTTGTTACTATCATGAACCAACTATCCCAAAAGCTTAAGCTATTAGATGAAGACGCATCAATAGTTTTGTATTACATTTCTAACATGCCCCCTCACACACAAGAGCCCCTTGGCTTAAAGTGCAGACAATAAAACAAACCTACTTATCTTGTGCTGAAATTCAACAACCATGCCATGCACCAAAAATTCCAAAAGCTTAGGGTGTTTGGTGAAGACACGTGAATGATTTTATATTATATTTCTAACACTTAGAATCTCCCAAATTCAGAGACTAAATCATAACAATTCTCCTCCATCTACAAAGCTAAAGAGTGACTGACTAGTGATAAACAATCCTTGTCTTTCACACATCTTAGTCATATACACAGCTCTAATTAATAATATTTTAAATTACCCCAAGAAACAGTAACACAATACAGCATCAACAAAACATAGAGGGCAACTAAAGTATGTAAAGAACATGTGACGAAAATCTCAAATCCAACACCTGACTACCTGAGGCTTATGTAAGATTGGCTATGATATAACATTATTCAGTACGAAAAAAAGTATACCAAAAAGACAAATTTGGTGAAAAGAACACGCCTACTTTCTAATTTATCCAAAAATGATATATTGCTCACACGAAAAGTCAAAAATTTCAACAAAAAACAAGAAACAGAGGCTCATTTATGTCCGTGAATACCCTCTGCTGTACCATCGGCAATAGTATATTTTGCGATATAACTATTTTCCTTCTATCCTTTTTTTTAGAAAAATTGTATGTACAAAATCAAACAGTGTGGAACCAATATGTGACAAACACATTACAGCAATAGTTTAACTCATCAACTCAAGAGATATTAGTACACTATAAATTGCCCACAACAAGAATATATATTTAACCAAGTGAACGAACATTATTGTATCACATGTTTTCACATCGCTAGATACATTTTCTACAATAATAAAATTTAAAAAATTTATTACAGAAAACAACTAATTTACAGGGGACTAGACTTGAAGCCTTTATAGATAATTATTTTTTTCATATTGATATGTTCCTATTTTAGTTTCTCCTATAGAATTCCTCATACTACAATTTTTGTTATTCTTCTTTTTCTCAACCAAAAAAAAAATACTATGGCATACAATTTATCTACAATGTATATAGTTGCATCATAGATACCACTGCCCAGGTGTTAGAAGATAGATAATCCACTAGCATTGAGTTTGGTCTTATCTTAAAAGTAAAATATAACTAATATGGAAGTCTGACAAATCACCCCATCCACCTAGAAATAAAATGTTCCAAATTAGGGCTAAACAATACAGTCCCAAGACAGACATGGCTTTTTCAAATAGGTTACATAAGATGTTTACCTCTTCCTCCTATTATATAATTCTATCTACCAATCGATCCAATCCTGAATGCAATAATGGGCCTTTTCTATTTAAATGTCATTTCTTCAGTACACTGATCACTAATTCCGACAATTGACAAAACCGAACAAAGCCAACCATCACGACCCAACTCAAATTTCTGCACTTACATCACTTGTTTCAGACACCCCTAAGGAAACAATCAAGAAGAATGATGTTGATTATAATCCACTCTGGCATGTGAATACTATTACCAACTCAATGTCAAACTGCAGCCATATAACGCCATGGCAGATTCTGTGTCAGCCGCCATAGGCAGGAATGCCTATAATATCCGCCATGTTTCCGCTGTAGGCCGCAACATCATATTTATATGGCGGATTTTTGGCTGGGTGCCATAATACGCCAGCTGCCAGTGGTAACACTGTTCCAACTAGAACCCTATTCAATTTTTAGCCATGCAGTTGCAGTGGAGAAAAATAGCATATATATGATATATGATAATATCATCAAGGGATGTTAATTATTACTAAACACATATATGCCATGAGGCCCATAACATTAATCCTATTATAGCCAGACCGATTTAGATAATAGAAGCAACAATTTGGAATCAAACATTCGAAGCACTTAAAATTCCAGCTGCGAGTGTGCGATTTCTGGGCTCCACTCCACTAATTGGTATATCATGCATAAATGGCATGCACCGACACGCAAGGAACACGAAAATCACGAGTAAAAGGTTAAGATAATCATGGGGAGGGAAAAAATAAATGAAAAGGAAAGAGAGTAATTACATCTAGAAGTGAGAGAAGCTCCTCCACCGACGACGGAGGATCTGCGAGCTCGTTACCGGCTTCGAGAAGCTGCTCTTCTAGCTCTGTATCGGAAAACGCCATTAGAGGGGCCGTATTTGCGTGTCTTCCTCCAGATCTTCCACGGAATCACTCCACTATCCTCGGCTTCACTCCATCCGAGCCCTAAATTCGCTCCAATGACACCGATTTGAGAATGAACGGTGGTTTTCCGGTGAAACAAAAAGTTTAGGGTTTTTTTTCTTTGTTTTATTTTCTTTTTTCTTTTCCTTTATTTTTTCCCCCCTTTTCCTACGACAGAGAGAAAAAGCAGCAGTCCGAGAACGAAAAGAAAAATAAGAGAGAGAGAGAAAGTACAGTGAGTTTTCGGAAAATTTTCGAGACGAATATCCTATCCAATCCTCCTAGTCTAATGATATTAGAACTGGAACAAGAATATAAATAATATATGGGTATTTATATCTGGAAAAGTGTATAAATAAATAATAAGTATAAATATAAATAATAAATAAATAACACTTTGACTTACAGCGTTAATGAAATTTAATTTAATTTGGGCGCTTTATAGAAGAATCTAGCGGTAACAGAGCTCGGCTCGGATTTCGCGGGTTTTCGTGAATTTGAGTTAAATTTGAGAATTGGAATCCGCCTTTCGGATTGTCGTGCGTCTTCGCTTGCGGCTTTCTCCTGACCGTGGATTCTCTGTTTCTTCCGTTTTTTCAGTTTGCACAAAATTTTAATATTGGTAATTTTTCTCCTCTGTTAGAGGGATTTACGCTTTGATTGGAGGGATAAGTTTTGAAGAGAAAAATATAATGACAAAAGTAGACGAAAAAAATATGTTTTTCCTCGTTTGATGTAGAAAAGGAAAAGGAAAAGGAAAAGGACTGGGGACAAATTTTCACGCTCTGATTCACCTGGATTGAAACTGCTCAGTGAAAAAAGTTAAAGGAAAAAAAACCATATGCCATATTATTTAAGGGAAAGTGAGTTGGGGAATGTAATATTTTTTTTTTTTTTAAATTTTGAATAAAATACTTGAGTATGTTTGTTTCTAAAAGGGAAATTTTCGTCATTAAATTCAGACTTTTTGGTATCATTGATTTTTTAATCAATAAGAATTTTGCACAATTTTATTTATTTATTAGAGTTAGTCCCTAAGTATTTAAATTTTACTTTTTTATTTTCATTAATGATTATCACGTATTAAATTACAAAAAAAAGTAATTGCGTTGTTGATAAATAAATTTTTGGTATAATTTTCACGGAGGCTTCCAAGCGGTCAATTATTGACTTAAAACCCTAGAGATACTAAGTCTAGTTTGTGATTCAAGGCCATAGAAATTTGGGGGAAAAAAAGTCAATAACATGCTTGCTCGAACTGAACAAACGTATTGATTAATTTAAGAATAACCTACTTCAGCTCAATCTTTAGTTCCTTACGAACTATTTCCATCGGTGACCTTTCAAATTTTGTAGGAAGTAATGGAACAAATCACATCATGTCATGCCCCTAAGAGCTTGACTGGTCTAAAGAAATATCCGTTAAAAATTCTTCTTCATCATCTGACATTGTTGCACCTGTTTCTTCTCCTAAACACACTCTTGCCCTCTGATTGGTTGAGAAAAGAAAGTGAGAAGAGAGAAAGAGATGACAAAGAGAGAGAGAAGAAAGAAAGAGGTGAGAAATAGAGTAGATTTTTGGTATTGTTTGATGTGGGAAAAAAAGAAAAGAAATAGAAGAGAAAGAAGTATAAAGTTTTCTCTCTCTTTGATTGGTTGAATAGAAAGTGAGAAGAGAGAAATGATAATATTTCACACATAGACAAAAATACCCCTATTATATTATATTTTAGTCTTCATTTTACTTCAATTATATTTTTTAATACAAATTTAAAATATAAATAAAAAATATTCAATTTGCAGTAATGTGGACATCTATTTAAAAACAAAATAAGTTCGTTTGAATTTAGAATCAATAAAAAATACAAGCTAATGAATTTGAGTACCAAATCTACAAATGACAAAAATCCCTAAAAAATTGAAATAGGAGAGCAACAATAGAACGTTTCTGCTCGTAAATAAAATAAGGCATTTTTTGGGAAAAACTAACAGAAAACTTACAAATCATAGATTGCAGAGTTTAAAAAAAAAAACAAACGAAATTTTACTCTTGTGTGATGTCATTGTTAACGAATTTGAGAGTAAAATAAGGCATGGATATCTGTTTGTGCTCATATGTTGCAAGACAATGATACACGGAGGTAGCAAGAAGAAAGTGGGGCTCAAACAGTGACGGGGTATCCAAGTTGGAGGACATGAAGAAGAAGCAAGAACGAAGGGGATAAGCAACGGAAACAAGGGTACTTTGGGCAATTGGAAAAAATGAAACCCATTTCTCTACTATTTCTTCGCACTTGAGGAGAGAAATGAAAAAGTTGTCGAGTCCACCTATTTTGTTTCTCTCTTCTCTATTTCTCTTCCAACCAAACAGAAGAAGTTCCTATTTCTCTTCTACTTCTCTCTTCTCTCTTCTCTAACTCTCTTTTCTCCATTTCTCTTAAACCAATCACAGGGTTGATGTGAAAATAGCAAATTTGAGAGCTTGAATTCGAAAAAGTTTGATAGCTCATTTTTTATTTACATTTTTCTTTCAACTCATTTCTTTTTGGATTTGTGATTTATGAAGTGTTATTGAAGAATTCTATTGAAGAATTATTATGCTATGGCTAATCCATCATCCTCATCCCCCACAAATTCCCATGACCCGTAGTCGTAGTCTCAATGCTACTGTTGTTGTTACAAATAGAAAGCCTAGACAAGTTGTGGTGAGTGAGCCAAATTCGAATGAACCGAAGAAAGCAGGTAAGTGTGAGCAGTGAGGCAATGTTGAGACTTAATTGTGATGTGGGTGTGTGCGAGAGAGAGAATAAGGAAAAGAGTATTTTGAGAATGGGGGTATTTTTTTTCTAATTACTAACAAATTTAGAAGTGGGTATAGGAAGTAATGAGGGTGGGTGCTGGGAGAAATAACCACTTAAGAATCGGGGCACTCAAAGCCAGACCCAAAACGGCCCAAATGAATATGTATTGGGCTGACACCCAGAACATGGGAATTGGTAAATACACCCCTAGATTTTTGCCATCCACCCCACTTAAAGGGTAAAAATACAAAAATACCTTTTTTAGTTTTTTTATTTTCCGCATATACCCCACAGCTTTTTTATTTCCAGAAAATTTAAAAATTTATTTTTCCGGAAATTGAAATTTTCGGTAGTTATAAAATTTAATTTTTAAACTACCAGAAATTCCAATTTCCGGTAAATAAAAAATTTAAATTTTTAATCAAAAATGCAAATTTCCGGTGAAAAATAGATTTATATCTTACCAGAAATTCGAATTTCCGACAGTACAAATTTTTCACCTTTTGTACTACCGGAAATTCGAATTTCCGGTAGTACAAAGTGAAAAATTTGTAATGCCGAAAATTCAAATTTTTGAAATTTTCACTTTGTACTACCGAAAATTTGAATTTCCGGTAAGATATAAATATATTTTTCTTCGAAAATTTACATTTTTGGTTAAAAATTTAATTTTTTTATTTACCAAAAATTCGAATTTCCAGAAAATTAAATTTTTTAAACTTCCCAAAAATACTAATTTTCGGAGGGCAAAATGGTGTTAAAATTTTGAAGGGGGTGGATGGCAAATTCTTGAGGGTGTATTTACCAAGACCCCAGAACATTTGCCATCGATAAAATCCAACCATTAATAAGCTTCCACGTAATGCATGTTGCCACGTGTTGGGTATCGATTGGACCAAATCATGTCACTTAACGTGTCTCCAAGAATCAAGCGTAGAATAGGCGAGTCGTTGCCGTGCAGGACGGGGGTGAGCCACATAAGCCATAGCAGCGCTCACAATTGCAGTGTGTGTGCGTTGCAATTACAAAGCACAAGACAAGCAAGCATCAACACATTCAATATTAGTGGAATGCTTTATTATCTGTTCCGATCTGGATAGTAAATCGGGTCGAACCGTGGCTTCCTCAGGGTCGCAGAGCCTGTCCCGAAGAAAACCTTCCTCTTCTTCGCAACCACAATCCGGGTCGACCCGAATCGTATACAGGGAATCGAGGAACCCTTCGGAATCCGAAGTCCCGTTCTGGCAGCACAACTGGTTCATCGCATTGCTATTCCTCATGGCTATCGGATTCTTCGGTCTCGCCCTCTTCCTCTTCCTCACCCTCGATTCCGACATCTCTCCTTCTTCCACCGCCTCTGCCTCCGCTGCTTCCTCCGAAGGCGTCGAGGTTAGGGATCTCACTGTTTAGGGCTAGGGATCTCACTGTTTAGGGCTAGGGATCTTAGAGTCTTCGTTTTCGAGATCAACAATAACTGCTAAGAGTGCTAACTTCTTCGATCGCGTACAGGTGCAGATTACTTATGGCTCCGTTATTAAGCTTATGCACGAGAAGACGAAATTTCGTTTGCATTCTCATGATGTGCCGTATGGTTCTGGAAGTGGACAACAATCGGTTACCGGTTTTCCCCAAGTCGACGATTCCAACAGTTACTGGGTAACCTTAACGTCCTTTGATTCCCATTTCATTACCTTCTACCTGTGTTGATGTTGTCGGCGCTTGACTTCTTCAGATATGTGGATTCTTCTTTTTTTTGCAGATTGTTAGACCTGAGCCAGGAACTTCTGCTAAACAAGGTGACACCATTACAAGTGGCACAATCATTAGATTGCAGCACATGAGGACTAGGAAGTGGCTGCACAGCCATTTGCATGCATCCCCAATATCAGGCAATCTCGAGGTCAGTGCTTCTTTTTCCTTTTTTTTTATTTTTATTTTTTTAAGTGTTTATTACCTATATATGTTTTAGGATTTGTTGGTGATTTCTGTTGTGCTTCCTCCAGGTCGGTTGAATAAGCTAATGTTGCAATGTGCTATGGGCCTGTTTGGATAAGCACTTATGACATAAGTGCTTATCATATAAGCGCTCATGTATAAGTTATTTTAATTTTAATAAAAGATGAAATATAATGAAACTAATTTTATATAAGTTGTAAGCTGTTTTGATAAGCTATATTGAAGAGCTTATGAAAATAAGCTCAAAACAGTTTATGAGTCGGTCATAAGCTAATTCCATAAGCTCTCCCAAACATTGTCACAAGTGCTTATGTCAGTAGATAAACTTTGCATAAGCCAATTCAAATGGGCCTTATATTTGCTTCATTCAATGTATGATTATAGAGACTCCGCATTTGGTATCTCATTGATACATTATTGGGCGTGGCACCTCCATTTGCACTTGTGTGTTTGTGTTTAGGTTTCTCTTGTCAAGATCTGAGATTAGATTTTTTTCCCCCGTTTATTGTTTCATTTTTGCCACAAGTTACAAGGGATTAAATCCCTTGTCTATGCAACAGGCCAGAGGCCACTGTCTATTTCCATCGTTTCCCTTTGGGACAGTATGTGATATGTTAAATGAATGGTGAATTATACAATCATATGCACACATTTCTTGTTGATGTACACTGGTCACTATATGAATGGTGAACTCTAAATTTTTTCTTTTAATCTCTTAACTAACTCTAAATTTTGATTGTTGTTTTCCAAAATTATTTGATTTCAAAGTCCTGACATCACTATAATGTGTGCAATGCATATCATCCGAGCAGAATCCTTTTTCATCTTAACTTAGTGTAGTTTCCCTCAGCTTTGAGGAAACTCATCCATCTCGTATATCATTCTACCACTCATCCTTGTTATTTGAACATTCTCATCTGTTTTATGTTCATTTTGGGCATGTTAGTGTACAACTTATTTCCCTTGTGTGCCATATGACAGACCTAGAATTTGGTTAAATAATGTTTTGAATGTATGTCCACCCTTGAGCAACTCATCTTAGGCCTATTAATTTGTGAACTCGTGAGAGACATTCTCTTCAATTTACTCGTGTTTCTACATTGCATATACTCCCTACCCTAAACAATGAAAATTCTCAGTTTGATGCTTTATATGTAGCATCAGTCCAATGATACATCATAGAGACCATATGTTATAAGGATTCTCTCCATATTTCCACTTTGGTTTCTCTGTTTTCTGTCTCAACTAGTATAGTATAAGTATTTATTCATATTTGTCTTGGATCAAGTCCATACTTTGCTGAAGCAAAATGAAAATTACTTACTGTAATGTCTTGATGTAATTTAACTCTTATTTATTTCTGTACAAAAAATCAATATTATTTATCCCAATGGCATTAATTGATTTATCGATTATCATATATGTCTTTAACACTATCTAGTGAGATAAGGTTTGGTTGTTGTGCTACAAGAAAATAATACTCATACAATTAATCACCACCTAAAGTTATTTAATCATCTCTGTCTTTGCACTTTAGAGTGATGCAAGAAACTTTGATACTGCTAAAATTCTTGATTTATAGAACTTAAATAGAAACATTTTCTCTCTCTAAACCTATATGTTGTTTTATGGTCCTCTTTGACTCTTCTGCATTTGAATGGGCTCAGGATTATTAAAGTTCAAATTATGATTCAAATTCAATTATAACCTATTTTAGACCCAGTCTGAAAATTGGATATCCGGGTTTATGATTTTGAATTGAAAATAGGTGAGTTGCTTTGGTGGAGAATCTGAATCTGACACGGGGGACTATTGGAGGTAACATGATTTTACTTTATTATTTTTTTATGGATATTTAGATCTCTATTCTGAAAGGCGCTTTATATTGGTTTTATTTTCATTAGGCTTTCAATAGAAGGAAGTGGGAAGACTTGGAAGCAGGATCAGAGGATTAGGCTTCAGCATGTTGACACCGGAGGCTATCTCCATAGTCATGATAAGAAATACAGTCGGATTGCTGGGGGACAGCAGGAGGTGAGAAATAGCCTGGAATCTGAAAATCTTATATTACCTTTCATCAATATTTTATTGAATTGCAGATGTGCAAATAATTATATATACTCTGGAAAATTTTGGATACTTGCTGCTTTCAGTTCGTCAGACATTTAAATGTTAGTTGCTTGGGTTTTTAGAGTGCATTAAGAACGAATAGTGATGGTGATGATGGGATATGCCTTCGACTTTTATCTTGATCCAGCCATTTTATTTTATATGTAACTAAATTGTGGAAGTGGGTTATCATTATTGTCATCTACTGTATTTGACTAGGTTTGTGGTGTTCGTGAAAAGCGCGCCGATAATGTCTGGTTGGCAGCAGAAGGTGTCTACCTTCCGGTTACTGAAAGCAAATGAGTTGATCATCAGTATCAATACTGTCCAAACGGGTATAACATGGATTATGGGATGGATGGCTGGCACCGGTTCTGATAATAGAGGCAGATTGTCTATTGAAAGGAAATATACGCGAGCACTTTTAGGATGATATAATGATATTAGATATTTTGTCATAGGTTCACCTTGTTTTGTAGTAACTGCAAACCCTTTTCCCCGCAGATAATACTTGCTGTATCTGTTATTTTGTTATGCAATGTGCTAATTGGTAATTCCTCTAATAGGACTAAGAAGGATGAATTTACAGTAATCAAACTTTATTTTTCAATTGAATTTAGAAGTTTAATTATACTGATCATAACAAACCCGGATTTAGATTGACTGCAGCTGCTGAAATCACGGATTCACAGTCACACAATCTGGAATAGTACCAATAATAAGGAATGGCAATTACTGCCAAACTCAATAGACCACTTAATACATTCATTCTACTTGAATATTTTTTGCAGTGATGTTCAAATCAATAAATATTTTCATTCTAATCCGGATTTCTAGTGGTTTTGCACAATCATTTTTTGCGCATTTTCTCTCCATGGCATGGTGGTTTTCCAGTGATGGCCACTGGTTGGTGGAGGTGGCAAGTTCAGAGCAAAGCTAGAAGTGATTGACCAGCATGGTGGGCAGGGAATGGGTGGCTGGTGCGGTGGTCCTTCTCTTCAATCCCCAAACCTTAACTCTGACCATGGAAGAAGGAACTAGTTCTATGAATAAAGGTCTTTTTTTGATAGTCCTGGGCGGAATTAAGCACCCATGCAATCTCGTATATCTTGCTACAAATGAAGATGAAGGTAAAAGATGGGGATGAAAATGAGACTATGCTCAAAGTTGAGTAGACGCAAAGCCTTGCCATAGTAGGAATCGAGGGTCAAGTGGAGGACCATGCAGCCATGCAAGTATCTAATAGCGTTGGAACCAATGTGGTGGTGCAAGATAGTTCATGGAGCACACAACATAATCAAAGTGACAATCAGGGAGAAGAATTCGGGGCCCGTATGGGAGCAAGGAAGCCTCGTACTGGCACTGGCCAAAACAAACTTGAAAGAAAGGATAATGCAACGAGAGAAGACTCGATGGGTTATGGTCTTATTTAGATAAATTTTTCCATAAACACTTTTAGTTTGCATTTTTTAACTAATAACTTCTTACATAAGTTGAAACTAACTTTTGCACTTCACTTTTTTCAAAAACTATCTTTTTAAAACCTCTCCATAAGTATTTGTCTATTTATTAATGACTATTTAACTACTTTTTCTCTTTTTCTTATAAAGTACAATATGTGGAGCCGGCTGCAGGCAACAACACGGGCACGACCGAAGGCTTTCCCTTCGTACCGAAAGAGGTAAGAGTTCCTTTTCCATGTCTTCTATGTTTGACTTTCTTATTTTTTGTTGTTTTTCTGAGATTTTTTTGTTATAGATTTTAATTTTTTTTAGACTTCTATTTTTGTTTTATTTCATTAAAATTTTTATTTTTTAAGTTTTTGTGTTAATATTTGTTTTTTCAATTCAGTTAGTTGTGCCCGTGCTTGGTTTAAACGGGAATTCTACTACTTCCATTGGTAATGCAAGCGCGTCGAATTTTGCCTAATGTAAGTATTAACAATCTCACTATTATTTTTGAATTCATTTAGTTTAGCCTCTATTAGTGTACTCTGAAATATTTCATTTCTGATAGTGCAATTTGATTTTTCATGTCAAATAAATTGTTGTAATTGTTAAACATTAGTAGTGCGGTACGAACTTGATTTAACTTTTCTCATCCAAAGCTATCATTTGCTATTGTGTAAAACAGATGGGTAGGCTTTGCGGTGAGCCACGATTACGAGTTGACGAAGACCGGTTGGCCTATGGTTTTGGGGAGTGTGGAAGAATCAGTGGAAATCGATGCAAGCGACGAACGAGCACGACTGAAGGATCGCCATTTTTTGTGAAAGTGGTAAGAGTTTCTTTTCCTATGCCTTCTGTGTTTGTGTTTTTTCCATCCCGTTATGTTAATATCCTTATTACTTTCAATTCAGCCAGTTGCACGCGTGCTTTATTCTACCGAATATTGGATACGAAAGCACGTCGAGTTTTGCATGATGTAAGTTTTGGCAACCCTTATCAAACTATTAATTGAATTCAGTTAGTCTGATCACTATCACTGTTCTCTTTAATATGTCATTTACAAGAGTGCAATTTGATTTCATCATGTTAAATAAATTGTGATTATTAAATATTTGTAGTATGGTACATATACAATTTAATTTTACTCACCAAATGATTTCCTTTGCTATTTCATAAAATAGGTGTAGACTTTGTGGTGAGCCAAGAGTACGAGCTGACAAAGACTGGCTGGCCGGTGGTCTTGGGCACAGGGAAGAATCGGTTGAACCAGCTGCAGGCAACGACACAGGCACGACCGAAGGCTTTCCATTCGTACTGAAAGAGGTAAGAGTTCCTTTCCCATGTCTTCTATGTTTGACTCTATTATTTTTTGTTGTTTTTTTGAGATTTTTTTGATACCGATTGTAAATTTTTTTAGACTTCTATTTTTGTTTGATTTCATTAAATTTTTTATTTTTTTTAAGTCGTCTTGTTAATATTTGTTTTTTAAAATTCAGTTAGTTGTGTCCGTGCTTAGGCTAAACGGAAATTCTACTACTTCCAATGGTAATGCAAGCGCGTCGAATTTTACCTGATGTAAGTATTAGCAGTCTCATTATTATTTTTGAATTCATTTAGTTTGGTCTCTTTTAGTGTACTCTGAAATATTTCATTTCTGATAGTACAATTTGATTTTTCAAGTCAAATAAATTGTTGTAATTGTTAAACATTAGTAGTGCGGTACATACTTGATTTAACTTTTCTCATTCAAAGCTAAAACAATCATTTGGTATTACAACAATTTATTTGAGATGAACAAATCAAATTGCACTATCAGAAATGAAATATTTTTTAGAGTACACTAACAGTGACCAAACTAAATGAATTCAAAAATTATAGAGACCGCTACTTACATCAGGTAAAATTCAATGTGCTTGCATTATCATTGGAAGTAGGAGAATTCTCGTTTAACCCAAGCACGGGCACAACTAACTGAATTGGAAAAAAGAAAACAGATATTAACACAACGACTTAAAAAAATAAAAAATTTAATGAAATGCAACAAAAATATTAGTCTAAAAAAATTTAAAATCTATAACAAAAAAATCTCAAAAAAACAATAAAAATTAGGAAAGCCAAACATAGAAGACATGGAAAAGGAACTCTTACGAGTAAACCATCATTTTGGTATCTTAAATTGTAATGCGCTGTCAAGTTAGTCCCTAGAATTAATAAAACTAAAAATAAGTCCCTGAATTTGAGTTCCGTCCGTTAATTTAGTCTCTGCCGTCAATTCGGTCAATTAACACTGTTTAAACTGCTGATGTGGCAGTTAAGTGCCACGTAAGCTGCCACATGTCCTCCCAGTGTCATCCTAGTCAGCGTTACAGTTTCTCTTTCTCCATCTTTCTCCTTTCTCTCTCCTCCTCCCTCTTCTCGTTGCTCTGCTCCCAGCTCCCCCCTTCTCCCCCTTCTCTCGTCCCCCTCCCCCTTTCACACGCCCAAAGCATGTGGATTGATTAACATAACATTTAATTAAAAATTTAAATTAAAAACAAAAAACAAAAGTCTATAAAATTTAATTACTAAAAAGAAAAATATCTCAGAAAAAATATTAAAATAAGAAACTAAAAGACAAAAGATGAGAAAAAAAAACTCTTACCTCTTTCACAACCAATGCTGTGCCATCACCCGTGCCCCCTTCGTCGCTGGCAGCCGATTAGGGTTTAGTATTTAAAGTGTTTTAAGAGTTTAAGAATTTGAAGAATAACGAGTGATAAAAAAAATTCATGGATTGAAATAGAAATTTTCAAAATCATTTTCGAAAATGGTATTTTAAAAGAAAAAATTGAAGGATAAGGAATGTGATGAAAAGACTTTTTAATGGAATGAAATAAAAATTTTAAAGGCTTAAATAACTTTTTGGTCCCTATAATATAGGGGTATTTTACTTTTAGTCCCTATAAAAAAAGTCAAACGCTTTTGGTCCCTGTAAATTTTTTTTTTTGGTTTTAGTCCCTTAAGTGGGTTGACTGCTGATGTGTCCATTTTAAGTCCAGTCAGCATGCCTACGTGGCCAAAAATTTTGCCACGTAGGCTTGCCACATCAGCCTTCTCTTTCCTCTCTCTCTCTATCCTCACTCCTCTCTCTCCTCCTTTCTCCAGCCCCCCACCCTCCTCACCTTCCCCCAACCTCCTTCCTCCACCCCCACCACCTCCTCCCACCACCTTCCCCCAACCCCCTTCCTCCTCCCCCCATTTCGTATGATGTATTCTTTCCTTTCCCCTTTTTTCTTCCCTTTCCCCTTTCCCCCTCCCATGGCCGCCACCCCTACCCCCAACACACACATAGAATTACCTGCTCAAGCACGAACGAAAAAATGTCTTGAGATTTGGGTCAGCATCATGAAGAACAACCTCCCCAAAGTCTAGGTAAAACTGAAGAATTTCCTGAGAACCAAATAAGAAAACACTGAATTGAATTGAATGGATTGAAGACCAAAGCAAATATTAGGAGGATAAAATTATTTTTTTAAAAGGGGGGGGGGGGCATACGAGTAAAAGGAGACCATTGGAGGTTCGAGATTGAGAAAGGGAAGCAACAACACGCTGGAAAATCTTGTTCCCAAAATTGAAACCCTACGCTACCCAACCCCTTTTTTACATAATAAAACATTGAGCTTTAATTGTGTTAGTTAATTAATTAATTAATAACTGGGAGAAGAAACATCAATTTTCGGATGAGCAAGATGCATCAAACACAAATAAAATTCCCTTTTTAGGAAATGGAAATACAGAGTTTTATTTATTATTGGGGTGAGGGATGATTCAGTTTTCCCAGTTGTTGGTTGAGCTGATTTCTTCACAAGGTGCCACGAGGTGTTGTATTATTGTTGCTACTGGATTTTGATTTGCCTTCATACGAGGGTAATGTGAGAACAGGGGAAGAAGGGGAAGTGTTGCTACTGGGTTTTGATTTGCAAGGATTCAGTCAATGATTTCTCCTCTCTGGAGAAAATAAGGAAAGAGGGTAGACCCCCCCCCCCCAAAACACCCCAAAACATTTTTTTCAATTACCTGGTGAGAACGAGAGGAAGAGGAAGGAGGAGCTGGGGAATCAGCGAGTAGAGTTTCAGACCAAGTAAGCAGAGGGAAAGGTGGGGGGAGGAGGTGGTGGGGGTGGAGGAAGGAGGTTGGGGGAAGGTGAGGAGGGTGGGGGGCGGAGGTGGGGGGCTGGAGGAAGGAGGAGAGAGAGAGGAAAGAGAAGGCTGATGTGGCAAGCCTGTGTGGCAAAATTTTTGGCCACGTAGGCATGCTGACTGGGCTTAAAATGGACACATCAACGGTCAACCTACTTAAGGGACTAAAACCAAAAAAAAAAATTTACAGGGACCAAAACTGTTTGACTTTTTTTATAGGGACTAAAAGTAAAACACCTCTATATTATAGGGACCAAAAAGTTATTTAAGCCAATTTTAAAAAATATTTTTGAAAATGGTATTTTAATTTTAAGAGTAAAAAAGATTGAAGGATAAAGAGTGATAAAAAAAGTTTGTATGGAAGGAAAATGAAATTTTCAAAAACATTTTTGAAAAATGTATTTAAAGAGTAAAAAATTTTAAAGGATAAGAAATGATAAAAAAAATTTCACGGAAAAACAAAATTTTAGAAACATTTTCGAAAAAAGTATTTTAAGAGTAAAAAAGTAGAAAAGATACACTAGTATTTTAAGAGTAAAAAAGTAGAAAAGATACATACTTTTCGAAAAAGCTTTCATGGAATGAAAAGAGCTTTTCATAAATAGAAAAGAAATAGTTTCAAAAGAATTTTGATCTCTCATCTTTTAAACATCTCATTTTGGTCATTCTTCTCTAGAAATATTTCTCGTAGTCCCTCTTATCCTATTATGTTAAGTGCTAAGAAGTCTAATGGAATATCCTGTCCCCCTTCCCCTCCTTCTCCCCACTTCAAGTCTCCCTCCATCTCTCCTCCCTCTACTTCTATGACACGTGCGGGACTAATAGTGATATATTTCTATAAATTGAGACCAAAATGAGACATTTTAAAAATGAGTAACTAAAAGCGAAGAATAAAAACATTTTCGAAAAAGATATTTTAAGAGTAATAAAAGTTTAAAGGATTAGAAATGATAAAAAAAAAATCCCATGGAATGAAAAAGACATGTTTGAAATAGGTATAAAAGTTATAAAGTTTGAAAGGTACGAGTGGCAAAAAAGTTTTAATGGAACAAAAAAATTTCAAAAACCATTTTTAAAAAATGTATTTTAAGAGTAAAAAGTTTGAAAGATGCGGATCGATAAAAAAGTTTTCATGAAACGATATTTTTTTCAAAAGGACTATTTTAAAAGTAAATAATTAAAGGATAAAGAGTGATAAAAAAATTCATGAAAGAAAAAATGTTTTCGAAAAGGGCATTTTAAGGGTATGTTTGGATATTTTAAAATGAGCAGAGCGGAATGGAACAGAGTGAAACGGAGTGGAGTGTAGCGTAGCGGAGCAGAATGGAACATATATTCTATTCCATTGTTTGAATATTTAATGATAAAACGGAATAAAATTTTCATTCCATTATTTGGGAAGTTAATGGAATGGAATGAGTTAAGATTTTCTTACACCATTTTTACCCTTATTTAAAATGAAACAATATCATGTAGAATTAAAATATATACTGATTGTAATATAATATAAAAAATCAATAATTAATACTAAATTAATAATTTATTTTTATATTTAACCTACAAGTAATTTATTCATAATCAATAACTAAGAATTTTTCTCTAATAACCTGCAAGTAATTTATTCATAACCAATAATTAATAATTTATCTCAAATAACCTTCAAGTAATTTAATTATTCATAATCCAGCAAAGACCATTTGAAGTTGAAGATAAAAAGCTGGGCAAATGTAGATATATATCTTCCATTTTCAAGAGCAAATCAAATTTGGCCCTGCTTCAATTGTTCTTCCTTTCTTTCGGTGTAATAAGAACGCAAGGCCAATTCAAAAAGAAATTGTAAGGCAGCGCAATCTTACCATCCATATCGTCCATGTTACGAGATCGGGGCATTCTATGGAAATCTGACATGCTGTCCGAATGAGTGAAAGCCATCAAGAGAGAAAGGTTTCAATCTTAGGATCTCATGAGACAGAAGGGATAAATTGGTATTTTATTATTTTTTGTGAATGATTCCATCTCATACCTCCCAAATTGGAGGAAAAGAAAAATGAGGGGATTGGATGGAATGGAATGGAATACATCCCACCATGTTCCATTCCATTCCATCCATTTTTTAAAAGTCCAAACAATGGAACCTTGTCTCATAGCATGTCATTCCATTCCATTCCATTCCATCCCACCTCATTCCATCAATCCAAACATACCCTAAGAGTTAATAATTTTGAAAAGTAAAAGTGTAAAAAAAGTTTTATGGAACAAAATATTTTAAAAAACATTTTGGAAAAAGGTATTTTAAGAATATTTTTTTTAAGGATAAGAAGTGATAAAAAAAAGTTTTCATGAAATAAAAAACAGTTTTAAAAAATATTTTAAGAGTAAAAAAGTTTGAAGGAAAAGGTGTCATAAAAAAGTTATTTTAAAAAAAAAGTATTTTAAAAGAGAAGAATAAAAAAAATTAAAAATAAATTGAGTAAAAAATTTGAAAGAAAAAGAGTGATAAAAAAATATTTTAAAAAAAGGATTATTTGAAAACATGGGGATTTGAATTTTAAAAATATATAAAATATTCGAAAAATTAGACTAATTTTCAAACTAAAAATGTTCGACGGAAGTAGAAGAAAATGGAATATAAAATTTAAAAAAATCACATAAGAGAATGAGGGGACTATCTAGAATTTAAAAATAATAATAGAAAGAAAATATACTCAATAAGAAATAAATAATAGAATGATCATAATAATAATAATAAAATTCAAAGAAAGAGAATATGAGAAAAAAATATACTAACCTCAATGAGAACCTAGCAATTGGGCAACCGATTGATTGGTTAGGCATTTTTTACTAAATCCATTCTCGTTCGGATGAATCCATATTCATACCTAAGAAAGTGTGTGTCCTTTTAATTCATCAAATCTAATTCAAGTACAACTCTTAATCAAAATTGTTACTTCAATATAATAGTGTTAAGCTTAGCTAATCAATCTACATAAAAATAGATTGTGACACAAACTACAAAACTAAATTAAAATTAGAAATAAAATCTAATTATCTACACCAATATTATATGTTAATAAAGCCGGACATTTTTTAAAATGAATATAAGAAAACTAGACGTAGACAAATATTGAAGTAATTAACAAAATTAACTGGTATTAGACTATTAGAAGGCCATTAATTGTGGATCACCTAAAAGTTATTGAAATGTAAAGTATTAGTACATACCCAGTTTCGTGAAGCGACCATCCGACAAGCTGGTGACTTGAGACAAAGATTCTTTCCTCTGCGAGACCACCTGTATGGTAGGGTTTTGGTAAGTGAAACTAAATCATGGATTTGAGAAATTTTATTTAGGAAATTCATGGTTTAGAGAACGGAAGAAGAAAAGGAAATCGGAGAGTCATCAATTGAAAACGCTCATGTGCATAACTTAATTAGTCAGGGCATAGTGCTGCCCCTGATATTTTTTTCCACCTTACAGTTATCGGGTCATGGTGGTTTGCCCACAATAGTAAATTGTGATTTGGGGTCACTGAGCTAGTAAGGTGCATCATGTCACTATGAAGGAACAAAAAGGATTTGTACTGTTTTAATGCTTAGTGCATAAAAGAGAAGAGAAGGTATTTTATTTAACTACCGTGCTCAAAATGATGACTCGGGGGATGAATGATTGTCAATTCGATTGCTATAAGAATAAGAATTCTATATATATGAAAATTAACCCCTATCTCTCAAATTGTGACATATGTTACATCTCAGATTGTGACATGTGTCACCGTCTTAACTTTTTTAAATTTTTAAGCACTAAAATTATTTTACTATTTGAGTTTTTTTTTTACTTTTTTATTAGAAACTGACCCGTATTTTACGGGTCGAGCCCATATACTAGTTTATTATAGAAAATAACCCTTATTGGACACATGTCAGTTTCTCAACAAAAGTTAGCTTCGGATTATCCACACGTCAATTAGCTAAATATTTTTGGCTGCCGGGCGTCACGTTAATACTAGTTTTATATACAAAACTCATCGAACTTATAATTCTTCATCACTATCAGGTATAGCGAACTGAATAAATACCTTAGTAATAACGACATATGGCTTTTGTTGTTTATCCTAGGGCACGAGAAGAATAGGGTCATCCTGCAGAAACAACCAGAACAGGGAATAAGCTTTGGCATTTGATAAAAGAAAGAAAGAAAAAGAATCACACACAGGTAAAGAAAATGTGAAGCAAAGAAGTTCTGTTGAATTTTTTGTTAAAAAATATAAATGTGCAGCACAGGTATTGCACCTTTACTTCATTGGGTGTCATATTTAAAAATTGTGAAGGTTCCAACTTCCATTTAATTAGACAGCGTGCTAGCAATGCATTGTTCTGCAAAGAACATAAAGACAAAATAAAATAATATACTCAATTCATCGTTATCACTGCAAAGAAATATATACAAAGATTATTACAAGACAAAAACATTGATTAAATACAGAAGGCTTCTGACCTTGAGATTAAAATCTAATTGCTGTAACTTTTGGTCATACTTCTAAAAATCTGATGAAATAGCATCGTGTGAAGCTTTTTCAAGAGTGACTATGGAGCATCTGGCCAAACAAAAAACTCGGAACTCTGGAGAGTGAAGAAAAAAAATAGAGACAAAATTAATAGTTGCTAATCTTCAACATATGAGGATTGTGGGGGCCCTTCATAAAGCACAAAAACTGACCTTTAGACCATTCCCAAAACTAAAAAGAAACCCAGTTTTAAATTTTCATATTTCATGTTCAGATTTTAAGATAATAATTCTGCACTGATGTAAGATTGTGCAAATTAATTCATATGCACAACCCTGAGAATTATGATATATGATCTATCCTAGGCTACTAGCAATTTGAACAAGAGCAACCTTTTATGATCGGCCACTGGTAGAAACCATATCAGTCAAGGGCTCATATTGTAGAAATGACTTACTGGAGAGTACCGCCCAAAATGAGATGCAATTTTCGAATTTGTGAAACCAACTGATGAGAACACTTAGGCTATGTTTGGATGGGGGTTTTTGGAGGGGAAGGGAGGGGAGGGGAGTGGAGGAAAGAGCTTATAATTCCTAATTACCTTGTTTAGCTTTAATAGGACAAAAGAAATATTATTTTAGAAGGTAATAGACACCAAGATGTAAAACTTTTTTTTAATTTTAAAAACTCTCAAACAAGGTAATTGGAGATTATAAATTTTTCCCTCCCCTCCCTTCCCCTCCAAAAACCTCCATCCAAACATAGCCTTAGGCAACCACCAAGGACCTGAAACCAGAAAAAAGTGTTCTTTGAAGCTAAATTATGAAAAACTGAAATGTAAAAAATTTGTACTGTTTTCATCAACTAAATTGTAAAGAACAGGACAACAGGTTGACTTACGTCATAATATCCACCCATGTACTTTGTACAAGAGTGCAAAATCAGATCAGCACCAAGGGCAAGGGCCTTCTGGTTCAAAGGTGTTGCAAATGTACCATCAATGCAGAGCAAACTTGGTCCATTGGATTCTGACTTTGGTAGCATTAGTGGGTTCAGACTTCTGAACATGCATTTCACATGTTAGGCATCATAAAGAACGGGTATTTGTTTCATCCTTCATGCTCTGCGTCAAAATGGAATAGAACGTTATTCTCATTTCATCGTGAGAATAAACCTCATTAGATAATCACACCACTTGCAACATCAGAATTCAGAATGATGATCAAAATGAAAATCAAACACACACAAGCCTACCTTATTTTCTTTTCAAAAACCGTACTGGTTGGGTTTCCATAGCGCCCAAATAGGTATAAGAAAATGTATCTTTAGACCTGCATCCCTTCAGCACCTCTGATGCCAACTCCAATATCAGCCTCTTGAAGCATGCCAACATCATTTGCCCTATCGCCAATAGATAAGATTGTCTTCCCCGTTCCCAATTTCACCAATCTTGTAACCTGCACATTTTTTCTTGGCTGATGTGATTATAATGTTTTGACACCCCAAACACTGACTATATATACAAGCAATTTCCGCTATTAGTATGACAGAGAAATTCAAATTGCACATCCATGATACTCACACGACAGCACGGGCTTTCTGTTTTGGTGAAGATCGGCAACATATGACAGAAGCGCAATTAATTGCCAGCTCAAAGAAGGACTTCTCCAAAATCTTGTTACGAGAATAGTCCAAGGACTTCCCATCAATTATCAGGCCAAATGATGAAGAACTTCATTTTTCTGTACTGGAACTCTCTTTTGCGGACTTGATTGGCGACATTCCCTCTCTAATTTGCTTCTCAATGCTTTCAAGAGAGGCTTAAGCAATCATCGTATCAAAGATATAAAATAATGCGAGAGAAATTGGATGCCAAAAGACTTCCAAGGTCATGTACCTTTACTAGAGCCTCCTTGTTCCCTTGTTTCTCAAGCGATAAGATATCCGGTGAATCAAGTGTGATCACTATCTTTTTCATGTCTTGTCTAAGTAAACTACAAGCATACCTGTAAAATGGGGGAGGGGCGAAAACTAGTCAGTGACAACTTTAAAAAACTTCCACAGAAACAGAATCCAGAACAAGCCTTGTTGATGTCATGTACCCTATGTTGACTGCAGTTTCCATCTTGTCTTTCAGCTGCGATCAGTTGGTAATTGCATCAGTTGTGATCCCCCTACCTAGTCTTTCAGCTGCATAACCCAAATACGAAACCAATCAACTTAGCAAACAACCTAACTAACCAGTAATAATAACATCTAAGCAAATAAAAGCCACTTTAATAATAATGACATCTAAATTGTGAACGAGGCCTTCTTGAATCTTGAATCTTCGATCAAATAATCCTCGCCGGCGCCGGTTCTTCCTGCCAAGAACCTCTTCTCCATCAAACCCTCGACGCAAGCCAATCCCTCAGGCGCAAGAAATATCGACAGGTGTAGTGAGGTTGGTGAGGCGGTGGCCGAACTTGTCGGATTTCTTCCCTGTCGGATTAGAAGGCGTTCCGTTGTTCGATCTTCCGGAGGTTGTCTTGAATCTTGAACCGGCGCCGGCGATAAATATTGGGATTATTTGATCGAAGGCTGAGGATTATTTGAACGAAATGGAAGGATTATTTGATTGACTCACCGAAATAGAATTGATCGAGGCCGTAAAAGAGGCCAAAGAAAGCAACGTCAATGCCGTTGGTGGTGGTTTCATCGAACCGGAGAAGTGTCGATTCTGTTTGGGTCACATGCTGCTACCTAGTCCCGTGT
The DNA here is from genome assembly GCA_030159175.1 of Glycyrrhiza uralensis. NCBI lineage: Eukaryota > Viridiplantae > Streptophyta > Magnoliopsida > Fabales > Fabaceae > Glycyrrhiza > Glycyrrhiza uralensis. Next base: position 51,084,064 of record BRZY01000005.1, read on the forward strand.
TTTGGCGGGTTCTCTCTATTTTTTTTTTCGAATTTCACGATTGAATTTCATAATGACGACAATGCTCACACCTTTCCCCTTTTATTGCCAAAATGCTACACTTCTCCGGTCTTGGCCTTCTTTTTTTTTTTTGGTCAATCCTTTTTTTTTCAATGACGGCAGTGCTCAGTGCTCACACCTTTCCCCTTTTATTGCCAAAATGTCACCCTTCCCGTCTTGGTGTTTTTTTTTTAATCTACTAGGCAGTGCAGACGTGCAGTTCGCGTGAGTTTTTAACTTTTTATATAATGATACAAAATGATTGGTTTTGTTGTGTATTTTAGTTAAATATTCTTTTATGCTCCTTTATTGAATATGTAGACACTATTTTTTTATTTTAGTTAAATATGTAAATTTTATATTATAAGTAATTAATGATTGCTCTTATATATTGATAAAAATAATGTCAAATTAGATAAATAAAATAATTTTCAGTATATAATAATTTGCTATCTATAATCTATAGTTATTAATAAAGACAATATGGAGTTTTTGTGTAGTTTTTTTTATGGATAAAAATACTCATTTTTTTTGTTTATATTTTTATTTGGTCTATTTTGCACTTATAACTTCTGGTAACTGCTCTATTAAGAAAAAACTTCCAATAACTTCTAACGTATGTAGAACAAGGAGAAAAATGTGAACTTGGAGATCAGTGTTATAATAAGAAACTAGATAGACGGGCACCGTAGTGCCCGTCTTTCCTCTAGTATTTAATAGAAAGAATATGGCTAATATATGTAAATAAATAATATTTTATTTATCAAAAACTAATTTTGCAGCACGAAAATTTATGTTATTAACAAGAGCACGAAAATATGGCCTCAAGGACTAAAAGTGACAATTAAGGGACTAAAAAGACGCATTATATTTTTGAAGAACTAAAAATGGAACTAAGTGAAAAATGAGGGACTAAAAACAGATTTAAACCTATAAATTATCATATCAATGGTTGTGCTTGGGTGACACATTGTTGGGACAAGTTATGAGTGATCTATGCTATAAGCCACCTGTTTCTCGGTGGTCCAACTAAAATATCTATAGATTATAAGTAACCGATTCCTTCAGACCAAAAAAAAAAAAAGTAACCGATTTCTTGCTTCCTCTGAATGCAGATATAAGGACGTTTGCCCATTTGGAACCCAAAAAAAAAGTACGCTTTGCTCACCCTAGTTAGTTGGCTAAAATGAATTCATATCAAAGCAGGGGGCAAAGCTTTTACCCACTCAATTGAGGGTAGTTGGATTTTAGCTTCCACCTGCTGCTAACGTTTTACTGATGGCCATGAATTGTAAGTTACAGAAATGCATTTGCTCTTCCAACCATAGAGGCACTGTTTCTCTTGTATAAATATATATAATCATAACTATCCAATTTCATACAGATGTGGCGCAATATTTGTTTGCAGTTTTGGCAATGGGTAGGTCCAGTAAACAATGAGCATAATGTTCATTATCGATGAAGGTCTTGCACAATTTAACAATTGAAAATTATCTCCGTCGTTCGTTGGCTTCATATAGCGCTAGAAAGGCCTTCGTTAATTGTCCGTTTACTATATGCAATAATACAAGTGTACGGAACACATTGAAACTCGTGTTTGTGATTATTATTGTGAAGAAAAGTTGGGTTTGAAAAACCAAACCCGAATGGTGTTATGATGCAATGAAAGTGAAAATTGATATGCAATTAATTTATCTAAACATTTGGGCATCATCTTGTATGAATTTTCTAGCCAAAAGTTCGTAGTAGATATTAGTGGTCCCATCATTGTCTGCAATGCAAATTCTCAATTTTCTTGTCATCCAACTGGGAAAACACCGTAGCTCAAATAATAGAAGCACGCTAACTGATAGGGTCAAAAGAAAGTAAATGAAAATTGACCCCATCCATGATCGAAAGAGTAACCTAACTGAATTTTCTATTTTCTATCTAAAGTTACATTAACATTAGAATATTTACACTAAAAGTAAAAGTCAACAAAATTAAAGCACTCAGAAGAAGAGAACATTACATATGGCTGTAGACCCCACGACGAACATCACGTTATGCGCACACAGTGCGAAGAAAATGCAATTGATACCTATTTGCGACTAACAGGTCATCTTTCCATTCAAAGTTCAAACAGATCCAATTTAGCATTGAGATCCGTGACCTGCTAAAAGAAAACTAGGTCATGTGGCATTAAACAAGTAATGGGTAATTAATGAATTTTTTATCTGATTAACACCATACAATCTTGCAGCAAATGCATAACAAATTACATTTACTCTGCTAATCCTAAGATTCCTGAGAACTCAACACATGGAATCTGCAAAAAAAAAGGGGAAAGATTGGCAGTGAGTAGTCCCTGTTACGCTTATATGGAAGATGAAAATGACCGACACCTTTACAACATTAACAATTAGAAATAATAAAACAAAATACTCGGGGCCAGCCAACTGGAAGAGAAAACTGAAAAGTGTGTTATGGTTTGAAAGTGATCGCTTGAATGTAGGGATGCTCGTAGCATAGCACGAGTGAATTCTTGAAAATAAACACACACACAACCCACAGATTTTCCAATTTTTCATGCCATGCCACAAATAGGGAGGCATCACTACACTACACAATAAATCACAACTCATCTAGTGCAAGGGTGATTTCCCACCTTTATAGCTTGAACTTTGAATGCCTATTTATTTTCAATCTATTGAAACCAAGGAGTCTTGGCCTAGTGGTGGAACACTAGGACCCTTGGGGGATCGACCTGTTGGTAGCAGGATCGATTCCACCCGGGGGTAAAACCATGCCTTGGCCAGTCCAAGCCTCTAGGGACGAACGCAGATTAGTCTTTCGTTGAAAGTGTTGGGACACTGTGTGGGGTCGGAGCGATCTCCCTCGAACCAAAAAAAAAAATTTCAATCTATTGATAGTGAGCTTTTTCGTGATTGATGGATTCATGCTCATGCCAAAGAAATAGAATCGGTCCTTAGCAGATAGATACCAAAAAAAACACACAAAAGAACCTAAAGAGAGACTTAAACTAGAATTACTTATATAATAATCTACTGAGATTGCCATTACATGAGTGCTAGCAAGATAGTTACAAGACCAAAGTTAGGCTCAAAATGTAATTATGATGTGGGGGTCTAACTTCATGGTTCATACTTTGACTCCCCTCATCATCAGCTGAAATTCTTCAAAATGGCAGGCTCTTTGAAGTCGAGCTTGAAGTGAGTGAAGCAAAATGCTGGGAGGGAACAAAATCTTGACGCAAGTTGGCCCTCTTAACAATTTTCATCATGTTGTTCTGCAAACTCTGCTGCACTAATTGCTTCACCGCTTTCTTTTCCTGACTCATCATCATGTCTTCTTCCTCCACCACCAAACACCCTTTACCTCCTCCATCATCTGGCTTCACAAGAGAAGACGAAGAAGAGGCACAAATAGGTGCTGAAACAGTTGAACCCAGGTTTCCACCGCAGTTCCCAGAAACCTGCTTCCCTTTGTCTACCCTTAAACACCCCAGTATCCTTGAGGCCCTTTTCTGTGCCAATGCTGTACCCACAAGGGTCAACTCAAGCAGTGACGCCACAATCCCTGCCTCAATCATGGCATGCCTATCACCATAGGCTTTGTGTGCCATAATCATCAAAATGTACGATGCTTTCTCTTGGCAATCCGGTGAATCAGTCCAATTCAACACATCCACCAGAATTGGGATTGAATCCCTCACAGCACTGATGGCTTTTCTACCCTCTGGGGTTGACACCAAATTACCCAGGATTGAGAGTACTCTTACGCTAACTTCCATGTCCCCTATTGCGTTTATCAGAAATGGGACTAAATCAGTTTCCAGAACGAAAGAAATGTTGGCCTGAAAGATCGAAAGATTGTACAGAGCTCGGAGAGCATCTTGCTTAACTTGGGAGCTACTCTTGTTATCTGAATTTTGAAGGATTCTAACTAAGAAAGGTATTGCACCCGAGGATCCAATTATCGGTTTGTTAGAATCCAAAGCACTCAATCCAAGGAAATTCGCAACAATTGCCTCTGATACCGATGAATCTGCAGCATCCGCCGATTCAATGAGCTTCAGCATCTTGTGAACAGCGCCAACTTTGACAATCGCTGCTTTATTTCTACAATAACAAGCCACAGAAGAAACAAACATCAAATTTTACGCCTAATTAAACAAATTAAATTAAATTAAAAAATGCATAAAACCACCAGATTTAACGGAAAGGAAAATTTGCCAGTTGCCACACATAACAAAAATTGATAATGAGAGAAGAAAGTTTACACCTAAAATGATAAGTTCGTGATCTGAACAAAAAGAAAAATTCGCCACACATAACAAAAACTGAGGAAGATCATGAGAGAACAATAAATCGCATTCACAAAAGGAAGAGAATGAGAATAGAAAATGAAGAGAGAAACTGACGCATCGTTGCCGATTCCGAGATTGAGTAAAGCATAGAGCGAAGCGATCTGAGAATCAACGTCTTCTGAATCGAGCATTCCGACGAGTGGAGGAATTGCTCCGAGCATTGCGAGCGTTCCTCTCGCTTCGGAGTCTTCTTTCGCAAGTGACCTCACACTCGCCGCCGCCGCCGTTCGCCGCTTCGTCGAGTCTTCTTCTCCCCGCAACTCCTTCACCACTTGCTTCAGCTCCGCCAATGCCTCTTGCTTCTTCTTCGCCTCCGTCTCGGTTTCGCACTCCGTTGTGTTCAGAAGATCCGATAGCTTCTCCGACCTCTCTTCTTGATCCCGCCGCTGGCTACAGGAGGCCAGGCTCGCCGACGATGCGGCGGAGCTAACATCGTCTTCGCCGTCGTGGCGCCGGTGCCGAGAGATGCCGCCGCAGCTAACGGCGTCGAAAATGATGCGACGGAACGAGGAGGCGGAGAGGGAATTCCTGAGGCGGAAGTGGCCGCCGCCGGTGTTCTTGGCGGGGTGGCGGTGGTCGAGAACTATTGATCCGACGTTGCTCCGGTGACACTTTGCCATTCTCCGGCGACCTACATTGCCGAGAAGAGCACCGAAGAATGAAAGGGAAGAGAGTTTTGTTTCCCTGTGTGTTGTATATAGTTGTGAACTTGTGACTTGAATGTGTCACAGGTTTTGGAGGGAGCGCCAAAATTAGATTAATGAATAATGATTATGATGCTAAAGACGTATTTTCAATCTTTCGCTTTTGGTCGTACGATTTTTGTTTTTATATTTAAAATTTAAAACGTTTGAAGAAAATTTAAAACGTTTTAATCAAATCAATTTGTGAATTTTTAAAATAAAAATTAGAATTTACTACCTTGTCCCTGATTATAAGATATTTTTATATAAATCTCACCCACCAAGAAAATTAATTATTTTAATTAAAAGTATTAAATTTGTCAATAATTTATATTGTATTTTCAAAATTATCATTAGTAGTATCTTTCTTTTCACTTAATTAATGCATTATCTCTCTTCTCCATTCATTATAGAAGAGAGAGACAAAAAATGTTCATAATAAATAAGAGTAATTTGGGTAAGAAAAACAATTAATACAAGATATATTTTTAAATAACTCGTAAAAAATAGACAAAAAATTTGTCAAAAATCTCTTATAATTAAGGAAAGAGATAATAATAGTTTTAAAGAACAAATTAATGGAAGGATATAATTATAATAATTAAAAAAATGAAGAATTAAATAATATTACTTCGTATCACTTTCACATACATGGAAATGATAAAGAAAGCAATAATTATTTCAGACAAAGAAACCACAAAATCGGAGACCCATTCCTATGTTGCTCTTCAGTTTCTTTTCAGTTTTCTTAAATATAGATTTTCCTTCATTATTTAAAAAAAAAAATATTCAGTTGATAAATTAACATGTCAATTTTTTTCAATTGTTATGATATATCAAACTGGGAAACAAATAATAAAATTTAATACCAATATTATATTTGTCTAGTGGAACTAAACTTAGGATTTTTTAGGCAAAATCTCGAGCCGGATGAAAGAAACATGATAGGAAATGAAATCTCAATAACTTGAAATTAACTTTGTACCACATTATTGTTTTATTTTTATTTTCTACAAGAATCATTCGTTGAAGACAATCTTGTTCGATAATCGATACAAGGTTGTGTACTAAATATCGGCATCTCTCCAAGTAAATTTGGGTAGTCAAATTTTTTTTTTTATAAATATGGGTAATCAATTTGTTAGAGTAAAAATAAAGAAAAATTTAATTTAATTTAATTTTCATAAAAGTTGAAACTCATAAATTTAATTTAATTTAATGTAATATGTAATTTTTATATTTTAAATATTTTTATTTTTTTAAGTTTTTTGAAGAATATAAAATATAAAGTATATAAGATTTTTTATATAAAATTTTAAAAAAACTAATTCTTATCTTTGTAACCCTAAACATCCGAGTTCAATTTCCTTTTTTCCCTATAAAAAATCTTTTATTTACAAAGATCGCATCATCTATGGATAAAATTGTAAAAAGATAATCAATATTATATTGAAAAAGTAAAATACTATACTTAATATGATTTTTTTTCATTTTTTTCTAAAATAACGTTTAACTTAAATGGAGATAGTAATTGTGTTTATTCACTTATGCTAGATTAATCATATTCTATGTTATTATAACCAAAAATTTATTATATCAATAATGAAGAAGGCTCAGAAAAGAAGGAACGGGGGTCAGGAGTCATTGCATGGGGAAACGTGGAGTGGGAGTGGGACTAATGGTGCTCGAGAGTTGAGAGAAAAATAACACCGTCGATACTTGGCGCCAGCTAATGATGTTGGGGGAGTAGGAAGCTTCGTGTGGGGCCGTATCATCCTATAATCAGTGCGGGACATGCAGTAGAATTGAATAATCTGATTGATGATTTTGAAGGGTGACGGTAGACGTGGGAGCACACAGAACACCTGTCGGCGTAGGCGACGCGTGTCTTCAACTCGCTCTCCAATTCTAAAAATCATGCATTAAATATTCAAAAATGGAAATCCGTGCCCACCGACCAATTGTTTATTGTGACTACTTCACTAAACTACGTGGGTTTATTATTCTCTAGTTAGTGAAATCTATTTCCATATAGTAGTTGTATACAATCATTCATTCCATCAAAAAGTAATATAAAATTATATTAAATTTGATTTTTTAAAATAACATATTAAACAAAATAAATCTCAAAGTACAGTACAAATTTTTTATACAAAAAGTACAATACAAAATTTAATTATGTAAAAAAAAATATTTTAATGTCTGTGTATATATATATATATATATATATTAAAAATAAATTTTTGATGCCCCTCTAAAAATGGTCTGGGGGGAGGGGAGCCCTGCACATATTGTTCCACATCTGGCTTTCAGGGGCGAAATTAAGCTTGATTAAGTATATAAAAGCAGTGTGTTAACCGTATTTAATTTTTTCAGAAGAAAAAAAGACACTTCAATTTTTTTTTATAAAAAGAAATCCTTATATGAAATCTTGCGCACATGTATCTTGAAACACAATATATCTCTTTTTTTTTTTTCTTTCAAGAACACAAGATATCTCTAAGATACCGGTTAGAAAGAGACCCGTAAATAAAATTTCAATGACAAAGTCTAGGCCCCAAGTGACGCTGTAATGTGAGTCTCCAGTAAGCCAAACTAGTCATTGGCAACCATGGCAGCATCCGCAACAAGGTTGTCCTGCTTCTTGATAAGCAATCTATTTAGAGGAGGACGTTCCTTGCCCGATGGAGTGTCATCGGCATCAACAATGATCGAGTCCTCTTCTTTGAAATCCCCCCTCAGAATTCCCATAGCAATTTCATTTTCAACCAATTGTTGTATCACTCTTTTAACTGGTCTTGCCCCAAAATTTGGATCAAAACCCAATACTCCAAGAAGTTTAACAGCTTCTTGTGTGTAATGAAGATCAATTTTCTTCTGCTTGAGCCTGTTCTTCACTCGTTCCATCTGTAGCAGGTAAGAAAACATGTATTAACACGCATCTTCAGCAATTAGAAAGAGTCAAACGAACGGTTTCACACTGGGATTAAATCGTTAAAAAAATAAAATTCAACAATATTAAAAGTTTAATCAAAAAATGAAATTGTAATGCATATTCCCCCTCCTAATTGCAATACATAGAGAATGGTTATTTACATCATTTATTTACTCAGCATTTGACACTTGTTAGCATTTTGTATCGCATCACAATACACAAGAAAATATCTTTTTTCATCCTTCTTTACCAAAATCCTATAATTTCAACACATATCAAAAGATACAAGAAAATTTCCATGGACACCAAGGAAATGAAAGAAACAAGAAACAATATCAAAAGGATAAAGGTGATATGAGCACATCAATTACCTGAAGCTCTACTATTTTGCTGATCTGTTTGGAATCCAGAGGCTGGAAAACAATATACTCGTCAATGCGATTCATGAACTCTGGGCGGAATGTTTGCCTAGCCAACTCAACAACTTGTCTCTTCATTTGATCATAAACGGCAATTTTGTCATCTTGTGTATTACGAAGGGTTTCAAGTATGTAATGGGAGCCAATGTTTGAAGTCATAATCACAACACTATTTGTGAAGCTAACAGTTCTTCCTTGAGAATCAGTAATCCTTCCATCATCCAACAACTGTAACAAGATATTGAAGACGTCATGATGTGCCTTCTCTATTTCATCAAATAGAACCACAGAGTAGGGTCTTCTTCGGATCACTTCAGTTAGCTGACCACCTTCTTCATAACCAACATAACCAGGAGGAGCCCCAACTAAACGTGAAACAGCATGTTTCTCCATGTACTCACTCATATCAATTCTAACAAGAGCATTTTCTGTGTTAAACAAGTAACCAGCCAAAGCCTTGGCAAGCTCAGTTTTGCCAACACCAGTTGGACCCATGAACATGAAGCTTGCAATTGGCCGATTTGGGTCAGATAATCCAGCCCTTGAACGGCGAATTGCATCAGCCACGGATTTTACAGCAATATCCTGACCAACCACCCTCTTATGAAGAACCTGTTCCAGCAAAACTAACTTTTCTCTCTCTGTTTGTTGGAGGTTGGATAATGGTATACCGGTCCATTTGCTTACAATCTCGGTAATATCAAGGTCAGTGACCTCTTCTCGAAGTAAAGATTGTCCAGACTTTTGGAAGTCGGCTAGATTCTTTTCAGCTTCTTCTAATTGGCGCTGAAGGGACATCAAGGTTCCATACTTAAGCTCAGCAGCACGGTTCAGGTCATAATCACGCTCAGCAGCTTCCATCTCTAGGTTGACTCTATCTATCTACACATGCTTATAACATGTAAGAACCATAAATTTATAGGGGATAAATCTATGTTAATGGCAATACAAAAACTAAATATTACCTCTTCTTTGATTGATCTTATTCGAGTCATTAAAACTTTTTCACTGTCCCATTGTTCTGTCAATTCTTTTTGCTTCTGTTTAAGTAAACTCAAATCATTTTCAAGCTTATTTAATCTTTCTTTAGATGCCTTGTCGGTGTCATTTTTCAAAGAGAGTTTTTCCATCTCCAATTTCAAGACCGCTCTGTCTACCTCATCCAATTCTGTAGGCTTAGAGGTGATCTCCATCTTCAGCTTTGCAGCAGCTTCATCGACAAGATCAATAGCTAAAAGGAAGAAATTTAATTACATATCAGAATCGATTTCCAAGCTGATGGAAACAAGTGACCACTCGAGCTTCTAAAACAGAAAAACCACAACAATCTAAAGGGGGGGGCGGAGAGAGAGAGAGATTTATTTTCAAAAGGAAAATTTTATGTTGTTCTAGTTAGACTAAAAACTTCTTCAAAATACTAAAGTAAACTCCAAAATAAACTGTTATAGTCAACCCTTGAGATATAAGTGCTACAGTCACAACTTACCTTTGTCGGGTAGGAAGCGCTCTGTGATGTATCGATCCGCAAGAACTGCAGCTGAAACAAGTGCACTATCTGATATTTTGACTCCATGATGCAATTCATAGCGCTCACGCAACCCACGAAGAATGGATATTGTATCTTCAACAGATGGTTGACTGCAAAATACTTGTTGAAATCTACGCTCAAGTGCAGGATCCTTCTCAATGTATTTTCTATACTCATTCAGTGTAGTTGCTCCTATACATCGAAGTTCACCTCTTCCAAGCATTGGCTTCAACAAGTTCCCAGCATCCATTGCACCACTTGTAGCCCCTATTATTGAACCAATGACCAAAAACACCACATTACTAATTGGTTGAATTGCAGAGCTGGAACAAAACTGGGGTGGAAGATGATTGATGAATCAGGATGTCACTCCAATCTGGTTACAAGTGCAGGTAAACAAAGACAAATGTACAAACTTAACAGACAAATTTTGGTGTTCAACCGATTAAAAGATGGACTATAGACAGTATGATTGTATAGTGTATTACTTTTTTCAGTCAGTTGCTTTGACTGAAGTGATCAATTCTCTTGTTCGTGAATTGATTATAACCAATAGTATATATCAAACCATTCCTGGTTTATAGGGATGGGGGTTAGAGGTGGGGGCACAAGAAATGGGTTCTTATTTACAGTGTCCTACACCAATCATCTCAAAAGCTTAAACTATTAGATGAAGGCACTCGAATGTTCTATATATCTCTAACCCACTCCCCCACGCAAGACCCCTTTGGGCTTAAAATGTGGACAATGCATAAGTTCACCTACCTTATATTGACAGTCCAAAACTTAACTTTTTTATTAGAAAAAAGGGGATGGGATGGATCAAACTCTAGACCAATAGAAGCTTTAATACCATGTCATCATGAAGCAACTCCTAAAAGCATAAGTCATTAATGCATATGTCTAACAAATAAAAGGTAAATAATATTCTCGATATTTTAGGATTATAACTTGTAAGGCTTGAGAACAAGGAAAAGGTACCAACCTGCACCTACAACAGTATGAATTTCATCAATAAACAAAATTATTTGCCCATTTGATGCTGTAACTTCCTTCAGAACAGCTTTCAACCTTTCTTCAAAATCTCCACGAAACTTGGCACCAGCAAGCAATGAACCCATATCGAGGGAGATCAACTACAAAGCAGCAAGGATAAAAGCAAAGCTTCAATACTAATTTAAATAAAATCATTACATCCCTGGCAAGGCTGCCTACTTTAGACATATGTGGTGGGTCCAATCCTTCCTTGGACTCCGCCCGTTGAGGATTAGCAAGACCTTTGCAGCAACAAGGTGCCCTTTATTACAATATTACATTTCAAATAAAATTTACAAGAAAAGAAATAAAAGAAAAGAAAAAATGGTGTATTCCATTTCATAAGATTTTCCTAGTTCATTGATAAAGTCATAATTGTTAAAAGAGCAAAAAAAAAAAAAAGCTTGAGGAGGGGGGTCAAGGAAACTGCCCGAGTCTCGATATGAAAAATAAATATTTTTTGTAAGACAACTATTTGTAATTTGTAATCACAACATTCTCAAGTGATATTTTTCACACATGCTTTGTATTTTAGAATAACTGGGAAATCATCATCTCTTTGTTTTTTTTTTTTGGGGGGGGTGGGGATAATAGGGGTTTTCAGGAGAATATGACACCACCACAAGGTGTTAGAAGCTTGATTAGACCATTTCAAAAAAGAATCAGCCTGGATTGAGACTTGACACTGTCAAGCAAGTAACTCAGTTTATATTATCATTTTATAATCAAGTGAAAATACAATAGCGATTCAACCTTCCGGTTCATCAATGGCTCTGGAACATCTCCACGCACTATACGTTGAGCTAATCTGCAAAACAATGAAAATGATATTAGCACAATCAAATGATAAGAAACAACACATGCAACAAAGATAACATATAGTTCAGCATTAAAAATATATGCCAGTGCCACTCTAAATAATACGGATATTTAAATTGTTGCACTTTCTCAGTATTGTTGGAACTTTGAGCAGTTTGTTTAAAAAGTATCACTCCAAATGTATGTTCTATGCTTATGACATCCATACATTCCATTGCCAGATCTCATTGCAATTAGACAAAATAAGGATATATCAGAAAATTCAAAATGTATCGCATGCTTAAGGATTTCATCCCTGAGGCAGATGCTACAAACATGTTAAAAAATTGGCACAAGGAACAAAAAAATACATGGTTATTAAACCATCCTGTTCTGATAAAACAATGGACACTTCAATCTATCGGGAAAGGCTACTTTCAAGTGAGGATCTCACAGGTCAAAAATAAGACATAAATAAATCAGGAATCCAAAATACTCGTGAACAAAATGTGGTCCAAGCAAACAGGAGAAGGTTAACTATTACCCAATTCAACATTAATATCTGCATGTGAAAAACCAAAATTATGCAAAAAGGAAAAATACTCACAAATAATAAGGCACAGACATAATAACAACAACAATGACAAGAAGTCATGCTGTATAACACATTTGAAAGAATTGGTATAAGACAAACCCTTCAGCAATTGCAGTCTTCCCCACACCAGGTTCACCAATAATAACTGGATTGTTTTTCGTTCTCCTTGACAATATCTGGATACAGCGTCGAATTTCATCATCTCGACCTATGACAGGATCAAGCTTGCCACGCCTAGCAAGTTCAGTCAGGTCATTTCCATACTTGTCCAGTGCTTCATATTTCCCCTCAGGATCTATGCATAGTTATTTCACAATAGTAGAAAAATATTACTGAGAAATGCCGACAAACAAACAAAAACAACTAGAAAGAATAACAGTGCAGGCCAAATGTAAAATCTTAGTTCATCTTTATAAATATGAATATTTAAGTAACAGCTTAGACATATTTAAAACAGGGGGTACTAATGATATGTGCACAAAAATCAGGTCTTGATTCATAACCTGAAAGCTGGTCAAGGATCAAGCATAAGGACAATCAATATGATCTATAGTATTAGTCACACAGAAGCTGATTGAAACAGCAGGTTCCTTACATATAAAATATGACACCAGATTATAAGTCACTACCTAGGTTTGTTGCATTTACACCATAGCTTATAAGAATCATGACTAACCATTATTCTTTTTCTTTTCATTCCGTCAAACTCAGTGTATGCTTACACTTTTGCTACAATTTGGTTTCGAGTTTATTTCTAGATTTTAACAATTATCAGCTTTATTGTAATAAAGATAGAACCAATCATGTCCTCCCATCTTAGTTGCAAAAATAAGAAACCTTAAAATGTAAATTTATACTTTGATCGGTTACTCTTTGACTTCCACGAACAGCCTGTACGGCATCCTTCAAAGTCTTCTCGCTAAGCTGAAGATTCTTAAATAACTGTTGCCCAAACCTCTTATCTGAATGAAATGCTAGCAAAAGGTGCTCCACAGACACATATTCATCACCCATTTCTTTCTTGTGCTTTCGAGAATTGTCCAAGAGGGAGCTAAGATGCGAACCCAATACAGGACCAGAAGTGTCACCTGTAACCTGGCAAATAAAACAGCAGATGAGAATTTACTAAAATACCAACAGAAGTCGATCACCAGTAAACACACCTTAGGTTGCTGAGCTATAAAGTTATCAGTAGCCTGTAGAACTGACGTGTTGTCCAATCCTGCCTTAGTAAATATCCTTCGAGCCAAACCATCCTTTTGCTCCAAGAGGGCTTTCATTAAATGCTCAGATTCCACAATTTGTTGTTTACTAATTCGTGCAGCATCAACAGCACCAAGAATGCCCTCCCATGCCATTTCGGTGAACTCCGTCTGCGTTATCTGATTAAATATAAAGAAAACATCAACGAAAAACATATTTTAACCTAAGTTCTGCAACCTAAACTCAATTTCCCTTTTTTTCCTCTAGCTAGAGGGCCTAAAGGACTCCTATGCTGACACAAAATCATTAGCCAAATAGAATAAAATGTGAGTATTTAACGGGTTCAATTTTCTGATTGGGATGCGACAACGCAACAACTCAATTTATATAATAGGTATCAATTTTAACATTGAACAATGAAGAGACTGCAAGCAGGGCCAAAACAGCAGACACGTTAACTAGCCTGTATAATCTCTAGTCATACGAAGCGAATACGATACACCTGGGACTCATGCGGCATGATATGAATGAAATTCAGCGTAGTATCCACACAAGCTAAAAATCCCAACTATCTAATATTACCTTACTCGAAATCTCAACATGATTGCAGAAACACTTGATAGATTAAAATTCAATGTCCAATATCAATCATAATTAAGTTGATTAATGCTTAATAACAGAAACTCAGTTCTGAATTGATAGTTAACGAAAGCGAGAGAGTGTGAAAACGATAGGAGAGACCTGAGAGGTTCCAGCAGAGCGGCGGGAGGGGTTAGAGGCGTGGAAGTTGCGAGTGAAAGAGCGAGAGAGGAACTTGGCGGAAGCAACATTGGTGGCTGCGAGCGTGTCCATAATCTGAGGCCGCGAAAGGGGATTTCTCGCATTCTCAGAAGCATGGGGAGTGAGGACGGAGAATAGTGGAGCGGAGCGAGAGGGAGAGAGAGGGGATCTAGTTCTGGACGAAGTTACGGCGACGAAGACGGATTTGGTTAGCGTCGGAGTTCTTCTCGTTGCCATAGAATTAGAAGGTAACACGAAGCAAGAGCGTTGATTATTGAGCTGCGTTCAGTTTTATTCAGAGTTCTGTGTGTGCGGTTGCAGCGGGGTTCACTTCACTTCACTTCTCAAAATGAACACAAGAGAGTGGGGTGTCTCTAGAAGCTTGGGGAAGGGGCAAAAGAAGCTACTAGAAATGGAATGTCCTACAGGCCAAAAAAAAAATGCAACGTCCTTATTGTCCTAATTCCTCACCTTCTTTTCACTTTATGAAATTAAATTTAAGTCATAAATTTTAAGCCGGTAATTTTTTAATTTGGTTTATATTAAATTTATTTTTTTCTTGTTGATTAATTTTATAATTGGAACTTAATTTTGAGATTATTTATAAATATTATTAAAAACTTTATATACTTTTTAAAATAATTATTTAAATATTTTTACTATTAATTTAGGGAAATATCAAAACTTTGTTTCAAAGGATGAATTGGTTATAACATGAAAAATATTTATCTGGACAACACAAAACAAAAAATGAAATGTGTAACAAATGTCTTAAATTTGGTTCAAAAATAAGACAAAAGTCTTAAATTTTGTTTCTTAATATTTGCTACGTGGAATTCTCTCGAAAAAAAATTTGCTACGCGGAAAAAAATCACGATGGCTAAGGTTATCTCATGCAGGAAATAATATAAATGACGTTTGGGCCTAATAAACAAATCCATGATATGTAAGCCAGAGAGAAAAAATTCAAGGAAGAGAAAAACAAAGACTGCTTTCATTGAGAGTCGAACTCAAGACCTCCCGCTTACTAAACGGGTGCTCTAACCAACTGAGCTATGAAAGCCGTTGCCGAAGTTCACAAACTTTGCATCTTTAGCTGTGAATCAGTATATGTTGGAGTTCTTTTTTTGATAACAAGTACATGTTGGGGTTCAAACTATAATAATCAACGGATTTCATGACATGCAAAAACATAGAATATGAATATCTTTTTTTTTTTTGCAAAATTATATTTTTGGTCTCTTAAGTTATTTTATTTTTTTAAGTTGGTCTCTTATCTTTATTTTTAAACAATAAGGTCCCTTGTGTTTATTTATTTTTTCAATTTGGTTTTTTTCTTCATTTGTTGATGATGTGTCAGTTCCTGATTGGTCTCGATTTACTGTACACCAACATCTCAGACCAATCAGTAATTGACACGTCATCAAAAGAACCAAATTGAAAAAATAAATAAACATAAAGAATTTTATTATTTAAAAATGAAGATAAAAGACCAATTTAAAAAATAAAATAACTTAAGAGATCAAAAATATAATTTTACCTTTTTTTTTATACAAGAATATGAATATCTTTTATAAATGAATTCATTAACGAGGAATATTTTATTTGCAAAATAGAGACGCATTTCTTACTCTACAGAGTTATAGTAAAATTTTGTACAGCGTTCTTTTATCCAAACACGTAATCATTACTCGGGTGCATTTCACATTTTCACTTTTCTTAAACATTAAACAATTATTTTGAAAAAATAATTATGCAAATCTCTGTTTCGTATAATAATTAAATTAAATAATTAAGTAATAAAGAAAAATGCGTTCCCGGTTTAATTATACTTTCATAATAATCTTTTAAAATTAAATTAAAAAGTTTTTTTTCTTACTAATTTTTTGCTCAAAAAACATGTGAACAACAATGAAACTCAAAATTATTTAATACTATTTCTGGTATTATATATAAAAGAATTTATGATTATTTTTTTAGATTAAATTATAACAAATATAGACTCATTTTAAATGTATCAATTGTATAATTTTTTTTTATTCTTTTTATATCTATTAGAGAGAGAATAATATATTTAAGAATAAATAATAATTTAATGTCATTAAATATATAAGTCACTATTTTAATTATTTATTATGAGAGATAATTTTAAAATAAAATTTATATTAATTATAGTTAACTTATTTAACTATTTTTTATTTATTTTAATAAATTAAATATTTATCTTTTATATATGAAACCAAATCGAGTACTAGATGTGCCGAGGACAGTGCGATTGCGATATGCACACCATACAGCCAAATCTGACTCGTGGACTTGTCAGGTACTAACACCAACTAGGCGTGCGAACTGCGAGGCACTTGTTGCCTACTATGAGTTATGGGAAAAAAGGTTGCTAATCAAAAACTTCTTTCTATTTTTTTATAGCATTTTACTTAATTTTTAATATCTGGTATCTATAATTATATATAATGACAATATTAATTTTTGGTATAGTCTTTTTCTATTTCAATTTTGTTCTTTTTATAATTATCCACAATATATCAATAACTATTCCATAATCATCTTTTGTAAAAAAAAATTATTTTATCATCTAATTATACAATAATATCTATAAAAAAAAGAGAAAAGATCAATAAACCAGGCACGAAGGCTCCCCCTAATAAGTATAACGCCATTAATATCGACGTCTTAGCTAAATTTAACTCTTATATTTGACAAATGCTATTTAAGAGATAATAAATATTTATTGAAGAGTTTAATGTTTAAATTATTAATATTTAATATTGTGCTTTCCAATATTTTATATTTCTTTGATATACTCCTTAAATAGTGCTCCTAAAAAGAAGAGAAGGAGAAGAAAATGCCATTTTGCTTTGTTTGGATTGAAATTGACTATGCATATCAGCATATGAATGTATATTTTTTTTTAAATCTTACACTTTATTTTACATGTTTATATTGAAATGATCAAGTTACATTGATATAAATTTTTGGTATTTTTGCACTATTTGATAAATTTTACAGAATACTCAAAATTCATCCTTATATTGTTAGCTACGTCAATTTAAATTTTTTAATATAATAATGATATACGTCAAAATTAATGTTATATATATTTTTGAACTATTTAATTGTAATTTAATTTGTTGTTTGAGGTCTACTAAATCTAATAAGAGTAATTAAGGCAATAAATGGTTGCAATCCAATTTTATATTGACAAAGATTTTATGTCTAAAGTCATTGATAATGTAAATATTGTAAGAATATTAAATTCCTATCTCGTGTATATAAAATTAAATTAACACATTTGTACATAATAAATGTTTAATAGTAGTATATATTACCTCTGCTTTAATATATAAGAAACATAATACTAAAATCACATAGATTAAATAATACATTGATGATATGTTATTTTTTATTAACGGTGTTATAATTTTAAATTTTTTTACATAAATACTCTTACATTAAATGACTAAAGATAATATAATATAATTAAGTGGTGTGATAATAAATAAAATTAAAAACAAACAATTAATTTTATTGAAAATGATTTATTATTTTTATAAAAGAATAAAAAAATCACTTTATATTTCTTATAAATAGTACGGTAGTATATGTTTTCAACTTCAAACGATTGGTCACTAATAATAAATCTCTCTTTCTGGTTTGATCACTGGTCTGATCTTGGTCCCCTCTACAACCTTCTTCCTTATGTGGATATACATGACTTGGAGCTTAAGGTCTCGGACCTTCTCATTGGGGGTGAATGGAACATGGAGAGGCTTTATACGTCCATCCCGGAGCACCTCTTGAACTTTCTTAAAGACAGCAACACAAATCTGAATCCAGCGGTTAAGGACTGTTTTATCTGGAAGAATAGTCCTACTGGTTGTTATACTACTAAGACAGGATCCCAATGGCTCTTACAGCGAAGAGGTAACGCAACCTTTGAAAGTTCTTGGAAGTGGATTTGGAAGCTACCAACACAGCAGAATGTTAGATTTTTCTTTTGGTTGGCTTATCATGACTCTATTCCAACCCTCTCAACCCTCCACCATAGAGGGATTTCTCCTACTGTTGTTTGCAAAGGCTGCCAAAGTGAAGAGGAGACCTTGCTACATTGCCTGCGTGACTGCCCTCTTGTGGATAGGCTTTGGAGAAAACTTGGCTTCTCTGATATAAACTTCTACCAACAACCTGATGTCTTGATATGGCTCAAACAGGGAGCTTTTGGTCCGAATGACACTCTCTTTTGTGCTTGTGTTTGGTGGGCTTGGAAGGCAAGGAATGCCAAATGCTTTAACGATGAAACTATCCCCTTCCATCGCCTTCTGCTTGCGGTGTTGAACCTTGCGGAAATATTCAAGGTCTGTTTCAAACAGCAATGCGCCTCTATCACCCCCACCAGGGAAATTTCTTGGCTTCAAAGGGGTCGGGATGACTTTATCCTCAATGTGGATGGCAGTTCCCTGGGAAATCCAGGCCCTGCTGGTTTTGGGGGTCTCATCAGAAACTCTGAGGGGGGCTGGGTGTTTGGGTTTAGTGGACATATTGGCTACGCAGATGTGCTCAAAGCGGAGCTGTGCGGTCTGCTCAACGGGCTTAAGCTTGCCTGGGAACGCGGTTATAGAAACATCTCTTGCTACACAGATTCGATGAATGCCAAAATCCTCATTCAAGATCAGAGCATTGATTTCCACAAATATGCCACGATTGTGCAAGAAATCAGAGATTTGTTGGACTTACCTTGGCGAGTCGTTTTGCTGCATACCTGGCGGGAAGGCAACATGTGCGCAGACCACCTTGCAAAATTGGGAGCAACTGGGCAGCAGAAGCTTTGGCTGTTTGAAACCCCTCCTCCGGATCTACAGGTCTTGCTGGCTGGAGATGCTGCTGGTGTCGCCCTTCCCAGGGGATACCCTCGTTAGTTTGTCGGTTTAGTTCCCCCTGTGTGGGGTTTTTCCTTGCTTTGTTTCTGTTTTCTTTTCCTCTGTACCAAAAAAAAAAACGATTGGTCACTAATAATCATTGTGTATTGTCGTTTTGCTCATTACCAAGGTGACGTACGGCAGTTATATAAAATGGTTAGGCGTTCATATTGGACTGGCTATTCGGAGTTGCCTTTGGATCGAGAGTTAGAATTCTCCTCATTCATTTTTTTATTATTTTTTTTATTATTATGTTTTAGAAAAAATAAATAATATAAATATGATAGATAAATATTATTTATTTTATTTATTTATTCTCTTAAAAATATAATAAAAAAAAATAAAAAGAATCTTAACTCGTGGATCGGAGTTGTCGAAGCATGAGTCGACATTAAATTCGATTGCATCATTATTGATTCACATTCTCATCTCTTGGTGCCCGGGGGGCAACGACTTGGTCTTTGATAAGACTCAATTGAATAAAACATAAATTATTAGAACTCCAGAGTTATTATTTTAGGCATTCAGTCATATTTGAGTCTTTTGACATTTTCTAATATTTTTTTAAAAAGTTATTTACATTGTGATTAGGTTTGGCAATAAGGCCCGAACCCGTGGGTACCCATCTGAACCCGTCTCGACTTTGACGGAGAAAACCCATTTTGACCGGGGTCAGGGACGGGTTCGGGTTTTCCCCCGTATTTAAAAGTTGGGGTTGGGGTCGGGGTTGGGGAAACTAATACCCACCCCGAACCCGCTCCCAAACCCGCCCCGTACATTTATTACACTTATAATATAATATTTAATGCATTAATATTATAAAAAATTACATTTTTAATTCTTTATTTCTTTATTATCATTTGTCTAACAAAATATATTAAAAAAATGTCTTAAAAAATAGAGTATTAAATTTCTTTGTTTCTATCAAAGTTAAAATTCTAAAATAAAAATTTGAATTCTAAAATACTAGGTGTGGGTGCGGGGATGAGTGTTGATTTTTCAACCCGACCAAGATCGGAGGCGGAGCGGGAAAACCCGAACATTATCGAAAGTAGAGACGGGGAATGTAAAACCCGCCCCTGCTCCGCCCCATTGCCATGCCTAATTGTGATGTGATGATAAAATACAGTCAACGTCCATATGAAACGCATTTACGTGGCTAATATGTAATTGTTAAATTGATTGATTGATTATTTTAAGAACACAACAAATAAAATGAGAATAATTAATTTCACTTCTTAATAATAATCTATATCTATATCTATATCTATATATAGTGCATAAACACATTTGCATAGGAAATAGTGGCAGTGTCACACCTTTTAAGAAAATTAGTTAAGTTAGTTAATAACAATAAATTTGTCAATGATTTACTATATTTTTTCAAAATTAACTCTAACACTTATTACTATCTCTCTTCCCCCCTCTCTCTCATCACTTAATTAATGCATTAGAAAAGGTAGAGTAGTTGGGTGATCATAAGGACATTTTAGTCAAAAAATAATTAATGCAACTAATTTTTTGGAAAGGTTCTTATATAAAGAGACTTTCATTTTTTTGTAAAGGTTCCTATATTTAGGAACGGAGGTAGTATTCAATAGTAAATATTTAAATATGTTTTCATTTTCTTAAAGACACCTTTAGTTAATTTGAAAAAAAATCCTCATCTAACTTGGTATTAGTATTTTTTTTTATTGAATTAATTCAGTTAAGTACATACATGACAAATAGATTATCCCGTTAAGACTACCACTTGGATCACCCTACAAAGTGACATATCATCTAATCTTTTCATCACTCTATTTTAACTCTAAAACTCCTTCTCACTCCCTCCTTCCACCACCCCTCATCGCTTCTTTTGTCCCTTCCTCTTCCGTGCTTATACCTTTTAGTCTTCTAGTGTCTTAGGGTTTAACTTGGGACATGTGTCAAAGTTTGGCACAAAATTTTATATATGACGTTTTGTTTTACATCTCAAATATGAGGAATAACCAATTAAGGTGATGCACCACCATCGTTGATAGAGGCTTTTAGCCCCTAGAGCAATGCCCCAAAACTCCACGCATGGAGTAATGTTCAGTACTAGACCTATTGAGGATCACAATCATGTGCGGGTTCTTTCAAGTGGCAATAAGAGAGATTGAGTTGCAGAAATTGAACCTTTATCGTGTCACCTCATTTTCACTATGAGCATTCAATAAGAAGTTGAAGATTGCAAAAATAGTATAGAGAGCTAGTGCTTTAATTTGTCTTGTGAAATCGTGTTTCTAGATCATAATATTGATTTGTTGTGACGGTATTGACTTGCTTAGAATGTCTCCAATCACGGAGATCTTGCCATGAGTCAGGCAACAACACTATTGTTAGGAATCGTATAACACAGGGTGTCTCTAATTGTGTGAGTAACCAGTCCACTAGATGGAGTTATAACAGGTTCTAGGATAGGGCTTGGGGAGAAGTGACGGTGGTGGGTGCTAGTGCTGTAACAAGGTAGGGGTGGTATTTGGTGAAGAACTATTGAATTAAGGAGGAGTGAGATATGAGTAAAAACTTTGACAACGTTCATTTCAAATCCTAGCAAAGGGAACAACGAGTTCAAAATTGCAACCCCCCAATTTGTTGCAGGCAATAAATGATAAAGTTAATGTGATTAGCATTTAGCAACCCATAACTACCGGATGAAGATTAAACAATTCACAATTCAAGTATCTGTTTTGAATTCGATTTTTCAAGATTATAATACAAGTCATTCAATCTTCATCTAATGGCTTGTTTTTTTCCTTTTAAAATATCATTGCACCATTTTAATTTGAAACTAATATTTCTTTATATGTCTAGATTAATCATCTTAAATTAAAACAAAGTGCATTTAAATTAAATTAAATTAATGTTATGTTTATTTATATATTGAAGCGAGTTCGTGAATATAACTAAGGCAATATCGGATTCAAAAGTTTTGAAACAATTTTTATTTTAATTAAGCAGTTTTATACAATTATTCATGAAATACATTACAAGTAAAATTATTACATTACACATTCTTATAAAATTTGATCGCGAAGCATATCAATCCAGAATTCCTTCCATGTAATATGCCTAATAATTCACCAAAAATAATAATAATAATAATTTAAAGAAGGTCGGCCCATAAGGAGTTTTGGACACATGTTAACGACTGATATCATATTGTCGCATCCCGAATTGCAAAAGCCCAGCTGTAAACGACATCTCCCGTGTGGTTGTTTCTAACCAAAACGACCCCACGCTCCACACCCAGTACAAATCAGGTCTCAACCCTCGCCCCCCCAAGTTCCTGTCCCTTCCATTTCGTAGCTCTCCCCCAACCCAATCCCTTTGCTTCGTTGACCTGCGAATCGCTGTTCACCGAAGCAAAAAAAAAATCTCCGACTCCCACCCTACGATCAAGATCTGTGAAACTCAAGCTTCGTTTTCTCCACCGCAAGGTTAGATTCCTCACTCTCTCAACTAACTTCGCATCCTAGGGTTCGTTGTTCCTACTGCAACCCTAGCTCAGTTCTAAACCGTTACAATTACTCATCGTTCTCTGACGGTTCTTCCCTGCTCTGTCTCGTTTCAGATCTAGTCGAATCTCGACCACGCACCTTCGATTCGAAGCTCCTCACACTGAAATCCTCTTCAGGTTTTTACAACTTCCATGTGCCTTGTAGATTTGTTTCAATTTCGTTGGAACATATAGGTGATAGATACTCGTTGCAGATTTGTTAGGTTTTTTTGAGATCTGAATGGTTTCCGCGTCTTTTTCTTTACAGATCTGGGTGGTTTGTTCGCAATCTTCATTCTGTTGCTCGGGTTCGTGAATCTGAAATGTCGATTTCACCGAAAGAAGATTCGGTTCAAATCAGGGAGGTTTGGAACGACAATCTCGAGGAGGAGTTTGCGTTGATCCGTGAAATCGTTGACAGATTCAACTACGTCGCCATGGACACGGAGTTCCCCGGTGTGGTTCTTCGTCCCGTGGGGAATTTCAAAAACATCAACGACTACAACTACCAAACCCTAAAGGACAACGTTGACATGTTGAAGCTGATCCAGTTAGGTCTCACCTTCTCCGACGAGCACGGTAACCTCCCTACCTGCGGCACCGACAGTCCCTGCATCTGGCAATTCAACTTCCGCGAGTTCAACATCACCGAGGACATCTTCGCTAGCGATTCGATCGAGCTGTTGCGCCAATGCGGGATCGATTTCAAGAAGAACAGCGAGAAAGGGATCGACGTGAACCGTTTCGGTGAGCTCCTCATGTCTTCCGGTGTGGTGTTAAACGACGCCGTGAATTGGGTCACATTCCACAGTGGCTATGACTTCGGTTACCTTCTCAAGCTTTTGACGTGCCGAACCTTGCCCGATACACAGGCTGGGTTCTTCGACCTGATCAAGATTTACTTCCCAATGATTTACGATATCAAGCACTTGATGAAGTTCTGCAATAGCCTGCATGGTGGGTTGAACAAGCTTGCGGAGTTGTTGGAAGTGGAGAGGGTTGGGGTGTGCCATCAGGCTGGATCCGATAGTTTACTCACAGCTTGTACATTTAGAAAGTTGAGGGATACATATTTCAGTGGCTCTACAGAGAAATATGCTGGTGTCTTGTATGGTTTAGGTGTTGAGAAGACAGACTAATTTGAAAAAGCAAAAGAAGAAGAAAAAAAAAGAAAGAAGATTATAATTGGTTGTAGAGTACGTCTTTTTAAGTGTGAGCCTTTTTTTTACTTGTGTACACTTCTGCCAAAAGAATGGTTGTTGTTTACTTGTAACATTTCATCCTTTGCTTGAACTGTAACTGAAAACCTTAGCTGGTTTTGTTAGCTTTGAGTTCCTTTGTAAATCACTTCAGTTTAGTGTTTCAAATAATAATTTATGATGATGATGATTCCTTTTTTAGTTTGGGGCCATTTTTTTCCCTTCTCATTCATCAGGCTCGGTGTTTCAGACTTCAGTCCTGTTGCTTATTTCCAACTCAGACTGAACTCTGAATACATTAACCCCTTTGTTTGTTGGAGACTTGGAGTAAGAGGTGCATATTTTCATTTCAGAACAATCAAAGGTTTTGTTAATGTCCACAAGGTCCACATAATGTCTGTCTGTTTTGTGTGCTCTGCAACTCTGGCATTATTGGCTTGTAATACAGATTTCTCAACATGGTTGCATACTTGCATGCGGTTCATACCACAGTGCTGATTATTTTCATGCGTGAGAGTTGAGACATTGTTTGCTTTGCGTTGTTGATTTCGCCTTTGAATGAAGTGTTATTGGGTCTTGGAGTATCACCGCACCCTAGTCCCTAGAGATGGCATAGGGACAACCGGACAAGTTTGGATTGGATGGAATTAGCCGTCGCCGCCTTCTCTCTCTCTGATTGTTATTTTTTATTTTTTTTTAAAAATGGGTTGTCATCGTTTAATTGGAAGAAGATAAATGAGATGAAGGGAAAGAAAACAAAAAACCTTGACACATTTTCCCACACTTGTGAGAAATTTTTCGTATTTATAAGTCATGTTGGACTCAAGTTAAACATAAGCTCATTTTTTAGGAGTTAAATCTTGATGTTTCTATATATAAAAAAAAGAAAAAGATAAACCATCGGAGTCAAATCTTGATGTTTATATATAAAATTAAAAAAATAAAAGAAAAACACAAACCATTGGAAAGGATTTAGTTAGTAAATATATACCACATTTTTATTTAATTGAGCTATATTGCACTAAAAGAAAATTTGAACTTTAAAATTTGTTACTGCAACGACTTTTTTTTGGGGGGGGGGGTGTTAATCTTAAAATGTTTAAAATATTTTAATTTTGATTGCTAACTCTTTTGTCTTCAACATTTTTTACTAATTTGGGTTTTGTTCATTATTATATTTTTCTTGAGTTTTAGTTTCTGTGTTTTTATTTATTTGGTTTTGGTCCTTGTCATTGAGGATCAATCCTTATATTTTTAGTTTATTTTGGTTTTAATTCCTATGGTTTCTATTAATTAAAATAAATAATTTATTCTTATCATTTGACTTATTAAATAATTGTTGAGGGAAAAATCTTGATAATATGGAAACATAAGGATCTTTACAAAATTATTATTAGAACTTAACTACGTTAAAATTATAAACCAAATCCTGCTTATAACCTAAAAAATTATAAACCGATTTATCGCCTTTTAAAAATCATTTTTTTACTGGACTTTTAAAAAATATCATATTTTATGGGAAATTTGTTATAATATTTTTTTGATAACAAAATTTGTTATAATAATTTGACCAAAGTAAAACCTAGGCGCAATATTATAATTTCGTATTTATTTATTCTGAGGCAAAAAAAGCATGTGTGCGTTCGTCATTACCAGTTTTTTAAGACATCTTATCATAATTTCATAGCAAAAATTTGAGTGCTAGGATAATTGTTTTTCCAAATTTTCGATACAAACAGGTTCGGTGTGGCTGTTAAATCTCGTCACTGTCCCGGTGAGTTTAGCATCCTTGCTTCTCCCTCACCTCACCGCCTGTTTTTATTTTTATTTACTTTTTTTCCTTTTTTTTTTCTTTTCCTCTCTCGTTTCTCAACTCTCACACTTGGGTTCCCGCGAAATTCCGAAGCTCCTATTTTCAGATCGCCGGAAAATCTTGCACTCCACGGTACATCTCACTCTGAATTTTCACCACACACTTCACTTCGATGACTCAGCTCTCGAAATGGCCGATTAGCTTAGAAATCCCTCTTCTAACCATTCTGGGAATGGTGGTTGGGTTTTAACCAGTCTAGGGTTTCTGCTTTGTCTTGGTAAATTGCAAGTGTTTAGAGGCGATACCATGCTTGTTCACTAAGAATTAACAATACCATGCTGTTCTTCTCCAATTGCTTCGTTGGTTCAGTGGGGAATTAACAATAGTATTGTTTTAACATGCTGTCATACATAGGATGCATTTGAGGCATTCTCAAACATATGAATTTATTCGGTTTGTGTTTTTCAAGCAACAGCGTTGTTGGCATTATGTGGACAAAGCGTTCTTTTGATGAGAGAAAAAAAAAATATTTAAGGATTTCGGGTTTCTGTGATTTTGGTTCCTTTGTTTCAGATTAGCGACTTATTTCATTGGCAAAATGTTAACCTAGTGTGCCATGATTCCTTTTCCTCCTTGGATGATTATTGGTTCATTATGAAAATTGTTCACTGATTGGAGGTTTTGGTTGATAGAATTAACACACTGTTCTTTCTTCTTCTTGTGCACTTCAGGATTTCTAGCTATTTAGCAGAACATGAGTAGCTTGGTCGAGAGGCTTCGTGTACGATCAGATCGCAAGCCAATTTATAACATTGATGACTCAGATGATGATGATTTTCTGCCTAGAAAACCCGGGACTACTCAGGAAAAGTTTGAGAGAATAGAAAGAAGTGATGCGGTGTGTCACTGACTTCCTTTTTTTTTTTTTGCCGTAATGCTTTTCATTTGAGCTTGTTATACTTATATTTCTTCAATATTGCTTAGGTATCAGTGTTCAATGCACTGGTCAGTGCTTCACACGGTGATTGATAGTTAATATTTTTCTGCAACACAATAAACTCGTATACTTGTTTGAGCTGTTCCCATTATTGGAATTTCCGGTCCAACTTGAGATTTCCTTGATAATTTTGAAGATATGAATATCCTGAGCTTCTATTGATTGGTAACAAGTGTGGTTGTGTAAGATTTTCCCTTAAACTTTTCATTCTAATACTGTGTAATTTGGTATGAAAGTATAATAGCTGATACAAGTGATTTGGTATGGCCAAGGCTGTGAAGGCATAAGCACCCTTAAGGCTTTGCAGAGATTTGATACCTTGAGTTGAGTGGTGGAAATAAGTGCATGCCTCTTTGAAGGTGTTAATATTAGAAAACGAAGAACAAGTAAAATATTTGAGTTTTTTTTTTTTTTACCTTATTGCCATATTAATAGAATACCCAACCAGTCAAGCACAGGCACAGGATTCGTATTTCATAGTAAAAATAAAATATTAAAATGTTCAATTTACAAATCCAAGTTGCTTGCTCCCAAGAGTCCCAAAGACTGACAACTAGTTATTCTTTTCTAACATTCTGACTATTTTACCACTTTTAACATCACAGTCAGCAAGTTATATGCCTGGGCTTTTTGGTTTTTCACAGTTATCAATATTGTGCCTAAGGCACTAGAGACATGCACCTCGTTGATGGGGCAGCGCCTCAACCAGCAAGAGGTGCTGATCCTTTCTGGCTTCTTTCCTCTTTCCCAGGAATGCCCTTGACCATGTTTTGCAACGTAGATTTAACCCATTTTGAGAAATAACATGGGGTAGTCTTCTTGGCTTCTTTTAGTAATCTGATAATTGTCATTTAAGAATCAAGAAGTTTCTTTGTTGGATCGGCAAGCCTTGTTTACTTGATTTGTTTTGCTTGTTTATTCTGATGTTTTCATTTTTTTGGTTTCTCTGATGAGCGCGTTATCCTCTACTCCTATTGTTCTCTCTTTCTCTAAAAATTTCTTCCTTTATCCAAAGGCAAAAAATGGAGGTTTTTTTGTTGTTGCATACACATCAGGAATATTGTTCCTCATTTATTCTCATTAATAATGCCTGCTGAAGCTAGGTTGTCTATAGCATGTGATAGTTGTGCTTTTGCAGTGTTACATTACGTCGTGGCTGCTACAGCGGCATAAATCGTGGCCATTGCGGCCGCTCCAGGAACGATTTTTTGAAAATTTTAAAACCCAAAAGTACCCTTAAAATTTTAGGGTTACAGGGGTAGGTTTGGGGTTAGTTTAGGTTTTTTGTGTCTAGAAACAAGGGTTTCAAAACTGAACACCCTTCGTGGACTGAGAGCCCTCTTATATCAGTTCATAAGTGCCTATCATCACCTGTACTCCGCACCCATCTGATAGCGGCCGTCTTGCTATAGCGTTTTTGGTGTCGGCGGCTACGCGCCGCTATCTGGGGATTAATATGGTGAAGCTACGTTCCGGTTTTCAATCGGTAAATGTTGTATATTTGACGTTGTTTGGTAGTATAGCTGACAGATTTAAATATTTGGTGTTCTTGCTTTATGCCAGTAAATGTTTTGTACTCATTTTTTCCCCCTTCCATTGTTTGATTTTCTAGAAAGAGGATTTGTGTCAAGCCTGTGGAGAAAGTGGCGATCTCCTGAGCTGTGAAACTTGCACATATACTTACCATTCTAGGTGTTTACTTCCACCACTTAAAGGTCCCCCTCCAGACAACTGGAGGTGCCCTGAATGTGTAAGTGTTTATGTTTTTACGAATAATACTTGCAATATATTTCTGCTGTAGTGGTAGCCTATATATATATTTATTTATATTTATTTTTATATTTTGTTTTGCAGGTTAGCCCACTTAATGATATTGATAAGATATTAGATTGTGAGATGCGCCCTACTGTAGCTGCAGACAGTGATGCCACAAAATTGGGGTCAAAGCAAATTTTTGTTAAACAATACCTTGTTAAGTGGAAGGGACTATCGTATTTGCACTGCACATGGTAAATTTGTGGGAACTCATCCTTTATTGTGTTCCACCTTTTCATGGTGTCTGACAAACCTTCTTCAAAGCTTATTATGTATTACTTTCCATTTTTCATTTTTGCTGTGTATTTATGTATCACTCCCAATTTTTAGTTTTCAGCATTATTGATATTATTTTTTTTTTGAATCCAGTTTTTTTTTTAATTTTTTTTTTGTCTGAATCTTTTTATTATTCTGGGTTTTTCTATTTATTACCTGCTACATAATTTTTTTTTCTTTAGGGTGCCAGAGAAGGAGTTTCTGAAAGCTTTTAAGAATCATCCTCGTCTAAAGACCAAAGTGAACAACTTCCACCGTCAAATGGCATCTGTCAACACTTCTGACGAAGATTTTGTTGCCATTCGTCCTGAATGGACTACAGTTGATCGAATACTTGCTTGCAGGTTCAACTGGGAATTTATTTTCCTCTTTCCCCATATGCAAACTAAAATTAGATTATTCTGTTCCTAATTTCTGGATAACTTCTGAAAATTAAATAATTTTGACATTCATTTGTTCCAGCATTTGAGTGACAGTTAGAATGTTCAACGGGAATTCGGGTAATGTTGGTGGGTTATGCTAGGTCAGGTCAGGTCAGGTCCAAACCATCATTCTTAACTTTAGGTTGACACCAGGTGTAAGGATTGGATGCTTACACTACCTAATAACTTTTTGTGGAATGCAAAATTTACTAATCCAATTGTTGAATCATGTGATATTATATTGATGAATAATATTCTAAATATAGATAAGTAAGACGTTCTTAGGCATGCAGTCTAATAGTAGATGTTTACTTATATTTTAAATAACATATTGTACATTAAAATGGAGTAGTGTGATGAAGTATTAAATAATTTTTTAATTATATGAAATTTTAGATTTCATCCACTTCATTAGAAGTTTAGAACTTTCAACCCAGTTGGATTGATAAAATTTACAATTTATAAAAAAATTATTAAAAGGTATAAGTATACGTGTTTATCTGTCTGTCTCTGTGTGCATGTTTGTATTTCAAGGTTAATATTTTCAGGGAGGAGTTTTGAATCTTCATTTTAGCTCTCAGTTTTTCTTCTAGTCTTCACCACTCATATTGTGATCAATCATGTTGGGTTCTGTCCTAGTCAAGTAGGGGGAAATACTGTATCATCAGAAAGAAAATTATTCTGGTATATCTTTTGGAGGATATCTTCAATTTCTGATTGTATTTTTCCTCCTCTTCATCAACAATATTTCTTTTAGTCCCCCACCCCCCCAAAAAAAAAAATCGACGCATTATCATTTGTTTGTCGTGTAATCATGAGAGAATGGCAAACCGCAATGTGCAACCTAATGGCTTAGAAAGTTTGCTTAATATATTGTGCTATTTTTTCCTTTAACAATGTTGACACATGCATATATTTTCATGGAATGTGTTGTTTGAATGGTACAGGGGTGATAATGATGAGAGGGAATATCTAGTGAAGTGGAAAGAGCTTCCATATGATGAATGCTATTGGGAATCTGAGTCTGATATTTCTGCATTTCAGCCAGAAATAGAAAGATTCAATAGATTCCGTTCTAGATCCAGCAAACTTTCTTCCAGTAAGCAAAAAAGCAGTGTTAAGGATGATGCTGAATTGAAGAAACAGCAGAAAGAATTTCAACAGTATGAACATAGCCCGGACTTTCTTTCAGGAGGTATTTTTTTAATGGATCTATTCTTCTGGAAATATTATGCATTATGTTTATCTTTTAAGATTTGGATGATTTAGATTGCCTGATTTAATTTTTCCCGTCATTGAAGGTACACTACACCCATATCAACTTGAAGGCTTGAACTTCTTACGATTCTCTTGGTCCAAGCAAACACATGTTATACTTGCTGATGAAATGGGACTAGGTACTTGGTCTCTGTTTCTCTTTTTATATCTCTCTGTCTATTTATTCCCTTGTTTTTGGGTAAATAAAAAGTTTAGGGGGTGGGATGCTACTCCATTCCCAAGGAAAAGGCATCTCACAAGCCTCAATGAGGGCTCATAAGTTATAGTGGTACTTAGTTATTCAATCAAAGTGCTTTGATTGTTACAAGCAGAACCAATCCCATTGAGTTGATACTTTATCCCCTCTTTTCACTGTTTGTCTCCCCTCCCTCTTCCCTTAATTTGGAGTTTCTGTTGAAGTGTGTTATTGCATCATGATGGCTTAGTTTTACACCTGCAGGCAAAACCATACAAAGTATTGCTTTCTTAGCATCCCTTTTTGGAGAGGGCGTCTCTCCACATCTGGTGGTTGCTCCACTTTCAACTTTGCGAAACTGGGAACGTGAATTTGCAACATGGGCCCCACAAATGAATGTTGTATGTATACAGGGGTTCTCAGTAATATGTCATTTAGGTAGTTAATCTTTTAACTGTATGTTTCTTTTTGCAGGTTCTGTACGTCGGATCTGCCCAAGCTCGCAGTGTTATCAGAGAGTATGAATTTTACTTTCCAAAGAAACTGAAGAAGATCAAGAAAAAGAAATCTGGTCAGATAGTGAGTGAAAGTAAGCACGACAGGATTAAGTTTGACGTCCTTTTGACATCATATGAGATGATCATCTATGACACAGCATCATTAAAACCTATAAAATGGGAGTGCATGGTAAGATATACTACTTATCATTATATTATCAGAACAAGAAATATTAGTTTGCCAGTTGCCTCTATTACTTCTATTCTCATTTCTGGATTCTCCATAATGCTGATAGTCTGACATCTACATGTATATGCAGATAGTTGATGAAGGTCACCGCCTCAAAAATAAGGATTCAAAATTATTTTCTTCATTGAAGCAATATTCTAGCAGGCATCGTGTGCTCTTGACTGGGACTCCTCTTCAGGTTCACTTTCAATTATGTCATATCTAGTTTATAGTGTGGGATTATGCCCTAATTTTCTGTTATTGGTTAATTGAATTATGTATTTTTTTTGGGCTTGCTGGCTGGTTGTCTGGACAGATTGTGTTGTGACTACTGACTAGTACTAAGAGTTCCATTTTCTAAACTTGGGTCATATTATTTTTACTGCATTTCTGATTTTTGAATTGCCCATAAGTTTCCTTAAAAAAACTTAAAAAAACGTATTTAGGTTTTTTTAATATATCCAACACAAGATTTTTGTTACCTTGATTGTACCATATATGCTCAGCATAACATTTTTGTTTCGTTAACAAGGATATTGTCACTCTAATATGTGTGTAAATTAGTTTTTCTATAGTAGTGTTGCACAACATAATATCATCATTATATTATTAGAGTAATGTGAATGTACCTGACAAAGGGTAAGTCTGTGGAGGTGAAGCTCTCACAAGCTTCAGCTTTTTCACCGTAAGACATTGAGACTCACCTTCATTTATTAATTAATCAACAATTAAAACCAATTAACTGAGTCAAATCCACCACCAATAAGAGCTCAACCTCTCCATAGAATTGCCCATTGTTAAAAGAATATCTTAAGTCAGATAATGGAATCACATGAAGATTGATTATATTTCGTGTGAGTCTTAACTGTGAGTTTATGTTTCGTATTTATGCATGTCAGCAACAAAGTTGTACGGTTTTGCATTTTTGAATAATTAATTTGTTTTAATTCTAGATTCACAGCTCTACTTATCTAAAATGATGGTTGTATTTTTTAAATTTCCTATTTAAATTTACATATGGCAACTTGTCTGTTACACTTTAGACCTTTTTATACACTTATTTTTTATTAAAGCATGGTCACATATATTGAATTTATCTGTTGGAAGTTGAAACGTACTAATGCTAGCTTGTCCTATGCATTACAGAACAACTTGGATGAACTTTTTATGCTTATGCACTTCCTTGATGCCGGGAAGGTTAGTGTGAGGAATGTACTACAAGATAAACCATGATTTTAAGTTATTGAATTTGCTCATCAAGGTCACAAGTATCTTATGGACTTTATTTTCAATTGCTGGTAGTTTGGAAGTTTAGAGGAGTTCCAGGAAGAATTTAAGGATATCAATCAAGAGGAACAGATTTCAAGGCTTCATAAAATGTTGGCCCCACATCTTCTGCGAAGTATGCATCTTAATAATCTTAAATAAGTAGTGCAATTTCACTTCATTTTCGCCTGTCTGGATTATTGTTGTTTAATCTCAAGGCTTATAATATATCATTGAGCTTATTGGTCGAAGTTATTTGTTATGCTAATTATGTGTTGCCTATATATGTTTCTTGCTTGAACTATGGTGAACTTGAACTTGGTTTTTCTGCTGGTTTTTCACCGTAAGTTGCACATTGAGACTCACCGTTGTTGCAATTTCTCAAATTTACCAGATCTTTGAGCATTGAGAAGGAAGTCTTTCTTATAAAGAACATATCTAAAACTTTTTTTAACCTTCACTTGGAGAGCATATATTACATCAATCTGAGTCAATATTAAGCATGTGACTGGCTGTTTCTGACGTGGTGCTTCTTAGTGCAAGAAATGGGCCATTTTTCAAATGTCGATCCTCCTTTCTCACCGTGTCTAAAGTAATCTTGTTCTTGTTGAAATTTTGGTCTCTGCAATCATTACAGAGAAAAAATGGTAGGATCCCTGCAGAAGTTGTAGGTCTTGTTATGCATATAGGATGTTTGTCAATATCCCAACCAGAAGAAAAGTGATTGGCAGTTGTTGGAGTGATCCATATTGGAATTGGTCCATTAATATCTTAATTTTGCTTGTTGGAAGAAATTGATGTTTAATTGCTAAGGGGCTATTAATATTGTTTGGTTTAATGCTATAAATTGAAGTGTTTGGGGCTACAGTAAATTTCTGATAATTTGATTTGGTGATTTTAATTTTTGTATTAATGTAAATTGCAAAAGGGCTTTCAGAGGCTTGGTTGCTCAATGGTTCCGATAATAAACTAAATATTTGGTATTTGTTTTATAAAAATGTGTATTGCTGAGTTGTAGATTAAAATTTTTAATGCCACTGCAGGAGTGAAGAAAGATGTCATGAAGGAACTACCTCCTAAAAAGGAACTTATTCTACGCATTGAATTGAGCAGCAAACAGAAAGAATATTATAAGGCAATTTTGACCCGTAATTATCAGATATTAACTCGTCGTGGTGGTGCACAGGCAAGATTCACGCTTTAGTGAAATGACCTTTTTAGTTTATTCTTAATCTTAGCATCATAAATTAAGAGCCAAAACATCTTAACAGTGTTAGTGTTATTGTGTTTTATATGTTTTTGAATCAGATTTCTCTTATCAATGTTGTTATGGAACTGCGTAAGCTCTGTTGCCATCCTTACATGTTAGAAGGAGTTGAACCAGATATTGACGATCCAAAAGAATCATTCAAGTAAGCTCTTATATAATTTTGTTGAGACTGACATTTTGGTTGCCTGTAAGAAATACTGGGTTCTCTGCTTCTTGTTTCTGTTTTTCCTCTTGAAAATTATTAGCTTTTGTTAGTTGTAACAAATGAAATATTTGGTTGTCATGTTGAAAGGCATTATTGTGGTATAATTTGTACTGTTGATTAACTCTATTCCTTTTCTTTTCTATGTGACAGACAGCTGCTGGAATCATCAGGGAAGTTGCAACTACTGGACAAGATGATGGTGAAGCTTAAAGAGCAAGGACACAGAGTCCTCATATATTCCCAATTTCAGCACATGCTGGATTTGCTTGAAGATTACTGTTCTTACAAGGTATTCATATGAGGCTATTCTTATTAACCAAATTGTTTCTGAAGTCAAATTGTTTCAGTATGATAGTCAGTCAAATTTTCTTTTCTTTTCTCTAGAAATGGCAGTATGAAAGGATAGATGGCAAGGTTGGTGGAGCTGAAAGACAAATACGGATAGATCGTTTTAATGCCAAAAATTCTTCAAGATTTTGCTTTCTTCTTTCTACTAGAGCTGGGGGATTGGGAATAAACCTCGCGACTGCCGACACAGTTATTATATATGATAG
This sequence comes from Glycyrrhiza uralensis, assembly GCA_030159175.1. Classification (NCBI taxonomy): domain Eukaryota; kingdom Viridiplantae; phylum Streptophyta; class Magnoliopsida; order Fabales; family Fabaceae; genus Glycyrrhiza; species Glycyrrhiza uralensis. Next base: position 51,118,901 of record BRZY01000005.1, read on the forward strand.
GTGAACCTTTAAATTTCTGCAATTATTTTGTTTTCAATCTAGAAAAAATAATTTAGTGGAAACTGGAAACATATATTTAAAATTGGCCATGAAACAAGTTTTATTGTCTAAAGGTTTTTCTTTTGGTTAAAATATAACTTCAGCTTCCACAATTACAACCCTTCAATACATTTGCATTTTCTACTGGCAAGACAAAATTTGTTGTCTAATTTAATCCAGTTTTTCATTTAATTCACTGATCAAAATGTCATTCTATAGTGATTGGAATCCTCATGCCGATTTACAAGCAATGGCTAGAGCTCATCGACTTGGACAAACTAACAAGGTTTGGGTTTTTCATTGATATAAGTTGATAATTATTGTTGATTTTAAAGGTTATAATGGTTTTGGCATTGTAGGTGTTGATTTATAGGCTTATAACACGAGGAACAATTGAAGAAAGGATGATGCAGATGACTAAGAAGAAAATGGTGTTAGAACACCTTGTTGTAGGGAGGCTAAAGGCTCAAAATATCAACCAGGTAAATAATTACTATTTCAAAAGTAAAGGTTTTTGTTGTGAAAGCTGATAAATGTTAACTGTTTCGATGTTAAGGCTGCATTATTTCAGATTGGCTAGGTGCCATCTTCTTGTCTTCTTTTGCTTTTGCATTTTAAAAGTACTAAAGTCTAATATGACCAAGATTGCAGAAACCAGGTGGAAAATGGATATTGACTAGTAATCTATTGTTAGACTCAGGAATATCAGAAGTATCTTCATTTTTCATGTTTGCTCTGTTGTCATTGTTCGTAGTCACTGTTCACTTCCTTGTTTATTTTAAATCCTAGTCAGAATATAATATGGCTAACTTGTGGGTATACTCGTACATATTTGTGCTGGAATATACACATAAGTTGATTTTATTTCTAGCTGAATCAAGAAGTACAGTCGCCAAGCTCCTTAGAGGAAGAGCTAGCCATCTGTAAAGACTAAAAATGTAGAAAAATGGGAAACAAGATAAAAGGGAATTGTGATGAAACACAGAATATTGCAACCCACCCTAAACCTTTCCACCTTACACAATTCTTGCCTCCCTCTCCCAGATCCTTTCCTCCCCTTTAATCCTTACCCCTAATCGATTCCCCTCCTTTTCGCACACTCCTTGCCACATAGGCAAGGTTGTTACAGTCCTTTACAGTCCAAATTCCCTTCCGCCTCTTACACTGTTGTCAAAGTAGTAGTCATATTACATATAAGGCCTGACAGAGAGCACAGAGATTGTGTAAGGATGATTAAAGAAGCTAGGGTGGAGATAAAGGTGCATCAATGAAGCACTCCATTCTTTCTGCGTACAGACAAAGTTAATTCCTAAGAGCAACTATTGGCTTAACTCCAGAAAACAGGCAGAGGAAAACATCAGGCACTAGACTTGTTTGAATGCACCAAAGACCTCACTAAAAAGCCTCCTTAGAATAGAACAATCATATACTCCAGAATTGGAAACCACTGTATATAAGAATAAACACATTAGCTTCCTCATGGTCCATTGTGTTCTTAGTATGTCCTTGAGGGTCATTGTCCTTACCTTCTTCTCTTGTAAAAAATTCCTGATATGTACAAGTTGCAAATCTTATTTATTTTGTTTATATTTATTGAGTCTGGGATACATATGCCATTTTGTTCAAGAGATTGATACTTTTTAAAATATTAAAGTCAAATGTGGATTAGGAGTTTTAAGTATTTAATAACAAATTGAGCATTTGACTTATATCCAATTGAACATAGTATTGTTAAAAGGTTTGATGGTAGCTTTTGACTATCAATTGTGATTAGGAAGAGTTGGATGACATCATAAGGTATGGCTCAAAGGAGTTATTTGCAGATGAGAATGATGAAGCGGGAAAATCCCGCCAAATCCATTATGATGCAGCTGCTATCGATAGGTAATTTTGCACTTTTCCTCAAACATGAAATAGGAATATGTTGAGAATTTTATTCCATGTATATTTCTTCATAATAGGTTGCTGGATCGTGACCAAGTTGGAGATGAAGAGGCTACTTTGGATGATGAAGATGAAGATGGATTTCTGAAGGCCTTTAAGGTTAATTTATCATAGAATCATGCATATACATTTTTGTGCTCTTAATGTTAATTCAAAATTGATTTATCTTCATTGGTTTGTGGTGAGTTGAGGTGCCTTTGATTTCTACCTGTCATATTGTCATTTATCATTTTATAGTAACAAATATATACGGACTTATAAACACACACACACAAACACATATGAATCAATAAAAAAAAAAAGGATCTGGGAAGCACAACTGGATTTGTCTTTTCTGCATAAAAAGTTCAACTGCCACTTTTACATTTTGGATTAATTTGTTTTATTGTGAAGGCATTGCTATTGCAATTCACTAGTCATGATTTTTTAACTTCACTGTGCATATATCCTGGTCCGTTTTTGTTTGGACTCTATGCTTTTGATTGACTGAGTGGATTATATGATCTAGGTTGCAAATTTTGAGTATGTTGATGAGGCTGAGGCTGCTGCAGAGGAGGCAGCACAGAAAAGAGCAATGGAGACTATGAACAGTTCTGAAAGAACACATTACTGGGAAGAGTTGTTAAGAGACAGGTTTCAAGAGCATAAAGTTGAGGAGTTTAATGCCTTGGGCAAAGGGAAGCGAAACCGCAAGATGGTATGTGATGGGTGGTGTTTGTGTCAGTTTCTTGTATTAATTTGCAAGAAAAGATTATTGGGTTCTTGTTATTTATGAGTTTGTGGTAGATTACATTCAACAGTGCCAATATGGGACTTTTTCCCCTTCTCTTTCCTCTAAATATGACATATGCATTGATTTATATAACCAGATATTGACATCTAGGATTTTGGAAGTCCCTTTTTTATGTGTCAGGGATGGGGGTTGTACAACTCAAGCGGTTAAATTTGCCTTTTAACTTTCCTTTTCTGTATCTTTTTTAATGTGTGTTTTTAAGGTAGTATATATTATTTTCTGATTACCCAGATGGTTTCTGTTGAGGAGGACGACCTTGCTGGTCTGGAAGATGTAAGCTCTGATGGTGAAGATGACAATTATGAAGCAGAGCTTACTGATGGTGATTCAAATTCCACTGGAAATACTGTTAGAAGGCCTTACAAGAAAAAAGCACGTGGTATGTATCAATATTCAATTTTTTTTTAATGATATGATATACCCAAATTATCTGGCCTTGATTGCGATGTTAATATTCCTTTAAATTTATTAGCAGCAGATAGCACAGAGCCACTTCCTCTGATGGAAGGTGAAGGAAAAGCATTCAGAGTACTTGGTTTTAATCAAAATCAGAGAGCTGCATTTGTGCAAATTTTGATGAGGTTACTTTCTATTTTATCTTTATGTATTGAATTAAAGAAAGTGTTTTGCATAGCAATTTCTGTGGTTTATCTCACTTTGTGTTATATTACAGGTTTGGGGTCGGTGATTTTGATTGGAAGGAGTTTACTACCCGCATGAAACAGAAGACTTACGAAGAAATCAAAGAGTATTAACATGATTTTTCTTTAATCTGTTAATTTTTAGGATGTTTTATATAATATAATGTCTTTATTTGAAACATGTTTTTGCTGGAAATTTATTTTAACTTTCTTTTTGCCGGAAGGAAGGGGGGATAGGATTTGATAAGAGCTGTGCCATTGTGCCCATGCCTTCTCAATAAAAAAACAAAAAAAAATAGTAACAACAACTTGGATACAGACAAGGTTAAGAATAGAGATATTTTTGGATTAATAATGTTGATCTTGTGTAGATGTCTGTATATAATTCAAAATTAATAACTAGTCCCTTAATGTGGGTGAACTGCATATGAGGATTATGTTGTGTTTTGTTTTTCATTTTCATTTTTTTTTGTTGCAATTTTGCCCTTCCCAAAAGTTTTGGCCCATAAAAAATAGTTTTTGGTTTAGACTCTTGGTATCCAGAAGTCACATTGGACCCCAACTTATCCAAGTATAGCCGAGTGGACTTTTAACGGGGGCAAAACTCTCCTAGTGCCCATTTTTTCCATTCACAATGGCTTGAACTTGAGACCTTACTTAAGGGGAAGCAAACTCCTTGCCACTTAGACCAACATGTGTTGGTGGCCCATAAAAAAAATATAAAGTTGGTTAAAAGCTGCAATGAAAATGCTATTGTTCCATTGGGTAAATTCTGCACGAATATACCCCTCTGGTACTTTAACATTAACAGGAGTATTAATGACCTTTATAAAAGAACAATTTCTTTTTTTAACATTAACAGGATTTTTAATAACCTTTGTAAAAGAATAATTTCTTTTTTGTCTGCAAGTGTTCCCTATGAGCAGTTTGGCTTAATTTCTTTTCTTTTCTTTTCTTTCTTGGTGCCTTTTGTTAATTTCTTTTTTTCCCGTTCTTTGTAAAGGAATAATCTTGTATTTGTTATTGGGCGTGTAAGTACATAATGAAGATGCATGTGCAAGTGGACGTATATTTGATTGAAAAGTTATTAGTAAACTGGTGGTAAAAAACTTTGGCGTACACAAATGTCAAACTGGGCAATTAAAATCTGTTTTACAGTATAATAAGCATTACCACATCGTATGATATAGTTTTTTTAACTTTTTTTTTATTACCTATCTTATGATTTATTTCATACCTTAAAGTCATTCTTTCTGAGTGTATTTGATATAGATATAGATACATTTTTGACAGTTACGGAACCCTTTTCTTGTCCCATATTGCTGAAGATATAACTGATTCCCCTACATTCACAGGTGGTAGATCCTTATTGCCATTATATCTTCTCTCATTTTTCCTTTTTTCTATATTTTAATTTCCTAATTCCTTTTTGTTTATAATTTAATTTAACTTTAGATGGTGTTCCAAAAGAAGGACTCCGAATCCAAGATGTACTTGTCAGGATTGCAGTTCTACTCTTGATAAGGGACAAAGTAAGTCCCGAATAAATTTTCTGTTTTTTAACTGCTTCTTACTTGTTAGTAGTATATTATATCATTCTGCTCCCTCTGCGCCTCCTTGTCACAATATAAAGGTTCAGGAGAAGTATAAGAAAGGAATTCTTGGTAAATATATTTCCGGTTTAGGAACGATTAACCACTCAATTGGTTTGCAGTGTTCAAAGAATGGTTAGTGAATAACCACTCAATGACTTAGTTAACTGTTTGAGTAGTTTGCTGTTTCCACATTAGATATTTTTACCAAGATTTTTTGGTAATTTTTCCAAAGAATTTTCATGCATGTGGTATCATTTCATGCATGCTGTTCTTGGGTTTAACTTTTAATGATAGCATCTAAGTGCATTCCCAGAAAATGCTGCTAGTATTCTGTTCTCTGTTATACTTCAACACCATTGTGTAAAGTGTTTTGGGAAATCTGTGATGAAAAATAAAACTTTATCTTCTGTATTGTGATTCTAATATTGATCACTGACCATATGAAAAGTTTGACACTGTAGATGAACCACGTGGTGCCATTTATATTAAAAAACGGTTAAAAGCTTTCATTTTAAGCGAAAAACTCCAATGACATTGGATAAAATTTAAACTCATTTTTATTTATTTTTTCTTTTTTGAGGAGGGGGTTCGATATGTTTTTGATGTTAACTTTCCTCTAGCTGATTAATGTGTTTCTTCCTCTTGGGACGTGGAACGACAGGTGAGGTTTGCATCAGAACATTCTCAAACTCCACTGTTTTCAGATGACATCTTATTACGCTATCCAGGTTTGAAGGGTGCAAAGATATGGAAGGAGGAGCATGATTTAGTTCTTCTGCGTGCTGTGTTAAAGTATGTACTTTGATAGATATCTTTTTTTATCTTGAACAATGCAACAAATAATATCTTCTAACTGCATGATTTTTAGCCATTATCTGTAGATCAACAAAAAATGTATACTGAAAAACCTGGAGTCTATATTATTATACATATCTATTTTTTGTTTTTGCATGTTGGTTCTCCTTTATTATATTCTGTCTGATTTGTGATGGCCAATTATGAATGTTTGGTAGTTTGCGGACTCTTTCTTGATATATTCTTTTAACATAATTCTTCTCTATACAAGGCATGGGTATGGAAGGTGGCAAGCTATTGTTGATGATAAGGATCTGAAGATTCAGGAGGTCATCTGTCAGGAGTTGAATCTTCCCTTTATTAATTTACCAGTGCCAGGACAAGTTGGCTCTCAGGTACAAAATGGTGCAAATTTGACAAATGCAGAAGTACCCAGCAATCAATCCAGGGAAAATGGTGGAAGTGACATAGCAGCCGATGGGGCACAAGGTTCGGGTGATGCTAGGAACCAAGCACAGCTATATCAAGACTCGTCCGTCTTATATCATTTTAGAGACATGCAGAGAAGACAGGTTGAATTTGTTAAAAAGAGGGTTCTTCTCTTGGAAAAAGGGCTCAATGCTGAGTACCAAAAAGAATACTTTGTAAGTGTATCAACGTTTTGTGGTGCATAAAATCTTAAAATTATTATTTTTCTTTAGAATGCATAGGGTTCAAGTTCAAAACATTATTTGATCAGAAGTCGACCATAGATGCATTATTCTTTTTTAAGTTTGCTTGTTAGTTACTGCCAATCAAATGAACTGCTAATAGTTTGTGAGTGCTATGATTGGACTTTCATTATGTATAGATTTTACCAATGGTACATCATACAACAGTACAAATGCATGATTTGTCTGTGAAAAGGTTTGCTTGACTTGCTTGTGGACTGACATTTCTTCTTCCTGAACTTTGTCTTTAGGGTGATCCAAAAGCAAATGAAATAACCAATGAAGAACTTAAAAGTGAACCCAAGGCTACAACTTTTCCAAGTTATAAATCAGGGGACACTGAAACCCAAATGATTGATCAACTGCCACAAGTTGAAACAATAGGTATGATTCTATTGCTGTTCTTCGGATACTTGTCTCTAGATCAGACAATAGCAGTGGCCAGTATTTCTCTGTTTTTTTTTTTTTTGGTTCCCCTCCTCCCCTAACATAACATTAGTACAAAAATAGAATCTTTGAAGACGTTTTCTGACCTTCTACGGCTGCTATCTGCATACCCTACTGAAAATGGGGAAGGACTACAAAACTAACTTGTAGTGTTGCCGTTTTCGCAGCTTCAGAAGATATTTCGGTTGCTTGTGATAGTGATCCAGATCGATTGGAATTAGTTCGACTTTACAATGAGGTAAAAGTATTGTTGTACTCTCTTCATGAACTGCTCTTTATCTTATTCAATAAAAAGAGAGATGGTGGAAAAATAGTATTCTACTGAGTATTTATATCAACCATCTTACCTCTGTACTGGCAGATGTGCAAGGTAGTTGAGGAAAATCCCATGGATTTAGTTCAAACATCTTTGGCAAGAGAACCGGCAGAGATCAATGTGGTGAAGAAGTCCCCATCACTAGAAACCATTTGTGAAGATATCAACAGAATTCTAACACCCACACTGGAACAGCCTATTGCAGAAACGCCAATGTTGAATTCAGATAACAAATCAGAGGCAATACCAGACAGTGAAGTTTTGGGGTCCAAATCGCTGCCTACCCCTCATGATGACTGCAAACCTGATTCTTCAGCAGACGACGAGGGTAAAGATATGGTGATAGAACCTGATCCCATAAAAGAAAGCTGCTCAAGCATGGTAAATGAGAAGAATGAAACACCGAGTCTTCCTGAGGAAAAGGAAAATAATACAGAAGTGGATGAAGCTAATGATGCTGGGTTGAACGAGAACATAGAGAATTCTGATGCTGGGGTCATTTTGTTGGATGATTAAACGCGATGTCGAGTTGACAGATATTTATTGTACCGTGATCTCAATCAACATTCAAAAGTGAAGTAGATTAAAAACCAAGGAGGACCATAGCATAACGGTATTTATTAATTCCCATGCAACTTAGTCAATGGGAATTTGTTCATTTTCATGAGTTACTAGTATGAGCTCTTCATTTTTAAAGAAATTGAATCGAAGAGGATGGTCAATTATATGCTTCACGGTAGCACTTTAGCCTTGATTTCTAATTTCTAATTTTATATTTGAGTGAGCACAGAATTTGATTAAACTTGAAAGTTTAATTATCCGTTACATTTTTCACCGATCAAGGTATTTCAGTTTGAAAGATTATAGAATAGTGAGGGTAGCGAAACAAAGGGACTGCACATTTTGGACGACATTTCATGGTAACTGGTAAGGAATCAAATATCAAATATGTAGGACAAATGTTTGTCTTTTTTTTTTTTTGACTGAATGTTGGAAAAATGTTGGCAATCTGTTTTTTAACACATCTTTCAACATAATCATAGAGATATTTAAAATAGTGTTGTTAACATTCTTTTATATGTTCTTAAAAAAAATCTTTTATATGTAATTAAAAGAAAGATTAAAAGAAGAAAAGAAAATCGTTTCCCATTAGGGGTGATAAAATGAGTCAGCACACCCCACCTAATAGAGGCAGGGCCAACTGAATTAAAGAGGTGGGTTGAAAATTTTATCATGCCCCATTTTGGGTTGTCTTGTCAACAACAAAAACGTTTGAAAAAATTTTAAGAAATAAAAAACACCAACAAAGAGTTATGCTTTGATGGATAGGTGATCCGGAAAAAAAAAAATAGAAGAAAAAACAGGTTAAATGAGTTGGCTCGTTGTAAGTTGAGACTGGTCTCCCCGAGTGGAGTGCTGTGATCATATTCACTATTCAGTATCGGTAGCTGTTTTGTGCCATGCAATGAAGAGTCTCTCTTCTGTGGGATGGGTGAATGAGATGAGCTGGACCAATATCCATATGCGAAAGAGATGGAAAGAGCATTGATGAGGCTGCATGGATAAGAAACTCATTGGAGGCAAGCTAGTTGAAGTCATCGACACTACTTCCCACATCAATGGCCCTTGCCATGTCTCACTGAGTCACTTCTCAAAGAAGCTGCAGCTCTGAGGCTTCAATTCTGGATGCAAAAATATCATATTTGAAGTTGAGTCACTTGCTCAAAGAAAGTTCGTTTGTTTTGACAATATTTGTCTCCGGATTCCAAAAGATTGCTACACGAGAATTAGCTAGCCAGCCAAAAAAGAAAAAAGAAAAAAGCAAGCCTTTCAAACCAGATTTGTCTCTTGTAATGAAGGAACTGACCAATATGATGTTGGAATAAAACAATTCTCTCATGTTTCTTTTGTTTAGGCCAAGAGATAAATATTAATTTTTAACTAACAAAAAGCCCTTCAGAGTTTATAGGTGGCTATGGAAAAGTTAGAGGTATGTGAGTTTATTTTCAACTTATGCAATTAAGCTAGCTTTAAGTTAAAAGACTTATATAATTATTGTATGATTGTTTTAAATTTATTTTTTATAAATATTAGTTGAAAAATTTATCTAAACTGTCTGATTAGCTTGTGATTTGTATAAAGATACACACATGTAATTTGAAAATGAACAAGAAACTCTGGTGAAACTCTTCGCTTATTACCCTGTGAACCTTTTTCCCACGGGATCATCATTCTTAACAAAGAGGTAAAAGAGCGTGTGGCCTAGCTTTTATTCAACACATTCTGCTTCATGGAAAGGAAAAGAAAATAATTATTACTGGTTGTATGTCTTATGAGTAATAAGATTGGTTTTATGTAGAACTGTTAAATTCTGTGCAAATTGTGAAGAATTGGAGTTGCAGTTAAAAATATAACCCCTGCTTGGCTACATGTTTAAGACGGTGTAGAAGACTAACCAACTAACCTTTCTTTTATACATCATTTGTTTTTTTATTACTTATCGTCTAACCACTGATTTTTGCCATTGCTTCTGCTTCTTTCCTTATGTACTGCTTCTATTTCTCATTAGTAATTCCTCAAACAGTAATGCTCTCTCCCTTTCTGTTCAAGCTGTGTACCTTGTATCGATGATTGGTTTATGAGAAGTTCGTACTTAACCTTGTATTTGGTTGTGTAAAGATCCCCAATTTGACTGGTAATGCCTCCTAGTTTCCTTTGACGTCTTATATATAAGATAGTAACTGTTAGTTAGTGTCGAAAGATAACTAACTGTTCGTGATCCGGTTATATTCAAGTCCCACATCGGCGCACAACACATGTATACCTTGGCATGTCAGATATAAAACACAAGACAAGGCACTTGCAAAAGCATACCTTTCTCGGCCTTTTGGCTAAGATCAAGTGTAGTATCTGTTCTTATCAGTTTAATATCTGATATGTGGGCCAATGGCCCACACGATATTAAATTAATTTTTTAAGGGGGAGGGTCCAACACAGTAGCTTGCTGCTGGGATTCTCTTGCGTCGCCCTTGCGTTGCACTTCAGCATGGGCCTGGCGCACCCCTACAAATTGAGTGCAATGTTTTTTCTTGGTCTTCAATCCTCTTTGAATGGAAATATGGGATATTTGCTCTTTAATTTTTCAGTATGGGGCATTTCTAAAGGCACATACATCTTATTCTAACTACACATACCTATTTTTTAAAATACCTACACTACCCCCAACACACGCAAGCACAGTTCCGCAACATAAGCACAGTTCCGCGCACACAAGCAGTTCCGCGAGCACAGTTCCGCGCACGCCAGCACAGTTCCGCGAGCACAGCTTCACGAGATTCTCTCTCCCGAAAGCTCCAACTCCAAAAGTCCCTTTTCCCAGCATACCTCTGCCGAAGCTAGTTTGGGATTTGGGAGAAGAAAGGAATAATTAGAAAGTGAGAGAAGTGAATACCGAGCGAGGGAGAGGCAAAGGTTATAAAATTTGAAAGAGTCGCTTTGGTTGCCAGGTACGAGATGGTGACGACGGTGGTGGGGAGATGAAGTGATGCATTTTCAATTTTGATGCTTTGGTGAAATGCATTCGTGAGTGAGAGAGAGAGAGAGAGAGAAGAGGAAATTAAAGGCAATTAATTGAATTGGGCATATGCTATTTTACTTTACATTAGTTTATTGTTGGATTAAACCATGTTTGATTTCTCAAATTATATCTCTCAGCACCAAATTCGAAAGAGTCACTTCGGTTTCCAAATTTCTGAGCATCGAAGAAGAAGGGAGTTTGGGATTTGATATGTGATGTGTAGAGAAAAAGAGAAAATTAAAATGGCGGAAGTGGAGAAGTGGTCTGTGTTTTTTGGTGGTCTGTGTTTTTTGTGTTGGAAATCGGTACAAATTGGTGCTGAAGTGGAGAAGAAGAAGATGTGCGGAAGTGTTGTGATATGTGTGTCGATATACGTGCACGGAATTATTACTTCCGCGGGTGTTGTTTTTAGTACACATTTACGGAACTATTATTTCCACAGGTGTTATTTTTAGCACACACACTATTAGTTTCGCCGTGTATTTTTCTTGTGAAATATACACTGCGGAACTATTAGTTCTGCATTAAAAAATGTACACGCAGAATTAATAATTCCGCAAGCATCTGCCACTCTCTCTCTCTTTCTCTTTCACTCTTTTTTCCATCCCCGTGCTCTCTCTGTCAAAGTTCAGATCTGTTTTATTTTTTTGGGTTTGGTTGGCATCAAGCTTTACATTTGTGCTTGAAAAAAAATGGAAGATTTTATTTATTTGTTCTCCCAAAAGAACAGGGAAGGAAGTAGTTGAGTGTTTCAAATCCATTTTTTGATTTTTAGAGTGACTGTGGCTTCCATGGCAACAGGAGAGAAGGTGTGTGGGAAGAAAGAGTCCTTTGTGCTTTAGAACACCACTGTGAACGAAGAAAGAGTCCTTGCGCTTGCGAACTGGGGGAGATGAAGAAGATTGTTGCGGTGTTGAGGGAGAAGAAGATGAATGCAGAAGAAGATGCGAGGGAGTCGTGCGGAACTATCTCTGTGTCCTTGCGGCAGAACTGTTGCAGAACGAAGAAGAAATGCGAGGGAGAGAAAGGTATTTTCAGATTTAATGTATGTGCAGTTAGAAGGGGTAGTATGTGCAGATAGCAGCTCCCTTTTCAGTATATAAGAACATTGGGCCTCGAGTCGATATTCCTGTAGGGAAGGGTGATATTTAGTTAATGGATGTTCTTGGTCTTAATAGTGTTAATGCGTCAGTTTTAGCGTGTCAATGTACATAATTTTTAGGCTTGTTACTGGCCTATTGCAAATGAAAGACCCTTTAGGATTCAACGCACAAGTATTTTAGCTTGATATGCATGATCATGTTGCCTTTTATTAATATTAGCAGTTTTAATCTCTTAAAATGAAACTAATACAGGTAAAATAATGTCATCTTGTACCAGATTGGATTTATATTATTGCTATTACAATAAAATAAATTACTTTAGCTTTTCATTTATTCAGTATTTATCACACAACTCACTCGACACACTTATCAAACTGGCTGTCAATAATCAAATATTTTTTGTGTGAAAACAACAAAGAACAATGCTATATGGTACAAAACCATCAAGCAAGCAGTAAGCCACGGAACATGAACCGCACAGATTAGTTAAAACACCATCTACAAATAAAGGTAAAAAGAATGAGTGAAAAGATAACAAGTATGAAGTATATTGCACGCCCAAATGCTTTATCATGTGATTTGTGAAATTTCATTTCGTATCGGGGATTGTTATTTATTAACAAAAAATAATCTAATAATCTTAAGGATCGTTACTCAATAACAAAAAAAAAAGTAATAATCTTAATAACAGCAAGTTTGATTCATGATACAAAACTCTTTTTCTTAAATTTTACACAAACTCCATATTTTATAAATGCATTACATTTTACAATAAAAATTTTAAAAATTAATTACTTAGACTGCAAAAAATTTAAAATAATATTAGAATAATACGAGAATAAAGAAATAAAACAAGTTATAATTTCAATATAGAGAAAAGTACTTTAAAATTGTCACAATAAAAATTTAATAAAATCTTAATCACATGAATTGTCATCACATACTAACAAGATAGATCAAAACTAATATGCTAAAGATCAATTTCTTAAGGATTAAATTAATAAGAAATTAAAACTTATAATTTATGCTTTCTCAATTAACTTTATATTTCTTATTCCTAAGCACTTAATGGGATAATTCTAAATAGCTTGACCCCCGAAAAAGTAATCAGGAGAAGCCTAACCCCACAGAAAGAAAACCGAAGAGTACAAAACTGATTAATTAAATATGATAAAGGGAGACTTATCATACTATAAAATCCATCAACGAGGATGGCACGATGCTGATATATGGTTACCAAAACTGCTGTCACAAAGATACTCCACCAGAATAATTATCGCAAATGAGGTCTCCACCCAACAATTTCATCTTATCTTGCTCCTGCATATGATATGAGCGAGGCCAAGTAGTTAAAATACTGGTTGAGAAGGCATCAACCTTATTCAAAACATATACATGCAATTGCCTCTAAATGAAAGCTAAAAAACAGATACATCACCAGGTAAATGAATCATCAGAACTTTAAATAGCTTAAAGCCATCAAGCATGTGAGAACTGATTGTAGTCAATATGTTAAAAAAGAAGTCATACAGAAACAGGTATGGGAAGGAAAACCCTTATTATATTCCACAAATGTTATTACCTGTTCCATCATTGAACCGACCAAGTATTCCAGTGAACCAAGGTTATTATCAGAGAAATAACTTTGTTGAGACTTCTGCTGGTTTATGATATTCTCCCTATGTTGTTTTAATGAGTTGCCTTCAGTTAACTCCACAAATCCATCATGCTTCATTTGTAAGGGATCACTTCTGTGTATGGTTGAGTTAGTTGTATGGCCTGCTGGAACAACAGCACCATTAACTGGAGTCAGAGAGTTTGTCGATCCGCAAACAACATTTAAGTGGTAAGTAGCATCCTGATTATGGTCATCCCACCCTTGAAATTGTACATTATTGTTTATATACTCAGGTGAATTAGTAAAAATCATTCCTTGGGAGTGCATATCTGTCATCGAATCATGGGGTTGATTGGACAGTGAAGTGATGGATTGAACACCGTGATTCTCCCCTTGCATGGGTAAAGAAGCCGTGTTATCTATAGGAGGAATAGCTGTCTGTCTAAAACATTCACTTGGAGGGAAAGAATTTGTCTGGATCCCAGATGGCTGCACAGTGCTTGACCAATTATTACTATACCTACCTTGATCCAGTAAAGAAAAAGAAAATTCCGAATGTTGAGAGGCTACTGAAGAAGATGAACTTTCATATCCTATACCTCCTCGCGCTCCTTGAGGGTGTGTTTCCAACATCAAGGCATTGTTTGAGATGCCCAGACTTGGTGTCTGAGAGACACAGGTGGTTACTCTTGGTCTTTGATCTGGGAGTTTATTTGAAATGGGAAAAGTTGTTTTCGCGTCAAAAACATTGGTCAGGTTTTGAACAGAAACAACACCCTTTCCGTTTTGCAAGTGATCGAGTCCTATGGACATTGGCATTCCCTGAACACCATTCTGATTAACAGGAATTATGGCTGACTGGAGTTTAAGTTGATCATTGGAGGAGTTGTTTAAATTTTGCGATTGGCCCAACTGAAGTACTCCACTAGAAGGAAATCCATGCACACTCAGACCAGTAGGAGTGTTCAATCTACTAATTATCCCACTAGGTGGAAAGGATTTGAAAGCATTATTGTGAAACTGTCCAGAACCACTCAATGTTTGCAAATGTCCAATCCCACTCATAGAACCCATTCTCAAATAGGATTGATCTGCACTCCCTAATGCCGCTGCCATACTAGCCTGTTGGTTTGCCACACAGCTAATTCTTTTCAGATAAAGTCTATACTTCTGCAGCCATTTCATAAACCAGAGAAACATTCAGTGAAAAATGGTTTAAGTTTATATTAAAAACTAAAGCACAAAGAAGTAAAAAAAAAATGCCTGGAGATGGCTCGCCACATTCTCCCTTGTAAGCTTTTCAACATTCATCAAGTCAAGAATTTTTTTAGGTACAGCCTCTGCCAGCAAAAAAAAACATCATGAGGCCCACACTCATATTCAGTAATGGAAGACTTCATGACATGGCATAAATTTGAGTGATAATTATGACATGATATTTATCCCAGGTGGTAGTTCTCATAAATTATTCTGAATATCGGATTGCAAATAAACATCTAACTAGATATTCAAAAATGTCTTGATAATACAAAATGAGAAATAGAATTTGGTTATGCTCTTCAAGAAATTGATACAAATTATAACAATTGTTTTTGTATTGGAGAGAGTGAAGAACATACTGTCAATGCCTAGCTGATTAACAGCAGCAACAAACTTGCGGTGCAGCTCCACAGACCAAACAACCCGAGGCTTCTTCTGATTTGATGGGTCATCATTGTCATGACCCTCCTCATCTTCATCTTCATCCTGATCCTTCCTTTTTTTAATCAGCTTTCCATTTTCATCTGAATTCCCTGTTCCTGCTGATCCTAGTCCATTGCCACTATCAGAAGTAGGTTTGTCTAGATTGCTGGTTTTGTTCTTTTCCTTTGGATCAAACTTCTTCCTCCTGATTACATGCTGCCAAATGTTCTTTAGCTCCTCTATTCTCACAGGTTTCAGCAGATAATCACAGGCTCCGTGAGAAATTCCCTTCATCACCAGCTTTGTATCACCATTTGCAGACAACACTGAAATCAAACATTTTACAACAACAAAGGTTCACCAAACAATCACTGAAGAAGCAATACATAATAATCCAAAACAGCCTTCCTAAATAAGATTATTCGCACATCACAGTCTACTATCAAAAATCAATTATGAAACTTAGATTCTTTGGCAGGACTAGGACTATTATGAAGTAAACATAATATGCTTGAATATTAATACAGGAACATTATTACAAAACTGATTGTTTGAAATCTAAATATCTTAAATATCAAAGTTGATTAATAAATATATCAATAATCGATATCAGGAGTCAAAACGAGGAAATAGTAAAAAGATGAACTGCTGAAGATTACATTACATAAAAGAAAAGATCCCTGCTTACTTATGACAGGAAGGTCCATCTCAAGTCCCACAAGTTCAAGCAGCTTAAATCCATCCATGTCTGGCATGTGCACATCACTGATTACCAGGTCAAACTTGTCTTTGTTTTCTCTCAATAGAGCCAATGCCGTTATTGCTTGACTAGTCGTCGTTACTGCACTCCGACGGCCATAAATAAGATAAATATCATTCTGAATGAGAGCAAAGTACACATTGCATATACATCCAGAACACAAAGCAATTGTGGAATGTTCATCAAAGAAAAATACTAATCATGAAGAGATAGAGATCCTGCATTGAAATCCAAGCAATGGTGAACTTCAAAGTGCAGACTCTGTAGTCTGTCCAGTCACTAAACTAAAATGAATTGCAGAACCTATTACCGAAACTTCAACTACTACCCCTACAAGCTATGGAGATCGCCAATTATTGGATTCCCTTCACGTATCAGAATCAGATACATATCTATCCGGTACCAATATGCTTGGATACTTCATATATGCATATCCAAGCCCATTTTTTTTATTATAAAAAAGTGATCTAACTCTGATACAACTGGGACATTTTGGAATACAACTGAGGAGGTTTTAATATGACTTGGCCATTTCATCTTACCAAGTCCAAATACACAACATCCAAATGGAACCAACCACGTACTAGTTTTATGTATGTTCTTGGTTTGGATTTTAGGAATTGCAATTATATATTTATTAATAAAATTTATGCATATCTATATCCACAATCACATCCTAGATGTATCATATTCATCATACATTATATTTTTCAATATTTCAGAAACAGCATAAAATATTATGCAGAAAAAGGAAGAGTTTGGGTTGACCAAAAACTGAAAACTGGTATACCATACAACTACAAGCAATTTCTTCATCAATAACAGATTCTTCGCAGTGAAACTCAAAATATAAAAGAACAAGGCACAAATCATAAACTCCAAATCCGCAGTCTCGCGAGAAAACAAAAACAAAAAGGAGAGAGTAGAAGAAGCAGACCGTGATATTGGCATCTTCGGAGGAGAGATTCCAAAACGAAGAGGCAAGTGGGGTCGTCGTCAACGGCAAGAACACGCATTCCTATGGGAAACCGGTCACCGGGATCCTCCATTCTTCTATTTACATACAACACAACAAAGTAGTACTATTCAGTTCACCAACTGAAGAAAGGAATTGCTATTTATTAGACAGAGTCTGTTTTTGTTTGTGGGTCTGAATCTGAAACCAACACCCAGAAAAAGATATGAGGCAGAGGAGACACACAAACTGGTGGTAATTAAAAAAAAAATGATTTTTTATTTTATTTTTTTCAAGGGGGAGGAGTAGTGCAATGAATAATAATAATTTCTTTTTTAAAAAAAATAAAATAAAAGGGGTTGTGTCTTGTGAATGACTTGTGGGAAGTGGTGGGTGTGGAAGAGAAGAGCAGAAAGAGAAAATGGCGGAATCTGCGAATCTGTAATAATCCAAAAAGCGCGCAGGTACAAGCTGGACGGGAATCGGAGTGGATGCTGATGCGAACATGCAATTCCACACTTACGGCATATCCCACGCGTCATATTCACGCGCTCAAACCAGAACAAAGTCCCAGTCCAATCAAATGATTATTTTTTTGAATCAAATGATTATTATATAAATGATTTTATATTTTATACTATTAATTGTGATTATTCGGGGTTATTTAAAAATTAAAATAATAATAAAATCACTTTCAAGTTCAACTTGTGTCTTTTATAAACAGGTAGTTTGAATTTTTTTTATAATTTTATTCTTCCTGATTAATCTTTACACTCTTAGAATTACTATAATAGAATCCTTCTATTGACTTGGAGTTATTGTTAAGACCTAAGGGTGAATAAATGTAAATCCTTGATTTGAATTAAATCTGAACCATTATTTAATATTTTGTATTGAAATTTTACAACTAAAAACAAACACACCGGAGGAAGAACAATTGGTATTTTTTAAATAATGCTTTTGATCCAACCCGCACCTGTCCATCTAAAAATTATATTACTACTATACATTCGAGTTTAAGATAAATTCTATACATGTCAAAATGTCTAGTTTGAAATTGTTTAAATGGTTCTGTTAATTATTATAAAAAAAAAGTTTAAATATGTTTTTTTCTTTTCGTATTTGACTAAAGTTCATTTTTTGTCTCTTAAATTTTAAGAATATTTTTTCAGTCCTTAATTTAATAAAAATATGTTACATTTAGTCCCTGACCATGACTTCGTTAAGTTTTTTTGCTTACGTGGCAAATGGCGTTACAAGTACGCATTTGCCATGTGTCTCACTTATCTAGTTTGCATCCTAAGTGTTATTAATGGTCCCAATCGATCCATTATTTACGGTGAAAATGGTCTTCCATCCATATAGATCGATCCATTGATAACACTTAGAACACTAACTATAATATGTGAGACACATATCAAATACTTACATATAACGTCGTTTGCCACGTAAGCAAAAAAAACTTAAGGAGTCATAGTCAATGACTAAATGTGACATATTTTCATTTAATTAAAGACTAAAAAAATATTCCTAAAATTTGAGAGACCAAAATGAACTTTGGTCAAATATAAGGGATCAAAAATATATTTAAGCCTAATAAATTGTTTAAATGGTTGTTTTAGTTAGTTTTTTTTTAATACAATAGGGCTCAAGCCCAAGTTTTGTGTGTGTTTTTTTTTGTATTAAACGAGGACTAACCCCAAAGGAAGAAACAACTACACAGAAACAAGCCTAGGAGTAGACACTCCAACAATATCAGCAAGCAACAGCTGCCCAACATGGGCAGGGGAAAGCTCATAAACAATCATATCCCATCCCAAACTACACCCAATGTTAGCCAAAGCGTCGGCACAAGTGTTTGCCTCGCGATAAATATTCACAATCTTCACTTGCCAACTTCTACTTAGCAACTCCATGATCATGAGGACCAGTTTGCGCCCACCAACGCTACCCAATAAACCCCCTTTAAGGACCTTCACCACCGAAGATGAGCCCACCGAAGCTCCACCTTCCTCAGCCCCTTATCCCAAGCTAAGGCAAGACCTTCATAAACACCCCACAACTCAGCAACAAAGGCAGATGATTGACCCACGAACTTGGCAAAACCACTCACCCAATTACCATCCTCATCCCTAATGATTCCCCCACAACCAGCGCGCTTAGCATCCACCTTGGAAGCGCCATCCGTGTTCACACAACACCAGCCAATATCAGCGGGCCTCCATCTAACTGGCACCCAATGCTTCAAAGAGGGAGTGAGAATCCTAGAGCACTCAACAACTTGAAGATAAGCCAAGGATTGAGTCTGAACTTGAACCCTCTCACAAAGTGCTCATCATGGGTGGCTTTATTCCTCCAACGCCATAAATTATAACAGGTAATTGCCCAAATAGACGCCCACGGACCACCATACTCCTGCCCCAATAGAGCTGGCAAAACGGGCTTCTGGGCCGGCGCATCGGGTTCGGTCTTTGTCGGGCCAGGCCAAAAAAGCTCAGATTGAAAACGGACTCGAATTTCTATGTCCGAGCCCTCCACTTTTCGGGCTCGGGCTTTAGGCTATATTTTGCGGGCAGCCCGCTTCAGGCTCGGGCTTTGTCGGGCTGGGCCAAAAAGGTCCGGATTGAAAACGGGCTCAAATTTGTATGTCCAAATCCTCTATTTTTCGGCCTGGCTCGGCAAACCCAGCCCATTTTGCCAGCTCTACGCCCCAACCCTGCTGCAAGGTTCAAGGACACCCATTCCTGCAGATCAGTTCCAAAGAAACGGACACGATCCTCTACTTTAAGAAGCCGAATCTAGACCTCCGAGGCAACCTGGCAATCTCGGAGCACATGAGAGATAGACTCAATGAAACGCCCACAAGCAGTGCACGAGGCATCCTCCACTAACCCAATCCTATGCATACGCTCCTTCGTTAATAACCTTCCATGAGACACTACCCAAATGAAGGCTCTCACCCGTTCAGGAACTTTAAGTTTCCAAACACTCTTCCAAAGGGAAGGACCAGTCACACCATGAACACCTCAAAGGATATTATATGCCGAGGAAATAGAAAAGTTACCTAGTCTATCCCCCGGCCAAGCACATAGTTTTGTGTTTTTGTTAGATTTTCAATCTAATAAATAATTCTTTGGACCAAAAAAAAATATAATAAATAATTGGACAAAAAAATGAGCATGTATAGCAGTATAGACCCGTTGAATGTGTAATTTCTGTTAAAAATCATTAATTTTAAAATTTCACTAATTTACAACTGAATGAAAAATGATTTCCTTATAATTAATCTAAAATGAACAGTGACCTCAATCTACGACAATAAAAGACATGTTTGGATAAATAACTTATTTAAGTTCTTAACATAAGGCTTATCATATAAGCGCTTATATACAAGATATTTTTATAATCGAAAAATTTATGTAATTAAATTGATTTTATATAATTTGTAAGCTGTTTTAATAAATTTTTATGAAGAGCTTGTGAAAATAAACAAAAACAACTTATAAGTCATTCATAAGCTATTATAGTAAGCTCTCTCAAAACTCTCAAAAATGTATATCAATAGATAGATTGATAGATAGATAAACCTAAATAAATTATACATAAATCAATCAAAACGCACTCAAACTCTCCTGGTTCTAGCTACGAAGAAGGACTTTCAGCTTATAATTGATCACGTGCAAAACACTTTTGTGCGTATCATAAAAGGCCAACACAGACAGAAGTGTGACTATGAGACACGTAGACAATCACTTAAAAAGAGAAGGGAAGAGGGCGTGAGGGTTGGTGGAGAAAGGGAGATAATGACTTATCAACAACGATTAATGGTTTATTATAGTTAACAAATCACCTCATAGTTGAATGCCCACTCCACTATATTTTTGTTGTCTTAACCCTTTGGAATGCAGATAAGAAAACTATGGCATAAGGTTTTGATCAGATACGTTGAAAAAATTACATAATTAGAAGCATGTTGATTCCCTATTTTTAAGATCATGAACGGGTTTCAATCATAAGCTAGCCGGCCGCCCTTGATTGGGAGAAGATTACAACCCAACTACAAACAAATTAAACCATTACTGCTACTATGTTTCAATCCTTCAACTAGTTAATAGATCACACACAACATGGAACATTAAAAGTAGCACATCGGATAGATGAAGATAAGGACAATCTTAATGACAGCAAATAACCACATAACGGATTTTGTAACTAATTAAAGCAGGTTGAAGAATCCACGACAGCAAATACTGATGAAAAAATAGAAGAGGAAGGGAGTTCCTTTTAGGGACATGTTGAAAGATAGATCCACGCATTATATGCTTCCATTCAATATGGGCCCTACGAATTATAAGTTTATGAATATTTAAAGAACCATCATTGGGGCTGCCCGTTAATATTCAAATGGGTTTCAATTTTGCATGATAACCTCTAGCTTATAAAATAACCATCCATATCTTCTAAGATTCATCATTGACATAAAATCTTGGGATTCCTAATTGCTTTCTGAAGCACATGACTTCCTCTTGGCCCTGTCAAGTTTTCGAATTTATTTATTTATTTATTTTTAGGACAGTGTACAGCTTAGCTTGCTCGTATTAATGGTTATGTCACTTATGTGTGCTCTGGTTTCGTAATTGCTGTCCTGTAAGGCACAATGTACGTAGACGAAACAAAATGAGCTCACCTTGGATCATGAAATTCCATATCAACATTGACAGCATGTATACTTGATACCAAGCTAGTAGCTAGGTACTCCTTCCATTCCAAAATACTATCCCCGATCTATTATAGGAAACGAATAATTAATTTATCAAGACCAATGAAAAATAGTTAAATTAGTTAAATTAATTAATTTTAATTAATTTAAATTTTATTCCAAAAATACTCTTGCTGAGATTATATTATATATACTTTATATTCAAAGTGAGTTTCTTATTTTAGATGAGTCTTTTTTTTTTGACAGCATTTTAGAGGAGTCTGGTCCATCCTTATAATAAATTGTTCAAATATTTAAATTAATTTGATCATAGACGTGATCAATGGCCCATGACAAGCATTGTAGTTAAGCTCAGCAATTTCCTACTCCTACCCACGTGCAGGTACTCAATTTGCTGCGGGCTTGGGGTCAATAAATAGATTGGATCCATAACAATAGAAGTTATAGATTGATTATGGACGTACTCAGTCAAGACACGTAAGGGATCTTCACTGAGTTACCTCATTAAATCGATATTATAAATTTCGACCAAAAAAAAAGTGAATCGATACAAAATTAAGTAAATAAATAAATATTTAATACAATGAAAATTAAAATAATTACATTAATTTAATTATCATCACAAATAAACTTTATTAATTTCCTCTAGACCCCAATCATATCCTGGCCCAAAAACAAATAGACAAGGATGACAAACTCTTATCCATCCGTTGACCAAAAAAAAACCTCTTATCCATCCAGTATCCACACGACCAAAAAACAAAACTCTTTATCAATCCCACTGCTTCGGATTTCAGTGATTCGCGCATGTTGGATACATCCTTATTGAACCTGGAAAGGGAATTTTTAAATGCACATACACACATTACTATTCATACATGCATAACAGTATAAAATTTAAAATACCCTCTTTGCGTTCCGTATCGTACGGAACTAATAGTTCCACACATGTTATTTGTATATGTGAGCTAAAAATAACACGTGCAGAACTATTAATTCCTTGCATTTATTTCAAATGCAGAAATAATAATTCCACAAAATTCCTCTACTTTTTCCTTCTTTTCTCTTTCATGTTCTCTTTTCGTCTCCCACCTTTCCCTCTCACATAATCCCCTTTTGCCTTTCCCCTCCCACTTTTCCCACTTTCCCATAAGCCACCAACAGCAGATGTGCAACTCATTCATGGATGAGGAGGAGGACGAGATGTAGCAAGCACACATGGTGGAAGTTTCAAACGGCCTCGGTTCGTGAGCTTGCTCCCTGAAATCGTTCGTCTCTTCTCCACCTTCGGTGTCTTCTACCTCTTCCTCCTTCGTGAGCTTGTTGTTGTTGTGCAAGAGAGAGAGAGTTGCAGAAGGAAGAGAGAGAGAGAGAGAGAGAGAGAGAGAGAGAGTGTGTGTGTGCGCGCGCGGAAGTGTGTGTGGGAGGAAGATAAAGGGTACTATAGTATTTTTAGGGTTTAGTGTGTGTGTGATAAGAAGAGAATGTATGTGTAGATAGAAATCTCCACTTGGAAATACTATCAAGCTTCTTTAATTGCAGTGCCAAAAGTCCTACTAACGGTATTCCTCTAGAAGGCCCGCAATGCATGATTAGGCCCCGAGTTTTATTCCAAAACATATGAATAAATAAACGGGTAACTTTCTTGGACAAAAACAAAAACGGTAACTTTCAAATTCAATTTAAATTGTTTAAAATAAAATAACTCAAATAAATTTGAGTTATTTAATAATTAGTTCTAATTTGAATTTAATTTAGAGTTACAATTTTTAACTAGTTTTTATATAGAGTTTAATAACTATGCACCGACAGTGTAAATTTTTTTTACACAAATATCATGTCATATCTCACCATGGTGTCACCTCATGACATTACTTTCTAAAATATCTGTACAAATATTTACATGGTAAAATATGATTTGACGTTTGTGTAAAATATTTTTACAGTGTTAGTGCATACTAATTAAAGCCTTTTATATAACTTATTTTTTATTTATTTAAATCCAAAATATTTAGTATGTTAACATTGATTATTGGATATGAAAGAATAGTTTCTATATTTATATATATACCAACAACTGTTCTTAGATTCGGCTAAAGAAAGAAAAAATGATAGTACATAAAAAATGTACTAAAAAGAATATAGAATAATAAAATGCTAAACTTTACGAATTAATCAAATTCGAAAAACACAAATAATTGTCTTATTGTTATTAGAGTTTTATAATTGTTTGGTGCGAAATTTAATCGTACGAAATAGTATTCTCTAGAATAATACTCTTCTGCTATGTTTAACGCTAATATTTGCCCTGTCCACATGCTCGGGTATCTGTTTATCAACTTGCTTTAATTTGTCTCATAAGTCATAAATAGCACAACTTCACGGAAAGGCTTGAAAAAGAACGATTTTAATTTGGATGTGTGTGTGTGAATCTGGGGATAAGATGATGTAAGAAATAGAAAGAAAGAGAGATGATTTTCGGGTAAAAAAGGCACATATTGAAAGAAATAATGCACTTGATATTATTGGCAAAAATTGTGAACACCATCTTAAGGATAGTATATAAATCGAGTGCGTGTCCATCAAGGCCACGCCATGTTTTGATTTGTCGTGACATTTTGTCATCATCAGCGTATGTTTGTGTCGAGAGAAGAAAAAAAGCACTTTTTTTTATACAAAAGAAAGCACTTTAAAGTTTAAACACCATCAATAATTTAATTTGAAGACTATACGAAGAGAAGTGAAAAGAAGGCAGCATTAAAGTTGACATCTTTTTTAGTACTTTAAAATGGATGGATGGAGGTGGCGTTTAGGGTGGTCAAACGCATGTATTTGATCATTGTGGTCAAGTGGGCCCTTTATCCACTGCTATAAGTTGTCCCAGTTTATGGAAAATAAGAAATTCCTCCTCCAAACTATAGACAAATTATGGATGTGCCCCTAATTCCCTCTGATTTTCATTTTGACCCCATAGACTACAATATCCTTTAACCCACACATAAACCTTGAATATATATTACGCTGCAGATGTTAACGATGGCCTTTATTGTTTTCTTGTGTTTCATAACAATTATTTTAAATGAACTGCTATCGATCAATTATCGTCCCACCAAATTAGTCTAGTTGCATTTGTATTTGTATCAAGATAATTTAATGTGACTTTTAGGTTGTGTTTGGATAAAAAAATTGAAAATTTTAAAAAATTTAAAATTCTTAAAAATTCAATAGCTTCAATTGATTTCTTTTCATTTTAATTTTTTTTGTTTGAGTAGAGTAATTAATTCATTCATTTTTTAATTTTTTTATAATTTGCCTAAGATATTTTTTAACTCTCCCCTCCTCTCTCTCTCTCGCTCGCTCCCCCTCTCTCCCTCTCCCTCTTGCTCTCTCTCGCTCTAGCTCTCTCTGTCCCTCCCTCTCTCTCGCTCTCTCTTAGTCCCTCCCTCTCTCTTGCTCTCTCTCTCCCCCTCTCTAAAAACATCTCCCTCCCTCTCTCTCTCTTTCTCGCTCTTTGAAAAACCTGTCCCTCTCCCTCTCTCTTTCTCGCTATCAGAGTTGAAAAACTAAACCAAATGTTTGGACGGTAAAAAATCTCTTTATATTAAGTTGTTAAATATTTAGAAAAATAAGTTGTAAGTACCATATTTTGTATAAATAATTATTGGGGATAACATTAGTGAAATGCATGGATAGCAACATAACAATAAAAAATCCATTAATACCCATTAACACCAAGTGATTTAATGAGAAAGCGAATTTTGAAAAAAGTGTATGTGGAAACAATAAAAATCCATAAAAACACAATTAAAAGACAATTTCCCAACCCACTTACCTGTCCAAGCAATTAATATTACTATAGATATGTGAAAAAATTTAGGATGAAATGTCTATACGACCCCCGATTTGGGTGTGGGGAAGGGTATTTTGTATAAAAGAGTTTATTATCTATGGTGGACTCTATTGTCATTATTTGCTTATATATTAAACCACTATATTTAAAGTTTTTTTTCTTATACTTCAGTTTAGAGGGAGTATTTTATAATTTTTTCACACACGATGAAAAATACTAACCCCTTAAAAACTTATTACTACTTAACTTTAATGTAACTAGCGTACGTGACCCGTGTTATGCACGGGGCATATGAACCACTTAATATATTAATTCAAGAGTACAACAAAAGAATTATTTAATTATGGTTGAAGCCATAAAATAATTTACGTAGTGATACCCGCTTGAACCCGTGAGATGTTATTTAACATAAAATGTTTATTCTGATGTATTAACTTTAATTTGTATATATATACTTTCATATATTTGTTCATCCCCATTGTTATATATTATCTATAATTTCTAATTAATCATTTTGCAAATTTATATATAGATACTAATGTGCAAAAAAAGTTAAATTTTCTTAGCTAAAAAAAATATCCAATAAATTAGCTGGGGATAAAATAAAAAATATATATTTACAATAAATTATCATAAAGTGAAATAAAAAATTATTTAAATTATATATTAAAGTTTAGTTCTTTAAGTAATTCATATATTGATAAGATTTCAGGTAAAATATTTGACACAATGTTAAAGGCACAAGTTTTTCTTGTTTACTTTCCAGTAAAATATTTATCAAGCATTGTCATTTTTTTATTTATACTTTTTACATTTGTCAATTTATATCTAGATATTAATTTATAAAAACTTCAAGTTTTTTCAAAATAAAAATAAAATGTTTTCTTAAATTAGTTAGATAAAAAAATTAGTTAGATGATAACATACTAATAAAGAGAGAAATATTTATTCTCATTTTATATCCTTTATTTCTTGTTCCTAAGTATCAAAACAAAATTTGAAATTTAGAATTCATACTAATCTTGAAGAGATAAATTTTTTGTAACTATGATATTGGTACAAAGTATTCACTGCCTTCTTTTATTTATTACATAATCTTGAGAAAAATTGTTCAAATTAATTCAAAGAAATATAAAATAAAATTATTATCTAAATTTTAAAATCATATTCATATCAATATGGAAGAGGTCATTTTAATTTTTTATATAATCTTAAAACGTTAAAATCAAATCTTTTTGAATTTTAAAATGTTTCCTAATCCTAAAAGGATCAAATTTGAACTCGTCAAATTTTATTTTTACCACCCATAGAAAACAAAAAACATCAATGTTTTGGATGCTATAAGAAAATGAATAAAAAGTATCAAAATATAGATATCTCAATAATAAGCCTAACTGTCATCATGCACCCTTGTCGGCATGCCTCAATTTTAATCCATTTTATTAAAATACTTCTACTATTTTAATAAATTTATAAGTTCGACACAACACCCTTGTACTCATTCTCGTAAACGAAATATTACATACTGCTTGCCGGTTAAATAAAATAAAAGATGTTTTACCAAAAAAAAATAACGAGATTCAAACAAAAATATTACAAGCTACTTCAAAAAAAAACCTACTCAGTAATTTACACAAGTACTGGGCTATATGATAATTTCAGTAAATACTTGGAACTATTGTAATTAATACACACATAAACTCCTTCTTTGTAAATACTCTTTCAAGTGACCGTTACCAATATTACAGGTACCCTTACAAGATCCTGGCCAATCAATTTACAAACTAATATATCAACGGTTTGGACACAACTTGACCACAGTGATCAAATACATGCATTTGACCAGGCTAAACGCCACCTTTTTCGGATGTGGAATAGTTTTGTACAGACAGAGAAATCTCCAAAAGAGATTTGGTTCTATGCATTTATCAGACAGCTAACGATACGATATGCTAAAATAGAACCATATAATTAGTTGTTTGTTCAATGAGAATAATTATTAGTATATATTCCAAAGCTCACTCATGATCCTTTCCGGGGTGGCGTCTAGGGTGGTGAAGTAGGAATACTTCACCACCAAAGTGAAGTGGGGCCAGAATTGATGATGTCCTTCCATTTTATAGTTTTTAATTTGTATGGCCAGGATTAATTACAGGGTAAGTGTAGAATAGGTCAAGATGAAATATTAACATAATTGCAATAGAGGTCAGCAAGCATTTTTAGAAAATTGGCACATGCTTTTGTGTAATTTGAGTTGGTGGCCACAACTTATAAGAATTAGAAATTGATCCCTTAGAAAAATTATATTTGCATTTAAGAGATTTCGTGCCCCTCTTTCTCTCTCTCTCTCTCCCCCACTCTCTCTCTCCCCTCCCTCCCTATTCTTCCCTCGTTCTCTCCCTCTCTTCCTCTCTCTCTCTCTCTCTCACTTTCTCTCCCCCTCCTGTCTCTTATATTCTCTCCCCATCTCTCTCCCTCACTCTATCTCTCTCCCCTATCTCTCACTCTCACTCTCTCTCTTGCTCTCTCTCCCTCTTGCTCTCGTGTTCTCCCCCCTTTTTCAATCTCACTCTCCCCCCTTTAGCTCCCCCTCTCCCCCGATCTCTCTCTCCCCTCTTTCGCTCTGTCTCCCTCTGTCTCTTTCTCATTAGAGAAGGGAGTGAGAGGGAGGGAGGGAGAGGGAGAGAGAGGGGGAGAGAGCGAGAGATCGAGGAGAGGGAGCAAGAGAGAGGGAGAGCGAGTTAGAGGGAGAGATTTTTCAGAGAGACAGGGTTGGAGCGAAGGGGAGAGTGAGAGAGAGAGCTAGGGCGAAAGGGAGAGAGAGCGAGAAGAGGGGAGAGAGAGCGAGAAGGAAAGGGAGAGAGAGCGAGAAGGGGAGAGAGAGTGAATAAAGACGGAGATATTTTTCAAAGAGTTAGAGAGTTAACAAAAAAATATCTCACGCAAATTATGAAGAATTATAATTATGTCCAAACAAAAACTTTTAAGAATAGAGAAATTTAATTACTCTATCCAAACAAAAAAATTTAAAAATGAAGAAAATACAAAAATATCCATGTTTATAGGGAGTGAAAAGATGTTTTCAACCCAGTATGAAATTGTTTTAATTTTTATCTAACAAAAATAATTAAATTCGAGTCGGTAAATGGTGACTCAACATTATGACAAGTCATTACATGATTATGATAACAAATTCCATGTGGCAATGCCAGCTTAAACTTCGTTAGTCACGTAATCATTTTTGTAACATAAACTAATGGTGAGGACCAAAAACAAAAGGTTAGAACATTGTAGGGATGATAAAAAAAATTTACAATGTCTAAAAGGAAAAATCGATATATTTGCAAGAAAAAAAGATATTTAAGCCAAAAAAATATATTATTCAAAAATTAAAATTAAAATAATATTCTATTTATCAAAAATAAAAATTTACAAGGAACCATTTGCAATTTTCATATTATGTCACGTTAATTTTTGTAATTGATAGAGTTATGAGAATATTAACCTATTATATTAAGTTGTGGGGAGGGAATTCTAATTTGGCAAAAAACCAGATTACTTACTATTATAGGTAATGGGCCCACTTCACCATGGTGGTGAAGTTTTATTACTTCACCACCCTAGAAGTCACCTCCTTTCCGGTGGGGTTAGCACTTTTTTGATCGAAATTATCAAAATTAAACTGACTTGCGGTTGCGGTAAAAATAATTAGTATTAATTAATATGCAAAAGCCAAAATTATATACCTAAGCCAAAAGATTAATTCAGAGACTTAATCCTCTTACATTAATAATCAGCAACACTAAAGTAACTTAATACGAATATGTAACAATATTGGCATCTAGATCAGGGACTCCAAGTCAGCTTCCCCTTTAAATTGTCGGCCATTTGTTCCTTCTGCCCTATGCCACAGGCCACAAAGGATTTTTCATCTCTTCATTCACAATTTTATTCTCCTCCTCCTTTAAATATATAATTTCATTACCCGAGGGCTAAGAGAGGAAGCGAGTTGGTAAGTAAACCAGATTAATAATCAAAGCACGAAATCTGTAGAACTTTATAATGTTAGAAAATTGTATCATATTTTTTTTTTAAAGTGTTGTTCTTTTATTGATTTATATTAGTTGAATGGTTTCATGTGTCTTGGAATTTCAACCATTTGATATTGGATATGGTGAGTGTATTTAAATAATATAATATGCAATTTTATAGAATTATGATGGTTCAACAATTACAATTTTTCACGAAAGAGTATACTTGAAACATTATAACTCTTATGAAAGGATGAGTCGAATCATTTTATCCTTTTATGAAATTGTAGATCCACCCTTCTCCATATACAAATCATGCTAGCCGGGGCATAGTGTCACTTCGCTGTGCTTTTGTCAATTTTTGTGTTTAAATTAAATAAAGAAAAATGAAAAGAGAAGAGAAATAAAGCAAGATAATAAAAAATAAAGCAAAAAGAGAGAGAGAAAGAAAAAAAAAAGAAGTGTAAAAGTGATTTGAGAGGGAGTCACTTGGAAAAAATTATAACTCCGATGGAAAGCATCTCTGGCAATTTTATCGGTAACTTTTAACTAGAAACTAGAAATGAATTACGCAGCACAAAAGAACAAAATGGGGAGGGGAAAAAAAAGGACACAAATTTCTTGAAAAGCAAAGATGAAAAGGGACAGTATAACAATAAGTGGGGACAGGGTGCCTGACAAATAGACTTTCAAGTACAAAGGAGAGCTTCTTTGGTAACAATTGAGGGGTACATGACAATATTTGGCTTTGTCTCCTATATGCTATGATTAATTAAGTTTTACTTTGAAGCTAGCCGCGCGTGATCGCATCCCTTAATAATCTTCTTCTCTTGGTCCCAGAGGCCAACGCCAAACTGTACCTTATAGCTAGTTAGCATTGATCCCACATTACATTATAGGTGCCGTATCATGTGGACCAGTTGTCCACCAAACCCCAATTCCTTTTGACATGCAATATTGGGTTCAGCTTATTTTTGCTCTAATTATCTAATTTGCCCAATAGTTTATAATATTATAGAATAAAAAAATTTTAATTACAAAATATGCCCAAAACTTTTTATATTTACAGTTTAGCCTCAAACACACCGGGTCAAACCGGGACAATGGGATACCAATTATTAACATAAAAAATGGCTAAAAGTACCCAAAAAATTGTATAAAATGTGGGCCTGGATAATTTGGGACAAAATGACCAAATTTATTTTGGTCCTGTAATTAAGTTCAGTCCAGCCTCAAACACGAACACAACAAAGCAGGCTAAATTTTACAGCTCTACATTAAACATTACACTATGTTCAATTTTCATTTTTATTGATGTTCAGAAATTCAAATGTCAACTGACTAAACAAATATTCAAAATTCAAAATAAATACGAGGTTGAGTACAAGTGGTTAATGCACTCTGTCTAAGGGACGAGCTTGGTTAGGACCCGAGTTCAATCCGCAGTGATGGAATAATCCATGGCCGGATTTTACTTATCTTTTGGCCTAACACAAATTATTCCAATATCCCATTTCTCCCTATAATATTGTAGGTATAAAGAAAAAAAGAATATTCGAAATAAGAACAATTAAAAAAATGAGACAAGCCAGCAATGCATATTAAGGTGTTAAATCAATTAATAAATTCATTGTCATTTTTGTAATACTCATAAACTTTGGGCATTTCTGTAATTATTTTCATTTTAATTTTAGCATATTATGACACCCATCTTGTAAATATCTTTTTATAATGGTGAAACCGTTAAAACAAGTATCAGGTTATTCATTCAGACCGTTGAATATTTTTACTATTATATCTTGGTCCCAAAGGCCAACGCCAAACTGTACCTTATAGCTAGTTAGCATTGATCCCACGTTACATTATATGTCTCTACAAGCACGAGCAAATAACATGAAGGGGCTCGCTTAAATTGTTGATGTTGATAAGATAAAGGCTCGTAACCATCCAGCTCATGCATAGAGTCTGTTTGGATACAAAAGCTCTAATTTTTTATTTATAAAAAAGTTAATTTTATTTTATATTTTATTTTTTTCATATATACATAAGTGATAAAGTTATTAAATAGTTATTTATAAATAGATAAATATTTTTAGAAAAATTAAAAAAATTAGTTTTTAAAAAATATAAAAAGTAAAAATTAATTTTAATTTATATGTAAAATTATTAATTAAAAAATATATACTAAAAATATTTATGAAAAAACTTATCCAAACACAGCCATAACATGTCGCTAGGCCAAACACAAAAGGCAAATATATGTGGGCCACTATTTAAAAGTACAATACACATACACACCATTGCACGAGTCTCGGTCTATATGCAACCAGCCACATGGTCGGGTACTGGATTTCCAATCAAAAGTCAAAAATATACTGTATAAAAACATTAATCCATCAATTCTCCTCCTAGAACAATACTAATTGTTCCTTTTTGACATTTGAGCAAGCCAAAAACTTAACCTTATACACACACGCACACATGATAATACAACAACAAGGCTTTATCCCACCAAGTGACACTGGCTATTACTCGACACCATAGTAGTTTATTATGAATCGTGTCTACAATAAAATCATTGATATCTATATCGTTTTTAATAGTTTCACTTGTAGTTTTTCACTTTTTCTATGTTTATCTCTGTCTCTAGCTAGCTACTTGGCTGCCTTTTTCTTAATACAAAATCCATTGGTCACCACACACATGATAATAATAACAATAACAATAAATAAAAAAAAAGGAATACCGCATGTGTTTCACTCCAATTATACTCCTTTGTTTCCCCATTTAAAGGTAGCTGTCAGGAATTAACAGGTTAAAATTTCTTAACCTACCAAAAAGAGGACGAGGAAAACACTCTTCAATGGAAACACTCAGTATCGTCTCTACTGGAGAAGCTCCTCCAAGTCCAAGCACACCACCATTGCAGAATCCACAGGAAAAGAAACAACAGCAATTACCTGTTGAGGAGGAGGAGGAAGAAGAAGAAAAAGAGGCAAAAAAGCCAGATTGTGCTTTATTGGATCTGAATGTCCCTGCTGATGATTGTGCTCTTGGGTGCACTTCACAGCCCAATAGTACTTCATCAGAAAACCCTCCTCCTGCTGAAGGTTCTGTTTCTGATGTAGCAGAGCCACGGGTCTTCTCTTGCAACTATTGCCAGAGGAAGTTCTACAGTTCACAAGCACTTGGGGGACACCAAAATGCACACAAGAGGGAAAGGTCAATTGCAAAAAGAGGTCAAAGATTAGGAACAACAACAACAACACACATGATGATGGCATCAGCATCAGCATCAGCTTTGGGAATACCCTCTCTTCATAACCGTCTTTACAACTATGCAAGTATGGCATCTTTACCCCTCTATGGTGCTTGTAGTAGTAGTAGTAATAGGCCACTACTTGGAATTCAGGCTCACTCGATGATTCAGAAACCTCCTTCTCATCCTTCATCTAGTGGCTTTGGAATTGGAAACACTGCTTATGGTCATCGTGGTAATTGGTCAAGACCCCTTATTGGTCAACAACCTGGAATAGGGAAGCTAACGATGGAAACTAGTTCCCACAAAACAGGATTGTCATCAAGAGGAAGTGTTGGTAGATTCGAAGGGGTAAAGAACATGCTCAATATTCCAACAGCCTGTAACGAAGAAATTAGTGGATTTCTGGTTAGTGGAACTCGTTTGAAGAGTAATCAAGAAGAGGTGAAGCAACTTGATTTATCCTTAAAGCTCTAACCATGATGGGCTTGTGTTGTTATAGTGAATTAGTGATCAGTATAGCTAGTTGATTAACATTTTGCCAAATTTATTAATTTTCCCACTGTTTGTAATAATAGATATTGTGTAAAGTTGTTTAGGGAGCTTCAGAGCTCTTAATTGTGATCTGTTAAAGAATTCTCTTATTCAATTCCAGTAAGATCAGGTGTGTAGTACTGCAATTAGTTATAGCTTTTCAAGTTTTGTCAAGTCCTTTTCTTGCTCTATATGAATCTAAGGAGGGGTTTAACTTCCTGCAATTAAATCGCTTAAAATGCGAGAGTTTTTTAAAGTGGTAAATTTCAAGCGATTTTAAGCTCTAAACAGCAAAAGGTTAAGTGTTCTGTTCTGTCTCTCTTCTCTCTTTTTCTTTATCTCTGCTTCCCTTTTCCCACTTAACCAATCAACGTGTACAAACGTATATTATCTTGATTATAAATTAACAATGACTGGTTGTTTTGTCCACACATGGAAAAGTAGATTGAACTTGCGCTATTACGTAGCTAGGTTTTTAGTATAGGAATGAAGGCATGCTTGTCCTGTTTGTCGTTGTAATGTACTCGGTCACAATCATTCAGGGGTCTCAAATCTTGGAGAGATTCGCATGCCTTCATGTTCAATAATATAATATTAAGTCTACCTAATAACACTGCAATCCATTGCATTAAAGGACAAATTCTTCGAGTACATATTTTTTTCATGTTTTAACATTAATAATGAGTAAAAAGAATAAAAAAATGAGCACGTAATTTAATTTAATATTGGCGTGAAGTTGTGATTTTTTTTGGTACGCACTTTAATTTCTAACACTCATTTAATATTTCTCTTTTATTGACATTTTATTTATTTGTCATGTATGTAAAACTGAGATTGGGTGTTTCAAAATCATTTTTCATTTTTTTAATCCTTCAGTCACAGTAAATGTACTATTACTCGTCAAAGCCTAGTGTGATTGTCTGTCCCATTCTCACAACTGCAAGCAAAGCAGATAATACGTTTATTCCCACACGGTTTCGGCCATTCCTAGTTTTCCTAGTTTCTCCTAATTTTTTTTATCGTGCACCCCGCCGAATCTACAAGAACATATTTTCTCGTGATTTTTCTGTTGCTGTTAGGACATAAAAACTCTATCCTTCTGATCTTTTTAGTCCTCTTTCACAAGCAATTAGCTAGCAAACCTATAATTAAGACAATCGTTAGGCTTAGTTATATGAATCCTATGTGAGTTTTATATTCTATTTGGTGGGACTCATTTCTAACATAGTAAAACTTATATGAATTCCACTCAATTATAGAAACTTTGTTGGAAAGAGTGTTTTAGAAATTATATTGCTAGCATTTCTCATATATTGATTATTTGACTCCACATAAGGACCAGAAATCCTCCTTGATCGCTCACATGAATGACAGATGTCTAAAGCAAAATTGAGCAATTAATATCATTCATAATTCATCTCAAATGTGTACAAGATGAAACAACCTGGAAAGAACAATTCTTCTGGAGATGACAATTGATAGATGAAAAATTAGGACTATTTATATCAGTCAGTATCGTGTGTATCGTCTGGAACAACAATCCATATAATTACACTTGGGTATTTTTGTAATATTTATAGTTTTTATTTCATTACCACGACCAGTGAGCATTAAAAGGAGTATATAACAAGAAACCAAGTTAGCACTTTTCTCAATTCAAAAAAAAAAAGTTAGCACTTTTCTTACTTTTTAATTTAAGGGGAAAAAATATAAATGAATTACGCATTTGTTAAATTGAATAATTTTCGTTTATGTAAACAGGTAAATTTATAAGCTTAATATGGGTAGACAGACATACGTCGACATTGATCAAAAAAAGACATACGTCGACATTATACCGTTGAATAAATGTCTCGCATGATCCTCGAAGTCAAATCAAATATGAAAAGGAGGCAATGAAAAGGAGGTTGAGTGACAGTCACGTGGATATTTCGCTGGACGTAGTGAGGAAGGTACTAAAGTTGCATACAATCGCAGACAGTACATATGAGTTTGCTCGTGACAATTAGAGAAAGAAGCAAAACCGATTCTAACTCTAGGTGGTTGAGTGTTTCTTAACGTTATATATATGGCCCAAAACGACAAGAGGTGAATGGATGATATATGGATCATAAAATTGATTTTTTGCTTTGGGTTATATTGGGGATGGGGCCCAAAGAACGTGTAGCAAGAGGGCCCAAATTAAAGAGGATTGGCGGATTACATTTGTAGAATGTTTGATGCACTGAATACTAATGAGAGATATCAATATGCATTATACAAAAATGATTTACTAAGTTGTATGTATTAATGCTCCATCATCCATTCTCAATATTATTATGGGTCATTAATCATTATTGGTCCTAATTAGAAGTCTAATGGCAAGTTGACAGTTACCCTTGGCACGACGCAAATTACACTGCAAAGAAGCTTCTCTCATGATCCGTAGATAGCACAATCTTCGATCATGATTCATGAGTCACAAGCCAAGTTGCATGTGAAATTTAATTTTCCTGTGGTTGCTATGTGCTATACTTTGGATAACTATGAACACCCTTTTTCCACCCACCACTACTCCACAAAGTTGTTCCAGGAAAAAGGCACCTGGGGTTCTTTTAAAGAAAAAAAGATAAATATGAGGGGGGAAAAACAAGAAAGCATCGATTCCCTTTGGCACCAAAAATGATGAAAAAGTTGAAAGAAAGAAACTGCGTGGGAAGTGAGTCCCGTTCTTATTTTTCTGAATGACCTGCCTCGTCATTATGTCTTTCCGTTTTTACCATCAATTATTTGCTCCTATGAACATCAAAAGACAAAAGAGAGAGTGAGGGAGAGAGAAAAAGAACCTTTCAATAGCCCCGACAAATTACTTTTTTCTTCTGTTCGTGCTACGACCCAAATACATGCCTCCCGCCCCGAATGCAATTTGATGGGTTCCCCAGTAATGGAACTGTCTTTTCTCTCCATTCACACATTTATTCATGTTTATTTGTCATTTTAAGCTTTCAAAATAAATTTAATTGCAATTTATCAATTGGAGTATACCTTTATCTTTATCTAATTAATCAATACTATAGATAATTGTAATTAAAGACACAACGCAGTGTTAAAAATGACTTAAATATAGATAAAATCATTTATTGTATATCTTAATTTGCATGTCATTATCTTAAGATTTTTAACTATTGATGCTTAAAAAAAGAATAATTATTGGTGAAAATAAGAAAATCAATTCTTCAAACTAAACCAAATAAGCCTTAGATTCATGAGTTTGGTTAATTTTTCATGTAAGTACTTATAATATGATTGAGTTTTTAAATTGATAGCTTCTCACTACTTTTAGCAGGATGTGGGCTCCCTAGGCCCCAGACACTCACTACTATTCATAATTCCATCATTGTCTCAAGCTTCGTAATCACACATCATTATAGTTTGCCACATTATCACACTTCATTAAATTTTGCAATTATAGCTTAATTAAAAGAGTTAGGATCCTCTCTATTTAATTTTTTTTTCATTTCTTCCATTACTATGGAGAAATAAATGATATAAATATGATACATAGATATTATTTATTTTATTTATTTTCTCAAAATTATAATAATAAAAGAATTAAAGAAAAAAAAATAAAAAAGATCTAAACTCTAGTTAAAATTGGACATGTAAGTTGTAACACCGAATAGGACCTCAGACCTTTTTTTAAAAAGTTAATTACTATATTACCCTCTAAAACTAACTAAATCTTATTTTTAAATCCTTTTTATATTTATTTATTTATATGATATGAAAAAGGGTAAACAAAATTTTGTTTTCACTTTTCAGCCCACCTGTGGTGCTCTTGTTTTGATCGGCAAAACGTTGTTCTGATTTCTGGATCTTGTCCTGCATGCTCCCTGAATCCCTGCCTTGCACTAGGGGTGTTCGTAGGACGGGTTATGTCTGGCCATAAATTTTTACTGGGTCAATTTTTAAACCCGAACTCGGTCTTAAACCTGACAGAACCCGA
The DNA here is from genome assembly GCA_030159175.1 of Glycyrrhiza uralensis. Taxonomy (NCBI): domain Eukaryota; kingdom Viridiplantae; phylum Streptophyta; class Magnoliopsida; order Fabales; family Fabaceae; genus Glycyrrhiza; species Glycyrrhiza uralensis. Next base: position 51,156,256 of record BRZY01000005.1, read on the forward strand.
TGATGTGTGAGTTTAATGAAGATCGGGTCCAAATAAGACAAGACCGAGTTGATCCGAAAGGTGGCCTAAAAAATTATGAAGCGATCATTCAAACATGGTGATGTTATATGCACCATTTTGAGAGTAAAAAATCTAAAATTCATATTTAAAACTCTTTATTTAGTAGTCATTTTAACTTCAAATCTTTTCATGCCGTTGGTTTAGTCTTGTTGAATATCAATTCTTTCCTCAGTTCTGCTATAATGAATTAAATTCTAAAGCATGTCACAAATATTTCAAAAAATTGTTATGATATAATACTACAAATACTAAACGGTGCACCTTTGAGCAACTCTAAAACATTTGTTCTAGTGTTATTGAATTTTCAACCTTGACTATTTGTGATGCTAGGCATAAACCTCTCAAACATGTAAAATTTACTTGTATGACATGTGAGTTTTGTTTATGTACATTAAAACTATAAGCACGGTAATACCAAAAAATAATTTATAAGTATTATATTGGGACGGGCAGGGTGACCCAAGGATAAACCCGAACCCGTCCCAACCCGAAGCCGGGTTTCAAGTGAGTCTGTCTCTTTTGTCTCCATTTTACTTATAGGACTGAGTTAGACCTGACCCAAAACAGTTGAGTTAGGACGGGTTGACGGGTTGGGTCTTGTACACCCCTACCTTGCACTCAGCGCCCAGTCCGGTCATGGCGCATGGCATGCGCCATGCGCCTTCCGCTGTGGGAGAAATCGAACCCACAAATACTGAGCGTTACTGAACTGCTGTTCCCTTCTTGTTAGTACAACTGATTTTGGAAACTGAGCTGAAAATCGTTATCAAAGCCATCTCTGTTCCCTATGAAATGAATTCCTCCTACTAGTACTTTGTTCTTTATTCCCCTTTTATAATCCCCATGCTTAAACAATTCTTTACACCTTTTCACGCAAAATAAGTCTACTTAATGCATAAGGCAAGTAGAAATAAAAAAAATAAAGGGCTCATGGGATCGTGAAAAAAAAATATCACCTCTGGATTAATATATAAGAGATAAATATTTAATTTATAAAGACTAATAAAATATAGCTAAATAAATTAGTTATAATTAATATAAATTTTATTTTAAAATTATCTTTAACAGTGAATGATTAAAATGGTAATTTATATATTTAATAACATTAAATTACTTTTAATTTTTAAGTATATTATTATCTCTCTAATAGGTATAAAAGAATAAAAAAAATATACAATTAATACATTTAAAATAAATCTATATTTTTTATAATTTAGACTAACAAAATAACCCTAAATTCTCTTATATAGTAAAAAATACTTCTAATACAGACAAAATATTAAACAAGACTTCGGTAATGTCAATAAACAAATTAAAACAGAATATAACAAAATTGAGTTTTGTTTTTTGTTTAATATATATTCAAAATAATGATTTATTCATGTAATATAAATAGTTTTTTGTTTTGGTCTTTATAAAATTTATTATATTATTTTTGTTCTCATTATTTTTTTTGTTCTTTTAGTCCTTGTACTTACTTTGGCCAAAATCACAGTGACTAAAAGAGTAAAATTTTAATTTTACGGGGCCTAAAAAGTTTTATGTTTAGTCCCAAAATTTCACATAACAATATGCATAGTCTCTATACAATTAAGATTTTATTTTCTTAATCTCCATAATTTTGTCATCAACAAACCGAAGCCAATGACAAGAATTAAAAAGAGAAAAAAAAACTGATGAGGAGGGACTAAAATGAAAAAAATAATATAAATGTTGCTTAGACCAAAAAGTTATTTAAACCTAAAATAAAAAACATTAAATTTTAATATTACTAAAAATTGGAAAAGATAAAAAAAAAACCAACAAAACGGAATAAACTAAATAACTAATACAGTTTTTTTTTGTATAGTCAAATGCAACTTGTACCTTTAAAAAAAAGGAGAGGGAGGGAGTTAAAGGGACACGAGGAGGACAATTATAATCACAATTTTTACAATAATAAATAAAAGGGGAAAGGTGGGTGAAGCAGAACACTTTCGGCCGCCGGTGGATGCCGAGGCTGCATCCACAGCCATATATTATCTCCGATCTAAAATATAAGTAATAAAAATATTTTTTTTTAAAATATAAGTAATATTTATTAATTTTAAATAAATTAAATGTTAATTTTTTAATTATATTATTCATTTAACGTAATATTTATATTTATGAGAGACATCAAATAGAATATTTTTAAAAAAAAATTAAAACTAGTGAGTATTAATTAAAATTATCACATTTTTAAAATATTTTTTGATCTATATATTTTTTATATTATATTGCTTATATTTTGGCCTTAAGAAGAGAGTGTAAGATTCCTACTTCTTCCTCTTTCTTCTTCCAAAGGAAAAGGGGCCACATATATTCCACAATCTATAGTAATTTCACACACAATTCTTTTGCCTTCCCAATCTACCCTTAGATTCCCTCTAAATTTTCCCTCTCTGGCTCTGTCTGCTACAATTTACTTACATAAAAGCACAGCTAGCGTAAGCACAGCCAACCAAATCAACATCACCGATTCACAATGTTGTTTAAACTGGTAGCGGGGCCAAGGAAGCAGAAGCCTGGCACCGTTCCGGTTTACTTAAACGTCTATGATCTCACCCCAATTAATGGCTATGCTTATTGGCTTGGCCTTGGAGTTTACCATTCAGGGGTTCAAGGTAAACCAACCCCACTCTTCTTTCTTTTATTTTTTTGCCACCCTTAATTTCTCTCTACCTAACTTCTCTCTTGCATATATCTTTGTTGTTAGCTAGGAAATGAATGAAACTTTGTTTGGGTGTTTCATGGTTGTGTATTACTGTTAGTTTTAATTCAGATCCCTGGTTGTGCTGAGTTTAGGACCTGTTTGGTGGAAATTAACCTTACCCTTTGAGTTGGTTTTATACCCTTGGAAACCTAAACTCTAAAGTCCATGGCTTTACCCGAATTATAATAAAATTATCCTGCTGGGATAAGAGGGTCAAATTTCGTTTTGTTCATTTTCAGAAATCTTTATCCCCCATGCTTTTTCGAGTTGTATATTCATTGTTAACCACACTAATGAAGTTCTAGGTTTCCAAACTGAAATCCAAACATGTACTTAGTTCTCTAAGTTCAGTTTGTCAATTGTCACTACTCATTATTATGTTCACAGTTAAGGTATACTCATTAATCAAGGCACCGGTGTGCCATATATGTTTATTTCTTTTTATGGTGATTTATTTATTCGGATAACCCCAAATTTCCTTTGCGTTCTGATGATTAAAATAGTGTTCTATTATTTTCTTTTTACCGTATGTAGTTCATGGGATTGAATATGGTTTTGGAGCGCATGAACATGACACAACGGGAATCTTTGAAGTGCAACCGAAAAACTGTCCTGGGTTCACTTTCAGAAAATCAATTTTCATTGGAACAACAGATCTGGGCCCCAGAGATGTTCGGGAATTCATGGAGAAACTAGCTCAAGAGTACTCTGGGAACACCTATCATCTCATCTCAAAAAATTGCAACCACTTCTGTAATGATGTTTGTCTCAGATTAACAGGAAAGTCAATCCCTCGATGGGTAAATCGACTTGCTCGACTTGGTAAGAAACATATCAAACTATATTCTCATCGTTAGTTAACTAATTATCTTTAATCTTGTTTGTGTGTGTTGGTTTTTCACTCAGATGTTGAGAAATCTAACAACTATGATAATTGTAAAACTACCCTTTTCAAATTACCTGTTGCTATATTCAAATTACCCTTCACATGGTTTTTCGATTTTAATTTTGTTGCATAGAAACTCGGAGTGATTCATACACACACAAACATAATTGACGGATAGTAGCTTAAAATTCCCATATGCTGTACCTGTTATTATGTGATTGATGTTTCTACTTTCTATGCTGCACTTTGTAAATGAGTCAAACAACTAGTTAGCATGTGGTGATTTCTAATTGAAGATATGCGCCTTAATATGAAGGTCTATTTTGCAACTGCGTTCTTCCCCCTGGCTTAAATGACACAAAGGTTCGGCAAGTTACTACATTAGACAAGGTTCAAGAAGGAGAAAAGAGGAAAATGAGAAGTCAATCCAGCAGGTACGAGGCTTCTTCTACCAATCCTCCATTGTCATCTCGCCCTCGAGGTTCAGCTAGATATTGCCTTCCTCCTCCATCATCTTTGATCAATGCTCCTTCAACTTCAACTGTAACAGTAAAGTAAAGCTTTGACAGGAGTCAGGTTCTGAAATATATATAGGATTCGAAAATTATGTAGGCAACCTAAGATGAGCAGAGAAGAAAAAAATTGTTTTATTTGCTCCATCTTTCTGTTCTGCTGTATATCTTTCATAGTGTGGCAATAGCTACTATGGAATGGTTGCTTTGTTTTGTCTAATCAGTTCTTTATAAAATGCTTTTTTTTTTTCTTCGGTGAATGTTAAGTTTCTTTCTTTCTACATTTTTGGTCTATGTTTTCTTGAATCTTAATTGATCTACATCAGCTGATGTATAGCATGTACTGTGCATTTACTGAATTCTGTAAAAAAAAGTAATGACTGAATCACTGAACAAGGATGGGATCCGGATTGTTGCAGTTGGAGTAGCACACATTTAATGCAATCATGAGATCATAATCGTTGGATGTGCTTACAGATAGTGGTCTGAAGCATACATGGACATGGACGGGTTATATTGTGATGTGGGCTTGGGCTGTTGGGCTTAGTGTTTTCATGGGCTGATGCTTTAATGAAGCATATGAAATTAAAAATGAAAAACGTAATTCGCTCTTGACAGTTTCACCAACAATCAAATTGTTGGTGAATGGCTTTGGTAAAAGGAGTGAGTGAGAAGTGAGAAACTATTATTATTCTGGTTGCTTTTTGCAGTTAGCCCGAGACATTTGAACCACTTTCTTTTGAGTGTGTCTTGAGAGTTTTGTGAGCTTTACAAGTTGTCGGTTAGTTGAGGAAGCTAGTCCTATCACCTATGTAATAGCACATTATATTATATATACTAACAACAATCCAAGCTTTTCTTTCTTTGCCCCGCTGGCCGCTGTACCTTAACTCGTAGCTGTAAAGTATAAGCAACACCCCGCATGATTCATTACACATAACGTGGCGGGAAAGCATTATTGCAGCTTAGGGCATCTCCAATGGGGGTTTCTATGGGGTGTTTAGAGGATTCCTATTAAGCACCCTCATTGGAGAGAAAAAATGAGGGTGCTTAATAGGGAGTGGTGTTTCTGCAAGCACCATCTCTCTCCTCTCTCCTATAGGTCCCGCGCATCAAGATAAAAAAAAAAAACTGAAACAAACTTTTTACCTATGGTTTGAGCCGTAGGTAAAAGTCTTAAAATATAAAATGACCGCAACCTCTCTCTTCTGGGCGGGTTGTGTACAAATGCAACAGACTTTTACCCACGATTTCAGCCAACCGTAGGTAAAAGTCTTGAAATAACAACAACTCCTCTCTTTCGTCGGACGAAAATTAATTGTTGTTTTAATTATGTAATTTTATCTATTTGTCATTATTTTAAATAAAATCTAACTCATGAAAATTGACAATATTTTTTATTTTTTTATTATAAAAATTTCAAAAAATAGTATGAATAAATTTTGTATTTTTTATAATTTAATATATCATATATCAAAATTATTAATAAATAAATTATTGTTGAGATGTAATGATGAGGAGTTATTGGTAAGACTCATTTAATAAATTTTTTAGAGTTACTAGGTTAGAGGAATTGAGTTCTTATCAGGTGCTTGTGTTGGAAAATATAAAAGTGGGTAATATAACAGCGTGAGACCCATTTAAACACTCATTTTAAGTGCTGGGTTGGAGATGACTTTATACAGATGTGTTTCCTATTTGTTGCGAAACCAATGTTACAAAATTGGGACAGGTCATCTCGGTGGGTCAATGAGTCATAGCAAGCGAATCACTTTTTGAACTGTTATACATATAAAAAATATAATTAGTAAATTTTATGCATAAAAATTATGTCATACTTAAAAAAATTCATACCATGCTTTAACGGATATTCTCAATTTTTCTCAATTTCATGATTCTAATATGAAATATTATTTAGAATTATTAGTCATTTTAAGATAATAAGTAACTACTTAATAAAATTAATAAGGAGTAATTTATTTTTCTAATTTTTTATATTCAGTATACCACTTCATTTACAAATATATAAATATGATGTAAACTTACACGAAAATAAAAATAGCCAAAAAAAAAAAGAAAAGATAAACTGGTTGGGTCATTGGTTTTTTACACTACCAGTCGAATCAAATTGATTTTTGTCAATTTTCATGCATTTTTTATTCAACTATTGACTCAGATCGGATATATATATAGTCAGTTTCCTGTAAGACTAGTTTTTTTTTTTTTGGTAGGTACCTGTAAGACTAGTTGAACCAGGTAAAGTGGGCTGATTTTTTGAACAATATGCGAAACTGAAAGCGATCCCTTCTTGTTTTACTCAACTCTAGAACCTTATTGTTTTACTATCATGAGTGATTATTGCATGAACTACTAATAGATCATGAAATTTTGTAGTTCATCCGTGAAAATACGTAGTTAATCAGTTATAGAACGTTTGACCATAGAATACCTTTGGATTTTTTCGTAGCTAAATTAGTTACGAAATTTAATGATCTATTATGGACCATGGTCCATCCTAGACAAATCCTATTATGAACCATGGAGTAAGGAATATGAAACCAAATGTAATCCCCAAAATATGAAGTTGGGCTTCCTCTACCATTTTTTTATGATGACTTTTTTTGACAACACCAAATTATTTATTTAATGAAAGAAATAGAAAAATATAGAACACACCGAATAATTAATCGTATGTCTTTTAATCTTACTAATGCAAGAAGGGGTTTATATATATCCCCTTCCCAATTCTCCTTTGAATCAAACATAAAATCTAATCAAATTATCCACTCCTTTTTCCTCCTCTCTTCCCTTTGAAAAAACCACACTCAAAAATCTTAAAATGGATATTTACTTTTAACAGCAAATATTAATTAAAAATAACAAATAAAAAACAAATTTGTTTTTTGATGGAAACCATCGTTTCACGCTATTTTAACGAAATTAAATTCGTACTGATCAACATTTCTGTTATAAACCATTTTTTATTGTTTAAAATTTTCAGTGGGGTTTGTTGTCGAAAAAGAGTTTTCAGTGGGGTTCTAACTTGTAAGTAGCTCATAAAATTAAATCCAAACAAACTTTAAAAAAATTACCAAGTCTTAATCGTCGGCTTATATCAAAGTTTAGTAAACGAGCTTGTTTCTTGGTGTACTTTTCAGAAATGATTCCATTCCAAGTCATTGCTGTGGAAAAAGAGGTTCAAATGCAACTGTAACTGCAAGGTAAGGCAACGGTAAGCACCGTGTTTTGGGTTATACGCTTGAAATGAAATGGCTCCTTCTTTGACTTTGTATTTGCGGGTGCATTGCCTATTTCCAAACTTCTAAACTATCGCCCAAGTGAAAAGTATCTTAATTTCATGTGCAACAAAGACTAATTAAAGAGCAAAAGTTGTTACTCTAACTGGCATCCAAAAACAAAAATTAACAAGTTGACGTTTCAAGTTCTGAAGTAATTTTTAAAAAAATTATAAAATATTGCCATTGAATAACATCAAAAAAAATTTGCCATTGAAATTATTATTAATTTTATAAACAAAACTTTTCAAGACAGAATTAGATAATACGTGGATGGAAAATATCAGAAAATTGTACTATTTGATACACAAATACATTTGAATTTGCGTCGATTCAACCTCTCGACATTTACAAAAATATTTTATTTGGATAGAAACATGATTGGCAAACTCTTAATGATTGAATGAGCCATCTGTATCAACATTATCTGTGTTCCACATATCTATCATCTATGCATAAGTATCTTTTTATATAAAAATAGCATTCTTTCACTTATTCGTTTAATCACAGACTAATACTTGTAAATTGAGCTTACGAAGGTAATAACCATATAAAACATAAAATTGTAGGTGGTCTTGTAAGGTACAGGCTAAAAACGACCAATTATTTCATTAAGAATAATTTTAGCATAGATTTGGGTTTATGGCGATTTTTATAATGATGGCACATCCATCATTTAATGTAATTTCAATATTTAAATATATACGTATTACAAGATTTAACGCATGGTGCATATGTGGTAATGTATATGGTTTGATGAACCTAAATTTTATTAACACCATTCGTTCAATAATCAATTATTAATTATGCTATTTGCAAATCATATTTTGTACACTATTCTTGTACTTTTATTTTAATTAATATCAAACGTAGTTTATTGTGAATTTATTCTACTTAACTGTCTATATTATTTTTACAATTTTTTATTAATTAACATTTAAAATATGGGCTGAAAACATGTTTTGTTTGTTTGTTTGTTTGTTTTCTATAGACACTAAAAATGAAGATACCTCTCCCAGCAAGAAAGGATGAAAACATGTTATTAGTCCATTATCCAATCGTTTTTTGATCAGAGTCCATTATCCAATCTGTATACGTGTTAACTTTATTTGAACCAACATTAATCGTATGCACAAACCCGTGCGCATGAATCATATCTTTTTTTGGGTAAAATGCGCATGAATCATTTTCGTTACTCATTACTATATCCGATTTAATACCAATTATATAATTTGTTGTCAAGGGTAACAAAATTCCGTTCATAAGAATTACACGGTACGTGGAGGGTATAGCAACTGCATAGATTCGACGACATCCTGGTTTTATTGTATAATAATGACCAACTCTTTAATCATTAGATCACGTAACCAAGTGAAATATATAGAAAATGTTCATTCCATTGACCCACCAAAAATAATTCCATCCTCAACAATAATCGCTGGCATACAGCCCTTTTATTATATTTTTCGTGTTCACAGGACTAACAGAAGAATCATAACCCAAGAAACAAGCTCATATGTGGTCCACACCACGAACAACCCACCCGTTAGGCAACGCAACCATCGACTGTTTCTATAAGGCAATCTACAGGATCTTCAGGATTATAAAATTTTGGGATTTAATCATCTTTTTCTTCAGTTTAAAAAGCTATAATTTTGGTAAGAAAAGTTAAACAGTATTGGTTGAGTTGTCAACCAATATAACGGGTTCACTTGAATTGGTGGTGGACTTGGTCAAGCCAACTTGACGGTTTAATATCGGTCACACAAAGGCTACCGCCTACAAAGCTTAGCTGCCATTTGCAACTGCACCAAAAAGAGAAGAATTGGTCCTACCTCTCGTGTCATGTTCATTTGGTCGAACACTTAGAATGCACCCCACGATTCCAATTCCAATCACAAACCAACATCCCAACCCAACTAAACTACTATGCACACTGCACACCCACATGCAAACAGAAGGGGAAAACTAAAATAGTAATAAACAGTAATCAAATTCACAAGAGTAAGTTAATTTAGCTTAAACTTCTCCACTTCAGAAAGTCATTAACGACACAAAATGAAAGCAGAACTCGTTCCATTAATGAATTTAATTCTCACAATATGATAGCTGTAAACAATTGAGTAGTAAAAAAATTTCACATTACATTGCAATAAGTTCAGTTCCACATAAAGCCAGATACGAAGTGAATAGACAAAAGAATTACAAAGACCTTCTCCAACTATACTGCTATCATCTTCTCCCTTGTAAAGAAGAATCTGTTAGATCTAGCTAGTACTATCAAGTTCAAACCCATCATTGGATTCTCACGAGAGCTCCTAAATTCTAAAGTAGATTTCATTTATTCAATTCAATTCAACCTATATGTTCACGAAACAAATGGGGTTAGTCTGGGAGGAAAAAAAAATCTAAATTTTCAACCAGTTAGAATAGCAGCAGCACTGACTAATTAGAAGAAAAAATCTGAATCGAAGCAAAAGCAGCACCACCCATCAGCGTTTCCAAGCATAAACAAGCAAAGAAAACCCAACGGGAACGACCAATTCATTCTCCTCCATACTCGACCATTCCAACACAGAGGAGCTTGCACCAAAAGATCCACCAGAAGACGCCATTGAAACCGACGAAGACGAAAAACTCTTACCCATTTTGCCCCACTCGTAGACCCCCAAATTCCAGTTCTGCTGCGTCCAAAGACTCATCAAATTCCTCTCCTTCCCTCGCCCTTGCTCTTCATCTTCGAATTTGAACATGAAAATTGCGTGGCCGTCACTGTTGTCTTTCTCAAATAGCCAGTTATAAACATCCCACGAGATCTGAACATTTACCCCATCAATTTCTACCCTTTCATTGCCCCTGAACTTCCACTTCAACCGCTTAATCTGCAAAACCTTTTCTCCGTCAACGCTGAAGCAGAGCCTCGAAGAGTGGTCGCCGCCGCAATCGATCTGAATATCTCTCATTTTGCCACCGAACCTCGCCCTCGTGGCGTAGGTCTTGTGTGCGAACACGTGCTCCCTCTTCAGCACGAGGAATGGGCCGTTCTTGGGCTCGTGGGCCTTGGACTTGGCGTAAGCGTCTTTAACTGAATCGCCGACAAGGAGGACCATGTCGCTGTCAACCACCACCGCCACGTAGAACCCGGAGTGAGGTTCGGGTCCGGACCCGAACCTGGCCCGTGAGAGGTTCCAGAAGAGGAGGGTGTTTGGGGAGAGTTTCTTGGTTCCGTGTTTTTTCCAGAAGATGAAGGGCTTGATGTGGAGGTGGAAAGAGGAAGAGGATGAAGAAGAAGAAGAGGGAAATGGAGGAGGTGAATCGAATGGGTGGTGGTGGAGTTGAACGTGGAGGGAGCGACCCAAGATGGAGCGGGACCACGTGAGGGAAACTAGCCCTATGTCGGTGTGGTAGAGGTAGGTGGAGAGGTTGGGGTTGGTTGAAGTCGGCGGCGGCGGTGGTCGAGGAGGAGAATAGCGGTGGTCGTCGGTGGTTGGGGAGGGACGAAAGCAAGAAGGGAAAGGGGATGATGACGACATTTATGTTTTTTGTTTTAGGTTTTGTTTTGTTGCAGTGGTGTGGTCGGTGTTATTGGTTTGGGTATTGAATAAAATGTTGATTTTTGGGGGGTTTTGGGGGAGGGGATGTGAGAGAGAGGAGAAAGGGTTTTTTTTTTCAGGTTTCAAGTTTCACAAGTCTGAATTGGGGATTTTTGGGTTTCTGGGGAGAAGAAGTGAGTAAGGGTTGGATTTTATGGGAGGGGGAGGGACCGGGAAGACGCAGGGGAAGACTGGTCTTATTGCCATGGTTGCATGGTTTTTTTTTTTCTCTAGCACTATTAATTTTTTTATTTACCAAATTAACATTTTTTTTTATGTATTAAAGTAGTACTTTTTTGAATAAAATATTTATTTAATTATTTTTTAATGAATTAAATATTAATAGTTGGTTTAAGATTATGATTAAGTTGTTAATTAAATATTAATGTCTCTGTCTCCGCACACTGATCGAAACAATCCCCCTCCACTCCTTTTGTTATCACAAAGAGTTGTCAAAATGAGTTGTGGCTCGCGAGTCAGCTCGGTTCGTGGGCTAAAAGGGTTACTAAATAGCTGACTCGTTTAACCCCGGGCCAATTTGGCTCGGCTCATTTAACCCGCGAGCTGATCAGCTGAAGAGGATTAGCTCGCCACACTAAAAAAATAAAAATTAATCATTTTAAATATTTTTTTAGTTTTTTTTATTTTTTAGCATTTTAAATATTTTTTTAGTTTTTTTATTTTCTAGCATTTTAAATATTTTTTTTAGTTTTTTTTTATTTTTTAAATATTTTTTTAATTATTTTAAATACTTTTTTTAGTGAGCCAGCCCGCGTAACCCGTGAGTCAGCCAGCGTAACCCGCGAGCCCGTGGTGGGCTGAGCCAAGCTATGCATTTTCTGGCCCTTGAAAAATCCGAGTCAGCTCGGCTCGTTTATCTCTCAGCTCGTGGCGAGCCAACTCGTGTGGGGCTAGCTGACTCGTTTTGAGAGCTCTAGTCACAAGAGACAAAGGCATCAATGTATCACTTATGTATTTATATTTTTAAATTTTGAATCAATTTAAGCTATTTTCTATAATTATATTATCAATTAGTTGTCAAATTAGGTTAATAAATACTTAACAATTAAATATTAATTTAATTAACAACTTAATTACAATCTTAAACCAATTATTAATATTTAATTCATTAAAAAAATATTAAATAAATATTTTATTCAAAAGAGTACTAGTTTAGTATATAAAAAAAAATACTAATTTGGTAAATAAAAAAATTATTAGTGCTAAAGAAAAAAAAAACCTCTCATAGCATGTATTAAAAAAAACAAAAAAGGGGTTAGAAGGTTGGGATGGGATGGGATGGGAAGTTCTCCTCTCTTCCTTCCCCCGCGGGGGTCTTCGTAAATCACAGATTGGACCAGGCAAAATCAATTACTGCCACTTACCACTCTCGTGCAAGGGATTTTTTTACTTTCGGTTAAAAACAAACAACAACAAAAATATGACAGGCACGAATCTATGACCGATCCAAATCCAGGAATTACCCTGTATAAAAAAATATATATTATTATTTATTAAAATATATAAAAGCATTGATTGAGTGACAATTATATTTGTACTCTATATTACAAATTAAAAAAATAATCACCTTTGTATATCAAAAAATATAATAATAATCACCTTTGAGTATATTATTAATACATATATGAGTGAAACTATCTTCAAAAGTAATTGTTTCCGCTGGTCATAAAATAGTAATGTATGTTGTAAATAATTAATGTCATTTTATGAATAAACAATTTTTAACATAGCAAAATGGTGAGGTTCATGTCTCTTAACCATGTGGTGAGGGATTTAATTTCTGATTTATATATATGAAAATTCATCATTTGAAAAAAAAACCTGTAAATGGTGAATTTGTATTTGAATGTATGCGCGCATAATAATAATAATAATAATAATAATAATAATAATAATAATAATAATAATAAATTAAGATATTGAGAGTAAATTAAGATAAATTAAGAAAAATATTGACATCAAGAGTAAAGACAATATACAGGATTCATTTTTCTTAAACAAACTCTCTGTTTAATTCGAATCGAGTCGAATGGACCCATATAAGGGGACAAGACTTTTCCAATACCTATTTATTACATTCACGAGACTTAAACCCAATAAACAATTATAATTTTATATTTTCTTTCATTCCTTGAAAGCCAGTGAATACTAGAGCCAGTGAAACGGTTGCTACTAAAGCGTAAACTACTCGTTTTTCCTTCCCCGTGTGTATAGCATGATGAGCCCAAGTTACGGCTGCATCTTTCACTTTAAATATGTGTAAGCTTGTCTTGCATAATGTTAATGCATACCTTGCCCTATATGCCTATTAGAGTATTAGTATTTAGGTGTGCCCAGTAATTCCTTTTCATAAATTTTCTAGAATAATTTATCAAAATAACTTACTCAATAAATATTTAATTAAACTATTTACCCAAACACACACTTAGTGTTACCTATCAAAGATTTTCTCATGGGCTTCACTTTGACCATTATATGGAACTGAAACATAAAAGTCCACTTGACTCAAAAACTTATTTTTGTATTTAACTCAAAAACCTTAGCTCAGTTGAAAATGCTAAGGGGGGACATGATGTAGGTGTGGGGATCGATTCCCCCCCTCCCCCAAAAATCCCCCTCCCCAATGACTAAAAAAAACTTATTTAAAAGTTTTATCACATGAATACCTATAAATAAATTAGAAAGTGTAGATTTTTCTAATGTTAAAGTAGTTATGTTTGAATAAATTTGTTATATATTTAATCAAAAAAAGAATTGTTATATCATGTATAAAATAAATATATAATATTCATATCCAATTAACTAATTATGTTTTTTTACGTCAATTAACTAATTACGTAAAATGTCAATTTGGAAGGTCAAATGAGTTTCTTTAAAAAAGTATTAAGCATAATTGAATAAGTTTGTCTTAAAAATTAAACATGTTTATTCATCAATTAATTAAAGGCAATATATAGCAAAAATACGTTAGGAATTGCTTTGATAAACTGCTTGACGCGTTTCTGGTGGCGGTGCACAGTATTCAAAAGGTCGATCCCATTGCCGAAGAGTGGTGGAGATACATGGAGACCCGCAAGGATCTTAAAATTATACATTGATTGGCGGATGCGATTTAATTTTATGTGTGATTTTCTCACATTCTTTATTTCTTGTATTTTTTTTTCTTTTTTTCTCTTCGCATCACATTTTTTATTTTATTCTCTTTTTTCTCTCTCTGTTTTTAAATTTCTCTCTTCTTTGCTTATGATCTGTTCGATTAATAGCCATATATTATAGGTAGGCAGTACCCTTGGTACTCCCGGGTGTACTCATCGTGGGTATAGAGCAAGATAGGAACAAAGTCTCTGATCTAATATTAATTGAGGAGACCAAAATTAAATGTGACAAACCAGTATGTTCCGTGATAAGTTGTTCACGAAACAGGCGTACGTGAACGGTACTACTTTGAAGTAGATTGATTGAACTCAGCATTATCGATCTATTAGGAGATGATTACATTTGTTTAGCAAGAGCGAGAACAATGATAATATGTACAGATGGATGACAACCGAACTAACTCAGGAAGACCCTAATCCATGACAGATCGATAATAAATTAGAGACCCGATATTCAGACACCTGCTACACTTATCACACACATGTTACAGTACCAATTTTAACATTTTATCTCTCCTGGAAAGGTGTAACCAAGAAGGTGTAACGGGTGGTGTGTAGAGCTTTCAAAAAGAGCTATATCTCGGCTCAATCTGGCTCGTGGGCTAAATGAGTTGTTAAATAGTTGACTCGTTTAATTATGGGTTGATATGGTTCGGCCCACTTAACCCGTGAGCTAAAGCGGGTCAACCCGTCACGAGCCGAGCCAACTCACGAGCCAGATTAAATTTTTTTTTCTTTCTATTTTTCTATATTTTTTAGCATTTTAAATTTTTTTTAGATTTTTTAATTTTTTATTCCATGAGTCAGCCCACGAGCCAGCCCGAATAACCCACCAATCCGTGGTGAGTTGAGCCGAGCTGTGCATTTTTTGGCTCATGAAAAAATAGAGTCAACTCGACCCGGCCCATTTAACTCCCAACCCGTGGCGAGCCAGCCTGTATGGGCCGAATTGACTCGTTTTGATAGCTCTACTGGTGTGGGTGTCTAAGTATTATTTCTGAATAAATTATGAGAGTAATTGTTTTTACATTGATTGATATACCTTTTTGTACTATTATAATTAATTGTCATTTTCTGTATTTATAGTTTAGATTTTTTATAAGGGATTTCTTAACGTATATCTACTTATTTTAAGAAAGAGTATGCTAAAAATTACAAATTAAAAGACTTAATTGTATTTGTGGTCCTTCACGTATGCCTATTGTGCGATTTGAGTCTATTGTTTCAATTGCACGAATTAGGTCTCTCAAATTTTTTCTCGGTTACAATCAAGTCACACAGACAATTTTTGTCCATAAGCGGGTTAGCACATTTTTGGGTCATGTTGGGTTATACCAAATTAAATGAGGGCTACTAAGGGCTTGTTTGGAAAAATAATTTATTTAAGCACTTATGACATAAGTGTTTATATGATAAGTGCTTATGTATAAACTATTTTTATAATCAAAGAAAAAATGTGGTGAAATTGATTTCATATAAGATGTAAGCTGTTTTGATAAACTATCATGGGTAGCTTATAAAAATAAGCCCAAAACAGCTTATGAACCTGTCATAAGCTGTTTTTATAAACTCTACCAAACACACTGACAAGAGTTTATGTCAATAGATAAGTCTAGATAAACTCTGCATAAGCTAATCCAAACAGGTCCTAAGTTGCTAGCCCAGGTCTCCATGGGTAATTGGTCGATGGACTCACTTTTTTTAAAGTCAATAACATAAATAAATATATTTAACATAACTAATATAATATTTATGTATATATAAATACAAATATTTATATATGAAATATTTATCTATAATATTTAAGTATATTATATAAATATTACATTTTTATCACATTCTATTATTTTATATTGTGCAAAGTAAACAATATATTTTTATATTTTTTTCTAAAATTTCAAATTCAATTTAAAAGTATATATTTAAGTAATAAAAATATTATTCAGACTAGTGGGTCAGGTCAGCTCAATTACGGGAGCTAGCCTATGCCGAACCAATGAATTTTTGGGTTAGGCCATGCTGGACCAAAATATATTTGGACTTAAACTTGTTAGTCGAGCTCATGTATAATATTGGGTTATACAAACACGCCCTATGAGCCAACCCCTTTTGATATCCTTAGTGCTATTGGGTTATAAGTTATTACAGGCAATATAATATATCACAATTTGTCGTTTCAAATATTGGCGTTTTTGTATAGTTATAGTTATGTGAAAATGTCTCTAATTGGTAAACCTTAGTCTTTGCTAAATCCTAAAGAAAAATATACACCCAACATATAACATATTCTTTTGCCCCAAAAAATAAAAGAAAATTAAAAGAGTGTAGTGCTGTATAGAACGATAGCTGTGTAAGTTGTAAACCAACCAAGAAACCGGGGCAGCCCCACTTTGCTTGATTTAGCAAATCCGGAACGAGTTCAAAAAAGTATACCCTCTTGAACCGGTCTCTCTTTATATATTTTCAAGATCACTAACGACATTTAAAAGGGGGTGGGGGATGATCCATCGACCATCCCTTAATTTTAATGACCCATACCATATACATTGGCTACATCACGCCTTATTAAGCTGTCTTCTTAAGCCAGCTGGTTCATTTCTTGATCACATTAACAATCCGCGCTCCTACCATAAGTAGTATTCTGCTGCCCACTCTTATGCTCCCTTCAAGTTGTTAATTGGATGAAACATCCAGGAAACCACGTAAAGACTTTCTCTTTTTAATTTCTTTTATTCCTCAAATTAGTTGTTGTTACTTAAATTTATGATGAAATTTTTTTTTGGACCTGTTTAATATAATTTCTGATTTCAGACTTCTAGTATTTAGAAAATATATTTAATCCTGACTGGTTTGAGTCAGTATATTGATATCGTTCAGTGCTATTGATAAGTACGGTCCCAGTTACAAAGAAAGGGTCAATGGAACAAATTATGAAGCCAAGTACTGATGTGTAGTGTTTTCACATTCAAGCTGAATCATGTTTATATTATAATGGAGAAACACTTCAAATTAAGATTTGAATCCTGTGCAAAATCACTATGGCTGTGTTTGGTTGTGAAATGAAAGTGGAAGAAAAGAAAGTAAAATGAAAGTTAGTATAAAGGAAAGAAAGAGAGTGAAAAGTGAGAGGATTATTTAGTTATTGGATTTGAGTGAAAGTGGAAGAAAAGAAAGGTAAAATCTTGCTCTTCCCTTGTTTGATTGGATAGAAAGTGATAAGAAAGAAAAACGTATTTGTGAAATGACAAAAATGTCCTTATGTAAAAATAAATATAATAAATTAAAATCATTCATAAATTACTTTAATAACTATCAAAATAAATTAAAAATTTATAAAATGAGTAAGATAAATAAACATTAAAAATTGAAAATATTTATTTCACCCTCAAAGATGAAATTAAAATATAACGAGTGAGATAAATTAAAATAAATTATTTACATTCCTCTAAAAATGGTTTTAGATATAAAATTGTGATTAAAAAAATAAGAAATCCGATGACAGAGTACGGACAAGGCACAAGGAGTAACATTGATTATTAGGGGCTTTGTTGTCATTTTAACCAAAATAATGATCATTTCCCAGTTTTCCGTCCGATATAGCGAAGAAATAATTTCGACGTGGGGCCATATATTGTTTCCTTTCCTTTGCTTTTTTTCTATTGTTCTTTTTTTTTTTGTCATAATTTTTCTATTGTTCCAAACGATGGAAGCTCCCTCCTTCCGCCCTCTTTCTCTCCACTCACATTCTTTCTTTTTCATTTCTTCAAAACCAAACAGGCCGTATGACTCTTTTTAAATTTACCCACACACACACTATACCTATTTAAATTTGGGGATTGCTAATATACTCCCACTTAAAAATTAGAAAGAGTATATTAACAACTAACACCTTCTCATTTTGACAAAAACACCATTTATTTCTATTTTAAAGGCAATTAAATTGATGGTATAATCGTCATTCCAAGCTTTGCATTTATTATGCAAATCTCATTATTTGTGCCCTTTCTCTATCTCTTTCTCTCCACTAACCAATCTGATTGGGTGGATTTTTTATCACCCTTTCCCGTGTGTAGAGCTGGGTAAGCGGGCCAGCCCGTCCCGTTTAGGCCCGATCCGCATAAGCCTGCATTTTGAGTGGGTTGGACTAACCCGGTCCGCAATTTAAATGGGTTCATTTTATCAGGCCCGCGTCTGCACCGCTAAGTCCGCGGACTAACGGGCCGGCCCGCGGACCGTGAATAAAAATATTAAAAAAATAACTAAAAATGGAAAAATGTTAAAAATTCAAAGAAAATAAATATTTACAATTTAAGTACATTTTTTTATAAGCAAAATTATATATTATTAATACTAAAAATTGATTTTCAAGAACACAAGGTATGCCAAAAAAAACACCACAAATGAATATAAGATAATATAAAATGCTAGCTAAAGGCAAGGGAATACAAGATCATAGATTAATATAGCTACTTCCCTTTAAGATAATCGCGTCCTGTAAAAAAAGCCACACCCGTGGTGTGGATACTGTTCTTGTCTTTCATATTGGACAGAACCGTTCACAGGTGTGACACGAAACCCACCCCTGGTGTGAAAGTCTCAGTCGATGACTCATGGTTGTTTTTAGAACTGTTCACAAGTGTGATACCAAACCCACCATTGGTGTGAAACTCTTAGTCCGCAGGCCAGCCCGCAAAACCGCAGACCAAACCCGTTGGACCCGCGGGTTAAACGGACCGGGCCAAAAAAGTCCGCATTTGAACGGACTACTATTTTCAAGGCCTGTGGCCCGCGCGGACTGCAGGTTAAACGGACCGTCCGCGGATCAAGGCCCGTATACCCAGCTCTACCCGTGTGTGAGCACGTATGTGAAACTATTTCTTCCAGTTTCACCGTGTCTTATTCTGTAACTTTCACTAACAGGGTATCAAGAACGGATAACAGTAGAGAAACTGCAGTCAAAAAAATAACTTGCACAATTAGATGAATATAAAGGTCCACATCATTTGTTCCCAAAAAAAAAAAGAAGAAGCTTGTTGACACTGGAAATTTGGCGATACTAGTAAACCCACCTCTCCAATCTTCTCACTTTTCCCCACCCCCAATTCTTCCCTACACGTGTTGTTCCAGCAAGAGGGATAGTGTTTGAAGAACCATTATTGGAGAAAAATAACACAATTTAATTTGTACCATTAAGTTTGTTTAAAATTTCTGCAAATGGCGTTTGGGCACCGAATCTACAATATTGTTATCGTCCTTGAGTGTCTTGCCGCCAAAGTTCAGAGACGGCGAGCTTCGATTCAGCGATCAAGCCATCAAGCTTGTTGAGGAAGAGGCAATGAGATAGGTGCTCGATATCCAACACGGATAGAGGATCATGGGTCATCAAAGACAGAGAGAGAATATTAGATTTGCATAATAAATGCAAAGTTTGAAATGACGATTATACTATCAATTTAATTACCTTTAAAATATAAATAAATGGTTTTTTTTGTCAAAATGAGAAGGTGTTAGTTGTTAATGTATTTTTTCTAATTTTTAAGTGAGAGTACATTAGTAATTCTCTTTAAATTTAAATTTAAATTTGCTCATATTTTACCATAATAACTATACCTATTTACCAATATTTTACCAAACCTATGTGTCACTGTATAATTTTGTATTTTATCTAAAAAAACGAATAGACAGACTACTGGCTATCGAGCTGGTCTTTCCACCGGTAGTTTTGCACTTTTTGTTTTTCAGTTAATTTTTTTGGTAAAAAAAGAGGGTAACTTTTTAAAAAAAAAAAAAACCGGTCTCGTCCAAAGTTAAAAAAATTACCAAACTACTTCGTAATACCTGAAATTAAGCAACAGTTGTGAAAGGCAAATATCACTTCCCTGGCCATGCACCAAATCCGCCACGCAAGGAACATAAACAACCAAGGAATAAAGATTCCAGTCTTCAAAGATATCTAGTATATTATATTGTATATCTAACTCGTTTGTCCGATTATATATGTTTACTGTTTGTTTCGTATTGTTGGTTGGGAGTTGGTGTAAATACAGAGCATTTCCCTGTTTTTCTCTATGCTATATAGAAAGTGAGAACCAACGATAGCTGATCCAACTGATAAGGATTTTGATTTCCCTTGAGCAAGATAAATAGATTCTCGGGTTAAAAAATTAACTGAAATATTTTTTGTTAGCGCATAAGTTAACAAAGCCTATAATATGCTTAAATAATTAAAAGACAACAAAGGAGAAGGACACACAAGTGAATTGAATAAACTCAATCAGAAAACCCGGGCTCTCCTTAAACGACAAAGAGAAAATAAAACTATCATAGGGCTGCCATCAAGCCGAACAGAGCCTAATTTGGCCTTTTTCAACATGTATTTTTTAAATAAAAGCTCTGTGACTATTTAAAGTTTATGAACTATTTTTAAATATTAAGTCACTTAATTGAACTTTTTAAATTTACAAATAATTACTTTTTAACAAAACAATTTAGTTAAATAAAAATAAATATGAATTTAATTTTTTATTATTTTAGATATGTATGTTTGTATGCAAATATGACTGTGTTAGGTCGATTCACAAATTCATGGGTAGAATAGGTGAAAGCTTAAGTTTTAGCTCAAATAAACGAGGAAAGATTTTATTTTTATTTATAAACCCTTAGTTTTATTCGAGTCAAGTTGAATAGACTCGTATAAGGGCATAAAGTTTTTCTAACACTTACTTTCTTGTAAAGTGAATCCATTTACAAGACTCGAACTAGACTAAATAAAATCTTATTTAAGAAAAATCGAGGTTCTTGCCACTTACATAAGAGACAATGAGTACATAGTTTTAACTCATTAAGTTACAACAATTAACTTGCGAAAGTTTAAGCCTTTGACACAAGGATTAAAAAATTTCATTAAGGCCACCGATAAACGAAGTTACAAGCTGCGGCTTTATGATTTGAGGCACCTCATTGCCAGCCCTATGATTCAGAGGGATCAACACGTAGAGAACGACTTTGACCCAAGCAATTAGGGATCATGGCCTTCAAAATTAAAAAGTTTTCTATTTTCATTAGATGAAAACCTTAGAGACTAGTCTCTGTACGTATTTATATATTTGGTATGCATATATAAGTGAAAATCATATGGAGACTAATTGTCAAAGTAAACGCACGAGGGAGTTCTATTGTTGTTTTAGAAAAGAATTGGAAAATATTAAAGAAACTGCATATTGAGTTGAGTACTTTCATTGACCTGATTAATTGACCCCGCGTGTCAATTTAATTGTTCAACTGGTTCTATACGTTGCCCGAATTAATAGTATGAATATCACATCACACAACATGTATATAAAAGAAGACAACTTTCCGAGCAACATCAAGCGGGGAAGGGAGTATGAATAGGGTTTGTTTGGGAGAGGAGAGGGGAGGGGTTTGACAATTTGAAAGAAGAGAAAAGGGAAGGAAAGAGAGGATAGTCTTCTACCTTTCATAGAAGTTTAATTGAATCAAAACCTCCAATTTGGTAGAACTAAAACAATTTATTAAAGGAGGATTTTGGAGGGTTGTTTTAGAGGCTTTAATATGTTTTTAACATCCTTCTCCTATTTTACTAAAACTAAAATGTTGGTCCCCTCCCTCTCTCTCCTTTCCAAATACCTCTCCCAAACAAATCCTTAATAAATAAAGGGTGCAAATAATTAAGATTTACTTATATTTGAGCCCACTCCATTTAAATATTTTTTAGTTATATTTAAGTCTGAAAAAAGTTTTTTCTTTTAGAAAAAGCAAAAGATATTTATTGCGACATATTGTCAAACTGTGGCACTAGGCCACTTTTTTTTTGGTCTTGGTGGCACTAGGCCACTAGATATGCCAATTTTGACAGACTATTCATATTTCCCGGTTATCTAATGGGCTTTAATATGTGTGGATTAAAATAACTGCTATAGTTGGAATAATGGATGTGAACTGAAAAGTGAAAAGTATATGGTAATTTATTTCCGCACATATATACTTTATTATCTGCACATACATGTCTATGAAATTATTAATTTCGTAGGTTTATTTTTTTTTCAACACACACATGTCGTGGAACTATTAGTTCCGCGGGTTGTAATTCTTCGCGGAACTATTAGTTTCGCACGTTGTAATTCAACACATACATGCCTGCGAAACTAATAGTTCCGCGGAGAATTACAACCCGCAGAACTAATAGTTTCACAACATGTGTGTGTTGGAAAAAAAATAAACCCACAGAACTAATAGTTTCACGGACATATATGTACAAATAGCAAAGTATGTATGTGTGGATATAAATTACCAAAGTATATTAGGTCCTTACATTGCATGCACTCAACGTGTGTCTACACTATGTATATATAAAAAAACAAGTGTGTCTAGACTATGTTCTAAAAAAAAAAGACTGTGTCTAGACTGGAGAGTAGAGACCCACGATTAACATGCTGTAATAGGACCCCAGAGACCAAAGTCACAACTCGCAGCTGATTAAGGTCCAATGGATTCAACTAAAGGAGGCAAAGCCCCCCAAATCATCAGATTATGCAACAATGGCATTGGTATAGTACGTCCTACATGTACTCACAGCGTCTCTGCAACAAAAGAGAAAAAAAATAGAGAGCGAAACTGGCCCATAGGTGGTGGTGGGCTTTTTTTACTTGCCAAGGGCCACACACTTTAGCTTACTTGCGTTCTTGATTTAGAATGGACCATAAAAAAAGGTGGAGGAAATCTCCTCTGGCCGCTACAAGTTAATTTAAGAGAATTGGTAAATACTGGGTTTTTGGCTATATATTCCACTTTAAAAAGGTAAGTTACAAATTATACTCTCATCAATTTGATTTTTTTTTCTTTTCAATTTCGTATTTTTATCAAAAATTCAGTTTTCGGAATACATTTTTATACTTTTACCGAAAAATCTAGTTTTTAGAATATATGTGAAAAATTAGATTTTTTTAATTCCAGTTTCCGGTATACAAATTTGTATTCCGGAAACTCAAATTTTCAAAAATAAGCAAAAAACTGAGTTTTTATACATTTTAAAATTTAAGTTTTTGGAATAAAAAATATATATTCCGAAAATTCGAGTTTTTGGAATACAAATTTGTATTCCAAAAACTCTAGTTTCCGGTAAAAATATAAAAATGCAACTGAGTTTTCGGTAAAAACGCGAAATTGAAAAAAAAAAAAATCAAATGGATGAGGGTATAATAGTAACTTACCCTATTAAAGTGGGGTGTATACCAAAAAATCAAGGTGTATTTACCAAAACCCTAATTTAATTTTGTTAAGCCTATTGCGACGAAAACATCTAATTTGGCCCAATAAATAAAAAGACGAACACATGTGAGATTAGTGACGATAGTTGCAAGTAAAATTTTCTCCATGTATATATTATTTGTGAATCATTGGATAACATGGGTCTTATTAATTATACCAATTTTATTTTCAAACGGCTCACATTCAGTTATTCACCACTTGTAGACATTACATAATGAGCATTCATGATTTTACCTATCGGTAGCCATAATTAGTGGATTCTTGAATAGGGGATTTCTATGGTGTCGTTGAAACCGTTGTTTTATCAATCAATGATAAAATAGAGTTTTGCCATGTCAGATTATTTTTTTAAGGACTACAATTCTTTTATATTACATCGTAGTCCTTAATTTTTTTCATTTTATGGCTATTTTTTCCTGTTTTTGCTTCACTTTACTTCACTTACCCAACATAGTCTACCAAAATATTTCACACTTCGTATTGAAATCGAATGCTCTTCGTTATCCATAATTTTAAATTTTAAATAAGGTAATTATAATTTTAAATGGAAATTTGAAAATAAGATTTTAATATTTACGGCCTGAATTACAAAATATTTTTAAACAAATTTTAGTTACAAAACCAATGGTACCAAAATCGTTACTTTCATAACGGAACCGTAGAAATTGCCTCTTGCATAATGATACCGCCGATATTACTTTCCTCAAATACCCATTTACAAGCCATTAAAGACTTGCTTAAGTTTTAAAAATGTGATTGCATGATATAATTTTTTAGTAAGACTCGTTTAAAGTGAGCAAGTAAGCAGCAAATTAGTGTATGGTGAGTCACTTGGTTTGGAGATTTGATTGCAATTTTTTGGTAGGAGTCAAACACCCCTTTTAAGATTTAGTGTGTTTAACTCAACATTATAAAACCAACCCGTAAGATGAGGATTCTCACCAAGTTTGGGTTTTTCCCACCCTTATGAAACACTTGTTCCTACAGACACCACTCTCATCCTGAATGGAGCATTCCCTACGTCCTAATTAACAGGGTCTAGTACTAAAAAATTAAATAAAAAAAAGAGTTCATATGAGGTGGACCCAGGTGACCTTGTCTGTGTGCTCAGGTTAAGAGAAGGGTGGTTTGGGACCATGTGGATCAAAGTGTTCACATGCACTCGACCACGTGAAAGAATGGGGAAGGACAAGGAGCTGAAATTCGAGACAAGTCTTGTGCTGCTAAATCTAGAACCAAATGTCATGGTATGTTGAAGTTTATAATGTTGCCTTGCTTGTCCTCTTTCACACTAAAAAAATATCATCTTCCACTCAACTAATTAAAAAAATGTTTCTTATGCTCCAAAACTACTCTTTGAAAGTATTTGAGCTTTTCAGCAGAGTAGGCCACCAACCTTTTTTTTTCCCCCTCCTTTCTTTCTCTTCCAACAAAACCTTTTTCACTTTTGGATTTATGCATGACTTACATGATCCAATGCACTTGAAAAACAAATAATACACCTCTTACAAAATCAAAAAATAATTTTGTAAATGTTTTTTTTTACAAGGTCATGCATCATTGTCTCTCACTCAGCATTTCTACCAGAGATTCTAGAGCTGGCAAAACAGGCTTTCATGCCGGCCCGCATCGGGTTCGGGCTTCGTCGGGCCAGGCCAAAAAAGCTCGGATTGAAAACGGGCTTGAATTTGTGTGTCCGAACCCTCCACTTTTCGGGCTCGGGCTCGGGCTTTAAGCTATATTTTGCGGGTGGCCCGCTCCAGGCTCGGGCTTTACCGGGTTCGGGCTTTGTCGGGCCAGGCCAAAAAGGTCCGGATTGAAAACGCGCTCAAATTTGTGTGTCCAAACCCTCTATTTTTGGGCTTTTTCGGCCCGGTCTGGTAAGCCCGACCCATTTTGCCAGCTCTAAGAGATTCTATATATACATCATGATTGGGTGCAGCGTGATTGGTTTTGACTGCTTTTTATTCTAAGGAAGATCTCAACTTTGACTCCTTCACCCGCCGTTCTTTTAACACACACATTGTTTGCAACTCTATGGAATCCCTTCTAATGAAATTCTGTACTATGGCATTAGATTTAGAAAGACTTTTCTCTGATGGTGTTTTCTAATACTTGACCTCAAATCTAGCTATGACTTCACTTGTGAAATGATATTCGTTTGGTACTTTGGTGGTATATAACTATATTAAATCCTCAAGAAGTACCTTATTTCTTATGTTGTTAACTGTGATCTAGAATAAAAGAAGGATGATGCCAGATTTTTTATTCACAAGGAATGTGCTTCACGTAAATGAAAACCCATAATTCCGTCTAACTTCAAGATTCTGAGACGCTCTGCATAATTGCATTGCTGTATAGTCTTCTTGGCATGACTTCAAGCAAAACACCTGACATAGAAAGTGCACATTAGTTATTAATTATTAAATAACAAAGTATACACAAAAATTTAGCAGCAATGATGCCAAGTCAAAGTGTCATAATGAGTCCAATTCAAGCCATCAACTCATTCACGGGTAATTAAGTAAGCTAATCGACAGGAATTCCTAGCTAAAATAGGCATGCCATAGAGCATTACCCTTTGTTCTTTTTGTTCTTCTCATACAGGAAGAGTAAATTTGACCTCAGTTTAGTCATTGTTGGCTGTTGTATTTGCCATATGTACACTAATAAAATAAAATGAGGAGTGTGGAGGGTCAGGTAAACCTTAAAGTGCTCCTCTGTCTCACAAGATTCAAACTGTTAATGATGAAAAACTCACTAAGATGCCATGATTTAACCAACTTTACTGATTCAAAAGGAAAACAAAATAATGAGACTAAACAACTTTAATATTTGATGATTGTGGGGAACAAAATCAATTCCCAAACAGGTGAATACAATCATGAAGTTTCACTGATAGAAATAGCACACCAAAACACACAAACCCCCCACATATTAAATATGAAGTTTTGAAGCCTGTGAGGCCTGAATATAGGAATACCAAGAAATAAATTAACTAATCTGAACTATTAGTTAGAAACAGACTATATTTCTAACTGTTTCCATTTTAACATGATGGGAGAAAATCTTACCAGTTACCAAGAAAAAAAAATTAAAGCATAGTGGGAAAAAGAAAATTTAAAAATCATGTCAATTTTGGAAGTATAATCAATTCATAATCACCTTTTAATTTTGCTATGGTTTGTTG
The DNA here is from genome assembly GCA_030159175.1 of Glycyrrhiza uralensis. NCBI lineage: Eukaryota > Viridiplantae > Streptophyta > Magnoliopsida > Fabales > Fabaceae > Glycyrrhiza > Glycyrrhiza uralensis. The sequence goes on from BRZY01000005.1 coordinate 51,182,991, forward strand.
GTCTGGACCATAATTATTATGGAGATTTCAACTGCAGATGTAACAGAATCTAGAATTTCCTAATTATTAAGTTGAACTGAACTGAATAAGATCTGAAGTTAATGAAGCTGACATGAGGTTGTTAACGATGATTAGGAATCCCACAAATTTCACATTTCACACAGCGAAAGGCTGATTAAATTTGCAGTAAATCTGACACGAAAACGACATATTTCACTTTTGAAATATATGGATGTAAAATCTTCACCAATCAAACGATTTTCCACACACTGATGAATGACACTGTCTCCCTCCCAGTATTACTAAACTGATTCAGTGATTTTGATATCACTATCGTTTTCATCTTTGTGTCTATCAGTTTCAAATATTCTGGTTAGGATAATTAATTCCTTTAACTGAAGCATCACAGCAACAGATACTGGAGTTCAGATTTCTTCTTTGATACTTTTCAAGAGAGAGAGAAAAGAAAAAAATTAATTTTATTTCACTTCTAGACAGAAACACTATTTCTTCTTTCTCATACTCTCTGTGAAACAAATATAGTAAATTTAGTATTTACTATCTAGCAATTAATTTAAGTGTAAATGTGATAAATTGAAATGAATAATGAGAAATATTAGTAATATATTCTCTTGCACATTTTTTCTAACACACTATTTGATATTGTAGTGGGTAAAATTCGTGTGGATTCCACTGCTTTGGTAAAATTCACTTGAGTTGAACCAAGATGAATTTCACCTAATAACAACAAAAAGTACGTTGGAAAGAGGATGTTAAGAGTGTGATGCTACCGTTGCTCATCAATGATTGTTAATATGCTAAGCTCCGCAAGGGCCTTAATTTCTGAAAATAATGTGGTTTGATGCATTAGAGGGAGAGAAAAAAATATGAAAGGAAGCGTGAGAGCTAGAGAGGTAAGATTTGGAGAAAAGAGGAGGTGCAAAGATGAACCTTAAAAGCTCCTTTTAGATACAAACGGGCCCTTGTATAAATCATTAGAACATCCACTCAATCTTATTCAGTGTCCATTCTCTCTTAAAAGCAACAATGGCCAACAAAGTAAAAAAGATATCCTTTATTTTTTTTTCTTTTCAAAATGTCATCCTACCCTGTAACAATAATCATATCTTTCCTGCAGGAGGTCAAAACTATCTTGTTTCACGCTCATACCCTTGGGAAGCAATTGAAAAATCCTATGTTATGATCCTCAAAGGGTCTTAACGTTGTCTCCATTTGCTGAGTTGGGGTATGAACACTATACAGTAATGGATTACAAAATAATATCTGCTTATCCTTTCCTCTAGTGATAGACCAATGATTCTCATGTTCATGATTCTGCATAATGAGCCTCAAGGGATTCCTTAAGGTATACTCTTCTTTGATGGGAATAATAGATTAAAAAATATAATGGGTTGGGGGTGAAAACAATTAAATTCAATCTTTATGGTTTTGGTAAAATATGAATAGTATTCACATAATACTTGAAAAGGTAAAACAAATAATAAATAGTAAACCATATGTAAACCAACAGGGGAAGACTAAAGAGTATGTAAGCCCATATGCAACCTATGTGCATATGCCGCAAGCCTAGCTACCATATGGCCTGCTCTATGAATATGAGACAATGCACCAACCATTAGAGGTGGCAATTTGGGTTGGGCCCGGCGGGCCAACCTGCCAAAAAGGGGCGGGCGGGTTTGGGGTTTTCAACCCACAACCCGTTTTGGCATGCCCAAAGGTGGGTTCAAAACGGGCTAGCCCGGCGAGTTGGCCCGCCAGTCCGTTTATTTTTTTATTTTTTGTGTTTTTTCAAATTTTTGAGCGGATTAGGCGGTCCAACCCACCATTTCTACATGTATTTTTTTGTTTTTGGGCGAGTCGGTCCGCCAACCCAGACTAGGATACCCCAACCCACTTTTTTTGTGGGCCAGCCTGCCCTGTCCCGTTTTTCAACGAGTTTTGGCGGGTCCAGTCGGCCCGCTTTGCCAACCCTACCAACCATTGATTTGATTCCATTTTGTGAACGCAAATGACAAAATGGCTCACCAATGCACCATAAAAATCCAAAAAGTTACACATTAGTTTGAACACTTCCATAATCCAACACAAATGAAGCTTTTAAAATTTACATTCTTGATCAACTGATTTAATTACCAAAAAAATGATACAGTAAACTATTTAGAATTTAACTAACTAATTTGATTAATTTTCCATGTCACATCACAGCTAGATTACGTATGACGAATAGGCTAGAATCCCCCGTAACAAAAATATCTCCACGAGTGGCAGTTTACTTCAACAGTAAGAGTAATTTATCTTTCTTTTTGGGTACATTGCACAGAGTAGTAAATAGATTTGCAGGGTGATTGGTTCACATTTCACAAGAATAGACTTTCGGAAACACACAAGATATGATAATGATTCTGAACAGAAAACGTCAAGTGATATATATTATATGCTATAGTATAGGCCATTAGGCCAATAGCAATGCATGATAAGTTGGTTTATTTTATTTTAATGAAATTCAAAGGATTTTTTTTTTCTTTTTTTCTTCTTCAAATACTTGTGTCAGAATTAAGAGCAATGTCAGTGCATAAAACTGTACAATCTTTGAAATAAAGGATTCTACCCAGTTGTCTAAAAGCCGTGCCTTTTGACAAACCTCCCTTACTACATTACAGACAAGAGACTGATTCTGCAACTAGGAATGCAAATTGCAGGAAACATAATACACAATATCACAGATTACAACATGATTGAATTTGGCTGTACACAAGGAACATTGTCCAATGGGTCACTTAGAAAACATCCAGGACCTGGAGAGAAGCTAATTAACTAAAGGACTAAAAAAGCACTAATTAGTTAAAAATTAGCAGAATATAAGAATGTGAAAATGCTCATCAAAGTCAAAAAGACCTCAAAAAGTGGTTTTTTATGAATCAAAGAGCCTGTTGTGGAATGACAGAACAGAGCTCAATAGACCCATAATGAAGCAGTTCCTCTATCATTTGCTCAATGTGATTGTGATCTTCTTCAAGAGGCTTGAACTGCTGATGAGAACTTTCCACTTTGACCTTGTTAAAAACCCAATTATTCCCCTCTGATTCCTGCTCCTCCTCCTTGTGTCTCTTCTGTGTTGGCAACAACATGGTATGATCAGTTTCGATGCTTTTCACGGGAATGTTGTTGACACTTGGTGGTGAAGATGCTCTCTCTTTCTGAGGCTCTGGCAGTGATGGCCTAGTAGTCATTTGCAATGATGCCATATAGCACCTATGCAGTTTAGCAGTTAAAGTTGCTGAGAGAAGCTTGGAAGATGGTGAACGAGACGCATTGGGGTTGTAAGGGAAGTTTGTTCTTGCTCTTGTACCACACATTAGCCTCGCTGCTTCATCATAGGCTCTAGCTGCATCCTCAGCAGTTTCAAAAGTACCAAGCCATATCCTTGTTTTCCTGCAACCACACAAAGAAAAAAGGAAACATTATAACTAAAATTACCCTGAAATGAATCTCTGCTGAATTAATGTGAATGAGTGTGAAAACAAACAAAAGGTGCAAACTTACAATATGGGGTGGCGAATTTCGGAGACCCAAGAGCCCCAATGCCTTTGTCGGACTCCTCGGTATCGCTGTTGTGGTCTTGCCATGTTGGGGAAAAAGAAAAATGTATTCTTTTTCAGAAAGTGGTGTTGGTGTAGAAATGTTTTTAGTGATAAGAGAGTTGTGATGATACCATCTGAGGGAGGAAGGGGAGGATGGGGGAGGGGGTGGGTTTTTGTAGTTGGGCTTGTTCCAGATGTGGCACTTTTTCTAATCACTCTGGCAGCAATTTAATGAGGGAGGGTCCCACAGGAGGATTTTGATTTTTGAGGTCTTACCCTTCTTTTTCCTCACCTATGATCAGCTATAACTTGGCTGTATTGCAATTTGCAAACCATGATTTCTCAATAAGTGTTTCAAGAAATTAATAATTCACATCACATGTCTTTCAAAATTTGATTAATTTTGATTTATTAAAGTTTCTTTTTTATGCCAAGAGAAGTCTAAAATATAAGATCGCAGTGATCTATAGATTCTTCTCATGTGAAAACTTATCAGTGGGGGGGCAATTTGTATTTTGTAGATAAGGACTAGTTTGTAGTCCTCTCTTGTGTGAATTCTGAACTACAAGATCTTTGAACATATCATTCTCAAATATATATATATATATATATATATATATATAAAGCATCAATTGCATTAATGATTATTTATATATCAATTTGAGCTTCTTTGCCATTTTTTAACAGATAATGTCCTGTTTTAGACTTTGGTCGCGGCCATTTAGCGACCAAGAGATAACAAACATATGTTGCAATTGTTTGTTATCAGTAGCGCAACAAAACAAACTTCGATTAATACTGTTTACTATTAATTGCATTTTCTGCATCAATTTGCTAGTATCACTGTATGAGTGTATATTTTATAACTGGGTCAATTCCAAATTGGGGCACAATATTGGTTTAAGATAAAAAATTCATGGACCATCATAATTACCCTAACATATCAAATCATTTGATCAAATCTTCTTCACTATTGTCATATCACTAACATATATGAGAGCAAAAAAAACCCTCTCCTCTTTTTCTTTTTCTTTTTTTTTTTAAATTTTCTATGGTCTCCTTCTTTATCTGATTAAATAATACAGTTACTTCTGAGGGGGTACTATTGCATGATTATTTGTGTCTCATGAGAAGAACTCCTTTTTATGTGTTTTACAACAATACTTGTTTGTGCTGTCCACTGAACTGAAGAGGTAAATTTGGTCACTCCCATCCCATCTATGATCAGCCCCCATGTGCAAAACTACTAACGGCAAAATACCTTCTTATTTGAATAAAAACAATGATGGGGTCCATCTTGCCGATTGAGGGTGATGTTCTCCTGTCTGTGTGCCACGTGTAGCCAAAAATTCAAGATGTTGGGTCAATGTTGTGCTGTGATTTTCTTCATGAAGAATCACTTGTGTTTCAAGAATCTTTTTAGCTCAGTTTTATTATGTTGGCTTATATTACTAAATAAACTATATATAAATTTGGAAGGTAAAACTGCTCTACTTTCTAGTTTTCTTGGGTACAGTTTGGCTTTTTGTTTCTTTCTAAGCCGAAGGAAAAAGAAGATCAATAACAGTTAATCAGTAACAAGGAAAAGAGAGAAGGAAAAAATAATAGAAAGGGAGACAAAAGAACAAGTAGCATGTATGCCAAGGATTGAAAGATTTAGGACCTTTATAAATATCCCTATCTATGTCTCTATCTTTCTTTCTTTTCTTTTCTTTTTCTAATTTTTTTTCTTGAAGCTGGGAGTTTTATTTTGGATTCCAGCTATCAAATTGATATGCACAAGAGGTCAAGAAAGTGAAATATATATAAAAACCGGTTAGGACCCACCCCATACATACGCGTGAAACGGGTCCCAGTCCCAGAACATAACATGGGTGATGAGAGCAAAGACACTGTTTTAACTATTTAATTAATTTGTGTTCTACGTATTTTCTCTCCATGGTTGTTAATTTTTTGGGCAATAAACCTAAAACCTCCCATGGTTTTTGTTTCCCTTGCCTCAAGTTCATGACACCCATCATGTCCACGTCATCTTTGGACTCTCTTTCTCCGCACACACTGCTTCACATGCCAACAATGTCCATAATCCATTGAACTTAACCATAAAAATGACAAGGGTCATGCTGCGTGGCTTGAGGATAAGTACATAACAACATGGGAATTCCTCCATCAAACTAGTAAAAAATTGGGCACCTTCTTATGTCTTTTTTCTGAGTCCTAACTTGAATCCACACATGCATGCACATATACGACATTCCCCTGTTTCAATTGTCTTTTCTGTTGATTTGTTTGTTTTCTTCCTAAGGTCCTATTGGTGCTAGGTGAATATGCCATGGGGAATGTTTTCCTATAAACCGCCCCTGTAGTTTCTATTTTTGGTTTTTTATACCCATATTATCTCAAGGAAAATGGAGTTCTTGACTAATTTGTGTTTAGTCAAAAAGTCAAGTTTGGCCACAAATTGTTCCATTATCATGGATTGAATTCGGATAATAGTCGAGCCCATCGTTGGGAGTCTCACATTGACTAGAGATATGATCAATGTAGTCCTTATAAAAGCTTAGGCAATCATTAACTTATAAGCCGATTTTGTAGGGTTGAGTTAGATCTACAAAGTCTAAGATGGTATTAGAGCTCATCTTAGATATGTTCACACTCTTGACCTATGTTCTAGGTGTGGGGTGTTGTTATTGGGCCAATAAGCTTGGGCAATTAACCACTTGCTACCATATGAATTCTTTCTTAGTTTTTATTTACGAAATTAATTAACAGCTGGAAATGAAATATACAAATTGTTCTGTTCTGCTGACCACATATATAATTTGTTTATTATTCACAATTTAATGATCAAAGAGAACTAAATTCTGCTGCCATAGTTCAAGCTGCTCTGCGTAAACATATAAATGCTTTTGATCGATCCGTGAGTCTTGACGCGGTTTCGTTGCTAAGCAAGTTAGAAAATGAAGGGTGAGCCGTGAAGATGAATCAAGAGATGATGTGACCCATGCCATTTTCCCTATCCTAACTTGCCTTTACTCCTTTCAATTTTTCAACTATACATGAAGAGGGCACATGCAACTTACCACGTGCATGTTCCTCTTGTTCTGTTCTACGGTTCTACCAGACAATTTACCAACAATTTTATAAAAAAAATAAAGTCCAACAGATCATACAACATTTGTTTCAAATTAATCTCATTCTTTATTATATGGTTTATGCGAGATTAATAACTTCTAACTTATGAGAACGTCACCCTTTGTTGAGGAAACGATTAATGAGACTAATAAATTCTCTTGTATGTTGTAAGATAATTGTTTAATAAATTCGTTTTTTTTTTTAGATTTTGGTAACATAGTATACTGACTTGTTTTTATTTGTGGCATGTGTAGTTGTTTGTATTGGGCATTAAAAGTGCAGTTTTTGTCCCCCACGGAATTTAGTCAATATGACGCACATGCAAGGGCACTGTGCAAAACTGCAAAATGCCAAGACTCGGTGTTTGGTTGTGCATTAAATAATCTTTCTGTATACTATTACTGTTGTGTTTTCTAACATCTTCTCCCTGTCAAAGCCGCTATATATAAAGTTAATAACATTGGAGTAATTACAAGGTTAAGCAGCTACTTTTTTGGCATGTAAGAGGAAATTAATCAACAAGGCTTTGAATTTGCCTTTGGAAACGGTCTATTCAAAAATCCTAAGTAGATTTGGGTAACAGAAACCATGAGACACAGTTTCAATTTACCTATTATTGTGGGAGAAGTCAGCTTCTAACAAAATGGCTTTACATAACGGGCAAGATTTTGGAATTGGGTTCTGGTGGCGATAATTGAGGAAGTCCTGTATAAATTAGTAGCTATTTGTCATGTGACTTGATGTCTGGGGTGAGAAAAAAGGGTCTTAATTTCCCGCCAGCCTTAATTGCTAGCCAATTAATTGAGTCTGGGTATTGATTAACGATTATTGAAATAGAAGAGTAGGGAGGGAAGGTTTCTTATTGGATGATGGTACGCGTTGGATTTATCTATCTGCCACGGAAATGATGAATCTAATTCTAATGTAACTATACACTTTTTTTTTTTGGTCAACAATGTAACTATACACATTGTTCGAATTAGTTAATGTTTTTATTCGATCCACTAGTTATAAGTAGACCATATACAGACCCACCAAAAAAAAAAGTAGACCATATACATTTTAAATGTTGGTTATAAGCCTAGTTTGTTTAACCACCACCCCCCCCCCCCAAAAAAAACCACGCACACACACACAATGTATACAGGGTCATGGTCCCCCACATTTAGGGATGACATGCTAATCCATAATACATTTTTACTTTTTGTAATTTTTTTTTGTTTATACTCATAGTATCCTAGGGAAAATGGTCCCTAGACTAATATAAGGTTGTTCCATCATCGGGGATCGAACACGGGTCCTAGCGTCCTAGCCGTGTCCATTCCCTTAGATTGAGCATATTAACCACTTGTGCCTAAATTCGTGATTACTTTTTGCAGTTTTCTTATTTTATTATTAATGGCCTAATAATATAATACTAAAGGTTATATTTTTTTTTTGTCAATAAAAGGTTATGTATTTAAGGCATTTATATATGATATTAGTTGATCCGTCCAGAACATTGAGCCTTTATTGTCTGTTTTTTTTTGGTCGACGACTTTATTGTCTGGTTTGGATTTTGTAATAGTTTTTTTAGTAGACTGGCTCACAAGTCACAAACCTCGTGAACTTTTCGTGGTGTGGGTCACGAGCCAAAATTATAAAGGCCCATATAAATTGTGGAGCAAATTAGTCTGACCCATTTATTTATAAATGGTTACATCACAAAGATACAAACCAAGTTAGACCATATACCCACCAATAATCATTAGTCAATGCATGACCGGACCAAGATTGAATCTAAAAAGCTGGACTAATCAAACTACCAATCATTTTAAATAATCTCAATTCATCTTAGGAACACGACTCAATTTTGATTGGGAAAAAAAATAATGAGAGCAAGATTTGTGTTTGGGTTTAAAAATGATTGAATTGAATAATCATGATTAAAGGTGTTAAAAATGAGTCAAGTTTGATGTTCCTGCTCAATTAGTCTGAATGGAAAATAGGGTTAAGTTTTGAAAATTCCAATACCAAGTCCCAACCTAGTTTTTAGTTCCTCAACAAAGAGCTTTACCCAAAAAATAGTCTTTTTTTCTTTGCAGCTTACCCAAAAATTAGTCAGTTCAAAATGAATTGGGCCAACTTACAAACCCAAAAGTTTGGTTTTTTATTTCCCCCCTTATAAGTCGAGACCCAAGTTTTGTTCAAAAAACAAATTTAGACCCAAGCTTGTTGCCTGATCGGTCCATTGTCAAGCGAACAATGAAGAGGCGATTAGATGACGGCGACCATGTAGGGGAATTTTTAAATACAGATACACACGTTGCTATTTACATATACATAAATAGTATAAAGCCTAAAATACCCTCATTGTTTCATTATCGTGCGGAACTATTACTGTTAGTTCCGCAGTAGTGCGGAATTAATAGTTTTGCACGTGTTATTTGTATGTGTGTGCTACAAATAACACGTGCGGAACTATTAATTCCGCGTATTTATTTCAAATGAGGAAATAATACTTCCGCAGTCAAAAAACGACCGTTTCTTCTCTACAACCAGCTTTTGCACTGCTATCGCTCTAGAATCGCCCCATATATTCCTTTGAAAACATAACCAAAGCCTCCTCCTCCCAATTTCTCAGAGAAAATCTTTGTCACATTTTGTAAAACCCTATACCCAAAGCCTCCTCCACCAATTTCTCAGAGAAATTCTTAGTCGCATCTTCTTAGTCACCGTTCATACCATTAATTTTAAAAATTAACAATCAATCTGCAAAATAAAAAACATGGATATGGTTAAACATTAAAAATAATAAATAGAAAGACAATCTTTGGTTCCTAACAATCTTTTGTTCCAAAATTTTCAATATTTCTCAACCCTGAAACCCCTCCATGTTCACCAAGAGACAGAGAAGGGACATGATCATTTTCTGACTGCGGAAGTATTATTTCCGCATTTGAAATAAATGTGCGGAATTAATAGTTTTGCAAGTGTTATTTGTAGCACACACATACAAATAACACGTGCGAAATTATTAATTCTGCACTGCTGCGGAACTAATAGTTCCGCACGATAACGAAAACAATGAGGGTATTTTAGGCTTTGTATTGTTTATGTATGTGTAAATAGCAATGTGTGTATGTGCATTTAAAAATTCCCACCATGTAGGCATTTTTTTTTTGTCAAACACCATGTAGGCATGTAACACACAAACATGACAAAGTCTTTCTTTGATTTTTTTTTTGGGGTAAAAAAAGACATTTTCTACACAGTATTGGACAATGGTTGGGCCAAGCCTAGCATTGTTGCCTTGCTTCAAATCCAAAATGCTTTTATTTTTAGACTAGGCGTATGCTGTCGTTTTTGACTTTTTCTACCCTATGTTGGTCTTTGGGCCCTTTTCAATATATTGATGTTTTATGGACAAAAAAGAAAGACTATGGATAAGGCAGTTGGGACCAACAACGTAAGGTCCGAGACAATAAAAAAAAGTTTATTTAAAAATACGACCAAAAAAAAGTATAGTTAAAATTACTTAAATAAAAATGAGAACAACACTAAAAAATTAATATTCAGATTTTCCAGATGATAAATAATTTAATATAAATTAAAATATTTTTTTATAAGAAGGAAATAAAAAGTTGACCAAAAAAAAAGAAGGAAATAAAAACAACTAAGGAACAAGTCTAGGTAAACAATAAATTAAAATATCGAAAACAATAATTTTAAAATAACCAATATGAATTAAAAAAACTATATAAAAATATTATTTCATGTCGTGAAAAAAGAAACTATAAAAGAAGGGCGAGTTAAGTGCTAGGGTTTCGTGGTTAGGGTTTTCGCGTATCAGCCTCTATTCCACACTTGGTGCAGTCGAGCATCCCGTCAGCGAAGCGAAAATGGTACTCGCAAATCTAAATCACACTATTCAATCTTGAAATTTCAATTGCGATGATTCAGATTCTGTTGTGTTTTTGGCATTTGATTTCTGATTTCGATCTTTGATTTGATTCTGTTGTTGTTGTTGTTGGCGCAGCCGTCACACAAGACATTCAGAATCAAGAAGAAGTTGGCGAAGAAGATGAGGCAGAACAGGCCCATACCCTACTGGATCCGTATGAGAACCGACAACACCATCAGGTACCTCCCTTTCCGTCACTGCTAGTGCATAATTCCGCTAACGTTTCTCCTTTTCTCGCTAATGGTTCCGTTTCCCTTTCAGGTACAACGCTAAGCGCCGTCACTGGCGTCGCACCAAGCTTGGATTCTGAGGTGTTTGCTTTGCCGTCGTTTTACCCTTTATTCGATTAAATTATTAGGCCTCTTTTTACTTTATTTTCAAACAATGTTTTGGAACTGTGATGTTTTTGTACCTATTCTAAGACCAGCGTGTAAGGAACTTGTTGTAGTTTACTGACGGTGTTGAACACCTATTTTCTTATTAAAGCAATTGGGATTTCTTGCATTCTGTATGATGAATTATTATGTATCTCTGTTGCTTTGAATGATCTTTAACCGTTAGCTCTCTGGCTTTGCCCTTATCACAATAGGGACCTGTTTGGATTAGCTAATACATAACTTATCTACTAATATAAGTACTTGCGATAGTGTTTTAGCTTATGAAAATAGCTTATGACTAGCTCATAAGCTGGTTTGAGTTTATTTTCATAAGCTCTCTAGAATAGCTTATCAAAACAATTTACAATTTATATGGAATCAATTTAATCACATTTTATCTTCAATTATAAAAATTGCTTATACATAAGTGTCATAAGCACTTGATTACGTTTATCCGAACATATTCATTTAGTGTTGCGTTTCTTATTCATGGTGGGAGACATTTTAGTTTTGTTTCAACCTTCAATGGGTAGGCCGTTGCGATGGTGTTTTACTTTTGTGTGCCCCAACTTCTACAAGCATGTAAGCAAGTTTTACCTTAACCCCACCCCCCCCCCCCCCCCCCCTCTTTTCTAGTTACAAGATTTGGCCCTTGGGTGAAAAATTCACTTTTGATAGAATAACGAGGAGTTATAGCCATTGGTTAAAAAAAATCATCAGTTGAGAGTAGAACAATTTTATAGTTTATTATTATACATGCATGTGCATATGATCCCAAACTTATCTTAATCACTAGTTCTTTAATCAATGTTTATAACTCTGTCTCAACTTAATCATTAATCTTTAATCAATGTTTATGTATCTCTTGAAATTTTCCGAAGTGAATTCTTAGCTCAGAGGTAACAAAGCCCAAGTTACATACGTTTGCCTAGGTTCTGTCATTAGATAGTTTGGTTTGTGAATTGTGATGTTTGTTGTCACAATTCAATATAGCCCGTGTTTGTTTTTTGTTCGGGAGAAATGTTATTTTTTCTTGTTTTTCGGAAGTGAACTTCAGGATATTTGTCACTCATTTTTTTTTTTGGGGTTTTAATCTTTTGTCCGATGCGCAAAAATTCGATATACAGACAAAAATTGTTAAATGTTAACTAATCTGTTTGGATTTATGATGCCACAATTGCTAAATGATAGTCAGATCCATGGGATGTCTATTGGCTAGTTTGTGACTTAGCGGCTAATGGCTTTGCATCTTGCTTTACTATGGGGTGTAGCTTGCACGACTGGTAGCATGTCTTTTCATTTATCTTTGTATTGTCTATATCTAGTGAATATTTTTGCCCGACACGTGATTAGAGTTAAACGTTGAATCAACACTATAGTATACACGATTTTCCCCACCTAAAACGAAATTAATTTCTTCTTTACACCTGTTATCAACAATCCAATGATCTTCCCCTTTCCCCTTATTTAAGTCAAACATCTTTCGGAGTGAACGCGTCTTTATATTTTCAGGCTATAACTATTAGAGAATTTCTAATAACACATACATGGTTTTCTACGTGTATATACACGTCTGCGGAACTAATAAACTATTAGTTCCGCAGGTTTATTTTTTTTAACACACATGTCCGCGGAACTATTAGTTCCGCGGGTTGTAATTCTCCGCGGAACTAATAGTTCCACGGACATATGTGTGTTGGAAAAAAAATAAACCCGCGGAACTAATAGTTCCACGGACATGTGTGTTGAAAAAAATAAACCCGCGAAACTAATAGTTCCGTGGATATTAGTTCCACGGATATGTATGTGCACATAGAAAATCATGTATGTGTTATTAGAAATTCCCTAGCTATTAAGTTGCGACTGTAGCGTGTGATGATACAAAAATAGTGAGGTTGACATTGTCTTTGATTTTGGGTCTTTGGTGGTAAAACTCAACTGGTGTGGCAGCCTCATGATCACAAATCATGTCCTGCATTCTCACTTTTCAGCGTGTATCAGATTTGACAGCTAGCTAACTATCAGTGGCTGTGTGTGTCACTCGTGAAACTCTGAGTGTTCCTCCAAGCTCAACGGGTACAAGAGGGATAAGCGAATGAAGAACATCTTTGATTAGCGGACGGTAACTAGGCTCTGGTTGCACGCACAGCACAGCTACAGCAGCAACCTACATGATACAAAATGGCCAATAAACTGAAGAGAAACTGCATTCTGCATATAAAACTGAAGGAACCTATTCGACCAAAAAAAAAAACAAAACTAAAGGAACCTAGTACTAGCACTAGCAGTGTATCTTTGACAAAATGGTCAAGTATAATAAACTGGGGAGAGGGAGATGAATATGTCTGAGTTGTGACTCACTTCCAGGATCACAAACAAACCTGGTATAAGTGCTTGAGATCCATTGTATTCTTAATCACTGGATCCACTATGTTTGGAAGCTTGGACCTGTCAATGAGCTGCGGCATGGCCTGCATTCAGTAATAGTTATTATGTCATTGAAGATGCAACCCGATTCAATCTGAATTTGGATTTGGCTTTCATGGGAATTAAAAGCAGCCCATACATACCCATGTCACAATGGATTGGCACTGAGCTGGTGCCAGTTTTTCCACAGGCTTCCTTCCTAATAGGAGCTCCAGGAGCACAACCCCGAAAGCATACACATCACTTTTATCCGTCAGTTTACCTGTAAATTAAATTGTTGAATTGCAATCTCCTCAATAAATAAATGCTAGTTCCGGCTCATGAGTTTTTTTTTTCATACGAAGCCAAGTCATTTTTTTCATAATATTCAAAAATCATTCTACAAATTAATATAGGTGAATCCCTGTAAAAAAATGTATCATACTAGAGCCACCCTCAAATTATCTCAAGTTTTCAACTGAATGATAGAAAGCATTTCCCATTCCCCGGATGTTAACTTCTTTATTGGTACATTTTGGTGCTAGTTTTCATCACTGACAGAAAGCGTATGGAGCAACATAGTCAACTTAAATAATGTACATGGCATGTCAACTGGGTAGGTATATGCCCAAGATGAGAACAAGATGCACAAATCATATGTTTCATAATTCAAACCACCCTAAACTCATGACGTCATTGAATTCAATGAAGGTCCCAAAAAAAAAACAATATCTTGAATCTTGTTTGTTGAGAGCTTAACACCACATTAAACATGATATCAACCTGTCAGGCCAATGCATATGCTGTGAAATGATAGCAAGTTTGGTTGGCATACATACCATCTAGAAGATACTCCGGTGCTACGTACCCCAATGTGCCTGAAAGTTTAATGTTCTTGTTTTGGGACCCATCAGTTATGGCTAGACCAAAGTCAGAGAGCTGAATCCACCACCAATAAGAAATTTTGGTTAATATAATAGATTATGGAAACAATTTAGTGAATTTACAATAGACAAGAGAAAATCATGTTTATAGCAAATCCAATATGGTTTTCTATTTTTTTTTACCTTGGCATTGAAGTTTGCATCTAAAAGAATATTAGAAGATTTCATATCTCTATGGATCACCGCAGGGTAACAGTGCTCGTGCAGATATTCCAATCCTCTGATCAGCATATACCAGAAGTATGTTTTAAGTTAACAAACATTCGACAAAACACAACAGAAAGATCGATAACTTATTAAGGAAACTCACTTTGCTGTGTCAAGAGCAATCTTCATCCTCATATGCCAAGTCAATCCAGAGCCACGAGATGGTCCTTCAACATAGAATTTTGGAAAATAGAATGAAACTGACTAGTATAGTTTCTGTAAGTGAGACTTAAAAGTTTCAATATTTTACCATGTAACTGAGCTTCCAAGGATCCATTTTGCATCAACTCATACACAATAAACCTGGTGTCGCCATCAATGCTACAACCCAGTAAAGAAATTATATTTGAATGCTGAGTTCTACTTAACAAATCCACCTCGTTCTGCAAAATTCATCTGACTAATCAATACAATGCAAAAAAAAAAAAGAATTTTGAGGAGAAGCAGCAAATGATTATGAATCATTAGTTAGTACCTCAAATTCTCTCTCAGCATTTTGATTTTCGCAGTGTAGTTTCTTAACGGCAACATCCAAGTTATCACCTAATCGAGCCTTGTAAACACACCCAAAACCGCCCTCACCCAAGATGTTACTTTTCTTGAAATTAAGGGTCGATTTTTCTATTTGCTTATAATCAATTATTGGAACAGACCCTTTGGTACCAACCAACTCGATGGAACTGAATTTACTCAAAAATGGTGCTGGGGTGTTACTGTTCCCCTTCTCTGCATCTTGACATTCAAAAGCAGAACAAGGAAAACAGAATTCCGATACAATAAACACCAAGGAATCAATTTGATGTTGAAGTTTCTTGAAAACCAAAAAAAATAGGGCATCTCAGAAATGGAACAAATAAATAAATACCTGAGCTTTGAACATTTTCCTTCTTGGATTTTGATGAATACTTGCTATGATAAATCCAGAAACACAATGAACTAAAAATGACTGCACCAATTACACAACTGACTACGATGAGACCTATTACCACTTTCTGGTGCGAATCCTTTTGGTGCTGCTGCTCCTCCACCTGAATACCTGATAACATGGGGCTTTTGTTGCAGTGAGCATCCAAAGAAAATGGAATGAATATTATTTAGCTAAAGCCATTAAGCAAGGTTTTAAATTGCGGTTCGGCTGATACGGTCGCAATGCGGCTCTGAAGACTCTGAAAACCATGACATTGCAGCCACAATCGCAGTTGCGGACCGCAATTTGAAACCATGGCATTCAAATGAAGAGAAACAAGAGAGTTAAGACATGTAATCGTTTATTTAAAGTGAAGTTACAAGATATCACTGCCACTAAGTGCTGCCGGTTGATTTTTGAAATTTAAACTTGAAACTGTTGAAGCTCAACGCCAATTGAAGAAACAGTGAAGGGAACAAAGAGAAAAGATGGATAGAATAGAACAGTGGGAAAGAGAGAGTTGAGTGAGTACCAGGGGAGAAAGTAGGCATGGGGTTGGAAAGTGGTTGAGGTGATGAAGAAACAGGAACTGGTGCGTGGGAAACAATAGTGTCTGCAGCTATGTGAACATAATTGGGTTTGTGAAGAATAAGAAGCACCATAAGAAGCATAAGAAGAAGCTTCATTTTCATTGTTTCTTCTATGCTCCTAAGAATTATTCGGAATAAGAATGCATGTAGAGAAGCAAACAGAGAGAAAGTGTGTGTTTTGTGAATTATAAATCCGATGGAAGTTTATGGGTGTCTTTGATCTTCAATGCTTGAACTGTCTTTTATTCTTTCTTTTTTTGGGTTACCTAATCTTCTTTTTAGCACTATCTTTCTCTCTATTTTGTTGTTCTGTGAATGTCCTTATATCGCTTTTAATGTTATTGTGTTAAGGCAGAGGCGCAAGCGCACGACAAACATGTGAGTTGCTGCAAACAGGAACATTTTATTTTTATTTTTTTCTTCCTTTTTTGGTGAATTTTCCTTTTTCGTCTAATTAAATGTCTGATGCACCGTCAGTACATCAGCAGAAGAAAGAAAAGGAAAAGATTCTGAGTGCTTGCAATGCATGATATTGAATAACCGATTCCAAATATGATTATTTAGGAGACGACACCGTTTGGACATTCTCTTCATCCAGGCCTTCTAATTCAATTCAAATAATAACAAGTTATTGAATTACCAGGAAAAAAGGATCAATAACTCAATAATGTGATTCAATTAGTGAGATTTGAGAATCAAATCCCTTATTTTTTTGTCCTCCAATTAAATATTGATCGCCTAGAAAAAAAAATTAAGTTAGAAAAAATTAATATTTGGAAAATGTTTTTTTTATTGATATATATATCGTTTTGAAAACTAAGGATAAAAATGCTATTTGAATCCGTAATCCATGTTGGCCAGTGTCGTAATATGTTTTGTAACAAATAATTTCCTATATTTTGCCGATCGATCCTAAAACTATAAATAAAGTGTTAGACAAGATCAACGTAAATCGTCCAAAAGATTAATTCTCCAGATTTAAAGTTAGGAGTGAAAGAAAAATAAGTGTAGATTGAGAAAGGGTCCATAACTTACACTCCGTATAAGCTTAACCGTTCAAATTAATAGTGCTAATCTAATTAAGTCAATTGCGTGACATTAGGTGTGGGAAGTTGTAACTGTTATTACTCACATATACGTCAATTTGTGACACCCAGTACCATAGTAGATAATCTAAACAGCTACAGATTTCACACATTATGTACTAGTTTCTCTCAAAAAACTTTTATGTACTAGTTAATTATAATGCATGTACCAACTTTTACAAAATGTTTACAAAATATATTATCTAATTAGCGAAAATAATATCAATTATTGTGAATGTGCAATTAACAATGGCTGAGCAACATTTCCTAATTTAAAGCCACCAAAAATTGGAAATTCCTACATCAGGTCATTACTATTAAGTTCAGTATTAATTCATTTTTTTTGGGTGAACAGTTCAGTATTAATTCATGCCAATATAAAAATATGTTTGTTTTGTGATTCTTATATAAAAACATGATACAGAAAGAACAATAATAATGTACTTATGGTGCCGCCTATTCTGGGACAACTTCAAAATGTCCCAGCAATGGGAAAGTCGGTTTTGAGCATTGATATATGTATATATAATTCAACGGTTAAGATCTTTTACCTGCAACTCGATTAGTAAGTTTTATAGAAAATTTTTAGTATTTGCCTAAAAGGGACTACATAATGTAGTATTTGTAAAGTTGGAGACGGTAAAAATGTTAAAAAAAAACTTTTTTTAAATATAATGTACTTTATGATTTTTTTTCTTGGTCAAATGTTTTTTTTTGTTGTGGTCATAGATAATGTATTTTACGATAGTTTTTGTTTTATATTTTTTTGGTCATATGTACTATACGACGGTCAACATGTTTTGATGGTAAGGAAGTGGATAACCATTTTTTTTGGTCAAAAGGAAATGGGTAACTTAAGTTGTCGGGGTTGTTGTTCATAAGATGTAAATGTGACCTAGTTTTTTGCCATTTGAGTAGTAAGTCAAATATGGTCAAAATTTGACTTCATGATTAGCCTGATAGTGCTGTCATTTTTCTTTAGGATAAAATTTTAGTGCTCTATTTTTTCATATGATATAATGTTAGTACTCTCGTTAGTCGTACCTGTTAACATCATATGGTATCAATAATGATGGAGATTTCATAAAAACGTATAAATAAAGGGTTGAATTATATGTTTTTATAAAAAGGGTTTAATTTATTTATAAAGGTTTTAATAAACACCTGATATGAAAAAATGCGTGATTGGCAAACACAATGCAAATACACTACCGACATTAAATTGGACATATATTAGTAGTTAAATAGTATGAGTAATTTATTAAAAAACAATTTATGTTTGTAATTTATTGTATTTTAAAAAAATCTAATTACAACCACATGTG
This sequence comes from Glycyrrhiza uralensis, assembly GCA_030159175.1. Classification (NCBI taxonomy): domain Eukaryota; kingdom Viridiplantae; phylum Streptophyta; class Magnoliopsida; order Fabales; family Fabaceae; genus Glycyrrhiza; species Glycyrrhiza uralensis. Next base: position 51,201,512 of record BRZY01000005.1, read on the forward strand.
TGTTGCTTCCTTTCAAATGAGGGGATTACAACCACATTTCAGATTCCTTGATAACTGATGAGTAAAATTTTCAGTTTTTTCAATTGTTTTAAGTTATTTTTTTAACAGAGGTAAAATTTTCAAAACAAAAAAAGCACCTATTCATATTATACAAATATTAGGGGAGAAAAATCTAATTCTGTTAAAAACCTGTAAACCTCTTATCTCATGTCAATTATGACCTTCCTATTAGTGGAAAGTTTTTAAATTGTCTCATATTAAAGGGCACCTGTACTTATGTACTAAGAAGACTTGATAAGGGCTACTTCAGTTGAGTGTTAGTGGTAGCAGGCAAGAAGTTAAGAACTCTTTCGTCAAAAAAAAAAAGTTAAGAACTAGAGGGGTAACACATTGGGGACTACGGGCTGGAATATTTGCAGAAAGATAAATCTTCACGTGTTAGGCAGAGTATGGGTTTGAATTTTTGGTATCGAGGCACATCAGCCAATTATTTTATACAATCCCCCCTGCCCCATTCAAAATAAAATGGAGCACATTACCATGAATAATTGTGATTTTAAACTTAAATTGGTGAGTGGAGAGACGTAAAAGTGGCTAATAATACGTCACACATCATAATCGAAGATACGATCACGTATCTAAATTTTGACCAAAGAAACGCATGTATCTAATTCTCCGGTAAAAAGAAAAAACATAACATAAAAACAAAAATACGAAAAGACAACTATTTTATTTTTGGTCAATGAAAAGACAACTGATGAACTCACGGAACTATGAAGAAGCCCAAAGTTTCCAGAGATGGCCCATATAAAATAGTAACAATGATCAAATAGAATAGCCCATTGTCAAATAGAATAGCCCAATGATCAAATGTTTTCTTTCCCTCGTTGTACGTTTTTTTGTCAAAGAAACATTCATTGCAAACGGGCAAAGCCCGAAGCTCATAGAGCAATACAAATGCCCCAGCAACAAATTGACCAAAGTCAAACTTAAGCATTGTCCCAAAGCATACACAATACAGATCAAAGACAAGCACCTGACATTGTAGACCTAACACTACAACAAACCAGAAACCAGCAACTAAACAAAGACAACAAACAACCAGCACACAACAACAACTAAAAAAACTACAAAAGGAACACCAAGAACACAACCTAGCACATTCCTGACATGACAATTTTTTTGTAGAGTGGGTTGGATTTGCCCATTTGGGACACCCAAACCCTATTGCCTCAACTCTATCAGCCCACATGTCATCTTTTTTTCTCTTTTTTCCTCATTTTGTTCTTTTTTTCCTTTTTCTCTTTTTTTTCCAGGACCCGAAACCTTCACCCGAAGCAACCACTGCAGTTCCATGGAAAGCAGCCACCGCCTCTCCAGGGCGTGACCAGGAGGGCGACGCGCAACAATTGTCCTGCTTCCACAAACCGCACTAGAGGGAGAGGGCTAGGCTATGCATCGGTGATCCAGACAACAAAAACAGAAAAACAAAAACCCTTACCAACAAAAACTTTGCGGCGACCGCGAACCACCGCCACCAGTCATGGCAATGACCGAAGCAACTCTGAACGGCGCGAACTCTAGGACCACAACCCATAGCAGACTCCAAGCTCGGCGAGGGAGACGACAACGCAGTTCTGTCAAGGGAAGACCCGCGTTCAACCCGAGCAGACGCGGCTCTCCCAACACTCCATCCAGCCTAAGCAGGCTCAGCATTGTACCTCCTAGGATCACCCTTAGAGTAGCATTATTTGATTTGGATATGGCGGGGAAAATGAAGAACGCGAGGTGGCGGCGGTGTCTACAGTGCTAGGGTTTCACAGTTAAACTACTTTTTTTTTCATGTATGTTGTACATCAAACTTAACTCCATTATTCACTGGATTAACGTATTTTGATCACTGGATTAACAAATTTTTTTCTGATACATCACTGGATTGACGATTTAATCCGCGAGTTTCTATTTAAAATATATAGTGAGATGGGAAGAATTGATAAAAACTAGACACTAATGACATTAAAAGTTATAAAAAAAATTATTGAAATAATTGTTCAAAGTCGTTCACCAATATTATTTAAACTTCTCTCAATAAGTGAGAGTGTATTTTTCTCAATAAAAAAATTGAACGTTTTAAGTAGAAAAAAATAATGTGGAGTTTTAATTTTAACCATTAAAATATTTTTTTTTTGAAACAGACTATTAAAATAAATTGAAGAATATAAGTTCATCAAAAAGCTTAAAGTAACAAAATCACAAATTAAGCATACTATAACATCTCATAGGCGTCCGTCAAAAAAAAAAACATCTCATAGGCGTAAATATGTAATAAACTAACAGGATAATGAATCATGCAATAAAAAATACTAAATGAAGATTTATATTTATTAATATTAAAAATATTCTGAAGATGAGTTAAAAAACTTTTAATTTTTAACAAATGCTTTTGCACACGTTACCTAAAACAACTAGCAGAAGTAAGCACATCCTTGTTGGAGAGCAGTTTGAGTCAATCCACGAAGCGGTGTAAAAAGAGTCACCGGCCGCCTTAAACGAATGTCGGTTCACTGCTCTGGCACACGTTCCATGATGATCCCGCGTCCTCCTTTCATCACGCGCAACGTGTATGAAAAATGCATAATAATAACTTCGCCCCAATAGAAGTGGGTATTTCATATTTGTCCATTTGAGTAATTACTTGCTTGGTGACAAAGCTTCCTGAGTAGTACTACTAGTATAGGATAGGATAGCCCCTCTTCTAGTCTTGCTGTCAAAAAAAAAAAGGAGGGATAATCCTCTTCAATTGTCTTTGTTTCCCCGAAGCCGCCTTCCTCTAAAGTCTAAATAAATACCCTTAAACCAGCACACCCAGTTTGTCTATTTATTAGTTGAAATTTCAATTTCAATTGCTTTTAACTTTATCTTCATCCCACAAACTCCATCTTTTGCCTTTGCCTGAATCTGTTACCTATTATTATTATTATTATTATTATTCCTCCCTCTTCCTTTTATTTTCTGTGGTTCACGTTCTCTTCCTCATCTTTGCTCCATCAGATGGGTGTTGCTGTTCTTCATCCCCACGATTGTATCAGAAACAACAAACCACCTCACCAAACCACGATCTCCTCCCATCCTCCCAAAATGAAACCACCCAACCCCAACTCAAAACCTCCTCGCACCACCCGCACCCACCCTAACCGCCAGAAGCGGGCCCAACCCGCGTCCCATCCGACCCGGCCCACATCGGATCCGAAACCCCAAGCCACTAAGCTAGTCATGGGTCAGGTCAAAATCCTGAAACGCGGTGAGCAGTTGACGAAAACGACGCCGGATCGAGAACCGGAGTCGGTGGTGGTTGAAAAGGAGTCTCCTTTGACGGAGATAGTGGGTGGGTTGTATGCGGGTTCTTCTTTGTTCGACGTGTCGCCGCCTCCAAGCTCCGTTCCGTTGCCCATTTTCATCACTAAGAAGATTGCGGCGGTTAGTGACGCAACCAGTGACCTACGGAAAATGTTACGGCTCGATTTTTCTTCCTAGTCTTTTGTGAATGGTCTACGAGGATTTGAACAGCGGTTGTTGGTGATTGGGGGCCCTGTAGCACTCGATTCTTCTCTTATTTTTTCAGCGGGAAGATCGAGTGCGAATCTCTCTGATTGTTTAACACACTTTTGTTCAGATTTACCGTACATATTTGCTTTTACTGGGATTAATTATTAATTATTATTAGTAGCCTTCGTACTCTTAGCTAGCAGTGTTTGTAACACAAATAGGTGTTTCTTTTATGCTTGTTGACTTGATTGTATCTTTTAGGGTTTAGATTATGCAAAGTATTTCCCTATGTATTTTCTCGCATTTTAGTGAAATGTACTGTTTCTACCTTCTTCTGTTTACGATTTCATCTTCAATAAAAAAATTCCTCCTCCTGGTATTGATGATTTAGGGCGTACACAAGATTATTTATGAATTTTCAAATTCGTTATTTGCTTTTGGGGATGGAAATGGATCGAGTGGAAGGAAACAAATGAAAAAAATGAGGGGAAATTGTGATTTATGAGCGACTTGATGCCAATAGAAGACCCTGTTTATAACATCGGACAATAGCTTTGACCATTCCTCATTCTTCAAGCAAGTGGCAAGTCTTGCTAAAAAATTTAAGCTTTGGCAACGAAGAATGTTAAATCCTAGATTAATTTTTTCAGGATGTTATGTTCTTCCTGTTTGCACAAACTTGTAATTGGATGCATTTTATTGTTGGGTTTGACCCAAATTTCAAAATTAGATAATTGTTGTTAGTCTTGTGCAGTTGATCACCAACTCTTGGATACCCTGGCAAGTGGCAAACTAAGCAGTGGGTGGACCATTCCCACAGGAAAGGAACGGAGCACAAGGATTAATTAATGAGATTGACAATTACTACTTCCGCCATTTATGGGTAATGCCTCTGCTGATTGTGGCCACTTGTTCTCCGTTGGTTTTAATGTGTATTTACTACTACTCCTGATTTATTTTTTCTTTGATTTCACATCTGACTGTAGACTTTGGTTGTTTGGAGGGGGTGTTTGAGTGGCATCGAAACAATTTTACATTCCTGTAAGATATATATCCGGATTGATAAGTATCTGATACCAAGACAAAACTACCTTCTTTTCTGTGTTGGAGTTGGAGGCCTGCTTGTGGCCAAAGAAAGACTGTCATATTATAGAGTCAATGGTTAATGGTAGTAACGCTTGAATTGGGGTTGGGAGTTGGAGTATATATGTAAGAGGCAAATCACAAGCTCTGTTTACTTTACTTCATTCAGTCTTTTATTAACCCTGACCATAATGATCCTTTCATGCTTTTGCCTCTGCATTTTTTCTTCTATTTGTTGTCAGCCAGATGATACGACCAAGAGGATTTGTTTGAGAATTGTTGGATCCTTTGATGGTATCCATATATTAGCGATGGACAGTGTTCTTTGTATGTAGTTTGGCTTATCAAGGTGGAATTTATGGCCTAATTTGATCCCAAAATTCAGGGTTTTCTACGTTGTTTCTTTTGTGTGTGTGTGTGTGTGTGTATTTGTACAGTTCATTGTAGAAAATACATGAAATATTTAGATTCAAGTGTTTCTTTTGATTTAGCGCTAACGCAATAAAGTACTATAGTTAAGTGATTCTGACCTTTGACAATGCGACGGTGGAAAGTTCTCTGTTTTGAACATATGCTTCTTAAGTTTGGTTTATTTAGAAGTTGAAAAAAAAAGGATTGCTTTCTTAAAGTTTTAAACAAAAGAAATTCAGACTCAACTTTTGTTGTGTACACTTATCCATTGGATATTAGTTCATTGCAACCGGCTTGATGGTTCAGGTTGCGAAGATGATGGAGGATATCACGGTGGGGAATGAGATGGAGCAGCTGGTGCAACCCGATTCTCCCTCAAGTCTCCGGTGCTGGGGGGAAGTGTCTCGTGGCCTCATTGTTATAGAGAAGCCAACCAAGTGGTGGATTCTTTAGCCAAATATGGGCCTTTCCTTAAGGAGTGATATATCTATTTTTGATTATGCTCCTGCCTTCCTTTGCATTCCCCCCTCCCCCCTTTTTTTTTTTGTCAATTACACACACACTTGGGGGATGCGGGAAGGGGGTGGAGTGGGGATTGAACTCACTCCCTACAATATATCACCCTTGGCTTCTTATCACTTAAGCTATCACGGGGGAATCATTTGCATCCCCTCTGTTAGTGGATGCTTCATCTATTGGTTTTCCAATAGGTTTCTTAGTGGTTTTGCTGTGGGGCCACCAGGGAAAAAAAATGTGTGAAATTTTATGACAAAAAAACTGATGACCATTAAAAGATTTATAATGATACCAATTGTAGTTTAGTTGGCAACGCACATTGAGTTTTTGGGTAAGAGATAAAGTTTAATCTCCACAAAAAACACTTTTGGGGAGAGATTAGAAGGTTTAAGTGTTACTAAACCTCAAAATGGCTCTAATTATGGTGGTTTAAAAAATAAAAAATTCATAATGATTAATGCTTGTAAGAAATGTGAATTAAATCAATAAAAAAAACTAATCATAATTGTTTGAGAGAGTTAAACTCAGGGACAATTCAAAATAGAATAATTTTTCTCATATATATTTTTTGTCAACAATTTTTCATCAAAAATAACGTCACGTTTGATACCATACAACATTAAAATTATTTCGTGGAGTAAGTATTAACAGAATAAGATTTATTTTCGTTTTGTTCAGGATACCTGCTTAGCTTCCTCCAATTAACCACAAAGAGAACCTTGACTTCTTTGAGTTCTTCCCCATCACCTCCGGCAAGCAGAGCCGTCACATACTCATGTGCTTTCCCTTCCTTCCCTCCTTGTGTGCCGGTCACGACCTGATTCAGTAAACCCATGGATGGTTGAGACGCCGAGTCATGACTTATGAGACTGAGCAGGCGACGAGTCTCAATGAACTAACTCAGTGCAACCCAGTTCGTGGAGGTATGATTTGTGGTTAGACACCCGAGATTGAGTCGTAGAATATACTAAAAAATAGTTTGAAAAAATAAAATCAAGCATGATAACCGGTGAAATCTATAAAAATTGGGAAGACTGAAAAATAAAAAGATGAAATATGCTTGCCTTTTAGATTTTGATCATTTGAGGAGTGCAAGCAATGGGGTAATCTTGGGAAACGGAATAATAAGTAGGGAATTTACTTTGTTTTTTTAAGTGATAAATAAACAAAAATATAAATAAAAAAAATGAAGGTGCCACACGTCAGTACGTGGGTCCCAGGCTCCGAAAGAGAGTGAGAGCTGAAAAGAGTGAGACCCCACAGTAACCACACCCTAACCCCGACTCAACCCTTGCCTTATAGTACGTTTTAACTATAACTATGAACGCCGAAGGACCAATTACTCGAATCTACTCCATCTTCATTCTCCATCACCGCCACATAACATCCCTACCTCTCTTTTTTCTTTTTTCCCTTTTTCTTTTTAATTATTTATTATTTATTTATCATTTATTATTATTTATATATGATATATAAACCTATCCTCTCCTTTGTCTTCGTCTTTTTCATTTCACCCAACACCTCCGCCACCCCCTTTCCTTCTATTCTCTCTCTGTCACACACACTCACACGCGACGCAAACACTCACAACAGATTCTCTTCTCCGTTACATGACTGTTATCCACGAACGACGAGGGACGAGATGATGGTGAACGACGAGTGGATGAGGGCGGCCATGGCGGACGACACCGTCGTCGTCGAGCTTCTGCTACGCCTCAAGGACCGCGTTTCAGCCAAATCCATGGCCCTTCCCTTCACCTGGGGTCTCAAACAGCCGCGCTCAAGATCGAGGCTAACCGCCTCCGTCTCTCGCTGCGACGGCGCCGTTTCGACCAGATGCAGCCCTACCACTCCTCTCTCTTGGAGCGGAGGCGCCTCTCCATCCGCCACCGCCGACGGTTACGAAGATTCCAGCCGCGGCAAACACCACGCCGCCAGATCCAAGGTTCTCTTTCCTTCTGCCTCTATTTCTCTACCGATATCTGTATGAATTTGTGTGCGTCTAGTTTCTCTCTCTCTTCCCCTGAGATAGCACGTAACTCCGCCTTTGGAGCGCTGTGGCTACCGGCGGTTGTAACTGCTTCGTCGTGTGTCGTGTTTGTCATGACGTGGGTCATTCTTGCTTTTGGAACGACGTTTCCTTTCGTTTTGACGGTTTTGCCCTTGATCTCTTTACTCTCACAGGCCCAAGGCCAGTGGCTTTTTTTCGTTTTCGGTTCTCCGCTGACACCGGATGCTGAACTGGCAAATCTGTCAATTTTGCCACTTTATTTTCCATTTTACTTCTTTTTAAACGAATGACCTTCCACTTACTGGCCAATTAGTTCTTATGATTTACCCTGTTTGATTCGTTTCACTGTTTTTTTTACCTTTTTCCCCTTTCTGTTTTTTTTGTTGGATTAGGGGTTATATAGTTATTTGCTTCTTTGATCTCCACTTGTTTTCTCATTGTGAAATTCTGGTGACGGAAATGCCCTAGGATGTTTGTGGCATCTTGGTTGGCGTGAGGTCAGCACAGGAAGAAAGAGCTTGGCGTTTTGTTCTCGCCTGTTTTGGGGGTTACTCGCCTGTCATTCTGTGTTCCCCGATTGATTGACGAAAACACCCCTCCTTGGTCCAAATAAGATTCCGCGACTCACTTTTCTATTGACACGGTGAAAAACTGAAAACTAAAAAAGAAAATTTGTAATTTTGACCACTTCCACCAATTGCCCCGGAAGCGATGTACCGAATGCAAGCAAAGGTAATAATCACGGAAATTTTTTCAAAACTTTTTTATGTGGGGGTAGTTTGGGCAATTTATATCATAAAGGATTTGTGGGTCCCTGTGGTTTAAGATGGGGATGGGTGCAGTGCAGAAAGGAGAGTGCGGACTGTGGAAGAATTGCTTCGTGACGGTTCTGCTGAGTGTGGGGTTGGGCCGTTCTCGTCTGGGATGCGTTCCACTGTGGTGGGGTGCAGGGTGCTTAGCTAATCGCTACTGTTGCGGCCCCTAGGTCTATAACTAAATGACTATCTTCTCTCTATTATTATGGTTGGATTGGATTTATTCGGGATTTACTTAAATAACAAAAAAACAATCTTATTTTAATAAAATAAAATTAGTTTTTAATGAAATCAGGAATTCCTTTCAGTGGTGGCATCGGAGGCATTAGTGGTGAGAGGGGTTTCTCGTGTTCGAGCCTTGATCAGACGTGATAGGCACACATAACACCACGCCATGCGACCATTATGAGTAGTTAGATGGGGTATCGGTATCACGGGGTTGACAGTGAAGTGAAGGGGGTGACGGTAGGTAAAGTTGGTGCCTTAAATAGTAAGTAAAAATCCTAAACATTAGGATTTGGTTGGGTGCGCAGTAGGAAGAGACAGGCATGCACCGCGCAGCATCTGCGGGCCTTGGCCCACTCCACCCGGGGGCATGCAGCGTGCTGTGTTAATTGTTGGAAATGCCTCATTTTTGTTTTTCTAAGCCCACCCCCAAAAATTTAAAAAAAAAATAGAGAAAAGAAAAGAGATATCTTAATTAAAATTGAATTATGAAATTCGAAATTGATAGGTTAGCTCATGTGAATGTGATCCTAGTCACGTGAGCTTTTCCAAAGAGGATCATCACGTGCCTCTAGCTTGAACCTTCTTTAAAGGGTGACTGACTAATTAACGCCAGCTGAGCTGTCCTCTGAGGATTAGTTTTGGGCGATCAGAATATTAACGGTACCCGTCCGTCACCCCAGTTGCTTTATAACCGGAAAGAATAATCAATGGGCTATGTGTGGTGGGCCTGAGGGCGGGTATGGCCGCTTCGTCGTCATTGACCTGAGACGCGTCCCAATGTATCAACAGATTCAGTGGTGATTAGGTGGGGCGAGTGCTTGGTTTTAATAATTTAACATTAATATTTTTTATATTGCAAGTAGCAAGCGTCAAGCATTCGAGCAACCTCTTTGTAGGTAGATTTCTTGTTTTAGCTGGATCCCAGCTTCAATTGTACCTTTCCTTGGGTTATACCTATGCTGACGAACTCCTACCCCTTTTCCTATTCTTGTTATCTTAAACTTGTACAATTATTTAAGAGTTTCCTTGATCGTTCACTCACATGATTTGGCCAAAAATTGTCTATTTTTTTGTATTCTTTTAAATCAACTGGGATCCCGTTTCTCCTGTTATGCCACTATTTTGCTATTCCAGTAATCCTTAATTCCTGAAAAAATTTCAGGCTACGGCTACAAGTGGGTACACCGGCAACTCTGCCTCTGCCAAAAGGTGCAGAAGGAAAAAGGTAAAGCTACTTTCTACTTTCTGTTTTTTCTTTTTTCAAGTATCTACTTTCTTCTTTTACTTTAAATTTCAAAGATCATAACTTAATCAATTCATCTTGTTGAATGATCGCTGGGTTGAGAAGCCGTTGGCAATCACCTCTCATCACCTACTGATATGTTATATATGAGAGTTAAATCCTGATTCTTTTTGCTATATCCTCCAGACTGTTGCAGAATTAAAGGAAGAGGAGAGCTCCCTGCTAAAGGAAAGGACATATTTAAAAAGGGTATCTTTCTGGTCTTTTGCATATATTTTTAAATGCTATTATTTTTAGTGCATATATTAAGATGGCATGCATGATATTAATATCACTTTTGTTTTCCAGGAGATAGCAACTGTAAATGCAAATCGCGAGGTACAGAGAGCTCAAAATGAGAGTTTGAAGAGGATGAAGGTACATTGAATTTTTTTTTCCTCCTTTTATGTCTGTTGTAATGAATCATATGAATGGGATCACTTTTCTGAAATGTCCTTTTCGATTCTTACATACCTCGATTTTTTGTATTCACAGCTTGATATCGGATCACAATCTCATAACAACCCAAGTTCAACAGACTCTGTTGAACTGCAGTGCACGCTTGTTGGTCAACCCCACCAGAGATTAGTACCTTCGGAGGCCCTCACACGCGCCACTCAAGATGATACTCATTCACAAGCATCAGAGTCTAGGCCAAACGGTATCGAGTCCACCGGGGAAAGTTCTTTCTTGATTCCAGATCTAAATATGATGCCGTCAGATGATGGTTCTTGCACTGGCGCTCTGTGTGGTATGAGTTGAGAACGCAGAACTCTTGGAACAGTTTACACCATGTATGTTGGGGAAACAACTCTGAACAATGTACAGGCCGATAGAGAGCATTTTGAAGCCTCTACTACCCAATAGAAACCGCTGGAGAAGATGCAAAATACCAGTTCTTGTGAAAGGAAAAGAAGTGGTAGTGTGATAAATGGGAAACGTTTATTGGGTAGTGCTATGCATTAGGCTGTAGAGTAGGGATATGTTATGGTCGCAGGTTCCTCCAATTCCGAAATTTCTTAATGTGGTGAAGCCTCGGTATGTCCGATTTCAGAATTCTTTAATCGTGTAAGATGTACAATTCTTTTGTAGGTTAAAGCACTCGGATTCCTTAAGAAGGTATTTTAAATTTTAAATTATTCATCAATTTCATCGGTTGCACTTTCACGTCTTTAATCTCTAAAGTTCACGTCACCTCTTCGATAGATAGGATAGGACTTTTCTAGGTTATCTGAAGGTCATGCCTCTTCTGTGAGCTGAAGGGATCCAAATGCTGCCGTCTGTATGTGTTTTTGGAGGATTTTTCGCCACTGCCACGGTGGACACAAGATCTTGGCGTCAAGATCTTCTTCCCACTATTTCAAAAGACAAAACTTTTAAGTTTAGATATATATTACATGTAGGTATTCCACATGACTGATGTCAAACCTTAACATCATTAGCATTATGTTACTATGAGGAGAGGAAACATTCTTTGCAGTTGAGTGAGGTGGTTGATATTGATCTGCGGCGGTGCTAGATATCTCGGGTGAATAAGAGAAGGCGTTGGGGGCAAATGCGTTTGGGCAGACCACCATTATAGCCTTGAGGAGCGGGGACACAATGTTGCTGCGAAATCGAGTGACACGAGTCAATTCAGTTGTAGACAGCTGTGAAAGTGAGCGTTTTGCTCTCTCAGGTTGTGGGTGTTGGGCCAAACGACGCCTTATTTTCAGGTGAGTGATCGATTCATCTGGTTTCAGAAGACTATGGCTTTAGGATTGGTGCCTCACTGCCTCCTAAGACGCATACGATACTATCGACCAAAAAAAAAAAGACGCATACGATACATACAATACTTGAAAGTAGCAAACTTCCGTTGACAAAAAAAAAAGTTACATACTGTACATCAATGTTGCATATCATCGCGTGAATTTTTTTATTGAAAATATTTTTTTGTTATGAAAAATTTGTTGAATCACAAATCACTCAAAGTAACTAAAATTAGAGAAGCAATATATTAATATATTGATATAAATATCCCAAACAAGAAATCGAACTTGTGAGAACATGTTGATATGGATAATGAAACAAATAATCTACTCTAATCTTCATTTTTTTATTGTCTTTTTATGTTTTATTGCATATTATTTATTTATTTAACACTGTTATTAGCTCTTCTACTCTTTACATAGGAGTATAAATAATTCTTCAGGAAAATTAAAAATATAAGTATAAACTAAGCTAATGCTATAACTATTTTTATTTTTTTTCATTTTCATTTGTTAATTTATGTTATTATATTTTTTTCTCTTACTATATTTCAAACTGTGAAACAATTGTTTTTGGTATTCTTTTTTTTTTTTTTTGGTCATGTTTTTGGTATTCTATCTCATTTCTTTTTATCCTATCTTATTGGGTCACAAACACTTCGAGGTCCAAATATAAAAACCTAATTCTAGTTCTAGTTAAAAAGAAAATCATACATTCAGACCAAAAGGAAAAAAAAAAAATCATACCTCACCACCTCCCCTCTAACCCTCTTCCCTCCTTACCTTACCTTGTGCCGCTCCTGTTTTTCTTTTCTCTTCTTGAAGACAACACCGCATTGCTGGGCCGCCGCGCCGGCGGTTCGTCGTCGTTGCAGCGCGAGCGACCCCCACCATGTTTCCTTTCGTTTTTCGTTTTTCGTTTTTTCATTTTGTCCTCTATTCCTTTCGTCTTTCGTTTTGTTCTATTTCGCAACTATTCCGCCGCCGCCTCTTGGGTTGGAGCATCGCCGCTGCTGTGGTGTTCCTTGGACTGCTGTGAGTGAGGTCCGTTGCTGGGAGTTGGAGGGCGCCGCTGCCGCACGGGTTCGGACGAGTTCCACCCTTGGTCCTCCTCTCTCAGACGGGGGTGTCTATCTGCGGGTCCTTTGGTTTCGCCTTGGCGGTCGTTTGGCCTTTGCTCCGTGGTGGTTCGCGGTGGTTTGTGTGTTGGTGGGTGATTGTGATATGGTTCTGTTTTTTCTTCTTCTGTTTTTTCAAGTTTTCTCCGGTGCCCTCGCCATCTGAACAACTAGTCGCAGTACTACCACTCTCGGCCTCTCCTAGGTGTGTTGGCTGGATCCTGACATATGCGCAAATCCTTTGATGTTGAAGGTTGTAGGTGCCCCAAATGGGCCAAACCTACTCAAGTGTATCTTTTTAATGTCGTGGTGTGCTAGGCTTGGTGTTAGGTGGTGTCTCTTGGTTTTGGTTCTATTTGTTGTTTTTTGTTGTTGTTGGTTGTTTTCCTTTGCTTTTTGGTTAGGCAGTTGGGAGATGTATGGATTTGTCAGAGCATAGCATGAGGTTTAATGTTTATCGGGTAGCTATAACATATCTGTTTAGGACCTATGTATTCAGTGTCATTTCTGTGTATTTGCTGAGTTTGACCCTTTATCAATATCAATCTCAACTTTGACCAAAGAAAAAAGAAAAAAAGAAAATCCTTTGACCAAAAAACAAAGAAAATCGAGAGAAAATACAATAAAACCGAAGAGAAGAGGCACACGGTGCTACGAAAAGACACGTTGCACAGGTTTACGGTGGTGGTCCAAGCCCAACCATAGCGGCGTGGCTTGCGCGGTGATCCAGCGATGCTCCAAATACCTGATGAAGGACCTATATTATGTTGACCCAATGTTTTCTTTTTCTAAAAAAAAAAATCCTTTTAAAATAGCAGTGCACAATGTCGGCCCAATTACATTTTTTTATTGAAAAAAAGGAATATTTTAGGACATTTATTGAAAAAATTTAAAATAAAAATCATTTAATAAATTAATTTTTTTTATAAAATATAAAAGCTGATTTTGTAAAATTGAGTTGGCTATCTATAATCTATAATATATATAAAGACGAACCCTCTATAGACACATTTTTATAGGTGTCGCTTTGAGAGCATTCCAATGATCAAATGGATTGAATTGATTTGAAAAGATTTTATTGATTAATGATTTCATGATTCATATTTAATGTGCCTTATTTGAAATTGTATTGATTGTATTCGAAACAATCAATTTAAAATCATATTTTCAATTGCCTATTTATTAGAGAATATTTTTATGCCTTATATCTTTAACTATTCATTTTGCGTCTACACCCATTCGTGCTTCATCGGCCTCTTCATTCTCTGGTATGATTTTTCTATCATCTCTCTTTTTGTTAATCTTCTCTCATTTCATATATATTTTCTTCTCATTATTCTCATCCATTGCGATTACTAACACTTGAGACTTTCGATTAAATGTTAGTTTTTGTTTTTTTTTTCATGGTTAATCTTTTATATTTTTCAATTTTTGAATTTTTAATCTTAAACCTTAATATCTGCATGTATTGATAAAATTTATTTGTTCATTTTGTTTTAGCCTTTGTATTATTGTTATTCCTTTGTTCATCAACATTGAATTCTCATATAAAGTGAGTTCGTATTATTGATATTTTTCTATTTTACTGTTAATCATTTTTACTTATTATTTTTTAGTGTTTATTAATATTCTAATAGCCTCCAAACTATCGATGTTGTTTGATTTTTGTTCTTCTCATCTTAGGCAAACTTCTCCTCTAAGGCAAATCTTCTAATTTTTTATTAATTCATTTTTATTTATCGATTATTTTTTGGAATTAATGCCTCTCTATTTTGCTTTGTTAAGTTTTTTATTTTTGATTTCAATTTGTGATTAGTTTTTTTATTCTATGCAGATACAATATTGTTCTCTCTCAAACAAGAAGAATTATCATATATCACAAGAATTTAGTTGCTTATTATTTTTTCAATATTTTCGAAGAACTTATGTATGAAATTTCAATAATTATATATATTACTGCAATTTTTTGTATCTTTTAGGATATATTTATTTTAGAAAACATATGTAATAGTTTATTAGTTGTTTTAATTTAAAAATACATATAAAATATTTAATTTCCCAATTCAAATTTCCTATTGTGAAAAATTTGGTTTGATATAAATGTTATGCCCTTAAATTTTTTGGAATGCCTTAAATTAATTTTATTTTTTGAAAATGTATATATATTTTTATACTATTTAAGTTTTTGTGAAATATTTAGGCATTAGTAAAAGTATTTGAAAAAAATTATATAGATTTTATAAATCTCTATGATAGAAAAAACTATAAAATTTATGTATAAAAAAATTATTTATAAAACTTTCAATTTGCAAATGAGACAAATTGTATTTCTAGGGATTAAGTTGAAATTCAAAAAAGGAGTATGTTTATTATAGGAATCAATTTAAAATCGTAATTGAAAGAAATTATATCTTTGTGATAGAGACCAGTTTTATAAATCTCTACCGTTATAAATTTTTCAAATTTGAAATGATACAAAATGCATTTCTAGAGATTACGTTGAAATTCATAAAAGGAGTATATTTATTATAGGAATCAATTTAAAATCGTAGAAAAAATTGTATTTGTATGATAGAAACCAATTTTCTTAATCTTTATGGTAGAAATTATTATAAATTTTTTAAATTTTATTTTTCTACAAATTGTATCTCTGGGGATCAGGTTGAAATTCATAAAAAGAGTGTTTATTATAGGAATTAATTTAAAATGGTAAATAAAAAAATTATATCTTTATGATAGGGATCGATTTTAAACATCTCTATGATAGGATTTGTTGTAAATTTTTCAAATTTCAAAAGATGCAAATTATATGTATAGAGATCATGTCGAAATTCATTAAAGGTATTTTTTATTGCTGAAATCAATTTAAAATCGTAGTTGAAAAAATTGATAAGGCCCGGTTTTATAAATTTCTATGATAGGAATCATATTAAATGTTTCAATTTTCAAATAATACAAATTGTATCTTTAGGGATCATGTTGAAATTCATAAAAGGTATATTTTAATTGTAGAAATTAATTTAAAATTGTAGTTAAAAATATTGTATCTTTGTGATAGTGACTGCAATTAAAACGCAAAAACTTAAATGGTAATAAAAAACTATTTTCTTTCATCTTAATTGATATACGTTGTATTCATTATTTCTTTCTCATTTAGCATTTTTTATTTAATTAATTTATTAAATATTTTCTTTTTTCTAACCAAATTTGAATTTTTCAATAATTAATGTCTATAAATAAACTGATTAAAATAAATAGTATGGATAAAACATAACAAATGAAAATAAATATTTTTTTATTATTACATTATCATCTAACTAATTTATTTGACATGTTATTTTTTTGAGAAAATTAGGAGATTTTATACATTAATATATAGATGTAAATTGGTTAATGTAAAAATTATAAATAAAACATAACACATGGGATATACATTTTACATTAAAGTATACAAGAAAAAATTACATATATAACATTGTGCCAAATATTTTACGTGAAATCTCATCGACAAGTGAATTACTTAAAGAATTAAACTTTAATATATAATTTAAATAATCTTCTATTTCACTTTATGATAATTTTAATATAAATATATTTTTATTCACCAAATAATTTATCAAAGACTTTTTCTTTTGGAATAGAACGGGGTTAAAGCACAAAGAAACAAACTACGCGATAATACCACGAGGAGTATAAACTCCCAACAAGTCACCAAGCAGTAGCTGGCTTTAAGAAACAAAAGGTTGCTCATACATAATCGAAGACTTTGTTTAATCTAAGATTTTTTTTTTCAAATTAGTGTGTGGGTGTGTATATATATAAACTGATTAATTCGAAATTATAGATAATAGATAACACACAGTGATAAAGAAATACGTAACGGTATATAGGGAGAAATTATTTATAAAAAAAAGTTTATAGGGAGAAATTAAAGTTAATACATGAAAATGAACATTTTATGTTAAACCATATTAACATATAAATTATAAAGCAAAAATTGCACTTTATCACAATTATAATATTTTTCGAGAACACAATTTTAATATTTTTAAATTCATTGTTATTATAATTTTAATATAAACATATTTATTTCTTAATTTGCTATTATTTTCTCACTTAACTAATTTGTTGAAGATTTTTCTTGATATAAGAAAATTTGAATTTTTTGGGCACCGTTATCTATAAAATAAAAACATGAGTGGTGGGGCGTCGTGGTGGAGGCAATTGAGACGGTGAAGACGGCGATGTCGCGTGCGGCGGTCCTTCTCTGCACAAAATGGTGGGTGGGGGCTTAGTGAAAATTAGAAATTAGGAGGGGTGGAAATAAAATATTAAAAAATATTTTTTGAATTTATAAAATGGTCCCAAAAACTATAAATGGTACATTTCCAAAAACGAGGGACTAAAAAGATCAATTTCAAAGAAAAAGGACTAAAATCGAACTTTTCCCAAATATGAATGACCAAAAACATATTTAACCCAATAAGTTTCTACTAATTGAATATGCACGACAATTTGGCATGTACTTGATAGGTATAATTGATACAAGTACATAAAAATAATTTATGATATAGATTTATAGATAATTGCAGTTGATGAGTTGTCCTATCAAAGTCGGGACGAGATCAAGTGGGTACTACAACTTCAGGTTTTTTGTCATGTCTACTCACAACAATTATTTAAATTATTTTACTATTTCAACCATAATTTATACTATTTTTTTGTTGTATTCAACTTTTAAGTCGTGAATTAATCAAATAATTAACCAACTATTTTCAATAGATAACGATAATTTATAATTTATTATATAATTTAAAAAACATAATTTAAAAAAAACTCAAATCTTTTATAATTATTCAAATATTTTTTTATAAATTTTTATAAAGTGCGTCATATGCCCCGTGCGCACGGGGTCACTACACTAATAAATCTAAAAAAACAAAAACAAATCGAAACATGCCGTAGCTGGGACGCTGAGTCATACACCAGTTGTTCGCTACTTCGCTTTACTTTTGGGCTTTAGGGTTGACCAAACGGGTCAAAGTAGCAGCGCTGGGCCAGTTTACTGGGTCATGAATTCATTCCAATTGGATCGCTTCAAGAATGTCAAAAATAGCCTCAAGCCGTTGGGTTGGCTTGACTTTGCCCAATTCAGGTGAAAGAACTTGGTTGACCAAAAAAAAAAAGGTGAAAGAACTTGGTAAAATATATTTTACGGACGTCGTCATCATTATTTGTGATTCTCTTTACATAAATTCAGAACCTCATTTTATCCTTTTAGGAAGGGTTTTTTAGTTCAACATTTTTCCTTTAATTTTGAAAACACATTCTACACAAAAAGATATATAGGGATATATTATTGTTTTTTTCCCTAAGATATATCCTAAAATTAAATGATGGTAAAAAAAAAAACATGTGCCGAGAAAATTCTAATATATATGATTTTTTTATTAGTTGTCAGAACCATTTTATTTTGACCATTACTATACGATCATTTCATGAGTTTATTTAGCTTCTGTTTGGGCTCTTCCAAATTTTTTTTTAAAATTTTTATTCTTCAAGTGATATCCTTAGGGTAATTACTATTGGCGTATCAAAAAAATAAATCACTACTTGTTGTGTGTAGCCTCAAGGCTCCATAGAAGTTGACCAAAAATAAATCTCAATTAGTACTTTAGTAGTTAATCATTAATGTGAAGCGTGAGAGACATGACCATTATGATTTAACCTTTGGGAAGTTCTTAGGTGGTATAGGTTCAACGGGGGAAAACATTTATAGCCAGGCATCATTTTGTAGCATATGTGGGAAAAGGTTTTGTTCTATGTGCTATAAAAAACTTAATTCCAGAGTCTTCATACACCAACTCCTTGTGACCGTAACGCTACAGCTCACGGGAAATGGAACCAAACCCTTTCAAATTAAGAAAAATTTTCACTTTCATTTTCAGATGTTACGGTG
This sequence comes from Glycyrrhiza uralensis, assembly GCA_030159175.1. Lineage (NCBI taxonomy): Eukaryota > Viridiplantae > Streptophyta > Magnoliopsida > Fabales > Fabaceae > Glycyrrhiza > Glycyrrhiza uralensis. The sequence continues at coordinate 51,220,232 of BRZY01000005.1, forward strand.
GATATACACAGCTAAGAAACGTGTCCACACCATATAATAACTTGTATTCCTTTTCCAAGCTGGCATCAACAAAAGAAAAGGTAAATGACAGAATGAGGGAGTGCACACGTTTCACTTGGATAGTGATAGTGATAGTGGCTCTTACTCGTGCAACAAAGAGTCTCGATAAGCAACTTATTTAATCAATTATGACATAAATATTTATTATATAAATGCTTATTTATATGCTATTTTTATAATTAAATAAGAAATATAATGAAACTGATGTCATATAAGCTATAAGTTATTTTGATAAACTATTATGGAGAGTTTATAAAAATAAGTCAAAAACAATTTATGTGTCAGTCATAAACTATTTTCATATCAAACACCGTCACAGATGTTTATTTCGGTAAATAAGATTTGTATTGGTCAATCTAAAGAAGCCCAAAATTTCAATTGTTTCAATTTCTGCTTCAATCTTCTAATTTTTTATTTGACGGGCCGGATTTACGGATCTGGGCCTTATTTGGCTAGATGGTTTTCTCATCATCTTTTTATTTCTTTCGTAATGTTTGATGTAAGAGGTTAAAATTCTGACCCAAAAAAAAGAGAGGTTAAAATAATCAAGGAGAGAGACCTTGACTTGGTGGTGGGGGCAGATTGCACTAGGAATTAGGTAAATATCTTTGTAACATGGTTGGGAGAAGGGAATCAGGGCATTGTAACTAAAATGGAAGAAGGAAAGTGACCCTAAAGAATATAGGAAATATGATACTTTGACACACACTTGAAAGTGATTGAATGTCCAAGTGACCCTATAGCTATGCCCTATGCATGCATGGCTAGTAATTAGTATAGCACGAAGCTTCAAGTATAAAGAGGATATAAACGGTTTCCTCAACCATCAAATTTTGTCCTATTAGAGTTGCTTATAAAAATGGGGGAAACAGCGCAATTTCACATTGACCTTTCTCTTGTCTTAACCATTAATGCAACCATATTGTAACTTAAAATTATATTTAGCTGCCCACCCTGCAATTGGCGCTCTGTTTCATTCGACCCGTTAGAATATAATTTTCACATTGACCAATTTCATTCACACATGTAAATTTGCCATAAGAATCATCGAAAGGTCATAAATCATAATGGTTTAAACTAGTACTATTTGTATTTATTATAATTAATGCATCAATAGTAGTAAACAATCATACATTTTGTTGTGTTTTTTCTAAGAAAGTATACAAGTCAATGGCCAGCATATACCAATATTCTTTCATCATCTTAGTAATAAATAAACAATATATACTCGGGTTTTATCAACAACAGTGAAGATATACAAAACTATGGAAACTGACAGCTAGTGTTCTTTCGCTACCTTGAATTGTCAAATTTTTGGTCTAATTAAAAGACTTCTTTTCATTTTTTTTATGGGGGAGAATCTGAGATGTACAAACCCTCGCAGCTAGTTATCTGTATGAAAGGCAAATATTTTATTTGACACTACACTTTTATCCAAAATCTTAAGGCAATAGGTGTATGGATTTTCTCTCATATATCTTTTAATTAGTTCATTCTTAATCAATGTGGAATTTTTCACTCACACTTGTACCAACATATTCCTATCTCTCTCTAAATATCTAATGATACATTAGGTGTCCAAAAATTATTTTTTTTAATATTTTATCACCGTCTTGCAATGACAGAAATGTCCAATAACTTACCACAAATTCTTCACTTCCCTCCTCCACCTCCTTTTTCCCCCTCTATCTACCTCTTTCACTCATGATCTCCATTTTTTGAGTAACAGAACACAGAAAGCATACTCGTTTAACGTTTATCGTATTTGATTTCCATTTCTCCTCAGTTTTCTCCATCAAGCAATGCACAACCAAACAAAAAAGAGTGTAGCATCAGTGTGACAAAACGTGAAGGAACACATAGCATCAAAATTGTAATTGTTCCAAACCAAAACAAAAACAGAAATAAATTTGAAAGAACGAATATAAAACAGGGGAACCATAGACCATTTATGATATATATATCTGTGTGTCTTAATGCATGCACATTTGCTTGTATTATCAATTATGTGCACCTTTGATGCCTTTTTCTTTCCTCATCTATCATATCACCTACATTGCCTTGGTAGGGACACTTGCCCCCACTTACTTATTCTGGTTGGTGTTACTATTCATATACTTGTTACACATGTAAGCTCGTGTCCTATATATATAAGTTTTCACGTGCCTTCAGTTGGAGCGTGTGACTATAATTCCTTGCAGCTGTGGTATATATATAAGGTTATATATATATTTGTGTTCTTTAGTTTTTATCGAAAAAAACTCAAGTCTTACATTGACTAGATATATATAAGCTTATTAAAAGAGGTATATATAAGAGTATGTATCACTTTACAAGTCAGTTTTGTAGGGATGAATTAGACTCTAAGTTCAAATTCTAATATAATAACAAAGTCTATCCTAGATAAAAAAAACATTATTGGACCCCACTTACCATATTATCCACGCACCAAGCCTAATAATGCTAAGCGTGAGGGGCGTATTGATTGAAACTCAAGTCTTACTTTGACTAGAAATAAGACCATAAAAACATATATAATGCATGGGCACCCAGATTTTGTAGGGATAAGTTAGTTCCTAAGTCCAAATTCTAATAGTTTTCACTTTCACATGAGATTTTATTTTTATTTTTTATTTATTAGTTGCTAGTTATATCCTTGCAGCATCTTATGCGAAGCAACCCAATTGAAGAAAAAGTGGGAGGGGCAAGAGAGAAGAGGAAGATACTAGAGTTGCGTAGAGTGAATAATGAATGGTTGTAAGTGTTTTTGTGGTCCTGGAGTTGAGGAAAGCCTAATTTGGAGGCAGCTGAAGGGAGGCAAAGGAACATTATGATATGGTGGGAAGAGGGGGGCCTTCGTTATGTGAAGAACACCACTACATAGCACAATACTAATAATTAATTTTCGAACGTTACTTTATGAGATATTTTTAAAGTTAATGAAATCCCAATGTAGAAATTACGCACGCTGATATGAATTGATGAGAGTAACATTATTTACTTTTCAAAAGAAAAAAATGACATAAAATTATTTTTTCTTTGCCTCTATAACCAACTCCTTGAATTAATTAGATGCGTAAAGCATAAGGCATGTATGTAAATACACGATAGGATAGAGCATAGGGAGCATCTTGCAAATGGAATTTCTATCCATAGTAATCTAATCATCTAATCATATATAATATAAGAACAAAGTGCACATCTTTTTTAACTCCCCAGAGAGTTATTGGGTAGAAAAATTAGACGAGAACTCATATTTATTATGATAATTAAAAATATTTAATTATAGTCATAGAATTAAAAAAATTCATATTGTTGTTTTTGATTATAAATCTCACATAAATTTTTTAATTAAAAAATATAAGATTTTTAGAAGATTATATCCAGATTTATAATTAAAAATGTAATCTAAAACATTCATTTCACTATAATAATTGTAGTAGATATTTTTATTTTTCACAATAATCACGAATTTTCACCCAATAGCTTGATTGGTTCCTACCCACACCATTTTGCTTTGAGTACCTGGACAATCATAATCCACAAGAAAGTGCCTCAAAAAGCGTACATGGAAAATGGGTATAAAACAACAACGAGGTTATGTTAAACTTTTGAAGAGGACGGTCTTAATCTGGATAAGGCACCATGTCCTCGGGTGGGGGCTGCGCCATTGTCACGCCTAAACTTTGAGTTTAAGACACTTCCAAAGCCCATTTGTCCAATGCGAGCATAGACACGCACACTTTGGAAAAATTAAGAGTTTCTTTAATTTAATTTGACCAAAAAAAAGAGTTTCTTTAATTAAGACTTTGCTATTGATTGATTCAAAGTTTGTGATTACAACTGCTTGTTTGTCCATAGCCTACACTCCATTCCTTCTTCACCCTGTGGATAAGAGCATAAAGCAGCGAAAGTTTACAATTAATATACGAATATTCTAAGGAACCCGGAAAAGCTATGGTACTTTTTTCCAGTACACTTTAAAAATCTTGCGTGAGAGAGTGAAGAAATTATATACAGCATCTTCAAACATTATCAAAATCTAAAGTAACTCTTAAATTTTAATTGAAGACTTGTGACTTGGACCTAGAAATCAGATAAGATAAACTTTATGTTTGAAAGGGATTTTTTTTCCATAGGAATGTTATTTTGGACTTTTTAAAATGGTCGAATTAGTTAAATTTAGTTGGCTTCATAAGTTTAACATTTGCATTTTGTACGTTAAGGATTGGTCAAAAGCCTTTAATATTGATGTACAATACTAACATATACTTGTCTAAAGTGGATTCTACAAAAGGGTATAGAGATATATGGATCACTTTCTATGCTAATTATAATTAATTCCTCCCCTGGACCATTTTCATAACCTTAAAATCTAACTCCCTACCAGCTAACTCTAAAGGAACATTGCATGCAATCCACATCCACAAAATCAAGCAGCTATCTCGCATAGCTGGGATTTAGAGTTTTTATCTCTCAAACGTGATTTTTAACCTCAAATTATTGTTTTTGTATAACATATTGCCGATAAGTGATCGGTGATATCCGGTTGTGTGAGGACCATGGCGTAGGTGGTGTCGCATGTAGTCGTTGTGAACAAACATGTATTTAGGTAATCAATTTTATGTTTTTGGAATTACTTTTATCTCTCAATAAAATGAATCCAAATATATATATATATATATATGCTCTTAGAGAAAATCGTTTCTAAAGTGGAAAATAATTAAAGAGCACAAAAGAAACTACAAAAAGAAAAAGAGAAAGAAGAGGTAGAGAATAGATTAATTAGATAAAATGTCACAGGAGGAGACAAATTGGCGGGAAGACCGAACAATTCCTCCGAAAGTGGGGCCGTAGGCGAGAAATGCAGAGTCGGTCCACATTGATTGAGCCGGCGGCCGTTAGTGAAGTCAAATTTGTAGATATAATAAATGGTCCCCTCTCACACACTCCACATGGACACACCTCATTGCATGGTCCCCTACCTCCCCCTTTCTTCCAAGTGATCCAATCCACCGGTGACTACTGAGTGGCTTTGAGCCTACCCACGTATGAATTCATATTCCAAAATTTATAATTTCATAAATAAGCTCAACAATGATATGATAACCCAATATGGCGTACGTGGCATTGAATAGTATAAATATTTGATCTCTTAAACATCGTGTCTATAGAAGCTGAAAAATATGGAGTCCCTTGAAATTAGAGCTGGTAAAATGGGATTTTGAGTCGGTTTGAGCCTGATTTGCATTGAGTTTGGCTTTATCGGGTCATGTCAAAAAAATCTAAATTGAAAATGAATACAAATTTGTGTGTCTGAGTCCTCTATTTTTGGATTTTTTTTGGCCGATCCGCTTCGGGCTCGAACTTTATCGGGCCGGACCAAAAAAACCCAAATTAAAAACAGATTCAAATTTATGTGTTCGAACTCTCTATTTTTTAGACTTTTTTCGACCTGACCCGACGAGCCCGACCCAATTTACCAGCTCTACTTAAAATTATGATACCTTTCCCTAATTCACCAAAACAAATAAATTAAAACAATGATATATGTTTCAAGAATATTTTATTGGAATGTGTTTTTTTATTTTTTATTTAATATCATTATATGTTATTTAATATCGATATATGTGATAAGTTAATAAAGCATGTATTATTTTTAACTCAAGTATTTTTTATGTGTAACTGTGGAAACTAATCCCTCGAGGTATTGAGATTTATTTAAGAGATTGACTTCTCTCAATATTTGCTATTCCATACACGTGAAAAGGGTTCGAACCTATGGTGTATTTAAAAGACTCAAACATCTACCGCTTGTGCCACATCATGTTGGTGTAAAACATGTATTATTTAAAAGAGTTAACTATCATTTTAGCCCCTGAAATTGTGAAGCAGTCTCACTTAGGTCCCTGAAACTAACGAAAAGGCAATTTAGTCCCTGAAATTATAAAACGTCGGCCAAATTAGTCCCTAAAATTGTAACACGACGGACTAACTTGACCGTCGTTTTACAATTTTATGGACTAATTTAACCGACGTTTTACAATTTCATGGGCTAAATTGTCTTTTCGTTAGTTTCAGGAACCTAAATAAGACCATATTACAGTTTCAGGGGTCAAAACGACAATTAACTCTATTTAAAACTTAAGTATTACTTTTTTTTTTTTTTTTGACAAACTTAAGTATTACTTAAAACTATGGCGCCTACTGTATTTTTTTTTTTTGACTGAAGCGCCTACTGTATTTTGAATGTTGCTTGTTTGGAAAGTTTAAAACATATTTTTTTTCCGTCTTAATAAGTTGATATTGTTTTTTTTTCCAACAACAAGTTGACATTGTTAATGGCTCTTAGATAAACAAAATTGCTTCTTCATTTTTTTGGATATATATTCAACAATTACTTCTTAATCTTAATGTTCCTTTTTAATATCATTTTAACTGACAGGCTCTTTTTTAATATTATTTAAGGGGTTGAAATTTGTTTCATATTATCTGTTATGATCTTATAAAATTAAAAATAATAATAATAATAATTTTTAAATTTTATCATTGTCTTTTGCCACTCCTGTTATGGTTATGATTGGTTGTATGATTCAATCTTATCGTGTATCGTAATCCAAAAATGATATTTTATTGCAAAACCTTCCGTGCTTAATATAAGCTAATTGTCCCTCTTATAAAAAAAATATAAGCTAATTGTCCCGTTAATGCGTTGATTGAGCCTAACAACAATTTTTTTTGCTGAATAAGCCTAATTAACAACATTTTGAAGTGAATTAAAATAATTTTTATAAATATAAAAAAGTACGTATTGTTTTTTTATAATAACGAAAATGTTTAGTAATTGTAAATATAAAGGAAAAGAGAAATTTATTTCAAAATATTTTTTAATTGATATCCAATTATCATCTATTAATTAACTGATTAAAAAAAGCATGAAAAATAAATTACTATATTAGCACAATATAAAATTATCAATATTCCAAAAAAGGTCAAAGGAATATATTTTTGACGTTTAACGTAGCATACATGATAGGTGGCACTTACAGTGGTCCATGACCATAACTTCACCACCATGGTGAAGTGGGACCTTCACCTATAATAGTAGGTCATTCAGTCTTATATAAATTATATATTTTCTATAAAAGTATGCATAATAGCAAATTTGCCCCATAACTCCATGAATCACTTTAATAGCCCCTAAATTGTTTAAAATTAGTAATTAATCCCTCTCTCTCCCCCCACTCTATCTCCCTTCCTCCCTCTTTCCCATTTCTCTCCCTCTCCACATTTCTCTCCCCCTCTCTCGCTCTCTCTCCCCCAACTCTATCTCCCTCCCTCCCTCTTGCCTAATTTTCTCCCTCTCTCCCCCTTTCTCTCTTTCTGCCTCTCTCCCTCCCTCTATCTTGCTCTCCCTCTCCCTCTTCTCTCTCCCCTTCTCTCTTTCCCTCTCTCTTGCTCTCGCTCGCTCACTCACTCGCTTGCTCTCTCCCTTAGTCTCTCTGTCCTCTCCCCCTCTCTCTCCCCCAACTCTATCTCCCTCTTGCCCATTTTTCTCCCTCTCTCCCCTCTCTGCCACCCTCTCTTGCTCTCCCTCTCCCTCTCTCTCCCTCCCCTTCTCTCTCTCCCTCTCTCTTGCTCTCGCTCACTCACTTGCTTGCTCTCTCCCTTAGTCTCTCTCTCTCCCTCTGTCCCTCTCCCCCTCTCTCGCTTCCCCCCACTCTATCTCCTTTCCTCCCTCTTGCCCATTTCTCTCCCTCTCTCTTTCTCACTCACTCTCTCCCTCTCTCTTTCATTTTGATATTATTGCTAGGGGAAACCCAATTGAAATTTAGTGTGTTTGAAAACCAATTTGGTGCTTGCAAAATTGGGTTTTTTTAACAATAAATTTTTTCACAAGTCAAACTCAAACTTTAAGTTTTAAACTTGTCTCGTTTAAAGACTTACCTGTATCGAAGTAGTATTTTTATTTTTGTTTAAAAAACCCTAAAAATACTAATTCTGCACAAAAAGACAAATAGGGCCAAAAAAATAATTAAATAAAGTTTTGGGCCACGCTCATAATTACATAAACCTTATGGAATTTTCATAAATATGGTACCCTCTAGACCCTCCTCCACAAATATAATAAATATTGTCCTAAACCTTCTAAAAAGGTTACCGGTAACAGATCTAGACCGTCTATTATTTTATTAATATATCAATGGCCAAGAACCCACTTCACCATGATGGTGAAATTATGGTCATGGACCACCGCAAGTGCCACCTACATGATATATTGTATAATTGGTTGGCCTAAGGTAACAATAGGATACTACTACGTTGCGTGCGGGACATGAATTGGGGTTGGGGAACATATCAGTTTATGCGTTACGGCGAAACACCGCACCCATCAGTTTCAGGAAAAAATAATTCAGACCCAACAATAATCAACTTCAAAAGAATAATTTTAAAAAAAAAATAATAATAATATTTGCCACGTTGCCTCTTCTTTTGCGTTTGATTGATCAACACGGCTTGAATGCATGGCCAGTGTAGCTCCATGATCCCAATGCATACAATCCAAAGAATTTGCACTTTTTTCACATATATTCATTATTAATTGTTTTTTTTATACTCCCCTGTTGTTGTGCATTTGGATTGTTATATACTTCTATTCTATTTCCATCGTATTCATTCATGTCCTAGGAAAATAAACCTCTTTAGCCACGTATTAATCTCAAGAACTTTTTTCCCGCTATTCATTTATCGCAGGGTTTATAATATGCTAGTTGAAAATCAAAACTTTCGTTAACGATGTGTTTGAGAGGGGGGTTTTGGAGGAGAAGAGAAGGGAGAGTTTATTTTAATATTTTAGTTGTATAGATAGGGGAGAAAGATGGAGAAAATATTTTGAAGCCTTTCAAAATTCTTTTAGTATATTTTTAAAAATTCTATAATTTAGGAGAACTCAAAAAATACACTAGAAAAGTGATTTTAGAAGATTTTAAATGATTTATAAACACTCAAATACGTAAAATATTGATCACAAATCTTTCATTTTCCTCCTCTCCTCTCTCAAATTCCCAAACACACCCTGAAGGAAGTTGTATATCAACTATTAGTCTATTGCGATTTCGTTAGTCGAGGAAACATTATAAATAAACACCAATAACAATTTCATTTCATTTGTTGCTCTCGCAATCCCCCCGGCCCCTCGCCAACCAGAAGGTGAAGGCATGTAAAGAAGACATAACATGATAGTGATCCTAACTTACATAGGTTGAATGACGATAGCCTACAACTGTTTGAAATAACTTATTTTAAAATAAGAAATTCAATGAAAAGAATTTCAGAATTTTTTGACAAAAAAGTTATTTTTTTTTAAAATATTCTATTCCTAAGCATGCGCACACACTACAGACCGAAATACGTTTGACACGGAGACGTGTATAAAAACAAAATTAAACTTAAGTACACTCTTGATCTCAATTATTGTGATCGTGCGATTTTAGTTATTGGTTTTCAATAGAAAGAATAGAGTTTTCAATTATCCTAATTATTACAATTAAGTCTTTCCGTTATTGTGTTGTCAAATTTTAATACTTAGACCCTACATATCACACGTGAATTGATTTAACACTAAATCAAGACACTTCTACATGGTATAAGTTGTCAAAAATTGGACAATATAATAACAAAAAAACTTAATTATAATAATTGTGATAATTAAGATATCAAATTCGTGCTATTAAAAATAAAAAAGTGCAAGGCTTAAATAAGTTTTCAGTCCCTGTAAATATCTTATTTTTTATTTTAGTCCATTAAAAAAAGTCAAACAATTTTAGTCCTTTAAATTTTTTTTTTTGGTTTTGGTCCTTTTAGTGCTAGGTGGCACATTATGACCCAATCAGCATGTCTACGTAGCAGAAAATGCTGACGTGGCCTATCTATGTTTTAAATTTAGTCCCTATAAAATTTTTAAGTTTTGAATTTAATCCTTCTCAAAATTGAGATTTTGATTTTAATCTCCCTTTCTCCTCCACCATCACGTCCTCCTCCTTTCTTCATCCTCTCTCTCTCTCCCCCCTCCACCACCACCACTCTCTCTCTCCCCACCACCACCGCCACCCAAACACACACACACACACACTCTCTCTCTCTCTCTCCCCCCACCACCACCACCTCTCTCGTTTTCTCTCTCTCCCCACCACCACCACCACCCAAACACACACACACACACTCTCTCCCCCCCCCCACCACCACCACCACCTCTCTTGTTTTCTCTCTCTCCCCACCACCACCACCAAAACACACACACACATACTCTCTCTCGTTTTTTCTCTCTCTCTCTCCCCACCACCCCCACCACCCAAATACTCTCTCGTTTTCTCTCGAGTTCTTTGAAGTTTTGTCTTTCTTACTTTGGTTTGTGTTGCTATGCTATGAGAGAGAGAGTGTTTGGGTGGTGGTGGTGGTGGGGAGAGAGAGAGAGAAAACGAGAGAGAGAGAGAGAGAGTGTGTGTGTGTGTGTGTTTGGGTGGTGGTGGTGGTGGGGAGAGAAAGAGAGAGAGAAAACAAGAGAGAGAGGGGGTGGTGGTGGAGGAGAGAGGATGAGGGAAAAGGAGGAGAGAGAGGGGGTGGTGGAGGAGGAGCGGGTTGAAGGAGGGGACGAAGGGGAAAGAGGGAGGGGATTGATGAGCTTTAATCCCTATAAAAATTTTAAATTGTGTAATTAGACCTTATAAAAGTTTTAAGTTGTGTAGTTAGGCCCTATAAAAATTATGATTTTTGATTTTAGTCCCGTGACAGGAAGAAAGTCATAGTCAGCAGGTCCTTATAAATTTTAAATGACGTGTTAAGTCATAACAGGGACATACATATGTCACATCAGCATAATACAGTGGTAATTCACTAAAAGGACTAAAACAAAATTTTTTTTTTAAAGAACTGAAATAATTTGACTTTTTTTTAATGGATTAAAATCAAAAATCAAATGTTTATAGGGACTAAAAACTTATTTAATCCAAAGTGCAATTAAAATGCTATAGATGTCATGTCATGCCACTGTGACTGTCGATTTATTTATTTATTTTAAAAAAAAGGACTAGACCTCACTTTAAAAGCAGCGATCACCCTCACCGGGAAACCACTGTTAGAAATAGAAAACCGCCTCATGGCAATTTCTCTCCAATCTCCTTTCTAACCATTAATAGACATATATATAGGTTCACACTTCACAGTAACTCACAACAGCCCCTGTCTGTTTCCCTCGCTACTCCTACTTCCCTACTCATAGCCTCTTCCTTTCCCTCAGTTCCCTCCTCTGTCCAAAAACAAAATACAACACCATTTCTCTTCATTTTCCCCCGGGAAGTCCCACTACTGCTACACACGGACCAAACACACACTTTTTCTCTCCAACCTTCTTCAGCTTCGCTTCTCCACAGCTAATTAACCTTTCCTTCAGCATGAACAGATATAAACTTACCTGCTAGCTAGGTTGTACATACAGCGAGTCACTCTGGTTAAATTTTATTAATATGGCGTACCATAACAACCACCACCACCACCACCACATGTCCCAAGACCTCCCACTCCACCATTTCACCGAGCAACAACACCATAACAACCAGCCTCTCACTGACAACTCCATATTGGAGGAACAGCTAGGTGCTTCCCCAGACCCCTCCACCAAACCTAACTCCGATCCTAACCACCCACTCCAAACCGCTCCCAATTGGCTCAACAACGCCCTCCTTCGCACCCACTTCCCCGACAACACCACCACCAACAACAACAATAACAATAGCAACAACCACCAAGACCACCACGACAACTCCTCCAACACCAATAGCAGCAACAAGTTCCTCAACCTCCACAACGCCGGCGGCGCTGCCGACTCCCAATGCTCCGGCGGCCAATGGCTCGCTCGACCGGTCCTCCACCGCAACCACAGCGAGGTCATCGACGCCGGCGGCGAGAAGGGCGAGGCGGAGGAGGGGGCGATGAACTGGCAGAATGCGAGGCAGAAGGCGGAGATTCTGTCGCACCCGCTGTACGAACAGCTTCTGTCTGCACACGTGGCGTGCCTGAGGATCGCCACGCCGGTTGACCAGTTGCCGAGGATCGACGCTCAGCTGGCACAGTCCCAGAATGTGGTCGCCAAGTACTCTGCCTTCGGTCTAGTTGGGGATGATAAGGAACTCGACCACTTCATGGTATTTCTCAATCAATATCTTCCCTTTTTATTTATTTTTTATTTTTATTTTCCCTTCTTTAGGAATAATTTAAAAATTCAGAAAAAAAAAAGTGAGAGGGGGGAGGCCCGGGAGGGTATCGGATAGCAATTCATCAACCAGTTACTGTTCGCTAAACATGAGTCAGAAGTAGAATGTTGGTTATTAGTTTAATTAATTAATTAAAATTAAATAAGAGATGCAAATAATTTAGGAAGCAAATGGTTCCAATTTGACCTTTTGAGCTAATTTTAACCTGAATTTGACATTTGAAATCTAACCTGTATCTGGGACATGGTTTTGACATGGTTTTACAGTCATACATTTCATGGTTGGTTTGAGAAGGAATGGTTTTGTTGAGTTTGTCTTTTAGCATTTGGCTTCTATTTCGTTTCACATCCTCAACATTTACACCACGTTTTTCATTCATGACTTTTTTTTTTCTCTTTATTGTTTTGATTCCTGTTTGTAATGTTCTACCACATGCTTTTTGTGATTAGAAATCCTTGCCACTGCAATGTAATTCTGTTTGTCTTCAGTCATATTGTGAAGAATTGCAACAATTAACTATCTTGACTATAAATAGAGTTTAGTTCTTTATTTTGTCTCATGGTGTGTGATTCCAGTTATGGTAGACAAAGATGTCCGGTTCTGGCTAGTGCTTGAGTTTATTTTCCGTGGTATAATTTACAATTTTGATATATTTATTTTCCTCATTGATGCTGCAGTCGCACTATGTTTTGTTGCTCTGTTCCTTCAAAGAACAGCTCCAACAACATGTCCGGGTCCATGCAATGGAAGCAGTCATGGCTTGTTGGGAGATCGAGCAATCCTTACAAAGTCTAACAGGTGCAATAATAGTCTTCTTCTTTTAGTGTTTTTTATATCTTAACACTATAAAATAAAGCTTGGTCGCGTGAGCAAATGGAAATATTACTTGTTCAAAGGTTATTTTCCAACATTTATGTAATATGTTCCCTCAAATTGAAGGATTTACCAAACCCACACACACACACGGTCTTAGATAGAATGATGATTTTTTTTTTTTGTTCTAAGAAATGTATTGAAGACATTGTACTGTATGGCCCACTTCAAGACATTGTGTTCATTTTTGGTTTTCAGTTGTAAACTTTCGTTTGAGTTCAAAAGTACGTATCTCTAAATTGAAACTTTGGATTCAAACGTATTTTTGCAATATTTTAACTAAAAACCAAACATGCACACTATGCTGTGCTCATAAACATTTTGTTTAGACTAGCTAACTTCTTATGCACAATAAACAGCAAAAGCCAATGCCCTTTTTTCCGATTGGATGAGTACTAAAGTGATATAGTTTTTCCCACATGCTGCAATGAGGAACAGGAGTTTCACCCGGGGAAGGTACAGGGGCAACAATGTCTGATGACGAAGAAGACCAAGTTGACAGTGATGCAAATCTGTTTGATGGTGGTTTGGACGGTTCAGATAGCATGGGATTTGGCCCTCTTATTCCAACAGAGAATGAGAGGTCCCTCATGGAACGTGTAAGACATGAATTAAAGCATGAATTGAAACAGGTACGGATCAAATGTTGAATAGGAAAGGTAGCAACTAGCAACACACTATTTAGCACAATTTTTTTAACAGATTTTTTTGTTGATTTGAAGTTTATGTGGGATTCATTGAATCATGTGGATCCAATTCACATGATTTAATGTCATCTAATAATAAAAAGTACTCGTGTTATTGCTAGTATTTCTCAAATATTAATAGTCTTCCATCAATGAGTCCCATCATTTTAAATTTCTTCCCCACGTGTTTGACCTCAAGTTCTTTTTATTACTATAGGGTTATAAAGAGAAAATTGTGGACATAAGAGAGGAAATTTTACGCAAGAGACGAGCTGGGAAACTTCCTGGTGACACGACCTCGGTCCTTAAAGCCTGGTGGCAATCACACTCCAAGTGGCCTTACCCTACAGTAAGAACTCAATATTGACTTTAATAAATTTTGTATGAAATCCTTTACAAAATTGGTTTATCAATATTTTTGAATTCACTCATCAGTATTTTTGCTCATGTTGAATGTATATATGTTGTGCCTTTCAGGAGGAGGATAAGGCAAGGTTGGTGCAGGAAACGGGTTTGCAATTAAAGCAGATCAATAATTGGTTTATCAATCAAAGGAAGAGGAACTGGCACAGCAATCCTTCAACTTCTAATGTCTTAAAGAGCAAGCGCAAGAGGTATTCTTTTCTTTCTTTCTTATTACTAAAAAAAGTCCTTTTGATAATTTAAATTTGCATGAGCTTTGCACCAATCTTAAACTAAAGTGAAGTAATAATGCAGGTGATAATAGTGCTCAACGTTACATGTAAATTAATGGAGGAAAACTCAGAAACAATCCCCGACATGTATTAGTTCTTTCTCTGAGGTCTGTCACAATATGCATGGCATCTGATCCAAGGAAAATCAATGAGAGGGTGAAAAAATTCACATCAATCACATTTTGCTTCGTTCCAGAGAACAGGGTTAAAACAGAGATGAGAGGACGCTTGAAGGCCCGTAGTACCTGCCATTCAACAAAAACTTGAATATATTTTTAGTTTAAATATAAGTCGATTTTTAAAGCAGTCCCTCTTTAATTTGTTTTTGTTTTTAATCTTTATTATATTTAACAAAATAGTGTGCTTTTTTTTTGACAGAAAATAGTGTGCTTTTTATTTTTCTCATTTAAGTGTTTTTAGGGACTGAAAGCATATAGTTTTTATTTTTATTTTTAAGAAATAAAAACAACACAAATTAAAGAGGGAAATTCAAGTATCTAGCACATGTGCCCGACCTTGTTTCATAAATTAGAGTGGAATTAATTTTGAGAAACGTCATAATTTCAAGTATTGAAATAAAAACATAATTAAGCTTGTATATAACAAAATCAGGGAGTTCAATTAGGAATTATATACCGAAACCAATTTGGGTAACTTGATGGGCGTATTAGGTAGTCAATTTTAACATTTATGAAATGTATGTTTATAGTGGCCAGGAATTGTGTGTACAGTAATAATATGAGCACTTTTCCTTATTGTTTTTCTTTTTGTTCTTAAATTGGGTATTTTTCATGAAGTTTTGATATATTATCCTAACATATTCTTCAAATACTTAATGAAAAAAATACTAAATAAAAATGGATATCAATTCAACACATATGGAGCCTATAAGTATTTAATAATATTTTATTTAATAACTATATAAGAAAATTATCATGAGAGGTCAATTTGTTGTAAAAACGATACTAGTAAGTTTTTTTTTCTTGTTTTTTTTATATCTTTTAATGGCATTTGCCTCGATGGCATGGTGCTCTCTCTTTCAAGTGATTGTAAAGTCATAATCATGACTTGGAACAACTTGAATGAAATTAGGAGGGTGAAAACAGAGTTCATAAATTCTTATAATTGTCCGTGGTTGGAAGATAAATATGGTGAGTTTATGACAGAACCTGTAGGTGTATTCACTGTTTGGAAAAATTTGGGTGGAACAGACAGGGCAACGGAAACATATAATATTTTGTAGGAGTATTTTCACATTTTTTACCGAATGGGACTAATTATAAACAGCATTTTCTCAGTGGCCCCTCAACAATTAATTTAATGATAGTGAGTGATATTTGTTCTTTGTGGTCTCTCTGTTTTAAGAACCTAAGGCAAATAACACTAGTAATTAGTAAATGATTTACGCATGCTTCATGAACAAAAAAAAACTCATTAATTGTTGGATTTTGAAAATGTTTTTAACTGATTATTGCTTGCAATAAAAGGACAAGTTCAGCATGAAACATGCATAGCACACATTGTGATTTATAAATGAATCAATGTTATATCTTCATAAATACAAGACGCAGTAAGAACTATGATAGCTCAAATCCAGATAAATAAAATCAGAATGTACCCCCGTGGTGTGGTGGGCATCAGAGTTATAGAGAGACAGAGGCGCTTGTATTGTATTGTATTGTATTGTATTGTATGAACAATGATACATATACACTCTAAAAACATATCCACCCATCCAACACCTCTCATTTCTCTCTATCTCTCTCTAACTATTACATCACATATCACATTATTTTATCACTTTTCTCTCATCCCTCTCTTTCTCTCTCTAGTGATAGATTAGGACATGGGTGTCCATTGATCATTTTTCGTCTGGTAACTGGACATCAGCCACTAGGCTCACTACCCCCAATTTTTTTTATGAACACCCACTACCCCCATATGGCCATACACTAGCTCTTTTCAGGTGTCATGCAAATTCTGACAAAAAAAAAGTGTCATGCAAATAAATTTGTCCGAGTAGTTGGGGAGATTAGGATATCACACCATATCTGGCTTTTTTACCCCACATAGTACCTTTTTTTT
Source organism: Glycyrrhiza uralensis (assembly GCA_030159175.1). Lineage (NCBI taxonomy): Eukaryota > Viridiplantae > Streptophyta > Magnoliopsida > Fabales > Fabaceae > Glycyrrhiza > Glycyrrhiza uralensis. Next base: position 51,236,900 of record BRZY01000005.1, read on the forward strand.
ATTATTTACCAAACTAGTACATTTTTTTATTTATGAAAATATCACTTTTTTGAATATAATATTCATTTAATTATTTTTTAATAAATTAAATATTAATAGTTGGTTTAAGATTGTGATTAAGTTATTAATTAATTAAATATTTAATTGTTAAATATTTATTAACACAATTTGTCAACTAATTAATAATATAATTACAGAAAATAGCTCATTGATTTAAAATTTAAAAATACAAGTACAAAAGTGATACAAACAGAAATGATAAAACAGTGAATTAAATGCAAATGATAGAAATTTTCTTAATGTTGTATATCAACTCCTGAATGGTAAGGGTAGTTTTTCTTGTTATGCCCTTCATTTCGACACAGTCCACATCTCTTGGGATGACGACTCATTTCCGTTTGATCCATTTCTGTACGAATGCGCGTAGACTGTGGTCGACCATTTGGATCTCTCTGCATTGCTGGATTGTGGCACAATTTAATTCCATTGTATTCTGACCAATATGAACGGCGAGGTATTAAGATCAATGCCCTGAGTGGATAGTGATGGGCAATATGCTGATGCGATATGTTGAGTCATCACTTAGGTAGGAAATGGAGATGAATGTGTTAGCTTAGAAGATGAATATATTAGAAAGAGTGTTGAAGTATTAGTGCAATTCTTAACATAGTGAGACTACCTATTTATATAACTCAAGGAAAGTGTTGACGGAAAAACAGAGACATTGATTCAAGGTTTAAATATCTTTTTCGTCCTTGTAAAATGACCGAGTTTTATTTTTCGTCCCTGTAAAAAATTTTGTTTGTTTGTGATCCCTGTAAATCAAAAAGTTTTATTTTTAGTCCCTGCAAAATTGTTTTAGTCCCTGTAAAATTTAGATCATGTTGAATTAGTCCCTGTAATATTTAGATAATTGTCAAAGTAGTCTTTGTAAAATAAATTTAACAGGGACTAAAAACAAAATTGTTCACATATTACAGGGACTAATTCAACATGATCTAAATTTTACAAGGACTAAAACAATTTTGCAGGGACTAAAAATAAAACTTTTTGTTTTACAGGGATCACAAACAAACAAAATTTTTTACAGAGACGAAAAATGAAACTCAGTCATTTTCCAGGGACGAAAAAAGTATTTAAACCTTGATTCAATGTCTCTGTCTTTTGTGACAGAAAAGGAGTGGAGGAGGGTGCTCCGATCAGTGTGCAGAGACAGAGATATTTAATATTATATTTGTATTTTTAAATTTGGCTTAAATATGTTTTTTGTCCCTTATGTTTGGCCTAAGTTCGTTTTTGGTCCCTCAAATGCCAAGAATATTATTTTAGTCCATAATCTTTTGAAAATTAGTCACTTTTGGTCCTTGGGGCCATATTTTAAATTTGAAAAGTATTTTTTAAATTTATACTTTGACCCCTCCTAAAGCCTGATGTTCACCTTAACCCGTTTTTCCGTTCTCCTCCCCCTCCACTGATGCACAGTGGCCCCCCATCCCAGCGCGGCCAAGGGAGGAGCTTCGCACGGCCAAGGGAGGTTGCGCACAATGGCAGGAAGAGAGGGGGTCACCGCGATCGCACAGGGAGGAGAACGAGAGAGAGGCCGCATCTCATGGCGGCTTCGAGGGAGGACATTGGAACTACTCCTAGCAGGGATGGGGGTTGCGATGCATCAGTAGAGGGGGAGGAGAATGGAAAAACGGGTTAAGGTGAACATCAGACTTTAGGAGGAGTCAAAGTATAAATTTAAAAAATACTTTTCAAATTTAAAATATGGCCTCAGGGACCAAAAGTGACTGATTTTCAAAAGATTAGGGACTAAAATAATATTCTTGGTATTTGAAGGACAAAAAATGAACTTAGGCCAAACATGAGGGACTAAAAACATATTTAAGCCTTTAAATTTTAAATTAATTTGAGCTATTTTCTATAATTATATTATTAATTAGTTGACAAATTGGGTTAATAAATATTTAACAATTAAATATTTAATTAATTAACAACTTAATCACAATCTTAAACCAACTATTAATATTTAATTCATTAAAAAATAGTTAAATAAATATTATATTCAAAATAGTGCTATTTTAATAAATAAAAAAAGTACTAATTCGATAAATAATAAAAAAAAAGGGTGCTATGTAGGTAAAAAAGCCACCATATCTCTACACAGAACCTTACCACATGTGGCATGCGAGTCACTTTTTTTTTTTCCATTTCTAATTAATGTGAAAAAATAACACCTGGAATTCTTTCAGACATTTTTAGAAAGTAATGGATTAAAAATTGAGCCGGGATAATAAAAAAGGCCAATATATATGCCCAAGATTTGAATCATTTGATTACGGAAATTACAAGAACGACAAAGAATGCAAAATGTTAATGTTGTTTTTAGGGGTGTTTAAAATTGAATCGATCCAAAAAAGTAGCCGGAAATTGATTCAAAAAACCAAAAACCGATTAAAAATTGAATTTTTTGGATGACTATTTTGGAAAACCGAATCTAACCGCTCGGATTTTGAATCTCTTCACTAAAATCGATCCGATCCGAGCTGAACCGTAACTTATAATATTATTTCTTTTGAACTTACATATATAAGTTACTAATCAATTGTTATATTGTGTATTTTTTTAGAATTGACTTTTACAAGTAATCTTTGTGTTAAATATTAATTCACAATGACTTGTGTGTGTTAAATATTATTTCACATTTTTCATTTCATTTGTTTAGAATATGATATGATTTTGCAAATATTATTTTTCTATAAGACATTTTTTTCAGAAATGACATATGCGTGTTTAGAAATTAGCTTTATAATTGATAATTCATTGAGAATTATTAAAACATATATCACTGAGTTGTACTCGGAAATATATTAGAAGTGAAACGGAAGCGGAATCACTTTGGTTAATATTTATTTTTTAAAAAAATTAGAACAACAAAAAACCGAAAATCGATCCAATCTAAACCACATTGTTTCGAATCGGATCGGATATTTTTTGAAAGCAAATCGAACCGAGCCAAACCACATATTATTTTAAACTTTAAATCGGATGACTTTTTACCTCAAAATCGAACCGAACCGAACTGCGAACACCCTGCTTGTTTCACCGTGCCTGATCCAATTCCAAATATACATTGTTGTTGATCCCCAATGGACATGCGTATCGAACCGAGACACCGCCATCACCCTTCTCCTCTATCAACCCGTCATCAAAATTAAGAGCATAACTCTTGGGGTCATACCGGAATTGCATTCTCCTTTTCTTCTTGTTTGCTCCACTGCGCATCTTCAAGATTCTCATAAACGAAGTTTTTCCTTGGCCCTACCAAGATTGACTCTGACAATGCTTTTTTTCACCCTGGTCTTTGTTAGGGCCTAATTCATCTTCACAAAATCGACTTGTAGGGTGAGGACTGCCCACATTATATAAGCACTATACTAGCCATATCACCACACGGGTGACTCGGATCGAACACTGGCTGTGATACTACTGTTAGGGCCTAACTCATCCCCACAAAATCGGCTTGTAGGGTGAAGATTGCTCACACTATATAAGCACTACACTAGCCATATCACTAGTCGATGTGGGACTTCTCAACCGTCTTCACCAACCTGCAGCTCTGACGATCTTTCACCGCTTCTTGATCTTCCTGACACGAGTACCTGCATCGATGTGGGGCCCACCACCAAGGAAAGCAACCACAATATGTAGTAATGGTCGTGTCTTCTTCGTAATGGTAATAATCTTCTACGCAGTTATGTGCTGCTTCTTGTTCGAGCCTAGGGGTGGCAATATGGGTTGGGCCCGGCGGGCCAGCCCGCCAACCCGTCAAAAAAGGGCGGGCTGGGTTGGGGTTTTCAACCCACAACCCGTTTCGGCCCGCCCAAAGGTGGGTTCAAAACGGGCTAGCCCCGCGGGTTGGCGGGTTGGCCCACCAACCCGTTTTTTCTTTTTCTTTTTATTTTTTTCTTTTTTTTGTGCATTTTTTTGTTTTTTGGGCGGGTTAGGCAGGCCAACCCGCGGGCCAACCCGCCACTTCTACACACTTTTTCCTTTTTTTTTTAATTTTTTTTGTTTTTGGGCGGGTTAGGCGGGTTGGCCCGCCAACCCACCCGCGGGGCGGGGCGGGCTGGGGGTACCCCAGCCCACTTTTTTTGGCGGGCCAGCCCGCCCCACCCCCGTTTTTTGGCGGGTTGTGGCGGGTCGGGTCGGGTCGGGCTGGCCCCCGTTTTGCCACCCCAATTCGAGCCTCGTTGGATTTTCACCCATGACGTACGGTGGTCGGTTTTTCTTCTGCAACGGCCAATTGTTAATTAGACTGATCAATATATATATGTAAGCATGGTTAACTTCATAAATACTATCATCATCCATGTACATTTAATTAGATAAAATATACGAGGCAGTGACGGATCTAGAACTTTTAAGTTATGGGGGCAATACTTATAAATATAAACTGACAATGTTAAAAATATAAAGGTTTAAATACTTTTTTCGTCCCTGCAAAATGACTGAGTTTCATTTTTCGTCTCTGTAAAAAATTTTGTTTGTTTGTGATCCCTGTAAAACAAAAAGTTTTATTTTTAGTCCCTGCAAAATTGTTTTAGTCCTTGTAAAATTTAGATCATGTTGAATTAGTCCCTGTAATATGTGAACAATTTTGTTTTTAGTCCCTATTAAATTTATTTTACAAGGACTACTTTGGCAATTATCTAAATATTACAGGGACTAATTCAACATGATCTAAATTTTACAGAGACTAAAACAATTTTGCAGGGACTAAAAATAAAACTTTTTGATTTACAGGGATTACAAACAAACAAAAATTTTTACAGGGACGAAAAATGAAACTCGATCATTTTACAGAGACAAAAAAGATATTTAAACCAAATATAAATTATTATTTTTGAAAATATAAAATACATCATAATTATTCTTTTAAAACTGTAAATGAGATAAAAAAATAAGTGTTATTAAAAAATAGAGAACAATTACTTAGTCATTAAAAGATATTTCATATTATGTAATATTATAATCTATATATATAATATAATATTAGTATTACATAGAAACTTAATAGTGGGGGCAAATGCCCCCAAACTGACAAACGTGGATCCGCCATTACGAGGCATGTATATATCAGACAGGGCTTCTTATAAACACAGGGACCTATGGTTCTATGTCACGTGGCAATGAATTATATATATGATGTTCTTTCCATATAGTGACATACATACAAGTGGATCGAACTTGAGTATTAGTTAATCCGTAGACCGTAAGGTTGATGTGTTGTTTGGCATGTTAGGATTAGGGACCTGAAGACTATATTTGCCTCACAACATATATTATACACGCCCGGGGCTTGTGTGGCGCCTGTTAATCGATTTGGGGCCTAAAAGATTAATTCTAAACTTTATCCATTCCTTGCGACTGTGGCGCTACCTTCAACGATGGCACACTATCGCAAGGAACGGATAACTATATGTGGAAAAAGGCCTGGCAATGGGGCAACGAAGATAACGATTAAACTAATTCATTTTACACGTAAAATATTGAAAAAATAGTGGCAGATCGATAATGCCAAGAAACAATAACCCTTCACTTGATGATGCTGATCAGATTTGAGGTTTCTGAGTGAGGACGAAGAAACCGGCGAGGGTTGCAGACAAGAATGTGAGAATCAGCCAGCCTCAGAGGTCTATTTTTTTTAACTCAATATGTGACATGAGAAGAAATGTGTGTGTGCTAGCACCGTCAGACCCAGGAAACAATGGGGGAGGATTACGGTTTTTCTCAATTAATTTCATATCAAGTTTACAAATTGAACCAACCACATTTCATCAAACCCACTTCTTTAGCTTTAATCACGTTAAAAATCATATATTTATGGCGCAGACTCGATAATCATTGGAGGTGCAATCGGCTTTGTGAAAGAATTGGAGCAATTACTTCTATCCCTTGAGACACAAAAAAGGGATGAGAAAGAACGAAGATGTTGGTTCCAGACTCCAGTGGGTTGTTTGAAGTTGGTTAATGGTTATGGAATGAGTTCATTCATGGAAGAAGCAAACTGGGGATGGGGTTAAGGCTGAAAAAAAGTCAGAGGCACTTTTGTTTTTAAAACTATTGACATGGCACTTTTTTATTGGATGTGCCTAAATCCAACGTGTTATATCTGTGTCCATCTAAGAAATACTCCTAATTTAATTATGATTATGATCATGATAATTATGAAAATACACGCGAAGGTGCTAGTACACACTGCTCCAGGAAGGTGGGTTTTGTCAAAGGTGAAAGGAGGACAAAAGTCTCACACCGTAGACTTCCCCAGTGAAGGCGTCGTGGGTGTTTGTGTTTTCCGGGTAGAAAAGAGGAGAAGTCACTTCCGTTTCAGCAGTGAAAGCCTTCATAACTCGTCACCATTTGAGGTAGGGGCTCTAACTACGATTCCCCTCAACCCCGTTACTGGAATGGAAAAATGAAAATTTTGCTGTGTAATGCTCGTTGTTGTAGTTCTTAATTTTTGGCACCGTCTAAAGCCAGAAAAACTTTGCTGTGTAATGCTCGTTGTATGCCTTCTGTGCTGCTCACATTCACCATATTGTTTCATTGACTGGAATTGTTCTCTTGTTTGGCATTGTGTATTGTTCTTACCTGACTCTGGGTTGGTTGGGTGTTTGGGTTGTTGGAATTTGGAGATTACATGATTTGGGCATGCTTTTGTAGAGTTATGCTTCTAAGGGGGAATCGTTTTGTGATGTCTTGGTGTTGTTCGATGAAATGCTCCAATGAAGTCACAGTTGTACTGGATAATTATTGAGTAATGCATTTATTATAATGAGTTGATTCTATTGATTTCTATTATATTTGTATGATACTTGGCCTGTTTTGTTTATTTTAATCCTCCCTCAGAATTGTGTTATATAAATATAGATGCTAAGTATTATACTTTCCAGCCCTTATGCCGTTGAAGAAAAAGCTTGATTTATCTTGCATTTGGATGCACCGCTTGCATGCATTTGTCTTGACTTGCACTTGCATTAGCATATCCACGACGAGATTGTATGGCTTCACCTCCATTTTGCCCCCCTCTGGAACCTTTATTTGCATAACTGCCTTGTTTCTCTTCTGTTTTATTATTTACTCTGTAGAGTATGTGAGCCTGCCAAATTACAATGGATAATAATAATGCAATCTATGTCCCTTGAAATAGACAGATGCATTGACGCAGCTACAATATGAGCCTTTTTATTTTGATTTAGTTACTTTTTTGGGTTACTCGTGATTTGTTAAGCTAATGTGACACTGTATGCTTTTTCAGTTTTTGATATTCAAGAAAGTTCTGAAACTGAAAACCTAGTGCGGAAGCTGAAAGTTCTGTTCAGTTCTCTGCAGTGCATGCCTAATCCCTTCAATGGTGAACAGTCTCTCATTCTTTTGTCAACTTTGATTCCTCTCTTTCCCCCCTGCTTTCAATATTAAAAAATTGAATGGCATTTGTGAAGGAAGCACAGCAAGAACAGAGTCCGAATCTTGAGGAGTGCTTGAAACTACTGAAAGGGGAGCGAGATGAACAGCGTCTCGCTGGGCTTCTTCTGGTCACCAAGTTCTGCAAATCTGATGATCACTCCTCACTCCGCAGGGTTTATGACGCTGTCGGCTCTTGCTTTCTTGAACGGCTACTCAGAACTGGTACTTGTTCTTCCATTATCCACTGATTTCCCAATGTATTTATATTTGTAATGTATTATTGACCTTATCTCCTACCACATAGGTATGGGAAAAGGAACCATATCCAGTGGCGGGGACAATAACCGGGATGCATATTTGAGCCTATCTGTTACAGTTCTTGCTGCCTTATGTCGTGTTCCGGAGATTGCATCCTCAGAAGACATGATTTTCAAGATCCCACTAATATTGGAAGTAATGTCCACCCAGTACGGTGTCTTTCTTTTCTTTTCTTTTCTTTCGCATTTCTTGACTCATTCTACTCTTCTTTTTTTTTTTTATATGATCCCACTTTTATTGGAAGTACTATACAACTTTTCCATTTTCTTAGGTCAGAATATTGTTATGCAGTTATTTTCTTGACCCTGTATTATCTATACTTTAAAGATGGATTAGCTATGCATATTATGCTACCTTGTGAAGGATTAGATTAAGGGTTGCATTTATGCGGAACCAAAAACCCAATGAAGGAGAAAGAGTGTGGGCAACTGTATCAGGGATTTCGTATAATTATGGGAATAAGGGTTTATAGGTTGTATTTTTGGGGGGACAAATGATTAGGTATTAACAATAAACTTTAGCTTCATATGCCAGCTCTCTTTCATTTTGCTTTGTTTTGAGGAAATGATTTTTCTTTATCATTTTTTTTAAATCTCTTGTTTAGATCTGGCTCATCTGTTCTCGGAGAATGCTATGAGTTTTTATACTTGGTATCAACTGCTTCAGAAAATGGAATCTTGAAATTTTATGAATCTAGAGGCATCAAGATATTAGCTTCTCAGATGTCTTCTCTGCAAGATGGTATGATCCTTTTGTCTGCTGGGCTGGGATAGCTTTCTAGTAACCATCTTACTGTTGCAACTTGCAAACACATCTACAAACATGGGGATTATGAACTTCTGCTCCCATGTTTTTGTCTATGCATCATAATTCACAACAGCCAAACATTATGCAGGTTCACATCTGGTGGAAATATCTATTAAACTTTTGCAATTGGTTCTGAGCCAGATGTCCTTAGACACAATCCAGAAAGATTACTTATCTGAGCTCTCAGTTATTGTAAGTGTACTTTTTAAGCTTTTGTAATTCCGGGTTAATGTGTTCTCATTTTGATTTGGTAAGCTTACTTCATGCTAAATAAACTTATATGACTATAACATGTCTTAAATAAAGCAATATTTTTGGCATGTCTTTCTATAGGTGGCAGTAATAGCAAGGCAGTTTGCTGTCGTGCATAATTCCTCAAAGTTCGAAGCTCTCCACCTCCTTAATGCCATTCTTTCTTCAAAAGATTCAGTATGTAATACTTTCTTTTCCTGTTGCATTCAGTCATATGGTCTCTAATCTATAATGTAATGGAATTCTAAAATGCTTGATGAAGAAAGTTCTTTTAAATTAACTATACTACTGAGGGGCTGTTGTCTGTGTCCTAATATTTATCCAGTTGCTTCTTGGATGATGTTATCCATGTTTGAGCAATCTCTTTTGCGATGCAGATTTAGGGCATTTGCTTGTTAAAATATTCTTCATGCGATATAGAATTTTTTTGTATAAATAATGCCTGTTTTGGTTTGACAGTCCGTATTCCTTGTGAGATCAATGTGTCTAGTGTGCTACTGTGCTATGTGGATAACCCATAATGTTGCAGAACTTGAACTTGTCGTATTTGGATTTTATTCATGAACTTCATGGGTTCAATGCTATGTGCCTCTAACTAACCTGTTTTAATTTATGTACACTTCGAATCATTTGCTGTGCAATTGATTACCAGTTCTTGGCATTTTCAGTCACAACTTCTTGATGCCCTCCAGCTACTGCCTCAAGACAGTTGGTCACATAATATCAGCATTGGTATCATGGCCATTTTGCAGAATCGTGTCGGTATGTTGATTCAATTTGCTGATTTATGCACTTACTATTTTACCTTCTTTTCTCAAATTTTCTTTCTTTGTTCCCTCATTAGGTTCTTTAAAGTTGTAAGTGTACCAGCGTCTCTCAATTGATAAAGGTGTATACTAGTTGTGTGGTCTTGCATACTGAAAGGTGTAAAAAAGTTTTGATTATTGTAAGAAGGCTTAAAGAAAAATTCATGAATGCAGAAGGAAAAAATAAAAATAAAAAAGGATAAACTGGTATTTAGAGAAAAGTGATCGATGTTAAATTTTAATGTTCCATAAGCAAACATTAGCCCTACGCAATTCAACCATTAGCTCCACATTTATAAATTCAACCACTTTCTCTTTTCCTTTTATTGAATTATTTTTTTAATATTATATTATATGTATACTCCATTTATAAGTGGAGTCTTCGGATGCTCCACAAGTTTACGTAGACTCTCAAGTTTGACAACCTTGTATGTATGTATTCTTGTACCTCAATGATTACATAATCAAATAATTGCACTATTTGTCTATTCCTTTTCATTTTCAACACAGGTGATGTTATGATAAACAAAGATGAAAAGATATAGTTAAACATAGAGGTGATGTGAGAGCGAGCCATGGGTTTCACATTGAAGAAAGGAATGGAGCAAGAGAGGAAACTTTTAAATTCAATTTAACGTAGTTCTTGCTTGGTTTCTTAAAAAAAATGATTCTAATATTTGTGTTGTAGCTCTGTGTGTGTGTGTTTTTGGGTGGGGGGGGGGGGGGGATTCATTGAAGTAGCTATAAGAAATTAGTCATGGAAACAAAGTATTGCTGTGATATCTCCTTCGATAAGTACTCATCTTATTCTTCTGTGACTATGACACTGCTATTAACTATGGACTAACTTTTGTTCTCAAGTCTAGAAAGTTAGTTTCAAAATAAGGTGGTAAATGAAAAGGCACTTCCTCTATGCACTCATGAAAGTTTACAAAGATATTCTGAACTTTTATACTGCATTGTTGGCTTGAGCTAACACAAGAAAACACTAAAATGGATTAATTGCTTAATTTGTCATTTATCTACAGCTCCTGCTGAAAGGCTTCAAGCTCTCATTTTAGCTGAGTCTATGGTTTCCTTATTTGGAGAAGATTGGTTGATTAGCCAAGTAAGCACTAATGATGCACAAGATCCAACTCCAGCTGACATGTAAGCCGTGCTTGTTAAATGCTAACTTTCAAGTCCCTGCACTGAGTGCTTGTTGCTTCATTTTCTCACCTGTTCACTTCTCATTTTAGGTGTTTGTTGCTTGTCTTGGAGCAGTCAAGGGTTGAAATTGCTGTTCTTCTGAATGAGTTGGCCTATTTAAAATATGAAGCACCTCAAGATACTCCAGCTAATCTTGAAGCATATTCTTTTAAACGACGCAGCGTGGCTGTTGCCTACTCTTTGGTTGAAAAGATAATCAAACTCATTTCAAATGTTGGCGAAAATGATGGTATATTCAATGAAATTCACTTCACTTAATCTTTAGTTTCAGTTTTTCCATTTTTAGGGAAAATAATAACACTGAAAATGGCCCCTTTGCTTGAATTCAGAAGTTGGCCTTCAATTGTGATGCGATCATACTGTTGAAATTGTAGGGATTTAGGTAGAGAAAGGGGAACACAGAGAATAGTACTCTTATTTATATTGATGTGATGTGATGTGAAATATTTTTAAAATATTCTAGCACTTACATTACAATGTATGCTGCTGTCTTACATTTTGGGCTAGAAAAGAAATTGCATTTGGGCAGGAGCCAGGAGGGGTGGTGTCAGTTTTTTTTTTACTGTTATCTGGGGTGATGGTTAATATTATATTATGCAACTTTTGGTTATACTGGTTTCATCGTCTATACTCCTTATAGTTATAGGGAGCTACTAGCGTCAACTATATGATAATCTCTTCTATTGCAATCTTGGTTGCGTGAGAATATGATTCTCATCTCACATATGATACCGGTCTTGACACTGTTGGAAACTTTGTGGGTAAGTTCTTGTGAAATGAATATAATGGATTTTCATCACTAATACTCTACAGGGAACCTCCTTGATGAAGGCACATTCACAAAGCTGATTCAACAACTTAATGAGACAATTGCTGTTGTGCTAGAGTATTTAGAAGATGCAAAGGTAATTCTGATGATTAGTTGTGTAATGTAATTTTATCACTTAATTTATCTCAGCAAAGTATAATGGTGAAATTACACAGGAACATAGCCAAAAAAAAGGGGATGATTTACTTGCTTCTGTGCGAATTATTGGCAGGTATGATTTTAACAACTGCTTCTTTGCATTATTTGTACTTTGGCACTAGATGGATTGGTGTGAGGTTATGTATTGACATTTCATCAATCCTTGAAGATTTAATTCTAATCATATGTCAGACATTTTTCATCCAATTTATTAATGTGGCACTTGATGTTGTATGGCAGTTGCAACGATGATGGACATTTTAACATGTATATTGTTCATGCTTTGATTTACTTTGTTGCACCAGGAAAGGAAATGTGCAAATTTGATTTACTTTCCAAAGGCTAATTGTAAACTGTATGAAAATCTTGGCTAATTTTAGATACTTTGTTGTTTCTTCAATCTCCATCCTCATCCTCCAGAGAAGAGGTGCCTTTTTTGTCAAGGACTACTACTCTAGAAGCTTATATTAGGTGGAGATTAAAGAATGCTTTTATATTTCATATGCTTTTCATGCAAGAGCACTTCAGGCTTGAAATGTAGGCCTTGATAGCATGCCAGGAATTGGAGGCTATCAAGTCGTGAAAAAATTTATATCATTGTCACTTTGTACATCTTTTGTTTTGTACGAAATTCTCTTATATTACAATTGATGTACTGGGTATGAGGCTTTTTTTTTTATACTGTTTTCTAAATCTTTTAGTTTAAATTGACAGAGGAAAGATTATGAGCTTTTCTTGTGTATTTGTTTCAGCTATCTTGCAGAAGCACCTCTTGCATGCAAGGAGAAGGTTCGAGATCTTTTAGGGTATATGCTTTCTGTTGAAGGTGAAGATGAACAAAGGTATCTTTAAATAGATAATTGTTGGTAAATCTTTTATGCAGTGTGTATTTTGGAGTACTAGAATACAGTTTGAGAGAAAAATGAAGAATCTGAATTTCTGAGAGAGAAAGAGAACGTGAATTATTTTCATTGCTTTGATTCAGATACAAATGCTGTGTATGTACAATAACAGAAACCAGCCACAACCTGTTTCTGTTGCCAACTGAAAACTAACTAGTCAAGTGTCAGAACTGATTAGCAACTACTGAACACAGTTTAACTGACTTAAATATGGTCAGTTAAACTGTGGTTAATTTACATTACAACTGTTACTGACCGTATACTCTAATATGGAGAATGAATAGCTTTTGCTTAATTAAATTCTTTGTTGCAGGCCCTTCTACTCTGTCTGCTTTCTGCTACCTATGCTGTGTCAAATTACTATGAAGGTTGAAGGGTGCGAAGCTCTGGCTTCATGCGGAGGACTCAAGGCTGTAAGTTATTATCTGGTTCCAATATTTATATTTTTAATCTGTACATTCTTTGTTTCCCCTTCCATTTTTTTTTCTTTGTTTTTATAATTGCATTTTAACTTAAAAGTGGACCTTCGAGTATAAATTAATGAAATGCTAATAATTTCTTCATCATTGCATAGTTCTAATTATATTATAACTTTTACATCTATTGCAAATGGTATCATTTGCTTACATTTTTAACAAAGCATTGTAAGGGGTCTATTTGCAGGTTTTAGATTGCCTCAGTACATTGATTGGGCCAAAAGGATATATGGTTGAAGATAATGGTTGCATCTTCTTGGCATGTGATACAGTAATGAACGTTCTACTGAAGGTGATGTTCTCATTATAATAACCAGTCTTGTGATACTATATTGGTTATGCAAAATCTTGACATAAGTTGCACCTTTTGGACTGTAGAAAGACAAAATGCAGTTGATGTTAGCTGAGTCAGCTTTTGTTGATCTTCTTAAAGCATTGGCTTATTGGTCAGGTACCATACTTGGTAGCAGCCACTAGAACGAATGTTTTCATTTTGCACTATTATATGAGCAAAATCTTTGCTTGTTCATCTACTTGTTTGCATGCATACTAAAAAAGTGGTAGGTGCTGCTAGCTGCAACTTGACTAGCATGTATCTAGAAAACAAGTTGTTTCTGTCTGTCATATGGGATCACCTTGTTGCTTATAGCTGGATTTCAGTTCAGTTTTTTTGGCATACACGTGTGAGAAATAGCATTAGGGTAAGAACATAGTGCTGATGAACATCATCAACAAAAATTTAAACTGAATTGTGAAAGGATGTGAAGTTTTTGTCTAGAGATTTAGTAGAAGAGACAGCACCATAGTTTAATCCCAGTGTGACTTTGCTGTTTCTCAGTGCATTAGAAATTGAGTTGAGTTAACCTTGTTCAATATTTTATCTTTGTTTCCTTTTGGATGGTATGGAACGCAGAATGAGTGCACCTCTTAATGTCAAAACTAATATTTGTGTCATCACTCATCAATGAGTGGGAGTGAAGATAATCTTTGACAAACAATTAAATCACAAGAAAAACACATAAAATTGTGTCTTGAAAGGTGAAACCTAGGGCACTGTTGATTTTAACTCTGGCAAATACCATCGGTGTTAATCCTTAACATTTATTTGTTTATTTATTGAATTGAAATTATGGAGTAAAGCAATTGTTCTAAGTTGTAGTTACTGAAACATGTTTTGTAGAAAATACTGATGACATGTCAAGTATGATGATGGCTTCGAGCATTTGTGCACTGATATTTGATTATACATCAGAAGAGGCTCTTTTAAACCATCCCGATTTCAACTATGGCACTCTTAGCAGTCTTTACCAGCTCATTGCTAGATGTCTGGCTTCATCAGAACAGGTGAATGGTGCATTCCCTTTCATTACTGGTATAATAAATTTGGTCAAAGTTGGATTGTTGGTTCAGAAGATTTTGTTGCGCAATATTGGTGGGAATCAGCAATAAATGATTTATTTTTGCTTCAGTAGTATTGCTTCCCTTCTATTGTCTTTAATATTGACTTGCATTTTGATACACAGTATGACCTAATGTTTTCTTAAAAGAACTATACAAATTGTTGACGTGTCTGCATGAATTCATGTAGCACCACTTAAATATTTTCCTGCCAGTCGTAGATGCAACCACATCATTAGTTTGTGCACCATAGTTAACTAGTGCGTATTTAGTATTTACACATCAATCAATTTTTTAGAGGCACCAATTAAGATAGTAAAAATGTCTATGTCTTGTTCTAACAAAGATTTAAGATATCAAATTGTTCATTCATGGCCTTGGATTTGTTTAATTTCAACTGAAAATTGTTGCTCCTCTTTCTTGAAGCCTACTTAGAAATTTGATGTTCCAGTGGTAAACTAGATATTTGTATTTTAATTTCATAATTACTCATACACTTGATTGTTTGTTATAATCCATTGCAGGATACTAAAACGGATATGGATCTCTTTGAGATTATCTCTGCTGGTGAATATGTCACTGTATCCTAGTTATTAGATCACTGAAAGCTTTCTGAAAGTTGTTGTTTTTTTTATTTTAGTAACTCTTTATTGTTTTGCAGGTTTCTCTCGATGGGCTCATCGGTACCCCCACATCAGAGAAGCAGTCAAAACATGATTTTGATTTTCTTAATGTGGATATGTGGATGCTTTCCAATTTTGAGGTAGCATTAATAAAAATTTTACGTCAAAGATCTGTTGATATTGGTTTGCAACGAGCTTAATTTTTATTCACTGTGAGTGTAAAAAACTTTT
The DNA here is from genome assembly GCA_030159175.1 of Glycyrrhiza uralensis. Lineage (NCBI taxonomy): Eukaryota > Viridiplantae > Streptophyta > Magnoliopsida > Fabales > Fabaceae > Glycyrrhiza > Glycyrrhiza uralensis. Next base: position 51,252,362 of record BRZY01000005.1, read on the forward strand.
ATATTAGGCAAAATTAGTAGATTGGTCCCTTATTTTTAGTTATTTTTTTAATTTGGTCTTTTATTAAATTTTTTCAACAATGTCCCTTATTTTTATTTATTTTTTTAATTTGGTCATTTTTTTTCATTCTTTGATGATGTGTCAGTTTCTGATTGCTCCAACACCATCACCTAAGACCAATCAGTAACTGATACGTCATCAAAAGGACCAAGTTGAAAAAATAAATAACCTTATTGTTGAAAAAAATTTAATAAAAGGTCAAATTGAAAAAATAAATAAAAATAAGGGGTCAATTTACTAATTTTGCCTTTATATTATTATCCAATCATGTGTGCTTATCTTTATTACCATTGTTAAACTCAGTCTATTGATGTGATGAAGATATCAAAACTGGGAGGGAGATTGAAGGCGGAGACCCGACACTTCAAAATCAGACAATGAAATAGAAGTATGAGGTTTTTTTTTTAATGAAACTGAGAGTTACACGCATGACGCATACTGCTAAACAGCACAACAAAGGAATAGCTTGAATGCACTTGTATATTAAATCAGGACGTAATATAAGATTTTGAACCTGAAACCATTAAGTGAAGACCAGTGAATCAGACTAACACGCATCACACAATATAAGTGTACTTCAAATTTTACCTATTTATTCACATTGTGTCTTTATAATTTGTAGGTGTGTCCATATATTAGTGTTTATCAACAAAATAAGTGACGCACTGACAAAAAAATAAAGAAGAATGCAAGAAAATTGAGCCCACATTATCAGATTAGGTGTGTTGCGACTTCCACTTTATCAAAAAAAAAATTGAAGTCGCTGGCATGGGTTGCGATTTCTAACATGGAGAGAGAAAAAAAAACAAAATCGCTATTGTAATGGCGATTTCTACTTTATCGAAAAAAAATATTAAAGTCGCTGGTTTGGGTTGCGATTTCTATCAAAGTCGCTATTGGGAATGGCGACTTACTCCATGTTGATAAATACTTTTAACTTTGCACCATTTTGGTAATATGGAAGGGGGGTAAATTACCCCAATTTGGTAAATTTTCTGAGAGTGGGTATGAGAGCATGTGTAGTCGAAGTGGTATGAGAGATACGGGGAAATTGGGAGGTTGTATGGTGTTAGCTCCAAATTTTCAGGATTCTTGTTTTGGGTTCTATATTTTGTATTTGTCTGAATTTTTTAATATCTATTTATCTTTTAAAAAAATGTATTATATATTTTTATATTAAAAATTATCTTGTGCAAAATATTGGGTGTCACACCCGTGACTTGACGCGGCAATATCTTTGTTATTTATGGAAATTGAGATCATTGAAATCTTACCGATCTTGTGTTATCATTGGAATGCATAATTACTACATTAATCCCATGGGGCCATGACATGTTGGGTTCTATAATTACTATATTTATCTTATGATGATATTAGATTGCGTAGTTATTACAGTTAGGATTATTTGGTTACATAGTTATTACATTTAATATATCTGTGATATCCATTATGATATTATATACAAATTATATTTAGGATACACAATGTCACATAATACTATTATAAATTTAGAGTATATCATATATTAAATTATTACTATATAAATAAGTAATTTTATATCTTGTGTAAAAAGCAACACGACTCAATGCATAGTTAATTTAATAAAAAAAAACTCAATTCGGAACACCTGTCGTAGTTTCATTTCCGGTAAAACACAAATGCATAAGAGAACAGATTTGCTCAAACACGGAAACGCATGAATGTGATGCACCCCAGTATTGATTTAGTTGAGCGACACTCATATAAGCATATCTCCCATGTATTACCATGCATAGCGTGATTGGTTCACAAATGAAGTATTTATTAATTAATTTTGTGTGTGAAGAAAGTCGTACCAAATAATAATGATACATTTAAATTATACTGTATGTCTATCACTGAAGAATTAGGATTTTAATCCATAGATTGAATGTACTTGAATATCAAATCAGGGCGTAATATAAGATTTTGAACCTGTAGAAACTACAAAGTGAAGACCAGTGAATCAGACCAACACGCATCACACAATATAAGAACTCCTTTGGTTTGAAAGACTATTTTATATTTTTACTTTTAATAAATTATAGAATTATTTTTTATCTATTTTTTATTTTTAAATATTTATATAGAAAATAGCAAAAACAAAAAATAATTATTTTCACGGTCTTTGCAAATATTTAAAAACATAAAATAAATTAAAAATAATATGACAATTTTATAATTAATTAAAAATAAGAAATAAGAAATAATCTCTCAAACCAAACGACCCTAACCTACTTCAAATTTTACCTATTTAATCACATTATTATGTCTTTATATATGTAGGTGTGTCCATATAACAGTACAGGTGTCAAACTGACAAAATAAAAATAAATAAGAAGAATGCAAGAAAATTGAGCACACATAATCCAATTAATTTGGTAATAGAGGAGGCTCAGGCTAAGGAGTTTTGTTGGGCAAGGTTCCCATCCAAGCCGGTGGCAGCATACCCGTTTGCTCGTGGACCGTCTTAAACAGAGGTGGCAACATCTTGTACACATTAGCAACCTCTTTCATACCCATTGCTGCAGCACCACCACCACCACCATCAGTTGTTAAATCCCCACCGTTACTACCATTGGTCGTCCAAATGCTAATCTTAGGCTCAAGTCCGCGTATTGCCTCGGCATTGATCTTGGCAATCTCTTGAAACATGCCACCGTTTATCATCAAGTAGTCCCTCACAGCACCGTAGTTGCCTCCCATTGCATCCAGAAGTGTCCTTAAATATTCCCCTTGGGCTTGCCCATATGCCACTAGCCCCTCTGCCTCTTTTTTCTTTGCGTATAGCTCTGCTTCCGCTACTTGCTGCCGAGCGAAAAATGCCGCTTCCGCCAATGCTTTCTGCGCTTCCGCCTCTTTCTCTTTCTCAAACAGAATTGCTTCTGCTGCTTTTTGTTTCTTGTACAGCTCCCAGTTGGCCTCTTGTACCTACTCCACAATCTCAATGGTCATAACATCTACGCTTAATTTACTTCTAGATGTCATTGTTGACAATGATATATATATATATATATAGAGGGAACGTGTGAACTCATGGTTATTATGAGAAATGAGAACGTTTAATTTTAGCTGTTAGATTCAAATCAACGGCTCAGATTATGTTTCTAATTACAAATCTGATGTGATTTTCTTCCTTTTTAATAAAGATTATATGAGATTTTTAAAAGATTATGTCTAGATTTGTAATTAAAGACGTAATATGAGGAGTTGATTTGAATCTAATACCTGAAATTAAATGTTCTCATTTCTTATAATAATCACGAGTTCTCACATATTATATATATATATATATATATATATATATATATATATATATTGCCATTAACACTTAAAAGTAAATATTGAAAATCATTCACCTAATATACAACCCATTTGTTATTACAGAAAAATTAAAAAGTCTAGATAGTCTATTGATTCCACATTACCAGTCACATTCTCATCATACGTCAATGACCGAATGCTTTAATTTTTTAATAACATTGTAAGTTTTTCTTTACTGAAACAACAGCTCCTCCTTCATTAAATTAATCAGATAATCAATGTGCATCCATTTCCAACACCATATATCTTAAGCATGTATACAAACTGGTTATACTCTGCCTAATATATAGTTTTCTAATAATCCATAGGTATTAACTAACTATGAATGTGAAGATCATCTTAATCAATTACGAGAAGAGGAGTGTTATATACTCCCTCCGTTCTTTTTAATCTGTCGGTATTTAAGAAAAAATTTATTCATTTTTATATGTCGTTTTGATAGTTTAAAGTTATATTTTAACAATTATACCCGTAATCCTATTAATTATTTTACACATTTTTCATAGAATTGATTAATGTAGTAGTTGAAAAATTCAAAGGCTAATTAAATAATACTTCTACTCCCAAAATTATTTTACTTTCCAACAATATAAATTTATTACTAACACTAATTGTTTCACTATGATTCAAAAAAAGGGATAAAAATATTTAGAATGATGTGACACATGAATGTAGAGAGATAAAATGAGATAATAAAAAAATAAAAATATAATAAAAAAAAATTTATTAATTAATTAATTTACTGATTATGGTAAAATAACTTTAAACTACAAATCAAAAAGAACGAAGGGAGTATAAATTAAGTTGAGGGTTTGTTTTAATCACTAATTCCTATAACAAAATTTGACTTTTTTTTCAGACCTTGGAAGTGTTCCCAGGATATGAGAGAGATAGGGAATTAAAAAAAGTTAAAAATATAACATGAAAAAAATGTTTGTTTAATAAATGAAGAGAACTCGTTAACGGAGAATTTGGCCATTGAATTAACTCTAATGGAACTGCCAAAATCTCTGCGGCAGAATCTGCACGGTAGCAAAACTCATTAACGTATATCTACTCACTGACCTTGGTTTCATATTCAACACTGGCTTTGCTAAGGAACTCAGCCTTAAGCTTCTCAGTTCTGGTCAAAGCATTCATCCTCTCCACCTCTCCCTGCAGCTCCGCCTCCCTGAGCGCAACCGCCTTGGCGGCCTCCACCTCGGCCACCTGCGCCGCCTTAGCCCACGCGGCCTTCTTCTTAGCAAGCTCCGAATTGGCCTCCGCCACATCAGCCTCCCTCATATTCTCAAACACCTTCACCTCAGCCTTCACCTTGATCTCCTCCTTCTGCCCCTCCCCGGCCCTCTGCGTCTTTATGATCCTCGTCTCCGCATCGATACTCGCGTCATTCTGAAGCGTCTGGCCCTCCCTAAGCTTAGCCCCAACCTCCCCCTTCATCCTTGCCTCCGCCACGTCAACCTTGGCCTGGTTCGCGGCCTCCATCTGCGTCTTCTGTCCAAGGTAGGAGAAATACTCATGACCTGGCTAGCCGATCGAAGGGAAAAGGAAGAAAACTGTTTCTCATTTCTGAATAGTAATGAATCATGAATCAACGCAATACAATTGGTGAAAGAAGAGGATGACAAAACAGTTTAACAGAAACATATATACTTACTAATTAACCGAAAGAAGGAAAATAAAATGTCACTGTTGTAACTAACTAACTACAGTTTCAATTTAACAACCGGTAATATATATACCTGGGACATCCACGAGCTGCTTCACGTTGGCGTTGTAGATCAAGAGTCCGAATTGGTTGAGCTCCAGCTGGACCTGTTATAACAAACTTAAGAAAACTAATTAACCAACAAACTCTAACTGACTGATTGTTACATGTAAGTGTAACTAACTATTTAGACAGTTAGTTAGTTAGTTAACAGGACCTTCTCGAAGACCTCCTGCTTGAACTCCTTGGTTCCCCTGAATACCTCCTCCATGGTCATGGAGGCGGCGAGGACACGTGTCTCACCCTCGATGATGCCCTGCACCAGCTCCTTCACGTGGTGGGAGAGCTTGTCGTGTGGGGTGATGAGCTTTGCGTACAAGAGGAGGCTTTGCTCGTCGTCCACCCTGGGCCCGATTGTGAACACCGCGGGGAGGACGAAGGGGAGCTTCTCGGCGCTCATGGCTTGAACCTCGAAGGTGTAGTTCACCGGGGAGAGGTCGAAGACTGTGCAGGACTGACCTGGGAGGATCCATGCTTTCTTTGCGAGCTTTATGTCTTTGATCCCAACACCCGTGATCACCAGGTATTCCGATGCGTTTGCTACCCTGTACATCATATTCCTTGGGTTGGGTTTGCGATGATGGTATTACCAGTACAAACTATGGACTGCTAAAACAGGAAAGGAGAAGAAAAGGACTTGAAATCAACGAAGCAGTACTGGTATTAATTTACTAACAAGTGAATTTGAGAGTGAGTAGTGTATGCATAAGGCCTAAGCAAGGGCTCATTTTTATATGGACTCATCGGTCTTGATTACTTTTGGAGATATGGTTCGGACATGATTAAAATTTTAATTCTTAATTACTTTTGGATATATGATTGGGACATTATTAAAATTTTAATTCTTAATTACTTTTGGATATATGATTGGGACATTATTAAAATTTTAATCCCAATGAAAGAAAAATGTAACTCTCGTGGTAACTTGTCACGAGTACAGAAGTACGTACCAGGTTCATAAAAAGAAAAGGAACAGAAGTACCAGTATTCGATAATAAAGACGAGAAACGCTAAGTACTGTACTCCGCGTCTTTGAAATCGATGTTTTGTTGCCATGCCAGTTATTTTAAGATTATAACAAAATTAAAGGAAACAACTCGTCATTCAATTACCTCTCAGTTGTTTGGAAATTTTTGGTGCTTAACGAGGCAAAGGAAATCCAGAAAGGTTGAATGTTTCAAAATCTTTTAATATTATAACAATAGTACGTTTCCCTATCTCTTCGTTGGCCTTTTCCAGTTTTTTTCTTCTTGTATTGAGAGGAATTTCCAAGGTATTGCCGATTGGAATTGCACCACCCTCTTTATATAATTTTGACCAACGCATCTATAAGAAAAAAAAACTTGATTTTTTCAAAATGAAATTATGTAATACAAGTTATGACCCACATCATGACTAAGTTCAAATTGCCAATCATCCTACAGCTTCAAGCAATTCCAACTTTGCAAGGAAATTAAGAATTTATATTTTATCCACTTTGCCAATATAATAAGATGGATGTGCATTCCAATATGTTAGCGAGCCTCGTGGGTCAATGGATAACAACAATTACATGGATATGAAAACATTCACACCCCGGGTGTGAGAACGTCAGTCCCAAGTACTAAAATGCAACAATTCAATTGAGAGCCTTTCACAGTTGTGTAAAAATTCACACTCCGGATATGAAAGCGTCAGGCCCAAAACGTTAATGCACAAGTCCATTCCACAGCTGTTCACAGATATGAAAAAATTTACACCTCGGGTGTGAAAATGTCAGTGCCAAATAAGAAAACGCAGGATTCCAATTCAGAGCCGTTCACAGTCATGTGAAAATTCACACCTGAGATGTGAAACCGTCAGACCCAAAACAAAAATACAAACTTCCAATACAGATCCGTTCAAAATTGTGAAAAATTTTAAATCTGTTTTTAGTCCCTCATTTTTCACTGAGGTCTATTTTTAGTTTTTCATTTTTAAAATGTATCTTTTTAGTCTCTCATTTTTAAAATGCATCTTTTTAGTCTCTTATTTTTTTAAAATGATCTCTTTTAGTCCCTCGGACCATATTTTAAATTCGAAAAGTATCTGTTAAATTAGAAAATGGGGGCTGTGGTGCATCAGTGGAGGGGGAGGAGAACGAAAAAAACCGATTAAGGTGAGCATCAGACTTGAGAGAGATCAAAGTATAAATTTAAAAGATACTTTTTGAATTTAAAATATGGTCCGAGGGACTAAAAAAGACCATTTTTAAAAAATAAGGGACTAAAAAGGCGCGTTTTAAAAATAAGAGACTAAAAATGGATCTCAGTAAAAAATGAGAGACTAAAAACATATTTAAACCTTGTGAAAAAATTCAAACCCCAAGTGTGAAACCGTCATTCCAAGGTTAAAAAATGCTGACTTCCACTTCAGAATAGTTCACAGTTATGTAAACATTCACATCAAAGGTGTGAAAACGTCAGTCTTAAGTACAAAAATGCAACAATTCATTTAGGGGCAGTTTATAGTTGTGTAAAAAAAACATATACGTTTGAAACCATTTATAGTTGTGTAAACAAAAAAATCTCAATACATTATGCCTATGGTTCTAGACCCGTGTGATATCGACTAGTATGGTATAAAAACAATCTCACTTACCCATGGATATTCGTGGAGAGATTTAAATGCGAATTTGCTATAAGTGATGTTACGTTAATGACTTAATAAAAGTTTCTAAAATCTATAAATTGCTCAAAGAGATAATTTAAAATGAAGGAGATAAGCTTGTGGAATCCCTATCAAATGAGCTGCTCGTTTTTTTTGGTAAAAAATGAGCTACTCGTTTTATTTTTTTGGTCTAAGAGCTACTCGTGTTTTTTTTTGGTCAAAGAGAGCTACTCGTTTCGACCTTGTTAATTTGCCATGCTTTTTTTTTGGTCAATTTGCCATGCTGTTTGACCTACTCCAGTGGATTTAATAAGCCCAAATAATATACAAAGTCTTGACCTAGCTAGCAGCCTAGCCCATTTTTTCTACTGGATTGGCCCAATCAACAAACCGAGTTCCACATATGGCCGGACTTTACCTTTCGTGTAGGATTTTGAAGCCCATCAAAGCACGTCGTAAAGCCCGAGGGAGGATTAATCTTTAGAGTATCCTTACGGAGTATATTTTGAATATTGGACCAAAAAAAAGTTATTTTTTTAATAAAATAGAAGTAATGATAAACTTATAATCTTTTGAACCAAAAAAAAAAACAATAACTTATAATCTATCTCTTTTATATGTTTCTTTTATTCAGTTTGACATTTGAATTTCAGGAATATCATAAAGTCCTAATAATTATTATGTTAATTTAGGAATATGGAATTGTTCTCATCACTAACTTTATTATTAGGTAAAATATTATAATAATGTTTTTATATTATTTTTATTATACTATTTTTTATACATTCTTAGTAATAAAAAAGAAAAATATATCTTAACACATTATTACTTTTCATTCAAAAGTATAAGAAATTTAATTCTTTTGAAGTAAAAAATGTTTAAAAAATATATAAAATTATCATTGGTGATTATAACTTAATAAAATAATTTTTACTGATGTATAATTTTTTTTTTTGGGTCAAATTTCTACTGATGTATAATTTATCCTTTACAAATGTATTTTATATATAAATAATATAATATAATATAATTTTAATCATTAAATTTTTGTTTAAATTTAATAGCTAAAATTTCACTCTTTCCCCTAGCTATGACATACCCCTAGATTGAAGAAATGGTCATCGTGACTGAGAACGAAACATTTTTCAAGGCCATATATGCTGTTTCTTCTGTTTAGCTGTTCTTCAAGCATAAAAAGAAGGGAAAACAAGACAAGGGCAGAAAAACTGGGTGAGAGGATGGTCCACACTTGCATCAAAGTCAAAAGCGGCACAGTAAGAGTGTAGAAATTACGTTGGGGAGCGAGCCCAATCAATTACTTCCTCCGTCCTAATTATAAGAAGTTTTTACCTAATTCTCTTCCACCAAAGAAGTTAGTTAATATAGTTTATAACATTAAATATGTCAATAATTTACATTATATTTCCAAAATTGTCCTTAATAATAGTATCTCTCTCTTCTCACTTTCTATCTCTCATTTAATTAATGTATTTTTATCTCTCTCTTCCAATAAATAAAAGTAGTTTGGGTAAAAATTAATTAATGCATGACACATTTCCAAAAGTCTCTTATAAAAAGGGACAAACAAACTTGCAAAAAACCTCTTATAATTAGGGACGGAGGGAGTATCTTTACACCGAATTTCAATCCCAATCTCATCTAAGGGAATCTCTAAGGGAGAATTTATTTTGGGTGTTTAAATGAGTCATATATTGTAGAAGTGTTCAAAATCGAATCAATCCAAAAAATTAATTGCAAATCGATCCAAAAAAATCAAAAACCGACAAAAATTGCTTTTTTTAGATGTCTTTCGGATGAGCTTTTTGCAAAATCGAACTGAACCGCTTGGATTTCGGATCTCTTTACTAAAACAGAACCAAACCGATCCAAACCAAACCGCAATTTATAATATTATTCCTTTTGAACTTGTTTGAATATATTTTTAAACGTAAATTGTTGTCCAATATATGCTATTAATTAATTATTTGTGTGCGAATTTACTTTTGCAAGTATTATGTGTGTTAAATATTAATTCATAGCGGCCTTTGTGTGTGTGTTAAATATTATTTCACATTTTTTATCTCATTTAGTTAATAATTGTCTTTTGAAAGTATTGTTTTCTATAACCGTTTTTTTTATGAATGACTTTTGTGTGTTTAAATATTGACTTTAGAAATGGTAACCCAACAAAAATTATTAAAACGAAGGTCATTGATTGGTATTTGATAATATATTAGAAGTAAAATATAAGCAATAATATTGTAGTTGATATTTATTTTTTAAAAAATTACAACCACAAAAACCGAAAATCGATCCAATCTAAAACGCATTACTTTGGATTGGATTGGATTTTTTTGAGGAAGCAAACCGAACCGAACCACATGCTCTTTTAAATTTTGGATCGGATGATTTTTTGTCTCAAAACCGAGTCGAACCGAGCCGCAAACACCCCTACTATATTGTTATATTATTTATTTTTATATTTTCTAACACAAGCATCAAATAAGTATTCAACTTCTCCAACTTTGTAACTCCAAAAAATTTATTAAATGGGTTACACCAATTACTTCTCATCATTATATTTCAATAATAATTTATTTATTAATAATTTCGATATATGATATATTAAATTATAAAAAATACAAAAATTATTTATACTATTATTTATAATTTTTTTATAATTACAAAATTAAAAAATAACCGACCATGTGAGAATAAAATGTTCAAGTTGATCACATATTTATATACACATATTTATTTATTAATTTAAAAAAACTCCAATAGCTCTCTCAACGACTACCTCAATGGATTTTTTTTTTATATTTTAAAACTTTTACCTACGACTAAAACCGTAGGTAGAAGTCTGTTGCATTTATTTTATTGGTACATTAAGGAAATAAAACAACAAAAGCAACTAAAGAGCACAAGCTAAACTGTCATGAAGAAGTAGATCTTTTAACAGTGAAGGTGGCACATTCCAAGTCTTCCATAAGTTTGTCTCGCGGGCTGCGTTTCTAGCTAACTGGTCAGCACACATGTTCGCCTCACGCAACACATGGTTGAATTGAATATTCCAGTTACGCTTAGCCAACTGTAAGATGTCTTCAATCACCCTTGCATGCTCATGAAAAGAGTGGTCTACTCTCTCTACCAGCAAACGAACTACCTCCAAAGAGTCAGATTCACATATCAAAAGTCTTACACCTTCCTCCCAAGCATGATGGAGCCCATTTCTAACAGCAAGGAGTTCGGCCAACAATGCATCACCTGGACCTTCAATGGATGAGAAACCAGATTTCCACTCTCCATGGGAATCCCGCAGCAGGCCCCCCCGTACACATCAAATTAGCAGAAATGTTAAAGCTGCCATCAACATTTAATTTCAGCTTGCCATTTCTTGGTCCTATCCATCGTACATTTGGTAACCCAGCCGCATCAGCTCTGTTTCTATTATTAAGAAACTGGTTGTAATCATATGAGGAGGCAACCATGTTCTTTGTGACCTGTTGGGCATCCCAACTATCATCACCAAGTACCATGTTATTCCTCCAACACCATAGCCACCAAATACCAGCAAGGAAGAGGCATGCATGAGTCCCCTTGACTTGCTCCTTAATCCAATCTGAAGCACAAGCTTGCCTAAAGAAAGAGGGTGATGGTGTAAGTCCACTCCTGTACCATACTTCACGCGAATGCGGACAGTCGCGAAGCACATGTAGTATAGATTCGCTTCCCCCTGAGCATCGTTGACAGCCTAGAGATGCAGCCAGCCCTCGTACAAACCGCAGGGCATTAGTTGGAAGACCAGTATGTAAAATTTGCCATAGGAGGAGCTGAACCTTGGCTGGTGCGCAGGTTCTCCAAATCCATTTCCAATCTTGATTCTGTGGCAGCGTGTTAGTGTTTTTTAAAAGCCAATGGTACCCACTGGCTGCAGAATAAATCCCCCCTTGGCATCCATCGATCCCAAACCCATCTATCAGGTAAATGATCGTTGGGGTTTTGTGGTATAGGCGTTGCAAGAATCACCTCTTTAATCTCCTCAGGCAAGCTAGTGGCCAAACGACCAAGGTCCCAGGTGCCGTTGTGCCACACTTGATTAAGGCAGTGTTGAGTGTCTGAAATATTGACAAAGTCCACCATCTCACATAATGGTCCCATGCAGTCCAATCACTGTACCAAAAAGAGGAGTCCCCAGCATTAATTCTCATCTTGAATCCTTCTCTAAGTGCATCAATCGCTTTAACAATGCTCCTCCAAATTAGAGATGAAGACCTTCTGTTGGTTGACCTCCAAAGAGAGTGCTGAATATATTTATGAGTGAGGACTTGGACCCATAGTTTATCCCTCTCGTGAAGCAGAGTCCAAACCAACTTGCCAAGTAAGCCCGAATTTGTGAGGTGCATGTCTCTTATGCCCAAACCGCCCAGATTCCTGGGTGTTCTTAACACTTCCTAACTAACAATATTCTAACTTCTCTGCTGGTCCCCTCTACCCCAAAAGAAATTCCTGGAAATAGAATCAATCTCGCTGCAAACACTTTTTGGAAAGAGGTGTGTTTGCATTGTGTAAACAGGAATGGACGAGGTGACTGACTTCACCAGACACAGCTTACCAGCCTTGTTCAAAAGTCTACTCTTCCAAGCTGCCAACCTTGTCTGGACACGCTCCACTATTGAATTATAGTGGGATTTCTTAACTCTACCATTTATCAAGGGGAAGCCCAAATACTTACCCAAGTTATTCACCAAAGTAATGGATGAAATTTGGGGAAGTTGTCGCTGTCTTTGCTTGGGAACCTTTGAGGAACACATAGCCTTGGATTTCTCGAAATTTACCTTGAGACCACTAGAAATGCAAAAGTCATTTAAAGACTCCATGACTACCTGCACCTGGGAGGAATTTGCATGACAAAATAATAAAACGTCATCAGCAAAAAATAGGTGAGATATACCCGGACCCCCTCTTGAAAGGTGGATGGGTTTCCAACTTCCCTGGTGCACTTTATGTTGGATATTGAGAGCTAACATTTCCATGCACATAACAAATAAATAGGGAAAGAGTGGATCCCCTTGGCGTAATCCACGAGTAGGATTGAAAGGCTCTAATTTCTCCCCATTCCAAAGGATAGACAACCTAGATGATTTCACACACCACATGATCAAATTAATCGTTGAGGGGGGAAAACCAAATCTGCCAAGAGTGTATTGTAGGAAGTCCCAACTGACCCTATCATATGCTTTCTCCAAATCAATCTTGAATGCAATAATTCCCTTGGAGGATTTTGAGTGATGCATATAATGGATCACTTCTTGTGCAAGTATAGCATTATCTTTAGTTCCCCTCCCTGGGATGAAACTACTCTGCAAAGGCCCAATAATTTCATCAAGGAAAGGTCGTATACGTTGCACAAGCACCTTGGTGATAACCTTGCAGATGACGTTGCACAAGCTAATAGGACGCAACTCTTTAAATCTAGTTGGATTGTCCACTTTTGGAATGAGGACAATCAAAATTTCAGCAATGCATGTGTCTGAGTACCCTTGCATGAAAGCCTGTTGTACAAAACTCCAAAGATCACCGCAAAAGTGCTTAAAAAATAGAGGTTGGAACCCATCAGGCCCAGGAGCCTTGTAGGATTTCATGCTAAACACAGCCCTTCGAACTTCATCCATCAACACAGGTCCCCACAAGTAAATTCTTTCCCTCTTGACTAATTGAAGGCACTGTTGGTACCTGCAAGTGAGAAACAATAGAAGAGGAGTCCGCAGCAAAAAAATTTTTGAAGAAGGATGTGGCCTCCATCTTCAAAGTGTCAGGATCAGTACACCAGGAATCATCAATAAACATTCCATGTATCCTGTTTCTTTTGCGTCTCACAATGGTCTGAGTGTGAAAGAATTTAGTATTTCGGTCCCCACACTTAACCCATTTTTCTCTTGATTTTTGATACCACAAAAGCTCCTCTTGCTTCAACGCTGCAGGTCACGTTCAAGCATGGCCAGATTAAGGATGTCCGAGGTTTCCAGTGTGCGTTGAATTCCTCTTAAACGCGCCTCAATTGATCTTTTACGCTTGAAAATATTGCCAAAGGTCTTAGAATTAAACTCCTGTGCTTCCTTTTGAACCTTCTTCAAGCTAGTGGGTACCATATGATTACCATTATTCCATGCATTTTGGACCACACATGGAAACCCAGAATGTGTGAGCCAAGCTGCTTGAAACCGAAATGGACGAGCTTTGTTGCGAGGTACATCACCATAAAACCGAAGCAACATAGGACTATGGTCAGAATGATGTCTGAAGAGGTTCTCCACATATGCTTCGGGGAATGTTGTCCTCCAGTTGCAATCCGCTAGAGCACGATCCAAATGCTTGGAGATAGTTGGTTGACCATTGGCTCGTCTAACCCAAGTGAAGAAAATCCCAGTGGACCCAAGATTTAGTAAACAACAGTTCTCCATAACAGTTGCTAATTTTTGCGCACGTGCAGGGAGAAATGGACCCCCCCCCCCCCCCCTTCACCTCGGACGGGAGTAGAACTTCATTGTAATCACCCATTAAGAGCCATGGGCCAGTCACTAGAGGTTTAATTGAACAAATATGGTCCCAGAGGCTTTCCCTAATAGCTGGTGTTGGGCTAGCATAAATGGCAGAACACCACCAAATATGCGTACCCCTCTTGATAGAAATAGAAACCATCTGGTGGAAACAGTCAACCAACGAGACAGTGTAGTTTCTTTTCTGTTGCACAAGTAGCCAAATTCCCCCAGAGTGCCCCTGTGCTTCCGAACAAGCACCTACCTCATAACCAAGTTTATGCCAAAAGCGTTCAGCCTTTTTGATAACACAATGAGTTTCCATGAGGATAACCATGGAGGGGTTGTGCTTCTTTTTTTGACAAATTAATTTTTCCTTTATGAATCTTTACTTTATTATTTGATAAATAAAATACTTTAAGATATTTTTTATAATATAATATAATATAATATAATATAATATTTTCTTTTCTTTTAGTTTTATTTTTAATATATAAAATGGTGTTTATTTATAGTTTCATTAAATTTTTATTCCTATAATATTTAAGATTGAAAATATATTTTTTTAATTTATTTTTTATTAATAAAATGGTTTCATTTATTTCTTTTTATTTTTGTAAATTTTTAAGTTGTGAAATTATTTTTATTTTTAATAAATAAAATCGTGTTTAATTACAAATCTCATTCATGTTCCTATAAAATTTAAAATTATCTAAAATCATTAATTAATGTGTAATTGAGATACTTCAATATTATTCATATATTTTTTTACTGTATATTATTCAAACATTTTAAAAACGCTAAATATTGGCATATTTTAATAATATATTAAATAATTTTGAATTAATATAAAATTTTATAAATAAATTATTTTATATCATATGCGACAGATTTTACAGACTTTCAAATTGCTCCCGTTTAATTTAATTGCGACAAACCGCAACCCCTTGATATTATTATATCTGCCTATAAATAAATGAATAGCCTCTCTCGCATTGTCTGTTTGATACAGAGAGTATTTTTCAATCATTCAATATGGCTTCTTCTTCCACCACCAAAGTGACCCTTAAGCTTCTCATTGACACCAAAAATAACAGAGTTCTTTTCGCAGAAGCGTCGAAAGCGGTCATTGACTTTCTCTTCAACCTGCTGCGCTTGCCTGTTGGCACTGTAGTAAAGCTTCTAAGCAAGAACAACATGGTGGGTAGCTTAGGCAATCTCTATCAGAGCGTCGAAAACCTCGACCCCAATTACATGCAACCGGACCAAATTAACAAGGATGTTCTGTTAAACCCCAGAGCTCCGATCTCTTCAACCGAAATCTCAGCTGGCCTCCTTCCCGCAAACAATATTGAGGATGCTGCTACTGTGGGAACTTTGTTTTACATGTGCTCAAGAACATGTACTTATGACGTGACATGTGATAACACAACTCCTTGCTCTCGTTGCAATCAACCTATGAACCGACAATCCCGATATGTTGGAAGGAATGTTGCTCCAGAGGGAGTTTCTAATGGGTTTGTGAAAGATGTTGTGACTTTTATGGTGATGGATGATTTGGTCATTCAGCCAATGTCAACTATATCAAGTATTACTTTATTGAATAAGTTCAATATCAAAGAGGTTGGTGCCCTTCAAGAAAAGGTAGTTGAGATGGGGATGGATGAGGTAAGTATATATCCTAAATGGCTCTTAATTTGCATTTCACTTCTAATTTGTATTTTTAAGTAAATTAGAGTATATGCAGTTTTGTATTTTTGTGAATTTTTTTTTTGTTTTGTCATTTCATTTTATAATCTTTTATTTGAATTTGAATTATTTAATTTAATTTTTTTAATCGACAAGGCTTTTTGTATTTTTCTACTTCTAATATACAGGGTATAAAGTTACTCAAGACTTATCTGCAATCGAAGACAGTGTAGGCCAGTGTCTTTGTCAAGAAGAAATATTGATTTGTGGGGAGTTACTTCACGTCTTCACAGATGTTTATTTGCTGATCCTCAAAATATTGGAAGGACTTTAAAGTTTGCCTTTTTTTTTTTTAAGTTTTGGGCTACGTAATTAACCATGCTTTTCTACCCCATTCCTATAATGAGTAATTTCCATAAACTATCCGAAATATAATGTAGTTGTTGTCTTGTTCCATTGAAATCATATATTAGTATATCCCGTGATTTGTTATTGGCATCAGCTCATTATTATAATCTATTTTTATTTGGTCCTCCAAATATTATTAAAATTCTTGTAAATGTAAGTTCAAATAAACTCTTCTATCCCTAAATACATATGAAACAACAGAATTGAGTGTTTATTGTGTGATAAAAAAAACTTTATTGTATTTAATACATTTTTAATCCTTTAATGTGTGATTTTAATTCTCCAAATTTTTATGAATGAGTCTAGTATCACTTTTTTAGTCATTAAAAATTAAATTCTTTCATCACTCTTTATTTATTTAAAACTCTTAAATTATCATAGGTTTAATTCAAAGTTTTCACAAATTAATTAAATTGACTAAAGTGTTTTAAACTTTTTTTTTACTCAAAACTCACCAATCAAAATATCAAATTTTGCCCAAAATAAAAAAAAAAGATTTTCTCTATTCAAACTCAGATCTCGCATCCTACATAATTCTTCAATTTTTATAAAAAAATTCTTATTAAAACCCTAAATGTTTTTATTCAATTTTGAAAACTTGATTGGCTCAAAAAAACTTAAGGAACCAATATCACATACTAACATCCAAACTAAAGATATTAAAACCACTAGAGGGTGAAATGACACGTATTTTTCTCAGTTTAACATACCCTAGTTTAGACAAAAAAACAAAATGATTAAAAATGTAATTATCTTATTTTTAAGATACATGTGCGATTTGTTTATAATAAAAGACACATGTGCGATAAAATAAAAACAAAACAGCCAAGTTGGTCATTAGTTGAAACCAGCGTTACCCATCGATAATAATAATTTTTTGAAGTGCCCACCAATAATAATTAATAACACCACAATTGGTCCATAAAGTCGACGTTTTGGTTATAAAGGTACCTATTGCCACTACTAGAAATTCGCCAATTTCTTGTGGATTTTCCTGCGGAAAAAATCCGCAGGAATTTCTTGTGAATTTTCCTGTCATTTTTGTCAATTCACGATTTTTTCCTGCATATTTAAATTCATAAGAAAATCCTTAGGAAAATTTTCCATTTTCTGTGGATTTTACTATGGAATGATTTTCGCAGGAAAAACTTCGATGTTTTCTACAGATTTTTTTGAGGAATTTTGTTCACAGGAAAATCCATAAAAAATCTACAGCAAATTAGCTTAGTGCTGAAATAGCAAAAAATTCCGCAGGTAATAGCTGTGGATTTTCGTGCGAATTATTTAATTATTGTATTATTAATTTGTTAATTTTAATGAAATTAAAATATTAAAATAAGAGGAAATAATAAATGTAAAGTTAAAGAAAACTTTTAAAGGGTTATGTTCGCGAGCTTCGCACAGTGAGCCTCATATTTCAAATTTTTCAAAACCTTCATTCTCCAATCGCAGTTCCAACTTCGAAGTGGCAATTCCAACTTCGAGCTTCAACTTCACAGTGCTTACATTCTCACATTTTCTTCAACGGTGAGCTTCAACATCATAGTACACGTATATTCTCACATTTTCTTCTTCAATCGGTGAGCTTCAACTTCACAGTACACGTACATTCTCACATTCTCTTCTTCAATCGGTGAGTTAGGGTTTTTCCAATGATTTGAAAACTTTGTTTGTGTTATCTAGATTTGTCTAATTTTGAGATGCATCCATCACATTCGGTTAGGGTTTTACCAAGTGAATAGCATTTGAATTTTGTGAATAGCACCACAACTGTGTTCACAGATATGAAAAAATTTACACCGCAGGTGTGAAAATGTCAGTGCCAAATAAGAAAACGCAGGAGTTCAATTCAGAGCCGTTCACAGTCATGTGAAAATTCACACCTGAGATGTGAAACCGTCAGACCCAAAACAAAAATACAAACTTCCAATACAGATCCGTTCAAAATTGTGAAAAAATTCAAACCCCAAGTGTGAAACCGTCATTCCAACTCCAAGGTTAAAAAATGCTGACTTCCACTTCAGAATAGTTCACAGTTATGTAAACATTCACATCAAAGGTGTGAAAACGTCAGTCTTAAGTACAAAAATGCAACAATTCATTTAAGAGCAGTTTATAGTTGTGTAAAAAAAAAAACATATACGTTTGAAACCATTTATAGTTGTGCAAACGAAAAATCTCAATACATTATGCCTATGGTTCTAGACCCGTGAGATATCGACTAGTATGGTATAAAAACAATCTCACTTACCTATGGATATTCGTGGAGAGATTTAAATGCGAATTTGCTATTTGGCTTATTGCTCACGCAGCTCTCCCCACTAATGAGCTTCGTCATGCGAGAGGTCTTGCCCTTTCACCAGCATGCCAAAGATGCTCCAGTAACATTGAAAACACCTTGCATGTCCTGCGAGATTGCCCACACGCAAGAGAAGTTTGGTATAGAAGTGGCATGGTCTTCACACCATCCTTTTTTGTCCAGCAGAATGTTGTACTATGGATCAAAGAAAATCTCTCTGGGGATCTTGAATGCTTGTTTCTTGCAGGTATTTGGTGGTTATGGTGTTGGAGAAATGAGAAAGTTCTTGGTGATGGAGATTGGGATGCAAACCGAGTTGTTAAACGGGTCATCCATTCTGCTCATGATTTTGCGGAACTCTTAAATCCAAGGAAGTGTATGGATGAAGCTGGTATTCCATGTATCAGATGGAAGTCACCACCTACAGGGGTTATCAAGCTGAATGTGGATGGGAGTTGCAATCTAACCACATCAGATATGTTTACAGGAGGGCTTCTTAGATCTGATAAAGGAGAGTGGCTATCGGGTTTTTCAACAAAAGAAGGAGAAGGGGATCCTTTTTTGGCAGAATTACTTGCAGTGAAGAATGGACTGGCACATGCTTGGGAAGAGGGAGCAAAACATGTGTGGTGTGAATCTGATTCATCTGAAGTTATCTCAGTTCTCAGTTCAGCAAGAGATTACGCCTTGCATGCTCATGCTGTCACCATTTTGGAAATCTCTAAGTTCATAAACAGAGATTGGACTGTACACTTGCACCACGTGTTGAGAGAAGCTAACACTTGTGCGGATTTCTTAGCAACTACAGCTAACCAGATGTCGACAGTTTGGCAGAAGTGGGAAGACCCACCCATTCTGATGGGGTCATTACTGCTTAGAGATAGTCTTACTTGTGGTTCTTAGCTCTTTTCTGTCTTTATTTCCTTTAATGTACCAAAAAAAAATGCGAATTTGCTATAAGTGATGTTACGTTAATGACTTAAATATCATTGGGACTTAAAAGTTTCTTTTTTTTTGGTCAAAGGACTTAAAAGTTTCTAAAATCTATAAATTGCTCAAAGAGATAATTTAAAATGAAGGAGATAAGCTTGTGGAATCCCTATCAAATGAGCTGCTAGTGTTTTTTTTTTGGTCAAGAGCTACTCGTTTCGACCTTGTTAATTTGCCAGGCTGTTTGACCAGCCCCAGTGGATTTAATAAGCCCAAATAATGTACAAAGTCTTGACCTAGCTAGCAGCCTAGCCCATTTTTCTACCGGATTCGCCCAATCAACAAACCGAGTTTCAGATATGGCCGGACTTTGGAAAATGGTAAATATATCCTACAAAATTTGTCATTCACCTCACTTTAACGCAAAATTTTTAAAATTATCCCTTTTTAATATCGCGTTTTACTACTTTAGATCTCAAAATCTCATTTTTTCGAAAATTGAAGTTTCCATAATACAATTTTGTTTGTATTTCAGAAACTGAATACAAATTGTATTTTGAAAGCTTCAATTTTAGGAAAAAATGCAATTTTGGGATCTCAAGAAACAAAACATGATATTAAAAGATAGCAATTTTAGAATTTCTATGTTAAAGTGGAGTGGATGACAAATTTTGTAGAGTGTATTTACCATTTCCACATACTTTTACCTTTCGTGTCATAAAGCCCGAGGGATTACGGAGTAGATTTTGAATATTGGGCAAAAAAAGTTATTTTTTAATAGATTTAAATTTGTTTTTAGTCTCTTATTTTTCACTGAGTTCCGTTTTTAGTCCTTAAAAAATAAAACGCGTCTTTGTAGTTCCTCATTTTTGAAAAATTGTCACTTTTAGTCCCTGAGGCCATATTTTAAATTTGAAAAGTATTTTCTAAATTTATACTTTGACCCCTCCTAAAACCTGATGTTCACATTAACTCGTTTTTCTGTTCTCCTCCCTCTCCACTAATGCACCGCGGGCCCCCCATCCCTGTGCGGCCAAGGGAGGTTGCGCACAATGGCAAAAAGGGAGGCAGCCACCGCGATCGCACAAGGAGGAGAACGAGAGAGAAGCCGCATCTCATGGCAGTTTCGAGGGAGAACGTTAGAACTACTCCTAACAGGGATGGGGGGTTGCAGTGCATCAATGGAGGGGGAGGAGAACCGAAAAACAGGTTTAGATGAAAATCAGGCTTGAGAGAGGTCAAAGTATAAATTTAAAAAATATTTTTTAAATTTAAAATATGGCCCAGGGACTAAAAGTGATAATTTTTCAAAAATAAGAGATTAAAAAAACGTATTTTATTTTTAAAAGACTAAAAATAGAACTCAATAAAAAATGAGGGACTAAAAATATATTTAAGTAGTTTTTAATAAAATAAAATCTATCTCTTTTATATGTTTCTTTTATTCAGTACTACATAAGATAAGATGTTAATTTGAGATTTGCATTTCTGGAATATCTTAAAGTCCTAATAATTATTATGTTAATTTAGGAATATGGAATTGTTCTCGTGACTAACTTTATTATTAGGTAAAATCTTATAATAATATTTTTATATTATTTGTATTATACTTTTTTTTTTATAAATTGTTAGTAATAAAAAAGAAAAATATATCTTAACACATTATTACTATTCAAACAAAAGTATAAGAAATTTAATTCTTTTGAAGTAAAGAATGTTTAAAAAAATAATATTATAAATTGGTAATTACAAGTTAATAAAATAAATTTTAATAATGTAGTATAATTTATTTATCCTTTACAAATTATTTTATATAATCTTAAGTATTAAATTTTTGTTTAGTAGCTAAAATTTCACTCTTTACCCCTAGCTACGACATACCCCTAGATTGAAGAAAGGATCATCGTGAGGTATTCGGATTCTCTGCTGTTGAGAATCTGGCATTCACGCAGTTGGATAAATTTGGGCTGTTCGATCTCTGTTCGATCGAGATCGAACGCCTGGAGATTTATTTTTATTTTAAACCAAGTTCAATCTGAAAAATAATCAATCATTCGATCTCGATCGAATGGTCCATATTTCTCTGACTGCGTGAATGTGGTATTCTCAACTGTAGGGAATCCGAATTCCATGGTGACTGAGAACGAAACATTTTTCAAAGCCATATGCTGTTTCTTCTGCAGCATAAAAAGAAGGGAAAACAAGACAAGGGCAGAAAAACTGGGTGAGAGGATGGTCCACAATTGCATCAAAGTCAAAAGCGGCACAGTAAGAGTGTAGAAATTACGTTGGGGAGCGAGCCCAATCAATTATCCTTTCACCGAATTTCAATGGACCTCCCTTCTCCCAATCTCCATTTTGGTTTACATCTCACCCCTCACTCATCTCCCACTTTTGACCAGTGTCACACGGGAAGTGGGAAATCAGCCCAGCCCTCAATTTATAATTCTTGTTCTTTATACTTTTTTAAGATTTAACTGTTATTTTGATTCTTTAAATTGTAATGTAATCTCATTAAACTCTCTAAAATTAATAAAAATATAAATTAGTTTTTGAAATTGTAAAATAAAGGTTAATTTAGTTTTTAAAATTATAAAATATCGGTTAAATTAATCTCTAAAATTGTAACGACAGGAACTAACTTGATCGACGTTTTATAATTTTATAGACTAATTTGTATTTTTGTTAATTTTAGAGATTTAAGTGAGACCGTATTACAATTTCAGAGACCGAAAGGACAGTTAACTATTTTTTAATTGTTCATTGATTTTTGTTTTCTAAATTACAAATTAAATTAAAAGCTTAAAACTTATATACATTATTGATTTTTTTTATGAAGAAAAAAAAATATATATATATACGCACATTATTGATAGCGATTATAATATTTTTCTGTTTGATTCTGATTTTGATTTAAGAGGATATGTTTGTCAACTTTTGCAAAATTTAAAAATGTTTTTTCTAACCTTAATGCGTGATTGGTTTTGGATTAGCGGTCTCTGATGATAATTATACACTTACTAAGATTTGATATTTCTAATGCAATAATGTCGTTGCTCATGAAAGTTTTTATATTATTATTCGAACAATCTCGTATACTTACGATTAATGAGAATTGCTTGAAAAATTAAAGATAACTATAAAAGACAAGTTATTTTAGTATTCTTTTCACTATGAGTAGGGGGATGATGATGATGATCTCTTCGGGAGAGTAAAGCACTGTGTCTCCCATAAAGGAAAATTCACAGCTATAGTGAAATTAACAAGATAGGGTCTGTTTGGATTGGCTTATGCAGAGCTTATGAACATAGCTTATCACTGATTCATAAGTTGTTTTGGGCTTATTTTTCATAAGCTACCCATGATAGCTTATCAAAACAGCTTATGACTTATATAAAATAAGTTTCACTATAATTTTTCTTCGATTATAAAAGTAGCTTATACAGCTTATGCCATAAGCAGTAGATAAACTTGTTATCCAAACAGGGCCATAGTCATTCAAACTCGGGTGTCAAAACATTACAATTGCTAAACTCTATCAACCGAGTTAGCACCCTGACATTATTAGTACATTGTTAATTTTATTGTAATATGTTTTGATTATTATTATTTTCCCGGCATATGGTAATGGCCTGGTGGGGTAGACCGTAGCAGGAACGAGGTTAATGTCAAACGCCGGTCTCTGAGAGCTGATATTTTCTTGAACCGTTAACTCTTCTGTTCACTCTCTCTGCCCCCACACAGTCACAGTTTGCCATTTGCCAGTTGCAGCGAGTTAAGAAGAATACAGGCCACCCACCCAACACCACTCTTTTTCTCCAACTCTCTCTCTCACAACATAATGTTAAGTTACCGGCAACTCCATTTTTGTTTTCTGGTCACGTTTTCCTTGTTTCACTCCTCCACTTCCTCCTCTTTGTTGTCACACCAAGCATCTTACTTACCAACACTCACTTCAGGTATTTCACTAACACCTCTCTCTGTTGGCTTTTCTTCTTTACTCTCATTGGAACAAATGTTGCCATTGTTCACTCTGTTTTAACTTCTTTTAAGTTCAGTGACTGAAAAAAGGGGGGCAAATTAAAAAAAATTGAAAGACATTGTGACAATGCAGGATAATTTTTCTTCTTGCTGAAACGAAAAAGATGAAAAAAGTTGTACCGCATAAAGATGTTCCAGTAGAAAGCATGAAACTTTTTTTTTTTAATTTATTTGTTTTTTGGATATTTTTCCAGGGTCAGAAAATGAGGGAAATGCTGGAGGCTTTTCTCGTTTGGGTGTATTTGCTGCCGAACCATTCGAGAACTCGCCACTTCCCTTAGCTGCAGAGCGAACACGAAGAAAAGACCCTCTCAATGGATTCAATAAGTACATATATGGATGGAATATCAGTGACCACCATTACTGGGCTGTAAGCTCATCAAACCGTTAACTCTCATTTTGTTCTGTAGTAGTTGTAAGTTTTGTAGTACGATGAGCACTGTGTTTTATTAATTGCCGTTGTTAAGGATTAAAATAAGTTTATTTGCCAAAAAGTGGAAGAGTGAGTGAGAAAGAATCAGTCTTGCCTCTGAAGGTATTTGGAATAATAACAGTTTGTTCCATTACATTGATAGTTTAATACCTTGATAAGTAGTCTCTGGCTTTAATCAAAATGGGAGTGTCTCTACATGGGCATCATCCAGAATACTTTTTTTTATAGACAAATGTTAGTAATTAGTAATAGTATGTTATGCTAGTGGGGGATTCAAACTCATGACTTTCTTATCACTCCAACCCCTATGTCTCTCTCCCAATTATCCAAAATACATTTAAATATTCATTTGCATGTAATCTTAAGTAAAATTAATATTTGTCTGTGACTCTATGGTCCAATTATCCTTTATCAATTAGTTCTACAGCATGAGGCATGAATTTGTGTTAATAACTACAACAACAACATCAACATCAATAAGTAATAAGGGGTACTATGGCTTGAAGGTGGAGCTACAAATGTTTGGAAAAGCAAGCTGATTTTGGAAGGCAATAGGTCTCGAGTTCTGTTTTTTTGTTTCCTTGTCAGCTCATGAAGCAGAAGTTTATTAAGAGATGTAATTAGTGCAGCATCCCACGTTGTTACATACTTCATGTTGTTCCTGCAACAATACTGAAATAATGCTTAAAGAAAAATGTTGAACATAAAAAGGAACTGTCATAGAACCGAATTTTAAGGAAGTGAAAGATGGCATTCAATCCTTGTGTATATATAGCTCTGTCAATGCTTCTCCCCTTCTCCTTTCCCCCAGTTGACGGTGCATGGAGGTTTAAAATTGTATTTTAAGATGACCATACATGTCACTGAAATTTTTCTTGAAAGGCAAACACTAGTCAGTGAGTCACACACACTTCTGTGGCATGAATCGTGTGATTAGATAATAGATTAAGTGATAATTGCTCATTTCTGACTGGTGGGTTTCTGTTGTGTAATTTTATTTGATTTGATTTAATTATGTACCTTTCAATTTTTGGTACTTTACTCCAATCTATAACGGTATAACCTTAATGAGCTTTTTGGTTAGCCCTGCAGTATTGAACTTCAGAAAAACAAAGTCCACTCACTTCTCACTACTTTTCTTTTCATTGAGTGCAGTCTGTGGCATTTACTGCAGTTCCTGTGTTCAGTGTCGCAGCCATCTGGTTCTTGGGCTTTGGCTTGTGTTTATTGCTCCTCATTGTTTGCTACTTCTGTCGTAAACGAGAGCCTTATGGTTATTCTCCAGCATGCTATACACTTTCCCTTATTCTCCTGATATTATTCACACTTACAGCAATGTACACATCTCTCTCTTCTTCTTTTTTGCTGGTTTCAGGTTTAGTTGGATCTGCATTAAAAAAATTATATGTCTTTCTGTATTAACAGGATTGGATGTGCGGTTCTATATATTGGGCAAGGAAGTTTTCATCATAGCACGACAACGACATTGCAGTATGTGGTACATCAAGCTGATTCTACTGTGGATAAACTGAGGAATGTGTCTGATTATCTTGCTCAAGCTAAGCAGGTTGGAATTGATCGGGTTTTTCTCCCTTCTAATGTTCAAACTGATATTGATGAGGCAGAAACGAATATCAATGCCTCTGCTGGAACTATTGCTGATAAGACAAAGGAGAACTCAGACAACATACAAGATCTCTTAGATTCTGTGTAATGATTTAATGATTGATTAATAGTTTTTCCGCTCCAGATATTTTGTTTTTGTTTTCCTTTTGTTGTTCCTTAACATGAATATGCGAGTCTGATACAGGAGGATGGCGCTTATCATAATAGCTGCGGTTATGTTAGTCTTGACATTTCTTGGATTTTGTAAGTCCCTTCTATGTCCCAATTTAGATGCAGAATTTCTTATTGGGGTATTGATTTATGTTCTGACTTGTTATTACAGTGTTCTCAATTTTTGGCATGCAGCTCCTTGTGTATATGTAAGTGAAATATACCATGTGCCACTTACAGTTACATAACTTTGTGATTCATTGCTAGTAAACATAACTCCACTTATCATCATATTTTCTCATGAAACGCTTGACATAAATAATTGCAGCTTGGTAATCGCAGGATGGTTTCTTGTCACTGCTACCCTTATATTATGTGGCTTGTTCCTTATTCTCCATAAGTAAGTTTCCATAATATTGTCAAGTCTAAATTAATGGTTTTGCCATTATATTTTGTATAGATGTGTTGCTGATATACAACAATGTGGTAGCAAAGATTTATATTCTCCATGTTTAAATTTTATTCTGTCATGCCATAGAATGTCTGATTTGTCCTCTAGCCTTAAATTTTAAATATCACTTCAGAGATCTCTTGGAGAAATTATAATGTATGTGTATATGCTTATAGTGTGACAGCAGATACATGTGTAGCTATGAATGAGTGGATCCAGTATCCAACCTCAAATACAGCTCTAGACGATATTCTGCCCTGTGTGGACAATACCACTGCACAGGAAACATTGTTACGAAGCAAAGAAGTAACTTCTGAACTAGTCAATTTGGTGAACCAGGTTATTACCAATGTCTCCAACATAAATTTTGCCCCCAATTTCACCCCACTGTACTATAACCAATCCGGTCCCCTTATGCCGCTCCTCTGCGATCCATTCCATCCTGACATGACAGATAGACAGTGTGATGCTGGTGAAGTGAACCTAAGCAACGCAACACAGGTAGATTAATTGAACCTTCATTGAAACATAATAACACCATATGGCACATGGATTGGGTCTAAGATGTTCATTAAACATCTTTTTTTATTATTAAGACATAATGTCATGACCTTCTGAGAGTTGTCTATTTTATTACTATATAAGAAAAGTAGGTTCTGATTTTTCAGGTTGTCACACGTATCACCTTCCTAAGAAACTAGGTTCACCTCCTCAAAATTTTTTTCCAATTAAAATTGTTTTATTTGTTGAGATTTTTTACTTGTATTTTGTACGGGTTGAATCCATCGAATAATTATAGAGGTAAAGTTGTTCTTAAAGATAATATTAGTTTGCATGTGATGCAGGTGTATGGCAACTTTGTGTGCCAGGTTTCACCATCAGAGATATGCATGACACAAGGGCGTTTAACCCCTACCTTCTACAACCAAGTGTCTGCTGGAATAAATGTGGGTAACGCCTTATACAACAATGCCCCATCCCTGGTTGAGCTACAAGACTGCACCTTTGTTCGTGAAACTTTCAGTGATATATACAATGGCCATTGTCCTGGTCTACGGCGTTATTCTAGATGGATCTATGTTGGATTGGTAATGGTCTCCTTTGCTGTGATGTTCTCCTTGATCTTCTGGGTTGTGTACGGTAGAGAACGGAGACATCGCCTATATAAAAGAGAGCCATCAAAAGCCTTAACACCCACACGAGCACCAGCACCAGCACGAGCACTACCAGCGCCAACATGTCATGCACTAGCACTAAATCCCTGAAGGAGCCAGATAATTAAGGAAAAGTCATTGACATTAATTGTTCGTACCATTGTTGGAAGTCTATAATGTTGGTACTAAGTTTAGATTATCAGAGTCGGGTGTATAATGTTGTAGCTTCTTTGTATTTTATGACCCTATAGTATGGGTTTTTTTTTTATTGAAATGAAATGCCATTCATGGCCTAGGAAAGGGGAACGTGGAGGAGGAATCAGGAAGAAGACAAAACAGAAGGAAGGGAAGGAACTTCCAGTTTGTTCTTTGGTGGACCTCTCATGATTGCATGTGGTGCCAAAATATGCGACCAATTAGATGGTAGGCCTCAGATGTTGGGCAGTAATTTTTCCACCCAAAAAAAAAATGTTGGGCAGTAACATCGCATGCAAAGGTTAACCCAACATGTTCCTCAGAATGTATGAAAAGCCTTGTCAGCGAATAGTGGGTACCCCCAAGTTGCCACATTTTGGGCAAGTTGTCTTTCATTTTGAGGGTGTTAACCGTCAATTAAATGATAATGCATCGTGTTCTGTTTAATAAAAAAGAACAATGAATTGCTTCCAAAAGAAAGGTGGGATATGGAAGGAAACTTTTCTACATATAATTTTTGGCAGCAAATTACACTTTAGTCGATATGGTTTAATAATTGATTTATATTTTTTAGGTACATAAACTTTCAATTTTAAGTAAAACTTCCTAAATTATGGTGGTGTTGATGTAAACATCAGGATTCGAGATGAGTTAATTTGGTGTCAGATGTTGATGTCTTTTTTTTTTATTTGGTCGATAGATGTTGATGTCTTTGATCAAGCTCCAATGGTGGTTGAGAGTTTTAAGAAATGGTAGGGAGCGTTTTCGAAAGACGGCTATATATGATCAGTTACCCTATCAATGATGATGATTTATTCAAAATATCTCCTCCATTTATTTTTTCGGAAGAGGCCACCAAAGAAATATCTTAAGAAATATCCCAGTGGATGATTTGATTGGAAGAGTTAGAATGATACTTCAATAAACAGAAACTTTAATTGAGAAATAGAGATAGAGTGAGAAGTATCAGAGTCATGATTTTAAGTCATTGAGTATGCTAGTTTTTTTGTTTTTGAAGAAATTAAGTATGCTAGTTAAGCAAGTAGAGTTTAACAACGTAAAGAATGGTAGTATTTTTTCTTTACAACAAAAAGTATTCATTCATTCAAATCGGTAAAATAAATCAAAGACATTACAAATTCAACATCGCTAAAAACTGAAAGGAATGAATCTGTGAACAAGCTCACAGCACCCAAGTTAATAACATAACACAACAAAATGCCATCAAAAGTGACAATGCCTACAAAAATGACAAACTCATAATGACCGGAGTACCCATGCCTCCTGATCTACAACGTTGATGACTCAGTCATAAGAGAATCCGTAGTGAAACAAAGTAAATCAGCCAATCTAAACCAAACGAACACCACACCAAGACGGGAGAACAAAACGCCGCACCAAGACGGGAGAAACAAAAACTAGCGCACGCAGATACCAAAAAATACTAGAAAAAACACGAGAAGAAAAAGAGATCTATGTAAAAAAGTCACTTATTAAGGTAGAAATAGACTAAAAACGAAGTAGAGAGGTGGTTTCAGACCAAAAAATAATACAAAACCACCCCTCAAGTCAAAGAGAAAGAAAAATGAGCAGACGATTTTTAGAGAGAAAACAGAGCTTCTCTCTCCTCTCCCTATAAAGAATGGTAGTATTAAATTATTAAAATTAATGAATGTTTATAAATATATATTGAATAAAAAGTTATTTTTATTTGTATTTAATACTTTTATAATTTATTAGCAATGTTTGAAAAGCTTTCGCTATCATGCACTTGAGTAGGCTTTATTGACCCACATTTTTTTTTCTTTACTACAATTCGTGTGTCCTCACGTTACTCTATAATTTTGACGTGATAATTGATGATTTTAATTTGCCGATTTTAAAAAAGGATTATTCAAAAAAAATTATAAAGTAAATCATTATAACAAAACGTGTGTACATGTATAGTAAATTATAAAATTAAGATTTAAATATGTTTTTCGTCCCTCATTTATCACTAATGTTTGATTTTGCTTCCTCATTTTCAAAACTCGTTTTTTTAGTTCCTCAGTTTTGAAAACTTGTCACTTTTAGTCCCTCAAAAATAAAACTTAGTCCTTCAAAAATAAAATGCGTCTTTTTAGTCCCTCATTTTTGAAAAATTGTCACTTTTAGTCCCTGGGGCCATATTTTAAATTTGAAAAATATTTTCTAAATTTATACTTTGACTCCTCTTAAAGCCTGATGTTTACCTTAACCCGTTTTTCTTTTCTCCTCCCCCTCCACTGATGCACCGCGGCCCCCCATCCCCGCGCAGCCAAGGGAGGAGCTCCGCGCGGATAAGGGAGGTTGCGCACAATGGCAGGAAGGGAGGGGGCCACCGCGATCGCACAAGGAGGAGAACGAGAGAGAGGCCGCATCTCATGGCAGCTTCGAGGGAGGACTTTGGAACTACTCCTAGCAGGGATGGGGGTTGCAGTGCATCAGTGGAGGGGCAGAAGAACGGAAAAATAGGTTAAGGTGAACATCAATCTTTAGGAGGGGTCAAAGTATAAATTTAAAATATGGTCCCAGGGACTAAAAGTGACAATTTTGCAAAAAATAAGGGACTAAAAAGACACATTTTATTTTTTACGGACTAAAAGTATAATTTTTCAAAACGGAGAGACTAAAAAAACGAGTTTTAAAAATAAGAGACCAAAATCGAACATTAGTGATAAATGAGGGACGAAAAACATATTTAACCCTAAAATTAATTATTAACAAAATTTACTTGATAATTATAATTTAATTTTTCTTTTAAGATGCATCGCCTTCTAAAAGGAATCAAATCCACCAACCTCTCCATTAATTATATTAGCAGAATATTTTCTTAAAAAACTTCTTAGCCCTAAAAGTATCAACACAAATTTCTTAATGAATACAAGAAAACTGGATTGAATACTCTACTTTAGGGGTCTGTTTAGATTGACTTATGCGGAGCTTATCTGAGTTTATCTATTGACATAAGCTCTTGTCAGTGTGTTTGACAGAGCTTATGAAAACAGCTTATAACTGGTTCACAAGCTATTTTAGGCTTATTTTCATAAGCTACCCAGAATAGCTTATCAAAACAGCTTACAACTTATATGAAATTAGTTTCACTGCATTCTTTCATCGATTATAGAAATAGCTTATATATAAGCGCTGGTGGATTTTACAATGAACAAACACTTCTTTTTGTGCATGTGCACAAGTGAATCACAAAATGTCCATTTTTGTACTTTTTAATCCGATGGTGGATATTAGAGAAGGGCTACCTCTTGAAGAGGTCATGTGCAAGTTTTATAAATATTTGCAGATTGGTGTCTAAAGAAGGCATTAATTACTAAAAAAGCTAATATTTTATAAAAATTTAATTTTTGCCCACATATTTGAAATTTTATTTTTTTGGCCTACGTATTTAAAAAATGATATTTATTGATTTTTTTTATTTGGTCAAGATATTTTGTGATTAAGTTATTTGGAAAATTAGTTTATAGATAATGGATTATTATTAATTTTTTGCTTAGAAAAAAAATACTTAATTTTTTTTATACAAAAAAATACTTAATTTAGTTGGATTATTCTTGTGATATTGTATCTACTTATTGTCACAAGAAAATAAACAGATTTAAAATAGTACAAAGATTACATTTATATAACATAACATAATTAATGATAGAGACAATATTAACACCCACCGGTGGTTACATAATGATATTGTATGGCTAGGGGAGAGAGGGATAGAGAGAGAGAGAGGGAGGGAGGGAGAGAGAGAAAGAGAGGGAGGGAGGGAGAGAGAGAAAGAGAGGGAGGGAGGGAGGAGAGAGGGTGAGGGGGGGAGAGAGAGAATGGATTTCTTCACATAAAAAGAAAAATATGAGAAAAACATTGGGGTCAAAAATTAATCTGAGGTCAATTAACGAAGACGAAAACATTTCAATTTCTAATATGGGGTCAAAAAGTAATAAAATAAACCTTGGGCCAATAGATAGATTATTACTTCTATTGTGGGTCAAAATTGAAATATATATAAGACTGACCAAACCCTCTATTGCCAGTTTGTGATTCATTGGTGCACATACACAAAAAGAAGTGTTTGTTCATTGTAAAATCCACCTATAAGCACTTATCATATAAGTATTTATGTCATAAGTACTTAAATATGTTTTTGTAAACAGGTCCTAAGCCTATGATTTTCCTAAACCGAAAATTCTCGTGATGGACAGGAAAGACAATACACAACAGGTGAATGAATGGTGGCAACTGGCAAGAGGGCCAACCTATATCTTTTTTATTCTTTAGTCCAACAAGAGGGGCCAACCTTAATTGCAATAGCGGGAAGCTTCATTCGACGTGTTTCTGATTTTGTTGCCCACATCCCCACCGAAACCCGAAAGTGGCGGTTTTAGTTTTGATTTTTGAAATGCAATAATTGACTAATAAAAAATGCAGTCAAACCAATATTGAAAAGCAACGGTAATTAGGATTTTCAAAAAATTATTTCAATTCATTTTTATTAAATTCATATGTTTTAAAAATTTATAATATTAGTAAAATAAATAAATAAATTTGGATTGAAAAAATAAAATTACAAGAGCTCAAAATGTTTGTAATTAGTTGTCAAATCGTTGTGAATGTGATGCACGGCAATAATTTCATGTACATTGTCCAAAAAAAAGCCTACGACCGAGCCACGTTCAAGCTATGCGGCTCCCAAAGCCATTCTTAACTTCCTCTGCTTTCTTCTTCATTAACTTGTGTCTAGCTCTTAATCTTTTTATTTTTAAATTAGACCGGGAAAAAAAGGCCCTGAAAGTTCCAGGTTCTTCTTCACCGTGCATGATTGATTCATTTTTAAGGTTTTAGAATTGGTATTCAGTGATGTGGAGATGACAGAGCTAGAGAGAAGCAAAGATGCACAGAACAGAGAGTGAGTTGTATATATATCACGAGAAAAACCTTCAAAGGTCCAAAGAATAAAGCTAATCCTAATAATTGATTACTGAGAAGTGAGAACCACCTATAGCACTTCATTGTTCTTCTGCCCGAAATTGCTCCTTCACTACAGTTAGTAGCAGCCATTCCTAATTTCCGATAACTTGGGGTTTATACTTATAGAGGAGGAACAAGCACACAAATGAAATAAAAA
This sequence comes from Glycyrrhiza uralensis, assembly GCA_030159175.1. Lineage (NCBI taxonomy): Eukaryota > Viridiplantae > Streptophyta > Magnoliopsida > Fabales > Fabaceae > Glycyrrhiza > Glycyrrhiza uralensis. The sequence goes on from BRZY01000005.1 coordinate 51,285,227, forward strand.
ATGCAATAAGATAAAATGTTCAAAACGAAATATTGTCATTGAAATCACCCGTAACAGTCACGCTAGCAAAATGAAAAAGAAAAAAGAAAAACGCAGTGTAAATGTCAAGATAAACTAAAAAGTCTAATGGTTGAATAATTGACTTGCAAATTGCGTGACGTACCAAATTGAAATATATAGTTTAACAAAACCGCCACTGACTTGTTTGTTTGAGAGTTGATCGAGAAGGTCATCATCCCCTTACAAATAAATGTTCTTCAAATTCAAACAAAGCAGTTTAAGAAGCCTACATATTTAATTCCCACGAACTGGGTGTTTGAATTTACGCGTTTAAATTAAGTTTCAAATTATTCTCTCGCTTACTTAAAAGTGTCCTTTTAAAAATATTACTTTTTTAATAATTTATTTATTTACCATTTTGAAAGTTAAATGGTAATGCAATAGTACTACCACTGATTATTATTTTACCAATTATATATAGGACAAAACTTAGGTACAGTACCATATGTACTGTTTTTACTGTTTTCAATCAAAATATGACACATCATCATTCAGTTCCCTTGGAAAAAAGAACACGCAGCAGGCAACGAAGGAAAACACAATGCCAAGTAAAAACCAGCACTTTAGCAAAAATGGATTTAAGGAGTTTGAACCCAGACAGAGAGCATCGTTAACTTAAAACCTTTAAAACTAAACTTGATAAAACAGAAAAATAAAAAGATTAAGCAACCTCAAAATCACACGAAACAAAACGGGGAAAACACACCCTCAACGGAATGGTGTCCCTGTAGTGACTCTAGGTGGCTACTTTCCGGGCAACGGCGTTTACCGGCAAGTGATACAAGGTAGATATCGGTTGGCGACGATCAAGGTTCGCAGTGTTTGGAAGCTGGCTTCACAGTGTTCAATGGATGAGCTCGACGAGGGAGTGGTGGTTGAGCGGTTTACCGTCAATGTCTCTAAGAACGAACTCGTCGGAGAAGGAGGATAATTGGACACGTGGATATTAAAATTAAATTACATTAATTCACGTTTTTCTCCTTGCCATTGTTGAGGCTTCAGAGCTTCCCTTTCCTTGCCAAGTTTCGTTTTGTCTTCCCTTGCAATTGCATTGCACACCAGCCGTTCGATTAAGAATAGCATCGTTAGATATTGTTGATGATGATGATGTATTTTTGAACAGATTGAGGATGGTTCTTCATGCGGGTCTTTGAGAAGTGGGCATTACCATGCCAAAGGTGGGGCAACCAGATTCAAAGATGCCATTTTTAGTGTCGCTGGAGACATAGGAAAGCCTCTCGTTGCTGCTAATGTCGGTCACATGGACACTGGTGCCATTGCCAGCTTTGTTTTCATCCTCAATATATACCATTTTGTTTTCATTTTTCAGGGAAAAAAAAGGAAAAAAGGCAATTGGGGTTGAATTCTTGTCCTGTGATACATATGCTCATTTATGTCCTGTATTCCATAGAAATGAGTAAACTTGCTCCGTGAAGTCTTGTGGGTTGGTTGACCTTGTGTCCACAACTGGGGTCGACTTTATAAATCAAAAATCGGCAAGGATGTGGAGGTTCCGGGATGGGAAGCTTAACGATGGTAAGGACGCTTTGGTGTTCTCGAATCTGGCGGCGGCTAAGGTGAGCTCTGGCAAGGAGAAAAACATGGACCGGAGAGGAACGGTAGCCTCTGCAACTGATAGCCAAGAACAACTGGTAGTGAAAACAATAATGTGAATCAGTGTAACTTAATTTAATATCCACGTGTCCAAATTTGATAGGAAAACAGTAAGAACTGCATAGATAGAATTGTACCTAAGTTTTGTCCTTATATATATCTTTATATTCATGGAGAAGATAACAGATACAATATTCAAAATATAATATTTTATTTAATATTTTATATTTTTAAGGAATGATAATAGATGCATTTATCAAAGCATAAAAATAGTATATAATAAAAATATTTTTAGATTTAAATATATCAAATATTGTACCTTTATTAAATATTTTATATTTCCCTAGCTAACAAGATATTTTCTAAATTTTTTATGAATATCTTAATTTTGAGAGATAATCCCACAGCTATAATGGAAATCTTTGGTCAAAAGTAATAAAGAGTAGTGCAAATTAACAGTACGAGTCATCTTGGAATGCAAAAGTTATCCATACTTAAAAGAAAACTAGTAGATATGCAGATTTCTTTTTTTTTTTTGTTTGAAGCAAGATATGCAGATTTCTTTGCTAATCTTAGACACTCAAGCTCTTTTTGTATGACTGTTAATATTGATAATGCCCTCCCGCTTCGAGCATGATCATAACAATGACATGAGGGGTGATTAGCAGTCCACCCCGTCTGCTTGCTCTGGTCTTGTTTTTTAATCTATTTAATCGAAAAATTGAAAAAGAATATTTGCTACCAGTTTTTGGAGGGAAAAAAGTTTTGCTACAAATTCTTTATTCTAAGGCCAAATAAAACAATTGTATTCATCATTTTCAATATCGAGCCTTTAAAGTTTAAAGTGTGTTTGGATATATAAATAATTTTATTAATCGTTTACTTGATAAGTGCTTATTATATAAAAACTTATGTAACTATACAATCAAGTAACTTATATGTAAACTAAATTTTACAATCAAAAAGCATATACACTTAAACTTTATATTTACATAATTTTTTTTCATAAACTAATATGAAGAATTTATGAAAATAAATTAAATATAACTTATAGATATATCATGAGTTATTTTTTATAAATTATTCCAAACACTTATATAAAAGTTTATGCCATAAAACAAACTCAAATAAATTGTTCCAAATGTATTAGTCAATCATAAACTATAATTAGATATAATGTTTATGCAGTGCAGATCTATATTTGATTAGTTTATTACAATTCATAAAAGAACTCAATAAAAATGGAAGTTATATATATTAGATCATCTATTTAAAACGGTTACTTATAATGAATGTTTTGGGGAAGTAAAAAAATTACTAGAAAAAAGTGACTACGAAAAAATAGAAGAAAATAATAGATATTCTCAATAGTTTCTTTTATGACGAGAGATATTATCAATAAATTAATATCAAATATAATGATAAAAACATAAAAAATTCTTTAATATTGACAATTCTATTAACTCATCAAACAAAATTGACAATTGTACTGAGAGCCTATTTGGATTGGTTTATGCAGAGCTTATGAACACAGCTTATGACTGATTCATAAGCTGTTTTGGGCTTATTTTTCATAAGCTACCCAGGATAGCTTATAAAAATAGCTTATGGCTTATATAAAATAAGTTTCACTATAATTTTTCTTCGATTATAAAAGTAACTTATACAGCTTATGCCATAAGCAATAGATAAGCTTGTTATCCAAACAGGGCCTAATTAAGTGTATGATGGACAAATTTTGTTAAAATTATTACCAAACACAGACCTCATCACCCAAAAAAAACCATTTCAACAAATATCAGTTTAAATTAGTTGTTTTATTAAAAACAACATCTTGGTCAGTCCAAGCCTCTACGGACGAGCGCAGATTAGTCTTTCGTTGAAAGCGTTGGGACACTACGTGGGTAGCCAGCGATGGTCCTAAACAAAAAAAAATAGTTGTTTTATTCTTATAGTATTTTTATATTAATTTTAATTTTAAATTCACCAATTCTCAATATTTTAAATTATTAAAAGTAATTAATCCTTACAGTCTTTTAGAAAATATACTATTGACTGGATTTATTTTGAATTTGCAGTATTAATATAAAAATATTATTTGTTTTTAAGTTAAATAGATATTTTTATTTATGTAATTAAATTAATATACTGAGAGATAAGAACTTAAATTAAAAATTGTATAAAAAAATAAAATAATTTTTAATGAACTTTTAATACTTTCGAAACATTAAAAGTTTTTTTTAAGTTTAAAAAATTTAGTAGATTTGTCTTCATTAAATAGTTTCAAATACTCCTCAACGATTCCTATTATAAAAAAATTTCTTAAAATTACAAATATTAAATAAAACACATGTTATAAAATTAAAATAAATGTTTCAAATATAAAAGTTTCACTAAGGTACATTCTTATGATATGAGGTATATAAATAGTTTGACAAAAATTACATATACAAATAATTGTAGAAGTGCGTTACAAATTAGTAGTTCTCGCTACCTTTATCGAAAAAGAATAGTAGTTATTGATTATAAAAAAAAATTAGTAGTTCTTGAATACTAAGACCATTATTCTTAATTTTTTAGGGAAATTATCGCTTCAAAAATAATTTTTGGGGAAATTATTTATTTTTTGATTGAAAGCAAGGAAACTAGGAAAGAACACCGGCGACGGAAGTAAGGAAGAACTTCTGTGTGAGGCAACCGGAACCAACCGGGTCAGGTCAGGGGTTAGTTACCCTACCCATCAGTTATTTCAGCGGTCCGGGTTTAGAAAAGCAAAAGGAAAGGAAAGGAAAGTGGGGAATGGCTGGCTTGGCTCCATGGCATATCGGGTGCTATTATAACCGACAAGAATCAAGGAAGTGGCTTTGTGGTACATTCGCACTCGACCGTTTCCCAATATTCTGATACGTGGCAGCCTTTGCGGTTACCCAATAAATCTGTTAGACGAACGGCTCTACCTTCTTCGTCGCTTTCAGAGGTCCACGTCGCACCGGCCGTTGGATCCGAATCCTAACTAATAACCCTACATCTTTCCTACGCCATATATAATAATAAAATAACCCTCACCTAACCATGATTAAGTTAACCACACACGAAACAAACCCCATTGGTCGAGAACACCCCTGCCCTTGCACTTAATCACCCTTTACCCTCTCCCCCTCCACATCTATATAACCAGCCTCCGAGACTCGCTAGGTTTGCCAAACCAATTCCCCAAAGGGGTCCCTTGAGGTCTTAACCTTCCCTCCCTCTCTCCATTCCTCCCTCTCTTTCTCGCGCTTATTTTCTTTTCCACCAAAAAAATGTCTTCCTCGTATTCTAGAGACAAATCAAGTGGACCTGTTCTACGTTCACTCTCACCCTCTGGCAGATTCTGTTCCTACACAACATCGAAAACCTCTTTTTCCACGTCGTCACCGGTCTTCGCTTCCTACACAAGCTCTAGTTTTTCGTCTCCGTCTTCCACCTTCTTAACTCAACCCGATCATCATCACCACCATACTCACCATCATCATCAACACCACCATCACAACAGTCATCATCGTTCGGCATCTCCCACACGTGTCAATCTATACACGCCGGCTTCTCTATCTTCCGGAGTCCGGTTCTCGATCGATTCCCGGTCTATATCTCCGAACCGGTCCATTTCGAACCAGATCATTACCAAAAACAACCGTCCAATCTCGGCTCAGAAGAAGACGTGTATGTGCTCGCCTACGACGCATCCCGGCTCGTTCCGATGCAGCCTCCACAAGAACAACAACAACCACAGCGCCGATTCGTACCCTTCCAATCGCCTTAACATGCGCAGATCCGCGATGAAGAACTCGCTGGTGAGAATCGGAGGAGTTGAAGGCGAGTGGGTGAAACGAGCCCTAACCGCATTGATTCGACCCTCTTCGCATCAACAGAGGAGGAGAGCGGCGTTCGAACCCAGACCTAGTCGTCTCTCCGTCATGTCCAAGGCAGAAGATCTTTGATTTCAATTCCTTTTTCCTTTTACAGGTTCTTTGGTTGGTGGTTTTTTATGCGCCTACCGTCGTGATCTGCTGCCACGGATGTGGATTCCGGCGAAGCAGTTAGGTAGCGGCGAGTCCTCTCCGGCGAGTTTTGGTGTCGTCGTCGTCGTGAGCAGATTTTCTGCATAGATCTATGAGATTGGACCCTGACAATTGCTTTTTGTACATAACATTTGCTATGGAAGCAAGAGTTTTGGACCTTTTCTTTTTTTTGTAATTTTCCCTAACACTAAAAATCGATTAAGAAAACTAACTTTTAATTCATAAAAATCAGGCTTAATCTGGCAATCTTTGGTATAATCAAAACTGAAACATGATAAAAGGTTGATTGGTATTGTGAACTCCATTGATAATTGCGTGACGCATCACGGTTCTCTTTGCAGCGTCGTTGCGACTCCGTTATGCTTTCCGTCAATGGCCCCCTTCTCCGTTTGGGTGGTTTCGTTGTTCGGGACCGTTCCGTTACCCGTGCGCTGTTGACCCGGTGACGTTCGTCCGGTTGCATATCGTATGGTGTCAGGTATTTTTTTTTATTCAATCTATCTTTTTTCTTTTTATTTTTATTTTTTAATTATGTAGGAGTATATTTTTTTATGTTGTTTAATTTAATTGCAGGTTGGTTGTACAGCTGGAGTCTTTAATGTGAAAGACGAATTCCACCTGTCTGTTTTAAATAATTTCTTAATTTAGAAGATGGCATTAATAAATTTGAAAGCTGGACGGATTCATTGACATCTATGGAACACCCTGTGCAGGAAGGAGCACCCTTCTTTTGAACAAAGAGGACAAGAAGAAAAAAAATTTAAAAAAAATGAATTCACATTAAAAGAAAATATCTAACCGTAAATAACATTAAATTATGGAAGAAAGAAAAATTCTAAGTTGGAAACTTATGTGAAGATGAAGTTTAAATTTAATGGTATGTTTGGTTGGACTGAAAATAGAAGGAAAGGAAAAGAAATAATGAAAAAGAAGAGAATAGATGGGGATTCCCTCGTTTGGTTATGTCACAAAAAGGGAAGGAAAGAACAACTTTTGTAGGTCCCATGTGAAAAAGCTATTCCTCCCAATTTGGGAAGAAAACAGGAGAAAGGGCATCAAATTATGTGAATTGACATAAACACCCCTATATATAATTACTCTCATCTCGCCCTAAATTGGGACTAAAATAATTTTCAATATCTTTTATTAATATTCATATGTGTATTTTTTTATGTTTTTTAGTATAAATTGTAAGATCACTTTAGAAATACTATTACCTGTTCATATTGTGTAAGTAATAAAAACTCAATATTTTTTCAAAAACTCTTTAATTTATATTGCTCGTTTTATATTATTTTAAGAAATAAAATAAATATTTTTAAGTTTAGCAGTATTTTTTAATTTACCTTGGGTTTTGAGTATTTATTTTTCCTTTTGCATTAGTTATATTATATATGTTTATTTTCTTTTATTACATTCCATTTTCACTTAAGGGTTTTTATGTCATTTCATAAATACATTCTTTTATTTCTTTTCACTTTCTATTCAACCAAACAAGGAAAAAGAAAACTTTCACCTTTTTTTTCCTTTCGCTTTCTTTCCTATTAAATAACTAAAAATCATCTCATTTTCTATTCTCTTCTCTTCCTTTCCTTTCACTTTCTTTCCTGCTACTTTCTTTTACAAACCAAACATAGGGTAAAGGTTTGGCAAGGAAAGGGTGAAGATGAAGGAAACTTGTTTATAAGACACAGATAGCTACCAGCTGGCCATGTGCTCTATGGTTCATTATTTTGTTTTAACAATAATGCACATCAATTGCGGGATATCATCAACATTTAAATCAATACTTCAAAGTTTCTTCAATTTAAAGAATCAAAAAGATTATACTGTACGATTTAATATTTATTTGTTTAAATGAAAAATATTAGCATTAAGAAATTTTGAAAAATATAAGATTTTTTTAGAAAATACGAGATGCTTTGATTATTAAAAAATTGTACATTTTAATAAATATGAATCTTTTTAAAGTTCTGACACTGATTATCACTTGTCAAATATTTTTTTAGATTACATGTCAAAATATTAGTTTTAGTAGTATAGTAACAATTTATTTTTGTAATTATGCCTCTTTGAATAAAAAAAATTGAAGTTATTGATACTCCTCTAGTGACGTTATAATGCGGGCATTCTGCTGAACCCGAAGGTTGACCAGAATTTAATCAAAAGATAATAGCAAGGAGAAGTGCCCTGTGAAAAAATTGGATTTATTGGCGGATGAATGCAGAATAGGTATTGTAAACTATATGATCTCATAAAAATATAAAATATTTTTTTATTAAAATTATAATATTAGAAAATTATAACATTAGTATATTAAATGCTAGTGATTTTTTAATAATTGAGAAATATTCAATGAAAAATAATTTTTCTTAAATCCGTTACAAAATACATTTTTTTCTTAGATTCAATACTTTTTTTTCTTAAATTAAATAATGATTTATTTCAATCTATTTTTCAAGAGTCTTAATAAATTTAAAAATAAGAAAACATTTATTAATAAAACACAATACTTTCTACCAAAAACAAATACTTATTAAACTTTACAATTTAAAAAAAATACTTATTAAATATTTGAAAATAAATATTCAATTAGAAATAACATTTTTTTTAATTTCTTAAGAAGTACTAGTATCTGGGAATATTCATATTCATTATTAAAATTCTAAAACATTTTGTTTGAATTTTCATCCTTAATTAATACTACCTCTGTCTTTAATTATAAAAAGTTTTTACCTAATTCTCTTCCACTAAAAAAGTTAGTTAATATAATTTATAATATTAAATATGTCAATAATTTATATTATATTTTTAAAATTATCCCTAATAATAATATTCCTCTCTTTTCATTTTCTATCTCTCATTTAATTAATGCACTATTATCTCTCTTTTTTAATAAATAAAAATAATTTAAATAAAAATTAATTAATACATGACATATTTTTAAAATTTTTTTATAATTTAGGACGGAAGTAGTAATGTAATAAAAACTCCTTACCCTTTGTCATGTTCAATAATGTTTTGAAAGCAGAGAAGGAGACACAGCGCAAGGGTTGCTTGCACCCGACGCGTGCATATCGATGTTAGATCGCACTTTCATTTTCATTTGTTTCTGCTACTAGTGGATTAGAGGCGCAACGTGTCAAAACTGGACCAGCGGAGTTAACTGACTCCATCCACAGTACCACCATACGCGTGGCGTAATCATATGTACAGCATGCATGTTGATCTTCGTCTGCGGGTGGCATGTCAGAATGATGCTTGCTTATTTTCTAGTTTCTACCTGATTTGTGGGCCACTAAGTAACCGTTCTGCACCAGTTTATCTGGTTCTCCAAACAATTACGGCTTTTGGTTTTGATTCAACTAGATTTAGGTGGCCCTAATTATGCCATTAATAATCTAGTAGAATCTGGATCCTAGAGTTCTTAAAATTGCATGAGTGTCGTAACTCGTAAAGTCCTAACACCGCTACCCTATCACGTTACCGCTTAACAGTTGAGAAATTTACCATATATACGTCATGGTTGTAATCTCTAGTAGAGGAAAATTCGTGGTTGCTACTTGGTTCATCCGGAAACACTTTGGCTCTGTTCCATAAAAAGTAGCGGATAGTAAATAATTTATAATAGATAATAGATAAGTTAGTGGATAACGAATTTAGTAGTGGATAGTGGATGAGCTTATAGTAGATAGCTGATAGCGAATAAACTATTAAATTAAATTTAAAGTGTTTGATAAAATTAGTGGTTAAACTAACTGATAAATGTAAAATGACATAAAAATATATATTTAATTATTGCTTATATTTCTTTAATCAATATTATATTAAATATTAAATATGATAAAATATTTATAAGTAATAGACTAATTATTATTATATTTAAAAGTTAAAATTTTAAAATTTATATCTTAATGATATTATTTATTTCTTTACTTATTATCTGCTGTAACCTCATTAGAATAATTTTTATTGGTTAAAAATATTATATTTAATTTAATTTATTTTATTTTATTTATAGTTGTGTTTATTTACTTGTTTATTTATTATCATTAAAATAATTTATTCATTGGTTAAAATAATTTATTTATTTATTTTTTAATTATTATTATTACAATAATCTTTTATTTTATTTAAGAGAGAATAGGGAAAGAATTTAATAAAAATGATGAGGGTAAAAATGAGAAAAAAAATTCATTCGCTATCCGCTATAAGCTTAAATACTACTTCAAGTAACGTATGAAAAAATGCTAAATGCTACTGAAAAAATATTAAACGCTATTCGTTATCAAACACTTTTATTTTTTTAAATTCGCTATCTGCTAGTTAAATCTACTAACCGCTAGCAGATGAGACTTGCCAAACATAGTCAAACCACTAATACACCTACAGTATTTAATTAACTATTAATTTAATAGACTATATAAATATAAGAACTATAATATTTAGACACCCATATAATTTTAACACTTATTTAACACCTTTATCACTTTCTATCTCTCTCTACTTATCAGTTATCACATCACTTATCTATCACATCTATAACTTATATCTCTAGGTGTATAATAGTATTTAGGTATCCAAACATTATTTTTCTAGATTTTTTATCTAACAATTAAAACTATGAACGTGTCCTTTAAAAATTGGTGCACGGCATTACTTGGTTGAGAGTAACAGTGACCTAGAACGGAATAGGTTGACATGAATGACATTCTTAGGGAGTCTGCTATTATTCATGCTTTGAGCGGTAAATGTATCTTTGAAAAAAGTTTGTGGTATACGGTTGATATTTGATCACCCAAAAAAAAAAGGCAATGATAAGTGGACACTCCACTACTCATCACACACCCAATTCCAATGAAGTGGGGGGTGTGCCATGGGTGTGGGGTGGTGGTCCATAAATCATTAGCCAAAAAAAAAACTACGGTTGAGATTCTCAGAATTGCACTATGAGTATAGCATCAATTTTAAGAAATTACATACAGGCTTATAGATATCGAAGATATTTTGTAAAAAAATCTAAAAAGATTCGCAAAAAATTAAAATAATGGATATGAAAAATATCATTTTCTATTAGAAACACTAAACATATGGTACAAATGTGTTCTTTAAGAAACGACATAAAACCATATATTTCTTGAGAAAGTAAAATAAAGTTTTAAATATCTTTTTGTCGACTTTAAAACTTTGGCCAAAATATTTATTTAATCTTTTATTGTTCCATAGTTGTTACTATGACTTTAGAACTATTAAAATAGAGTAAAGGATAATATGTATTTAATTCTTGAGGAAAAAATATATATTTTAATATAAGAGGAGAGGAGAGTAAAATTCAAGTTTTTTTTTAAAAAGGAAAATGTAATTTTCTTTTTTTTTAATACAACATCATAACGTAAATTTTCATTTTTTTTTATAACAGTGAAAATTTTCATTTTGGTGCCACAGAAAAATCTATTGGTATTTTTGGGCCAATTACAACCCGTTTTCGATTCATGTTGGGCATATATCTTGGCCCATTGTACAACAATTTAAAAAAAACATTTGACCAAAAATATGACAAACAAACATTATTATAACATTTTGATAAAAAAACATTATTATAACATGACAAGAAAAAGTTGACCAAAAAAAAAATGACAAAAAAAAAGGGTATTACACGTACTGTATTAAAGGTTCTGCTTGTGTCGGAGGGAAAGTAGAAACATTCTGATACTTGCATTGCCACCTTGGCCACGCTTTGCAAAAGAAAAAAAAGAATGGCTCCAAAACAAAAACATCCTTCACGTTTTCTCTGTTCTTCTCAGCTGGTGGTTTCCCCTTTCACTTTCAGAGCATGCCATTGCCATGTCTTTCTTTTCCACTCTCCGTAGATCCTCGTTGTTCACCCAACGCTTCCGGAGCCACTTTTCGACTTCACAACCTCCTTCCTCTGCACCACCGTTACCGAATGCTAACCCACGGCGGCCCAATCCAAAATGGGCTTCGGCCTTTGTTGTTGTGGGCTCTGCTCTTGCCCTTCTCTATTACTTCTCCTCCACACCCAATTCCCACAACGATTCCCCTCTCACTAGTTCTTCTTCTCCGCCGTTGTTTAGAAAATTATCCCTTCCTGAAAGTACTCACCACTTGCTTTTCGGAGGCATGTATATATATTTAAAATAAATAAATAATTTAGCTCCTCAAATTTGGTTGGCACATTTAAAATTTAGTAACACTTAATTATATTTTATTTAATTTAATTGCAGATGCGTACAGAAGTAAGGTTTTCTTCAACTATGAGAAGCGCATTCGGTTGCATAGTCCACCGGAAAAGGTGTTTGATAATGATCCCTGTTACTACTTTTTAAGCACCTCAGCTTATTTATATGTATAGTACGCAAGATTGCGAAAATAGCTAGCATTAAGCATACCATGGTAATTAAGTAGCCGTTAAACAGCATTGGTGTTATGACTTATTGCACAAAACTATTTCTGCATCATTATTAAGTACTTGGTTTATTCTTGGCTATTTGATAATTCAAGCAATGTAATGATCTTTTTGGTTTTGTTCTTTAAAATAACAAATTCCACTTAAACTTTAAGTTACATTAGGATGATTGATGCTTTTTTGTGACTGATCTCTATCTACATTGACACAATCTCTACTCTTTTTTGCATTAAGGTTTTTGAATACTTTGCATCATGTCGTACTTCAGAAGGGGAACTTCTTATGAAGCCATCGGACCTAATGCGAGCGGTTGTTCCTGTTTTCCCTCCATCTGAATCCAACCTTGTTAGAGACGGTTACTTGAAAGGCGAAAGAAGTCCTGGCCAGTTATGCTGTCCTCCTTCAGAATTCTTTATGCTTTTTGATGTAGACAGTGATGGGCTTATATCTTTCAGAGAGTGAGTTGTCTGAATTCTCTATAATTAATTTATGGGGAATGTGTGGAGATTTTTTTTTATCAGAGGACAAGGTTTTAAACCATTTATTAGCCTCTGTCTCTTTCTCTCTTTATGTCTGTCTGTGTGTCTGATGAATAATGGTCTCATTTTAAATGGATCAGGTATATATTTTTGGTAACACTGCTTAGCATCCCAGAGTCAAGCTTTTCTGCAGCATTTAAAATGTTTGACAAGGATAATGATGGGTCAGTGCTCATGCTGCTTTCTTTGAATGTTTATTATCAATTAGTACATCTAAATTCTAGTATGTAAGTAGCTAGCCTGAGGTTTTGAATTGTGATTCTTTACTTCTGGTACAGTAAGTTATTCATTTCACTTGTTAAATTATATGATGCAGTTCTGTTGTTACTAGTAATTAGTCATCTGTTAAGCATCAACACATTGCTAAAGAGACACATTGTACCATTGCAGTGTTGTAATTCTCTCTACATCTTGAATTGGATTTGATGTCCTTATGGATGCTTGCTCTTCCCCTCCTGTTCTTCAGTCTTCACTCCTAGTGACCTTAATTAGTTTTCTCCATCTATAGGGAGATAGATAAAGAAGAATTCAAAGAAGTGATGGCATCGATGCGATCTCATAGCAGACAAGCTGTTCACCAAAGGGATGGTCGACGAAGTGGCTTAAAGGCCAATGGTTCTGTAGAAAATGGAAGGCTGGTGGAATATTTATTTGGCAAAGATGGAAAAGGACGCCTCAGACATGATAAATTCGTGCAGTTTATAAGGGATCTGCATGATGAAGTATGTCTCTAATTGCTTCTTTACAACCGTAAGTTGTTATTGGGTTTGACTGATTCTAATTTTGATTGCATTGTCCGAATCATGATTTCTTGTTTTATGTATTTTGATGTCAAGGGTAATTGATAAATGGTTGCTTGTCACTTTCACACAGTTTTTAGGCCAAAATGTTATTTTTCAAATGATCAATAAAGTTTTAGGTTTTTTATTTGGTCACATGAATGGAAAAAGACTCAAATGGCGATCGAAGTTACATGAATTGTATTTGATATCTTGCACAAGAGGAATGCTTGCAAGTTGCAACACACTCGTTATAATTGGTTCATTTTCTAAAGAGTCAACGCATTTTTAAAAGGTGATCAATTTACAAGGCAACTAAATTGACTTTTTTCTGGAAATGAATCAATTATAAAATGCATGTTCAAGAGCATGTCAAAATAATGTGTTGCTATCATTCCTCTACTGCATAATTATACATGTCTATATTGCACAAGAATGCTGATAATTCCTAACTAAAATTAAGATGGTGGTAGATTAATTTTTAAATGGTATTAGTAGCGGTAAAAATGAGGAAAACCTATCTGCGTAAGTTCCTTATTCACATTAAGTACAAAAAATGAGATTCCAGGCTAGTTCTCTCTTGTCAATATGTTGGTGGTGTACAATATATACACTTTGATTTTGACATGCTAAAACTATTTTGATCTTCAATAGGGGAAAGCAATGACAACAAGGCAATAAAAATTAACAAAAGTCTGATTGATGCCTGAAATATGTTGTTATGGCTTGACTGCATAACTTGAAATTCGTGCTACTACATAAACCATTATGTGGATTTGAACTCCTCCCATAAACCTTTGCATACACATTAAGGATGGGTTCTTTTCCACTTTTTCATAAAAGTTTCATTTCCTTTAGTAAACTTAAAAGTGATTTATGCATGAAGGCTAATTACAATATTATGTGTATAGATTGTGAGGCTGGAGTTTGTTCACTATGACTACAAATCTCGAAAAACCATATCAGCCAAGGATTTTGCACACTCCATAGTTGCCTCTGCTGACGTGAGTCATCTGGGCAGGTTGCTCGAACGGGTTGATGAATTGAACAATAATCCACGGTTGAGGAATGTACAGATCACTTTTGAGGAGTTCAAAATTTTTGCAGAGTTGCGGAAAAAATTACCACCACTTTCATTGGCCCTTTTCAGTTTTGCAAAAGTACATGACTTGTTAACAAGAGATGATTTTCAGCGAGCTGCATCAAGTGTATGGCATTTATCTTTAATTTCTGTCTCATTTTAATAGAGATATGGCTAGGGGTAACTTTTTATCCCCATACGAACAAAATTCAGTTACTGGTGAAAAAAGAACTCATAAACTTTGGTGGCTTATAATATACTCTTGCAATCAATTTTATGTTGTTATATTGAATCAAGTTTATAGCTTATGCAATAGCTGCCACAATGTTCTACCTTATTTTGTCAAGAATATGCTAACAAAATGAGTACTATCTAATGTAAACTTTATGGTAATATAGGGTCTGTTTGGATTGGCTTTTGCAGAGCTTATGAACACAGTTTATGACTGATTCATAAGTTGTTTTGGACTTATTTTTCATAAGCTACCTAGGATAGCTTATCAAAACAGCTTATGGCTTATATAAAATAAGTTTCATTATAATTTTTCTTCGATTATAAAAGTAGTTTATACAACTTATGTCATAAGCAGTAGATAAACTTGTTATCCAAACAGGGAGTGTGGCTGGAATCTAAAATCCGAGTTTCTTGCACATTTGAAACAGGGTTTACTTCACAAGGAGTCTTGAAAGTAATATTGAATCCTGTTTTGTCACTAAAAAGATGATATAAAAATATGTTTAAGGCCTTGATATTCTCATTGATGATTAGACATATTTTGGAGGACAAGATTTGGATACCATTTAATCAATTGTTATAAACATTGCTTTGCGATCACTAATACTGTATTTCTGTTTTCTCTTCACCATTCTTTAAAATATGTAGTTGTATACAATAAATTCTTAATTTGTCTGTTTTTTTTTTGTTTTTTTTATTTTCAGGTCTGTGGTTTATCTCTCTCTGACAATGTGGTTGAGATTGTTTTCCATTTGTTTGACACAAGTGGGGATGGGAACCTAAGTTCAGATGAGTTTATTAGAGTGCTACACAAGCGAGAAAGAGATATTGCTCAACCTGTGGAGACAGGAATTATGGGTTTCTTGTCATGCTGCTGGAACTGTACCAACACCACCCCATTTTCCCGGTTGTTTTTCTGAATTTGTTTTACTACCCTCTGCCAGACTGCCTCTGTAAGGCCCAACTATTCATACGTTTATACATTATATACAGTATTCATTTGTATCATATTCCTCGTCCTGTTGTATTTTCCTTAGTCTCACCCACTTAGGGTATAGAAGCAGATAATTAGTAAATGATTTTATTTACTAAATAAAATAATGATAATTTTAATCAACAGGGGTTCATAAAAATTCCATTGTCAGGGTTCTAGCGTTCTACCATGCTTCAATTAATCAAAATGGAGTATTTATTAAAAATTTAAATTTAAATAATCATGCTTCAAACAAATATTTTAATTGTTAATTTCGAAAGCATTATCTTAAGGGTACTCGCAATAAGAATCATTTCTATTAGTTACGCTTCCCCGATCAATCAAGTCGTTGTAGTATAGTGGTGAGTATACCCGCCTGTCACGCGGGTGACCCGGGTTCGATCCCCGGCAACGGCGATATCACCTTTTACCATCTTTTAATTGATTTTTGTTCCTTTTTGTGTTGAGCCCATATAATAGGGGCCGAAAGGTGGCCCGAGTAATGGGGACGATTCAGCCCATTTCTTTGTACGAACAGCCCGGCCACGGAGCTTCTTTCTATCTTTCAATTATGGCAATTTATATTCGCACATACATACTTTACTATCTGCACATACATGTCCGCGGAACTATTAGTTCCGCGGGTATATTTTTTTTTTTCAACACACACACTCCGAGGAACTATTAGTTCCGCGGGTTATAATTCTCCATGGAACTATTAGTTCCGCGAACTCCGTGGAACTATTAGTTCCGCGGGTTGTAATTCTCCGCGGAACTATTAGTTCCGCAGGTTGTAATTTAACACATACATGCCTGCGGAACTAATAGTTCCGCGGAGAATTACAACCCGCGGAACTAATAGTTCCACGGAGTGTGTGTGTTGAAAAAAATACAATCCGCGGAACTAATAGTTCCACGGAGAATTATAACCCGCGGAACTAATAGTTCCGCGGAGTATGTGTGTTGAAAAAAAATACACCCGCGGAACTAATAGTTCCGCGGACATGTATGTGCAGATAGTAAAGTACGTATGTGTAGATATAAATTCCCTTCAATTATTCAAATTTCGGTCTGTTCAAGTTCAGTGAATTCTTTGACCAAAAAAAAATGTTCAGTGAATTCTTCTTGACCACAAAAAAAAAATTTAGTGAATTCTTAACTAAAAAAAAAGTAAGTGTTTTGGATTTCTAGATTTTTTCATTGAAAGTGGTTGTTAAAAGTTGTTGAGATTGTCAAAATCCATTTTGACAATGACCGGTTAAAATACCTTTATAACTTAGTTTGAACTAGCTTTTACATTGGATGATTAATCACTATATATTGAATTTAAATTTTTACTTTAAAAAAATATAAATTTAATGCATATTTTATTTTTCATAAAGTTATATTAATGTTTTTCATAAAACGTGTCTTACAATACGCATTCTAAATTTTGTATACAGTAATATTATCTTTATTTAAGTTTTTCAATAAAAAATTACTTTCCATTACTCGTAAATTATTGTTAAAATAAAATTATGAACTAGCTTCTAACCACAATCCTCGCTCATTTGTAATTTCTAATTTTTAATTTTATGGTACAACAGTTTTCTATTGAGCTCGCCAAAAAAAAAAACAGTTTTCTACTGACGCAGGGGCTTCACCTTTTTAATAGCTATTATCCATATGATGCACCAGTATTTTATGTATGAAAGACAATTTATACTTACATATTAAAAATAATAATAATAACTAACAATTTAATATTTTTATTATAATAAAAAAATATAAACCGATATAATATCTTTTTATATATTCAATTTATATAAATAAATTATCAAATACTTGCTATTTTATTGCAATGAAATACATGTGCATAAAATAGATAACTGTTAATAAAATTTTCAACACTTACAACATACAAAAACGTTATTGTTTTTTAATTATAATAATGGATAAGTTAAAATACAAACAAAATTCTTAGAAGTTCCGATGCCTCCTTCACATCAAAAAAAGAAAGAAATTCTTAGAAGTTGCTGAAAAAATAAAGAGAACTAATAAGATTTAGAAACAGAAAATTCATTACCAAAACAAAAGATGGTTTTCTCATTATGAAGCAGAAAGTGACTCAAAATCGTTGCAATTAATCATGAATATTTTTTTTAAAAAAAAAACAGGCCCGATATGTTCAAAATAAATTAATTAAATATTGATTACCAATACAAGCGCACTAAGCTCATGATATTTGTATCAGAATGTAAGTTGTAAGTTGTAAGTTGTAACTTCCATTTCTTGGTTTTGCTTTGGAGATGTTGAACAACTGAAGCAATTGCTCTTTCAGCGTGCATCAATGTGCTGCTGCTCTTGAAGTGGAAGAGGAATGGTAGGCCTCCAAGTTGTGCCATTTGGACTGTCCATAAGAGTAATACCAACGACAGCCAAATCCTTCCTTATTGCATCTGATTTGGCATACTCCTTTTGTATTCTAGCAGCAGCCCGTTCTTCAATTTTCTGCAACACTTCATCTTCTGTCAAGTTTGCACGCTTTAAAGCCTTTTCCCTTAGCTGCTGCAAAACCTGCAGCATGAAACAGTGGTTACACAGAAATAAGGCATTTGGCACAAGAATATGGGTTATCTTATCTTACACACACAGTATTTAGGGAAACAACCTTTCTATACCATTAGATTCTCCTTTAGATCTATGCAAGCTCATGTCAATACTTTTTCTGTATTGATCCATATATAAGTATATAATCCCCCTTTGAACGCTAGTTGTGTTTTTATATCATTCTAAAAAAAAGTAATCACTTAAGCATAATACCAAATGTTAAAAATCACAAAAAGTGACAGAAACCAATCACTTCAAATGTATTCATACCTCAGAGTAACTTGAAGGCATAAGTCCTAAAACAGTAAGGACATCCCTGATGCTCTTCTCCAAAGCTGCAAGTGATTCTATTCGAAATTGTTGTTTTCTCCCCTGAAAGGGTTATGAACTCAGAAATGTTACAAACAACATTTATGCGATATCTTTTATTTGTGTTGGTAACAAATAACAAGCATTCACATGATTATAATCCACGAGATAGAAGTTTTAAAGTTGTATATTTTGCACTGAAAGTCTGAAACTATACAAGTAGAGATCATGTCTTAAAAGATTAGCTGCAAAACCAGGATTGGGTCATTGGCATTATATAACAATTAGCAAGTAACAAATTTGAAATACAGATCTGCTTGAACTATCAGATGACATGAAAATATCTTAGAATGTCTTGATATTAGCTTAAAGTATCCTGGATTATCTCTTGGGATTAAAACCCACATCTGTTGCACACCAAAATATTGTCAGTTTCTGAAAATTACCCATTTCAAATTTGACCTCATTCAAAATCAATCATAAATTGCAATACCAGCCTTCCTCATAGGTGCTTCTATAGGTCTTCTTCACACATGTCTGAACCACCAAAGACGAGATTGTGCCATCTTTTCTACAATGAGAGTTAACCCAATTTTGTCTCTAATAATTGTATTCCTAATACTATCGTATCTTGTGTGATCATTTATCCATCTAACATTCTCATTTCTACGAGTTTACTTTATTATCTATGAAGAGACAGATAAAGACAATTTCACATGAGAAGATCTACCCCAATACCTGTACACATGAGAAAATACCATACCTTGCGAGTATGCAGCAAGTCATTAATTGATTTTAATGGGTCAGACAGTCCAGCCAATACAACCGGAGTGTGAAGATCATCGGACATTGAGGTCAGAAAAACATCATGGAAGTTATCAATAATACTCGAGGTATCTGGTGGGATGGAATCCTTCCTAACTGTCTGCTCATGCTGATTCAGAAATATTTCACATTCATGTAATGTCTGCAAACACACATAACCATCAAGACACATCCATGCAACATATAAATGACACAACAAAAGAAGAAAAGCCAAATAAGAACGTCCAGAAGTCAGATGCAAAAAAAAAAAAATCTTGCAAACTGCATAGACACACAGGCACAACAACAAGGGTCTGAGAAAATAGTACCTCATATATATAAAAAACACGATCTGAAGCACTTTCAAGGTGTATATGAGAGTAATTCATAGGAGATCTATAATGGGCGCTCATCAAAAAATATCTCAAAGCCAGTGGATGGTAAACATCTACAACCTAATAACACGAAATGTTTATGGAATAAGAATTTAACCCTTTGAATGTTAGCCAACAACAAATAGAGATGATAACAGGCTTAATCAGGATAAGTCTAAAACAATGGGATTGTGTCACCTGCCGTATTGTGAAAAAATTTCCCAGAGATTTAGACATTTTCACAGAGTCAATGGTGACAAAACCATTGTGCATCCATAGGCTTATATCACTTTTATTACAAGCAGCACAACTCTGAGCAATTTCATTTTCATGGTGAGGAAACACAAGGTCAATCCCTCCACCGTGGATGTCAAAGGAGTAACCAAGATAAGTTGCACTCATAGCACTGCATTCAATATGCCACCCAGGTCTTCCAGGACCCCAAGGACTCTCCCAAAATGGCTCTCCTGGCTTTGCAGACTGCAAAACAGCATTGAAAATTCACAATATATAAGTTTCAAACTAGATTAAGATTTCTAAGTATTTTATAATCATCAGTTTGAAATATATGATGAGAACAACAAATTTAACAGATCTGCATTATCATTATCTATCACCTATATATTATACCTTCCAAAGAGCAAAGTCAGCAGGATTTTTCTTCCTTGAATCAACAGCAACCCTCTCACCAGCTCGGTTATCTTCTAGATCTCGACTAGATAATTTCCCATATTCTGGAAATTTTTCTACATTAAAGTATACATCCCCATCAACAATGTAGGCATACCCATTATTAAGAATCTGTCCACAAGTATGTTAACCGATTAACAATGAATCTATACTGTATTTCTTAAGCAGATTAATAAAAGAGAGCTTGATAATACACTATAAAGAGAAGCATTTCATACACCAACAGCATATCCATGTAAACTTTCTTAGAAATGGAATATGAAACAACAGTCTGGAATTTGTCGTCAATCTTCTCATGTTTCAGTTTAATGCCATGGTAAAATGGACAGCAATGGTACCTTCTCAATCATATCAATGATTTGGGGCATGTGCTCTGAAACTTTTGGTTCCACGGAAGGAGGCAAACAGTTAAGAGCTACCATGTCTTGACAGAACTCTTCACAGTAGCGCCGGCTCAAGCTGATTGGATCTTCTCCTAACTCCTTTGCTCTGGCAATTATCTACATAATTTGAAAATTGCAGACTAAGATCCTGTAATACCAATTAAAAAGCAGTGGGTACTTTGAACTTGTAATAAAAGGATATAATCAAAATCCAGAATTTATATAAAAAAAAGATTCTTAAGGTCCAAACTCTACATGATTAAACGTACTACTATTTATAGGATAAGAATTGAATGGCCAAGAGACAAGGAATGACATAGACTGTGAGACAAATTTAGCTCGTTTCCACACAGACAGAAATTATATACATCATTAACTTGAACCCATCAAATATTCCCCGAGAACCTCATTTCCTTCTTCCACTCAAGTGTAAAGTAACATTAAGTGCCTAGTTCCAAAAACTGCATTTCGAAGATCTTTAATTCTGTAGCTGTGTTACAATTAATATTTTTTCAACAAGTGAAAAGCTTAACCTAATCAAACCATAGTTAGAACGAAGTTATTAAATCAGTGGCCTGGTAATAAGCTGAACATCATGCATTACTAATAACGAAGGAAAATGCCTCAATAATGCCAATTTATGTAAGATCACAAAGAACCATCAACAATGCTTTTTAAAACCGCAGTGGTAGCAAGTAAGCATAAAAGAAGAAAAAAAGTAATAATTGGAAAAATAACAAGGGGGCAGAAGAAGAAAGCAAATAGACACTGACCTTGTCATCTACATCAGTAAAATTGCGAACATAACAGACTTCGAATCCCAAATGCTTAAAATATCTGCCTAATTGCCAAACGGAGCAGAAAAAGGAAAACTAATTAGTATATATATAAATAAAAAAACAAAAACAAAAAACAAGGGGGGGGGGGGGGGGGGGGCATGCTTCAAACCGGTTTAAATCGTAATTTGAGCAAAAAGGGGGGCAAAAAAAATCACTTTTTTAATAGGGATTTCCCCTGTGAACACAAGCGAGGATGAACCTGTAAAGAAGGTCAAAATTGACATAGACGCGAGCGTGCCCAATATGACTGAGATCATAAGCAGTGACTCCGCACACGTACATTCCCACTTTCCATTCCACCTTGGGTTTCAAAAGCTCCTTCTTTTTACTCATCGTGTTGTGAAGCCACACCTCCGGCGATGGACTATTATTCGAACGGAGACCATCGCCGTCGTGGCAAGTCTTCTCCGCCGTCAGCGGCTGAGAGGAGGAGGATGAGACGGTGCAGAAAGAAAGAAGCTTCTTCCTCCTCCTGAAGAGGGCGGCGCGTGCAATGGGGAAGATGGCTCGAGCGGAGTGGGGGGAAGAAAGCAAGGAGGAAAGGGGTGTGTAGCATTTCAGAAGAGACAGAGTAAGAGTACCCATTTGCACTTGCACAGTTGCACCTCTCTTTTTGGCCCTCACAATCGCGTTATCAACAACATTCAACAATGAGCGTTGTTTTGACCCAAAAAAAAAAAACAATTAGCGTTGTGCCAGCGAGTTCACTCGGCCGAGCCGATCCAAGTCAAATGAATGAAAGGGTTGAAGCAGAGAGCTGGCGGTCCCAAAATGTGCCGCGAGTACCCAACGTATCCCATCTAGCCCACGATGGGTTTATTTCTTAAAGTGTCTTTTATCAAAATTGTGGCTGGAGCCTGGAAGTATAGAACGTTATTAATTTAGTCTATAAAATTATTATTAACATTTTAAATTGATTTTTAAAATTAAAAATCCTTAATTATAGTTGTTTTTTTAAATTTATTAATTTAATCATTAAAATTGTTCGATAGAACTAATGCCAGACAAGATTTTAATTTTAAAAAATAATTTAAAATATTAATAATTTTAGAGATTAAATTAACACCTTATAATTTTAAGAATTAAATCGGTGATTCATTCCTTTCTCCTTTTTTTTTTCTTTTACATGATGTTTTTTTTAACAAAAAGGCAAAAAAATGGAAGCACCCTTTGTTGATACGAGGTGGCGGGTGGGTACGGGTTTAGGGTCAATATATGCCCTTAAGGGATAGCAATACAGACAGCAATCATGGTAACTTCGCAGACACCTGTTCCTCTCTTTGGTTCCTACTTCTAACAAAATTGAACTTTTTTTTGACAATTAACAAAATTGAACTTGGTAGAGTAGTTATATTCATATCTTACCACCCTAACTATTGAACAGCAATAGGGATGCAATAAAATACAAAGACAATTTGGAGAAGAAAACTAAGCGCATATTTATTTTTCTGTTAATGCAGTCCCAAATGAATAACCAAACATACACTTACTTGAGCAATGCAGCCAAAACAGACCATAAATCAATTCTTTTTCAAGTAAAAGGACCAAATGAAGAAATTATACAGAGTTTCGCCAAGCAAACCAAAAAGTATTATCCATATTGGTGCATGGTTATCAACACTAACAATAAAGCGAGCACAGTTATATGGAAGCCTACTCCTGACTGTTCAAATTAACAAAATTGGTGCTCTCTCAGCACCAATTTGTTACAACAAAATTCTCTAATCACAGTATGTCGTATTTCTTGAGCTTCTGCTCAGGGAAACCATGCTCACTGGTTTCTCATTACTTATACACCTAGTTGCTTCTTGCAGCACCGGGTAACAGGCTTGCTAAAGATGGAACTCCTTGACTTCTCATCTCTTCTTGTGCACGTCTCATTTCTTCTGGATCTGTTGCCACCACAATATAGTGAAGCCATCAGCACAAATTATGCAAAGAGTAGCTTAATAATAGGTCCATACAATACAAAATAACTGCCGTTCAGTAGATTATTTCAGAGATGATGGATGCCATTTCATCACATGAAAATATGGAGCAACAAGAAAGCAAATGTGAACAGAGGCACTTCAGAGTGTATTGCATACTTCTGAAGTTATGTAACTTGAAAAAGTAGAAATTTGCTGGACAGAGAAGAGGTCATCATCAAACTAAGGACTCGAATTTGGATTTGGTAGGGTAAGAATAACTTTCAGGCAGTGAGACATTGAACACTACTTCAAAGAAGAAGAAAAATACAACAGAACAAACCTGGACATCAAAAGTAAAGTTGATCAACATTTTCAAAATTCAAGACTTTCATCTTTTTTCGAAGTTTATCTTTATCTAAGTTTTGGCCAACCGGGACTAATGAGCAACTCAACAAGTTTTTCTTGATAAACTTGTGAGTTTAACAAACATCCGAGAAACAATGAGTTGAATCCCAAAAAGAGACAAGATACATAATTCATGATTGAGATTTTTTAACATGTATGATGTATTTACATAAGAAAGCACGGCTTATGGAGGACTGCAAAGTATTTCAAATAGGACTCATTAACAGGAGCTCGTTCAGGAACAAAAAATTCATGGAGAATGAAGAGAGGAAGAAGATAGGAGACACTTCAGATATTTTAACTCAACTTTAACATTTTGATGTATGAAGTGGAGCCTTGGAGCAACAGTTGGAGTTGCTGATGTGTGACTAGAGGTCACACGGGTTTGAGTTGTGGAATCAGCCTCTTGTAAATGCAAAGGTAAGGCTACCTAAAACAGATCCATAATGGGTCTGACCCTTCCCCGAATCCTGCTATGATAGGAGCTCTAAAGCACTAGGTTGCTCTTTAATATTTTGATGTATGCTTAGAAACAGCAATTGTTGCTATGGGATAAAACTAGTCTCACAAACTTCTACTGAAGGAAATAACTAGTCATTTCATCCTTTCAAATACAGCCATACAAACATGCAAAAGAGATAGACTCCAAAGGAAATGAAAGAAGTTCATAGATAAATTTTAGAAGGCATACCCATGTTCTCCATTAGTTTGGGCATAAGGAAGACAACAATCAGCATAAATCCCACCATCAGACCCATTGGACTTTTTACAATGGACATAATAGAGAATGGCTCCCTAATCTGTAGCAAAACAAGATAACAGCAGGCAGCATTCAGATAATAATCTTAAGGAATGGGAAAGGGAACACGAACAGGAAATTTTTTGCCTGAACCAACCTCATAATACTGTTCCTCCTTTAATGGCTCTAAGACAAACTCACTGAGCCCTCTTCTATTTTCTGTCAGTGCTGCCTGAATTTTGCCAGGGTTTCTGGCACTAACATCAACTCGTACCTTGTTTTAATGAACGCAATAATTTAATACATGAGCATACGTAGTAAAAAACATTAAGGGGAAAATTAGAGATGTAATTTCCAAATTGAGTATGCACCGGAGAAAAGAAATAGCCCATTGCAGACACTTCAATTAGATGAGTCCCTGCAGGCACATTGTGGCTTAAAACATACACGTTAAGGAACTGGATTAGTAGATTGTTTCTTAACAATGATTTACAAGAATTAACTATAACTTCTCAAAAGCAAGAACAAGAAGATGAGGAAAGATAGAATTAAATAGGGCATAATTCCCCCCAAAAGTTGTAAATCAAAGGATACAATGAGAAATATCCATCAGGCCTCAGAGAAGTGACTCTTTGACCACCGTTGAGTATGACTTTGACATTTGAAACTTTTCCAGGAAGAATATATTCTTTTGTTCCAAAGCCTGCCAAAAAGATTCATCGATACCATTATACAACAAGTTTTTGTAGCAAATCCATGCACAGTCAGAGAATAGATGTGCAACAAGCAGTATACATTATGGCTAATAAACTATTACATTTCGACATGTCAACCCCCCAGTAACTAAACCATCAAATCCCCCAAAACCATGCTAAACTTGACAAAACTAAAACAACCAGATATGCTCAAGCATCAAGGACAAGAGACATTGTTTCCTGTATAAATTTTTTAATACAGGAAATAAAGTGAAACCAAGGAGGCATTTTTGTAATTAAAAATGAAAACATGGAATGGAAATAGAAACCAACAGGTACTTAATTTGTTGACAGTATGAGCATAGAAACAAAACAATGCACAAGACATGGATAAAATGGTGCATTAAAGCATGATTGACAAAATATTCCAACATTCCAAATCTTGCTTTGGCCTAAATCCTAAATATTTAAAATCAAAAAACAAAATATAACCTAGCAAAAGCTTTAAACTAGATAAGTTTTGACTTTTGAGCACACCTAGTTCTGATAAATTCGAAAAACCATATGAACAACTTGAACCGACTAATCTATACTGTCCTATCTTGTATTAAACTGTTGACTTTGACATCACAACGTGCACACGCTTCATTTACTGATTGAAGTTCAATACTATTATTAATCTAAATTACAATTGGAATTTAACATTAAACGTCAAGCGATGATTGGAATATAAATTAATTTAAAAAATTCAGTAAATCAGATAAATGATGTGATGATAAAAGGTGAGAACATACTGGGGATCCTCACTCGACCATAGATGGTGTACCCTTCGGAAGATCTGGAGAAGTTACATTCGTTATAAACGAGGCAATCTAAAGCATGATTATAGAAAGCAAAGTGAAAAGTGAAATTAGGGTTTAGGGAATAGAAAATTGATACCCAGGTGCAGGCGATTGAGCGAATGATAAGGGTAAAACTGTGAAGCACAATTGTATGAAGAGAAAAAGAATGAGAGATTTGGTGGAGGCCATGGCCAACATTTTCAGAGTTGATCTAAAGCCTTCGTTTACTCAACTAAACTAAAACATACTGTTCTGCTTTCGCACGCACCCAAACAGACACTCTGTTTCGATCGCATGTAGTTCTTATATTTTATTTTATTTTATTTGGTGGGGGTGGGGGTGGGGGCATTAAATTAAGCATAATATTATATGGACCACCATGCAACACCCAAATTTTAAATTTTACTTATACCACACATGGATATTACATGGTAGGATAAGTGTTGGCCTATCATTGCTCTTAAATTAAATTACTTGCCACTAAAATTGTAAGACACACACAATAACACATGTTATGTCATTGAATAAGAAAAATTTATAAAAGTCCTTAACTATCTAAATTGTTAGTTAGTTTAGCAAATACTTTAAATTAGTTTTTATTAAATTAAATTGGTCTCTTAAAGAAATATAGTATGATTAATATAAAATTTATTTTTATAATAATTTATAAATATTTTATATGGAATTTAAACTTAAATAAAATTATATTAACATGTTCTTTTTATGTTTAGTAGTTAGTTCAATAACTAATTTTATCAAATACTTTAAATTTAATCGGTATAACTTTTTAACTATAAACTTTCAGTTATTAACTATTAACTAACTTATCAACTACTTTTGTCAAACAAAGCTTATATATAATTATTAAACTCTAATAAAAGATTTCTATAAAAAAAACTGTAATAAAAGATATACTTTTAATCCCAATATTTAATAAGAAATGTTTTATTCATAAAAAATAACAAACTTTTATCTCGGGAAAAAGGTTATTTAAAATTAGGGATGAGATTCAAGAAAGAATAAAGAGAAAGGATAAAAAAGAAAAACATGTGAAAAATGAAGAGCATTTAAAAATGTAGAAAATGAAAGAAGAGAAAGGCATGTAGAAAACTGGGGGGCAATGAGAAGGGAGAAACATTAACAAATTAGAAGAGATGAGAAGCAAATGGAGAGGTAGAGTCAAGAAAAAAAAATAAAGCAAAAAAATTTGGAGAGGTAGAGGATATATAGGAAAAAATAGTTTGAAAAATAAGGAGGAATTTTTTTGTAAAGTCGTGAAAGATAAATAATTACTAATAAAGGAAAAGGGGCTCATAAATAAACTTATGGATCATGAGTTCGTTAATGTGTGATTTACTTTTACATAAGTTAATGTTAATGGGTATACTTTTTTGTAACAAATTCACTGTTTTATTATTGAAAAAAATGACATCAAGTTCAAAAGAAGGATTCTGATGTCACTTTCATGGTTGAGAGATTGAATTAATATCACTTGTCTCTTAAAAATCAATATAATGTTAACTTCTCAAGAACTCAAACAGATAAAGTTATAAATATAAAGAGAACTGTATTCAGTATGTAGCATAGAAAATTAGAAATGTGTAGATATTTCATTTTTGACTTGTAAACGAGAACATCCAACAAAGGGGCAAAGCTAATGTAATAGAAACCATAAAAGGCTTGGTAGGAGAAGTGAGAGGGAAAAAAAAAACAGAGTTAAATGAGCAATGCTCATAAAATCTCATCTGTAGACATCAATGAGTAACTACAGAAGCATTGATAAGCAAAACTTACCATGCTAGAAGAAGTACTCAAGATTTGTCTAAATTTTCAGAATAACTACATGCTTAAATTAGAAGTTGATGCATGATGATAGATCACAGAATTAGAAACAAGTGTGTGTGTGGTGGGGGGAGGGGGAAGATGAAATAGATAAACTTGAGATAGCTGGAATGAGCAAAAGGTTAAATATTTTATTTCACTTTTTCCATAAAAGGGCTGGCAAATGTTAAAACAGAGAGACAGGGACTCATTCTGTGTGGAGAATTTGTAGCGATTATTGTTTCTCACGTAGACACACACACCACACAAACACACTTCTCTGGCTTATTTATTTATTAGTAATTAACCCGTCTCACTTATTCACTATACATACATACATGCACAACATTTGCCAATTAAGTAACCTACACAATACTGAAACCTTGGTTCTTGTTTGGATAAGTGTGGGCCTTCTGAAACCTGACATAGTAGGGTTCAATACCATGACGAACAGCCAGGACTTGTGTGCCATCAGAATCCACGAAGATCCCAACTGGAACACAGATAACACCAGGGACAGAAGGGCAGAACTTGAAGCTGTAGATCTCATAGTCATGATCCCCTTCAAGCCTCTCAATCTTGAACTTGCTAACAAGTTCACCAGGGACACCACCAGTGCCGATGAACCAGAAATCTGAATCTACCTTGAGTAGCCTCCACACTCTGCTCTCCATTAGGCAGGGACCCAGTATGGGCATGGTAATGGTGAGATCAGTGAGGGTTGGAATGTAATCTAAACCAGGTGGTGCAGAGAACAAAACTGGGCTCCCAATTAAATTTGCAGGTTCACGAATGACATTAAGAGGGCATGTTGTTTGGTTCCTTGTGTGGCCTCATGCAAGGCCTCCTTTGTCTTGCGAAATTGGCCACACGTAGTACCCTACTCCTGGTTGCAGAGGATCACCTTGCCTGTCTACTACTGCCTCTGGTTCAAGATCTGGTCGTCGTGCCTGTGTGTTGAACACCAGGAGGAGAGAAACCAAACACAGTGGCAGAAGGAGTTGAAGAGTAGCAGCACCAACCTTCATTGTTTCTTTTCTTTTTGTTATAATCCTCAGATTGAAGCTTAATAATAAATATGTCTGTGCTGTGTTGTCTCTTTTACACTTCATTTGCACCAACATATATAGTGCTAGCTGCATGAGTTTCAATAATTGGGCAAGGATGGGTCTGATAATACAGAAATATCGACGTGTTTATATATCACGAGGTTAATATTGGCTTGAAGCTATTCTTACTTAGGGTATTAGCCTGGATCCCTAATTTTAAAACGGCTTAAATATGTTTCCAGTTCCTCAAATTTAAAAAATTATTATTTTTAGTCTCTCAAATTTAAAATGTGTATTTTTTGTCTTTTATTTTTTAAAATATGTCACTTTTAGTCCTTGGAGCCATTTTTCAATTTGAAAAGTATTTTTAAATTTATATTTTGACCCCTTCTAAATCTTGATTCTCACCTTATCCCATTTCTCCTAACTTTTAAGGATTTTTTAAATTTATATTTTGACTATTTCTAAATTTAGAAAATATTTTTAAATTTAAAATATGACCTCTACACACTTTTAAAAATGAGGGACCAAAAATACATATTTTAAATTTGAGGGACTAAAAATAACAATTTTCTAAATTTGAAGGACTAAAAACATATTTAAAACTTTTAAAAATGATCCATACCTCAAAAATTAATCTCTCAAATACAACATATAATATTGTGTTAAGAAATTAAGTAAATTTTACAATCCACATTAATTTGTTTGAGTTGTAAAATCGATATTAATAACATTAATTGGTAAACTAATCACGAAATTAGTTGTAGATATTGTAATTGGTCTAGTAATACCGATAAAAACTACAATGTTAAAATAAAATTACTTGGTAAACTAATCATAAAATTATTGAATAAATAGATTAGCGCAACACAAGTGTGTCTCATAGTGAAGGAAAACAAAGAAAAAAATGTTTCTCATGGTTCTAGTGTCTTGGGGGTTACTTTTATGATTATAAAACTTCTAGGTTTCTTTAGGATTACAACATAGAGTCATGTGATCGGTAAACAAACTTTTAATCCTATGACCCAAACTTACCCCTCTCACTTGATATATCCCTTAATATATATTTGTTTGAGTTGTAAAATTGATATTAATAACATTAATTGGTAAACTAATCACAAAATTAGTTCTAGATATTGTAATTGGTCTAGTAGTACCGATAAAAATTACAATGTTAAAATAAAAATACTTGGTAAACTAATCACAAAATTATTGAATAAATAGATTAGCGCAACACAAGTGTGTCTCATAGTGAAGGAAAAAAAAATGTTTCTCATGGTTCTAGTGTCTTGGGGGTTATTTTTATGATTATAAAACTTCTAGGTTTCTTTAGGATTACAACATAGAGTCATGTGATCGGTAAACAAACTTTTAATCCTAACAATTCATGTATTGTATGACCCAAAATTACCTCTCTCACTTGATACACCCCTTAATATATATATATATATATATATATATATATATATATATTGTATCAAGTGAAAGGAGTTTTAATATAAGAGAGTTAGAAGATTAAATCTATATTATACAATCATACATGGATAGTGAAATTAAAAATTAATTAATAGTCACACGACTATTTAAAAAAATCATGTGGATAATTACCTGTGCTCGTAGTCGTTAAATAGGTAATTATCATCTTCATTATCGATAATTTTTGTTGGTACTCGTTAGCCCTGGTCTAATTGCCGCCGCCCCCAGCTACTCTTATTTGATTCCTACGAATGCAGTTGAAACGATAACTACGAAAATGGGTAATTATTTTATTAATTTTTTTAAATTATTATACTTGCCATGAGGAACGCGGGGTTTAATTTAAAATAATTTTTGTGAGGATTTGTGTGAACACATATAAACAGCTAATTCTGCAACTTTAAGTAAATATAAGTTTTAGCGTAAGTGGTTAATATATTTTATCTAAATTGACAAACTCAATTGACACTTGGGTTGGATTCCTATAATAAAATAATTTATAATTAAATTTTATTTATCTCTCGATATTGTGGGATAATTAAAACAAACAAAAATCTGCAACAGAGATGTGTACACGTCAATAAGGACTCAATCCATATCAAAAATAAAAACTATACTAAACTATAAACATTAATCACGTTCTCAATCAAAAAAACAGTTTTTTGACAGCCTCGATAAAAAAACATTAATCACGTTCCAAGTGTGTGTTTCTGGAAGGAAAAAATATTAACTAAAAAATAACTTTCTAATGTTATTTCTCGGTTTGGATTAGTTTATAAAAGTTCCTTAATTAATTAAAGTAGTTAGCTTATAATTTATAATAAAAACTCTTTTGGATTTATAAATGCTTATAGAGACATTAAGTAAATATTTTTTTAAAATTTGAGATGTAAAGTATAATTATAATTATAATATCAACTTATCAAAAAGCTAGTGTTCATAATATTTATAACTATTGCGATATGCTTTCAACTTCTTTTTTTCTTGTAAGTATTTCTTGAAAAATTAATTCACACTCAAGTGCTCTATCAATCAAAAGTATTGACTCCCCAAGATTGTTTGATTATCATATAGTGACGCAGATCCTTTTGTAAAAATATAAGAAAATTAAATTAAAAATTATTTAATACTTATAATAAAAAGAAGTTAAATGTGAAAATACATGCGAGGAAGGTTTTGTGGGATGATATTCAGAAAATCAGTGAGGCAAAATCTTGTGCTCCTCGGAATGTTAAAATTTCTTGCCACTAAAAATAAGAGGTTGTAACATATTCTCAATTTGAAGTGGATAATTCATATTTAATATTTAATATTTAATATATAAATATATTTTGCATTCGTGTTTGTCTTTAAGCATTCTTATGTCAACTGTGAGTATGTTTGGATTGTAGTTTGCAATCCCTAAAAGTACTTTTGGATTGCCAAACTCAGTTTGTACTAGTTTTTATGACTTTTGATTTCCAGTTTTAAAACCC
Organism: Glycyrrhiza uralensis; assembly: GCA_030159175.1. Taxonomy (NCBI): domain Eukaryota; kingdom Viridiplantae; phylum Streptophyta; class Magnoliopsida; order Fabales; family Fabaceae; genus Glycyrrhiza; species Glycyrrhiza uralensis. Next base: position 51,317,395 of record BRZY01000005.1, read on the forward strand.
AATTTGACCCCAAACCCAGTTTGAAGTAAAATGGACAATGGAGTTACTTCTCATTTTTACTTTTCTGTTTGGATCATTAATAAACAGTAATTAGAAATTTAGATATGTTTTTGATCAATATCATCCAAACAAAATTCATTGTCTAACATACATTTGAGACAAAAGTATTCAAACATAAATCACGTTAGAGTAAACTTATTTTTAACCAAATTTTGTTTGCAAACTGAGTTTGATCCAAACTTACTTTTACCAACTTTAATTCAAACACACGCTGTGTTATATAGCCAAAGTGCATTGGTTTCACTGTTGGGTTCTATTCAGGATATCTGCCATTGCTTTTTAGCTCCTCGCAGAAAATTTACTTCTTATCCATTTTTGTCAGCTAAAATTGGAAGCATCAACCATGTAAGGATCCAGTTTGTGTACCAAATTTGGAATCAGAAGAAATTAATTCAATTGAAATGTCTGATAAACTCATAGTCATTCTAGCATAGGACAACTGAAAATTGTCCTACGAATAGGAAAGTCGGTTTTTACTCGTGTTAATGAGTTAACCCGGTTATTGCAATATTGCGTTTTGACCCCATTAACTTTTCAAAATGTTAAAAACGAAGTAGCAGAAATTTGAATCTCTGTTTGTACCCTATGTAATAGTTTATTGTTTTTCTTCTTCCTTAGTAACTTTACTCTTTTTGGTTTAGACTTCAACCATGAACAACTACTGTGGGAATCTAAAATTACTAAATCCATGGCACTTTCTAATGTTAATATCGTTTGTGTCAAATTCTTAATTATTTCCTTACCATTGTTTAATCATCCATCTAATTACAATAACTTAATTTCATTAATTCTATTTATCTTAATAAAATTAAAATATTCATTACAATTTTGTTACTTCGTAATTTTAAAAGTAACAAAAAAAATGGTGCAAATCCAAAATAAAATAAGTCAAGTTGCCATTTCACGATTATAAGATTTTGTTAGTCAAGATTTTGAAATCTGAAACATTTTTCAAATTGACCTATTTAAAGAGTAGTGGGTAACAAATCCTAGCCGCACGTATTTTTTTTCCGCCCTATCTACAGTAAAAACTCGGTTTCCTATTCGTAGAAAGTTTTTTAGTTATCCTATCCTAGACGGACCCAACTGTAATTCCAACACATCTGCAGCACTTCCCTGCTGCATTAACATATCCAGGCATGAGCTTATTCTTGTTTTTTTTTTAATAATGATAAAGACGAAAATTCAATGATTTAATAGACATTTATTCATTTCACAAATTTTTCAATAGGTTATGTTTACCTTGACTAATGCACCAGAAATGGTAGCCACTTAACTGTGAAAAAATCAGAAGCCGTATTATATCATTTGGGGGGCAGAATACCTAAGTTGAAAAAAGTTAAATTAGCATGTGCTCATAAAACCTCATCAGTTGACATCAATGAGTAACTACAGAAGCGTTGCTAACAAAAACTTAACAAGCCACCATAATGCAACTAATGTAAACAATCCAATATATCCCAAAAAGCTTTTGCACATCATCCCTTTCTCCTTATTCATCAAGAAACCTTATTCAGAAGAACTGCGGCAGTAGATAGAAGAAGTGGCCAAGATTTGTCTAAATTTTCAGAACAAACAGATGCTTAAAGAAGTTGAAGATAGAACACAGAATTAGAAACAAGTGTGTATGGTAAAAAAAAAAAAAGATGAAACAGAGAAACTTGAGACGGCTGTAATGAGTTAAAGGTTAAATTTATTTCACGTTTACTTGAAACAAAGGGTTGGCAAATCCTAAAACAGAAAGACAAGGACTCGTTCTGTTTCTCAAGTAGACACATAACACACAAAAGAAATGTGCCCTTTTCAGACTTATTCACCGGATATGAACAACAACATTTGCCACCCTAAACAATGCTGAACTCTGGGTTATTCTGAGGAAAAGTGGAGGTCTTCTGAAACCTGACATAGTAAGGTTCAATACCATCACCAACAGCCATAACCTTAGTACCATCAGAATCCACAAATGTCCCAACAGGAGCACAGAGAACACCAGGGACAGAAGGACAGAACTTGAAGCTATAAATCTCATAAGCATGATCCCCTTCAAGCCTCTCAATCTTGAACTTGCTAACAAGTTCACCAGGGACACCACCGGTGCTGATAAACCAGAACCCTGACCCAACCTTAAGGAGCCTCCACACTTTGGACTCCTTGCAGGGGCTACCCAGTAAAGGAATCTCAATGGTGAGATCAGTGAGGGTTGAGATGTAATCGAAACCAGGTGCAGAGAACATCACCGGTGACCCAATTACATCAGGGTTTCGAATTACATCAAGAGGGCATGTTTGGTTCCTTGTGGAACCCAATGTAAGGCCTCCTTTGTCTTCCCAAAGTGGAAACACGTAGTACCCTACTCCTGGTCGCAGAATATCACCTTGCTTGTCTACTACTGGCTCTGGTCCAGGATCTGATCGTGCCTGTGTGTTGAACACCAAGAGAGAAACCAACCACAGTGGAAGAAGGACCTTCATTGTTTCTTCTCTTTTTTTTTCTCTCAGATTGAAGGTTAATGTGTTTGTGTTGTGTCTTTAAGACCTCATTTGCACGAATATATATAGTGCTGCATAAGTTTCAATTTGGGACAGGGGATGGATGAGATAAACTTATAATACAGAAATTTTGAGGTGTTTAGCACGAGGTTGTTAGCTTGAAGCTATAAAAAAAAAAAAAAACCTGATTTGATTTAGAGAAGTTGCAGGAATGCAATAGAAATGTAAGTTCGAAAACGTGGAATTATTTTACTAATTTTTTTCTGTGTTATATATTTGCCATGAGTGGCACGCGGACGCGGGGCTAATTTAAAATAATTTTTTTGAGGATCCTTTTTTTGTGGTCATGAATATTTTTGAGGATCCGTAGAACATTTTCTGTCATGAGGCCTGTTTGGTTGGGCTTTTCAAAACATTTTCACAAAAACTATTTTCAGAAAACAGCCCATTTTTGTTAAAAAAAAACGTTTTCAGTGTTTTTGTTTTCAAAAACCAGAAATGTAAAGGCCCGAAACATTGTGGTATTTTTGTAATTATAACAACATTGTTTTATTCTTGTAGAGTTAGTGGTTAAGTAGTTCATCCATAAATACGCGTTGATACGATGTGATTATGTGAAGGAGGTTGGACAATCATTTGATTTGATATATTTTGTATTTCCTGATCATGCATTCAACATCCGCTCTTATACTCACCCAAAAAAAAAAAAGCATCCGCTCTTATGTATCGGGATACATAGCTAATAGCTTCAAGGAAGTTCTCTACTCTTCCTTGTTTTCCGTCTACACTTCTTGGTTTGCATTTATGATTCCATATCTTTTTTCTGTCTAAATAGAATCATTTCCTGGAAAGTCTTTAACTAAAAACACACTTTAAACTTGACGGATTCGAGTCTTAGATTCCTCTTCAAATCAAAATGGTGTCAAATTTTACATTAAACAATCCCAAATATATACCGGCTTTGAAATCTACTTTTTGTATCGCTTTCTTATTCTAATATATATGTACACGGACATGAATCAATTCTCTTGAATCTACAACTATGAACCCTAACCTGGTCTTGGGGTCCCTATCGTACCCCATTGACTGCTAGAAAGAACAACCTCCACCTGCAGAACCACTATTTAACACACTGTTCCACATTTGTTAACAAACCAACAAAATTCATTTTTGCAGACGATAAAAACTCGTCAACCAACCCCACCACGGTTCCCAGCATTAAATGGAAGAGCCAGCGTGAACCTCGCAAGCATCATCATTTGGGCCAAACCCAAACAGCACCATAAGCAAGCTATTTTTTTCCCCCTAATAAGGCGAAGAACCCCACAGTATCTCAGCACTAACGGTGGCAAACTCTGCATCTGACTGAGAAGCCTCCTTCACGATCCTCAATACCTCCAATTTAACCTCCCTCTTCTCTTCGGGGCTCAAACCTTCCCCAACTTCCAATTGAATTGCAAACCTCGAAACACACCCCTCAAAAACAGAACCATCGAAACCCTCCCCATTCTCCTTCTCTCTGTTCTCCCCTGCCTCCACGTCACAATTTGCAAGATCCCTTCTTTGCAAATCCATGAGAATCTTAACCACGTCTTGCTCCAGCATGGCTTCAATTACTTCCCTTCTCCCAATATACGCAAGTTCGAGAACGCAATCCAACGCGGCAGAACAAAGGGACAAATCACGCGACCACAAAAAGCCAATAATTGTGGGGATTTCACCGTTGGCCAGAATCTCATCCACCAAAGGGCTTCGAATGAATCTAACAAGCGACGAAAGGACCATTATCGAACACCCAGAAGACATTGCTATCAGTGCCTTGATAGTGGGACCCATCAAAACCAACCCCACAAACACGTTCTTGTTGAACCTAACCAGAGCCGCTATAGCCACCGCAGCTTCCTCTTGTACCCTCTTCGAGCTGAACGGCTCAAACAGCATGCTTTCCAAAAGGGTAAACACTTTCGCCCTCAAAATCAAGTCTTGGAAACCCAAATCGAAACCCTGCAACAGCCTCTGCTCGAACTCGACAAGGGCATTAACCTGTTCATCCTCGTTGCAAGGTTCTTGGAGCGTCTTCACGAGTTCCTGAACGGTCACGCGGTCCAGGTAGGCTTGGATTTCGGACTCGATTGTGCACGCGACCTTTGAAATCTTGTAGGTGGTGATTTGGCGTTGAAGGAAGGATCGGAGGCCATGGCCCTGGCACTTGTCGAGGTTCTCGATCAGGGTTCTGAGGGTGGAGAGGGAATGAGAGAGGTTCCGAAGGTTTGGGTGTGTTGAGAAGATAGCGACGGCTTTGGTTTCGAGCTCCAAAAGGGCTTCAATGGCGGCCTTGGAGTCGGTTTTGAAGAGAGAAGAGAAAGGGTTGGTTGTGGTGTGGAGATCTCTGGAGGCTTCTTTGAGGGCCTTGAGAAGAGTTAATAGACGGTGTTTGGGATTGGGAGGGTCATCATCCATGGATGGGTATATAGATGTGAGAGGGGAGAGAAGGGGAGAATGGAAATTCAGTTAATTTTGTCTTTTGGAGGAGTGAAGTAAAAGGAAGCAGCTAGAAGAAGGGTAGAGCAGAAAAAAGACAAGAGAGGGAAGGGAAGGAAGGGTAAACCAGACTCAACTATCAGTCATTCAGTCCTTCTCATATTCATTTGAAGTGGACCAGCCACTCCATCTAAATGTTTATTTTCCTTCCCTCCCCTTTTCCCCCCTAATATAGATTATTATTTTCCAAAATAGTTTATTGTTTTTTAATAATTATGTTAATTATTGTCTTGGTTTAAAATTTAATTTTATTCCATTTTTTCTACTAATTAAATTGGGAGAGATTCGTCATATCTCACTCAAGCGCTCGATGGTAATTGTTTTCCATCTAATTGTATTATAGGTACGAAATGATAATAATAATAATTATTATTATTATTATTTTTGTTCACGTCGTTTTGAGTTTGGTAATATTGTGTTTGAAGTCTCATAATACTTGGCTGACAAGATATTTATTGGAGTTTAATTTTGATGTATTGTGTGGGTGAGATTTTGTTTCATAGCATTGTTTTATTATAGGGGAGGAGGATTCGAACTCGCTAGAGAATACAAATACTAAGCACTACTAACTGGGTTAGCACACTTTTGACGGTTTTGTGTCATCATTTAATCTTTTATTAATTAATATTTTGTATATTATATAGGTACTTAAAATATAGATGAAAATATAGAGAATACACAATAAAAGATACTTAAGAGAATATTAATTTAATTAATAAAAAAATATTTTACCATGGTAATTAAAATATCATATTAAAATAAAAAATCACATGCACTTAATTTAATACAGTTTTGAGTATTAGTAAAAAAATCAAAAATTAAAAGACCTTTTTTTCGTTCCACTAGCTAATTAAAGATAAAAAATGAGCTTAATAATTATATACTAATAACATAAAAAATTTATAAAAATATTCAATACATGAGTTTAATAATTATACACTAACAATATAATAATTTTTCATAGAGATATTCAACCACAACTCCTCAGGGTATCATGTTATAATATTACTTTCTAAAATATTTGGATAAATATTTTTTAGATATAATTAGATTACTGTTAATGTATAATAATTAAATTCTTAATTTAATATAAAATAGCTCGTGTATTCCTTTTAATAATTAATAAATACATTGAAGTAAATTGTGGCATATATAGTATAATTGACGTGTTACATACGTGTAAATAACAAAGTGCACGATCCTTCTTCCTTTACCTTGTGTTAGCTTCTCAGCCAGTTAACTGCTTACATCGAATTTTATAAGAAGGCATTTTAATTGAGTACGTAAGTTAGCTGGCAGCTTGGCACTAATGGTAAAACTTAACTTAGGAGTCAATTATATTATATAAGAAAAATTAATGTCGATAATCAACCAGAAACGGAAGGGTGTGTCAAAATAACTCAAGTAGAACTTGGACTGTAGACTTTGATTTTGATTCACGCAGGTCGATTGTGGTGTGCTGTACTATCAACAAATTTGTGCGTATTTATACTAGTTTATTTAAAAACAATTTAAATTTTTTTTTAAGAAGGTGAACAATTTAAAAGAAAAAAAATTCAACAAACGTGTAGGACTGGACTATTAAGGATCCGGGCGGTACTTGTGCTGCGGAGTCCACCTCAAATGCAAAGTAATCCTTCCGGATTTAGCTCCATCCAGAGGATATGTTTCCCCGTATTCCCCTTCTAAGATCACCTTGGTCAGTGTCATTATCACTCTTCCCATTTTTTCCTGAAAATAAAAAAAGGAAATACACACTCAATTTGATACTGATTCAAGAAAAATGCAGTATAATTTATTGAGATGAAGATGACAAGCAGCTGATGTTACACACTCAAGCAGTACTTAGGAAAAAAAAAAACTTAGAGACAAATTCAAGAGGTTATCACCTTGCCAAACGTATCATGATCCCAGACTTCAAGAATTAACATTTCGTGTAAGCCATCCTCCACAACAAAGTCAAATGTTTGATTCCATACTGGGTTTAGGGATTCATTTACAACCTGAGAATACAGGAATTGTTTAATCTATTATAACCATACAGAAATCAGTGTTTGCATATAGAATCAATTCAAAAGAGTCTGACATGTAAATTCAAAACAAAATGATTTTCTAATACCTTTTTGACTAATGTGCATTCAAACTATTTCAAGTTGCTAATCGATTAAATCATTTGACCAAATTAAAATTAATTAAACACTCAAATACAGCAGAAGTGTCACGTCAAGAGTATCCTAAATCTTACCCTGGTCTTGCATTTTTTCTCTGATTTTTTCAATTGAAGGACAACAAATGGGTCAGCCTTGCCCATTAAGTCCACTATTGGCAAGTCTTCAGCTGAAATTACTGTGACAGATAGAACTCCTCTTACAATCACGTTGCTTTTCCTTCGTAATGGTGATCTTGTACCCTCAGCCTCTGCTTCACCAGCTCCACTCTTGAGGGTCTTCTCGAACGTGGTTAATGAGTAATCAGGGTCAAAAGGGTTCTTAAAGGTGTTATCAACTCCAAATGGGCAATACAAGAGCTCCAAGTGTACCTATATGGGTATATATTAAGATGACAGGAAGCTGAAGAAGATCTATGAAGTATAATATGAATTTCTACGAATAGAATACTATGTGATAATTAACAAAGAACAGAAATAACAAGTAATGGAGAAAACGCTAAGAATACACACTTACTTCACCCCTGTATTTGTTATCTCTATGGACCTCCAAATCCTTAACCAATTTCAACCATACATCCTTGACTTTACCAGGTTCAAGGTCCTTCAGTGAAACTTGGGCACAACCAATAAGCTCAGCTGCTTGAATGCCTTCGTCATCAAAAATTCTTATGGTCAAGTGCTGCGTTGACGCATCTTCAACAATAAACTCAAAGTGCTCGTTCCATACTGGATTCAACTGGTTGTTCTGAACATGCCCAGCAGTTGGATTACAACCACGCACATAATAAATAAATAAAAGTAAAGGAAGTTTCCACTGGATAGGAAGGTCTTACGATTGTTTTACTGGTTTTGGTTTTGTCACGAAGCGGGCGTACAAATATGACAGCAAAAGGATCGGATTTGCCAATCAGATCTTTATTTGATAAGTTCTTTGCTTGCACTAGTTTTACTTCTAGTGTTCCAACCGGTTTCAATTCTAGGTTACTGTGAGAGGAAGAAACAATCATACGCTCTCCAATATAAAGAAAAAATGGATATTGAAGTGCTATCAAGTACGCATAAGGATATGCATTGTATATGCGATGAAAAAGACAAAGAAGACGATTTGCCCAAAAAAAAGGTTAAAGACATTCAGGAACGACCATGGCATTAATTTACCTTGCCAAAATTGAATGCAATAAACACGGATCAGCAACTAAGACAGCAACTCTCTTAAGTTAATTTGGGTTTCATTTACACGAACCCGTGCCCGAAGTCCAAATATAAAAATGGTGAATCAACATAAATTTTAAATCATCAAGCATTTCTAGGATAACCTCTTTCTGGTAATGACATTTGAGGCGGATTCGAACTAGTGAGAAAAGACCAGTTCAAGGTCAGTCTAGACTCAAGCTGAACCAAAGCAAAAGGGCCAAGGCTAAAAGTGTTCGTTACAGATGCCAGAGATAGAAATTGTACTTTATAGCATTTTTAAATTGTAGTTTTAAAACTTCTCCATTAAGGTCATTAGAGACTACATCACCGATTCATTATTTCTCAAAACAGCTCTTGTAACAAGCCACAAAAAAAGTGACTGGAACATGCGTCTATACTTTTCATATGGCCAACCTAGTGAGTGAAAGTAGACAAATACATATAACTCTTTCTAGCAGTATATATTACTCCAGCTCTCCATGGGCAGATAAAGATGCGTAACTGCACTTGCTTAAAGATTTGCTTGCCATTAAAAGATAGGTTCCAGTCACTAAAGAAGAAAACTTATTAAAAAGTATTATCCTTATATCATTATCAACAATAAATTTTTAAAGTTCCTAAAACATAACTTAGTAAATATATAATCTTATCCTCCTTTAGGAAGAAAATGAGACTGAACTTTAAGCTAGATACCTGTAATCCCCTGGTATAATTGGTATAATTTTGCGTACTGGCCAAGTTATAGAGTCTTCAATGGCGTCTCGAATTGTTTCCTGAATAGATGACAGAAGAGCTTATATACAAAGGTAGAGTTGTATGAGTTAAAAAGCATTGACAATGCCGTGCGGGATTAATATGCCTAACTTGTATAATTGATTATACTTCTTTTACAATGCAATGATGCATTAGGACTTATTGCACCCCCTATTCAAACCTTTGGGAATCGTATAGAAATGCTAACAAAACTTCAGAACCAAACATTGGAGATTTCCGGAAGAATGGGAAAAAAAAGAGTAAGAGTAAAAAGAAGTAGGAGTAATACCTTTAAAAAACATTGGATATGTAATAAAGGTTTTCAGTGATTAAAAATAACATTCAACATTAAAATTTGTGAAACCATAAAACTGTTTGTAGATATTAAACGGGAAAAAATAATTCGTAATGCCTGATTATTAGTTTATTGCACTACTAGGAAATCCTGTGTACACATGAAGGTTAGATGCATGGCTCCATATTTGGTAGTACAGCATCCACAAACTGATACAACATAAATCAAAGGAATAACAAAAGTACCATAAAAAAATAATTTGCCTATACCTCTATTGCATCAGATATCCCCGGTAAAGATGATATATCGCCACCGACAACCTTGAGAGTAAAATCCAGATCTCTCTGTTGGCGGAACAAATGAAAAACAGAAAATTTAAACAGTTGGATTTGTTGTTTATACATATTTGAACAAACTTTCATTGAGTATGTATTCTAACTAGAATCTGCATTATGTTGCTAACATTCACTGAAGCTAGCTTTGTTTCCAGTTACTTGACATCAAAGAGCAGAGGTATCATTAAATAACCTCGGGCAATTTGGCCTTTCTTCAACATGTTGAAACACTTTTTGGACAAAGAAATGTTGAAATATTCCCTTTTTATCCCAATAAGAGCATAAGTTACAAGACCATATATAACTTACCTTTTCTCTCAAGGAGAAACAAACAGCACCAAAAGCAGGGAACTCATTTACTAGTGGTTTGAAGATCAACCTGAAAACCCCAGTGAATCCAATATTTTTTACCTATATAAACAAGATGCAAGGCAAGAAAAAGAATAGAATGATAAGAAATAACTTAAAATAAATTTCGACATATGCAAAGATGCCACTAAGGTTATGTTTGGATTAATGGATAAGGGGTGGAATGATATTAGATTCTATTGTTTGGATTGTTTAAAATAGAATGTTTTTATTCAATACATTCATCCTACACCTCTCTTTCTTTCCCTCCTGGGGGTTGTTATGAAACGAGTTTTTTTTTTTCATCTTAAAAATATTTAAATATTGAAATAGTAACTTTAGATTCAATTCAACCGAAGGTTTTCCATTCCATTCCACTCGCTATTAGATATCCAAACATATAGATTGAGTGCACAATCCAGCTTATATTCATCAATAAAAAGTGTGCAAATCTTTTGCTAATTTCTTCATCGGTCAAAAAGTTCGCTTGCTCTTTCTCTTCCTCTTAGAAAGATAGTTCAGATTTAAAATTAATATACAAAGCCATCCTAACAATGATTTTTGTGTATCACCTGCACAGGAAGTACAACACCAACTCGGGTTTTAATGTCAAGAACGATATTCGGGTTACCATCCCATTGCATCTCGAGCTCCATGGTCACTCCATTAGGCCCACTATCCTCTTCAACAATTGAAATTCCTAGATATTTCAACCAGCATATTTCAGTATCAGTGTGATATTCCTGGGATGAACAAAACCAATTTTAATAAAATTGAAAACCTTCGGGATCACTTTGTTCACCTTGGTTATGACTTAGGAGTATACCATGGAAAGGAAAAATCCGGAAGCATAAGCATGAGCCAAAATTACATGCTTTCGAATTTCTACATTATTAATAATTAATAATAACAAGTACAGCAAATACAGCATGCAAATACAAACTATAAGGCTATTCATATTATAGTCAAAACTCACAACACAAAAGACAAGATTCAAATTTCACAGGGCTAACCTGTAAATTGTGGAGCCACAGTGCCAAGGGTCAACTTGGAAAAGGTGAGAGAAGACAAAATCACTGGCCTATATTGTTCAAGAATGGGTTCAACATTGCTTCTTATCAAATCAGACGCTGCCTACGTACATTTCCACATTGCATCAAAAAGTCTAGAGACCCGTAGACTCGTTCAATAAATGCATATCCCTTATTAGCTTGATAAATGAAAAACCAAAGTAAAGTACCTCATTAACGTACGGCCAAATCTTGTTGAGTTGGCTATTAAGCCAATTTAACTGCAGATAATGAACAAATCAATATCAGAAGCAAGATCAAAATTAAAGGTGATTACACATGAAGGGAGCAATATTAAGTTGAACTCAACTTCTGTCTCCGAGTGAAGACCACCCATGACGGATAGAACTTGGGAGGAAGAAGTTTTCTGGAATCTTCCACCGTCATCCTCGCAAACTCTGCTATCGTCCTCGCCTAAGAGCAATTCACAGAAGCCACACCACAACACGTATACGGTAACAAAATGAATATCATGTGGAAAACGATTCGTGTTATTGGGGAATGGAATGGAAGAGACAATATTTTACCAAATCGGAGCGACGCTTGGATCGGAAGCTTTCGTGACGAGCGAAAGCGACGATCAATCCGAGACCTATGGCGATACCAACGATCATGCCGCTGATGAAACCCATTTTCGCAGGGGAAATTAACTGCTATGGCCAATGCCAGAAGAGAATCGCAAATTTGTGAATCCGCTTCGCGTCGTTGTTGCTGTTGTTGTTTAGCTCAAGCATGGTTTTCAGGCCATGTTTGATGGAACACACCAACTTTCATTGGTCACTCAAACAGAGAGAGAGAGAGAGAGAGAGAGAGATAATCTGTTGATGAGTTAGTTACGTTATGATGAGGGAGTGTACGCGCGGGTAGTTAATCGAGAGGGAACACCAGATGTTTATGGGCATTAATTATTTAATTAATTAGTCAAATTTATGTTATTGTTGTAAATATTGGATTAGATATAATGTAAACCTTAATTGATTAATGATTATTGACAAAGTAATCCATGTGCTTGTTGAGCTGATGTGTTGTTGTCCAGCAAGAAAGTAATATGTGCTTTTCTTTCCCTTTTCTCAAATACTTGCTTGATTTACAGCCAAGTAATGCATCTTAAAAAAAAGTTTCTTTGGTTGTACTAATATTCATGTTATGCTAATGCTATGCGTCCGTCCGTACGTATATATAGTGCAAGTGTATAGAGCAATATTGATAACATATTCTTTAATATATTATTATTTTTTAATTTCACGCACTCTTAATTTATTATTAAGTAAATTAATGTGAGTCTCACTAAATTATGTGAGTTTTATTTCCCTTTTTGGTAGATCTATTTACAAAGTAGTAAAATCACATAAATTTTATCAATTAATATAAGAATGTGTTGAAAAAAATTGTTAGCATTTTCGATATAAGAAATAGAAAATCAAGAGAATGAGATTTGCACATCCAAATTGTTTATCTTTTTCCTTATAAGGCGGATGTACCCTTTGTTTTTGGGTGAAAGCTGAAAATGAAAGAAAAGTGAAAGAGAACAAAAAGGCACAAAGGTATAGTATTTTGTTATTGTTTGGGAAAAAAGAGAAAATAGGGAGATGAAAATTTTTAATTACCATGAGTCTCAAAAATATTTTCTCTTTAGGTTTGACTATATACATATATACACACACATATATAGAGGGGGATGTGCAATAATTAATCAATCATTTTAGTTAGTACTATGTGTTTTCTGTTTCATTTTAATTAATGTTTTTGAAAATTATTCCAATTTTTCAAATTTCAAAATGGTATTACGGATTATTTTTTTAATTATATTTTTATTTTTATTTAATTAATTAAAAAATATAATTCTGAAGAAATAACGGATAAGAAAACTAAAGATATATTAAAGAAAGCTTAAAAGACTGCAATTAAAAAATGCAACTTGTTATCATTTTAAAAATGTCCCATATTCAAATATTAATAAATTATAGATAAAAAATAATTGAAAATTAAAACTTTTAAAAGGGTGACACCGTAACAGTCTTCATGGTCATTTTAACTGGTCGTTTTTTTGTCGGCATTTTAACTGGACGTTTAAATTGAACCAACCAATTTAGGTTAATTGGAAAAATTCAAAATAGAACATTTAAATTTGATCGGCGTAAATTCTTTTTATCCTAAATATCCAATTCAATTTGACCTGTAAATATATCCCTAATTTTATTTTTGTCAAAAAAAATCCTTAATCATATAATCAACGTTTAAAATGAAAAGCAGAACGAAATTGAAAAAGGACAGTCGATTGTGTAATGAGGGTGTGTGTTTTGTTTTAAGAATATAAAAAATGATTGAGAAATTCAAAAACAAAATTCACAGGAGTTGCCGTTCAAAAATTATAATAACGTCTTTCTATCTGGTGAAGAGTTTGAGGGACTTTCCGCTAAAAACCTGCGCAAAAGCCTCCTCCTTGTTTTTGGCGGGAAATGAAGTTATCCCGTTTTTTCATAACAAACATGCCGTTGGTCACGTGTCTCCTGCTCGCTCTTGAGGTCAATACAGTCATTTCATCCATAATTCGCAGTGTCAAATCCGTCATTGCATCGTGCACGAGTTCACATTTGAATTCACAGTGCTCTCCACACCTCGCTAACAAAAAAAAGTGTGAAACAGAGAGATTGAGTTATATCATTACATATCACATATATATACCTACCTCCAACATAGTTCACTTCATTTGAATATTCTCTCCCTCTCTCATATTTTCTCTTGAACAGAAAAATCAAAAGTTTGAAAAAAGAAAAGAAAAGAAAATGGAGATATGTTATAGACACACGTTTTGTGCAACTCTGTTGCTCTTTCTAGCGTCGTTCACCATCATTTTCATGGTGCTTCCATTGCAGTTGGTGAGAATCACTGATTCAGAGTCGTCACATTCCGTGTCACTTCATCACTTGCGAAGAAAGGTTTCCGGCGACAATCACCACCTCCTCGCCGTTGAGCACGCCGGTCACTCAAATTCCACTGTAACCGTAATTTCTCTACTCTCATTATCTATGCTCTGTTTTACGCGTTATAGGTTTTATGTTATTCCGCATAAAAAGGCCATTTCTATTATTGATTGATTAGTGTTGGTTTTAATTCAATTTGTGAGAGAGTATTATATATTATGATCATATAGATGGAACGTGGAAGAAATGATATTGATTAATTAGCATGTATTGTGTTGTTGTTGTGAACACTTAACAGAGGGAAGTAACGAAGGTGAAAAGCAAAGAAGAAAAGCGAGAAGAAGGACTAGCTCGAGCAAGAGCTTCGATGCGCAGGGCTGCATTAATAGGAAGCAATAATCTCACTGATCCACACAATAACGTCGACGGCTACATTCCCGCTGGAGCTGTTTATCGTAACCACCGCCTGTTTTACCAGTATCCTCTTCCGTCTTTTTTCCCCCCCTCTCTTTTCTAGCATAATAATAATAAGAGTTTAATAACTACGCTGTGTACAAATATTTTACAAATACATCCAATTATATTTTATTATAGTACTGTTTTATAACAATAATTTTTAAAATATTTACATAAAAATTTATACAGTAAAATATGATTAGATATATGTGTAATTTTTTTACACTTTTGGTGCATATTAATTAAATAATAATAATATCAACATTAAAGCGTAGAAAGCCATCACAGCTTTGCTTATAAGTCACCGTTACCTTATAACACTTTTATGCTACCACTATGTTATTGATTTGTGAACTCATAATTTCTCTTTTTCTTGCAATAGACGATAGCTACCTGGGGAAGGGGGGTGTCTAGTGCGCAGTATTCATTTGCATTCAGAGTTTCATATACTCATTATAATGATAAACCCTTCTGCGGAACGGAAAGAACAAACCCTTTGCACTTTATGACCATTGTCTACTGCCTTTGTGGTCACCCCCAAATTCTCATGATTTCTCACTAAATAAAGTGTTGATATTAATTTATGCATTGAAACGTAATCTCGGAATTATAGTTAATAACAACTTTGCTGCTTATTAATTAGTCTTGCATGATGGCGTGTCTGATTGCTCCCCCAACTTCACTAAGTAATATTCCATGTTTTTTGTGTATTAATTTAATTAATTTGTTTGTTATATATAGTTGATTTGAGCGAGAGGAATTCGAATGCCTTAAACACTGAATTTTAAAATTCATATGCATGATATATGGCGTGTCTGATTGCTCCCACACACTATCATTAATTTCAGTTAGTAATATTCTATGCCTTTTATGCATTTGTTTGTTTGTTATATATATGTTGATTTGGGCAAAAGGAATTCCAATTCCTTATTAAGCATTCAATTTTGCACTTCATGTGTATATGTATAAAAAAAATCATTGGAGTACTGCCTTTGATTGATGCATTGTCATACCCCTAAAGAATAGTTTTTTACTTACTGAATAAGAGGGAATAGAAAGTGCGATAGAAATTACTGCTTTATAAAAATTTCCATATTTAATTTGTTGCGTCAATGCCACAGTTGTAAGCTCTCAATGGCTATACTCGAAGCCCTGACATATATATACAGGACCATATATGGGTTCCATCATTTCTGCGGGAAAATTCAGTTTTCTTGGAAAATGGGAACACAACAGTTAGTTAATTTCTCATGGTTAATTACCGCGCGCTTATATTATTTCAGGAGCTACTTGGAGATGGAGAAGATGTTCAAGGTGTACGTGTACCCAGATGGGGACCCACCAATTGTTCACGACGGTCCGTGCAAGGACATATACTCGATTGAAGGGAGGTTCCTCCATGAGATGGAACACGGCCAGGTTGGGAGGTTTAGGACCAATGATCCCAATTCGGCTCACGTTTACTTTCTTCCATTCAGTGTGACATGGATGGTCAAATACATCTATTCACCATCCTCTTACGACATCACTCCTTTAAAGCAGTTTGTCTCTGATTATGTGAGAGTGGTATCCACGAGGTACCCGTTCTGGAACAGAACTCATGGAGCCGACCACTTCATGCTTGCTTGTCATGATTGGGTTTGTCCCATTCCCTTTTCCATTTACCTCTAATTCCTTCCCTCATACAATTGAACATAAAGCATATGCATTGTGATGTGTTTCCGTTTTCAGCCCTTCACGTGAATTTGAAGCCGTTTTTGTTTCCTTTTTTTGTGCAGGGCCCACATGCATCAAAGGGCAATGCTTTCCTCTACAATACCTCCATCCGGGTCTTGTGCAATGCCAACACTTCTGAAGGTTTCAACCCTCGAAAGGATGTAACTTTACCAGAAATTCACCTATATGGAGGCGAAGTATC
The DNA here is from genome assembly GCA_030159175.1 of Glycyrrhiza uralensis. NCBI lineage: Eukaryota > Viridiplantae > Streptophyta > Magnoliopsida > Fabales > Fabaceae > Glycyrrhiza > Glycyrrhiza uralensis. The sequence continues at coordinate 51,333,948 of BRZY01000005.1, forward strand.
CACTAAACTCATTTCACCCCCACCGGATAACGCCCCACGCCGCTATCTTGCCTTCTTCGCCGGTGGAATGCATGGCCCAATTCGCCCCATTCTTCTCCACCATTGGAAAAACCGAGACTATGATGATATTCGTGTCTATGAGTATCTCCCAAAAGACCTAGACTACTATTCCTTAATGCTTGACTCCAAGTTCTGCCTTTGTCCAAGTGGGCATGAAGTGGCTAGCCCCAGAATCGTGGAGTCAATTTATGCCGAATGTGTACCAGTGATCCTATCGGAGCATTATGTGTTGCCTTTCAGTGATGTGTTGCGATGGGAGGCGTTTTCAGTGCAGGTGGATGTTTCGGATATTCCAAGGTTGAAAGAGGTGCTTAGTGCGATTCCAGAGAGCGAGTACAGGAAGCTCAAGCAGGGAGTAAGGGATGTGAGGAGACATTTTACTCTTAATCAACCGGCTAAAAGATATGATGTTTTTCACATGATCTTACACTCCATATGGCTGAGGAGATTGAATATAAAACTGATCAGATAGTTCATACTTCAGCATAATTGAGTATATATGCTGTTTTTTTTTTTTCCTTCAAATAGGAACCTGACCAGTGAGTTTCGAAAGTTGACCAGTATGGTATTCAAGGAAAACTGTCATTTTTATTGTATTATTACTTGCATAATTCCTTTTTATTGGTTATGCTAGCTTACATGTATAACTAATATATACATATTTATTTGTACAGAGAGTACCATGCCACGGGACAACTTATTTAATAATGTGCTCGTCTAACACAACGGATTATTAGTTCATTACACACTATTTATTTTCAATAAACCATCATACTTTTATTTTTATAATAAAATAAAATAAATACAAGCTTTTTTTTTTTACACTTCCAAATTCTTATCGAATAAAGTACAAGGAGTGATGTACAAGAAACGTTTCTATTGTTTAATTATTATGCGTAAACAGAAGAAAATAATAATTCTTAGGCATATAAGATAAAGTATACACTTTCTAATATAAATTGTTTCAAGAATAAAATATATTTCTGATATGAATATTGCTTGTAATAATTCTCTGACACGCTATTTTTAACTTTTTATCATTAATTTAAATTCTTGTGGATTACTACTTAATTTGAGCCTTCATAATTTAGTAGAATATAAAGAATTTCACTCGATAATACTAAATGTATTAAAAAGAGTGCACTAAAAAATGAAGTTAGTATTTCTCTTCAAATGTAAGTCACAGAATATGTGCTCAGCAATTCTTAAATTAAATGCATACGATATATATATATACCATGCCACATTAAAATGATCTCAAATAGTAAGATGAGAAATTTACTCATGTGTTCGCCTATTAATCATTACTACAAAAGTTATGTAACAAAAAAATAAAAAATTCTCTCCTCTTTTTCCTATCAAATAAGGAAGATAAGTTTTTAGACCAAGTTTTTCCTCTATCCAAACAAAGTATAAAATAATCTATTTTACTAACACATGTAAAATATTCAATTTTGGTCATTTTCATGATTAATATTTAACCTAACGTAGCATGAAAAGTGAGATCGTCTTCTTTTCTCTTTTGGTTAACAGTTAGACCGTCTCTTACAAATGAATGTTTATTATTTCTTGTCGCCGTTGCATGAATGACCCAACGTATTAATCCAATTGGCCCAATATAAAGCGCAGGATGGGTTAGCAAAATTTAAGACATCATGTTGACCAAAAATAAATTAAGACATCATTGACAATTGCTAAATACACCTCCCAATTTTACTTCCCCGACCTTCCTCTCACTTTTTTGTCATTGAAACCCATAAATACCCTTCCCATACCCCGTTTCTTCTCCTTTATTAAATGGCAACACCAACACTCCCCATGGATGATTGTTTTAAAATTATACAAGAAAATGGATTTATTCATGAAATATAAATAACAACCTTGACAACCTGTTTTAAGAGGTAAAATAAGTGGTATACCACTACACCCATTTAAAAATGGTGTACCGTAAAGGACACCTACCTGCAGCATGAGTAATCAGAGGGGAAAGGATTTTCTTTGTCGATTACGTATTAAAAGCTACCAATCAAGATTTCTTACAGCACTTCACATCTGGCCAGGGATAAAAATAGATTCAACCACTTCGGCCAAACAATGTAGTAACAGTAAGATATAGCTGTGGAAACGTAAAATGCCTGTAACCTTTTTTTTTTTTTCCCTCAAAAAGTAGGCGCAAATGAGTAATGGCATTTGCAAATGATAGTTCCACTGGACTCGCTTCTTAACATTTTCAAGGCAAAAATTTCACCCAACCCTTCTAACCCTCGGTACACTCCTTTTACCCGACATCCTTTGCTCCAACAGTTCTACCACCAGCCAAAATGCCAAAGAAATAACTCGAAAAGAATAACATCCTATGACCTAAGAATTCAAGGGTGGTTAAACCAGGGTCCAACTGCACCATTCACATGCCCGTTGCTATGGATCCCTACACCATTTGGGATGATTGATGGAGGCAATCCAACAGCCATTGGGGGTGATGCCGCAGGGTATAATCCATGGTTGTGAGGGAGAGCATGGGGACTCAAGAGAGGACTCCCGGCGGGACTCCCTTTACGCTGTTGGAGGGCATGGATCTGCCTCAGCCCCTCTTCATGAATGCGCGATAGTGTTTCCAACTCTTTCATTGACAGAGCCTCTAGACCAGCACCATAGAGTGGGGCATGTCGTGACATTTCCTCTTGGAGCGAGGCCTCAAGGGTGTGAATATATTGCTGCAAAAGGAAAACAAGGGCATTAACCTACAAAATTTCTCTTGGGAGTATAATCATAAAGACCAATATTTTGCAAATACAAGAAAACAACAGACAACGGCAGCAATGATAAAAGATATTCTGAAGATCATTATTAGAAATAATTAGATAGTTACTAATCATGGCAAAATAGATTTTACATTATTCTGTCCCACCCAACAAAATACTACTATAAACATGATTCTGAACCAACGTGATTTTTTGAGCTAGAGAACTTTAGGCAAAAGAAGAATGAAGCAGTTCAACACTGATTGTGAAACACCCGCCTATTATTAACAACTCCTAGTTGAACTCATGTACACATATCAAATATATCAACTTGATTAGGATTTCAAGGTCACCCAACAAAACCTGCTCACCATCCAACTAAGCATTTGAAAACAGCAGAGAGCATTGAAATTGCAGACAAAGCTAGCTAGATAAAATTCAACATAACAGATAATATATTACATATCACACAAAGTAGTTCAAAAGAGGAAGCACCACCACTGAAAAATGTGTCACCTCATCATTGGAGTTAGTGGTAAGCATCATAAGATTATAAATAACAATAAATCTGAAAATTACAATCTCTATGTCAAGACAAACCTGGCAGGCCTGCAACTTTGATTCCATGCCATCAATATATGCTTCACACCTAGCAACCTGCTCTTCTTTTTCCCGCTTTTCTCCCTCGGTTTGCCCAACTGTTTGAGTCAATCTACGAACTTCATCCTCAAGTGATTGCCGGATTTCTTCCCGAGTCACATTCTCTGTTGCAAATCTTTTCAATTCTTCATCAAATCTCTTACGTGCAGCTTCAGCATTCTTCAATCTTTCAGCAAGTGCATTTTTCTCCTTGACTACTTTCTGTACATAATACAAATTAACATTGATTTTGAACTTGAACCCATTTGAGACATAATGGCAAACTAATTATCAAATCAGAACCAAAAGTGAAACACAGTCTCCTTAGGCCCACCATTTTCAAGACTGCCGTGTCACAAATAGACGATTATCTTTTCCATGTTATTATTTCAAGTCCTCACTGAATCTTCAGATCCAGCAAAGAGATTGTTGATGACAATTGACAGGCAAGTAAAAGAGAAGATAAAATGATTAATCGTATTATTTTCATTGCCAGTCCCAAACCCAGAGGGGGGAAAAAGAGTTCTGTTAGGAAATCAACAACAAACACAAAACTTTGTCAAATCCTTATGTCATCGATAATTTGATAAATGATTTAAAGGATGGCTCAGAAAGAGAATTGTATAATATATTGGCTAAAGATTTAAGTCAAGGACCAACTCTCTTAAAAACTTAAACAATTAAGTGGAGGCCCGGGAATGACTTGTACCACTAACATGCCCCTGCACACAAAAGCACTTCGGACATGAAGGATGGACAAAGCATAAGCCCACTCAGACTTTGTACTGAAATTAATCTTTAATTGGAATTTGGAAGAATGAAGATGGAAGGATCAAACTCCTTCCACACAGAGGAGTAACCCATCAGCTAAAAAAACTAAGTAGAAACAAATAGTTGAAAACTATCATCCAGGACTTGGCAAAAACAATTCATGAATATTACATTGCCCATATCAGAGTTTTAAGCAAGGATGAGAAGAGAGGGAAAAAGCAGAGCAAGTGGGTTTAGTCAGATAAAGCAAAGACAGAAATAGTAAATTCGATGCTGAAGCACTATTATAAAAGCTGCAGTTCCTCCAGAACTGAGTATAAATGCCCCGTCACATTAAAAATTATCTTCAATTTGATTATTTCCTATTCAAGATGCAGGCTCGTCAAAGATTTAATAATAGTCTGATAGAATCTGGATCAAAATTTAGGAACACGAATGGCAATCTTTATTAAAGAATGAAAAACATGGAGAACACTTTTCCCCACACCCTCCCCTTCTAACCAACTAACTTCCACAGCTTTTCCTCTCTCCCCCCGAGTTTATTCTAACATTACAATTCCCTCCCCATGTAACCAATATGTAACTAAATCAGTTAGGTAGTCATGCCTAACCATCCCTCCTAGCTTGCCTAACATATACCCTCCAAATAGAGGGCTTGCTAACATAATCATTGTAGCACAGTCACATATACTGCACAGCATTTAACATCAGCATAATTGAATGCTTTTTTTTTCTTTCAATCGTGCAGAAACTAAAACTTTTTTTGTTAAAAGCAAATAATACCTTTAGTTCATCACGTTTCCGAGACTTCAACTGGGAAATTTGTGTCTCTGCATCATGTAAACGGTCATGAAGAACTTTCTTCTCTGCAGAGTGCTTTGCTATTTCATCATCCCGCTCTGAGCGAAGCCATTCGAGCTGACTCTCAACTTCTTGAATTTGTTCTCCTAGTTCCTTCTTTTCCCGAGAAAACCGATCTATCTCAGCCTTCATTTCAGACTGTTGAAACATGAAATGCATCAGACCTAACCTCTCCAGTAGCAATTAACAATATGCAATAACCAAAGTAAATTATCAACTAAGACATGAAATACCTTGAGACGATTGTTTGTGGCCTCAGATTCACTCAGCTTTTGTGATAGAATAGCCTTTTCCCTAGCCATATTAGAAATCTCAGTTTTGCTTTCTTCACGAACACGAATAATTTCATCTTCACTAGCACATAACTGGTGCCACAGAGCAGCACGGTCGACATTTGCAAGTTCAGCAACTTCACGCATCATACTCAAAACAGGCCTAATGATCTCCTGCTCCTCACAGACCAAAGTAACCAAGATATCCAAATCGAAATCTACTTCACGGCCATTGTCGGTGGTGCTGGTGGCACGGTCAACAAGCCTCTTCAACATCCTCCCACGATAAGATTCATTAGCATACCATCTAAAGATTATCATGTAGAGCAATTTCACAAATTCTTTCACACATGGGTCTCTGGAGAGGGTCAAAGTTTCAGCAAGACCAAGAACTGAGGTAAAATCATCCCTTTGAACTCCCAATTGCTCGCAGGCATCTCCCTCTGTTGCACCATCTGAATGTTGAAAATTTTCAGAAACATATCTGGCATTATTGTTCAATCTTTGGGAAAGGCGACTTTCCAATACCAGGGCTACAGATCGAGCACCTATTGCACCTCGAGCTACAGCTCTCTCAAATGTTTGAGAAGCTTCAACAGCAAGACAAGGAATAGATAACATCTCAAATAGTATATAAATATCAGAAAAATGACGACAAGCACGAAAAGCCTGCTCATCGATCACATGCAGTCCAGTAGGAGCAGTGCCATGTTCACCAAATAAGAAAATCCCGCATGGCAGAGCTGAGCAACTGTCACCATAATCATCGTCGCAGTCAATATCCCTCAGTATCGTTTCAGCAACATCCCCCCAACTATTTATAGTCTTGCTCAAAAAGTCAAGGACACAAGGCGACACATCGAGACCTAGACTTTTCAGCCTGACACGAACAGACCTAACCTATATACAGGGGGAAAATAATGTTACAAACGCTTCATAAATTATTTGGGAAACAGGACACAAGGATTAAGATTTTGCTTTTGATGCAGTGTGAATATAAACTTTTCCACTATCATCCAATCTTGTGTTGACACCTCATTTAATGAGTTTGACTAAGTTAACAATGTGAGAGTTGAGACGCCAAACTCATTAGATGACGTGATAATAACACATTATCATATACGTGTATATAACTCTTTTGCATTGACAATGCATCAAAATTAAATTCTAACTAATTAAAGAAACATAAAGCAATTTCCGATAATCGTAAAGCTTACTGCTTCAGAGAGGTGTTGACATTGAGATGCCGCTTTGAATATAAAATCTATTGTTGTAGCCAGGGGTTCATCATTTGAGTCAGTCAAAAGCTCAAATGACTGAAACAGAATGCGCTCCCACACTTCACTACCACACTCCAATTGACTAAGAGCCCCAAAAACCTAAGAAATGAAAAATCCATCAATAGTAGAAAAACAATGCAGCCCTATTCTGCACCAAGTTGGTAGTGGTGGGAATGCAGCCAAAGTAGTATAACCAAATTTGAAGAACAGTGTTCCATGAACATTAAGTGTGTGCAATAAAACAATTTCGAATAAGACATTTTGAAAATAGTCAATCTCACAGGTATTCGTAAAGCGGGTTCTGCATCTGGCTTTTGAAGTCGCTCAAGAAGTGCACATGCAGCCAGTGGGTGTTCTGACTGCTCAACCAATTTCGGTACCAAAGCAACAAGGTCTGCTTGCAAATGCTTAGGGGCCTTGTCCAATACAAGGGCAATTTTCTGTGCAGATTGAGGTCTCCGTCTTGGCTCTGGACAACCTTGCGGAACAGCCCCATCCAAAGCTCTTAGTGAATTTACAATCAAACCTAAGAGCTCCTCAGACTGTTCTGGCCACTTAGTCTGAAGTTCCAAATTCACGCAATCAAAACCATAGATATGTTTAACAAAAAATTAACTCTTACAAATGCAAAATTGTACCTTTGACCGAAAAGACGCATTTTCTGAACCAGTGGCAGACGTTTCTGGTGGACAGATAGGCTGTCCAGGAAGAGCTTTTTCCTGAATACCATTCCCATTTAAATCAGAGCTCTGTACAGCAGATGTACTACTACTTTCTTCAACGACAGAATCCAATCTCTCAAAAACAGGGACTTGTGCAGACTCCATTGCTCTATTTTCCGTATCGCATTCAAGAGGACTAGCAGCTCCACTGCTCTCTGGAGAAGGCTTAGAGCATGCATCAACAGAATCAGCAACAGGACCCACTTCAGAAGGCTGGCAGCACTCAACCATTATATCCAGTAGTAAATCAATGATTGCCTGCTGCAAGACTTTAACTCCCATCAGCAAATTCATCAAACTTGGGGAAGACTCATCAGCCTTGGTGGCCTTCTTCCCATCACAACTACCAGAGAGTTTAGTAGGTAGAAGCAAACGCTTTACTTTCGCTGGATCATCAAGATAAACCCGAAGTCCAGTCAGAAACCCAGCAATTGCACCAGCATCCATTAAAAGTTTCTCTCTTAGAGTAACCTGAGGCTGTGAAGGATTATCCCCATATGTTAAATGAAATCCAGCTCTGGAAAGAAGATTTCTAAAAATATCTTCCTCATCTCCACTTATCCCTTCACTATCTTCAGAGTCGATCAGTTCATCGGGATCGGTTGTCAATGCATCCTGATCATCTTCAGAAGCTAAAACCTATACATTAAAGACCAAATCATAAGAGGCATTGTAACCTAACAATAAGAGCGATAAGAATTAAACATAACCAGTAGGTATAATAAAATTCATAACAAAAACCTCCAACTTCAAAACATATAAGAAGATAAGAGGTAAAACGTATAATCATTTTTTCTTTCATAAAAGACATATAATTATATCATATGGCTCAGGTATGGGATAGAAATATGCTTACAAGTTTTATTGTACATAAAGAAGTTCAAGGGATGCAGAATTTTAATCAACTTTTGTAAATTGTGAGTCACTTGTCAGCTTGTTCCGTGCACATAATCAGCTAATAACAAGCATAAGTTCCAAGGAAGAGGCCATATTTCCTAACTTGCTCATTCCAATCTTACCAGACAGAAGCAGAAAAGCCAGGGTTGTCAAATAGATAGCCATGCATATACACAGGTACTCTTATATCTAAAGTCAAGAACAAGTCATCCTATAGACAGTAGAAGGACATAGAAAAAAATCGAGCAAGACAGAGAACATTTGGTATATATCAATCAATAATAGCATATACAAGGCAATAATAGCATATAAAAGGTAACATACAAGACAATCCTGAAAGGGCTCACCTCTAAGTCTGAAAACTCAAACCAAGGGCAGCAATCCAATATTTCACATACAAAAACAACAGTGTCACGGACAAGGAACCCTGCATCTGCTTCTAACATATCAGACACCTTCATGAATTGCAAAACAGAATTATTCCATGTTTTTGTGCAGATAGAAGATTCCTTCCACACAGTCTTGGCTGGGTTTTTTTGATTCACAACAGCCATCCTGTATCTGACCCAGAAATTTTTATCAGGATCACTACCAACAGCCTGGTCACTCTCCAAATAAATACATATGGTATCAAACGACTCGTACACACCTGGGTCATTGAAACATAAGCTTTTAATCAAAGAACAAGAATGCAAAGGTTTGCAATTACTACTGCCAGTGAGTAAAATGCAGGAGATAATATCTGTGCGCTAAACACCTACCAATTCGAAGTTCACAACCACCAGCCTGAAAGAATTTACTGAAGATTTTCCGAGTCTCCATTATTTCCTTAAAAGACATGAAATTCTCCACTTTCCATGTAAATGAACTTCTTTTCCCACAACTATCATTAAGGGAGCCACTGCTGCTTAACTCAGAATCATGCTCAGTAAAATCCTGCATTATTGATGTCTCTTTCAATATAAGAACTTCAGCTGAGAATATGACAGTGTCCTGGACAAGAAAACCGGAATCTTGATCAAAGAGACTTGTAAGCGTCACAAATTCACGCCAGCCCCAATCCTTTGCAGCTTTTGAGTAGCGGTTCTGAGATTCCTTGGTGACAGATTTATCCTCCATCCTCTGGTTCACAACGGATAGCCGATGACTAACAAAACAACTCCAATCACTTGAAGTATTTCTTGAATCCGTAACTTCAAGAAACACTGAAAGGTGGCATGGTGGCTGAGACTGCCCTGATAGCATCAAAAGATTCAAAACCATATAAAAATTCATCAGACTCCTTTTTTCATAACAACCTAAACATCTTTTCAGTGTATTGGATGATAATCCGAGTGTAAGGAACCAACTATTTCATTCAGTGATGAACTGGATCTAGATTATCATCCATACTCGTGATGGCAATTGCTACTTAACATCAGTAGATATATAACTACGAGCATATGAAATATCAAACTCGACGGAATGTTCAGGAAAAAAACTTATAAAATGCAGCAAGTAATAGTATGCCCCTTCACTTCCATCAACACACAGGTAAGAATCGTACCAAAATGCACACAGGAAGATCATACCAAATGGAGTAACAATTTACAAATAAGACAGAAAATATCAGATAGCTAACTATAAGCCTCAGCAAATGGTACGCAGAGCAGGAAAAATGCGCACCTCGGGGATAAACAATAAGGCGACAATCCCTATTACCAATCTGAAACCTCCTGCTCTTGATGCAAAGACCCGTAATCTTCCTCTTCTTCAGTAAATCCTTCAACCTAGTAAAATTCTCAATCCTCCAAGTGAACTTCCCAATGTGGCCGTCCGACTTCCTTGCACCACCCCCACTTCTCCCGGCAATCACAGCCCCATTCTTGGAGAAGCTGCTGAACTCCTTGATCACATGAAAGGAGGTGCTGAAAACCGCGGTGTCATCCACCAGGTACCCGGAATCCGGCCCAACAAAATCCGACATCTTCATGTAATCATTCCATCCCAAGCTGGTATTGTCACCACTCTTGTTATCAGCCGCAAACCGGCCATAGGAATCCCTATGCATGTGATTGGAACCAGGCTTCTGGTTCAACACAGACATCCTAAACAAACACCAGCAACTCCTATCAGACAATACCACAGTCTTATCCGTATCCTTGCTTTCCAAACACATTGACAGATACTCAACCCCATTCACCGAGCTCTGGTACACACTAATCCTCAAATTACACTCCCCAGCAGGGAAAACCGGGCTCATTATCTTCTGCGTCTTGATCATCTCCTTGAACAAACTGAAATTGTGCACTTTCCACGTGAACTTCCCACTCAAAACATCGGACACAGGGCCAGCAACCACCGAGGAAGACGACAGCGACGACGACGAAGACGAGGACGAGGACTGCAACTCATTGTTATCGCGTGTGAAATTAACGGACTCGTTGAGGATAAGAATATCAGCGGTTATCAAAACGGAATCGTTGCTGTTAAAGAGGTAACCCAATTTGGGATCAAAAACAGTGTTAGAGGGCGTGAAATCGCACCAGCCGTGAGATTTCTTCTTACTTGAGAAACGGTGCCATGAATCGCGGTGAATGCTCTTGGAATCGTCGGCGACGTTAACGATTGCCAAGCGGTAGCTTGCGAAACAGTCCCATTTAGAGGAAGAGGTTCCGCGAGGGTCCATGATTTGGAGGTAGATGGAGATGTAACCAGGTAGAGCCTGTGAGTCGCCTTTAGGGTATATCAAGAGTCGGCAATCGTAACCTCCTACCTCGAAGTACTTGCTCCACAGTGCCCTAGCCTTTATCCTCGGGAAATTGTTCACCGTCCATCGGCACACGGCGGAGTACTCGCCTCGCCGATCCACCACCACCGTCTCCTGTGCGCCGCCGCCTCCGTCCCTCGAACCCATCGCCAGGTCCTCCGCCGCCGCCGCCGATGATGACGACGACGTGGCCGCCTGCGATTGGTCAGTGAACGACGGTACGGATGACAGCGAAGGAACTGCCTCGGACGAAGTGTGCTTCATTGTTTCAGAAACCGTTATTATTATTCTTCTTCTTCTTCTTCTTCGTGTTCGTCTTAGTCCTTATATATCGTGGATATTGAAACCTTGTTTTTTAACACAGAGACGAGCGAGAGCGAGACGATGAAGGAGGCAGAGAGAGAGAAAGAGAGAGAGAGGGAGCGCACACACACACAACACAACACAACACAACACAGGTTTGGACAATGGGGGCGCAGGATAGTGTCTTGCGCCTTTTTTTCTTCTACTATTGATTTGTAACTGCGTGGCGCATGATAGTGAATCTTGCGCCTCCCTTGATTCAGTCTCGACTCTCTCATTTCATTGGTTGGGTTCGGATGCGTGAGAGCGTACGCGTGTTGCTTCGTGTTGGCTATTTTGTGACCGTTGGATTGGTAATAAAACTGATATGATTGGCCTGGGCTTGGGTTGGGGCCCTTATGAGTGCACGTGCTTACGGAGGATCTGGAATTCTCGATCCTTTGTTTGTTCAGCCACGGCCACGTCATCGCAATTCGCAGCGTTAATTTTGGAGTCACGCTATTGTAATAGGGTGGACTGCATCGCATTGATTCCCACGACATTTACCAATTGGGATACGCATTTTCACCGTTTGATCTCATTCTATTTATCAACCTTGTGTTGGAATTAGGGTTGTCCCTTTTTTTTTTTTTTCCTTTTCTGTCATTCTCTTTTGCTGGACCATTCCTTTAACTGCGGATGGGTGCGATGGGATGATGCGAATCATACCATGAGCCAAAATTTTGGGTAATGTCTCTGAGATATCTATATCTATTGGAGTGTATACATCTAAAGAGATAAAAAAAAATATAAATGTGATGATAATAGTACGATATAAATATAACGAAAAAAAATGTAAGAAATATTAGATATCATTGTTTCAAACTTTTTAGGGGATGAGTGTTCTTGTACCATTTGATAAGTTACCACTAAATTAGGTAATGAAAATGAATGGTCCTTGTACAAAAAAAAAACTTAGTATCCTAGCGCAATGATATTTTTTTCCCCATCACACCGCTGGACCCATCTAATTGGTCATCGATCCATCATTATTTTTAATTTAGACATTCTATTTATTGTGTTAATTATGATCAACGAATGGTTAATGACATACTCCGTTGTTCTTTTAGAAGTTAATTACTACATTAGAATTACATTAGACACGTAGTCGGGGTCTTAGAAAGTTCGGACTTAAATATGTGGTTAAAGTTGTAATCAATGATGATGATACGCATAAAGTGACGCGGCACTCGTTGAATTGTGTAGCAAAGAGAATTCTAGGTGTGTTTGATAAGTATTCTCATAAGGAAAACATTGAATGGGAAATAGTAAATTCGATAATTGAAATGAGTAAAGTAAGAAATTGGTGGCTAAAATAAACGGAATAAAAAATGCCTGAAAACTTAATCAAGCATACTTTTCAATGTTAATATAAATCTTGACACATTTTGACTCTAAAAACAAGCTTGCTATAAAACTTAGTCTAAACTTTTTGATTTAATGCAAAAGCTATTATTTATCACTTTTAGTTAAATTAAAGTTTGTGGAGAAAATCAATTTTAAAATATTACAACCAAACGTTATTTTTTTAAAATGAAATCATGTTTCATAGAATTTCATCACCGATTGTTGAACAATTCATATTGTGCACATCTTGTAATCTATCTATAGTATAATCAAAACTCATGCAGGATTGCTACATTGCATTTTTACACCTGCTACAGTTTTCTCAAATTTTGTGCAATATTTGTCATTTTATTTTATTTTACTATTATATTATATATCCATTTATATCATTTATAATTTCTAAAGTATCTCAAATGGGAAGAGCTTAATGGGTTCTTAAGTTTAAGAAACCATTTCTTACATAGTTTATCATTGGAGTTCAATGACATGGCATTAAAATCTAAGCTCCGTTGCTTATATAAGCTATAGTCCTTAAACAATAAAAATCATTTTTTATGTTGTCAATCAATGAAATTAAAGGTGAAAGTAAAGATATGATATTATTTGTGGGTTTTATTTTAGGTTTTTAAAAATTTCACCATTTGAGTAAAAAGTGGTTTGTAGTTCCTAAAATATGATGTGGTATAATAGAGCTCACTAAAATAGATTAAGCAACCCAATTTGAGTTACACTATTAGATATGCTCTAATGTGAAAAAAATAACGTGGTAATGATTTGATGTTTAAAAAAATGCTAACAATAGCACTCCTGTATTTCAAACTCAATCTTACTCTAATTTTGATTATTTTAATGAATAATAATCAATAATTTTTTTAATAAACTATAAAAATATATTAACTCTACTCGAATTTTAGGATTTTACATTATCCGTGCTTAGCACGGGTTCTTTTTTCTAGTGATTTTGGAATGGAAAAGCAAGTTTCTTCTAGACCATAAAATGAAATGCCATCACAATTGGGTCATCGCAATCTCATCTCATCTCATGAATTATTCAATTGAGGAATGAGGATCCCAGACCTGCTGCACCAACATACGAGCTACACGTGTCAAGACATTAATTGAACCAATATACCATACCATAATAATAAAATTCAATCGATGCATAGTAAAATATTAAACGACCCTAATAATAAATAATAAATTAAAAAAAAAGTCGTGGTTGAGTAGCGTCACTTCTTACATGTTGAAGCAGTTTTAAAAAAATAATGAGTTTTTTTTGTCAATATAAAAATAATGAGCAGTTTTTTTATTTGGTCAAACAATGAGCCATTAATCCAATAGGTGCGGTTTAATTGGCAACATATGCTAAACTTGTAAATGAAAAAATCAAGGTTTAATTCTTACAAAACACACTCTTAAAGATAAATGAAAAATTTTAAATGTGACTTCACCCCAAATCGGAGGCCAAAAATCCTAATGAATAGTTTAACAAAAAAAAATAATGAACCGTTAATACATTTAACCGGACACATGTCCAGTCAGATAATTAGGCCCATTGGTTATTATGAATCGGGAATTGGTAAATATACCAATTTTTTTGGACATACACCCCACATTTAAAAAGAAAAATACCATTATATCCTCATTGATTTGTTTATTTTTTTTTTCAATTTCGCGTTGTTACCGGAAACTGAGTTTCCGGAATGCATTTTTGCATTCCGGAAACTCCAGGAAAAATTTAAATTCCGGAAACTCCAGTTTCTGGAATGTAAATTTGTATTCCGGAAACTTCAGAAAAATTTACATTCCAGAAACTCCAGGAAAATCCAGTTTCCGGAATGTATTTATGCATTCCGGAAACTCCAGGAAAATCCAGTTTCCGGAATGCAAGCAAATTTGCAAACTCCAGTTTCCATACAATTTGTATTCCGGAAACTCCAGTTTCCGGAATGCAAATCTGTATTCCGGAAACTGGGGGTGTATGGCCAGTTTCCGGAAAAGAATCGAAATCAAAAAAAAACCCATACAATGAGGGTATAATAGTAATTTCTTGAATAAATGTGGGATGTATGGCAAAAAACTGGAGTGTATTTACCAATTCCCTTATGAATCCTGCCTACCCTACGGACCCCTTCCCTTTTTGGTCCATCCCACCGGTCCCTTCCTAGTATATACATGGGCCTTGAACCAAAAATGGATCAACGGGCTTATTCTATGTCAACAATGGTCTGAAGCCTAAGTCCCCATTAATTAGCTGGACCAAAACATTTTTAGTCGTGCGACCCAAAAAAAGAAAACATTTTTAGTCGAAAAAAAAAGCACATCAATATTCAATCTAATTACACAAATAAATATATGAATGATTAAAAAAAAATTTAGATTATACTCAAGAAAGACTTCCGCTAGGGTTTCCAAAAACCCAATCTCGCCCTTGTAGACGCCGCCGTTGACCATGGAGTCTACTTCCCGATAAATTCAAAGTCGACCATCGCGCCTTCGTCGTGCCACATCCACTACCTCAAGCGCCCCGTAATGCTCCTCTGCTACGGTTTGGTGGACGCCACCTCAGCTCGGGTCGGACGTGGGCCATCCTTGTTTGGAGTGCGTACACATCCCCTTTTGCAGTTTCGAGGCGCCTCTTGGTGGGTCCTAGGTGGTGGGTTGAGGCTGGGTTGCAGTGGGTCTCGGCGGTTGGCCGATCCGTTTGTAAGGTTCTGTAGTTGTAAGGTTCTATTCCTCTGTTGTTTTGTTCGTTCTTTCGCTTTTCTTGTTCCTCTATTTTTTTTTCATCCGTTCTTTGTTCGTTTGTAAGGTACTGTTTTTTTTTGTGTTGTTGCTGTGTGGTGTTTCTACTGTTCTGCTTCTTGGTTGTTGATCTGGTTTCTATTGTAGCTGTGCATCCAACTAAGTCCAGTGTGCCCAATTCTAAAGTCTGATGTTTGCACTGGTTTTGCCCCAAAAGTAGGTGTGGTCCAAAGTGGCAAAGAAGCCAAACCAGTCTGCTTGCCCTTGTTTGGTAGTGCCTCTGCCAAAATCGTGCCCCAGCATTAGTGCCACCACAGCCTGTCGTTTCAAAGAAACTGTTTCAGGCAGGTGGAGATGGATGATGAAGAAGAAGGGCTTGTTCGGGTTGTAGATTTTTGTGCATTTTTTGGGTTTTAGTTGGATGTTTTTGCTGTGATAGTGGGCTTTTTTTTATACTTCCTGTCTGCTTGTTTAGTTTATGTGTTTGCATTATGTCAGGTGCATGTCTATGGTTTGATCTGAGTATGTTTAGGGACATTGCGATAAGCTTGACTGTGACTAATTTAGTTATTGGGCCTGTGTGTATTGCCCTCTGGGCTTTGGGCTTTGCCCTTTTCTAATGAATATCCTTTGACCAAAAAAAAATTACACAAATAAATAATAAAAATGTATAGACAAAAAAAATGAGATTTAGCTTCTTTAAAATGAGAAATTCACTTAAATAAATGATTAAAAAGGAGCCTTGACCGTTAGATTTTTGTTGATTTTGTTAGATAAAAATAGGATTTTATGTTTTTATCTATTTACCCTACTTAAGGGTAGTTTAGTCTTTTACTTAATACACATTTTTTTGAATAGTCTTACTCAATACACAAATATTTATTCTTTCTCTTTGTATTCCACAATTCATTATTGTAACAATATTGAACCCTAACAAAGCCCTTTTTTCTCTTTGTTCCTCTCAACTCTTTTCTATGTATTACAAATCTTAACCGATTTAATCTATTGACATATTTTTGTCTTAAAAGTTAACAAACATATATTTTTATTTTTTTTAGATTAATTATACATTATGAATATTTCTCTCTCTTTGAAAATATTTTTAAATTACTTTTTAACTTAAAAATTTTAAATTTGTATTTAATTTAGGCTTAAATATGTTTCAGATCCTTCCAAATTTGACTGTTTTGATTTTAGTCCCTACAAATTTTGGTCAAAGTTTTTTGGTGCAATAATTTTTTTTATTTTAGTCCTTTTAGTGATTTAGGGTTGAGGTGGCATGGACACGTCACCTCATTAATCTGGCGTGTCATATTCAAGTGTCACGTAAGCATACCACGTACGTAGGGTCAAATTTGCAGGGACTAAAATCAAAACAGACCAAATTTGCAGAGACTAAAATCAAAACAGACCAAATTTGTTTCTTCCCTCCATCTCCACCACCACCACCACCACCCCCACCCACTCTCTCTCTCTCTCTCTCGTTCTCTCTCTCTCTCACCACCACCACCACCACCACACAAACACACACACTCTCTCGTTATCTCTTTCTCTCTCACCACCACCGTCACCTCTCTCTCTCTCTCATCCTTCCACACTTTAAGACCTCCTTCGATTTTAGACAACTTCTGGTGCAACACCTCATGAGGAACCCACCACTCCTTAAAGAATTCTTGAATTCGGAATTAGTGAGCCACAAACTCTCAAATTTGCAAAGTTTAGGTGGTGGTGGTGAGAGAGAGAGAGATAAAATGAGAGAGAGTGTGTGTTTGGGTGGTGGTGGCGATGAGAGAGAGAGAGAGAGAGAGAGTGTGTGTGTGTGGGTGGGGGTGGTGGTGGAAATGGAGAGAAGAAAAAAATTTGGTTTGTTTTGATTTTAGTCTCTACAAATTTGGTCTGTTTTGATTTTAGTCCCTACATACATGACATGCTTAGTTGACACTTAAATATGACATGTCAGATTAATGAGGTGACGTGTCCATGTCACCTCAGCCCTAAATCACTAAAAGGACTAAAAAAAATAAAAAAATATTGGACCAAAAAAGTTTAACCAAAATTTACAGGGACTAAAATCAAAACGGTCAAATTTAGAAAGACATGAAATATATTTAAACCTTTAATTTATTATATTTTTAAAATTTAAAATATCGACTTGATAGGTGAAACATGCCATTATGCTATTGCTGGAGACAAAAACAAGAAGGAATGTTTGATTTTAGGTTGTTTGTAGTTAAAAAAAAAAAAATCATATTCCGTTCTAATTAAGATGGGGACCGTAGACGGAGAGCGTAGAGGGTTCCGTCAAGGATGTTGACCTCGTTATCCACTGCCGACACAGGGTGCTGCTATTGCTTGCGACGTGTAAAGTGGACGCAACGACGCATGTGCTTCTTGATTTGATTTGAATTATTTGATGGAATGGTCGTGAAAACAAGACAAAGTATCTAAAACATCAATGACCTTGATATTTTGATTAGAAGTTAGTTATTGGCTGGGAATCGCTAATAAAACAGGAAATATCTCACTGCAATTGGTTTTTTTATTGTTCGTTTTATATTCTCTATTAAATTTTTTCGTCAGGTTATTGTAAAGATACCTTAGTTAATTTTTTTTTTTGTTTTTTATGGTATCTACTGTGTACAACTATAAAAATTAATCTCTTTGAAGATTTGAAATGCATTTGAGGGTTATATCTCACAAACAGTGCATTTTCATACACATAAATAAAAAATTGATACCCGAGTTAATTTAAATTATTTGTAACTTTCAAATTTAATTTGAACCTAAACGTCTTTGAGGAACAACAACTACATATGGAAATCTATACCGAGAAAACTTCCCTATTTCACTGATGTAGAGAGCGGTGGCGTCTAATATGGTCAAGGCGCAAGATTGGATCACAAGGTCAAGTGGGCCCATCACCCATGGTCGCAGGTTGTGCCTGTTTTATGTTTAATTACATAGCCGCCCAACAAAATATAGAGAATCAAAGAAAGTGCCCTAATTCAACTAAATTTCAAATCAGACCCAGCAGAATAGCAGACTCCACGTCGACAAATGAACATTGGTGACATATCAATCTCCTTCTCGGGCTCTTCTTCCTGACTCTTATGTACCCAATTTTCATATCTTTGAGAAGTGCAGGCGGAAGAGCCACCCCACCCCCCAATCTCCGACCTCATTTTTTATAAACTTCACCCCTTTTTTTGAAATTAGTCATCGCAAATGCATTATTTTTCCAGATCTATGTTTGTTTAGAGTGTTGTAGAACTGAAGTTGCCCTGTTATTCGTCTAAAAAATCCTCTGTTCTGGACGTCAAACTGTTATTCATCATTTGGGCTTCGATTTTCGGATGCTGCTTAACGCATGAAGGGCGAGTCTGTTATAGTGAAGCACTAAACTGATTTGTTTGGTGTGTAGCAACAGATCTGGCGAGGAAGGGAGAAGACAAATAAGGTAATATTCAAATGTTTATGTAGTTGATGTATTTTTTGTCCAACAATGTTTTTTTTATAATGAAATCAGTTTTCTGGGATTGTTTGGGCGAGGTTACAGAGACGCCTTGAACTGAAGTGCAAAAAACTAGTTTTGGGTATTATGAAAACAGAGGTTGTATGTAACATGGAAAAAAAAAATTTAAAAACAGATTGAAGTTAGGTGAATGGTGTTTGAGATTTTTTTGTGAATTACAAAACAAATTAAAAAACACTAGCTTTTTGTGAATGGTGTTTGAGGTTTTTTTGTGGAAAATGTGATTTTGGTGTGTTCGTTCATTCGTCTATTCTGTTATGAACAGATTTTACTCTGAGAAGTGGCATATAGTGGACAAGAAATGGAACATAACAGACTTGAAATTGATGAAACTCAGGTGTGATATTATGCTGTAATGAAATGCACGAATCCATCTGTGATAGTAAATTTATTTCATTATGTTTTGACATGCACATGTTTATTCATTGTTGTTAAATTTTGTTGGGTCTGGAAGAAATTTCTTGTCTGATGGCAATGAAGAAGTTTATGAGGACGAAGTGGCTGAGGATGACGAAGGTAACACAGCTGGAAAGGACATAGGTGGTGAAGGAATGCAGTATGAAGAAATTGAGGTGAATGGTGTGGAGGATTTATATAAAATTAATTTGAATGACCTTACAAGTTACAAAAGAAGAATTAACGAGGATCCATTTTCCAAATGTCGACGTGGCTTTTGTGTGTTATAATGTATGCCAATGTCCATGGTTTTGCTGCTAGAAAGAGCACAACAGTTTGGAATATTAACAGTGAAATGATTCAACAGACATTTTTGTGTAACAAAGAAGGGCACAGGGCTGAAAGAAACAATAGTGAAGTTGGTAGAAAGCGTGAACCAAATAAAATACATTCATGCATAATTTCTTCCAAATAAAATACATTCATGGATAAAATAATCATTTACACTTTTTTTAACAATTAATTTCAAAATTTACATTTTAACATAAATAAATTAAAACCACAATAATCAAATAATTCATCTGTTGATTAATGTTAATACCACAATAATTGTTCACTTCGTATTCTATATTCTATATACATTGCAAAAAGTAAAGCCATTTTCTATAAGTAAATCATTCACTGCATTTGATCTTAAATTTTATTCATCTAAACATCAAGAAATTTATTTTCGCCTAACGTTATTCACTTAAAAGTTCCTACACGTTCATTTTTCTACCACTACTTGAATCTACATTCTCAATAATGTAATATAGGCATCCATCAAGCAAAACTTTCTGCAGTTTCAATGGCTGCTCTCATGTCATAAGGAATCGACACAACTTTGGTAAGTGATTTGGTTCTCAATAATTTGGGATATTTGGCTTAGTAGAAATGATTTTATCTTCAACAATAAACAAGTTACAGTAGCATATGTTGCAGAACAAGTAAAAGTGCGGGCTTGGTCTTGATTGAGAGGGAAAGCAAAGAGTTTCATCTACCCTCTTTCAAATTGGCTTCTAAACCCTTTACCATGCTTGGGGTTTGCTTGAAGACGCTACATTGACGTTTTCACACCAGGGGTGTCACATTTTCCACAGCTGTAGACTGCTCTAGTTTCTTCTATTTACCTTCGCTTTTGGGCCTGTCATTTTCACACCGGGGGTGTTATATTTTTCACAGCTGTGGGATTCTCTGTTTCCTTCTCTGGATTTCGCTATTGGGTCTGACGAAGTCACACCGCGGGTGGGATTATTTCCACAACTGTGAGCTGGTCTGTAACTCGTACTTATTCTGTTCGCCTTCACACCATGGGTGGGGTTCCTAGCATAGTTGTGATTTTTTCTGCTCTTCCTTGGTGTAGTTTTGATAAGTTTGGGGGGGGGGGTGATCTTTTAAGTTTCACTTGTGGTTTTGACGTATTGCAAATGATAGATAGGGTCTGGGGATGCCAATTTAGTTGGAATGTATTTCTTTATAGTAATATTTTTGCACGCTATCACTATTATATTACGGTTAGAAATCGGTCATGTATATACTGCTAACTATCTGTTTCTTCTCATGTAGCTATATCAGGACATATCTTGTGCTCTAATTTAGTTGACCTCTTCTTAATAATATTTTTGCCTTTCCAAAAAAAAAATAGAGGCATCCATGGTTGCATTAGTCCAATAAATTATTTATCCACAACGTAATATTCCATTCACATGTGATTTATAAATAAAAATTATTAAGTCCTAAAATTGCCACGCCATCATATATTTTCAAAAAAATGCCACGTCCACCTTGTCTACTTTGCAAATTTCACTACTTGTGGTCAAATTTTAATTTATGGAAAACC
Organism: Glycyrrhiza uralensis; assembly: GCA_030159175.1. Classification (NCBI taxonomy): domain Eukaryota; kingdom Viridiplantae; phylum Streptophyta; class Magnoliopsida; order Fabales; family Fabaceae; genus Glycyrrhiza; species Glycyrrhiza uralensis. The sequence goes on from BRZY01000005.1 coordinate 51,355,181, forward strand.
CAGTAGAACTTATGGTAAATTACAAATACATGGACTCCTCTTTTGTAAATATTTTTTAGAATCCCTTGAACCTAACTACCAGGTATCCCTTAAACAATCCCAGCCAACCATATTTTAAAATAATATATCAATGGCCACCAACAAACTTGACCTTGTGATCGAATCTTGCAACTGGACCAAATTAGACGCCACCTGTAGATAGCAACCGCTTCGATTGTCCCAAGGAGGCTGCAATCAAGTGACAAAAAAAAATATCAAAGGAAAAATACAATCGCTATAAATTTGTATTTAATTATAAAAAACAAGATTTAATTGTACATTTAGTTTTTCAGTTATTGTGTAATTTTGATTTCTAATTTTTAAATTATTGCAATTGGGTTTTTCTTTTATGATGTCGTCCAATTTTTAATATTTAGAACTTATGTGATATATGTGGGATTGATTTGACACTGAATCTGAGTTAAATAATCTTAACACGGTGCAATTTTTTATAAATTTTTTCAAAGCAAATAAGTAACACATGTTATTTAAGATTTTTGACGTGTGAGCGTTTTTGTCGATGTTAGTTTGTAACCTGAATTCATCTTTTTTTTTTTTTATTTTCACGTTTCTTTTTTTCTTAAATAGGTTCCATCTATATGGCTTTTAGTGGCCAGTAACGGTTGCTTTCATTGCCTTTTTTTAGTTTTTTTGGGGACGGTTGCAACTTGCAATTTCGTGGCTCTCGGTGCCTTTCTTGTTTTATAATAGTTTTGTTTAACTATTAAATAATAACTTTGCCATTAAATATTATATATACTCCCTCCATCTTTAATTATAAGAGAGTTTTTTTTTTGAAATAAAAGGAGGGAAAACCCCGGGTAAAAAGTTACAGAGAAATGAGACGATGGGTACTAAGACCCAACAAATCGTGTCTCAGAGCATAACCAACACTCGCAGATGTTTGCTCAAAAATAACTAACTGAGAAGACAAGTTCCCACAACCCTCATTAGCTAAAACATCTGCATACATATTTCCTTCCCTATACACATGTACCACCCGAAACACACTCAGCTTACTAAGCAACTCACGGATTCGCAGCAACAAACTTCTACCAATGCCAGCAGCATGATGCATGCCAGTAATCATAGTAGCCACCGCTTGAGAATCAACCTAAAGCACAATCATATGGAAACCTCGATCAACAGCAATTTGTAACCCAAGATAGACCCCCCACAACTCAGCAACAAAGGCATTACAACTGCCTAGAGACTTAGCAAAACCACAGAGCCAGCTACCATTAGCATTCCTCAGAAGACCACCACATCCAGCCATGCCTTCCTCCTTCTTCGAGGCCCCATCCGTGTTCAAGCCAATTCACCCCAAAGGAGGAGGAATCCAACGAACATCCACCCATTTCTTGCTCCCTGGACCAGCAACATCAAGGCACTTGGTAGCAACAACATAGCTCTCCATGCATGTAATGCCAAACCACTTCCCAGGGGCGTGCAAGGCGTACAAAATTATCATCATGGCACTCCTTATTACGCCATGTCCAAATAAGCGAGCAAGTGATCCCCCAAATGGCCCCCCAAGAGTGATTGGAATCCCAACCAAAGTCTTCCCTAAGATTAAGAGAAATCCACTGATGCAGGTCCCCAAAAAAGAAACCAACTCTCTTACAATGCTTCACCAAGTGAGTCCAAACAAATTTAGCTTGTGGACAATCCCTCAAGGCATGCAAGACAGTTTCGGTAACAGTACTGCATCTATCACAGTAAGGATCACCAAGGCCAAAACGGTTCTTCCTCTGCTTAGTGATCAAACGACCATGCTGGACAAGCCACAAAAAGCTCCTCACACGCTCTTGAACAGGCAACTTCCAAATAACATCCCAATTACTATGTTGTGGCGACATTAAAGGACCCCTCATAACATCATACGCACTTGCAACGGAGAAAGCTCCATCATGAGTGAAAGCCCACGAACAAGAGTTCACTCCCCCTGTTGGGCTCGGTGGAACAACTGCCTGAATCCTAGGAATAACATCAGCAGGCAAGAAGCCTTGTAACTCATCCATCTTCCAATTGCCATCGCGATCAGAAAGGTCACAGACCCTGGCCATCCCATTCAGACTAGGAAAACAAATGTCCAAATTGGAAAGGCGCAGACCTGGTTCAATCCACATATCCTGCCAAGGATTCACTTTTTCTCCAGTGCCAAGAGACCAAAATTCACCTTCCGAGAGCCTATCCCAAAGCCTGTCAATTTGCTTCCACAAACTCGAATCAGCAACCTTAACCGCAATATCTACCCGTCAATTATAAGAGGTTTTTACCTAATTCTTTTTTACCAAGGAAGTTAGTTGATATAGTTGATAACATTAAATATGTCAATATTTACACTGTATTTCCAAAATTGTCCTTAATAATAGTATATCTCTCTTCTCACTTTTTATCTCTCATTTAATTAATACATTACTACCTCTTTCTTCCAAATAAGGGTAGCTTAGGTAAAAATTAATTAATGCATGACACATTTTCAAAAGCCTCTTATAAAAAAGGACAAACAAAATTGGAAAAAACCCTCTTATAATTAGGGATAGAGGCAGTTTTATATATTAAAATTAAATATTATATATATCTGTGTCGGTGTCCTATAGTTTGGACATAATCGATATCCACATGTCAGTATCCGTGTCGTGTCTAGTGTCTGTGCTTCATAGGTCATGTCATTTGGGCTAAAGTGACCTGATTTAGTGTCAAATCAGTATCACATATGCCACGTAGGTGTCAAGTGTTAAAAATTAAATGGTATAACAAGAAGGGACCTTACAATAATTGAACAACTGGACTCCTAATTGGCTCAAATGGAAACTCAAACTAAAATCACACAATTGCGGTAATTGGAAGACTAAAACTGCAATTAAGCTAGAAAATAATTGAAAACAGAAATCTCGAAACTGAATTGGATTGGAGAATCAACTTATGCCAGATGAAAAACAGTTATTGCACGAGTTCAGTGTTTATCGGTACTGCAATCGGTTAAAAGATCGTAATGTTAAAAACTTAAAATAATGAGCTTGAAGAAGTTCTTTCCTTTTTCTTATTGTTACTATATAATATAGTTTGAATTTATGATTTGTTGTGTCAATATGTGCATGTTTGTTTCAGATTTTCACTCGTAAAAGTTCCGTTCAAAGTCTCGTTGAGCAAAAGCAACCAATGTGGTAGTGTTTGTTTTAGATTTCCGTTTGGTGAAAAACGTCTCCCAAAGCAAAAAACGCCTCCCGAGGCACGTTTTTTGGAAGCAACACATTGGTTGCTTTTGCTCAACGGGACTTTGAACGGAACTTTTACAAGTAAAAATTTGAAACAAACATGCACTATGTTGCTTCCAAAAAACGTGTCTCGAGAGGCGTTTTTTGCTTTGGGAGACGTTTTTCACCGAAGGGAAATCTAAAACAAATACTACCTATATCGTACATGCTTTATATTTCTTAATTAATCCCATTGCAATGTATTTACAAAATGTCAGAGAGAATCGATAAATCAACACTTTTTTATTTCGAAAATGATAGCTTGATTAATCATGGTAATTTGTATTTATTTATAAATTATAAATGGAATGGTGCTTTCAATTAACGTCGAGAGGCATGGAAAAGGGAAACTGTAGAGAGACTATTCTACTATATGGATATTCAGGATATATCACTGTCTATACGGGGTTGCTTTGAGTGTGTGAGTAGTATTTGTAGGAGCTGCGTATGATGTTATTGGTGTGTGCACTATGCGGACTGCAGGGGGGACAGGGAACAGAGGAGGTAAATGACCGAGGCTTGTGGTGGGTGCAGAAACAGAATGGTATTAACAGAGATACTGAGATAGAGCAGAGTGAAGGGTGCTGCATGTTAGTGGTAGGTACAGCGAATCGATGAGTGGCTCTTTCAGTTTTTTTTTACACTCAATATTTTCTTTTTTATCTCACGTTGGAGCCTTGGTTGGATACTAAATGCAGACATATTTTAATATTGGATTCAAAGTTCACCACTTTGTGAGAGAACAGGGAGACAATCGTGTTCCAGCCACAGGTAAATACTAAATGTAGACATTTCTCAATATTGAATTCAAAGTTTACTAATTTGTGGGAGAGTAGCTCTTCCGCTGGATCAAACCTCATTAGTTTTACGCTCAATAGTTAGTAAAAAAACTAAAAATAAATGTAGTCATTTTCGTCCTTTTTTCCTTTAAACCACTTTTACCTTTTATTCCCACAATAAGCCAAAGCTGCCCCTTTCAGGGGAAGAATAAAACTACGTGAAATTGTGATTCGTAGGCGTTCTATCATGATCAGCCTTGAAAATATTATCACTTCGCGCTGAATGAGAGCCTTATAGTGTGGTAGAAAGTAATCCTAGTCCACAATTATTCATTGAAAAAAATACTCTGGAATTAACAAACCCACACCTTCCCTGAGTTTTCAATTTTATCACCAAATGGGGTCAAAGAGAGATAATACCAAATAAGAAGGCCAAAACATTACAACCCATTCTCTCACAAGCTTACAAAAGATCCAACTGGAAACGTTATCACACTCTTCACTCGCTTCCACTCAATCAGATTTCCAACGTACACCTTACAATTTGCCTTTAAAAAAGCCTCACACCTCCCTTCCCTTCCTATCCCATTCAACAACATCAATCAAACTACATTGCTACTACAACTACTACTACTACTTTTTCTTTTGCAATGGCTTTCAACAAATTCTCTGCCACCATTTTGGTGCTTTCTCTCCTTGCTTACTCAACATTCACTGAGGCTAATTGCCCAACGGCACCAAAGTCCTCACCCAAGCCCAGTCCTACCCAAAAACACTGCCCCAAGGACACCCTAAAGCTAGGGGCTTGTGCTGATCTTTTGGGGCTCGTTAATGTTATTGTTGGGACTCCTCCTTCGAGCAAGTGTTGCGCATTGATTAAGGGCCTTGCTGATTTGGAAGCTGCACTTTGCCTATGCACTGCAATCAAAGCCAATGTGCTTGGAATTAACTTGAATGCACCCATCACGCTCAGCTTAATCCTTAGTGCATGTCAAAAAACTGTCCCTCCTGGTTTCAAATGTGCCTAATTAAGTTAAGGATTCGAAATATATATATATATATATATATAGGTTTATGTATTATGTATGTATATGTCCCGTTTGTCGTCAGAGAAATTGTTTATATATGCACTAAAGTCATGAGATTGATGTGAAGTGCCTATATAAGAGTTTCGTTGGTAATAGTTGCATTTGTATTGTTGTTGTTTTTTCTTTTCTTTTTTTTGTGAAAATTATTGTCATCGTTGTTAATTCCGAGTCTGTCCAAATACTTAGTTCTGTCTATTTCCTATCATGCTTCGTCAAATTACTAATTGGGCAAGCATGTTTGCCTAATCAATTTGTGTCCTTGTTCATCTCTAATATATTATGAAATATCTTATTTGTTCATCAAGTCCAAATGTTGTGTGTATGAGTCTTTTTTTGGTCAACTTAGTTTTTTTAGAGCAAGCAACTATTGTCATTTCACACGTTCTAGTGCAATTTCCTCAAAAACATTTTTATTTTAGTTAATCCTCAAAAACTTTGGTTTTTTTTATTCACACATACACTTTTTTTTAAATACACATACACACATTTAAAATACCCAAACTATCCATCACTTTTCGCGTTTTAAGGATCCTAGTTCCGCGCATATAAAAAACGACACATACGTATTGAGTGCGGAACTATTAGTTCCGCGTAAAAAATGCACTCGCGGAACTAATAGTTCCACGAGTATTTTGTGTGAAAAATACTCTGTGCAACTATTAGTTTCGCGGAGTATTTTTCACAGAAAAAATACTCCGTGGAACTATTAGTTCCGTGTGTTCAGTTTTTACGTGGAACTAATAGTTTCGCGGAGTATTTTTCCTGTGAAAAATACTCTGTGGAACTATTAGTTCCACGTAAAAAGTGCACACACGGAACTAATAGTTCCGCGGCGATCTGCTGCAACACACACCCATGCACAGACAAAGGCAGATTCGATACTAATAGTTCCGCGGGCTTGACAACACCAGAAAAAAATTCCAAACACGCACAGACACCACGCAGAGACTCAATGCGGTACCTGAGGGACGAACAGGCTTACGACGGTGAAGTCTTAAACGATCTGCAAGTTGCGACGACGACCTGCAACCGGAGGCAACGACGCGACGACGATCTGCTGCAACGACCAGGAACAGCGGCGCTGTGCAGAAATGAGGAAGAAGGAAAGAAGCTACTGCACGGAAGTGAGGAAGAAGGGTTTTGTTTTTTTAAGGGTATTATGGACTTTTTATGTTTTAGCGTATGTGTGTTTATAAATTCATGTATGTGTGAATATAAAAAACCAAAACTTTTATTACTTTACTTTCATTGAACGTCCCAAATGGGTCGGGCTATATATTGGTTGAATCCTCAAGAATGAATAAATGACTTTGATAAAAAAAAAAAAGAATGTTTGACCAAAAAAAAGAATGAATAAATGACATACCCTTTCATTTCTCTCTCTCTCTCTCTCTTTTTGGTCTAAATCCTTTGAAATTGTAGGGTTAATTATGTTTTTGGTCTTTCATATTTGGAAAAAGTTTGGTTTTGATCATTTTTCTTTAAAATTGATTTTTTTAGTCTCTCATTTTTTGAAATGTATTATTTATAGTCCTTGAGGCCATTTTATAAATTCAAAAAATATTTTTTATATATTTTATTTCTACCCCTCCTAATTTCTAGGGGGCTAGGGGACGGTGGGGTGTCGTGGTGGAGGCAACAGAGACGGTGGAGACGACAGTGAGTCGCGCGCAGCGGTCTTTCTCTGAGCAAAATGGTGGTTGGGGGCTTAGTGGAAATTAGAAATTAGGAGGGGTAGAAATAAAACATTAAAAAATATTTTTAAATTTATAAAATAGCCTCAAGGACTATAAATGGTATATTTCCAAAAACGAGGGACTAAAAAAAATCAATTTTAAAGAAAAAAGACCAAAACTGAAATTTTCCCAAATATAAAGGACCAAAAACATATTTAACCCAAAATTATATTAAATCTCGACTTCAAGTTGATTTGAGTAGACCCGTTAAAGCAATAAAAAAATTTCAATGTTTAATTCTTTTTTCACTAACAATATTCAAAGAAACCAATCATCTAGCATCTCTCAATAAATTAGCAGTATCGTGGGTAAAAATAAAAAATAATAAAGCATATGCTATAAAATTGCTTTAAGTAGCATGCAAAAAACATTATAAGTTAATGATTGTAATTAATTTACTAAGCATATTTATTTTAGTGAAACAAACTTGTAAATTAATTAAATAAATTAGTTGTGGTGACTAAATAAACCACATTCATAATATATAGTATGCTGAACAATCGATCCTCAATCTCTGCCTACTGCCTATACGTCTCAACCAGTTCTTATTTTCTCTCTCTCTAGTAGGTGAGCCAAGAAAGTGATATTCCAAAGGCTTTGTTCTGAAATCTGAAAATGGTTTTCTTGGTGATCTTCCACGGCTTTCTTGAACTGTGTGTAGATTGTAATTCACAACAATCAATTTCCATCATCACAATTCAAGAAAGCTGTGGAAAATCAATGAGATGATCAGCTCCATCTCCGAACCTCTCTAATGGTAGTTTTAATTTGATCACCTGGTCTTCGAATTCCCCTTCGTTACAAAGTTCTCAATTTGTGTTTTTTCTCTCTCTCCCGTTTCTTGCAAAGTTTACAGTATATGCATGAACTGGTAATTCAGGTCTCTTTTCTCTGCCCCGACCAAGAAAATGATATACTTGACGCCCAGAGTTACAGATCAACGTCGATTTACGCTTTACGAGGCCATGGATTTCTGCACATTTCAGTGATCTTGATCCAACTTCTCTTTTTGCTTTTTCTCTCACTTGGTGTTTTCTCTCTGGTTGTTTCTGAAAACATTTGTTGAATTGCCCTGTTTGGAAGTAAAAACACCCAAAAGCATGACGCACACAGTTGAAGGCTGTGTTGAGGATGAACGTGTAAATGGGGAATTTGTTAGAGAGTTCTATACGAGTTATAACTCACAATGCATAATAGAATTCTCTCCCCCTTTTTTTCTTCTGTTAAATTCTTCTGTTTTCTGTTTTCTTTAATTGATAATTTTCTTATGTTATGTAGAAGGCAAATGACAAGGTATTAATTGAATGTAGTTTTTGAAAATGTATGAAAAATGTATCTCTTAAAATTAATAATGTATTGAATTAGTTTGAATTTTAATGAAAAAAAAAACTATTAATTGGTTCTTTGGCTAAGAGCATTGCCGCATTGGTTAACAAAATCCCAATGTAGGGTTACTAATGATTCCGTTCAGAAATGTTACCCCTCCCTTCGTGGTTACTAGTGGTAGGCAAGCACTGTGGGGGTGAGGGTACTTTAAACTTAATTGGGGGAGACATGCCTTGTGACGCTGTTGTGAAGATCGTGATGATATTCAAAATCGAACCTCTGTTTGGCTTTTCAGAAAAAGGAAAACCTATAGACGTGTGTGTTTGTTTTTTTACGGTAGTTGTTGGGAATGGACCTATTCTTTGTTTCCGACTCTGCGTGACATCAGTTTAACTTGAAAGCCATAAAACGGAAGCGTGAAATATGAGGCCGATTATCAATAACTTGGGGTAAGAATATTCTCATTTCACTCTTTAGAAGCCGTTGAGATCATTTATCAAAGAATTCGTCTCTTTTAAAATGAAATAATTCACTAAAGAAAATATAAGATATAAATAAAATTAATAATTAGCATTTCAAATTTTCAATACATATGCTTTGTTTGTAATGTATATATATCTGACTTTTTTTTTTCATTTCTTTGGCCACTTTTTTTTTTTCTTCTAAAATAAAAAAGAAGATGAGAGCACCGACTCTAGGAAAGGAACTTTTGTCAAACAGTCAGTGGAAGGTGAATGTGAAAGCCGATGTGACTTCATAACCTGAAATTAAAATGCAATCGATCACAAAGCAACCCTAGCTAGCCAATCACTTTACATATTGTTGGAGTTGGACCACTAGAGCAGATTTGTGAACCATCCGTTTGTTGCCTTTATCCTTTTAATTTGTCGAGTCAAAATTAAACTACCTAAGTACCTATGCTTTATTCTTGAATTTAACCCAAGGTTTTCTTTTTTGTTTTTTTGGTCAATAACCCAAGGTCTTCTGTTTATGTAACTGCACTGTTATACCTTTGGGCCATAAAAATAGGAAGAAATTTTTATTGTTATGGTCATAAAATTAAAGAAAAAGAAATAAAGTATGGAAAGAGAATGGCTTTGGATATAGTATGCGGCCCAAATCAACACAAAAGGGCAGGCTGTCCCCGACGATTCAGCCCAGGCCCAAATCGTTTATTTAAAAGGGAAGTTTTTACTTTTTATCCTTTTCGTTTGTTTTATTATCCCTTAAAATCCCTCATCTCATGCGGTGTGCAATTACTGAAGAAGACAGTTAGGTGTTGCTGTTACTTGTATGAGTAATAATATTCATATATTTCAAAAATTAATTCACCAATTTAACATCTTTTATTTTTCTTTATCTTTCTCTAACTATTACATCATATATCACATCATTTTATCATTTTTTTTTCATCTCACTCTATCTCTCTCTAATAATATACACACCCCAAGGAGTGTCTACCAATCTTTATTTTACTTTTATTATTCTTTTGGTTCGTTCATCTGATGAGCTGCAAAAGCAAAGGCACCACCACCAGAGTGTAAAGACTAAAGAGCCCAACGCGAGAGAAGAGAAGAGAAGAGAATTGTTTGGTTGTTTTCATTGGAGTAGACACGTGTGCACGACCCACAAAACACGCACTGCACTCGCGCGGCTTCTCTTAGCCACGTTGCCGCTTCTACTCTCTTAACGTGCGCACCCTCCACCGTGCCCACGACGGCACAGATGCAACCTTGTCCGATCCGATCGGTGAAACCCTAGTTTTCTACGGTGCCGTCACTCTCACTTCACATCCCAATTCCAATTCCAACTCCGATTCCGATTACGCTGAGCTCTGCCATAAGAATAATAATATTTAATTTAATAATATGATCTTCAAATCGTAGAAAGAGAGAGCGAATTCCAGCCTGTAACGAAGAAGAATAAGAAGATGCAGAGACGAAGTCCTCCAAAGCACAGGCACGATGGGACTTCGCCGCTGCCTCTCGGCATGGATTGGAGTCCTGCACCTCGTAAATGGGTTAGTTTACTATTATTCTTATGTAATTATGGTTTTATTCGCGCGATTGTGTAGCTTTTGAATGGAAAAGAGCTCCATCTTCTTCGATCAACCTTTGTTTTCTCGGGTTAATGATTTTATTACTTCGTTGGTGGCTATTTAAGAGTTAATCACCAGAGTTCTGTTCTCAATTATCGCGATTTGATTGATGCCAGTGATCGTGATGAACTGTGTTTCGTGAGCATCGTTAGTGTGAATTTTGATTCAGCGTGTACGGTTATAGTTACTTTGAACTTTTAATTAAGCCGTGGAGATCATTGCTTCTTGATCACTTGGGAGGCCATCTTGTTCCTGAGTTGATGATTGGACTTGCTTGTTATGGTTCCAGTTTCTGAGACCTGATTTGCCTCATGCTATATTCATCACTTGCAGTGTTAGTCATTCAGTACTAGGCCCTCAGTTACATTGGAACAGTTCGACAAAAAGAGAGTATAATTAAATTAAATCCTATTGACATTTGACCTTTTTTTAATATATTTAAAAAATGGATATTGTGGTTCTTATGCTATGTTTCGATGATTGGCAAGGAGGGGGGAGGGAAGGGAATGGAAGGGAAGGGAAAAGTGACTCATTCTTGTTTGGAAGTTTTTTAATTCGGGGAAGGTAGGGTCGAGGCTGAGTCATATCTTTTAGAAAAACTATGCCATTTGATGATGGTTTATACAGATTAGCATTGAGTGAAAGTTATGAAGTACTTTCAAAGATGGAAATTTCTTGAAAACTTTTGACATTATTCTTCATGTGGATTAGAGGTGTGCTGAGAAAACCAAGCTATATAGAGTGTTATATTTTTGTCCCTGATGCAAACCCAAAGACACACACACACAAATATAGCAGGAAACAGAAAAGGGAAATAGGGAATAGAAGATTGTCTTGATATGAAAAGGTAAAAATGCAGCAGGTAATACACCTGACTGCCCCAGAGCACAGCTCCTACACAGAGAAAGTATAATTCTCTGCTCACACAAAAGATGATTCTCTCACACACTTATTCTCTCTCCTCCTACCCTTTTCTTATAACAGAAAACGCAGCACCACTCACTCCTCATTCCCTCTCTCTGCCAGCTCATCATTCACAACCGAATTCCTATTCCTCCTCACATACACCCTCCACACCTTGGGCCTACCCTCATTGACCTTCTCCATGGGCCTATCAATACTCCCCTCTTGAGACAGAGACTTGTCCTCAAGTCTTAAACCAGGAAATTGGCTTCTGACAGTAAACTCATCCTCCCAAGTAGCCTCAGTAACATCCTTTCCTTTCCATTGAACCAGTACTTGATTCACATCTTCATTTGCCCTTGTAACAGACCTCCGGGCTAACACTGTCAAAGGCTCCCAACTGCTCTCTTGATCACTCTCTAATTCTTTAGGCAAATCTTGCTCCACCTGGTAGTTTCCCACTGCCTTCTTAAGTAAAGACACGTGGAATACGGGATGGATTCGGGAGGACAGCGGCAACTGCAACTTGTAGGCCACTGAACCAATGCGTTCCAATACTTGGAAAGGACCATAATACCTCGGAGCCAGTTTTGGATTGATCTTTCCTCGGACTGATTGCTGGATATGGGGCCTGAGCTTGAGGAAAACCCAATCCCCCACCTCAAACTGCATGTCTTTTCTGTGAGCATCAGCGACAGTCTTCATTCGATTTTGAGCCCGAGACAAATGATATTTCAGCTGCTGGATGCACTCGTCCCTGTCCAAAAGCTCCCTTTGCACTGCTTCCACCTTCACTTCACCCGGTAAATAACGAGTGATTTTCGGGGGAGGACGCCCATAGACCACCTCAAACGGAGTGGTATCAGTTGAAGCATGAAATGAAGTATTATACCAAAATTCTGCCCATGGTATCCATACTACCCACGTCTTGGGTTGATCAGCTATGAAGCAACGGAGAAAAGTCTCCAAACAGCGGTTTACTACCTCTGTTTGGCCATCCGTTTGAGGATGGTATGCTGTACTCAATCTCAATTGAGTACCCTGCAGCTTAAATAAATCTTGCCAGAAGTTGCTCACAAAGATGGGGTCCCTATCACTTACAATGGATTGGGGCATTCCATGTAAACGCACAATTTCCTTGATGAAAATTTCTGCTAAGGCTTTGGCCGAGTAAGGATGCTTTAATGGGATAAAGTGAGCATACTTAGAAAGACGATCCACCACCACAAAGATCGCCTTGAATCCTTTTGACTTAGGCAGACCCGTTATGAAGTCCATAGAAATATCCTCCCACACCAAGGAAGGAATAGGGAGGGGCTGTAATAGACCCCCAGGCGAACATGCCACATACTTCTGCCGCTGACACACGTCACAAGCCTGCACAAACTTCTGAATTTGCTTCTTCATTCCCAGCCAATACACATTGGCAGCCACCCTGCGATAAGTCCGATAAAAACAGGAATGGCCCCCTTGAGGAGTGGAATGAAACTCCTTCAAAATAATAGGGATCCAATTTGAATTAGCAGCCAAGACCAATCTGTCCTCATATAATAGAACCCCATTTCGATAAGCAAACCCAGTCTTTGTAGAAGTGCCTTGTTTTAACTCCTCAATAATTTTCTGCAGCCTAGGATCCTGATGGACTTCATCTATAACCTCCCTGCTGCCCACCCATTCGGGATAATGGATCATGCTATTTAAAGTCACAGAATCGTGCATCCTGGACAGCGCATCAGCTCCTTTGTTTTCCAAACCAGGCTTATAAATGATATCAAATCGGTACCCCAGCAACTTGGCTGCCCAATTCTGCTGATCCACGGTTGTCACCCGTTGTAACAGCAATTGTTTCAAACTCTTTTGGTCAGTACACACCGTAAACTTCCTGCCCAAAAGGTACGGACGCCAATGCTGAATCGCCAAAGCTACTGCCATCAATTCTTTTTCATAAGCAGACTTGGTCAGATTACGCTCACCCAAAGCCTTACTAAAGTAAGCGATAGGACGTCCCTTTTGAAGCAAAATCGCTCCTAACCCATTGCCCGAAGCATCACTCTCAATAAAGAATTCTTGAGTGAAATCTGGTAATGCTAGGACAGGAGCAGTAGTGATCTTATCCTTTAAAACGTCAAAAGCCTGCTGTTCCTTCAAACCCCACTTAAAACCATCCTTTTTTGTAAGATCAGTCAAGGGTTTGGCCAACTTCCCATAATCTCTAATAAACTTCCTATAGTATCCCGTTAAGCCAAGGAAACCGCGGACACCTTTAACATTTTTTGGACTGAGCCATTGCAAAACACAACTGATTTTAGAAGGATCCATGGCAACACCCTCAAAAGAGATTATATGACCCAAATATTCTACTGAGAACTGGGCAAACTGACACTTTTTTCTGTTTGCAACTAATTTATGATCAGCCAAAACTTGCAGGGCAGATTTTAAATGCAACATGTGCTGTTCCCAAGTCGGACTGTAAATTAATATGTCATCGAAAAAAACCAACACATACCTCCTCAACATGGGTCTAAAAACTGCATTCATGAGAGCTTGGAATGTTGACGGAGCGTTCATCATCCCAAAAGGCATTACGAGATATTCGTAATGACCCTCATGAGTCCGAAATGCCGTCTTGTGAATGTCCTCCGTGCGCATCCGTACTTGGTGGTACCCCGACTTCAAATCAATCTTGGAGAAAAACTTCGCACCATGCAACTCATCCAAGAGTTCTTCTATTACTGGAATCGGAAATTTATCCGGAACTGTGACCTTATTGAGGGCGCGATAATCCACGCACATACGCCAGGATCCATCCTTTTTTTTAACCAAGATGACTGGGCTGGAAAATGCACTCTGGCTAGGACGGATAATGCCCAACTGCAACAGTTCTTGGACTTGCTTCTCAATCTCCTCTTTGTGGTGATGAGAGTACCTATAAGGCCTTACATTAACAGGTCCCTGTCCCTCTAACAGATGAATAACATGCTCATGTGACCTCTTGGGAGGCAGCCCCCTCGGTTCCTGAAACACGGATTCGAACCCCAACAACAATTTCTGCACTTCACTCGCTTGCTTAGTTGTTAATACAGCTGAAACCACTCTCCCCTGATCAGGTACCTCTAAACATTGTCCTGGGGTTAAAAGGCCATCCACACACAGCCTTGTCTTGCCCAGCAGACTTTGCAATGCCTGGGATTGGCACTCTACATTCCCAGCACCTTTGAGCTCCCTCCATTGGTCCTTGTACCTGAAACGCATTATTTGTCGTGGCCAATCAACCCACATCTCACCAATCGTAGTCAGCCAGGCCATTCCCAAAACCATATCCACTCCATCCAAATCAAACAGCAGCGCATCAATATCAAACTGCATTTTGCCCAAATCAATCACCACCCCCTTACACTCTCCTCGGGTTTTGGCTTTATAGCCATCCCCCAATTTGATTTGTAAAGAAGTAGTCTCTTCCACTGGCCAACCCATAGCTCTCACCAATTTCTGGGAAATAAAATTGTGGGTAGCCCCACTATCGACCAAAAACAGAATTGGAACACCCTTAACTCTCCCCTTTAACTTCATGGTTCGAGTTCCAGTAGCCGTAGCCATGGTCAGACCCAACAAACCCAGCATACTAAGTTCTCCTCCATCGGCCACTTCCTCTTCTTCATCCAACATAACATTGGCTTCTCCCTCTTCGAAATCTTCTTCATCCAGCATCATCACACGCAGCTGACGATCAGGACACATGTGTCTGGGATGGAAAGATCCCCCACACTTGTAGCACAGCCCTTTCTTCTGGCGATCCAGCAGCTGTTGGTAAGACAAGTGTCTCACACCCTTGTCACGTGGGCCAAAATTCCTCCTCTCACCCCTGGTTTCCGTCTTTGGGCCCATCACAGGCCCATTTTTGTCTGGATTGTCCTTTGCTCCTCGGACCATGACCCAATCACTTCCCTGGTTACGGCCCACACCCCATGACCCAGATCCTCCACCCGAAAGAACACGGGTATTATTGCTCCATCCACTGGGTCCACGCGACCCAACACCACGCGAGCCACTCCACATCGGTTTCTTCTCTTGGAGCTCCAACTCCACCGCCCGTGCAAGATTCATCAAGCGAGGTCGTGAAATGGGTCCAAGCGTCTTCAAGCTGCGAACGCGTCCCCTGATACCTTCCTTCAAACCGTGAATGAAGTACCCCATGTACTGTTCATCGGATAGCTTGGTCACTTGTGCTACCAGTCCCTCAAAAGCCTGGATATACTCCTCAACATCTGCTTCTTGTTTCAAGGCCGAAAGTTGTTCGAAAATGCTACCTTCTCCCAAACTACCATATCTCTCAAGCAGGGCATCTTTCAACTTTTCCCAGGTAAGATGTTCATCGTCATCCATCAACGCCTTGAAAAAATGAATCGTATGGCCATCCATGCACAACTGAGCCAAGCTGACTCTCACCTCATCCCTCGTGTCCTGTACTCGGAAGTAAATCTCTGCCCTAGCAATCCACCCCGCTGGGTCCTCCCCATTGAACATTGGGAGTTCCACTTTCTTCACCGATTGTTTAAAATCGTCTAGGGCGTCTCCTTGCAGCTGTTTCAGCAACTTCTTAATCATCACCGTTTCAGAGTTACCCTCTTTCTCCTCACCATCCGAGAACTCCCCATTTTTTGCCTTACTCTCATTGTCCTTAGTCTGGGTTATCAGAGAAACCAAACGCTCTTGATCGGCTGCTGCCTGGGCTCGCATCTCTGCAAGGGTGACTTTCAGTGCAGCCACTTCGTTCTCCAGAGATGATACTTTAGCATCCATCTTCTTAGGTGGCATCCGAAAATTTCCTCACTCTCCTTCTAGCTGATTCCTCACGTCACTCTTCCTCCGAATCAGTGGGATCCGGCAGGTCGGACCAATGATGCAAACCCAAAGACACACACACACAAATATAGCAGGAAACAGAAAAGGGAAATAGGGAATAGAAGATTGTCTTGATATGAAAAGGTAAAAATGCAGCAGGTAATACACCTGACTGCCCCAGAGCACAGCTCCTACACAGAGAAAGTATAATTCTCTGCTCACACAAAAGATGATTCTCTCACACACTTATTCTCTCTCCTCCTACCCTTTTCTTATAACAGAAAACGCAGCACCACTCACTCCTCATTCCCTCTCTCTGCCAGCTCATCATTCACAACCGAATTCCTATTCCTCCTCACATACACCCTCCACACCTTGGGCCTACCCTCATTGACCTTCTCCATGGGCCTATCAGTCCCTAACTACAATAACGATACATATTCAATTGTTTTTGAAAATATAAAATAGTCATATCATATAGTAGGATAAGTGGTGTCTCTCTCTCATAATTCATTTTTTGTTCTCCATTCAATTTTGTAAACAATTGTCTTCAATCTTCATTCACCAATATAAACACATCTTTTCAAGAAATGTTGTATTTTCTGGTATCCTAAGCTAATTTATACTCCCTTTCCCATTTTCAGGTATTGTTTGAGAGCTCATATTTTTGTGACTTTTATACATCATGAACTTGGTTTCCTTTGTGCAGTTTTTTTATTTGAATGATTTACTTTCTAATTAGAAGTCCCTATTATGCAGAATGGGCGGGATACAGTATGGCCACACAATCATCGTACCGGTTGGAGTTATTGTGTCATTATACCTTCTTGGGTCTTCGTTCCAAAATCAAGGAATTCAGATCCTATAGTGGTAAAGTTGCTCAATATCCAAACTTTAATCCATGGCCAGTTTTAGGTGTAATTTTCCTTTCAGGTTTGGATTTGTTAGGACTAGAAGTATATGAACACATTTGATGCAAGTGGAGATGATCTTATAGTGTGACTATAAAATTGAAGGCGTGAGGAAAGTAGTTCAGAAATTAACACCTTTTTAAGAAGTGAAGTGAGAGAAATAAATAAGAATGAAGGAGTTAATTCACATTAATTCTGAGCTTTACAACCTAATTATAATGTTTGACCAACATTCCTCTATAATAGTGTATATATGCTACTGAATTTGAACAATGCTACTGTAGCGTATTTTTGTTCTCTTTCTAATTGTTGTGCATGCTCTAACTACTTTAACTATCCAGAGGTATATGACAATATTCTTATCACCACAACTTTCTAAACGTAAAGGCCCTCCTAGCATCTCTGTCTCTGTGCCAATGGTTAGAACTTGTAATTGTCTAATACCGTTATTTTCAGAATATACCATTCATTTTAACTCTGCAGCATTTGTTGTTATGGTCGTATTATGCATCCCTAATTTGCTTTCTTCTTTATTAAGTTCAATGTGAGACATCTACTTCTAAATATATAAGGGGATAATTTTACCCAACGCCCCATCTCGCTGGGTTCATTTTTGCAGTGCCATCTTGTGTTCTACTTATCGTTTGTCACCTTTACTTAGTACTCTGTTTCCATCCATTCTGCTTCCCAATAGTTGTTTCCTTCTGTTATTGGTGTAAATTGCAATATTTAGTTTACGTGTCAAGTAATGGGATCAAATGCTATAATGTAGTGTCTGGCAGTGACAGGAATCACTGGCAGGAGGGGTTGAACTAAAAATGGGAACTACTAATGGGGATCCGAATGTTTAGATTCTATAAACATGATCGTAAAGTCAAACCAGGACATATGTCTGTGAATAAGCAAAATTTGTCCTATAGAAAAGATAAACTGAGGCAGCTTAGGCATTTATCATTTACAGATTTTCCACAATCTGTTCATTTATAGTATAGTATGTTGTTGAATAGTAGCTTCTTTGTGAGTGTTCATTTTTAACATCATTAAGGGACAGTTCTACAGGCTTCAAGTTGGTGTACAGTCACCAGAAGGAATTACAAAGCTCCATGGAGTACTAAGAAGGTTCAACGATTTTCTAAAGTTGTTTGCCGATGTAAGTTTATCCTTTTCAACTACATTTTAATTTATTGTTTGTTTTTTTGATGTATTTCTACTTTGACCCTGATTTTGACTACTGGATTTTCATTTAAGCATTGAATCTACTCGCACACAGAAGCATGTTGGTTGACACCATTTTAGTTTTTAGCACTTACTCCAATTTTAGCCCATTAATTTATTTTCATCCATAAAAACAATTCAATTTTTTGTAAGTGTGACAGTAATAAAAGATAGGAAAAATCTTCAATGAACAAATATTTGAAGTCATCCATTACTCTCTCTCAAGGGGGTCTTGATGAAGTGAAGACAAACAGGAAAATATTTGAATAACGGTGGAAGAGTCCAGTTCCACTGGCTATATCCATTTCTACTGCCTTTAGAATTAATATAGGATGAACAACCCTTATATCGTTTCGGTAAACAATGAAGCACCTTTACTTTGGTTAGTAAATGATGAAACATCCTTAACAAATCTGCAAATGGCTCACTTTCTAATTTACTTCTTAGGCATCATAGGAATGAAAATTGAAAGATTAATTAGTATCACACAATATTAGTCATTAGACGAGAATAGAGTCAATGATTTATATTGTGATCCCATATCGACTAGAGATATGACTGAAGTAGTTCTTATAAGGTTTTGGCAATCCTCACCTCTTGAACTAGCTTTTGCACTTGAGTTAGGCCTTGGACGAATTCTAAGATTTTATAAATGGTTTAAGAAGTACACTGCCTGAACTATGTGTGCGCTCACATGTATGATAGATAGAGAGGTAGATAAATGTTTTGCATCTTGTCGGTGGTTACATTGATTTGTTTACTATGTTGCCACATGCTGTCTTTGTAGCTTAAAAAGGAGTTTCCCAGGAAAAATATCCCTCCAGCACCACCCAAGGGACTCTTGCGATTGAAAAGCCGAGCTTTGTTGGAAGAGGTTGGAAATTTCTTAACTTATTACAGTACCAATTGCTGCTTTTTTGGCATTATGGATCTGCATATGGCATCTTGCTTGAATTTCCTTATTTTATAAGAACATACTTGGCCTAGATGCATAGTTGCTGAAGATTACTAGCATGTAGAAATTTAGGCAAGTTATTTTCTAAACCTCACATGCCTCTTCTAGATTTGTGTTAAACAACATGCTTACTGCTTCTTAATATCTTCCACTGTCTTGTCAAAATGACTCCGTTACTACATTTACCAAAAAGATTGAAACACTAGTAATAAGCATAAGAATGTCCTCTTGTTCTTCTTGGTTTCTGTACGGATAATTCACCCTAGAGCTTGTTGATTTTTTTAACCAAACCCTTTCATTAATTCTCTCTCTGACTTCTTCATTGTCCTCTTTTCTCTTCAACCTAACCACAAGAACTACCATTTTTTTGTGATTGTAACTACATTAGCCTTTCAGCATAATTTTCAATTTAAATACATAATAAGGAACTTTTTTAAAGTTAATTTATCTGTACAGCCTTATTTTTTATTTGGTTATTTAATAAATATTTGAATTGGATTAGAATAATTGTAGAATTTTAGGGACGTCCATATTCTCTTTACATAGAGATAAAGAGATTATAAATTATTTAGTAAGAATTTTCTTGAAATATTTGTGTTATGAGTTTCTTAATATTATTAGGTAAGGTTGACTTACTGAATCTTCAACATGGTCGTTTATATTTTAAGAGCTGTGCTATCTGTACTACTTTGGACAATGGAACAGGTGGTCCATCTAATTCCCAGTGGACCCACTTACAAATTTTCTTATCACAATCGGAATGTGCCACCTATACATTTGTGGACAATTGTGAATACAAGAAATGAATAGTTGGCTGTAGATTTTAAGACATTTACTTGTGCTACAGAGAAGGCGCTCTTTGGAGGAGTGGATCACCAAACTATTGTTTGACATTGATATATCAAGATGTGCTGCAGTGGCATCATTTCTCGAGCTGGAAGCTGCTGCTAGATCTTGTATGTGATTGTTTTTTGCATCTTTCATTTAGTCACTTTGTATGTGTCAGTTGATCTGTTTTATGCTAATTGATTGTTAGCTTTCCTGAATTTTTATAATTCATACCTCATTTAATACTTCTCAGCATTTCAAGATGCAAGTGAGCCAAATTCAGTAACAGATCCTGATTCCAATAACAGAGTTTATTCAGTGCAATCACCTCTCCATTCAAGCTTATCATTAGCTGCTGGCAGTTCATCTGTTGCCTCAGATTATGGTAGTGATACTGCATATGAGACATCTGAAGTAGGAACTCCAATAATTGGACGGGATGATAATTCTGAAGTTGGCACAGATGATCTAACATTGGATGAAGATATGACAAATCCAATAGAAAGGCTTGTGAAATATGGCATATCAAATATTGATGAGGGTTTGTTTATGGGTCAGACTATTCTAGAGCAATTGGAAGGCCTTCCTAGGCATAAAGTAAATGCCAGACATGTGAACAATGTTACAGAGAAGGGCAAAAATAATGGTAATTCATATGATTCTTCCCTTTTAGCTAATAATACCATGGAGCTTTTCTCTGAGCCTGGGCATGCTAATGCTATTGGTCACATTCGTAAGCTTTCAAATGAGAGTGTTGGAAGTGATGGAAGCTCAGTACGAGGTAGTGACATGTCTAATTTTGGAATTCCAAATTCATCTGGTGATGGTTCTCTTGACCTTCCTGGATGTGCTTCGGTTTCAAGAGAAACAGATATCATGAGCCGCACAAAGTCAAAGTGTACTGGTGATGCTCAATTAGTCCTTCCACAAGATCAACGTAATAAATTGAACAGGATTCTTTCAACCATGCAAAGAAGGCTAGTCACTGCAAAAACTGATATGGAGGACCTTATAGTTAGATTAAATCAAGAAATAGCTGCAAAAGATTTTCTTGCGACAAAGGTATATGATTTGGCATGCATTTCCTTCTAAATTAATTTATTTTATTTAGTTTTCTTGTATCCGAATTTGTCAGAGCCTACTTGAGTTGAAGATAAATATATCTATAATCTGTGGGAACACATGGATCCTTTGTGGTTCCACAATATGCATTAAGCTCAGATTTTTATGGATATTATGTGTCCATAACTGATTGGATCTGTTCAGGTCAAGGATTTGGAAGTTGAACTTGAAACTACCAAACAGAAAAATAAGGAGAACTTGCAGCAGGCCATTATGATTGAGAGGGAAAGGTTTACCCAAATGCAGTGGGATATGGAGGAACTTAGACGAAAGTCACTGGAAATGGAGATGAAACTAAAGTCTGAATCGGTATGACATTCTTGCATTTGCTTTACAGATATTAAACTTCTCTCTTTGGAGAACTTGTTGATTTCAATAATGGCTCATGATATGATACCAGGATGGAAATGCTGGTCAGAATTTAACAAAGGAATCAATTGTTCAGCAGAATGATGTGCTGTTGCAGGATTTAGATGCTGCTAAAGAGCAGCTGGAATTTTTGTCAAAACAGTATGGAGAGTTAGAAGCGAAATCCAAAGCTGATGTTAAAGTTTTGGTTAAAGAGGTCAAATCTCTCCGTAATTCCCAAATAGAATTGAAGAAGGAACTTAGTGAGTCGATAAAGGAAAAGTGTGAAGCTGAGGTAGGTTCTCCACATATCATGTTTTGCAGGATGTTCTTCCTCTTGACAGTTCATACAAAAAATGTACTTTATCAGTTAATACAGGATGTTCTCCACAATTGCTTCCTCACTACTAACCCATAATATTCTTTTGTTTGATTTGTGGACATAAGTTATGGACCCAGCATGCATGACTTATATGATGATGCTATGCTTGTATTTCTCGTGTATTCAGAAACTACTACTTCACGAAAGAGAGAAGAGGGAACAGGCAGAAACTGCTTGGAGAAAACTGTTGGAGAAATGCAGGCTTCTTTTTAACCAGCTTCAAGACTGCAATGTCAATCTTCCTTACGAAGATGAAGATAGGACATCCATGAACTCATCATCATTAACTGGTGCTTTTAATCAATTAACAGTATCTGATGACCAAATTGACATCCTACTAGCAGAGGTACAAGTCTTTCTATGCTTTTACCAGTTACAGAGTCGAGCTGCAACTACTGTTTTCTTTAAATGCAACTCATTTAGGGTCTGTTTGGATTGGCTTATGCAGAGCTTATGAGCACAGCTTATGACTGATTCATAAGCTCTTTTGGACTTATTTTTCATAAGCTACTCAGAATAGCTTATCAAAACAGCTTATAGCTTATATGAAATAAGTTTCACCATATTTTCTTCGATTATAAAAATAGCTTATACACCTTATGTCATAAGCTGTAGAATAAGCTGTTATGCCAAACAGGGCCTTAGTCTTAGAGACAATCTCTTCTCTCTTGCAAACCCCACTATAGTTACAAAACTTATTTAAATTTGATCAGGTAGAAAACTTAGAGAAGGACTACGGAAGTGCAGCTTCCAATGTAGATAAAACCAATGACATAAAAGATGGTGTAATCTATGGTGATGAAATGAGAAAGATCATAGCAGATTTGTTCATCGATAATGTTAGATTGAGAAAACAGACAAACCGAGTTACAAGGCATGCTCTCAAATTGGACATGACAGCAAGTGTTGATTCTCCTTCAATGGAAACTGTAACAAATATTTAAGAAATATATTTGAAGTGGTAACATATATTGTTCTTCCACTTTTGACTTAGATCCCACTGTTTCTCATCCTGGCGGATGAGTTAATCTTATAGTTGAGTTAAATCTTATACTGAATGCAGTAGCTCCCCTAGTGTATTTTATCTTGCACACATATACGAGCCTTTACATTGCACCACATTTTTTTGTGAACTTACACACAAAATAATGAAAAGCTGGACCTTATGAAAGGCAAGTTTATGTTTGCTCTCGATTTTCTCTCTCTCACTCTATATTTTTGTTAAGTGAAAAAAAGGTGTTTTATCGCTGTGGTTATGTAGAGGTAGGTAATGGCAGCAGTGTTCTTTGCTATCTTTCATTTTCAGCGTGAAACCTCGGTACCTCACCCCCACAATGTACCGGGGGAGTTACTTAAAATCTTACCCCAATGCAGGGCGTGTTAAGTGTGGTTTTAGCCTTTTGGGGCCGGGGGACCTTTTTTTTTTTGCCCTTTGCCCCGGGTGTCCTGTTCTATACATGGATGAACTACGCATAACTTGTCTTAGGAACTTCGTAAATTATTAATATTCATATACTACGTTGCATTATATATATATATATATATAGAGGAGGGATCAAATTATACCGGTGTAACTCTTGGACGATGTTACACCGCTAATAACTATTAACCGAATAATTATATTCTAAAACTCATCGTTGGATTAAAAGATACTATCATGTAGATCATTCCTATAAAATTTCACATCAATCTAAAATCATTTGATGTGTCATTGAGATACGCAAGATTAATGTCTTTTAAAGTATGAATTTTGACATATCTCAATGACACATGAAACAATTTTAGATTGATGTGAAATTTTACAGGAATGATCTATATGATAATAACTTTTAATCTAACGGTGTGTTTTAGAATATAATTATCCGCTGAAGAATTATTAGCGGTGTAACATTGACCAAAGTGTTACACCGGTGTAATTTGATCCCTCCTCATATATATATATATATATTTATTTATTTATTTTGTTTTGTTTTGTTTTATGCTTACAAAACATTCCTGTTTATTCGAAGTGAATAGTGATTTTTTTGTTGTAATCAATACCTTGTCGTTATGGCTTTAACATTTATCATGAACATGTTTGTGAGACGTTACATTAAATTTTTTTGGCTACTATATGTATGTTAGATTTTTTTTTTAACCAGATGTTAGATTAATTTTAAGCTTATGATTCATTATTGTATAAATAATAAAAACAATAATGACAACAACAATAATTATTATTTTTAAAGTGAATTATAATTATAAATAGACAATGTGAAATTAAAAAGTATTCATAGATAATAATTTTCAAAGATAATTTAATTAAAATTAGACACCAAAGTAAGGAATCCGTTTTTAATGTAATATATTTAATCAAAATAAAAAAAAATTAACTGATTAATTTAATCTCCTTAAAAACACATTCAAGTGAATTTTATGGCTTGTTTATAAATTAATTTTATTTTGGTAATAGAGGGTAAAAGTCGATTTGATTTTTAATTTAGCTATATATAGACTATTTTCCTTACAAAATAACCCATTTAATAAAATAAAATATACTATTTATAATGAATTCGAAATTCATTTGTAAATCATTCCATGCCTTATTTTCTATAAGTTCAAAATATATAATTTAATTTTTTTATGAAGCCGAATAAAATCGTTTTTTATCTAGGATTGTTCCAACATAATTAAAGAAATGGGGCCTTAAATTGACATTTTATTAACTGAATGCCAGAAAAATCCATCCCTTAATGCTTGTTCGAAATTGTTATAGCCATACATGATAACCTAACATGTACAAAGATTAAAGATATGAAGAGGAACAGTTTCCGGGATGATCTTTGTCATGAGGACGCAACACCACATCAGCCGAAGCTTGGATCACATTATGGCCTGTGCTTGTGAGACGAAGCATCCTTTTGTATGTCAGCAGAAGAAGAATTAAGATCACATCTGCATGAAATAAAAGTATACATACATTTAGAAGGATAAAAGTTTATCATATGAGCATTTATGTATAAATTTTTTCTATAATTGAAGAGTTAAAATAAGTTTAAACTATTTTCATATAAACTATAAGATATTTTCATAAACTATTCTACAGAACTCATTGAAATAAGTACAAAACAACTTATAGACATGTTATAAACTATTTTTATAAACTCTCTCAAACGTCTATACAAGTAAGAATGTCATAAGATAAGCCTAAATAGACTATAAAGAAATTTTTCCAAACACCACCCCTAGCATGGAACAAAGAAATCAGATTATAATAGGTCTCTTCTATTGGTAAAAAGCAACCATATTGCGGCACCCATTTTGGAAACTCGTACAAATCAAAAGACATGCAGGACCAACCTAGGAAGGTGTCTTTATTTTATTTATTTTTTGGGCACCTTGGGCGCACTAGCTAACTGTTGGTCAGTTACCACATTAGCATAAAAGGTGTCAGGAATCAAAAACCATTGAAAAAAGCTGATGTATGAAATCTATTGACATTGTGAGACCACGGAGCAAAATGAATAGAGTTACACACCACATGGTCATTTTATGCAAAGTACACTATCAGAATTTCCATTTCAGGAAACAATGATGTTACCTCAAAAACATTCATCTACTTGGCGCGGCTCCACAAGGACATAAAGTGGCTTTCCAATGAGCCTGCACTGTCCCTGAAAGAGAAGGCTTGATTTACATTTCCTTTCCATGATGATTTCAAGAATATAAGAATTTAAAGGAAGGAAAAGTAATATCATTCTCCACAATTTTCAAGATATGAAAATAAAGAGAAAAGATTCAAGTTATCTAAAAAGAAATTATAGAAGGTAGATATTCAAACTCAGTAACTACATTCTAGTTAGTTGGAGCTCTCTTGCTTGATAGAAAGATAAAGAGAATAGAAAAATATAACTATACAATCATGACACTTGGAAAAGTTCTCAGCTTCCATGAGTTCACAAGATAAATTATACATGATACGCCAAATAAAAATCTGCAGTTGACAGTTGGGCCTAAGTAATTCAGGTTCTAACAAGTAATAGAGAATTTAATTCCTTTTGGTCAAGAATCTTAAGCTTTTGGATTAACTAGTAAAGCAAATATAACTTACAGAAGCTTAGTCATTACCTTAACCTCAGGCACACCAATCACACAAGCACATTCCACTACTTCAGCACCAGATCGTTCTACAAAATAAGTTGAAAGAAACCATAAAGTATACTTGGGGCTATATATATATATATATATATACATTGAACAATCATGAGTCAGATAATGAAGCAGGAGAAAAGAATATAGAGAAAAACAGTAAAATCCAAGAAAAATATTAAAAACACAAATCACTCACCTAGAAGGCTTATTCCTGCTTTCAGAGTTCCACCTGTTGCCACCAAGTCATCAATAATTATGGCCCGTTCTCTGGGCTGGACAGCACCAACATGCAGCTCCAAACAATCAGTTCCATATTCTAATTCATACTTCTCAGAAATTACTTCACCTAAACATAAAGCACATCAAAATTTAGGCATAATGTGCGGAACTAAGGACCCAATTTAGCATGGGACTGGTACTTCAAATAGATAAAAGGCTAAAGAAAGTTCAAGAACTCATTAAATTAAAATTTCATTCCCAGCTGTGAAGGAGCCATTTAGGGCATGATTCAAATATGCATTTACAATACATTTGTGCCAGCATGTCCGGGGAAGGGAAAGGGAATTTGGAAAACAAGTCAGAACCTGATTTGTAAATCAGTTTGATTTGATTCCATATCAATACTGAAGAGATAAATATCAATTTTAATTAGGTATGGTGAAATCAATTTGAACTTTTAAAAATGAAGCAAAAATGAGAATATCATTAGCTTAAAGCTGGGCTCAGGTACTTGTGCTTGAATAGTTGAATATTTAGTAAATGAAAGCAAGCCGAACATAAACTGCTTCAGTTTTGAATATGCACTTCAAGATAAAATATTGTAAAATTTCTATCATATACCATAGTACCATACAATTTATCCAAATCAGGGCCCCAACTAGTAAGGTAAAACAAGAGTGATGCCCAAAAGGATACATTTATCTCCACCTGGTGCAGTTGTTACTCATACAATATCAATCAGTATACACAGAACTGACAGAAGTAAGCTTTATTTTAACTGAGTTTTCATAAATTGATGCAATGCAGATCGTGAAGATCATGAAACACAACCATGACTCAATTTGAAAATCTTGGTGAACTAGTAGCAGATATATATGTTGATAACTTTGCTCAATGCAGATCATGAAGACCAATAAATAGTCAAAGCAACAGTACCACCAAATACATTTTTTTCTCTTAAAATGATGATTCAATAGTTATAAAGAACTTCAAAACTTGTTTATTTATCTTACATTGAATATTTAAACGGCACTACGAAACTTATTTCAATCAGTTAAGCTATCTTGAATTTCCTTAATAGTTAGTATGATGATTGAATATTTATATAGTACACATCACTATTTCACACTTTCTCTTAGATGTTGAGTATATGTTTCTGTCAGTCAACCAGGCAATATGAAAGTTGGAGCCCAATTGACTTTAAGTGATGTGACACCAATCACTGAGTCAAACACATTACGGAATGAACAACAAAAGTAGGACAAATTGTATTTCCACTCAGAGAGGGCCGTCCGTCCCATTCCACAGAAAGTGATCATCAGATTCTGTTGTTTTGGTACTTTCAAGTTTCAACTCACAACTAATTAAGTTTAGAAGCCATTTCAAAATCAACATTCAACATAAACAACTTAATTTACCTGGCAGCTTCCGAGGTTTACGTAAAGGAACAAACTTTGCACCAATGGCCAACGCAATTGGAGGACCAAACATGAATCCCCGTGCTTCAATTCCTGCATGAATAATCCAATTACATTAATTGGCACACTAAACAAACCAGCCAAAGGCAACATCCGCTAACAATGTCTCATTAATTTAATTAAATATAAAATCTCATGAAGCCCCCTATCTCGGTGGTTAAATTTAGTGCCCCAAACCATGAGAAGGATCCAACCCAGAAGATAGAATTGAAACCATGTATTGAGTTTGTCTTCTAGAAGAAACTATTACAAGACATGTCTGTGTGGCCTAAATCTCATCATTTTATTTTATCAATAAAACCAGTATTTTGAATTTACAAATGGTACCTACTTCTCATGTTCTCACTGAAAAATAAATGGGTCTTGCCATGAAAATCAAAACTCAGATAAACTAGTAATTAAACTAGCTTTACTAGTTTACTGAATGAAGCCTTTCAAATACCCCTAACAAAAACAATAGAGGGGGATAGAGAAAGGGGAAAGAGCAAGGCGGGTCTCTTTCTCCAAATAAAAAAGAAAAAACTTGGTGTTAATATCAATGCCCCATTAATTTTTTGCTTCCCCTTCTGACATTTGCCACATTTTTTCTGTTCTCAAAACAAGTAGAAGAAGAAGGGTGCACGAATATGCTTTTTTAAATTTAAAAAAAAACACAAAAAAAGAGTAGCGAGCATGAGGGTGAGTGAAGAGAAGCTGAGCCTGAGAGTAGAGTACTACAGTACCAGCAACAACAGAAATGTGCATGTCTCTGTAACGATCGACAAAAATGTCGACAGTATCCTTAAACGCCTTGTGATCCAACAACAATGTCGTTATGTCTTGGAACATTATTCCTGCAAATTTCACCACCTCACGTTAATTTAATACTATAAATTCAATCCAACAGAGACAAACAAAAAAAATTAAAAATAAAATAAAACAGTTGCAGATCTGTTCGATAAAAGTTCAAAAAGAAACTGCGAGAAGAAAACATTCCCCGCTTTGAATTAAAAAAAAAAAAACGTGAATAGAAGAAAGGGAGCAGAGGCAGCGAAGGAAGTTTTATTTTATAGTAAAATAAATAAATAAATAAATAAAAGATTTTTTTGAAGAGAAACCTTTTTTGGGGAAGTGAGGGACAACTCTAATGGCTTGGGAGATGCCTTGCAACCTTGGGTCTCCTTTGAGTCCATTCTCTTCGGCGAACATTCTTCTCGCTTTGGTTGTTCTGTGCTGTGTTGTGTTGAGAAAAAGAAAAAAAGGTTGTTTTGTTTTGTTTGGTTTGGGGGGGTTTTTTGCTTTTTCTTTTTTTGTGTTTTCCCTCCGAAACTGTGATTCTGTGGGAGAGAGAGAGGGGAGC
This sequence comes from Glycyrrhiza uralensis, assembly GCA_030159175.1. NCBI lineage: Eukaryota > Viridiplantae > Streptophyta > Magnoliopsida > Fabales > Fabaceae > Glycyrrhiza > Glycyrrhiza uralensis. The sequence continues at coordinate 51,384,180 of BRZY01000005.1, forward strand.
AAATGGAAGTTTCAAAGGTGTTAGTAATGGGCACTTTGTTTGTTTGATTTGAGCTTATTTATGTCCAGCGTCACCCTCTTCTTCCACACCACCATTGTAACGTAGTAACTCTTCCCCGCCACGCGATTCTCGCTCATTTATGTCACACGCTCCCTCCCTCTCTCTCTTTTTTAACCGAAAGAAAATTAAATGATAAAAGGGTAGTATTAAGTATTAATTAAGTGTATTAACTATTAAGATACTCCTATTAAAGGTATTAAATATTTTGTGATTTCGAATTAATAAAATCCTTTGTTAGCACTTAGCACTTTCTATTCTTGTTTTTTTAAGTACTGCTGCCATTGGTTAACTTATCTTTTTTTCCGTAAATTGACCTGTTGAATTTGATTATTATTTCTTTTGTTCTTTTTTATATGTCAATTTAAAAAAAAATTGTTCTTTTTTATTTGTCGTTTTGATGGTTTAAAGTTACATTTTGACAATTATACCCTTAACCCTATTTATTGTTTACACATTTTTTATAAATTGATTAATGTAGTAATTGAGAAGTTCAAAGACTAATTAAATATGATACATCTACTCCTAAAAATTATTTTACTTTCCAACAACATAAATTTATTACTAATACACACATGTGAATGTGAATGTATCTAAGACTAATTGAATAAGGAGTTGGAAATGATTAGAACGATGGGATACATTAGTTGATTTATCTACTCCCAAAGACTAATTAAATAAGGGTATAATAGGAAAAATTTTATCAATTAATTGATTCTTTGGTTACGGTAAAATAACTTAAAACGACAAATAAAAATGAACAGAGGGAGTAATAGTCAGCTCATGTATCAATATTTCGTGTCATGTAAAAATGATGACTGAGTCATAAGTGTTTCACCTCAACATCACATGGATTTGCAATAAAAACGTAATTTGAATCTAATGGTTATAATTAAATGTCTTTATTTTTCACAATAATTACGAGTTCTCACCTAATACGTTTATGTATGTGTATATATAAATAAATGTACATTTCAATTTTAAAAATTTGATGAAATATATATTTCAATTTTTTTTTGAGAAATAGGGCACAAGGGCCCAAAACATCTAAAATATCTAACCATATAAATTTTTGTATAAATATTTTAAAAAATAATATTACAAATTGACACTATAATAAGATATACTTGAATATTTGTATAAAATCTTTTTACACGATTGATACATAATTATTAAACTCTAATTCATTTTTGAATATTTTTGAAGAGTTTAATTAATATACACCGACAATTGAAAAAAATTACACAAATATCTAATCATATTTCACTATAGTGTCAATTCATAATGTTATTTCTTAAAATATTTACACAAATATTCATATGATGAGATATAATTAAATGTTTATATATATATTTTTGTAGTAAATCATAAGTGTATAGTAATTAAACCACGAGATTGAGTATAAGTTGTTAATGTGTTTTATTTAAAGGGACAAGCTCGACTAAAATCTGTGTTTCATCCCCGATAATAGAATAATCTGTGACTAAATTTTATTTAGCTTTCAGTCAAATACAGATTAATCTAGGGAGTCTTTTTTTTTTTAAATACCGTAGATATAAATAAAAAAATATAGTAATTAAATTAAATTCATTTTTTTTATAGAAAAAATAAGTTCATTTTAGAATACGGGCAATATCGGGGTGAGAGTTGATAGTGTGAGAGAAAGAAGGGAGGGACGCGCAGAAAGAGTAGGTGGAATTGGACTGCTGTAAGTAAGAGAGAGGCCCTATCAGAAGAAGTGAAGAAGTAAGCGAAGCTGCGGTACTGTTCACGCGCACGCGAGAGTTGTACTATAAAAACATAATAACATGATCATTAAATACCTTTAAACTATCACTCACATCCCTTACGTTATTTTGAGAAATATTATATTCTTTTATAAATATTTATATATATTTTTTTATCATTTTATAAAATAAAAAATATATAATTAATATTTTAAAAATATAAAAAATATTTAATATTTTTTTATTTAAAAAATAAAAAAAAATTATAAAAATAAAAGATAGAAAAATTTAAAATTATTTCATTATTTTTTACCACATTCTATTTCTTCTCCCTCCTTTCTCCTTTCCCATATTCCAACGCCTCTTATCCCCCACCCCCTTTCCCTCCCCTCTCTCACTCACGTTACAATAACACATATCACTTCATATGATGTTAATTAATTAATCGATAAAATTAGGCAAATGCTTATAATAATTTTGAAAGTATTAATTAAAAAATTAAAATTAAAAATTTGTTAATTTTTTTTAATATCAGGTACTGTATTTAAAAAATAGTCTAAATTTTTTAATACAATCTATAAAATTATATATAAAACTTCATATGTGTGTTGTCTAACAAGGATTTGGATTTGATGTAGTTAAAAATACGTACAATCACCATAGTTAAAAAATTGAAAACTATTGGATAAAGATCCAACAATTCAAATTTCGAGTTGGCTTTAACCAACACTCTTACAATTTAGCAAAATCTCAAATTTGTAGTGTTACTTAAATAGCGGCATTATAATTAAAAAATGGTTTCGTCTAGCGTGGATAAGTGTACAAATCATCCACCGGTGGACCATCATGTAGAAACGTCGAATATATTAATAAAAAATTACACGGCTAGGATGAGAGAAGGTTTGTGTAGGTCACCAATTGTGAACAAAAATGAGAACAACTATATTTTTCACACACAATCTTATCCCAACTCTGAACTTCGCCCGAGAACTGTTCACAAAAGCTTGTCTTGAAGCTCATTATCATGGTTGTCTCGGTAGTCTTCTTTCTCCTCTTTGTGCTAAGATGAGTATCATCATCTGCATAGGCATCATAGCAACCATTCTTAACCCTCGAAACCTCCGTTGCCGTTTACGAGAAAATCCAAATGCGATGAGTCTCTGCACCTCCACTACCTAATGAAGGGGTGGCATCACGAAGCATGAGAACTCCTTCAGAGTTTTTTCGGCGAAGACCGCCATGCCCGTGTCATTCTGGTTCTGTAGTTGGACGACAGAAATGGCTCGTGAGCGGACGACAACAGTGTGATTTGGGGTTTTACTGCTCTGATTTGGGGATTTTTCTCTGATTTTACTTTGGGCATTTTTTTTCTCTGATTTTGTTTCAGATTGTTGGTTCTTTCTTGCCGTTAATTTTTTCTCCAATTTTTCCTTCTTGTCTCTCTCTCTCTCGCATCGCCGCGCGCTCTCTCTCTCCCCGCGAGCAGAATCAGACCCAGATGTTCTCTCGATAACTGGGTTTTCAATTTTTCTGCATAGATTAATGTAGTGTTTGCAGATGAGCTTGGAAAAAATTATGTAATTAATATTGATCTGTAACTGATATGGAAAAAGGAATTGTTGACTCCATTTGTTACGAGTTTGTTGTTTTCTCTCTCTTCATTTGTCTGTCCTCTATTTTTTATTTTTCTGGTGATTGTTTGTACGCTAATTATGAAACGCCTAAGGCTAGATAAAAGCACAAGAGCAATAGAAGCACCGCAATGCTTATCAGATACATATGCAATGCCTTGAACCTATACGCTCCACCACAATATGAATTGAAATTGAATGTTGAAAGACACCACCTCCTGAAGCCCCGTTACAGCAGATTCTGAGCTTCGGTGACAACAAGAGGAACTCCTACGGTGGCGACGACAACAACGACGACGGGATGCTCTCATTCACCTCTGGCATATTTAGAGTGAGACTCATAAGGTGCTCTTGTTCCTATGGTGCACCCTACATAAATCTTTGCATTTTACCTGCTACTCCAGGTCACTTCACTACCTCACCGGTGGACCATATGCTAGCAATCCCCACGCTAGCCTTCACCAAAAAAAAAAAAATAGCTATGGTTTAACTTATTCAGCAAGCATAACACTTTTGACTGAGGTCCGTCTAACATGGTGACTTAAAAAAGGGTGATATTAGACGTAAACCCTTGATTTATTGAAGAAAGTAAGGTGAGGAAAGTTAAGGCAAATAGAGGGAAAACGAGGCCTAATAAAAAAAAGGGCCAAAATATATATTTTAAAAATCTTGGGAATGTTTTTTAATTTTTCAAAACCGGTGCATCAAGTTAATGCTTAGGTCACTGCGGTGATGACTTTTTTCGGATCACCATTAGATGGACCCCATTTTTGGCTCTATCATTCAATTTCCTTAGAGAGAATATTTGAACACAATGTACAAATCAATTAAAGAATGGTGTTGGAACAAGTGTGAGTGGGAGTTTTTTATTGGCTAAAAATAGACTAAATGAAGAATATATAAAAGAGATGACTCGTATATTTTAAGATTTTGTGTAAATATGTAGTGTTGTTGAGATTTTTTAATAGAATAATTTTAAATTTTTTTATTTTTACAAATCCTCTTAATTACTAAATGAAATAAATATTAATTATTTTTTATATTTTTAAAATATTACTTATATTTTTTTTTATTTTATAAAGTCATAATAAAATAATAAAAAAATTTAACATTTATCTTCTTAGTAATCTTAATCATTAGTCTATGAGGCCAGTAATGGCTCGGTACTCTCCCATTCTTCGGTTCTCCCCAATAGTACTGACTGATCTTAAGATGGAAAATATATATGCTCCTCAAATTATTGTTTTAACCGGAAATATTTTACTTGGATTATAATAATTGTGCAATCTACATGTTTACATAAAAAAGGACTCATGGTTGTGATGGATTCAGATTTTCTTAGGATCAGGGGCCCCACGTTGTGTGAGTGCATGATTTTGCTTATCAATTGCCACTTTATATATCTAGGCGTGGACCTCGTACTATGGGGCTATTATGAGCTTTTTTCTGCACGAGAGGCAAAAACCTATTACACCTAACCCCAACCAAATCTTTTAATTTTACACTTTATGGCTAATCATAGCCTGACAGCTACTCCCACGATACTTACATTTTTTTAATCACAACTATCCATCAGCAACTTAACAGTCTGACAGATCCTGTCGTAATCTGAACTTCCTTCCATTAATTTTTTATCAGCTCCCGATTTTGAATTTTAGGAATTGAGGTTGGTGTGAGTGGTTAAAATCTCTTGTTTTTTAATTAAAGTTTGAGTTCGAGTTTTGGGTATAAAAAAAAAATCTCAATTGGGAGAGATGTCACTTATTAGAGGTGCTGAACAAACTCTCATAAAAAATTAATCTCCATTATATAAGCGGTGAAATACTCCTAAATATAAAATAAAAAAAAAACGCACAGATAACGATCCAAATGGAGATCTTGTACAGTTGTGTTGTACTTGCTTGCTTGCTTGCATATCACTATAAAGAGATTTTTTTTACTAGTATTTGATAGAGCTAATCAAGCTTGCTCAATGTAATGTGGTGCCAAATCTAATACATTTGATTAATGTCATAGGAAAATTGTATTATTTTTTGAGATAATATAGTTTTTATATGGTATTAAGGTATTTCGTAGTTGTTTAATATTTAATATTTTTATTTTATTATAATTTTAAAAATTCATTAAAACATAATTTTATGATATAAAAAATATTTGATGATTAATATTACTATATTAGATACTAGCTTCTTTTAATTAAAAAAATAAACAATACTAGAACATATAGATTCATATCTTACTTGATACGTATATAGTTTTTATTATTATTTATTACAATTGATCTTTTTTTTTTTTGGTTCGACCATCTTTTTGCGAACACAAGTACTCTGTTCGTGCTGGTGAAGAGATACGATCCATAAAGATTGTGTGTATCAACTTCTCAAAAAATAAAATGGGCTGAATACTACTACTCCCTTAAATACTCCTTTTTATGTGATGTTCGATGCAATAGCTTATATGTTAGATTTTTTTTTTCCGGCGATATGTAGCTCTCGTGATAGAATTTTTAGGAGTTTGTGCTGTTTTATACATGAATATAATATTCAGTTGGTCACGAAAGATGTGGCTTTTTTTTATTAATGCCACGTCTGAACAAATTATTTTGTTATATACTATAGTTTTTTTTAATTAAATTTTTATCATGGTTTGTATTTTAAGTAAAAAGTTTTATTTTTAAAATTAGACTTCTCACCGTTGTTTTAAATTTTTTTTTAAATGTCTATGAGAAGTTCTATCCTCAAAACAGGACTTCTGAGTACGTTTTTTTTATTTTTTTTTCAATTTTTTGTTTAATTCTGATGGTTTAGGGTTTAGTTAAGGTGGTTTATGGTGTTAGGTGATTTGTGATTTTAGGGTTTAGGTGGTTTTAGGATTTTGGGGTTATTTAAATTAATTTATTTTATTTTGTTTATTAATTCAATTTATTATTTAATAATTACTACAATTAAGTTAGTTTATGACATAATAGTAAATAATAATACAATAAAATGATTACATTAAAATTATAAATTTCCACTTCCCATAGCCTTTGTCATTGTAGAAGGTGAGACAGCAGACGCTTGGTTTTTCTTCCTACAGAACTTGAGAAAATATGTCACACCCCAGACCAACATTTGCTTGATTTCAGATAGGCGCGAATCAATAAAAAGTGCCTATCAGCAACCAGACAGTGGATGGCAACAACCTCCGTCAATGCATGTGTACTGTGTTCGACACATTGGCCAAAACTTTGTGAGGACATTTAAGAACAATATCATGAGAAAGAAAGTCGTCAACATGGGTCAGTACCATATTCATGTGCATCGTAATTAATTATATTTCTATTCTATTCATACATATTTTAATATTTTATAATTTTATAATTTTAATGTAATCATTTTATTGTATTATTATTTACTATTATGTCATAAACTAACTTAATTGTAGTAATTATTAAATAATAAATTGAATTAATAAATAAAATAAATAAATAAATTTAAATAACCCCAAAATCCTAAAACCACCTAAACCCTAAAACCACAAACCACCTAACACCATAAACCACCTTAACTAAACCCTAAACCATCGTAATTAAACAAAAAATCGAAAAAAAAATAAAAAAAACGTGTTCAGAAGTTCTATTTTGGGATAGGACTTCTCATAGACATTTAAAAAAAATAATTAAAACAACGGTGAGAAGTCTGATTTTGGAAATAAAACTTCTCACCTAAACGCAAACCATGGTAGAAACCTAATTAAAAAAAACCATAGTATATAACAAAATAATTTGTTCAGACGTGGTATTAATAAAAAAAGTCGAAAGATGTTCATTGGGGAAGACCACATGAGATAGTGGTTAATTATTTCTTATTTATAATTAGCATAATTTATTTATTTTTTGATAGAATTAGCATAATTTATTTAATCCTTATCATAATGTGTGTTTTCCATATCTTCCAAAATGATGGAATTTCCTGATGCTGTAAAGTGACCAACTGGGCGTTAAACATGCGAGTGTGGTTTGTATATTCTATTAACAAAAATTTGATAACTTTGAAATTCTAGTGGCAGCAGATCTCGTGGAGGGGACAAGGTGCGTATATCGGCTATCTCCTTGTCTCATTCTTAGATTAGATTTGTTTTATATAATATAATATTATATTATATTATTATCCATCATTTGTTCCTAGCTAGCTAGCTCAATATCAAGATCAGTTTCTCTATCTTATACTTAATCATCTCATCATCCCCTTAATTTTTTAATTAATAAAATTCTTCTCTTTTTTATTTTTTTATTAATAAAATTCATCTCTTTTTTGGGTGGACAAAAGAAGCAAGATCAAGTAGGCGAGTAGTAGACAAATCACCGGCCAATGAAGACCAGTTCTTGTTTCAACACGAGTGTGAAGCCACACAGGGAATGAATCAAACTATATAGTTATCAAACAAAATGTGCATACGTATTAATTGGGATTGCGAGCAAGGGACCAATTAGTTAACTGCAGGATTCAAAGCAACTTGCCATTGATGATGAAAGAGATCGATATCCTAGCTTTCGTGTTAGCAAATTTGATCCGTGAATTAAGATATTGATTTTGCAAATTAATTTTATTTAAAAGCGACATTTTTTTATTCTATATCGAAGAGTATCCCACCGTCTGTACGACGGAGACTAATCTCCTACAGGAGTTTGTTCGACACCTCTAATGAGTAACATCCCTCCGGCTGAGATTTTTTCCATATCTCAAAGCTCGAACCTGAGATTTTTTATTTAAAAGCGACTTTGAAGAATAAGAATTTTTTATCTTAATATTAAGTTTGTAGTAGTATAAAAATATCAAATTGACATAAAATCTTAATTTTTTTTCCTTTCATTTTTACCCTAACATATTTTCATAAACAAATTTGATTACATCCACACACACGCATAGACACACACAAACAAAGTCATGTTGAACATCGTCATCCAAGTGTTTGGATAACTCTTTATAAACTTCATTTTATTTTAGGTAATTCTAATTGATTTCAGTTTAGTTTGTATTAAATTTAAAATAAAATGATTTATATTTGTGAATTTTATCTCAAAAATAAGTTTGCAAGAAAAATATGAAATTATCAACCTAATACAAAAGCTGCTTTTTAAACTTATTTTATTGCAATCAAAACATGATAAAATCACAAATTCATGTTTCTAAACATGCAATCAGTATATGGTCCATCCCACAAATTATGGTGTTTGTCAAAAGCATAATTTGAAACCATTTAAAATATTTTTTTTTGGTCTACCAAATCATTGTAAATTTATGCAGAGAAGTCAGTGTTAGGAATGGGAACAATAATGGACCTACGTACATTTAGTTAAGGCCCTTCAAAGGAGCAAAAATCAACCAAAAAAGGGGGGAGGGATAATGTATAAATGTTGGCCTCGAGGCTGATCCCTTAGCAGTGAACAACTGTTTCCATGTGGTTAAGGTAGTTCAGAAAGTAATTAATCAAAGAAAGAAAAAAAAAAGGACATACTTAATTTAGTATGATCACTTCTCTCTTGGAATCAAATTTTTTTCTTCATTTAAAGAATAAAATGGTATGTAATGTTGTATTCTCCGCAAACCATAACATGGCTACGGAAAGAGTGATCCGTTTGGTAATTTGTTTTTTAAAAGGAATTACCTTCCTAATTATAAATGTATTTGAAAAATAGTAATGATTATATAAATTTTTAAAGAATATTAGGTCTCCTAGCCATTTCTATCCAGTATGAAGTCCAAATTCTCTTAAACTTCCTTGCACAATTGGGTAGAACAGTACATAACTTCATTGCAAACATATATGACTCTATTGTGTGTCAACCCTTTTAAAACAACCATGTTGATAGGCTGCATTCTAAAATAACAAAGAAGTATCAGACTACATAAAATATATCAGATCAATTCATATTCCCGAAGGCAGTTCAAAATTTATCAGCTTCTCAGATTTGTTCTCCTTCTTTTACATTGCTGGTATAGTTGGGAAGTGGCATTAGCTCGAAGAATGATCAGCAAGGAAATTCATTGTCTAAAGAAATTTATCCCAGCTTGCATCACATTAGTATCTTTAAAATGAATGATACATAATTAATTCAGAACCACAAGCAACATACTTTACAGATCACACGGATTCACCGAGAGAAGCAAAAAAAAAACAAAACAAATAACAATTCAACAATTAATGCATATACCATAATCTTGATTCATTGCTTATTTCACTCATTTCCTTCCATTTTTTTTTTCAATCTCAACAAACAAGTATATTATGAATTTTATGGAGTGTTCATTATGCACTGATATTGCTTGGAAACTAAGTATGAACAAAGCTAGTTAATCCTGTAAGGCATATGAACAATTTTTACATTCAGAGTTAGCCCTGTTGAAATAGAAGGGGTAAAATAAAACTATCGACCAGTGGGCAAGTTAACACCTTCTCTGAAGAGAATGTTAGCTACTGAAGATGTCCATGTAGAGTTGCTAGCACTGTGGCTATCTATACAACTACTTTCATTCTCTGTTGCATTACCACCATTCACATTCCTCCCCATTTCCTTCCAACTAACATCCCTACTTTCACAGCTGTAAGAAGCCCAAATGCAATTAAAACAGGTTTAACTGCCCAGTGATGATCCTCTACAACATGTTGGTACTTCTCTATCATCCTTGGACAAGTCCTAAAATTAACCACATCAACCTCAGAGGGATCAGCCAAGAAGGTGTTTGATTCATCACCAAAAGAAGTCAACAACATCCCCGGGAACTTGACAACTAGACACCCATTTGGTAGGATCCATGAAACCTTGCCAGTAGCCCATGCCTCTCCTCCCCTTTTACGCGGCCATTCGAATCGAGGACTCAAAACATTAGCTTTCAGCCTAATAAACTGCTCTACACAATATGATTCTGCCATTTCAAGCTCTGAAGAATCTCCTTCCCAAAGAGTTTGCAGCCCAGTAAACCCAACAGTCACTCTGCCATCACGGTCGATGGAATGAAGAATACCCACTGGTGAGTGCTTATTCTCATCTTCTTCTTCTTCTTCTTCTTCCTTTAAGCGTACCCAATCGCCAGCTGCCAATCCATTGGTGACACGTTCAAGAGTTGATGTATGAATCCTGATAGGGTCATGAACACCATGGAGCCTCACTAGAGCAAATTCATGACCTGCATTATTACGTTCTAGACCAACAACACATCCTTCTGGGACATCCATGTTTTGAGGCTTGCATGAATTGGAAGGTTTTCTTCTAGATCGCACCATGTCACCCTCTTGAAGATGATCTTTTGAGAGGTACCACTGTGTGTAGCCAGTGCTACTTGATTTTACTGCAATTTTGTGAGTTCCAAGATATCTCCACTCTCCATGATTAGCTACTGCATTCAGTGAGCTGCAAAAGTAGGCAGAACAATTAATTAAGAATAAAGTAATATTTAACAGAAGAATAAAGTAATCTTTCTTTTCTCCATGAAGTTAAAAGGAAAATTCACTGAAAAGATGACCATGCTTAATTAAAAAAACAGTTGCAGCTTTTCTCAAAAATAATTGTTTTATTACTTTCTGGTACAGAATAACCTCAAATTATTTGGAAGCATAAGTAAGAACATTGTTCTTTCACTAATTCTTAACTAATGGCTACCCATTTAGTGTTCAGGGCTCATAAACAAGCCTTCACAATATTCAAGCTGCAATGAATGAGCTTGATAACTAAAGTCACCCACTAGATAATATGCACTGAATGCTTTGTCTTGGTGCATATTCAACTAAACCGAATAACAGTCACTTAAAATGAATTAATGAAACTAAGTAAATAAGCCATAATATCTACCATACAACTTTGTAAAACTATTAAAAAAAAGGCAACCTAGATTAAAAAACTTTGGAAAAAAATATATTAAAAACTTACTAACCTTCTAAAGACGTTCAAAATATCTACCATTGAAGGGCGATTCCTTAAATCATACTCAAAGCATCCACTGAGGATATTCTCAATTGAAGAAGGAAGGCCACTAGGAATATGGGGTTTTTCATGCTTTTCAGTAACCAATTTGCATACTTCACTAACAGGACACCCATGCCAAGGTTGATTACCGGTCAACATTTCCACAACGGTGCATCCGAATCCCCATGAATCTGTTTCAAAGGACACAGGGCCTCTAACTTCTGGTTCCCATTGCTCTGGAGCCATGTAATTTGGAGTACCAAGCCTGTGAGCCATATCTGAGCTTAGGAATGAGGAACCAAACAGAAGACTGGGAATACCAACATCTCCCAGCATTGCTTGATCAATTCCATCGAGAAGCACATTACATGGTTTAAGGTTGAGGACTAGGATTCCCTTTGAGTGAAGTTCCAAAATACCTTTAGCCACATCAATGCCATACCTGCCGCCAGTAAAATCCCCTTAGGCAGCATTAACCAGTTTTTTCCCCTCCTTGTGCTATATAAACAGACAGGTAAACATATTTCACTTAACACACCAAAATCACATTACCTCAGAACATTAGGCAATGAAATCCTTCCCTCGCTGAGTCTAGCCATCTTGTCACCAATGGAACCCTCATGATAGTTCATAAGGATGCATATCTGTGAGCATAAACAAATATATTAGCTAGAAAAAAAAAATCTCAAATAGGAAGCTAAAGATCTCCCATATATATATACTGAGATAAATGCATAGTCCAAGTCTAACCCTTCCATTTAGAATTGAAATTCCAAATAGCCAACAAACATTAGCTACTCCATGGCACTGAGAATATAATTCATTAAATTTCTCTAATACAGCCTTGTTATGTTCCTCTCTGATTAGAGGTAACATCTTGACAGCAACTTCATGAAACTTATCATAATCTTCAGTTGCCTGATGAAGAGTTGCTAACCAAACATCACCATAGGTCCCTCGACCAATTCTGTGTCTGAGTTTCAACCTTTCAGGTTCAATCCATGGATCCATGTAAACTTGTGCCATTCCTCAATATTGATATGATATTCTGACATTCATAAAATAATTTAGCAAATTGCAAAAATATCAATCTCAATACAATATACATGTGATAAACATTTGAACTGTTGAAACACGTGCATAAAACAGTATTCACCATCAGCATGCAGCAGCACATACAAATACTTCATCTTCTAAAGAACTAAAGAAATATAATACAAAAAGCATGTAAATTTATATACTACTCCCTCCCCCTTTGTCTGATGAAGATTAATCAAGCAAAGTTCAAAAACATAGAAAATCAGTATCAATAATAAATAAATAGTACCAAATTCACCGCGGAAATGATTGAATATACTCAGAAGGGGAAAAAAAAAAAGATATTTGGTTGTGAGAGCACTGACAAATCAAAGACTTGGTGAGCAGAGAAATTTGCTAGCTTTATAAAATTTCAAACAAAGTTGAGAAAACGGAGTGGGGAGCCATTTATTTAAATGAAAAAATAATAATAATAAAAAAGGGTAAGGGCAAGACTGGTTTCCGAAGGTGACGATTCTTGAAATGATTAACGTCGTATTGACATCTACGATGAACGTAGCTTCCAAGTCGCAGTTATTGATTGAAAAAAGGGATGGAACAAAGAAAGGGGAAAAACACTAATTGAAATTGAAGAGTGGTTGGAATGAGTAGTCTCACTCTCACCTTCTTGTATTTTACGATACACTGTAGTTGTACTCTAGGCCAGTAGGCATACCTTGTATGAACTATGAAGATTCTGAATCCGAATTTAGCAGTTTCTTTCTGATTTGTAGCCAAAAACAAAACACTGAAAAAGAAAAGCAAAGAAAAGAAAAGAAAGCTAGAGGGATACTTTCTTGCGGATTCTAAAAACGAGGCCTTTTTTCTATCAAGAGAAGTTATAGAAGGTAGCTGTAAACTATTTATAGAAAAAAACTGTTAAATAAAATTTAACGATAACAGAAACAGGATTGTCAAGAAGCATGAACTAAACAAGAAACGTTCTTAACCGCATTATGGTTATGGATGAGCACTAGGTCCAACTGTTTTGACCCCTATCCATTTTCAGTTGTACCAAAATTTTTACATAGGCCTGGCCTGATGGGTGTTCAAACATGCATCTTTTCTTTGTGAATACACGTAATAACTGACACGAACTTTAAGTATTGATATTTATAGTTCATGAGGATTTGCTTAAAATTAAATTATAAGAAAAAATGTTTTTTTTTTCTTTCAAAAAACAAAGATCTGTTACAAACATTATGATTATATTATATGTTATTGTAAACAGAAAAAAAAATGCGCATTACCAAGTGGCAAGTGAAGCAGAGTACTTATTTGTTTGAATACAAGGCAAGAAAATTTTCAATACGTTGCAACTGTTTTCTGGCAATGAGTGGCCGTTAGTTGAGATTAACGTATGTGAAAATTGCGGGATCACTAAGGGCACGTGATATCAACACAACAGATCAATTTATAAATTAAGGTTCTCTTAATTAACTTATCCTCTGTTATGAATTGTTCATTCAATTAAGAACAGCCATGTCAAGAATTGCGAGAAGTCGAGAACCATCACTTAACCTGTTCTAGTATCAGAGCGTTTCGACTAAGGGTCACATTGATCTTCGTATCAGCTATGCTTTGATTAGAAAAAGAAAAAACGGCGAAAGGAACAAAACGAATTGCATAACACTTAATTCATACACTTATGCGCTATTTGGGTTGGCTTATGCAGAGCTTATCGTTATTTTGAGTTTATTTTCATAAACTATCTAGCATAACTTATCAAGACAGCTTATATGATATTATAAAAAGAGCTCCTCGTTTATTTTCTCTTCAATTGTAAAAATAGGTAAGCACTTATATGAAACATGCGGTTAATTCATAACCAAGGGATAACAAGATAATACCGGAACTGAAAATCCGTCAGAACAGAAGACACGCGAATAATCCATACACGTGAATTTGAGATTATACATAGAATAGTAGAATATTGGTGTTGTGATAGAACATTTGAAGTATGGATGGAAAGCAAAAAAGGGTACAATTATTACAAATTACAAGAGAGAAGAGAAGAGAAGAGAAGAGAAGTGATAAGTAACAAAGTAACTAGAGAGTGGGGAGGACCTTGTTAACAATGTCCTGGCTGAGAGCGGCAATCTGGGAATCGAGGGACTTAATGGTCTCTTCCTTTTGCCTCTCCAAGTTGGCGAGAGCCTCCTGCAACTCCGCATCCACCTTCTTCCTCCCCTCAGCGATCTTCTCCTCCACCTCCAACTGCGTCTCCTTCTTCATCTTGTTCAGCGCCGCCGATATCTCAGCGCGCGCCGCCTTCATGACGGCGTTGGCCTGCTCCTCCAACTGCTTCACCTCCGACGACGTGTCCTTTACGCTGCTCAGCTTCTCCCTTATGGCAGCGTCCCTCTCGTCCATGAACTTCCCCAGCGGGGTGAAGTATACCTTGTCCAGCGCCACCATCAGCACCAGGAACTCCGCCATTATGATCGGAAGTGTCAGGTTGAAGTCGAAAAGTGCCGCCTTCTCTATCTCTGCCGCCAGTGACGGCGGCGCAAAGGCCAGTGAGCTCGCCGCCGCCGCCGCACCCAGAAGGGAAAGGGATTTCGGTTTCAGTTTTGGAAGATTGAGGGCTGGGACTTTGGGGAGTGGGGGGAGTTTGGGTGTCGGGGGAAGGGAATTGGTGGTCACTGGAATCATGCATTTGGAGGAAGCCATGATCATGTTGGCCATGGCAACGGCTTTGGCTTTGGCTTTGCGATTTGGAGATTAGGATTTTAGGGGTGTGTGTGTCTCGGCTCAGTCTGGTGATTGGAGAGAAGAGGAAGATTTCATAATTTGGGGAGAGGGGGGGTTCTATCTAAATTCTTTGCCACACAAATTCATGGGGTTGTGTGATGATAGTGGCTAGTGGAGGAATCTGGTTGGAGTTGGACGCTGACATGGATTTTTCCATTCCTATTTGGACCAGGCCCTTGGTCCTCTACCCAACTAGACATCCACCCGCCTCATTCTCCCCAGGCCCAAATATTTTAAATTTCAGTTTTACTTTCCTTTTAATTCAAAACTTTGTTGAGCATGAGACCAGAAAAAAGGAACTTTGTTGAGACTGGGAATTGGAATAAGGCAAATTAGGCGAAGCTATGCTTAAACAAATCTTATTTTTTTAAAATAAAAAATTCAAAACTTAACCTTAGGAGTACTTGTTATTTGTCATATGTTTTTTTTTAAAATCTAACTGACCTTTTGGAAAGGTTGACATATCACTTAGGCCACTTTGTTCATCAGTTTGTGGTGCACGGTGTCCAATTGATCAGCATTAAGGAGAATAGGGAGTGGAGAGAAAATATGTTGGGAATGGGATGGTGTGGTTTTTTTAGATGAAAGAAGAATTTTGGGGGCTTGGGCAACAATTTTTTATTTTTTTTAAAAAAGAAGAGGTGGTATGGAAAGTGAAAAAGGGAGTGTATTTAAAAACATAAATCTAACATTTTTTACTAGACAGGAGCAAATAAAATTATATTTTGTCTTCATTTTTAAGTTATGACGACAATTTTTAAATAATTTTTAGTCTCGTAATTTAATTTAGTTTTTACAAGTGAATGTCACATCCAAAATCCAGGCTGCAATTCAAGTTAAACAAACCCATAAATTTTACAGCCTTCTTGATTTCTCACAAGTTGGGTGATAAAGGAGAAGAGGGGGGGGGGATCCTTATCTCCTTACTAAACCCAACTGAAAAAGCGTCGCATTGCAGGTCTGTTTTGAGCCCAACTGCAGCAACTAAGTAACACAAAGGCATAGATTTTGCATGATCGGGCTCCATTACAAATGCCAAGACATCGTTCTGTATAGGAAAAAGAAGAAAATGTGCTATAATATGACAATGAGCCACAGTATTTTGGCCAAGAATAAAATCTCTTGACATTGTGCGTAGACTAGAGAATCAAATCATCAAAATGAAAACTAATCTCTGTGTCGCCCAGAATAGTGCTTCCCCCTGCAATGGCCTAAAATCCTTCTAATTTTCCTATTACTGTTCACTATACCTCTGGAAATCATTGAATGGCAAACCCTGCCTTGCATTCTAGCTCTTCTCACAACTGCCAGCCGGGTCTCTTAGAACAATCCTCCCAAAAAGCCAGTTAATCCGCTCGTTCCAAGGCGATTTTCTTCTGCATTGTAATGCTGGATCTTCCCATTCTCTATGACTATATGATCTAAACCAATGTCGTCGTGTTCTTTCTGTTGATATCTATTCACTTGTGACGATGACCTGCACCTTCCATTTACATCATCCAGCTAGTGTGAGCACTTGTTTGAGACGATATTATAGCAACATGCACGAAATCCAACTGAAGTAGATTCCCAAATTTCCCATCAATATTTCTTACCATATATTAGTAGGGTTTCCGTGTCCTTTCAAAGAAAATCACGTTCTAATAAAATCACATAGGAGGCAGCACCCCTCCTGCAATTTTATGCTGGTCACTTATTTAAAGACTTCTACAACTATTTTTAAGTGATTTCAAAATGCATGTATTGCATAAAGAACCAAGTTTTTCTTTCCATTCATTTGGAAGACCCGACACTGAAGAAATCCAGTATTATTAAAATGAGATAAAAATTATAACCAGATAGAACCGATTTTCTAAGTGCAAGTACAATTGTACAAAGGACAATAATCATATAGTGCAGCATGGTAAACAGAGTAATGTCGGTCCTAAAAGCCCGAATATCTTGCATTGAAAACTTCGTACCTACTGCGTTGTTTCAAACTGTCAACTTGCTTCTTCTTTCTTTGAAAACTACAGATGTTTGATACCACATGGCGCACGAAACAAAGCTGCACAGACCAAAACAAAGTAATCATCATGGATGGAATTCTAAGTACAACTTAAACTATAACCAAAGCAAACAATTGGTGCAGACTCAATTGTCCTTTATATCATACAATTCATATAATCATAATCAACCTTCCTTTCCAATATCACTGATTATAAATTATAAATTAACCATTTATTTGAAGTCTATGGATTATATAGAGAGAAGGATTACAGGACTACATGGGGCAGAGAATTTTAAGTGCAATCATTCGACCTCAGTATTTCCTCAACTAGCTAGGAAGACTTAAATTCACGAACCTGATCACCATCTTTGATTCCATAATCCCTAAGACAATCCATTTCTGTAACTAACTTCTGTCCTTCATAGCATAAACAAAATTGCCCCCAAACATGTGGCCTACACAAACAAAGGAAGGAGAGAAAAAAAACTCAGAACTAACATGTTAAGAAAGCTTCTGTTCCATGAGGTTAAGAGAGGGGGGGGGGGGGGGGGGGACAGTATGTGAATCCAAATTGAATATTAAACCTATCAACGAAGAAGCTTAATTTCAAAAATCAAAATTAGTTAAATTACATATTCACAAACACGTTGCAGGATGAAAAAAGAATGAATAGAGACACAGACCATGATATTTTCCCTGGCCCTTTCTGAGGCGTGTGACCAAAAGCCGCTTCCACTGCGTGCTTGAGTTCTGAAACAGTTGCTGTGTTTGCAACTTCGACATCTGTAAACAAACTCTCAATCGCATCAATTCGAGATTCCAAGAAGTGTGCGAAACAAAATTAACGAAAAGAATAAATCACGTACGAAAAGAAGAGGCGTCCAATTTGAGGATGGATAGCCTTAGGGATTGGGAAGGGAGCGCCCTGTCGTGGGAGAAACTGCCGCTATCGACGATCACCAGCGAAGAGAATTGCTTGGTCAGAGAATGCCCGGTACTCTCGTCAGGAACGATCAACCCATTCATCTCACTCGTATATAGGTGCGAATGCTCGATCGCGTTAAAGTGAAGAAGAAAGCAACTCATCGAGCCATCGTGTTTATATTGATCAGTTTATAGAAATTGTTGAAGAGAGAATTGGAGAATCATGGAGCGGAACCAAGCGCATTGTGGAAATGGGATTGAAGGCGGGGGTTCCGCTCTCTGAAATTCTGAATGAGATGTATGGTATTGGTTTGAGGGAGACTGTGACGACAGTTACGCTCAGGGGTCAAATATGCATAACCGTTTTTTACACGCGCACTCAACTGTCTCAACCCGCCTTTTCGCCTTCAATGGATCTGGTTATTTATTTATTTATATGGATTTATTCTATAAATTAATTTATTCAACAAGTTAAGTCGCAAGTTATTTCTACCCATTTCAATTTCAAAGTATAAACATATGACGTTGAAATTGAAATATTTAAAATTTTAAAAATAACTGGTTGAACAAAATATTTTTTTTTTTTTTGAAGAATGGTTGAACAAAATATTAAAAATAACAAATATCAAATAACAAATTGGTCAATAACATCAAAATGGCTACTCACCGGTCACCACGCTAATTTATTCGTGTCAGGATGACCAGCGGAAAAAAGCGTCTATTCATTTTTTCTATTTTTATTTTTTATTTTTAATATTTTATTATAATAATAACCCTCAAGTCCACTCTCGTCTTGTTTTATATACGTCAGTAATGACTATAATTTTTTTAGGAGAAAACTTAGAAACATCTCCGTACATACTGGTTTTAACATCTGGATTACCAAAAAAAGAATTTATAACATCTGGACTATTTATTCCACATCAGCTTTTAGTAGAGTTAACGCCATTTGGGAGGGATAAGTGAGTTTCAGGAAAACTGCTGACCACTGACTGTTGCGAACACCCCCCAAATCACTTGGACGCGGATTCGGTGCAGTCACGCAGTCGACTGCACCCAATCTGGACCGTCTATTTTGATCGGACGGTCGACAATAAACTGAATTTAAAATTCGAACTAAAATCCTGAGCCGACCGATCTTGATCCGACGACTGTGATGGCCCTGACTGCATGACTGCACCGTTTTGCTGACTGCACCCAATCCGAGTCCCCAAATCACTGCCATTGATGAACACGTCAAACACCCTCTCCTCGATCTCCGCAAAATGCAGCCACACCAGGTAATCCAGCTTGGCATCCACGCTCAATTCGTTCTCTCCAGCACGCCGCCACCCTCCTCTACAGTCTCCGCCGTGGTTGCCGTTGTCTGGTACAGGGAAGTAATTAGGCTAGAATGGTGCAACGTGGAATTGCGAGGGATTGGTTCAAGCATCCGTTCTTGCAAGTCTAGGTGTGTTGAGGAATAGTATAGAAGATTGAAGATGAATAGCTATTGGTTACAAATCGTGGGGGTGGGATTGTATACGATGGTGAGGGTGATTGGGTCATCAAAAAACTTGGTAGTCCTCATGTGCTAGCGTGGATGATGGTTTGGGTTATTGAAATTTTACTTTTGTTTGTTCTGCTTGCTTTCTTGTGTTGGCTATGGAGTATGGGCCCTGTTTCCCCAATTTGCAGATGCGCCGCGATACCTTGTTGCTGTGCGTCGACTCAGCTTCTCATGCCTTTTTTTTTTTTTGACAAAAACATTAACTAAACGTAAGGTTTACGATGTTAAGTATTTTAATTGAGGTGAAATAAAAAGTACACATGTTCTGTTATAAGTGGGCAACAGTAAAAACCATACCTAGAACTGTATCTAAGTTTTTTTCTTTTTTTTAATAGAGCAATTATCAGAAATTATAAAGGTAAAATAGACTAAATAAAAGTGTAAAAAAATAGGAATATTTTTATCTATTAAAAAAGCTACACCAAAACCATATATTGTCCTCTTTTTATGAATATATTGTCTTTATTAATAGTTATAGAAGATTATAGATAAGATTATTATTATTATTACGAGTAGAAAGACATGTATTATCGTATTTTTTTTGGATAAAATGAAAAATACCGAAGTACAAGAAAATGTAAATTTCTTATCTTATTTTGCTCATTTGTCCTTCTTATATTTCTTATCTCCTGCAATTATCTCTAGAGTTAAAATTTAAAAATAATTATATGTAATTTATGATGATCTTTTTTTTTTTTGCTACAAAATTTATGATGATCAATGAAGGGTGAATGTGTTAAAAAAAATTATACACCAAACTTTCCTATTATAAAATATATGTATCCTAACGCATACACCAAAAGTAACATTTTAATTTTAATTTTAATAAATAATATTTTTCCGTTAACATAGTCTTACACGTATTGCGGTGTGTGAAAAAAAAATCCTAAAAATAAAATAAAAACTAAAAAAGATTTAGTTTAGCTCAAAAGACTGAGGAATTTGAGAGAGAAAATACCTACCATAGTAAAAAATTAAAATTAAAAAAATGCTTATATACCAATTGTCATTTAGTCTCTTTTCACGTCTCATACTTCCCCAAAAAATAAAATGAATAGATACATGTAAATTCTAAAAATTTCTTTCCACAAGACGGAGAGAGAGAGATGCAATGGGTGAACTCATTGCTAGGTCAAAGACAGTTTGAACACGCTAAAGCCCATGAGAGCATGGAAGGTCTCGATCCCTGAAAATTTTGGGTAATTCTAACTTCTCACTCAGCAAAATCTCCTAATAAATTAGATTAGCTCGATTCAGATTCTTCTGCTTTTAGAGGGATGTTGTAAGATCAGATAACCGAAGCAAATGGTGGTCCCAAATTCATAAAGACACCAACCGAAGAACTTGGGCAACTTATTTGCCAATGAGCTTATAGTAGGCATATAAACCAGAGCCCGCAAAACCGAGAAATTGCCCAATTAGATTCCACTGCAACCAAAAGACAACACATTCTGTTAACAGAAAAGATACACCCAAATGATAAATTAAGGCAGGTCGGGACAAGAGCTCTCACAAAATCAAATGGTAGCCCGCCAAAAATTATCCAACCAAAGCCAATAGTAAATAGATCCTAGACATCAATTCAGAATATTCAGAGTCCACGCATAAAAACCACATACAACCATCAATTTATGGCAATGATCTCAAATGTTTCTCCCCCAATATTGGTAATGGTAATATTTAGATATTTTTCTTTTAAGGAAAAAACCAGTACTATTATGATAACACCCTCAAAGAGAAGGCACGTCATCAGTGCCAACCTGGAATAATAGGTGCATCATACATTTAAGGCAAAACAACTAGCAAGTGAACAAACCTTCATATTACCACAAATTGTCTGTGTCACAGCTGAATTGAGAGTTGTGTTCAGGAAAATACTGTAATTCAAGAAGAAGGCGAGGATGCAGGATAAAAGCAAAACAACCTGTCCCCAGAAAAAAATAAACACATAAAAATTAGAAACTTGTGGAAATATCAAAATTAAGAGGAAACTGATTCAAAAATTTGATGCAGAGACAAAAGGCAGTTTTGTTTGTCTGTGAAGAAAGACTTGGACCTTTTAATTGCTCTTAACTGATAACTTGTGCATGACAAATATGTACACGGCTCTCCCTTCATAAAACGAAATAAAATTGAAAGGAATAACAGGATAGACATGGAACATTATTAAAGCAGTGACAATTTCCATGACAGAAAACTGATATACTTTTTAACTAGTTTGAGACAGGATAGACACAAGAACTGAAATTTATGTGGTTTTTTTTAGAATGACACAAGAAAAATAAAATAAAACAATTGGATTACTACAAATAGTTACTGATCAACAAATTCTGAACAAAACATTTATTTTATGCATATAATATAATATATAATATATCAGAATATAAATACCCCTTTAAGTTTGGCCCATTTATACTTTGGTCACAGTGATTTAAAATGTGCCAAATTGCACCAGTAATTTGTTACATGCTTAAATCTGATCATTTCCAATTTTCCATCAACATGTCAGCAGAATAAACGTGTGGAACACATCAGGCTTAGTCTGTTTGCCCTTTTCACCATGTTACTATGTAAGCATACAACGCTTTATCCATCAAAATATGGCAGAAAATAGCTCAGGCTGGCAAAGTGTGAAAGGGGAGGGGATATCTATCTTTACCCTTATATGACTTACACCAGAAAGACTTCCAGACTCCTAGTTTACTGCCCAAGGATTAAACAAAATTTCTTTTGACAAGTAGCCAAGAATAATTGCTGCTACTTAGTAAAAGGAGAAAAGCTCAAGCAGAACATACAATAAAACCAGGTGAAAGCAGATGAGGAAAGTTGATAGTCATCTTCAAGTCACCCCGAAATAATGTCCAAATAAGCAAAAGGGGCCCACATATGATACCTATGATACAATGAGAAAAGTATTTCAAATCAGAAATAGATAAAAAAAAATGCACATACATTCTTTTATCCAAAAAAATATGTAAGAAATTTTAATAGGCCATTTTGATACAATCTATCAGCTTACCATTGCACCACATAAGACCAAAGCTATTAAGACCGCTAGTTTTGCCTGAGGAAAAAACATAATACTAAATAAATGAGAAACAACAGGCTGACTACTAGGGGAAAAGTTTTACAACTTCAACTGTGTGTGTGAGAGAGAGAGAGTGGGGATAGGATACAACCAACACGAGCTATGGTTGCAAGATATATAGCTGTTGTGATGTTTGACAGGAAAACAATGGCATAACCATAGGCATCAAAAGAGAAGTCCCGTGCTCCCGCAACAAATGCACCAAAGACAATCAAGCCAACACTGGTAACGACCTTACAAATTTCAGTTAAATGAAGGAATCAGGGAGATGCTCATTCAAAGAACAATTTGAACTTTTCATTTCGTAATAAAGGAAAAAGAGACGTAACAAGGACAGTGAACCAGTTATATCATTTTTAATGGAATGCAAATCAAATTCTCCTTTCAAAGGTGCATACAGGGGAAGCATCTGGAAATACTTTTAAGTGTCTAATATAATACGTAGAGTTGATAAAGTAATAAATCAAGTGCACACTTAAAAAAAGAACTTGCATGCTTAAATGCAACTATTCAGCTTAAATTGTTTCTTTGCCATAATCAAGTTTGTAAGAGTCAAGAAACCAACTATCCCAGAAGTTTACACTATTAGGTGAAGACATGTGAATGGCTTTATGACATCTATAACATGCCTCTTCATGTAAGAGTTCTTTGAGCTTGAATAGTGGACAATCCACAAGCCTGTCCCCAATGTGCTGAAGTTCAACTTTTATTTTAGAAGAATAGGGATGGAAAGGATCATACTCCTAGTCACTTGATCATAGAGATTCCGATACTATGTCGAGAACCAACTATGCAAAAAGCTTAAGCTATTAATTGAAGACACGCAAATGTTTTTTATATGTCTTATGCTATGGAACATTTATCATCCCACCTAAAGTGTATATAAATATAATTGGGCAGTTGATTACTTTCATATTAAATTAAATTATATATTTCACATACGTCACCAAAATTTCAGATGCATTGAGTCATAAAACATGTATTTGAACAAAACATGGATCTCTATATCACATCATGCAATGGAAAGAAAGTAATTTACCTGAAAATGACAGAAGATGTATACCTCTGCCCCACCAGCATATACTCCACAAGCATCGTAAATACTACTGTGGTCCTCCTAAGGGCGGTATACATTGGAACATTTACTCCACGAACAGACTCCATGGAAACTACCTTTCAAGGGGAAATACAGGAGTAAATGCAATAACAAAAGGAGAAAATAAATCACAATTGAAAATTTGTCCTTTTGAGAAAAAAAAGGAAGGAAGGACATACCATGTAAAGTAAATATGCTCCTGCCAAAGGAAAAGCGTGCTTCAAAGTCTTCAATGGCACAAATATTTTTGAGTTATCTGCTATAATTACTGCTTCACCTGCTGCGAAAGAAATTATCCTCCAGAACCTCAATACATAGAGAAAACAACACGAACATATTATCTGCAGCAATAGAAAGCGTGTTTGAAAATGTGAAACAGATCAAATGGAAATTCAGAACAATAGATTGGTATTCAAGTTGCAAGGTCAAAGTGATTATGCCAAGGCATAGACAAAGACACCACATAGTGACCTAAACATTTAATACTCAACAACATTTCTTTCTGCTTTAAATGTATGAAAATAAACTTTCACATATTGCTTTAACTAAGTTGGATTATCCCCAATAATATAGTATGAGCCTGATCATAATCCAATTCCAACAAATTGATTTTGACATTTGTTAAATAAAGAACCTGAAGAAGCGTGATAACATTTGCGGATGGGAAGTCATAAGATGAAAGAGCCGCCTTATTGAACATCACCAAGAGCACTACAAAACAAAAATAGAGAATACCAAGTAAATGATCAAACCCAATAAATGAAACAGTGGTTTTAAATTAATATAAGCGATTATGTTAATTAATTGGAGAAATTGAAGATAGAATGAACCGAAGATTTCTAAAATTGGATGAGAAGGGTGGGTTGGAACCTGCACAGGACATGTAAGAGATAGCAGCGAATGCCCCTTGTTTGGTTATGGAGGAACCACTGGGGATCTTATCATCGCCCTTCAAAAGCCTCTCTCGGTCTTCGTCGTTCGGAGGATCCGACACCGGAAGCATCAGATTCTCCGATGAATAGGAAGCTTTCAGAGACATTCCGCAATTCCCAAACCCCAACGTCTGAGTCTCGCGACTCGGAAATCCAAACTCGGAGATTGACTCACTTCTTCTACCTTTTTCTGTCGCTCCAGAATAACTTCAGATTCAGATCCTTAATTAACGGTGAAAAGGAGAGTAGTAAAAAAAATGTAGGAAATGTTTTTTTTTTACCAAAAAATACGATTAGTATATATTACAATTTGAGTTAATTGTCATTTTAGCCATTGAAATTGTAAAACAGTCTCACTTAGGTCTCTGTAACTAACGAAAAGGCAATTTAGTCCCTGAAATTGTAAAACGTCGGTCAAGTTAGTCCATAAAATTGTAAAACGACGGACTAATTTGACCGTCGTTTTACAATTTTAGGGACTAATTTGACCGACGTTTTACAATTTCAGGGACTAAATTGTCTTTTTGTTAGTTTCAGGGACCTAAAGTGATACCGTATTACAGTTTCAGGGGTCAAAATGACAGTTAACTCTTAAAATTTCTGTTGTGGGTCTTTTAAGTTAACACGAAAATTTTAAGAAAAAAATATGTTATGTGAAATTATCTCAATTATTTAGAAACGGTATTTTTTTATGTAATATTTTTACTTTTATTTTTTAATGTGTAAAAATGGTGTATATTAAGATATTCCTGCTAAAAACTGAGTCCAAATTAACTATAAAAAAACACAATACCTTACACACATCTATTTATTGATTAAAGTGCATTTTACATGATTTACACAAAAATTCTAGATTAGGAACAGTGAAAACATTTTCAACTGCAACCATAATAACAGTAAGAAAGGTAAAACGATGCCAAGTTTTTGTATTGGTTTAGTTGAGTGAATAGTGAAAATGGCCCTCGAAATTGTAGGGCGCTCTCAATTTAGTCCCTGAAATTAACGAAAACTCAAAATAGTCCCTCAATTTGTAAACCGTTACTCAATTTAGTCCTTTCGTTAACCTCAGTTAGTTGACGTCGTTAGTAAGTATGACGTGTCACGTTAAGTGACATGCTGACTCCCACATGGCGCACACGTGTCCAGGGACCAATTTCACAGTTGATAATAGGGACTATTTTGAGAGTAGTGAATGTCAAAATAACCCCCAAAATTATAAAATGCTCTCAAATTAGCCCCTAAAATTAACGAAAACTCAAAATAATCACTCATATTTTGTCTAATTGCACTTGTTCTCTGCATGACATTAATGAACGTTGGTATCATGATAATACCAAATAAGCTCCAACATTACAAACACTTTTGGATGAGCAAAAAATGGTAGTTGATGCAAAAGTGATTGTCACGTTGGAGTTCATTTTGTATTATCATGATACTAACGTTCATTAATATCATGCAGAGGACAAGTGCAATTAGACAAAATATGAGGGACTATTTTGAGTTTTTGTTAATTTTAGGTGCTAATTTGAGAGCATTCTACAATTTTGGGGGCTATTTTGACATTGACTACTCTTAAAATAGTCCATGTTACCAACTGTCAAATTGGTCCCTGGACACGTGTGCGCCACGTGGGAGCTAGCATGTCACTTAACGTGACACGTCATACTCACTAACGGCGTCAACTAACTGAGGTTAACGGAGGGACTAAATTGAGTAACGGTTTACAAAATGAGGGACTATTTTGAGTTTTTGTTAATTTCAGGTGCTAAACTGAGAGCGCCTTACAATTTCGGGGGCCATTTTGACTATTCACTCGGTTTAGTTGGACAACACGTAAAACAAAGATAAAAAATGTCCTGGCTTTGTTCCCTCTAAAACAATTAATTGTTGTTCTGGCTTGTTGCAAAATTGAACCTACTATAATCATGATTTGCACATAATAATTACGGTCTGCCAATGGAGAAGTTGATTTTACATCCACCTTAGTCAATGTCATGGACAACTTCAAAATGAGTGGGGATTTCAATTTCAATTCCTGCTTTAACTTTAACTCGTGTTTTCACATATTGTTAGCAACTACTTGCCCAGTTAAGGGCGTGCATTTGATGAGTCTAACTAGTTCGAAGGGAGTATATGACAAGGTATGTGCTTCATAGTTTAAAGATACTAAATTATTAATAGCCCACGTAATTAAAATCACGAAATAAGTGCTTTGATGCATATCGCTTCCTTGAATAAGTGGGTCATCCAGACAAACTCGATCGGGAAGAGGACCTCACCTCGCCACGCTTTGTTTTGATTTCTTTCGGTAGATTCGATAGTGACATCTTATCTTATCATAATTTACGTTTCAATTCAGTTTTTTTTTTAAATAAAAAAAAAACAAACTTGGAAGAATAGATGTGTGTTTCATCTTACCAAGCCACAATCATACTTAACATACCAAGTGAGTTGTAGGGTGTGGGTATAGCAACCCGTGCCAGGTAAAGGGCCAGCAATGAATTAGACCCATCATACTTTTGGGGTCCTACTAGTTGTAGTTGAGTTTGCAACCTTCACCGCACGAGAAGAACTAAATAGAACTGGGTTCGTGCGGGGTTCAGTGAATAGCATAATTTGCCCTTTGCACTACACCCTCACGTGGCCTTCACACTGGACCAGCACTCCACTGTGTTGTATTGGTAACCCGACACTAGTGTATTTTGGAGCACATACCTAACTATATATACGATATGTTGCAACTTGCTTTAATTTGTGGAGCACATTTCACTTTTTCGGTCTCTCTCATACAATGGAGTAGAGTCAATAGCATGGAATATATAAAAAACCAAACCCAACAGAAAGTAACATTTGTGGTGTTGTTTAATTTTTAAAGGGAACAGATTAATTAGTGATTGCAGAGGTAGGAATTAAGGGGATTTATTAACATTGTCATTATAAACATATATATATAATCAACAAAGATATCGATCATGAAGCGAATATTTTTCTAGCTAATTTGTGCATCAGTGGGAACGGGCAAGTTGTTGTGAGCTCTAAAACCATGAAATGTTTGACGGGTATCAGCCGACATATTGGACATATTAGCAATCAAATATATATCAACAGGTTCATGTACTACTAATTTCTTTGTGATATACACTTCGGAAGCTAGGTCTTTCATGATTAAGAACAGATTTTTAGTGCTCTAATTATAACACTCGGTATTGTCCTTAATAGCTTTTTTAATTTTGACAAAAAAAAAAAACTTATCTGAATGGACTGAGCAGAGTGTTTGTGATTTGTGATTCTGGAGTTTCATACGAGTTCACCATGATTGATCAGAATCAGAAGTACACAATTTTGGGACTAATGTTTGGCTAGAAAGGGATTCCATTTAGAAAAAAAATGTAGATGATCAATCGTGTCATATACAAATACAAGTTATTCCGTTTAATAAACAACATTATATCCCCTGCATCTGCTTATCTGTCCGTGTCTTATTTATGTCTTTTTAATAAATCAAAAGTATTGTTTTTCAAGATTAGATTCTTCCTACTGTTAATGAACCCAATCCCTCAAGTCATTTCAGAAGGATCATCTCTCCATCAAATTATGGTGATTATGAATATGACAG
This sequence comes from Glycyrrhiza uralensis, assembly GCA_030159175.1. Taxonomy (NCBI): domain Eukaryota; kingdom Viridiplantae; phylum Streptophyta; class Magnoliopsida; order Fabales; family Fabaceae; genus Glycyrrhiza; species Glycyrrhiza uralensis. Next base: position 51,412,566 of record BRZY01000005.1, read on the forward strand.
TTCCCTATAACATTATACTACTAAGTATGATAAACCCAGGCAATGAAAAAGGCTATAGAGAGAGAAGAGAATATATGTATACGTGTGGGGACACATTGGCTGGAAAATTGAGACCAATTAAATAAAGAGGGTAAAGTGGCCGTGGCACATTGGTGCTCTCATTCCTCAACTAGCTTATAATGCTGCTGCTCTTTTTGCCGACCCAACTTCCATGTTGTCTCTAACAATCCTTGTTCCACAAGACAATGGTCCTTTTCATTCCTCTCCTTCACTCACACATGCACACACATATATATACTCCCAACAAGTCCCAAAGGTCAAACAATCCCAATTACAACCTCTAACTTTGAAGGTTGCTCAATATATATATGTTCTCCTTTGTCTATTATATATACTATACTATATACTATATTATATCCTAATTAGTTAGCTTCTTGTGCTTCATGGAGCTTCAGTTAGGTCTGGCCCTTCCCACTCACAATCCCATTGAGGGGTTTGATCCTAACAGCCCTGGTTTAATTAAGTCCAAACAGATACAGATACAGAGTTTAGAATCATGGACACCCAGTTGCTGTTATGAAAACAAAAAGCATGTCAATAACAAACGTAGCTTCGAAGAGTCCTTTGGGAATTTAATCAAGAAACCGTTGCCTTTGTTAGTATGGAGTGGACAGCCAAACGAGGAAGATGACAGCAGTGGAAACATGCACAGACACTTCCACACATCAAACAAGTAAGCTGTGTCTTGACTTGTATGTTTTCCATATTTGCTTTTAGCCCTTCTAAAACTAGTTGGTGATTCAATTGAATATTTTTTTGGTAAACCACAGTAAGGAGGACCTTTGCCCTTTGGCCATGTGTTCCACGGCTTCGACCCTTTGGGCCGGTTATGGGCTTAGTGTGACTTAATGTTATTCGTCCCTCTCCAAGAGTGTGTTTTGTAGGGATCGAAACTTGGTCCTCTTACCCACAAGTTTAGAATATATGTTGCCAGCTGAGTCACACCCATCGGAGTCAATTGAACATTTTGATCATATATATGTTTACTACAGGAACAACGAAGAAGAAAACCATTTGGTGGGGTGGCCACCAATTAAATCATGGCGAAAGAAAGAACTCCATCAGCAACATCCTGCAGGAGGCCATATCAGGAATGATGGAATGCAACAAGACAATATTGAAAATCAAAGTAGAGGTGGATATTCAAAGCCTTTATATGTGAAGGTTAACATGGAAGGGGTAGCGATAGGAAGGCAAATCAATTTGAGGCTTTACAACTCTTATCAGACTCTTACAGACTCGTTGATTAGCATGTTTGTTAAATGTAAGTGAATATAGTATTAGTACCACAATTATTTTTCTGTTTTCTTCTGGTTTTGCTGTTAAGGTGTATTTAGTGGATTTGATTTATTTTTCTTTGGTCTCGACATGTTATATGTGCGTGAAGACCAAGAATTTGAGGAAGCTGGAGCAAGTTATACACTCACCTTTCAAAATAAACAAGGGGATTGGTTGCTCACTGGACATGTTCCATGGCAGTATGTGTCTATTTTATGTATATATACATTACATACTTTCATTCACTACTTTGCATCATAGAATCTTGTGGACAATTAATTACTTGGAGGACAAATTAAAAAAGAGGGAGAAAAAGTATAGGAATATCATTATAAAAAAGGTAAGGTATCCAGAGAATAACTTTTGCTTAATGATTATTTTGCAGATCCTTCATTGGTACGGTGCGGCGTTTGGCGATACTCAGGAATGGAAAAGAAACTAGTATTTCACAGAGTTTATAATTTGTACTTTAATGTTGTTTATGGTGCTTGGTTTGGTTCAGTAAAAAAAGTAGTACTTGCTTGGATGGGTTGCAGAGAGCAAAAGCAAAATATGAGAAGTAAAATTACAATTTATAAATCACTTGCTTTTAGCTTTGATTCTTTTACTAATAATAACAAGTAACCTTATCAAACTTCATTTTTTAGAAATTGCTTGTCACGAAGATCAAATTCATTTAATTTAGAAATTGTGTTCGGAACTAGGAAATTACAATCAACTTCAGGAGAGTGACCTTGTTTCACTCTCAAATTGAAATTGTAATTTTCTACTGAGCTATCTTTGAAAGATAGTATTTGATCTGATCGGGCACAGTATCCATGTCATGATTTTGCTGTGATATAAAGCACATAACGCACTGTTATCTCTTCCTCTGATTACTCGATTTCCTGGTCAAGAAAGACAATAATTGAATAATTTAGTTTTACTTGACTACATGTGTTGTTTGTCTTCTGCGGGAATATTTTAAAGGGAAACATGAGCTTAGTGAGAGAAAAAAAAAAAAAAAGCAGTGTTCACTTTCAAAATTGAAAATTGGATGACTCGGGTAACATTTTATTGTCGTGCAATTCCTTTTTTCATTTTGTGTTGAAAATTGCTGGGGTATTCTTTGTTTCAGATTCTGTTGACATTTGAAGAGTGATTGAATTCAGTTTATTGCGAGTTATTGGGTAAAATTTTACGTACTTTTTTTTAGGTTTAAATGCACTTTTCGTCCTCTAAGTTTTAGGTTTGTGCAATTTTCGTCTCTTAATTTTTAATTGAGCACATTTAGTCCCCAATATTTACAAGCAATGCAATTTTGGTCCTTCAGTCTAATTGTCATCTACTTAAAAACGGAAATTGCTTATGTGGAAGATGGAAGTGTGATGTGGTGCCATTTTGTCCAAACTGGACAGCTGACAATGCTAAATTAATGAGTCAGCATTTTTTTTAAAAAAAAAACGTGCAATTTCTCCCAGAAACTAGGGTTTAAGCTTCGACCCTACTACCTTCCTCTCCCTGTCCCAACGAAACTCGGGCTGGAAGCAATTATGGAGTCTGAAACTCCACTGAGAAGTTAGGATCGTGATTGTCACTAATTAACAAAAAGGCAATAAACAATATGATCTTCTATATATGGAGATAACAACATTGATCATTCGAAGACCTTTTCGGATTTTAGATCTCCCTTTTTTGTAAACAACAGGAATATATATGAGGAAAAAGAAAGTTGGTGGCATCCAGCCATTGTGGGTCTCCTGTTTCAATTATATATGCTATTTTGGTTTTATTTAAGGATTATGCAACAGATTTTGAATTACATAAAAACACAGCTAATCTTTATTCAAGTTTTGCGGCACTTGAAAGGTCGAAGATCAGATTTAGCGGGCCTCGTCGATTTCGTTGTTTTCAGTGGTTCTTTCCTTCACACACCCCTTAACTTTTTATCCGTACAATATTACCCAAACAAATTCCAAGCATTGCGCAACGCTTGGAACAGGGAGAAGAAGAGGATCGAAGTTTTTTTTTTGGTGAGAGAGAGAGAGAGAGAGGGGGGGGGGGGGTCGAAGCTTGAAGTCCTAATTTCTCACGTAATTTGCACTTTTTTTTTAAAAAAAATGCTGGCTCATTAATTTAGCTTTGTCAGCTGTCCAGTTTGGACAAAACGGCACCACATCACACTTCCCTCTTCCACATAAGCCATTTCTGTTTTTAATTGGATAGAATGATCAAAATTGTACCGTTTGTAAATATTGGAGACTAAATATGTATAATTAAAAATTAAAAGACAAAAATTGCATAAACACAAAATTTAAGAGATAAAAAATGTATTTAAGTCTTTTTTTATTAAAACCATGACAAAACCGTAAAAGGACAAAAAGTAAACAAACCTCTCAGATTTGGGTTGTCAAGTTAGCGATCACGGTGGGACTCGAACCCACAATCTCCCGCTCCGGAGGCGAGCGCCTTATCCATTAGGCCACGCGACCACTTTTTATAAACGCGTGAATTAAAAATATTTAAACAAATTAGACAATATACATTGAAAAACGCTTTGTAAGTGAATAAAAGGAGTAGTGTTCCCTGAATCAAAATGTCATGATAATAATGGAAATTAAGCTATTTGAATTGGTTTGAATTGTTTATATAATAAAATAAAATTAATTCATGTTAAACACAAACTAAATTGGTTACTATTGGTTTGATTTTAAATTTATATTCAACTGTTTTTTCTTAATTTAAACTTTAAAATTTATGTATTTTGTATTTTAATAATTATTTTATGTTCATCTTGTGTTATGAACATAAAAAAAAATTGTCACATGATTCTTGTCACTTTTGATATGGGTCACACTAATAGGATATGAAACTTATATTATTTAATGGGATCAACGTGAATTTCAAATCAATCATCGAGAGTATTTAAAAAAATGTGCTAAAAAGTATATTAGTAGCCCTCTTCATATTCTTTTTTGGTCTGTAGTAGCCCTCTTCTTAAGGACAAATAGGTGGATGATCATCCTTGAAAATAACTATATCTAAATTAAAGTCTACATATTCAACCAATATCGCAGAAATAATTCAAAATCAGACGACCAAAGAAATAGGTTCAACCGTTCAAGCCTGAAGGGGTCAACTAAAGCATTCTAAAGCATGAGTTGGATTAGAAATTCAACAACTAATTTTCAGAGTCAACTATTCTAGATGCCCTTCTTCTTCCCATGAGCTGTTAATCGGCTGTTACCAATACTATGACCGGAAATGAAATTATTCTCTTCCTCCCTGTTTAGATCTGGCAAGTAAACAATGCTGTCTCTACTTTTTTAAAAAAAAAAATATTTGTTGTTCTGAGATTATGTACATAACTTATAACTTATTTACACAAAATATATTAAATTAAAAAAAATAAATTTTGATTTTATTAAATTATTGCCTAATTATATTAATGTTATAATAAAATAAATTTTAGAAATAACTATTTGCTGTTTTTTACATTTTAAAGTGCTAGACAAAACAAAATAAATTTATTTTTTTAAATGTATCTTAAGACGGAGACAGAAACGTTTTTTCTAACATGGATTAATTTGCAGCTAATGTAAAAGATTTATTAAATGTAATTTTTTTTAGAATGAACGAGTAAAAAGTCATTAAGTTTAACTTTTACAAAATGTAAAACTACAGTGTAAATTTAAATTAAAGTACCTCAATTAAACTGATAATAGTATACATTACCACTTCCTTATTTTATAACACGTCTATCCTAAGAATTAATAAGCATCCAGTTCATTGTACGGACACGCATAAAACATAATTAAATAAATAGGAAATATTAATAATGACAATAAATACAACTTAAAGTATAAAAAAAATGATACTGAAAATACTCAATTTTTGAAAATATATAAATTTAGTCTAATTAGTGGAAATTAGTCTAATTTGTTCACAGTTTAAAATTTCTATCACAGTTTATACATTTTTTTTATAAATTTAAACATTTTGTCTTAAATATTTTAAATATTGTTTCTGAATTTTAGTATATCATGCAATGCATCACCTACTTGTTAGTTAAAAACCTTGATTTTTTTTTGGAAGGATAAAAATCTTGGATTTTCAGACAAGAAAAGTAGTAAGAATTTTTTTTAATCAGTAATGTGTGTGTGTATAGAATTTTAAATGAGCAGATATTTTGTATAGTCTTTTTTTTTTGCATTATATATATAGACTTCAATTTAAATGACAAGGTAAAGTGTATATTCATAAATCAATATAAAATAAAAAAGACACTGTAATAATCAGTACCATGACAATTGATTTAGATAACTTACAAAATATTGTCAGTTAAACATTCATTGCTGTTAATGTAACCGAGTAACTTAATGTAAAAATTAAGGATTGGATACAAATAATTGATTAATTTCATAACAATACCTGTAACATGACCATGGACACAATCACGTTCTCAATCATTATTTTACAAAATTAAAAAAATCCCGTTCTCAATCACCATGATTGCGATTGTTTTACTCGAATTTTCCCCCCACAAATTACGATTGTTTTAAATTTATTTATTTAACTGTCCGTTCAAAAAAATATATTTAACTGTCTCTTTTTTCCCATCCCCATTCCTTACTAGCGAGTATCAGTAGAGTAGTATCTCCATTAAAAAAAAAAAACCCCGTCTTTAACATTCTTTTGATACGTGCAGATATATGTATGTCCTTTTTAAAGCCATTTGTAAAATCAATCAAAGATAATGTAAACCAATATTGTTTAACCAAGAAAAGATAATTAAAATAGAAATGGGAGTATTATTGAAATGCCAATAATGAGCAGAAAAATAGAATAAAATAAGGAAAGAAAGGCAAAACAAAACACCCAGAAAAGGCAAGCACATCAGACGAAACCCCCCCACATTAGTTGCTTACCATAAATACAAAGCATCTCTCCCCCCATTTACCTTCCCACCGACGCCCCTGATTCAAATCACAGCTAGCGGGACCCACCCGATCACCGCACCATCGTGTTCCACGTGTCCACCTCCAACCCGAGACGATCAGAAAGAAATCACCATCACGAAGTGAGAAAACAAGTCCACATCACCGTAAACCGTACGCGTCGTATGGTAATAAAGTAAACCCACGAAGCATACAATACAAACCCACCCACCCTCTTCGTTTTCTTCAGACACAACACACACAGTTCCGGTAGCCAGCAATAGTACACCTTTTGTGGCTTTAGCTTTTACTTTATCTCTCTCTCCTCACCATTCTCACCCACTCGCACACCACAGATCTGGGGGCACAGATCACAGGGTTCGCGCCTTTTGATTTGACCCTTCTCACCATTGGTCGTTGTTCCACACACCTCGCGCCCAAAATCTAGAACCAGAACAAGCTAATCGGAGCCTCCAAACACCCGTTTTCTCGGGTCCGTTCGCGGATCTAGGAGAAGAGGTAAGCTTCGAGGACCTATGTATTGACTATTGAATTTGAACTTAAACGGTTATTAGGGTTTTCTACTTTTGGAAAATCAGTTAATTCAAATCAAACCAAATCTCCCTCTTCTTATTATAACGGTTTGGTTCATAATCATAGACGTAGATTGGAGCGGGCGAGTTGACTCAGTGGATCCGAAGAGGAAGAGTGAAGAAGAAGAAGAAGGAGGAGGAAGAAGATGGCTCAGAGTACGATTCGGAAGGCGATTGGAGTGGTGAAGGACCAGACGAGTATAGGGATAGCGAAGGTGGCTAGTAACATGGCGCCGGATTTGGAGGTGGCGATTGTGAAGGCGACGAGCCACGACGAGGATCCGGCGAGCGAGAAGTACGTTAGGGAGATCTTGAACCTGATGTCTTACTCGCGCGGCTACGTCCAAGCGTGTGTGTCGGCGGTGTCGAAGCGTCTGGGGAAGACGCGCGACTGGATTGTGGCGCTGAAAGCGCTCATGCTGGTGCACCGTTTGATGAACGATGGACCACCTGTGTTCCAGGAGGAGATCATGTACGCCACCCGCAGAGGAGCCAGGCTCCTCAACATGTCTGATTTCAGGGACGAGGCTCACTCCAGCTCTTGGGATCACTCCGCTTTCGTCAGGACCTATGCTATGTATCTTGATCAGCGGCTTGAGTTGATGCTCTTCGACCGAAAGAGTGCCGCCCTTGGTGGCGGCAGTGGTGGTGCCGCTGGTGGTGGTGATGATAGGTTTGGTGGGAGAGAGAACAATTTCAGGTCGCCGCCGTATGAATATGAGTCTGGAAGGGGGGAATTCAGAGGGGAAGGTGGGTATGGGAATGGGATGAGGAGGACGAGGTCGTTTGGTGACATGACCGAAACCGCGGCGGCAGGACGGGAGGATAGAAGGATTGTTACTGTTACTCCTCTGAGGGATATGAAGCCGGAGAGGATTTTTGGCAAGATGGGTCATTTGCAGAGGCTGTTGGATCGTTTCTTGGCTTGTAGGCCTACTGGTTTGGCCAAGAATAGCAGGATGGTTTTGATTGCCTTGTATCCGCTCGTCAAGGAGAGCTTTCAGTTGTATGCTGATATATGTGAGGTTTTGGCTGTGTTGCTTGACAAATTCTTTGATATGGAGTACCCGGATTGCGTGAAGGCCTTTGATGCTTATGCCAGTGCGGCTAAACAGATCGATGAGCTGGTTGCCTTTTACAATTGGTGTAAGGATACCGGTGTGGCCAGATCCTCGGAGTACCCCGAAGTTCAGAGAATTACTAGCAAGTTGCTGGAGACGCTGGAGGAGTTTGTGAGGGATAGGGCCAAGAAGCCTAAAAGTCCAGAGAGGAAAGAGGAAGCTCCCAAGGTGGAGAAACAAGAGGAGGAGCCGGTACCGGATATGAACGAAATCAAGGCGCTGCCTCCGCCTGAGAATTATACCCCGCCTCCTCCACCAGAGCCAGAGCCTAAGCCACAGCCACAGTTTACAGAGGACTTGGTGAATCTGAGAGAAGATGCGGTCACTGCAGATGACCAGGGTAATAAATTCGCTTTGGCACTCTTTGCTGGTGCACCGGCTAATAATGCAAATGGATCGTGGGAAGCCTTTTCATCAAATGGACAGCCACAAGTGACTTCAGCTTGGCAAACTCCGGCCGCAGAACCCGGGAAGGCCGATTGGGAATTGGCATTGGTAGAGACAGCCAGCAATTTATCAAAGCAGAAGGCAGCTTTAGGTGGTGGGATGGATCCCTTATTGTTGAATGGCATGTATGATCAAGGAATGGTCAGGCAGCATGTCAGCACTGCCCAACTAAGTGGAGGGAGTGCAAGCAGTGTGGCATTGCCGGGACCTGGAAAGACCACAACGCCTGTTTTAGCTCTCCCAGCCCCAGATGGATCCGTGCAGCCGGTTAATCAGGACCCGTTTGCTGCGTCGTTGACCATTCCACCCCCATCCTATGTGCAAATGGCCGATATGGAGAAGAAGCAGCAGTTGCTTGTGCATGAGCAGCAGCTGTGGCATCAGTATGCAAGGGATGGGATGCAAGGCCAATCTAGTTTGGCCAAACTGAGTGGCAGCACTGGATACTATGCTGGAGGTCCCATGCCAGTGATGCCTTATGGCATGCCCCCAGTCAATGGAATGGGACCTCCTACCGGGTATTACCATCCTCCTTACTGATCCCCCTTCCCCCTTTTTTGGCACATATCTATAGGTTGTTTCGTTTTTTTTTTTTACTATGACATAGTGTTTTCCTTTGTTTTAAATGGTGTCATCTTATTCTTGAGAACTGCACATTAGTACCATGGGGATGCAAAGGAGAGACAGTTGGAGGAGGACCATTTCTTGTTGGGTTTTGATGCTGGGAGATGTATAACTCAATTGTGATGTCTCTGTGTGTCTTTTGTAATAGTAGCATTTTCTTCTCGATTTTGTACTTCATGTGATTCTTGCTCCTTAAAAACGAACATTTTAACTACTGTATATTTTATCAAATGCTGGTGACGATCTTGACTGGTAATGCATACTTCCGTCTTACGGGAACAGCCGTGGCTGCTTATTCTTGAAATTTTACTAGAGTACACTTATTAAAATAATTTCAGTAAGGGTTTTATTGTTAGTGAGTTACTGGACATGTGTTTGACATTTAGTGGTAAGTTTTCAATTTGGTCATTTTTCATTTCCTTAACTACATTGCCATTAATCTTTTTTTGGATCATAATTAGATGTCAAGTAACAATTCCGTGGCATTCAAGTTATTTTTTGTGGGTCTTTTTCAGCATTAATATATAGTAAATATGGTTGTCCCATACTTTTCAGTTCCTATCTTTCACACCTATTCAAATTGAATTATGAAACTAAATTTAGTTATTTTTGGTGAAAATGGTCTAAAGGGATGATCTGTCATTGTAAAGTGTAGGTATTACATGTTTTCGTAATACGGTAATGTAGTTTTGTTCAAGCTCTATGGACATGTGAAGTTTCGTTACGAGTTTGTGACCAGTGGTGTTGTGGTGGTCTTTTTTGTTATATATACAGTTATCTACTCGTGTATAAAGTCGAGTTTAATTTTGATTACAGCGCATGCAATTTTATCTTCGGTTGATGTATTGTTGAATGATTAATTTTTTTAAATAATGTGTGATAATTCATTGTTCAATAATAGACAGCTTTAGTAACATTATCAGCTGTATCTATTAATAGTTGACTGTTGACATGGTGAGTGTTGAAGTCCCGCTTGATTGCGTAACGGGAGCTCTAGATATTGGGGAAAATAGTCATATTAAATCTCTAAATTGAGATGTGATGGTCTAAAGTCTAAATATATAATATGGATTTGAAGGCTCAAGAAAGATTTAGGAAAACGATTGAAAGCTACGAGGTTCTAGTTCTAGTAAACTATATGAATTTATCCGTCTATTTTGATTTTTCTCGCCTCCAATTCCCAAATAAATCTCTTTGGTCATTGGTACAGAATGGCCGCTGGACGAAACCAAGAATATTCTTTTTTTTTTTGGCGAACGACATAGGATTCCCTTGTGTTTTATTTTTTTTCATTAATTGAGTTTCAGATATGTATGCACTAAACACGATATGATGGTGGTGCCAGTTGCCAAACACTACTATTAGATTAAGATATTCTTGCCTCACTAATGAAGCAGCCAAAAGGAATCTCTTTGTGGATATATAATAACTTGGCATTTCAATGGAAAGATTGTAATTGTGAGGTTTGGGGCACAAACTGTACAAAGCACTGGTTCTAAATTCTACGTGTTTCGCGAAAACTCCAAGCTTTTGGCATCCATGACCCCACCATTCTCCAACCTTTACACCAATGGCCTCAAAAAATTAAAACTGGAACCTGACCACACTTGATGCTCTCGTCGTGCCATGCTTTTCTTTTCCCTAGCCACCTTTTGGTTTATTTTGGAAGTGAGAGTAATAATACAACTAATTTATATCCATATATCTTTAAGTCATTAAATAGATTTACATTTTATTTTGATTTTTATATAACAAATGGTATAAAACATGTTACATATTATTTAAAAATATTACTCTTTTTTTTTATACTAACAGTAAAAATTGACCAAAAAAAAAGAACTAGCAGTAAAAAAACGAGAACGAAGTCTAAATATATACTTTAAAAGGCTTCAATCCTTACTAGCTGCACTAATTTAGTTGACGTTACTTTTCCTTCATACTCGCTAGAATTCTAAATCTTCATAGTTGCTTTAATTTGTTATCTTTAGATTTCTTAGCTCAAATAAATAAGCGACAAAAAAGGAGCCAGACGCAACTTTTTTATGTGCGTTCTTTAATAGGGTTTAAGAACTCCGGCCAATAAAAGAGATAGTTCGTAAAAATTATGTAATTTGAGTATGCCATATAAAAAGGAGTATTACCAGACGAAAATGACGTGATAAGGACAAGTGCCAATCTGACCCCCCCACCAAAAACTGTGATGGGTGTATTAAAAATATGCTCTACAAGAGATAAATTAATTTTTAATTATTGTCAACGTACATGAAGTGGGCTATATTTAACAAGTAGTTAAAATTGGATCGGTCATTGAACTGGTGAGGGCAGGAGTTTAAGGTTTAGAGGTTCAATCGGGGTTCGATCGGTTGAATTGGGATATAATTAAATAATATTATTTTAGTTATAAATATAATATATAATACAATATATAACATATAATATTATTTTAAACTCTAAATTCTATACAATATTGAACAAAAATTAACATAAAAGTCATAATTTTATAAAGCAAACTTAAACTTCACTACTAAATGTCATAATTTATAATATAAAATATTCAAAATTATAAATAATTGAAGAAAATAATATCTATTTCTTTTAAAAAAATAATAAAAAATTACGAACCGGTCCAATCGGTTTTCTCGGTTTTGTGCGGTTTTGACCAGTTTTTCCGGTTCTTGTCCGATTCTCTCGCAGGCCAATTCGCATGGTCTTCCGAACCGGACAGGGATCCGGTTCCCGATCGGATCGGTCGGTCCAATTTTGACTACATTGATATTTAGACATTTCCATACGTGATAGAGTTTTGTTCTTATTTTTCCTCTATTAAACTTGTAAATATAATTAAGTGGGCTATATATATATAGTAGGGTTTCCAGTGGAAAAACAAAAAAAAAATAAGTGGGCTATGTTTGGCGGCTCGGGAGAGTAGTTTTTACGTTTAACTTGTCTCGAGATGCAATATTAAAAAAAACCAAACACACTTATAAAAAAAAAAACCAAACACACTTAGTTTTTTTTTTGGTCATGAAAATAAACACACTTAGTTTATTAGCTATTTCTGTCAAATATTAGAACTTTTTATTAGGGCCCCAAAAAAAACTAGTTTCACAATTAGAGAAAAATCAGTGAAAATTCATTTTTTTTTATTGTTCTCCTTTACTATCATAAGGGTGCAATTATATTTATCCACATTTTTTTAATTTCTCCGTATTCATAAAAAAAGACTATTTATCCCGGCCATCTCTTTTGTCAAAAATAAAATCCCGGCCATCTCTATTCATTTTCTTTATTTCCTTTTTTTTTTTGTAATTTGGGGGTTTGGGGAAGGGAGGAGGGGGGGATCGAACCCCACCCCATTACAATGTCACCCTTGCTCTTTTCCTCATTAGCTGCAGTGGGGGACCATTTTTCTTTATTTCTTGATCATGTTGATTTGGCATAGGCCCATAGGCGTCGTGCTGTACTTTATGATGCAGATCCCACACGTGATTTCCGGCCTGTCCTCACCAACAATTTGTTTCAAGATTTCAATCTAATGGCTATTTTTGAAGGAAAAAAACTACAATTTTCAAGATTTCATATTTTGACAATTATAACAATAATTTTTTAGATATCTATCGAATATATCGAATCCGCATATTTTGCCCAACCAAATCTACTATTTTTAAGGGAAATATCGAATCTAAAATTACCTCAAAAGTCAAAACTCACCCAATGCAACACCCATATTGGTATTGGGTAGCAACTCCCATTGCATCACGTAACAACACATATTAGTAATCTCGTGACGGGGAGCATGGATCATTTGAATCGCATTGGTATTTTTTTTTTGGTCAAGAAATCGCATTTTTTTGTCATTGAAAAAAAACACATTGGTATTTGTTTTTGGTCAACAACACATTGGTATTTATAAGCTTAGAACTGCAAAGGTTTTTGACCCAATCTAATCTAAAACCGGGAAAAGTGAGAGGATTCAATGGGCTTTGTTAAAAGGCCCGTATCCAATCTAAAACCGTTCTGTGGGCTCCGAGTGGGCATGGCTTGGAGTGGACACAATTTGTGTCTCTGTTTCATTTGTAATCACAAAGCTGTGCAGATTGATATTTGAGCAGCAAAATATGGCTGGGTTTTTGGCCTGTGTTTGGTGTCTCTTGTTGTAGATTGTAGATGCCGCCGTATGGTTGAATTTTTTCCATTTTATGAACATGTTCATTGACTAGAAAAAAAACTGCAAAATATCAGCATGACACACAATCGTGGCAGTAATAATATTGTAATAATTATTGAACGACTATAAGGTCCTAGCTTTTATGACTGAAATAACTATTAACTAGTAGTATTTGTTTTGATCTCTAAGAAAACGCAAAAAAAAAAAAATCACCAAATTCGCAGCTGAAAAGGCAACTATGAAAAATAGAAATTAAAAATTAAAAATAGTTAAAATTTTTAACTATTACAGGGTTTTGAGCTCAATCGCCGATCTGTTGGCCGTTACAACACACCCCGTCTCTCTGTACATTTGTTTTTTTTTTTTGGTGAGTTCTGTACATTTGGTTTGGTACTCCATAGGTTGATGCTTTATTGGTACATACATTTACGAATTTTGGCAAAATCATGGGTTTAACTCATTCGAGTCAATCCCCTTATCGTTACACCCACAGCCCACAGGACAGCTCTTTTTAGTCCAACATAGTAAATTCCAGAATGAGGTGTCGGGTCGGGTCGGGTTCGATCATGCGACCCACGACTCTCGTGCCGCGGCGAAAACCATTTTACATTTTTGCCCAATCAACGTCGCAAAATTTACAGCCGATGACACTGCCGTTATTCTCAAATGTCCCTACCTAATCCCTAAAGATAACGCCGTCTGCTATCCCCATCAACGGTTGGAGAGCGTCGGGTGCGAATTTCCTCGCGAACAAAAACGGATCACGCCGTCGCCGTCTGCCGTTATTCTGGCCGTTACCGCTATCGTTACCGTACCGGGGTCTATCCCTCCGCAACGCCTGAATCAGTTCAGGACAAACCTCGGCAGCCTCGTAGGTGCGAGGGTGTCCATCGTGGCGCCCCTTCCAATCGACGTGTGTGAGCGTGGCATGCACGCACCCCTTCGGGTCCCACATGCCGAGAAGGGTAGGAAAGTAATTCTCCTCCGGATAGCACGTGTCCCACCGCAAGCACGGGAGGTTGAATTTTGGCCAAAGCTTCCGGTCGCCGACGACGAGCCTGGCGTGCTTACGTGTCAACGCCCAGAACTGGGACCCAATGCGGAAGTCCTCCAGCCTCACCGTAGGGAGCATCGCTTGGTCTCCACGCGCGGCCCATCGGTCGTAGGATCCAACCTCGTTGTTGAGGATTTCGATGAAGCTCTTGCGGGAGTTGACGAGGGTGCGGTAGGTGAAGTTGAAGGAATGAAGGGGGATGCAAGAGGCGGAGAGAAGGACGAACATGTAGTTGGAACGGTCGTGGATGAGGGCGCGTGCGAGTAAACGACGCGCCGCGGATGTGAGCGTGGGGGAATACCTTGCGGTTGGTTTTGAGGGAATGAGACGGTTAGAGAAGACGCCAGAAAAGGGAGGGTCGTAACGGAATGTGGGGTCGGCGTGGACGTAAATGTTGAAGAGATTCTTTGGGGTTTGGTTGAAGTAAGATTCCCATAGTGGCGCGAATGCGAGTGGGGTTGTTGTTAAGAACATGAACGCTATTTTTCTGGGCCGTGTTGCTTTTCGCTTCGCGTGGCTAGCAACGAGGAAAAGCGATTCGTCTTCCGCCGCCAGTTGTTCGCGTGTTTTGTTGTAATTCTGTGGGGTATCATTGGTGCCGCTGAAGAAAGTGGTTCTCAGGGTGGGGTTTGGTTTGGGGATAATAACGGGGATGGTGGTGGTGGTGTTTGCGGCGGAGGAGGGAGTGGTGGTTGTTGTGGTGGTGGTGAATACTATGGCAAGAGGCAAGCATAGAAGGAGTGCACATAAAAGGGAAAATGGATTCGGCGATAGCATTGCCGGGTTGAAGAATTTTGAAACAAACGTGTGTGGCCTGGGTGGTGTTTGTTTTAAAGGAAACGGAATCTTGAATTGAAGACAGAGATATCTGCGAAAGCGCGGTTTTGTGTTTAGCATTCCGAATTGGGAGTTGGTTGATGATTTTATTTAGTGGATTCACTTGGGATTACATTACATGCTGTAAATTACTATATTAATGATAGTATTTGTAACTGTAACTAATAATAATATGATTTTGGATTTCGGTGTTTGATCTGTGTTTTTCCTCTTTGGGAGAAATTAGGGATATACACCTTATCTATAATTGACCTCAATATTAGCTGTCTCATATCATAATTGGTGAATACCAAAGTGTACCATATATATCCCAGTTGGGCAAGTAATTTCTTGCATGAATTTAGAGGTAAGATTATTAGAGACATAATATTATCGGGTGGTATGCCAGTTGGACTGCTTGGACACGTGGCTGCCATGCCTATCTCATCACCCTGCATGCACCCCTCAGGATAACACGTCAAACCGGTTTTTAGGATTTTTCTATCATTTGGTTTTTTTTGGGTTGAAAACTGTATGAAAAATGTTTATCAATTAAGAGATTGGCTACAGTACTGTCGAATATCTTCAGGACTGATTATATCAATCGATAAAGAAAGAAAATATTTATAATTAATTCATATGATTATTTACGATTGTAAAATTAATATATTTTTTACATGTATAAGCTTAAATAAAAAACTGACGGGGGGAGAAATCAAATTTAAGACTCTAATTAAATTGTTAATATAAGCTGCTGCTGTTTGATATCTGATTGCAGTCAAAAGATGGATTGCACTTTCAAATTGTAAAATGGAATGCGATTACCGTTTACAAAATTGTGATATGATATGATCGATCTGCGATTTATTACATTACATTTTTAAAATGTTAATTTAGTTTTTCATATTTGATTGATTGGTTTCTTCATTAATATTAACACAATTTATTTCGATAATAATTTTTGTTTTGATGGAAAATATATGACATTTATTGATGTTGCGCATGCTGTGATTAAAAGTGATAAAAGAATTAATTAAATTATGTACGTAAGTTTTCGACTTCTCATATAAAAATGTCCATTTATAAATGGATTGCATTTTGGAATTGTAATACAAATGTGTTTACCATATATGAATTTATGATATGATTGGTGAATACAAATATTACAATTTTAAAATAGCTTTTCAAATTTTATAAATAACAATGGTTGAGATTGAAAATTTATAAATAAAGCACACAATTAATAGATTATAAAGTTTTTTTTATAATTAAACCCAATCACAAATTGCAATATGCCGTCTATTGCCTATCAATATTAGTAAAGTACTTTTTAATGGATTTTCTATTTCTATTTTATAGATCGACGTAAAGTGGAGCTGTTAAAATGAGCTATGGCTCGCGAGTCAGTTTGGTTCGGCTCGGCTTGGTTCGTGGGTTAAAAAAGTTACTAAATAGCTGGTTCATTTAACTCTGGGTCTTTTTGGCTCGGCTCATTTAACCCGCAAGCTAAAGAGGGTCAGCTCGTTACGAGCCGAGCTGGCTCGCGAGCCACACTAAAAAATAAAAAAAAGTAAAAAGAATCATTTTAAATATTTTTTTAGTTTTTTTTATTTTTTAAATATTTTTTACTCATTTTAATCATTTTTAAATATTTTTTAATCATTTTTAATATTTTTTTATTGATTCAGTCCGCTAGCCAGCTCGAGTAACCCGCGAGCTCGGGGAGAGCCGAGCCGAGCTGGACATTTTTTGGCCCTTAAAAAATTCGAGCCAACTCGACTCGGCTTATTTATCTGCCAGCTCGAGCTGAGCTAGCTCTTATGGGCCAAGCTGACTCATTTTGACAGTTCTAACATAAAGGATCTACCCTCTTTATAAGTTATCTCGTAATTTTATTTCCTTCACATTAGATTATCTATAATATATATAAAGACGAACCATCTGAAGACCAATTTTTACACGTGTCGCTTTGGGAGCATTTCAAGGCTCAATTGAACTAATTGGATTTGAATAGGTTTATTGATTGATTATTTCATGATTTAAATTTAATGTACCTAATTATTATTTGAAATTGTATATTGATTATATTTGATATTGTATTTGATTTTTTTGGAAAGTATTTCAAATTGATAATACTTCAAATGGGGTTCAAATTGATATCATCCATATTATATTTGTTTTTTTTAAGATACATACTGTATGTGTTTTATTTTAATATATTTTTTGCTTTTTTTGTTACAATACATTTTTTTATTTAAATTAATTTGAAATATACTCAGATTGAATTGATTTGATGGCTGAATCTCATTTAAGTTTAGATTATGTGATGATTCGATATTTTTATGTATCATATTAGTAGTGTCATTTTTCAGTCAAAAAAATCAGTAGCATCATTTTGAATATTCATTCTTTATTTTTAAAATCAATTTCAAATTACATATGTATATTGTTTTATTGATTCTTTTGTATTTTAAAATTATTTTATTCACTTTGATTTACAATCTTATTTTTAATGGCTGTCTGTTCAAGTCAATGGTTAAAATGTTTAAAAATTAAATTATTTAAATTCATTTTTAAATCTTTTTATTAATGGGTTTCTTTTAAATATTAATTGATTGATTAGTTATTTCCTTTTTTATCCTTCAATTATAATTAATGCTATCAATATCAATCACTGTTATTACTGATGAATTGATGAATATTTTAATTGATTCAACATTCAATTTCATGGACAACTAAAAATAGAAATTATTTTACCATTAGTTATTTTATGGTCAACGTTGCGTCTCATCTCTTTCACTGAAAATTTAATTTGTTTGAATGGAATAATAATGTTTATAGCTTTGGGGTAATTTTGTGGGAGCTTGCAACATTGCTCCCATCTGGTGCTGTCATTTATCTTTTGATTCCCGTTCATCAACCGTTCAAGTATGGTTTTACTATTGATTCGGTTATATATGTGCATCTCATGTGCTGTTCTTTTTTAGAGAGGTTTTTTTTTATGTTCTTAGTGGTGCTAGGCCCCAAGCCATTATGGAGAGATCGCTTAGTAAAATTTGGATTTTGTATACTCTAGAGCTACTTCTTAATGTTCATTTTTTCTTTCTCTATTTTTTTTATTTGGTTCGTTCTGATGGTACTTGGAGATAGATATTTCATATTTGTTAGAAGTAACGTGTTGGTTGTTTGAATGATTAGATAATAGATACTTTGTTTTGGTTGTTTAATCATGTGGTGTCCTTTTTTAAAAAAAAATCATATGGTGTCCATTTTATTTATGCAGGTTGAGGTTTTTTTACAGATACAGGGTGAGTATATGGAATCAGTGAAATAATTGGGTGTCAAATACAAGGTTATCTGCGTTTAATTATTTTTCCAATGTTTGCTAATCTCTTGATCTACTTGGGTTGAAAGCTGGGGGCCATGTGCAGTTAATCAATGTTCCATCACTTTTACATAATTTGTGTGGATGGTATTCTATTGTCTAGGTTTTCCTTCCCTATATCTGATATTGTAAATAGTTATGGGTTGTGATTTGGCAGGTTAGGCTCATTAGAGATCAATGGGGATTGGAATGGAGCCAAAAAAGAGAAATGTGGATGGATTAAATCGGGTACAAATAGTAAAGTTTAAATTACCTAATGTAGACAGTGTATTTTGAATATATCTAAATTTTTCCATGTGCCCTTTCAATACTGTGGCACCAAATGATGGTAAGTTGGCACAAGATATTGTTGTAGTGTTTAATTCGTTATTTTAATTTGATTTTTTGCATGTTTTGTAAGAATTTTGTTTCCTCTAAAATGATTGGTGTGTGGTTATTTGCATATTGCATAATGGCTCTTGGAAGGCCTTTATGGTTTCTTGATAGTTCTTTTACTATGAGACATCTGAAAAATAATGAGGCATATCATCCTCACTATACACTAGAGATACAACAGAATTTTGTATATATATATATATATAAGAAAAAACAAATTTTAAATTTATTCATATAAAAAAAATTGGATACATAATTTTTTTCTAAACCAACGGGGCCAAAAGTCCAAATATAACAAAAAAGTAAAACTCTATAATACCACAATGGACAAGTCCTTAGACAAAAAAAAGGACAAGTCCGCTATTATGGGAATAAAAATAACACTAGGAGGTGAATGTTAGACACGGGGAGTAACTTTTTACGCGAAAACATTTTAACATAAGAATTTCTAGAAACAATTTATACTTATTATAATTTTAAAACTTTTTAATTCATTGTTGTGATTAGTTCTATAATAACACGTTAGAACTTATAAATAAGTTAGACGTCTTCATATACCTGTGAAATTTCTCACAACTGTGATTTACTTTTGTTGAATCTTTTCATTGAACTTGACATTTTAACACCGTATGGGTGTGAAGATTCTCATAGATGTGATTTCCTCTTTTGAAGTTGTGAATTACCCGATGTTTTCTGTCAAATATAACATTTCTAAAACAAAAAATTAGTTATCATGAACTTAAAAAATATAAAATACGTAGAGCACAGGTATATTTACATATAAACACAAATACGAAAATAAGTAGTAAAGATACATGTAGGTACCATATAATTTATTAATATCTAAAAATTTATCTGATAATAACTATGGTTATATTCATGAATAATTGTTTGATTGGAAATTTAAATCTTTTTTATTTAATTTCAACATTAAGGTATGAATTAAATTTTAGTGAAATTTATAAAAAAAATATATTAGACTTTGTCTCCCCGTGCTTTGCACGGGTCACTATACTAGTATGTAAAATATTGAAAGAAAAAAAGTAAGAGGAAATCATTATTTATAAAAGGAAAATGTTTGATGGCACGATAAGATTTTTTTCACGAAATGTTCGAAATGAGTTGGCATCTTTGGCGTGTGTCTTCTCTCTCTTAACATTCCCTCCTTCCCTGTTTCATCACTCACTATAGTTGCTTGAAAAAATCTTGTCAATTTGATCCCTGATTTTTACTTTGTCAAAGTGTGTGTCAGAGTGGCACTTAACATATTATATCAACAATATTAGTTTCGTTACTTGATGAACGATCATCAAAATTAAAAATCAATTTGTTTATTTTCTAATACGAGGGTCCAAAGTATCTGCACTCTACACTGTCGAGAACTAAATTTTTTTAAAATCTATTTTTTTTGGGTCATGTGAAAAAAATCTATTCAAATATGGACGTTTTGAAATGAGGGACCCTAGCCCATTTGCCCCTCTCTTTTGCAATTGGTTCAGTGCCACCGACACTGGTGAGTGAAAGGTCAAACCGCCAGCCAATGAATGGCTACGACTTTTTGAGGTGAGAAAAGATTGTCCCGGGGATATATTTGGACAAAAGGGAGATGAGAAGTTTAATTTTTTTTCAATAAGGTTTTGAATTTGAGTTTTATAAATATAAAAAATAGGTGTATGGAGTGAGTTTACTTGATTTGATTCATATTAGTCTTAGTATGATCGTGGAATACAGAGTATTTAAATAAAAAAAGAGTAAAAAAAATAGAAATGTGATGAGAAGAAAAAATGATTGAAAAAGAGAAATAAGAAAAATACAAAACGAGATGTTAAATGTAAAAAGAATATTTTAACTTTTTGAGACAGGTTGATATAGAAGACAAAAGGCAAGACCCCGAAAGAGAAAAAGACTTTTGGGGCTAGGGGAAGCAGGCATGTGGATGAGTGGGGGACACATCAAAACCAAACCCATCAATTTCATCTGAAAATTAATATTTTTTCATGCCTAGAACTATTTTAGATAAAATAAATAAATATTAAGAAAACTTTTAAGGAAATAAAAATATTTTTGAAAAAATAGCTTTGATGATTGAACAGTATGACTTATAATAAGAGCATTTTTTTACAGCATAATAAGAGCTTTTTAAAATAAAAGAAAATAATTTTATTATCTGTGTTTCTTTTTAAAATAATATCAATAGAAGTTAAATGGTAATTTTGATGTAAATCAAGATACTATCTCTGGTCTCTATTATAAGAAACAAATCACTAATTTATCAAGACCAAAGAAAAATAATTGAGTTAGTTAATATGTGTCCTACCGTCAAATTACACTCGAAAAACAGAAATATTATCAAATATTCTTAAGATATTACTAAAAGCTTGGAAAATAAAGGTTTTAATTTTAAAAAAATTTATTTAAATTTAATATGGAAATACTTTAAGAAAACGAATGCAAAAACAAGGAATGTATAATTAGACGTGATAAATCCGACATAAAAAATTGTTTTAAAAACAATATTTTCCTTTATTTATTTTAAACTCAACCAATCATAATAATTACCCCACAACTTTCTGAATTTTGACGTGTTGTGTTGAATGAACCTGTGTCCCTTCAGCTTTTTTGGAAGGTTGACGGAAAGCAAAAACAAAAAGCACAAGTTGCCCTTTTATTATTGAGTTTGGGGGTTGTTTCTTTTCATGAAACGGAGTACTCTGTTTCTCTCTCAGCCTCAGGATGCCAAGGCCAGGTTCGAGACCGTATGATTGTGTGAGAAGAGCTTGGCACAGTGAAAGACACCAACCCATCAGAGGAACTCTCATTCAAGAAATTTTCAGGTCCACCCCTCTTTGTCTTTCCTCTTCCTATCTCACCAATATGTGTTTTTTTGTGCATAGCCGCATAGGCTTCTTCTTCTTCTTCTTCTTTTATTCTCTTTCTCTCACTTAATTGTTGAATACTGAACAGGGTTGTGAATGAGATACATGGCTCTGCTACCAAGAAGAATAAAGAGTACCAAGAGAAGCTTCCTGTTGTTGTGCTCAGGGCAGAAGAAATCATGTACTCTAAAGCCAATTCTGAGGTAGTAACCTTGTTCTGTTTCTGCTGCTTATTTATTCATATATACTCAACTCAACTATTTTCATTTTATTAAAATAATAATAAAATAAAATAAAATAAAATAAACAACGTTTGAGACTTTATTTCTTGAGGACCCACAAAGAAAGAGAAAAATAAGCATAGAAACATTTTACTGATGAATATGACAATATGACATTCACAAAAAGTCTAATTATAATTATCTGTCACTTATACATATTATTATTATTATTATTCCTGGGCAGGCTGAATACATGGACCTTGCAACACTTTTGGACAGAACAAATGATGCCATTGATACAATAATTCGACGTGATGAGCACACTGAAACTGGAGAGTATTTGCGCCCTTGCATTGAAGGTAATCGGCATGTTTGTTTTGCAGTTTCAAACTCATGTTTGGATCCAAAAATATGCTGGCCTGAAAAGAACTCTATAATTACTTAAGTTAGACGTACTTTTGCGATCTTTCTTTAACCAAGGTAGCAGCAACAATTTAAAAAAATAGCAGAAGATTAATTGGTGAAAATTGTTTGACATATAATATAATATAATATACTACCTCCAGTCTCTATTATAAGAGAAAATTGAGTTATTTTCTTGGTTTAAATTATAAGAGACATAGACCCATTATTAAATGCTTTAATTGTTAGAATTCCCATTGTTTTATTATAGGGCCAATTTTCCATGCAAGTGAGTGCAACTATTTTTATCATTTAATAGTAAGGATATTTTTGGAATAAAATTTAAATTAATTAAAATTAACTAACTCAACTACTTATTATTGATCTTGATGAATTAATTAATTGTCTCTTATAATAGGAACCGGAGGTAGTAATATATATGCTTTGGGTGGGGTGATTTTTCCTTCTCCATAATAATTTAATTTGGTACGGATTCTTTCAGCTGCTCTGAGTTTGGGCTGCTCCCTAACAAAAGCTTCAAGGAGTCAACGCAACAGCTCAAGATGTTTTTATCTAGTCAAACGCAGCAGCACTGAAGAGGTTTTTCCCAATGTTTCTCATACAACAAAGCCGCAACAATGTGTGTATGAGAATGCTAGTAAAAAGAAGTGCGTGGAATTGGAACATCAGATTCAACCGCCTTCGAATATGTTTTCAGTTTATCCTCTGTACTATGCGAACAACAACAACAACCACCCATTTGACGAGTCACTGCATGGTTTTAAAGTCTCACACAAATATTCTGTTTCTTCTAACACTTGTGAACCTTCCATTGACGATCCTGAGAAGTACCGAAGCACAAACGAATGTGATCTATCGCTGAGGTTAGGTCCCATGAATATACCAGCATCATGTTGTCAGGTTCGGACCTCACAGAAGGATACAAAGGTGGAGCTTCGTAGGATATGAATCTATAGAAGTGCAATAACGGATAACATGAGCCAGTTTGTTTGTGTAGCCACGGTCACAGATAATAGTACGTACTACGTAGTAATTAGCATTTTGAGAAATTGTAGCTGGACTTATGCTTCTTCGGTACAAACGGGTTACTACGTAAATAAACAACTTCAGTCTGAATTATGAAGGGTGAAATGGTATGGTATGGTATGGTCAGTTAATTTAGAAAAAGTGTCATTTCCAACTTACGAATCCTCATCGCGTGCAATCCCATCCCATAAATACTACTACAGAAAAATATATAGCTATACTACTACTTGTATTGTCGAATCAGGCCCCGCACTTTTTAAATGCACAAGGTTGCCAAATGTAGGTACCAACTAAGGCAAAAATGAGAGATTTTATGATATCATCTCATCTGTATTCTAAAGCGCACACAAAATCTTGAGCAAATTGCTCGGGATCCCAAAATAACCGTTATTCCAACACACCATACAATTAGTACACAAAAAATACAGTATCTTGCAAGCCTCCCTCGAACAGACTTGATTGCGGTAACGTATTCGTTATGGACACGAGCATGATGCAATTCGTACTGCCCCATTAACAAATAATAAATATGACCATCGACCAGTATGTGCTCGAATCTGAGGTAGATGCCAATCAATATCTCAAAAACGATCCTTCCGTTTGCGACCCGTGTACCTGGTGTTTGGAGGAACAACATTTCCTCTTCTTTTCATTTGCTCCTTCTTTCTCATTATCCATTCCCTTCCCTTGCCGCTCTTTTTCCTTTTCTGTTTCTTCCGGGGTCTATGCCTGTCTGAGATACTTACCTGCAATTTTTTTATTTTTGCTTAATAAAGGAAGCTAGCTATGAGCTCATGACAAAAAGGGCAGGTAAAAACAAAGGCACCTACATAAGCAACTTATCATATTTTGTATTTTCAAATTCTGGAATAAATCTGTGAGAATTTGGCTCCTCTAAAATGAACTCTCAGTTTAGAGGGTAAAGTAGGACATCCAACCACTAATAAGAAAATCAACTGTTGATATGTTAACATATTTTATGCATGTGTATGTAATAACTTTTAACAGTTGAAATATCTAGCTTTACCCTCTAAGGTGATTTGCTTAGAGAAACCATTTCCTATTAAAGAATAGGTTATGATCTATGAATAAGACCAAGCATAAATCAATACCAGATGCTTGAAACAAAAGCCATACTTTTTGAAAGATTTTTTTTTTTTTAAAGTTCATTACATCCTCCGGAAAGCCCAGAAGTGAATTCAGAGATGTGGCGAGACTTACTGTCTGATTTTCTTCATCATCATCATCATCATCATCAGAGCAACTCTCCCCATCTTCATCTTTACCTTTGGACACAGATGCATTTATTGATCGTTGACCACATGTGAGGACAAGAAACTCTTTTCTCTTCTTAGAACTATCATAAGACAATTGTTTACCAGTTAGTGAAAAACCATGCTCAAGAAGGCCAGGCAACAATTCTTTGCAAAATAAATCATGGCTAAAAACCACGTTAAACAAAACACAAATACCTTTACAATCAACTATCCTAAGTTTTCTTTTAGAAGTGTTACATATAGTAAAGGTGGAAGATAGGAGTGAACTAGGAGAGGAGAGTTGACAATTGGTAATGAATTTATGCATAAATGAAGTGAGGAGAGTGAATCAACAATGTAAGTCCAGATACAACATTTGTGATTGTCTTTGTCCCATCTTTCATCTCATAGTGTATGCTAAGGTGGTGCAGTTTTTCAGGTGAGGGAGGCATACAGTTTAAGATAATTCATTAAGATATTTAATACATTTCAGCTGGTTCTCACAAATAATGTTAAGCAAAAACAAGCAGTGACAGGAGAACAGAGGAATAGATCACAGAAAATACTTGAGTATCATAATTTTTCTTTTACTTTATGTCAGAAAAGGGTAAAATATTACATGAACATTTTTCACTATACTATTAGTCTGTAAGATTTATTCATACCTGTGTGGAAAATCCACCACTATACCACCAGCAAATCCAGCATGCATTGCAGCATTCAAAATCAATTCACGCTGGTCTAGATTTTCAGGATACACTTGAAATACTGCTCTAGCACCATTTGCCAAGCACCTGTATAAAGATGTGAAAAAAGCCCTACAAAAGAATTGAAATTATATTAATGGAGCGACAGAATAGAAGTGAAAAATTCCAGCATAATCCAACAACTTTTACATGGATGGTAAGACATTAAGAAATGTGGAAAAATTCTACAAGTTTCCATATGCTCAGAGTTTGAAGAGACACAACATACACAGGTATTGAAATAATGAAAAGCAGTATAATAAATAAGAAAAGGAACATACTTCAATCTTAATCGAGGGTTGTGAGAGGATTTATCAGCGTTACATAACCACTGCATTATCATATAAGAGTCAACAAAATTAGGAATGAAAATGAGACACATTAATCAAACTTGGTATAGAAAAGCATGACTTATTCACACTCAGATCAAAATGGGGATATCGGTTGTCACAAATAAACTTTAACACTAAAAGTTTTCTTTGCTAACATTGTATGATTTTTAAATACACAAGAGGCACGCATTCAACAAAATAAGTAAATTTACAATTTGCACATTATAACTGAGGATCGTTTCTTCCACCCTATAGTCTTAAGAGATCTTCTCAAAAGGTCTTAAGACATTTAACATGGTGCTCATACATAATAATAATCTGACTAGTTTGATTTTCTCATTTATCGAAAGCACACCTGAACCGCAGATATACTGATGGCCCCATCAATAACTCCAGGACGGAGCCCTAAACCCTGAAACCAAAGATAAAGCGTAAGACAAAACAGTAAGGCAAGATGCAGAGCATGCAAGTCATTTTTATTTCCCATGAAGAAGTTACTCATTGTACATGAACATCATGATGAGAAGAAAAATCACAATAGAGTATTAACAACGCATTTAGAACATAATATCATTAAACTGACTCGAACAGCAATAAATAATGATGATGAAGCTGAAATTAGGTGAATAGAGGTGAATAGTATACCTGACCCATGTCACCAAGTAAAAGGTCGCCCTCAACCTCTCGCTCCAATGCAATACCTACGAGTTGACAATTTTTTGAAAAAAAAAAAACAATACAAACAAAGTGCAAAATAGATAGGAATAACAATACTTTAACTTTTTTTTTAAAAAAGGAAAACATACTAAGCATTGACGATGAAATGTCAAGACCAATCCAATGGTGTCCATTCTCTGAGAGTGTCTCACCGCTAAGTCCCGATCCACAACCTACACAAAGCAATCACTCATGAATCATGTGAACGAATAGTGAACGAAAAAGAGGGAAAATAAATAAATTAAATTAAATTAAATTAAAATGAAATACCAATGTCAAGGAGTAATTTAGGAACATCGTCATCAGGCAGAGCAAGTAGCTCAAGGGCTCTCTCTGACAGAGACGCCTTTTTCACATGCCAAATCAGAATTCAATTAAGTTAAAAATGGAAAATAAAAAAAATCGAGTTGAGAATAAGAACAAAGAAGTTTCACCTGAATTTGAATAATACGGGAAGAAGAGGTGTACTTGCGTGCTTCGGCATCGTCGTAAAAAATCTCTGGCGGCGCCAACACTTCTGGTCTCGACCCCATCGTAATAGCCAAAAACCCTAAACCCACACTATACCTCACGGTGCTTCGCTTTCGGCGGCGCGCGGTGGCGGCGTGAAAGAGAGAGGAGGCTGTGAAGTGAGAGAGCACACAGAGGGAGGGAAGGATACGGCTTCAGGTTCTTTGGGTTTTTCTTGCTAAGCCCAGAAATATACGAGGGAAGGCCCAGAAAAATATGAGCAAATAATAAAAAAATACTTTAGAATTTAGATGTGATAATAAATAAATTCGATCAAAATTATTCCATTTAATGGTAAAAAGGCTTATACTGAAAAATAATATTTTTATCAATGTGATATTATTCCTTCGTTTTCCACTATAAAAATATCATATTGATCAAATAGGAAAATATTATAATTATTGTACACAACATATTTTTAAGAGTGTTAATAAATAGTAATGTATTATTTTATGTTTTTTGGGGGTTGTAATGTTAATATTTAAATTATTAAATTTTATATATAATGATTTTTTTTTTTTGAGTTGCAACGGGGCTAAAAAGCCCAAAAGGAAAAACAACTAAACAGCAACACGGCGAGGGAAGGAGATCCCTCTAGCATCATCAGCTAACAATTGTCCTATTTGATTGGGAGGTCTCTCACAAAAAAATCCTTAACCCATTACAGTCACACCCAAGATTTGCTAACCCATCAGCTACTCTATTGGCCTAGGGATGGCAATTGGACCCATACCCATTGGGTACCCGCAAAAATTACCCACAATGGGGAGGGTAATTACCCGCTTAATGGGTACGGGCACGGGTACGGGTAATTACCCGCAAAATTTGATGGGGACGGGTGCGGGTGCGGGTGCGGGTACGGGTACCTTAGTACCCACCCCGCCCCAGACCCGCACAAATATATACATATATATTTATTTATTTATAGTTATATTTATATATGTATATGTGTGTGTGTGTGTGTGTGTGCATATATATATTAAATTTAATAACTCTTAAAGAAATTTATAAACTAATTCTTATTCCTAAAGTAACTCACGCACAAGACATTATAGTCATAAGACACATTTTCTTTCCTTTCCCATGAGATACATTTCTTTGACTCTTTGCTTTCCTTTACCATGTGTTTCATCGTTATTGTAGACAACGACAAGCTTGCTTCATTGTACCTCATTCACTTGCGCTATTATTGTCCTGCTTCCTTGATCTGCGATGACAAACCTTCTTCATTGACACCATTCTGTCTCGTTCCCGTGTCCTTCACTAGCAAATTCCTTATGCGCCTTTGAGACATAATATTGTGTATTGCATTTGAAAAATTAATTTTTGAATTTTCAGTTAAAGTGCGGGTAACGGGCACGGGTACGGGTACTTAGGTACCCAACGGGTAAGGGTACGGAGATCAAAGTTGCTACCCACGCGAGTATGGGGCCGGGTACGGGTATTTTTTGAAATTGCAGGTATGGGGACGGGTACTATAGTACCCTACCCATACCCTACCCATTGCCATTCCTATATTGGCCTCCCTAAACACATGCAAGAACTTAACTTCCCAGTCCAAGCAAATAAGCCTCTTAATGTTACGAAGGAGAGTCTATCCTGCAGTGCTTCCAATACCGCTACCAGTAATGCTTCCCACCACCACCAAGGAATCTAGTTGGACCTCAAGAAAACAAACTCCCAGGTCATGAGCCAGTTTCAGCCCCTCATACACCTCCCATAGTTCCGCGACATACGCCGAAGTGTTACCTAGACAACGGGCATATCCACTGATCCACTCACCATGCTCGCCTCGGAGGAGCCCACCACACCCAGCCAAGTTAGAGGAAGACTTAGATGCACCATCAGAATTTAAGCACACCCACCCTGGCGTCGGTGGGTTCCATTTGATATCCTTCCAAGCCCTACAATCTTCGCTAGGGCTCTCAATGATCGAATTTGGTTGCTGGTAAAAGTGGACATGTTCCAGAATGACATCCCAAGGCCTAAAAGGCGTTACGAAATGGGGATCATGCACCCTTTTATTTCTCCATTTCCAGATCATTGCATAACCCGTGGCCCACACCACCACCCACTCCAAATCACTTTGGTCAAGAGCAGTATACAGGTTGAGGTATAACCACTCCTCTAGGTTCCCTTGAAAGAAACGACCTTGGTCTCCAACCTTCACCAAATGATGTCAGACTTCAGAGGCAAGAGGACAGTCTCTCAGCACATGAATAGTGGATTCCTCCATGCCCAGGCAACGAGCACAATGGGCACTACCAAGACCCCAAATAGCCAACTATTTTTTAACCACAAAATTGGACATAAATAGTTAATGTGCTTCATCTAAATGGACAGACTCGACTTGTTCTTTATCAAGAGATACCATGGGTATTAAAAAAAATAGCCAACTTTAAGTTTTTGAACAAAATATAATAATATAACAATGGATTGTCAATATAATGTAATAATATTACAATAATATAAAAATATAAAAGTAGATTGTTAGTTATTAATAGCGGAAAGATAGGCACTGTAGTTTTTTATTTTTTTGGGTTAAATTAAAATTACATAGTTACACTTAAGGGTAAAAATGAAAAACAAATTAGGACACCAAAAAATAGTTATTTTTTTTTATTTCACCTTTATTAATAGTTATAGATAGTTATAGATTATTATTGTTATTATTGTTGTTGTTGTCCCCAAGAAGCAGAACGGCCGTCAAAGCTGAATTTCTAAATTTGCGTTTTCTAGTTGTAAGCACTGAGCAAAAAACATTCCTGCCTCCAATTTGTTAACGATAATTTTTCTATAGCCTATGATGCTCCTAGCCTGCGACAGGAGACATTTTGATGGACCTAGATTTTCTGCACCGCTGTAGAGGCCGCGGAATCTCTCTTTATCTCTCTTTTTATTTTCTCTGTCCTTTCATTTTTTTCTCTGTCCTCTCACTCTCATATTCCCCTGCTGCAGGGGATCCTCACATTTGACACACCCATGGTTTTGAATGCATCCTACAAGGTCAAGTTCTTCAAAGGCTTTAATTTGCAAGCACATATTCGTTAGGCCACAAGGTCGCAGTGAATGATCCTATTTACAACCAATTCTCGAAAAACACTTAAAAATATTTAAAATAAATCTTACAGTAACTAAAGAAGTTTTTAAACAACAAATTTTTGTACGAGTTAAAATTAGTTTTTATATCTCAATTTTTATAATAAACATTTAGAGATCACAAAAACTGTTTCATAAGTGAAAATTGTAGACTTATTCTCTCCTTATAGAAGCTCATCTAAACCGGGCGAATGTCTCGCTGGAATAGAAGACTGAAGAAGGTACTAGGCTTCTGAATATCCACTTAAGAAAGACATCATAGAAGTAGTGGAGGATGGTGATAAGGAGCTAAAATGGAAATCAATTTGCAGTTGTCGGTGAATATATGGATTTGAACCAGTCCATTTCATCTCCTCCTTCTCTAGTTGTCTAAGTGGTATTGCAGCAAGAAAGCGTTTGATGAACTCTTTACAACACTCTTTCCCGTGGCAAACTATTTCAAGCCTTTCCTCACTTTTTCTTACACTCTTTGCACCACTATTTTTTCCCTTTGAAGTGGCCCCTTCTACTTCTTCTGCTTTCCCATACATTACACACGAATCATCAAACTTCAATATGAATGCCTTTTGACACCCTTCAAAAAGTCTCTCCCCCAAAGAGTCAATGATATAGTAAGCATCCGCTTCCACCTTCAAAACAAAGAAATGATCGTTCCAACTCATTATGTAAATCCTTGGCTGCTCGCAATCAACCACCTTATTGCTTTTTATCTCATCCCATATCTCATCAAAAGACATGGCTCCTTTCAAGCACTGGAACTTCTCAGGGGAGAAAAACCCTGTATATGATTTCTGAGGCTGGATAACCAGAGGTCTCAATTTGGCTTCTAAGATTGTCTCCACGTCAAAATGTTTATCTGGGAAGAGTTTTGAGTAGTAATCACTGTTGCATAGCTTTCTCCATTCAGATGAACCTTGTGTGATGAGGCTGTCAAATTGTGATCTTGTTGGCATACCCTGATTGGAATGGAGCCAATGTGCTATGAGTGCAACTAAGACCGTGCAAGCACTCTCACCAGAGGCCTTTTCACTTCGTTGGTCAAAGGAAGCAAAAAACACATTTGCTTTGAACTTTGCTTGTCCATCTCTACTTGAAATCTCCTTCATTTCCCACCTACTTGCATTGCTTTGATGGTATAATCGTGGAGAAAGTTCATCTGATTTCTGAAAGAAAAAAAAAACGTTGACAAGACCATTTATTAGTTACTTATAGTAAAAAATCTATATATAATTTCTTTTAGTTCAAAGGTATTTTTATAGTCTTATAACTAAAAACTAAACATGCATTTAGTAGTTACAAAAAAGTGACCTTTTTTGTTAGTGTCTGAGATATCATGATTCCTTTTTCTTTACAAAAATATAATTAAGGGGTACAATACAAAAAGAGAGGACGAAGTTGCATACCGTGAAAGGGCCTTGATACGTTGTTAAAGTTTCTTGTTTGCTGGTGTTTGTCCACCCCTTGAAGCTTCTATTCCGTGACGACTGTGACCAACTCCTCTGCAATGTATCCAAACGGGTCCTTGTCTCTGAGCTTGGAAGAGCAAGTCTTGATGACTCTGCGTTGTAAATATTTCCACTATTTTTGCTAATACTGTCACTGCCACTGCTTGTGGTGGACTCATTCAACGAGTCATCTGAGTCAAATACAGGGGAGCCATCTGAGTCATCATAAGGACGTTCAGCTTCATCAAACTTGCCATTGGTTTTCTTCGCCCCGCTTGTCAAATACTTGACTTTCCCTATAATCCCGTTTTTCTTATGTGACTGGACCGAGTTTTCAAATGGCTCTGGCAAGTCATCATCAGAACTCCTTAACTTCAATAACCTCAGAGAAACCTGTCAAAAAGTATTACCCATCACCGTTAAAAATCAATCACCATTTTTTTCCGAGACAAAAAATAAATAAAAAATCAATCACCATTAATATATATATTGATAATATTTTTCACATACACAATTTACCCACGAATGATTGAAGTTTAAAAAAGGCAAGTGTTTCTATATATAATCGCGGTCAAATAATGTTATTATGTTAAATGCAGAGAAAGAGAATTGATGGAGTAATAGGCGCTATGTAATTTGTCAATTTCATACTTCATACAACAACATAGGACATAACTAATTTGTTTTAATATGAGGAAAATTCGACGAAATAGGCAATAAAGATTAAAGAGTTATTGCTTTCCATTTTTGCCGCGTGTGCTTGTGAAATGGGTTTGACCAATAAATTAATTAAAAGAAAAATGAAAAGGAGGGGAAAATGAACGCTGAGCATACCAAAAGGGTAGCTTCGATGATCAAACCATTGACCTTCAATCGGATTGGAAGCCTTCTTTGAAGGTGGTGATGAGAATTTGATTCGGTCCTTTTCATCTCCTCCACGAGTAGCAGCTCCGCCGTGGCAAGGGTCATGGAAACTTTTCCGACCACCGTCGTTTTGCCTTTGGATTCTCCCACAGCACCCTCTCCCTGCAACATTTAATTTTCAGACAATCAATGAAAAGATACAGACACATATATTAAATAAATAAGCAAAAGAAAAAAACAAAAAGAGGGTTAGAAATTGTACAGAACAAGAAGTTCTTCTTACATATAAGACATGAAATGTGATGTCGCAGGAATCTTTGAGGACGAGGTTGAAACCGCAGAGGTCGCGGGCGTCCCAAACGAGAGATGGCGTTCTTGCGCTGAGGAATCTACGACAGGAGGTTGTGTGAGTGCATCGTCGTTTTGAGGTACGATGAAAGGGAAAAGAAGGTTTATGTTCTTTCCCTTTCTCACTAGTTGCTATCCCTGTTATCTCAATGGCTACCTTGTCGTTTGTGGTAGCCACTCGCGTTCCAAACAGTCCTAATTCAAGCTTCAATTGGCTCAGCTTCACTGCGTGCTTGTTGCTGATCTTCCCCGACAACCTTGTTGTCCACCAATTCTTCATCTTCGTCATCGCTAGCTATAGTAGCTCTAATTCTTCCCTTCTATTGATTCTTCTTCTACTTGTTGCTGGTGATCAGTATTATATATGAGAGTTGATCGAACATAAACATAGGAATAGACAAGCGTTCCAATGAATCTTTATTTGGCCATTCACGGCTACCACTGAATTTAATTTTATATATATTTACTAGTATGTCTTTTTAAAAAAAGCTGGAGAGTGCAAAAGCGATGCGCAATCGTAGTCAAAGAGAATCAGTCACAGTTTTTGTTTCCATATTTCCGTGTAAGAGGACCGCTACGGCCTACGCCCATCACACACACACGCACACGCTTGCTGATGTTATATATTTTTTAGTTAAACTAGGCTACCGGCTTTGGCCCCATTTGGAGTTTAATCATACTTAAATCTCTTTACATGTCTACAAGTGTTGCTATATCATCAATTAATTAATCAACTCTGAAATCATATACTAATTTTTACAAAATTTGAATCTTTATTCTTACACTTATAAAGTTATATTATACTCTGATTCTCGTGAGTCATTTTCATGTTAAGTATATGTTTAGAATTTTTCATATTAAATCAAGTTAATATTAATTTAGAAATTAATTAAATATTAATCAAATCAAAATTTGAATTTCTTTAATAAATAATTAAATTTATTTGATTAAAAATAATAAATAATTATTAAAATATTAAAAAAATTAATATTTGTTTTTTATATGTAAATCATTTATTTTTTTACTATTGAACTGGTTTTTATATCAATTAAATTGATTTTTAAATATTTTTAATTCGATTTTTTTAAATTAGAAGACCTGGCATCGGAGATTCGGAGGAAGAGAGTAAACTAAAATAAGGAAAGTCACTTTGATGGAATAATATTTTTTTTTTAATAAAATGTCATTTTTTTTTGTCAATCTTTTAATAGAATGTCTGTATCAATGTTCATTGGTAACCTGTTATATTTTTCCATACGGGCATATGGCAAAATTGTGGTGTGTGTCACTTTGGGTCTGAATCGTGACAACTTCTGTCTGGGCCTCGTTTGGGCTGTGAGCTGAAAATTAATGGACCCATAGGTAGCCAGTTCACCCCACGTCAACATCAACGTTTTTTGGGAATAACTTACAATCACAGATTCACATATTATTTGCTGCAAATAACTATGTTATTTTATGTTATTTTATCATCTTAAACCTTTTGAGCTTTCGACCAAAAAAAAAAACCTTTTGAGCAATAACACTAAGTAGTGGTATTCGATTGGACATGTTGGGCTAAATTTAGAAGGGTCTAGGTTTGATATTTGGCGACCCTGAAGAGCTAACGACCCGTTTTCATCTCGTTGCAACAAGACACAAATGGGATAAATTATAAATATATTGTTAATTATATATGGGTTATGTATTATGCACCTGCCCTTTGTGTATAACAAAAGATATCGTTTCTGAATGTTCCACTTCTCCATTTGTTGTTGTTTTTAGGGTTAAATTTGTTTTTCGTCTCTTATTTATTATTAATTTTTATTTTGGTCCCTTGTTTTTAAAATTTATTTTTTTAGTCCCTCAGTTTTGAAAACTTGTCACTTTTAGCCTCTCAAAAATAAAATGTGTCTTTTTAGTCCCTCATTTTTTGAAAAATTGTCACTTTTAGTCTCTAGGGTCATATTTTAAATTTGAAAAATATTTTTAAAATTTATACTTTGACCCCTCCTAAAGTCTGATGTTCACCTTAACCCGTTTTTCCGTTTTTCTCCCCCTCCACTAATGCACCGCGACCCCCATCCCTGCGCGACCAAGGGAGGAGCTCTGCGCGGACAGGGAGGTTGCGCACAGTGGCGGGAAGGGAGGGGGTCACCGTGATCGCACAGGGAGGAGAACGAGAGAGAGACCGCATCTCATGGCGGCTTCGAGAGAGGACTTTGGAACTACTCCTAGCAGGGATGGGGGTCGCGGTGCATCAATGGAGGGGAGGAGAACGGAAAAACTGGTTAAGGTGAACATCAGGCTTTAGAAAGGGTCAAAGTATAAATTTAAAAAATATTTTTTAAATTTAAAATATGGTCCCAGGGACTAAAAGTGACAATTTTTCAAAAATGAGAGACTAAAAAAATGCATTTTATTTTTTAGGGACTAAAAGTGACAATTGTCAAGACTGATGGACTAAAAAAATGAGTTTTGGAAATGAGAGACTAAAATCAAAAATTAATGATAAATGAGAGACAAAAAATAGATTTAACCCTTGTTTTTATTATTACTATTATTTTGCCCCTTCCATCTTGCTATCAAACGGAATTGGTTGTCTGAGCAAAAAAAAAACGGAATTGGTTGTACTATTTTCTCTCCAAGACAGTGACAGTGACAGTGACACTCCGTCCATCACTAAAGAATGCGTTAGAAAATAATGTTTCAAATTCTAAATTCATTCGGGAGGTAATGCTGCTAATCGTTAAAGATGTGAGATTAGTGATAGTGATAGAGGAATGGACTGTCTCCTAATCTACGGCGGTGGACACATATATAGGAAGATGAAATTGGGGGACTAAAATAACAGAGGCAATTATTTCTTTCAACCCTCAACAAGTTCTCCCGTCAATTGTGGAGATTAATTCTTGCATCTTGATAACCATATTAATTAGCTATATATGACTTTTCACTTGAAGCTTTTGAGGTTATGCGTTTAATTTTCGCATTGTAGCTATAACTTCACTTACAATTATGCCAGCTTTCGACCACTTTATTTAAAAAATAAAAAACTATACAAAACCGAAAGGTAATTTTAATGGTTCATGGATGGACCAATAGACCATTTGCAATTGCATCACTAGTCCATCCTATAACCTATACCTACTAAATTTTCAATAAATATTGGTCTTATATCTTTAAGTTTTCTACAACAATAAGAAATTAATACGAGATAATTAATAAGATAAGATAACCCAAAAAATATTGTTAGATCTCACAAGCTGGCTATGTACCAAACCTGTAGCTAGCACATTCTTTAAAGGAAAAAGATGATTGGTGCCTTTTGAATCAGTTCCAATGCTGCTAGTGTTTTGAAGTTGGAATAGTATAGCATGGAATAAAAAATCCCAACCACGTATCGGTGGCGTTTACAATGGGGAAGGAGTTATCTTTCTTTAGTGTGAGGAAGTGGGACCAAAAATAACATCCACCACTAATATATCATTAAATAATTGAAGGGTTGTGATTGGTTGATGGTGACCTGGATAGAAGGTATTAGTAGTTTTAAAACTTATTTACATTTTAAGACATGTATTGCTAAATAATCGGAATAGTTGCCATAAATTTATAATATTATAAATATTGGCCCTTTAAAAAAATTGAAGTGTGTAATAACTACTAAGTTTTTTTTAGGACATATAGAATTTTTTAATAAAATTGACCGTTTTACATTTATAGTATTTTTTATTGTAATTAATTTATTCATTTATTTGTGTAAATAAATAAATAATTAATTCATAGGAAGGCGTAATAAGAAGAAAAAACCACTTTAATATAAATTAGTAATATTGTTTTGTTCACTTCAAAAGTAAGAAATGATTAAAAAAAATAGATGTAATTTTGTTTCGGTCAAAATGCACAATTTGTTAAAACAAGGGGTCTCACTTTGCGGTTTACATAGCATCAACGACTTGATGAAAAAACGATGAACTCACTTTTATTTAAGAAAATGGCAATGGTTCCTCGGTCTTCTTTCTAATTTATTTAAGAAAACATTTATTTAGGACAACAATTTTCAAACTTTTGTATAAATATTAATTAGAAAAATAATTTTGAAAATATGTGTCAAAATATAAATCTCAAAACCTGTGGGCACATATCGTAATTTAGCAAAACTTATTGGGTTTGTCTAAGTTTTGCATAAAAATTGGGTTTTACAGTCTATTGTAGGTTAAGGGTCCACATGGACCCACTGGGTCCCACTTCCTTACGTGAAGGAAAGATAACGCCTTCCCCACCGGAAGCGCCACCGCATGCATCTTTCAACACCTAACAGGTACAGTTAGGAATTCTCACCAATTCATGCACGCTAACATCAATATAATAATGTAAATGTAAATATTTACTATTTCAAACTTATAAAAGATCTTTTTATAAAATTCATTTTCTTACTAGATTTTTTATAGCACGATGTTTTTTCTTTCTTGTTTCTAGTACATGTTCAATTGAATTTGCTAAGGTTGACGCATTTGTTACTTGTATCTTTATTTCACATTTTTCTACGAATAAAACAATCAAATATTAAATTACAAAATTTTCTCATAGAGTGCACGCTATTTCCATCTTGTGTAAGAGAGAGTGACGGATCCGAGCACCGTTCGCTCAGTTATCAATGTCGCTTGCTACTAGTAGCAACTACGCTAATGGGGCTTGCGTAGTACTCATACTATGTACTTCCAGTATTATACAGAAAAGCCATTTTGTCACTTTGCCTTGTTAGTTGTGAGAATATTGGTATTGGGAATCCTTATTGTGAAAACTTTTGATGTTATTAAGGTTTATGATCGCCATACCATTGGTTCCAAATCCCAATGAAAAGTACAATTAATTATGGATGGAGTAACACATCAATAAGCTCAAGCGTGTATGAAAAGTTGGAATTCGGATTCCCTGCAGCGAGGAGAATCAAGCATTTATGCAGTCAGAGAGATATAGATCGTCTGATCGAGATCAGATGGCTGGAGATTTTAATTTTATTTTAAACCGAATTCAAATCCCAAAAATCTCTAGCGTCTGATCGAGATTAGACGGCCCAGATCTTCCCGACTACATAAATGCGTGATTCCCAACGGCAGGGAATCCGAATTCGAAAAGTTGCCACCCCATTTTCTGAACAAAAATGAGAGAGTGAAATGTGGCAAGGAGAACTTTGTCCCATAGAGGGGGGAGGGGGAGGTTGAGCGGTTGAGGTTACGTGTGATTTTGTCTTCTATCAAATGTGATTTTAGTAAAAATATATATGTTTAGTTCTCTTGGATAATATTGGTTATATCTCCAAAACTCAGTTTGATTAAAAATGATAAAAAATAGTTTTTGTATTTGGTTAAAAAATTGACATTAAATTTTATACTAAGATTGTTTTAAAATAAAAATAGTGATTTACTTCAAATTCATTTTTAATCGAATCAATTTCACAAAATTAAGTTTATTCAAAATCAATTTTAATGAATCTTCACCGCAACACATACTTAGAGTGTCTTAGGTGATAGTCATTTTTATCTCACTATTTATAGCTATTGCTTGGTTTGGTTTCTACGAATTTAAAAAAAAAAAAAATTGGCCAGAGATCCAATTCAAACTCTTGAAGTTTGACAAAAATAAAAACTAAACTCAGTAAATAAATCGAATAAATTCATATTTTTATTGGATGGTTTGGGTTAATTGGAACATCAATGCAAATTGACTGTAATCCATACTCAATCCGCGAAAAAAAGGGGTTCACGTACGTGTAGCAAGGACACTAATTAATAACTCTAAAAGGTCATCTATAATCTATAATATATAAATTTCCGAACTCTTACTTTTTTACGTATTATTTTGAGAGTATTTTTAGGCCTAAGTGTTATCCTATAATTGTTTTCCTCCCATTTATAAACTTTAATTTTTAAACGAAATAACAACCTAATCTTCTAATCTAAATTCAAATAACAACAACTTACTAGGTATCTTATCAATACGGATAACAAACTGATATCGATCCTTATCTCTAATTATTGTATAATTCAAAATAGATTTCTATCAAAATTAATATCATCCTTATGAATGGCATAATCAGGTGTTCTCTCAAATCGATTAACTCAAATTCATTGTGCTCCAAGGATTGGTTCGACTCAGTTTCGTTCTTTATAGTTACCAAATCAAGGAATTCTCTCCCCTGTATGTAATCTTCCAACTTTTCTTTTATTTTTCTTATATACAAATTGTCAATTTTTTTCTTTTATTGTTATGCTCTATTCTTTGGATATGTGTCTAATTATAGTTATCAACAATTACAACTACTCTATCTTAATTATAGAATTACTCACTTTTATCAAAAGTTTGTTGAAAAAATCCATTTACGCATGCTTGGATGTCATCGGTTCTTTTGATTGAAGGTTAGTTTTTGTTTTCTTTTTATGGTTTATCTTTTCTATATTTTAAATCTTAATAGCTTCATGGATTGTATATTTTATTTGTTTATTTTGTTCTATTATTAGTATCGTTAACATTCTTCTGATCGTCAACATTGATTTCTCATTTAAGGTGAGTCTTTTTTATTTTACTTTTAGTCATTTTTAGTTATTATTTTTTTCAATGTTGAGTTCTCCATATTTTGATATTATTTATTCATTTTTTTCATAGTCACCAAATTATTGATGTTGTTTGGTTTTTGTTTTGATTCTATTGAAGAACATTATTCATTAACCCAAACTTCTTCTCTTAGGCGAGAATTTTTTTTTTACTTTTTGATGAATTGTTTTTAGTTATTGATTGCTGTTTAGAACTAACATTTCCATATTTTTTATTGTTAAGTTTTTCATTCTATATTTCCAATTTGTGATTATTATTTTGATTATATGCAGTTACATTATTCTTGTCTTTCAAATAAGAAGGAACATCTAAACAACATTAAATTTAGTAGCTTATTTTTTCAATATTTTTGAAGAAATTATATATAAAACAACAATAATGGTATATAAATTACTACTTCTTTTTGTATATTTTAGGATAGATTTATTTTGAAAAATACACAAAATAAGTTATTAATTTTTTGAGGAATTCTATTAATTAATTTAATTTTTAGAAATTGTATATATTTTTTAAACTATTTGTGTGACGTAAATGAAATACAAGTCATATTTAGAGAGAAATAATAAAAACATTAGTTTTTTTATTTTCATATTATACAAAATGTCATAATAATTTTTTTAGTTTTGCAGATTTGAGTTTAGGACGTAAAAAAATTTGATGATTTTATATTTCATCTTTTTAGGATTAGAAAAAAAATTAAAATTTAGAAAGATTTGATTTTAACAACTTGATTTGAATTTGATTTTCAGATTTAGGTAATACTATTTTATCTTAATTTGAATTTTTTTAAAGATTATATAATAAATAAAATAATTTATTTTTAATTCAATTTAAATTTGATCTCTTCAGGAATAATGCGATTTTATTTTTTTTTATATTTAGGAACATGTAATAAAAATAAAAAATATTTTCTTTTATCTTAATCAATTTTGTACTCCTTTCGGTCCAAATCTTTGGTGGTTTTAACTTTTTATTTTTGTCCCAAAACTTTAGTTGTTTTAGGATTTCAAGAGATAATTTATCACTTTTTTCCAACTATACCCTTAATATAATTAATAAATTTTGAGTGGAGAAATAATTAGGATAGTTGAGAATGATGAATAATAAATAGGGTCAGTTTAGTCTAAAATTTGTTCAATTAATTATTTCTTAATCTATGTGTCAAAACCTTAAACAACCAAAGATTTGGACCAGAGGGAGTATTCATTATTTCTTTCTCATTTAGCGTCATTTATCTAACTAATTATTTCATTAAATGCTATTTTTAGTCCAAACAAATTTGAATTATTTCTCATTAATGTCTATAAAAATTTTAATAATGTATAATTTATAATTTACATCATCTCTAAGCATCAAACTAAGGGGAGGTGCAACAATTCTATTATTTTTTAAAGAGAAATGCAGGTGAGAACGAAAAGTTTTCAACGAATTCATATACGGACCACACGTGGCATGATTTCCGCCAAAGAGCTCTTTACATTTTTTTAATTTTTTATTCATTTATTTTTTAAAAAAAATGACTGTTTGCCACGTATTGAGTCGTGCTATTCGTTTATAAATGCTTTCGAGCTATTTGGCATAACTGTTTTTTAAATTAATAAAATATTTTAAATAGTGGGACAGGTGCAACATCTCTGTAGGTTATTATTTTTTAATTTAATATAATATTTTTAAATAGCAAGCAAGTGCAACATCACCGCCAATGTCTTTGCATTTGAAAAAGGGAAAAAAATCGAAATTCGACCCCTAATTTCATCAATGCGAGTTATCCCTGACAAAATTGGGATGAATTAAGGTGAATACGTGCGAATTTGAGTTTTTGACATGACTATTCATATCAACTATTTAAATTATTTTACTACTTCAACCATAATTTATATATTTTTTCATTGTACTCTATTTTAAAATTAAATCAAATAATTAGTGGCCACTATAGTCCCGTGCATGACACGAGTCACTAGGCTAGTTAAATTAAATTCAATATACACTTAGATATAGTTCGTACTTAACAGGATTCAAGGATTTCCAATGAGTTTACGATCGAGGAAAAGTTAGGCTTGATTTATCCAGCAAAACATATATATTTGGAAAGAAATTTTAAATGTGAATAATGTTGGGAAGAAGATCACACACTCACACATACACAGAGAAGCTATGAACAATTGCTTTTTTCAATATTATTGAATGATATGCACACACTGACTTAACCAAGTCCAGTGTGTAGCTTTTTATACAAAACTCATAAGTCCCACATCGATTACATTCAACATGCTACACACACACACTTGAACGCGGGCTTCACTTATTTTCCAACTAACTCCACTAACCGAGCAACTAACAATAACAGCTTGAAAACTGAAACTAACAAACTGAAAACTAACAATTACAACTAACATTTGATTATATCTCAACAAATAACCCCCGAGGTGAGATTAATCTCATTGACTCAAATAATTGAAACTTATGATGATATCTCATGCATCTACTAGAAACCTTTTTAAGACCTCCTTCAAGTACCTTCCTTGATGTAGAAAAATACCTTTTGTTGTGTAGGCAAATTCTAGACCAAGAAAGTAATTGAGAATTCCAAGATCACTCATCTCAAATTCCTGCATCATTCTCCCCTTGAACTTCTCAATTTGTGCATTAATACTTCCTGTAATGAGAAGGTCATCAACATATAAGCAAATCAGCAACTCCTTGCTGCCTGACATATAGGCCAAATTCAACTGAGCACTTGTGAAAACCCTGCTGCTACAAGAATGTATCCATCCTCAAGTTCCAAGCTCGAGGGGCTTGTTTTAAGCCATAGAGTGCCTTTCTAAGTCTATACACTTTATCAGATGCTTTGCTGATCTCAAAGCCAGGAGGCTGCAGGACATAAACCTCTTCTTGCAAAGGACCATTGAGGAAGGCAGATTTGACATCAAGCTGAAAGAGAGGCCATCCATTTGAGCTGGCAATAGAAATGACCAGCCTGATAGACTCCATTCTGGCCACTGGTGTATAAACTTCAGAGTAATCTATTCCCTCTCTTTGTAGGAACCCCCTTGCTACCAATCTTGCTTTGTGCTTTGCAACTGATCCATCAGGCCTTCTCTTTACTTTAAAGACCCACTTCACATCAATTGGCTTCTTATCAGATGGAAGATGGACAAGCTCCCAGGTTTTGTTCCTCTCAATGGCACTGATCTCCTCCTTCATTGCTGCATGCCACTCAGGTTCCTGAATTGCTTCTTTCCATGTCACTAGGACTACATCAGCAAGTAGAGCCATATGCACCAAGTCACCATCAGCTGCAATGATCTCATCTGGTATTACTTCAAAATCAACCAGTCTTGAGGAGGGAAATCTTTGCCTCTGAGATCTTCTCTCCTGCTGTGGTGCTTGAGTCTCTACTGCAACAAGTGGATCAGGCTCATCATCATCAGGAAAGAACTGAAGCTGAACTCCTGCTGGCTTCTGAACATGCCAATTCCAGGTTGCAGATTCATCCACTATGACATCTCTGCTGATCACAACTCGACCTTCATCTGGATGGAACAACTTATAGGCACCAGTTGGATGGTAGCCTATAAGAATCAAGGTCTCAGACTTGTCATC
Organism: Glycyrrhiza uralensis; assembly: GCA_030159175.1. NCBI lineage: Eukaryota > Viridiplantae > Streptophyta > Magnoliopsida > Fabales > Fabaceae > Glycyrrhiza > Glycyrrhiza uralensis. Next base: position 51,455,463 of record BRZY01000005.1, read on the forward strand.
CAGCTTCTGCCTCTTCTCATCTGGAATATGCCTATGACACAGGGAACCAAACACCTTTAAATGTTTAACATTTGGCTTGCAGCCACTCCAAGCCTCTTCTGGGGTCATATTTTTCATCCTTTTGGTAGGGCATCTATTGAGAATGTAAGTAGCAATTGAGACTACTTCTCCCCAATAGGTGTTAGGCATACATTTACCTTTGATCATGCTCCTGGTCATATCAAGTAGGGTCCTATTCCTCCTTTCAGCAAGACCATTATGCTGAGGAGTATAAGGAGCTGTAACCTCATGCTCTATGCCTTTTTCAGTACAAAAATCATCAAATTCTTTGGAATTAAACTCCCCTCCCCCATCAGTTCTAAGTATTTTTACATGGTTCCCACTTTGTCTTTCAGCCATAGAACAAAATTTTTTAAAGACTGAAAACACTTCCCTTTTCTCTTTTAACAAGTACAACCAGATCTTCCTAGTAAATTCATCAACAAAAGTGAGAAAATACTTGTTACCTCCCAAGGTTGATGTTTCCATAGGCCCACACACATCAGAATGGACCACATGCAATGACTGCTTGGCCCTTGCAGGTCCATAAGTCTTGAAGGAATTTCTGGGTTGCTTGCTGGCCAGGCATCTCTCACACTGCTGTTTTGGTGCACTGATTTGGGGAAGGCCAAGGACCATCTGCTTTGCTGCAAGCTGATTCAAGCTCTTGAAGTTCAAATGGCCATATCTCTGATGCCATAACCAAGTTTCATCAACAGAACTGGTTGAGGAGAGACACTTCACCTCAGTGGCATTTAGATTGACCTGAAATGTTCTATTCTTGCATAAAGGAGCCTTAAGCACCTTTCTCCCTTTGTTGTCAAAGACTTCAATAAGGTTGTCTCTCAGACTCATGGAAAACCCCTTTTCCAGCAGTTGTCCAAGACTCAGCAGATTGGTCTTCATTGAGGGTGCAGGACATTGTTGATGAATGCTGGCTTGCCTTCTCTTCTTTTGATCATCACTTTGCCAATTCCCTCTGCTGATATTGTAGTGTTATCAGCAAATTTGACTTTGCTTTTCACAGTGTCATCAAAATCAATAAGCCAATCTCGATGGCCTGTCATATGATTTGAACATCCTGTATCAAGATACCAAGATTCTGAGTTCTGGGAATCAGAATTGGTAGTCACCATGAGCATCACTTCATCTGAATCTGAACCATCTTCCTTTGCATGATAGGCTTCATCATCATCTGATTTTTGTCTTCCCTTTCCACTTCTGCATTCAGAGGCAAAATGCCCCCACTTAGAGCAATTGTGATGTTTTTCTTGTCAAACTTCTTCTTCTCACCCTTGTCATGATAGGACTTAGAGCCCTTGTAATTTGAGGATTCCCCATGTTTGTGTTCTGAATTCTTGAACTGTTTCTTGCCAGGATTCTCTGCCTTGCCTTCTCTGCACTTCTGCCTCCCCTTCTTGAATTTTGATTTGGACCCATTAGTTGAGTGATGAGTCCTAGCTTGCAGGGCCTGCTCCTGGACTCGAGCTCCATTTCTGTCCAGTAGTCTTTGCTCATGTGCCTCCAGAGAGCAAAGCAAATCCTCCACCTTCATTTTTGACACATCTTTGGACTCCTCAATTGCCACAATGATGTAGTCAAACTTCGAGGTGAGAGTTCTGAGGATCTTTTCAACTATCTGCTGATTGGAAATTACATCTTGACAGGCTTTCATTGAATTGACAAGTACTTGCATTCGGTTGAAGTACTCAGAAATGGTTTCTTGGTCCTTCATGCACATCAACTCAAATTGCCTTCTGAGTGAATGCAATTTCACCTGCTTGACCTTGGCCACACCTTCATACGATTGTTGTAGGATATCCCACGCTTCCTTCAAGGATTTGGCCCCAGCTATCTTCTCAAAATTAGCATCATCGACACATTGATGTATCAAGAACAATGCTTTGCAGTCCTTCTTCTTCATGGCCTTGTGTGCAGCTGTCTGAACATCGGTGGCACCTTCCACCTCCTCGGGGATCTCATTCTTGACCAGGTCAGTCACATCTTGGAAGCCAAAGATGACACCCATCTTTACACACCACTTCTCCCAGTTCTTACTATCAAGAACAGGAAGATTGGCTGGAAAATGACCATTTCCATTTGAGCTTCCCTCTGCCATGGTTCACACACTATTTGGATTCACTTAACCTCACAGTGTTTCACTCCCTCTCAATCGTCCAGGCTCACGATACCACTTTGTTGGGAAGAAGATCACACACTCACACATACACAGAGAAGATATGAACAATTGCTTTTTTTCAATATTATTGAATGATATGCACACACTGACTTAACCAAGTCCAGTGTTTAGCTTTTTATACAAAACTCATAAGTCCCACATCGATTACATTCAACATGCTACACACACACACTTGAACGCGGGCTTCACTTATTTTCCAACTAACTCCACTAACCGAGCAACTAACAATAACAGCTTGAAAACTGAAACTAACAAATTGAAAACTAACAATTACAACTAACATTTGATTATATCTCAACAAATAACCCCTGAGGTGAGATTAGTCTCATTGACTCAAATAATTGAAACTTATGATGATATCTCATGCATCTACTAGAAAGCCAAATACCTTAACCTTAATTATGGTACTATAGATTAGTTACCTCAGGCATCCGCACGAGAGCTAATGACCCTAATAACTGTGCGTTAGGGGGGAAAAAGGAAGAGATTAAAGGGACCCACACACCGTTGCAACTTGCGTTGGTTGCACAAACTTTGACGCTTTCCTCACGTTAGTCCAACTCTGCGTTAAACTTAAATTGTACTCCAACTAGCCAACAATTTATTTCCTTATCATTTAATATACATCCTTTCCTCACTGGCCACCGGCTATCAAGTGTTACCATTTTTTTTTTGTATTTTGTTAGTATTAAATAATCAGAAGAAAGAAAAAAAAATACAATTGACGAATCAACTTGCACTGTCAAGATCTCCCTTATTATCGTGGATTATTAATTCCACTACAACTAAGATTGCAATTTAGAAGGTATTCTACGTTATAACTGTTAAATTTAAATCTTGGTATGCATAATACAATAATTATTAAAATTCAACTATTGAAGTTATTAAAGTCATTTAATCGAGTGTATAATCAAATGCTTTTTAACCATTGTACGTAGGTCACTCAATAACACGATCGCAAAGTTATATAATTATATGTATTAATTTTTCTTTTATAAAATCACGTGTAACTCTTACGTTTTGATGTATACTAAGACCTTCTATATTAAATTAAATCAATATTTTTCTCTTTTTGATTGATTGATTATTTAATCAAGTGGTATATTTTTATTTTTTTGTAATGAAATTATTTAGGTAAAGAATAATATCCCAATCCCAAAGAGAGGAGTATATATAGTGGGAGTTTATTGATCGATGAGCTGTTAGCTGTAGTGCTTGAAAGCCTGTTTATCTTCATTTAGTTGGAATTGGTTTTATTTTCATCAATTAATTAATTTTAAAAATTTCCAAAATCAAAATTTTCAAACATATATGTTTTTATATTTTAATTTATATTTATTATATTAAATATTTGTAACTATAAAAAAAGTATTCGTAATTGATCAAATCAATCTCCCTCTACATGTTTTTTATTTAATTTAATTCTTTAACATTTTACAAAGATACTCATACAATCCATGAAATATTCATTAGTTATTATGAAAACGTTTATTGGTTGACGCATATGTAATCCTTATTATTTTTTTATGAAACGAAGGCTTCAAATTATTTTAGACCGTATTGTGTTCCTGGGACAAATCATAAAAGCAATTTATAGTGTGTACACGCACACATTTCATCATAATGTTAATTGATGATTTATTAACTAACTACTACTTCGCTACTCCGTCCTACTCCCTCCGATATTATTTTTAAGAAATATAATATTAAAATTATATAGATTAAAAAATACATTGAAATAAGTTATTTTTTATTAATGGTGTTATAATTTTAATTTTTTTTTTCAAAAATATCTTTATATTAAATAGAAAATAGGTGAACTCTTAATAAATAATGTGGTAATTAATGAAGATAAAATTGAAAAAAAATAATTAATTTTATTAAAAACAAAATATTATTCCCTATAAAAAAACTAAAAAAAACTATTTTTTTTTTCTCGGAGGGAGTATAATTTTTCATATTTCTTATGAACTGCGACAATGGTCGCTTTAGACTTTAGGGGATGGACATTTAATATTAAAATCAATTAAAATAATATAGCCAGTTCATTTCCATACGCTAGAGAAAAGCAGCGGTTCTCTGAATCTCGGATCCGTCAAATCGTCAACCCAAACAAAATTAGTTTTAACAAAAAGAAATTGGAGAAGAAGAAGAAAAAGAAAAACACATCCTTCATTATGTGTTTCACGGCCACAAACAACGACGGATGCAACCAAAGTCAAAGTCAGATCTACACCTTTCTATGACGGCTGCTGAAAACAGATTCAAACTCTCTCTCCTTTCTCCACTTCATTCATTCATTCATTGCCATATATACTTATCCCCTTCTGCTCTCGCCACCACTCTTCGCTGGCTCAGGTATGTAGTTTATACTTCTAGTTACTTGTATTTGGTTCGAGAAATAGTTTGAGTTTGGAAGGTTATTATCTCTCTTGATGAATCCTATTTTTTACAACTTCCAGAATCTTCTTCTTCAACCGGGTTTTGAGTTGAGCAAATTAACATGGGAAAACACTGGTCTTTCTCCTCCCATGTTGTCTGTTTTTTGTGCATCCTCCAAATTCTTCTTCTGTCGAAAGTGTGTTTGGGTGGGATTCAATACATTGGAAGGGTGTCACCGGGGACTAAAGGCTCTCAAATGAATTGGATTGACAGGGACGGCAAGTTCCTCCTCTCAAACAAGGGAGAATTCGCCTTCGGCTTTGTCCCCACTTCAAACGACACCACCGAGTTCCTTCTTGTTGTCGTCCACGTGGCAAGCTCCACGGTTCTCTGGACCGCAAACAGAGCCCTACCCGTTTCCAATTCCGACAACTTCGTCTTCGACGACAACGGCAATGCCATGTTACAGAAAGACGGAACCGTGGTGTGGTCTACAAATACAACCAACAAAGGGGTTTCCTCAATGGAATTGCTCGACACTGGGAATTTGGTTTTGCTTGGGAAGGACAATAGCACTGTGATTTGGCAGAGTTTTAGTTACCCAACCGATACCCTGATGCCTAATCAGGATTTTACAGAGGGAATGAAACTCACCAGTGAGCCAAGCCCGAATAATTTGACCTCTGTTCTTGAGATCAAATCAGGCAATGTTATTCTCTCTGCGGGTTTCAAAACCCCACAGACTTATTGGACTATGCGGAAGGATAACCGCAAGACCATCAATAAGGACGGTGATGACGTGGCTTCTGCAAACATCAGTGAGAATTCATGGAGGTTCTATGATGAAAACAAGTCCTTGTTGTGGCAATTCATTTTCTCTGCGGACTCAGATACAAACGCCACCTGGGTTGCGGTTTTGGGAAGGGACGGGTTCATCACTTTCTCCGATCTCAACAGTCGAGGGTCGAATGGTGCTTCCCCAACGAGGATACCACAGGATCCTTGTGGTACACCTGAGCCTTGTGATCCTTATAACATATGCACCAGCAATCGCAGGTGTAGCTGTCCTTCTGTTCTTCCCAGTTGCAAACCGGGTTTTGTCGGTTCTCCCTGTGATGCTGATGAATCAGGAAAAAACCCTGTTGTTGAGTTGCTGAAGGGTGATGATGGGCTCAATTACTTTGCTCTTGACTTCCTTCAGCCCTTTTCGAAAACCGATCTAACCGGTTGCCAATCGTCTTGCCGTGGAAACTGCTCCTGCCTTGCGATGTTCTTCCACAGAACTACAGGGAACTGTTTCCTTCTGGACAGTGTTGGAAGCTTCCAGAAATCTGATACGGATTCTGGTTATGTTTCTTACATTAAGGCCTCGAGTGATGGAAGAGGCGCTTCTGGAAGTGGAAGTGGAAGCAGCAGCAGTAAGCACACCATAGTTGTTGTGGTCATTGTCATATTCACATTGCTTGTGATTTCTGCTCTTCTCTTTGTGGGAGTTCGATACTACAGGAAAAAGAAAAGGCTACCCGAGTCACCTCGAGAGAATTCAGAAGAGGACAATTTCTTGGAGGGTTTAACCGGTGTGCCAGTCCGTTACAGGTACAAAGATCTTGAAGCTGCAACTAATAACTTCTCTGTGAAGCTTGGGCAAGGGGGTTTTGGGTCAGTTTATAAAGGGGTTTCACCAGATGGGACTCAACTAGCTGTGAAGAAGCTTGAAGGTATTGGGCAAGGGAAGAAAGAGTTCAGGGCTGAAGTTAGCATCATTGGAAGCATTCATCACCTTCATTTGGTTAGGCTAAAAGGGTTCTGTGCAGATGGAACTCATAGGCTTCTGGCTTATGAGTACATGGCGAATAACTCATTGGATAAATGGATATTCAAGAAGAAGAAAGGTGGTGAATTTCTGTTGGATTGGGATACAAGGTTTAATATAGCACTTGGAACAGCAAAAGGGCTGGCTTATCTGCATGAGGATTGTGACTCTAAGATTGTTCACTGTGACATCAAGCCTGAAAATGTGCTTCTTGATGACCATTTCATGGCCAAGGTCTCGGATTTTGGTCTGGCAAAGCTCATGAACCGAGAACAAAGCCATGTCTTCACAACACTGAGGGGAACCCGGGGCTATCTTGCGCCGGAGTGGATAACAAACTATGCCATATCAGAGAAGAGTGATGTCTATAGCTATGGGATGGTGTTGCTAGAGATCATTGGCGGGAGAAAGAATTATGATCCTAATGAGACACCAGAGAAGTCCCATTTCCCTTCTTTTGCTTTCAAGATGATGGAAGAAGGGAAAGTGAAGGACATTCTTGATTCGGAGTTGGAAATTGATGAGCATGATGACAGGGTTCAGTGTGCTATCGAGGTTGCATTGTGGTGCATACAGGAAGACATGTCTATGAGGCCTCCAATGACCAAAGTTGTCCAAATGCTGGAGGGTCTATGTACTATTCCGAAGCCACCAACCAGTACTTACTTGGGTACTCGCCTTTACTCAGCTATGTTCAAATCCTCCAGTGAAGGGGCCACCTCTTCTGGCCCATCAGACTGTAATAGTGATGCTTACCTATCTGCCACTCGCCTTTCTGGCCCAAGATAGCAAATAGCAATTGTTGTATCTTTCTTTCTTTTCTTTCCTTTCCTTTTTTGGGGGTGTTGTATTGTTGAGAAAATTGACATGTAATCAATCACAGAGCTATTTGGGTTTACCCACTCTTGTCTTGTATAGGGCTTTCATGCATCCATCTGCTCTTGTAAATTTTGTAAATATATATTGATCGCTATCCATAATCAATCTGCAGTGCACTTCCTTCTTTTCTCATTTTTCCCTTATCTTGGTTAATCAAAAGATGCTGTCTTGGTCGAGAGTGACGGATGAATTGACGACGGATAAGCATAAATGGAATAATATGACTTTCAGATTTAAGAATTGAAAAAAAAAAAGTGAATTAAGTGGATGATCAATAACCTTTCCCGAAAATAAGTATATTCGTTTTCTTGAAAAAAAAAATCTTGTATTCTTTCCTATTTCTCATATTTTGTTTGAAAAAAAAAAACAATATTTTGGCCATTCTTGACTTTACCTAACCCACGAGGGCTCTCTAATACCCAAAGGGGCTAAATTAAATAAGGGAATTGGTAAATACATTAATATTTTTGGACATACATTCTATATTTAAAAAAAAAAAATATCATTATATCTTCATTGATTTTTTTTTCTTTCAATTTTGCGTTGTTACCGGAAACTTAGTTTCCGGAATGCATTTTTGCATTCCGGAAACTCTAGGAAAAATTTACATTCCGGAAACTCCAGTTTCCGGAATGTAAATTTGCATTCCAGAAACTCCAGAAAAATTTACATTCCGGAAACTCCAGGAAAATCTAGTTTCCGGAATGTATTTTTGCATTCCGGAAACTTCAGGAAAAATTTACATTCTGGAAACTCCAGTTTCCGGAATGTAAATTTACATTCCGGAAACTCCAGAAAAATTTACATTCCGGAAACTCCAAGAAAATCCAGTTTTTGAAATGTATTTTTGCATTCCGGAAACTCCAGGAAAAATTTACATTCCGGAAATTCCAGTTTCTGGAATACAAATCTGTATTCCAGAAACTGGAGGTGTATGGCCAGTTTCCGGAAAAGAAACAAAATCAGAAAGAAAAAAAAACCCCAAACAATGAGGGTATAATAGTAATTTTCTGAATAAATATGAGGTGTATGACAAAAAATTGGGATGTATTTATCAATTCCCATTAAATAATGGTAAGATATAAAGAAAATATTTGTTATTATATAATTCAAAAAGGAAATGAGTGGATAGTGGGTGGGTAGAGACTAGAGAGTTAGATAATGAGTTCAAGTCTCACTAACCATGTTGTGCAGTGCTCAATCGCCGCCACCGCTTCAGGTGCCGAAACCAATTTTCCCGCCAAATTACAACCGTCATCTTCCTCAACGGTCAAGTTTCGCCCCGACAAGCCCAACGACCATGCTTCTTTAGGTGAGTGAGGCAACCTTGAACCCCTGAATCCATCGGATAGGGTTATAAATTGTTGTGCTTATAATTCACATGAATGATGGTATATATATATATATCCTGAAATGCAGCGGTTTCAAGTAGCAGAAGGAGAGGGCTAATATGCATAGCCACGTTGCCATGTCTTCTTCCCCTAAGTCAGATCATTGGTTGTCTCCAAGCCAACGCGATGCCGTAAGTGCATCATTAAGTTTCGCTCCTGCACTAATATCAATGTGGGTGTGTGTGTGTGTGTGTGTGTTCATAAATCACAATCACAACCATATCCTTATGCTACTGATGCATACACCGTAGTACAACGCAGAAAAACACACTTTCAATCAAATATGACACCTCAACAAATGATTTTCTTTCTTTCTTTGAAACTAACATTATCTCTATTAATTGTGTGTTTTTGTATTGATGTATAATGTTATTGTTAATTGGAGGGACAGAGAAGAGGATAGTTAAGTTTGTATGTCGCATTAAACACCGTGCTTGCTTGATGTACTGTTTTTGTGCTGCTTTTACCCCTCATGAAGACCAGGTGCAAAAGAATATATTCGCATTAAAGATGAGGTGAGGAAGGTATTGTCGAAGGGAAAGGCGGCGGGTGTGCTTCGTTTGGTTTTCCATGATGCTGGAACCTTTGAAATCGATGACAATACAGGTATGCATCATTCTCGGCTGAGGGGCTTAATAATCTCTTGAAAATGCTGTTAGTTTTCACAAAGTCCTTTTGAGTTTCTAGCAAAAGCAGACAATGAAAATTGTCTATTGTACAGTATATGTAGTATACTTGTATGAAAAGAGCTGACATCAAGATTATTTTCAGTTTTAGGCACCGGTTGAATCTGTAGTTACTCGGCATTTCAGGTGCCAGTACCATTGCTTTGAATTTTTTACTGAAATTGTTAAGCGTGCATCCTCTAGTCTACTTGCTTTCTTGATCACCCAATTTGGCATCAAGTAACATGGCACTAAACTATGTAAAACTCCATGCTAAATCTGATTTTAGTAAGTTTTCTATCCTAGTAGTTTTTCAAGTCTTGTAGGACAAATATTAATAATCCCTATCTTGTAGACAAAGCCTTGCACGTGAAGTAGTGATGGCTTTTTCAGATATATAGTGATTAGCGATCTCATAACTGATTCCTTTCAAACAAAGTAATAATGTGATTTTTTCCTATGTAATGTGTTATAAGTCTCTATGCTATGTCGTCCATTTTCTCTTTTCTTTTCTAACTTCGTTTCAGTAGTAGTTCAAGCCTTCACTCAGCAATTGGATTTGTATGGGTAAATTTGCACAAGGTCTGAGCCAAGAAATTAAAATGGAAAAACTGTGGTCTTTTATTATGTTTTCTTGGTAATAGTTTTATCACCAGCAACAAGTGTATTTCCTCAATTCTTTTCAGAATTTTGATTAACGAAAATTATTTTCTTATTCTTCTCAAATTCAAAATATATATATATTTTGCCTTGTTCATGTTGTTGCAGGTGGCATGAATGGTTCTATAGTCTATGAACTTGAAAGACCTGAAAATGCTGGTCTGAAAAAATCAGTAAAGGCATGCTCTGTCTCCCTGTTTTCTCAGTCCCCTTCCCCCTCTCCTATTATTTAAATAATAATTTCCATATGATTGTATGCTCTATTCTCTCTGAATTTCTTGGTCATGAAGACAGACATCTTATATTTTAACTGCCAGGCCCAGCAAATGTCTCAGTGGACTTATCACATATTGTATAGGTTCTGCAGAAAGCGAAGACTCAGATAGATGCTATCCAGCCAGGTCCTAGTTTTCTCTGGTAATTGATACTAATTGTAAGTGTTAATTTGGTCTAGACCAATAAATTTTAGTTTACCTTTATTAGTATCCTGGGCGGACATTATTGCTGTGGCTGGAGCTGAAGCAGTTGAAGTATGTGGAGGTCCTACCATCCAAGTTTCACTAGGCAGACAAGATTCACTGTAAGATGCTAATTGTCTAGTACTCTAGTCAGTACATATATTATTGTGACAAGCAACCAGTCTTTGCTCCTAATTCAGGATGACAAACAACATTACAACTAGTTATATGTTAGTTTGATCATTGATGTGTTAGGTCCTCTGAAAATGTTATTTAATCAATTTTTGAATTATGTTCAGGCTGTTGTTTTAAGAATGATCAACCATTTTACTGGGGAAGAAGAAAAACCAACTTCATGTAAATTTAAGTCATTGGTTGTCACATAACAACAAAAACGTACATTTGTCTTCTGCAAATAATATTTCCATTCATTTTAATGGTAGGGGGCCTGATCCTGAAGGGAAACTTCCTGAAGAATCTCTTGATGCTTCTGGTTTGAAGAAATGCTTCCAGCGAAAAGGTTTTTCGTGAGTATGATGAAAACTCCCATTTACTTTGCATTTGTGTTTTATAAGGGTGATTGATTGCCTGAAATTTCCATTCAGTGGAGGGAAGTATTATTTATTTGATACTTACTTCTGACTTTTGCAGCTATACATTCTCTAGAAGCTGTCCGATTGCGGATTGTCCATAATTTACCATGAGAATCATAACATTATAGAGACATACTGAATCTGATATCTCATTGAAGTCATAATTCTAAACCAGAGTAACAACGGAGGAAATAAATATAGTGATTTACTGAACAAAATTATTGATCATATGCTAAAATCTGTTATTGATATACAATTTTCAGTATACTGCACCAGAATTAATTTTACTCATGCATTGTTATCCATTTGGCACTATTCTTTCACAGAACACAAGAACTTGTAGCTTTGTCTGGAGCCCACACTCTTGGAAGTAAAGGTTTTGGAAGCCCTACTTCTTTTGACAATTCATATTATAAGGTTCTTTTGGAGAAGCCATGGACATCTTCTGGTACATTAACAACTTATCTCATTTAAAAGGATGATTTGGCATTTTAAATAAACTTGATACTATTCATTGTTTTCTGAATCAATTCTTTTCTAACGAAAACAATGGGGAATTGCGGGAGTTGAATGCATGTAATGTTAGGTCTTCAGGCTTAGCTAGTGGCATAACATGATTTATGTCCAGTCAAATTTCTTGGTTGCTCTACATCAGCTGCATTCCAATAAAACTATTATAAGTGACATAAAATCTTTGTGATTGCATGCTCATTTTTCTGGATAGGCCTAACTTGTTCATTAATTTGTTCTTATCATTTTTTTAATGAATAATTTTTATTATGGTTCTAATCTGCTGGTCCTCTTTTATACAGGTGGCATGTTGAGTATGATTGGTCTTCCTTCAGATCACGCACTTATTGAAGATGATGAATGCTTAAGGTTCCTCCTTATCTTTTAACAACCACTTATGCTACCCTTAATATGAAATTGGTCCCACTGCATTTTTTTGGCCAAGCAGGCAAGCACTAAGATTTCAATACCAAAAAAAGTGGTAAATCCTTTAAATAATATTTAGATTAAATTACAAGATTCTAGTTACAAGATTCTAGAAAATAGCAGTTAATGAAAATAGTCCATCAATTGAAAGTAATACTCTTTTATCCTATCAAAATTATACTTTATTATAATCATTAAATTAAATAGTAAATATGTAAAAGAGTATACAAGGAAAATTACAAAACTGGGGATGTCTTGCAAAACCCATATCCCCCTTTGACCCCTTGTAAACACATACCCGGGTTAAAAATTTAAAATACTTACAGTAGTTTGTTGGCTTAGCCTTGTGTACCTTTTTTATGCCTTTTATATCTATTTAAGCAAACAACGAGGTGCTGAAAACTGAAAATAACCTTTTTCTTCTAAATAAATGACAAAAAATTAACTTGCACGTGACGATGAATTTCCCGGTGCACCTTATGTGTATGTTTCTGCTTATTAAATGTTTAATTATCTCAATGTGCATAACTAACAAGAACTTCATTTATTGAACAGATGGATTAAAAAATACGCAGACAATGAGAATATGTTCTTTGAAGATTTCAAAAATGCGTATGTCAAGCTGGTGAATTCTGGTGTGAGGTGGAATAGCTTATAAATTCAGGAGTTGAATGTTCCAACTTACAGTAAAGGGGCAGCTTGTGTATTGTTTTTTGAACATCAAGATCTACTACCCCGGAAAAATTAACCAAAATAAGTGTTAGCATGCAGGGTCATTAAATTTTCTTACCAAAGTGTTCAAATTTGAAGTGTGAGGATTTTTCACATTCAGTATGCTTTTTTACTCATGTATAGATGAATGATTTTTTTTTTTTTATCACTTTATTACATTTAGCAATCACCCTGAAATCTTGTTGAACTCTAACATAGCTATTTTTCAGGACTACTCTAAAAAAACTCATTGCTTATACCAGTAAGCTGCATTATGTTATATTTGAAAGAGTTCACTATAAGATAGCCTAATTTTTTTTTTTGGTAATAAGATAGCCTAATATTTTAGAAACAGAAACAATGTGTCAATGATACAGTTTGTTGGCTTGATTATTAGAGAACTGAACAACACGGGGCATGGAAATCTAAAACCGTGGAAGTTGTTATTATATAATTTAATTTTTTTAGGGGTACCCATTTCTATGTGATTTTTTGGACATTTATTGGTTATTTGATGAAGTATCAAATATTTTTTAAATTTTATAAAAATTTACAGATTTGATCTACTTAATAAAAATATTTAATTAAACAATTGTATTGGATTGAGTTACTCTTAGAGTGAGCATATCCCTATCCATTTAGTAGACAAATCGAAGAGTAAATATGAACAAACTAATTTAGAGTGACCAATATTTTCTCTTATAAGTCAATTATTATAAATCTAAAATTAATATAGTTCATTTTACTCTGAATAAAAACTTACAAGACGTCACAATATTTTTATGTAATAAATTACTTATTTACTTTCTGGTTTTATTTTATGATTTTGTTATAGATGTTTTATCCCCTTTGATGCATTTTTATGAAAACTATTTTTAATATAAAACACAAAATTATCTAGACGAATATAAATCTAATTTGAATTAAATCATATATTTTCAAAATTAAATCTAAAAATTAATCCAAGTCAACAAAAAAATTATTTTTAAAATTTTTAATCTGTCAATTAAATTTTTTACCATTTATATTAGGTAGATTGCATCGGTATATCCAGACTAGAGCACGGAAAGCGACAGGACCTGACCTGGAAATTGAAAATGTAATTGTAATTCCGCATCTGGAAGGAATTCAAGCAAAAACCGCTGTCTCCTGTTCAACACACTCCTCCCTCACTCTCAACCTTATACTACTCTCTTTATATCAAAAAAAAAAAAAAACCTTATACTACTCTCTCTCTCTTATTTATTTTTTCTTCTAATTCTTAAAAATTAAGAAGAAGAAAAAAAAAAGAAGATAAAGCATCGGCAACAGTTTGAATCTTTTGGATCTTGTTGGTCGGGCTTGGATCCTCCATCCCTCAGATCTCTCAACCCACGATGCCATTCGGCTTTTGAATACCTCAGGTAGTTTCACCTTCCTCTCTGGGAACTCATCAAAATGTCATTTTTACTTACCTGGCTTCCCTTCCCTTCCCTTCCTTTATTTTATTTTATTTTATTTTTTCTGCTAGTCAATGACAAATCCCCTACTTGAGTAAGATCGTAGTGTAGTCATTTTCTGTTGATTTGTATTTTGCTTCAAAATGGAGCTTTGTTCCTCATTGGGGTTAGAAATGAGAGTTTGGGAATCGGAAAAATAGAGCATGCTAGTCTTGCTTGTTTTGTTTTATTCACTATCCCCTGATTTGATTCCTTCACTTCCCTTTTTCATTTGGTTGCTAAGACTTGAGAAAATGCTGCCCAAGCAAATCAATTTAGACCCTTTTCCCAATTTGTCTTCTTGCACTTGGCAACTATGTGGGGATCAGATGCATCTTTTTTATACAACCAGAGTGCTCTACCTTATTGATTAACAATGCCCATTACTTTGAAACCTCCTGTTTTTTAATATTTTTTTATCATGTTTTATTGAAACTTATGAATTCTGATAATTGTGTTATGTTGCTTTCACCCTTTTGACTGGTAAATAACTCATGAAACCACCTGACAGATCGACTGTTTTTCCATCTCAATCCTATCTTTATTTCTTCAAGTAGGTAAGTCCACTAAGTTGCCATTAGTGATTAGACAACCCAAAGGATGATGGATTCTGTTTTCTGAAAGACGATGATCAATCTCTTTTGGTTCTTTGGATAGTAAAGGGAGAAAAAATTATGAGGATTGTTTAGATACTTTTCATAAACACCCTGGCTAGTTGAAGTTTTCATATAAACACCATAAATGGCAAAACTTGTTCTGTAAGAATATAATTTGTTACATGCAATCTTGTGTTAAATTATTTCTGAGTTGCCATTCCATGGTTCCATGTAACTTGTAGCTTGCCGTGAACGATGGATCCAAGTAACCCTTCACCGGCAGATGGACTTGAAGCATTACACCAAAATGGTGTCCATGAAGAACTGTCCAATTCTGCAAAGGATGGTGTTGTTTCAAATGTAGACCCCATTGTTACTGAAATTATAGAAATTGTAGCTCCAAATGGAAATTTTGAAAATTTCAACCAGTCGGATAGCACTGCATCTGATAACTTGTCTATGGCAGAAATCAAAGAAGGATCAAATGACAAAAAAGGTGGAAACTATGTTACCATTTCTAAGGTGAGAGGAAACTTTTTCCTTGAATTGGTTCCATTAATTTATTATTTTATTCTTTTTATTCGAATATCTCATGTATTTTCTAAATTATAGGAAGAGGAAGTGGAAATCATAGATGAAACAGAGCAATCAAGATTACGAAAGGGACCTGTCAAGAATAAGAATGCAAAGTCACCAAGTCCTAGAGGTGTTCATACAAGTTCGGTAAAAAAGAACAAAGACGGAAAAGATGAAGAGGCAGCATCTTCTGTTTCAAATGGTACTTTCACTTTAGACTCTCATCCAAGACAGCTGATTAAAAACAGATCACTCAATGACAAGCAGACTCGATTGTCCAAGGTAAACTTTGTTGCTACCTTTGATTGCTTACCGAATGTTTACACAGGTAGTCAAGAATTGATATAATTGTGCTTCCTTGGTTTTTTCTTTTTTGTTTTGGATAATAAAAGTTATAGTTTTGGCATTCCCTAATATATTTTAAACTTTTTCTCAGCACCCTGGAAAGTCTGATGCAGCATCTTCTGAAGCACCAACGTATGAAATACTTTGCATTTATTTTGAATATTTCATAATATGTTAGTTGAAGAAAGAATAAGGTATAAAGATTTGATCATCTTAACTATTTGACTTGTGGACTGTAATTTATTGGATTGGATACAGGGAGAGGACTAGAGCACGATCATTGAAGAAAGAGCCCCTTGATAATCTTCAAGGAAAAGCTGAATCTTGTTCGTATCCTTTTTTTATGGTCTATTGTTGTTTCTTCTTTCTTGTGAGTGGAAATAGGGAGCTAATGGGGGATTTCTTCATACTTGTATAGTAAGTTTATGTGTAAATTACACTTCCTTGAAATGCTTGAATTACATTTTCATCCCTTTTAATATTAAAAATTACGCTCGCCTCCCTCTAGAAACTATATATATTACAGTTTAGTCCTTTTTAATGCAAACATGCTTCTTAGGGACATCATGGGTGGCTATTTTTGAACCCTGATATTAACTGTAGAACATTAAAAAAAATGTCAAGGGAGAAAAAATGTCCCCAAAGTGTTTGTTTACACTAAAATGTAACACATTCATCTCTAAAGAAATGGGAGTGTAATTTTTAAAATTAAAGGGGAGGGCAATGTATGATTATGGTTTATCCTTAATCCACTTATAAGTCCTACCGCAGAAGATGCCAAACCTCGCAAAGTGGGGACACTACCAAATTATGGATTCAGTTTCAGGTGTAATGAGCGAGCTGAGAGAAGAAAAGAGGTAAATTATTACTTCTTGCTTCCACCTTTCGTGTTACAATGAGGTTTTCCTTTGAATAAGCTTGTAGTTTTTGAAAAGTTAATATTTTGGTGGCCAGTTTTACTCAAAGCTTGAGGAAAAGATTCATGCAAAGGAAGTGGAGGAGAGCACCCTGCAAGCAAAAACCAAGGTCATATTATATGATATCTAGGCTGAATACTTGCAGATATTGCCTTTTAATCACATCAACCTTTCATTTCTTTTTATAGGAGTCCCAAGAAGCTGAGATTAAGATGCTTAGGAAAAGTCTAGGATTTAAAGCAACTCCAATGCCAAGCTTCTACCAGGAGCCTCCTCCTCCTAGGGTGGAGTTAAAGAAGGTAAGTTTCTGTGTATGGGCATGCACACATGCCTGTCTTTGTAATTGCCCTGTGTGTAATCTGCCTAATTATTTTCATGTTTTTTCTTGAAACTATATGAAACAGTGATTTAAATAGCGCGCTATCGCGCTGCTATAGCGTGTTCGCGTTGCGTTTCAGCACCTCCCCGCTATGGTGTTTGCGTCGCATCACGTTTCAGCATAGCGGCTGTTGCGGGAGCGAACGCGGCCTGAATTGCGGTCTTTTGCAGTGGAATAGCGGTCTGACGCACCGCACCACCTTTTGACCCAAAAAAACCCATGCCCAAACCCTGTTTCGTCCCGCCCAAACCCTCATGCAACAGACCCTCCATCGCTTGCGACCAACACCATCCATCTCCGACGACCAACTCGTCCATCTCCGGCGACCTTCTCTGTCTGTCTCCGGCGACCTGCTGTCTCTGTTTTCTGTAACTTGTTGCTTTCCTTCCTTTGCCTCCATAAGGAAGACGGCGCTTACACTTTTGGACTAGGGTTTTAGGGTACACTAAACAAGGGCTAGGGTTGGGGGAATTGGGCCAAAGGCCCAAATTCTTTCTTTTCTGTTTTGATTTGCTGGGCTTCTTGAAGTCTAGTTTTAGTGTTTTGCTTCTGTTTTTCTATTTTTTATTTAAAGTATAACAATATGATATGATAAACTAAATAATAATATTTGACCAAAAAAATTAAATAATAATAATAATAATAATCTTAGCATATAGACTTTTTATTGTTAATTATGAATCTTCTAAAATTAGAGTAACTTTTATCATTTTTTAGAATTTATATGTATATACTTATCATAGTATATATTATATAAAATATATAAAAAATTTCAGCATAGCGGCCATCCCGCTATACGCTACAACGCTATAGTACTTTTGGGGTCGGCCGCTACGCTCCGCTATCTGGGATTAACAACACTGATATGAAATGTATTTTCTGTAGCTATGTCAATGCACAAGTGCACAGATGTGCTCACACCCACATACTTAAGGTGGCTTCTGATAGTCAGAGCAAACAACAATCTTCTAAATTCATTTGGAAAGAGCAATTTCACAGTTCTTACTCTTCCCACTTCACTCCATCAATTAGTGTCTGTTTAATTAAATGTCTTTCTTGGTCTCAAATATCCCGTGGTTAAGAATGATTGGTCTCCACTCATTATATAAAAATTCTCTCATACGTTTATAGATATTAACAATCTCCTAGGTGTTGTCTTTCTAGCTAATGCATAAATTGTTTAGTTATGGTACCAAAAAGTTTAGGAGTGCTGGATATAAGGGTTGAGGGAGATTTTTATGGAATGGAATGTTTATTATGGAGATTTTTATGAACATAAAACATGTATTCTGAAATGAAAAATACGCCTGTTATATTTCACACAAGTTCAAAATATTATTACATATATTGGATATTCATTAATTATGATTTCAATTTCAATTGATGAATCTGACGGTATATTTTATAAAATTAGGGACTTTCAATTAGAACGTTGAATATACTTTTGCAGTTATCTGCTTGCATTGATCTCCTCGTGGAACCTTTAGATGCACCTGGTCAAACACCTATGCATATCCAATATCCTCATCCAAATGCCACGTCAACTTCATAACAGAATTAGTTAGCTCCAGTTAGAGACAGTTAAAGTTAGCTAGTTGGTTAGACTCTATTGTCAGTGTTAGTTAATTGAGCATAACCAACAAGAACCTCTACCTCTATTGTATTTATATAGCAATCTTAAGCTCATCTAATCAGAATGAGGTTTTTTTACACAAGTTTAAGCTTGCTTAGAACTTGGACCTGAAATTTTTTTGAAACCTAATTACTTACATCATTATATGGTTTTGTGGGAGACTTCATATTATTGACCTTCTAAATCTAACTATGTAGTGATGCTAAAACCCCAGTTTTCTTTCACTGGTGTGAAACCTAATGTGCTTTGCTATTCATTTTAAACTTATCATTGGGCACATATTTTTGACCCTTTTTTAGCTTTGAAACTGTTGATATTTTCTATGATCTTGTTTTGGAAATTGAAATTCTTGTGCCGTGGGAATTGCTAATGTAGATGCCAATTACAAGAGCAAAATCTCCCAAGCTTGGTCGTAAGAAGAGCTCAACATCTTCAGAGACAGAAGGAAATACTAGCAGCAGTGTTCGACAAGTTCGTTCAAGTCTGGATGAGAAAGTGTCTCAGAATAACCCCACTAAAGGAATCAGTCCTATCCATCAAAAGAAGCCACTGCGAAGATCTCTTCCTCCTCGACTAAATCCTGAAAGGATAAGTTCATCCAATTCAGCAACTGCGCGGACTTCATCTAAGGCATTGAATGATGAGAAAAACCCCTTATCTAGTGTAACAACTGAAGTTACTGCCTTGTCCAATGCAACAAGGGAAGAGAAAGTTGAGATGGCTGCAGCCACCGAGGAGAACAATGCCTTGTCCAATGAGACAAGCGAAGCTCCGCTTCAAAACGTAGAGCCGGATGAAGCAAATTCTCATGCGAATGGTGATATCGTCATTGAAAACAAACCACAGCTCACATTGGTACAAGAACCCATAGCTTTAGGGCATTAAGCAAGTGGCAGGAACAGAACCAGTTATTAACTGTCAAAGCAATCGATCGATTCATCTCGTGAATATTATAGAAGCATATGTGACAGATTATTTGACAATGAAGGCTTGCATATTTGCATTATGGTTTGTGATGTCATTTTGTCCAAGCAGCATTGTTCTTTTTTTATTTTTTTTTGTGTTTACTCCCAAAGCTTGCTGGTTTTGTCCTTATGAGTTATGACCCTCTCTCCTTGCAGCAATGTATGTAACTATTTGCCTGGCTGTTCTAGTTGATGTTATTTTAGCATGCAACATCTGTCTGTTTAGTTGATATGCTAGCGAAAATTTTGAGGATGTTTTTGTCATCAGGGTTTCAATTACACTTTGTTCAGGCCTGTTAAACAATTGGCATTGTCACATGAAATTAGTTGTTTCTGTTGTGGACACCCTTCTGATGAGTCATATTACAGCCATGCTTTGATTTTCATCGAATTCCGTTGTCACATATGCACATGCACCAGCGCAGGCAAGCAAATAAGTACTTTTTGTTTCCCTTTCTCGTTTAAATATAAGGGTTGTTTTTCTTATATTTTTTGGTACAGTGAGTCGTGAGACGATAAAAATCATAGAAGGTAATCATAATTAATTTATCATTTTCCCCGTTCTCTAAAATACCCATTTTAAAAATTGTCTGAATAAGCTTTGCTGAATTGTACTCAAATATTTCAGACGTATAGTTTTGGATTCAATTTCTAAAGTCATATATATGGAAAAGGTACCGTGGAGGGGTCTTCTTTACCTTGGACACCTAACTATATATCTTAAAACACTAGTCCGTCATCTACTGATTGAAAGACATTCTATAGAATCAAAAAATAATTCATGACAAGATATTAGAGTTGATATAACTAAATTGGATAGGTTTTGATTCTTGTTAGTACTCTCTTTTAAATAATTTTTCAGAAGTTGAAATTTAACATAAATCAATGTGTATGCATTATTCACCCTTCATATCCAATGACTCTTGTCACTTGTCATTGACGATCATGTAGTAAGGTTAATAAATAAATCTCTCGCTTTAAGCCCAAAAATAATATTATTACTAATATCATCTTTTCACAAAAAATTCTAATTAGTTGATTGAAAGTATTAAAAGTAAAAAAAAAAAACTTTAAAAGTCGGCCTCTCGTTATCTTACCATTATTCTCTCTTCTAATTAATAAAAACTTTTTCTATCCTATCAATCCTATTTAAAATACATATTTTTTTATTTAATAAGATAAACATTACATTAGAGAAAAGCCAGCAAGTAAGCGTGGAAATGGGTCAAGTCTCCAACTTATTTCACAAATTTAAGACCTAAACATGGTCTCTTTACTAGATGTAAGCATTTTGAAGACATGATGACCTTGATAAAAAGTATATTTATAGTAAAAAGTTTAAATAAGGTACCCCTAAATAGGCCATAGGACAAAGTATTTATGTAGACCTACAGGTCTAAGTTTTAAGTAGATCAATATAAATATATAATTTCGAGATGTTACAATAAAGATTTAATATAATAATAACAACAATAATAAAACAATTCTAGAATTGTAGATTTAATTTAAAAACTGTATTCCCAAAAATCTAAATAAAAAATTTCAAACAAAATTATAATATTTTAATGAATTATTTTAATTAATTTTAAAAGCCTCAAATAAAGTTCATTCTAACCCGATATGTGATACACATTTCCTTCGACCAAAAAAAAAGTGATACACATTTTTCCCTTTATTCTAGCTGGAAAAAATTGACAAAAAGAAAAGGATGAAAAAAAAAAAGAGGTATCCACAATAGCGAGGGTCTCGTGTACCTAACCTCCATTTTATTAACCAACACAAGAAGATATGAATTAGTCAATCTTATCCTATGCGGTTTTTTTTTTTGGTCGAAAGATATCCTATGCGGTTTTAATAAACCACTTTTGCGTTGGAAGGGTGCCTGTGGGCCTGGTTAATTATTGAGTGTTTAGACAAAACAAATTCTTTGTCGGAAATGCAATGCATTATGCATGCATCTATCTAACCTCTCTCTTCATTTGAATTGATGTTGGTGGCTCCAAATCCATTTCATTTACGCGTCTATCCTAAGGTCCCACCCATACGACCAGATGCAAATATCAATAAATAATTGTTCTGGTATCCAATAAAATCAAAAAGGTTTCGGTATTCTTTCAAATTTACCCAATAGATTGATAGTACATAACTACATATCATGTATTATTTAAATTGATGATACTTGTCATGTCAAGATAGAGAGTTTTGGTGTCTTTGAATTTTCAGCAATACTACTACTCTTGTTTAATTTAGAGCTTTTTTGAACTGAGTTTGGAATCATCAATTTGTAAAACAAATTATTCATAAAGGATGATTGTAAAAAAAAGTATTTTATAAGAATTGTTTAAATAATAAAAATACTCATGAAGTTGATTACTATAAATTATGTCTAATTATTGGAACTTCCTAAATAAAATGGAAAAAAAAATGTCTCTTGATCATGCGTTAAACTTAAAAGTATAAATCTCTCTTGATCGAGTCGTGCGTTAAAAGCTTTGATCATGTCAGAACAAACAGCAGAAGTAAGATTGACAAAAGGAGAAGCTTTCGATTCATTGGATATGATTCTCAACCACTACAGATTTCCCACTAAAAGCTCATCGATCGAGTTGTTGAATAAATTTTAAAGTGGTCATATAATCAAAGACCTTGAGATATTTTGCCTGTGTGATCAAATGGTTACAAACACGGGCTTTATCCTGATAATTGACTCTTCACGGACTTTAATACAGTGTACAAAAGAAGTTGCAGTTAAAATAAGGTGTTGTGGCAACGATTGACACCAAAATCTGTAATGAGTTTATGAAGATGAAGTTTGTGCAACTATCAAATTTCTACAACAAATTAACAAGGGCCAATCCAAATATAAAGCGGGTCAAGTCGTTGATTTAGGCCCTTTCATTTTTTATTGTGATTCTATCTCCCTATACATATTAATTATTATTTGGACATCTTAATTTTAATAAATTATTTCATTAATTTTAGAAGTCTTCGTATAAATTCACTTTAGAGCAATATATATGTTGGTTTAGATTAGTTGGTCTTCTAATCTTACCCATGCCATTACATAACCACCATATATCTTGTAAATTATCTAGTGGGTTCAAGCTGGAGACTAATCGTCCAAACTGAACCTACTGTGCCCCTTCGGATTTGATTCCTCTTAAATAAGATATGCACTCTATAAAATAACAACACCACATTAGAAAATCATATATTTAGATTTTTTTTTTGTATTACGTATGAATATATTTTATTATGAACCGTTCAGACTTCAAAGTTCAAAGTGTGCTGTGTCCCAGCCGCCCCAGGGCCCGCTACTAATTCTAATCTAGAATTAAACTTGATTAATCATGTGGAAACTTTGCGGACAAGGCCACCCCCACCCCCCAAAAAATTAAATAATGGGTTAAATATGTTTTGGATCCCTGTAATATGGGGGAGTTTTGAATTAAGTCCCTATAAAAAAAGTTTGTCAAACTTTTTTTGTCCTCTTTTTATTTTATTTTTTGATTTTAGTCCCTCGAGTGAGTTGACCGCTTATGTGGCACTCCCACGTGGCAAAAATGCTGACGTGGCTTGTATAAATGGCACATTACTTGATACATCCCTATAAACATATTACGTTTTGAATTTAGTCCCTCTAAAAAAAATGTATTTTGAATTTAGTCCCTTAAAATTTATATTTTGATTTTAGTCCCTCTCTTTCCCCTTTCCCTTCCCCACCCTTCTCTCTCCTTGGGCCGCCGCCACCACCACCACAACCTCCTCCTCCTCCATCCTTCATCCTCCACCCTCCTCCTCCATACAACAACAACAACCCCTCTCTCCCTCCCCTTTCCCTTCCCTACCCTTCTCTCTCCTCGGGCCTTCTTCTTCTTCTCCCTCGCCTCTCTCTCTCTCTCTCTCTGTTTCCTTCTTCCTCGGTGGCCATGGGGGGGTAGATATGAGAATGGGGAGAGGGGGGACGATGGAAGTGAGCGGAAAGGTGTGGGGGGTGATGGGAGTGAGGTTAATGGGGGGAGGGGGAACGTGGGGGGGGGGGGGATGGGAGTGAGGTTAATGGGGGGGAGGGGGAAGGTGTGGGGAGAGAGAGGGGTTGTTGTTGTTGTATGGAGGAGGGTGGAGGATGGAGGAGGTTGTGGTGGTGGTGGTGGGTGAGGTCCGAGAAGAGAGAAGGGTGGGGAAGGGAAAGAGGAGAGAGAGGGACTAAAATCAAAATATAAATTTTAACGGACTAAATTCAAAATATTTTTTTAGAGGGACTAAATTCAAAACGTAATATGTTTATAGGATAATGTGTCATTTATACAAACCACATCAGCAAGGCCACGTTAGCATTTTTTGCCACGTAGGAGTGCCACATAAGCGATCAATTCACTCCAAGGACTAAAATCAAAAAATAAAATAAAAAGAGGACTAAAAAAATATGACTTTTATTATAAGGACTAAATTCAAAATCTGAAATATTACAGAGACCAAAAACATATTTAACCCTTAAATAATTATGTGTAGACTTCACAAATAATGCATCAATAATTGCTTTACACGAGAATGCATGAGAAGTACATGTGCCATCATAGTCTCTCTAGGTCCAGGCTACAGCTGAATTCAATTTGTTCTGTTCTCACCGTCAAGCTCAGCAATCAGCAAATTACATCTTACCATAGGTATAATTCGGTATGCAAAGATATAAGGGACATAACTTTCGGAAGGAGAAGACTACAAAGTATTATTCATTACTTTTCATAAAATAACATTCATTCAGTACAGAGGGCAGATATCAGCATCATTACATGAAAGAGAAGCTACAATTGACAAGTTCAGAAAAAAAAAATGAAGCCTCAAAAACCAGGACTTTGGTAGTAAAAAAAACAACCCTTCCCCCCTAAAGGGAAAAGACTGTCATGACAGACCTGTATAACTTGCTGCCATGGCCAAAGCCCCTGAAGAGAAAAGGCCTCATAAACTCTGAACTGCAAATTTGCCACCTAACAACACATAAGCTGGAACTTCAACATGCCCCTTGAGACTAAAACTGAGAACCCAAAACATCACGTACAGAACAAAGTTCAAATACGTGAAAAATTGGGTAAACATCACTGGACAAACTTTGATACATACTGCTGTAAAAGACACTAAGGGACACAAGGACACATGGTGGCAAAACCGATACAAAGCAGTGCTAAAAACATCAGGTGCCAACACCAGAAAAGAAAGAAAGATAGCCTAAAACCCAGAACCGGGTAACTATGTTCTCAGAGATAAACAGCCATTCCAAAAGCGGCATCATCCCATCAATAGGGTGCCAAAAAACTTCAACAGATTTCCAGTTAAAGGGAAACCTGCAAAAATAAAGGTAGAACAGCTGTGTGCTCTGGAAAAAGAGAACCGGGTACTAGGACGACCAAGACCCACCATAATTAATGGACCCAAAAACACTACGGCGCAACACTAATTAT
Source organism: Glycyrrhiza uralensis (assembly GCA_030159175.1). Classification (NCBI taxonomy): domain Eukaryota; kingdom Viridiplantae; phylum Streptophyta; class Magnoliopsida; order Fabales; family Fabaceae; genus Glycyrrhiza; species Glycyrrhiza uralensis. The sequence continues at coordinate 51,480,538 of BRZY01000005.1, forward strand.
AAAAGTGGAGGCGGCAAGGATGAGATTAAGGCTTCCTGCTCAGAAGAGGATGTCACACATCCAAAGGTGTTCCAGAAGCTTGTCAACGGCGCGGCTGCTGATAGCTTTGCAATTTTGGATGTTCAATCCCTCGAGGGAATGGCCCAACTTCTTCAAAGCGCGCATGCTCTTGTCTGAAACCGATGTGCAACCTGACAAACAAAGTATCTCCAGATTGAGCTGGTTCCCATTTGCAAGGGCAGCAATCCCAGCATCAGTGATTGCACACTTGGAAACATCAAGATCAACGAGCAATGGGCATTTGCCTGCAATTGCCTTCAAGCTAGCATCGCCAATTTTCTTACAACCGTTGAGGTTTAGCACTTCAAGGGTAGATCCATGCAAATTGACCATGGACAAAACTCCTGCGTCTGTCAGATTAGTGCAACCACTTAGATTAACTTTAATCAAACCAGCCTCAGACCTCTGAAGCAGTGAAAGAAATCCCGCGTCTGTTATTCCCTCGAGTCCATTCAACTCGAGATTAAGAAGCCGAGGGCACAGTTTACCCAGTGCAGCAAGGGCAACATTACCAAATCCAGGGCAGTCACGAACTGATAACGACCCAATTGATTCGCAAGGAGACATTGCTGGCAATTCCAGATTCAGATCTTTGATCCCGTAGCAGCTTACCATTGTGAGAACCTTCAATTTTGCACCACAGTTAAAAAGGAGTCCAAAAAACCCAAATTGGGTAATCCTGTGGCACTCTTCCAATTGGAGGCTCTCAATTGATGGAGCAGCCTTGGTGAATGATACCAACCCGTTGTCTGACAGAAATGCACACCTACGAAGCTGAAAGTTCTTCAAATTTGGACAACCCTTCCCTATAGCTTCAACCCCAACATTTGTTACTCCTCGGCAGTTTCCAATTGTGAGTGACACTAGTTTCTGCAGTCCACGACCATTGCCCATAACCCAGAATCCCTTCTCGCTGACATTTGGGAGGCAATTTAGGATAAGATCAGTAACTGCAAAGCCATAATGCCCAATAACTGCTAGTGAGAGATCGGAAACAACTAGCGATTCAAGCTTCACCCTTTCTAGAACAAAAGAAGCTGAGGATAATAGGGCAGCAACTCCCTGATCACCAACTCCAGAGCAGTCCTTGATTGATACAGACCTTAGATTAGGACACAACTTCCCAATAGCTTGTAGGCCTTCATTACCAATATTAGGACATGACTCTATTGATAACTCAGTCAGATTTGGGCAGTTCTTTGCAACTGCAACTAAAGCCTTGTCAGAAATTGCGGGGCACTTGCAAAGGTCAAGCCTCACTAACTGGTGACAGCCATTAGCAATCTCAATCAGGCCTTCATCACTAACGGTAGCAACATCCCACAGAACAAAAGACTTTAGAGAAGGGCATCCATGAGCAACTGCCTTGAGACCAACATCAGTCACCCCACGATCTAAATTGCATCCACGAATCGTAAGTTTCCCCAATCCTCCCCGAGATGCTGTGCCAACAGCAATGGCAGCAAGTCTAACATCTGTTGCCTTCTTTCCCTCCAAGCTTCGAGAGAGGTATCCTTCATCTCCGAATTCCTCATCATCACCCTCCTTTTCACTACACTCATTTCCATTTCCGGTACTTACGTTGCTGCAGATTTCATCCTTGCAAATATTGCTTAGAAGCATAAGCCAGCGCTTGGATACAGAAGCACATATGCTCCTATCTTGGCCTGCAGGCAACCTTCTAAGGATCTCAAAGAGGCACTCATCTGGCAAGGTTTCAATAGATGTCTTCGGCTTCTGCTCAAACCATTCTCCACTGAAATTGAATGGAACACTGAAGCGAGACCTCTTCTGAAGAGGAAAGTAAGAATCAACTTGATGGCCAAGAGACAGGAAGAGGCTCGCTTCCTTGGGATTAGGGTATATTGACACCCCAGGGTAAAAATCATCACTTCCTGAGAAACCAAACATACACAAGGTAAATAAAGAGAAAATTATGCGCATAAAAAAAATTGAGAAGCATATAAATTCCACCAGTAACACCACATGAATATAATCTATTCTGAGTGAAAGATAGATACGAACAAACTACATGAACCAGATGTTCTAATGAAATCCAACGCATCCTCTAAAGGAAACAGCTAGCTCAGGTCAACTGTGAAGAAAATTACCGATCTCATATGCATACAAAATAAATTGCTCAAAGTATAACCAACAACTAAAGACCAACAACTGCAACCAACAAAATTCTCTTTTGGCACGAAAAACAAATTCTTAAAACAACTCCACGCTGGATTATCTCACAAAAAAATTAGACCCTAAATCTGTTCACATCACTCATCAGATCTACCAAGAAAGAAAAAATGAATTTTGCAAAACCCAGCTAACGATCTTAACCAAACCAAACAAGAAAAAAAAATACAGAACATAAGAAATCGGCATAAGATAATCAAGACCCCAAATTCATATATATTGCAACCTTCAGAATAAAAACTAAAATTCAGAATAAAAAAACATAATAGCAAAAAACCACGAATCGGTTCAAACATGTGATTGAATCAAAAGGCTTACCGGTAAAGCTGAAGACTTTAGACATGGGTACGACTCCAAAAGCCTGAGCTGTTCTCCACAAAAGAAAACGAAGAAGAAGAATAAGAAGAAGACGGTGACGGTGACGGCGAGGAAGAACTCTTCAGAGCAAAAATGCATGAGAGGGGAAAGAAGAGAAGAGAAGAGAAGGGAAACCCTATGAGATAGGGCAAAAAAAAAAGAGAGAGAAGAGAAGAAAAATGGTGGAAAGAGAAACTGAAGGGGTTGAGTTTGTCAAAGGTGTGGTTTTATTGCAAGTGGAAACAGATTCCGGTACATGACTGTGACAGTACAATGAATGGGTGCAATGTATCTCAGCACACAAAGTGGGGTTTCTTTGTATTATTATTCTCTCCCACCAAATCAATACCAGAAACCAGACTCTGGTATTTCTTTTTTTTCCCATTTTATATTACGTTTTTATCTTATTTACTTTACCCCTCCTTGTTTACCAGCTGGGATTAATCTGGGGGGGTTTTGGATGCAATGAACGTTGCAGATACAGAATCTGCCGTTATTTTGGAAAAGTATTGTAATTTATTTATCCAATTTTCTACTGAATACATTGTATATGTACTACTGTACTAGCTCCATCGCATATCAATGAATGTTTACGGTTATTATTTATTACATAGAAAATAAAATAAGAAATGTATAATTTATGTAGAATAAAATTAAAACCCCCTTATCTGATTCCTATTATTTGTTAGAATTAGTAGTATCATTATAATTTTTCATATACTTTCTCAATTGCTTTATTAAATAGGAATATAATTGGAAAAAAATAATTAATTATATCTGAATTTCTAAAATTAAAATTATGATTGTTTAAAAAAACTACTTTGAATTGTTTTTAAAAAACTATCATTATAACTGCTTTAAAATAAAAAATACTTTTTTGGGGATAATAATTTTTATAATTATAAGTTATAACATAATAAAAAGCATTTTATTATTTATATAAAATATCAAAAAAATAATTGACTATAATAACTATATATTGACATCATAAATAAGTTTTACGTCAAATCATATTTCACTATATTATCATATCACAATATTACTTCCTAAAATAGTAATTTTTTGGAAGAGATGATGAAAAAGGATTTGACTTCTATGTAAAATCTATGCATTATTGACATATAATTATTAAAATCAAAATAAATTACAATTTTTATTTGTTTATCTATATTTTTTTAAAATGTGAAAATTACAATCAAATGTCTGATTTTTTATAGAAATTAATTTTGAAATTTTTAATAAATAATTTAATAAGGAAAAATTATTTTAACCCTCACACTAAATGCAATTTAAAATATCTTGAATTTATAAATAACAAAATATTATTAACAAAAACTCAATTAATGTGTTAAAATGTTTACAATTTTTATTAAATATTCTGTTTTAAAAATAATAAATATATTATTGACTTTGATGATTTGTTCATAGTTTATCTAAAAAGCTAATTTTTATTAAATTAATACGAAATAGAATAGAATTAAATAATTACAGGAAATAAAACTAATCCTTATATTGGTTTTGTAATTAAGAAAACATTAATTTTTTTTAATTGTTAGTGTTGTGAGTATTTCTATTCTTTATTAATTTTATTTTTTAAATACGAAGTTAACTGTCAAATGTCTAATATTCTTATTCTTATTCTTATATAAATCAAAATTTAAAATTGTAATTAAATTGTTAAAAATATAACATTTTAAATAGTCATAATTTGACCCCAAAAACTGTCATAATAAATTTACTTGTAAATATCTTGATACCGTAATAAATAAATCATTATTTAAAAATTCTCAAGATGTTAAATGTTCCTAATTTTTTTGTTGTTTAGATTATATATTTATCATTGAAATTGATTATTTGTTAAATGTGATTTTCGTCAAATTATTTATAAGAAGAAGCAGAAAATTAAATTCATACAAAAAAAACACCTAGTGGCTAGTATTGTATTTTCTTGACTTTATGGCAAGTGCTAAATTGAAAAGTTTTTACTAAAATGCAAGGATGCATATAAATAAATCCTATAAATAATATATTAAATGCTTATATTTAGTAAAAGGATCGATGCAACAATATATTAAATACTGTATATAAAAAAATATTAAATGCTCTTTAATATTTTTTTTTGGTTCGAGGGGAGATCGCTCCGACCCCACGCAGTGTCCTAGGACTGGCCAAGGCATGGTTTTACCCATGGGTGGAATCGATCCTGCTACCAACAGGTCGATCCCCCCAAGGGTCCTAGTGTTCCACCATTAAGCCAAGACTCCTTGGTTAAATGCTCTTTAATATATTTTAGAGTGTGTTGAATAAACAATTTATTAAGCATTTATTTATTAATATGTGTGTATATTCATGATATCATATATAGATTCAGATTTCAAATACATTAATTATATGTGTGTGTGTGTGTTCCACGAAAATATCGATAAAACAGTAGTTACGTGCTAAGTATTAGCAGTGTCTGTGAGGTGGCTCAAAGCCTAAAGGCTGAACAATTTAGCTGGACTGCTAAGAACTATATATCCACTTGCACTTGCTAGTTGATATTGATTATAGGGCTCTGCTTTTCTTAATTTATACGTATAATAATTTTAAAATAAGTAGTATCCGTACGTACAACTTCGAAAAAAAAACCACAAGTTAATCAAAAATCAATAAATTGTATTATGCATGTATTTATTTATTTATTTATATAATAATATGGTAATGATATAATTCTTTAAATTCAATATACAATGTGAAAAGTATTATATGGCTAACCCGATTTTTTGACCTCGAATTATAACCAACATTTTTTCCTAGCTGATATACAAGGTACAAACTGTACGATCAGGAACAAGAGGTTGGGCTTTTTCTGTAGAGAGGGGATGTAATGTAAGTAAGTAATATATATTGGTTGTTCATTCTTTGTGATCAGATTCACACTTATTTGTAATCGAAAAAAAAACATTCACACTTATTCTGTGTAGCAAAAAAAAAAGAAGATTCACACGTATTCTTTTTAATTTCTTTCCCAGGTTCATTGCTTTGAGGTCACCTTTTGTTTTTATGCGAGTCCCTCCTTCACCATCCAACTAATTTTGACCCTGACTAAGGCTTCTTACTTTAATTATAATATCAATCATGCTTTCTTTCACACCGGACACATGCATTGTACTTGAATTATTGATATTAATAACATACTCCCCCTTTTCCCTTATCTTTGAAGCTTGTCGTCCACTTGGGTTAATATATAGTTATCATAATATTAACTCGTAACCCATTTCTATTGTTTTTGAAATTGCAACCTTGGACCTAGGATTCAACATCTTTTTTTTTTTGACAAACAGGATTCAACATCTTTTTGTGTGATGCTGCCAACTCATCCAAAATTTTGAAGGTGTATGCACTGGGTACCTGCTCTGTTTGACTATTTCTATAACGTAGTATCATCATATGCTTCTCTGCATTTTCTTCATTCCCCGAGTCCATCGAATCTATTCAAGTCTTTACTTTTTGGGTGCTGCTAGTTGACTATTTTTAAATCTTAACCATTATTTTTTGGTCCTGCATTTCCTTATTTTTTATTGTTCCTCCTTTGAGGTTAATAATTATATGAAGTATGAACAGCCAATTTGGGATTTGAAATATAGTATACTATTCTAAACTCAAATATAAGTAAAAAATGATTTAAGTGTGGTGGACTCAAATATAAGTAAATCTTAAGTAATTATACTCTATTTAATGATTTTTTTTTACAAAATATTATTAATTTAATGTTGATTTTAATTTCAATGAGTCATTTTATTAAGGGTAGTTTAAGTGATGAAATTTAGTTTTTATAATATCAAGTAAATTAAATGGATTTAACCATTGCTTATATTTAAATCTGGAGAATTATTGTGTTTCCGCTTATGACTGTATATTAGAATAGAAAACCCATTGTAACTTACTCAATTCTAAAAGTTAGATTAAGAGGAAATAGTCATCAATTAATTATGTCATTATAATAAGAAAATTCACACACACACTTGACATTAGAAGATTTATTTTCTTATGCTACATTGACCTCTCTCTTGTCCATAGAAAAACTCATCATAATGTAACAAGCGCTATAGATTGATCATAGACAGATTAATGAGAACCATGGATTGATTATTTGGAGGGTGTGGCTAAACCATTTTCCCGCAGATAATATTGTTATCATAATTGGTGTATCCCATTTTCAATAGTAGCTATATGGGATGATTATGAGTGACGGACAGGTTTGAACCTCATAATATAATATATGGTACACACTACTACAGAGGGGGAGTTCCCCAATACCCACATCTTATCCATCCATTGTTCATTCTGGAATTGTCCCACAACCATCTTTTATTTTCCCTTTGTCTAACGGAAAGGAACAACATTATGTGATACTAATTAATGTGGTAGAGGACGCGCATGTAAGATATTGTCAATTTCTTAAATCATTTATTTGTTAATAGATGGTAATAATTAGATGTTATTGTGTTTTTTTAAACCGCGGCCGGTTCAAATTATTCATTTTTTCGCGTGACATGAAAAATTACCAGGGAAAGTAAAAAAAAAAAAACGATTAGCAAGAAACTGAAAAATTGTACTGAAAAATCTGTATGATATCTTTGCTCAAAGCCGTATATGATGTAATTGTTTGAGACTTAATATTTTTTTAATCTCAAATATTATTCGACAAAACTTTATAGTTAATTAAAATAGTAGTAATAATAATAATAAAAGATAAATTTATATTCAGGGACGGTTCCAAAAATTGACGAAAGTGCGGGCCAAAATTTTTTAATAATAAATATCAATTTATAATTTTTTTCAACATTGAGTGATTTGTAAAAAAATTGAATCTAAAGCTAAAATTAAAGTAAACAATTTCATCATATTGTCATAAAATTTGTGTTCGTCTGAAAGGTAAGTAAAATCTGACTATAAATTATTCTTTTATTAGGGATCAAACACGAGTTCTAACCGAATTTATTCTCTTAAATAGAGAACATTAACCACTTATTCATAATCTTGTGACATGTGACTCACTTATATTATGACATAAATATAATATATATACGTGTGTTTTTAATATAATTATAATAACTAATATGTATATTCTCTTAAAAAATCTATTATGTGTGTGTGAGAGAAGTTGGGGGAGGGCCCCTCCTTGCCACCCTAGGAATCCGTCCCTGTTTATATTTATATATAATAAGTCAAATATGTAAAAACTCAAACTTTTATCTATTATTTGGATTAAATAATAATAATAAAAGCTAATTAAATTTATTACTTGGATTCTTATCCTTAAAATTATTATGTTTTTTTAATTAGTCTCTATCTCCAATTGAGAAGGAAAAGTATTAATCAGAGTCCACTCAAACGGTCCGCTATGACCCAAGATGGCTATGCAGTCCGCATTAGACTCCCTATAAATGTGGTTCACCTGTGTTTGCCAAGTGGAAAGGCTCACGAGTCACGAGTTCCCCAATTTCCTTCAAGATAACTAAAACAACTAATGTATTTTCAATTTCAAAGACTAAAAATATAATTTCTTTTCTCACTGTACAATAAAAAGACTAAATATATAATTAACTCTTTTATTTTTTGGATAACACACTTTACTAGAAATGGAATGCATTTCTTAAGTAATCAGACTCAATCACAACAGGAGAATTTAAGTTTTATCTTCACATAAAATTCTGTTGGACTTCTTGAGCTTGCACTTTAATATTATAATAATAATAGTAATAATTATAATAATTCATATTTTTTGTCATATAATTAATATAAAACTAACAAAACAAAACTCTTTAGTCTTTACCCTTTCTTGATTATGATCAAAATTCAAATCAAAGGATACACATTAGCCGGACACAAATACTACGTGATCTTGAGTTCTTGACAACCTTATTATCTTTATCAAGACACATGTAAATTGTGAATCATGGCTATCTTTTTCTTAGGAATACAAGAAAAAGAAAACAAAGGTTATCTTCTTTTTTTTTTTGTTCAAAGAAATCAATGGTGTTTATGACTCGGTTAATAAGCGTTTAGGTCAAACTTGGAGGCTAAAGGGCCACAATTACTCTGCAGTTCTCACTTTCACACCACTATTTTTATATTTTTGTCTTACGTATTCAGCTGTTATCTTCTTTGACTCAAAGGTGTTTCGCCATTGGACCACAAGAAATAGGAGTTTCGCCGCTTGCTGGCTGTGAAGCAACATCAGCATCCTTTGCCGCTGTACGTCTGCGATACAACAACGTACCATTTCATCCTAATTGGAATTTCTGATGCCATCACAATGTCACGCGACACGAAGTCACCATCAGCGCACGCAGAAATTCTTGGTTCAAAACTGCCACCAAGAGCATATCCAATGGTACGAACCAAGTTAGGTTGCTTAGTTCATTTTTGGTGGGTCATTCAATACCAAGTATTCCCTTTGGTCTCGAATATAAGAAATAAGTTACTTTTTTGGTTCATTGAATAACTCATGTATCTGGTCTATAATATAGTCCAAATACATGAGTTATTCAATGAACCAAAAAAGTATCTTATTTCTTATATTCGAGACCAGAGGGAGTAAGATTTAAGAACCCAAACCAATTTTTACTCCAATAATAGAATTCAATTTGAGTTGCTTAACTTACTTTTAATAAGTCCCACAATTAACCTCACATATTTATAATTAACTTTAAATTTGTTTTTATTCCAAATTAAAATATTTATTCATATACATTTTAACTGTTATAAAAATATGCAAAAAATAAAAATATTACAAATTTATTTCATTTATAAAAAAATTACATTAAAAACACATCTATGGCGAAAGTTACATTTATTTTATTTTGTTTTACAAATTCAATTAAGGGTCTGTGTTGGATTGGCTTATGCAGAGTTTATGAACACAATTTATGATTGATTCATAAGCTGTTTTGGGTTTATTTTTCATAAGCTACCCAGGATAGTTTATCAAAACAGCTTATGACTTATATAAAATAAGTTTCACTATAATTTTTCTTCGATTATAAAAGTAGCTTATACAACTTATGTCATAAGCAGTAGATAAACTTGTTATCCAATACCTAAATAAAATCCCGGTGTCAAAAAAATAATAAAACCCAATTACAATTTTTTGAGTTTCCAGAACTTTCACCCCAATCACTCGAATCTCTCAATCCCCCCTTTATCATTTTCCCCCAATCACACCCACTCACCCCAATCTCTCGCCCCAGTTCTCTCAATTCCCACCGTCTCCACCTCTCCAAATCACGCCCTCCCATTTTGGGTCCTGTTTCTGTTGTTTAGATTTGATTCTGGGCAAACGGTGGTGTTATTGTCTGATATTTTATTGAAAAATTGATTATGGATACTGGATCCTGTTTTGATTTTTGGATAACTCGACCATGTTTCCCTGATTTCTTGATTCTATTTTTTTCTCTCTTGAATCAGTTGTGTTTTACTGACAAATATATGCTTCAAATATTAATTTTAAATGATAAGTAACCGTTCCTTATACAAGGAACGCTTATATAAGGAACGGTGCTTACACATGGATGCTATGTTGGACTACTCCAATCGTGAAACTCGCTAATAACCGTCCTTAAATGTTAAGAACCCAGTAAGCAACCCGCGATGGAGATGCTAAGGGTATCTCAAATGGAGAACCCATTTTGGGTTCTTAAATCGGCCTCACATAGCTACATCACTCACTTTCACATTTTTCAACACAAACACTTAATAAACACTTAATCCCTCCAATTCAGTACTTCCAAAAAATTTCTTAAATGAATCCCACAAATAACCACACATCACTCATTTTTATTTATAAAATACAACCGCACCCACACAAACAGTATAAGCACCGGTGCATACACAAGAACTCATTCTTAATAAGCACCTTGCGTGTCAGAGCTGCAACGGTAGAAGAACCATCTCTCTCTTCGTTTCTTATTAAGCACCCTATTAGGCACGAAACCAGATCCTCTCCAACCACTTCCCTCTCCATCTCTCTCCATCACAATTTCCAGCCGTTAGATTAATCTAACGATTGGAGATTAAAATAAAAGAAACCCAAGAAAACACACGAGATCCTCATCTCTCCCAAAAGCTCTGACGCCAAAACCGCCTTTCCCTGCGGATGGCCCCTGTCCCGGCACCATGGACGATGCTTTTTCCGCCGCACCGGACGCCGACGACAACGGCAACGACAAGAACAAGAAGACGATGAGCAAGTTGTCTGGTAGGGCCATTGCCGGAATCCGTGGCGTGGTTGAGGTCAATGGCAATGGCAATGGCGAATGGCAGAGGAGGAGCTGCCACTGCTAGTCCCCGATGGAAGAGAATGTTATGTATGAAGCCATGGGTGTTTTAATGGATCTATTAACTTTTAAGAGCACGACCATGGATGAATGGATGGATGTCAATGTTGCAATTTGTAAAAATTTTCATCTTGTCTACATAGATATATTAGGACCTTGTTTAAGGCTTGCAATGGCAGAGAAATAGATAGATGCAAACAAAGTCAATTATGAGGAGGAGCTGATAAGAAGTTGACGTTTTTCTGGCAATTCAGCGAGGATAGAGGTGTTGGGCTTGCAACTTGCAAGGAGGTTTTGGAGTCAATTGGGAGGGAGGTTCCCGTGTTTTTTCTTGGGTTCTTTTATTTTAATCTTCAACCGTTAGATTAATCTAACGGCTGGAAATTGAGATGGAGAGAGATGAAGAGGGAAGTGGTTGGAGAGGATCCGATTTCATTAGGCACTGCCGTTGCAGATGGCCTAACAATTCTTTTTTTTAAAATATTATTTTATTTGATTTTATAAATTGAGGTAATTTTCTCCACTAAAGATGTTATGCTCTAAAAGAATGATCCGGTAGGATAAAAAAGGCGTTCTTTATGGTTCTATGCACACGTGTTTGGAATTTAAGCGTGTGATGGTGAAAATTCACATTGGATAGGAATATTTAAGGGGGTAACACCAATATTCACATTAGTGAAAATTCATAATGTCCTAATATTTTTTTTTTGGTCAAATAATGTCCTAATATTTGAGATTGAAACTTGGGAGTAGGCCCAATAACTTGTGTGCAGCATATCCACACCCCCGGGGGATTGGGAAAAGGGACTTGGGTAGGGATGGAACCCACAACCTTGAGCAACATGTCCCTGTAGCTTTTTATCTGAGCTATCAAGGGGGACAAAGCCACTCTTATTTTTTTTGTCGATAAAACCACTCTCTAATGTTTTTGGTCTGAGGTCAAGACCACTCTCTAATGTTAGATGACTGCATATGCTGGGTTGGGCTTTGGCCCAGTTTGTAACCTCTTGGGTTGGCTTTGGCCTTGAATGCATTTCAGATTTGACAAAAAAATAACCCACTATATAACACGTAGTCTGCTTCAGCTTGAGGTGAACTTGCCAGTATGCCTATTCCTTGGGAGTTAGGATCGGGACAAATTGTATTTCAAAAAAACTAATTAAAATTAATAAGAATAATAGTTTTCAATTGAGGCGAAAATGCAAAGCTCTGTTCACAGGTTCTTGAGGGCAGCATTCTATTTTCTTGATTCTGAATCCTTTTTTTAATTTCCTTATTTGCTGTTAAAAATTTTCATATTTAATAAATTTATCATTAGTTAAGTTAAAAAAAAAAACAATTATCATTGAAACCACAATTACGAGGAGTTAAAATAACTAATATTTATAATTAAATCATTCCATCCTTTTTATACAGTCCATCTTGACAGTTGGCTGCCATCGGTAAGGCAGAAAACAGAACAGTTTTATGAAACTCCATCATCAATGGCACAATTTGAGTATTCTTGGAGCAGCAATGGATGGATTACATGACATCTTAATTTTGGAGGCAACATCTCTGGGGTCAGTTTCTTAAGAGGTGTTAAGGCGTAAACACTTGTATTAGTATCTAAAATATTTCAGATACATTTACAAAAATAAGTTATGACACTTATATTAATTCACATGTAATAGATTAATAAGAACTTAATTAAATTGTTTACCCAAAATCCGCCCTTATTAACATCAGTTTGTAAATAGCAGCACTTAGGACAGAACCTTGCATCAGCTGAAACATGAAATTAGTCTCAGTACCCACTTTGGTGAGAATGTATTTGTCTCTGAATCAACTTAGAAGAAAACCAAGAAGAATTACAACAATTAATGTAACCTACTACATGTAGAACGCCACAGAAAGATAAAATAAAAATGACTAGAAAGAGTTGCCCCATTTACAAATTATCCAGTAAAACATTAAGAGGATGAACAAATTCTACCTCACCTTCATTGTCACCATCACTATCACTAACATTGTTTCTAAACATCATAGCAGCCAACTTTACCAGCTTGGAATAAGGTGTAGTTGAGAACACTGGGTAATATTTGGTTAGATGGTACTTGCTTTAATTTTGTAATGGATGAGCTTTAGAATGTAGGAACAAAAACCTGCCTCAGTCATACAAGCCCTCTAGCTCCCAAATATCAACAAGAAAGTCAACCATTTCCTGTCACGAATGACATTATAAACAGTTAGGGGCATGCACTTCCTCCCTTATACAAGAAGTCAAGAACCAAGTTAGAATGCAAGAACTTACTCCAAGAGGAATGGGTTGGGGAAAAGGCTTGTTGGTCCCAAGCAGACTCTCATAGGTGGCATTCCAACTGGGGAACACAAATTCTAGAATTAGAGCTTCACAAACATCTCAAAAAGGTAACTTTGAATTGAATTCTATTGGCTACAAACCATTCCAACTCTCCCACCTCTCGATCAATTTGCCTACTTGTATAGAGAATGCTGTTGGCACCTGATCATTTGTGCACTTTTTTACTTTATAGAAGATTTTTATGGTCAAAATAATACAATTCCCACCTTTTAATGAAAATCAAGGGAAAAAAGAGGAAATTTCTGTTTGATACTTGTACAATGTAGATTGTAGAAACCTGGTCAAAGAGAATAAGCACAGGTTGCAAGCCCAAAATAGTGCACAGGCAAGGGCACAAGCGATCAAATGGAAAAAATCACGCAATACTATATTTGACTTTGTAATTTGATAATTTTACAAATCAATACTTGAGGCTTCCTGGAGAAAGCTTATATATTTATTTACCTTATTCTGGGTTCTCCAACTTGTGTCTGATGCTCGGACCTTCTATTTCCAACCCAATGTCGCCTCATCTGTTTCCAGAGAAGAAGACCTGCATGCATCACACTTACCGGATAATATAGATGCAACAAAATGTATAAAATGGGGAAAAAAATTGCAGATCAAAGAAAACCCTGAAAAGTGAAAACTAATTTTTAAATTTAACTTCCATAAATAGCAATCACATAATTAAAATGATTACATCAAGATCAAAGAAACTAAAGTTTAAGAGGAAAGATACAAAGAGAGGGGTAATATATAAGACAACGAGACATGAAGTGTTTGTGCAACCAATTTGCCTGAGGGGAGAGATAGTAGAATGAATGTTGGGGGGGGGGGGGGAGGGAATATATATATATATATATAGCTGCATTGCAGAACAAGCATTAAAAGGGTGCCATTCAACCTTTTACAAACAGTAACCGCCCCTCGAGGGTCAAGAAGTTTAATTTGAAATGTAAAGAAAATACAATATACTTTGACAGTTGGCAAATTAGATGTAAAGAAAACGGAAACTGGCATGACTCTACTAAATTTGAGCAAAATTGTTTACACAGCAGAGAAAAATGCTACTTAGAAGATACAAGATTGTTGCAAGCACCCTTTGATAAAGTATGATACTAACTGATGAGCCTACAAATGATAGATAAACTGGCTTATAACAGCAAACTTGCCATGATTGACAAATTCAGGAGGATCATTCTGAATGTCAGCACTCTCAGTCTGGGGATCAGAAGGATGGTTTGACACGGCAATCGATGAGATGCTTCTTTGGGACTGAGTTGCACTGTGATCCATTTCAATAGCACTGCTGCTCCAAAAATCTTCTGATCTGTTGTCTTTGTTCATTGTTTGGCCTTGAGTTCCTAGTCCTTTAGATGCCTCACCCATTGAAACATTTACAGGAGGTTTTGAGAAGCATCCAAGACAACCTCTGCTCTGTTACAAAGTAGGTTTAACCACAAGCATGATTAACACCAACTAGTAACTATAACTAGTCTACCAGCTTGGATTAAAAGAAGACGACGTTGATAACAAAGAATTGAAGGTACCAATTATGATAGGAAAGAATTCCCATCTGTAAAAGGGGGTTTGTGCTGATGATATCAGAACTGATTACAGAGAAACGTAAAAGCAGTATGTGCTCCCAGCCAGGGATATTTCCCTTGGCCCAAGCCAAAATCTGAAATTAACTGAACAGAGTGGTTCATTCCGACCTAAATAGTACATATACCTCAAAGGGAAAGTAAAACAGAGAGAGATGTAACATCCTACTCTGTGCGAATGTCCACCTATTAATTATTTTGGTATGATATGTTTGTTGGAGACTTTCTCAGGTCAATTAATACACTGAACATATATGAACTTCCTCTTACAACTCCCATGCCTTTCTCTTTTGAATAATAAAAGGATAGGTTCATGTTCTGATTTTAGTTTTTCTGTTACAGACCATAGTCGATGCCTATAAATGTTCAACCTGCATACTGAGTTACTAGTTCCAGATGTAAATTCCAGCCAGGTATTCATTGACTGACTTATTTTTGATTAAACCAGCCATCTCATTTTATAAATTTGTTAAAAATTATAAACTACCTAAGATAGCAAGACCGAATGCACAAGAGAGATTCATAGAATCAACAAAAGTTGTAGCCCAGCTTAAGAGGCCAGAATTACAGCATCAGGTTCAGAATTGAAACCTTGGGATATGCTCAAAAACAGTTTCTTCGACTTATATGTCTATTTTTTCCACCAACCACCAAAATCAATGATGTTTAGCAGAAAGATGTCTGCAGTTTGTGTAACAATAAATTTCCTGAAATTAAATTATGAAATAATTTCTCCTTCACTGAAAAGCCCCTTGAAATCCAAGGAAGAGAAATTCCAAAACACTCTTTTTTTTTTGTCATGAGAGATCCACCAAACTGGAAGCGGGGCCCCTATTATTTAGTGGATCACACATAAATTTCATCCAATAAGAAAGAGTGTGTTGTTTCATCATTCAAGGAAAGAATGATAAACAACAAAACTCCATTAGGTTACCCTGTTCACCAGATCTCATGCATGCTTAAGGAGCAAGCAAGTGCAAGCAAAGATTCCCAAATATGATTGAAAAATTTCTTAAAACTACAGAGAAAGACCTCATCTTCTCTAGAAAGCCCAGAAGGGGCAAAGCAACAAAAAATTCAGTCTTTTTATTATATTTTTCTGTGATCTAACAAAGAGAAGCAACAAAGAGAACAAAGAACTCACCCCATGCAGGCGAGAATCTGAGAGAGCCAAGGGGGAACATATCTACAGATATGCATTTACAAAAGTCAGAGACGAGATCTGTCACCAAAAATTCTACATCCAGGAAGGAGATAAATCAATACCCTGCATGCACAATTTTATTTTATTTTCAATAAAGAACCTCTCAAGAATTTAATAAAGAAAACAAAACGGGCACAAAAAGAGAGGCAAATGTTGGGACAGAATCAACTGGTTCAGTAAAGAATGAAAGAAACCACAAATTCTGCCTCTTTGGTTGTAAGAAACTTTTTCTGTCACTAAATGGTGATCAAAAGAAAGGAAAAGAAAAAGGGACCTGAAAGATGACATGCTTGGAAAAACAATTGCAGTGTCCTTCGCCGAAATCTGGAAAAGGTTTGCCGTTTGGTTGTAGTATTTTCCGTTTTCCAACCGAAGGGTTTGTTTGTGACTTCTTTAGTATTACCCTCTGATGCTTAGATAAGATCAACGGAATTTTGTGCCCCCGGCTTTTGGATGTTAATTAAAGAGTAAATCGTTAAATTGGTCTTGAAATTGTAAATCGCTCTCATTTTAGTTTTTGAAATTAAGAAAAATATATAATAGTCCTTAAAATTGTATACCGTCGGTCAAATTGGTCCCTGACGTTATATCCATCATCTGACGCCGTCTACTGTGCTGAGCTGGCACGGTAAGTGTCACGTGGAAGCCAAGCTGGCCTCCCACGTGTTGCCAAGTCAGCAGGGACCATATTGAAGGTTTTTTCGCACAGGGACTAAATTGAAGGAATTCACGCGCAGGGACTAAATTGATGGAATTTTCGCGCAGGGACTAAATTGAAGAATTTTGTTTTGACAAATACTATATTTTTAAGAATCTTCACTTCCACCCCCACACTGTCAAATTTGGCAACAGCTTCTGCATTCCCAGTATCCATTCTTTCAATTACATCAGCTAGCTGAATCCCCACACTATCAATCTTGCCAATAACTGCTGCATTCCCAGCATCCATTCTTACAATTACATCAGCTAGCTTAAATTCCTCAAGTTCATCTAATCATGCAAAGTATACACATTCATATTCCTGCAAAACAGAGACACAATAAGAAACCCAGAAATCACTTGAAAATCAAAATCAGTTGGTACAATCACAGGTGCACTTCACCTTGGGCATTGCACATGTGTAAAATTCCCTATTTGGGTTATTTTGGGTCCTGGAAGTTCGCTTAACAGCTCTTCTACCGCAGTAACAAAAAGGCACAGTGGAAGCTGCAGTTTCGCCCCCACTGATTTTCGAGGTAGCAGACTCACTCCATGACCCATTTGTGGTTTTTTTTCCCTTCCTTTGTTGCGCATTTGGCCCTCCTCCTTCCATTGTCATCTTCCCTGTTTTCTCACTCTCAAAGAACACAACAATGGTGGAAATGGGGAAGATTGTGATTTTAGGGTTTCAGGGACGAAATTGCATAATTAAATAGACTAAACTGCTCTGCCCTCCCCTCCAAAACGAAATTCTTCAATTTAGTCCCTGCGCGAAAATTCCATCAATTTAGTCCCTGCGCGTAAATTCCTTCAATTTAGTCCTTGTGGGAAAAAACCTTCAATATGGTCCCTGCTGACTGGGCAACACGTGGGAGGCCAGCTTGGCTTCCACGTGGCACTTAACGTGCCAGCTCAGCACAGTAGATGGCGTCAGATGACGGATGTAACGTCAGGGACCAATTTGACCGATGGTATACAATTTTAAAGACTATTATATATTTTTCTTAATTTCAAAGACTAAAATGAGAGCAATTTATAGTTTTAGGAGCCAATTTAACGATTTACTCTTAATTAAAGTTAGGTAGCCAACGGAGGCCAATTGCGTTTTACTTTTACTTTTCCGCTCATTGTTATTTTAACGTGACAATCTAGAGCACACTACAGACTTATCTCTTGCTGAATTGGGAGTAGTATATAATATAATATAATATAATATAATATATAGCAATCAATCGATTAATCATCATTTACTATACCGATAACACACAATTCAAATTAATTCATTTCGATTATTAGTACTGTATAAAAGAAATAGGTCCCCAGCTAAACACTAAAAGAGATATGCATGTCCCAACATAAAAGGTAACACGTGTTCAAACTAAAACCTACATTATTGTTATTGTTATTATTATGGTATTAAATATTTTATTTTTAATAGGCTTAAATTTTTTTTGGTATTTTATTTTTTACTGAGTTCTGTTTTTAGTCTCTTATTTTTAAAATGCGTCTTTTTAGTCTTTTATTTTTAAAAAATTGTCTCTTTTAGTTCCTCGGGTCATTTTTTAATTTCGAAAAGTATCTTTTGAAATTATACTATGACCCCTCCCAAGCCTGATGCTCACCTTAACTCATTTTTTCGTTCTCCTCTCCCTCCACTGATGCACAGCGGCCCCCCATCCCTGCTAGGAGTAATTTCAACGTCCTCCCTCGAAGCCACGATGAGATGCGGTCTCTTTCTCGTTCTCCTCCCTGTGCAATCGCGGTGGTCGTCTCCCTTCTTGCCATTGTGCGTAGCCTCCGTTGGCCGCGCGGAGCTCCTCCCTTGGCCGCTCGGGGATGGGGGAGCGCGGTGCATCAGTGGAGGGGGAAGAAAACCAAAAAACGGGTTAAGATGAACATCAGACTTGGGAGGGGTCAAAGTATAATTTTAAACGATATTTTTCAAAATTAAAAAATGGTCCGAGGGACTAAAAGAGACCATTTTTCAAAAATGAGAGACTAAAAAGACGCGTTTTAAAAATGAGGGATTAAAAATGGAACTGAGTGAAAAATGAAAGACTAAAAATAGATTTAAGCCTTTTTAATATTTTAAACCTATTAACAGGATGGTCCAGTTTAATTTTCAAAACTATAGATGAAATAATAACATTCAACGTTGATGAAACAATGCAATAAAAAATTAATTTTAATGAAAAATAAAAAAATTAGGAGATGATACATGTCGATCTATTTTAATTTTTACCGCTTCATCATTTATTTTACTCCCTCTCCCTCGTTCCATTGTAATATAACAGTAAACAGACATTTTGCTTTTTGTTCACATTAACAACCCAACCAAACAACCCTTTTAATTTTTAATCATGTAAAAAATTATACTTTCAGTTCAACGGTAGTATTTAAATTTAAACTTTCAAACACATTCAAATTACCCAATTCTGTTTTAGTAGTTCTGTGTCACAATATTACGTTTCGATCGATTATCATGAATATATAGATGCGTTAGTTTGACATCCAAGGGATTAATGGTCCATCCTGCTATACAAGAATATACATACCTAAAGAAAAGAGCACAATTTCAAGATGATATATCTGTCCGTGTATATATAACTCCGATGAACATGCATACAAGCTGTAATATGGTGATAATTACCCTGACGAGCACTGTGTGGTAGCTAGGCCTAGGTGGTAAGGATTGGAGGGAGGTATTCAGATTTAGAACCAAGAATCGGAGCCTTGGTGTCAGGAAAGAATTGAAGTAGTGATGTTATAGTTCCATCTTTGGTCACTTTTATGGGGTAGCACAAAAGGTGAGGTGTTACTCTTCCATCAAATGTGTCATTGGAATATATTTCCCAGTTAATCTCAGCAAAACGATTCACAAGTTTCACACACTCCTCACTTTCGGGCTCGTCGAAATCATCATGGTTATCCCCAATATGCTCATACCATAATGCTCGCCTGAACGCATAAATCTGACCTTGTGCTCTTTGTAGGCCATTAGTACTCGATGTTGTTAGATAATGCGGTTGGAACGCACCCATTGCAATCTCTGTGTCTCTACCACCATCCATTGATCTTTGGTTAATGTTGGCAGAACCAATGATTATGTATTCATCATCCACTGAAGCAACAAAATATAGCAAGTTTATTGGCTACTTTTGCCAAACAAAGCCATAATCAAGATGAGAATAATATTTATCGAGTAAATAGCTACTTTGTTCCTTGAGAGTGTCAAACGGTGTCACTTTGGTTCCTGATATATACGAAATTAAAAAAAGGTCCTCAATTGTTAGTCATTAGTCAAGGACTTTTTTTTAATTTCGCATCTGTCAGGTACCAAAGTGACATCATTTGACATTTTCAGATACCAAAGTGGCTGTTTACTCGATATTAATTCCTAATTTGCATGAAATGAAACAATTTCGTTTGGACAATATTAACATATATCAGTTATAGGAATATTTATTGATCTCTTACCTATCATCATCTTGGAATGAACATAGATCATGAACCTCCTAGCATTTTGTGCTTTTTGATAGTCACTGTCAGGCTCTGGTTTCTCCGGAGGAGTATACTCCCCTTCTTTCTTGCCCTCCCTCTTACCAAGGCAAAAGAATGTCAAATAATCTCGAGGGTCTGCTTCAATATTCTTCTTCTTTATGGCATCAGCAATGTCAGAATACATCATCTCCATGGTCCTCCTTTGCCAATCTAATATTGCCTGAACTGAAGCACTTTCAGGTACACCTTCTGACCACATTGGGATCACTATGTACACAACAAACCTTTCCCCTGCTTCAATCTTGCTAACAATCTTCAGTGATAACTCCTTTGGTATAAGATGCAATGCCCCAATATCCTCAACTTTAATATCAGATGCATGCCAACCATATGAACTCCCTAGGAAATATTGATTTTCAATGTAGATGAAATTCTTTGCTCGTCGGATAGCATTTATATAAGCATCCTGAATACTTCTATCAATGATGTTATCTTTCCCAGTAACAAGGCCTAATTCAACAACTTCATCTGGGGCCTGGGGGAAGTTAGAAGCAGCACCACCATCAATGGATCTAAACAACTGAACATTCCATGATTCTTTATCTTCTTCACGAGTCACTGCATCAGATGGGTGGACCAGAATTTGATCAAGCTCATCAATTGAGAGTAGGAATTGCTTCCCACCTTGCTTCTCCCACCTTTGCTCAAAATTGTACAACACATCCCATGCAATAGGTCCTTCTAGTTTGCAGTGAATATCATGCCATGGCTCTCTAGGACCACCTTTCTTGATGTTAGCACCCGGGAAGTTTGGTTGATGGAAATCATCATGATGGATTGTATTTAGAGTTGAAAACAAAGGGTGTTCCTCAGTATCGTATCTTCCATCACAAAGATCAATCCCACCTATGAAACTCGTGACTCTTCTCTTATGCGATCCTTCAAGTACTTGGCCATCAACAACTATAGTCTTTTGGTGATGAGTGAACATTGTTGAGATTTCAAAACCCTGGACTATGCTTCTTCCATTATCCGGGTTACGTGGGCACAAAACACAATGCACCTTTGTGTCTCTAAAGTAATTTGCAATTTCCTGATCATGGGTTGCCATTAACCCATCTCTCTTCAGGGCTGGAACAGAGGTTCTGTCATCCCAAACAAGCATAAGAACATTAACACCTTCATTGGCTTTTGTCTTAAGCATCTCCCCAAGTGTGATACTTGTTGTTGGTTCCCTAATCAAGGTTATTTCAGTGTAAACAGACCAACCAGTTATGTAAATGAAGTGCTTAGCGCCCATAATGGCATTGTAAATGTCCTCCCAACATCTTCCAGGAATATAGTATTTTGTTCTTGAAAGTGTAATCCACGTGTGATCAGCACTATGAGGGACATGAGCATCTTTGTATAATGTAACACTACAACCTTGTCTCTGGTCGAAAAATGTACGAGGAACTCCCAAAAATGGAGTGGGTATTCCCTGAGACCATGGACATTGTATATCCTCGGTGACATTAGAGAATTGCACGCTGACACGAATTTTAGAGCCACCTGGTACAGGACGATGATCTTCCTCATCTAATATCTCAACCCATCTATTAATTATGGGGCCTTTCAGAACTTGCTTTACAGGGATATATGCTCTTCCAATTAGAGTGGCGCCAATTGGATTATCATCTTTGACTGTGAATATAATGTTTGAGATGTGATGAGCACAATAAATTTCAAAGGTTTCCTTCCACTTGGGGTTTGAGGTTTGATTCCCTATCATTCTGGTCCTTCCAACCCTTGCCTTATCTAAATCAACTGTAGCATAAAGTCTTGTCCCAACAATCTTCATCAAGTTTTCACATGTACGTTTAATTAGATTTTGAAAGAAAATTTTTCACATTAAAATGAAGAAGAATGTCATGCAACTACAAAAGTGAAAGAATTAAAGTGGCCAATTATAAAATTGGTAGAAAGTTTGGTTAACACATACCTCGGGTCGGCACAAAAGGCAACCCTTGACTTGGGCTAGAAATCTCTTCCCCTTGTGTGTTGTGCCCTTTGTTCCAAATTTTTTGACAAAAATAAAACACAAACACAAATTGAGAAAATCTCAAATATGTAGAGGCACAAATTTCTCTTGAAAAGGAAGTAGAGGCACAAATATGAGAGACTACAAGAGAATATATTATTATTTACAAAGACTAAAAACTAAACATTTGATACATAATAAATTAATTAGTGGTAGTCATGTCTTACAATAAGTTACTGTATATTATGCAAATTGATTGAATGACAGAAAGTGGCTTTGAGACAAAAATATGTTAGAAATAACGGAAAATTCTTGATGGCTTCTACCGAATTTTCATGACAGCTTATTTATTTCAACAACTGATTTTACATGGCTACGAAGAAGAGAGACGTTTATTCTATCTAGCTTTCAAAAGAAATAGAAATAAGTTTGATTTCGTGTCTTACACAACATTATTATATTATACATAAAATTAACATTTCTACATCCGTGTTATACTTTATTTTTAGAGAGAGAGATGCTTTTATTTCTCTCATATTTTCGTAAAATAAGTAAGAGAGAAAATACATAATTTGGAGGATAAAAATAACATTATTAAGAATTTAATTGTGTTGAGAATGTGTAGCAATCCATTACTTTGGAATTTAATTTTATCGCAGTTAATTATTACCATTTTATGAAATTTAAACTCCTAACTTTTCTTCACATCTTTTTTTTCCATTTAATGATTAAAACAAGAGAGAGCTGAGAAAGAGAGTTTTTGTGAATATACCTTCCGACAGAAATCCAAATTACATCCATGTTGCAATCTATCAACTTCACTTATGGTGACCTTAAGCGTCCCATGTAGCAGCTGAGGCATTCTGTTTTACACTTCTCCCCTGTTATGCTATAATCTGTATCCTAACCACAGGGGGTAATTAAAATGAGTGAATGAATGAGGGAAAAAAAAAAACGGGAACTGTTACTTCGGTAAATGTAACATGAAAATAAAGGTATATTTGAGTTGAAAATTGTGTATATATATGTGTGTGTGTGTGGAGAGAGACATGAAGAGAGAATCTTGGGAATATTTTGTTTCAAGAAAGAGAAGTCTATTAGGAGAACAAAACCCACAACCATAATCGATTCCCTCCTTGACTTGTAAGGAGCACTTGCTTATTTGGAATGGACTAGGAGCCCATTTTGGCAAGGTACGTAGTTGGGTTGTCCACGACCCAAGTTACCATTTGAATTAATGAAATTGTATCATAATGCACTTATATAGTGGGAAGATAAATTATGATGTATCCACCAGAATATAAAAATATTAAAAGGTCTCTTCTTTACTGATTTTAAATAATAATTAAATCATTTTCAATGTCAATATTACTTGGATTTAATATATTTGTAAATATATACAATTCTATTAAAGACGTAGATATAGTTTTTTTTATTGTAAAGATGTAGAGATAGTTATAGAAAAATTAAGAATAAATAGACATTTTGGTCCTTAAGAGTGTCATGTTATTTTAGTCTTTGATAGATATAAAATTAAAAAATGGTCTTTAATTGTCAGTTGTTAGTCACTTTGGTCATTAAAAGCGATTACTTATTGTCATTTTGGTCCCTGGTAGTGATTACTTACTGCCATTTTAATCCTTAAAAGTGATTACTTTTCTGACAACAGGGATCAAAGTGACTAACGATTAATACCAGTTGAAATTTTTTTTTTAATCTCATATCTATTAGGGATCAAAGTAACACCATATGACACTCTCAAGAACCTAAATGGCACTATACTAAAAAATTAAACACTTCTCAAAATATTATTACCTGACTTTATTATTCGAGCCCCCTATGCATTTTTCTCTATCTCTCACGTCCTTATCAAAACGAATTATTTTAACGAACAGTAAATGGAATGGACCTTGCATTGCCAGGGGTGTGTCACGATATTTTTAAAACAAAAATTGCCTTCAAAATTTTAAATAAATTTATATAGTAGTCATGATTAAAGTTTTTTAATATTTTGGAGAAAAATAATTTTTAGACACTCCAATCTCCATTTGACACCCAGAAAAATATATGTATAAATTAATAATAGATCTAATAAATGAGTAATATGATAAAAAAAATAGATAAAAAAGAAAAATAAATATTAGATGAGTTTGAAAATAAATATTAAATGAGTGTTGAAAAATAAATATTCCAATTTTATTTTATTTTGAAATAGATACCAAAAAAATGGCCCGACATTAAGGAAAGTCTAAAATTTGGCCCCACCAATAAATTGAGGGACCACAAGCCCAAATGATAAAGAGACATCTGGCTGTTTTCTAAATAGGTTTTTTTTTATTATTAATAGCACGTTTGAAAAGATTATTTTACCATTTATCACGGTTTTTTTTTAAATTAGGTTTCTACCATTATTTGTGTTTTAAGTGAGAAGTCATATTTCCAAAATCAGACTTCTCACCATTTTTTTAAATTTTTTTTAAAAATATATATAAGAAGTCCTATCCCCAAAATATGACTTCTGAACACTTTTTTTATTTATTTTTTAATTATTTGTTTAATTCTGACGGATTAGGGTTTAGTTAGGGTGATTTATGGTTTTAGGGTTTAGGTAGTTTTAGAATTTTGGGGGTATTTAAATTAATTAATTAATTTTGTTTATTAATTCAATTTATTATTTAATAATTACTACAATTAAGTTAGTTTATGACTTAATAGTAAATAATAATACAATAAAATGATTACATTAAAATTATAAAAGGGATACAACGGTCTACATTTCTTACTCTTGTGTAGAATGTCTAGGATTGTAATTAGGACATCTATTCCTGTTATGACCCTCATTTCGACACAGTCCACACCTTTTAGGGTGACGACGCCTTTTTACCTGATCCATGTCAGTGCGAATGCAGGTAGATTGTGGACGACCCCGTGGTAGCCTCCGCATTTGTGGATCGTGGCACACTTGAGGTCCAGTATATTCTGGCCAATATTCTTCGTTAGGCAACACACTGAACTCTTCGCTGTAAACATTGAAGATATTTTCCAATTTGTACACAGGAGGCACATATATCATGTAGTCGTGGAAAACTAATGAACAAGTAGCGATGACATGTGAACACGAGATGTGTATTGCCTGAAATTCACCACAGTCACATTTTCTTTCATCTAAGTCTACCTTGAATGTCCCCGCAGGTCGCCCCTCCTGTGGGTTGATCATTTCTTCTACACAGAAAATATTTTGTTGTCGGTTAAAAGTATGAACGTGGTGAGAATGTGCTTTGACCCGTTCCTTCTCAATAGCTTTAGTCAGAATCTCAGTGTAAACATGACCAGATGTCATCATTGCGGCCGCTTGCCTTCCATTCTTAGCAAATGTTTCAGATAACCTATAATAAATTGCTTGGACCAATGCGGTGATCGGAAGGTTGCGTGTCCCCCTTAGTATTTTGTTGTTGCACTCTGCAAGGTTAGTCATCATGTGCCCCCAACACCGTTGTACCCCTTTTATAATTTTAATGTAATCATTTTATTATATTATTATTTACTATTAAGTCATAAACTAACTTAATTGTAGTAATTATTAAATAATAAATTGAATTAATAAACAAAATAAATTAATTAATTTAAATAACCCTAAAATTCTAAAACTACCTAACTCTAAAACCACAAACCACCTAACACCATAAACCACCCTAACTAAACCCTAATCCTCGGAATTAAACAAAAAATTGAAAAAAAAAAAACGTGTTCAGAAGTCCTGTTTTAGGGATGAAACTTCTCATATACATTTTTTAAAAAAATAAATAAAAAATGATGAGAAGTATGATTTTGGGAATAGAACTTCTCACCTAAAACACAAACAATAGTAAAAACCTAATTAAAAAAAAAACTATGATAGATGATAAAATAATTTTTTCAAGCGTGCTATTAATAAAAAAAATCTTTCTAAATATATGGTTCAAAATCCTCGACAACCTTCGACTGATTCCTTCCCAGGGCCATACCACTACTGCCATATAATGACGAAGACGACTAAGTCAATTTTGTTGTTTCCATCGATGGTTTCGTTCTGCCTTAAGACTCACGTACAGCAGAGGATAAAATAGGAAAGTAGTTAAGTAGGTGATGAGTAATTTTTGCATTACTACAATTTTGTGATCATAACTAGTAAAAATCTTTTTTTTTTGACAAAAAAACTAGTTTCAAAAAATCTTTTTTTTTGTCAGAAAAAAACTAGTAAAAATCTTTAAAAAAATTAAATAAAAAATGTTTTTCAGATAACAAACGGCAAACAACTAAAAAAAAGTTTTGATACAGACCTTTTTTTAGCACTGTGACGTGATTTGTTTGCATGAGCTATTAAATTTAAATATTCATGACATCGTGTAAAAAAAATATTATTTTCTTCAAACAGTTGCAACTTTGTATTTAACTTCCAATTTAGTTCATATAGTCATACTTTCGAAGTGTATAATGGCCATAAACTAAAAAAATACTCCAAAAAAAAGTGATAAATATCAGTAAAATGTTCTGTAGAAACTCAACGAGTGTCTACATCCGAAGAGAGATAAAGAAAAATAATAGATATAATAGGTGATAAAAAAAGTATTGGAAAAAACATAAGTCCTATGTAACTACAGATAAGATATAAATAGATGTGCATAATTTCCGTCATCTTATAAGTCGGTTTTATAGGATTGGATTAGACCAACTAAGATAATAAAATTTAAGAAAAAGATATAGAAAGAAATGAGAAGTATTGGATGGGTGATGATAGTGGATCCGGCTTCTCTAAAGTGAATAATTCACTTTAGAAGATAAAATAATTAATTTTAACTATTGATAAAAAAATCAAGGATTGATATTAAAAATACACACATATCAAATCATAAATGTGTTAAAATATCATCTTTTAATTTTCTCATTAATGTTTAAGATTATTTATTTTACTTTTTACTCACTTTAAAAGAGTAAAATCCGATGATAGTGTAGTGGGTGTTCATGGGTCATCTGAACATGATGCTTCACCATTGGTCTGCATGTACATCAAACTAAGGTTATATCAATGAGTGACTACTTTACATTACAGAAAAGCGTAATTCTCTTGGACATAATTCCGATTTCCCGTGATAAGAAGGAACCTTTATATAGTTTTCACGTAAATCGACCCTTCCTCTTAACGTAAAATGGAAGCAATATGATCCGTAGGTTGTTAGTTCATAGTTGATTCGATTCAAGTTGATCAGCTGAATTGAAAGTATACTAGTCTTTTTTTCTTTCTTTCTTTCCTTCTTTTTTCACATTCCGTATTGTAAAAGAAGCTACTTTTTAATTTGCTATAGTTTCAACATGTGGATGCAAATTAAACTAACTCAGGAGAGAGAGTGGAGCATGAATGTACAGCTTGTGTTTGTGGATATGTATCTGTGGGCAGGGGCAGTCAGAAAGGGAGCCCTACCCTGGCTGCTCATTTATTTCAGTTGTTAAGGAGCTATGGACTTACCAAACTTGAGCAGGTGGAAACTTTTATTGCATGTGTACTGTTTCTGTATCCACTTTCCGTCCAATTCCACAACCGACAACCCCATATATATCTATCTCCTAACACAGAAAAGAAAGACAACCCCTGCACTACTACACATTTGACATATTGTACTGATCAAATCAACCCCTCCTATTAATTCCCTTCATCTTCCACCACTCGTACTTAATTAGTTTCTCTGCAACTCTTTTTTCACTTCATCTCTCTTTTTCTATAACCCCCACAAACTTATATCTTGCTGGCGCGCCAGCCAGCAAAGGCAATATGGTACAATCAAAGAAGTTCAGAGGAGTCAGGCAGCGCCAGTGGGGCTCCTGGGTGTCAGAAATTCGCCACCCATTGCTGTAAATATCTCTCATTAAACTCTGAACCAACAATGCATGATCCACACAATGCAGCTGCTTCTCAGTTTCATGATTAATGTTACAGCCATATATAAATATAAGCTCTCTTTCCTCCTCCCCCTCTATCAATATCATGTCATAATATCTCATATGATCATTACATATCTTTGGATCATTTTTTGTCTAGACAAAATTGAATTACCGATGAAAATTAGAGGCGGAAAAATTGATATCGGTCTCTAATTCTGTTGTCCCTAACACTTAGAGACAGATTTCATTTTTTTCCCGTCTCTGATTTGTTTAACTTTTTCTAGTAGTTTGGGACATCTAGCTAGTGATGCGATGAAACATTTCCTTTATATGTTGGATTGTGAATTCTGGTGTACATTATATTGTGCAGGAAGAGAAGAGTGTGGCTAGGCACATTTGAGACAGCAGAGGCTGCAGCAAGGGCATATGATCAAGCTGCAATTTTGATGAATGGTCAGAATGCCAAGACTAATTTCCCTGTGTCAAAGACCCCTTGTGGTGATGACCCTTTCTTATCTCCCAAGGCTCTTTCAGAGCTACTCAGCACAAAGCTCAGAAAGTACTGCAAAGACCCTTCTCCATCCCTCACCTGTCTGAGGCTAGATGCTGACAATTCTCACATTGGGGTGTGGCAAAAAGGAGCAGGACCACATTCTGACTCTAGCTGGGTCATGAGGGTAGAGCTTGGGAAGAAACAGACAGAGACAGGGTCGCCAAACAATGGTGATGGTGGTGATGCTGGAAATAATGGGGTAGAAGAAGAGGACAGGGTTGCTTTGCAGATGATTGAAGAGCTACTTAATTGGAACTATCCCTGTGGTTCACCTTCAAGTAACTCCCAGCAGCAACAGGAAGAAAAAAAGAACCTTCCAACATGTCACAGTTCTTAAAAATAGCAAGCCCCCATTTTCTGCTATCTTTTTCATGGACTTCTGTCTTCTGTAAAATTTGATGTCAAATGCTGATAATGGCCACTTCGATAGTTACTTAACATGGTATGCAGTATTGTGGTTGGGAATCATGAGAGTTTGGATCAAATTAGCAGGATTGATACGTTTGGAATTGTGAAATAAATATGAAAAGGAATCCAATCTGTCAATTTTAATCATCATTTTGAATTAACAAGCAATGGTTAGAGAAAAACTAGTAATTAGCTAATAGGTAAAGGAACAGTTAGGGGGTTAATATCTTATCAACTGGACTCGATGGTATCTCTCTGATTCATAATTGAAGTAATAATTGCAATTAACTAAGCTGTTAAGTATACTTTTATTTTTTTACTCTTCAGTCTCTTCTTCATATTTGCATCTGATATCTAAATATAGTAAAAACTGCAATGATCCTGACGTTTGCTAAAAATCGAAGTCCTACCATGAGAGTTCCCTGTCTGTTTTCCCACTCTTTCTTCTTCCATGCCACTGTCTTTCGAAATGCATTGTGACTAAGAATTAATGATTATCGCATTTTATAAGATTAAAACTTGATATACCTTGCCCTTATTCATGCTCTTTCTCTCTGCCTAGCCCTTTATAAGATTAACTCCCTTTGCTTCATAGGTGAACTCCCCTCTAAGTTGCTAAACCAAGCCTCAGGGGTAAGGAATGTATTCTTGGACACTTAGATGCTAGATACACCCCACGAGAGATAGGAATATCATAGAAAAGTGATATATACGATATATGAGTGATGTGATAAGAAAAAAGAGATAAAATAGAAGCCTCAGGGGTAAGGAATGTATTCTTGGACACTTAGATGCTAGATACACCCCACGAGAGATAGGAATATCATAGAAAAGTGATATATATGATATATGAGTGATGTGATAAGAAAAAAGAGATAAAATAGATAGAGGTGTTAAAATAGATTTTAAAAATATATAAATATCTAAATATCATTGTTCTACTCCAAAGTTGAAACCGTACACACAGCGGATACATGCCCCGTACTCAGTATGCGTAATATGGGTACGTACCAAGAACTTATCAAAATAATTTTGTAATAAAAGATTTAGGAACTCAATTTCAGCACGTGAGTACTACTTGCTTGGATATGGACTGAGTACTCACATTTTGTGTTCTATCAAAAACGATGTCTTTTTGCACCATGTTCTCGTTCTCATTCTCATATTTGAGCAGCCTCTCTTCTCTCATTCACACATCTTCTCAATCCTCATTCTTGCGTCCTTGTTCAACTATTGTGTACAGTGTAGTGACCACGTGTTATAGTTCCTTGTAATGAGATATTCTGTTATGACAATTTAATCTCCTTTTATATGTTATATATATATTTTATTTATTTGTATTTATTTATTATATATATATATATGTTATGTCTATTTGTGTTTTTTTTTATTTAATTTGGTCATATTTATATGAAATTCTATTTTGTTATATAAGTATACTTTTTAAAATTTGTATTAACTGATATACTTTTAATTTTTTTTTTAAAAATCCGCTATTATCTATATCCGTACCCAATATTGCTACATTACTCAGAGAATGGGCAAACTGATACATTTTATAATACAGAGCTCTAATGTAGATTGAGGATTAATAGCGGATTTTATACAAAATGTTATGACGTCTTTTATGACGTACTATGTTTTATATAAAATGCTATACCTTTTCTCCTATCTCTAAATATGATAATTAAATGAAAATTTCCACAACCATCATTAGAGATTTTACTCATTTAACCTGACATCTTTTCACTTTATATAATTCTCATTTTTTTTTCAATAGCAAACCTGTCCAAATTTCACATGATTTAGAAGAAAAAAAAAGAAGATTAAATTGAATCACTAATTAACCACTTGGTCTGCAATCACATGTACAGGTTGTACATGCATGTTATATAAACGAAGATTTATACAACCAAAAAAAAAATGGACTATGAAAATTAAACCTTTTCAAGTTTCAACTACGAAGATCACATGCAACAGACCATTCCCCCCCCTCCCCCTCTCTCTCTTCCTTAAAGTCTTTGACATCAGTTGTGTTGATGTATTGTAATTTCCAAGCTGAGCTAAAAGTGAATAATAGTTGTGGAGCTTTTTGGAAGTACCAAAATGAATGAAAGCTAGCGGTTTCCGAGCATCGAAGGATACATGGCCTACATGTAAGAGAGGTAAGCAAGCATAGATGCCACGAAGTCTACAATACCATAAAGAAGAAATTGACATAAAGGAAGGAGATGATACAAGTAGCTGGCTCGTCATTAAATGTTCCATGCATCAAGGAGCAAAGTAGTACATACCGTTGCCATCAGTAAGACAAAGAGTTAAGACCCTCTTTTTGTTACTATTTGGGGTTAAATTTCAAGCACAAAAATCAGGCAAAGAAAGTGAGTGGCCTTTGGTGGAGACATCATGCTACAGTATGTATTAATGTCCCTGAGTTATGATTGTCCAAATGATACAGGTCATCTCAACAATCTTGTACTTTTGTGGGGAACCCTTGCAACGTATAGAAGAATTAACGTTTGTTTATTTTAAAAAAATAAATAAAAAATTTCTCTATTTTTATTTTATTTTATTTTTTAATTATAAAATTGTTATATCACTTTTAATTTATTTTCTATTTTCAAATATTTATATAGGAAAGTGAAAATAATTTTTCTCAAAATAAATAGACCCTTAATTTCAAAAAAATTTGTTGGGGGGCCATACATGGACATGTTTGTCAGGGAAGGGGTGGATGTTCTTCAAATGAATAGCAGTCCATGTAGGCTTTTACTATTAATCCGTTTTCTTGTAACTTGGTATCAAATGCTTTGACCTTTTTAAATTGCAAGGAAGTAGTGTGCCACTGAGCTACAAGGGAATTTGGCAAGGCAACTGTAATTTTACATACTGAAAGTCTGAAAGTAGCATAACATTATACTTTCTGCCATCTACATAACAGTGTGCACAGCAGGAATGGCAGAAAATTCTGGCTGTGTAGAAAGTGCAACTGATTACAATGTGAAGTATCAAAAGCACTGATCACAATATCAAGCATCAAAAGCAAAGGCAATTTATGGCTAGTGAACAGAAATTAGAAATAAACATAGTTACAAGCAAAACAGTTTAACTGAACACCAAATGAAAACCTTTTGAGAATGGCAGAGTGGCCTTGTAGCCAACATCAAGCACAATAGCACTATAACCTTTCAGATAGATACTTTGCCAGAGAATCAACTGGCTTGGTTGAAACAATTTTTCCAGATCCCTGATGCCTTATCTTTGTGCGAGCTATGTAATCAACCGCAATCCAAGGAAAACTCAACATCACCATATTTCCCAAACTATCCGGCTCTTGGTTCTCTGGGGATTTAATTTGCAAATCACGGGATTTTTTCACCCATTTAGGATTATATGTCACCTGATACCAGGCAGAAGCTTTCTGCTCATACAACAAATTCTTTTCTTCATCACTTAATTCTCCAACATCTGAATTCAATTTCTCAAAGGTTTGCCTAAATTCTTTTCTCAGGGCGCTGTATGAGTGCTTCAGCCTCTCCTTCAGTTCCCCTTGCTTCTTACTGTTGTATTTTGGCATGGACCAGATCTGTCCAGTTACAACTTCTTCTTCTCTTTTCACTTTGTATTGACCCAGCAGCGCACTCAACTGGCCATCATAAGAGCACTTTTGTTCCCATGCATCAGCAATAAAATCAGCAGACCCAGGAACTTCGAGATCTGTATCATAAGGTATATCACCTCCAACGTTGTTCAAATCAGGTGCATCAATATCTTCATCATAAGCATCTTTGATCCGCCGGTAAAGTCTACCCAGGATTTTCGTGGACTTGTAGGACTGGTGCTGCTCTTTCCCCATAAAATCAGGGTACAGTTTTGGTTTCAGATGAGAAGGCATAGTCACGAGCTTGCCAGTCTTTGGAAAATCAACGGCAGTGGCTGCTAACTCAGCCAAGGTTATGCATTTCTCATCCATGGCACCATAGTCACTGGAATCAGCATGTACCACATGTGCATTGCAGATTGCACCCAAATGCTCGTTCACCATGTTTTTGGCAAAAAATTCTATGATGTCCTGCAGTGTGTAAGACAAAACAACTTAAAATTGCTGATTCATTTGTGCAACACATAACTAGAAAATTCACCCCTTACATTTGGTCCATCAAGATAAGTTAAAGTACAACGTGCAGAATATATACAGAAACATGTGCAAGAGAACACACACACAATATTTACCTCAAACTCTATGATTGTATGCACAGAAACAGTTCCTGATATACTCAATTTTATGCGAAGAATTAGTAACAGTTCCAAGCATACTCAAAATTTTATGTTCTAAATCTCAAGAAATATCTCCCCAATATGAAATTTTTTACAGTTGGCAAGTCCTTGTAGTAAACACATGACTAGAATTTCTAATCAAAGGCGTGATGCTATGAATAATTCATGTTATAAACAACAATCCTATTTTAGTATTACCCATGTAAAGTCAAGTACAAAGCATACAGGTATTAACTATGGAACTTTGTAGATGACATTCAAAAAGCACATACCCGGATAGTGACTTGTCGTGTTTGAAGTTTGCTTTCTTGAGCAGTGTACTCCATAGGTATCCAGCTCCTCTTACTAGGAGGAATGAGATTTTCCTCCCATGTGACGAAATAAAGATCCCCATCAAGGTCACTTCCAGAAGCTTCATTTGTATGGGGTCTGTCACCCTTTTGAGGGAAAACAAGACAATCGTATAAATGATGTAAATCAGGGGCATCAACTGCCTCCAAAACTCTTACATCTCCGGGGTGAAGACATGGATTTTTGGCTATGACCACATAACCTTTAACCACTTGCAGGTTCTTTGTCTCTGAAAATCTTGAGCCATGCTTTGAGAAACAATTTTCAAGAGAAGGAGTAGACACCTGAACAAAGCATTGCCCTTGTTCAAGCACACCAGACTCATCTAAGACACCCATCAACCATCGCCCAGATGAAACAAAAATCCTAGACTTTTCTCTAAGGCCCCAAAGCTGTGCAGCACGTATAGAAGTTAACATGCCTCTGAGATGAGGTTCTGTTTGGGGACTGAAGCCACAACTTAACATTATTGCTGCGGCATTTCCATGCTCGGCACAAGACTTGGTAAGAACATCAAAGGCCACATCTACATCAATAAGCATTTGATTTAACCTTGAAATCATTACCTCCTGCATTTTCCAGAATATTTCATCAGACACATCCAGTGCTGAAAGCAATGTTATAATCTGTCTGTTAAGAAAACCGGGTTGAAACCTGGTCCAGGAACAGATCTCCAAGGTAGAATGAGTAGATTGAAATTTGTTCATACTAGGCCTCAATTGAAGTCTGAACCCATCCCCTTTAGCAGGCCAACTGGCTACAACCCCTTTAAAACCAGCAAATCTGATCTGGTAAGCAGAGGGTACATTGTCCAATTTCAGCTTTTCTGCAACTTCAACTGCAAGATCGGGAGTGATAATACCGATACCGTCTGAGAAAACATAATTATTCCTTGTAACATCAGGTAGCATGCGGTTAACTTCATTTGCAGCAACTTCCACCGTTGCATAAGTAGACGAGAAGCATTGCCCCATTCTAGCAGCACATTTCGCAACATTCTTATGATTAAACTTACCCATCCAATTTCTTATAGCATCACAACTAATGTCGCTTCCTTCGGCAAAAAACCAAGCAGAACGATCTCGAAGTTGATTGGACGAAAAAGCTAAAAATGAATACTTTCGGCCACAAAAGTAAAACCCCTCATCCAGGATCGTCTTCACCCTTTTATATATTTTTGTCTTCTGCGGAAAGGAGTTCGATGTGATTTCCCTCACAATGGGGGCAACATAATAGTTAAGAGCATTCACATTAATTGTCTGCATGCCTTCATCCATAAAGGTTACTCTCAAGAAATGATCTGACACTTCTCTAAATCTTCTGAGAACCCTATTGGACAATTCAACTTCTGGTGGTACACAATAGGCTTTTGTTGGAGTAATAACCAGTCTTCTAACCTCAACAATATCATCTAACTGCTTGGAGCTCTGATAAAGTTTTGGATTTCTCAGCAACCACTCTTGGACTGTTTTCAGCCTCTTAGCTGCATCAAAAACTGGGCGCTTGTAAGAACATAAGTGCTTCAGGGCAGCCACATTGACCTCTTTAGGTTGATTTCTCAGCAATTCAAAAAACCTGTCTGATAAACTATGCTGATTGAATATTCCTTTGTGTACGATTGCATTAATCAAGAACATTATATCAAAAGTAATGCCCTTCTGAAAATGTATATGGAAGAAAGCATCTGACATGGACACCCCAAAACCAGGTTCATCCCGTATCCTAAGTGGCCGTTTAAGTGGAACCTCTTGCACTCTTTGACCTCCCAGATATCTCATGGCCTTCGTCAATTTTGCACCATAACGAGGTGGGATTGAAATTCTATAAAAATTGCATCGACCAATGGCTCCACTAGGTGTAAAGTCAGTGGTCCTGATCCAAGGATCATCATCATCCAGCAAATCATATGTGACTGGTTCTTCAATGTCATCATCAGCCGTTCTGTACCAAACCAAAGGTGATGAAGCTAGTTGTAATAAAACAACGTGATATGATGTATCATTATATCTTCTGATCTCATATATGTCTCTAACCAAGAATCCCACCTTAAAATCACACTTTATCACTGCTTTTTTTTCTATTCCTTTGAATGAGAATGCAACATCCCGATTGAAACAAAGCTTGCACATGCGGTCAAAAGGATCCACTAGAAAGTTGACCCCTTTATCAGGTCCTCTCCAAGCAACATAAAATTCCTCGGGGCTAACCAAAGTCCCAATTTCAACAAGTACATCAGACATCTTAAAAGGAGCTGTATCTCTCCT
Organism: Glycyrrhiza uralensis; assembly: GCA_030159175.1. NCBI lineage: Eukaryota > Viridiplantae > Streptophyta > Magnoliopsida > Fabales > Fabaceae > Glycyrrhiza > Glycyrrhiza uralensis. The sequence continues at coordinate 51,516,614 of BRZY01000005.1, forward strand.
CCTTTGGTTCAGGAGGTTTGGATTTTGAGGCCCACGGATGATCTTTAATGCTTGACTCTTCCAAAATAGATCACAACAACCTGAAGCATTGAAGGCATCAGTTGCTGATTCTGCCGATGCAAAATGAACAAAGGCATGAGGCTCCACCTTCTTATAGTCGTCTGTTTTTTTAATCTGTGCAGTATCAATGATACTAAATTCTGGATATGACTCTGGAGGGGTCCAAGAAGTTTTCAGTCGACACCTGTCTACAAGTCCAAATTTATCTTCCAAGAATGTCACGAGATCATTAGCTTTAACTTCACTGCCAAATCCACCAATGCTAACTTGAGTAACTTCTAGATCCATGTTGTCAATAGTCTGTAAATTCCAAATCGCACAAATTGAGATTGCCACCATAAATCAATACATCATAAAAAAAGGGGGTATTGGAAAGGGAATCCTTCCATCTTATATATTAACTATATGTACAAAAAAACACACAATGTACAACTCTGCAATCAGTCATCAAATATTGCAAAATTGACTATGAATATGGATAGAAAGAGACAGAGGGAGACAGACAGACAGACACAGAGAGAGAAATGAATTCAAATTCAAATCCTGCAGTGAACATGATTTTGTACATTCAATAGAAATAGAATTATTATGAGAACAATTCTGCAAACTGATTTTTTCCTTCAAAGAATTATATCAATGAAAATCTTCTTCTTCAAAGACAATAACCGGACCGCATATCCTACCCTACCTCCTCTCTATTCTTTCCTCACTCCAATATATATGAATCAAGAAAGTTAACCACACAGAACAAATCGATGCCCTGAAACGGCCACAAAAACTTGGAAGCAAAACTTACTAGACATAATCACAGGTGACAAATAACAAAGCAACTTACAGAATCTACAACCACGTATCGTTTTCTTGGCAATCTAACTGGCTCTGAACTGAACCTGCATGCATTGATGAAAATAAATACGAATTACCAAAATACATAGCCAATAATTTCAAAAATACCCACAATTCAAAACAGAAGAAAGTGCCCAAATTTGACAACCACTCCCCACTCCCCGGCAACAGCACAGTCTCACGATACCCTTTGATAGAAATTAAAAATTGTTCAATAATCCACATCCACATTACATGTATTTAAAGACGGGGAAAATAATTAGAAAAGTGAAATAACACACAAGCAACAGAATATTGTATGAGAGAGAATCGGAATTCGGAAGGGATCGCGATAGTGCAGTGCGGTGAACTGAAAGGCACTGGGGTGGAGGAGTTGACGGGTCAGTCAAGTATATGATCTGATTCAGATTCGGTTTCCTTCTCCACGAAGTTTTTTTTTTTTGGTCAATAAAATATAAGACTTCTCCACGAAGTTTACATTTCCAACAAAAACAAAACACGGCGCATGCGGTGAGTGTGACTGCGACTGTGTTTTGTTTGTTGCTATTCGCTCTTTCACAGTCCTTCCTTTTATTTTTTCCCGCGTTCCCATTGCTTTTCCTCTCCATCCCACCATCTTCCTCTGCTTTTTCTGTTCTTGGCACATTTCCCCATTATCGTCATCATTTGAGTGGAAAAAATCTACTGCTTTTTTTAAAAAAAAAAATAAAAAGAGTTACTCTTGTAAAAAAAAATAGACACAATTAGTAAGCCGTTACTTTATTTTTATTTATTTTTTAATTTAATTTTTTATTAAAAAAATTTAAACAACAAGTATTTTTATTTTTTTAATTTATTTCTTTGAATGATGTGTCGATTATTAATTAGTCTCAAGTGATGATGTTAGATCAATTAAAATAAATGTCATTAAAAAATAAAAAAATAATCAAATTAAAACAATAAAAAAAACATAAAAAAATTTATTGTTAAAAAAATTTAATAAAAAACTAAATTAAAAAATAAATAAATATAAAAAACCAATTTACTAATTTTAACAAATAAATAACTCAGTTTTCAATTTAAGAATGAGACATATCTATGTACTTTCATAATGTAATAATCTATGTATTTCGAGTTTCTCAAAATTATTATTATTATATTATTATTATTTTAACTGGTTATTTAATCAAAATAATTTTTATTTATTCAATTTTTCTATTAACATTTAATATTAAATTAATATTAAACACGATGATATCGTTGTAAAATATTATTAAAACAATATTTTATCCATTAAATTTATGTTTAAGTTTTAAATATGTATTTTTATTTATATAGCTTAATACTAATAAAATATTTTCTTATTGATTAAGTAATTTTTTACTGATTATTTTAAAATTTATATCTTATATGTATTTATAACAAAATATATAAATGATAAATATTTGACACTACCATTTGAATTAAAAAGGAAAAAATACACAAAAGTAAAAATGGGTGGCATTTTTATAATATTTGTAAAGAAATAAATATTGTTTATTACACACTAATTCGAGTTTTCATTTGTCTAAGGTAAGATTTTATTTAATAGGAATAAGTGAGAAGTGACACACATGGCTTTTTCACCAAATTGGTGTAATTTTATTTAAAAATTATCAGTTTGGTGTAGATTCGGAAAAAATTACCAAATTGATGCAAGTCGTATGTCTGATCCACGATTTTTATTTTTTTTTCGAAGTCGCCAACCACCAATACGACTTCTGAGATTTTTTTATTTTTAATAAATTTTACTGAAGTCGTACGATGCATATACGACTTTCACTTTTTTTTATTATATTTTCAGAAGTTGTGGAGTTAAACGATTTTTATATTTATTTTATATATATTATTGAAGTCGTGAAGTGGAAGTACAACTTCACTTTTTTTAATTTTTTTTAAAAAAAATATTATCGAAGTCTTATAAAATATTATCGAAGTCGTATAAGTGTAATACGACTTTTGTATTTTATTATTCTCTCCACCCTACCAGCTCGTGTATGCCCTCCAAGGAGTGAGGTTCACAGAATTGCAATGAGGCTCAGTGACAGCTTTGAGATCAGTTGGAAGTCCTTGAAGCACAAGTGGTCACTGCATGAAGTAAAGAAGCAGAGGAAAAACAGGAAGAAGGAATTAGTACTGTGTACTCCTCCACCACATGATGATGATAGACAACAAGAAGCTGCTTTTGAAAGGGCAAAAAAAACTACCCAATCAATGAGGGGAAGTAGTAAAGGCTGTAGTGGTGGAGACTTTTGGGATTACATTCTCATTATGGAAGATCTCTATCAAGACAAATGAAGAGTACTGTAACATGTATGGCCTCTATCAAGGAAAGCTGCACAAAGAGAAAATAAGAAGTCCTCCATTATTATTATTATAAGCATCAATGTCCTGGACACTACCCCTCTTCAAAACGTTCCTAAATCACCACACTGTTCAACAATTTCATTCACCACACAATAATATTTTTTTCAAAAAAAATTTTTAAAAAAGTGAAGTCGTATTTCGACTCCACGACTTCAATAATATATATAAAATAAACATTGAAGTCGTACTTCAACTCTACGACTTCTGAAAATATAATAAAAAAATACTGAAGTCGTATCTTCACTCCACTACTTCTGAAAAAACAATAAAAAAAAGTGAAAGTCATATATGCATCATACGACTTCAGTGAAATTTATTAAAAACAAAAAAAATCTCAGAAGTCATATTGGTGGTTGGCGACTTCGAAAAAAAATAGAAATCGTGGATCAGGCATACGACTTACACCAATTTAGTAATTTTTTCTTAATCTATACCAAACTGAAATTACACCAGTTTAGTGAAAAAGTTGACAGACATTGATACACATATACAAACGTATAGAGATAGAGATAGAGATAGAGATAGAGATGCATATACAAACAAACGCATACATGCATATCAAAGTTTAATGATTCAAGTTTATCGGGAAAAAAGTTTAATGATTCAAATTATCAAAAAAAAATTTCTTTAATGAGTTTTTTTTGGTCCAAAAATGGTTTAATGATTGAAGTGACAATAATCGAATTTGACTCTAGTGATCTGCGAATGAAAAATGAACTTTTTTTTGGTCAAGAAAAAGTTTTTTTTTTGAAGGAGGTCAAGAAAGAGTTATAGACTCTTTTTTTTTTTTGTCAAAGGAGAATAGATTCATTCAAAGAAATCAACCCCGCCATACGGCATCTACAAATGGAAGGGCCAACACAGCATATGCTGAGTCTAAACAAATATAACACTTCAAATCATGACACGCTGCTATCAACGATAACCCAGCTAGAAGTAACCAAATGGAAACAGAAAGCAAAATAAACACCAAAAAACTAGAAAAACTAATCAGAAAATAAACTAAACAAACTACTAAAACTAAACAACCACAAAACCAGCCAAGCTACCCCAACCAGAACACCACCAAGAACTCCACCAAAGAGACAGAGACATGTTCCAGAAAGATTTTTCTTTGAGGTGGTTTGGTTATAGCCCATTTGGGGCATCCAAAGCCTTCAGCCTCCACTTTTTAACCCACATATCTCCAAGTCAGGCCCTAGCAGAACCAGGGAAGAGAAGCCACGGGTGACGAGGGTGCAGCAGCGACGCTGGCAACAGAACAGAACAGAGAAACAACAACAACCGAAACAAAACATAAACAAAAACAATAAAGACAAAACCAGAAACAACAACAACAGAAACAACAACAACAGAAACAACAATCGGACTCCAAGCTCTTCAACACAGAAAAGTCAGGCCTAAAATGAAGCTTCCACAATGGAGAGGACGAAGGAACGGAGAAGAAAAACAACAAAACACATAGCCTATAAACAGATCGGCCAAACCGCCGAGATCCACCACAGCCCAGCCTCGAGCCAACCCCTATCCACCACCAAGGACCCCCCAAGAGGCGCCTCGAAGCTACGGAAGGGGGCGTCTACGCTCTCCAAACAAGGAAGGCCCACGTCCATCACGAGCTGAGGCGGCGACCACCAACCCCTAGCATAGGAGCTTTGCGGACATCCAATTGTGGTGGAAGTAAACAGGCGACGGCAAACGGCTGTGGAAGAAGAAGAAGGTGGCTTTGGATTTGACGGGAAGAAGACCCATAGGCGGTGGCGGCGTCAACAAGAGCTAAAGGTGTTTTCCAAACCCTAAGGCGTCTACAAGCATTTTTTTGCTTGTAGAAGTGGGTATATTGTTTTTGGTCAAAGAAGTGGGTATATGAATGGTGATCCGCTACCTTTTTTTTTTGGTCAAAAGTGATCCTCTACCTAGCCCGCATGGGTTTTGGTTGAAACGAAAACAGTGAACTATTTACATGTGGGCCTATATAAATTGGTCTGCTTATCCTAAAGATCACTGTTTGCAAGTTAGTGGGCTAACTTATTAGTCCACCAATAACTATTTATAAAAAATCTTAACTTTTGGGCTGGCCCTTTTCTATTGATATCTGATATCCAGTTGACAAAAAAAAACTCTTTTTTGACGGAATAAAAAAATCTTAACTTTGATATTTTGTTTAATGTTTGAATGATGTAAAAAATCGACCAAAAAAAAAATGATGTAAAAAAGTTTTTAAAATTTTTCTATTTGATTAATATGAAATATTTGGTCTATTTTCGTCTACAGTTCAAAATCAAGTCCAGTAAACCCGTGGTTACAAAATTTGAAGCGAAAAATTTCTACTGCCAATCAAAATAAATATGTCATTAAAAAATAAAAAAATAATCAAATTAAAACAATAAAAAAACATAAAAAAAAATTATTGTTAAAAAAATTTAATAAAAAATTAAATTAAAAAAAAAATATAAAAAACCAGTTTACTAATTTTAACAAATAATTAACTCAGTTTTCAATTTTAAGAATGAGAAATATCTATGTACTTTCATAATGTAATAATCTATGTATGTATTTCGAGTTTCTCAAAATTATTATATTAATATTATTATTATTATTTTAACTGGTTATTTAATCAAAATAATTTTTATGGGCACCCTTAATACACTCTTGACTCCACGCCATATGGGAACCCTTAATTTCTTTCCCTCTTGTACAGAAAAAAAGTGAGCAATAGATACTAGATAGATTAAGATTAACAAACATAGCCATAAAGTTATGGAAGATCTTGAGGAACCAGATCGAGCAACCCCTGCCCGATTGGCGTGTCCAGTTCTTGTCCTACAAAAACCTGAAGAAACAGTTGAAGGCCATGTGTCCCAACACTACTCCACCCACCCCCTTGGATGCCGACCAGGTCAATCACTTCCTTTTGCTACTTGAGGTCCAGATTGATAAGTTTAACTCTTTCTTTGTCGACAAGGAAGAAGAATACATCATCAAATGCAAGGTAACAAGCCACCCCATATATATTGTATATCAAAAAAGATTGGCTTAATTCCACTGGTCCCTGTTATGATCACGATGCGATGGTGCCATTTTGATTTTTTAGTTTTCAATTGAGTGATTTTGGTTTTCAATTATCCCAATTGTTGCAATTAAATCCTTTCATTACTATATTGTCCAAAGTCGTGCTACGTGGGATTCAGTGTTAAAAATTGGACAACATAGTGACAAAGGGACGTGATTGGCTAATTGTAATAATTGAAATAATTAGAGACCTAGTTCGCTTAATTGGAGAAAGTGAAAAAAATCAGGGGTTGATTTGATTACGGTATGTTTCATAATTTTTATTTCTTAATTGATCTTTCAGGGCCTTCCATATCACACTAGTAATGAAAGGGGAAGGAGGGTTTTCATGGGTTAATTTTCAGTGCGCCTTGTGGCTTTTAGTTTTAAATAAAGACCCCCTTTAATTACGTGGTTGGTGTTTGGGTTGCATATTGCAGGAGTTGCAAGACAGAGTTGGAGGGGCCATGGATTCAGATGTAGAGTTGATGTCATTAGGGAGGGAAATAGTGGATTTTCATGGGGAGATGGTTTTGTTAATGAACTATAGCGCACTTAACTACACTGGCATGTGATCTAAAAGCTCATGCATATGAATATTATTGCAACTGTTATTAATGACTCGTGGGTTAATTTGATGATGAATGAATGAATTAATGTTTGTGTGCAGGTTTAGTGAAGATAATAAAGAAATATGATAAGAGAACAGGTGCACTACTTCGGTTGCCTTTTATACAAGACGTGCTGAACCAACCCTTCTTCAAGATTGATGTGCTTAACAAGCTTGTAAAGGAGTGCGAGGTGATACTCAGTATTATTTTCCCGTGCTCCTCATCAATTGTCGAGGATGTTGAGGATCATGGGTGTGGCTCCATGACTGGGAATTAAAATAAAGAGACGCTGAATATGCAGGTTCCAGAAGAACTTGCTGAAATTGAAAATATGGAGAATGTGTTCATCAAGCTAACTTTATCAGCACTGCATATTGGAAGTAATTAGGGGTCGAAGCTCAACTGTGAGCAATTTCTCAATGCCTCCTCTTCACAGCTAGTGAGTCTCTTTGCAAAACAATTTGCAAGAGGAGGATTGAAAACACTATGTGTAATTAAATAGAGAAAGCAGCCATATAGATCCTGAGAATATAACATTATGGGGGCTGAGTGTGGACTCCCTCTGTCTCATGTTTCCTGTTGGTAAATTCATTTCATCACTCAAGGCTCTCTTTTAGGTTGAGATTCTATTTAGTTGATGAATTTGGATGGAAATTCGTTCTACTCAGTAAGTAGTGTGTAACGGTAGATGGACGAGGATTTGATTTTTTGTCCCTTCTCTATTGTTTACACTTTACACCAAAGCTGCTGAGTTTCACAAGGAAAATCTTTGTTAGAGTGGAAGCTCAAATAGAAAGTGCCTCAATTTGATAAATTACGTTAGAGCTTATTTCATAAAGTACGTTTAAAATAAACTGATTTTCATAAAATTAGTTGATAAAATATGTGAACTGAGAATTACCAAACATAATATAAAATTCACAGAGTGAAAAGCATTTGAAGCCCCAATATATATGCATTGCATTGCATATACGTATTGCTACATGTACTAAATACATTCGGGCAATCATTGGATCCCTACTGATCATAAGTGCTCAAGAAACCACCAACAAAGCCAGCTCCATTGCAATTCCCACATAACATCTCCTTCCTGCCTCTAAAGAAAAAAAGAAAGAAATTGGACTATAATTAAGAATTAAGATAAGTTGTGGAATCCAAATATGAAAAAACAAATTAATGGTTGTTTTCTTGACACCACCGCCAAAATTCCCTTCTTCAATGCTGGACTTCATTGTATTATACTAAACTCAATATTCAAAACGTTTGAATTTAGAATGCTGCTATAGTGCTACTAGACTAGGTTAGCAAATTAGTAGAGGTTTTTCTGTATTCAGATAGAACGCATGTAGCAGAATAGAAGGGATTTATTTAGGTACCCGCAAAGCCAACACGAGTCACCAGCTTTGAACTGACCATCGAAAATATCAACAGAGTTCACCCCACTACCTTTGCATTGAGAGCAGAGAACAGCTCCTGTCAATAATACAAGAAGCATGTATGGTCCATCCATCTATTGTGTTCAATATCAACAATTAACATCTTCTTTGCAAGAAAGTTACAATTAATAAAATTGCTTTGTAAAAGCAGAGGCTAGCCATCTTAATTACCATTTCCATCACAATCACCACAAATCACACTATTTGGCTTCGTGTTTCGGTCGTTGTCTTTTGAAGCCTGCAAGCATGAATAGAAGCTTATTAGTATAGTACGTTAGCTAATTAAATGCTTGCTTAAGGAAGCCACTTTTTTTTTTTTAGCATTAAAAGTATGTGACCATAAATGTACCTTTGCAGTGACAAAGGAATATGAACATTTATTATCTGCCACAGGAGGGCCTTCTTGAAACACATAATTGACTCTGATAATATGCTTTGGATTTGTGTGGTGGCGACCTGGTGCTGGTATCGTTCTTGGGGAGCATCGAGGTGGCGTGAGGCACAAAGCAGAGACCATTGGAGACACTATTTGTTCAAGTTAGTTGGAGCGGTGGAGTGGGGGATAGATATTCTGGTGGTGCTGTTGTATTTGGACAATGGACATTGAAATTTGGACACTCACATTGAGGGAAAGAATGAATATGAATGAATGAATAATCATTGAGATATTTTGTTACTCAGATATTTTCTTTTCTTTTTTTTTTTTTTTTGGTCATGGGGGGGGGGGGGATTGGGGGATGGGGGAGGGGTGGGGATCGATCCCCACACCCCAAGGATGTCCAGCCCTTACATTTCCATGTGAGCTACACTGGGCGGACCAGATATTTTCTTTTCCTCCGATAAATTAAGAATGGTCTTTGTTATCTGACATCGGATTCGGCCCACTGGGCCCACTTTGTACGCAATGTGGTAGCAAGCTTTTAGGCACTTTCTTTACTCGCCCCCCACCATTTCTTCGCACACCCCCCTTTTTCTAATTTTTTTAAATGACAAAAATGTCCCTCCGAAACTTTTAACGGTCACACTCCCTAAGTCCATTTTTAGGGCTTCCGGAAACTAAAGTATTTTGAAATTTTAAAATGCATTACTAAAAGCTTAGTTTCTATAGTGTATTTTGAAGAGAAAAAATTTGACCTGTAGTTACAGATTTTGGGTCACTAAAGATTAATGATCTGTAGGTAAAATATATTTATAATATATATGTGTTAGCCACGCTGCAATGTGCAGAAACTTAATAGTTTTGAAATTTTAACTTCTAGTGATAGACAAATTTCATTCCTCTATGACAAATCTCCGTGGATAAATGTGAGTTAGATATTTATCCTTGGAAATTTGTCATTTAGTGACAGATATTGTCTTCACTAAAAGACAAATTTTCAAGATTTCGTCCATAATTTTTACACTATGGAAATTTTTAATAATGTAAAATACATTACAGAAATTTAGTTTCTATAAAGTCTAAATTTCCCTCGAAAGTGTATGTGTATTCATAATTTTTGGGAGACATTTCTATTATTTAAAAAAAAATTAAAAAAAGGGGTAGGCTAAGAAATGGTGAGGATAGGTAAAGAAGAGGTCAAGCTTTTAAATTGAAGCCCACTTATCTTCGTTTTACTATAACACTTAATAAAGTGCAAAAAAGCCAGTAAACCACAACCATATGAAAAAACGAATTGGACTGCTAAAAAGCTTGAACTGTTTAAAATAAAAATAAAAACTGATACGGCCTCACATTTCTCTTATATTTAAAGGATATAACTTTAGCATCCAATCCAACGCCGAGTATGCTCAGGCGTTTTCTCTCTGAAATCCTAGTACTATACACGCCGCCACCGCCTCGCCTTCTTCTTCCTCCCCGTCATATCCAAACCAAATCATGCTGCTCAGAGGGCAATTCTAGGAGGTACAACGCTGCATATGCTCAGGCTGGATGCAGTGTTGGGAGAGTCGCGTCTGCTCGGGAGGAACGTGGGTCTTCCTTAGACAGAACTGCGTCGTCGTCTCCCTCGTCGAGCTTGGAGTCTGTTGTGGGTTGTGTTCCTAGAGGTCGCGCCGTCTAGAGCTGCTTCAGTCGTTGCCATGACTGGTGGCGGTGGATAGCGGTCGCCGCGAAGTTTTTGTTGGTATGGGTTCTTGTTATTTTATGTTTCTGATGTATGGAGCACTGATGCATAGCCTAGCCCTCTCCCTCCGATGTGGTTTTCCGGTGGCTGCTTTCCATGGAGCTGCGGTGGCTGCTTAGGGTGAAAGTTTTGGGTTCTGAAAACAGAGAAAAATAAATAAAAAATGAGAAAAAATGGAAAAAAGAGAAGAATAGATGACATGTGGGCTGATAAAATTGAGGCAATAGGGTTTGGGAGCCCTAAATTGGCAAATCCAACCCACTCAAAAAAAATAAAATTGTCATGTCAGGTTTGTGCTAGGTTGTGTTGTTGGTGTTCCTTCTATGGTTTTTCAGTTGTTTTGGTGTTGTTGTCTTTTTGTAGTTGCTGGTTTCTAGTTTGTTGTAGTGTTAGGTTTGCAATGTCATATGTTTGTCCTTGGTCTGTATTGTGTATATTTTGGGACAATACTTAAACTTGACTTTGGCCACTTTGTTGGACCTATTGTATTACGCTATGGGCATTGAGTTTTGCCGGTTTGCAATGAATACTTCTTCGACAAAAAAAAGGATATAACTATATAAGTGTTGTAAAAAAAAAAGATGTATGTCATTGTCGGCAAAAAAAAGATATAAGTTATTTAATATAAACATATTTTATTCTTTTTCATCATTTGTTTTCATCTGATCAAATGAGAAAAGACGTGTTTTTTAACACTTTTTATTATATATTTCTTGCATCTAAATAATATATAATAAAACTAACAAATATCTTGTCATTGTATGGTATTTTAAAATAAAAAAATTTAAATGATTAAATATTTGGAAATTATAAAGAACAATTTTTATCAAAAAAATTATAAAGAAAACATGTATGAATTATGGAGATGAAACTTTTTAAATCGAAAAAAAACTTATGAAAAAAACTTATATAATTAATTAAGACATGCCATTATTTGTGTTTATTGATTTAATATGATACATCCAAATTTAAATTATTGAACTTTAAATCTATGGTTTAAAAAGTTCTAAATTGATAATTCAGAAAATTATAATTAATTAAATCTGAGTAGTAAAATTTAAGAGTAACAAAAAAATATAAGAAACAAAAGATAAAACACTTAATGTAAAATAAGTCACTAGTGTATTAAATATTAGCATATATTTATAGAAATGTTCACATTTTTCATTTTAGGCTGAGGAGTCAAATTTAATTTATAAGGGTTAATCACTCATCTTTTTTATCCCCCTTATTATTTTCCATACATCCAAGCAAACCATGAATCAAATACAAGACCAATGACTAATTTACTACTATTCATCTATATAATATATTTCTTTTGTTGATCATAATTTGTTGACTTCACCAGCGTAAATAACTAATTAAAAATTGACTAGCTTAAAAAATTGCTAATTATTTAACCTATTTAAAAAATTGGTTTGAATTAGTTTCTCAATCTCACTTGCCTTTTTAAGGTTGAGAAACTGCTAATTACAAATTGCATGTATTAATAATGTTAAAAAAATACACAGACATTCTGTCATATTTTATCATGATGTCATTTCGTAATACTACTTTTTAAAATATTTACACAAATATATACATAGTGAGATATGATTGGATGTATGTATAAAAAATTTATACTTATAATACATAATAATTAAATCCGTAAAAATTTAGGAATTGCCAAAATTTTACTTTTCATTGAAATGGCATATTTATTGAATAAAAAACATGTACTTGGACAAATTTTGAAATCTCTGACAATCCCACTTGTAAAAATACATTTTTTAATTTAATCACTAATAATGTTTTATTTAAAAATATAATATTTCATTATCATTTAAAGAAAATGTCTTATGATTAAAATTATCATATATAAATAAATAAAATTTAATTTATTATGTATTAAAGTTTTCACTTAATTTAATAAATTTATCCTTAGGAAACTCTATCTCATGAATTTAGTGTCATTATTAATTATTTTTTGTAAGTAACCATTGTTGTCATTATTATTATTATTATTAAATGAATATGAAAATACTATCACTAAATCTTTGCATTTAATAATAGCAGTAATTGTCTTTAAGGTAATTATATTAATATAATTATATATAGATAAGGATATACTTTAAAGACAGTGGTTAAGTAATAAAAAATAGAAATTATTTCAAATTGTATATATTTAATGTATTTAAAAAATATTAATTTTTTTTAATAAATTGTTCAAAAAAACTTATTAATAAATATTATTTTTTGGTTTTGATACAGTATATATATGTTCAATATACTTATTATCAATTGCCTATAAATAATAGCCACAAAAATTAATTTTCTTTTATTACACATTGCAACCTAAATAAGGTCAACAAATGACTTGGTTTTGTAAACTTTTTTTTTAAGTGTATAAGTTTTCTTGTATAGTTCATCCTAAATTATGATATTGATCTTAAATTAGCTAGATTTACAGGACTGATGTCTTTCTGAACATTTGAGTTTTTGTGCTTCATATAATGAAAATTATATTTACCACCGGAAATGACTGTGGGCTTTGGTTTTCAAGGGAATTAATGTTGAAAAATAAGAATTTCGAATAGAATTTTGTTGCATGCAAATCAAATTGCCAAACCCCAGAGAAGAAAAAACATTTGAAAACGGTAGGGAATTAATTAATTAATTAAAATATGATAAAGTTGGAGGAGTTGTTTAAAGTAATATCGCTAATTAAATCATTAAAATAAAGCAGCATTAGTTGGTGTTTTACAAGAGGTCCGCAACCAATTTTTTTCTCATAATTCATCCCTTTTTTTAAATTATTATTATTACACTTAATGTAAATTATCATATTTGGATGCTAGATTTGCGATATTATTATTACTATGTGTGTTATACACACTTACCAAATAAAGAGAATATAGTTGTTGTATATCAATTGAGGGCCATCGGTTCCTATTTTCCTCATAAACATTCTGTGTACATTTCCCACTTCTCCCCCACTCGAATAATGGCCCCCATTACTGTTGAGCAACTCCATCTATTCCACAGAATTGACCGTGAGGTTTTCTCTTGCCTAGTCATCAAACTGGCTCGTGACCCCGCACAGTCCCTTCTAATCATGGCCTTGTGGCTTTGGCTAGAAAAGATGGGTTATCCTAATGTCATTTCGAAATTGGTTGGTCTCCCTCACACCCTGATCAATGCCCTGGCCAATGAAGCCGTGACTTGCCTCAAGAGCTTGGAGTTAGAAAATGCTCACATCCCAAAAGGTGGTGGTCGTGGTGGTGGTGCCCTGCCTCTAACCACAACCATATTGCAAATGGAAATCTCCCTTCAATTCTTCACTCATAAAAGGTTCACTGCCATAGCTGGTATTAAAAATGTTCTCAATAAAACATGTGCTCGAATTTTCACTGATATTTTACTGAGTATTATTTTGGGTAGCACTAGTACTAGCACCAGCACCAGCACCAGCACCAGCACCAGCACCAGCACCAGCACAAGCACATCACTGCCTTACCCTTATAGACCCTTGATTGTCCCGGGTTTCCCTCATCCATTATTTGGCACCTTCACTATACCACCAACAAATTTTGAGGAAATGGATTTGTCTGACCCCAGAATATGGGATGATGACAAGCGAACATCTGGTGATGTTATAGATGATGACAAAACTATGTTCCTAACATTTTCTAGGGGCTTCCCCGTAACGGAAGAGGAGGTGAGGCATTTGTTTACAAGCACCTATGGGGATTGCATCAAGGCCATGCACATGGGGAATGAAGACGCAAACGAACAAGTTCTGTTTGCCACTATGGTTCTGAATGATGTGGAAACACTTGATCGAATTCTGAATGGGAAGCACATTGCAAAGTTTCGGGTTAACGGTAAGCACATATGGGCTCGCAAGTATGAGCGTCGAGACTAAATTTTGGTCACTTGGGGGAAAAAAAAAAGAATAGAGGAAAGGAAAAACAGAGCACACATTCTCCCTGTTTTCTAGCTTTGTTAGGGAAAATACATTTTTGGTATTTTTAAGTGAAATAGGTACACAAATGGTAGTACACAGGTGGTGAGGCACGATGCACTGTTTTGTATTAAGTTAATCAATAATCAATTCCCTTTGTGCTATTGTTACTTTTTTAAATGCACCTTGTCATAATGGATGGAACCATATATGTGAACCTAAAGTAGTCGGTTTTTTATATGATATGATACTTAAAATTGTTTGCATTTGCAAGTGCTACTACGAATCTACGATCATTTCCGAATTCATTTCTCGGTTGCTTGTGGAAATTGAATTAATGTAGATGATACACAATTGCGGTTTGATTATATTTGGCGCATGGTCGAAATGTGGAAATCTTTCAAAAATTGGTGTGTTGATGCATTATCTTTGTTTACACTTTAAATTCAAGTGCTCTAGTCCAAAGCGGGGCGTGTTTGCAGCTCGGTTCAATTTTGTGGTAAAAAATTATTTGATTCAAAGTTTAAAAAAACATGTTCGATTTGCTTTATGAAAAAAATATGATCCAAAACAATGTGATTTAGATTGGATCGGTTTTTTATTTTTTGTGGTTATAATTTTGTTAAAAAATAAATATCAATTCCAGTACTATTGTTTTTATTTCACTTCTAATATATTATCAAATATCTATCAATGACATTTGTTTTTGCATATATGTACCAGAAATAACACTCGCATGTTGCGTATATTTTTTATTTTTAAGAAAGACATAATATTATTGGACGCAAGTGGTTAAAACTCTCTATCTAAAGGGACAAACTCAACTGATACCCAAGTTCGATTCCTAATGATGGAATAATCCATGGTTAGACTTTTATTTATTATTGTTTAAATATAATCTAAAAATAATTTTTTTATTAATTTAAAAATATAAACATAATAAATGAATCAAATATACGTTAATGGAGTTTATTAAATGATTCACCGTGAACAACTTTCTCAGTGCAAAAGAATTGTCATGCCAACACTAAATGACTTTGTTATTTTATCCAGAGTTTTTGGATATTTGTCGATGTGTTTTAATGATTTCTTTAGGACTTTAAGGGTCAATATTTTTGTCATGTGTCCTATTCAATAGTGAAGAAGTGTCATATTCAAACTCATCTAATGATACCTTCATTATTAATAGTAACTCAAGTCATATTGTTTGCATAACATTTGATGACATGGTCAGTAAATGCATCTTGTGAATATCAATTATCGTATCTAAATTTTTTTACCCTACTGATTTATATTTTTTAAAACTTTATTAATATCTATCTGTAACGTGAATAATGAAAAACAAGCAATTTAAAGTTTGAAATTAAATTTCTTTGTTGAGAAATTTTTTTGTTGTCAATAACGTAAAGTGTTTTATTCCCTTTTTTTATTAAGTATTGAGTTCTGACGAAAGATGCCCGGCCCATAGCTTTAATGGTTATGAGCAGGTGGGCCTAGCTACTCAGCCTGACAACTTGTTGAGCTAGCTCTAACTTGTTCATTACACTATTTAGTATTGGCCCAGCCCACACATTACAATACTTACAAAAAATCACCAAAAAAGTGCCCAAAAAAAAAAGATCAAAACCAAATGATTGGTTATCACTTGTCAGGACCCAAACAAATTGTTGATGACTAAAAAGATGAAAAGCACGACCCAAAAAAAAAAGACGAAAAGAACCATCCTTAAAAAAACTGAAAGTTGAAATAAATGGACGAGACGCATCTTTCTCTCTCTCTCGGTGAGGTACTATAGACGCGTCTTCCTTGTCGTTTTGAGAGTCTACCTTTTCTGATCTGCTCAAAGCTCGCCAGCCATGGTTCCTTCACTGCCTTTGGTAGGGACAGAGATGCTGCTGCTGCTGTGTAGATCGTTGGAGCTCCGCAAGTGAGGGTCTCTGCTGGGAGTTGGAGGGTGCCGCCTCTGCTTGGGATTGGACGTGTTTCCGCCTCTCTATGTGGTCGCCTCCTGTTTCAGCTGGGAGGGGTCTCTCTGCGGGTTCTTCGGTGTGGTTTGGTGGTGGTTCGACCTTCGCCCTGTGGTGGTCCGCGATGGTTCGTGTGTTGGTGGTTCTTTTGGGTTGTTGCTCTCCTTTGTTCTTCAATTTTTTCAGGTGCTTCTTCGGTGCCTTTGTTCATCTTTGTCAACTTCTGCCTTCGCCTTCTGCGCAGTCGTACATCTTGGCGCTGTATACCACCCTCTGTTGACATGTGTGCAAATTTGTGGAGACTGAAGGTTCTTGATGCCCCAAATGGGCCTTTTGCACCATTCTCATAAGTATCTTTTTTCATGTCTGTGGTGTGTCATGCCTTTATGTCTGTCTATGTCTATTGGTTTCGTTTTTGTTATTTGTTTTGTGTGTTTTTGTGTTTTCCTTTTCGGTTAATTGGGCATGTGGGAGCTAAATAGGTTCTATCAGAGCATATCTGTTTTAGACCTGTGTTTTCAGGTTCCCTTTTTGTATGTTTGCTTGTTATCAATATATCTATCACCTTTGACCAAAAAAAAATTGAATTTTTTTTTTAATTTTTTTATATACAACGGAGAAAAAATATTGAAAGTTTTTTTTATATATATACAACGGAGAAAAAGAATCCTCATTTCTTATCTCATACGACGAGTTCCACGACCAAAATTTCATTAACAAGCGAAAAAATAGAAAACATATACAATGACCAAATGAACAATATATCCTTCCACTTACTTGGATTAAAATGCCAATGGTGAATAAATTTTGACCTTTAATTTTTATTAGAGAAGAGAACTTATAATCACTCTAAACTTAGCGTCTCTGCAAAGAGACTTAAACTTCCACTTTATCACAATTAGTTCGTAAAACTCCTATTTATTTCTAAAATAGACCCTTTTGGATCATCATTAGTTAGCAACTTTGCCCAAAATTAATAGAAAGGGCAAATAGGTAATATGAACTCTACTTCATCCCAATTAATTAATTAATTATAAACCCTACTATTGTTATAGTTTTTTTGATAAACACCCTACTATTGTTATAGTAGACCCCCTTTACTCATCATTGGCAACTTAACCCAAAATTAATAGAAGGATATATTGTAACAATAGTAGACGTTTAAGGATTAATTAAAACTGAGTAAAAATCTTATATACCTATTTTAAAAAGCAAAAAAAAATTATGTAGTTATATGCTATTTTTCGTACGATCTCATGTCGTGGGTATTGAAAAGTATATCTGTTAGGAGAGATCAACTCTTTAAGTGTATCTCAGTACCTCAAGGGATTAATCTCCACAGTTGCGTATGAAAGATATTTGGGTTCAAAAAAAAAAAAGATAATTTCTGGTAAGAAAAACAACACACAAAACTTGAAGTGTAGGCACAAAGGCAGATACAAATTAATCACTAAAAGAATATACAAGCACCATATGCGAGAAGGGAAAAAAATCCTTGTAAAACAGATATTGAACCAATATGGTGTAGTATGGATGATAAATACCTGAGTCCCTTGAGCATGAAGTCAGGGGGTTTGATTCCCAGACCGTGTGTATGAAAGAATATCTGTTGAAATAGATCGATCCGTTAAATGATATCAGTACCTTGAGTTATTAGTCTCTACAGTTGTGTGTAGCGAGCGATACTCGGGTTCACCCCAAAAAAGAGAATTTGTATTGCAACTTATAGTAGTATTTGGAGTCATTTAAAGTATACTGAGATTGGAAAGTTGGGAAAATTGCACTCACATTATGTGAGATACGGTTAAATGACACACTTGTCCTGTTATTTTTATAAATAAACATTTGCTACTCTTATTTGTTTGGAAAATTACACTCATATATTTTTTATATTTGATTGATTATGTGACACACACATACTCTATTTATAGAGAATAGAGGAGGAGTGTGTGTAATTGAGGAAAAATCAGTGTCTTTTACATAATAGAGAAGATGTATATCCCACTTAAGATAGCTCAAGAGAGATGAATTTTCTCTCAAAAAATTAAAGTCTGAATGGCAAAAAATTTATTTAAAAGGAAATTTAAGTTTCAAGTTGCCTTTTATTAAGGGCTTATGCCGAATTTGGGAAAGTCACAAGTGAACTCAAGATTCTTATGCTATCGTAGGGTGTCAATGTCAAGAGTGTGAGTAGGGCATGGTTTTAAACCTTATTTGAAAAATAATATGGCCTTTTTGTGGAAGCCCCACCCCACCCCACCCACGGAAAGGATGGGTCATCATCCTCACCTAACACACGACTCTGAATATTCCACCTCCACCAGAAAAGTAAACAATGTTATCGTCGGAGACTTGACTCATTACATACGAAGTTTGGCAAAGAAAATGGAGCTAGTGATGGTAAGATTCATGGATGCTCTGAATGAAATTGAGAAGGCCACACGGTCCAATAGAGCTCATCCCAACATTTGCGCCTATGAACTCGGAGTGGCTAACACGTTTGCCATCTCTGTTTTGTACTTGAAAATAGAAATGGAAATGGAAATATTTAGCGGTCAAAAATCATTCTCCACAGACTTATGACATGGACGACTTGACATGTAGTGTTTGTGCATACGACAAGTAGTATTGACGCACTCTCTAACATACTCTTTATGATTGGTTGAAATTTATATGTGGGTTTCATATTTTATTTAATTGGATTCATTTCCAAAATAACGAGACATACATAAATTTTAACCAATCATAAAGAGTGTATTAGAAAGTGTGTTATTAGTATTTTTTGCGCATATTCATCATCCTCCTTGGCTCCGCGCCTCCTTAAATCATAAATGTTATACTTGTTGAAGCTAGTGACTAGCAGATTATTTAATTGCATTTTTCCTTTTCTCAAACTTGGAATTAGTTAATATATTGAATAAAATTGTTTAGTAGATTATTCCATTGTTACTTGATAGCACTTCGGGTGCTGTTGGGGGTACATACCACGAATATTTTAAAATTCCAGCGGTGTCTGTACATGCGTACCTACAATTATAATAAAGGCTCATATTTGCAATTGAGTGTTGTTAAGTGCATAATATGTTATTCATCAAAGAAAAAAGTGCATAATAAGTTGTGTACTTTAGTTATTTAGTTGCATACCACTCTTCTTCTCGTTTATTTTATTTTATCAACATAATCATTGATTAATTTATAGTTAATCACTAATAAATAACGATAAATGTAAAAAAGAAAATGAGGTTTTAAATTGATTTGCTATTACAATGGTATTCTTATTTTAACAAATAATATATATTAAGTATTAAATTAAAATAAAGATAATGAATTTGGGATCACTTGTAGACACACCTTTTTTTTGTGTGGTCAAAGTAGACACAGCTTAAATAGGAATATGGTAATTGAAATTGCAAACCACACTGATTTTTTTGGTCTAATTCTCTAAAGTCAGACGGAGAGTGGGTGCTGTTTTGCTATTAACCTGAGTGTTGTGAGTTTGTTCACAGATTTACCCTTTTGATTTTTAGCGGTGTTAAATTTGTATTGTTATCGATGTATTTTGCCAATTTAAATGAATCAATATCTTTGTTGTAAAAAAAAACAATAACAAAGTACTACTACTACTATATAAAAAAATGATTTGTGCACCCAAAAAAAATACAAACAAAATGATTTATGTATACGTTCAAACATAGATGGTGCTTGACCAAAAAAAAAAACATAGATGGTGGTCACAGGTTCTAATTATTTCGGTTGTATAATAACATTTTACACAACACTACCTTTCGGGAAAAATCATGATTTGCTTCCAATTTCATTTTTAAAATGAAATCTCACTACCAAACCAAACATAATATATTGTTTTTTTTTAAATAATAATCTATGTCCAACCAATTCCATTAGCCTTTCCTTATCTTCACAATTCAACAAATAAACCCGGAATACATATTTTCTACGCAATTAAAATTTTCCGCATATGTATTCCGATTTTCTGTTTCATATTCTCACAAACAACAAAAAGTTTAATTCCAAATTTACCCCTCAAATTATTCTATACTCCTTTAACACACTCAATACATTATTTAATCAAACAGCTAGAAAAAGAAATACAATGTCAATTATATTTTGAATGATATACAATACAATAACACATAATTATTGGTAAGGTAACAGAATTCTAATGACTAATAAATGAATCCTTTCCCTTGGCGAATAATTCCAAATGAAACGAGTGTGTAAAGTTTGACTAATTTATTTATGGATTTGTTTAATACCAGTAATTAAATAAATTTATTATTCATTTATTTTTATATTTTAAGGAGGAGAGTAGTAGTGGTTGGTTGCTTACCCTTACCTCTCACTAGTCGTTTCACTCACACACTCGCATTTCTTCCTTCCCTGACCCTTTCTTCTTCTTCTTCTTCTGACATACATACAAACTAACAGAACAATGGGGAAAGGTGGATCTGTGAGCGATGGGGTGTTGAAGAAGATCGTGCTATCGTACACCTACGTGGCGATATGGATCTTCCTAAGCTTCACGGTGATCGTGTACAACAAGTACATCCTCGACAAGAAGATGTACAACTGGCCATTCCCGATCTCCCTCACCATGATCCACATGTCCTTCTGTGCCACCCTAGCAATCCTCCTCGTCCGTGTCTTCAAACTCGTCGACCCCGTTTCAATGTCACGTGATGTTTACCTCTCCTCCGTCGTCCCCATCGGAGCACTCTACTCTCTCTCCCTCTGGCTCTCAAATTCCGCTTACATCTACCTCTCCGTCTCCTTCATTCAAATGCTCAAAGCCCTCATGCCTGTTGCCGTTTACTCCATCGGCGTCCTCCTCCGTAAAGAGTCCTACAAAAACGACACCATGCTTAACATGCTCTCCATCTCCCTCGGCGTCGCCGTCGCCGCTTACGGCGAGGCTAGGTTCGATACCTGGGGCGTACTCCTCCAGCTCGGTGCCGTCGCATTCGAAGCCACACGACTCGTCATGATCCAAATCCTTTTAACCTCTAAAGGGATCTCGCTCAACCCAATTACCTCTCTCTACTACGTTGCTCCCTGTTGCCTCGTTTTCCTCTCTGTTCCTTGGATCCTCGTTGAGTACCCTATCTTGAAGGATACGTCGACGTTTCAACTCGACTTCGTTATCTTTGGGACCAATTCCCTGTGTGCTTTTGCTCTCAACCTTGCGGTTTTTCTCCTCGTTGGGAAGACCTCTGCTTTGACAATGAATGTCGCTGGTGTTGTTAAGGATTGGCTATTGATTGCGTTCTCTTGGTCGGTTATTAAGGATACGGTTACGCCGATTAATTTGTTTGGGTATGGGCTTGCGTTCTTGGGGGTGGCTTATTATAACCATTCAAAGTTGCAGGCGCTGAAGGCTAAGGAGGCGCAGAAGAAAACTGCGCAGGGTGATGATGATGAAGAGACGGGGAGGTTGCTTCAGGACAGAGAAGGAGATGGAGGAGCTGGGAAGAGGAATGACCAGCAGAATTGATCTCAATTTCAATCTCAATCTCAATTTCATTTTCATTTTCATTTTCATTTAGTAGATTACCAAGATTCTAGAATGGATGGAGAAAATAAAACGACCGGGAGGAGCAATTGGGCAAACGAAGGTATTAGCAATAGCATCCTCTGGGCAAATGAATTGCCGATTCGGTAATTTTTTTTTTTTTGGTTTAGATCTTTCACGTTGGTAGTGTTGTCAGGGGTTTGAGGTTTGCACATGTCGTTGCCTTTGTAGAGCCAAATTGTGTGTTACTTACTAGAGAGAGCAAGAGTCTCGAATCCTTTTATTTATTATTATAATTATATATTTTTTTCCTGTTCCCCTTTTCAGTGCCATGTTATTATTATTGTAGGGACTACTCAATCTTTTTCAGTTTAAATGCTTATTTAGTAGTATTCAGATTCAGAATACATTTCTCTGTTCCTTTTTTGTTTTCGGTAACAACAAAGGAGACCTGAAGGCCACTACGTTTCTATTTCCCTGTACTCGCTTCTGGTATTGTGAATTCCAGATTTATCATTTTCAGTTTGATTATTCTGGTCTGGTCTGGTGTGATAGGATGTTGAAAAGCAATTAAAAAGATTGGGTGAGGACTAATCACGGGATGTAATGTAATGGTTTAACTCTGATGAGATCTTGAAGACATCTTGGGTTTCTTGACCAAGATGTTGTGGAATTATTACTCTGCTTTTGTTTCCCATTGCCCCTTCTGTTTACTACACCCATTTTCACTTTGCCTTATAGCTTGTGAATTGCTGAGCATGTCAAAAAGTAACTTAATGATGATCTCTTGAATTTTGGTCGTCCCTTTGTTCTATGGTTCCATACATTGTTCTAGACCCATAATGATATATTGGGGTTTTTTTCTTTTGCCCAATTGCCCCACATCCAAGCCAGTGACTTTGTGCGGATGCTCTCTCAGCTGAAACATGGCCACGTGAATATATTCCAATGCTGTTGTGACTGGGTTATTATGAAGAAATTTCATTCACCTGTTCTTGAATTTTTAACCATAATTCAAGACTTTGAGATTGATATAAAACCTGTTATGGTGTTTGTAATATTATGAAATGAATAATCTTATCAGTGCCTTATTCCTCCTAGTAGGAAAGAATTGCCCTGGCATGAGTTAGAATGGATTGGGGGGGGGGGGGGGGGGGGCATGCATGACACGTCCACTGATATTTCGTTCTAAAAGAACAATTGTTCCCTTGCTGGCCGGAAATCTAATACTTATCCGTAGATTTTCCAACAAACCGAAAAAGACCACTGAACTTTTCTTTACTAAATGGTGATTGATCTGAACTGTTAAATATATTATAATAATATCTGTTTTCACGCAGTGTGATCTAGCTATGTTTGAGCTGTGCTTGATGGTCGATAGGGCCTTTTTGTCTGTTTGTAAACTAAACGATACCTGGGTTTAAATCACACTTGTAAATTTTTGTCCTTCCTTGTGTGTGGCAGGCGGCAATCTGAGAACCATAGCAGTGGCACCACTTGTTTTATGCCAGCGATCAACACGTGTAGTTGAAATTAAATATTGAATTGTTTTATCACACTTGTTAGTCTTAATTAACTCGAGCAATGCTCTAGCCTTTGCTTGGGTTTAAACAACCATCCAACACAGGCACACACACATGACTAGTGCGCGCTCATTC
This sequence comes from Glycyrrhiza uralensis, assembly GCA_030159175.1. Taxonomy (NCBI): domain Eukaryota; kingdom Viridiplantae; phylum Streptophyta; class Magnoliopsida; order Fabales; family Fabaceae; genus Glycyrrhiza; species Glycyrrhiza uralensis. Next base: position 51,540,221 of record BRZY01000005.1, read on the forward strand.
ATTGAACCCAGTACTGGGAAAATTAACTAGCTTGCGGTTGGTGTCTATTAACTATATATTGCCGAACAGGGTATTGCCTTGTGTGAAAGAAAGCACAACTCCCATTGCAAATGTGTGTGTATAAAGGGAAGGGGAAAGGGCCCATCAATGAATTCATTTCAGCATGCACCAATTCACCACCTAGCAAGTCATTCACTACACTGTGCTAGTACTAGTAGTATGGGGTTGATTTTCTTTTTTCTTTTTTTGGTCATGAGGGGTTGATTTTCTTAAAGTGTGAATTATGGACCATAAGTGGGAGACGGTAGCTCTGTTAGGTACTGAGATGATCACCGACGAATTGGGCTAAAAGTGATTAGTTCATGGTCTTACTCAGTATATAAATATATGGATTTAACTCCTTTACAGTAGAAAATTTACCGTAAACCAGTTAGATATTGAACACAGGTAGCAATTTAAATTTAATGTTGTAATAATTTACTTTGACTTTTGAGAATATCCTTTCAATTTGTTTTAGGCAGGTAGCTTTAATGTACTGGTTTGTGAGTTGTGACTTCTCAAATTGTTTTAGGCAAGTAGATTTAATTGGTTTGTGACTTTGGAACTGAAGAAATTTCCGACAAAAGATTTTGAAAACCCAATTCAACTCTATTGAATTCTATCACAGAACAATGGTTTTTGCTCTGATCTCCTGATGAAGAAGATCCATCGTTGCTTGATGTAATGGCTCACATTGGTGTAAAATGGATTTTTGTCCTTGTTGGCTCCAATTCTTTTGCATTGCTGTTCTTCTTTTCTCTTTCTCGTGCTCTAGGCTCCATTCCTTGCCCACTACGTTCATGCTTAGCTCTTTTGATAGGGACAGTTCCTAGAAGCAAATCCTAAAATTGCAGTACTTATGTTAGAATAATTCTAAATTTTCTTATTTTTTATTTTTATAAATTTTTTTAATTATTAAATGAAAAAAATATTAAATATTTTTTATGTTTTTAATATATTAATTGTATTTTTTTTTATTTTATAAAATAATAAAATGATATGTAAAAAAATTTATAAAATAATATAACATTTCTCATTATTTTAAAGTTTTGAGTGAAAATATGTGATTTCAATTTCAAACCTATATACTGCTTTGGTTTGTCACTCAAACCTTTCAAGATACTATTGGCCAAAAAAAACTTTTCAAGATACTCTATGATTGAAGTTTGAACTATTGTTTATGTGGGTTGTTTCTCTCATATCATCCATATTTAACACATTCTTAACTAATATTATCTCTGTCTCTAAATATAAAATTTTTTTAACTAATTTATACCATTTAAAAAAATTAGTTAAGTTAGTTAATAGCAATAAATTTGTCAATGATTTACTATGCTTTTTCAAAATTAACTTTAACACTTATTATTATATCTCTTTTTCCCCTTTTTCTCATCACTTAATTAATGCGTTAGAAAAGATAAAATAGTTGGGTGATCATAAGGGCATTTTAGTCAAAAAATAATTAATATAACTAATTTTTTGGAAAAATTCTTATATAAAAGGACTTTTATTTTTTTGTAACGGTTCCTATATTTAGGGACGGAAGTAGTATAAGACTATATTTGTCACGCGCTTAGATTAATTTCCAACGGATGTACACCTTAAACCAGACCCTTTTGTTACTTTAATTAGTTGACGGTTGGAACTTGGAACTGACGCTAGTATAAATATTTGTTGGTAAATAATTATGGTTCGGGTATGCAACTCATGCACTTAAAATTATAATAAAAATAAAAAATAATATTTTTATTAAATTTATTTTAGTATTTATTTATCAACCTAACGGATGCAAAAATTACTATTGAAATGCCAGGTCCGACAAAAAAGCTGATGTTCTCTGCATTTCAGGACTGCGGTCTGCGGTGGAGCCTCTTGTTTTTTTCGTCACATTTTTTTATTTATAATTTTAGAGTAAAATATTCTTCTTTCCTCTAAAAGATATCGATAGTACACTCTTTATCTCTCTTATTTAAAAACATATATTTTTCTCTTTTAAGAGATATTAATATTATACTATTTTTTTGTTTAAAAATACACACTTTTATCCCCTGAGAGATACTAATATTACATAATTTTTTCCTTTCAAAGATAAAATATGATACGTTTTTCTCAATTTTTGTAATTTTTCATTGACATAAAAGTTAGTATCCGTTAAAATATTTTTTATTACCATAATAACTTTTTATTTTTCATTTCATTTTTTTTATCCCATTTTCTTTCTCAATCCGATTTTAGAATTACTGTTTCAGCGTTGTTAACCACCACATCCCACTAAAACCGAAACGAATCCATTGTTGGTGAAATATGGTGGTGAACGCAGTGAAAGGGTGATTCTGTCAGAAATTAGAATGAGAAAAGAAACGAGGCAAAGAGGAAATGAAATAAAAAATAAAAAATTATTATGGTAATAATAAAATAATTTAACAGGGGCTAACTTTTACGTTAATGAAAAATTATAAAAATAAAAAAAAATATATTATATTTTATCTTTAAAGAAAAACAAATGTGTGTTTTCAAATAAAAAAATATATAATATTAGTATCTCTCAAAAGAAAAAAATGTGTATTTTCAAATAAAAAAATATATAATATTGATATTTCTAAAAATATATATATATTTTAAAAAAAATTATAATATTAATATTTTTTAAGAGAAAAAAAGTATATTTTACCCGTATTTTTAATATCGTATCATATCATTCATTACTTTTTTTGTCTCTTTTTTTTTTCCGTTATACATTTTTTCCGTTACGTAACACAGGTGGGTGAAGAGAATCATTGTCCTCTTCTCTTGGGTCCCGGTCCTCTGCGCATGCGGTTCTGTTTTTATTCACGTAGTAATCAGTTTTTTTTTTGGTAACAAACGTAGTAATCAGTTTGATTTTCTATTAGCATTTGATTCTTTTAAAGTGAATAAAGTGTAAAGTAAATAAATAATTTTAATTATTAATAAAAAATTAAAAATAATTTATTATACATATATTTATAATATCAATTATTAATTTTTTTATAAATAATTAAAATTAATTATTTTACACTTTAAAATGATTTATTCAATTTATTCACTGATTGAGATCCTTCCTATTAACGCTGTGTTTGTTTTGAGAATAAGAAGTTACAGCCTAGAGGACATGCAAGGCAAATTTTGGAGTTTTTTTTTTATAATTGTAGATATTATATTATATAAGGCATTTCTAATTTCTAAAATATTTATAAGAAATCCACAACGATTTAAAAAATCATCTATCTATTACTAAATAAAAAAAAACATCTATCTATTGATTTACTGTAAAATAGGGGTATAATAATAATATGTAAACGGCTCAAGTCAGATGTTATTCAAAGTTTAAACTGGACCTGAATTTTTTATTAAAATTAACTTATTTATTTAAACAAATACAATTTAAAGTCTGGCCTCTGGCCGTTTTTTCTACCAAAAAAAATTTAAAGTTCAAAATCTCATTTATTTAAAAATATAAATAATAATTAATAATTATTTAATTATTTTCTTTCTCTTTGTCAATTTTTTTGAAATATTTTGAAGTTTAATGTTAGAAAATAAAAAATAAGAAGAGTAAGAATATAAATAATAAATAATATTTGAACAATTTAGGTAACTACAATCCTATAGATAGAATTGTCAATTTTCAAATAATAAAAATATACAAATTATTATTATTATTATTATTATTATTATTACCTTTTTCTCATCTAAAATTATTGTTTTTAATACAAACAAAATCGAGCACGCAAAAGCTTCTATAAAGTTTATAAAACTAAGATTGATTTATGACTTAAATATATTCTAAATCCCTTTAATATATGATTGTTTTGATATCATTTCATTAAATTTGCATGACTTATCTCCATAAATTATTAGAGTATAATTATAATATTATTTATTAGTCAATCATCATTTTTTTGGACAAAAATAGTCAATCATTGATTGATAATTTATGGATAACTTATATGGGCTTAGTGGATTGAACTTTGTACACTAGATTTATGCAATAATTTCTCCTCTAAACAAGGCTTTGTTAGTCTTTTTATGTAGAGTGTGTTAAACGTGAGGATCATTAGTTTGATAAGAGCAATGATATGTGTATGTTTTAAAAATCAATTCACCCATCTAATATATCTCATTTATTTCTATTTTTTTCTAACTATTACATCACATATCACATCATTTTATTACTTTTCTCTTTTCTTACTCTATATCTCTCTAGTGGTATATACCCCGAGAAATGTCTACCGATCTTTATACGTTTGATAAACACATGCATTGAATCTTGCATTATATGTTGTGCATAAAATATTAGCAGATCGAGAAGGGGAAAACAAATCAGATCCTGGCATCTTGCCTCGTACTCAAAGCTATTAATTGAATTATTTTTCCCTCGTTACTTTAGAGAATTATTGCGTGCATGAATTTTTAGATTTTACTCCTCTAAATTGTTGATTTAAAAACTAATACTTGAAATTGTGATAAAATATATGTACAGGTATAATGTAAAATATATTATAAAGTAATTAAAATCTCAACTATTGCCTGCTTTATCTTTCATTAATGTTACATACACACACCCACCACGCACCCCATTCCCTCATTTTACTCATTGAGGCGGGGTGTGGTGTGGGTGTGTGGGTGTTAGTGTATCATAGCTCTTTATCTTTTTAAATAAATTGCAACCCTCACTCTAGAGAGTATATATATTCTATTTTATATGGTAAAAATTAATTCCATTGTGCGTAGTTGCACCACTGAAAATTATCAACGAATTGCCACTAACTACAGAATACGGTTATTGTGAGCCGCACTGAGCAGCTGCTTAATTAATTACTTTGTATGACCACACCACCCTTTCCAATAAGTTGATGAGTTCACTCCCCACCCACTTTAATCTCTCCTTAGTTGTGTGCTTATGCCTGCAATTAAGATGCATCATGAACTTGTATATATATATCCATTGTGTTGAACTGAAAGTCTGCGACGACCCATTAAGTATTATATCCACTCATATTGAATATAACTGGTTTGCCAATTAAAAATGGGGTTGACTGAGTGGAGAGGTCTAAGCCTTATCTTGTGTGATTACTACTCACAGCACAGATTCATGCTCTCAAAACCCATTATCTTGATTAATCTTCTCTGTTTCCTTGTAAATTAGCTGATTAACATTCAAAAAATCTGGCAATGATATTGGGAGTGACATCCCCTGTTAATTTCCAGCATATATATATGTTCATGAGTAAAAACACAAGCCAAGCAGAGGAAACAAAATTTCATCTAGAGATTATGTTACAAGATTATCCAGGAAGAATAAAGACGGAGCGGTTAATTGCAATATTCCTAGCTAAGAAGAAATTACCATCAAAACAGAATGATATCCAAGGGGAAAGTAACTAGGCGCAGGCCTAACACCAAACACCCCCCCCCCCCCCCACCTGTTTGATGCGCTTAATTAAAAATAGAGCAATGATACTTAAACACCCTAAAATTCAATCCACCCATCTAACACCTATCATTTCTCTCTATCTCTCTCTAACTATCAGATAACATATTTCATCATTTTATTATTTTTCTCTCATCTCTCCCTATCTCACTCTAATGGTATACACCTCATTGGGTGTACACAAAACTTTTTCCTTAAAAATATCATATCCACTTCAATCTGGGTTTTATAAAATATAAAATATAATACTAATTGGTAGTTGATATAAAATTAATACTCTATCGAGCGAGCTTCCTTGTTCAAAATTAACAAAATTTCTACCAATGGCGTTTGAATTGAAATACTGAAATGTTTGTAGCATCAAATTTCCCATACATAATGACTAACTAGTACAGTAGCACTCTTATTGGATTGCTGCCATTTTGTCTTTTTTATTGTATACGTGAAGAGATCACAAATTTCACAACCTTGTGCTTGTGTCGCTAAACTTCCACACTATCATCAAACAGTTTTGCGCCATATATTACAATTCCATTAATAAAAGCACTAGAGATATCCGGAAGCAACCTTCAAATTTATTTCATTCCCAAAATGACATTAATCTTGTGTTCTTTCCATTGATCTTTGATTCTTTCTACGCACAATTCAGTTCACTAATTATGTACATAAAAAAGTCCAGAGGAGAAATGGGACGGTTGTACCAGAGACAATTAGAACATTATGCAACTTCATGTCCATTAATCTTGGTAATTAATGTAATCGGCTCCATATGTTCATTAATTCAATTCAACAATGACGCTTAATTGGTTCACTCGTTTTAGATTCTTCTCGCGTATGTCCAATTCCAGTTTCAAATACTGTTGCGAGATAGCCATCCAAACACATCCGAATTCTGTTCCGGAATTAATTATTAGTTGTGCTAATTTGTCAGCGACATGGCCAAACATGCGTACTTTATAGTATAATTTATGATCGAAACAGTACATGTCAAAAATGTTTTATTAGATCAACGGTTCTGCTCGGATCGAGAAGCAAAATCTCATTGCTCAATTACTACTAAACAACAACAGTCTATCATTGATGACGTATATATATATGTATACTTTGGTTACATAGCATTCCCATGCACATTCTGTTTTTCTGTTTTCTACAACACTTGAGCGGTGGCTTCCTTAAAGAATCACGGCCTCTCAGAAATCTGAATGGAATATTGTCATATCCTGTATGAATTGAACAGCAGTGGAATTTTATAAGTTGCTCAACAGAACAGAACATTGGAGAATGGAGAATATAAATTAGATGAGAAATCAATGTTTTGTAAATACTTATTGTTACTTACTGGGTATATTCAATATTGATTTTGGCGTTAGGGAAGCGTGAGATGGCTGTAAAGGCATTGTTAGACATGAGGAGGGTGTCAGAGCATGAGGACCTTGCACAAGAATCAACCACCTTAACATCAATACTACCACCTTTGCATGGCCTGTTGTTCCCACTCACACACCTCACTCTGTATCTCCTTCCACATGCTGCCCCGTTATCCCACAACCCTTCATTCACCGCCACAAATAGATTCCCCGGTGGAAACTGTTCTCTCCTACTTCCACCACAAGCAGTAGCTGCACAATTAATTAAGGATGACAATAAGCAAACAATTAGGAGAAATTAAATGAAATAGTTTTGGCAACATGTGTCCAAATGTGGCAGACTGACAGTATCTCAGTATAGGAGTTGACACATGTCCCAGTCAGGACCTGCTAGCTAATTCATACGCGCATATATATATATATATAGGTAGGAGCTAGCAAGAAATAAAATTGTGCACTCACGTATATATGGAGGACCATAAGAAGCGGCAGTACCAACGTCTGCAAGAACATTAAGGCTCACTTGTTTGAGCATTAATAGGCTTGAAAATATTGCAAGGGTAAAGAGCCTCATCATCTTTTTCCACCCAAGATTGAAGAGGCTAGGATTTTGCTTGATGGTGTGCATTATCTTGCATGCGCGCTCTAAATATTTATAGCCATCGAGCTGATATCTTACTGTGTATGAAAGATTTTCATGTTTATCTCACCACAATGCAGTTTTAACATTAATTTAGGAATAGAAATCATGTCATGTTCACGGTTATGATTAATTTCACTATAAAAACTTCTAGATGAGCTAGCTCTTCATGGGATTCTTATGGCTCAGAGTTTTCCCTCACGCCGCCGTCACATAGTCTTTTTCCATTTGACTTTGCTAAGTGGTAGTATGCGTTAAGTTGACAAAAATTGGTTTTAAATGAATTCATTTTGGTTAAAAGTGAGTTGAATGTAAAATGATGTATTAGTATATGCATTAACATAAAATTGAGTCCAACTATAAATCTGAGGCAAAGAGTTATATTTGCACAAATCTTAATTTCAAGTTAGAAATTAAAATTTATTCTAAAAGCAAAATCAACTCTACAGTTGTCCAAACTTGTCAAAATTAATTTTATATCTCTTGAACCATTTTGTCTCTTACAAAAGTGAATTCAAACATAAAGTTATGTAGGATATTGAAGAATATTGAGCTGTGTCTGTGTGAATGCGATTCCATCATAATACACTTATACATCAAATTTATTATCATAATATCCGTGTTTATATCAACGGCATGGTCTTATACTAACTTTTTAATGTCGGCTGTTTAGTATATAAAAGAACAGCCGACATTAATCTTAATGGAAAGTGAGAAAGCAAAACCCTTTTGGGGCCATGAACTCCATTCTCTACTGGTAGTTTGCATTCAATTCTATGGACCGTAGCACCTAATGTCAATTGAGAATATATGGCTTTAGCTAATTGCTTTGACGTCAGTTCATCATTTAATAATTTCTGGCAGCAACTTATGCGTCATTGGTAACATTTTGGATAGTTATCCCACGTGGATAGCGTCAGAATTAATATTTCTATGCTAGCCATTGTATTACCATGGGATGGGATTGAATGAGCGCAATTTAGCAATAAATGCTTTTACAAATAAGAAGCAACTTTCCTTACCTCCAATGATAGTAAGTAGCTCATACATTGCAAAGGTATTTTTATAAAAAAATAAAATAAAAAGTGTTAGAGTTTAATTGTTATGTACAGAGAGAGTAAAAAAGTTTTACATAACATTTAATCATATTTCACTATGATACCATTTCATAATATTATTTTTTAAAATATCTTTACTAGTATCTATATCGTAAGATATGATTGGATGATTATGTAAAAGATTATCATTTAAAATATGAAAAATATAATCAATTTTTTTGGTCAACCTGAAAAATATAATCATTTTGTTTTTGTAAAAAAAAAAGTTTTTTGTCAAATCATTAACAACGTTATCGTTTTCTACTCAGTTTCTCTGGGCCTGTTTAACGAGAGTTTACTGTTTCTGGGCCGATGAGGCCTGAATTAGATTGTCCTCAAAGTTGAAATGGCGGCCCAACAACGTTACATTCACACAATTAGTTGAAAAATAAAATCCACAAAAAGTAAAATAAAATCTTAAACACATGAAAGAGTTTTTTTTTAAAAGGAGTAAAACTATGGACCAAAAAAACAGGAGTAAAACTTATGACAAAAAAAGGAGAAAAACTAATAACATTTTCAGAAATATAAAATTGTGACAAAAATAAAATAGTATGATAATGATAAATAATGAACGATTTTTTTAAATATTATCATACACATCATTATACAAAAATGAATGAATGAATTAATATAAATATAAACAAGAGTTAACTGTCATTTTGGTCCCTAAAATTGTAATACGATCTCACTTAGGTCCCTGAAACTAACAAAAAGGCAATTTAGTCCCTGAAATTGTAAAACGTCGGTCAAATTAGTCCCTAAAATTGTAAAACGACGGACTAACTTGACCGTCGTTTTACAATTTTAGGGACTAACTTGACCGACGTTTTACAATTTCAGAGACTAAATTACCTTTTAGTTAGTTTAAGGGACCTAAGTGAGACTGCTTCACAATTTCAAGGACTAAAATGACAGTTAACTCGGTAAACAATTATAAATGCAAAGGTCAAGAATATCAGGAACAGTAGAAGAAAAGAAGTCAAACGACGTCAAAATGCGACCTCTTTCCTTTTCCGGAACGAAATGGAGGTTATTTATTTATTTGATTATGGTAAATAAATAAAGGTTAAATATGTTTTTCGTCCCTTATTTATTATTAATATTTGATTTTGGTTTTTTATTTTTAAAATTTATTTTTTAGTCTCTCAGTTTTGAAAACTTGTCACTTTTAGTCCCTCAAAAATAAAATTTAGTCCCTAAAAAATAAAACACTTCTTTTTAGTCTCTCATTTTTGAAAAATTGTCACTTGTAGTCCCTGTGACCATATTTTAAATTTGAAAAGTATTTTTTAAATTTATACTTTGACCTCTCCTAAAGCATGATGTTCACCTTAACCCGTTTTTCCGTTCTCCTACCCCTCCACTGATGCACCACGGCCCCTCATCCCCGCGCGGCCAAGGGAGGAGCTCTGCGCGAACAAGGGAGGTTGCGCACAATGGCGGGAAGGGAGAGGGCCACCGCGATCGTACAGGGAGGAGAACGAGAGAGAGGTTGCATCTCATGGCGGCTTCGAGGGAGGACTTTGGAACTACTCCTAGCAGGAATGGGGTTGCGGTGCATCAGTGGAGGGGAAGGAGAACGGAAAAATGGGTTAAGGTGAACATCAGGCTTTAGGAGGAGTCAAAGTATAAATTTAGAAAATATTTTTTAAATTTAAAATATGGCCCTATGGACTAAAAGTGACAATTTTTCAAAAATGAGAGACTAAAAAAACGGATTTTATTTTTTAGGGGCTAAAAGTATAATTTTTCAAAACTGAGGGACTAAAAAAACGAGTTTTAAAAATGAGGGACGAAAATCGAACATTAGTGATAAATGAGGGATGAAAAACACATTTAACCCATAAATAAATAAATAAATATTTTATATTACACCGATATAACTCTTGGACAATGTTACACCGCTAATAACTATTCACCGGATAATTATATTCTAAAACTCACCGTTGGATTAAAAGATATTATCATGTAGATCATTCCTATAAAATTTCACATTAATCTAAAATCATTTGATGTGTCATTGAGATACGTCAAGATTAATGTCTTTTAAAGTATATGAATTTTGACATATCTCAATGATACATCAAACAATTTTAGATTGATGTGAAATTTTATAGGAATGATCTACATGATAATATCTTTTAATCCAACGGTGAGTTTTAGAATATAATTATCCGCTGAAGAGTTATTAGCGGTGTAACATTGACCAAAGTGTTACACCGGTATAATTTGATCCCTTCTCGTATAAATCTCGTATAAATTAAAGTAGAGGTTTTGGATTCGGTGGGAGAGCACAACACCTAACTTCTCGGCACACCAAGAGGCCAACAAAACAAAACCTTGGATAGTTGGATTTTAATATTGCGATATTTAATTTAACCTAAGCACCACCTTCAGTTCCGATTCCGAGTAGAGCAGACGTAGGGACACGAATCATCCGTTGCAGTCCAAAAAAAAATCATTAAATTAGAGCCATTAGATTAGAGGAACATGTGATGGTGTTCCCAGTTTGAGTTATGAATTTGATTCGCTGATTTAGTAACGTAAGCCGTATGATTTTCATCTAACGGTTTTGATTTGTTTTGTATATTGCAGTTACTCTGCCACCATTTTAAAACCGCAGCGACAGCAAATCCACCTCCGTTCATTCACCCTCGTTCATTTCTATTCCGCCGTAGAATGACTAGTTTACTGTCTCCCTGAAACCATGACCGTGAGATAGTTGTGTGTGTGTGTGTGTGTGTGTGTTACTGATTAAGAAAGTAAAGTTGCAATCTTTATCACACATCAGAATTGACAAGGGTGTGTTTGGTTGATGGGTAGGAAGGGAATCCAACTATTCGACGAGAAAAGAGATGGGTTTTTCTCTGTGTGTGGTTTGGGTTCTCAGTCTCAGGAGTTCCATTATCCTGGAGGCTTGTTTGCAAGCGTTGGTCAAACCGGTGGTGACAATGGTGGCATGAAACTCCCCTTCAACGAGTTGTACGTCAAGTATGTTCAGTCACTGGGGAAAGTTGAGACTGTTATTGGGGAAGGAGGGGTTAAGGCCAAGAAGAAGAAGAAGGGTAGGCTTATTACAATCAAGATTAAGATCAGGAATCCTTCCCTCAGGAGGTTGTTCAGTGGAGCAATTGCTGGGGCAGTATCTCGCACTTGTGTGGCACCCTTGGAGACTATTAGGACTCATTTGATGGTGGGGAGTAGTGGCCATTCTACTACTGAGGTGTTCCAAAATATTATGAAAACTGATGGATGGAAGGGATTGTTTAGGGGTAATTTTGTTAATGTCATTCGGGTTGCACCTAGCAAGGCCATTGAGGTAATACATCATACTGCTTTTATTCCTATATGTGATATATGATACTTGATATACTTGGTTGTTTTTTAAGGATTTTCTTTTACCGGGTTGCTTGATTGCTTCCTTGATGTCATTTTGTATATGTTATTATAATATTGTTTCAGTTCAGAAGCCCAATTTTTAACTTATGAATAAGCAGACATATTTTTATTTGCTTTTTTATCGTTAATTTTGATGCCAAGAGTCTGTGCCTTTTGGTTCTTGGTTTGAGCATTTCTTTGTCATGGATTTACAACTTTTGGCAGGATTTGGTTTCGGGGGGCAATTCATAGTTTCAATGTAAATAAGCGTTTACAAGATCTTTGAATCCATAAAAGTTGTCTCCACCATATAGGAGGTCTATGATCTGGTAACCACAGTTTTTACGAGTGAATTATTGGGTAGAGAGGCCATAATAATACCATATTTTTGAAGCTTTTAAGGACGTGGCCACAAACAGCTTTTTACCCCAAATCATCTTATGGTTTTAGAAAGATCTCCCTGGAATTAGCAATTAGATACTTTTTATTGCGTACATATGATCAAAGGAGTTGAAATGAATTTCTACACGTGATAAAATGAATTTAATATCTCAAAGCGGTGTATTTTCTGTTTCTGGATTGGAGCTAAGATGGAATTGTGAATTTAGGCAGTTTTTGCTGGAAGCTAAATCTCTTGCAATTGTAGAGATGGTTGAACATGGATGTAACGATAGTCACCCCTGTAATCTTCTTCTAGAGTCATTGACAACATTTTCAGGCAGTAGTGGTGTTTGGAGCTTTGTCATACTATTAGAGAAGCAAATAGATTAGATTGGCTAGCTCAGTTCTCTCACTCAAGGGCACTGTGGTATCTATCTACCAAAGGGACTGTGTCAAATTCTGCTTGATGACTTGGTGGTGGGAGTAGCTTCTCCTACATTAGTTTATGTTTCATTTTCTGGGTCTTTGAACCCTTTCATGTGCCCAAAAGAAACCTATTTAATCATCATTTTTATATGAAGAGAGATTTTGAGTGTGAGTATTTGCTGATTAGTCTTGGTATACAATTGCGAAGGTTATCATTGAATAGGAAGTACAACACATCTCATAATTTTTTAAACCTCCAAGCTGTACAAATTTTATGCTTATTTGCCTCACATTTCCTTGTCTGATCCAACTTTTTGTGCACACAAGTAACTGCCATGAATACCATCTGTTTTTTGTGTAGAGAAAAACAGATTTGACTCCTCTAAAATGAAAAGTTTACTTTAGAAGGTAAAGTGTGAGATGATAACCGTTGAATGTTGATAGGTTTGTGATTTTAACAACTTCATAGTTTGTAATAGATGTGCATGTACGTAATCACAATATCGATTGTGGATTTTTCAGTGAAAGATTATAACTCTTCACTTTATCCTCTAAAGTGCTCCTCTCATTTTGGAAGAGTCAAATTCAAGGAAAACAGCCTCTTTGTAATTGTTAATGTTTTATTGGAGAATGGTGCTTCTAAATGTGAAAAGCATTATTTATCTATCAGGCAGTGATCAAATAAATCTATAGTCTATGCTGTAGTTTTTATGTATCTCAATATATTTTCACCTGTTTCTGCAGCTATTTGCTTACGATACAGTAAACAAGAACCTATCCGCAAAGCCTGGGGAGCAATCCAAACTCCCACTTCCTGCATCATTGATTGCAGGTGCCTGTGCTGGAGTGAGTTCAACCATATGCACATATCCACTTGAATTACTCAAAACTCGACTAACTATCCAGGTATATATGTTTTAGCATATTTATGTTTTAGCACCATACCTAAAAATAGAAGGGGAAACTCAGACTTGATTAGTGATTTTGCAGAGAGGTGTTTATAATGGTCTACTTGATGCATTCTTTACAATAATTCGAAAAGAGGGTCCTTCAGAACTTTACAGAGGCCTCACTCCTAGTCTCATTGGAGTCATTCCATATTCTGCCACCAATTACTTCGCCTACGACAGTCTACGGAAAGCGTACCGGAAATTCTTCAAACAAGAGAAGATTGGCAACATTGAAACCCTTTTGATCGGTTCAGCAGCAGGTGCTATTTCGAGCAGCGCAACTTTTCCGCTCGAGGTGGCTCGCAAGCACATGCAAGTGGGAGCCCTTAGTGGACGGCAGGTATACAAAAATGTGGTTCATGCACTTCTAAGCATACTAGAAGAAGAAGGGATCCAGGGTTTATACAGAGGGCTGGGACCTAGTTGCATGAAGTTGGTGCCGGCCGCCGGAATCTCTTTCATGTGCTACGAAGCATGCAAGAGGATATTGGTAGATAACGATGAGGAGGAATAGGCCGAGTCAGTCAAGTGCATGCTTGGTTGGTTATCTTCCACTGAAGCCAAGCTAGCTGCACAACTGCTACATAATCTGTTTATGCATTGTTGCATATTTGGTTAACTTATTTTGGGTTTCTTTTGTATTTTACTGGATTATTTTTTTCTCCTTCTCTACAAGTCACATGTAGAAGCAACTGAGAATGGAATATTGGGTTTTAGTTCATTTATCATGTTACCGCCGGTCATTTCATTGTGTCTTGGCTTTCTCGTGGCTTAGCTGCTCATTTTCAAGGTCCAAATCAACTCTTCCTGTGACTATGTTCTTCCTGGGATGGGAATTGATTATATACTATTCACCGATCATTGGCCAGTATAAATGTGTTCATTTTGTTATGAAGTCTATTTTTTTTTTATATTTTGTTATTTTAATATGATTTATAATATCCTATCATAATATTATCTGGTCTATCTCAAACATAATAAGATAATAAAATATTCTCTGGTTTGTTATCTATTATGTCTCAAACATAAGATAGGACGAAAACTTGTTATGTCTATATTATATCCTACTCTTATTCAACTCTCTTGTACTATTCATTATTCTATTATGTTTTCCAAACAGACCCTAGACTCTGTTTGAAGAGTAGTAGGTTGTTGGTGGAATGATTCTCACAAATTTTGTGCGTCCTTTTTCCATGTATATTTACAAATTTTGATAAACCTTACTTATTTGATGTTTATAAGAAAAATTAAAAAAAATGAAATTTTTACATGGCAACACGTGAAACATGAGAAAATCCGTTGTTGGGAGATGTTGATGTAGGCCCTCCTCAAAGATGCCTTCCCTCTTCACTCTGCACTTTTTTTTTGGAATTTCTCTCCCAGACTTTGACTGACAACAAACAAAAAACTCTGCAAGAGGGAGAAGAAGGTCGTGGTTGTTTGTGAAAGAGAATCAGAGATAGAGATATGCCAACTTCCATGGAGGCTATAGGTGCCAAAAACATAAACCAATGAAAGGTCCCGTTTGAATTAGTTGCATGGAAACTTCTCACATTTAAGCCTAGTTTGGATTATTTTTTAGCTTACGAAAAACTCTCAATTAAAATATTACTTATGAAAAAGTCTTTAAACTTATAGACGTTTATAAAAAAATTAAATGAAAAAACTTGTTAGTTGAAAAATTTATCCCGAGACTCTAATTAGGTAGTGTTTCATCAATGATAATGTTTAGTATAGAGTAATACAATTATTTGTTACAGAAATAAAGACGAAGAGAGAGAAGGTAAGTTTCGTTTAAAAATTATTTTGAAAATAATTACATTACTCTATACTACATACACTCAACTAATCACAATTAATCATGTAATCTTAGGAAAAACTTTTTGTATCAATATGCATTTTCTTTTCTGTTAAATATAATCTTATTTTTAGTTTTTTTACTATATTTCTCATTTTTAATTTCATTGAATGGCACTCTAGTGGTGTAAAACTTAATCTCATTAAAGCCCTACCTAACGATTATAAAAATAAAAGCCCTAACTAACGGTAAGGACTTTACTATTAAAAAATTACTATAAAAAAGACTTAATTAAAAATGGCGGTTTTGGAAGTTACAAGGCCAAATTATTAATTTAACCCTAACCAAAAGAAGAGGGGTTTCTTGGCATTAGAAATTTGGAAGCTGTTCTTGTTCGATGACGAATTGAGATTTTAAATTGTCCATTGTACTGCAACAAGAACAACGACACCCGGGACAAAACAGCACACAGCATCTCGTTTGCTTTCATTAAATTATTTGAATAAACAAAGTTCATATCATGTGGACAAAAAATATAACACCGACGTACATCTGAATAAATCTATTCTTGTAAAGACCAAAGAGGAAACATGTAAATAAATAAATAAACAATAGAAACACAAATGCTACAAAGGTTTTTCCCCCTTCTTTCTCCCCGCCTATTCCATGCATAATAAGACTCCAGTCTGAATTCTTGCTATATACACTATAGTGCAATCTTGAATGTCTACAAACAGAACAGAAAATGAATCTTGAAAAGAGAACTAACAGTTGATGCCACATTGACCATTGGATGAATTGTTGGATTCAGTGGTGAAGGGGTCAATCCTCACCCACAGCAAGGAGAATATGGAAGCAAGGAGAATAGACCAGACAATAACAATGGTTGGGGTACGATTTTGCCTTCCCAAGAGACCCTTCAAGAATGGGTATAGATGGGCAATGACCCAGATAGCAAAGAAAAGCTTGCCAAACAGTGGACCCCAAGATTGGTAACCACTGTTTATGGCATAGGAAACTCCAGCCACAATCCCTATCAAGTTCACAATGAGCACCGTTGTAGGGGGGATGAGAAGTGATGTCCATTTAAACACATATAGCTCGGTGAAATCGCCATCCTCATCTGATGCCTTTGAGGTGACAGTAAAATTTGTGTCGATCCCGGCAAGCACTTTCAGAAGCCCTTGGAACACGGCAAAGAGATGAGCGGATGTCCCACCGATAACCCAAAACTGCTCATTCCTCCACCAGTCTTCTATACTGACCCCACTCCACCTAAGCTCAAGAATTGAAGTGGTGAAAATGGAGACGAAGAGGAGGATAAACCACATGCTGGCAAAGTTACTTATCTGCATAATGTTCATGAATTTCCAAGATTTAGAAAGGAGCTCAGATCGTAGTTAAAGATTTATCAGCCAGAAATGAGAGAGGAGAAATCATTTACCTCGGGAATAATAAACTTATTTGTGATGAGACAAAATGCAGGAAGTGTACAATAAGCAATCAATGGGATTGAGGTGAAGGGGTAGACGATGGTGTTAATATAACCAAGCCTCATGAGAGACTTCATCCTCCCATTGTAGCCATACCACAAGGGACAATGCCTGCTTAGAAAGATCTCAATTGAACCCAAGGCCCACCTAAGCACCTGATTGAGACGGTCAGAAAGATTGATGGGAGCAGAACCCTTAAATGCTGGGCGAGGTGGCATGCAATAGACGGAAATCCAACCACGGGCATGCATCTTAAACCCAGTCAAGATATCTTCAGTCACAGAACCATAGATCCATCCAATCTGGTGAAATCAGATTTTTAATTAAATGGTTAAACAAGCTACTCATCAATCTCATATGTATTTCTTTATACCAGAGGACAGGAATAAAAATGACAATGTAAATCAGACATGCACACCTCTTTGCCCCATTCTGTCTTGTCTTCATAACCACAGCTGATAACATGGATTGCTTCCTTAAGAAGAGTTGCAGGGTTGGTTGAAGGTGGAATGCCACCCTGCTCCATGAAGGTGGCAGCAATAAAAACTGGAGACTGTCCAAAACGCTTCTCCAAGCTCTTCTGAGACATCAGAAGTGACCTCTCATCATCATAACCTGCAAAAAGGTGCATTACAATATTACCTAGGATAAGACATTGTGATATCATTTTTCAAACAAATCCGTAAGAATATCTGGCAAACAAGCTATAGTAAATTAGTTTATATCACCTCAGTATTTTATCAGTGGAATAGCGAGGGACAATGAAATTGAATGAAATCAACACACGAAATTCTACATATTACAAGAGAGCTTTTCATAATAGCATACCTTCAACACCCTCCTCTATATCTTCCATATTAAATATGGGAATGGTGGATTCGGTTCTTTTAACTCCCCTCTTCTTGTCACTGTACTTCTTATTGCCACCCCTTCCCTTCTTTCTAGAACCCCAACAACTCTTTACAATAATATTAGGTTCCAAATCTTCCTCAGTCAAAACAGGATCATAACCATACAAAGCCTGCCTATTGAAACAGCAACCAGTTCCCACATAGACTGGGCCCTGAATACCATCCTGGCCTTTCATGTTGATCTAACAGATACGAAAAAGAAACGAAGTTTAGCCAAAGCAGTGGAGAGCAATGCAACGAAAGAAAATAATTTCTTTCTTGCAACATAGCAAAATTACAAAAGAATAAAGACCTACATCAAAGAAAACAATATTGCGATTGGCATATCGATCGTGCAAGTCAATGCCATCGAACCTCTGAGGGAATTGCACATAGCACGTCTTCTTTCCATAAGCAGGATCCATCATGAAACACATTGCTTCTTTAAGAGCTTTGCTATTATTGAAATAGTGGTCACAATCAACATTCAACAGATATGCACCATTGGTCAAGACAGCAGAAACTCGAATCTACATACACAAGATAAACCAAGGTTAGACATGCTCGAAACATATATTCCCCCAACTAACTCAAATATGAGATCCACATGATCAACTATCAACATCATTCACATCCTAAAGAAGCTTTAGAAAATTTGTTACCCATAAATCACTATGCTATATTGAATCAAAGCACAACGTTGTAGATTATTTTCCATATAAATTCAGTTTTTTACACAATCATGTGAGCAAAAACCTACTGCCACATTAAGGACATAAGATGAGAGTAAAAAGAAATCAGACAAAACCATAAAACGGATAAAATAAGAAGCTTCAGTGTGACAAACCAAAGCATTCATAGCTCCAGCCTTCTTGTGATGTTGGAAGCCTGGCCGCTTCTCACGAGAAACATAAACAAGCCTAGGCAGCTCATTTCCATCTGTATCAAGCCCTCCACTGTGACCTAAAAACACCTGCATAAAACAAAATAATATAACTAAACTGAAAATATCACCAAGGGCAGAGATTATATGTGCACTTTGGAGAAAATGGAAATACCTGAATCATTCCAGGATGATCCCTGGGATTATTTCCAGGCCAAGGAGTTCCATCCTGCATTGTCCAACCTTCCTCTGGCATTTTTTGAGCTTTGGCTACAAGGGCATTGATCCGTATTTTGAATTCTTCATATTCTCTCTGTTAAGCACAAATATCTATATTTTAATTTTCTACACTCATGTACCCAAAGATAGGCCAGGGTGGGGGGAGGCATAAGAGATTTTAAGATCTTAGAAGTTATAGAATGGCATTCTTTGTTGCCAAAAAAAAAATATTTTGCTTGGTTTGTTAAGCATGTCTAGATGTCTAGATATAAATATTGAACCGGATATGTAAACATGATGCCTCAAAATCAACCTTCATTGCTCGTCGCTCCTTAACAAAAGAGGGTTGAATCTTGTCCTTTAAGTAATCAATCTTCTGGGCAAAATAAAACTCGGGGGCTCTTGGCTCAATATTATGCTTTTTGCAAAAGGGCACCCATTTCTTTGCAAACTCAGCTGTTTCTGATAAGGCTTCAAAAGTCAACATAGCTGAACCATCGTCTGATACATAGCAGGAAACCTTGTCGACAGGGTAATCAACAGAAAGTATAGACAAGACAGTATTTGCAGTTACAAGAGGAGGCTCTTTGAGGGGGTCCACTGTACTAACAAAAACGTCAACAGGAGCCAGCTGCGATGGTTCTCCTTCACGATCATATCTAAACAAGACAAACCAAGATTAGTGGAACAGAAAATGCCACATCGTATTTAAATCAAGCCAAGTCCAACAGAACATGGATACTGAGCAATCCAAACCTTAAAGCAAGCCTCTCAAGATAAGTCTCACGATTAATGGGAGACCATTTTGGAAACTGATCCAAAAGCCAGGACATGGCAAACCAAATCTCACAGATAACTGATGTCAACCACAGTGGGTATGCGTCTTTTACTGGGTGAGTTACACGATATTGTAAGAAGAAGCCAAGAATAATCAGCCGGAGTATGATAACAACACGATAAGGGGTCAGCTGAGATGAAGGAATAGGCACGACACGACTCAAAGGCTGTCGAGCGTCGTCAACCCTGTCAAGAACAAAATCAACTGACCAATTAACTTGAAATGAAAGAAACGAAATTCAAACTGCATAAATATTTAAAGCATCAATATTCAGTTTATAAATTATACGTAATGAATTTAATAAAAATAATACTCCTAGACCTGTAGCCCCCATAATAAGCAAAGTTTGCTCTCTAATACTTCCCAATTCTGATTATCTAGTCATTAAAGTAAACATCGATCAAAATGGCATAAGTGGCTTACATTTGAAGTTCTTCTCCATTAGAACCAGTCCCTTCAATGTCTCCTCCTCCTCCTCCTTTCCCTTCGGTGTATCTACCAGTCATTTGTCCCATGTTTTTCTCCTGCTTGAGCTTCCAACCTTCAACCCTTTCTTTCCAGTCAACATTTCCCAAACCATAAGAATTTAAGTCCTTTGATGGGTCCACAATTCTCACTGGAACTGTAATAACAAATATATGGTCAATAGAAAAATCACAATAAGCTACTAACCATATTGTTGCATCACTTCAAGTTAACACCATACCTGGTTGCCTTGGATCTATATAGGGAAGTGAGTGAACTTTCTCAGATGGGCCCAAAGGACCAGAAGTAGTTCGGACAGACTGAGTATCAGGTGTAGGGATCTCGCCAGACATCTGTCAATATTAAGAGACAATTAGTGAACAACATTGCATCATGAAGTACAAAGACATGAGTAGAGACCAACTAGCACTAGCAGTGAATGAAAGATAAAAAGTAAAATGTAATCATGTATGCACCATTTCATGTAATATAGTATCCACCAAAAAAAAATCATGTAATATAGTAACACACTCCTAGATAGGAACGTATATAACATTAATTACGGTGATAAAGAAGTTCATTGTAACACCTTCCGATTGTTGTTATTCACTTCACCACAGCTCAATACTAAAGACAACTAAACACATGAAAAGTGACAGATAAATCAATAGTTTCAGAGATAAATTATAGCCAAAAATGCTAAATCGTCGCTCTGGTCAGCCCCCCTAAAGTAAAATCCACAGATTGCAACCAACCAGAGTGAAAAGCCTAGAACAATTGAATAGATTACCGTTTGGCCATTGGTGAGAAGGGGAATCGGTTGTTGATATTCACGCCTAGAAGAGGAAGAGAGGTCAGCATCTTCTTCCCACTGCCTCCTTGTCTTGGCATTTCCCTGGGCATAATTGAACTCATTCTCTATATCATCAACATCATCTTCATCATCATCTCCCTCCACTCGAGGACTCCCTGATATGATAGATAACCAGATTCATCATGTCTTGTTCATTTCAAAAGGGATCAGAGAACCAAAAACAAAACAAAAAAAAGCAACACACAAGTCAACAAGCTAACTAACCTCTATGCCTTTTGTATCTGGTCTTGCACTGGGGACAAGACTGGTTCCCATCCTTTCGCTCATATTCATAACAAGGACGACAAACTGGGAAGGCACACTCATTGCAAGCAACAAAGACATCACCAGTAGCCGTTAATCCGACATTATCACCACATATTTGACAGATTTGGCCATTCAAATTCTTCAAAGGTTTAGGCTGCAAGTTTAAAAAAAAAAAGTACATAAATCTCTGATAAAAAAAATATATCAATTCCCAACCCAAATATAAGTGCAGGAAAAAAATAAACAATAAAATAATGAAAACTTAAAAGATCAAGCTCAGTCCTACAAAAACTCAACCGCGACCAACCCAGATCTGATCTGAGAACTTCAAAGTAACTAGAGATAAAACGGACGGTGATGCAGAAAATACTGGAACAAGTAACAACAATGTAAAGTCGGGAGAGTGTTAAGTTAAGGATCAGAAGACAAACCCCGCTGTCGGAAGAATCGTGGCGAATCCGAACGAGCTCGTTCCTTTTGTGGGACCCAGCAACCATGCCGGCAGTTGCTTCCATCTTCTCTTTAGTTTGTTTTGTGTCACACAGATCACACAAACCAAACGAAGTTCAATGTTGGCGATCTTGAGACTTGGAGGCAAAGCCGGGAAATCTTCGCCCCTCTCAACACGCCATCGTTTTTCTCTTTCTTTCTATCTTTCACTTGTTGCACAGAACTACTCACTCTCTGTCTCTGGTCTGTGCTGCTAGTTGTTGTTGTTGCTTTTCTCTGTTGTCTGTTTTATGGTTATTATTTTTATTATTATTTTACCGGATGGACTGGTTCCCGGTGTTCCTTTCGTAAGCCGTTTAAGCTGCCCCTTCTTCAACGGCTCAGCTCACTGTTGATTGGCTTTTTCTGAGATCATCCAATTACGAGTGTACGCGTGTCAGCCGTTTGGAGAGACAAGCGGGCATGTGTTCATTGGCACGCCGAATATTTTCCTGAGGTGGCACCAGCTGTCTGACGATGCACCGGTTGCTTCCAGTTTTCTTTTCCCTGGCTGTCGGTGCCCACTCCATTGTTCAGGTCAAATTACCGATATGCCCTATTACACGCTTATGATAATTGCACTATCGTTACAACCAACACTGGTTTTATTATTAATCAAGTAATAATCTGCTGTCAAATAGTATTTCTTTTTTTAGTATTGGTTAGTACTAACATATTTCATCGTCTGTTATAAAATTAAAAAAACATATTTCATTGTCTTTTTTTTTATTAAGTTCACACAATAGTACAACGTGTAAGTCGGATAGAGAGTTTTTTTTTCCCGATAGAGTTAATTACAGTGTTGTCAGAAAAATCTACGATTTGAACGTCCTGTTTAAAAGCTAGCTTTTCATTTGAAAACAAAAACAAAAAAGAAAAGAATGTTTCTGTTTAGACAAGAAATAGAAGAAGAGGAACAAGGAAAAGAATGTTTGCTTGTATTGTACTGTTAAAATGAAGTATAGTGAGGTTTTTTTTGTTGAAAGAATGAAGTATAATAAGGTTGTTGAATTGAATTCTGCTCGAAATAATTCGTATAATACTTTGGATAAAACACTATTTAGATTTCTGTAAACAAAGAATACGTCTCATTTGACTTGACGTAGCCGCCACTCTTCTTTAAAGAGAAAATTCTCTCTTTTTTTTTTTCTAAAAGAGTTTCTTTCTTTTTTCTTCTTCTCCCATTGGAGGGGTGGTTTTGGGCCATTTTTTGGTCTAGAACCACCCTTCTACATCATTTTTTTATCTACTTTTATCTAAATAAGTGGTTGCTCCACATAGATCTAGTTTATCTTTTGTGTTTTTTTCGTATTTTCGTAGTCTGTGTGCGGCGGTGCTTCCTGTCTTCGTGCAGCGTTTGTTTTTCCCGTCTTGGTGCGGTGTTCGTTTGCTTTAGATTGGCTGATATGCTTCGTCCCAGTACAAATTCACAGATGATTTGGGCGCCAACGTTACAGACCCGGAGACATAGGTATTCCGACCAGTATGATTATGTTTCTTTTGTAGGCATTTTGCCACGATTTGCTATTGTAGACATTATGCTATGTTTTGCTATTAACCTGGGTGCTGCGAGTTTGTTCGCAAATTTACCCTTTTTAATTTTTAGCATTGTTGAATTTGTGTTATTTCGATGTATTTTTTCGATTTGAATGAATGAATACATTTGTTGTCAAAAAAAAATACTTCTCATTTTAAGCGCGCATACACACACATAAATATATATAGAGGATCGTAATATTATATATTATACTATACTAATGCTGTAAACTCCACAAGTCACTAGTCGGTGGTGCAATTTATATCATCATGTTAATAATTTCTTTAACAATTTCATAAAATAAGTAATCATTTATTTAATCCTCTTAATAGCCTACTCCTATTGATTCATACGCTATGGGCATCTCACGAGAGAATAATGTCCTACACGGTCAACATGATACTTAAATTGTGAGATCTCATTATTTTCGCACCACCAAGTTATTTTAAGATCAGCTCTTCCAATAAGTGTGAAAAACCTTAGAAAAAAAGTGTTATAATAATATTCACATTTTAGCAATCAAAGTTGTATGAGGACTGAGGAGACCATAACTGTTGTAAAAATACAAGATGAAAATACATAAAATTTGCTAATAACTATAAACACACACCAAAGGTTAATTTGGAGTTTTTATCTTTATATATTAATTCTAAATGTGTTTACCAAACATACTAAAAAAAGACTGTTTTCACTACAAATCTTTGAAAACAATAAACAAATTAAAAAAATAAAAAATAAAGTGACAATTTTATAATTAAAAATAAAAATAAAAAATATTTTCTCAAAATAAATAAGCCTCGATATTTTTTGAAAAAAATTAAGAAAAATTAAGAATAGTAAGGACCATTTACTTCAAGAAAATATTTTCTTATTTTATTTTTTGTTTTAACTTCTAATTACAATTTTATTTCCTGTTTTAAAAAACTTATGCATGATACATTTTTTCACTATTTTTCTGGACAAATCTTCAAAAACAAAAAATAGACTAAAAACAAGTGATAATTTTATCATTAAAAGTGAAACAAAAAATAAAAGCAAAAAACATTTTCCCAAAACAATTTTCTCAAAACAAATAGAACTAAATTTGCTACAACATGATGTTTACAAATTGACAGCAAATTTATTTATAAATCTACATTTTAGGGCAGTAAAAAGGAACAATTGGGTTTTATAATACGAGAAGCAACGGGGCTTCCGCAAGTGTCAACACAACAATTTTTTTTTACAATCTAAAGACAAACTCTCAAGTGTTAGTTTGACACTTGGATGGATGCATCATCTGCCCTTGTGCAACATTGCGTAAGGCTTAAGAATAAATTATCTTGGTATTGAAACGTTGCACACAAAAGACTATTGTATGTACCTAAAAGAACTAGAAAACCACCCTCCAGTGAAGACTTTAATGGGTATTTGAGATTGAATGTAAAGGACCAAAATTGCACACTGCATCAGTGGATCGCAGCCCCATTTTCAATGGCCAGCGTCATAACCAAACCAATAATCACCATCATCACTACTTCAACTTCCCCATATAACTCACCCCCTTACATGACCAGGAGTGGTGAAACATAGTTTTCTATACAATTATAAGATTTCTGACATAGTTTCCATCATTAAAAACAAATCAAAGAACATAAAATCTTCAAGAAGTTTCAAGAACTAGAGCGCTGGTAAGGAACACGGTGATCTGGAACTCCCTCCTCAGCTCGTTTCTCTTCAAACCACTTAATAACTCTTCTTCGAGGAATTTTTGTTACATGCACAATACTACTGATCATTGCATCCTGCATTGTGATTCAAGACAGATAAGTGTATTAAAGTCAGCAAATTATGCTATAAGGAAAACTAGAAATGATTATATAATAACTTCCAAGACTCATGTTTGCCACTACCAAATGCAACATATCATAGTAATGGAAGCATATCCGGCGACACTGGGAGGGATGAAAGGAGTTAATCTTGATTATATAACTATAAATTTCATCTTGACCATTTATTTATGGAGTACGGTTACATAGTAAGGATTAACACTTCTCATCTCCTATGCTCTCACTTCAATACGCTTGAGAACATGAGAATGTGAGAACTATTAATCTTGACCATACAACCATAATGTATGGTCAAAATTAGATATAGGTAAAACAATTTTGACCATCCATATATGGTTACATGATCAACATCAATTATTCTCATGAGAATTGTTCTCACTAGATATGCCTCCTATATGACATCTCCCCACATTCTCTTGAAGTCAAATGCTAAGCTTGAGCACCGAAATTGAGAACAATTGATTGACCTTCATTTTGGCAATTGTACTACTAGTCATGGATTTTCTGACCAAAAGTATGAGTACAGCACATAATCATGAAACACAGACAAAGGTATTCAACTATGCATCTTAATTATTTTGCATAAAACCAGAATATTCGTACAAGCATGCATTTATTTGAAGCTTCTCCAACAAAACTTTTGATTCAAGAGGAAATTGCTACTAGAAGAAAAAACGGGAGTAAAGTAAATTAAATAAGAACAAGCAGTTTAACAAGCCAGTGAAGATTGTGCTAGTTAGTTATGGACTATGAAGCACCGACACCTCAGGATTAACAAGTGTCCGAGTGTCCGACACGCGTCCGTGTCCGACACACGTACGACACCCGGACGACACGTGTCAGACACTCCATATAGGTGTCTGATTTTTTAATTAGTTTTTTCTTGTTCTGACACGGCAGGGACACCTCCCGGACACTCCCCGGACACGGCGCGGAGTAAAAGCATGAACCCGATACTTAAATTTTTTGATTTTTTTTAAAACCCTTTAATACTATATGCCACTTCACTTTAACAATTTCTCCTTCTCTAACACGCAATCGTCCATTGTCGACATGCTTCCCGCTTTGCTGACATACTTCATGATTCCTCTTCGTTTTGCACTCTCCTCTTCCTGGTTCCTCCTTGTTAACGCCGGTTTCTAACATGACCTTCTCTTCTCTTTATTTTCATGTTTCCTCTTCCTTTATTCTTGAATGGGTTCCATCAAGATAACTTTGGGATTAAATATTACATATATTCATTAAATGTTAAATTATATATATATATATATATATATATATATATCCGTGTCGGTGTCCTATAGTTTGGACATTACCTGTGTCCACGTGTCCGTGTCCGTGTCGTGTCCGGTGTCCGTGTCTGTGTCCGTGCTTCATAGGTTATGGACAATCTAGTATTGTAAAACTTGTGATACTGAAGCATGACAAAACTTTACTTACAGTGGGCCGTCTTGATCTACTGTAAACTCTCTCCAGAGTGTCAATGTGGGCCTTTTTCAATCTCTTTTGAGCAGACCAACTACATTGCATGGCATGAATCGGTACTTTAGCCTCGGGTTCAGATTTTGCATGATCTATACTTGTTTCTTTATAAACAGTGTCACTGGGCTTCGTTTCAAGTGGTGTTATTGTCGGTGTGGGTTCATCAGGTATCGATAGGCTCATCATTAGAAGATTTGGAGGAGGGTCACGAAGCAATTCAAGAACAAGGGCTCTATCAAGACAGAGCTCGGCAGCAAGATCTTTTATCTGCAATAAATAGAAAAGTTAATATTAGGGATTGACCTGGCAACTGGCATAGGTCGTCCATGTTGATTATGTTTGACAATACAAAGATCCCCCCCCCCCGCGTCCCCAACCTTCCTTCTTTATCATATGAACCCATAATGACTATTTTCAAATTTGCACCCTTTTCAAGAAAAATCCATCTCAAGCTCTTAATCTGAACCTTTATCATACAGTGGCTTCACTTGCTTTGGCAGGTGTCATACAACTCCTTTGCAGATTAAGGGAAAAGGTCGGTTGTGCTAAGGCTCA
The DNA here is from genome assembly GCA_030159175.1 of Glycyrrhiza uralensis. Classification (NCBI taxonomy): domain Eukaryota; kingdom Viridiplantae; phylum Streptophyta; class Magnoliopsida; order Fabales; family Fabaceae; genus Glycyrrhiza; species Glycyrrhiza uralensis. The sequence goes on from BRZY01000005.1 coordinate 51,567,552, forward strand.
TCCTTTAGGCTTGATACCTCAATTCACTTGTCTGTTAGTTGATGCTTTATAACTAGTCTTAAAGCTCTCTTTAATCAATATTCACCTTTCTTTTATCAGCACATAATCTACTTTGAGTGCTCAATTAATTCACATGCTGCATAATTATCTATTCATTGGCTCCCTTTTTCCTTCCAATTTTCTTTTCTTTCCTAGTTTATAGCATGGATGTTTCTTCTTATGTAGGTTTATCATTTTTTTTCTCTCTTCAAAGAAAGGGGATCATAGCACTCTTGGAAGTAAAGCTTTTCTGGAAGACCAATGCAGTACCAACCTCTTGTTTTACATTTACCACTAGTTATGTCAATGGAGAATGATATGTAAATTGCTCCACTAGTTAAAGGTGTTTGCAAATTAACTGGAGATTTTCTCCAGTAACTAGTATATTTGCCTTTTAACCAGGACCCCAAATCATTCAAGGAGCAAGAAATCCAACCTGGCAGGCCCATCTAGTTTTTCCATACACTTAACAATGAATCAGACCATATGAAGCTTCTGCCTATCAACTACCACGAAAAGGCCATCCCAGGGGGGGATCAGAGATTCAGAAGGTCCATCATATTACCAACAGTATTGTGTGTAATAAAAAGCTTAAACAACCAATTGTCATTTATCCAGACACATTCTGATTTCTCAAACACAAGTCTCATGTGGCATCATTCAAATGCAAATCATACAGTATTGAAAAAAAAACCCAAGTCCCACAATGATTAAAAATAAGGCCTAAAAAAGGAATAAAAAACAAGGACGCTCCTTGCCTTATAAGCGGGTAATGAGTTAGACCCACTAAATCTAAGAATTACCTACATCTAAGATACCTAAACACAAGGATATTTGCATTAGCTATGTCCACTCACAACCTATAACTAATCGTGTAAAGAAATGAAATTGTAGCAAAGTGAAAGATGAGTAAATTCATAAACAAAATAGATGAGAAAAAGCACTTACACCCGTTTTGCGGCGGCCAGCTTTTAAAGCCCTGGCCAATTTCTTCATTTGCCAAGTTTTAAGCTTCAGTGGGCTTTCATCTTCACCATCGCTGTCATTTGCTGGATCATTACCACCTTCCGTTTCGGCCGTATCTGAGTTCAACAACTGAGTATCGAAGTCCCCAAATGCATCTTCTAACTCACGTTCAAGTAAGGCGAGGTCTTCTTCGGTTATCTCATCGCCTTCGCCACTATCATCTTTTGACAAATCATCGTTTTTGAGATCTTCTTCGAGTTGCTTGAAGAGCAACTCAAATGCGTCCTCATCCCCCTCGGTAACATGGCTTTGAGACAAGTTTTTCTGCAAAACACAAATGATATATAAATTAGAAAAGCTTAACAGAGGCGAAAAGCAAGGAAGATAAGCAGAAACTGCATTCGATTTTCGAACAATTTAGTAATAATAATAATAATAATTGGATAACCTTGTTTTTCTTTCTGGAAGAGGCGGCGACAATTGGAGAGCAGAGATTCCGAGAGAGAGGGAGGGAGAAAAGAAGAGGTTTGCATTGCGAAGGAATGGATGGCCCTCCTGCCACTGCTGGGAAACGAACATATGATAAACACTGAATTGCAACGGCCATCCTTCTCCAATATCTTCTTTTACACGGGGACAGGCACAGGAAGGAGTCAGGGTTTATATACTCATTTTCAACGATTATAAACTAAATCTATTATCAATTATCTATTATCTATTATAAAAACAAGTCTATTATATTATATATTATAAAGCAAGATTATCTAACGGTCAGTAATGTCACGTGTCAACATTTCATTATTCAACTTTTCACCTAAAACAATTTTTATTTTTATTTTTAATTTTTATTTCTATTTTCATTTAAACCATTTAAACTATATCACACAATTAATATCATAGGTTTAATGCAAATTAATTCTCTCATTACAATTAAATGTCAGTTTAATTCTCCTATATTAAATGTCATTTTATCAATTTTTAATAAAAATACATAACAGTTGAAATTATTTAATTTTTTAAATATAAAAATACTAATATTTTAAATAACAAAAAATATATAAATAACAATTTTTTTTTAAAAATATCATTTTCATATTGTTATAGAATATATAGATTTTTTTTGGGATTTTAAAATTACTTAAATTCAATTATAAATAATGATGAGGAATATAAAAAATGATTTTTTTTGTAAAACGAGATCATAATTTAATTACCTATTTATTATATATATATATAATTATATTGCGTACATGAAAAACATTTTATCATATACATACAAAATATACCACATGATTATAAACTTTGTAATTATTTTATTTCGTTTATAGGTACAGCAATTTAAAAAAATATAATAAAAAATTGATTTATTTAAAATATTAAATTATCATATTATTGATATTATTATTTTTTCTAATTATGAATTTTACATATATTACTTAATAAATTATATTTAAAATATGTGTATCTCTCGGGCACTTACATTAGTATTATATATAATAGAGTTCTGCCCCGTGAGATTATGTCATTTGTCACTCTCAAATTCATTCAATTTTTGGCCTAAAACAAACAAATATTTAATTTATTTTTAATTTATTTATTTACTTATTTAATAATGATTCATTTGTGGAGACAAATATGTTAATTCACTTGATGATATTTCATGACAATTAATTAATATTGTCGTAATAAATCATAACCGAAACACATTTAGAGTTTCCGAATTCAATTAAATCAATACCACATTTTGTTAAATGATTAATATTTTATTATACTAGCTTAATAAATTGTGTCTTGCATGAGATATTATTATATTTACTTTTTAATAAAAGTAATTTTAAATTATTAATTTAGCCAATTTTTAAATTGATAACCGGTGCCAAATTTGGCCAAATTGATATAAATAGAGCTTATTACGTTTCGATAATTCTCACCTTATAAAACAATTTTGTGGGATTTTATTAAGCTAAAAATCAGAAAGTATATAAGATTAATTTTCTTTTCTATATTTTTGAAGTTTTTTTAAAAATGTATTATTTGAATTAGGTTTAGTCTGAAATTTTGAGATTAGGAGAAGTCACTTTCGCTTTGTATAATATTTTCAAAATTCAAAATTCTAATGCTCAATTTGTGTTATTAATACCATGTCATAACCATGAAGTTGGACACAAGTAGTTAATGTGGTCCATCTAAGGGGACAAACTCGACTGAGACCCCCTGTTCGGTCCTGGCAAAAAAATACCATGTCATTCCTGTGAATGGAAATAAGTTTTTATTTTCATTTACATACTCATTCATTGATATTTATTATATTTTTTTTTACATAGATAAACAGAAAACTTTCATTTGTTTTGATTTATAATGTGTATTCCCGATAGAATGAGTGTTACCTATAGGTAGAATGTTATCATTAAGATTTTTGATTGGCTGTTAATGAAATGATTTCATTGATTTCTATGAGAAAATTGGATTTCATAAACCTTCTTATGTATGTGCTTAAGTTGTTATTGCATTCTTTCTTCAAACTTAGTTTATGATAAAGAGGGAGATGAAGTTGGAATTACAATTACACTTGAGACAACACAAATTATTCAAAAAAAGAATTTGCTTACAAAATTATTCAAAATTTTTGTGGTCACTTCTACTTTGTACTAACATATTTTATTTATTGACATGGAATATAATTACAAATGCAATGCTAATTTACATCAAATCATATATTATTATTGTAGATTTGATTTCAAATATTAATTAACATTCATGAAAAAACTATATAATTCAGTATTTAATCAAAATTTGATAAACTAAATTAACAATTCAGTGAATGATAATATTTTAAATTACAATTTATAATATAATTTCTAAAAATAGATTAATATCTTAATTGAGACGACCAATTTTGAAATGCTAATTAGCAAAAATAAGACAATAAATTAATACAAAATTAAATTGAATTAATAATATAATACTGAATCAAATAAAAAAAACTAAGCTAATAATACTGATTAGAAGTTCAGTACATAGGAAATTAAAATATAAAATATTAAACAAAATATCTAAATTAAATAATACTATTAATAGTATCCATCAAACTATGTAACCCAAAAAAATACCAAACTTAATATTCAAATTTAAATTACTAATTATTAATATAATCTAAGCAATTACTAACATTATGGTACATTGACAATTAACAATATTACTTTAATATAAAATTATTTCATTCACAAAACGTTTGATTTAACCTACACTACTATTATCTTAAAATTTAGAATTAGATATTTCTTCTTCTAATTTACTAATAGATAATATATATTTTGATATACAAAAAATTACATTTAATTAATCATTTAAAATTTGGCACGAGTTATATATCAATTTAACTAAATTTTATTATTAAATAAATATAATAATATCCCGTGCAAAACATGGGTTATTAAGCTAGTTTTAACATAAAATAACGAATTTAATGTAATTCATTTTCAACGATTATTATTAACTAAAAGAAATACTTGTTTGTATTTTTTTAATTTTAAAAATTAATTTAATTCATAACAAATAATTTTATTAATAAATAAATATTGTATTAATTTTAACCGAATTAAAAATTAAAAATTTCTATTTTTTAATTAAGTAAATAATTAATTAATAATTATAGTGTAGGGGAGGGGAGTGAATATTTTAAATTTTACTTGTTTGAATTGGTTGATTTTTCTAGAGAGAGGAGGGGAATTGAGAGATTTGGTTCTCCTCCAATGTTGCGAGAATTTGGAAGGGAGAGAAAAAAACTTTAAATATTTTAAAAACATTTGCTTAAATAACTTTTCAATAAATTTAACATAAAAACTCAAAAGGATCTAAAAAGTAAATTAGTCTATTTATTCCATTAAAATCTCTCCCCTTTCCGGCTTTTTTCCTCCCAACCAAACACAATATTTGATTAAATCTCTTTCCTCCTTTTCGCTCCCCTCCCATTCTTTGAACCAAACACACCTTATAGTCATATGGAGATGATTTTTCTAACCATTACTCTTTGTTGCAGTGTTTTTCTATCAGTAAATTTTTTTTGTCGCAGTGTTTTTATCCAATTACTTGTGAAAATTTCAAGTCAAGTTAAATAATTACTCAATATTATATTGATTCAACTTGATCGATATCATAAATTTTATTATATGTGATGATATAAAATAAGCACAAATAGCTTTTTTAAGGACAACATATAAATGTAAGAATGATTATGAAATTCAATGAATAGGCAAAATGACAATGCCACCATCGACGCAACCCTTTGTCAAGCGATATGTGTATGCCAGAGAAGTGTCCCATTATTGGGTTGGAGAACTCATTGTAATCCTTGGACATATTACTTCACCACCACTGAAATGGCAGAAACAATTCAAATAGAATAGAAATAGAAATAGAAATTTAATACAAAAGGACGCTACAAAATAATGTCATTCCCTTTGGTAAGACCATCCTTGTAATACAAAATAATGACTAGAAAAAACAAAACCGAAACAAAGCTATAATTTGAAGTGTTGGTGTCTAGTCCATCACTGGCACAACAACATTCAACATGAGTCCTACATGAGGCATGAAATCCTTTATTATCAATTCCTTTGCTAGTATGGATTAGGCTCTAACAGAGTTATTCGTGAAATCCTCAAAGGGAGAGAACTGAAGGTAACACCTCAATCATGTGCAGAACAAATACAAACACTGCATTCCTTAAGTCTCATGAGGCATGCATTAATATCATCAAAAATTGGAAAAGCGAGATTATATTTACCTTTCCTGACTTTTATATATATATTTTCTCACAACCCCTTGAGTACGACTGCATAGCTGTCAAACATGTCCTAAGGTATTCAGGCTTACTAAGAAGCACACTGGGTAAGACTTCATTTTAGTTGTTTATATTAGACTCAATAACTAATGAAGTGTTTATATTAGACACTGACCATAGAAGCTCCAAATTGTACCTTCCAATACACTGCTTGCTTGGGGAGATCTCACTGCAGTTCCTAACACATTCATAATTTTTGTCAAGAAAACATGAACATTTCCTGTTTCGAAACAAGTCACATGCCCTCTGCACCTAACAAGTAACTACATTAGTAGTACCCCTTCTGCTTTTGTCCTCTATTACGGATAAAAGCGATGTGGATTGGGACCCGAATTCACTGTATGAAAAAAAATAGTAGTACGTTCAAAGTTAGAATCAGAATAAAGCAAAACCCTCCGGCCACTCCAATTTAATTCTGGAGTGTAGGGGCCACCCTCTAATAATAATTCCCCTCAAGAAATGCCAGCTGCCAGCACCACAAAAGCAATAAAAGTCTAGCTTCTGTAGAAGACTTGAAGTTAATTGAAGGGAAGGAATCAGATATTATCCACCATCATAAGTCTCCTTTAATAAAATATATATTCATAGGTTCTTCATTTTCTTGCTGGGTGAGTGAATCTCATTTCATGACCCTATTTTACCGTCAGTTTTCTTTTTGTTTTGGCTGTTTAGATAACAATGACGAACGACGACGATGTGATGAAGGATGTTAAGGCGATGCTTGACGGAGCAGAGCCAACGGTAACTAGCGAATGTTGCATCTATAGGGTACCCGTTATTATTCGAAAACTCAAGGAAGATGCCTACACCCCAAAGGTCGTTTCTATAGGCCCTTTTCACCACCGCTGCCATCCCCACCTCCAAAACATGGAAAGGCACAAGCTCATGTATTTCAAAGCATTTCTCGAACGAGCCAAGACAAGTTTAGCTAGCTTGACTCACTATATAAAAGGAGTCGAACCGAATATCCGTCGTTGTTATTCAGACACCCTTGATCTTAGCAAGGATGAACTTGTTAAGGTTGTGTTAGTGGATTCTTGTTTTATACTTGAGCTCTTTTGGAGGTACTATCATGATGGATGGTCAGATGATGACACGTTCCTCCTTTTAAAACCTTGGTTGGCCACTAACATGAGACTAGATTTGTTGTTACTTGAGAACCAACTCCCTTTTTTTGTTCTTGATCACCTCTTCAATCTTTCCTTTAGTTCTGCACATGATGGTGGTAACATTAACAGTAACACCCCTTCTTTTCTCGATCTTACGTTTGACTATTTTGCCTATTACAATAGATCCAACTTGCCTTCTGATATTGTTGGCATAAAACACTTCACTGATCTGATCAGAATTTTTCACTTGGAACACCTTTTTTTAACACTGCCGTGTAGGATAGATGCACCGGTCAAACATCTTCCGAGTGCTGTGGAGTTGGTCGAAGCAGGAGTGAAATTAAAAGTGAACACTGAAAGTGACTGCTTATTGGACCTGAGGTTTTCAGGACGGGTCCTTGAAATCCCTCAGTTGAAAGTGGAGGATTGGACTGAACTTCTGTTTCGCAATATGGTGGCTTTGGAGCAATGCCACTACCCTTATGAATCCTACATTACCGACTATGTTGCTGTTTTGGACTTCCTTATAAACACAAGCAGAGATGTGGACGTGCTGGTTCAGAAGGGTATACTGGTTAACTGGCTAGGGGACAGTGATTCTGTGACTGGGCTGTTTAATGGTCTTTGGAAGAATATTACGCATACAAATTTCATTGTCAATTACTTTCTACTCTGTGAAGACTTGAATGAGTTTTGTAGAGATCCTTATCATAAACTGAAGGCCACTCTGAAGCGTGATTATTTCAGCAGTCCTTGGCAAACTGCTGCTTCCATTGCTGGAATTCTAATCCTTATTCTGACTTTACTTCAATCAGTTTGCTCTGTCTTGCAAGTAATATAACAATATAATGACTCGTCAAATTCTCAAGTTCAATTATTGTTGAGTTCAAAATTATTATGATTATTCATTTATTCTTTACAGTATATACTGGAATTGTAATTCTTTCTTTCTTTCAATGTTTCATTGGTTTTGCTGTTATGTGTGTTGTATTAGATTATTTATTTATTATTTAGTCTCTTGTACCTAGAACTTGATAGAAATAATGTGTGATTGATGCTGCAACAATGCTTGCGGGAATAGAACTCCTTGTTAACTTCCATTGCAACTAAATATTTTTCTTTATACTCTGTGTGTTAAGGAAATTTTCTATGCATCTGTGAATGGAAGTTATACTGTTTATATTGTAGTTCAGATTGACTGACATTTTTTACTAATGGTCTGCATCTTTCACTTAAGTTTGATTTTGGCTGGTTTTGGTTATTCGTGTGATGATACTGTGAAATATATGCTATAATGATTATTGAGAAAAAGTGACATTGTCTCTTCACATGTTTATTAACTAATCAATATCTTACCTTCAATGTGAAATATGTTCATCTAACTGAAATAAACTCTAAGAATAATTTTTTTTGTATGTTTGCTTCTTGCTGGTCCTTGTTTATTAGATGATAAACGAATCATTTAATGTTCATATCTTGAAATTTGAAAGTCAGAGAGATGAAGGTCGAGTATTTTCTTCTAAGGATCTGTTTGGGAGTTTGGAGGGGAGGGGAGGGTTTTGATGAAAAATAAAAAAAATGAAAACCTTCAAAAATCTCTAATATGGGAGAACTCCAAAAATATACTAGAGAGAGGGTTTTGGAGGTTTTTAGAGGGTTTTAAAATGCTCTCCACATCCCTCCTCTATTTTTATTAAACTAAAATATTGTTATAAACCCTCCATTCCCCTCCCCTCCAAAAACCCCCTCCTAAACAAAGCCTAAGGGAAGATAACATAATATCTTGTTACGAAGGAAAATACTCGACCTCATCTCTATGGAATGAAGTCCCAGTGACAAAGATATAAAATTTTGTTGGCCTTCATTTGTTAGATCTAATGAGATTTTGCCTCATTTAAAATTTAAATTTTGAATAATTTTAGATAGAGTTTTAGTTATCATTGTAGATTTGATTTTGTTAGTAGCTTTGGTATTATCTTTAGTTAAGTTGTTGCAATCCTAATAAATTATATGATAGTTTAGATATTTTAGAAAGTTTCAAATTAGATGTAAGCCTATTTAATAGGCATTCTCTTTTATGAATAATAAACAATTTTTCATTTTCAATTTTTTCTCTCAATTTTCTCTACAAGTTTCCATTTTTCCAAATTTATTTCCAACAATTGGTATCAGAGCTCAAATCCCTACGGGCTGTGAGAATTATGTCTACTTTCAGTATTTCTTCACCAGTAATTCCAATGTTTAATGGTGAAAACTATCACATTTGGGCCGTCAAGATGAAGTATTATTTAAGGTCTCAAGGTTTATGGAACGTTGTGATCTCTGAAGCTGATCCACCTCCATTGAGAGATAATCCTACCATTGCTCAAATTAAAGCTCATGAGGAGGAGAAGCTCAAGAAAGACAAAGTCGTCACTTACTTGCATTCAGGACTTGCAGATCACATTTTTACAAAAATCATGGACTTGGAAACACCTAAACAGGTGTGGGACAAGATCCAAGATGAATTTGAGGGCAGTGACAGAGTCAAATTTGTTAGGCTCCTCACATTAAAGAGAGAATTTGAATTGATGAAGATGAAGGACAATGAATCTGTCAAAGATTATTCTGGTAGGTTAATGGATGTTGTAAATCAAATGTGGCTTCTTGGCGAGGTATTTACTGATCAAAAGGTTGTAGAAAAAATTATGGTTTTTGTGCCTGAAAAATTTGAAGCCAAGATATCTGCAATTGAAGAGTCTTGTGATTTGCAAAGTCTCACAATTACAGAGATAACGAGCAAGCTTCATACACAAGAGCAAAGAGTCTCAATGAGAAGTGATGAAGCAATTAAAGGTGCCTTTCGAGCAAAACATAAGGTAAGTTATTCTGAAAAGCCACAATCTTTCAATAACAACAAAGGAAAATCTGAAGGTTCTTCAAGAAAAGGAAATTTTAAGCCTTGTTCTCATTGTCAAAGAACCAACCATGCTAAAGAAGATTGTTGGTACAAAGATAAACCTATTTTTCATTGTAATTTTTGCAATAAACATAGTCACAGTGAAAAGTATTGTAGAATCAAGAATAATCATGTTCAACAGCAACCGGAAGAAAAGGCAAATGTGATTGAGGAATACAACAATGAAGAAGAGTATTTATTTATGGCATCACAAGAACTCAATTCACATGAATTGAATACTTGGCTCATTGATAGTGGTTGCACTTGCCACATGACCAAATGTTTATCATTTTTTACCTCCATTGATTTATCAGTTCAACCAAAAGTTATGTTGGGTAATGGTGAAATTGTGCAAGCCAAAGGAAAAGGGCCAATTTCTATGTCAACTAATAAAGATATGATAATTGTCAAAGATGTTCTTTACATTCTAGAATTAGATCATAATTTTCTTAGTGTTGCACAAATGCTAAGAAATGGATATGCGGTCTTTTTCAAAAAAGATTATTGTTTTATCATTGATGAACATGGAAATGAGATAGCAAAGATTGAAATGATCGAAAACAACTTTTATTTGAAGTTTGATTTGGTTGAAGATCGTGATTTTGCTTCCAAGATTGATGAGAGTGTTATTTGGCACAAAAGATTTGGTAACATCAACTTGAAGTCCATAAAATCCATGGAAGATGAATTTGAGATGACAAATCATGACATATGGTATTTAAAGACAGTAGGAGTTAAGCTAAATGACTATTTTGATAATGACTAAAGCGCTTCAGCGATATAGAGTTCATGAAGCTAAAGTTTGGCATGTTCATGGCAAATCTCAAGGAGGAGTGTTAGATCTAATGAGATTTTGCCTCATTTGAAATTTAAGTTTTGAATAATTTTAGATAGATTTTTAGTTATGATTGTAGAGTTGATTTTGTTAGTAGCTTTGGTTTTATCTTCAGTTAAGTTGTTGCAATCCTAATAAATCATATGGTAGTTTAGATATTTTAGAAAATTTCAAATTAGATGTAAGCCTATTTAATAGGCATTATCTTTTATGAATAATAAACAATTTTTTATCTTGAATTTTTTCTCTCAATTTTCTCTGCAAGTTCCTATTTTTTCAAATTTATTTCCAACAATTTCTCCAGAGTCACAACTTCTGTTTGAGAAAAATCCAAATAAGGTTTAGCGGAGCTAGGCGGTGATGCTCGATCGGGTGGTGATGGAGGGTGGTTTACGTTGATGGTGTTGCACGGTGTTACTCACGGGACAATCTCTTTCAGTTTCAAGTGGATTTGCGGTGGAGGGATTGGTTGTGCAGTGAGGGACTAGAGTAGTCAGTAGTGGAAGGTTTGTTTATGTTTGGCTGGGTGTTGATAAATGGCTATATATATATATATATATGGAGAAAAGTGTGAGAGGGTTGTGAAAGGAGAAGGTTGCTGGAGTGGAGTAGGTATCCACGGGCTTGGTTAAGGGTGTGACTGAGAAAATGAAGGTTTGGGTTATCTATGGTTGATGGAGAGAGTCTTCCCTCCCTCTTCCTCTCTTTTATTGAGCCAATACAACAATAATCCCAAAACTTTCCCTGTGACACTGACAATGCTGGTTTGATACGTACAGCTGGAGGAAGATAGTAGCTGTCGCTGTAGCATTGCAGAGAGTGTGGGTACTACTGCCTTGATTATTTGCATGGAATTAATCGGCAAAAAATGAGAAATAAGAACAAAGAGTATTTTGACTGATCTGGAAATAGCAAAGAGACCAAGGTGTGGTCGTTGTTATACGAGAACCTAAGAGGTTCACCAAGCTAAGTCCCACCATACGAGCATGCTGCAAATGCAAAAGCAGTACTCTGCTGCGTTCGTGTAAGAAAATGGAAAAACGGAAGGGAACAAGAAGAAGAAATAGTAAATGGTTGCATTCCCAAATTAGTTCCCGCTTTGGTCCTCATGTGACTGACACTTTTTTTTTTCGTTTCTCTCTCTCTCTATTTTTATTTTATTTTATCACTTTTGCAATTTTTTATTTTTTTTAGATTTTATTTTTGTTTTCAATGGAGTTGGACCAAAACAAGTAATGAGCCTGAACGTCAAATTATTGAATGGACTTTTTTGTATTTTTTATTTGATTGTTCATTTTTTTTTCTTCATGGTATTGATGGAATAAATAAAAAAGGATACTAAAAGAAGGAGGACAATATGGTGTTCACATGGTGATATGAAATGATTTTCTTTTTTTTATAAAAAAAATAATATTTCTTTTTAGGCTTAAATATGTTTTAAGTTCCTATAATATATGAATTTTTTGAATTTAGTTTCTAAAAAAAATTAAAAGTTTTCCGTCTTTTATTTTTTTTTGGTATTAATCCATCGAGTGAGTTGACTTACTAGGTAACACATTTATGACTCAATCATTATTTCTATGTGGTATGAAACGCTGATATGACATTCATGGCGTAATCAATATTTATGTCTTTGTGTTGTAGTTGAGAGTATACTATGGGTTGTGATCTTTTTCAGTTGAAAATTTCATATTGAACCTAAACACTTTCACAATTCAGGTGCGAAATCTTCTGTGATTTTTTCTGTTGAAACTTCAAATTAAACATGACGTTTTACCACTTTAGGTGTGAAATTTATCACAGCTGTGATTTCCATTATTGAAACTGCAAAGGGAACTTCACGCTTTCACACTCATTTGTGAAAATTGTCACAACTGTGTTTTTCTCTGTTAAAATTATGAATTGAGTCTAGCGCTTTTCACACCCCAGATGTGAAGTTTTTCACACCTTTTATTCGCATCACGGCACTCATTATTTGCAATTTTGTTCAACAAATTCATGTTATTCTAAATTTAATAGCATGATGATTGATGTATTCGGTATTAGTTTAATGGTTTCTATCCCTTATTCGTTTAAACAAAATAAATTATAAAAAAAACAATACTTTTTACTTCTTGTTTACACAGTTTCAAAAACAATATATTTTTAATAAATTCTAAATAATTCTATTTTTCAAATTTTAAATATATTTTTAAATTAAAAAGTATTTTCCTCATGCATAATTCATTTATGCAATGTATGGGTCCAAGGTCTCGTTATATTAATTCAAATATTAAAATATCAATATCAAGATTTTTAATCAATGATACTATATTCCACGAAAAGGGTTACACGAAAAGTAACGAATTTGATTTTAACCAAAGTAAAGCAATAGAGACGGGTGACCATAAAAGATGGATCCCACGAATATACAAAGCCATTGCAGTTTCATGCATATAGCACTTTAGTATTGTATAATAATAAGATAAGATAAGATAAGATTTAGCTCCTCTAAAGTCTCATTTGCATTAATGTGCTCCATTTAAGGGAAATGACTCGACTAAGATCTGTGTTCGATCTCTGTAATGAAATAATCTGTAGCCAGACTTTACTTATCTCTTAACTGAACAGAGATTAGTCTAAGAGTTCATTTTCCTTGAAATACTATAAATATAAACAAAAAAAGTCTCATTTGCATCCTCTCCAATGAGATTCTACTAGAGTACCACTCTTCATCATAAAATAAAATAAAAAATCTTACCTATAACACTAGCTTTACCCGAAAATAAGTATTTTTTTGTCGACGTGAAATAAGTATTTTTGTGAGAAAGAAAAGACAGCAAAATTATTCTCACGCTTAAAATTGCACTTAAAATTGATAAAAAAAAAAGAAGAATAAATAATTGATCAAAAATTGCATCAACCTCTTACTTTCAAGTAATGGAAATATGAAAGAAAGAAAAAAATATTTTAAACAAAATTATTTTATGAGAAATGTACGAATAAAGGTGTCACTTAATATGAGTTCCTCTCTTTTGATCCAACTAATGGGAAAGGCCTTTTCTGACGTAGATTAGGTATGAAAAAGTGAAGATTTTGATCCAATGGATCAGATTTATTACCTGGTACCTACTATTAAAATGAAGCTGATAGTGTTATTTATTTGCAAATGCAGGTCTTCAAAAGTTTGAATTTGTTAAAAAGCCCCAATCTTAAAAAACAATTAGGCCCGTGAATGGAACCCAGAACTCTCCTCCCCAAGCTCGTGAATTGCTGCACGAAAAAAGGATGAAACCGGAGGGGTTTTGGTCGCTCAATTATACCAAGATGATCTCCCACTACAATTTCGAGAATCATGGATCTGTTTGTGCGAAATCCTAATCGAAACAAATACCCAAAGCCAAGAACGAAATCGCAGCCAAAAGGTTTGATTTCTCCCAATTCGTTCAATGAAATCTAGCGAAAATGTAGTATGTTGGTCGCAATGTAAAGGGAAGCAAAAACCCTAAACTAATTTCGTATATCTTTGCACCATTTTAGAGAAATCGGGCTCAATGATCTTACGGTTCTTCGCAAAATTCTAGTACCAATGAAACCAGAAATTCTTGTTTGAGGAGGGTTCAGAAAAATGGGGAAGGATAAGACCATGGCGGCGGCAGGGTAGTAGACGTAGGAGGGGACGTTGAGTTCAGAGGTAGTGTCGAAGGCGTCGGTGCTGAAGAGGTCGATGACGAGGGCAGCGAGGCAGTGGGTGGCAGAGAGGGAGAGGAGGGAAGGGAGGGAGCGGAGGACGGCGAGGGAGATAAATGGCTCGATCATTGGGATGAGGAAGGTGTCCCATTCCAGGGCTTGGCATCATCGCCACTAGTGGTGGCAGTGTTGGGGTGACATGTTGGTCTTCCATTGTTGAAGGGAGGGGGAATATGATTTTTGTGTTTCTGTGTTTGCCTGGGTTTAAGTTTCATATTCATGCTGGTGGGTTTTTTGATTAAAAAAAGTTAAATTTATTGATGCAATTATTAAATATTCCAGGGAGTGTAATGCAATTATAAAAAACCGACTAAACCTACTATAGTAGGTAACTGACCGAATTCCCATTAGTGGGATCAAAAGAGAGGATCCCATATTAAGTGTCACCACGAATAAATACAAAAACATAATTGAAGTAAAGAAATAATTTTTTTTCCTTTTTTTATACAAGAAATAATTTTTCTTGCTTTGACCCTATCCATACCTTATCACATATATTTCTTTATGCACAATAATTTTTCGCAAGTGACATCGCTAAATGTTAAAAACCATATCAAAATGAAATGATATTGTTTTTAAATTTTTAAAATAAAGTAATAATAATAATAATAAAAAATAGATTGAATAGAATTGGATCCAAAATAAAGTAGGGGAAAAGGAGATGGATACCCGGTTACTGGGAAGAAGAGGCGCAGGTTCCGGCGTGGAGAAGCATCAGATCTTCCCTCTCCATGGCGACATCGACGAATCCATCATCATCATCTTCATCCAAGGGATGGATCAAGAATATTTCCTCAATTTCCGCTCGCATCTTCTTCCTCTTAATCATCTTCCAGATCCCTCTTTTCAGGTACTCAAGCAACTCTTCCCTTTCCTTCTTTCTTTCAATAATTAATAACGAGGTTGAACTCGTTCCAATAACTCATGGGAATTTATGTGAAAACCAAACACTCCAGTCACCAATTTGTGATTGATTGCTTTCCTCCATCGTTGACTTGTGCCTATGATTGAAACAAAAAACATTTGTGTCCGATTCGACATAAATCAATATCTGACGGTGTCCTTTATGTTATTAACTATAATAACTGTAACTACCAATTGTGGCTTTTTTCTGCGATATGAGTATGACCCTGTTATTTACTATCTTTATATTGCAGTTGAGAGAATACTATGGGTTATAGCATTGATTGAGCACAATTTGAAACTTATCCCTTTTGATTTGTACAGGGTGACTTGCAGATCTGGTGTGTGTACAACCCCTTTACATGTGACATCGTCACAGTTAATAGCAAGTGAGATATTTCCTGTTCCCCTTGTGAAGGGGCTTCTGTACCCAGGTGCTGCTTTAAACGGCTTCATCCACAACATGACTGTTCCCAGTTGGGGTGATTTGTTGGACTTGTATAACTTAACCACTGTGAAGGAAGCTCCTGCAGTAACTGATCTCCAACGCTTGGAGGTTAGCCCATTTAAGCTACACCTTTGGTCTTTTCATGATTCAGATAACCTTGTAATTGTATTTCCTTTAGTTAAAATCACCTTATTTTCCCTGTGTTAGAGTGGGTTTTTGGTGGAATATTTCCCTTTGAAATTGATTCATGTATTTGCTCAGTTTAACAACTAAACAATAACATTTGATTATTGGATTCCATGTTTAACTGAGTCAATTTTATTTGAGGAAGGGGGAATAAAAGCCTGAGGCTATTGAGAGAATACTCTGTTGTATAAATTAAAGAGGCATTAATTCCTAAAAGTCACATAAAATGTGCTACATGAGATTGATATACCTTCATCTTCCCTATAACAAGTCCCTGTGGATGTTTCAATTATTTTCATTCTAGCAGATGATTCTATTTTCCATTAGGTTTCTGTTGATACTTTCCATCTAATCTAAATATATAACAATTGTTTACCAGGTTCTTGCGGGAAGCTACTTCTCAGTGGCAGGAGCACTTGTGGGTATTCTAAAACCCGGGAGAATGAGCATGTTTGGGATGCTTCTTGTGATTTGGGGACTGGTTAAAGAAGGGGTTTTAGGAAAGCCAGTAAATCCTGATCCTTCAAAAGCTGTGTACGTCTACCCAACAATGGTGATCGCCTTGATATGTGCCTTCTCATCTGTAAAGTATGACGTGAAGAAGGTCGTTAGTTCAGCCCCTGTCCGGTCCACTGCTAAACCTCTTCAGAACTCATCCAAGTCTAAGCTGAAATAAAGTGATTCTCATGTTTTGACGAGTTCAAATTGTACGCGTTTTCTCCCAAATTCATTTTGGAACATATTGTTCAGTTTTTCCAGAATTATTACCTTTTTATTTTACAATATTCCTATTAGTTGATGAAGCTTTGTTGATTTGTAGAAGGTAAAGAAAAGTCTGATAGTGATTAGCAACTTCTATAAACAGATGTCAAGTGACTGACAAAAATGGTTATTCATTTCATTTTAGTTGTTTATATTAGACTAAATAACTAATGAAGTGTTTATATTAGACACTGACCTTAGAAGCTCCAAGTTGTAGCTTCCAATACACCGCTTGCTTGGGGGGATCTCACTGCAGTTCCAAACACATTCATAATTTTTGTCAAGAAAACATGAACATTTCCTGTTTCGAAACAAGTCACATGCCCTCTGCACCTAACAAGTAACTACATTAGTAGTAGCCCTTATGCTTTTGTTCTCTATTACGGATAAAAGTGATGTGGATTGGGAACCGAATTCACTGTGTGAAAAAAACAGTAGTCGTGTATTACGTTCTGAGTTAGAATCAGAATAAAGTAAAAACCCTCCAGCCACTCCAATTTAATTCTGGATTGTAGGGGCCACCCTCTAATAATAATTCCCCTCAAGAAATGCCAACACCACAAAAGCAAGAAAAGTTTAGCTTCTGTAGAAGACTTGAAATTAATTGAAGGGAAGGAATCAGATATTATCCACCATAAGTCGCCTTTAATAAAATATATATTCATAGGTTCTTCATTTTCTTGGTGGGTGAGTGAATCATTTCTTGACTATTTTTTATTGTCGGTTTTCTTTTTGTTTTGGCTGTTTAGATAACAATGACGAACCACGACGATGTGGTGAAGGACATTAAGGCAATGCTTGACGGAGCAGAGCCAGTGGTAACCAGCGAATGTTGCATCTATAGGGTACCCGTTATTATTCGCAAACTCAAGGAAGATGCCTACACCCCAAAGGTCGTTTCTATAGGCCCTCTTCACCACCGCTGCCATCCCCACCTCCAAAACATGGAAAGGCACAAGCTCATGTATTGCAAAGCATTTCTCGAACGAGCCAAGACAAGTTTAGATAGCTTGACTCACCATATAGAAGAGGTCGAACTGCATATCCGTCGTTGTTATTCAGACACCCTTGATCTTAGCAAGGATGAACTTGTTAAGGTTGTGTTAGTGGATTCTTGTTTTATACTTGAGCTCTTTTGGAGGTACTATCATGATGGATGGTCAGATGATGACACGTTCCTCCTTTTAAAACCTTGGTTGGCCACTAACATGAGACTAGATTTGTTGTTACTTGAGAACCAACTCCCTTTTTTTGTTCTTGATCACCTCTTCAATCTTTCCTTTAGTTCTGCACATGATGGTGGTAACATTAACAGTAACACCCCTTCTTTTCTCGATCTTACGTTTGACTATTTTGCCTATTACAATAGATCCAACTTGCCTTCTGATATTGTTGGCATAAAACACTTCACTGATCTGATCAGAATTTTTCACTTGGAACACCTTTTTTTAACACTGCCGTGTAGGATAGATGCACCGGTCAAACATCTTCCGAGTGCTGTGGAGTTGGTCGAAGCAGGAGTGAAATTAAAAGTGAACACTGAAAGTGACTGCTTATTGGACCTGAGGTTTTCAGGACGGGTCCTTGAAATCCCTCAGTTGAAAGTGGAGGATTGGACTGAACTTCTGTTTCGCAATATGGTGGCTTTGGAGCAATGTCACTACCCTTATGAATCCTACATTACCGACTATGTTGCTGTTTTGGACTTCCTTATAAACACAAGCAGAGATGTGGACGTGCTGGTTCAGAAGGGTATACTGGTTAACTGGTTAGGGGACAGTGATTCTGTGACTGGCCTGTTTAATGGTCTTTGGAAGAATATTACGCATACAAATTTCATTGTCAATTACTTTCTACCCTATGAAAACTTGAATAAGTTTTGTAGAGATCCTCATCATAAATTGAAGGCCACTCTGAAGCGTGATTATTTCAGCAGTCCTTGGCAAACTGCTGCTTCCATAGCTGGAATTCTAGTCCTTATTCTCACTTTACTTCAATCAGTTTGCTCTGTCTTGCAACTAATATAACAATATAATGACTCCTCAAAGACTTATTGTTGAGTTAAAAACTATTATGATTATTTATTTATTCTTTCTAATTAATACTGGAATTGTAATTCTTTCTTTCTTTCAATGTTTCATTGGTTTTGTTGTTTTGTGTATTGTATTAGATTATTTATTATTTATTCTCTTGTACCTCCAACTTAATAGAAATAATGTGTGACTGATGCTGCAACAATGCTTGCGGGAATAGAACTCCTTGTCAACTTCCATTGTAACTAAATATTTTTCTTTATACTCTGTGTGTTAAGGAAATTTTCTATGCATCTGTGAATGGAAGTTATACTGTTTATGTTGTAGTTCAGATTGACTGACAATTTTACTAATGGTTTACATCTTTCGCTCAAGTTTGATTTTGGCTGGTTTTGGTTATTCATGTGATGATACTGTGAAATATATTATAATGATTATCGAGAAAAATTTAAGTCCCACATTGACTAGAGATAAGACCTAAATACAATATATAAAATTTAGATAATCCTCATTTTAGAAACCAATTTTCGTAGGAAATGAGTTAAGAGTCGCTAAATCCAATAACCACTTTTTTTTTTGAGAGAATAATCTAAAAACCACTTAAAATCTAAAGATTGGGTGTATTGGGTAAAAAACCCAATGCCTTTAGTGATTTTTGTTATTCGTCTGTGTAGTAAATTTTATTGAGCATCAGAGAATTATCTGGCGAGATTGTTGAAAAATGATACCACTTAATCTGCTATGATGTATCTAGTATCAACCATGAGAATGGTTGCAGCTAACTGCTACAACAAGGTAGGAAACACGCTTCTACACGAGGCATCCATTTTTCGATCATTTCTGGGGGAGAAGAAAATTCTCAGCTTGAGGCCCAGCAACAAAGAAGGAAAATTTGGGAATGAATATATTGTGGTGTAAAAACTTCACATGATTTTCAAAGTTTTCAAATAATAAGACTTTGTGTGAAAATCTCACGTGAAAAGATTTACTTCCTTTAATTTGGTTTCACTCCGTATTTTGTTTCCAATTCATGGTTCGACGTCTCTCTTTGATTAGTGTTTAATCCAAATCAGGAAGGACCTCTTTTTCTTTGGGCTTAGGCCCCTTCCTTGTCAAAAAAAAATCATGAAGGACCAAATGAATTTGCACAGAATAGAATGTGTACCCAAATATATTGGCCCATTTATTTTGCGATATGGGCCACCTCGACCATCTTAGGTTGTGGGTCTTTGCTGGATGGGCCTTACCGGACCCATATACGCTCTGTCTTCTCCTTTACCCCCATGACATGTAAATTATTTGAAATTTGAAATTACAAATATAGGTTTTATTGGGTTAATTTCCACGGCGTACATTTATAATTATCAAATGCGTTATTTATTGCAAAATGTTTTAAGACCATGTTTCGTAGTTAAATTTTATCTTATTTTTCTAACCATAGACCTATATGCTTAATTTACTACTTAAGATGTATTCTGGTAATGTATCAAAATTATCGGGAAAAGAAGTTTATTGATACTAAAATGGAATCTAGCTATGACCTTTTTCCTTTTTCTTTTTTAGTTTGAGTAGAACGCAATTCCCTAGTTTTTCCCCACGTAGCACATACATCTCAATTATATATGTATAACTTTGGGAGAGATAGTGTGTTTGACCTGTAAACCAAAGCTAAAACCATTTATTTCGAAGGAAGAAAAAGGAAACCTTTAAACATGCTTGCTTGGGTTGAAAAGAAAAGAAAAGGGGAAACTAAAGCTTGTGAAAGTGTATCTCATTTTTTGTGTGCATTGAATTGGATAAAAAGTCCTCTTGTCTTTGCTAACCTTGACTACCACAGTGTAGATAGAGTTTTCAACTTGAGCTGGTTTAGTTTTGATGGTATTTGGGACCCATCTGAACATTACAAAATCCTAATGATTAAAGATGGTTTTGTTTTGCTTTCATGAGCAAGGGTCTTTCGTAGGTCTTGTCTTTGTTAGATTGGCACGAAACAGACAAACTCACACACCAACACTCACCAGATAATAATAAATAAATCAATAAAAGCACTTAACTATAAAGAGCACATGCATGCACACCAATTTCTGGTGTGTGGAATAATTATTCTTAAAAACTTAAATAATAGCTCAATTATTTAAAAAAAATGACCCATTAAAAATGTTCAACAATTTAAAATTTTAAAAAATAGCTCAATTAATTAATCTCCTCCCATATATAGATTTCATGGATCGACCCTCAGCATATGATTTTGATTTAATTAAGCTTTCATGCAATGCGTGTGCATGCTCCCAGGTCCAATATATAAATTATACTATATGGTGTGGAATATGCAGTGTACTGAAAATGGCTCAAATGATATCAATTGCGTAGCTAGTTGGAACCCCAAAGCACATGATTGAGCAAGCGAGCAGAGGAGGTACTTCACTAAAGCACATGATTGAACAAAGCATATGAAGTAACATAAAGCTTAGACTAAAGTGAATTTAAAGAATCTTGTTAAAAGCCATATAATGGAGTGTAGTAGCAGACACTAATGAAGTTGTGGCCACTTTTGACCAATGAATGTTGGTGTTAAACGCAACCCAGTAGGTCAATGGGGAAACCCATGAAATGTATCATAAGCTTGTAAAGTTATGGAATCCTATGTCAATTAATGCTTTTAAAATATTCTAGTCATATTCTTGATCTGCTTGATTTGATTTTGATTAAGCAGAGTAATTGAACCCCCACCGTTGATGAATAAGATAATTAATTGAGTTTTATTTATAGTAAACAGAAGATAAGCATTATTGCTTGAGGCGTTAAAGGATTTAATTTATGGTTCAACCAATCAAAGTTTGGAAATGCCTTTCTAAATCTTAACAACGAATCCTTTTTTGCAGGGGCCCCGGAAAGGAACTTTAAGCAATTTCTGATGGATTTGTTGGAGAAATGAGAGTATAATAATAAGATTAAGCATCTCAAATAACTCTTTCAAAAAAAAAGTGACCTTGATCAATAGTAAATTTTAGGGATGAGTGCTTATTAAGTTCTACGACTAAATACTTGAATTTTTCTTCTATTATATTAGCTGTAAAATGATGAAATATAGAACACAATAGTTTTTTTTAATGAATTTTTATGAATACATGGTATTATATACATGGCAATGGTACATAATTTGAACTATAACAAATTTTATATACAAAAATTATCCAATAAAATTTTATCCAGCTTAAAAATTTAAAAAATCTTGTGTATATATTCCCTTTCTCTGTTTCCGGCAATTATAGTGTGAGATGATAAACAGGTCAGCTTCTCTAATTTTTTTTTTTTTAACGCTGTTACTCGAACTATTTCTCTGTTTCTCCGGTGTGCTCTGTATAATTAAGCGGAGGGGGAAAAAGTAAAAGCAGAACAATTTGCATATTTAGATGCGTGCATAAATTTCACTATTAATGAATTTTGGTTTTGGTTTTTTAATTGTATTGTAACAGAAAATGTTCCAAGTCATGATGATAACCATTTGTTCCAATTGCAAGTTGCAATAGTGATTAGTGATGAGGCCTTACTGTTACTGCTACCACGACGACAATACTACACATTGAGAATCCATCAAGGTATTATTGCTGCCTTTTACTTCAGTGCTATTTCAGTTAAATTACATTACTCGAACAATCTAGAGAAAACAAATTTACAGACTTTTTTATACTATTTTAATAAACGTTTTAACAAAGATAGTTGGCTCTTAAACAATGGCCAGGCACATAATAATATTGTAATGATTTTATTCGCTGACCGCTTCTATTTTTTCATCGTATCATTTTTTTGTACAATAGCCCAATGAGGTTTCATCTTATCATCTTATTATTATTATTTTTTCTAAAGATAGCCAGTTTTATATAATTATTTTAACCTGTAGTTATTCTTTGTGTGTGTGGATGGATATTTCAGCCTGTAGTTCTACTCATACTTTTTCTATTTTCCAAATAAGTAGGTGTGACAAAGATTTAAAATAAGTGAAAAGTGCACAAATTAGATCAATTAATGTATATGCCGAGAATAAAATTATACTACTCCAAATCCAATTCTCTTTTCTTCCTGTAACTGAACGTTATTAGTTCCACTTACAACAGGAATAGTGCCGTTCTACGTTAGAAAAATTCAACTACAATATGTTCAACGTAAATTCTAGACTTGCTGGAGGCTGTAATTTATTCCTCTCTGTTTTTTTTTTAACATTGATCCCGTCTGTACGTACATGCATGTAAAAATAAAAGCAGATCGATACTATTGTTCATTTCTTTTGCCTTCAATACGTGTATGTGTGATGTATCTGTGATGCTATATATGATTGCCCCCACTTCGGGTCAAATGAGATTATCCCGTACAAGCATACATATGATATGATTATCTGCAGATTGTAGTGTTTGTGATGATTTACCCCCCAAAAATGTTGCCAAGTTCCACCCCCTCCCCTCCAAAGAAAAAAAAGAAAAACTAAATTGGGCCTGTGCTTCTCAAATTGTAATACTTTTGTGTATTGATTCGCTACAATTCATCATGAAACTAATCAAAAAGTAGCTTATTACATGTCAATTAGCTGATTTTAGCTCATTTTACTCATTATAGTTTATGAAAACATGCTACAACTTATATGAAAACAGTTTATAATCTAATTAAAACTAATAAATGGTGCATAGTTAAATGGGCATTGTTGGAAAAATTACCGGGAGTTGAAAGAGAAAATGACGAATTAACAACAAAATTTGCACATTTTAAAGGCGAAAATATGAAAAATAGTTAATTTTTATATAAATAATTAAGTACTTTTATTATACTAGAATTAGTACTGGAGAGTATAGCGCTTGTGAGATATATATACTAAAGAACTAATGCTTTATGGGAAGTAATATTGCAAGTATTAGAGCATCTTTAATGGAGTGCTTATTAAGCATTTTACCAAATAAGCATCAATGCTTATTAAGAACTATACATTGAAGAGTATTTCTCTTGGGGTACTTATTAAGCATAGGTGCTTAGTTAAACACTTCTGCTAAACACTTCTCTATTAAATCCATAGTGGATCATGTCCTGCTATATGGATTAAAAAAGACAAATTAAAAAATTAAAAAAGTTACTATTGGTGAAATATAATGATGTGAGGTATTGGTGGGGCCCATTTAAGATTTTTTTTGGAAGAGTTGGATTGGAGAGGTTGAATGCTTATGAAATATTTAAGTTCAAAAAGATAAAAATAAATGATGTGTATTAGTGGGGGCCACTTAAACATCCCAAAATGAAATGCTGTATTGTGGATGCTCTCAGCGATAACCGTTACGAATCAATTATTCCTTGGACCCCGTCCCCACTATAAAGGCTGCTCTATATATATATATATATGTGTGTGTGTGTGTGCAGTGTGTGTAGCTCTGAGAGGAAAAGAGAGAAAGCAAGAGAAGAGAAGAGGGCATCTTTTATTCTTTTCAGAACACATCTCGCGCGAGCAGAGAATTAGATAAAGAAGACCTTTGCAGCAAAACCATATAGCCCCCTCTCTCAAAACACATTAACACTGATAAATTGTTGATACATGAAAGAAGATCGAAGAAGAAGAGGGAAAAAAGTACACGGGCTAGCTAGCAAGCAGCTGAGTCGTACGTCGTCGTATACCGGCCAGAAAACACAGATCGATCAGCACCCGCCATCAAAAACTCAAATATCATGCATACCTAAAGATCCCTACCTAGGCTGGAAGAAAATTAAATTAAAAGAAGCAAAAAAAAAAACCCGCATGAGAGAGGGTGAGGATAGAAAGAGTAACATTGGTAGAGACCAAAAAAAGTAACTATCACTAGGAAATAGGGATAGCCTCTCAATTCTCTTCTCGGACACCAAACCCTGAACAAAAATGAAATTTAAAAAAAAAATGTAAGATGAAATTAATTGGATAATATTAAGTACTAGATATATACATATATATAGATATGGATGATCACAATTAATTACCACATGTTATAAAAAAAAGAATTGTTATAAAAAAAATTACCACATATTCCAGAGAGACTTCATTCACGATAAATAGGAAGACCTTCCACTACTAGAGTCCCTCGGTGCATTGCATCGGTAGCACTCCATTCTATTAGCGAAGTTATGCTCGTTACATCCAGACCTGCACGCACATTTCTATCGCACCGTCATTACTGTTTTATTTACTCTACTCACAGTACTCACTTATTATTATTATTATTATTATTATTATTATTATTATTATTATTATTATTATTATTATTATTATTAATGTCTCTTTTTCTTTTTCTTTCACTCTTTTTATTACATTATTCATCTATCACATCTATTATTTATCTCTTTTCTATTTCTATCACTATCTAGGTGTCAAATAGATATTTGGATGTCAAAATTATTATTGTTATTATTATTTTAAAAATAGTCCTGATAATAATCTTGCTGGGGGAAAAAATAGCAAAAGCAACTTCTTCTATTGTAAACGTACATTCATCACACTAATCTCACATATATCAATTCATGTGAAGATAAAGAAGTGATAATCATAAAAGAAATGATAGTGACGACAGACCTGGTGCATATCCAGTCACCGGATTTCCAGCCAGGGCGGGTGGAGCCGCCGCCGCCGCCGAATCCGAATGGTCTCATTCTTGTCATGTCAGCGGCATCAGCTGCGGCGGCAGCGGAGTCCTCCTTGGGGGCACCGCACTTGAAGCAGCTGGAGCGGCTGGCGAAGTTGTGGGCTCCACAGTTTCCGACGGTGCAGTACCAGTCACCGGGGCGGACATCGGGGCCGGTGGTGAAGGAAAAGGAGGGAGAGCCTCTGCCGCCACCAAAGGCGGCGCCGTAGTCGCCGGCGCCAGACTTTGGCTCCCCGCACCGTTGGCACGATTCTCTCCTCTGGAAGTTGAGGTGGTTGCATGTCCTGCAGTTCCAATCTCCTGGTCGGCTCATTTTTTTTCCTTCACACACAGTTTCCAAAAATCGTATTAAGATTGTAAAAGGAGATGAAATTTGCACAGCTAGCAAAAGAATTAAAGAGCAATGTGAATATCGATCGATCTCAATCGATCAGATTCAACAACTGAACTATTCAATTCTAACTGAAAAACAGAAAAGTCTAGCGGAAAAACTTATGATCTAAACAGAAAGTCTAACTAACTAACTAACTGATATTCACCTGTGTGAGTTTGGAGACTGATGAAGTTGAAGGTAGAGGTATATAGTTCGACAATAGTTGAAGGAGAGAGTGAAAGAGTAAGTGCGATTGTGGTGCAGGTGAGTGCAGAGGTTGAGGTGGTTTATATACTGCCAATTAAGGCCTCGAGAATCGGGAAGATATACCGTAAGTAACTAGCTGGCTAGCCACCATCTAACCAGTATGTACACACAGCAGGTAGGGTAAGGCCGGGTGGTCTTTTTGGCTTCCTTCAACCCCCAATATCAATATGCGATGATATCATCTAAAACTAAATTTGGAAAAAGGGTAAAAGGAATTTCGAAGTGCAACTAAACACAGTACTCCATATATATATATATAAATAAAGGTTTTGTGATTTTTTTTATTTTTTTGTTGAAGGAAGGTTTTGTGAATTGTGAGTATGATATTTGGCAATAGCATATTTTAGGACTTTTAAGAGTTGCCAAGTAGACATATCACTACTAATCTCCTTAATTAATTTTATGGTTCCATGAAAAATATATCTTGTATGCATACGCGCGCGCGCGCGCACACACACACACATATATATATATGCATATGCAATGTCTCATCATGCTCGTAAAAAATAAAAACAATTGATTATGAAAATTAAGAGTATGTTTGAATAAATAATTTAATTAAATGCTTTATATAAAGACATTTATTTATAGGTTATTTTGGAAGATTTATTGAAATGATTAAGCTTAAAATAATTTATGGATATTTATAAGTTATTTTTAATATTAATATATTCTAAACATTGATATAAATATTTATAGAGCACTGATAATTGGGTCAATTTTGTATAACAAACAAAATTTGTTCCTACCTGATCCGCATTTGCCTCCTCTAAAGTGAGTTAACCATTAATGAGAAAATCAAAGGATGATATTCCAACACATCCATGATTTGTTATATATATATTTGTAATATCAACCCTTGATTTTTAAATCAATGGTTGAGATTGATTACTTTATACTCTAAAGTGAATTGTTCACTTTAGAGGAGCCACACCATATCCTTATTATTCCTAAATCTTTTTTTGTTTTTATGTTAGTGGGGGATGTTTGATGTTTAAACTCATGACCTCCTTATCATTATAATTTCTATGCTCCTCTCACAAACCACCAAATCACCTTATGCCATGTATCCCTAAATTTGTTAATATTAATTAACTTGTTCAACTTTGTCAAGCTGCACTTTTTTGTCCCCACATAAAGCAAAATTAGCATGCATTGTAACCCCCAAACACACCACAACGACGCCCATGCCCCTATCTTTTAAATCTTGTAGTCCATAAATGATAGCAAAAGACCTTTTTGACCGTGGATATGTGTATTAATTGGACCTCATTTACAGTGAAGTGGGCGGGGAAAGAATCACAATATATGTAATTAAAAACCAACGTCCGTTGGTCCAACTAGCAACTGCAATTAGTTTTCATTCCAATGTCTCGTGTTCGAGCCTTGGGTTTGATAAAAAAAAATGGTACTGGGAGGGATAACCTTAATGCAACCAAGGTCCCGAGTGAGATTAGTCTTTGTGCTAATAGCCGGAAGATACTCCCGCCAATGCCATAGTATCCAAAAAATATATGTAATTAAAAAATGGTCCTCGTATTACCTTACGATTGATCACCGCATGGCCTCCTAGGCCTAGCTAGTGCATCCTTTTCTTTTTTCGCTCTCTTCTTTTGTTGATGTTAATTGATCAATGAGAAGTTTGGATAAGAATTGAATCAAGGAAATTCTTTGTTTATATCACCAGACAAAATGAATATTCCTCACACTTCAAGGAAAAACACCTTAAGATCAGAGATTGTTGACCCAGTGCGTA
The DNA here is from genome assembly GCA_030159175.1 of Glycyrrhiza uralensis. Classification (NCBI taxonomy): domain Eukaryota; kingdom Viridiplantae; phylum Streptophyta; class Magnoliopsida; order Fabales; family Fabaceae; genus Glycyrrhiza; species Glycyrrhiza uralensis. Next base: position 51,595,386 of record BRZY01000005.1, read on the forward strand.
GTGTGGCCCATTTTATTCTCATATTCAAAAATATAATTGCCAAGGAGAGCTGTCATGTCTCACTTTCAATATTATACTTTCAGAACCTGGCCAGGGTAGAGTTATAAGGGTCGTCACAAACTATATGGTAAAAATCGGTGCTGCTTTTCAATTTTCAATATTCCTCTTTTGTACTTGGGACTTAATTTCTTTTGGGAGGGAGTCAAAAGGATTATAATACCTCATATATAGCCTTATTGTGTAATATATATTCTTTTTCCATATTATTTATTTACGTGGACATTATACCTAATTCTACTCTATTTCCTCTTAATGATCATGAAGATTAATCATGGAATCTAAAATGTCTATAATCTTCTTTTAGCAACGTAATTAATTAAATGAATTTTAGATGTGTTCCCATTTCCCAACATACTATATACCAATGTCCGTTGGTTCGACTGGCAACTGCAGTTGGTCCTCATCCCAAGGTCTCGTGTTCGAGCCTTGGGTTTAATAAAAAAACGGCGCTGAGTGGAATAGCCTTAATGCAGCCAAGGTCTCAAGGGAGATTAGTTTCTGTATTAGTAGCCGGAGGATATTCCCGCCAATGCCATGGTACCAAAAAAATTTCCCAACATACTATATAAAGTCATTAAACGGAAGGTTAAGATAGGAAGGAAAAAAAAAGACTTGTAATGATGTTGGGAGTTATATAGATGTCAGTTTAGCAATATTATAGCTATTAATCCTACTCTAATTTGCATGTGGTCCCATATAGTGATTCATGTTTGGAGAACTTTCTTTTAAGTTTTAACTCATATATATACACACCTTTATCCCAACCATATATAGGATATCAAGAATGCATGTGTGTGTGTGTGTGAATATAAGTCATGATAGTCGCGATGATATTTTGGGCCTTCAGATTATAAAATTTGTATTTATCTATATATATAAAAGAATATCCTACTTTAACTATCTTTTAGTGTCCTACAATTTCTATTTTCTTATTGCCCTTATATAACTGATTTTTTTAACTTTAACTTTAAATTTAAATTTACCCATCCTTTACCATAACTACACCTTTTTAAATTTATCCATATTTTATTTAATAAAAAAAAAGTATCCATACTTTACCAAGATTATATGTCACTATATAATTTTGTATTTTATCAATAAATAAATAAATTTAATTTTGTATTTTATCAAAAAAAATAGAAAATCAGACAAACACTGTCCGCTAGTATATGAATGAAAATATTCACAGGAGCAATACTCGTGCATGTCCGATGCTGAAGAAACTGTACTAGAGTTCTAATTTTCTCGAATTTTTTTTTATATTACCTTAGCATCTCATCTTTTACTTATGATAAAAGGGAAAAGTGTGAATTCAAATTTAAATTTCTCTCTTACAAAATATTCTCTCTCTTCTATTTAATCTTAAAAGTGAACGTATAGATAGTGTAAAAATATTTTGGTTATGAAACCGAAACATTTTCCAAAATTGGGTATAGCTCCAAGACGTAGGCGAAGTTAAAGTAAAAGTTGCATGGCCATTACTTCAAGGAACGTCCTTGGTTTCAAATTATTGCACTACGATTCCATTTAGTGAAAGAGAAACGATTCTCATTGATGACTAAGCGTCGATCGATTGGAATTGAAGCTGGAATAGTTTCAAAAATCAAAGAAAGGAGCAAAACTTGGTAGAGTTTCGATAAAGATAGTCGAAGTTGATGATGATGGAAGAGAAGTCTTCGAGGTTCAAATTTTGACCATCTTTTCTTTTTCTTTTTTTCCCCCTTCGTTACACTGATATGGCTTTTTCGCTGTCACGTTCCTTTTCCTTTCTCATTATCACATATTCTCTCACCCTTTTCCTTCAATCTCTCTCTCTCTCTTTGAAAAAAAAGAGAAATAATAACAACAAAGAGGGAAAACATATAGCAATGAAAAATCCCCTCCCCCCCCCCCCCCCCCCCCAAAAAAAAGAAGGAAATTAATCTTAAAATTAATAGAAATCACCCACCATTTTTATTGGGGAATGGTAAAGAAGGCTGCAGCGAGCTGTGAAAGCAAAAAGAAAGGGGAGGGAGAGAGTACTGATTCGATTCTCTCATTGGGAAATGCTTCCATGCATGACCATATGACCAAACCCATGGACGCATAACGTATACTTATACACTCTTTACTTTATCTTTTTATTTAATCTTATTATTATATACATTATGCAACAGGATTTATGATTCTCATTTCGTGCATATCAACAAATTTAATATTGCGTCTTTCCAAAAAAAAAACAAATTTAATATTGCAAATTAATTAAAGGCCTTAATAAAATACTATGACTTCTGTTCAAATCCTGAATTTCTGCATTAGTAGTTAGGTTATACGTAAATTCTACTATAAAATTGAGGTTGGTGGTTCTCTCGTCTTGCACAGGGGTGTGCTTTCTCTAATCTAATTTTTTTTATATAAAAAAGGCCTTAATTAATAAAATTAAACTAGGTACTTAGTTATATATTAGAATCGCAGCAACCCATGGTTTTGTGTTTTTCTCTAGCTGGCTATATGTAATTAATGGGGATCAATCTTCACGCACCCAATAAACTTGAATTGTCGATCCGTACAGCAATGAATATTAAAGAAACATACTGTAGTAGATTAATGTGATAAATGCATTTTTGAAAAAAAAAATTCTAGTTTCAGATTAAAGAAATTATGTAAAGCAATAAGAAGCTAGTTTTCTTATATAATCAATACAGTAATTTTTTAACTGTTTTCAACTTGTCTGCTGAGTTATAATACATACATTATATAACCAATTTCAACTATTAATCAAGATGAGAAAAATATGTATATGTATGTGTTACATAATTTGTTTTTATATGGTTGCATGCACGTGAGTTGGTAGAAAGATGTGAGTGACGCCATCAGAATGAAAAAAGTTTCCTCTTTTCTTTTACTTTTTAGACCTCCAATATCTTTTATAATATGCTCTGAGAGTCCCCAAATGTCCATCTTCTTTGATTTTTCGCGGTTTTCTACCCAAATCACTGAAATACCTTTAGTGCACAAGCTTCAGACAACATCGATCTCTCAATTCTCTAACGTTACTAAAACCACCCTTAATCTTAATCATACAGTATATGTATAGTTTTTATGCTAAATTAAGAGAATGGATATATATATATATATATATTTCGGTATAATTATAAAATCATTTCAAAATTTGTTGAAATGGGTACCTTAAATTTATAGAAGGAAACAGATTAGCTAGTTGCTTGATATTTAATTAACTTGTGCAAAGAAATATATACTTGTTGGGTATTTAATTCAAATTCAAGCTCAATTGCGACAATTAGTTAGTATATGATTGATAATACTAATAACGATTAGGTAGGGGAGATGTCCAGATTTAGTGTTCGATTATTTCTTGAATAGAATTGCCTCGGACATAGGATACAGGTGGGAAGCCGATATGAATAATAATCAATTTGGATAATATTTTGTTCATGTGAATTAGATATATGAAGTAGCTAGTGATTTTTTTTTTCATTTTGAAGCATTTAACTAAAAAGATTCGTAAGCATTCAAAACATGAGTAATAAGGCTAGCTAGCTAAGTAGAAAATATGAGGTCAAACCTACGTACACTGAATTGAACTTCTAGAACACTGAAAAAATATAAACGGTGAAATTAAAGGAACAAAATTATGAACAAGGCATTCAAAAATGGTTACCAGGTATGTTGAATAAGGTCCATGTATAAATAATATAGAATAATATTAATATTAACCGTGTAAAATATATTATTTTATATATAATTAATATATAATTTGCATCTTATAAATATTTAGCGGCAAAGTATTTTTTTGGGTGTAAAATGGCAATATATATATAACGTTTTCTAAGGAATTTAGTTTTTTTTTTTCTCTCAAATTAGTTATTTAGTTCAAATTTTGTAACCAAGTATAAGGTTTAAATAACTTTTTAGTTTCTATAATATATATTTTTTCAGTTTATATTTAGTCTCTACAAAAAACTTTTTTATAAGTTTTAATGCCTAAAAATAAGAATATAAATTTATTTTTTATCCTCGTTATTTTGATTTTAATATCTATAACACTTTGTAATTACTTATATTAATTTTAATCCCTCAAATATGATATCAATTTTATTTTATAGTAACTAATTTAACATAGACCAAATATTATAGAAACTAAAGTAAAAAAGAAAAACAATAAAGATAAAAAAAATCTATTTCTAGAGATTAAAGCTGACAAAAACTTTTCTATAGGGGAATTATTATTATTATAGAGATACAGACTAAATATCACATGCATTCTTTTTGGCAGAGTGTATAAAAATATTTACACATTGCACAAATGTAAACATTTGTATGCTTTTTTTTTTTTTTTTGGTCAACTAAACATTTGTATGCTGAATGCTGATGATTTACAAGTAAATGAACGAACTCATTCAAGGCATTGATCGTTGACCAAAAAAATGAATTCAAGGCATTGATCCAGTTGCTGAAACATGCCTTTTTGTTTTTTGGGTTTCATTGATCCCTGCACCCATATGAATTGTTCTCTACACCCACACTTAACTCACACTTAGATTTTTTTGTAAATTAAAAGCCAAAAATACCCCTCCCTCCAAATCCCTTTCTTCCCCTTTCTCCCCCAAAAAAATTATCCCCCTGCGTCAGTCCCCCTCCTCCTTCTTCTTCTCATGTTGAATTATTAATCCTATTTCCTGCTATTGTCGAAATGCCAATTGCAAGTTTGCAACAATTCCTTTCCACATAATAACAAGGTCCAAATTAGATGTCAAACCTTGTGGCATCCAACTGGTACTGACCCAAATGCATTATTCCTGATATTTTCAAAAGTGCCAATTGCCAGTAATCCCGGCCTTCCACTTCCATACTGATATGATAATTTCATTTTGCTACATTGCTCAGACTCAAAGACATCATTGGACAGTTGTTGGTCCTGCATCCACTGAAGCGCATAGTGCAAAATCAAGGCCTCTCCCTCATTGACCGAAACCGCACAGCATCACAAAACAAATAGTAATGGCAATCCTAAAACCCAAAGCATCACACCAGTTGCAATCTGCAGCAATAGATCAAAGCATGACACCAGCAAAACTATGTAACTTGCTGATATGGCAGTGCTATTGTTCCTTGCTCTCCCTATGCCACTGTTGATTCCATACTCCACACCATAGACATCGTTGTATATGTGACCACTGACCAGCAACATGGGCGAGGAGTAAGCAACACAGTAGGGTAGGCGAATTCTGTGCATATGTACATGCGCAGTGTGCGAGTAACTCTACATTACAAGCCCGCCCCTGTTTTTTTCCAAGATATGTGGGTGTTCCGCAATTACCACTTTCGGTATTGAATTTCTGGCTTCCGGAGGTGGTACTTCCAGTATTCATTTTTGAAATAAAAAATTCATACCGGAAGTACCACTTCCGGAAGCCAGAAATTCAATACCGGAAGTGGTACTTCCGGAACACCCACATATCTGGGAAAAAATAGAGCGAGAAGCGACTTGGACGAAGAACACAAACAGCCAACCAGAAACAGAGGTCAGCGACACGGTGGCTTGGGGTCAGCGACCAACCAGAGGTGGGTGGCGGGGCAGTCGCATCTGATGCCAGTCGCAGTGGCGTGTGGCTACTGGAGTTCACTAGGCTGGGGCGGAGTCTATGTGTGGTTTTTTGCTCTGGTATGGTTTTGTGGAGAAAGAAGGTGGAGGTGTGTTGTGAACTGTGTGGGTCTATTTATGTGGGGTTAATTTTGTCTCTTCAAATTAAAAAATTGAGTGTGGGTGCAAGGTGAGTAATTAACGTGGGTGCAGAGAGAAACTCCCAAAAAAACCCGTTAGTTTTTGAAATAGTATTGAGAACTTTACATTATTTTTGGGCTGGGTTTGATTTTACATTCCGATCAACAACCAAAAAAGAAAAAGAAAAACGAACAAATCAAAAAGAGACGCTGTCGTTAACCAAAAAGAGAGAGAGACCCTGTCCTGTACCCGGAATACCAAACGAGACGGGTCAGTGACCCATCATTCCTTTTTTGTCAAAGGCAATCTGCATTAAGGATATGGAGCCTTGTTGACAAAAAAAAAAAGGATATGGAGCCTTTGATAAAAAAAAAATAAAGGAAATGGAGCCCAATCACTCCAAGAACAAAAGCGATAATGCTGCAAATCTTCGACAAAAAATATGTTGCAAATCTTGTTAAGAAATTGCAAGAGGCATCATGCCTACTTTATAGAGATATAGAGATTTTTGGTAATATTAAAATTGAGAAAATCATTTGATGTTTTCAGAATATACAAACTTATTAATAATTATTATGATGTGTATTTATATTTTTTAATACTACAAATTTATATATATATATAAGAGGTATATTGTTCTCCATAAATTAAAATTTATGAAACTTTCATGTATATAACAAAATTATGATACTGCCATTAACCTTTACGGTAGTTGTTTCCATTGAAAAATGACGCAAAATTTGTTGGGGAATGAAGTTCTTCTACTGTTCGTTTCAAAATAAAAAAAATTGTATGACAAAATAAAAATAAAAATAATTGCGGGGTCTACTTTCCCCCTCTAGAGTAGGTAGAAAATGATCAGCGAACTCCCTCACAACTCACAAGCCTCAAAGTTGGCTTATTGGACGTGAGATATATCACCATTTATCTTGGATTCGACGCCTCTAAAGTGAGTAAATTACTTTAGAGTATAAAATAATTAATTTTAATTATTGATGAAAAAATTAATGATAAATATTATAAGTATATGTATAACAAATCATGAATGTGTTGAAATATTATCTCTTGATTTTCTCATTAACGGTTAAGATTAATTACTTTACGCTTTACTCAATTTAGAGGAGTCAAATCCATTTATCTTTATCCAATGTTTTGGGATTTGACTCATCTAAAGAGAGTAAAATGTAAAGTAAGTAATCTTAACCATTAATGAAAAAATAAAAAGATAATATTTCAACACACTCATGATTTGTTATACATATACTTATAATATTCATCATTAATTTTCTCATCAATGATTGAGATTAATTACTTTACACTCTAAAGTAATTTGCTCATTTTAGAGCAGCCGATCCAATGTTTTGAGGGAGGGGGCCATCCAATTAGACACAGTGATATCAACAAGATAGTACAAATTATTTCTTTTCCTATAATTTTTTATTTTTTACAGAAAAATATTAGTGATTAATATGTTATATGTTAATCTCCTTATCACTCTGATTTCGTCTGTTCAAACAATCAAACTATCTTATCACTTTATTAAATTTTTTGAATTCTAAACCCTTTTGATTTCTGAATTTTAACTTTTAAAATTTATTTTTTTTTAATTTTTTAAGAACGGGAGGGAAATTACGGTCCAAAACTGTGTTAATAGATATTTTCATTGACTTGGGGTTAACTTTTATTATTTAATATTAAAAATATTAATCGATCACTCAAAATTAATGGAACAGTACTCATAATATTTTGAATTTTTAAAATATCAATTATGATAATTATACTTTAATTTTTTGGTACATCTTCTGTCTAAAAAAAATGACTAATTGATGGGTGATCTATGTAGTTGGACTATCTAGGCTCTGTTTGGCAAAAAATAGTTGATAGTGGATAAGTTAACGGATAGTAGATAGCATATAGCCAATAAGCTAGTTGATAGAGGATGAGCTATAGCGGATAGCGGATAAGCTAACGGATTGAATTTAAAGTATTTGGCAAAATTAGCAGTTAAACTAGCTGATAAATATAAAATGACATAAAAAAATATTTTTAATTAATACTTACAGTTTTTCTTTTTTATTTAAGAAAATACTTACATTTCTTTAACAAATATAATAATAGACATATAACAATAAATCTATAACAATAGTATTATAATTAAAATAAAAATTAAAAATAATCTTCATTACATCATATTATTTTATTCCAAAATAAAAAAAAGAAATCTATTATCTACTCTTCCACAACAAAAATAAAACAAGAATCACAAACAATTTAAATTCTATAAACAAGAATCATTAGAAGAGAAAAGAAGAACCACTATGTGAGAAAGAGAGGAACCTGAGAGCGTTAAACGTGAGTGAGAAGTAAAAGTGATAAATTAGGGTTTATTTTATTTTATTTAAGAAATAATAGGGAAGGAATTTAATAGAAATAAGGAGGACAAAAACGACATAAAAAGTCATACGCTATCCGCTATAAGCTCAAACGCTAGTTGAAGTAGCGTTTGAAAAAATACTAAACGCTACTAGAAAAATGCTATAAGCTACCCGTTACCAAACACTTTCATTTTTTTAAATCCACTATCTGCTAGACAAATCCGCTAACTACTAGCGGATAAGACTTATCAAACAGAGCCTAGTTAATATTGGATAAGATACATGCCATAAGAATAAATTATTTAATCACTTTTCTATTTAAATTTGAAACAAATGAATCAAGGTTAGCCAATTCTCTCTCATCTCCTACCCTGAATGTTTCTTTAAATTCTCTCATTATCTATTTTATTTTTTCATTTTCAAGATTCGAACCCGAGACATTTCCTAAGAGTAGCCAAACTCTTAACCAATTGAACCAATCATAATTGTCTTCATTCATTATTTAGTATTAATAGGTACGCACATTCTTTACTAAATGTTCACCGGCTTCAGCTTCTCATCATATTCTGATCTACTTGTGCCCTGTATGGATTCTCACAAGGCTTCCAAGAATCAAATCCACTCTTTTTCTCATTATTTTCCTTTTTCGTATAGTCGTTTCTTGTTCTTGTGCCATGTATCGCATTAATTCTGCACATATAATATATATGTTTGTTGTTGCATCACATTGTTTCATATATGATCGATGAGTAATGAATATGTCTCATACATTCCAGGATTATTAAACAGTTTATCTCCGTTAAGGCAACTTCCTTTCAAGAACCGTACCTCTTTCTTCATATATACTTGTTACTTGACGACCTTGATCCTGCAAGTGCACCAATTATTCAATTAACGTTTGAGAATGAAAACCTTACTGAAAATCCCTGTTTCCAATAAATGGAGTAAAGAAGAAGTGTCCCTCTTGCAAGAGGAACATGAGATAATTGTTCATCAAGAAAAGCCAGCATCTGTTGATGAACCGGGAAAAGTACAAGAATGCAGAGAGTTAGAGTCCAATTCGTTTGCCGGTGCTGTTTTCAAGAAACAACGTTGTCATGAGAATGGCTCAATTGCCCAGGTACATTCTTATGTTCTTGCTATTTGTTCCCAAAGCGTAATTCCCATTGAACAATGGGTAGAATTCTTCCCAGAGGGTATTGTAAGTGACAGAGTACAAGACAGCTCAAACCTTTGCTTTAGGTCACCGGCAAAAAAATTATTTAATGTATATAAAATTCAAAAAAAGTTTATCAATAACTGTGCTAGTTTATTGGTAAGTAATGTGTATTTTAACCACAAGAAACTGGGTTCAAATCCGAATCGTGTTGCAAGCACTGATCCTGATTACAGAAATTATCTACTTGGGAGATGACTAATTACAGAAATTTCACTGGATAATGATGAATTGCAATCATGATCCTGATTTCTGAGGCATTTCATTTTGATTATTAGGCCAATCAGAGGCAGGGTCTCCTTAGAAGTCACCACCTTCAATTCGAGGAAACCGCATCAAATTCCCTTGGAGGATACTATTCAAGGTACTATTTCCAGTTTTCCACATCAAATCTTGCAAGTACGGGGAACTCTGAGGAATCCAACTGCCAACTTATCTCTCCTTTTGTAGTTAATTAATATTTTGTTATTTGTATGTTTATATTAGTTGCCTTGCCGCCACTAATTATTAATTAAATTCTAAAATGTTGCTGCTCTGTTTTTCAGGGAAACAACAAAAGGAGACACCCCTGGATGGAAATCAGATGTCAATCGGATGATATCAGCAACAGCGTTTAACTTGCACAATCTAAGTTGCGTTTGCAAATCGTCAAAGTGTCTGGACCATTGTCTTTGCTCTCTGGTTGTGTATATAATCATGCATTATTATCTGCTGTAAACTTTTAATTAGCCAGTTTTATATATATCGTTCTGTATTCGCGCTAACAGCAATCTTTTAATTTATCGAAGTTTAAGGTTGGATGCTCCACTACATGTCAATGCGAGGGATGTCAGAATTCCTACGGCAAGAGAGGAGGTAAAAAAATCATATTAAGAATTAATTGATATCCAAAATTAAGGAAATATTTTTTTTACCAAAAAAATAAGGAGATAATTGAATGTAAGATTAAAATCTTTTGTATTCAAAATTATGTTGCAAAGTTTGGGCATGTTATAAATTTTATAAGATTTGTTACGTACGTGCAGAATTGTATGTCGATGATGTGAACCACCACTCACTTCCTCCTCTGACCAATCATGCGACACCGTTCCGTGCTTCTTGGGATAGGACACATGGTAATGACATCCGTGCTCGTGGCCTTCGTTGCCCTCAATTAGAAACCACAAATGCCACTGGTATTGCCCTGAAACCACCAACTTTCCCAAAGCGTCTTGATGCCACCAATAATCCATCACATAATAAGGTATGAGAGGAGAATTTATAGGAATAAAAAGTAAAAAAATTTAGAATTATTTTTTATAAAAATGACCATGGGTATATGCTAAGAAAAAGTGATCACTTAATGATTGCCAATGAATAGTTTTTGAATTGTATTAATGATGCCAATTTCTTCTGTGTGCGTGTGTCCCGGCAGGAGGGTAACAATACGAAGACAGGGTCAACACCATTTTGGCACAGACAAGGTTGCGGTTGCACAAAGTCAAAGTGTGTGAGAACCACTTGCGATTGTTATCGGGTAAGTGCAATATTATATACGCTCCATATATTACCATATCTACATTTCATTATGTTGTCTTCTGCATTTTGCTAACACTTTTTTCTTTTTCCTTTTTTGTTTAAATTTGAAGTATAAGTCCGGGTGCTCCGATAAATGTCGATGCCGGGGATGTGAGAATTCCTACGGCCAGAAAAAAGGTAAACATTTATAGTACCCGCACCTGTACTTAAATATTTGTAAATCGCCACTAAAATAATCTTCTATCAATTATATAAATATTTGAATTTTTTTAAAATAATATAGTTTCAAGTATCTGTTTATAATCCTTTACTAATTATTATGCCAATTTTCTTTTCCTGGTTTAGTGAAACATATTAATATAATTATATAAAACGTAGCCATGAATTTCGTACGCATGGCACAAAATATACAAATTATGTAACTACTAATGCTGGTTATTAAAGTGAAACATGTTGGATTTCAGATGAGGCTGCAAGGAATAAGCTTGGAGAAAGGAAAGGGAGCAAGACGGGGAGTTGAAAAAGTATTCAGATAGTATTAAACTATGTAATGTATGGAGTACCGCGGAATGCAATTTTTTTTATGAACGCAGGGCCCACTCCTTATTATCCATATTCCTGCATCAGTATAGTATATTAGTATATATCATTATCATATGATAGACATAATAATTAGGGTACTTAAAATATGATGTTTATGTTGACCAAAAAATATATGATATTGGTATGTTCTCCAATTTTCATCTCGAAATTAGGATTTGTTGTATTTTACACACACTCCATTTTACTTCTACTCAAGTGGATGATATTTTTGACTTGCTATTTATTTCTTCTCGACTTTCCTATTAAGACTATATTATTCTTGAAATTAAAAAAAGTATATACATTATGGCATTATCTCTTTGATATATATTAATAAATACGTTTAGAGCTGCCAACATTAAAAAATAAGAACTCAAAATTGATCTTTTTTTATTAACATAATTATAGAATTTTTTACTGGTCAATAATCTATAGATCTGTCATTGTTAAGGTTTTAAATTACGAAAATTGTAGACAAATATAGTTGATACGGCTACAATTGCAGTTGCAATGAGATTTCGAATAAACCATTATGTCGCAGTCACAATTTTGGTTTCAGACCTTAATTTAAACCATTACTGTGCTTACCGATAATAATAGTTCCTGTGCGGTATGCTCTATCGCCATATATATGGTAAGTCTCACACAAGAAAGAAGTAAACTGAAAATATACTGAATTGATTACGGTGGTAAAATGTACAAAGGAGCTGCCCAATAGACCCAGCTATTAACAGAATGTAAAACAGAAAGTAACAAACTTAATCTCTAGACTAAAACAGATTAACTAACTAACTAAAGCCACAGTAATCTTAATGTGCATGCTTCTCTTGTTGTAATTCAAGTTCCGAAGTTGTATGGTGCAATCTTCAATCACTAACCTGAATGATCTGAAGAGCTCAATTCAATTATTTACCTTTCATTTTCAAATAACTGTTTTGGCGGGGATGAATCAAGTAACAGACGCTCACAATCAATTCCATCGGGAAAGTCATCATAAATTTTTTTTAGGAGACTGAGATCGAAGTCGAGAAAATATTCCAGCTGGGATGAAAAAAGGTGATCGACGGTGAATAGCACATTCATTAATTTGTGAAGATATATACAACACAAGTAAACTAAGGAATGCTCTAAAAAATATTAAAATAATATTCTCTAAAATATACAGAGAGTGAGTGAGTTAATTTGTATTAATGAACTGCACAAGAACAAGAAATGGAAAGAGACACTCGTACTGGTACAGGTCCTGGATCGGCTAAATATTCTTCTAATGAAGACGACTCGTCTTCCTCGTTGTTCTTGGAAGATTCAGACGGATCCATTATCCTGAAGAGGAAGATTCGGGTGTTTCCGACCTTCTACTTCTACTTGTAACTCTTCCTCATTTTTATACCAAAATATTATGACGACGTGGCGTGGCTTCAAAACGATCTGTTTATAGTGGATATTTTGTCATTAAAATCTTTTTATGATGTCGTACCCGATGAAATCGATTGTGAGCGGATCTGTTACTTGATTCATCCCCGCCAAAACAGTTATTTGAAAATGAAAGGTAATTAATTGTTGACTTTCGATTTCTATGTTTCTTTCTTCCTTAATGTTTTTTTATTTCTATATATATAATTTATGCAATGGTTAATTGTTTCTTGACAAAATTTAATTTATCTCATTCTCAAAAGTGACATTAATATTGGAGGCGAGCTTCCAAGTGACGAAGACCCTGGTCATGATACAGAGGAGCCGTGGTAGGCTCCTCAAGAATTGGAAGTATATTTTGATGGAGATATACAATTTGATTTTGTTGAACGGACTACTACTCCAGAACGGAGAGAGGCCAATGAGAATTACAAGTAATTGAATATATAGTTGTCAAAAAAAAAGTAATTGAATATATAGATAGATAGATTTTTTTATTTTAATATTTTCTATTTTTTTAATATTTAAATTCAATTATCCCGTCCTGCAGGACCTGCACGTACGAGAGTCTCACTAGCAATTAGATTGAATTTAAGCTTTTACAATTAAACATTAGATCAATGAGAAGTTATTCAATATGAGATAACACTGTACCTGATAATCACTAGATTAAATTCAAACTTTGCAAACGAAAACAAATTGAAGATTATACAGGATAAGATAAGAAGAAGTGAGACAAGATTAAGATGTACAGAATCTTGTAATTGAAAATCTATATAAAGAGGGGGGAATTAAAGTAGCTGAAAATGGAGTCAACAATAGAAAAAATACATAGAAACATAGATAAAGATTGAGGGCGTGAAAGAGAGGGAAGGAACCACAGAGTGAGCACAAGAAAAGGAATTTTCGAAAGGTAAACAATAGAAATATATTGATAATCAGAGGGACAAATACCGGAAAATAATTAAAGAAAAGGGAATGGAAGAAGTAAGCCAGGTAATCTCTTATTCTCTTGTCTCTATACTTCATCACTTGCTATGAATTGTTTTTGCTGCTTGTACATTACGTGAATACACCAAAACTCAAGTTGTATCTAACAAAAACAATTGCCCACAATCTAATAACGCTTACACATGACCAAATATCAAATAAAAAAAAACCCAACAATTTTGGCTCAGGCATTGGATAACAATAACAGTAATATTAATAATTAAAATAAACCAACAAATAAATATTTTCTAGAAGAATTATGTGTCTTTTTTTTTTGTCATCAAGAATTATGTGTCTTTTAATTTTCTCTTCGCACATGATGACATGTAGGAGTTGGGCCCACTTCCATCAAGTCAAAATTAATTTTTCATAAATTAGTTTATTTATAATTTATAATTTTGGAATAAAGTAAATATTTAAGAAATTATAAATAATTTACATAATTAAATTAAGTTAACTAAAGACTCACGTGATCACTTAACCTTCCTTCCAATTTTTACCCACTAAAATTATCCATTTATACTATATTTCAGTATGTCCTCCAGTATCAGCAAATCCTCTGCTTTAATTCGCTTCCCATAGAGTTGGATATGTATCATGTACTTGTTAATTTATGTCAAAATTTGCATTTGTGTGTGTGTGTGTGAGTCACCTTGCATGAGCATGAGCGCTTAGTACCTCAACTGGTCATTGGCTCTCTTTTTTTCATGTTCATTGAAGTGAGATTTGGGTACTTGTCTAAAAGATAAATTTCTAATTAATAACTACACGTACACAATCTGAATTTGTAACATCATTACAGGTTCTGGCAAGTTTATGAGAGCCTCGTATGCATTTGGTAGAAAAATGAGGACGAGTTTCAAGTAGAAAGTAGAAGTAGAAGCTAGGAAACATCTGAACTGAATCTTCCTCTTCAGGATAATGGATCCATCTGAATCTTCCAAGAACAACAAGGAAGACAAGTCATCTTCACCACAATTATCCCATCTTGCAGGACCTGTACGAGTGTCTCTTTCCATTTCTTGTTCTTGTGCCGTTCATTATTACAAACTCACTCTCTCTCTGTTTATTCATACTATATTTTGGAGAATATTCTTTTTTTTAGAACATTCCTTAGTTTACTTGTATTGTAATATATCTTCACAAAATGATTGTGCTATTCACCGTCGATCACCTTTTTTCATCCCAGGTTTCACCCGACTTCGATCTCAGTTTCCTAAACACTTTTGATCACGAGGATTCCTTTTTACTCGATGAAATTGATTGTAAACAGTTATTTGAAAGTGAAAGGTAAATATTGGTGACTCCGATTTCTATATTTTCTTTCTTTCTTCCTTGTTTTCTAATTTCTACATAGATAATTAATGTGCATTGGTTAATTTTTTATTGACAAAATTTAATTATCTCATTCTCAAAGTGACATTAATATTGGAGGCGAGCTTCCAAATGATGAAGACCCTCATAATACAGAGGAGCCTACGACGGTTCCTCAAGAATTGCTAGAATATTTTGATGGAGATATAGAATTTGATTTTGTTGAATGGACTACTCCAGAACGGAGAGAGGCCAATGAGTTTGCGGGCCTTGTTTTTGATCCACAAGATTGTCATGATTCACATGGCCAGGTATGTATAACTACAGGTTCTTGAATCAATTAATCTAGTAGTATAGTATAAGATTTTCTCTTTGCAATAAAATGATTGTTTGTTAGTCAATGTAGCAGGCTATCAAAAAACGTCGCCTCCAATACGAGGAAGCTGCATCAAATGCTGATCTTGGCAATGATAACTGGTCATTTCCTACACACTTTCAAGAAGTGCCAGTATCAGGCTCAAACCCTCCCTTGGATGATACAAATATTAGCACTCCCGTGCTACATTTAAATAGCCTCATAGATGCCCTGCCACCTGTTCATTCCGCAACTACAGATAAGGGATTAATGGAGAGTACTAAGCGCAAGAGCACGAGACTTAGATTGGTGTTTTCACCAGATAGATACGGTAGATCAACTGTACACATCACCAAACATGAGCCTTCACTACACTTTATGGTCACCTCTGACTCTGAGTCTCCTAGCAATAGCATGACACAACCTTTAACCTCATCAATATCATCTCCTGCAAATGTCGTCGACCATGATGATAATAGCACAATAAGCACCACCAATGACAAAGACACTGATGACTCTAGAAAATGTACCTGCAAGAGGAGTGCGTGTACCAAACTGTAAGGAAATCTTTAAATATAGCAGCATCTCACTTTAAATTGAATGTATATATGCAGCATCTATATGTATTTTGATTACATAAGGAAATTTTTAATTTATTTGCAGTTATTGTGATTGTTTTGCTGCGGAGCTTTATTGTGCCGAGTGTTGCACTTGCCAAGGCTGCATAAATAGAGCAGAATACAAAGACTTTCTTCTTGATATTAAGAAAAATATGATGTCTCGTGATCCATTTGCATTCGCTCCCAAGATTGTACAAGATGTCACCAATACTCTGTCAAATAATACGGTACTATAAATTAAGATTAATCCAATTTTAACTGCTAACCCAATTTTAATGGTCACAGAAAAAAAAAAAAGTTGATGGTTAATGTGTCCTCTGCAGGAGAATGACAATCTGAAGACACCATCATCATCGGCCAGGCACAGAAAAGGTTGTCATTGCACAAAGTCCAAGTGTCTGAAAAACTATTGTGAATGCTTTGAGGTTTGTATATTCTTATATCTTATCTTATATATATATACACGCATACAATTTTCATGTGCTTTGAACTTTTCTTGCTAGTTTTATCTCCTAAATTCGCCATGCAAGAGCATTAATTTTTCCTTTTTAAAAAGATCAAAGTTGGATGCACTGGTGCATGTCAATGCCTGGGATGTGAGAATTCCTTTGGCAGGAAAGAAGGTAAGAACTATTTGAACATTGAATTTGTTTTTTAATCAAGAAACCAAATTCCCAATTAATAAAAACATGTTTTTCTTTGAAGTGATGCGTATTTTTGAATTTCAGGTCATGTTGCAAATGAAGGTGCTATGAGCAAAGAAAACGACAGTGACGGGGTTGAAAAACCATCAGACTCGTTGCACGCAGAATTGGGTGACAACAATGATGTGCACGGCTTCTCACCTCTAACACCATCGTTGCACTTGCAACGCTCCAAGTAAGATAAAAATAAATTCACTATAAATAGGGAGATTTGAATTAATTGTTTTATTGTAAAAAAAAAAACTAATTGATGGGTCCAATCCATATAAATTAGGAATCTTTTCCTAATAAAAATAGTAAAAAAAAAATTCAACAATAAAATAATTTTAAGTGAAAAATTAAAAGAGATAGGAAGGTGATATGTGGATCACATGAGACACGTGTTACAACCTATTTGGGAATTCATCAACACTCGTTATTATTGGTTGAAATTAATTTCTGCATTTTTCTGATGTGTCGCTCTCATTGTGTGTGTGTATATATATATACATATGCAGCATGGGTCAATCATCAGATGCAAGTCCGGTTACTCCCCAAGGAAGTTCAGCAAGGCTAATGAACCCATTAATGACAGGATTAGAGGAAACCACAACAAATCTAGAGCGTCTTGAACTGAGCCCTTTAGCTTCAGGTGGCTTGATAAGGCCGGGTAGGAAATTTGTATGGAAAAGTGTGCCTTCTTTCCCACCATTGACACCTTCCATTCATTCTAAAGCCAATGACGACGATGGTGGTGACGGAGACAAGGAGCCAGAGAAACGATCATAATTGTAATTGATGGTAACACTATATATATAGACACACTAGTGTAGGTCCAAAATATATAGATACTATACGTAATTTGACATTTCTGAAATTCATGATGACTAAATTTCTTTAAAAATGTTGTCTTTGACAGATTTTTATTTATCTTTCCACTTTTTATTTCATCACTACTATATGTGAGATTATGTACATAAACTTTATGTATTATTAAAATTTGAATTAAAGACATAACAGGAATACAGAAACAAACATATATATCCAAGGCTGAATGAAATAAACAAAATTTGGCAGATGTAGAGGAAATTATCCATGTCCTCTCACCAAAGCATTCCCAATCCCAGAGCAATAAAGATGAGTGAGTGAGTGAGTGAGTGAGTGACCCTTGGAGGAAGAAAAATAAAAGGTTTATTTAGTGCCACGACAATAGGAGAGAGAATGAAGCGGCTATACCATTACCAATATACCCCACACCACTATCTATTCTATAGCGCTTCTTTTCATTGCCTAAAACTATGCTTCTATATTATTATTATTATTATTATTATCTATGACATGATTGAGCTTTCCTCCTCTAGTTCAACCGAAACCCCTCAAGTCCCAAATTTGCAGTTAGCCATCTGCATACTTCATCAGTCTCTTCAGGGACTGTATAGTGACCCAACCTGCACATCAATAATATATATCAGACTAATGTCATCCACAAACATGATATATAGCCTTTGCAGAAAAGAAAACAAAAAAAGTGGAATACCCATTGTAGCTTCTAAATATGAGATTCTGGAATCCAACTGAGCTTAAGGTCCTTGCAGAATTCTCTCCATGTTCATATGCAACCACATCATCACCTGCAAAAACAATTCAAGATGTATAAGCGCGACCATCAGGTATGAAATCAGTCCCCTATTGCAGTATTGAAGATTGCATCATACAACCACAGAACCTGAATTAAAACAAGAGAAGCATGCAAAGATTATGGTGGCATTAAAAGAATCATTCCATTTAGACTGGTAATTGCAACTTGTGATATACCACTAAAGACTCAAACAAGGAATTCTTAAAGTACTGGTTAAGAGTCTCTACCAATAACTCCTACAAAGCATTTCTCATTTTTCTTTGTGCACAGGAACTATTATTACCGTTAAGCACAAACATAATGACAGATCTACAGATTATTGACCATAATTCTGCAATTATGTTAATCAGAAAACTTAAGCAGTATGCAGAACTCTCTTAATGGGAAATCAGGATGAAAAACGGGTGAAAGTTCATGCTTTTATACAGAAATTAATTGAAAGGGAAAAGACTCCCAGTGATAAAATTTTAAATTTTAAGTTACAATGAAAAAATTGATAAAACTGATGAATACCGCTTCCATGGCAGAGAAATAAGGGCAATGATGCAGCACGCCTTATGCCATCGCGTGATCCTTCAATCTGGTTTTTCAAGGTCCTGTATCAATTAGCAGCTTCTGAGTAATTATATAATATACAGCTTAAAGAAAAGGAAATTATGGGTGGATGTGCCTTGTTAGTTATTATTAGTGTAATTATGTATTCCCTGATTGACAAATGGTAGAAACCAAACCTTGAGCAAGGAAACCAGCCACTTAAAGAAACAATTGCACATAAGTTGATGGGATAAATGTTTCCATTCCCATAGTGTCCCAAAACATGGCATGTAGCTGAGTAAAGTGCAGTTGCAGCACCAATACTGAAGCCCCCAATACCAAGTTTGACTGTACATTCAACAGTAGCATTTAAGTCAAATTACAAGGAACTCAATAATAACAGTCCCAGGTACATACTACATAATCAAAAATTCTAAATGTAAAAACTGGTTTAGCTCTAATTTTTTAAATAACTCAGTACACTACTTCATTCACTTTACACAACAATTACGTGCAGAAGTAAATGAATCTAAACACCTTATTGATAGCAAATGTGGAAGGTTATTTCAAAGCCTCAGGAAGGCTTTTTGGACCAGTAAGTGTGCACTTTTTTCATGCCATACTATCATAAGAAATACTGTGCCGCTGAATAACAAACAAAGTAAGAGAGAATGATATTACGCTGCTACTGAAGCAGACGTCTAAACAAGTTCTTGTAGTGGTTATTATTTTAACAAGGAAACATTTAAAATATAAATAAGTTGTTTTTCTTATTAAAAATGCTCCTACTCTTTTCCCCAAACAAACATGCATGCAGCATTAATTAGACAGTACTCCCTGTGCCAACACTTGGCAAAGGAAAATCAATGCAACTTTATCATAGAATGAACAACTATGGGACAACAATATTGAATGTTTAGATGGAGTCTCTAAAGCAGTATAGAGAGCAGTAACTTGTTGGTTACTTCAATAGTCTCCAAATAATGTGCACAATTTCATTGAACAGTCCCCCAATACTGGAAAACCCTTTGTTTTCACTCTACATGCCATGAGAAACAGCTCAATTCATGCATCCAGCCATATATGGCTGCTGTGGAGTCTGAGAAAGCTTACAATTAAAAACAAGTAACTGCTTATATGTAGTAAATCACATCCTCAAGCAAAAAAAGTCTGGCAGATCATATCAATATGCTTCTCAAGGGATAATGGAAAACCTACTATTTGGAGGCTCTGTTGACAGAAGATTGGCAACATGTGCTGCAGAAGCATCTAAACCCTCCAAATCATTAAGAGCATCTTGTGAAATATCCCCTACATCAAACCCTGGTAGAGATGCATCGATCAAATTAGACTATTCTTGACAATTGAGATGGAGCTGGCATTATAGTTCTAGACTGAATATACAGCAAGTCAAATTTTGCAGCCAAACAAAAATGGCAAAAGAGCAATGAATGTTTTCAAGTGAATAATGTAAAATTTAAAATCATTAAATCTTACAAGCAGTGCAAGGAAATCCACCAAATAAGGCTACAGGCCGTGTAGGAGCAGTTGGGCAAATCCATTTAATCTGAAACATAAATTTCAAGAAAACAAATGGTATCTGCTTATTAAGCACACAGCATTTCCAAATATTGCATTACTAGCATACGATGCAACTGCAGATGTGCAGTAGCTATTAAAAAAATGCCAAAGTCAAACATATGCCTATTCTTACATTTGGAAGAGGAAGAGTTTCCAAGAGTTGGGACCAGCTGCAAAACAAAATAAAGTCCATTTTATTCACCATGGGCTAATCTTGAACTTGTCAACTAGATAATAAAAAACAAGATAGAGTAGAAAAATATAAGAATTATTTATGGTCTAAGAGTTCTGCCGGTAAAGACGATATTTGAAACTATTATAAGGTTTCTTCAAGGAAATATACATAAAAATTATAATACCCCAACCTTATTTTGGGACCGCACCACATATTTATAAAAGGCATAAGTTGTATTATATGAATATAAGCACTGATCAACCAGATTTCGAAATTATGAAAGTCAAGAGTCTATTACTTGTATTGGGACTGTGTCCTTCTTTGGTGATTAGCATCTATATGTCTATTAAGTTTTGGGAATAGCATAGCTAGTGAAGGCATGGTACCCTTTCTATTATGTGGCATACAGAAATCTCAGAGTCAATGCTTCCCTTGGTGCAAACATTCAGTCTAGAAGGTAAAACAAAACGATTACTCCCTCCTTTCCTTTTTTAAACATCAATTTATAAAAGAAAAATCTCCCTACTTGTCTGTTATTTTAAAATTTCAAGATAACATTAGTTACTATTTTTTTAGTTATACCATCTTCTTCACCTAATTAATTAATAGAAAAATAATTGCAGTGATATAACAGATAGAAAAAATAAAGGGCATGTTAGAAAACCAAAGCATGACCTTCAGATAAATAAGGACATTAATTACATTTCTTACTTCATTGTCATTACCTTAAACTTTAAGAAAGAATGGAGGGAGTATTAATAATAGTTTTTTGGTTGACAGTACCTTTGTGTTATCCTACCAAATCAATTGGTAAGAACTTTCTAAAAGAGGACATGTAATTTAAGAACTTATTTATAAACAAACTTCAACAGAAGAGGACAAGATATTGACATTCCCTTACTCTCTCCCTTAAATTTATTAGAAGAAAACAAATCCATCATTTCATTGAAGGCATATTCTCATGCATAAGAAGGTATCCACTCAAACCAATTTTGCCAATAAAAAAGGAATAACCTTTTTCAAATATAAAAAATTCCACACATCACCAACAACTCCAAACTGTTGTGCCATGCAAATTGACAAGGACATACACGGTGGTATATTGTTGTGAGCACGAGTTTTCACAATATAAACCTTTGATTCCATTTGCCAACCAGCTCAAAAAAAAAGAAGAAAACTTCTCCCATCAAATAAATCTCCAGGTGCATTCCAATTCTAATAAAGAGAGTATCCATCTTTAAACCATGACCACATAAGATATTCAGGTTAGCAACATACATACCTTGAGCCGTTATCACCAATACCATGTAGCCAAACTATAGTTGCCTGGTGCTTCCCTTTAGGTCTGACCACATGAGTCCTTCCAAACTCAAATGTTCTTCTAGCAGTTCCACTACCTAAAACATGGCACCAATAAAGCACATTTAGAAAAATGACATAAATCCTAGATGATTTTAGTTGCTAGATATCTTAACCAGTAAATCGATAAATGTAGTGAGTGTGTGGGACAATAGAGACAGCATTGGATCACAACTAACCAGAACTCATTGAGAAGTTCCCGTGGCTCATGTTTTCTACCAAAAACAACTATATGCTCAAATCAGGTCACTGCCACGATGCTTATGATGAGAGCTTCTGGAATGAAGAAAACCAACATTAGCAATCTCTATTTATACCCGAGTGGGAGGGTAGCAAAGGAAAACAATAACATCAATGAATCTGCATCAGCTACCCTGCTTATTACAACACTAGCTGACACCTCCTTGGAAATTGACAGAAAGTGAAAGGCACTCAGGTAAAGGAGATTGAAACTAAAGCAGCAAAAAAAAAATCATTTTCAGGACAATAAAAAAAAGGTTGTAACCCTTTAAGAGCAAGAATCCAACACAAATGAAGCACAAAATGCAGAGAAGGAGCCAAGGTTAGTATTTTACTTTGTAATGCACAAAGAGAATAAGATTGAAGAATCTATGCTTGTTGAAATTGAGTAAAGCGAGTAAAGCACTTCCGCCAAGACAACAAGAAGAATATTTGGCTATTATTAATTAAAAAAAACACTTATATTTTTCTTGTCATTTGCTTGCCACCTTCCATTTTCCAATAGTAAACGAAATAGTGTGTACAATACTAAAATAGCATCCACCCACCTTTATAAGTAAATGAAGTTGAAACCTTTACTTGTTGAATGATGTTGTTCATACTCATTACTATTTACTCAGCAGTATGAACTTGCTGGCATGTGTCTCTTTTATATAATATAATATTATAATATAATATAATACACACACACACACACACACCCCAGAATCTTGCATTAAAAAATTAAAAATTAAAATAGAAAACGAGAGCGATATTGAAGGGTGAGAAAGGAATGCAAAAGTGAGAAAAGTTTTGTTCTTTGCACCACAAACCTCGACCCGGTGAGAAACAAACCCAAAAAAGTAGATGGGCTTTTTGCTTTTCTTCTTGATTTGCCCTTGTTGTTCCTCGTTCCCACGACTTTCCCTCTGCTCTTTTTGTTTTGTTACTTCACTCTTCACACTTAGCACAGCACACAACATAACAAAACCAAAACCCCCAGAATTCTTACAACCTTTCGTTTACCATAATGCCCCTACCCAGTGTTCACACCGCTTGAATATTTTTCTCTCTACTAAACAAGCTCCTGATATTTTTTTCTCTCTACTTAAGTCTTAAACAGTTAAACTAGTTCCTACTGAGAAAGTTTAACGTTGTATTAATTTTATAAGCAGTATAAACTTATATTTTATCGATTAAATTAATATTTGTATGTGTGTGTACTATTAATTAAATTAATATTTGAAGTCCTGACATGAAAATTATTGAGATTAATAAAATACGTCCAGAATCTAGAATTTAAATTTAATTATTTAAATACTAATGTGACCGACCTTATTAAAAAAAACTTATTTTTATCATTTGCGTGTGCTTGTGTGAAAAAATGGGGCTCCCACTAATCTATAATCATTTGGCCATTATATAAGTTACATTGTTAACAAATAACAATAGGTAGGTGATATCAGTTCTGCATAAGATCAATAGAGATAATGAGTGACTGAGTTTTACCCAATCATACCAATTTCTCATCGGAGACGATAAATGCTTTGAAACAGTGTTTTAAGAAACATCTTGCCAAATGAAAAACACAGGAGAAACTGTGTTTTATTGAATTATTTGCTGAATCTATTATATGATCTGAAGGATGAAATATTACCTTATTTTTGTTTTACCTTTTTAAATTTTATATAGAAATAACAAAAAAATCATTTTTTTTATTTTCTCATATACTAGTAATTTTTTTTGAAAGCAATATTTTTACAATTAAAAATAAAAAATTCTTAAATCAAACAGTGAACCAACTAGTCAACTACTTGATTGGCATTCAAATTGTGTGATTCATTAAGACCAGGAGCATGTTTCTAAAAACACCAAACGAGTAGGCATCTTCTGTTATTTTTATTTACTTTTTACTGAAAATACCGTGCACAAAATTAACAAAAAAGACCATGAATTGGAATTGGATTACAAATTGTGATTAAATTCCAGCTGGCACGCATGATTTCCCCCCACCAAAAAAAAAGAAAAAAAAAAGAGCTGGCACGAATGATTTTGCACGATTCTTTTAGCTGGAAGATATTTGATATATTTGGTGATTTTATTTTTTTGATATCATATAGTTGAAGATTTAAAAATATAGTTAGTGTCATCGATACACTTTAGTTTAATTAACTTTGTATTCAATTAAATAAGTATTTTATTTTACTTATCATGAATTAATTATCAAAAGCTTAAACAAATTAAACAGAAAATGATACGAATAATTTAATATTATATTTTTCAGCTAAAAATATTTTAATTGATGTGTAATTAAATAAATTTATTATATTATTTTGATAATAAAATAAATTTATTATATTGAAAATAAAGTTCGCTTTTTTTCTTATATAACAACTTGGTTTGCTTTTTAGTTGTTTACATTAGTTAAAAGAAAAGTACAATTCATATATTAAAGTACATTAAAGTTGATTTTCTTTTGTCTGTTTCGGAAACAAAAACCTCCTAATCCTCTTTTCAACGTTTGATGAAAATTAAAGCAGGATTCGTTCCTTAAAGAAATCAATTCGTACCTTCTTTGCGGTGGCTTTTTAGTTTCAATTTAATAATCGCTACTAGAATTTTTCTCATTATCGTCATATTTTTCTGAGGATTTTTTTTATAGATTTTGCTTTAAATTTATTTAATTTATGAATTTTCCTATGGATTTTAATTTGCCAAAAAATTCACAAATAAACTTATCTTTTTCTGTGAATTTTGCTATGAATTTATATTTGTAAGAAGTATTTTATTGTTTCGTGCGAATTTTGGTGCGAATTTTGATTTTGTGAGAAAATTTGCAAAAATAATTCCCAAGAAACTAAGTCAATAAGAAAATCCATAGAGAAATTCACACGTAATTTTTTGTGGATATTTTTGTGAAATCAAAATAAAAAATACTCCAAAAAATATGCCCGTTTCTTGTAAATAAATTTCAGATAGATGTTAAATACATTTTACTATTTTATCACAGTATAAATAAGTTTTTAAAAAAAATTCACATAGACTACTAGGTCAACTAATTGTCTCAATCTAATATTCTTTAAATGTAATTCTTTATGTTTACTGATATTCCTTGTGATTCACTAATATTTAATAAGTTAATCTTTGGATTTTTTTATAAGCCAGTTAATCTTTGCATTTGACTTGGAATGGTGTATATTACACTAAAGGTGTGGAAACAATCACATGTATGAGTAATAACAACTCAATTGGAGATACAAATGTACTTGACGTTATTACACGGGATGTGGAATTTCCCCACAAGCGTGAACGAATCTGTTTTGCAATCTATGAGATACAGCATATGTCTGACATAATCACATCTGCAGTGTGAAAGTTTTCCCAGATGTGAACGACCCTGTTTTGCCGAATGGAAGTCACAACAGATGTGTAACATTTTCACATCTGGGGTGTGAAATTTTCTTTGGTGTGAACGATTTTATTTTGACTTTTTTTTTTCAGTTTTTCATTTTTCAATTTTTTAATAACAAGCCGCGGGCCAGCCCATTAGTCTGCAGCCCGTTTGAAAAATGGAATCTTAATTAATTTATACAACTTTTTGTATCCTATTTACATAGTCAACTCTTGGCTCTTGCCAAGCCACAATAAGTAAAAGGAGAAACGAAGTTGGTAATAACATAATACCTAATAAATATAAGTTTACCTTGAGTGAGTGGTATAGTTAAAGCAAGGAAGATATTCTTGCCTTCACCTACATCATTTTTTTTTATAAATAACCTAAACCTAATATTTATATATAAAATATAATCACTGTCTCAGAACACTTTAAATAGAAATGGGCATCTTTAGAGATTTCAAACTACTATCACATCGTTGATATTCTGTACTATGCCAGTGGCAAGGTTTAGACACTATTTTTAAGGCTCTCAAAAGAGTGAAGTTGCTGTGATAATGAATATTTAAAACAAAATTAAGATTGCTTTTTCAGTGGACTGGGGTTGACAAATCTGTGAGGTAGGTTTCTAAAAAGTTATTACGGGATGTTGCTGCTTTGCTGTAGAATATTTGACATTGTTTTGTAGTAGTACAACTTCAAGATCATAGTCTAATTAGGAAAACAGGACATCATCTCTGCTGATGATGAAAAGATCAATAGGGAATTCACACGTGGAAACAACTAATAGCCGTTGTCTGAAAGGAATTTAGCTCATATAATTAATAGTTAAAGTGAGCAATTCAATTTAGAGCGTAAGCGAGTAAAGCCGGCCAACTGGACAGGGTGAGTCGGAAGCAGTATGCACCCACATCAGTGACTTAAAACAATTTTAAACATAAGGGAAATAGAGAACCCAGATCCGATTCTACAACATGCAATGCATTAGCCCAATAATATATTAGATGAAGTCAAATATAATATAATGTAACAACAAAGTTTTGAGCATGTAATGTAATCATGTAAGATTAAAATAAAAAGCATGACATCATTAATTCTACTTGTCAACTTGATTAATTAATAAAGTGAAACATACAGGGAGCTTCCTTCCACTTCCATGTTGTCAGCCTCTAAGCTCACCTTTGCAATCTTCCTCATTAGCAACTCAGCCTTGTCTCGAACTCTTACCGAACCCCTCACAGAAAGATCAGCCAACACGCTCGAGAATTCCGGTAACATCAAAGCCTCAGTGACACATTCCTCACTGTCATCAAAGAGTCGAAGAAGGATATCAGCAGCACCTTCCTTACTCAACAAGGACCTCCCTTTCAACACACCCAGCATTGAACCTATGATCTCATCCGTTTTCTTCAGACCATTTAGCCCTTCATCGAACCTCGCAAGGAGACCAAGAACAGCAAGAGATGTTCCTGCCAAGTCCTCATTATTATCAGTGCTCTTCACAACTTGGAGTAGCACTGGAACTGCCCCTGCTCGCACAGCCAGAGTACAGTTTCCATGGAATTGAACAAGCTCAGCCAAGGAACTCAAAAGGTGGTGATGTGCATCAGAGTCACGAGACCCTTCAATAGCCTTCACCAGCAATTGAACCGTACCTGCCACCCCGAATTTTATTAAAAAACTAGTAGAGGTACTCGACCCATATAAAGTATAAAAATGAGTGCTTTTTTAATAAAAATAGAGAAAAATAATAATTTTAGTTGAAAGTAAAAAAGAGTTGTGGGGTGAGATTTCGCAGTATGAGAGATAACACGTGTCACACTTAGAAGACCGAAACTTAATTCAATTTCTTATATAGTAATAGTAATAGAATATAAGATGTCACACCAAATAAGAGTACTGCAAGATATGCACTCATATAGCATAACCAAAGAATAAAAGAGAAGCCAATATGGCAGGCCGGCCCAAGACATTGGGAGGCCTAAAGCCAACTCTGAAATTGGGCCTTTGTGAGAGCGAGTAAATAAAAAAGGGAAAAAAATTAAAGGTCTTTTGCTCCCATGCAAGTTCGAACACGAGACCTCAAACATAGAGACACAGAGTGTTACCACTGGGTCACGACCTCACACAATGCATATTCTTAACATACATATATTAATTGCAAAAACTTTTTCCGGTGGGCCTAAAGCAAGGGTTTGGGTCGCCTTACCCTTGGGTCGGCCCTGCAATATGGCACAAAGTTTAAAATGTTACCTGCTACCCCAAATTTGGCTTTGTTTTTATCAAGCATGGCCAAGCTGCAAATCAAAGAGGAGGCCAGTTTGGAGGAATCAAGAGAGCATGATGAGGAGCTGATGAGGGAGTTGAGGCAATAAATGGTTTCCATGTCTGCGAGGGGTTGCTTTAGATCAGGGTTTAGGGAAAGGTTGAAGAGGGTCAACAAGGAGAGGGTTTGGATAATTGGGGAGGGAGCATTTGTGAGTGTGGCTAATGTTGGGATTGCTCCTTCTGTTTGAGCCAGCAAGGATCTGTTTTGGGGACTCACCTTGGTGATGGCAGCCAGCGTTTGAAGACCTTTCTCCTGTGCTTCATGTGTACTACCTGATGATTGCACCAGGGAAAGACATTCATTGATGGTATCAAAAACACGGGATGCTGATGACATCTTTTAATTTCTAGGATTTTGATCTAATTAGAACCAGAACAAAATTTATGTGGACTTTTGAAGTATTTAGAAAGCTTTACAAGTAAAATTCTAAATCTTTTGCTTATATGAAATTGGCAATTACAAAGGTTACAAGAAAAGCAGCAAGTGTATGTGTGTAGATAGTTTCAATGTTTTGTTAGCATTGGAAACTGCTCCACTTATTAAGATCCTTGTCCTACTCTGAGGTGTTGCGGCACATTTTATTCATCTCTGTCCCTTCCCCTTGGCAAGGAATGAGAATGAGGAAATAAGTGATCAATTGAGTTTAATTAGCAGTAAGCTAAATAAGTAAGATTACATCGCAGTAGGTGCTGCTAACATTTTGCTTGAGGACCATTCCAAATTCAAATATAAAACATAACATATATTATAACCTAGTATATGCACATTGTGTAAATTCAAAGAATTTCCTAGCATTCACAGTCAATACTGTCAGGAAGATGTTTGAAATTGTTAATTATAGATCGTTTGATTTTTAAGTTCAAAATCAGAGAAAACTATAGTTAAAATAAAATTCTGATGCGACTCATTCTAGTTTTGATAACCGTAAACTTATGTTTTATTTTTCTATTTATAAAGACTAAAAAATATTTCACGATAAGTTCATTTTAGATTTTTTAAAATTAATAGTTTTGAACTTATAAAAATATGGATTTTTTCAAACGTTTTATTTATTAAAACATGATCAAATTATTATAAAATTCTTAAATTTTAAATCCAGTTTTATTTTTAAATTAAAAAAAAATACATACAAACGGGCCTACGGATACACGAACATAGCCCATAAGGTGATGATCCCAACACGTGCGGCCCATCAATTGATTACTTATTATATTTCCCTTCCAACCGCATGATGCTGAATTCTGTTATCATCATTTTTTATCATCATTGATCGTCGATTCTCGGAAACCCTAATTTTCCACTTTGTTGTGTCAAAGCCAGGCTCGCAGTCGCAGAGACTAATTCAAAGATCGTAGGCTAATTTACATCGGCAATCATCGTTAAAGGTCAGTAGAATCTATCTTCTTTTTATTTTATTTTATTTTGGTTGTTTTGTCTCACATCATCCTTTGCAATATTACTTCGATCTGCGGTAGTTGCCTGTGTGAATTTTAATGTTGTTCTCTCTCTTTTTCTCTGATCCTTTGTGGTATTTTGAATTGTTTGCATTTTTGTATTGTGGCTATTCTGAATTCTGAATTTCTATTTTTTTTTTCAAATAACATGAGTGTTAATGATATTTGGAAAAAAAAAAAGCTACATGATAATACAACACCATGTTTTCTCGTGGTGATAATTAATATTGAGATATACGGGTGTCAACACACATATAATTGTTTTTGCAGTGTTCTTTTCGATTTTTGTGTTACTAGCGTAGCCAATTTTCGTCGTGGTTACCCTGGAGATTTTTTTAAAATAAATTCATTCCTTTAATGCAGTTGATAAGTGATGATTGTTTTGTAGTCATTGACAAATGCCGTTGAAAGTTTTATTGGAGTCGAACGGGCAGAGCGAAAAATTTATAATCCTTTAAGTGTGCCAAATATCAATAATTGTGAGATTTTTATTTTGTACTGATAACATAATTTATGAATGTCACAGGTTCGAGTTTGAATTGAAGTAGTGACCATGAGAATCAAAAAGGGAAGTAAAGTGGAGATCCTTGCCAATACTGAGAAGATTGGTGAGGAATGGCGTTGTGCTCGAATAATTTCTGGTAATGGGCACACTTACAGTGTCCAATATGACTGTTCTAGCATGACCAGCGAGTCCAGTGTGCTGAGAGTTCCAAGGAAGGCCATCAGACCATGCCCTCCTCCTATTAAAGGCATTGGGAGTTGGGAAGTCAATGATATTGTGGAGGTTTATGATGTTGGTTCTTGGAAAGCAGCTATTATTTTGAAGTTCATAGGTGGAGACTTCTACCTGGTTAGGTTGTGGGTTTCTTGCAAGGAGTTGAAGGTCCACAAAGTTAACATGAGGGTACGCCAATCTTGGGAAGATGGTCAATGGATCATTAAGCCAATGGTAAGTTCTATTTGCTGGACATGAGTGTATTTCATAAATATTTTCAAATTGTGGCAATTGCCAAGTTTTAGAATATATCTGATTCATTTAAATTGTTTACCCGTTAAATTAGTATTGTTATTGATTTAGAATTTAGATTTGTTTTCCGTTATTACTCTGACATTTGTTGCCATGCCTTGTCCTTATTACATTTGTTTGTGCTTTGTAGGGACCAGGCAATTCTGGAGTTGGGAAATCTAGCTGGCATTTGATTTCCAACAGCTATGAGGTGATGCCTGAAATTCAACAAGCCAAAAATGTTTGTTTACCAGGACGTGCCAGTGGTCTCCATCAGCCTCAACTATTGTCATCTTCAACATTGAAGAGAGTCTCCCCTCATGGATCCTCTCCTATTGAGGATTGTCCCAGAAAAAAGAGGGCTGTTGTGAACATTGATGAGTGTGAAAGATTCAAAGCAGTATCCACAGCCCAGTTGCTGGAAAAGGTAGATGCTATTGCTTA
Organism: Glycyrrhiza uralensis; assembly: GCA_030159175.1. Classification (NCBI taxonomy): domain Eukaryota; kingdom Viridiplantae; phylum Streptophyta; class Magnoliopsida; order Fabales; family Fabaceae; genus Glycyrrhiza; species Glycyrrhiza uralensis. Next base: position 51,626,374 of record BRZY01000005.1, read on the forward strand.
CCCACAAAATAATATGGGTGAAAAATGCATGCGTCCTTCCTTCACTAATAGTACCAAACAGTATTATGAAATGAGGAAGGAGAATTCTTGTAATGTTACAAAACACTTTCTTGAAAGAATTGAAGAACCAGATTATTCTTGTAGTAATCTGAGTTCAGTCGGCAGTTGTAGTGTGATAAGTGGTAGTACAAATAATGTTTCAGGTGATACATTAGCAGGTCCTTGCCAAGACGAAGATATCCTTTGTAGTGATGCAGAATCTCTAGATGTTAGAGATGTGGATAAAGGATGCACCATTTGTCCAAAAGAGGTGGTGGCAGAAAGAATTCATAGGTTAGAGTTACATGCTTATCACAGTACCTTAGAGGCAATGTATGCTTCTGGTCCTTTAAGTTGGGAACAAGAAGAATTATTGACCAATCTTCGTATTTCACTCAATATTTCAAATGATGAACATTTGATGGGGATAAAGAACTTAGTTTCAGGTGGTCAGAATTTTTAAATGTTTACATAGGGGGTGTTGCCATACAATTTTTCATTTTTCAACTCTATGTACAGCATTATTTGATTCTGAACAAAAGAAGATATTTTTCTGAGTCATCAGTTTTTGTTATTCGCTCTGTTATGAAAATTATAATTCTACTATATGAACATATCAATTATCAAGTTACTGCCCTTTATTTTATTTGTCCTCTTTTGGTTTTGGGGGTGTTATTTGATGGCCTTATTCTTTTTTAGTATTATAAGTTGTCAGATTCCATACCCACAATGATTTGCAGCGACGAGAGATTCATCTGATTGTTTAATCAATTACTGTCTGATGCCCATGTATATCATTTAATTTAGTTGCCAAGCAATGGTTAACAACTTCGTAGATAGATATGGTTCATGGTAAAAATTTGCTTAATGTCAATAAACTTTATTAGCTGTCAATTTTAAAGTATGAACTTTTCCACCATTTGATTGTTATTGATGAATCTAACATCATTTTCCAGGGCCAGTGTAGGAGGCTTGCATGCCTTGCTTCCAATGGCTAAATGTGATGCTAGGTTTGCCTCTTTTCTCTTTGCAAATCAGTTGGTGACACCTACCAATAATTTTCTCAGAGATGAAATTTCTGACTACTGTTCGGTATGATTGCTTCTGTGCTTTCCGATAATATAGGATATTTCAGGTGTGTTTAGAACTCACTTTCCATGTCATGCCAGAACATGAACTTGCTTAAAAGCTGCGGAGATAACCCTCACATGGATGATCTTCTTATAGGTTTTTTCAGATAATGGCAGTTTATTTCATTTATTTGCATGCCATATGGATTATCTTCATGTGACTTAAATACTCTATAGTCTATCCTGTCAGTTTAAGAGCAAGTGATCCGTGGATGTCAATGTGTTAACATCGGAGTGGTTAATTTTGCCACTATGTTGCGTCACGTGGTCTCCCTGCGATGTAATGGTTGTCATGCTGTGGCTCCAAATTGCACTGCTACTTTTTCAGAAGGGTAAAAAACCCACATTGCCCCCATTTCTCGATGACCCACAAAGTTCTTAAAGGTTTTATGGTCCTTTCTGTTCGTACTCCTCTTTGGGTTTGTCTCTGAGCATATCCCACTCCCCCTTGTTTGTGAAATCCGTTGTCTCCACTACTCAACTGCTGACATCTTTACTTCTCCTTTGGAATTCCTTTATCAAACATTCTCAGTGTGCCATTATTTTATTGATTTAAATTCTCACATGGCATTATTGTGTGTTTTTATATATTTTTACATGAAGAAAACTGTTGAACTTACATTGACTGCTTTGATATAGAGCAGAGTTTTAATCTCTGTTCTCATTGAGGGTTTAATCATTCTAGTGTTGTCTCCTATTATGTTATTTGTAGATACGTTGTGCTAACCTTGCAACTCTACCTTAGTAGATACGTGATTTTTAAATGTCATTTTTTTTAGAATGCTAGCATGTAGCCTTGATATTGAATAACTTCAACTTGGCTATTTGAGAACTTAGTTCGCTATACCTTTTAGTTCAATGCAGTTTTTTCAAATGATATTCTAAAACTCATTTAGGTGATTCTGGCTGCGTATTTAGTTTCTTATTATTTTACTGTGACTACTGCTGAGCGAATTAAGCTTTGACTTGCATATCAAAAGGCTTGTGGAACCAAAGAAGATATGAACAAGTAACTGCGATGCATATGGATTTTGTTTGCCTGCATATATATGTAAAGTCTTACTTGATTTCCTTATTTGAATTCTGTTTGACCATGTTACAGTTCAAAAAATCGGTGTTATTAGCTCTTCAACTATCTTTTATTCCACTCGTTTAGAGTTTTTATGTTACCACCTAGTGCTGTGTATTCAAGCTCACTTTCATCTAGTGCCGCCGGGTAAGTTATGTATTATTCTGAGTTGATACTCATGGCCTTTTCCATTTAACCATGAAATTTAGCGCAAGATTGTCTCCTTCCAATTTGATGCAGACTTTTACGGAGTGAGTTCAATCTCAGTTGGCTGTCAAGTGTACCGCGAGTTACTGGTTTTGGTTAAATTTTTTTCTTTCCAATTATTTGGCTTGTAATTTGTTTTGTTTGCTTGTGTTGTATATTTTTTTGTTAGCTAGGAAGTCGAATAACAAGCCATTCATCCGGTAAAATTTTTATATAATACTTTCACTATTTCAAGTACGTTACCTCGCGGTGAAAGCTATTATTATTTACTAGTAAACTGGGAACAGAAAGGAATATGAAAATATATATATAAAAAATGGTGGGGACTGAAATTTCAGAAACTGAGAGATATAGCAATGGAAACAGGTTTATTTACTGAACTATTTTTTATGTTGTGCTTCTCTTCGAACTCAGCACACAAGACAATGTTCACTACATTTTGTTTATTTATTTAAACCTATAACGTACTGTTAGTTTGATATTGGGGTAAAAGTGATTTTAATCATGACAATCTCATTTTAAGCTTTCAAGATATTAAGAAAAACAATTACTTAAAATTTACAGTGATTTTTCAGTTTGACTTTATTTGGTATGTAGCCGAAGATGGGGAAAAAAGATTGAAATAGCGACATATTAAAGATGTGATATTATTCAAGGAAAGGGGGCGGTTTTTTATTTATATAGTTGGTTTCATGAAGAAAAAACTTAGAATGTGTAAATAAAATGTGTGATTTACTAACCGTTATATTTTTTTTGACAATCTTACTATTGTTGTATAGGCTCATAATCTTATCTTACCTTCGTTTATGAAAAGCATGTGGAGTTGATCTTATTTTGTTAGTGGGAATGCCCTTCACAGAAGCCTTGTGGTGTATCACATTTCTGAAGCAGATCAGATAGCAGATATTATAATCAGCACTCTATCCACTTCTAGAATCACCATTCTCAGAGATAAACCTAGTGCGTTAGATCAATTTTCTCACTCACCCAGCTCAGAATCAGCGGGTAAAATGTTAGAATGTATGTACATGTATGTATATGTTCTGTTACTGTATGCTGGTAGCTGGTTTCCTAGCTATTTGTATTTTGTGCTATATTTGTCTTTTGAACATCGAACCTAGCTTAGCTACACTCTGCAGACTGTTGCACAAAATAATAAATATCCTATACTCTTTTTTTGATGGTACATAAATATCCTATACTCTGTTACTAGACAATTATTAGTTACAGTTTTGTTTTAGTTGTAAAAGAAGTAAAGAACATTAGCTTCTCTTCTTTTAGAACCTTTACAATTGTTAAAATACAATAAAATAAATGCGACTAATAATCTAAAAATTATAAGAAAAAATAATGAAGCAATTTATGAAAAAAAATATCTCTCAAACCATTAGTATCTGAATGTCACAAGAAACAGGACAGAAGATATGAGTGGATTTAAAAAAAATCTCTCGAACCATCAGTATCTGATAATATAGTAAGATTACATCTCTTTGATTGGTTTATTAATAAAATTGTACGTTTATAACTATATTGGAAACATATTAAGAGCTAATTTTGATAACCTTTTGAAGCACTTATATAAAAAGAAATATTAAAAGTATTTTTCATTAACTAGCCCATAAATTTTTTGAAGACATAAACAACTATAAATATTTTAATTAATTTCTGCATTAACTAGCTTTTAACGTGAGATATAATTAATTTCTGCATTTCGATTTATCTATATAGTATAATTTTTTTCATACATAACTATAAATATTTTAATTGAAAAACATTACAAGACAAGTTAATCTAAACGGTATCTAAATTAGTGTTGGGATTTTCATGTCATACCCCCATTATCTGGAAATATTGTAGATTTACTTAAAAATAGATAAAATAAGAAAAGAACAAGAGTAACAGTCTTTCCTTTTTTTTGCCGTTTACTTTCCCAGGCACAACTGCACAAGGTATCAGCCGACCACTATAACAGCAAGATGCAGCCCAATTTTTAGCTTGTCCCCCATTACAAAGCCATCAAGCAGAGAAAAACACTGTTCGAGGCAGAATTGGGCGAAGGACAGACGTTTTAAGAGTCACATTTGCTGTCCAATTTTTTTTTTGTCTTTCTAAAAGATGTAAAATTTTCGTAATCTTATGCGTTCACACTCACTATTATATAGATCGATCCGCTCTATGCCTCTATCTTCAAAACCCAGCTATTTCGTATAGCAATTGACATTAGTTGTGAATTTTTTTTTATATTTACATTAATTGACAACTTTTTTTTTATAGAATATTAAATTAACCAATCTAATCTAATAGTTAACATGTGATATTATCATGTTATCATTTATATTAAATTTCAAAGAATTTGGGCATTAATAGGTACTCCCTCCGTTTTTAATATAAGCAAAAAAAGTACATGTATTTAGACTATATTTAATCTAGATACATGTACTTTTTTACTTATATTTAAAAACGGAGAGAGTATGTTATTTAATAGTGGACTTGGTCCAAAGCCTACGGTGTGGTATAAGCAGACACTCATCTTCGGAGTAAGAGTGTGTTGTCCGCATGCATACATGAGCGTAATTAAAGATACAGGGTGAGAACAAAAACAGAAGCAGCACCAGCAAGCGGAAGCGAAAACCACAATTTCGGGGAAAAATGATTATATTTAGTGAGCCAAGGTTTTCTAAGGATATTATAAACGGGAACAACTAGCAATTTTAACATAATCAAAAATACTAAAAAAGAATTGACAAAAAGAAACACTAAGAAAGAATGATCTATAATAAACAACGTATTGAATCGATCAATCCTAGAATTTTCCATTTCTTGTCGATCCAGACAAAGGCCACAAAAATAACAGCAGCTCCATATACGTTTTTCGCGTATATTTATTTTAAAGACTAATTTATATTGAAAACTTAAAAAAATTGTCATGTGAAATTATTTTCCATTTAAATAAGAAATACTAGCAGTTTATGAATAAATTTTTTATAAAAAAAAGGAAGGTCGTGCCAAATTTTCAATTTTTTTAAGAAGATTTACGAATATTTTCAAATCGAAGTCATGTCAAATTTTTTAATGTCCAAGAAAATTAACAATAAACGAGATTTTCAATAGAAGTAAAACATTCCACATACTGGTAGAATTTAGATTCTCAAATCCGCACCAAAAAATGTCAATAAACCTCCAAAACACACAATGTAAGCATACACTCAGGAAGATGGTCCATAGACGCACAAGTCCTACTCAAATGCATCATCATCATCGTCAGGAAGGGGTTGACTAGCAGCTGCGGCAAGCTCAGCCTCGTGCCTGCAAAGCCACAAATACAGTAATTATAGGAAATTTAAAGGAAAATATGTTTATATCATGCCAACCCTAAATCAAGTTCATGACAGATAGCTTACTGTTGTTGTGCAGCTAAATCAATTTGAACTTCTGGTGGAGCCAATGCAGGAGATTCTACAAAGTGCAAGTTAGGATCCCTGCAAAATTGACACAAGTAGAATAATAAGTTGAAATGCATTTAAAAGTTTGATGTGTTTTGCCACTGTGTATGGAAACTAGAGAGTAGACACCTACCCAGCAAGTTTCCTGGCAAGGTACAGGAAAGGCTTCTCAAAGTTATAGTTGCTCTTAGCAGATATCTCATAGTACTGCAAATTCTTCTTCCGGTGGAAAGTAACCTGCTTTGCCTTCACTTGCCTGTTCTTCACATCAACCTTGTTACCGCAAAGAACAATTGGGATGTTTTCACAGACCCTGAAATCATTTGGCAGAAGATCACCATACTATAAGATAAACAACTTGGTACTTAATAATTAGAGTTTAGAGACAAGAAAATTAAAAAGGTTTCAAGGACTCGATTCACAAACCGACAAAGGTCACGATGCCAGGTAGGGACATTTTTGTATGTTAGCCGGGCAGTGACATCAAACATTATAATCGCACACTGCCCATGGATACTGCAACATAAGACAGACACACCGTGTTAAAACTCAAAGCACTAGAAACGGAGTAAAATAGATGCACAAACAAAGTGAAGGGAACTAGTATCAGGGAGAATAAAAAACTTACACAAATAGTTCCATTGCAAATCTACCATACTATCTATTATTGCATTGTTGTGGATAACGTTTTACTCTATGTTTTATTTATTCCATCAAAATAGAGGTTTAATATGGACCAATCACCAATCTATAAAAAGTTAATATTTTCATATTTATATATATATATATATATATATATCATGGATATATAATTGAAATTTGATATATATAGAATGTACATAACTTAGGCACTTTTTTTTCTCTGTTTCATCTATTTGATTTGTAATTTGTATTGCTCTTATTCTTCGGATTTGAATTCTTTAAATTCCTGATTCTTTCATAATCCAACCATTCAATGCATTCTTTAATGCTAAAAATTCCTACATAACTAAATAACTCATCCCCACGGGAATAAAGACTACTCGAGGCCATGAAAAACTACAATACTGATAAAACACAGGGCATCATGGCCAAGGAACATATATACTTGTCGACAAGTAACAAGTGATATATTTAACACCCGGACCAATATATTACTTTTGAGTAAGGACCACAATATGATAAAAGAACCAAAAACTCGTAATGGTTGCACTAACAAAAAAATGCATATGTGAAAGCTCACAACATGCAAACAGACAAACCCTCACACTTGATTCTATGCATTAAAACGAGAAAAAAAAAATCGAATTCGAATTATCAACATTAGGTGAAAATTATCATGCATTTTATTTTATTTTATGTATAGAATTTGATCAACAAATTACCAATATAGGCCACACAAAAAATTGAGAGCACAAGAAATAGGGCACAATCTCTCCTATATATTCATACAAAAGGGAGGAGACATACTAATATCCATCTCTAAGACCACCAAACTTTTCTTGTCCAGCAGTATCCCAGCAGTAGAATCGAATTTTGCCGCAGTTTGTGAAGAAATCCAACGGGTGGACTTCCACACCAATTGTTGCTGTTTCCAACCAAATCATAAAAATAGTGAATCACCGATATGATTAATATCAATATCCCTAATTATAAATAAATGAATCTTACGTTCATATTTCTTCTCGAATTCACCGGTAAGATGCCTCTTCACGAATGTTGTCTTTCCTGCAAATGTTCAACACAACAAAATTCATATCCTAATCTATGAGCCCAAATACGCTGTGACCTAGATCCTTGCAAGTGAAATAAACTTACGGGGACTTTTTTATTAAAAAAAAAAGTTGAGTGAATCGCTGTTTTTATTTTATTTTAGAAAACATTTATTGCAAATCACCAGCAAAAAATTTAAAAAAAGAGGAAGAAGCGATGAATGAAGAGAGGAAAAGCATACCTGTGCCACCGTCACCGACGATGACGAGCTTGAAACTCGGGTAATCAACGGTTTGCTGATTAGGCAACGCCTGCACCAAACATAAAATCAATGCGAACCGAGTGGCGAATTAAAACTGAAAACAAGATTCAAAACGGAGGGAACATACCATGTTTGAGGAATTGTGTGGTGAAGTTGGGGTTGCGTCGAAGAAGAGAAGAACAAGTGAGTGAGTGTGAGAGGGAGGTAACAAACACGGGAAGGGGTTTGTTTATATATGGGATGGGAAGGAAGGGTTTCAAATTTTCAATTTCAAGTTTTGCGTCGTTGCGTTAACCTGACGCAGCTCTATCTACCCTTTGACGAAATCACAGCCGTCAATTACTAATTAGTGAGGGGACCTCACTTTCGGTCAATCAACAGAAATTATCAGTCTTGATGCTAAACTGGGCTTGACCCACTCACTTGCCCATCCATCCTCAACTCAAGGTTTCAGAATCGGCCCATTTACACTTTTTTAATAGGAAATTTTTAAATACACATACACACATTACTATTCACACATATATAAATAATACAAAACCAAAAATACCCTCTTCTTATTTTGTATCGTGCAGAACTATTAATTCTACAATATCGTGGAACTATTACTTTCACATATATTATTTTTAATGCACACATACAAATAACACGTGCAAAACTAATAGCTCTGCATTCATTGCGGAACTATAACTAATAGTTCCGCGAGACTATTTCACGTGTGCACTGTTCATCTTTTTTTTTTTAGAAACAAGCACCCCATCGTCATCATTCACGGTGTTGTGAGCAGCGAAAGAAGCAGCAAGTATGATTTCCATTAGATTAGCAAATCTAAAACAATTAGCAGGTGGCAGTCCAATTCCCCATCCCCCCCCCCCCCTTTCTCGATGCTAGAAAAAATCAAAGGAATAAAAAGAAACAGAACCAGGATAAAACCCAGTAAAAGTGTTTGCTCAACTCAATCAACTGGTCCTAAGATCATTGCATACTTCCATCACTGCTTTTCAAGACCCAAACAGAATGACGACTACGGGGTGCTTTGCATTTTATAGAGTGGCGTGTGAACAATGTTTGTTTCTAAAAAAGACGGTGTGTGTGTGCGCGCGCACGCGGAACTGTTAAAAAAATAACACCCACAGGAGTAATAGTTTCGTACGTGTTATTTGTGTGTGCGCGTTAAAAGTAACATCTGTGGAAATAATAGTTCTGCACCGCTGCAGAATTAATAGTTCTGCACGATACAAAATAAAAAGAGAGTATTTTAGGTTTTGTACTGTTTATGTATGTGTCAATAGCGATGTGTGTATGTGTATTTTTTTTTGGGTCAAGAAGGATTCATTCGTTAACACAGGCAAAACCTGAAACCCGAAGGCAGTACAACTTGCCCAACAACAAGGCCAAAATCAAGCTTAATGCAATGTCTTTTTTTTTTTTGGTCGTATTAATGCAATGTCTCTAAACATCTTATCATCAAACTAAAGACACACATTTGACAATGCAAAAACATACAATAAAACAGTAAAACACTACCTTACAAACTAACAACACCCATGCATCAAACACAAAAACTCCTTAAAACTAACAGGGCCCAAATCATGGGCCTGGGGGTCCTAAATGAGAAATTGCACGAAGCGCAGACTGTGCTTATTAGTTGACAAAAAAAAACTGTGCTTATCTCGAATTAGGGAATTTCTAATAACACATACATAGTTTTCTACGTGCACATACATTTCCGCGGAACTATTAATTCCGCGGGTTTATTTTTTTTAACACACACATGTCCGCGGAACTATTAGTTCCGCGAGTTATAATTCTTCGCGGAACTATTAGTTCCGCAGAGAATTATAACCCGCGGAACTATTAGTTCCGCGGAGAATTATAACTCGCGGAACTAATAGTTCCACAGACATGTGTGTGTTGAAAAAAAATAAACCCGCGGAACTATTAGTTCCGCGAAAAATTACAACTCGCGGAACTAATAGTTCCACGGACATGTATGTGTTGAAAAAAAATAAACTCGCGGAACTATTAGTTCCGCGGATATGTATGTGCATATAGAAAACCACGTATGTGTGATTAGAAATTCCCCTCGAATTATATAGAAAACATTATATTGATTGGCCAAAAAAAACATTATATCGACCAAAAAAAAGACTATGCGTTTGGTCCAAAAAAAAAAGACTACGCTTATATTAAACAAAAAAATATAACATTATAAGAAAGGGGGCTGATCTTTTGAGAATATAATATTTCTCTGTTTAGCACAAATTTTAAAAATATTCCTATATATTATTAATCTTAAGTGAGTATTTAGTATTTAGTAATGTAGTTAAAACCAGACTAGTTGAACCGGGAACCGGACCCCTGTTCGGTCCGGTACATCTTGAAAATCACCCTGTCAAAGAACTGGTCAAAAATCGAAAAAAAACCAGTCAAATAATGGTCAAAACCGAGAAAATCGACTAAAAATTGAGGTTGAACCAGTTCACTCTTTTTTATGATTTTTTTTAAAAATCAAATTTTTTTAAAAATAGATATCACTTTCTTCAATTATTTGTAATTTTGAATATTTTATGTTATGAATTATGACATTTAGTAGTAAAGTTTAATTTTTCTTTATAAAGTTATGACTTTTATGTTAATTTTTGCTCAATATTGTATAGATTTAGGTTTTAAAATAATATTATATATCATATTTTTAATTAAAATAATATTATTTTATTATACTCCGGTTGAACTCCAGTCGAACCTTTGAATCTCGAACCCCTGCTCTCACCGGTTCAGTGACCGGTCTGGTTTTAACTACCTTGGTATTTACCCAGTTGATAAAAAAAAAAAAAGTGAGTATTTACCCACATTTTTATCTTAAAACATTGATACTTAGACTCATAATATTTTTTTTTTGATCGGTAGGAAAAAAAAAAAAGGAACAACAACCAAACAAAAACTAAGCTTGAGTTCTCAAAAATCCCATAGCATCTGCGAGACAAGCACTTGCAAGTTCAGGTGGATATGTGTTCCAAAACCGTAAACCATGATCCATACCAGCTCCAAATTTAGCAAGCCAATCCGCACAACTGTTACTTTCCCTCAAAGAATGCGTGAAAGATAAATCCCATGTGTGCTCCATAAAGGATCTAATATGATCAACAAGAGGCGCATGTGGGTGAGTATAATGAGCACCTTCAGTAATCAAACTCAGAGCTGTAGTAGAATCTGATTCACAAACAACCTCTTGAAATCCTTTTCTCCAAGCCAACGATAAGCCATGTGCTATAGCCCGAAGTTCAGCATTTAAATTAGTAGTATTCCGACAACTACCTAAAAATCCAAACAACTAGCTACCACTAGAATCTTTTATAAGTCCACCAAAATAGCCCGAAGTTCTGTCTCTCTCTTTGTATCATATTATGTCACCTATATGTCATCTCTCTTTTTTCTATTTCGTTCTCTCTCTAGGTGTAGACATTCATTGGAGTATTGACAAAATATTTTCCTTTTGTTTAATTCCTTATTTTATGATGAAGTGTGGGAATCTTAGTTTTCTATATGAATGAAAGTTATTTTAAAATTCACACAAATTTTTATAAAAATATTAAATTAATACTGAACATATCTATGAACTTTTAATTTAAAGTTAATTAAAAGATAAATCTTCTCTAATTGAGACACACATAAAATATGATTTCCTTTTTTTTTATAAATGAAAATATGATTTCCTATATGAAAAACATTACTTTCATAAATAATAAATGAACCAATGATAATCGGAACATTTTCACCAAAAAAAATTATAATCAAAATACGATATTAAAATTATTTAAATTAGGTCAACATTACCAAATACAATTGGACCTTTTTTCTCAAATAAAACACATAGAACACGCGTGTATCACACTATCACATGAAACCTTTTCAGGTTATTTGTAGTGGCCAACGCTATGATCCATCGTGGAACACAATTTAAAACCGAGCCAAGCATATGTGTAAATGATAGTTACCATTAAAACACACACATGTATTTTATCCAAAAAATAAATAAAACACACATGTATATATATATATATAATATATGAGACATGTCATGTAAGAACCAAACTCGTGATAACGGTATGAGTTTTTTTTGATCAATCGGAAAACACGGTATGAGTTGATCTGTCATTAGATCTAACCATGAATATTTAAGTTAAAATTTTTAATGTTCACAATTTATATATGCTTACGGGACTCCTCTGTATATTGAACGAATGTGATTATACTTAGAAAATAATCCACGTTTTCCAATCATACCGCCGATGACCCATTAAGTGCCATCTACAAGCACCATTCTGCTCGTGGAGATTTGGTCGAAAGCCTACGGAATGGTGTAAGAAAAACACTAATCTTCGGAGTGTCAGGGTGTTGTAAGTATGCATTCGATGAGCTCGTAATAAAGGATACGGGGTGAGATCAAAAACAACAACAGTAGCACCAGCAAGCGGAAGCAAAAACCACATCAGAAAAATAAATATTGTATTGACCGAGGGTTTTCTGGGGAAAATTACTAAAAAGGGGACTAATTAGCAATTTTAAAAATAGCAAAATTACATATAAAGACTGATCTATAGAAACTTCCTACGTATTGAATCGATCAATCCTAGAATTTTCTTGTGGATCCAAAGGCCATAAAAATCACACAAGCTCAGCCTACGTTCTTCGCGTATATTTATTTTAAAGACAAACACTATTTTAGTTCAAATAAATTCATATTGAAAATTAAAACAACTTTGACATGTGAAAAACTATTTTTCCATAGAATTTAAATTTAAGTAAAATTCAATCAAAATTCATGAATATTTTTTTTAAAAAAAGAGCAGGTGATGCCAACTTTTCAATTTTTAAAAAAGATTTATGAATATCTTCACATCCAGGTCACGTCAAATTTTTTATGTCAAAGAAAATAACAATAAACGAGATTTTCAATTTAAGTAAAACATTTCATAAAGGTGATTTCAGATCCTCGAATACCGCATAAAAAAATGTCAATAATACAACCTCCAAAACACACTGTAAGCATACACTCGGGAAGATAGTCCATAGACGAAAAAGTCCTCCTACTCAAATGCATCATCATCATCGTCAGGAAGGGGTTGACTAGCAGCTGCGGCAAGCTCAGCCTCATGCCTTGCAAAAGCCACAAAGACAGTAATTTTAGGAAACTTAAAAGAAAACAAATGTTTATATCATGCCAACCCTTAATCAAATTCATGACAGATAGCTTACTGTTGTTGTGCAGCTAAATCAATTTGAACTTCTGGTGGAGCCAATGCAGGAGATTCTACAAAGTGCAAGTTAGGATCCCTGCAAAATTGACACAAGTAGAATAATAAGTTGAAATGCATTTAAAAGTTTGATGTGTTTTGCCACTGTGTATGGAAACTAGAGAGTAGACACCTACCCAGCAAGTTTCCTGGCAAGGTACAGGAAAGGCTTCTCAAAGTTATAGTTGCTCTTAGCAGATATCTCATAGTACTGCAAATTCTTCTTCCGGTGGAATGTAACCTGCTTTGCCTTCACTTGCCTGTTCTTCACATCAACCTTGTTACCGCAAAGTACAATTGGGATGTTTTCACAGACCCTGAAATCATTTGGCAGAAAATCAACATACCATAAGATAAACAACTCGGCGCTTAATAATTAGAGTTTAGAGACAAAACAGCTAAAATGGTTTCAAGGACTCGATCCACAAACCGACAAAGGTCACGATGCCAGGTGGGGACATTTTTGTATGTTAGCCGGGCAGTGACATCAAACATTATAATCGCACACTGCCCATGGATACTGCAACATAAGACAGACACACCGTGTTAAAACTAAAAGCACTAGAAAGGAGTAACGTAGATGCACAAACAAAAGTGAAGGGAACTAGTATCATGGGAGAATAAAAAACTTAACACAAATAGTTCAAATGCAAAAAACTAAACCTTTCGATGCATTCTTTGATGCTAAAAATTCCCACATAACTAAATAATTCATCCCCTCAGGAATAAAGACTACAAAGGCCATGAAAAACTACAATACTGATATAACCCAGGGCATCATGGCCAAGGAACAGATATGCTTGTTGACAAGTAACAAGTTAAATATTTAACACCCGTATGGAAGATGTTAAGATTGTAAAGTTACTTTAGAGTAAGGAGCACAGTATGATAAAAAGAACCAAAAATTCGTAATGCTTGCAATATCCAGAAATGCATATGTGAAAAGCTCAAAACATTCAAACAGAAGAACCCTCACACTTGATTCTATGCATTAAAACAAAAAAAAAAAGAAGGAAAAAACACATTTGAATTATCAACATTAGGTGAAAATGATCATGCATTTTATTTTATGTACAGACATTTGAACAACAAATTACCAACATAGGCCACACCAAAAAATTGATAGCACAAAGAAGGGCACAATCTCTTTTATACATTCATACAACAAGAAGGAGACTTACTAGTATCCATCTCTGAGGCCACCAAATTTTTCTTGTCCAGCAGTATCCCAGCAGTAGAATCGAATTTTGCCACAGTTTGTGAAGAAATCCAGTGGGTGGACTTCCACACCAATTGTTGCTGTTTCCAAAATAACAGAAAAACAGTGAATCACCGAAATTGCGGATTAATATTAATATCAATATCCCTAATTATAAATGAATGAAACTTACGCTCATATTTCTTCTCGAATTCACCGGTAAGATGCCTCTTCACGAATGTTGTCTTTCCTGCAAATGTTCAACACAAAAAAATTCATATCCTAACCAATCATGCTCCAAAGTCCAACCTAGATCCTTGCAGATGAAATAAACTTGTGGGGATTTTTAAATAAATAAATAAAAAGAGTCGAACGAATCGCTGTTTTTTTTATTCAAGAAAACATATTTTACAAAACACCAGCAAAAATAAAAAATAAAAAAAATAGGATGAAGCGATGAAAGAAAAGAAGAAAAGCTGACCAGTGCCACCGTCACCGACGATGACGAGCTTGAAACTCGGGTAATCAACGGTTTGCTGATTGGGCAACGCCTGCACCAAACAACGAGATCAATGCGAATCGAATGCCGGAATAAAACTGAAAAACAAGTTTCAAAACGGAGGGAACGTACCATGTTTTGAGGAATAGAGTGGTGAAGTTGGAGTTGCGTCGAAGACGATGAGAACGAGTGAGAGAGTGAGGGAGGGAGGGAGGAAGCAAGCAAGCAAGGGAAGGGGTTTTTATATGGGAAGGGTTTCAATTTCAAGTTTTGCCTCGTTGCGTTATCTTGACGCAGCTCTATCTCTACCCTTTGATCAAATCACACCCGTTAATTAGTTAGTGAGGAGGGGACCTCACTTTTTTTTTTTTGGTCCAGGAGGGGACCTCTCTTTCTGTCAACAGTTATCAGTCTTATTGACTTATGCAGAGCTTATAAACACAGCTTATGACTGATTCATAAACTGGTTTGAGCTTATTTTTCATAAGCTACCTAGAATAGCTTATCAAAACAGCTTATGGCTTATATAAAATAAATTTCACTATAATTTTTCTTCGATTATAAAAGTAACTTATACAACTTATGTCATAAGCAGTAGATAAGCTTGTTATCCAAACAGGGCCTAATGCTAAACTGGGCTTGACCCACTCATTTGCCCGACTCAAGGTTTGTTTCTTCTTTTCTGGGTCAAAACTCAAGGTTTGTTTCTGAATCGACCCTTTTGCATTTTAATATTGGGGTCTGTTTGGAAAAATAGTGGCATAATTTGATAAAAAAAACATTTATGGTATAAGCGCTTATGTATAAGCTATTTTTATAATCGAAGAAAGAATGTGGTGAAATTGATTTCCTGTTTTGATAAGCTATCATGTGTAGCTTATGAACCGATCATAAACTGTTTCCATAAGCTCTACCAAACACATTGACAAGAGCTTATGCCAGTAGATAAGCTTTGCATAAGCCAATCCAAATAGACCCTTAATATATATGGGATATGGGACTCGTTTTGGGTATTTTTTTCACTTACTAGTCGTCATGGGGCCTAAATGAGAAATTGGTTTGAGCACTAGGTCGGACAAAAAATCTAGTTTATCATAAAAAATAAAATAAAATAAAATCTAGTAATCTAGTTAAATCTGAACCAAACCGAGCTTACTTGTGTTTTTGTGTTTGCCTACTAATACTAACATTTTTTGATAAGTTGCATTCTTTTGTTTCCTCTTTCAAACTTCAAGATCCAGGCTATTCCTTCTCCATAAGGTTTTAGAGGAGAAAGAAGATTCATGACTAGATGCTTAGCTTGCACAATTGATGATGATGATCATGAGTAGTTGCGATGAATGAAAGTATTTGGTGAAGGAGATTATAGTTATGGAGTTAGAGGCCACTCGAGTAAAAAAAGAGAAGGGTTTATGGATTTAAAAAGGAGAAAGATTATTAAAAGGGTTGATTGTAGTTTTAAATCCCCCAGATATTGTTAAAGTTTTAGGTAAATATTTTGTCAGAAAGAATCATTATTTATCGACAATGGAAACACAAGATTTGAATTAAAAAATAAACTATTTCAATAATATTGATTATTTTTGTATTAAACTCAATGGCTAAACCCAAAAATATATGATCAAATTGGATTAAATTGAATTAGTAATTAACTTTTTAAGGCACATTAATTGGTTTAAAAAAAAAAATTATTTTCACTTTTAAATACAAAATTATTGTATTTTCTCCAATCTATTTTCTATTTTTAAAAATTTATTCATGAAATAAAAAACAATTTTGCTATTTAATTTGTTTCTATTTCTATACAAATCATCAAATTTAAAAAATAGATTAAAAATAAAATTACAATTTTATAATTAAAAAATAAACCAGAATAAACAAACCTTAAAAACATTGACAACTTATATTCTCCCTTAACTGTAGACCGTACAACCTAAAATTTAAACCCTAAATGTTAACAAGAAAAGAGAGTATAAACTCTGGTAATCCAACTTTATCTTTTTTCACTAATACGTATAAATTTATAAACTTTTTTCACGGTAAGAATCAAACAGTTATCTTAAAAACAAAGTGCATGTTTGAATTTCTACTGAAAATTCATTGGCGCACATTAGAATCCAAAATGATAATTCTTGGCCAAATGTAGTTTTGCAACGATAAACCAAACATCTCGGTGGATGTATATATATATATATATATATATATTATTTTTAATATTAATCCCTTAATATATTACATTACATGCTTTTATCAAATTACTAGTTTAAGTAGATGAGAAGAAGGATAAAAACCAAGTTGTTTCCTGTTGGGAAAATAAAATGTCTCACAAAGAAAACGACTTGGGCATGCCTATCGGGATAATTTAAAAGGCATTGATACAACAAATCCCCCTTCTTTTCAAAGGGAGAACGGGTAGCACAGCCGGACACTAAACATAATACCCATGGCAAACGATATGGGCTATGAAGTATGAAGAGAGGTTTTCCATTAAAGCAAAGCATCTCATACTGATTGAATTCAGATCCTCAAATCCACATCCAAAAATGTCAATAATATAACCCCAAAATCATATTGTAGCATACACAATACTAGCAACCCAAGAAGATGGTCCACAGTTGCACAAGTCCTACTAAAATGCATCATCATCATCATCGTCCGGAAGGGGCTGACTAGCAGTCCAATCCACATCCAAAAACGTCAATAATATTAACCCCAAAAACATATATTGTAGCATACACAATGCCAGCAACTCAAGATGATGCTCCATAGTCGCAGGAGTCCTACTCAAATGCATCATCATCGTCATCAGGAAGGGGCTGACTAGCAGCTGCAGCAAGCTCAGCCTCATGCCTGCATAAGCCACCAATACACAAATTATAGGAAACTTAAAAGAAACAATCCAGCAGAATGAGGAGTAATACTTATAGACATCTGTGAAAAAAACTAATGAATTTTATGGTCTTTATTCAGTATATTATTGCATGTTCCCAGGCAAGAGGGGAGGAATAGAAAGAGAAAGAATAGAGATGGAAGGGAAGGAAGGGGATAATGGTCTAATGGAGGGGAAGTTAATTCCCCTTGTTTGGATGTTTAAGTCGGAGGAGGAGGATAAAGAAAGGGAAAATTAGTTTTCATCCCCATGTTTTTTGTGAAAAGAAACAAAAGTCCCATTACATGCCCCTCCCATCCCCCATCATAACTTAAAAGAAAATACAGTGTACTCCAGCAACATTATATCCATGATGATTGTGACGGTCCACTTTTAGAAGACCATTTTAAATTTTAAATTTAAAATGAAACTTTGCAATGCTATGATCTAACTGTTTTTATCATCACAACCCTAAATATGGCACAAGGTTGTTGGAAAAACAAATAATCAAGTTCATGAAGAGAGCTTACTGTTGTTGTGCAGCTAAATCAATTTGGACTTCGGGGGGAGCCAATGCAGGCGATTCCACAAAGTGCAAGTTAGGATCTCTGCAAAATTGACACAAGTAGCCTATCATAAGTTCAAATGTACTTAAAAGGTTGGTGTGTGTTTTCACTATGTATAGAAACTAGAGAGTAGACACCTACCCTGCAAGTTTCCTGGCAAGGTACAAGAAAGGCTTCTCAAAGTTATAGTTGCTCTTAGCTGATATCTCATAGTACTGCAAGTTCTTCTTCCGGTGGAAGGTAACCTGCTTTGCCTTCACTTGCCTGTTCTTCACATCAACCTTGTTACCGCAAAGAACAATTGGGATGTTTTCACAGACCCTGTAAATCCACTGTGAGGAAAGTATCCATAATGCAAAGTGCCGAATAACTAGAGTCAATCAATTAGAAAGGTTTCAAGGAGTTCATTTACTAACCGACAAAGATCACGGTGCCAGGTAGGAACATTTTTGTATGTTAGTCTGGCAGTAACATCAAACATTATAATTGCACATTGCCCGTGGATACTGCGACACAAGATGCCAAGTTAAGAGCAATAAACAGGGAGTAAAACGTGCACAAACAAGACTGAAGGGGATTTCTAATTTTCTGTCATTGCAGGCAAAAAAAAACTTGCATTATTTTTAAATGGAACAAATTACATATTTTGCAGTTCTTAAATGCTAGAGTTCCTATACATCTAGAAAAGTCATCCCCATAAAAATAAACACTACAAAAGCAAGTAATTGACATGCAAACAAACTACAATGCCAATAAAACTCAGCGCATCACTCATGGCCAAGAAACAGCTACACTAGTTGACAGGTAAAATAAATTCTAACCCCCATGCAAATAGATGTTGAGAATGTAAATAATTTTATTTATTATTTTATTATATGTCTGCACAACAACATAATAAAAAGAACTCAATCTCATGTGCAACAAGTCGTCATAGAATAGAATAAAGACATCCAAAACAGAGACAGGTGATTGATATCTGATAACCCCAAAAACTTGAGAACAAAAAATGCACAGTTGAAGTGAAAGCTCATAATTTGCAAACAGAAGAAACATACAAAATCTTCAAATTCTACGTGATAAATAAAACACAAAAAATCTTCAAACACGTTTAAATTATCACCATTGGGTGAAATTCATTATGCAAGTTATCACCAAACAGGGCACTTGATTATACAATTTACCAATAGGTCACACCAAAATTTGAGAGCACAGTAAATAGGGCACAATCTCTGCTATATATATTTCATACAAAAGGGAGGAGACATACTAATATCCATCTCTGAGGCCACCAAACTTTTCTTGTCCAGCAGTATCCCAGCAGTAGAATCGAATTTTACCACAGTTTGTGAAGAAATCCAATGGGTGGACTTCCACACCAATTGTTGCTGTTTCCAACCAAATCAAAAAACAGTGAATCACCGAAATCAGGATTAAGATTAATTAAGATTAAATGAATGAATCTTACGTTCATATTTCTTCTCGAATTCACCGGTAAGATGCCTCTTCACGAATGTTGTCTTTCCTGCAAATGTTGGGTACAATAAAGTTAAGGATCGGGGTAAAACAAAAACATTCTTAAAAAAAAAGAGAGAAAATAAGAAAACCTAACCTGTGCCACCGTCGCCGACGATTACGAGCTTGAAGCTCGGGTAATCAACGGTTTGCTGATTAGGCAGTGCCTGAAGCAGCGCAAATGATCAAATGTTAAATACTACTAACAATCGAACGGCGAAAGATAACGGAAAGGCAAGCGTGAAACATTACAAGACTGAGAGTTCAGAGCTTACCATAGAGAGAGTGGCGTCGACACAAGCAAAAGGAGGGGAAAATGAAGGTTAGGGGAAGTGTGGAGTGAATAATAATAATAAACAAAACAAACTAGGGTTTTATATTGGAAGGGTTTCAACTTTCAAGTTTCGTGTTTGAATTGAAGCGTGAGCCTGACGCAGCTCTCACTCTCAAATTGGGCTCCACCCACATGGTATGGTAAACCCGTCCACCCGTTAAGGTGTCAAGGTTCTAGATTTTTTTTTTCTTCCAAAGTATTTGTGTGTACTAATGTTCTGGGTGGTTCTTTGATTTGTATTTTTCATTTGCAAATTTATGGGAGGGAATTAATTGCTTTTTTTTTTGGCAAAGGAGGGAATTAATTACAGACTATCGTCAATTTTTTTTCAAAAATAGTTTAAGGTTATAATTTTCAAAAAATATTTAAAAGATGTTATTTGCAGTTTTAATTTTAAAAATATTGAAGTAACATTTTAAAAGTTTTTACTCTTTTCGTAAATTTTTCATAATTACTCATAAAAAATTGGAAAATGTTAATATTACAAATCAAACCTTGCACGAAAATTAACAAACACATTTGTAAATAAATAATTGGTTTTGTATTTACTTTTAGCAGGACCCATGAATTGTTTCCACTACCTGATTAGTCAGTTTTTCCTTCATTGTTTATTCTTGCAAAAAAAATTTGTAATATATAACATTGCTGTAAAAAAATTAACATTTTTTATAATTGTGCAGCCCGTGCCATTAAGTAATTTCATTGTGTGTTAATTCAATATCATGTTAAATTATGTTTTTTTGGTCAATTGTTTGTTAAATTATGTTTTTGAATTTTACTAAAATAAAATATAGGTTACTACTACACTAAGGAGAGCCCAAGGCCCAAACAGTATTTTTACAAAATTTTAATTTTATGTGGATATAAATTTAAATTTAATTTAAGCGCTTTAAATAAATTTTATATTAAAAAACTTCATCTTTCTATTTCATGCTCTCTTCTTTTTTTTTTTTTGGTCAAAATGCTCTCTTCTTTTATAATAATTTTTTTGCATTTTTTATTTCTTTATGACGATTGGGCCAAAGCACATGATGGGCCAAAGTGTAAAATTAATGGACTTTTATCACTTTCTTCGATTTTTTATGATAAAAAAGGTTTGACAAAAAAATGATAAAAACGATATTAAAGGGGAGAACAAAATATGATACTCACATTTTGGAATTATATATATTTTTTAAAATAACTTATTTTAAATATGTCATATTGTATGGAACTCAAAGGCCCCATTTATGAATTTCTTTTAATGGATTGAAATAAACTCAAGATTTTTTTATTGATGATAGTCTTGTTTAGTTGAATAAATATATTCATTAATTATTAGTTATTATAATCATTAGTATAATTTTTTATTGACAATTCGTATAAATATAGAATAATTCACATGTTTAATATATTATTGATCATTTTTTAATAGCCTTGAACATTCTAATAAGATTATCAGTGTGTTTGGGTCCACATTCAAATCACAGTAAAACTTAATTGGACGCAAAAGCTATGATACATGGTTTCAAGGTGGATATACGTTTGCACTGTCCTAACCATGGTTTAAAACGTTTGGCTATTCTTTCTACCCTCCCGCTTTTGTTTTGTTTTGTTATTTTGTTATTTTGTTTCTAGTGTAAAGGAGAGGATTAACTTTCAAGTTTTTTGTTATTCAAGTTTTTGTTTTGTTATTCAAGTTTTTTTGTTTCAAGTTGTTGTTATTGTCACCACAGCTAATAATATAAAAAGATGAGGATGGCAATCTCCATGGTTAAATATATGCTTCTACAAAAACAAAACTTTATTTACAAAAACCATGTAAAATATTTTTTTTTACTCTATTTAAATATATCAGTATATACAATGCATGATGTTCGATAGTTTGTAAATAAATTAATTAAATCCCATTTTTTTTTGACAATATATATAAATCCCATTTTGTACAATAGGTTCTGAGTATCAAAATCAAATCATACTATTTTCTTTTGGAAGATTTCAAAGATACAATGAACAGTAAAGAGAAAAGGTTTGGGAAAAGTGACAGCTACATACGGAAGGCACGCCTAGCATCACGTTCATGACTAATAGAATACTATAATAAGAAGGAATTTGAGTGTGGGGCGGTTACAGACAGGTACTTATTTTTCGAAGCTATAGTTTGCATATATCATATCACTCAGCATCCTCCAAGAAAACAGCAACGAACACCAACAATTTATTAGATTCGCTTGAGTTTGTTTTATTGATCAATCAAAATCAATTATCAATCTCAATTATAATAACAACAATAATATTAATAGTGCCACGGAGAAGCAAGATTCATGATTATTTGTGCCGACGGCGTCGTCTCCACCGAAACATAGGCCATATAGGAATTAGGAGGCAAATTCAGGGATATTGATTGATAAAGAAAAGAAAAGAAAACCACCTAGCTGAGCAGTGTACAAAATTAATTAAGAAAGTGCATGCAAGAATTGAAAATGAATTAGCATTAATGATTGAAGAAGATGTTTGCGACACGGTGTGGATCGAGCCATGATCATGACGACGAGATCAAAGATGAAGCGAAAGAGATGGAACTTTTGTCAAGGGACGATGCCAGCCAATACAGCCTCACCGGCGTTTTTCTTCCTCCTCTCGGCGCCACCTCTTCCTCCCCCTCCAGAAGACCCAAGCTCCGAACCTTCATTATCTCCCCGCATAACCCTCGTTATAGGTAATTAATGCATATATATATCATGGTTTCTTGTTACCTTTGTCCATTCTTTTTTAATTATTTATTTATTTGGTATTTTCGTAATAAATTAAATACTCACTCAATGATATATATGATGCAGGTTGTGGCGGACGTTTTTGGTGTTTTTAGTATTTTACACTGCATGGGTGTGCCCGTTTGAACTCGGATTCTTGGATCGCCCGACGTATATTATTTCCATCACCGACAATGTCGTGAACGCCTTTTTTTTCGTCGACATTGTTCTGACCTTCTTTGTTGCCTACCTTGACAAGGCCACGTATCTGTTTGTGGACGAATGGAAACTCATTGCTGTGAGATATGCCAAGTCATGGCTCGCCTTTGATGTCATCTCCACCATCCCTTACGAACTTGTCAATGAAGTAATACCAGAAAATCTAAAGTTGTATGGATTCTTTGGCCTGTTGCGCCTTTGGCGTCTCCGTAGAGTCAGTGCCATGTTTGCAAGGTGATTCATTCGTTCTATTCATTCATTCTCGTGACAAAATCACCCCTCCACTAATTAATGGGATATTGATCACACTTTCACATGAAAGTTTCAATGTTTCATCATTAATTAATTATTGATAATAACCAATAGTTTTGGTTTGGTTGCACTTTTGGTGCTCAGTTAAAAGCGATTGTGCCATTTTATTCTCGGTTTTTAGTTGTGCGAATTGAGTCTCTCAAGCATCCTAAATTTCAATTGTTACAATCAAGTATCTCCGTCACAAAAGTACTTTTGTTTAATTGGACAACATAGTGACAGATTGATCTGATTGTAACAAAATCGCACAATCGTAATAATTGAGTACTAAAACTAAAAGTTCAATTAAACATTAATTTGTTTAGTTGAAGAGGCAACACATTACTTGGGCATTTTTTATTCTATCTTGTAGTATAGGAACTGATCAGACTATTCTCCCCCTTGTCTCTTCATTGTGTCAGATTAGAAAAAGACAGAAATTATAACTACTTCTTGATACGCTGTCTGAAGCTTATATGTGTGAGTATTTATTTACTATTATTCAATTAATTGCATGCCTAATTTCTTGGTGGAGACAATGTGATAAACTGACTTACACTAACTTACAGGTGGTGCATTGAATAATTTGTAGGTTACTCTATTTTCACTGCATTTTGGTGCCTGCCTTTTCTATTTTCTTGCTACATATTACATCGACGACAAGAAAACAACATGGCTTGGGCTTGTTTCCGATGTCGATGATAAGAATACCATGAGTCTCTACGTAACATCCATATATTGGTCCATAGTGACTCTTTCATCCGTTGGTTATGGTGATCTGCACCCTGTAAATACAAGGGAGATGGTATTTAGCATATTCTATATGCTCTTTAATCTGGGACTTACATCATATCTCATTGGAAACATGACAAATTTAATTGTTCACGGGACAAGTAGAACTATGAAATATGTAAGCAAAATATTTTTTTTAACCTTCTTATTTTCTCCTTAATGATTTTTGGAACCCCTCTCCCCAATAAAGATTTTTGTACGCTACTATATCAATGTAGGAGCTCGTACTTAGCACTATAAGTCTGAGAAAATTATGCACTTTTTTTTTTGACAAAGAGAAAATTATGCACTTAATACAATTAATATCCATAATTCACATCATTATTGTGCTGTTAAAATACTATATCTAGTAAATATTTTGAATTTTTTTGTTCTTGGATGTTTTGTGGCATATTAGAGGGACACGGTGCAATCTGTCACAGGTTTTGCCCATCGGAATCAGTTACCTATCCGCTTGGAAGAGCAGATGCTTGCTCATTTGTTTATGAAGTACAGAACTGATTTAGAAGGACTGCAACAACAAGATATTATCGATTCCCTTCCAAAAGCTATTCGATCTAGTATCTCACACTACTTATTCTATTCAGTTGTGGACAAAGTATACTTGTTTCATGGAGTGTCAACTGACCTGCTTTTTCAATTGGTAATGTTTTCTTCTTGGTCTGCCATGACTCTCTAATGATTGTGGTGCTAAAATAAAACCGTAATGAGGATGATTTTGTATAGCCGCTTTTTATCCTCTGATTTGGTTAAACAAAACTTGAAATTTTGTGTGAGAAAACCATGATTTGTGATTTGTAAACATCCTTTGGTATTTGGTAATCAAGAAGTCCCAAGAGGGACCCAAAAGGAGGAGAAAAAAAAAGCAAAAGAAAAGTGACATTGTCTCTTCACATGTTTATTAACTAATCAATATCTTACGTTCAATCAGAAATATATTCATCTAACTGAAGTAAACTCTGAGAATAATTATGTTGTATGTTGTATCTTGAAATTTGAAGGTCACAGAGATGAAGGCTGAGTATTTTCCTCCGAGGGAAGATGTGATTTTGCGGAATGAAGCGCCAACAGACTTCTATATCTTTGTCACTGGTGCTGCAGTAAGAAATTATACCCTTGTTGTTTTCGTTTGCCTCATTTATGCTTCGAGTGATGTGTTGAAATTAATGACATTTAACTAAGATATACTTATTCTATTTAGATTAATTTTCTTTTTACTGCATATGGAATGTGCATTTCTCAAATGTCTTTTTCTCCAACAAATTAAGAACAAACCGACCTTTCATTTTCTTTTGACTAACAGGAACTTATCACACAAAATGGTGGAACAGAACATGTAAGTCTATTTACACTAACACCTTTGTGAATCATCATTGCCTTACGTCTAACAACATGAAGACTTGTTCCTGTGATTAACAAAACAAGTGTGTTCTGCAATAATTGCAGGTTGTTGGTGAGGTAGTGGGAGGAGATGTAGTTGGAGAAATAGGAGTTCTTTGTTACAGGCCGCAGATGTTTACAGTCCGAACCAAACGATTGAGCCAAATTCTGCGCTTGAGTCGCCATACATTTTTAAATCTTGCTCATTCAAATGTGGGAGATGGGACAATAATCATGAACAATTTTCTCAATGTATATAAATTTTTTATGCAACTATGATCTATGTTTTCTTCCAAAAGTGATTCTAATAGCTGGATACATTTTACTGTTTTAGTTTCTTCTGCATGATCTTTTGTTCACATAACCTTCCTACATTTCCATATTCTTACTTTTACTAAAGACATGAAATACTGACCTCAATCTCTTTGCCTTTTGTTTTTGACTTTTTAACACTTTTTTCTAACTATCCTACATGCATGCTTATATAAATCAATGACAAGAAATTTTGTTGTGTTCAATAGAACATCATTCCTATGCAAAGAACTTTTATTCCCACCTCCCCTATCCTTGGGCACACTGTTGTTTGCATTTCAAAATGATTTATGATGATCCTCTTAGTGAGTTTCCCAGTTTTATAACTAAAATTAAATCTCTTCATGAGTTTTCTCTTTGGGAATTGAAATTATATCACTGTCAATTTATATTAGAATGTGAAAAAACAGTGTTTTTGGCTAAATCAAACTGCATATTTTCTCCATGGAAGAGTTTTGAGTCTAATGTCTATTCTCCTACATATAACATTGTGAAATGTGCCATACTTTGTTACAGTGTTTGCAAGAGTCGAAGCATCCAGGGATGGATGTTGCTTTGGCAGAAACAGAGGCCATGTTGACCCGGGGTAAAATGGATTTGCCCATCAGCACATGCTTTGCAGCAAACAGAAATGACGATCTATTATTAAATCGGTTGTTGAAGAATGGTTCAGATCCAAATGAAGAAGACAAGAATGGAAGAACAGCAATGGTTTGTAGATTTTTCTTCCCTCAAATGAACATATATATACACATACATGCATGGACTATATCTGTTTAGGCACAATACCAGGCATTTACAAACTTTACTTTATCGTGTAACAGCATATTGCAGCTTCTAAAGGCAATGTACATTGTGTAAAATTGCTTCTACAGCATGGTGCAAATCCAAATAGTAAAGGTATTTCTCTGAACTTTTTGAAAATATTAGAGCGAAAAATAAAAGGTTCCAGTACTACAAATGGCTTAATGCAATTTGAAGAAAAATAATAAAACTGCTGAAATCAGTCAATATATGGGACCAAGAGGTCATTGTCCTTGAATGCATTTAACAACAACACTATCTAAATTGATAAATGATGATAGTTTCCATAACATAGCCTCATCAATTTCATTAAACGCCAAAAAGCTTCTTTTATTACACATGAACAATTAAAATGATGTTTTTTTTATTATTTTTTTTAAGAACAACATGAATTCTGTTGCTATTATTGAATATTTTATCCCCTAGTTATTCAATTTTATCAAACTCACCCTCAAAGTTACTGACAACATTTTTCATACAATGAAGTTGTGTTAGTACTATGGTGACATCTCTAATTGCTTTTATTTATACAGATAATGAAGGAAATGTCCCATTATGGGAAGCAATTATGGGTAGGCATGAATCTGTGACAAAACTTCTCATAGAGAATGGTGCAGACATATCTTATACCGATACAGGCCAACTAGCATGCACTGCTGTTGAGGATAATAACTTAGAATGGCTTAAGGAAATCGTTCAATACGGTGGGGATGTGACAAAACCCAAAAGGAATGGAACCACCACTGCCCTGCATCTAGCAGTATGTGAAGAAAATGAAGAGATAGTGAAGTTCCTTGTAGAGCGAGGAGCAGAGATTGATAAGGAAGATGCTAATGGGTGGACTCCAAGGGATTTCGCAGAACAACAAGGCCACCAAGGGATTAAAAGCATATTCCAAAACATGAGAGTCATGAACAAAAAAATAGTAGAACTTGTTGTTGATCCAATACCAAACAATGACAATGTGTCTTGTTTTGGGAAGTTTCAAAGTGAACCCAGTATGCAAGCCCAACAAAGCATGTCACAACCACCCAATCAAGAATTGACATGGCTAGATAGTCATCGGAGGCGAAGGGCCAACAGTTTTCATAATTCCATTTTTGGCATGATCTCAGTTGCCAACCGTGGTAAGTGTATCACATGCATTTGTCATAATTTAAATCCAAGAATGGGTTGAGTTAGAAAATGTAAAGTTCTCTCTTTTTTTTTTTGGAATCATAAGGTAGTTTGGTCGTTTGGGATAGCGACATAGGGGTTGGAATGATAAAGAGGTCATGGGTTCAAACCTTGTTCTACTAACATAACATACTAATTTACTAACATTTGACTATTAAAAAAAATTACTTTTTTTTTCTTTGGTTAGTTGGTTGATCAATTGTGTTTTGATTGTAACTATCCAGATAAAAAAAATCATTGGGCATCTGAAAGCAGTACCACTAATTTGGGGAACGTGAATGGCCGATTAGAAGCGAGAGTGATACTTAGTTGTCCTGAAAAGGGTGAACATGCTAGAAAGCTTGTTTTCCTGCCCAAGTCCCTTGAAGAACTGCTAGATATTGGTGCCAAAAAGTTTGATTTGATCTCTCCCACCAAAATCTTGACTACAGAAGGAGCTGAAATTGACGATATAAATCTTATAAGAGATGGTGATCACCTTATTATTGCACATGATTGAAGGTGGAAATTAACAAGATTTGATAATTCTCAAAACCCTTCTTTGTCATGGGTGTCCATTGTTTTGTATAGTAATACCATACATTCTTACCCTTAAACCTTTTCCTACATTCCTAGCTAGTTTGCTCTCAAGAATGTGCTTGTAAATTGTAAATTAAATGACAAAGTCGATCATTCCCATTGACTTAGCTAAAACTATCTTAGAGGGTATCAGTCCCTGCCATATCCATTGATATTCTAATCTAAGTTCCTTTATAAATCTTGAGTGAACCAATGCTTAAGAACCATTAATACCTCCTCAAATATAGATAAGTCATAAGCCTGTAAGGTAAGTCACACTTTTCGCGATGATCAGTGTTGTCGCACTAATATATTTTTTAGTATTCATTTGGATATATTTACGATCAACTATGCTATTCGTACAACGTGATTCAATATTTGGTAAACCAAAGTCACACTCTTTGTGATTGGCTTGTGTGAGGGGCGGATCCACTCATATAGCATTGGGGGCAGGGACGATCCAGAAAGACATCAAGATAGGGGCCAAAAAATTATTAAGATAAAAATTTATTATCAATTTATAAATTTTTTCACATTAAATAATCTGTACAGAGTTTTTAAATCTAAAATTGAACAAAATGTAAATAAATTTATCATATTTTTACAAAATCTATTACTAATCAAACTTGTGTATCCAAATATATATCAAGTATAACAATAAACAAATTAATATGACAATAATATTTATAGCATGATATAATATGTGTATGTGTTTATAATATATAATATTAATGTGTGCATATAAATTAGATGTATATAAACCAATGAAGTTAAAAGGAGGGAAGGGCCCAAGCCCCCCTTGCCCCCTCTCCCTCCGTCCCTGATTGAGGGTATTTGCCCCCACTATGATTTCCATTTGTATATGTTAATATATGTATGTATGTATGCGTGTGTTGTGTAATATTCGTTGTCTCCACTCATATTTTAATTCACTAAATAATTATTTTCTGTATTTGATAAAAATACTTTGAATGTCACTAATTTTTATTCCACCAATTTTTTTTATGCAACCAGCGACGTTCAGATTCTTTTTTATTTTCTATTTTTTATTTTATCCACTACTTTTCTTTTCCCTTTATTTCGAATGAGAGAAGAACATAGTCTCTCATGACAATAGATGGTAACATGAATAATAACATTAGTCTCTAAAATTGAAAATTCTCAATAACATTAGTTTTTATTGGATAATTTTAGAAACTAAATTTTTTTATCCAAAAAAACTAATGTGATTGGAAATTTTCAAATTCAAAAACTTATTTGAATTATTAATAATTTTATAGACTAAGTCTATAATATTTTATAATTTCAAAGACAATTTTGATGATTAGCTCAAATTTATATATATAAGTATAAATATTGCTCCCACGACTTCAAATTTCTAGATTTGCCATTGGTCGTGTCATCGGTACTTTGGGGATGTGAGTATGTTCTTGTCGATTAGTTGTACTATTCACACAATTTAGTATTTGGTAATTGAAAGTCGCGCACATCGCAATTTGCATTTTGGAGATTTTTTTTAATAAAAATGATCAATGGATACCCATGTCCTAATCTACCAATGGAGAGAGAAAGAGAGGAATGAGAAAAAAGTGATAAAATAATGTGATATGTGATGTGATAGTTAGAGAGAGATAGAGAAAAATGAGAGGTGTTAGATGAGTGGATATATTTTTAGGATGCATGTGTATCATTATTCTTTTTTTAATAAGGGAAAAGATATTCAAACTCGAGTGTAAGGAAATATAAATGCTAAGCGTGATCACACCCCTTTGACTGTACAACGGTATAGTATATATTTTTGGTGAAGGGTTTCTAGGCTTCTTTTTTTTTAGTGAAGGGTTTCAAGGCTATGCCGCATTGTTGAACATTTTGAAAGCGTGAGAAGCAGTAAGCCCAACATTTACCAAAATTAATCACATGCATTACTGTTTGACAAACGTGGTAAAACTTGTAATTAATGTGTAGGCACTTAAAAAAATCAGTCCTGAATGTTTTCTTTTCGGCAGTGTAGTGGTGTTGTTGAATGTTGATAGAATACTTTGTCGATGTTAATTATTACGAACAAAATAATTATGCACAAAAATGGTACACAGCCCAGTTGACTTGAGAGCTGTTCTTAAAAACTCTCTACTGTATCCAATCAAAAGAACAAGGGTTAACAAAAAAAAAATTCAAGAATGAACTACTAACACTTATTTAACTTCAAAATATGAATAATATTTTGTAGTTGTCTGATTCCTTGCTCTTTCCCCTATCTATTTTTTCCTCTCATATCATATCGTTCTTTAGTTTCCCTCTACCTGAACCCGATTCTTCTTCTTTTTTGTGAACTTTGTAGTGAACCTTGACCTTCCACTAATATTGAAACTCATTTCATAGTTCAAATGAATTTCTCCATTTCTCTTTTTCCTTTTATATATATTTCTCCTCTTTCAATGATTGAATCCTTTCTTGTTCCACATAACATCATCACCAAGCTCATCTGACTACACTAATCATGAGAGCATTCCTCTCCATATTAAATCAAACCCTTTTCACATCCTATTATAATCGCATGTGTGTGCGTGTGCAGGTGCGGGGCGGGGCGAGGTGGGTACTAGCATATCCGTATCTGAATTTATCTCCATTAAATTTTGCAAATAATGACTCATATTCCTATTCATTCCGATTAAGTGGGTAATTGCCCTATCCAATGTCCATGATGGGTAATTTTTACGGGCACTATAGGGTCTGTTACCCATCTCACCCCTACATGAGACAAGTATAATAAATTAATACCAACTTTGAAGCCTTAAAAAGGATTTTGTTCATTTACTTGGGTGTTTCTGTCTTCGCGGAAACTGTAACTGCTGCGGCTGCGGCTGCGGCTGCGGCTTTGGTTTCTATCTCTGATGCTTATAGATCTAAGTTTGAATTCTCCTCTGCTGGTTGTCATCTCATCCAATATTTCTGCACCATAGTAATCTTCCGAGTTTACGTCCATATCACCAAGAAGTGGCTCGTTATCCTGATCAAACATATTCGCGTCCTGAAGTTAGAAAGCATAGACTATACAAAAAATAATAATTATTCTAAATCATTCTATTTTGTATTTTTACTAATTCTCCTGATTACTAAATTGAGAAACTATTAAATGATTTTTATATTTTCAAGATATTAAACGCATTCACTTTTTTATTTAATACTTGTTTTATAAAGTAATAGAAGGATATGTCAGGACAAGAAATGAATAATAAATCGTACCCTCAGTGACATATTGCGTGCTGCATGTGGAGCACCAACGACTTCCTCATACTCAGAAGCATCTAGTTCCTGGAGATGGCCAGACTGGAATAGCTTTGGAAGCAAGTGCTCTCTTATAACTATGAGAAGGAAGAATGGTAGGGGAAACAATATTCCACCTATAGGAATCCATGTGACCCCATAACAGAACAGAAAATATGCTAACTGTAATGCTGTAAATGCAGCTATGGTCTTGAATGGCACTGTTTCCACGAATGGGGCATGAGAACCTTGCAAAAGCCTGCCCCAAACAGATAAGACAAGAACAATAACAAAAATACATGATTAGCTTCTTACATTATATGAAAAAGGCATTTGGGACACCAACTGAAAAATTTATAAACTTAATTTTGCTTCCCAATGCTATATCATTATAAGTTTTGCTTATTTGGAAAGTCATTTTTCTAAAAGCCACAATTAATCTCTCATTTTCAAAACCATTATCAATTACTCTTACTCTACATAAGAAAAGTAAGTCTTGATTTCTCAAACTGTGACACGTGTCACTTCTCAGACTGTGACACATATTATCTCTTCCCAACTCTTTTTATGTTCAACTAAAATTGTTTTGTTTGTTATATTTTTTACTGTTTTTGTTAGAAATAAACTCGAATTTTATATGGGTCAAGTCCATATGTTGAAAAATGGTTTTTCCTGCCCAAGGTTACTTACTTGTAACGCCGGCTTGGGGTGACGAAGAGGAGCAATATCCTTTCCCAGAACTGATTCCCTGGGAGACTATCAATTGCCATGTAAGCAAAATAGCCCCATAAAACTGAGGTTGGTATCTTTTTGATAACAGAGATGCCTAACACTGATACACCAACCAGGAGGGACTGCAATAGGTTGGTCATTCTTTGTTCATTAACCCGGACTGGTAGATACTCATCAATGTGTTTCTCAGGATCAAACTCTTCATTTTCACCATCCTTGTTATCAGGATTCACTACAGCTTCCTTCAAATTCTCTAATTCTTTATCCTGTTCCATTTAAAAAAAAAAAAACCAGCATTGTATCACTCTTGAGCATGCTTGCATGCACAAAGACACACACACACACACACACACACAGAGAACTATCAAGCCAACAATACATACTGTAGGAGCTGCATCCATTTCTACAACCACAGCTTGCATCCTTCCGTATATTTCAGAGGTGGTCCTCTGTTGCCTAATGCTTTCCTTGGCACTTTTCACCACCTTTTTTCGGATCATCTGCAAATTAATGGTGCAAAACACAAGGATTTTACAGTTGGTGATGTTTTGGAAGGAAGAAAGAACCAAGAGTCATGAACAAAAGATGATGCTTAATTACCTGCTTGCCAAGAACTGCCAAACTCTTTGTGTGCATGGGGGACTGTGGAAGGACTCCATTTGAAGGAGGAAGGCCAAGGAGGCCGCAGATTAGAGTCTAAAGACCGCACAGATAAGTCAGGCAACTTATTGACACGAAGAGATATGCTAGCAATACACTCTGTGACACACTCCAACATACTATTTATGATTGGCTGAAATTCATGTGAGTCCCACCATTTTGGGAATGGGTCCACTAAATAGGATATGAAATCCACATAAATTCTACCCAATCAAATAAAGCCAAGTTCTAAGAAGCAAGGTTTTAGAGACAAAAAAAAAATAAAAATAACATACCATTATTCCAAGTAGTAAAATATCATAGTGGTAGGCAGATGGCTTTTGAAGGTTATATTCGTTCTGTTGTGCCATCTTGGAAGCTACGCTATGATCAAAAAAGTATAAACCTGCTATCATCAAAGCTGGAATGATTGCCCCAAATATATAAAACGCAGGTACATCCCCCATATCCTGCAGTTTGTAGGGACTGTTAGATTATGGATACTACTAGGACTTTGCCTAATCAAACAGAAAATAATGTATTTTGGTAGGCATCCTAAGTCAACTAAGGTTCTAATTCTGCATTAAAAGAATGCACTTTGGAACTAAGAGTATAACAAATAACAATACCTTCATTACTGTCCAGTGATGGAGAGATTCAGGATCCCAGGGAAACGGACAGAACAGCCTTCTAGGAACACCATGTGGAACTTCCCCTGGTACCATATAAGATACTGCAGTCCATAACACTACCATCATTGGAACCCCGTAATCTGCAACAAAAGCTCGTAGCATCCCTACATTGAATGCAAGAATAAAGATCAATGAAATGATAGGACTAATCAAGTACAACACAAAAACCATCAAGTGAATCACCAAAATCATCCTGAAATTGTAAGGTGTTGTCAACGAATCCGTGAAATTATTAATATTTCAAATTAGTCCTTAAAATAGAAAAACTTTGATCATGTTAATCGTTTTGAATCAGTTGATTTAGTCTCTGAAATTGTCCGGCAGAGACTAATGTGATCGAAGATTTTTAATTTTAGGGACTAATTTGAATATTAATAATTTTAGGGATTAAATTAATAGTGTTCTACAGTTTCAAGGACTAAATTAGTGATTCAATCCAAAAATATCTATCTGCTTGAGGTATAATCTGGAAGGTGTTTAAAATCATTTACTTGTTCCATATAGCCATTGTCTTGCCCTTCTGCTTTTAAGGGAAGTTAAAAGTACTCCGAAAGAGAAGATGACTGAAAGCAATCCATTTGTATATCTCCAGTGGAACTGAAATTCCTCTGGCGAAGGATTTTCACTCGTGGGTTTGCTGAACTCGCCTATCACTCCCTGTGGTTCAAACAACAATTTGTCAGGATGATCCACCACAGTGCCAAATTCACAATCTATTTTGCTTGGAGGGGAAGAAGAGGAAGCAATTAACACCTTTATAGCCTCTTGAAAGAAAAGAACTGTAATTAGCATGCCAAACAACTCCCCTGCAATTCTAGTAAATCTAGTGATAATATTGCAAGCGTTAAAAATTGCAAGCAAAATTAACAAGAATGCCGACCAAACACAAACCCTGCAGCACATATGAACATGTAAGTCAGGCAACAAGTATGTAGTTGTGATTCAGAAAAAAGGAGTACTAGCAACACACTCTTTCCAACACACTGTCTATGATTGGGTGGATTTCATGTGGGGCCCACATCCTATTTGGTAGGACCTATTCTCAATGTAGTGGGACCCACATGAATTCCAACCTATAATATAGAGTATGTGTTGAAAAGAGTGTATTAGGTAGTATATTTCTAGCATTTCCTCTTCAGAAAATGATAAAGCTCAGAAACAGAAAATGTAATAATGTTAAATACCGTACCAACCAGCCCAAGCCAGAAATAGCTTGGCACCAAGTTCTGGCGTTTTTTTGCAGAAACTATATAGAATAGTGTACATTATAACGGTTGGTTCAGCAACTCCTACAATCAATAAAGGTTGGCCACCAACTATTGAGTGGATAACACCACAAATGGCAGTAGATGCTAATGTTTCCACTGTGCTCAAGCTTCCATCTGTAAAAACAAGACAGGGGGAGCTCTCTTATAGAATATCAATTACTTTACTATATAACAAAAGTAGGTCCCGAGTTGGTACACATGTTGTCTCTCAGGCCATTTTATTTCCTGACAGATACACGTGCCACCACCCAGGTCTGTTTATTTAGCAAAAAGACCTTGAAAATGAGTACAGGCCTAAAAGATTTGAGGCTGTTGAGAGTAAGATGTTTACCTGTATCCCTATTGAGTTGCTCTCCAAAAGCAATAACAGGAAGAGCAGAAGCAAAGAATATGTAGAAAGTTGGAGCCAACATGCTGCCATTAATCAAAAAAGCATGTGGAATCATAATTTTGCTGATGAACACACACAAAACTTCTGGGAAATTAACAAGTCCTAGTATGCAGTGTGTTGCACCAAGATAGACGACAAGAAATTACCTAAGGCCAGAACTGATTGCGCAAACCCAATCTTGTTTATAGCATTCAACTCTTCCTTTGACATCTTGTTTTATTCCTTGAAACGCTGTTCCCAGGGCTGACAGAGGAAATTATGCAGAGATTAGATATATCAGTTTGACAAATTTCAGAAAAATATTATTGCATTTGAAGAATATAATTAAGAAAGTGTGGTGTAATGAAGTCGGTTTGCATGCATATGTATAAGAATGAGAAAAATAAAAAGAATCCAAAAGAGACAAGATTGACACTTTTAAAAAGGGCATCCCATAATTGGATACATGTGATGTGCATGCATACAACAAAAAAGCAGTTAGCAGGGAAAAACTATATATTAAAATATATGACATATTATTAGGAATCACTTTCCAGTTTCTTGTTTTTATTGTAAGGAACAAATCAAGAAAATCAAGAACCGGTCAGAGTTCAAAGTTCACACACAAACAAATATGAATATGGCAACGTGATGGGGATAGAATGAAATGAAACAATAAAAAATGGCCGGGGGATGGGGGAACATAATATAAAATGGCAAAGTTTTGAACTTTTTCAAAGTCAACATGAAATTAGAAGAGCAACGGAAAATGGGTGCTCACATATAGAATCCATTTGATAAAGAGGCCAAAGCCAAACAATGATATTGATGATTTATATATAATAGAGAAGAGAAAATAGGAAGAAAAAAAAAGGTTGAAAATGAAGAGTTGAAGTGAAGAAGAGAAAGAATGAAACGTAGAGAGAAGAAGGGAGGTGCAACTGCAATGGTGTTGATGGAGGTGGAGGGTCCCCGGAGAACCCCAGAGTATGGAGGGTGGGGCCCTTTCTGGGGATCTTCTTCTTTCTCTCTCTAGATAGCGGTGAGTCCTAGCTAGCGTAGGAGAGAGAAAGAGAGAGAGAGAGACCAGGGACCGGTTCAGGTTGCAGTTGCAATGCAATGCAAAATTAGAAAGGGAAACATGGGATTTGTGGGGTCTATGCATTGCTGGGGAAGGGAGATCCATTTGAACATCCTAGGATGTCGGATTCGGAGGGAATGTGTATGTGGTCCCCTGAGCTAGCATGAGTTACTGCTATTGCTGCTTCAAAAACATAAACATTAATATTATTAAACATTTTTTATATTCTTTATTGACATTTTTTATTGGGAAATGATTTACTGACCCCCAAAATTCACCCACCACACACCTGCGGTCACCATTTCTTTCATTAGTCTTGGGTGTGCTGCAGGTGTGTGGTGGTCAGCCTATCATCACCTTTTTTATATTATAATGTATAAATATTTATTAAAACATTCTTTTCTATTTGCTGTTTCAATTTAGGGTGTTGTTACGGTGATATGAGGGTATTTTATCTAAAGATGTTCAAAATTTTAAAAATATATTTAATGGAAAACATAATATTAATGTATTAAACAAATTTAAATACTTTTTATTTAAAATTTATTGAAAAGTAAATTTAAGAGAAAGTCATGGGAGGAGTGATCAAGTAGTTTGGTGGTTTGAGAGATGATCACATAAAAATTAGAATGATAAGGAGGTAAAAAATTTGAATCTCTATACTACCATAACATATTAATTACTAATATTTACTCCCTCTGGCCCTAATTATAAGAGATTTTTTGCAAGTTTATTTGTCTTTTTTTATAAGAGATTTTTTGAAAATGTGTCATGCATTAATTAATTTTTACCCAAACTACTTTTATTTATTGGAAGAGAGAGGTAGTAATATATTAATTAAATAGGAGAGAGAAAATGAGAAGAGAGAAGTACTATTATTAAGGACAATTTTGGAAATATAGTGTAAATTATTGACATATTTAATGCTATAAATTATATTAATTAACTTCCTTGGTAGAAAAAAATTAAGTAAAAACCTTTTATAATTAGGAACGGAGGGAGTACCTATCAACGAAAAAAAAGAAAGTCATTGGAAAGGGCAAATCTTGGATATCAATGTATCATTGTAATTTGTAAATGCTAATTTCACTGACTTCAAAATTTAACGATACTACCTCCGGTCCCATATATAAGAGAATTTAGGGTTATTTTATTGGTCCAAATTATAAGAAACATTGATCTATTTTAAATGCAGCAATTGTATGAAATTCCTTTTATACCCATTGGAGAGAGAATGATATACTTAAGAATTAGAAATGATTTAATGTTATTTAATGTGTAAGCCACAATTTTAATCATTTACTATGAGGGATAATTTTGGAATAAAGTTTATATTAATTACAATTAACTCATTTAACTACTTTTTATTGGTCTTTGTAAATTAGGTATTTGTCCCTTATATACATGACCGGATGTAGTATTTTAGTTTCCACTTAAAAATAAATATGGAAAAATATATCTGCATATTCCTAAAATGTTTGTGTTTCCAAAAATAATTTTATTCAACACAAAATTAATTATAAAAAATTCAAGCATTATTAAACACACCGAAATTCCATGCAGACCAGCTCCTGACTCGAATGATTGTGTTGCAAACCGGAATGAGTTAATATAATATAAAATAAAATAAAATGAAGTGAGTTTGTTGAACATGGCCCTGGGCTGGGTTGGTAGAAACATTAGTTGCATTGCATGGGATGTGAAGAGTTGTACACGGAAGCCGGAACCTTTTTTGGTAACATGAAGCGAAGGAGCTGTCAAAACAGGTTGCTCGACCCGCTCCATTGGGTTAAATTGTAAAACCTAACCATCCCATTTTTTCTATGGATTACATATTTATTGGCCCAGTCTAACTTAAAATACACCGGGCTGGGGTGGCCCCGACCTAGCCCGATGTTTTTACAAAGAAAAAAAATACAAAGTACTATAAAAGAAGAACAAATTCGAGCCTAGCCCTGCCCGTTGGGCCCACCAGCTGGGCCATTTTGGCCCAGTGCTTTTCGGGTCTATGATCGCTAAGCCCAGCCCAGCCTAAAACACGGGCCAACCAGGCTGGCCCGTCGAGCCGGGCCAATTTTGACGCCTCTTAAGCGAACATGGCCCTAAAACCCGCTTGATTTCTGTGTAGTTTCATTTGGGTTTTCTGTCCCGTTCAATTTAAAAAAATGCAATTTGTATAATTAATTAAGGAGAGAGAATGCTAATTTGAAGTGATTTATAACCTCAAAAGCATGTGTTGCAATATGAAAAAAAATACATGACTTGATGAGAAAAAAAAATTCATATTCAGGCACGAAACGACACACTACTATCATGTATAGAATGGTACTGTGTCTCATTTTCCATACCAGGTTCTTTCAGTAATATGCGAATGAAGAGAACAAAATTTAAGATGAATTTGACCTGTATTCTCGTTGGCGTTCCTTTAAAATTCGAGTGAAGAATTTAACGACGAAGTTTATAAAATAAAATTGTATAAGAATTTGTCTGAGATTTTCTCTTTCAATTTTTGGATGTCAAACTGATTTTAAAAAAATAATTTAAATTCGCAATTTCATAATGATAGGAAGAAGAAAAATGTTGAGAGACACGGCCGCCTCCGAGTTCTGAATCTGCACATAAGTTTTCATATTCAATTTAGGTCTCTCGTTTATAATGCTAAATAAAAAATCAATAAGTGTCAGAAGTGTCAAAAATCAGTAAGCATAAAGATACGTTTAAGGAGTAAATATAGAAGTAAATCAACACACTAGTACCGATAACATAAAATAAAATAAAAGCACACGATATGACACACACTACTAGTTATGTACACAATGGAATAATAGCCTAGCTAAAAGCATTCGATCAATGAGTCACACATGTTAGGTGATCCGCTAATGTTATCATCAAATAATGATTGTTAAAGAGAGAGAAAAAACCTGTTACTCCGTTAGCATCACAATATCATTCACATCCGCTAGACTGAGTTGAGTAATGCATTCTCTATCTATGATATCATATATCTTGATTGGTTAGACTGTCACAGTTTATATTAGCATTTTTTTTTCTTCTATTTGACATTCAGTTCTATACAATTAACATGGCATTGATCATCTCTATTTCCCCCCAGACATGTAAAGCAGAACTAGGCAAGATTACACATAGAAACACATCAGTAAAGCCTCATGAAGCCCTTTGCATTCTTGATTGTCCTATGCAGCTATCCAACTTCCATTGATCATATCTGGGAAAGGACATGAAGCATCTGCGTCAGGAACACATAAACGAGAGCGCTTCACGGGTACGGCCCAGCAAACTCAACGCCGTGGCAGCAATGTGATGTCCGGTCAACCCCGCTTGGTCAAGCTGCTCATTTGGTGATGCATGTTCAATATAACTGTCAGGTAAGACAATTGGTCGCCACTGGAAAGAGTTGATCCAAAAAATAGAAACACAATATCAGAAACTTGCTCACAAGAAAACAAACTTCAGTCATATCTTGCCAGAAGTTTGAATCAATTACCTTAATTCTTCGATCAAGTAGTCCATCAAGTGCAATAAATTGAGCAACATGGGAACCAAATCCTCCAATAGATCCTTCCTCCACAGTAATTAGGAAAGAATGGTTTTTACAAAGCTGCCTAAGAAGCTTGATGTCAAGGGGCTTGCAGAACCTTGCATCAGCAACAGTCACCTCAACACCGAGCTTCGCAAGAAGTGAATGAGCCCTTAGACAGTTCTGAACCATTGATCCATATCCCAGAAAAGCAACATCTTTACCTTCAACAAGAATTCTTCCTTTTCCAATCTGTGTATGAATATATTACAGCCACTCCAATATTAAAGAAGGAAGATACAATATATAATACTATGACAAATTTCTGGGGAAGGTAAAAATGAATGATACTTTTTTAAATTTGAAATTAGTTTACCTTTTCAAAGTAATAGTTGTCAGCATAACTCACAATATATCAAGTAAACAATGTTGCCCAATTACTTACCTCAATGGGGATTCCATCACATATAGTGTGGTCTTTCCCAACCAAGGCACCCCGAGGATACCGAAAGCAAACTGGCCGATCATTGATACGAGTAGCGGTAGCCACCATGTGCACAAGTTCAACCTCATCGGATGGTGCCATGACAATCATGTTTGGTAAGCATGACATAAGTGTTATATCAAATGCTCCACATTGGAGGGGACCATCAGAACCTACCAATCCTGCACTTGTAATGACAAAACGCACTGGAATTTTCTGTTGATCAACATCATGGACCACCTACACATGAAATGAAGATGTTTAAAACCATAATTACTTATATCAAAACATTATGTAATGTGTACTAGCTATCTATTGTGCAATCAAGTAGGTAGGCACTAGGCACATTTCCACCTACTAACATAGTTGCAAATTAAAATTACACAGAATGATAGATACCTAATTACTTTTTTCGTGATAGTGTCTGATATCCTCAAGTACCAGACTCCCTGAAGGTTCATAAAGTACAATCCCCTTCAGTCCTTACAATTTGGCATTCTAGGGATGTGTGTACCAGATATGTAGTACAGTTACCACTTTCCTTCACTTTCACTATCTCTCTCTTAATGATAGCAATAACAATAACAGTACTGGTATCTGTTCAACAGGTTCCCAGATATAATCCACCCTTCATGCTCAGCATTAAATTCTTTTCTTATAGAAACCAATAAATTTAATAATTTAAATATCAACTACAAATATGCTGTTCTCTGAGAAATTCTTATCGTCTTTGAACAACATATAGTGGTTATCATGATACTTAAGCTGAAATAAGGTTGGACCTGGTCATAGGCTCTCTGTAGAAACGAAGAAGGTATAATGCAAAATGGCTTCAATCCACCACATGACAAACCAGAAGCAAATGAGACTGCATGTTGCTCAGCCATTCCCAAATTAAAAAACCTATCTGGAAATTTTTTCCGAAACAGTTCAAGTGATGGCTCCATCGTGATTCCTGCATGAACAACCACAATATCTTTGTCTTTCGCTGCTTCTGCAACCAATGTCTCCACAAAGCAATCACCATATGTTTGAAGCCGACCAGCATAATATAATAAATCAGATCTAACAGAATCTGAAAAGTTAAAATAAGCAAGTAATTAAAACTGTTTGGCTAAATTACATATTACATATTATTCAAATATTCGAAATAATGAAAATGTCAAGCTGTAAAGAAGTCAAAGTATAGTCTCCCAGTTTTTGAAAACATGGTACTACACCTATAGGAAATATTCATTATATCCACCTTGATTCAGATAAGAAGCCAAATAAAAGCAGTGCTGGTTTCAGCTCATATCAGGAAAAGGTCAGAAGGGCTTGGAAAGAATATTAAAAGGATAGAGAAAAACTTAAGAAAATGATAGGAGAAAACTTTAAAAAAGATCTTGTTGTAAATGGTTTTACTAAAACTTGGGTTTTTTTGTTTTAACAATGGTGTCCATTTATCCATGTAGTTGAAATAAACTCAACCGGGGGGGAGGGGGGGGGGGGACCTAGAGTGAAAGCTCATTATTGACAAGATAAGCTATTTTACAACAAGAAATAGCATGCAGTGGAACAATACGTATAATATAATTATAACAGAATAACTAAAGCAATACCATCCTGTTCCCTGTCTGTTATATCATTTTTCTGATTATTTTCGTCTTCCTGATTTTCATCAGTTATAACATGAACCAGGACAGGACCCATTGAATCCAAGGAAGCTACTTCTTGCAGAACACGTATTAGATCTTCAATATTGTGTCCATCCACTGGGCCTATGTAGTACAACCCAAGCTCTTCAAAAAGAGTAGAACCCAGTGGGCCCATCATACCACGAGCATATTCATCAACTTTAGCTGCCAATTCATGCATTCCCCTACCAAT
Source organism: Glycyrrhiza uralensis (assembly GCA_030159175.1). Classification (NCBI taxonomy): domain Eukaryota; kingdom Viridiplantae; phylum Streptophyta; class Magnoliopsida; order Fabales; family Fabaceae; genus Glycyrrhiza; species Glycyrrhiza uralensis. Next base: position 51,668,692 of record BRZY01000005.1, read on the forward strand.
ACGTTTCGTAACACCCTGTGATAAAGCAGAAAAATTGCCACTCACTTAAATATAATGTCAATATGAAGTATGAGGCATAAGATATAGAAATTGGGGACTAAAGAAGGACCATCATTGTTACTTTTTAGACAGATCACTTATTTCGAATGAGAGGTAACATGGAAAAATTAGAGCAAAAGATGCACATACAACCAAGCACTTTTTGTGGGGGAGAGGGGGTTTGCACATTTTTTGCAAATTAAAAAGATAAGTGATGAATATTTTTGACAGGCCACGAATCATATCATAATACTCTTAATGTATCTGTTTTGTAGTATAAGTTAATTAGAATGCAAACTTTCCTTTTTATAGTAGGCTCATTTTAAAGTTGAATGACATGGCATTGTCATATGGACCATGCATGTTAGCAACAAATACTGAAGACTAAGTTACAGTTCTCTTGCATTTTTTTCTGCAAAGGAGGAGAAAAAGATGCATACCTTGGCAGCTTCTCTAAACTTTCGGAAAGATTTACTGGACTGGAGCCTGCTTAGGGTACTAGATAGGACATTGACAGATGTCTTCGGGCCTTCCTCAATTTTTGGGAGTAAAGAGTGACGGCTATCATTCAAAATCACCACCATATTTGAGTCCAAATATCCTGCATTGCTCATTGCCTCATACACCTGACCAGCCATAGTTGTCCAATTGCTGATAACTGCAACTATGCGTTCTCTCCTCCCTTTAATATCCCGTGCAACTGCCATGCCTGAATAAAATATACTACATGACTTTGAGATCATTTCAAATTTCACCTATAGGCTATAGAAATTTTATTAATTCATCTAAGAAGGAAAATGTGAAATGGCCTTGCGCATTGCAGAAAAAAATATAATTTTTCAACCAACATACATATACTCAGAACAGTAAATGGCAATTAAAATAATATGAACAAATCCTGAACAATGTTCCAAGAATCTAATATTATCAAAAAGGGAAGAAGATTTATAAATTACCAAGTCCAGCAGATATACTGTTGCATCCATGACCTGCTCCAAATGCATCATATTCACTCTCAAATCGAGAAGTAGAACCAGAAAGGCCATTCTTTTGTCTGATTGTCTTCATGAGTGCTCTTCTTCCTGTAAGAATCTTATGTGCATATGTCTGCACACAAATAATGAATAGGTCACATTATCCAAGACAGGTTGTTCATTGAATTCTTAGAAAATGAACTCCAAGAAAAGGGAATATTCAATTTATTCATTGGTTTGTTACAAAATGAACTTCAGGGAAGGAATGATAGAACACCAATTTAAACAGAAGAAAATAGGATTGAATCACACCAAACTACAGAAATTACAATAACAATAATTATAATTACTGCATATAGAAATCACACACAATACAGCAAAACACTTGCTATCCCAGAGACCAAGTCTCCTACAGAGAGTATTCTCTGTCCAAAAATACAAAATAACAACCTTCCCTCCAGAATTACACACCCTACTATTACATATACTAGTAAATAACTGCCAAAAGTTATTTACTGATCATAATTGCCTAATAACTACCATTAAACTTCCTACTAATTGCAATTAAACAGTTCTGCCACTAATTTTCCCTAATCATAAATGCGGTCAAGCAGTTGCTACTCCTGCTGGATCTCATCAAGGAACCATTTTTTTCCAACAAACATCAAGGAACCATGTTTAAGAGTCTGCAATTTGCATTCAACTTTCCATCTCAAAAAGGAGCGAGGAGAATTTAAAATGAGAAGGAGGCACTGGCATTTTCGCTTATAAAGTAAAATCTTACTTGATCCCCAACATCCCACAATATCTTGTCTACTGGAGCATGAAAAACGTGATGTATTGCAACTGTCAGCTCTACCGCACCCATACTTGGTTTGAGTGATATTTGCGTACCCGACATAATATAAGACAAATCTATACGGATTTCAGCAGCTAGTTGTTTCAATTCCTGCAAAGAGAATTATTTAGGGAATCTCCAAGATTGCGAGTACAAGCGATGTAAAAGAAAAATGAAAAGGATAAAAACAAATGTTAATAAAATAAGCTGACAACTAACCTTAAGAGATAAGTTCTTCAAGCAAAGAGGGTTTTCAACCGTGTCAAGAATGGGTGTTGGAACTCTTTCCCAGTAGAAGTCATCAATATCCGGTCGTGCACGTACTCGATCGATTAATCCCTGCATTCATAACCTATTAGATACTACTCACTCCTCCAGCAATTAATCACACATAAGTTTCTGTCGTAAAAAGCATTCAACTAGGGAGGTAAATAACATAGTAGAACTAAGATCTAATGCCTTATCATTTCGAAATGTGCCCTCAGTTCTAATATAACAAAAGCCTCAAAGTCCAAAATGAATCGACATCTTAGCTGTCATTCAACCTATGATTATAAATTTCTTCTTGCCCTGAAATCCATGTGGAAGAAAACACCCTTACTCAATCCAAGACAAATGGGATCATTCATTTGACCTGTCACCCGAGACAATGAGTGTCGAATGATTCATTTAGGATATGTTTGGTTTGCAATTATAGACATACATTTGAGTCCAAATGAACCTTTACCCCAAAAGAAACTCCATAATAACTGAGTCCAAACGTATGATCAAACATACACTTAGTGCAATGTCAAGCAAAACTCATGACTCCTTGTTACCTACTTAATCTCAAGCCACTCTGTTGAACCCAAAATTAAATCGTCCATGTTATCCCAATTACTACTACATGGAGAAGGCCTTTGAAATCTCACTATAAGACATACAAGTACGAGGCATTAATTAAAACTTCCCATTGTTGTGTCCAACACCATATTATGTCATTAGCTTGGAGAATGCTTTCGAAATCTTACAGAACTAGAAAGGTTTGAACTTTGAAGTACCCCCTAACATATAATGGGGTCAATTTTGTTCCCTGCAATAAGATAATTGAGATACCTCGGATGCAGAACGTGGGGACAAGAAGGAAATTCTAGAAAGGTCCACGTGAAGGGGAAATTGGGAGATTGAGCAGTCCAGTCTGCGAGGGAGAGCACCCTGTGGCTGGGAGTGGAAACGGATTCCAAATGGGTATCTAACAGGAACACTACCCATCGAGAATCTTAGTCAAATCTTCAAACTTTCACACCTTAGGGAGAAGGAGAACCGTGATTTTCCAGAGCCCGGAGCTATTAGCTGTTTCTTGTGGAATTGTGAATTGAAAAACAACAAAAACAATATATATTAAGTTTTGACATTTATGGTGATTTGCAAAATGTTAGAAAACGAAGCAACGGACAAAGGAAGGAATAGCGGAAGACAATCCCAGAATCTCATTGCCGACTCACTAAACAGTATCCCTTGTACAGTTTTGCTTTGTGACCAGTTCCTCTGAAAATTTCCTAATTAAAAAAAATATAAAAGCTAAAAAAAATTCACCTGATAATATAATAAGGGGGGAGTATTGGATTAGAATCGTAAAGGCTTTTAATAGAATTTTTTATGGTAATAAAATTTTGTAATATTTAATTAAGGCTTTTTAACAACATAAAAAAAATTAATAATATTTAATTAGGATTATTATAATTTTTAAAAGAGAGTAATAAAATTTAGTGGTATTCAATTAGGATTATAATAACTTTTTAAAGAGGGCAACGAAATCTGGTGTTATTCAATTGGAATTTTTTACAACTTAATAAAAGTCTCTTGGTATTCAAAAAATATAAATTTCGATGGATTATTTTATATGGTGGATTTCGTGTGACTTTTCAGTGAAAAATATAAAGATTAAACTCATCCAACAATCTCACTCAAATCCTTAAGACTTTTCAGACCTTTTTTTTCTGTCGTTACAGCATTGCCAGACTCACCATGTAATTCTTCATTTTTGTTCTTCTTTTTTCCTTTTTCTCGATTGATTTTCTTTATACATTCTTTCTACATTGAATATGTTTGGCTTGAATGACAATGTTGTAGATATGTGTGTACATTCTTTTTGTACTTTACCTCCTCAAACGCTATAGTAACCAAACGCAATCTTTTCATCTTTTTATTTTATAATCTTCCACTACAACTTCTGGCCAAATGTGATCTTCTTATTTTTTTTACCCTCTTTGTATTTACTAATTTAAAATTAATATAATAAATTTATCATTTTTCAAATTTTAATTAATGAATCCTCTTTTTATTTTTATAAATATAATAGTTTTTTTAACATATTTCATTCATATTTGTTGTTCCTATAAATTTTCAGGTTTCATTGACATTTTTTTATAAATTTGATAAATATAATAGTATTTTTAGCATATTTTATTCATATTTTTTTCTATAGTTTTTAGTTTATAATTTTTTAAATTTTATTTTTGACAAATAAAAAGTTTTTTTTTACCGATTTCTCATTTATTTATTTTAATTTTGTTTTTACTTCAGACCAAAAAACTATTTCATTTATTTATTTTATATATATATTTTATGTGGTGTGCTTAATACAAGCAGAACTTGTGTTAACATTTGCAACACTGAGCTAGCAAACGAATCTTCACATTCAGTATTACTAGTTAATGAATACTTTAATTTTGAACTTATTGATCAAATCGAAGAGCATGAACGAGAACATGCTAGTACATAGAGAGCTAGTATGACTCTAGATGTGTGGAGAATTGTTACTTAGGAAGAGAACAAGTTAGAAATAATTTTTTTATTATCGTTTTTATTGACTCTTATAACTTTTTTGTTTAGTTGCTAAAAATCCATGAATTTTTTTTAAATCCATAAAGTTCTTTTAAATTTTATAAATTCTTATGATATAAAAATCTTTTAAAATTCACGAGACTTTTTTATATCAAAATAGTCTTTTAAAATTTAAATCTAATACACCCGCTAAAGGTAAAAGCGGTGCCTGATAAATTATGTAAGGTCATGTTGTAAAATTCAATAATTTGCAGAAGAGTCCAAGTACATTCCATGCTTTCTTTCGCACCATATCCACACTCATTACGCGAAAACTGTAACGTGAACAAGAGTTAAGATGTAAAATTGAAATTTCAATTTAGAAAGTAAGCTTAAATCTATGGTGATGCTCTATGTGTTCATGTTACAATAATTCATTTCTGTTTCTACTCTAAGAAGCAAAACTATTTTTTCTTCCCTCTTTCTGGGCAACCTTTACAAACGTGAGCATCCTACTAATGCTCTCTGTAGACAGGAAAAGGTGCTGGAAGGAAAGAAGAAAGATTACGTGATATGTAAATTAAAAATGGCCTGCGAGATGACTTTTATTATAAGAGGATGAAATGAGTAAATAATAGTTATAAGATTAAATCATTAATGTTTAAGATTAAAACATAAAATTATGTGATTTTTTTAAATGGTCATGTGACCACTTACTAACTTTTAATCCAAATCATTTATGCATGTTGTATAGTTCTCTCAACTTCTCATATTAAAACTTATCTCATTTGATACATCTTCAATATCTCTATATTTATATGCACTCATCGCTTTTAAATGCATTATTGTTTCTGGTCAAAATAGCGAGCATCCTCCAGGGATCGTAATTCTTGCTTATGAAATACCTTTTTTCGGTTTTTCCATTAATTTCCATGACTATCAAACTATGGGTATGATGTCTAGAGCCCTTCAATTTGAATTATCTTAATAACTAAAGTCATGATGCTTTGGATGTTGAAAAGTCCCACATCGATTAATGATATGGCTAATGTAGTGCTTATATAATGTGGACAGTCCTCACCCTACAAGCCGATTTTGTGGGGATGAGTTAGGTCCTAACAGTGGTATCAGAGCCAGGTTCGATCCGAGTCACCCGTGTGGGGTAGTGGACTCGATCCAGGCCACCCGTGTGGGGTAGTGGGCCATCACCCGTGTGGGGTGTTGTCAAGAGTCGATGTGTGAGGGGGTGTCTTGAGAAGTCCCATATCGACTAGTGATATGGCTAGTGTAGTGCTTATATAATGTGGACAGTCCTCACCCTACAAGCCGGTTTTGTGGGGATGAGTTAGGCCCTAACATTGGACCCAAACCCAAAAAAAAAGGTCGTAGTGCTAAAAAATTATAATCATTCTTCAAAATTGATGGAGGCTTGAGTGCCAAGAATCGTATCGTAATCGTATCGTAATCGTAATAATCTACATACTAGACTTCATTTGATATTGCCAAGAATAACTTACTTCAAATCGAATAGGGAAGATACATGTGGCCTTCTAGGAGAATTAGCCAAAGCAAAAACCATATATGAAGTTGGAATTGACAATATCATGTTGACACGATTGGCTTAATCAAATATCATATGTTGATTTTCTTATTTACCTGTTTAATTAATTGAAATTGGATTTTGTTTTAAATTTTAAATATAAAGAAAGTTATTTTAAATATAAAGAAAATTATTTCTCCGAATAATAAATATCCAATAGATACTATACCTCGTGTATCACATGGGTACATGCATTAGTTTTTATTAAAATATGACGTAGTTATTTTAGTCATAAAATTAGAGTTGCTAAATGAAAATTAGATAGCTCATATTCAAGTTTGTATTTTAAATCCGCTTAACTGACACTGAAATACGAGCAGTCTGATTTTAAAAAATGACTTTGCCCAAGACTATAGTTAATATCACCCAAATATGGCAGAAATGTAGAGAATAAAGAGAGGAAAAAAGGAAATATAATGAATAATAAAAAAGAGAAAAAGATTAAAAGAAAAACCTGTAAAAGAAAATAAAATAAAATAAAAAAGAATGTGAACAAAGCGTAAAAAGATTCTAAACAATTTTTTAAGCAACCCATCTCTTTCTTGCAAGCAAACAGCACAAGAGGTTGCCCATTTGATACAACTCTTGCCGTATTCGCAATATCGCATACTTATGTCACGTTTTCTATCCCTTTGATTGAGGAGTTTATTTAAGTGCTTATATATCATCGGCGATGGACTTCTCATTCCCTACAATTTTGATACTTAGTGCTGTAAAGTGAACACTCCGTCAGGTACGTCGATGCGCTTTATGCATGTTTCCTCATTAATTTTGTGAAGTTTTTCTTGTAGTCTAAGTGCTAGTTCAACATATTTATAGGCCTAAAATGAATTTTAAAATGAAGTTTAATTTTATTTAAAATTTATTTTTTTGGACTTTTTGAGATGTAAAATTATTTATTAAATTATTCTAATTGATTTCATTTAATATATCTTTTTTTGACAACTTTAATATTTCTTTTTCAATCGTTAAATTGTTAATAAAGCCAATTTATTTAATATTTGTTGAGACATTATTTATCTTATATAAGATTTCACTAATTTTATTTTTGAATATAAAATAAAAGCAATGAACTTTTCGCATGAGAAAATGAGCTAAATGAGTCCAATGAGTAAAGTTCTAAACGCAATAGACGTGACTTGTGAGCTCAACCCGTGTTTTAACTTAATACTGTAAGAACTTGATCCAATGAGTAAAGTTCTAAACCCAATAGATGTAATTTCTTATGATTTGCAGATCATCTACAATTTTTTTATATTAAACCGATTACTAGCTAGTTTGACAAAAAAAATAACTAGTTTGGATAAACACATTTTAAACAGATGACAATTGGACTCATACTCATTAGATATTTGTAAAAATTATCCATAACAGAAAGGATAATTACCTGTTTAATGGGTACAAATACTGGTATGGATACGGATACGGGTAATTACTGTAAATTTTGCTGAGAATAGGTACGGGTACCTTAATACCCATCATGCCCCAGAACCGCACACATATATACATATATATATTTATATTTAATTTTATATTTGTATATATGATATTAAATTTAATAAATTTCTCAATCAAACTTACAAGCTTCCTAATCCTAAGGATTTAACTCCTCTAAAGTGAACAATTAGTAAAGTAAGTAACATTAACCAGTAATAAGAAAATCAAGAGTTAATATTTCAACATATCTATGATTTGTTATGCATGTACTTGTAATATCATTCATTGATTTGAAATTATTTATTTTACGCTCTAAAGTGGATTACTCACTTTAGATGAGTTAGATCTCTAATCCTAAAATAACTCGTACACAAAATACTATAATCATGAGACACATTTCTTTCTTCACCATGAGACATATTTATTTGACTCTTTGCTTTCCTTCACCGTGTATTTCACTATTATTGTCAGAAATGACGAGCTTGCTTCATTGTGTCTTTCACCATTATTGATCCAACGACGATAAGCCTCCTTCACTGACACTGTTATTGTCTCGCTTCCTTGACCAGCGACGATGAGTCTTCTTCACCAACACCGTTCTGCCTCACTCTCGCGTCCTTCACCTACGAACTCCTTCACGTGTCCTTCATACATGATATTATGTATTACACTCGAGAAATTAATTTTTGAATTTTTTATAGTTAAAGTGCGGATAACGAACATAAATACGAGTACTTAAGTACCCAACGAGTAAGAGTACGAGATCAAAGTTACCACACAAATACGAATATTTTTTAAAATTGTGGGTAAAGGGACGAATACTATAAATTACCCAAAAGGAGCGTATTTTTTACTCATTAAATAAGTACAGCCTTAGATATCTTCATACCAAACTCGTTCTATATAATTATTACATAATATATTTAAATATATTTTGCAATTAAGATTTTAAAAAAAATATAATTTTTAAAATTGAATTGCCAACTCCTTAAGTATTTAACCACCAAAGGCGGTGGCCGGCAGTTGTCCAAGACCCATAATTAATAATTTAGACTCTTTTTTGTGTATATTTGTCAATGAATGAAAAAGACGAAGACCTTGTTTTGATTCCACCGTGACAAACCGACGAGAAATACTCCAAACGTGGGGTGGCTTCTTTACAACTCTCAATCAGGAATTTTATTTTGAGACTTGCTATATGTTACGAAATCTTTTGCATGGAAAAAAAAATGGAAATTTTTATTTCTATTTGTGACTTTCGGTTTCTTAATCTTTCATAACTTTTAGCATTTATCTTTCATTTTGGAATAATAAAAATGGGAACAATTTTTTATGTTAACATTTTTTAATGTGTAGACTAAATATTATATATATATGAAAAATGAAATTGATATAAAATATTTGTAAAAAGTTCCAAATAAGAATTAACTAATCAATTTGTTCTGATAACGTATTTTAAAAATGGGATGTGTTGGATTAGATATTAGCGATAGCTACAGAATAACATGAACAAAAACTGATAAATTCATATTTGATATGCAAATAATTACCAATCGAGATATTTTACAGTTAATGGTTTTTTGAATCGAAAAATACAATTAACTCGTGAAATCTTCTCTAGAAACTAGTTCGGGAGAGAAAAACTGATAGACATGTGGTGATTGCCCCGATCGATGTGCTGGCCACAGATTTTTCAGCGTTGACTATATCCAAAACATTATTATGATATGATAAGAATTTAAGAAACCTTTCTAGCAATTTGGCCTCACGTTTCTTCAACCCCTTAATTTTGCACTTTGCAGCTAGCAATGTCCAACCAACGCCTATTCCTGTTGTGTCTCCTCCTCCTAACATTGTTCATCCACTACTCTCAAGCTGACGTTGGCACTGCTGCCCAATATGCCGCCCCCTTTTTACGTAAGTGACACTCGATCCCACCTCAACATTTATTAAAGTTCAATCAAATATCATATTTTTTTTAGTTTATATCCACAGTATTCGAGGGAAAAAATGGTTCGACTGAGAGGTAAGTAAAGTCTGGTTACGGATTGTTCCGTCTCATGAATTGAACACGGATATTAGCCGAGTCCGTCTACACACAAACATCATATATATGTCAGTTAATGAATCTGTTCTGTTTTATGGGGTTCTGGTAATTAACACAAAACAGCCACGGCATGTTTTGGGGGAGATGCATCGGAATTCCCGTCCAGCAACCTGTTTGGATCGGCTGGGGAAGGTATATGGGACAATGGTGCAGCGTGTGGGAGGCAGTATCAGGTGAGGTGCATCAGTGCGGCCGCTCCTAGAACTTGCATTGCTGGCCAAACCATTCAGATTAAGATTGTTGATCGAGCACAGTCCTCTGTTTCTAGGCCTTCCTCGAGTGACACTTCCATGGTTCTCTCCACCACCGCCTTCCGCGCCATTGCAAATGCTTCTGCATCCTTGATTAACATTGAATTTCAACAGTAAGTTATGTTCAACTCACTACTCAATCCTTATATGAATAATTAAGTTAGTTAATTTACATGGTTGGTTAAGTTGTTTACTCTTTTTTTTGTTTACTTTCTTAATTTATTATTGAATGTTGATGTTCCGTGTTGGTTTTGTTTTGGTGGGCTATTATTGCCTGTATATAAAGGTTAGTTGTTGTGTTGAAAAATCAAATGTTGAATGGTGTCTGACTTTCTTTGTTGTTTCATTAATTGTATGCTACCTGTTTTGTTTGAAATACTATGGAGGATAAGAATAGTGAAAATGATGGGTTTATATATGAAAAGTACAAACTCTACCTTATATATATAGAGATGAATGCCTATATGATCTACTAAAAAGTACGAACAAATTACAAATGATCTTATTGGCAATGAAATACGGTGATTTTTTCTTTTGCAGGGTTTGAAAATGTGAACTAGGCAATAGCCCTTAAATGGCATTGTGCAGAGGGAGCGAAGAACCTGGAAATTTTGTTGCTAATATATTGAAAACCAATTAATTTCTGTGGTGATTGTTGCAGACAATATCAATATGTAGATGAATTTGTATGAGTGTTTGTCCATTGGTGAGTATATCGATTAGAATCTGCGTGCCTTTCGTTCTTCAGGGGACACCCTCTCTTCTCTAGAATAGATTCACCATTCTTTCTTAATTACGTTGACCAATTACGTGGATGTTGTAACCTTTACTATTCTATAATTACATTAACAAATAGTTTTTTTTTCATAAACAACTAATAGTTTGATTTTTGTGCAATCATTGATTTGAATATCCTAAGAAGGCATGATTGATGCCACTGATTGCGAAATTACGGTGGCAAGCATAAAAATGCCAATTGAAAAACAGGAGTAATTGCAAAGGATCACCGTCTAGGTTGATAATAGGGACGAAGATAGGTCAGACCGCTCAAACAGAGATCTATGACTTAGTTTACTTTAGGCACATGTCAGGTTAGATTTTGTTATGAAATATATCAGGTCAATACTTTTTTCAAAGCCTATTTAGCTAAAAAGGTCAGGCTTAGGCTATCTAAAAAATCTTTTAGCCTAACAGGCCAGCCTATTTAAGTTGACATAAATATAATTTTTTTATAATATTATTATTATATGAGACTTTTATAATATATTAAAATTATATATTTATTTATATTTTAAATATTTAAATACATGTTGACCTACATAAATACTCAAGTTTATAAAGCTTATTGAAGAATAAAGTTGTGATTTATTTAGAGGTTTTATCACAAAAATACTTCATTCTTACTCACCCCTATGTCTCTATCCTAAATAAAAATAAATTTAATTGTCGTATTTTATAATTTGTTATACATAGAGATTTTCTTTATTAGCCTATTTAGAGTAGGTTGGGTTACTTTTCTTTCGGTCGAAGGTCGGACAACTTATTTAAATATCTTATTAAGAATCGAGTCTTTAAATAGGTTAAAATGTTAAATCAAGCTTTTAAAAGGCCAAACCAGACTTAAAAAAGCCTATAATAAATATCAGACTAGACTTAGACTTTAAAATTTTTAAACACACCAGACTTACTTAGAAAAACCTAGCCCAATCTAACCAATTTCCATCCCTAGTTGATAACAGTGCTTTGTGATGAATAATATTGAATTTCTCGTAAAAGTTAAGAACAGAAGTCTGTGACCGTACTATAAAATATCATGTGATACTCTTTTATTTAATTTGAAATTTTTAATGGTTTTATAAAATAATTTAGGCAAAATTATATCTTTAGTATTTTAATTTAATTTTTTTTAATTTGATCCCTTGTCTTTTATTGGTAACAAAATAGTCCTTTAAGTTTTAAAAATAAGTTAAAATAGTCCTTTTGTAATATAATTAAGTATAGATACAAACTGAAATAAAGCAACAAAATACTTGAATATATCAAAATTAGACTACATAAACAAAGATAGAAACAGTATATATATATATATGACAATGAAAATATAAGTAAAAAAATATAAAAGACTAATTTGAAGCAAAAATAAGTTATGAGACCAAATTAAAATTAACAATTAAGTTAAAGGATTAAATGACTAATTTTGCCAATAGTTTATTACATAACATAATTCATTTTTTAATGAATTCAAGGGATTCCCATAAAAAAAAAAAAGAATTCAAGGGATTATTCTAAGATTTTGAATTAAGCGCTTAACATTTTGGATCAGGCTCCTCTTGCTGCTGTTTTTAATTCATGAATCACGACTGCTTCAACTAGTTTGGCCGCAATTATTGAATTGGCGCAATAATCCAGTTGACTAATAACAAAATTGAATTTATTTATTATGAAAATGAAAGCAATAATATTAAGGGTCTATACTCTATATGTTTATTGTTTTAGAATTTATTTATTTTTAACAACAAAAGAATCGGTTCGGTAAGAGTTGCTTATATATATTATAACTTATAAGCACCACTTTTATAAATATCTCATCATGTGAGTCTAACATTGAATACAAGAAATTAGAGTATTTATTTAAAATATTTTAAAAAGAAAATATCTTTGACAATTTAAAACTAAATAAACAAAAATAAATATTAATTTGATGTAATGTGAAAGTCTAAGTGACATGTTATAGAATGAAAAAAGTTTATTACATAAGAAATTAAATATAAACTAAGATTATTTTATCCTCAGGAAGGAAAATTGAAAATATTATATACAAATAAATATACCGTGTATTTCAAATATCGATAGAATACAAATTTAGAAAAATTAAAGAATATTAATTTAATTAACAGAAAATTAATTTGCTTGTGAAAAAACTAGTGTGTTAACTTGTTCACCGCACAAGCGATAATTATGCAAACATATAAATAACGAGTTCTTATTAAAAATGGGTTTCTAAAAGATTAATTAAATAAAAAGGGTTCAATGGAATATATTTCTGAAAAAATAAAACTAATTTGCTTGTAAAAAATATTGAGAAATAGCCACGCGCACACGCAGGAAGAGAGACCACAGACGTCATCGTCACTTCAGAAGTGAGAAAACGATGATTTCAATCTGCAATTGTTCTCCGAACGGAACTAACGGAGAGGGAGACCACTTGTGTTGTGTCTATGTGGAGAACGATGTCGTTTGGGTCGTCTCTGTTTTCTCCTCCGCAGCACGCTGTTCGGTTTCTGCCAAACAGAACCTACCACCAATCCTCTCGCTTCAAGGCCGCTGCAGACGTTCCCGATTTCCTTTCCGCTGACTGGTATTCACTATTCTATTCTATTGAAATCTTTCTTCTTCTTCTTCTTTTTTTATATACATCATAATATTATTGAATACTGCAGGTTTGAATCTCGCAAGAAAAAACCTTTTGGCCCAAGATTAGATGTAAGCACTAAGCACCACTTGCCATCGCCATCTTCACGCGTTCCTTTTTTTTCTTTGTGGGGTTAATTAAATCTTGCTATAGTTTAGTGCAGAAGATGCCGTGCATTTCCAGCTTGAAGCGTTGAAGCACAATGACCAGCCCCGTCAAGATTATGGAATTGAGGTCATGTACAGGGTAGGGTAATCACTCCTTCTCATCTCTCTCAAATCTCAATTACACCTTCCCTTTCCCTGCTAACGCTATCATTTTATATTTATAGTTTGCTGGATTTGATCCTTTTGAAAGGTCAACCTATTTTGGGCCATTCTTTGATCTGGGTCAGGTTAGTCTTGTTTAATTTTAGGACCCCCGAAAAAAAAAAGTCTTGTTTAATTTTTTAATTTTTAATTTTATAATTAGTTAATTGGTACTGTATATATGTTAATGGTAAAACTAAACAATGCATGTGCACCTCTTCGTGTGCAGTTTGAAAGGTTCAGACGTATTTTTCACCATTCTACTTACCGAGTCTTACTGGGTCACAAGGAAAGGAAGATCATGAGCAGTTTGTTTGTGGAGGAGGTAACTAAAAAAGTCACAATAATAACTACACTTCACTGGAGAGCACACAAAAAAGTCACACTCACAGGCCATTTGATTTCACTGTTGTCTGAACTGAACTGCATGTTATTATGGGTTGAATAATGAACTTCAAACTTCAAACAGAACAAATATAAGCAGCGGGTTTGGATTCGAGGGAGTAGACCAGAGGAAGAGGAGATATTTCAGTTTACAATGGTTCAGGTTTGATCTTATGCCTTCAAACATTGAGGAATTTTCTATTCAGTACATCAAAAGAACCAACAAGGAAAAAAGAAAGAAATTATATCTAGTATTTGATCTCGACACATATTGTGAAATTTCGTTGCTAAGTTAGTTAGAAGAAGGATAGCTATACTGATTCAATATACTCGAAAGAAACCCTTGGTACAAAATTGACGATCTAACAAAGATTGCATTTGAGTGAATTTTTCCATACTGATTTCATCTTTCATGGAATCGATTCCCCTTTGATGATTTCTTCCACTAGGTGATAGTCATCCTTGTCAGGCATTTGCCATTTCCATTTTAATGTTTGATGCTTAATCACAAAGCCACCATAGACAGTTATGGGAGTTTATGAACAGTGGATCGCTGCGGGCGGGAGTATTTAACTCTGATAGTCCTTTTCTCAATTCAATGATTATCTGAACTACTGTTTTGTTATTACTTCCATGTTATTCTCTGATATGTCGCAATGTAAGTATCCATCTCTTGTTTGTCACTGGCATGCAGAGGGTTGGTGGTTGCTGGGATGGTTATTGGTTGACAGAGTCTCTGCTTCACGACAGGGATACATTTGCTGGTGGCTTGGCATATTGAAGAAAAACATCCAATGCCCGGAATCAGTTTCATGAGGGTCCACGGTTATTGGTTGATGTGCTGTTACTGTCCTGATCTGTAAAATTTGTACATATATGTAAGAAATTCAGCTGTTATTATGTGTTAAATAAATGAGGGCTATAATTGGTCTTCCCTGATCAAATGTAAATATTCTTGCGCATTTTACTGAAATGTTGCAGGAACTGGCATAAGTTTAGTGCTTGTACTCAAATATACTATGTATACTCAAATAGCGGATTTGACTAGCGGATATTGGATTTGAAATAATGGAGGTGTTAGGTAACAGATAGCGTTTAGCGTTTTTCCATAAGCGGATAGGATCTGCTATCCGTTATCAAACACTTCCATTTTTTCAAATCCACTATCCGCAAGTCAAATCCGCTAACCGCTAACAGATAGGACTTGTCAAACAGAGCCAAAATTTCAACACAGAGAGGATTCACCCCATCATGCATAATTCTTTGCTTACTCTATGTGCTAGGAGAGAGTGACGGAGAAGGGAAAATATGGTAGCATGGCTGGGATATCAAGTGCAAACTTAATTCAGCCGGCTGATATCCTATTAAAATTGATCGGGTACCATGTATATGTCTGCAATTACTTCATTTCCTATGGTTTTCCTTCTTATCCTGTTTTACTAATTTTCTGGATCAACAAAAACTGGTTGCTGACTTCATCACAAAGTCCACATAATTTCACATTTGTTATGTTCATAAATGAATTTGCACTGAAGATGTAGTCCCCCAACAATACTTATACTCTAGCAAAAGATTGATTACAAGAAAGACAAAGTAACATCAAGTTTGGTTTGAGATTTTTTTATTAATAATTTTAAAATTATCAATATTTTTATTTAATCATTTGTTTTTAAAGATTTGAAAGTAAACAGTGAAAACAAGAAATATATTTATACTATTTCAGTTCTCATACAAATATTTAAAGATAATAAAAAATTGAAACTAATATGATATTTTTATAATTATGAATAAAATTAAAAATAGAAAAGCTGTTTTTCTTTGGTCTGAAATAAAAATGCTTTTCTTAAATCAAATAAGCACTAAACTTGGGCTGGGCTGAGATACAAACCATGGCCCAACAAGGGTGAGGCCAATGGACTCATCAGAGCGCACACGACCCATCAGGTTTTGGGCTTAGAGAATGGATGGGAATTTCTCCCTGCACCCACATAACTTTAATTGTAAGATTTGCTTTGGAAGGAAAGTTCCTGGCCTGCAGCTACTCTGATCCCAGTTGTGATGACATCATGAACGCGATGGTAAATGATTGAGCATATTGAGGACAGGGTCACATACTATGCTACCATCGCTCATATTTCCCATGTTGATTGTGTCTCCCATTCTATCTTTATCTGAAAGTTCCCAAGCATGTCCATGTACAAAGGATCATAGCAACTCTGTATTTCTTTATTAATTTCCTCCTCCTCCTCACCTTAGCCGCCATATTATTTGTTAGCTAGATTTATGTTGTGTATTTTTTAACCTATATGTTTTATATAAAGTTAATGATTGTGATTATGGAATATTATAATAAGGGTCTGTTTGGATTGACTTATGCAGAGCTTATGAACACAGCTTATGACTGATTCATAAGCTGTTTTTGGCTTATTTTTTATAAGCTACTCAGGATAACTTATCAAAACAGCTTATGGCTTATATAAAATAAGTTTCACTATAATTTTTTTTCGATTATAAAAGTAGCTTATACAGCTTATGTCATAAGCAGTAAATAAACTTATTATCCAAACAGGGCCTAAGTCAACTCGGGAATACGGTTAGAGGACGTTAATGTTCGTGATGCCAAAAAAGAATAATGAGAAAAATGTTTTGCTTAGAGAGTATGATTTTACATTTTATACCCAAGATAAAAGCTTGTTTTAAAAAGTAAAAATAATATAATATTATTTATTATATACAATATTCTTTTGTTTCTTGCCTTATTTGTCTTGTTATTTATCATCTATGGCGTATTTATATAAAGTTTATGATTGTGTTAGTGAAATATAATAATGAGTCAACTTGGGAATATAGTTGGGGGACATCAAAACTTCTACTTTAAAAAATATAATAAGAAAAATGTATCATTCACATCAGAGCGTAGACTTTTATATTTCATACAGAAAGAAAAGAGATATATGACACCAAGACATAGTTTAAGTTTCTGAAAATAAAGAAAAATACTTAAAACAGTAATAGCATGCGTCAGTCGGGATTCGAACCCGGATATATTCCTAGTTGCTAGGATTTTGAAAGGCAATTATCCTGACCGTTGGACTACTGACGCTCAATGATATGTTTTGTAAAAATATTAATAAAAAATCATATAATTATTGACATAGTTTAAGTTTCTAAAAATAAAAGAAAATACTTAAAACAGTAATAGTATGCGTCAGTCGGGATTCAAACCCGGATCTATTTGCTAGTTGCTAATTGCTAGGATTTTAGAAGGCAATTATTCTGACCGTTGAACTACTGACGCTGCGATGATATGTTTTGTAAAAATATTAATAAAAAGTCATAAAATTATTGACATAGTTTAAGTTTCTGAAAATAAAGGAAAATACTTAAAACAGTAATAATATGCGTTAGCTGGGATTCGAACCCAAATCTATTGCTAGTTGCTAGGATTTTGGAAGGCAATTATCCTGACCGTTGGACTACTGACGCTACAATGATATGTTTTGTAAAATTATTAATAAAAAATCATATAATTATTGACATAGTTTAAGTTTCTGAAAATAAAAGAAAATTCTTAAAATAGTAATAGTATGCTTAAGTCAGAATTCGAACCCGGATCTATTGCTAGTTGCTAATTGCTAGGATTTTGGAAGGCAATTATCCTGACCGTTGAACTACTGACGCTACGATCATATGTTTTGTAAAAATATTAATAAAAAGTCATACAATTATTGACATAGTTTAAGTTTCTAAAAATAAAGGAAAATACTTAAAACAGTAATAGTATGCGTCAGCTGAGATTCGAACCGGATCTATTGCTAGTTGCTAGGATTTTGGAAGGCAATTATCCTCACCGTTGGACTACTGACGCTACGGTGATATGTTTTGTAAAAATATTAATAAAAAATCATACAATTATTGACATAGTTTAAGTTTTTAAAAATAAAGGAAAATACTTAAAACAGTAATAGTATGCGTCAGCCGGGATTCGAACCTGGATCTATTGCTAGTTGCTAGGATTTTGGAAGGCAATTATCTTGACAGTTGGACTACTCACGTTTCGGTGATATGTTTTGTAAAAATATTAATAAAAAATCATACAATTATTGACATAGTTTAAGTTTCTAAAAATAAAGGAAAATACTTAAAACAGTAATAGTATGCGCAGCCGGAATTCGAACCCGAATCTATTGCTAGTTGTTAGGATTTTGGAAGGCAATTATCCTAACCGTTGGACTATTGACGCTACAATGATATGTTTTGTAAAAATATTAATAAAAATTCATACAATTATTGACATCTTTCCTATGAATTCATTAGGAATTAATCTACAAAAGAATTTTGTTACGAAAGGAAGAACGGGATTCTCTTCCTTCCAAATTTGTCTTATCTCCTCCAAATGTACAAAAGCATTACCATGGATTCATTCATTTAGATTAGAGAATGATATCATTTTTCGTTTGTATCATGGTGGCAGTTAGCATATAAACGAATCACCGTACCTATGTTATGCATGGAATATGCCAAAATTCTAAGATTTTCTTTGTCTCGATGATAGTGATGGATCTGCCTGGCTAACTAAACCCTTTTTATTTGGCCATTGGCCAATAACGCACCATTTATTCTAGAAACAGGGGCATAAAAAAAGAGCAAAAACCAACATAGTGTGACACACTTGAATCCCTTAAGTACGATGTCGGGGTTTTTGATCTCGGTTGTAGATGTCAATTTTTAAATAGATCTCCATATCTCAATGGATTAATCTCTATAATTACGCGTAAAAGATATATGAAAAAAAAAAAAGACCAAACTTTCCCATCTGTTTAATAGAAAGAACGGTGAACATTAACTTAACTCACGCCACTCATATACGACATGTTGTTTTAGTCATTAATCTACAAAAGCATTTTTATCACTCGAGGAAGAACTGGATTCTCTTCCTTCCAAAATTGTCTTATCTCCTCCAAATCCTGAAACAGAGGAATTTAATTAGTCTAGCCAACTAGTTGAACATAGTTAATTTTATCCGCGCGCGAATTAGTGTCGGCTCTGTCTTCTTTCCCGCACAATGCAAATAAGCCAAAACTCGGTTTTGTCTTTATACCAAATTAAAAAGTTCTTTTTCGTTTGTGGTTCATTAAAAAAATAAAAAATTATTTCTAACTTAATTATTAATGTTATCTTAAACCAAACAAAAATTACTCAAAATAATTCCGATGCAGTTTATCAAAACGAGACCTACATAACATGACTACATGAGGAAAACTGAAAAAGATTGCAAAAATACATAAACGAATTAGTTTATAGAAAAATAATTCAAACGTTTTTATAATTTTATTTAAAAATATATATATATACATGCACATTATTTTTTTCAGTTCAATACTTAGTGACATTAAAATTTGAATTGAATCTAAGTCTTACAAACTATAGAAACCTTCACCTGTAACTCCTTCATGACGGTTTATATAACTCAATTAGCTTTAAGTCAAATTATATATCAAAATAATACAAATGATTAATATCAAATACTCAACCTTGTATATGTCCATTTATTATCGTTTTCATTCCTTATATATGTCCTATTGACAAAAAAAGTTTTTTTGGTCAAAACCAAAAAATATATATTTAAATGTGGGAATTTCTAATAACACATACATGGTTTTCTACGTGCACATACATCTCCACAAAACTATTAGTTCCGCGGGTTTATTTTTTTTAACACACACATGTCCGCGGAACTAATAGTTCTGCGGAGAATTACAACCCGCGGAACTAATAGTTCCACGGACATGTGTGTGTTGGAAAAAAAAAATAAACCCGCGGAACTATTAATTCCGCGGAGAATTACAACTCGCGGAACTAATAGTTCAACGGACATGTGTGTGTTGGAAAAAAAATAAACTCGCACGGAACTATTAGTTCCGCGAATATGTATGTGCATATAGAAAACGATACATGTGTGAATAGAAATTTCCTTTTTTTTTTTGGTCAAGGATTAGAAATTCCCTTTAAATGTGTCCTTTTATTATGTGGGCTTGGGCTAAGCCCACTTTTTATGACAGGCCGGAACAGATGCATCTGTCAAATTTGAACATTTTTCTTAGGGAATTTCTAATCACACATACATCGTTTTCTATATACACATACATATCCGCGGAACTATTAGTTCCGCGAGTTTATTTTTTTTCAACACACACATGTCCGTGGAACTATTAGTTCCGCGAGTTGTAATTCTCCGCGGAACTAGTAGTTCCGCGGGTTTATTTTTTTTCTAACACACACATGTCCGTGGAACTATTAGTTCCGCGAGTTGTAATTCTCCGCGGAACTATTAGTTCCGCGGGTTATAATTCTTCGCGGAATTAATAGTTCCGCGAAGAATTATAACTCGCGAAACTAATAGTTCCACGGACATGTGTGTGCTAAAAAAAATAAACCCGCGGAACTATTAGTTCCGCGGAGATGTATGTGCATATAGAAAACCATGTATGTGTTAATAGGAATTCCCTTTTTCTTATTGACAAAAAAAAGAACATTTTTATTTTAATAATACTCCTTAATTTTTTTTAAGGTTTTTTTTAAGTAAATTGATCTTACGAGGTATTCCCACCCTTTGATAAAACTAATTAATATTCGTTTAAGATTATCCTTCGTGAGTGAGTGCTTTCCCGTAGGATTAATCTCCCTATAACAGCTAAACTAAAGCTTGCATATCATTGTATGCGTGTTTGTGTTGCCCTTGAAATTTATTTTTTTTGTTCACTGGGAGGTGAAATTAATCATGGAGGTCGTGCAAGACACATAACATTATTCAGGGTCAAGCAAAGACCCGAGGCACATGCATGATCTGGATGCATGATAACAGCAGCCATAAATTAGAGATGAATAGGCATAATAAAATACTCTAACTCTACTAAAAATAGATGTATATAATAATATACTAATATAAGTAATATATATACATAGTAAGTGTCATATAATAATGAATACATATTCGTTGACCCATAGACAAACAGATCTTTTCCGGATCCATGGGGATTTTGGAACACATGTTATGAATTGAATCCACACACCTCATGTGTCGGGTTTTCGGGTCACATTTTTGCCCCCCCCCCAAATCATAATTTGAATCCACATACTACAGCGTTTGCACCAATAGCAATTCTCTTCCAGGTAGACATAATAATGTCATAGGCCACACAAATTCATTAAAAAAATCCCACAATAATGTGAAGTCATGTATATTTATTTATTCACGTAATTTGTTTGAAAATACAATCAATGGTATCATCACTAACATATAAATGACATATGGATATACAGCAGCATATACAGTATTTTATAGGTTTTTATAACAAGTGAAGTAAGAAATGACGCAAATACGTTGCTGCTGATTCTCAACAATTTTTTTTTCTGCCTCTATCATTTCTTTTTTATGTTTGATTGGTTAATGTCTGCTGCTGTGCTGCTTGTTGTTTGGCTGTTCATATATTCAAAGATATAGTTAAAAAGCGGAGTTTGAATTTGATCAAGAATAAAAAAATTTATACTATTACCAACCACAAATGTTATTTTTAACGTAATAATTTTAAGTAATTTGATAACATATTTATTGTTACACTTACACAGATGTCTTGAACACTTTTATATATTGCACATGGAAAAACGTTTTACCATAAGACATTAATTACTTAAAAAGTTAAAGACTTTTACATAGTGTTTAGTTGGAGGAAAATTGAATTGGTTCAATATTTTGTAGGGGGGTGGAGGGAGTCATTTTAACAAACTTGAAGCTATTCACACATAATATCGTAGATATATTGTAATTGTAAGTACTCTACAAAGAAAATGACTAATTATATATTTTTTCATGTACATAACTAAGAACATTAAATAGCAATATAGATTTCCCGCAAAGAGTGGGGAGAAGCTATTTATTCTTGCTTTGCTTTTACAGAATCTGTGCATTTAGCATAAGCAGCGCACCACCTTAACTGGAAATGGAGTAAGATATATATGAGTGGTCGGCAACTAGTTGCCCATGCGACTTCGGGAGTTCAAACTTTGTGGAGATTTGCAGCTGTTATTACCTTGTAAGGCAGGTTCATACTTCAAAGCAAATAATTAATCATCCCGAATCTAACTGCGCTTTTTTTTTTTTTTTTGATAAACTAACTTAGCATATTTTCAAAGGGAGTAGGAGTATTATATCTGTAATATTTTGAAATGTTTTTATTATGCTAATAATTATAGAGATTAATCCCTTTGAGGACTAATCCCTTTGAAAAATCGAACCCCTGAGCTGAGACCACATGTTTAAGAGGCTTGAACCGCTTATCACTCGGACCATATCAATTTAACATATATATAATACAATTTAATTGTTTTAAAGAAAACTTTTTATTTTAATGATTAATAACTAATCTCATCACCAATTAACTTCAATACTCGATTACAATATTGTCTAACTTCTACATGCTTTGGAGGGTCTGTCTGTTCTTTTCCCGGTTTGTAATTTGTAATGCAGGGTTAGTTTGAATAAAAAAATGAACATCAACATTATTCAACCAACGCAGTGAGTCCTTTCCATTCCAGCACTATAATAAGTAGTAGTAATAGTAGTAGGTGCCCCCCATTCTCACAGTTCCACCCTCAATCCTTCTCTGCCTGTTGCCACAACAGAAACAGAGAACACAACACAACACACAACAACAACAACATAGTACGTTTTAACTTTTGGTTTTTTTTCATATACCATTTGCATGACAATTAATAACAGCGGTGCGTTTTGATCACATATATATTATATAGCACCACCACAAATACAATCACAGAATGGAGAGTGGTGAACTGAGAGTGGGTAGTGCACGAATAGGGAGCTCCAGCATCTGGAGAAGTGGTGCGGTTGATGTGTTTTCAGGGTCTTCACGAAGGGATGATGATGAACAAGAGCTCACGTGGGCTGCGATTGAGAAGCTCCCCACGTATCTACGCTTGACAAGGGGCATACTCACCGAAACAGAAGGTCAACCCACAGAGATTGATATCAACAAACTTGGTCCCCTGCAGAGGAAGAACCTGGTTGAGAGGCTCGTCAAGATTGCAGAGGAAGATAATGAGAAGTTCTTGTTGAAGTTTAGAGAACGCATTGATCGGTATGTATGTATGTATGTATTTATGTATGTATATTGGGAAAAACCCAAATCCGACTAGAGATAATGTCTAAATATAATGTAAAAACTTGGACAATCCTCACCTTATAAGTCTATTTTGTAAGATACAAAAACTAAGAACATATGCTACTAACATGATGATTGTCTCTGTGTGTGTGTTCTAGTTTCATGTGCTTGTTGCATGTGTAAAGAAATTTACAAAGTTATGTATGTGTCATGTGTGCAGAGTTGGACTTGATATTCCCACAATTGAAGTCCGTTTTGAGCACTTGAATGTTGAGGCTGAAGCTCATGTGGGAAGAAGGGCATTGCCCACAATCCTCAACTTCTCCATTAATTTGTTTGAGGTAACCACACAATAGTTTTGTTTTTGTTTGGATGTTATGTTATTATCCCAAAAGTTACCTTTTTAAAAAAGCAGAATATGCTGACAAAGTTGGAATGTGTTCTGAAGGGGTTGCTGAATTATCTTCACCTTATTCCAAGTCGAAAGAAGGCGTTCACAGTTCTTCATGATGTTAGTGGAATCATCAAGCCTAAAAGGTATAAAGATGGAAATGCCTTTGTGGAATTCAATTCTTGGTAAGGGAAACTATCTATTAATTTCTCAAACATTTTTGTTATGGCTTATGCAGAATGACACTGCTCTTAGGCCCTCCAAGTTCCGGGAAGACCACATTATTGCTGGCACTGGCTGGAAGATTAAGTAAAGATCTGAAGGTAAGGACATGTGAGGTTGCTTTTGTTTTCAGCAAGTGCATTAATGACTGCCTAGGCTGGAGAATCAGAAACAGAATCATTTGACACTTACGATTGATTGTGCATGTTTGGATGCACGATGGGATACCCAAAATTGATTTTGCCTTCCTCAAAAGTGATTTTAGTAAATTAGGTGGTTGGGTTTTTTAAGAGAAAGCAATTATGTGTAGTTTTTGTGTTAGGTTGAAAACTTTACACTAAATTTTATCTCAAACTTGCTTTCAGAGTAAAAACATTTAAACATAAATCAATTCACTTCAAACTCAATTTTAACCAAATCAATTTTACAAAATAAAGTTAAAGTCAAAATCACCTTTAGCAAATGCTCCTCCAAACACACCGATAAATTTCATTGCTGGTGAGTTGCAGTTTTCGGGTCGAGTTGCGTATAATGGTCATGGGATGGAGGAATTTGTGCCTCAGAGAACATCAGCTTACATAAGTCAAACTGATCTGCACATAGGAGAAATGACTGTCAGAGAAACATTGGCTTTTTCAGCAAGGTGTCAAGGGATAGGAACCCGTTATGGTCAGTAACCAAGCCCTTTGGTTTCTAGACCCCCTGAAGGGATTATGTATTATAACTTAAATTTGATTGAACTATTTTTCAACTTGTGCAATTGGTAGAGATGCTGGCAGAGTTATCAAGAAGAGAGAAGGATGCAAACATTAAGCCAGATCCTGATCTTGATATTTATATGAAGGTGAGTGACATGAGACTAAAAAAAGGTTAAATGTTAATAAAATATGGCTATATGGCTAAACATGCTGAATTTTCAGGCTGCAGCACTAGAAGGCCAAGAAACCAATGTTGTTACAGATTATATTATTAAGGTAGCAAAGTGAATTCAGCAAATTCTTGAGATGATTTTCAGATAAAATATGGAAGAAAACTCAGGTTGTTCCTGTTTCTAACATTTTGACAGATTTTGGGACTAGATGTTTGTGCTGATACCATGGTAGGGGATGACATGATCCGGGGTATTTCTGGTGGACAAAAAAAGAGAGTCACAACTGGTAAACCAGAAATCTCAATATCTGTTTAATATGACATGAAGGGTTTTTTATTTTATTTATTTTTTTGTGTTTTGTGGGCAACAAATTATAGGTGAGATGCTAGTTGGACCAGCAAGGGCACTTTTCATGGATGAAATATCAACTGGTTTGGACAGTTCCACCACATTCCAAATGATCAATTCTCTAAGACAATCCATCCACATTCTGAATGGAACAGCTCTCATCTCCCTTCTCCAACCAGCACCAGAAACCTACGAGTTATTTGATGATATAATTCTCCTCTCAGATGGACAAATTGTGTATCAAGGTCCAAGGGAAAACGTCCTTGAGTTCTTTGACTACATGGGTTTCAAATGTCCAGAGAGAAAAGGAGTAGCAGACTTTTTACAAGAAGTACTTTTATAAGACTTGTTTTGTTCTTAATTTTCAGTTTAATTTGACCCTTGAAAATCATACTAAACTCAACTCTTTATATTCTTGTGATATGATAGGTAACATCAAGAAAAGATCAAGAACAGTATTGGGCAAACAAAGATGAGCCATATACTTTTGTCACTGTTAAACAATTTGCTGAAGCATTTCAATCATTTCACGTTGGTAGAAAACTTGGTGACGAACTTGGTAATCCATTTGACACGTCCAAAGGCCACCCTGCTGTTCTAACCAAAAACAAGTATGGTGTGAGCAAGAAGGAACTCTTGAAAGCATGTGTATCCAGAGAATTATTACTCATGAAAAGGAATTCGTTTTTCTATATTTTCAAGATGTGGCAGGTAAGCACAGTTTATTTTTGTTTTCATTTAATATTTTCATTTTTAATTACAAAACTGTTATTCTATTTTCAATCTATTTCTTGATTAAAGATTTGTATTAGAAATATAGAAAACAGAAGGTGGCAGTTTTGTAATTAAAAAAATAAAAATATTAAATGAAAACAAAAAAACGTTTTCTCAAGCTTCCTTAATCATTGGTGCTATTTCAACTAGATTGATGTTTGGTTTCGTTCATTTTTCAGTTGATTTTCACTGGCCTCGTAACAATGACATTGTTCCTGCGAACTGAGATGCACCGGGACACAGAATCCGATGGTGGGATCTATATGGGTGCTCTATTCTTCATACTGATCATAATCATGTTCAATGGATATGCCGAGTTATCCATGTTCATCATGAAACTCCCCGTTTTCTATAAGCAAAGGGACCTTCTTTTTTTCCCTGCTTGGGCATATTCTCTGCCCACATGGATCCTTAAGATTCCTATCACCTTTGTAGAAGTTGGTATTTGGGCTGGGATGACTTACTATGTCATAGGATTTGATCCAAGTTTTGAAAGGTAAGAATTTCTTAATTAATTAATTTTTTGTTTTGCTTTAATATATAGATTTTATATTTTAGATAAATATGTTTTTTATTTCTATAAATAGAAAAATGTTCATTTTTAGTCCCTTAATTTTAAAAGGTCTCATTTTGGTTCATATGTAGTCATTCGATGGACCACTTACATATAACTTTTCAATATGACTAAATGTATCCTATTTCAAAAGATAGGAACTAAAATGAGACATGTTAAATTTGAATGATTAAAACAAGTGTTCCTCTATTTACGAGTACTAAAAACATATTTAATCTTTTTAGATATTTAGCTGAAACACACAGCTCATGCATGACAGGTTCCTCAAACAGTACTTTCTGCTAGTTTGTATCAACCAGATGGCATCTGGACTCTTTCGATTTATGGGGGCAGTTGGGAGGAACATCATTGTTGCAAACACAGTTGGGTCATTTGCTTTACTTGCTGTTCTTGTCATGGGTGGATTTATCCTTTCAAGAGGTTAAGTGTTTGACGTTGTTTATTATCAAAGATATGCATATTGTTTGTTTTAGAGTAATATGATATCAGAAGCTCACAGAAACTATGTTCATCAGTTGATGTGAAGAATTGGTGGTTATGGGGTTACTGGGTCTCTCCAATGATGTATGGACAGAATGCTATAGCTGTGAATGAATTCCTCGGAAAGAGTTGGTCACATGTAAGCAAGTGCAATCATATTCCAATGAGTAGTGAAACATGTTACATATTATACAAGAATACAAATATATAAATAACTAGTGAAACAGTCTTGATCAGTGTTTGACAAATATGTGAATCCTTTTGCATTGCAGATTCCACCTAATTCAACAGAACCATTAGGAGTGCAGGTGTTGAAGTCGCGTGGGATTTTCCCTGAAGCATATTGGTATTGGATTGGAGTTGGAGCTTCCATTGGATACATGTTACTATTCAACTTCCTTTTACCATTGGCCTTACATTATCTTGACCGTAAGTATCCATTCCTATATATATTGTGTTTTTCAGTTTGTGAAATTGATGTAGTGCTCTAACAAATGAAACATTTTGCTGCAGCATTTGGTAAACCACAGGCATTAATATCAGAAGAAGCCTTGGCTGAGAAAAATGCTGATGGACATATCATTGAATTGTCGCCTAAATTCGAAGGTTCTTCTGGTGGGTTATACAAGTTCACTTAATTACTTTTTCTTCTTCCTATTTACTTCACATGTCACATGCAGTGTAAGATGATGAGTATAACAATTTTGATGCAGCCAAAGGGAATGGAAGTCGAAGAAGTTTGTCCTCTAGAACGCTCTCAGCAAGAGTTGCAGCTGATCACAATAGGAAGAAGGGGATGGTTCTTCCTTTCACGCCCCTTTCTATCACTTTTGATGAAATCAGATATGCTGTGGACATGCCACAGGTATAAGAATTCAATTCAAAGACACTTCTAAGTGGTGAATCCAACACCAAGTAATCAACTTTGAAATGTAGTGGCAATTTATGTAATGGGGCATTAGAATAAGCCATCTTGCATGTATATAACAGAATAAATAGTGGTGGCATATGAAGCTTATCTAATTAAGTTACCTACTATTGGATAAAACAAGCATAAAAAAGTGATAATAATTTTGATATTTTTCTAATAGTTCCTTGGAAATGGATCCCCTTTATGCTTGCAGGAAATGAAGTCCAAAGGCATTCTTGAAGATCGTCTTGAACTTTTGAAGGGTGTTAATGGAGCTTTTAGACCAGGAGTTCTGACAGCTCTAATGGGTATAAGTGGAGCTGGTAAAACAACTCTAATGGATGTGTTGTCTGGAAGAAAAACAACAGGGTATATTCAAGGACAAATCACTATATCCGGGTATCCTAAAAAGCAAGAAACTTTTGCTCGCATATCAGGATACTGTGAGCAGAATGATATCCACTCTCCCCATGTTACAGTCTATGAATCCCTCGTTTATTCTGCATGGCTAAGGTTACCCCCTGAGGTTGATTTTGCCACAAGACAGGTAAAGTTTGTCAGATTTTTTTCTTCTCTTTTATCTTGTAAATTAGGGGTGCATTTGGAAGAGTTTATCTTATGATATAAGCACCTATGCAAGTGTCTAAAAGAACTTATAAAAATAACTGTGGCATGTCCATAAACTATTTTCAGCTTATTTTCGTAAGTTCTCCAGAATAATTTATAGAAATAGCTTATAAAAAGCTTATGCAGAGTTTATATAAGCACCTAAGCTCTTTGACTTAGTTTATACATAAGCGCTTATCGAATAAGCTCTTGACTAAGCTGTGTATCCAAACACAACCTAAGTCATAGTATATTCCTAAGTGTCCAATTTCACCCAGGTCAGTTTCTTACCGTTCCTATTGATTGATTGTAGATGTTCATTGAGGAAGTTATGGAGCTGATAGAGCTGACTTCACTAAGAGAAGCGCTGGTTGGATTGCCTGGTGTGAATGGTTTGTCCACAGAGCAGCGCAAGAGGTTAACAATAGCAGTTGAACTTGTTGCCAATCCATCTATTATATTCATGGATGAACCTACCTCTGGCCTTGATGCTAGAGCTGCTGCTATAGTGATGAGAACAGTGAGGAACACAGTGGACACAGGGCGAACTGTGGTCTGCACAATTCACCAGCCCAGCATTGACATATTTGATGCTTTTGATGAGGTTCAGAGACCCTTTTCCCTTTTTTTAAGTTGCTTAAAAAATTTAGTGTCTCAAAGGCTGAACCTGAACATCTATATTGTATTATTACAGCTACTTCTCTTGAAGCGTGGAGGAGAGGAAATATATGTGGGGCCTTTAGGCCGGCATTGTTCTCATCTCATCAATTACTTTGAGGTTAGCACTGCCTCTAATTTGTAATAAATGAGTACTAAATAGTAAACACTTCCACATTATCAATCAGTTTTTCCATCAAATCAAAGTAAGCAAGCCCTGCTTGGTGTAGGGAATTAATGGAGTGCCAAAAATCAAGAATGGTTATAATCCTGCCACTTGGATGTTGGAGGTTACTTCAGAAGCACAAGAAGAAGCTCTCGGAGTTAACTTCGCTGAGCTATACAAGAATTCTGACCTATATAGGTGGGAATACTCAACTTGAAACTTAAAGCAAATACCATATAATATCATTAGAGATCCATAATAGAAAAGATGTTTGGATGGAAAAGCTGTTCTTTAAGTATCCATGGTTGACCCACATGTATATTTTACAATTACATTCAGGAGAAACAAGGCCTTGATCAAGGAACTGAATACCCCTCCAGCTAGTTCTAAAGACTTGCACTTCCCCACACAGTACTCTCAGTCTTTCTTAACCCAATGCATGGCTTGCCTTTGGAAGCAGAACCTATCATACTGGCGAAATCCCCCATATAGTGCTGTGAGACTCTTGTTCACAACAGTCATAGCTTTGTTGTTCGGGACAATATTTTGGGACATTGGCTCCAAAAGGTGCCAAAATGAATGAATTTCAAATTCCCTTGTTTCTGAGTTCCTGTTCTTTACAATTGTCTTGCCTTTTTTATTTTATGCATTCTTCTAATGCAGGGAAAGAAGACAAGACCTATTTAATGCAATGGGGTCCATGTATGCTGCAGTCCTCTTCATTGGGGTACAAAATGCCACATCTGTGCAACCAGTTGTAGCCATTGAGAGAACAGTATTCTATAGAGAAAGAGCTGCTGGAATGTACTCAGCTTTGCCATATGCATTTGGACAGGTGTGGTATGCATGAAGTTGCTTTAATTTGGTCATGAAACTATCATATGGATCCGACCTATACAAAGTATTGATTTTTTTCCTAAGATAAACAGTAAAAAAAACTCAACAAATGAAATAGTTTTTGTGAGAAATGACACGTGTCTCAACCTGGGAACCGGGAGGTAACATGTGTCCCATTTTAGGACTTATTTTTTTTATATAGTAGTAATTGATTAATTGGGAATTTCTTTAAATTACTGGACACTAATTATGAAGTTGAGTGAGCATGGAAACTTTTTAGCCAACTCACCACATTTAAAACATTCAGGTTGTTGTGGAGATACCATACATCCTCGTACAGACCCTCGTATATGGGGTTATAGTGTATGCCATGATTGGGTTTGAATGGACACCGAGCAAGTTCTTGTGGTACCTCTTCTTCATGTTCTTCACATTTTTGTACTTCACCTTATTTGGAATGATGCTTGTGGGTGCTACCCCGGATCACAACGTTGCTGCTATAGTTTCCTTTGGGTTCTACTTGATATGGAACCTTTTCTCCGGATTCGTCATTCCCAGAACCGTAAGTTCCAGTCTCCCTTTCTATTCATTTTGTGTGAAATATGTTTTTAGACGAGTTAACTGTCATTTTGGCTCCTGAAACTGTAATACAGTCTCATTTAGGTCTTTGAAATTAATAAAAAGGCAATTTAGCCCTTGAAATTGTAAAACGTCGGTCAAATTAGTCCCTAAAATTGTAAAACGACGGTCAAGTTAGTCCGTCGTTTTACAATTTTAGGGACTAACTTGACCGACGTTTTATAATTTCAGGGACTAAATTGCTTTTTCGTTAGTTTCAGGAACCTAAGTGAGACTGTTTCACAATTTCAGGGGCTAAAATGATAGTTAACTCTTAAAAACATATTTAACCTATTCATTTTTAATATTAGACCATGCATGCACATGTGAACAAGAAACTCTTAAGGGCTATAAAATGTTGAAATATATGTGTAACAGAGGATGCCGGTATGGTGGAGATGGTTCTTCTGGATATGTCCTGTCTCTTGGACCCTGTATGGCTTGGTTATTACACAATTTGGTGATGTAAAAGACCGTATGGAGACTGGAGAGACAGTGGAGGAGTTTGTTAGGAGTTACTTTGGGTATAGAGATGATTTCAAAGGCATAGCTGCTGCTGTGGTCGTTGGTTTTTCGCTCATCTTTGGATTTACCTTTGCTTTCTCAATTAAGGCATTCAATTTCCAAAAGAGATGAGCATTTTGTACACAACTTGTATTGTAAATGAATGATCACATTCCAGAATTTTGTTCAAGGGATATAAATAATTAGACCCCGAATTTCTAAAATATCAATGATTTTAAAACAAAAACAAAATGCATAAACATCAGAAGATGCAAATGGAGTAATCATTACCATGTAGTGGTTGTCTTCAACTAGTCATAAGGTGGGCTTCATAAAAATTAATTATGTGTAAAAGTAAGATTTTAAATGGCAAAATCAAAATCTGCATGTTAAAGTTAAAATCCAAATGGTAAGTTTTTTTTTCCACATGTCAAAGTCAAAATCTAAATGATAAAGTCAAAATACGGTGAAGGATAGAGTCAGAGTAAGGTATTTTTTATGCCACCATTAATGCAATAGTTAACAAAAATACTAATATTACCACTTACGTCCAACTAAGGGATTGACTAGTAATTTGTTAATCAAATCAACCACTAAGAAAGTTATTTGAACATATATGTGAAAAGTTATTATATACTTCTTGCCAGCACTTTGTATATACCCTATTTATGAACTTGATGGAATAAATTGTGAATCAAATGCTAAAAACGCTTGCCCTTTATATCAAATTAAAACATTTATCTCTTGAAAGTAACATTTATCAAATTAAAATCTTGAAAGCCATAGCTTTGTTGTTCGGGACAATATTTTGGCAAAAAAGTTGTAAATTTAATTTAAGATGTCAATGAAGTATCCGTGAAGTGTTCGACCGACACGACTATTGTTTGGAATGAAGCTATGTATTAATTGGCTTTGTTAATGCAAAAACGAAATAAGGATGAAGCAGTAGAGTGCAGTAGCAGTAAATTAAATGTTGACTGGGGTGCATGCCGCGTATGATACAGTCAAAAGTTATCTCTCATCCTAAACCTACAATTACAAATGAATCTCAATTCCCAGAAGAGGTACAAAAAGGACAACAAGGAGGGAACCAAAAGGACCTGTGCCAACTCAACTTCTCAAGCTGTCCAAGAAGCTTTGCAACTCTTTCAAACCTTCAGCAGAGAAGCTCCTGTGCACCCTGGACCGCGGTGCTACCAAGTTTGGTGGAGGCTGCTGCTGGAAGCAAACCACAACAGCAGCTAAATTGTCTCCACTTTTTCTCTTCAAAGCCTCATCAACCAGATCCTTACTACACATGACCGGGTCGTTATGCTCCTGAAGCCTGCGCCGAGCGAAATCTACGGCGTTTTGGCTTCTAAATACATCCCAAATCCCATCACAGCCTATGATGAGAAACTCATCCTCCGTGGTGAGTTTTGTAGTCAAGAGTTCGGGTTCTGCACTGAGTGGTCCACCATCTTTGCCTTTCATTCCTTCCATGTGCCAGTCACCAATGGCGCGAGCAACATTCAGTTGTCCATTGAGATATCCATCATAGACATATCCCCCGGATGCCTCTATACGCTTCTTCTCTTTGCTGCAAATTGGTTTATGATCTCTTGACATTTCAATTGCTTTTCCACGACGGCACAGCACTGCTCGACAATCTCCAGCGTTTGCCACCACCAGCAACCTGCAGTCAGAAACTACAATCAAACATGCAATTTATCACAGGTATGTTAGTTGATGTCATGTCAGCTCTCTTTGGAAAAGGAAGGGCACAAGAATGGAAATATGGGCCACCAAAAAGCTCCTGAACCTCATTCTGGCTTTTCTACTTAATCAAAAAAGGTGTAAACTTACTCAAAGAAGAATAGATAACATACAACTGGCACTATTTGGAAGGAAAAAGAAGAAAGAAAAAAGAAAAAAAAAGAAACATGGTGTATGCCCAGATTATTGGATATCAAAACCCTGACCTTCCTATAACAAGAGTAGCCAATGCAGTGGTGCCAGATGCAAGGGCAGCATCCAGGGAGCAAGCTTCCGCAAATGCACTGTCTGTTTGCAGAAAGGCTGAAGCAACTATCCTCTCAATATCTATTGGGAAATCTTTATCCTCGAGAATGAACTTCGGCAAATGATGGCAAGCAAAGTTGGCAGCATGCTTTCCACCATGTCCATCAAACACCTGACCAAGCCATTGGCCATATAATGTTACTTGACTTTCGCAAGCAGTTAACAAACAAATGCAAGCAACATGGATAAACTTCTCTATTCCTACATGACCGGCAATGGTGCATCTACTACGTGTTTACATGCATTGGTCTACACCATAGGTAAAGCAACACATTGTTACCAATTACCAAAGAAGATTAGCATGTGAACTGAGATTTGCAAAGAACTTCGAAATGACGCCATCAGAGTTGCAGAACATAAGAGTGAAGGAAAAGAAAATAATGGCGGGGAGGATGACATTGAATGAAAAACCATACAGAAAAAAAATTATTCACACAATAATCGGTACTCCAATCAAGTTAAGCGCCAAGAGCAGAGATATATACCCCATAGAAAGCACTGGGTCCATCTATATGTTTCTTGAGCCCATGATCCTGCATAAGATTGTCAACACAAACATATACATCTTCCATACTTGGCCGGAACCCAATATCAGCATATCCTCCAGAACGAAGCTTTGGAATGAAATCAGACTGACAATCTTCAGTAACATGTCCTGACTCAGCAGATACATCAGACACCTTCGTTTTCGTCTGCTGATTTTGCCACAAAAGTTCAGCAAAAATAACACAGTAAAAAAATGAAGAAAAAAATGAGAAAGATAGAAATTTTCAGTGCAGAAGAAGAATCTGGAACTCCAGAAATAACACTACTGACAGCAGTCATAATAACCAATGATAAGGTTGCAAACTAAATCAACAAGACAACTAATTATAATGAGATGAACAAATAATGAAGAGCCCCAGCAGGTTAGCATACTCAGAGATGCCCATCTAAGTGACTAAATGCTTGTCCATGCTACTGAAAACAAATGTAAGCAATCAGTTCCTGAAAAGAAGAAACAAAGTGCAATCTTTTCCAAATTTCACATGATGTTGTCATCTAATTTACTACTTCCCCAACCTGACCACACCAACCCAACACCGTAGTTTTACATTGCTTTTTCTCTCAAACAAAAGTTTCCTTCTATTCTAGTCCTAAATTTCAATTATAATAATAATTAAAAAAAACTAATATAACCAAAGCTAAAAATACTTGCACATGAGATTCAACCGTTTTCCTTTGCTACAAGTCTACAACTTTCCAAAAATTCTCACTGCATCAAAGTGACAAAATGGAAAGAAAAGGCAATGATCAATGATGTTAAAACTTACAAATAAAGACAGATAGAATCATTTTAAGAAATCTAATAACTGCTGTAACAGTTCTAACAACAAAAGAAGAAACTATTCTATTTCTGTCTAAAAAGACAACCAACTAGCGTCTAGCAGCATCATTAGCACAATGAAAATACATGCTACACAAAAAAAACATTTTTTTGGAATTTATTTTTATTGAGAGATGAAAAACTTACAAGAGAAGCGTGGCGAACAAGGGATTTCTTGCATGGGAACACAACAGGGTCAGTGCGTTGGCATTGGCGATATGCAGCAGCAGCAGTAGGTGGGTTGGGATTGGGAGGTCGACTCTCACTGGAGCTTCTACCTTCGCTACAACAATTCACCCTGTCAATTTCTTCCATTCTTCTCAACCATAAGATCCACGCTTCGAAAACCCACGAGTACCTGTCCCAGTAACTGAATTTCGAAATGGGTTCGACCCAGATTACAAAAAGCTATTGGGTAACTACAGAAATTAGGTCTTTTTGGAGTTAGGTTGGGTGGTTAGGTGTCGGCGATTCAAAGGGAACAATACATGGTGTCACAAAACAAATGTGGGGATTCGTGAGAAAGGGGTTTACACAAAGGAGTGGCTGGCTCCACGAAAATGCTGTGCTGAGAGGAGGAAAAAAAAAGGAAAAGAGAGAGCAAAGCAAGATTCACCGTCGTGTCTGAAGGCGGTGGTCGGTAGTTGGTGGGGTTTTAATTTTGCAAGTGCGGTAGCAGGTTCGTAACGACGTCGTGTCCCTGTCGAAGAGGTTCCACTGTTTTGTGCTTTGTCAACGGTACGGGGCCATTTCCCCAGAGGTACATTTTTTTTTCCGTGAAACATCAAGTAAATAGATAATAGATATATTTTCACAAAAAAAAAAGATAATATATTTATAAAGTTTCATTTTCAAAAGAATTATTTATTCCATAAAAAATGATTTATTCAGAGTTTCTTTTTATTAATACATTTATAAAATTTATTTATAACATATATAAATTATTTTTAGTTTATTTTTAATAAATAACATTTTTCCCATTTGTGTGTCCTATCTCAGGGTCAATCATATTTGAATCACAATTGAGTATTAAATATGAGCACCTCTCATGTTGTGCAAGACAAGCCTTTTCCATTTGACCCAATTTAGATTTTTTTTTTTAAATATTTTAAAAAATTGAAAAGCTATTCAGGGATAACTTTTTAGAAGAGAAAAAACAAAAAACTAACTATTTTAAGATTTTGATTTACCCAAAAAAACAATTTTATCTAAATACTTAAAAAAAATAAAAGTTACTTATATAAATGATTTCGCTAAAAGAATCTCAGATGAATAAACTCTTAATCGAATGCCTCAAAATAATGTATTATAAATACTTAAATTTATTTAGCTAAATATGCTCAAAACAGTTTTTTATTTCATTTCTTTGAATCGGTACAAGAATCCATAATCAATACGTAATTTTAGTATTCAAAAAGTATTTCTTAACGATCTTCTTTTAATTCAATTATTAATTTTTTTTCCAAGTTGAATCTTAATGGATGATGATTGATGAGTTTTTTTTAATCATTAGCCACAGAGCAAGCTGGATTTTATAATTTATGTGATTTGAATACGGGATGATTGTTGAGTTCCATCTTCAAGTTTCAATGATGCAACTGAATCAACCAGGTGACGAAGAAATTTGTTTTGAGCATCCTGATAAAACATTAAAATCATAATGAGTTTTTTTTCACTGAAAGAGTTTTTATTTTTTAATCATTGGCCACAGAGCAAGCTGGAATTTACTATGTGATCTAAATACATAATGATTGATGAGTTACATTTTCAAGTTTCAATGATTCAGCTGCATCAACCAAATGATGGTTACATCTGTTTTACAATCATGACACATACCCTCGAATCCACTCCACATCAGGTCATGTAAACATTAAACTTAACTATTCATGAAGTAGTGGCGATTCTGTACTTTTTGTTTTTTTTTTTGGAATAAATGAAATTATAAAAAGAAATCATCACTACCATGACCATTTGTTTCCATCAAGGGGAAATAAGTAATTAAGAAATAAAAAGTTTAAGCTTTCAAAAAAAAATTAAAAAGTTTAATCAAACCTTGTTTTGTATATTACAGAAAATTAGTCAAGTAACTCGTGCCTCACATGAGATTGTCGCATATGTTCATTAAATAATTAAATAATAATATAATACAAATATCCGAGGGGCTGATGTAAAAACAATATAAACATCTGTATTGAATATTAAAATTAATATGTAAATTTATAATAACAGTATTTAATATTGAATTTAAATGTAATCGAGTCATTGGAAGAAAATCATCCCTAGTGGTTCGACGAAAACGGCGTCGGCGATGAATCTGGGTTACATGCGAAGGCAAGAAAGAGAGGGAAAATTGGGGCAAAAACGCAAAACGAAATAGTTTTGATGGAGGCAGGGTTTGTAAATTTTGTTTATCATGATATTTTTTTAAAAGACAAAAAGAATTTTTTGATATAAATACAGGGCATACCATAAGGAGTACCTTATCACAGATATTGTACAAAAATAACAAGTGATCCCGCCATTATGCTACATGACAACTTTCATGGTGAATACCGAAACCAATAAACAAATTTCTAAATTTAACGTAAATTCAGGTTTCTCAATCCAGAGTCATTCACTATTGTGGAAAAATTCACACCCCATTGTGAAAATGTAAGACCCTATCAACTAAAATGCATACTTTAGATTTCAGAACCATTCACAGCGGTAAATAAATTCACAGCCCTGGTGTGAAATTGTCTGATGCAATCCACAAAAATGCATACTTCTCAACACAAAGCCGTTTACATCTGTGAAAAAATTAACACTCCTATTGTGAAAGCATCAGACCCTATCCACGAAAATGCAGACTTATCATCTCAGAGCCATTCGCGCCTATGAAAATACTCATAACCCTTGTGTGAAATCGTCAAAAATCGTAAAAAATGCAGACTTCTCATTCCAGATACATTCACACCTATAAAAAGGATTCACACCCCTGGTGTGGAATTGTCAAATCCAATCTATAAAAATGCAGATTTCTCATTTTTCTTTTTTCCTTTTTCCTTTTTTCTTAAACACAAAGGGCATGCAAAAAACATCACAATATATGGAAAAAGATTCCAATTATATTGACACCTCATACCCTACCTATTATCTACAAGCATACCAAGAGTTTCAACGATAAATTTAGGTCTCCTCTTTGCTTATGTCCGGGTACTACTTCAATTTTTCAAGCAACTAATTGAATTATCTATCCAATTTTTTATCATTATATATTTTATAAAGAAAAAGAGAGAGGCAATTTTGTCCCAGAAAAATTTCCATACGTTAAACTTTTCGTCCAGATGAGACGACATGGAAAAGTACACGTCTAGAATACTTGTATTTTCAAATAATAACCAGTTTACAACAAAAAAAAGTGTTTAAAAGAAAAGAAAAGGAAAAAAAACTCAAACAAGGCGTCCAGTGTGTGACCGTGACTCACCGTGTCTTCTACTGGGCAAGGCGAGATTGCTGCAAAGACGGCAAGCAACTGGAGCCATCACGAAGTGGCTAATTAAACTCAGCCAATTTTAATTTTAATTTAATTAATTATTTCAAGTAAATAAAGATGGCCCTGGCAATCGGCAATTGGAATTTGGAACACGCCATGAGGGTCCAACCCACGTGTCCAATCAGGAATTGCCACCTCATCAGTCATTTTCTCTTACAATTACCGTGCTCTGACCATCCACGCACCATTATGGTTGTCATTAATTTTGATATCGTAAAAAATTACAAATTTAATACGGCTAACACAGCCGCCAATTGCAATACAGTTTTAAAGACTCCAGAAATTTTAATATTGTAGTCACAAGATTAAAACCCTCATCATAGTTATAGAATTTTCGGCTTCCTTATATATAAGCAATATAAAATATCATAGATATAGATAGATATCCATACATAGTGCACAATACACAGGGATCGAGGGAGGAAGTCAGAGTCTCGACTATGAGAACCAGTTGCTGTTACCCAACAACTTCAAATTTCCAAGTCTCAAAGGCTTCTCTCATCCCCACAAAGCCACCACCTCATGTTTCGTTGTAAGTTTAAGCGTAGAACACGTACGTTTTTGTTGGGTTTACACTTTACACACATGATCATGTGACTCGTGTCACTAATATTAAAATTTTGACACATGCCTGAATATTAATTAGGGCGAAAACGGAGGGATGGTGGAGAAGGAAATGCGTTGTGATGTGGCGTCGTGCTGCACCATAATTGGACTAGAATTGCGCAATTCGGTGACAATATTGGGTCATGAAGCCGTGGCTCATCGAGAGGATCAGATTGTGTTCGTGACGGTGTCAAATTCAATGGGTGAGATTGAGGAGGTGTCAAACAATTCGGTTGGTGTTGGTGCCAAATGGAGCGAGAAAAGGGCGTGCCAGCCTTGGCGAGGAAGCTCGCTCGAAACCATCGTGCCGGAGAATCTTCCACGGCCAGCGGCACGCCGGAGATACGAGGCTGTTCGCTCCACCTCCAAGACTGCGCCGCCGCTCTCACGACCCATCAAACTTAAAACCAACAGGGACAATTGCTTCTCCATGTGAGAACATGCGATCAATTAATCAATTAATTGTATATGAAATTATTATTATATTATAATCATAGTTATTAATTATTATTATTATTATTACTAGTTATTTGCCCTTTTGCACAAATTAACTTCGTGATCATATTCAAGTGTAGTAACATTTTTTTTTTCTTTTCAATATAATTCTGTCTAATGGTAGTACTCGGTTGGATTTGTGCACGTTGATGATGGTAGTACATATGTAGTACAAATTTCGAATACTTTTCGCCCTCACATCATGCATAAGCATTGTACTACACTAGTGGTGGCAAAACGGGTCCGCCCGGCCCGCGTTGGTTCGTGTGAAAAATGGCCTGGCTGACCCGTTTTTAAAAGTGGGTTCAAAAACATAGCCCGACTTGTTTTAAGGGAGAGCTGACAGGCCAACGAGCCAGCTCGTTTTGATGGGCCGATGGGCCAAAACGGGCTGATCCGTCAAAATAATAATAAAATTAATTAAAAAATAAGAAAAAGTTATTAATTTTTTTAAAAAAACAGGCCAATCCGTTTTGGCCCTTTTTTGACAAGCTTAAACCGACCAGTGCTTAAAAAATCGGCCAGACTTAACCCGTTTTATGGGCCAAACGGGCTGGTCCATTAGAGCAAACCCAAATTGACATCCTACACTGCTTTCTTTTTGTTTGTTTGTATGCTTTACTAAGCCCACCAATTTTATCGCCCCTCGCTATATATTGTTTGCGGGTCAGTCCAGAGATTCCATGGGCTATCGGGCACGCCGTCAGCACTCATTATGAAGTACAAGATTGGGTTTACGTACTCCTCAAATTATAATTTATTAGTATTAAGTATTCTGCTGTAAATATATAATTTTGTCATATTAATTAAATATTTTTTGATATTTTTTTTTTGGTCACAGAAAATAGATCATTCACAAATAACTTGGGCCAACAGAGCAAACAACATACAAACTCCAACCCCAAAGCAGCGCAAGCCATTTACCCAATAATACTGTCAACACAGCGCCTGCTTCCATTACACAGTGGACCAATCAGAAAAAGCATTACCACATAACCCAATAACTATCACCCACCTACCCCAATCGAAAAAACCTATACAACACCTTGACATAAAACAACAGCAACTTTTCGGCTTTCAAGTTCTTCTGGAGCAACCCATCATCTTCAGATGAAAGCAAGCATTCCTCCTCTTGGCCTTCTTGTTTTTTCGAATCAGCAAAAAACTTCAAACTCTGAACCTATCCCCTACCAAACCAAAGCAACTTAAAGTAACCATGGAAGATTCAAAAGAGAGCTTACCCTCGTTCAACACCATTTACATAGCTCAATGATGGTAAATACAGGTAGTCATCTTCTTCCACTCCTACAACTCTTATACTTCTCTGGTCCTTTCGCAAAATGGCCTTCACCAAGTTTGGTATGTTGTAGGTCCAGTTCTGATTCAACCCATGACTACGTCCCAATGCAGCAATTTGATGTGCCAGTTCATTCCCCTGCCTCCTAGTCCAGGTAAATCCGCATCTAGGTAGTTCTTCCTTAAATTTCCAGATATCCTCCAAAATAGCTCTAATCTCCCCTCTCATAATCTCCCTCCTACAGGCTTGAATCACTTCAAGATTATCAGATTCCAGCAATACCTTTTCCAGAGAAAGGGAAGTTGCCAGCACCATACCATCCCTAATTGCAAGAGTTTCCGCCATCAAAGGAGAGTGAGCAACATGTCTTCTATATTTTTTGATAAATAAATCACATTAACAACTTTTTTTGGGTCGAAACATATTAACAAATTAAAACGGGCCATTATAGCAAAAAATAAATAAAGCGGGCCAATTTGGGCCCATAATTAAAAGACGGGAGAAGGGGCTAATTCGGGCCTAATAGTAAAAAAGAGAATCTTTCCTAAAAAAACGAGCGGGATTGCTATTTGCACCTCCATTTTATTTCTCACCTTTAAAAAAAAGCATTCCTAAATACCGTCACATACTCATGCGTTATTTTTTTTCTTCTATTTTTTGGAAATTAATTTTTGGAATCTATGACCATATGACAATAATGTTAGTGAATGTCAAATTGAAATTCACCCATGGATTTTTGTTATAGTCACGGATATTATTATCTGTTACTTAATTGAGTCATTTACTTAACTTTTGGTGGCTAAGACGATGACACATCAGATTTAAGAACTATAATAATTTTTCACTTTAATGGTACAAAGTTTAAGAACTTGAAATGGGATAGAGTTTTCATTCCATATTTGGTTAGTCGCTCTGGTTATTTTTAGTTGCATGTCTCTTCTCCCAATCGTGTTAATTTTTTACTTAAAATCTTACTTAAGGGAACCGAGTCAAATTCTACTTGAACCATGCTAATGTTGGTTTTAGAGTTACTCTTATTGCAAGCTTGAATTGAATTGTTACATAATTTATTTATACTACTTAATTACCCTAATGAGAATTAAAAACAATATGCGTGGCCAACAAATTAAATAAATACATACTGAGTTTCTTGCAACCAAGGAGTCTTGGCCTAGTGGTGGAACACTAGGACTCTTGGGGGGGTCAACCTGTTGGTAGCAGGTTTGATTCTACCCAGTGGTAAAACCATGTCTTGGCCAGTCTAAGCCTCTATGGACGAACGCAGATTAGTCATTCATTGAAAGCGTTGGGACACTGCGTGGGGTCGGAGCGATCTCTCCTCGAACAAAAAATATGAGAAATGGCGCTGTGCCTACAAAGGTCCAAGCTAGCTTCCATTCCCGAGTTGCCACAACCAATTACCAAAACCCTTTAGTTTTTGTAACCAGAACCAGACCTATACACGCTGGTGTGAACAACGGGTCCCTGAAACTTGTCCATCCCAGCAATTAAAGGAATGACAAGTTCAGCATTATCTCCACTAGCAACCACAAGCCACGTTGAAATGTACACAAAATCACGAGTTCGAACCAACCAAATCCCACAACTCGGGTCGAACTCGGCACTCTGAACAGCTTGGTTGAACCTGGGCTGGGGTGAACAGAGAAGCGTGAAGCATAGGACTCCATGTAGGAGATGAAGTGGTGCTTTGGGAAATTGTGAGGAAAACCCATCAAGGGAAGCTCACAAAACTCTTTGGGGAGGTGGAGTTTGAGGCAATCGTAGGTTCTGTTTTTCCAGAAAGAAGTTATACAGTTACCCCTCTTAGAGAGACACGCAGCAACGGCTAACCCTGAAGGGCCAGCACCTACAATGATAGGCCCATTAACCCACACACGCTTTGCTAATTCCTCTCCTTCTAATTCTTGGCTTTTACAAGATCCCATGTAAGAAAATCCCAAGATATATTATAACCAGGGAAAAAGTAGTTCAAGAATTTATAAAGAATCAGAAAGAGAGAAAGAGAAACCACTGATCTTGTGTTTAGTTCTTTTTTTTTTTAATTGAATGGAAGTGGAAATTGGACTCCTCTGGCACTTTCAAAATCTGCTCGCATGGCCTATTTCACAATGTGTATTCTCTTATTAATTAAGACTCTTTCAAATTAAGGATTGGATCACCTTATGGATTTGATTAAAGTTTGTTCTTGAAAATATATGGTTCCTGGCTAGAAAGGGCAATGTCTTTCTTTTTTCAAATCGTTATAACCCTCCACACTGACTTGGAGTATCCTTTCCCACACTCAAATATATTCAGCTTCTTTTTCAATATATATTCAGCTTTGTCTGATACAAACAAACAACTTTTTCAATTAAAAATAATGGTGTGAATTTTATTAGCTGGGGTACGCATTCATAGGTGCATAAATTGGCATAACTTGGCATGCACACCCACAGGAATTGATCAACATTAGCAGGTCTAATTCTGGATATAGATTGGTAAGACTTAATGCGATGTACGGGATAAAATTATATTTGTCGCTAATGCATGACTCATTTATTACCATCTTTTTCTTCTGTTCCACTCAGGCCATATTAACGCACAGGACCTACGTGTAAATCAGGGCCAGCCGAATACTGTCTAAAATATATATCGGACTAAAACGAACTTTGAAGTGGGTCATTTTTAGAAAAATATTAGAAGCCTTATAAATTGACTATGCTTTTTTTGGAACATGTGTGTTAACCGCCGAGCCATGGAAGCTAGAGATAAATAATTTTAGTTTTACATATACTAATAATAAATAATATTTTGTTGGTAGGTCTAAAGTAAGAATTTGAGTTGTCTTACCCTTGGTCTGGCCCTGGTGTGCATCATCTATAGAATACACCTTTTTCAATATTCTGTCAGTTTACACTGTTATGTATGAACACTTTGCTTTGTAGTTTCCTTTTCTTTCTTTTTTAGTTTTTGTAGTGTATATGCCAAATGCAAAACTGTATGTTCTGTTTTGGGCAGTGATGGTAATGGTATATAGGGTCCCCTCCCTCTGCCTCACTCATGCATGCGACAGCAGTAGAGAATTATCTATATATGATGATATGATTCAGGTTCTGAGTGAGGGGGCCACTTGATCTCGTTGGTATGTTGCTTTTCCAACCGTTTGGATTAAGGCCGACACAAGAAAGCACCACAAGGCACCTCCACCCATCCTTTTGTAGCCTCTCTAGCTAGCTAACTCACAGTCACACACATCTCTCTATCTTTGGCAAATTATTTAGTGTGTGTGCTGTAGCATTTGCGAAAAGTGATTTTGACTTGGTTTAATATTGTAAAGTTGATTTGATTAAATTGAGTTTGAAATGAAGTAATTTATATTTGGATGAATAAGTTTGGAATTTAGTGTAAAAAACTTAACTATGAAATTTCACATCCTTACTTCAAATAAAATCAATTATGAGCAACATAATTGCTTTCTCTTCAAAAAACCTCAAACACCCAAATTTTTACTAAA
The DNA here is from genome assembly GCA_030159175.1 of Glycyrrhiza uralensis. NCBI lineage: Eukaryota > Viridiplantae > Streptophyta > Magnoliopsida > Fabales > Fabaceae > Glycyrrhiza > Glycyrrhiza uralensis. Next base: position 51,712,858 of record BRZY01000005.1, read on the forward strand.
ATCACTTCTGGTAACATGCTCGGGTGGTGTCCCCGTGGCCTGTGGGGTTGTTCATCCGCCCGGCCCTCTCATCTCCTGGCCCCCTTTACTTTGTCTTTATTATTCATTCACGAACAAAATAGCAACATTACTTTGACAGCAACAATGTAAGATTAAAAATAATAATTTAATTACAATTTTGTTCCCTTTAATTAAGATCATGTTCAATTTTGATCTCTTAAGTGTTTTTTTAAGAATCAACATAGTGTGGCACAGATAGTAAATACTCGAGTCCTTTAAGTACAATATTAGGGCACATGGAGAATATCTGGGTTCACTCAAAAAAAATATTTTTTTAAGCCAACCAAATCTCTCGATTTAAAAAATTAAACAAACATGGTGTCCGCTCAATTTTCTTTTATTTAATACTCTTAAGTTGTCATTTTTTTTATCAAAGTATTTGCATATTTATAATGATTTTGAGATGTGAATGATTTTACACGTATGGAAGTTTGGAATCTAGTGAAATTTTGATGAATTTTGTAAGATACGAACGAATACAGTATTTTATGAGCGAATACAATTGGACTACAGGTTTCACACATCAACTATAGTAAAAGGACAAAAATGCATGTAATAAAAAAATGGACAAAAATGCAAGCAGAGTAAAAAAAAATAGCACGTTTTTTCTTTGGTAAAAAAAAATAGCACGTTAAAATATCACATATTGCACGAAATTAAACTCTGAAAGTCACTATGACTTCTCGAAATTAAATTTCCAAACTCTAAAACTAATAACATAAGATTTAATTTAAGATATTCTTTAATTTTTGGAAATTTAATTTTCGAAATGTTCAAAATAAGAGAAAAATAGGTTGAGAAAACAAATCGTAAAACGAGAGTGTGTAATATTAAAAAGAAGAATGTTAAAAGCAACACCCAAAAAATTTGAATGATCACACACAACTTTTTTTTTTTGGGTCAAGTTACAGTATATTGAGAAAGGGCAAAACCCAAATATTACACAGAAGATATCCTAAATACATTAGGTCCAGAACAGATATGTTATAGCTAACTCATATATAATAAATCCAAACTATGCTCTGGATGAGCCTAATAAGTTCCCAATTATCCACCAAATAGCAAAGGAAAAAACAACAAATAGAAGAAAAAAAATCAAAGACACAACCTAACTCACACGCATAGCACACTATAGACATGAAAAAGGATATTATTGAGAGAAATGGGTTTAGCCCATTTGGGGCACCCAGAACCTTCATACTTAACAAATTTGCACACATGTCCAAACCAGCCATCACACACCAGCAGACCAGAGGCGGAGGTGGTGCTACAGCGAGAGGCACGGCGATGCAGAAGCACTGAGAGGGAAACCTGAAACGCAGAAGAAAACAAACAAGAACAATAAACACAACATCACACGGCCAGCCAACAACCACCCAACGAACCACTGCAGACCGACCAAACTCTAGCAAGCCAAGAGTAGACAACATCCCAACCTCCACGGCTCTAGTGACGACGCTCGTAACACCACCGAGACCCACCAGGCATGCGGAAGACAACAACACAACCCAACAGAGGGAGGAACAAGGCCAGCCCATCTCTGAGTGCGGTGCCTTCCACCACAGCGAAGGACATCAAGTGCGTAACGGCGCCGACCCCCCACCCACGAGGAAGACGAACTAGAATGACTGGAACAGAAGCCACCGACGCACTGGAATGAAGGAAGGAGAAGAGGCAACATCTGCGGCGTTTGGATTAGACGGCGACACAAAGGTTGTCTGCAAGAGAGAGAGGTAGCAGCACTAGGTTAAATTTGGGTGACCCAATTTTTTGACCACACACAACTGAGAGAGTAATGAAACCTGAGCTGCTGGGCCAAGGCTTTGTTCGTTCAGGATGAGGGAAGGTCTTTTTTTTCAGACCAAAAAAAAGTGTCTTTTTATTTTGCCCGACAGAGGCTTGCATTCCTTACGGAACGTGCAATTTGCTGCTCATGGGCTTTTTCCAACCAGGTCAATGGATCTGCTGTGACTGCAACGACACGTGTGTTTCTCATGTATATTTCTTACTATATTTTTGATTTTTGATTTTCAAAATAATATATAAATTTGAAACTCTATAGAATAATAAAACATAAAATAATTTTTTGATAAAGTCTGAAAATCGAAAAATTAATTTTTTGATAAAACAAAAAAATATATTTAAATTAACTTCTAAAATCATAAAATCAGTAATAAATTACTTAAAATTAGTTATCAATCATGTTGAAAGATATAAAAAAAGGAAAAATATTTCCTATAATAATTTTTCAAAAGTATTTGCTACTATTATAAGTTTACTAAATATTAAAATGGATTAAAATCTAATATAGAGACTTATAAAATAATTAACATAAAATTTGTATTTTTTATATAAAAAATGTTATACTTTTTATTTTTCAATACTTTTTTTTAAAACACTCGTCAGTGTATTGTGTACCGATAGTTAAATTTACGTTTTATAAAACCGACAAGACGAATTTTTTTTTTTCCGTAGCATTCAGGCATCCGTAGGTGTAGTAAAAATTATCCTCGGAACTTATTATTATTGGAATAAAATCAATAAATAGATCCAATCATTCTCTCTCTCTCTCTCACCGTATAATATTCCGTAAAATCTAAAGACGTTGCTTCTGTTCATCCGTTGGATTTTCTTCCCTTCTCTTTTGCCTCCTTCTGTATCTTTCTACACTCACTTTTCTGTTCTCGTCCTCATGCTTCTGTCGCACAACCTGTAGCAACAAAAAATCACAAAAAAAAAGTCTTCCGCTACTGCTACTACTGGGTCTCAGTTTCACAACACCCAAACAAACTCATTCATCGAGCACCCTCTACAATATTATTCTCCTTTATAGGGTCTCCTTTTAGGTTCCGCAACCATGTCTCAGACTAACTGGGAAGCTGATAAGATGCAAGTTCCAATTTTTTCTTCTATTTAACACTTTAGCAACATGGGTTTTGTGTTTCATGCTCAATTGTTTCCTTTCCCTTTGTGGATTTGTCCTTCTGGGTTTTTCTTATTCTTCGGTTCTGGGCTCATTTATTGCATAATGCACCAGCTTTTTCATTGCTGGGTGTCTTAGGGTTTGTTGTTCTCTGCAACTTTACTGGGTTTTATAGGAAATTGCTAATTTTGGCTGCTGAAGTTCATTTTTTTATTTGTGGTAGTTCACCTGATTTTGTTGTCTGTTTTTTTTATATGGGTCGATGTAAAGTTTCAATTTTTCCCTCTCTCTGTTCTTTTGGCTGATGCAACCCGTTGTTGCATTATGAGATTTCAGGTTAGATGTTTACATACACGATTATCTAGTAAAGAGGGATTTGAAAGCTTCTGCTCAGGCTTTTCAAGCTGAGGGAAAAGTATCCTCGGACCCTGTTGGTAAGATCCTTAACGGTGGCAATTTCATTTTTTTACTTCCATTTTGTAGTTTGTCCATTTTTTGATTTTGTTGCTTTATTTTTGGGTGTGTGTGGTTGATGGCGACATGGGCTTGCAGCTATTGATGCCCCCGGAGGTTTCCTATTCGAGTGGTGGTCTGTTTTCTGGGACATTTTTATCGCCAGGACTAATGAGAAGCACTCAGAGGTTGCTGCATCGTATATAGAGGTTGGTTTTAAAAAAATTCGTTGTCTTTATGTGATGCAACCTTTTTTCATGCTAAATTTGAGTAGGATGATGAGGGTACTAGAAATCCAGCAAAGGAAAAGCAGTAACGATGTATTCACATTTTGGGTTGAGTGTGGTTGGCAATTCAAATAATTCACACTATGCCTTTTGATGTGTTCCATGAGGAAGTTTATGCATCCCATTGGATACAACTTTTAAGTCTCTCTAGCTAATCTAATTGCTCCCCTCTTATTGAATGACTGATTTGGTAGGCCGTTCCTTGCTTTCTGCATATAGTTTCATCATATGAGGAAATTAAGGATGTTTTTTCTAGAATCAATTTGTTGAAAGGTGTTTATTCTTGCCGCGTCTAGCAAAATGGTTTGATACCACAATGTCTTGTTTGATCATGTGATTATTTGTGCACTTAAATCTGTTTATGTCATTCTCATGTTTGTGAAGGGCCCTTGTGGGTTAGTTTGCCAAGAGGCAAATTGGTCAATGCTTTGGCTGCTTTATTAAACTGCAGAATTTATAGACTGTTGTTTTAGCCAAGTCATAAGAATCCAGCCATTTCAGTTTGGGCAACTGCTTTTGGTTCTTATAGCTAATCTTCCATCATCTTTGGTGCCCTTGTAAAACTGATCACTGATGTATATTGGAATCTACAATTTTACAAATTTTAAGAGAAAATAAAATTTAGGTACTGCTTTAAGTTTATGGTTTGTGAAACTCTATATGTAGACACAATTAATTAAGGCAAGGGAGCAACAGCAGCAGCCTCAACCTCAGCAGTCACCGCATCAGCAACAGCAGCAGCAACACATGCAGATGCAACAGCTCCTGATGCAGAGGCATGCACAGCAGCAGCAGCAACAACAACAACAACAGCAGCAACAGCAGCAGCAGCAGCAGCAACAACAACAACAGCAACAGCCACAATCGCAGCAACAGCAGCCACAACCACAACAACAGCAAGGTAGGGATAGGGCTCATCACTTAAATGGTAGTGCAAATGGGATGGTGGGAAACCCTGGAACTGCAAATGCACTAGCAACAAAAATGTATGAGGAGAGGTTAAAACTTCCCCATCAGAGGGATTCTTTGGATGATGCTGCAATGAAGGTAGGGGGATGTTCTGGTCTTCTAACTATAGTATTGGTATGAACTGTTGTTTTTATGATACATATGACCATTGCTTTTTTTGTATTTGGTATGTTATACAGCAAAGATTTGGTGAGAACATGGGTCAACTCTTGGACCCAAATAATGCCTCAATATTGAAGTCAGCTGCAGCTACTGGCCAGCCTTCAGGGTGATTTTTTTTTTAAACTTCACTTTTATTGTTTATTGTTTAAGTCTTTCTGGATTCAGAAGATAGTTTGTTCTTTATTAGTGTGTGGCTTAGTTCACTTAAGCTTCATCTGATTCTGAAATACTATGCGTTGAAGCTTACTTTAGTAATGTGAAACAAAAAGACATTCTTTTTATCTTCTAGTCTTCTGGACGGTCTGCTCCTGCCTTTGAAAAATCAATGGTCATGTGCTGCTTATTTTTTGGTAGAGGGCCAGGCCCAGATGCAAACAGGGAACAAAAAGAAAAGAAAAAAAAGGGAAAAGGGAACAACGACAGAAACAACACGGGTTAGGGAGCCCCAAAACAGGCAGCAGACACTAACCCACCCCTTCCCTATTCTCTTCTTAAAATAGTGCCCACCACATTGGTGCGGCATCCTTATTTAAAAACATTTATTTGGTGTTCAATTCTCTTAACATTGTGCCGTCACTATATATATGGGTGTTGACATTGTTAGCACCAAATTTCTTGATTTCAGGCAAGTTTTGCATGTTGCTGCTGGTGGGATGTCTCCGCAAGTTCAAGCCCGTAGTCAGCAATTACCAGGGTCTACAGCGGTACACCTTTGTTCTTAGAGTCATCTTATTACTTCCTATATTTCACATCAGCTGTTTTCCCCTGATTTGCCACTTGTAATCAGGATATAAAGAGTGAGATAAATCCTGTTTTAAATCCCAGAGCTGCGGGTCCTGAAGGATCACTATTAGCAATTCCTGGTATTTTTCCATCATGTTTCCCCCCTACTGTAGCTGTATTTAATATTTGGAAATTGGTTTTCTGCAAGGCAATTAAATTTGATTTTTTTTCTTTCTTTGTAATGGATGGATGAGGATGTTTTGGGATTTGATGTTAATTTTTTGAATGTTTTATTACTATTCTTGCTCATAAATGGAGTAAACAAGTGATTTTCGATTTTTTTATGCCAGGATCGAATCAAGGGAGCAACAATTTGACTTTGAAAGGGTGGCCGCTCACAGTAAGTAATCTTTTGATTTTATATTTTTTTTTATCTTTTGATTTTATATTGTGTACCTTTTGTCGTCTGCTAGAATTAGTGGCCTCTTCTCTGAATACTCTAGCAAGCACGCTACTGAGTTCTTTGTCATCTCAACATCTTTACTTGTTTAGACCAAGCACTTCAGCGATTAAGTTTCATTATTAAGCCTTTTCCATCCTTTTATTAGGGTTTGGAGCAACTACGCTCTGGTCTACTCCAGCAACAAAAACCTTTCATACAGGCGCCTCAGCCTTTTCATCAACTTCAAATGTTGACACCACAGCATCAGCAACAGCTTATGATTGCACAACAAACTTTGGCATCTCCATCTGCCAGTGAGGAAAGTAGAAGACTGAGAATGATGTTGAATAATAGGAATATTGGCCTAAATAAGGATGGTCTTTCGAACCCTGTTGGTGATGTGGTATCAAATGTTGGATCACCTCTTCAAGGTGGTGGCCCTCCCTTTCCTCGTGGAGATACAGATATGCTAATGAAGGTTCTAGTTCTCTCTTAATTATTTTTCCATCTTCGATTTAGTTGTTACATAATTAGTTAAACTGTTTTATATGTTAATCTCTTATATTTACCAAAAGTTTCATGATTTGCATCTTCTGGAATTTTTTGTATGTGTAGTTGAAACTGGCTCAGTTACAGCAGCAGCAGCAGCAACAACAACAACATCAACAGCCAAGCATCAATGCACAGCAGCAGCAACTTCAACAGCATGCTCTTTCGAATCAGCAATCTCAGGCTTCAAATCATAGCATGCATCAGCAAGATAAAGTAGGGGGAGGTGGTGGCAGTGTCACCATGGATGGTAGCATGTCAAACTCATTTAGAGGAAATGATCAGGTCAGTCCTTTTATAGTTGTTGATACCACATACATGTTTAAGCAATACATTGTTTCTTGGGACCCTTTTCCTTACCGAATCGTTGAGCAATAATTTTCTTCAGACTATTAGAAATGTATAATTTTTGACATGTACACGAGTTGGTCATTTTGTTAAATATATTAAACTAAAACAGCCATTTAATCTTTATGCAAATTGTGAGCACTGACATCCAGTTGCATGGTTGTTCATGTATTCCTTTTCATGGTCTTCTCCTATAAGTTTTACTGTTATCAAGTTTTTTTTTTGTAAATTTGGACATTGCAGCAGATTTGCTTTATGACAGTGACTTTTAGATTTAGATTTTATACAGTGGGAAGCATTTTGGAATAAGAGATAGTGATATAGGTTCCTAACATGGTTCCCTGAATGCACTTCAAGGTTTCAAAAAACCAGATTGGAAGAAAGAGAAAACAGCCTGTATCTTCTTCTGGTCCTGCCAATAGTTCAGGAACAGCAAATACAGCAGGCCCATCGCCAAGTTCAGCACCCTCAACTCCCTCAACTCATACGCCTGGAGATGTGATATCAATGCCTGCCATGCCTCATAGTGGTAGTTCTTCAAAGCCTCTAATGATGTTTGGCACTGATGGCACCGGAACTCTTACATCACCTTCAAACCAGTTGGTGAGTGGCTTTTTTATGTGGTTTCAGTTGATGGAAGGAATGATTGCGTTCCTTGCATGTAGACTCATTGCCATTCCATTTTGGCAGTGGGATGATAAGGATCTTGAATTGCAGGCTGATGTGGATCGCTTTGTGGAGGATGGATCTCTAGACGAAAACGTAGAGTCTTTTTTATCCCATGATGATACGGACCCTAGAGATACTGTTGGTCGTTGTATGGATGTAAGCAAAGGTGCAGTAAACACCACTTTATATTGATCATAAAATATTCTGGCTTCATCCTTGCAAAGAGTTTCTTGAGTGTATGTCTAATTTTCCCTCACTCCAATGCAAAAGTTTGCATTCTCTTATTTTAATAGATAATAACTTGTTATGGTAAATGGTAATGGTGAATTACAGTGAATACAAATCCCAAACAGCAATCAAGATGATTTAATAACTCATGGTGTCTCTTTTTTTTTTGGTTTCACCTCAAATATGCTTTAGAATATTCATATTCATTATGAACATGTGCAATTCCTTTTTTTGTTTTGATAAATATATGTTGTTGGTTATATAAGTTAGAAGGCATATGCTTCTTTATCTTTTTTATGGGATGATCTGCATAGTTACTCTTTAATTCCTTGACTTGCACAAAGAAGCAATGACTCAGATTCAGAAGCTAAGGGCATGATTTTAAATATTTTTGCAGGCTTCACATTTTCTGATGTAAATTCTGTACGTGCAAGCACAAGCAAAGTTGCCTGTTGCCATTTCTCATCTGATGGAAAATTACTCGCAAGTGGCGGCCATGACAAAAAGGTTAGAGAAAACATACTTTATATAGTACTTTCTTTGTTCAATTAACTTCCTGAAATTAGCAGCGAACTTGTGGAATTGTCCTGCTTGAAGAAAATTGAAAAACAAAATCAAGATTTTATTTTATTTTATTCTGTTTAGATATGGAGTAATATGACCATTTCCTCCTGATTGTTTTGTAATGCAGGCTGTTTTATGGTACACCGATTCTCTAAAACAAAAAGCTACTCTTGAAGAGCATTCATCTCTGATCACTGATGTCCGTTTCAGTCCAAGCATGCCGCGTCTAGCAACATCTTCATTTGACAAAACTGTCAGGGTTTGGGATGTTGACAATGTTAGTGGATTTCTTTCCTGTTTTGCTTTAATAATATACCACTTTAGTGAAACTATTTCTACAGTAGTATTTGCCATGACTTGAGTCTTGAAGTGTGGCACTACTGGAAGTTATAGAGAATGTGTAGATGACCATCTTTCACTGAAAATATGTTCATAGTGAGATAATAAAACTTATTAATGTGCTTGTTTTATATGAAATTATATATAAGAGAAAAGCATACTATCTATAATAGCTTTTTCCTTACCAAGATTTGAGTTTGAAATATATGCTTCAAGATATATTTTTGTCTTACAGCTGTGTTTCTGGTGTAGGAGTTCGTACATGTGGTTTTACTATTCTATAATGCTATGGCCCATTATAGTAAGCTGCAATGAAAAACTTAATTATTCAAAGGCTGTTATGCAAAAAACTACACAATTTTCTGATTGCTAGATTATTGTTTACCATGTAGTTGTAAAAGGCTAAAAAGTTCTCCTGTGATTGTTTTTAGATTTGAACATTAGATCTATTTATTTGCTGGGACATCGTTAATGATTGCATTCTTGGATAGTTTGTTTGCCTGTCTAGAAGATGAGTTTTGTTTTTTTTTGCTAATAGGTATTCTGCTTTAACTGAATATATAATTTCTATACAGCCTGGGTATTCACTTCGCACCTTTACGGGACATTCTACATCCGTTATGTCACTAGATTTTCACCCAAATAAAGATGACCTTATCTGCTCTTGTGATGGTGATGGTGAGATACGATATTGGAGCATAAACAATGGCAGTTGTGTTAAAGTCTCCAAGGTAGAAAATCTTAGTCATGATTACCTTATTTTTCTATGCATATCCCTGTGTACTGCATTAGATGCTTTACAGAACTAGCTGGCCTCTTCTTTTTTGAAACTGTTTTGCAAGCTTGTGCATTATAGTGACAATATAATCATTTTAGTCTGCTAAAAATTTTCTTGTTGATTAGGGTGGCACTACCATGATGAGATTTCAACCTCGTCTAGGGAGGTACCTTGCTGCAGCTGCAGAGAACATTGTGTCTATACTTGATGTGGAGACGCAGGCATGCCGATATCCATTGAAGGTTGGTTTGCATAATTTTTGGCAATTATTTTTTTATACTGTCCCAATAGTGTCATCGGCTTACTTTATTGGAATGGTGTACTATGATATGATTGTAGGGTCACACAAAGACGATAAATTCCGTGTGTTGGGATCCATCTGGGGAGTTGCTGGCATCTGTGAGTGAGGACTCTGTCAGGGTTTGGACTGTTGGAAACGGGAGCGAAGCGGATTGTGTTCACGAGCTTAGCTGCAATGGCAGTAAGTTTCACTCATGTGTCTTCCACCCAACATACCCTTCGTTGCTGGTCATTGGCTGTTACCAGGCAAGTCTACATTCTCTTTTTCCTTTTGATATTGGTGAACTTTGTTCTGTTTGTCATTTTTGCCCTCTTTATTATTATGCAATTAAAAGAGGGTTCTTGAAAAAAGGGGTTATGTTTATGTGAGTCTCAAGCTTTGTCCCATGCTGTTTTTGTAGTCATTGGAGCTGTGGAACATGGCGGAGAACAAGACAATGACTTTGTCTGCTCATGATGGTTTGATTACTGCTTTGGCTGTTTCAACAGTAAATGGTTTGGTTGCTTCAGCCAGTCATGACAAATTTATCAAGCTCTGGAAGTAGTAACCTGAGTGAGGTGATTGTGATTGTGTCTCCACTCCAAGTGACAGAAATACTGGCAATACTGCAGGTTTTTATCAGTGTTTTGATCCACATGTTTTGTAGTTTCTTTCCTTCCCTTTTTTGGTGACTTCTCTAGTTGTTTAGGTGCATTTGATTTTCTCTGTCTCTAGCTACTATAACTTATGTAAGGCAATGTAACAGTCTTCTTCCCTACTACTGTCACATCTTCCACTTAATCATTTACTTGGATATTTCTGCTCTTGATTTTCTATGTATTATATTTTGTGCGTCACCCCCCTAGGGTGGTGGTGATTCAGTCTGCAAATCATGCACGTCTGATTGAAGCTTGACTTACTTTTGTTTGTTACGAATAAGGGTAATTAATTACAAACTTTGTTTTTTGGTAACCATATTATTGGTGTGAAGTATCCACCGACTTTGCCGTTCATCCACAAGGCTCAAACCCGAGACATTGCTTAAGAGATTCGAGTCTAGTACCACTCGGACCAACGAAATGTTGGTTAATTAATTACAAACTAATAATTAGCATGCAGACATAACACACGTTGAAGGCAAGGCTAGCTACAGTGTGAGGAAGCCAAAATGACCGATAACAGCCTGTAATAATATTCAGAAAGTGTAAAGCTTTTTAGTCATTCACTCATTTGAAACATTTTACATTACATTAGTGAGAAGCATCGTTATAACTAATAACAGGTGAGTATTTTATAATTCATCAAGGGACATTATATTGTATATTATGCATGATATAGAAAGTATTGGGTATTCATTCCTAAAATTGAAGATTGGTACCATTGCAAGAAATTAGCTCTGCGAACAGAGAAATTAAAAGTAAATAATTAAATTGCCTTATGAAATGTTAACGGATTCGTTTAAACTTATTGTTCATATATTAGCGAGTTGTTAAATATATATTTATCAATCAGTTATATTTATTTGATGAATATTTATCAACCAGTTATATAACAAAGTACTTGAATTTCTTCCGTAAAAAAAAATTGAATTTCTTTGTTGTACAATGATGGCACTGAAGTTTGGATATATGACTTAATGCTTATTATTCAAATCCCTCACCGTTATCTCAATCCTAGCCCAATCCTAATGACAAATTATTTGCAATATAATAAATATAACTAATAACTGATAACCTTAATTATAAGAAATTTTTGACAAGTTTATTTGTCTTTTTTTACAAGAGGTTTTTGAAAATGTGTCATGTATTAATTATATTTTACTAAATTTTTTTTTATTATGAATATTTTTTGTCTCTCTCTTATGATAAATAGAGAAGAGAGAGATAATGTATTAATTAAATGAGAGAAGATAAATGAAAAGAGAGAGATACTACTAAGGACAATTTTAGGAACATAATGTAAATTAGTGACAAATTTAATACCAAAAATTATACTATTAACTAACTTCATTGGTAGAAGAGGATTAGATAAAAAACTTTTATAATTAAGGACAGGGGTAGTAATAAAGTAATGAAAGATTTAAAATATATTAAATAATTAAATAACCGATAAATATTTTATAATTTTTCAAGGTAACAGAGACTAAAAACTAGAATAATTCCTACAAGGCTGAATTCACGCTAGAAATCCAGGAAAAGGGAGAAGTAGCGGTGACTCACGTTAGGTTTTTGCAATCTGTTTTTCATTTTTTTTAAAAAAAATCTGGGGGACATATTTTGTAAATGTTTAAAATATTTTGGTTTAATTATATTTTTGATCTCAAATATTACAATTGTACGATTTTGGTCCTACGTCTAACTATTACAATCAAGTGTTTCCATTACTGAGTCATCCAATTTCTGATTCAGCGTTAAATTAGAGATGGAGGGACATGATTATCATAATTGAAATAATTGGAGACCAAATTACACAATTAGAGGTAACCAAAAAAATTGCACAATTAGAACATGGAGATTAAAGCCCCACAATTACCATATTTGGGAGACAAAAATGCAATTAATCCAACAAAATTTCGTGCTAATGTGTTTGACATATCACAACCGTTTAATATTTAACTATTATTAAATCTAACGGTAATTAATCCTTCCTCACCGGTTAGACGGACCCGCCAAAGCAGTGTAAGAAAAACACACACTTGCAAAAGGAAGGGAGCGAAAGAGAAGAGAGCATGGAGACAGTGGACAAAGAGTCAAGTGTTGAGCAGAATTTGGATCTGATCGAAGCCACAGATTCCGATGCCAACGCCGACATAATAATGCAAGTATCTCTTTCTTCTTCCTTCCTCTCAATCAATCAAATTCGTTAGGGTTTGCTTCACCAATCCCTCTTTTTTTGGCTTGCAGACACGATGACGACAACATCGAGGAATCAACACAAGAACATCGTGCCGATGATGAGGTATTCGACTCTTGCTAATCCTAATTGAAACCTCTTCAATCTCCAATTCTGATATTAGTTTCATAAAATGAACGGACCTATATGTGGATGAAAACGAAGGGGGATTATTTAGTATTAGTAAGTAGGCTTGTTGCGAGTAACCTTTCTCTGCATTTACCTCGTGTTTATTATTATTTGTTTAATGCAGTGCTGATTTTTCGAACCATAGGTCTGTCACGCTGAAGATACTATTGGAGAGGATGAGCATAATAAAACTTTGATAAACAAGACATTGAGTGGCAACTTGGATGAACTGGTTGGTGAGAGGGATGAGATGTTAGAAATAATAAACATGTTTTTTGGTTATTTCTATTTTATATTTGTCCTTTTTTTTGGGTACTACAGAATCACAGGAAGATGAATGTTGTGAAGCAATTAGACCAGCTACGAGAGAGAATCAATGGGGAGGGTGCTGATTCTGCTGTGCAGAAGTTGATCCCTTTCATGACGTCTTTGAAGGTGAACCATTTCTTTCAATTTATTTGATATTTAATTTTTTAGACCTGCTGTATAACGCAGGTGATTTAACTGAATTTTTAATTAATAATTGCACTGAAATGGAATATTATGTGTTGCTTATGCTATTCACTTTTAGTTCAGGATCTTGAAAGGCAGGAAAATCATTTTCTATCCGATCGTGATTCTAAACATTCTGAACTTCAAGATGAGATAAGTGAATTAGAGAGGAAAATAGCATATGACTGTGATAGCGAGAGCCTCACTGATGGGCTGCATCATTCTTTTAGTGAATCACTTGAAAGAGTCGATTTGATGAAAAAGGTAAAACTATTTTAATAAGTGTGGTCCTTGTCTCCTATTATTTTCTATTCTCATTTTTTGATAATTGATGGTTTTAAACTGCGGTTCCAGTCGTATTGCAATTACCGAAATTGCAGACAAATGCAATTGCATTGCGGTCACAATTGGGATTTCATACCACAATTTAAAACCATGAACTTCATTTGAATAGTTCTTGATCCATTCTTATTCCATTTTTTGAATTTGTATAAGCTTCCTGCTTTTTCCCCCTCTTTTAGCAACTTGCTGCTAGACTAAGGGATACCGTGGCGGTAAGACGAAGGATTGATGACCTACCGTGCCAATCAGAAATCCTCCAGTATGTTTGTTTCTTTCACCTTTCATTTCTACATGATTTCCATTGCCCTTTACTCCTTAAAACACTTTGCTGAATGAAGTTCAGTATGTCCTTTACCTGTTTCCAATTAGGTGCAACTAAAACTCATTCACGATATTTTCTTTCAAATTTCATTTGCACATTTTCCAACACCCTTATACTCCTTAACACTCCATGTCGAATGGAGTTGAATACATACATTTCTCGATTCCAGTTTTGTGAGAGTAGAACTCAGATTTCAACTTGAGGGAAAGAAAATAAGAGCTAAGTGAACATGTCTATAGAATCATTTTTTTATATTAATTAATATTCTTAATTCTTGATTTCCACAATATTTTTTTCTCCTAAACTATTTGTGAGGGTTTGATTATCGAATAGAAAGAGACCTATAATGCTTGAAATTGGATAGGGAACTTGATGGAAAGAAATCACGTCTCTGAGTAATATTAACATTTTATTGGATAGGAAATTTTCTTATAAATTACTTTTACTTAGCCATGTTAATCTCTAAAATAATTTTATACATGTGGGAGTTATCTTCCTGCTACAAATGTATCCTTGGGTGAGATGAAATAGAATGTGTATTGGGGAAAAAATTGTTGAGGAATAACTAAAGAGATGGTACATGGATGAGAGGAAAGCAATGGCATGCATGTCTGCTAGGGTGGGCTTGATAAGAATGTGGAAACTAGTTGTCTTAAATATACTATTTACTGGATATTTTTCATTCGTGTCTTTATTACAGGTATGAACGCCGGCTCTCAGAACTGTATGCACAAATCCAGGTTCATAAATTGTTTTGATAGAAAGAGTTTATTATGAGGGAGAGATAAGTGAAAATGTTTAGCTAGGGGGATCATAATACTTTTTATTGTTAAATCTATCCAATCATGTTTATTCTTGTTCTAATTATTATAGAATGTCTTTGGTATTTTCCAATGTACAGGGAAAACATCATCAGACTCGTAAATACTATGCTACTTACAATGCTCTTTTGGAAATAAAAGAATTGATGTTAAAGGAAACATCTTTATTGAATTCAATCATTTCACAGGTATTCATTGCAGAATTAGGAGCATGCTGTAAATTTTTCTTTGCCTTTTGCTTTATAATTTTGTTGTGATTTCTGAATGTTAAATATTTATTCTTTTCAGCTATTCAATTATCATTCTGCTTGTATATTGCTCAGTGCTTCTGCTTGTGTTTTCTTGAATGTTTTCTGAACAAGTTTTAGCTGTTGTCAATGTTTTTTTCACTTATTGCAGTTTCAAGAGGCCTTTAGTAGCACTGATGGGCGTGTAAAACTTGTTCATTCCATGGAAGGAATTGTCAAGGGAAGTCAACAAGTAATGCTATTTTCTGGCATGCGTAAATGATTGATTTAGAAGAGTTAACTGCAGTTCTTGGGATGTTGTGTTGATTTAACCTTAGAGTTCTACAAACATTGAACAATTTGATTAGGGATATATTGTGCATCTGAACAATTGACACAAGGTCTCGATATATATTACTGTTAGTATTAAATACAACTATACAAGGATTCAGTCCTGATTAGAGAATCTTAACTGCTGTGTGCAGAAACTAGAAAAGGTTCAACTAGGGCTTCGAGAAGAAGAGAGAATTCGTAATGACCTTAAGGATAGGTATACTGCAGCAATCGGTCAGCAAAAGCGCTGCTACTCTCTGTTCAAAGCTTTTCAGGTAAGCTTTTTCCAGTTCATCAGATGTCAGCATAGGTGGCAGGAGAGTTTTAACTTTCTGGTGAAAACTTTGTGTCAATTTTGCATGGGTTTAATCTTTATGGTCGTGTATCTTCTTTTTGTATGAGACCCTTGATATCTAGAAGTTATATATGATCTAAATTAATTTGAGTTGAGCTGAGTAAACTCACTTAGGAAGACAAAGCTCTGTGCACTTATTTTGTTCAGTCACAACTCAAACACAAGCCCTTCACTACTCCATGCCATGATAGACAACGTATATGATAAAATGTCGGTTAATTTAAGAAGGCATTTTTGAATTGGCACTAGATGAAACTTTGTTCAAAGAAATTATTGTATGAGCACAAACCTAAGATCATTACTTAGACATAACCAATCACAGAATTACAACAAATAAAAAAAACAGCATGTGAAATAAACAAAATAGGTCAATATGCTCTTGAATTTGAGTGGTTTATTCATCCCTCTCAATTTTTTCGCTGTGCACAGTCACGTGCTTTGAATCTGAGAGGTCTTGAGCTTTGTCTTCCTCATTTGCTGCCGCCTCAACCTTCCGCAAGCCTCTTTCTAGAGGGTGTCACCTCAACCTTCCACAAGGCTCTCTCCGAAAGGTGGTGTTGTATCTGCTGCTACCTCTATGGGCATAGGTATGTATTAGACTTTCCAAGAGGAGAGAGCGGAGAAAGCCTTGTGAAAGGTTGAGGCGGTGGACAACGCTTGAGAGTTGAGACCTCTTAGATACAGAGCACGTGACAATGCACAGCGAAAAAAAAGAGAGGGAAGAAGAAACCACTCAGATTTAAGACCACGTGACCTTTTTTGTTTATTTTACAAGTTGGATTTTTTTATTTCATTTGTAATTTTATAATTGGTTGTCTCTAAAATTAAACTGTTAGATTTGTTCATTATACTCTGTAAATATAAGATTGTTGGCTATGGATTTTTTTTCCTTATTAAATACTAATGGCCAGGAAAAATGTTCCAAGAATGAGAGATTTCCATGTCGAAGTTCCAAGTGAAAATTGCTGACATTGTTGAGGTTGAGTTGCACAAAATATTTGTATCACGGTCAACAAGATCATGGAGATGGATTAACAAGATCGTCTGCAGTTTTAAAACTGATGCATGAGGTGCGGTTATGGGGTCATGATGATTCACATTTGTTGACTACTATTTACAATTTTTATTTTACAATAAGGTAAAACATTTTTATTGTTGGGGTTTTGTACAGTTTTTCCTATGATTGGAGATCATCCCAATCCCCGAGAGGATAGAGTATCTCCAATTGATATTTAACTATTTTTCTGATGGTTGAAAATTCATTTTTATTTCTTACCAAAAAAATGATAAAATCATATTTAGGTTAATCACAATGACGGCAGTGGAGGGTGTTGGTAGCGGCAGTATAGAGGTTGCTCGAGGTAGTAGCGACGATGATAGTGTTGGGTGATGAAGGTGGTAGTGACAATCAGTTTTGGACAGCACTAAATAATCCAATAATAACTTAATTTTGTAAACTATTAAAAAGTGCTTAATAGTTTATTAAACTTATAGTTTCAAATATCAAAAATAAATATTTTGTAAATATAGACTCTGAAGTGAAATTAATTACTACAATTTTGTAATCCAAAGAAATTCAAGAAATGCACTTTTTGATGAAAAACATTTCTCATACATATAGAACCCATTCATTTTTTTTTTGGTCAATTAGAACCCATTCATTAGAAAGCTCCCCCAGAGGCGTTAGGGCTGCCGCTGCTTGCTGATGCTTCCGAGAGCCACTTAGCTAGTGGGGTGGGCTCGGGTCGGGCCATGTTGATTTTGTTGTTTTTCAATTCTTTTGGTTTGTTAAAAAAAATGCTTTAGCTTCAACTTTTCATCATAGTTAAAATTAAACGAATAAAGTAAATTCAAAATTAAGTCAATAACTTGATAAGCATTAAAGAAGTAATCACTTGTATGCGATGCTTACATATATATATATATATATATGAGTCAATTTTTTACTGGAATATATGAGTCATTTATCAGTGAAAATGTTACATTAGTATGCAATTAAGATTGAATAAGGCCCTGTTTGGATAACAAGCTTATCTACTGTTTATGGCATAAGCTGTATAAGCTATTTTTATAATCAAAGAAAAATTATAGTGAAACTTATTTTATATAAGTCATAAGCTGTTTTGATAAGCTATCCTGAGTAGTTTATGAAAAATAAGCCCAAAACAGCTTATGAATCAGTCATAAGCTGTGTTCATAAGCTCTGCATAAGCCAATCCAAACAGACCCTAAGTATACTGTATACTGGTTGGAAACTTTGGAAAAACCACGCTGTGTCACGCACAATCCCTATATGGATTGAAAACGTGAAGTTTGATTTCTTCATATATATATATGGTTGGTATATTAAGAAAAACTTTGCAACGTAATATTGATCCAAATTTGCGTGGTTGACCGTATTTCGGCTGTATAAGCTCAAGTCTTCTTCCATGACGAAGTTCAATATTGTAATAATCTCCCAACTTCTTGTTTTTTCCACTCGGTTGATAGCCACGTGTTAAAGTGTTAAACTTATCAAATACTCATTTTTTGTCCTCTTCTAATAATTGGTTTTTTGTTTTTGAGTGTAATCAGATATAGATATAGACTAACATTAATTAAGCATGCGCGTTGAGCTCCGTCAAAGATGAATACTATTTTTTCTGGTCTAAAATATAAGTAATATTTATTAATTTTAAATAAATTAAATATTAGTTTTTTAATTATATCATTTATTTAATGTAATATTTATATTTATAAAAGACACAAAAAGGAATATTATAAAAAAAAATTAAAACTAGTAAGTATTAATTAAGATTATTATATTTTCAAAACATTTATTAGTGTATATATTTTTATACTATATTACTTATATTTTATCAGATCAGAGGGAATATTTACTTTTTGTTGCCGTTCCTTCTTTGTTTTTACCTCTGTCGTTTTAGCAGTCAAAGTCAAATTAAGAAACGGTCGTCTTTGCGGAACTAGAAGAAATGTAATAGTTTTTTTTTGGTTAGGTTTATTCCACTTTTAAGTAAATTCTTACAATTTGAATTTTTTTTTAAAATTGGACCAAAAAAATATTTTTAAATTTTTTTTAACGAGATCGCTATGTTTAGGAAATCTTAAGTAATTAAGTAAATTCTTACAATTTGAAATCCTTCCCAATTTCAATGAGTTAGGATTATTTTTATTTATTTTTGTCTTTATTTCTTTTATTATTATATTTTTGAGAGAATAAATGGAATAAATAACACTCATATATCACATATATGTCATTTATTTCTCTTAAAAATATAATAATAAAAAAAATAAATAAAAAAGATTCCAATTCAATTTCAACAGATTAGGAATAGCGATAGGAAGCACGTGAATAGACAAAGAACAAAGGATGCGATCAGTTGTTCTCGCTAGCATTGTATTGTTATTCACAACCGTGCATATCTCACTGCCCAAATCAGTCGGTTGACGTAGACCTTTTCTTATAATTATTATATTGGATTTTGTCACGCTGAAATAATTAGATTATTTTAGAGAGAAAAGTAAGGGAATATAACGAGACTAAGCAAAGTTTACACATAAGAAAATAACTTTAAATGCACATACACAATTTAATAATTTGTATAAATAATAAATTTATAAAATTATTATAAATTTATAAATTATTTAAAGTTTAATAAAAAATAATTATGAAAATAATATCAGGTGTAAAGTTAAATATACTAATAGGTTAAATTCCATACTCTATATTTTATCAAATGTAATGTAATTATTAGACAACGC
This sequence comes from Glycyrrhiza uralensis, assembly GCA_030159175.1. Taxonomy (NCBI): domain Eukaryota; kingdom Viridiplantae; phylum Streptophyta; class Magnoliopsida; order Fabales; family Fabaceae; genus Glycyrrhiza; species Glycyrrhiza uralensis. Next base: position 51,732,307 of record BRZY01000005.1, read on the forward strand.
GAAACGTCCAATCAATATATCTTTTATTTTTTTTGGTCGAATCCAATCAATAAATCTTGTCATGAGCTATATGACAACTGGGCCTCCACATATACTTGACACGGGTTATGACAACTTTAAACAAGGGGATTGGTAAATACATTTTTTTTTTGGTCATTTATTTCACTTAAAAGTTAGATCAATGTAAAAATATAATTTTTTTTTTGTTTTTTTGTATTTTTTCGCATACACCCCACTGCTACTGGAAACTCGAGTTTTTGGTAGTTCAAAATTTGAAATTTTGTATTACCGGAAACTCAAATTTCTAGTAATTCAAAAATTCAAATTTGTGCAGGAAATTCGAGTTCCGGTAGTACAAAATTTCATGAAACTACCGGAAACTCAAATTTTCGGTAGTGCGAGTTCCGGTAGTGCAAAATTTCATGAAACTACCGGAAACTCGAATTTTCGGTAGTGCAAATTTTCAATTTTGAACTACCGAAAATTTGAGTTTCCGGTAGTTCAAAATTCCGGAAACTCGAATTTCTAGTAGCACAAAATTTCAATTTTTATAACTACTGAAAATTTAAATTTCTAAAAAAATATTAAAAATCTACCGGAAATTTGAATTTCTAGTAGTTATAAAATTCAATAAAATTCAATTTTAGAACTACCGAAAATTCAAATATCCGGTAATATAAAAGAGTATTTTGGTATTAAAATTTTTGAATAGTGACAAGTGAGATGGATGAAAAAAAATGGTAAGTGTACTATTTACCAATTCTCTTAAATAAATGGCTGGGAACTTGGGGCATCCGCACTCCGCAGGGCTGGGTATAGGGTATTTAATCTCATTTTCTTGTTAAATACCAGTACTTGTTAAGTATTGCGCTTGCATTTCTGACACAATGGGTACTTAACAAGCGTGAATGTCTATACAAGTACCGGGTATCTAACACTGTTTTGTGAATTCAGTTGTATTTTATAAATAAAAATAAATAATGTATAGTTATTGATAAAATTTATTTAAGAATTTTTTTAGACTTGTTGAATTGTTGGATGAGTTGAATACCTATTAAATATTTGAGTTAAAAATATAAAAATGAATAATATAAACAAGTAAGATCCATTTAAGTACCTAAAATTGGAGTGCTTCACTAAAAATGCTATTAGTATATCAGGTCTGACATTTGCTTGTGATAAAACTTTTTTTTTTTTATACAAAACGGAGAATGCATGTGATAAAACTTATAAGGGCATCAATAATTATGAAAAATGGTTTTTGGACCATCACCTACTATTATATGCTTAAAGAGATACAAGAATAAAAGAGAGAAATGAGAGAAATATTGATGTCAAAAAGTGATTGTTCAATTTATGTAACACTGTTACTAGTCCAATTCCTACGACGACATTTTCCTAACCCACAGTAACTTTGATCGATCTATCTATCTATCTACCAATACCAAGGCTGGAAAATTCGCAAAGAAACAAAATTAAGAAGCAAACAAAACAAATTTAAAGCATTTCAAGACAAATTAAGGAATACACACGCATGTGTACATATATGTGTTTAATTTCTAGTTTGATCAAGTACTAATCAAAGAGAGTGCATCCCCAAAATTCTTGGCCTTAATCCCAATATACTCCTTCACGGTGACAGCACGAAAACGAGGTGCAATGTTATCCAGAGGGGAGACGACACAATCGAGTGGTGGGCAATAGAAGTAGGCGACGGAGTAACGGTGGCGCGTGTTATTGACGGTGACGCGGTGAAGCGCACATTGGAACCTTGCGTTGGAAAGAATGTGCAAGAGGTCACCCGTGTGAACAAGGAGAGTACCGTAATTATTAGTGTTGTTGTTGTTGTTTGGAGGTGGGTGAATTGGAACCCACCCTTTTCCTTCCTTGAAGATTTGGAGTCCCTTGGTTTGGCTTTGGTGGAGGATTGTGAAGAGTGAGGTGTCCGTGTGAGGGGCTAAACCCATGGCTCGGTTCGGTTCGGGACACCTTGGGTAGAAATTCAACTGAACCGCTCCACAGTTCGGGTTGTTGTTGCTGGATGAATTACCAATTACCCACTTCTTCTTCTTCTTCTTCTTCTTCTTCTCCTCATCACAATTATTAATGCCCAACAAGCCCAACATCATTTGTGTTAGTTTCTCCGCTAGACCCTTCATTTGCTTCTGATAATTCTCCATCAAATCACTGCATGCATGCACACATTAATATATATATACTTGATTGAATTTCATTTTTTTGATGAAGGACATGCACTTGAATTTCATTAACCTATTAGTTTATAGGCGTGTGCATGCCATTAATTAATTTCATTATTTGAAAAAAAAAATTGAGGCTTCTATATATTCTATACTAGGCTAAATTATATTAATTGGAAGACTTAATTTAATCTTATAGAAAAAAGACATTTAATTAAAACCATGATATAGAATTGGAGTATTAAATCACACACACATATATATATATATATAGCTTATGACGACAAAATTAAATAACCCACCTTTTTTTCCTTTCATGTAATAATATTCATTTTACATTGGTGAGATCTAGAGTGATCAAAACTAAAGCACTTGTTCAATAAGAGTTACAGAATCCAAATTTCTCTTTCAAGCACCGCGTGCCGGCCGGATCTGTAACTATGTATACATGAACTTAATCTTAGCACATTATTTAAAAATTTGATGAATTATTAATTAATGAAAATTAAAGACGAGAAAAAATAAAAAAAATTAATTGATCTCTAATTCTGTTTAGAGATGTATTTCATTTTTTTTTTAATTCTTCTATTAATTTTTTGTTGGCAATTCATTTTTTTTTTAATAACGCGAGAGTCCATAATTATCAAGATATATAGTTGTGTCCACGTTGCATGGAAGTGCTTGAGATATATAGTATATATACTTACCAAAAGCGTGTGTAGTCATGAGGCCATATCTTTTTGGCATCATCAGATGGAGAACCCATGATGGTATACCCTTCATGCCACATCAACTTTGGGAAGAACGGTGATATCCTTGCCCTGCCATACCCGGTGGCGCCGCCGGGAGATCTTAGCGCCTTCAGCTTCCGGTGAGCGGGGAGAGCGAAGAGGCGCTTGGCCTCACCTTCAACCTCTTGAATAACACTAAAGGGTATGCCATGATTCTTCAATTGGAAGGCACCCCATTCCTCACATGCATGCCCCATCAACTCCATGGCATTGGGATCCATCAGGTCGATCATGGGTATACTAGAACATGATGATCCATTGAATGCATCATCATCATCATGATCATTGGATAGAGGAGACCATGCGTGGGAATCAGGTAAGGTAGAAACTGAAGAGAAATCTAAGGGGATGATATGATGGAGGTGGAGAGGGTGTTCTCTATAGGCTTCAGAGAGAGAACTTACCATTTCATCAAAAGTAGCTGAAAGTGCAAGATAGCATCAATAGGAAATTAAGAGATTAGGGTATTTGTTGCTTGATTGATCAGAATTGTGTGTGTATGTTTACAAATATATGAATAGTACTAAGCTAGCGATCGAGATTAGTAGGTTATAAATTAAAATGATAGAGATGGGGTGGCTATCTGGACTCATGTGGTGTCTGTTATTGGTTTGAAAAATGAAGCTTGGAGTGGACACCTAAATGATATTATATATCTATAGAGAGAGAAGAATATATAGATCAAGAATGAGACAAACGTGTTAAATGAGTGTTGGAATTATGATAGAGTTGTAAATGAGCTAGTTGAGTACTTAAAGTTTGAATTGAGTGCAATATGTGGTATATGAAATTTAAAAATTTTAAACTATTATATTTAAATAATTTGATAAATAAAAAATTCATAATTAAAATTATTGACTACTACAAAAAATTTGTTTTTATACAAAATATAAGATCTATATAATTTTAATTTTTGATTATATATATATATATATATGAATTATTTACAATTTCTTAATGTCGAATCTTTTAAACTTGAATTTTGCTCATTTAAATATTCAAACTCAATTTTGAGCTTGAACTTGACTTATTCAATTAAATAAATGAGTTTGAACAAACATTTAATAAATCAAATTTAAATAATTCATGAATAGCTCAGCTCATTTATATTACTAAATGAGTGTCTAAATATCATGTATAAGTCTAGGAAAATGATTGATGAACATTTCCCTACACCTATAATACATCTCTCACTTTATTGGAATTGGAATGAGGTGTGAAAAAAATAGTAAAGTGTCTATCTATCATTGCCCATATTTCTATTGGTTTTGGAAGGAATATGCGGTAGAAAATGACAGAAGAAGGAACAGCAACACAGCGTACGTGTTCCGATATAAAGATCAGGACTCACCTTGGACAAAAAAAATAAAGAGAAATATTACACAAACATCCATCACACACCTACCATACATCTCATTTTCTCATTTTACACATTAAACTGGAGTGTAATATGGGTATATGGGTGTCAATATATCATTACCCAAAAATAAAAGGACTCACCTTGTGGGAGGCATGCCTTGGTGACGTCACATTTGGAGTGTGTCCCCTTGTTGTGGAATATTGTGTTGCCGCAGAGTATTTTTGTTTTTAATCATGATTTTTTAACACTTTAATATTAATTTCTAATACCCATTTAATATCTTTTTTCTTTTATCTCTATCTTCTTATTACATTATTTGTCATAATATCTATTATTCATCTCTTTTCTATTTTATATCTTTCTAGGTGTATTCTAGTACATGAAGTGTCCATAAATTTTTTTGAGTGATGAGAAAAATAAGAAATTAATTAAGTTATGATTAAGAAAATCATGTTTGATTAGCAAATTTAATAAAGTAGAGTTGTTTTGATAAAAGAGATTATCTAGTTAGCTGATAACATTTTTTTTCACACATTATTTGAAATATTATTTGAACTTATAAATTATACTGTCTCATTTGTTGTCTTTATTATTTTAACTAAATTTTTCCTTTTTCTCTCCTATATATAACAAAAAAAAAAATCTCACTGCTATGGAGAATATAATTTAATTTGTTTAAAAAATAAAACTATATAAAAATTATATGATCATGTCATTTTATTCAATAAAGATATTTAGAAGTAGAAATAAAAACTATTTTTTATCCAGTTAGAGCATCTCCATTGGAGTATCCATTTTTGAGTACTTAAGTGGACCCCACTTGTACACATCATTTATTTTTATTTTTTTTAATTTAAGTACCTAATAGGTAGTCAACCTCTCCAACCCAACAACTCCAAAAAATTTACTAAATGGGTCTCACCAATAACTCTACATCCAATTATAATCCACAAAAATACGTGAGATCCACAATGAGAGAGGAGAGAGAGGGTGCTTGTATAAGCACCCCTCCCCAATAGGTACCCAAATTTCTTTTGCTCTAATAAAAGTACCTAATAGGTACCCATTAAGGATGGAAGTAGGCTGGGCTAGGCTGGGCTTTACCTAAATAAGCTTGGCCTGTCTAAAAATTCCAAAGCCTAAGTCTGGCCTGTTACCTGTCATAGGCTTTTTTTTAAGTCTGGTCTGACCTTTTTAAAAGCCTGATTTGGCCTTTTAGCCTATTTAAACGCCCGATTCCTAATAAGGCATTCAAATAAGTTGTCCGACCTTCAACTGAAAAAAAAATAGTCTAACCTACTCCTAAATAGGCTAATGAAGAAAATCGCTATGTATAACAAATTATAAAATATGACAATTAAATTCAGTCTTATTTATAATAGAGACATAAGGGCGAGTAAGAATGAAATATTTTTGTGATAAAACCTCTAAATAAATCACAACTTTATCCTTCAATAAGCTTTATAAACTTGATTATTTATGTAGATCAACATGTGTTTAAATATTTAAAATGTAAATAAGTATATAATTTTAATATATTATAAAAAATCTAATATAATGATAATATTATAAAAAATTATATCGATGTCTACTTAAATAGGCTGGCCTGTTAGACTTAAAATGCTTTTTAGATGGCCTAGGCCTGACCTTTTAAGCTAAATAGACTTTGAAAAAAACCTTGACTTGATACATTTAATTTCATGAGAAAGTCTGGCCTGGCCCGGGCCTGATGTAGGCTGGGCCATAGACCCCTGTCGAGCGGCCTAGCCTATTTCCATCCCTAGTACCCATTAAATACCGTTTAGATACCTCCAATGAAGATATTCTTAGAGTCAATATATATGAGATGGAATCTCCACGTTAATGACTTTATGAGAATCAAATTGTGATCCGTATTTTTCAAGAATTCTAGATTAATCAATATTACCAGCATGTATATGATCCGGCGTAACACTACCAAATTAAACAAGTCCAGACCACAACAAATTCTCAAAAAAGTTTTAGCGCGCATTTCAAGGTCTTAAATAATATAAACAAAGAAGCACGATGTATTGAACTCATAATTCATTAGATACTTTTTATGAATGTCAATTAAATATTGTAAGTAAATTATTCTCGGTTGTTCAATCATTTGATAACCAGAGTTATTCTTTGATAAATGATTACTATGAGCAGGGGTGGATCTACTTTGGTGGCTTTGGGGGCATTTGTCCCCACTATATTTTTAAGTTTCTTTGTATTATATGTGTGTGTTATATATAATATTTTATTACATGTTATATTTGGTGCCTCACATCACACTTATATCTTTTTTTTTAATATTACATCACATTTATATCTTTTAATCCACTAAATAATTACTCTTTGTATTTAACAAAATTACCTTAAATATATCACTTCTTTTTTAATTAATTACTTTTATAGAGAGATTTTTTATAATATTTAAAATAAGAAAATCATTCAATGTTTTTAGAATATGCAAATTTGTAGAAAACAATTATGATCTATTTTATATTTTAAAAATGATATGTTATATTTTTAATGCTAATAACTTATATTTATGAATATTGCTCCCACAACTTAAAATTTCTAAATCTGCCACTGACTATGAGTCAGACTCAATAGAATTTGATCGACCCTAATTTTTTCTGTCGTTAAGGTAAAGAACTGAACTAAAAATTCTCTTTCTTTATCATCAATCAAACCATTGCTCAAGACCCAGAATTCTATTTTATCATCAAACCACATAAGCTTTTATTTTTTCGGCTAAAGGCATGAAAAATTTAAAAACATAAATCCAGAAATATTGATGGACTGTACTTTTGTTGGCTTTGTGGACTAAGAGTATTTGTCTTGTAGTAGGAGAAACCAATCAATGAATATTGAATATTAGCGTGATCTACCAGATACGACGCAGAATTTACCGACGTTAATTTTTTAAATATATTTTTGGTATTTGTAAAATTGAGAATATATTAATTTGGGTTTTTATAAAAAAATATCTGTTTTAGTTTTTTGTATTTAATAAAAATAGTGTTTTTTTACCAAAATCAACATATTTTTTAATTTTACGGGAACAAAACATATATTTAACCCTTTTTAAAAGAATTTGAACTTTTGATTTTAACTTCAATAAAAAAAATTTGATACAAAAAAACTTCAATAAAAAATTGAGAAATGATTGCTGCATACAATTATGTAATAAAATTGCAAAAGAATAAAGAGATTAAAAAATAGTATATTATACTAATAAATTGTTTTAAAAAATATAAATAACACTCTAATTTGCAAGAAATTAAAAACAAATTTATCTCAGAATTATAGTTTTAAACCTAGAATCGGTGAAAAATTCAGAAAAAAAAATGAAAATTACATGAATAAGGTTCGAACCAGGATGTAATATCTAAGTTAACAGATAAACAAGTCTAAATCACTATACCATAATCGACCTTTGTTATGAGTATACCTAATTTAACAAGTGTGTAATATATGTACTCACATTTTTTTATTAATAGATTAATAGATTTTAATATATTTCAAATTTAACTGATTCAACTAATGATTCATCGGTTCAACTAGTGACTCATCCATTCATTCATTATTTCGACCAAGTCAATTATCAATCCAAGTTTTATATTGGTCAAAGACTCAAAACCATACCAAATAGAAACTAGACCTTACACCCAAACTTGATAATTTAAAATTAAAGGAGCTAGGCATCAATCAAAAAAGGGAAAGGTAATTTTAAACAAAACAACTAATGACTAAGATTTGATTTAAAAGATCCAACATACTAATGATATCATCAGCCCTTTGTAAAGACTATAAACTAATGAAACACATGGAATAGTTTATTTAGAGTTTATCCTATGATTCAACATAAATGCGTATGTTGAGCTTGTAGGGTAAGACATTTTGTGCTATGATGTAACTAAACCCAACCATCCTTCTTGCCTAACTTTATAGAAACTGGTTTAATCACATTAGATAATTCATTAAACAAGGCCTTTCCATTCAAAGAATGGCCTTCTGTCTCCATTTTAATTTTTGAGACCACACTCCCATTCAATCACTCACCATATATATCTACAATCTTATAATTTTCACATTCACAAATCTAAAATAGTTTATATACATGTCTTTCAGGTCATCATGGCCCATCCAATTATCAAAGCAAAAAGAAGTGTCACATCCATTGTCTGTCTCCATTTTAATTGCAAAAGAAAACCAGTCAACAAGAACAACAATTTTAAGCTTGCGGATTCTTTTCACCAAAAGAACAACTTCAAATAAAACAGAATCATTGACACCGTACCTTGCAAGAGAACTTCAGTACTCCACAGTGCGTCGCGCTCTTTCCTCACTCTCCACTTCTACTTTCGAAGTATGTAGCTAGATATTAAAAAGCTCCAAATTTTTAGTCCAAGACTTCCCTTCATTCTTAGGTCTACATATATCATCCCACCTAACCCAATAAATTTCTTGAAGTCCTCACAGTCACCCCACAAAAAATATCATTGGATTTTTTTTTACCAACAGTATCTTTTTTTTTTGGTGAATTTTTTACCAACAGTATCTCAAGGATTAGAAAGAAGATATTGGATTAATTTGTGTTCAACCAGGAGATAAATAAAATTTGGAGACGATTGTTCCATGAATCAAATTCAAGTACTAGCCGAGTCTCCGTCTCTTAAGGTCCAGCAAATTAACCATTTGCGTCCAACCTCGTGGTTAATATAATTGGATTTTGGTGAGAATATAAGACATTTCTAAGAGCTTTAATAAGGCAAGAAAATAAATTGGAAGATTAGAAAGTACGTGGTTTATATGGACCACTCTATATACCTCTAATAGAAATGTGTTTATTTTCTAAGACATATGGTAATCCACATTTAACCGTGTCTATAGTAGGAGTCCAAGTCTAAATTTTCCTTGGATTAATTTGCACCAAGCAAACTCAAGTACTTAAAAAGCAATAGCCTCCGATTTCACAATTTAACCATAAGACCTTTAGCAACAAGCTGGATCACCTTACCTAATATCTCTGGTAATTTAATTTGAATCTCATGACCTTACATTAATTAATAATTTTTGTAAAATAATAGTAAAAATTATTAAATGATATAATATATAGTACCTAAATATTACGTTGCTCCTATTTGATCTCTGCCCTCCATAAATATATAAATATCTAATCAAATGGGCCACTTACATTATTGATACCCGATCGATCAATGAGCTCCATGACTTTACCCGGAACAGATCAGAATTGAGGGAAGTGGAATTTGGTACAGAGTACTTTAGACAACATTTCAAGTTCATCTCAAACGCATAAAACAAATGTGGAGTAGCCAATTATGCACCGACTCTTCATAAACAGTACACCATGCCCATGACAGTGGAGATAATTTCTTCTATCACGTCGTGACACTGTTTCAAGTTCAACCCTATTAACACTGAGTTAATTTGATTTGGATGACTGAGTTAAGATGAAAGTAAATTATTTTTATCCTCGTGTAATATTTTGTATATAAAATTTTAAATTTATAATACAAGCCAGGAATGTTCCTTGTTCTTTAATGGTTCTAAATAATAATCAAATTAATTTTAAATAATACCAATTTCTTGCCACTATAATTATAACCTTTTATATCACATTAATGCTTTTGTTTAAAATATGATAACAAATTTAGATAACGAGCAAGATCAAAGGCATTGGTATTCAACTAAATGATAATGTCAAAATGAAAGGAGAATAAAAAAAGGTAAGAGTAAATAAGAGTTTTAACTTTTTTTTTTTTTTTTGCTTTCAATAAGAGTTTTAACTTTTAAGAAGTGAAGTTTAAAATGCATAAATTAAAAAGTTTTAAAAAAGTTAATCGAGTGATAAGGTTGTTATGGTGAATAAAGATAAATTAAAAAATTAAACCAATTATAATTAGTTTGGTTTAGTTTAACCAATAATTCAAATCAATTTGATTGGTATAATGGGGTTATTGGGTTTATCGGATTAAACCAACCCTAAATACTCTTAAATTTTGTACTAACATTTAATTATAAATTAAACTTTTATTATTTTTTTATAACAAAAATTAACCTTTTATTCTTTAATTACTTTTCCTCTCCTCATGATTTTTTTTTGATATAATCTCCTCATGATTTCTATTTTCTACTTTTTCTTACACATTCAGATATCAACATGTCTTGTACGTTCAACCCAATTTCAATAGAGAAATCCTCTCTCCCCCCGATCATACCTGATATTTTCTTGAAATATTTGTGTTGGTTCAAATTTTCTTTTTCATTCCTTTTTGTTATATGATTTTAATTTTATATTTAATTCATTTTTTTTGGTCAATATATTTAATTCATTTTGAAAATATATCTGGATGAGACACAAGCAAAAGAAAGGACAGAAGACACATTTTAATTTTATTGTCCAAAAAGATAGAATCAAAGAAGGGTTTTTCTAAATGCACATACATGAATTTCATGTCACACATACACACACTTAAAATTTTTTTAAATGACAACTACCCCCAACCCTTCTTTCTTCTTCCCCTCATTCTTCCCTCCTCTCTCAAGCACACGCACCAGAGCATTCTCCCCCCTTTTGAACAACCATGTGATTGAAGCCTTCTAACTTTTCTCCATCCTTTCACGGTTAAGGAACTAAAAAAAACCTTGAAAATTGGAAATTGGAAAGTCCTGCTCACTAAAGCAAGTCCAGATAGGAAATAGCAGATTGAAAAATGATAAAAATACTCCCTGCTAAAAGTCCCGTATTAAACACTAATTATAAGATTGAAGGTTGAAGCCATAATAGAATCAAAGCCAATTTTCAATATTTTTGGCACAAATAAAGTGTACCTACACCAAGAGTGAAAGCAAGGAGAGCATGCTCACGGGTCTGTCCATCCTTGGAAATACCAGCTTCAAAACCACCAGTAGTGGAATCAATGATGAGAACAGCAGAGTCAGCCTTGCGCTTCGAGCACCCAGGCGTACTTGAAACCGTGAATAGAGAATAAAACAAAACCTTCATTAGTTCCGCGTCGTGCTTTATTGTTCAAACGCGAAACTAATAGTTGCGTATCGTCACATAACCTAAAAAAAACAGAGGCGCACACACACCCGCGAGCCGAGGCACACTGCTCCAGCGGTGACGACAGAAAAGACGACTAGCTTTGCAACTGCAGTGACGAGCTTCAGTGTTGCAACAATTCTTCCTCAATATTTCAGCAAAATTAGGGGTAACATTGAATCTAGGAATTAATGGGATTTTATATAGAATGTGAATGATTGATAGAAACATGTAGAATGGAAATTAAACATCCTCGCCACACTTTTGTGTAGAGGAAACATCTCATCCTCATCTCCTTCTTAATGCCTCCTCTGCGCCTTCATCATCGTCCCCAATTGGAACGTCCACCGGCACTGAGTGGAGGATGATGATGAAGGAATGGTAGTGGATGAGAGTGGAGATGGAGGAGAAAGAAGAGGAAGGAGTGGCAGCTTGGATGGGAGTGGACATGGAGGAGAAAGAAGAGGTCTTTGTAGCTTTCTCGATGGTTTTACAGATGGAATGGTAGTGCAGGGACTTGGTGACTGCACACGATACATTTCCGACGAAGTGTGCGCGCGGAACTGTTGGAGGTTTTTTAAATAAAATGGATATTTTAGTCTTTTGAATTTTAAGTGTATGTGTGAACAGAAATGTTGGTATGTGTGGACAGAAAATCCCATCAAAGAAAATGATATAAAATAAGTTTCATTATTTTCTTGTGATATTGGATCGGGCTGGAGCCCAAAAGGAAAACTAGAGCTATTACCCATTAAGCTGGCTAAACAACTAGGGATCTGATTTGATAAAAAACAACTAGGATCTGATTAGTAGAAAAATTAAATTAATTTATGTGAGATCATAGATCCAAACTTAATTGTAACTTGTAAGAAAAATACGGTGACTTTGTCTTTCCAAAAATGTACATCACCACAAAATAAATAATTGACACTCAAGTCCCGTGCCCTTGATTCCCATCACATATTTATCATAACATCGCCAACAGAACTGAAATCATATTTTTGTTAAAGAAAATAAAAAAAAAAGAATAAGAGAAAAGAAAATAAATAATAAGTTTTATATATTATTTAAAGAAACAAGAGAGAGAGAGAGAGAGAGAGAGAGAGAGAGAGAATAAAATCTTCCCTAGGTTATATGATTTAATGAAATAAATGGAAAAAATAAATAATTAATATAATATCTTTTTTACCTATAATAAAATTAAGACACAAAGTCCAATCACTGTGAAGGATGCAAGGTGCTATAAAATGGACATGCAAGACTTGGGCAATGTTGGTTCTTTGCTATGACTGGTTTAGAAAAAACTGCAATATAGGACATTTTTAACACTGAAAGCACTTCATAAATTTAGCTGATACCGCTGTTAGGCCTCTTTAAACAGTCATCCTACTCTTGCTCCCCCAACATATATATTAAAAGAAAAAAAAAATTAAGTGACCGAATATGGGGGAGGGGTATTGGAGTTGAAATATCAGGTGAAAATTTGACAGAAGAGGATGATGATACCCAATAGTTATCAGAATATAAGAGAAAGCTCTTGGGCCTTCTATTAAAATAGGAAAAGATAAACCTTTCAGCCTCAAACTCTATTCACTGTAGTGCTCTTTTGTCCTCGGAACTGAGATCTGCTGCTTGAACCGGGTTTCTTTTATCTTTAGCAAAAATGGTTCCTTGGTGTGCCACCCCTACAACCAGTTATTTTATTTAGCAATCAATAACAAATTGAACAGCTCAAAAGAAATGCAAACTTCTGACTTCAAGAAGAGAAAGCATTTTCCTATAGGAGCATGTCACAGCCAAAATCATGAAAATATTGAGTTGGTTTAAGCAAGGTCTATACACAATAAGGATTGGTATTCTATTGTTTCGGGGTAAAAGATATTTGTATGACAGCGTAAACTACAAAGTAGCCAAATCAAACCATGTGCTATGTTTGAGGATTACCCGCCGGAGTAGATACTTGATCACCAGGCCCAATGGCATGGCTAGAACTGCCAGTGATAGACAGTTTCCCATGAAGCTCATGTGGGAATGCCACATTACTCACTATTCCCGTTTCGTTTTCTCCGCTGTGCAAGTTACTATCATTAATCAGCTTTGCAGTAGATTTCGGCGAGAATGCTGTGGACCAAGATCCACCATTTGACCCAGCCAAAGCCATTATAACATCTGCCTGCATTACGTCAGAGATCATGCAGAAATCATCATAAAACATTAAACCATACTGCCTATTTGTGCATGCATAAAGTTTCAGATCAGCAGAATGATCGAACGGAGTGAAAAATAAAAGACCTTCTGTTAAGACTTGTAAATCTTTAAACTACAACCCAACCTATATGCTCTCAAAAACTTCCAAGAACATCATAGATTGCTTATCACTTAATATTCAAACCTGGCTATTGTGAAAACCGGCAGAGGAAGACCTAAGAATACAATAGACAAACGATTAAAAAAGACTTTGGTCCTGTTTGGATGCAAAAGCTCTAGCTTTTGACTTATAGAGAAGTTACAAGAGGGAAAGTTGTTAAATAGTCATTTAAAAATAGATAAGTGCTTATAGAGAAGTTAAAAAAGATTGCTTTTGAAAAATGTGAAGAGCAAAAGTTAATTTCCACTTGTGAGAAGTTGTTAGTTAAAAAATAGATGCTAGAAGTACTTATGGAGAAGTTTATCCAAACTGGGCCTTCGCCCTAAATGGTTTTGTTGAAATTTTGGTTTTTCATGGAGTCCAATTGTAGGATTGATCCATGTAGCTGATGGCGGTAGTTATTGTTTTATACTGGACATATATACACTATCAGTGCTGTGTACAAGATAAGTTTGTTACAGAAATACAGAAGAATTATAAATGTAAAAAAGCCAACAAAGTCAGAATTTAGGATATAACAATTTAATATATCCTCACAGGATTTTATTTGAAACTGACAATGAAGTTTCTGGCTCTAGAAGAAATCCCTAAATAAGTAAGTGTTCAAATCAGTAAGAGAAAAGACAGTTTTCAAAAGCAGCTCCACTTTTGTACCAAAGCTTAAGCAAATCTATTATTGTTTGCTATGAATTATTTTTTATCAGCTATTATAGGTTCAGCACAGCCACCATATTGATATGATTGACTAGCCAAAATAAGTTGTAGAAACTACAACATAAGTGCGTTGTGGAAATCAACTCAGAATATCAACACGTTTGTCAACTAAAATACAATGAGTTAAAATTTTGCTGTAATAGGGCTTTGAAGAAAATGTTGTCTCCACAGGTCTAGTAGTAGATAGAATGATTGTTAAATCACCCACATGAGTAAACTACAGCCTAAAATTGTAATGCACAAATTGTTTTTTCAGGGTTTATTTCAATAAATGCAATAAACAATTTGCCATGCTAAGAATAGGAGGTTGGACCTTATGAGGGTGGACGTCATCAAAAACATGGGCTTGGCCTCCGTAAAAAATAGTCATCTGGCGGCTGGCAGGTGTTAGCCCGTGTTGACTGCTGTAATACCAAGATGCATAAAGTCAAGCAACTTCTCCTTTTTATAAGGTAAAGCCGTAAAGGGAGTGAAAAATAAAAAGAACCAAGGGGAACTGAGCAACTTATCTATAAGATAGAATTACCTTGGGGGTGTGGATGATTCGATTATATTAGTTATAGGCTTTGGCCTGCTTCCACCAAGCAACACAGCAGATGGAGTTTTCTCAGTGGCAGTAGCAGTTGTGTTAGTAGAACCTAAAATTCCAGGGCCCTTGATTCCAGTTCTTGATCCCTCATCAGCAGCAGACTGAGAGATAAATGAAGGACCGGCATTGGCATCCCTAATCTTGTTTGAAGCTGTTTGGTGTACAAAAGGTGTCAATTGCCCTCCACGCGGAGGATGCTGCATGGAAGGGCCAACATTCATGAGAATAGATCGTTCCCATTTATTTGCATCAATCTTAGTGCTGGTGGGAGGCTGAAATATCTGGGAAGCAGAAGATGGCTTCAGTGACTGCATACCAAGTAACACTTCATCGTCATTGGGCCTTCTAGGCCTCTCGCCTCCAGCCACATTCCGGAGGACCTGTACAAAAACAGAACTTAAGACATCAAAGAAAAAGAAGACAAAAGCAAAAAGTATTTTTCTTTCTTTGGTTATTGAGAATATTGGAGAGGAAGAATTAGGTGATGATTCAAAGTAACCTTCATCAAGTGTGATTTTTGAAAGGAGTCAGGGACCATTTGGAAGGCGTCTCTGGAGGAACCCATAAAAGAGGAATCAGAATTACTTCTCTTGTTCCCCACTAGTCTGTTACTTATCTCAGTGCCAGAAAAATCACTCCTTGGGCCATAGAATGGAACTCCCTCGAGATGATTCCCTACCTGTTTTTCTACCAAATTGATGAGGGGGAAAACATTACATTCATAGAAACCAAAAACCCTTAAAAGATAACAGAAACTTCCATAAATAATTTGTACTTTCAACTATAATATTTTTGAACTAAGAAGTGAGAACACCCATTCATTGATTAAAAAACCAAGAAAAGGAAAAGGAGACTATACAATAACAATAGTTATGATAAAAAGGTAAAAGATTCACATCATCCTTATTTTTGCCCAATGCACAAACGTTGACAGGACATAACAAAGCTTCCTGTTGAAAACAATGGAAACTTTCAGCGTCAATCAATTAAATTCAATTCTCCCACTCTCAATTGTTACATGAAATAACTAACTTAAAAACACACCATGTGAAAGCCTAAGACGTTAGAGAATGAAGGAACAAATGTTGAAGAAAACCAAAAAAGAAAAACCAAAGACACAATAAAAACCATGTTAAGAAAACGAAGACCAATAGAACCAACCTAACACAATACTTACCTCACTAGACTAATGATACCCCACTAAGAGAGAATCGATTCACTAATGGGTAAGGGGTAATGTCCCTAAAAAAGAAGGGTTTTTACCTTTTTTTTTTCTTCCTCTTCTATTCTTTTGATTATTATAAGAACTAAAATCTCAGTGAAGAAGTAGATTTATTTAGAAAGGTTGAAGCAAATGGGGTGGGGTTGCGAGTTGTGAGGCTCACCGGAAGCGGTGTCAGAGGTGGAGGAGAAGGGGCCACGTGCACCGGCGGAAGAGGCCGACGCCGACGGCTCCGGCAACCTGACATCGGCGGCGGGAGTATCAGTGGGCTTCATGCCCAGAAAGTTATGGAGAACCGGTTTGACCAAGTGTTGTTGTTGGTTCCCATTGTTGTCATTCTTGGTGTTGTTATGGTGAGGGTGAACCATTCTCAGCACCGCCATCGCATAACCATCTCACTCTGCATAGCTGCAGCGACGCTAGAGTGAGAGGGACTGAAGAAGCAGAAGGAGCAGCACGATCTCTGGGGGGAAAAGAGAGAGAATCAATCAGTCCTTTTCAGAGAGAGAAAGCATGAGAGGGAGGATGATGGTGATAAAAAAAAAAAAGCAAAAGGTTCTTTCTTTCTTTCTTTCTTTGCTGGTTGGCAAATTGTTGAGGAGTTGTGGCGTGTTCTGTTCATTTTAATGGGCGCATGTTTGTCGCATGTTTGTCTTTCTCGCCCTCTCTTTCATTCTCAGACTGTGTGTCTGTGGGTATATATGTATATGTACGGTGGCATTTATGGTAGGACAATCTACGGTAGGACAATCCAAAAATGCCCTACGTATTTTTAAAATACCCATTATAGACATCACATAGACCATTGATAAACTAATAAAAAATTCGATGGTGTAGATTGTGCTGGGTAACTTGGGTAGCATGTGTCCATTAGTTTAAAAACTTATTTGCAGTGAGAGGCACTATAATATTTAATTTTTAATTTTTATTGATTTTGGAATTTACTCTTAAAAAAGATGACACTAAAATCTATTTTTGTTTTTATATTTTTAAAATCTTCAAAGAGTTAAGATGAATAAACTTAAATAAACCCAAACGTGAATCGGGCTTTCATGCCCCCAAATACTTGGCATAGGCAAAGTGGGTGTTGGTAGATGATCACGTACGGGGGCAGAGGTGGTTACCATGGAGCATGTGGAAGAAGGGATGACTTTTGCTGATGGTGAAGCTAGTTGCTGGGTTGTACGGTTTGCTGAAAGGTGAAGCAGGGGCTGTTGTGGAGTGGTTAATTTGGTGACTGGTGGTGGCTTTGGGAGTGTAGTGAATGGGGTTGATGGTGGAGGAACCGATAAGGGGCGACTGGGTTGTGGTGGAACTTGGAAGTGTGACCGGAAGGGGTGTAGATGGTGCTGGATGATGGAGATTCAATTGTGGTTTTGACCCTTTTGGGTACTTATTCCTTTATTCATCCCCATTTCAGTAATTTTGTAGGTTTATGGGGCAAACTTTTCAAGTCAAAAAAGACCTGTACGGAAGGATATTTTGGGATTGTCCTACGGTAGAACAATTTTCCTATCGTCCTACGATAAATGCCACCGTATATGTACTATCTCTTTGTCTAATTATGAAGGTTTTTGACAAAAATTTTTATGCCTTTATGAATATTTTTTATCTCTATTTTTTATGATAAATGAAGGAGAGAAAAATAATATATTAATTAAGTAAGAGAAAAAAAATACTACTAAGAATAATTTTGAGAACACAATATTAATTATTGATAAATTTAATATTTTTAATTAAACTAACTAATTTTTTTAATTGATAAAAATTAAATAAAAATATCTTATAATTAAGAATGAAAGCAGGTGTGAATGTAATAAACTGGTGACCTTTGTCAGATATTTTTCTTGCTTTTTCACATTCGAGAGATAATTATTGAGGCAATTATTGTTGTTAAATAAATGAACTCATAAATGTCCCAATTGGGGAGAGGAACCTGTTTAGAATGCGATTTCATTACTCCTCCCCCATGTTACTTAATATATATATAACCGCCTTTAGAAAAAAAAAACCAGATTTTTTAACAAGCATTTATAATAAACTAAGAGTATCTCCAGTTAGAGCTGGTAAAATAGACTTAGTTCGCTGGGTTGGTTTGAGTCTGCCTGAAAAATTGTCGAGTTTAGACACATAAATTTAAGTCTGTTTTCACTTCGAGACTTTTTAGCCCGAGTCTGATGAGGGTCGGTCCGAAAATAACAAAGTAAAAGTCTGAGTCCGGTGTGGTTTGACACTATGCTGACCGGGCTTGGACAATTAAAATAGAGTCCGTTTTTAATTTGGATTTTTTGGCCCAGCCCGAAGCCCATCGGGTAAGCCCGTTTGCCAGCTATATGACTCTAGTGGAGTACTCCAATTTCTTGACCAAAAAAAAAAGTACTCCAATTTTGGATAGTCGATTTTATTTGTCCACATTACTTATTTTTATTTTTTCAACTCAAGTATTTAATAGATACCTAACTCTTCCAATCTAGTTTTTTCAAAAAAATTCTTAAATGGACCCACCAATAATCATACATCACTCATTTTTATTTATAAAATGTAATCGGGTCCACACAAATAGTGTAAGCACCGGGGTTTGTACAAGAACTCGTTAAGAATCGTGCGTATCAGAACTGCAACAGTGCAGGTAGCGTCTGGTACTACCGTTGCGGATGCTCTAAAATTAAAATAATTTTTATTTTCAAAAAAAGATTATTATAATAATTTTTAAAATAAGTTGACGAAAATTATACAATTTGAAGTATCAACGGTAAGCATAATAATTTATAGATCATTTTTTTAAACTTTTATTGCGTGTAGTTACATATTCTTTTGTGTATACACTCTATATAACACATTACATGTGTTTTTATAATAGTTAAGTTTATTTTATTTGATCTAGACGTATAATACATAAATTTTAAGAAGAGTTATATATTGAATGATATAGATGCAGTGACAGAAAGATCTAATTTAACAATAGAGATACACTCAGTCGGCACAATTAAAACATAAAAACTTAAATTATACAATCGCGATAATGGAAAAAAATCTTTCATTAATGAGTCTTGACAAATTAAGCCCCATTATCTAATACTATCTATGGAAAAAAATTAACACAACAAAAAAGATAACCCAATAACTCTTATGTCACAAGGCAATAACATTAATATTGCGCTAAAATTAGAATCTTAACACAACAACGTCATAAAAAATTTAACAGGAAAATGTTCCTAATCTCTCAACTAGTAGCGTTAGAGTACTCAGCAATTTCTTAAATGCATATTGAAGTATGTCACCAAAAGTCAAGAATGATAAACTATGTCACTGACGTCTACATCTTTATTGCACACACGAAGAATATGATAATAACTAGATAATGATAGGCGCCCACTAACAAGCGACCTCATTCATTGCATAAAAAATAGTACTTAGAAAAATACTAATTAATATGTACCTTTTTTTAGTGAACTTACACGACAATAAAATATAGAAGTGTAGTGCATTTTATTATTTGTTTACTTGTTTTCTTTTTAATATGATTAGTTATGGTGCTTTTCATTATATTTGCCAAAAAAAATAACTACAAGGGTATAAGTAATTAATGTATTCCATAAAAAAAAAATAGACTCAGTTGGTACCTGAGTTTCAATAGATTTTACTTATTTTTCAATCGACTATTTTCCCTGAGATATTCAAGAAGAAAAAAAAAAACTCTCCCAAATGTATAAAGATGGAGCTGGCCCCCTATAGAAGTATAGAGCTCAATTAGTGATGCACAAGCTCTTCCATAACCTTGATAATCTTATATCTATTAATATTCAATACTAGTTATAGTAGATGACTCTGCCGGGCATATATACATAAGTTTAACCACAAATTCGAATTTTTTTGCTTTCCTTAATGTCTAAACTCCACGCAATTAATTACTATATACATACTTTTGGTCAATGCATGGTCACAAATTTCAGCTCCCTAATTTAAAAATTAAAAGCTACGTACCTTATATTACATATTAAGTGAGAGAAGAACAATGAAGATCACTTCACTTGTATATCTTTAGGTGAATCAATTATATCCCAAATACACTCGTATATCTGAATCAGAATTCACAATATTGAATCATATATTAGGTTCCTGTCAGTTCAGATTTGTTTGAATTGCAGGTTAATCGGACATACTCATTACACAAGAGCACTTCAGAATTGTGTAAATTCAGTGGAAAACTAATTGCCATGCATGCATTTGCGAATTAACATAGCTAGCTAGCGGTTAATTAACCAGTTGATTACCGAAAATAGTGATACTTCTGGCCACAACCCCAATTTATATATATCACTGTATGCTTGATTAGAAATCAAAATTTACTGAGATGTGACTTTAATTATATATATTTTTTTCTGGCTGAGACTTGAAAGATACGTCTAAGATTGCTTTCACTCAACAAAAAGAGAAGAAAAACAAAGTTTGTTTTGAAATTATTATTATTGCCTTTAATTTATTTATTCGGATACCACTTGGAGCCTTTCATTGGCTTATTTATTCGGATACCACTTGGAGCCTTTCATTGGCTTTTCTCTAGAGTCTAGAAGCTCAGAAGCCACCAATCCCTGGCTTTATCTGCACAAACGGAGACTTTCAATCAATCAAGCGATAATAATCACATTAATGATAGCTTTCGTGGATCATTGGCCAATAATTATTTAATCAGTGAAAATATTCCTCAATACGAGTCTTATTTTAAAAAAACTACTCCTAACATTTTATAAGTAAAAAGATCAAAATAAAACATCATTTTTTTTGTAAAAAAAGTCTCATTCAAAATTTCAAATAAACTAAAATAAGTCGCAAGTAACTTTTTTTGAAGTAATTCGCCGTTTGTTTTCTTTCTTTTTCTCTCGCGTTTTCTTCATTCCGCATCCAATTGTTCACATGAAGATCTTGTCCAGAAAACATCTACACACACACACACACACACACAAAATACTAGTAACTTAATTACAGGGTGCACGTACGATTAGCTAGCATTATCCTTAGCATTAATTGGCTCTAGTGTAGTTAGCAACTATGGTGTCTTTGGGGTCCATAGATTAATATAATCGTACTAGTATTATTTTCTGGGCACTATTTTAATTGGTATAATAATAATAATAATAATTCATTCTGGTGAATCTGTAGGTTGGAACTTGGAACTCTTCCAGGTTCCAAGTACAGACATATATGGATATGTTTTAAAATCGACCCAACCTCAGTGCCTGTGTGGTTTTTTTTTTGGTCGAAGTATGAACTTTCAATCCAACAATCACATATTGGTGGGCCACGGATTTATGAATGGGCCAATGCAACAATGGCGCCCATAAATTTTTTTGGCTACATATTGTTTTTAGGGGTTAATTGTATTTTCCTTTATCTTTTGAATTTTTTGGCAAATATGTTTTCACAAAATTGATGAAGATCAGAAGGAACAACACAACTTCCTTTTATTGAGTTTTGAGAAAAAAGGCTTTCATCTTATGACTAAGACGAAACGTTGAGTTAAAAATTTGTGTTTTTGGCCCGTGGTTAAATAGTATTTTGCACATCGCGTGTCTTTTGTTACGTGAAGCCAAAGTGTTTATAAAATAAAATACTCCTTGATGTGAAAGAAAAAGCATTCTTTGACGCATCACTCACATGAGAACTCCACAAATCAAGTATAATTTTTTACATAAATTGTGTGAAGATATTCTCATTAACTCCCTGTCATTGAATTTTGTTTTCATTTTGAGAGATTATACTATTAATTCGGTTGACCGTCGTGTCATTTGATTGTCCGTGTTTAATCCATATCAAACATATAAAACGATATATTTATAAATATGAAAGATTCACAAAACTACTTGTTGATGTTATTTCAAGAGAAAAAGGAATACGACAAGATCTTATCTCCGGATAAATCTCATAAAATATCTTAATGCTAAATTACGTAAAAGGGAATTTTAATTTAAGAGGTGAGGTAGTATTACGATTGTAAATTCTCATTGAAAAGAGAATTTTCCATTTAAGGTAATAACAATTCATCATACACTCAGCACTATGATTGTGTGTTTATTATTAATTATGAATCTCCCAAAAATTAGATGTGGCGATTTAAGTCACACATCACATCTGGGATTTTTTTCTCCTCTCTTTTGGCCGTGTTTTCATTTATCACCTTTTGAATTGCATCAATTGGCCAAGGTGAAAGGGGGAAATGGGCAAAGGAATGGAATGTCAAAACTCACAATTTCTAACAACATATGATCATGAATGGTGGCAAGAGATATAGTCAACGCTCAAAATATATAAAAAAATTGTGTTTGGGAATTATTTAGAAAAAATAAAAATAAAACAGTAATAAAGCTAATTTAATTTCTTACTTATTTATCATTACCTTTATATTTAAATTTAGAGATACCATACTACTCTTCACTATTAAATTCATTAAAAAATTAAATAATAGAGCAATATTAGTTTTTATTTCATTTCACTTTTATGGAATATGTTTGAAAATTTCAAAGATAGAGCTCAAAATATATGTTTTAATCAATTATATGATCGATTGACGTGTGTTTAAACTTCCATAACCAAACTTTCAAATAAGCAATTAATCTTTTAAAGATTTGGGTGTTTGAGCTCAATCAATCATATTTTCAAACGTACAATTACCTTTTTTTAAAACTTTGGAAACATGTCTTTGAGTCACGTGGGTGAAAAATGAAAAAAAAGACAAATAATGATATTTGAACACTCTTTAGCTTTTAATACTCAACTAATATCTCTTTTTCTTTTCAAATCATATCACCGATTATGTAGTAATATCTCTTCCATTTTCTTTATCTCTCAAGTTGTTGGTGTCTAAAAATCATTTTTTTAAAATGACCATACAAGTTTGGTCTTAAATGTTTTTTTTTTTGGGTTATAAATGGGAATACCATAGTCTCCTTAGGAAAGTGGGGAATTGGTCAATTGGATTGGAAGTAACGTTTTGGATTTGCAACAGTTTTGAAGTTTTGAACTGTGTCTCCGTCCCGCTCACTCTCACTCTCATTGACGCTCCTCTGCTATAAATATCATCACAACCACTCCACTCGCTTTCCTCTCTCTTTCAGTCAAACACTCTGTTTGCCTTCTTCTCTCTTCTACAGCTCGCCACTGAAAGTAACATAAGCTTAGCTCTTACGTACTCTTGCTATCTTCTTCTTTTACTTTTTCTTATCCTCTGTGTTCTACTTTACTATTTTCTAGCGTAGCATGGTTTCGAGGTTCTATAAAATGTTTTTAATTTTGTTTTATTTTGATTTATATCGGTGTATAGATCTGAGATTGAGCTGCATTACTTCGTGCTTAGATAATTTTGTCTTCTCTCTCAGTGAAGGGATTTTCAAGTGATTTTGTGATTTCTTAATGCTTCAGGGTATTGTTCCTGAGAATTTTTAACGCATTTGAATTGGAGCAGAGATAACCGACATGTTGTTGAAATCACATTTTTTTTGTTCATTGGTGATTTGTGTATACGTTTTAATTTTCGGCAGCTGAACTGTGTTGTGATGTGACTTTTGTCAGCTGCACCATTCTATAGGAAAAAAAAAAAAGATTTGGGGCATATATCTGCTTGTTTTCTTTAGTTTTGACTTTTAACTGAGCATGGGAAATGTTAAGGGATTTGTTTTCTTTT
This sequence comes from Glycyrrhiza uralensis, assembly GCA_030159175.1. Lineage (NCBI taxonomy): Eukaryota > Viridiplantae > Streptophyta > Magnoliopsida > Fabales > Fabaceae > Glycyrrhiza > Glycyrrhiza uralensis. The sequence goes on from BRZY01000005.1 coordinate 51,756,311, forward strand.
CTGGTTTCAAACAGTTGCTCAATGTCTGATATATCTTGATAAAAAATAGTCAAGAATGTTTAAAGTGAAGAGGCCCATAGTTGAACATAATACTATAGTATTAGGAGCCATTGATTTGTTGGTCTATTTGTATCTTAGGCCATTTTGATATTTAACTACTCCTGTGTAACTTACGGATATTTGGTTTTTGAAGCACAGGCATGGATGACTGTGTGAGCAAGATTTTCATTTAAAGCAGTTGGGGTGCTCTTCTTCAAGGCACACACAATGAATAGAGCAAATACATTTTGTGCCAAAGATGAAGAGCGTCCACTCCGAATTACCAGGGCGAGGGCTAGAAACTTGAGAGGGATTCCTCCCTGCTCAAGACCGTCTTTTAAAAATGAGCGCAAAAACGTGCTTAGAGCAAGTTCTAAAAGAGCAGCTTCTGAGAATAAAACTTGTATGATTATGCCTGATATGGTTCAGCATAAGAGAAAGGCAGTGCTTACGGATGTAACTAACATCGGCACAAAACCACGGGATAAGCGTGTTAAAGCATCACAATTTCAGGTAAGCGTGAAACACTCATTTTGTCATCAAATGTAGATTTCGAATTATGAACATTTTTATAATTCTAGCAATAAGGGAAGTAAGAATTTGTTTGAGCTATTCTCAACTGAAAATGCAAAAACATTTTATCCTCTGTCCTTTATTTGCTCTACAAAGCGTCAAAGTGACTTTTTTTTTTTTAATTTTACAAAGCTGCAAATTTATTTACATATAAGCATACATAATCATTAGTGTTGTCATAAAAAGTATCAATTGAACTTGAGGGAAAAGTTTACCAATTGGCTATAAGACTTGCAATATATGGGAGACTAAATGCTCTCAATGCTATATAGATGGTAGAATCTCGTCTCAAGTAGGCGTGTGTGGAAAATACTTAATTTTCAAGATATATTAATGTATCCTAGCACAATTAGTGGAAGACTTTTGTTATTTTTGCTGTTGTTAATTGGTGATGCCTGTTGGCAATCCATTACGTAGACAAGAGGAGTTTGCAAGAAGAAAAACACAAGGCTAGCTTCAGATGTCTCCATTGAAGTTTCATCATCACAAGAGAATGTTAGAGCAAAGTTAGCACCAGAACTATCCACAATAAGGATGGTAGAGTCAAATGACACCATTACCGTAGCAACTTTGGATGATAAAGAGCCAGCAGAACATTGTTCGTCCAATAGCATAAGAGAACATGTTATGGCAGACACCACGCTTTCAATGCAAGAATCCATGAAATCTGATGAACTCCTAAGCTCTCCATACAAAGGTTTTTCAATAATCTCATATTTCAGTACTAGTATGTAACATTTTTTGGTAGATGATACCACATACTAAATTACTAATTGTACAAATAAAATTTATGCAACTCTCTGATTGAACTCGCAAAGCACCAAATGCTACTTGACATACCTGCTTTAACATGGAAGTTATATATCAAAATTTATATCTGACAAACTATGTTACTTGCTCAAAATTATGTTTGCTGCTTATACTTTTGATGACTAGTGAAACCATATTTCTAATGATTATTTGTTGGAGAATGCAAAATGCTATTATTGTTATACAAGGGACTTTTAAGTTCATGAAGTTACAATGTTATATGATTGCCCTTTTTGATAACAAAAAGTTACAAGAAGTAAGCCACGCTTATTCACTAGAAAGATTTACATTCCTTAATTACTGACATGTTATCTTGATTGGATTGTGCAGCTATAGATATGATATGTGAGAAGCAAGGAGCCTCAGATTGCCTGGCCATTGTGGACATTGATTCAGAGTTAAAGGATCCTCAAGTTTGGAGTTCTTATGCCCCTGACATATACAAAACTTCTCGAGTGACAGAGGTTTGTGATGTATTAATGTGTTTTTTTTCCTCAAGTGTCACTACTATACTAATTGTTTATGTGACTGGAGTGATGCCAATTTCAGTTGCTTCTATTAAACAATCTTATGTTGTAAACCCCAATTGCTTCTTTCTCTACTATTATCATTGTCCGACTGCATTGTAACATTATAATAAGGTTCTTTCAGTTTCAGAGTGTAACTTCCACTGTAAGCAAGCATTCTAGGATATAATATCAATTATCAGCATTGCTGAATAAAAGAACTTTGCAAAGTAATACTATTTTATTTTCATTTTTTTGCTAAGAATAGAGAAGGATGACTAGGTTCACTACAAAAAGTTTGATGATAAGTTTTGGTGAAATTTCTCCAGCTTGAAAGGAGACCATCAATCAATTACATGGATAGGTTGCAACAAGATATTACTCCAAGCATGCGTGGAATTCTAATTGATTGGCTTGTGGAGGTTAGTCTTATGGAATTGGCATCATGTACATTTTTATACTTGAGGACATTTTTAGTTTTTCCTTTTTGTTGCCATGATCTTATCAATGAATTCTCGACTACTGTCTTTCAATCAAAACATAGTTGAATGATAGGATACGTACAATGTGTTGGATATCCACAACTCATTATCACTAATCTGCTATAGTCATGTTTGAAATACACTATCTCTAACTACTGACTCTTGAAGTTGGCCATCAAGCTTTGGTAATGGCTTTGCTAAAGGTTTCCTATATCCTATTCAGGTTTCCGAGGAATATAAGTTGGTTCCAGACACTCTTTACCTGACAGTAAGCCTCATTGATCGGTTTCTCTCAATAAGTTTGATTCAGAAACAAAGGCTCCAGTTGCTTGGTGTTACTTGCATGCTCATTGCATCGTAAGTACCACACTTTGTAATGATCCTGTTTAAGATAAGTTCCCCAAGCTCAAAGTTAGACTTCTTGACGCTTCTTTTTGAACTTTGGATCGGGGATAATAAGGCTTTTAAAATGATAAAGCAGATAATGGCAATCAGCTTTCCATCCTCAGTCTAGTGTGGTGATCATTTATTTTTCATAGTCCCTTACATAGTTATTTACTTTTGTTTTGGACTTGTATTTGTTGATAATTTTACAGATTTCTGATAATGCAATTTTGTTCTTAACCGGCTAGTAATGAACGTTGTTTGGACCTTTATAAATGTGTAATAAACTTCTAAATTTATTCACGAATCTTTTGATCTTGAATGCATTTGGTGATGCTTATTAGTGATAATGTAAGATACCATGTCTATTTTTTCTATATCACTCGGTCTAACATGTGCTTCTTTTCTTCATGGCTTAAAGAAAGTATGAAGAGATTTGTGCTCCTCGAGTGGAGGAATTTTGCTTCATCACAGATAATGCATACACAAAAGAAGAGGTATAGTATTTGGTAGCATGGCTGAACCTCTGTGTGTGTGTGTGTGTGTGTATAACACCTAATTAGTGCCATTTGACAGGTACTGAAAATGGAGAGTGAAGTTCTAAACGTTTTGCACTTTCAGCTGTCTGTTCCTACAACCAAAACATTTCTAAGGTATGTAATGTGCTATATTTACCTATTCACATTTTGTTGGAAATTCCACTTGATTAATTGAACCATGACAATCTTTTCTTGTCTTTCAGGAGATTCATCCAAGCAGCGCAATCTTCTTACAAGGCACTAACCATTTGTTATCCATTATCCACAATTTAACTTCTGAAGTTGATTTTATTATGCTGACATAAAAAATGCAAATCAATTTGTTAAACTTTATCCTATTGTGCAGGTTCCTCGTGTTGAACTGGAATTCATGGCAAATTATTTAGCAGAGCTTACTCTTATTCAATACAGCTTCTTGCAATTTTTACCTTCCCTTGTTGCTGCTTCTGTTGTATTTCTTGCAAGATGGACCCTCAACCAGTCAGAACACCCATGGGTATGAACTGTTGACTGTCTATTTCCCTTTGTTTAGGACGTAAATAAATTTTAAAAAAGTCACGTGCATTTATTTGCAGAATCCAACTATGGAGCATTATACAAACTACAAAGCTTCTGAGCTCAAAACAGTTGTTCTTGCACTGGAAGATCTGCAACTTAATACCAAAGGCTGTTCCCTCAATGCTATACGTGAGAAATATAAACAAGAGAAGGTTAGAAATGTGTACATAATATAACGAACTCTCATTCTTTTTTTCAGTGGACCAAACTTTTAACTCCACTAGTCACACGCCAAAATTGCCATTTCATTATATCACAAGATATACATAATATTATTGTACACTTAAGAGGGAACGTCTTTTCTATGATTCTATCTGATTAAATTATATAAACCGGCAAAATAATATGTTTGTACTTAGCTTTACTGGAAAAAAAAGTGTGGAGATAATTACATGACAGTGACTTTTGCTTCCTGTGACAGTTCAATTGTGTGGCAAAACTGTCTCCGAAACCGGTTCAGTCACTCTTCCAGGTTCAAGTGTAAATTATGCATTTCTAAAAACTCAAGCATGACTTTGGAGTTTTTGGTTCAGTGATGATAGTATTACATGATAACGTGAAATTGTTACATGATGATGATACTACTCAAGCAGTGAGTTGAATTGAAGTACTAACATCAAGTAAACTACTTGATTTTGAGGTTGCCATTCCAACAATGGTATATAGCTCGACAAGAGCATATACGAATTTTTTTTTTTGGTGAAGTTTATTTTTTTTTTGGTGAAGAGAGCATATACGAATTTGACAAATCGCTTATATGTTATTTTATTTAAAAATAATTAAATTGTTAAAGGGAACGTGGACATCCATTTTGGTTTCTCTCTCACCTTACCAAGCACCTACACACACTATATGCTTTCCCAAACTTAAAAGCGATCCCATTCCGTTTAACCCCTCCACTTCACAAGCAATCAAGCATGCCATCGTCTCACAATAGAACTGTTAAAATGGGTCAGACCTGATGGATTAGCCTGTTTAACTCGATAAAAAAATAGATTGGGTTAGTAAAATCTAAGCTCGAAAATATTTTGGCCCAACCTGGCCCGACCCAAAAATTCATTGGCCCGAAGTGGACTAGCATGTGGTGGGCCGGGTTGGCCCGCTGACCCGACTATTATTTGCTAAATTTGCTTACAACCTGTTTCATACCACAGGTGTGAATAATTACACAGGTGTGGAAGCGCCAGGTCTAGTACTAAACTCGGTCACAGATCGTTTCACACCACTGTTGTGAATAATTTCACAGGTGTGAAAACGTCAGGCTCCTACAAATGTCTTATTTTTCAGCACTAAACTAGCTTCCAATGTGTTTCATACCCAGGGTGTGATAATTCCACAGGTGTGATTGCATCAGGTTTCTATAAAAATATTATTTTGAAAAAATAAATGAGCCCATGGGTCAGCCTGTTTGGCCCGCAGCCCATGGAGGGCTGGGCTGACTGGCATATTAGTGGCCCATATTAAAATTGGCCCGACCCGGTCTGAAAATGTGTTGGCCCATTGTGGGCTAGTCCAAATGGGGTAGGCTAGCCCGAATAAACAGCTTTATCTCTCAGACTGACCAGCGAAAGCAGTGCCGGTAGTACCATCGGCAGAATGCCCAACCGCCACTATCGTAAAGATACAATCGGCATTTCGAGGTTACCTGGTATTGAAAACCGCTGCCTCCACACCACCAATGACCGGCCAGCGCCCACATCCAGCAGCCTAGACTGTCTTCGTTCAACCGGACCACCGCCCACAACCCACTCGTCACAGTCATCGTCGGTGCCAACCCCGACCCCACCGTGGAGAGGCCAATCTTCAAGCTGGTCACGGCGGCGCAGATCATCCTCCCCGACTCCGGTGGTGCGATCGACAAACACCTCCGCGAGGTGGGGCCAGGGTCAGCCCTCAGATTTTAGGTGCTGAGCGAACTGAAAAATTGATGCCCTAATAATCATTTGAATATTATTTTTCTTGCATTTTTTATTGTGAAATCATTAATAATCCATTCATAATTAAGGTTTAAAAAAAATAATTTTTGATAGAAATCAAAACAAGACTATTAATTCTACCCTAGGATAGTAGATCGCAAACAAGACCTTAACAATTTCAATCTAGAAAATCTTCTTTTAGCATATGCAACAATAACATGGATAGTTAATATAATTCTATAAGTTGTACATACATTTGGAAAATAATTAAATATCTTCAAATAACTTAATATCATAAAACTTGTTTTTAATTCAACCGTTAAAATATCTATAATGACTTTTAATTCTTAAAATAGAATATTACCATCAAGATCATAAGAGTTATTTTGTTTTAGATAAATTTCAAGATGTTTATAACATAATTTCAAGTTTTGATCAGAGAATAATTTAAGTATTTCAATACTAAACAAAAAATTCAAAAATATTCTCATATATACTATACTACTCAAATATTTTATTAAATGAATCAATTACTTAATATATATACATAGCATAAATTTTTTTGGCGCACCTCTAAAAATAGCACCCTAGGTCATCGCTCCTCTTGCCCACCCTCGTAGCCACTCTAGGTGGGGCTCACGTTGGGACGACAGGAAAGAAAACGGCTAATGGCGACAAAAATGGTTTGAAATTTAAATTACCAAGAAAAAAATTGAAGAAAAACGCCGAAAGAATAGGGCCACATCATTCGTACGAGAACTCTGTCTTGCCATTAAGCATTTTCCTTTTCTTGCATATGAATCAGGATCAGTATCGCATGCATTTTGGGAGTCCCCTACTACCCAACGGCTTCTTGCACATGCCTTTGTTTTGTCCGTTTTGGATACCCCACAATTTCCATTGGCCATTATCTGATCTGAGCGTGTACTTTTATTGCCTCACTGAGATACACAATTTCCATTGGGTATTATTTTCTTGCATATGCCTTTGTTTTGTCTTTTGGGCATTATCTGATCCGAGTGTGTATTTTTGTTGCCTCACTGAGATACACAATTTCCATTGGGTATTATTTTCTTGCATATGCCTTTGTTTTGTCCGTTTTGGAGAGACAATTTTCATTGTTGCCCTACTAATCTCAACTTAATGTTTTTTATGTAGTTGTAACATGTCAGATGGTATCAATTTTTGGTTCATCCAGATCTCCTTGTAACGTGAAATTGCTACATGATGATACTACTCAGGCAGTGAGTTGAACTGAAGTACTAACATCAAGTCAACTACTTGATTTTGAGGTTGCCATTATGCAACAAAGCCATGTAGTTGCTTTCAAAATTACATTTGTACTGGAACATTAGTGTCCAATAAAAATTACATATTACAGACCTTTTAAGTAGGTGGTATATGCATACGGTTCACCTGTACTTAATCGGAAACAATTGTTGGCACGACAATCTATATGAATTGAACGAACCGTTTATCTACAATTTCTTTTAAAAAAAAAACAAGTTATAATAAATGAATTCAATCCCTACCGTCAAAATCACACGAATATTCACGTTTTGTATTGCACTCGCTCTTATTTTATTCTTTTATAATGTGCAACTTCACCACTTTGTAGCAATGAGAAACTCATAATGCAAGCTTCTTCGATTCTCTTTTTATTATTTATATATTTCAAATAACAGTTTTATAAATAAACTAATTGCTTTCTAAGCCTGATAAGCTAATTGCTTTCTAAGCCTGACTTCAAAGTTAAGTTTACTAGGAGACAAACAAATAGAGCTGCTTATACTTTCCAACCAATACTTGTAAGTTGTAACCAATCTGTTAGCACCTACTTGTATTGTGGATGATATTATTAATGAAATGCAGTAATTTTAATAACTGCAATGTTTAGTGCATCAATAATTTCAAAAGCTCCTTTCCCTTTTTTTTGGGTGGGCTAAGGGGGTTACCCCAACAGCAAAACAAACAACAAAAGCTCGATCCCATAGTGGGATATTTCCTTCATTATTGTATAAATAAAAGCAATTAGAGATATCATCGATACTAACACAAATTAATTATATGAAAAATGTTGTCAGTAAGTTTGAGGGCATGAGTTTGATAAATTGAATAATCAATGAGTAATTGCTATCTACTAGAGCTAATTTTTGCCATACAAAGTCCAATTGCTATTGCTAACATTTGTTTATAAAAAAAATAAAGCTTTTGTTTTTTCCCCCCTTATAGAACAGTTTTCTACACAACGAAAAACAAAACTAACACTATTGTGTAGATAATTTATATCAATTGAACAATTTGATAATAACACGAGACAAGAAAACAAAAATGAGGTGGGGATGAATAAAAGATGTGATACATCCAAGTTTGCTCTGTACTTGTAGCTATATTTATGTTCACTTTGTTCCTGCAAAGATTAATACAAAAATCAATTGAAAAGCTAAAAATTTACTTTATATTTTGTCCTCCTTTTTCATATCTCATTTATTTTATCAATACCATGGAAATTTAGGGAAAAGAAAAAGAAAAATTGATTTAAAAAGCAATATAAAAATCCTTTTATTCTACATTTTTGCCCATCACTCCTTTTGTCCCAATTGTCCTGAAATACAAAGAAAAAACGAAGGAAAAAAGCAAAAAAAAGAGAGAGCAGAGTTGTAGCATGAGATTAGGCTTTTTCTTCGGACATAGCCAAGTGCCTTTCAACAGTGAGCCTGACCTTTCATTCTATGTGAAAAACAAAAACACCAGCTTTGCATTGTTGCTTTCATTTTTCACAGAGAACTGTTGCACAAAGATAAACCCAATAGAGAAGATTTAAATGCAAGAGAGCGACCCATCCAGGGAATTCAGACAAGGACAAGCTTGCGTATTGGTCAATGCATACCAATGCTGCAAATAGATCCATGGGAAATAATAGCAGGAACATGGTTGAGGGGGGGGGGGGTGGCACATGAGAGAGCAGCATAAAGGACAGAAAGGGTGGTGGACAGAAAGAGTGGAGAGAAGAACAGAGAGCACAATATAAAAGGGGAGGCCATGGATTCATTGTGGGAGGAAGCAAAAAAAGCACAGCACCACTCCTCCATTCATCCCTTCATTTTTCTACTTCCTATATCAAAAACCAACCCCATAGCCAGAAACATTTCCTCTTCATCACCAACCCACAACCATCTCTCTTCCACCTCTTTCACAAGTTGCAGTTTCATCATCCTCCCCATCATTACTCTAGATCATCTCACTTCAACTTGTAGAACAACCTCCTCCATTTTTTACCCATCTCTTACACACTCAATAACAGCAGCAACAACAGAATAGAACAGAGAAGAAGTGAGGGAAGAAATGATAAGAGAGGAGAGGGACCTCTCCGTGGCAGCCGCGCCACCGCCGTGGCCACAACTGCGGCCACCCTCGTCCAAACCGCCGCACCAGAATCTAGCCGTGTCCAGTCGTTGTGTCGTTGGCGTTCGTCGAAGCCACTGCCGCCGTTTCCCTTCCCCAAAAGACCATTCCATCGCCGCCTTCGAGGAGGCCACTGCTCTGAACACGCAGGTCCCGCCGTCACCGTCACGAGCGCTTCCCCTAGCCACCGCGTCGCAGTTCGTTCTGCTTCGGACGCCATCGTAGGCACGGCCGTTGTCCTGTCGCGCGCCGCCGGGCTCGCCGCCGTGAGGACGGCGGTTTCAGCCTCGTCCCAAGCGATAGCCGCCCGCCCCTCTCTTTTCCTCTCTCTGAAGCTTTGCTAATTTTAGGGTATGAAAACCCCCATCGCATGACCCCTCGGTTCTTTTTCGGCCCCATCGTCTCTTTTGCTTTATTTGTCTTTTATTTGCCTAATATTTCATTTTACTAGTATTTTACTTGTATTAATAAATCCGATGAAATTTGTTGTGGAGCGAGCCCACTTCTGATCCTTTTTTTTAACCTTTTTTTTTCATAAATCTTTTTGTTTTTATTTGTGTGCTTTGTATGTGTCATCCTGATACATTTTGGGTTAATGGTTTATGTCTATTTATATTTCACCCCTTTCTTTTTTATTTTACTCACATTATTATATACTTTTTTCTTGCGTCACTGCACAGCAACCAAACTTTATGCACCATTTTAAATGTAGAAGTAAAATGAAATGCATATTTAGATTATTACCTTTACACCTTCAAGAGTTGTTATTCTTGAATTATATGTCAAAGTGAACATTGAATATTGAAGAACAGAAAGCTTCAAGTACAGTGTATTTTGTTATTGATAGCTCTAACTATTAAGTCAAAAAAAGCTCCAGGAGCATCTCCATTGAGTACTTAAATGGTACTTAATGGGTATTTATTAGGTATTTTTATTGTGGGAGAAAAGTATTGGGTATCTATTGGGGAGAGGTGCTCATACAAGTACCCTCTCTCTTCTCTCTTCTCTCTTATCGTGAGTTTTACGTGTTTTTGTGGATTATAATTGAATATAGAGTTGTTAATATGATTTATTTAGTAAATTTTTTAGAATTGTTGAGTTGAAAAAGTTGGATACCTATTCAGTATTTGAGTTAAAAAAATGAATAATATATATAAGTAAAATTCACTTAAATATTTAAAAATAAATACTCCACTAAAGATGGCCTGACTATTTTAAGTTGTCACATGTTAATTAATTACACTTTGATTTGAAGGGTCTTTGGGACTGCTAATATTGAAAGCTTAAAGCTACCAACAAAGCCTGCAAGGAAGTGTCATAATTTTCTAAAGCATTGATGAAGCAGTTGACTGCCAAGAGCACAAATTCTTATAATCAGGTGTGGATGCCTATCTTTTGTCCTCCTTTTTAATGCACTTTTCTTTTTCCTTCTCTCTTTATTGTAGATATTTATTTTTTGTTTTCTTTCCTTTTGTTTCTTTTTATCCGGTTCTAACTGTGCCAAGGCCAATGTCCAACGTTGCTACAAGAAGGTAAATCCACTATTGTCTCTTCCCATACTGGATATGTATGCTGGTTCTATAAAATGTTCATGTATTCCCTTTTACTTGTTTGATTGGTTGGTGTGTATTACTTATGTTGTCCATTAACCAGTGTAGCAATGAAAACACATTAATGACTACTCCAATAGATAATGTAGCTCTCCTTCCCCTGTAAAACAATTAAGAGTGTGAAAAAAGTATCAATGGTACAAGGCGAAATACAATAGAATACAACACATCACAATGTTATATATATGAATAGACATAGTGTTGTTAATCCGAAATAGAGGAGAATGCTTAAAAGTTTTAAAAAATTACTCAATTCACGACACATTCATAATTAATAATAAAATTTTAATCATTTTACATTTTTCTATTATTGTGTGTACTTATTTTGATTATTTCTTATTTATTTTATCATATTATTTTGTTATGCTTTAAATTAAAAAAACAAAAAGAAAAAAATTAAGACTAGACCCAATTCCTACGAACAAAAAAAAAAAACCCACTACCCCATCCTCTTAGTTAAAAAAAAGGAGTTAGGCCCAAATGGCCCAACACCCCTCTCACCCTAGAAACAAAATAACCCTAGCCTCCCTTACTCTCATCAACCGCCAACCTCCTCTCTCAATCACCTTTTGGACAAAGAGGCATAATACAAAGGCAGAATAGAGGTCGCAGCTCGCCGGAGACGAAGGTCGCAGGTTCCCCCTCCCCCAAAAGCCCTAAAATACCCTCAAAGTTTAACCCTAATGTCAAAAAATGAGAGCATCTTCGGAAAGCAGAGATGCAATGTTATCCACCGTTATTCTGCGCGATTCTATGCTATTTAGGATGCTATCGCGGTTGCGAAAACCGCTGCACTGAAACGTGACGTGATTGCTTCGCCGTCGCAGGGAGGGGCCATGAAAATCTAAGGCCGCTATAGCGCGCTATTCACATCACTGAATAGACATTAGACTCAACTTTTGCATGAGGACATATGCAATTTGTTTTAGTTTAAAAAATGTATTCCCTTTTGCTTGCTTGATTGCTTGGTGTGTATTACTTATGTTGTCGATTAACAACCTTGTAGCATTGTGTGTGAGGACATATAAGAGTGTGAAAAACACAATGATGACTCTTCCAATAGATAATGTAGCTCTCCTTCCCCTGTAGAACAATTAAGAGTGTGAAAAAAGTATCAATGGTAGAAAGCCAGAAATAATAGAATAGAACATATCACAACGTTATATATATGAATAGACTTTAGACTCAAATTTTGCATGAGGACATATGCAATTTGGTTTAGCTTAAAAAATGCCTTATATACCTGGAGAAAATTAGTGAGAATTATGTCTCCATCTATAATATTGGAAAAAGCGAGTATGTGGCGACTGAGCCGCAGGACTTAGCTGAGTTGTTGGGTTCAGACTCTATAGACCTGTCTATCACTGAGTACTCCAGTCTCTCCTTCTAAATTACATGTGCCTACAACTAGCCGCTCAATCCCATTGGTTTGTATTATAAGTTCCTACAGGAGAAAAAAATTAGTTTTTTTGTAAGAAAAAGACACTTTCTATTTACAGTAAAAGGAAAATAAATCTCAATAAAATTAGAATCTCTTCTTACCGCAATCCCGTGACAAATATATACATATCCGTTGGAACTCCATGCTGTATGATGCCCTTGGAGGAAAATATTCAACTTTCGTATCTGAGACCTTCAAATTTCAAGATATATGAACATTAAATTATTATTCTAAATGAATATATTTATGAACAAATAATGTCAACTATTACCAATTGAAAGCGCAGCACAGCTCACATGCCATGGAATAGGTATGCATTCTCTGCAACTAAATGAAATAAGTGTTGAGAGATACTTGATTCAATTGCTTTTGAAAGTGAATTGATGATCTTTTGGTGTTGTAATGTTTCCAATCCTGTTCTGTATTTAATATGTAAATGATCAAGTATTTGTTGCTCCAAACGGCTTGGTAAGCTATTCCTGCGGAAAAAGCTTATGTCAGATTGCACATCATCACTCTTAAGTGCAATTTGCCATAAGCTTTTCCCGCAGGAATAGCTCACCAAGTCGCTTGGAGCAACAAATGTTTGATTATTTACATATTAAATGCAGAACGGAATTGAAAGCATTGCAACACCAAAAGATCATCAATTCACTTCCAAAAGCAATTGGATAAGTATCTCTTAACAGTTGTTTCATTTAATTGTGGAGGATGTATACCGGCGTGTCAGCCGCATTGCGCTTTCAATTGGTAATAGTTGACATTGTTTCTTTCATAAATATATTCATCTAATTGAAATAATCTTTTAACGTTCATATATCTTGAAATTTGAAGGTCTCAGATATGAAAGTTGAATATTTTCCTCCAACAGAGGATATCATCATACAGAATGGAGTTTTGACAGATATGTACATATTTGTCATAGGTGCTGCGATAAGAAGAGATTCTAATTTTATTGAGATTTATTTTCCTTTTATTGTATATGGATCAAGTGTCTTTTTCAAACAAAAAAAACAAATTGAATTTTTTTTCTCTGGAAGTTATAATACAAACTAATGGGATTGAGCGACTAGTTGGTGAGGTAGCTGCAGGTGATTTAGTAGGGGAGATTAGAGTACTTATTGATAGGTAGGTCTATACTGTTCGAACACAACAACTCAGCCAAGTCCTGCAGCTCAGTCGCCACATACTCTTTTTATAAAGCATTAAAATGATAACATCTGTCAAGATTGTAACATTTGGCTTAAAGATCGTCTCTTATATGCTCCACCTTCTTTGCATTTACCTTTTAACACCCAATTAAAATGATACACAAGTTTCAAGGTTTGTATGCCAAACAATGTTAACAAATTGTTTAGGAATATATTATAGATTTGCGGCCGCTTCCTTCTGCGTAATTTTTTGCAGTCATTCCATCAACATTTTTGATATCAGTGTTTCTTTCTATAAGTAGCCTCGCAGTCTCTGCATGTTGTTTAGACACCGCTAGATGTTGGGCAGTGTTTCCTTCAATCTGTATAAATAAAAGCAATTAGAGATATCACCACAAATTCATTGTATGAAAAATGTTAGTAACTTTGAGGGTGAGTTTGAATAAATTGAATAATCAGGGGTAAAATATTTAGTATTAGTAATTAGTAATGACACAATTCATGTTGTTTCTAAAATTAAAAGAGCATCATTTTAATTGAATAGTACCTCTGCTATTGATATCAGATCCAAATCTTATGAGCAAATTCGCTAGATCTGCATAACCTCTCATAGAGGTACCATGTATATATGCTCATTAGAGGAAAGATAATCAACATAACATACCATGTACTTCCACCATCATCTCTGTCGTAAGGATTGGAGCCTTCTTTCAGAAGGCGGTATAACAATAGAGGGTAGTTATTCTTTACCGCGAAAGAAATAGTTCTAAATCTAAGTATTTCTTTCGCGGTAAAAAATAACTACCCTCTATTGTTATACTGCCTTCTGAAAGAAGGCGCCAATCCTTACGACAGAGATGATGGTGGAAGTGCATGGTAGATCTAGCGAATTCGCTCATAAGATTTGGATCTGATATCAATAGCAGAGGTACTATCCAATTAAAATGATGCTCTTTTAATTTTAGAAACAACATGAATTTTGTGTCATTACTAATACTAAATATTTTACCCCTGATTATTCAATTTATTCAAACTCACCCTCAAAGTTACTAACATTTTTCATACAATGAATTTGTGGTGATATCTCTAATTGCTTTTATTTATATAGATTGAAGGAAACGCTGTCCTACATCTAGCGGTGTCTAAACAACATGCAGAGACTGCGAGGCTACTTATAGAGAAAAACACTGATATCAAAAATGCTGATGGAATGACTGCAAGAAATTACGCAAAAGGAAGCGGCGGCAAATCTATAATATATTCCTGAACAATTTGTGAACATTGTTTGTTAACTATTTTTAGAATTAGTATTCATTTTTTAAAGTCTACTGTTTGGCATACAAACCTTGAAATTATGTATCATTTTAATTGGGTGTTAAAAAGTAAATGCGAAGAAGGTGGAGCATATAAGAGACGATCTTTAAGCTAAATGTTACAATCTTGACAGATGTTATCATTTTAATGCGGGCATTCTCTTCTCCTTGTTCTTTAAGCTGATGTAGCCATAAGCGTTGTGTCTCGGTAACATTCAAAGATTTTCCTCCACTTCACAACCTCTAATTGAAACTCTTCTTGCAGTAGATCTTGATGATCGTGGCACTGCCTCAGCTGCTCTAAATAGTAAAGTGAATGATACCTCTAATGTAAATAAGTTACTAATCTTATCAATAGGATCCTATCAATCACAAAATCTCATCAACAGAATACACACTAAGGTACCAATACTAATAAATGCAATAGGCCTATAACAAACACAATGGGAGCAAAACTACAGATTAAGAACCGGAAGTTTGCAGGGTCTAATAAAGTTCATTTATATCTGAAAGAGACCCGAGTTTGTCAATTACATACATATAGATGGCCGAGAATCCATAACAATTACATACATATAGTTGCTGCGGCTGCGTGATATTTTACAATTACTTCAATGGAACTTCTTTACATATTATTTAATTTATTGGTAAATTAATGCCTTAATCTGCAAGGCCTGAATTACAAAACCTTCCAGGTTATTGTACAAGCACACTTCGCTTGTTTATAGGACTTTTAAGTATTGAGGAGCAACGGAGGATCATAAAGTAGGAGGGGCACACATAGATGGACCTTGATTCACTGCAGTCACTGCTTTCTGCAATCACTGCATTGTGAGCCATTGGATTTGTTGGATGTATTATCTTGGCTGCTAATTTAACTTGTCCAAAAAAGATAAAGGAAAAAAATGCAAGTGGAGAGAAAAAGAGAGGAGTGACAGCAGATTTTAGAAAAAAGCTTATACAGAATTTGAGCACTGCCGGTTTCCAGTGGCTCTGAGAATTCCTCTTTAGAGCTGGAAATATGATGGGCAGGATCACCTGGCAGTTGTGAGCAATCAAATTGACAATGTGGTCGTTGTTCCATAAGAAAAGGACTCTTTCAGATACCTGAAACAATCCATGTTGAATCAACAAAGGGGCATGTTTTAGCAATTAATAACAAACAAGTCCAAGGAAACCACTGATCCTCAAAAGATACACAAAGAATAAAGATATAGAAATATTGCAGCGCTAAATCGATTATCTTGAAAAGCGCAGAAAGACAGCTGCCATTCCAAAGAGGACGTTCAAGGAACTTGGAAATATACTTCAAGAAAATAAAGAAACAAGAAAGAATATGAACTACTTTCACATCCTATCAGTTACCTCTGACCCAAAATCACATTGGGAAATAATGCATAGACACCCAAGGGGTGTATACACTTAGAGAGATAAAGAGAGAGATGAGAGATAAGTGATAGATGTTATAGGTGATATGATATGACAAGAAGAGAGATATTGAAAGAGATGAGAGATATTGGATAGGTGTAAAAAATTAATGAGTGTCCAAATATCATCACCCAATAACATTATTGTTTATTAGTTGTTTGCTACGAAAGAAAATGAAACAAAATAAAGATAAAAAAATGTTCTTCTCTAATTTGTTTGCGTAGAAAGTGAGAGAAAAAAAAAAGAAATATATTTACAAAAAGACATACGATAATTTTTAATATAAAATATAAAATACAGAAAATTTTAAAAGATAAATACAAGTTCAAAATTTCAGTCAAATACAAAATATAGAACCCAAAACAAGAATCCCGAAAATTTGGAGCTACCACCATACAACCTCCCAATTCCCCCGTATCTCTCATACCACTTCAACTACACTTGCTCTCATACCCACTCCCCTAGTCGTCTTTCACGGAACAGAAAGCACTATAAAAATGGGACTCAACAAGCAACAGGACGGTAGATTTTGGCGAATAGAAAAACAGTGTGCGAGAGTGAGAAGCGGGGAAAGTAATTAATAAAAGTATTATTAAAAGTGAGAAGTGTTAAAGGATAATAGATTTTGATATGTTTTAGATCTGTTATAGGATAAATATGAATTGCACAGATAAAGGTTCCTCGATCTATTTGTAACAGAAAGATCATTATCTTATCTGACACACCTGTAACAATAGGTAGCATATTATTAGGCATTCTGTTATTACTGCAGTGTATTTAAATTGTACACTGATCAATGGAAAGTTGTAACCTTTCTACCACTTCTTTCAATTTTCTATCTAGAAAGTAGAGATCAGAATTAGTGTATTTAGAAGAAGGAGCAGATTGTTCTACATTCAAGGGTAAAATACTGAAGGCTACCTTTAAAATCCTCGATCCCGTCACTTTGTTGCCAAGAGGTAAGTCCCTTTGACCATTTATATATTTATTCATTCAATTTTTTTGCATCATGAATTGAACTATGCTTGCTTGAAATCTGCAGAATGCCCTTGCTTAATTAGGCCTTAGGCATATACACTCACTCTCTGTCAACTTCACTTGGTTAGTTGATTTCAAGTCTTTTTCTTCTCCTTTCTAGTTTTAGCAACGTGTTTGTTTGTATCATCGCAAAACCAACCCAAGGATGTACAAGGTAGCAAATGCATCGGAGTATCTGGTGATCACGGGTTTTGGAATCAAAGACGTAAAGGTCGCAAAGAAAGCATGGATCCTCCCAGGCCAGTCCTGCAGGGTGTTCGACCTCTCCCCTGTGAACTACACCTTCGAGGTTCAAGCCATGAGCGCCGACAAGCTCCCCTTCGTCCTCCCTACGGTGTTCACGATTGGTCCCAATGTGGACGACAAGGACAGCCTCCACAAGTACGCGAAGCTCATCACCAAACACCGCAGGCTCTCCCACCACATGAAGGAGCTGATGCAGGGCATCATCGCGGGTGAGACACGTGTCCTCCTCGCATCCATGACCATGGAGGAGCTCTTCAGGGGCATCATGAAGTTCAAGCAGCAGGTCTTCAAGAAGGTTCTATTAACTAATTGTCTAAATATTTAGTTAGATCTAACCATCAGTTAGATATAGTTTGTTAGTTAGTTTTCTAAAGTTTTTTATGACAGGTCCAGCGGAAGCTCAACCAGTTCGGACTCTGGATCTACAACGCCAGCATGAGGCTTCTAGTGGACTTGCTAGTTGTTATCGGTTGTTAACTTGAAACTGTATTTGGTTTTAATATCAGTCAGTTAGTGAGTTAGTTAGTTACAATGATTTTATTAGACTATTTGTTAGCCTGTTTCTATAGTTTGTTTGTATTGATTCGTTATACTAATTCAGGACAGGAATGGGAAACAGTTTTATTCCCTTTCTCTGAGTGCTCAGCGTGTTTTCAATCTTATCTAATACCTGCAGGTCATGAGTATTTCGCCTACCTTAGAAGGGAGGCGCGGATGCAGGCCAATGTTGACATGGTGGAGCTGGTTGGGGGCAAGCTTCGGGAGTGGAAGACACTTCCGGATGCGGCGATGATCGATGCAAAGAAGAGGCTCATAGGCATAGCGACGCACAGGGCTGGGGAGGGACAGACACTTCAGGATGCGGCGAGGATCGATGCAAAGAAGAGGCTCATAGGGACGCAGAGGGCTGGGGAGGGACAGAAGGAGGAGATAAAAGTGAGTGCGGAGGTGAAGGTGTTTGGGAATATGAGGGAGGCTAAGGGCGGACAGAAGGTGTTTGGAAATTTTGCACTCAACGTGGAACCTCTGCAACAAGTCTGAAAATGATGCGCTCGTCGTGGAATTCTCACACTGACCGTTATACGCGCAGGGCCGATTTAAACCTAACTTTGGTCATCATTTCTTTTATGCGTTTTCACTCCCCCAAACACTTCTCTCTCCCCTCCATGCAATTTCAACATTTAGTGGATCCTCCTCTTTCGTCTTTTCTACTTTATGGTTTTTCTTTCCTTTTAGCTACATGTGGCTGATTTGTTTTGGTTAATTTAAAATGAGATCTCTTGGATCTTGAAGTAAATTTGAATATTTTGTTCACCAATTTTAATTCAATTTATGTTTCTAATCCTTTGCTTGATGTTTTCTCTTGATTGGCCACTACATGCATAACATATGCAAAATATTTAATAAATAACTAATATTTTTATAAGTAAAAGTGGAGTGAATAGTTTTTTTCTTAAACATTTTTCAACATTAGTATCTTCATTATCTCTCTTTTTCTCTTAAAACTTGAGTAGATAATTTTCTTTGATATTTTTTAATCTAAAAAATGGATGTCAATATAAAATGCAATTCATATAAATTACAAAAAACATATAAAAAAATTCCATAACATGATTAAATGCAATTTATATTTGCTAAAAAGATAAAACTTATCCATAAAACTAATAAACTAGTGATTGAGACATCATGCTCTCATACTCAAATGTTGATAGTAATGCATCTCCAAATAATACCAAATTTTTGATATTATACTGTTGTTTGCTTAGTAATTACTTTGAATTTTACTTCACATATCAAAGCCTGGGGAGACCACTATCTATATAAAATACTAAATAATTATAAAAAAAATTTACTAAATATTTCCAAAAATTGGAGTGATGTCATACCTCCTATGGCCCCACACTCCCTCCGCCCCCCTGACCTCCATGGAAATTGTAGTAACGGTCTTGGAATAAATTGTCAAACAGGTCTCTGAAAGAGTTGGGAGCTATCAGTCAATTCCTTGGATCCCAAAAATGAAAAAATTCGTCCTTGAAAGATTGCTTCGTTAGTCATATTTGTCGATGTCGTTTCTCCTGTTAGCCATTTTCGTTAAAGTTACAGACATGTCATGTTTTCTGACACGCAGGCTCACATGTGATAGCCTACGTGTCTTGCCATGTAATCAGAGACCTAAATGAAATAAACTTTTTAAAACAGTTTAAATTTTAAATATTTTAATTTTTACAATTTGGTCCTCAAAATACTAAAACCCCCATTCTTCCCATTTCTACAGCACCAGTCCAAACTCTTGGATTGGATCACAAAAGCCACAGTCCAATCTCTTAGAAATAAGCTGGCCTCTCATGCATGTAGAGTTGTCAAAATGAGTTGTAGCTCGTGAGCCAGCTCGGCTCAACCCGACCCGTGGGATTAACGGGTTACTAGATACCTGGCTCGTTTAACCTCAGATCTTTTTAGCTCGGCTCACTTAACCTGCGAACTGAAGCGGGCTAACCATTACGAGCCGAGCCAACCCGCGAGTCAGCTTAATAATTAAAAAAATTAATAATTATAATAATTAATCATTTTTTTAAATTTTTTGTAATTTTTTTATGTTCTAGCATTTTAAATAATTTTTTTTAGATGTTTTAATTTTTTTTTTAGTAAATCAGCCCGTGAGCTAGTCCACGAGCCACCTCGCATAACCCATCAACTTGTGGTGGGCTGAGCCAAACTGTGTATTTCCTGGCCCATAAAAAAACTGAGTCAGCTCGACTCAGCCCATTTCTCTTCCAACCCGTGGCGAGCTAGTTTGTGTGGGCCGAACTTACTCGTTTTAACAACTCTACATGCATGGGTGTTGCCACATGACGTGAAGCGGGTGCCAAAATATTCAAGATCCAAGAAGTTACACTGATCAACCATGCGGGCAAACCTCTTGGCCCTTGTTCTAGAGCAACTTATTAATAATAAAATATTAATTTATTATTATTTAAATGAGCGTAATTATTCTAGTAAAAAAAGGAGTTTAATTACTATATGCACTCCAACTACATTTGATCATAGTATCATCTCATAATATTTTTTTATAAAATATCGACATAAATATCTACATGATGAAATATGATCGGATATCAATATAAATTTTTTACACTATCATTACATGCTAATTAAATCATATTTAAATAGTGTAGTATTGTTGGTGTATAATTATAACTATATATGAAGTTTATATACATATGACATCAGGCAAACTACTCAATTCTGATCTTACTATTAACCCGATACAGTCCTAATAACTTTTTAGCACAATCTTGTTGATGTACATATAGACATGTCATTAAATACAAATCAACAAATACACTCGTTATAATTGCAGCTTCTTTTCCCTTTTAATTGGTTGTTCCCACTCAAAAACCATATCTTGCACTCGTTTTCTCGCCGCCGGCTGTACTTGTTCATCCGTGTACCCTTCTATGCCATCTTTTGTGACATACCATTCACAATGAAATTTGCACCTATTATTATAATCCCTCTTTCCTTTATAGATATCATATGTTCCTGCACCGCCTGTCCATGAAAAATGACAAAAGAATAATGTTGTACCGGGATAATTAAGAGTGAAGCTCCATCCATAGCTTTCATTAGCATGAATGACATGAATCTTTAAATCATCATCTCTGGACTTGCAATGAACGGTGACACTTTGGTTTCCATCTAGATGATTGTAAATGCGTACGTGTATTCTGCCAGAAAAAATATTTTCTAGTCCACGTCTTTGTGGAATAGCATATGTGAAAGTTGGATCAAGGACCACGAGAAATAGAAAAAACAAACGTTGTTTGCTAAATGAAGCCATGTGATGTTGATTGTTGGGTGGATATATTTTTACTAGACAAGTTATATTAATATATATAGGTGTCATGATTTGATGACTTTGCATTATAATAAGATACATAATATAGTAGCATGCAAATTTTGTGGTTTGCAAAAGCAGCTTATATCGCTTTTAGTTAAATTTTAAATTCATGTAAAACTAACGCATCCCGATCTATAGCACGAATTATAAGTAGGATTTCTAATGCACACAAGAAGCATGCAAAAACTTTTATATATTACTGTGCCTACATGTGTCCGTGGCTTAATCTGTGATCGAGAAATTTTAAAATACATTCTACATACAATATCAAATATAGTTTGATATATAAATGCTAATGAGTATTCTTTTTAATTCCAATTATAATAATTAATAAAGCAAAAAATAGAGGAACTGGGGATATTTAAGCATTTATATCAAATAAAAAATTGTTTGTTTAAATCAATACAAATATAATATATCTTGATGCAAAAGACTATATATAGTATTTTAACTTGTTTATACCTAGTTATTTTTGGTAGTTTAAAAGCTTGGTAATTAAAAATTTTAAATCATCAATTGCAAAAGAAATTTAGTGACTTAATTATATATCTTGATGCATGCTTCTTTGTGTGCAGAGAACCCATACTTTTATTTTAAATAATTGGATGTGTTAGTTTCACCTCATGCTTTACACCGAACCAAACTTATAAAAAATGGTAACACTTAAAACAGATAATTCTAATTTTAACAATAGAGTTTGGGAAGAACACCCAAAGGGTGAGGGTCGAACCCTCACCCACCCCCTCCCCCCCTCCCCTCCTCCCCTAGCCCCTCATCCCCCTTGTAGACCAAAAAAAAAAACAATAGAGTTTTTGCAAGTGTTAAATTTTTATTGCAAAATTACGAAGAGGACAAACGAGAGGGTTATTTATAAGGTAGATTCTATTGTACCCGTGTGAATTTTATGGGTAGCAGTACCCATTTGACATGGACCAATTAAAATTTTTCATATGTATCTCATTAACCAAGTCATTAAATAAAAGATAATTGCAAACAAATCCCTCCTTTTATTTGTTGTTACCCGTTTCTATCTCTTTTTGCGGTACATTTTTCATTTTTCTCAAGCAGCCAATTTAATGGCAAAAACAACCAACTACTCATAGTTAATGGGTCCTTGACAACGCAACAAATATCCCAGCATCAACATATTTGAAACCAAGCAATGGCTTCACAACGTGGCAGATAAATATATAGTTGGTTTGCAATTTCACTTTTTGAAGACGAAATGTGTTCGTCCACCTTTCCAGAGGAGGTGTTCGTGTGCTGTCAAAGAAATCCAAGGGATGATTCGGTGTAATCAAGAACAATATTAGCAGCTCCTTCACCTTTGTAAGCCCACTCAGTTGCCTCCTTCTCCCTTAAAATCAACTCCATCCAACAATTTTTACCTGAAAAAGGAGAGAGAAAAATGAGAATGGTTCTCGCTGAAATATTTTATCAAACACATACAAGACACTCAATATCAATCAATATCCAAGGTCGTCACATGCAAAAGGGTCGTGAAAAGTGGAAAATTTTCTCTCCGTTTCCCACTGTTGCGCACTGGGCAGAATCTGAGAAACTGGGTCATTGTGCAGAAAAGTCAAAAAATTTCTCTCACTCCATTTCCAACCATCAAAGGATTTGAGGAGTCCAACCACCCAACCAAACTTGCCGAAACCTAAAGATCTAAGGATTGGCCCTTCGTTACTCTCTCTTTTGCTTTTTTTATTTTTCGAGGGCGGTGTAGATCACGACAGAGCCGATGAGAACAAAGATGAGGGCACCGACAGATCAAATGACGGCGCCAAAGATGAGATCCGAGCCAAAATTGGTCTTGTGGAGCAACCTAGCCCTGTCGACAGTTTTGAGACCCAGGAACTGAGGGGATGAAAAAGGAACAGATGGATCCTTCTAGGGTTCTGCCAAAAGGAGAGAGAAACTAGGGTGTAAATAAAAATGAATAAAAGAGGGGATTCGTTTGCAATTATCTTTCATTTAATAACTTGGTTAGTGGGACACATATGGAGATTTTTTATTGGTCCACGTCAGATGGGTATTGCTACCCATAAAATTCACATGGGTACCACAGTACTCACCCTATTTATAATATATATTGTCACTGCCACGAAAATCTTAACTCCTACTAAACATATGTCTTTATCCAGGGCAGCCTTGGGATTTTGGGGCCCTGTGCAAACTTTTAAATGGTACTTTCATAATCATTTAAGTATTGTTCTCTTAGTATTTTATTGCAAAATTATAAATAATTTTTTTATAATTAATCAAGATACTTTAAAAAATCATTTTCGATAGATATCAAATCAAAACTATTTAATCTTTCTCGTGACATAGTAGATCGCAAATAAGATTTTAACAATTTCAATTTAGAAAAATCTCTCTCAGTAGATGCAACAATAATAGAGATATATATTATTCTATAAGTTGTGCATGTATTAGAAAAACAATTAAATGTCTTTAAAGAATTCAATATAATAAAGCTTGATTTTGTTTTAACTATCGAAACTTCTTGAATGACTTTTAATTCTTCAAAATATAATTTCAATATCAATATCACAAGAATTATGCATGTTTAAGATAAATTTTGAGATTTTTGCAACATAATATCAAATCCTTATAAGAGAATTACTTAAGTCTTTTAATACTAAACAAAAATCTAAAAATCTCTTCATATGTGCTAAACTACACAAATCTTCTCTTAAATGAGTCAATAGCTTGATCTACAATATAAAAAAAATAATAGATCCTAAAAGATTATTCAACATATTCAAGGTTTGGATGTGTACATTTTGAGACATTTTCATCTGTGTTTTTCTATGAATTTGAGGTTTTTGAACAAATATATTCAATCTCCATTTCATTTGCAATTTTTCTTTTAATATATACTAAGTAAAGTTTTATATTATACTGGTGTCCCCTAAAAATGGAGTCTATGCAGTCGCTCACCCTGCGCATGCTCAAGGCTACTCCTATCTTTGTGTCAAGGTATAGGATTGTAATTTTTGAAATAATATTCCTAGTAATTCTATAACAAAAAATACTAGTTTCCAGAATAATTAATAGACATGCTCAGTAATATTTTCAGAAATATTTTTAAAATATATCTTAAAAATAAAGAAACAAAAAAATTCTAAAAGAAGCGGCCAGATAAAGTAAAAATATTTTAGCATTTCTCTTACAAAAAAGTAAGAATTTTCTGAATTTTAAAATAATTTTCATTCCTATAGAAATGTAATATCTCATACTTAAGTTTGACTTGTGAAAAAATGAGTGTCTCAAGTTTGATTCATTTATTTAAACCAATTTAACTAAAGTTTGAGCTTGTCTTGTTAAATAAAAGTGAAGCTTGAGCTTGGTTTGTTAAGCTCATTTAAATACTTAATTATTTTTGCATTTATAAATTTTTTCTTAATTTTTTTAACTTTATCGATTTGTATTTAATAAAGATTTATATAATATGCTAATCTATAAATTGAACTATGTGTTCAACAAGTGGTATGTGAAATTCAAAATTTCTAAACTACTACATTTTGATAATCCCGTAAATAAAAAAAATCATAATTTAACTTATTGACTACTGCAGAAATGAAATTTATGATTAATTTTAACAATCAATAAGGTTATACATATTTCTATGATATAAATAAAATCCTCATCATCAATTTATTGGATAAATAGTCTTTTTCAAAATATTGTCCACCTGAGCATGTAAAATACAAATTTATAGTTATTTTATAAAAAACAAATGATTTTTATAACAAATAACAAATGATTTTTATAAAAAAATATCATTAGAAAACTGTATAAAAGTTATGTTATATAAAATGTAGGATCTAAATTTTTTTTATACCTAAACGAGTTATTCACGAGCCATTAATATCGAGCCTGTATGGTTTGCACTTAGCTCATTTAAATACTCGAATTCCAATCTTAAGTTTGAGTTTGATTTGTTCAATTAAACAAACCAATTTGAGTGATAATTTAATGAATCAAACCTGAATAGCTCAGCTCATTTATAATCCTACTCTTTATTGTACAACTAAGAAATAAGAACAATGTGGATAAATATTCACTTGAATTAATAATATATAAGATTTTTTATTCCTGCGCTAAATAGAGAAATTTTGTATTCTCGTGCTCACTTTCTTATGAAATTCTATTATTCGATATTAGTATAATTTTTGCTTTGTGTAATTGCTCAATGCAAATAGGAACATGTTAGACCGCTCGACAATGATCTATGACTTAGCCTAATTAGGCCTAGACCAAACCAAACTTTTTCTTGGAGTAAATCAAGTCAAGATTTTTTTAAAAATCTATTTAATTAAAAAGACCAGACTTTAGACCATATAAAAATATTTTGAGTCTAACAGGTCAGTTTATTTAAATAGACACAAATAACTTTTTTTGATAGTATCATTATTATATTAGATTTTTTGTAATACATTAAAATCATATACTTATTTATCTTTTTAAATTGGCTTTTGAAACTTATTTAAAGATTAAGTTGCGTCCTTAGTTACTGCCACTTAGTTAGTAAAAAAAAAATCAAGTTACAATATATCCAGGAAGAATCACGATTCACAAGTATACGCGATGACTGAGTTCGGCCATATATAAATTATTGTTAATGTCACTAAATTAATCTATCAAAATGTTTAAGTTTAGCAATTTTGAAGAAACGTAGTGGGGGAAGAGAAATACTTGTAGAATGATGAAACTTTGATTTTGCCCAATCTAGGTTTCCTGTGATGTTTTTGCAGACAAAGAAGAAGAAGAAGGAGGAGGAGGAGGAGGAGGAGGAGGAGGAGGAGGAGGAGGAGGAGGAGGAGGAGGAGGAGGAGGAGGAGGAGGAGGAGGAGGAGGAGGAGGAGGGAGGAATGTGACCATTGCAACAAAAATATGTCAAATTGGTCTCTATAATTGGGATTACACGTGTCTGCTTATATGGAAACCAACATAACACTTAACAAGTCATATAAGGAGGAGGAGGAGGGAGGAATGTGACCATTGCAACAAAAATATGTCAAATTGGTCGCTATAATTGGGATTACACGTGTCTGCTTACATGGAAACCAACATGACACTTAACAAGTCATATCAGCCTAACTAACGACGTCAAGTAACAGAAGATAATAGATAGACTAATTTGACTGACAGTTTACAATATCAGGGACTATTTTGACTTTTTGTTAATTTCAAAAACCAAAATGACACTACCTATAATTTCAAAGTAGTGATAATGTTTAATTAGTCCCTAGATATAGACATATATTATCATTGAAGGCTTATATTTTCTCATGATGGTAGGTCGTCCCTTCATTGCTTTCTGTGATGTGAATGTTAATAAGTTTTAATTTATTCCATGTGATTCACTCTTGTAAATTCACTCTAGACTATATATAATTGTAATTTGATATTGTCTTATGCTCATTTCGGGTTAATGGTAGCATGCTGTGGATGGCATTGATTTTTTTTTTTTAACTGAAGTTTTGGAGAAGGTTTATATAAATCATGTAAGGATGTAAAGTTTGGGACAGTGAATACAAGGGCCATAGATTTTGTTGGGGCTGGAGCTAGCAATTATGGAGGTGATCTACTATAACATGGATGGATTTATCATATGAAATACATAACACTGTTATAAAGTGATCTTACCATTTCAATTTGAAAGATTTCCCCCTACGTGTTGGTATTGTGGGAAACTGGGAATCTGTGTGCTATTTTCGTATAGTTTAACTATTATTTTGTAATTTTAATCCATACCATGAAAATGAAAAAATGAATAGACAACTAAAAAAGGTTCATAACAAAGGTCTATTCAGTAGTTTCACATTGGAAACCATACCATAGCTCAATTTCAGGCAATAACAAGATATGGAGAAACATATATAAAAGTTGCCAAGTGATAAAATAAAATAAAACAAAAAAGGAAAAGAAAAAGAGATGGTAGAGCACAAAGTGGAAGCTATTTTGGAGATGAACCCCATTTGCCTTCTCCACTATTCTTTTCCCATCTCCACTTTCTCACAAGACAAATGCTGGCAGTCATCTTAGGCGTAGCAATGTTTTGCTATCTATGGGACAAGTCAAACTGCTTTTTCTGTTGTCTTGGTTTATCTTCCATTTTCATATAAGGAACATGTACAGCTTTGCAGTGGATCGGTGTCTCAGGCTCAATATTACTGATATTGTTGAATGGGTAAGAAACATTCTCAAGTTAATGTAATAAGTATTTTGGCCATATAACAAGCCAATATGGGATGATATTATAGAGTAATTTGGCCATAAATGTGGGATGCCAAGTCTATAAACAGAGACCTTTATTCAAGAGAAAGAGTTCCAAAAATTATCACCAAGAGTGAGAGTGGGAAATGTGAACACCAATTTTTGTCCCCTTTTTATTTTTACTTATTTATTCATTACAAAAAAGCAAAAAGATAAAAAGATTGAAAAAAAGAAAAAGGAAGGAAATAGGGCATCAGCAGCGTTTCGTATGTGCATAAAATTACAAAAAAGATGAGCAAAAGAAAAAGAAGAAAGACAAGCACAAAATTACAAAAAAAAAGAGCAAAAGGAAAAGGAGAAAAAAGAAATACAGACCTCTTTTACAATTGATACACAAATGAAGAAAATATAAAAAATAGCAACACCAGGCAGCAGAGTGATGCCTTTGACTTGACAAATAGACAAAGAGAAGGGACAAAACTTGAGACCAAGTCAACTCCCCTACTGTTATGCGTGAGACAGACTTGAAGCTTGGAAAGGAAAGCATCAACCTGAAAAAATGAAAATAGCTCTCTTAATTAGGCACAAATGGAAGGATTTTGCTGAAACAAAAATCAAGCAGAATCAGTGTAAGCAAAATGGTATTGGGAGGAAGTAAAAGTTGAATCGGAAAAAAAGAAA
Organism: Glycyrrhiza uralensis; assembly: GCA_030159175.1. NCBI lineage: Eukaryota > Viridiplantae > Streptophyta > Magnoliopsida > Fabales > Fabaceae > Glycyrrhiza > Glycyrrhiza uralensis. Next base: position 51,784,560 of record BRZY01000005.1, read on the forward strand.
CACAAATGGAGCAATAAAATTGACCCAACATCTCACATTGAACACAGAAAACTTTTGTCACTCCTGGCCTATAAATTGGAGTCGCATATTCAGAGAAAGGGGCTGGAAATTTTAGTTCCAAAAACACATACCATCAAATACTAGTTCACTCAAATTAAAAAAAAGGCAGAAAAGAAGAAAGGGAAAAAGGAAGGACCTGAGTGAAGGAAACATAGTTGCCTTTTAGAGGTGGGATTTTCGTTTTTCATCTTAATGCTGCAAGTTCTGATTTCTTTATCCTTGTATAAGAAAGGCTTGTTTGTTATATGGTCCCATTTGTGCTTCTTTTTTTTCCCTCTCTTCTTTCCCTTCTTTCTTTTCATATGTCCCTGTAAACAAAACCAAACAATAGAGAAACCCCAACAGTGAGAAGAAAAAACAGAGAAGAGTGAGTGCAAGAACAGAAAGGAGAGGAACCCCCTTGCCGCAGCCGGTGCGGCCGTGACGGCTTCGTCTTCTCGAACCCAGCGACCGTTTCCCCTTCGCACGGACCGCCCCACTGCCGCCACCGAGGCGGCCGTTCTCTGAAAAGGCGGACCGCTCCGCCACTCGCCGCCGTGAGGCTGGCGGTTCGGCCTCCTCCCAGGTGGCAGCCACACCACTCTTCCATTTCTCCCTCTCTCAGCTTTGTTCTCTGATTAAAGTTCGGTTTGAAATAACCGTAAAATGCGTAAATGTGTAACCCCCTCCATGTTAGACGCTTTTTTTTTTGACCTTTTTCAATATTCCTTTTTATTTTAATTTTTGTAATAATATGAGTTAAAAATGTGATTTTTTTTTGTGTGTTTGAGTTGGGCTCAGTCCATTAGTTTTATTGTTGGGTTTACGATTTTTTTTGTTGAGTTTTTTTTCTTTCTATTGTCATTGATAATTTGTGTATAATACATATTTACATTTTTTTTAAGTGTTAGATTTACAATTGAAATCTACTTATTAAATGTTATAACTCAAGAATCTTTAACATGTTTTTTTATCCATCGTTTCAGGAAAGATAGAGAGAAAATAGTTCAAGCTTGTTGACGGTGCTGGTTGAAAGCACACCTCACATCATGACGACTCCTCATCCTTCTCTTGATGGCAGCGGCAGCGCCACCACTCAGCACCCAACCAGCAGTTGGAGTCGGACAAACTTCATTATCACCTGGATGCAAAGCCAGCTGGATCGAACAAGCATAATTAGAATCAGGAGGACACCTATTCCTTATCACAACGACAACGCCACTGCTCAACACCCCACCAGCCGTCGGAGTCGGACAACCTTCCCTACCACCTGGCCAGGAAGCCTGGTTCCAGGAAGCACACCTAGAATCATGACTCCTCCTCATTTTTCTCGTTCTGCCACATGGCCGGGAAGCCTCGTTCGAGGAAGCCCAAACACACCTAGAATCATGACTCCTCCTCCTGCCACTTGGCCGAGAAGCCTCGTTCGAGGAAGCACACTTAGAATGATTCCTCCTCCTCCTCCTCCTCCTCCTCCTATGACTCCTCCTCCTCCTCCTCACGACGGCAACCCCACCACTCGAGATGACGAAGCCAACGATCAGACAAGCACAATAGTTCCTACTTCTCTCCGTAGTTGCCCATCCCCTCCTCCTTCTTCTCCTCCTCATGACGGCAACCCCACCACTCGAGATGACGAAGCCAACGATCAGGCAAGCACAACAATTCCTACTTCTCTCAGTAGTTGCACATCCTCTCCTTCTTCTCCTCATCCTCACGACGACAACTCCCCCACTCGAGATGACGAAGCCAACAATCAAACAAGCACAACAACTCCTACTTCTCTCCGCAGTTGCCCATCCCGCAGTTGGAGTTGGATAACCTTCATTGTGACCTGGCTGCGAAACCAACTAGTTCGAAGAAGAACGCCTAGCATCATGAGGAATCCTCTTCCTTCTCTCGGCGGCGCTCAGCCTCCAGTTGGCAGTCGAAGTCGAGCAACCTTCTTTGTCACATGGCCCCAAAGCGCACATTTATATTGGTAACTAACGCATGCATAATTTTCTAGACCATGTCTCACTTTTATTTTATCTTATGCTTAATGGATTTTTTATCCCCATAGTGTTTGAGTGATTTTAGTCGCCTAATTTTTAATTGCTCAAACTTAATCCCCATATTTATAAAATTGTTCAATTTTGGTCCAAATGTTAACTCTCCATTCAAAACTTAACGAACGTTACACAAGGCATGTAAATGTCGACAAACAACCAAACCACTGAATCGATCAACTATTTTACTATAAGAATGGGATATAGTATACATAAAGCAAAAACAAAGTAGAATGCAAAACAAATAAAATTAGTGTTGCAGCAAGCAACTGAAACAAAAATTTATTATGACTTGTAAAACTTTTTTTTTTCTATTTGTCCATTTCAAAATATTTATCCAAATGACTTTAAACTTCTTTTAAAAATCTTGTTTATATCATTAGAGTTTATCATTGAACATATTACAGTTTTGTTAAACAAATATATATATAATTAAATTAATAAATTTCAATTAGTCTGGTTACTTTTTTCATATTTAAAAAAATGTTTTTTTTTGTCTTTTTAAAAGTACTGGAGAATTATTGGAGTTAATTATTTTGTGTTTTTTTGTCAATAATTATTTTGTTTTTTTTAAGAAAAAATGAATTTTTTTTGGGCCATACATATGTGAGTTGAGGGACTAAACTAACAATTAACATATACTTACAACTACCTACATGTTTTCTACCTATACATATAATTCTATATATAACATTGTTCTCATATTCAATCTATACATTAAAGTGTTGTCATGTTCATAACAAATAAAAGTTAATTGATCCACTGGAATGTCCATTAGTCCAGTCCACACTACTCAATGATTGCCGCCCATGCATCAAGTTCCACATCATCTACCAATAGTCAGCTCAGTAAGTCCGCTAAGTTTTTGGATGGTGAGTTAAGGTTGGACTAAAATTAAGCAATTTTATAAATATAAAGATCAAGATTGAGTAATTAAAAATTGAAAAACCAAAAATCACTCAAAAACTATAATAGGGAACCAAAAGTGCAACTTTATCTTTTTTAAAAGCAATTATATATATACACACATGCACTCTCACTGACTCATATACTTGCGTTTTGTATTAGATTCTCTTTTTTATTGGATATTTAGCTCACAAAAAAATATATGATATGGTGCAGGTGGTGGGAGTGGTTTGTGCTGATTTGCACACTCTACACTTCAGTTGTTTGCCCGTTTGAATTTGCATTCATTCATAGTACGAGGGGATTTTTTTACGTGGTCGACATTATTGTAAATGTTGTTTTTGTCATGGATGTTATTTTGACATTTTTTGTCCCTTATCTTGATAAAAACACATATAAACTTGTGGTCGAACCGACACGCATTGCTTGGAGATATGTCAAGTCGTCTTTGGTCCCTGATATCATCTCTATCATCCCTTCCCAATTAGTCTGCCTGATACTGCCGTATTATCAAGAGTCGTATTGCTCCGCGTTTTGTTTGGTTCGCCTTGTGCGTCTCCGTAAAATCTGTGCCATGTTTGCAAGGTGAGTCATTTGATTAATTAGTTTCATTTGTTTAATATGTACAGGGCCATACACTTGATTGGACGTTTTTTATTTTATCTTGTAGTATATATAGGAACTAACTATTCTTTCCCTTCCTCTCTTCATTGTTTCAGATTAGAAAAAGACCAAAAGCGCAACTACTTCATAATAAAATATGCAAAGCTCTTATATGTGAGTATTTTTCGTTATTTAATTAATTAATTACATGCCTATACCGCCTAATAAACATGACAATAATTTGTAGGTTGCTTTATTATCAATCCATATTGGTGGGTGCGGTTTCTTTTTTGTCGCTTCGCGTTATTACACTGGCCCAACAGCGACATGGCTCGGGCTTGTTCCTGGGGCCACTCATATGAATATTGCGAGTCTCTATGTGAGATCATTTTATTGGTCACTGACGACGTTCTCAACAGTCGGATACGGAGATGTCCACCCGCAAAATACCGGGGAGATAGTATATAGCACGGTGTGGATGATGTTATATATGGGACTGGGAGCCTACGTTTTAGGGAACCTGACGGAACTCATTCTTCTCCGCACAAACCAAACTGTGAAATACGTGAGTATAGTTATTTTTAAACCTTATCTTTGTTTTTTTGTACTCCAGTATCAACGTTACTCTTATACATTATGTGTGTGAGAAAATTATGCACTTATAGTTATTTTTGTTCTTGGATGCATTGTGTCATGTCAGAGGGATGAGGTGCAATTTGTCACAAGTTTTGCCCATCGGAATCGGTTACCTTTTCGCTTGGAGCAGCAAATGCTTGACCACTTGCATATCAAATATAGAACCGAACTAGAAAGTTTGCAATACCAGAAGATTATTGATTCACTTCCAAGAGCGGTTGGATCAAGTATATCTCTTCGCTTGTTTCGTTCAGTTGTGGAAGATGTATATCTGTTCCGTGGAGTGTCAAAGGGGCTTCTCTTTCGACTGGCCACGGAGATCAGTGTCGAGTACTTTCCGGCTGGGGCAGATGTCATGTTAAAGAATGAAAAACCCAGAGATCTTTATATCTTCGTGACGGGTGCTGCAGTAAGAAACTATCCCTCTTATTTTCATTTACCCACACCCAACAGTAATCCACCCTTATTTATATTTATCAACAATATGGGCTCCTTTATTACTAATTCTTTCAAAGAGGGGTAACATGGGCTCCCTTATCTCAAAAAAAAAAAAAACTGAAATTTCATTTTCTCTTGACTAACAGGAACTTATCACACAAAATCCTGATGGGAATGAACACGTAAGTTTATTTGTGAATCATCACCACCACAAGTCTAACAACATGAATTAACAAAACAAGTGTGTATTGCAGGTCTTTCGTGTGGTCCCCACAGGTGGAATAGTGGGGGAAATTGGAGTACTGTGTGACATGGCGCAGGTCTTTACAGTTAGAACCCTACGACTTTCTCAAATCCTGCGGTTGAACCGCCACATTCTCTCTTATGCAAGTATTAAAGATGCAACCATAATCATGGAAAATTTTCTCCAGGTTTATAGAGTTTTTATCGATACATTTTACTGTTCTCTTGCATGATCTATCTAATGTCTATTCATATATAATATATATATAACATTGTGATATGTGCTATATTTTATTTTATTGCAGCGATGGCACACAAGGTCAGAAATTATGTCAAACGCAGAAATAGATGCCAGGTTGGCCGTGGGTAACATAGATTTGCCCATAGGCATTTGTTTTGCTGTTAAGATGAATTATCGGTTAACATTAATAAAACTATTAAAAAATGGATTAAATCCAGATGAGATAGATGAGGTAGAAGATGATGATAGTGAAATAGTTGATGCTGATAGGGAAAGGAATAGGATAACATTACTTGGTGAAAGGAATAGGCAAGCATTAGTTGGTGATGATCGTAAAAGGACTATGACAGCATTGGTATGTTGATATTTTTTTTTTTTACTCTAATGAACATAAACATATATACATACATGCATGACTCAAACTTTACTTTCTCGCACAGCATATTGCAGCTGATAAAGGTAATGCAGATCTTGTAGATCTACTTACAAAATATGGTGCTGAAGTCAATAGAAAAGGTACTCTTTAATTAAAATGACTATTTTTTTTATAAAAAAAACAATATAAATTTTGTGTCATTACTAATACTAAATATTTTACCCTTGATTATTCACTTTAATCCAACTCATCCTCAAAGTTACTAATTAACAACATTTTTCATAGAATGAAATTGTATTAGTACTGGGAATATCTCTAATTGCTTTTATTTATACAGACAATGGAGGAAGAACTGCCCTACATCTAGCGGTGTTTAATCAACATGTAGAGGCAGCGAGGTGGCTTATAAAGAGAGGAGCAGACCCTGATATCGAAGATAAAATAGGAAACTCAGCAAGGTTTTATGCTCGACGATTCGGCGGCGAAATTATGAGAGTATTCTGTTTTAATTGAACAATAAAAAATGTATTCTATTTTGGCTGATTAGAAACAGTTGAGCTGTTTTGTAGTTGACAATATTCTGCTTCCCAGTGTTTTCTGCACAACACGTTTGATGTATTTTTGTAAAATTTGTTAACCCAATAGAAGACGTAGCATAACTTTAAGGCTTGAAACAAATAGTTTGTACTGACAAAGAGGAGACTACAGAGTATAGACTTTTGGTTTTATGTCTGAAAGAGACCCGAGTTTGTCAATTACATACATATAGATGGCCGAGAATCCATAACAATTACATACAGATAGTTGCTGCGTGATATTTTACAATTACTTCATGGAACTTCTTTACATATTATTTAATTTATTGGTTACTTCACTTGTTTATAGGACTTTAAGTATTGAGGAGCAACGGAGGATCATAAAGTAGGAGGGGCACACATAGATGGACCTTGATTCACTGCAGTCACTGTTTTCTGCAATCACTGCATTGTGAGCCATTGGATTTGTTGGATGTATTATCTTGGCTGCTAATTTAAATTGTCCAAAGAAGATAAAGGAAAAAAAATGCAAGTGGAGAGAAAAAGAGAGGAGTGACAGCAGATTTTAGAAATAAGCTTATACAGAATTTGAGCACTACCGGTTTCCAGTGGCTCTGAGAATTCCTCTCTAGAGCTGGAAATATGATGAGCAGGATCACTTGGCGGTTGTGAGCAATCAAATTGACAATGTGGTCGTTGTTCCATAAGAAAAGGACTCTTTCAGGTACCTGAAACAATCCATGTTGAATCAACAAAGGGGTATGTTTTAGCAATTAATAACAAGTCCAAGGAAACCATTGATCCTCAAAAGATACACAAAGAATAAAGATAGAGAAATACTGCAGCAGCTAAATCGATTACCTTGAAAAGCACAGAAAGACAGTTGCCGGTCCAAAGAGGACGTTCAAGGAACTTGGAAATATACTTCAACAAAATAAAGAAACAAGAAAGAATAGGAACTACTTTCACATCCTATCGGTTACCTCTGACCCAAAATGACATGATTGTTTAGTTGTTTGGTAGGAGAAAAAATGAATAAAAATAAAGATAAAAACAAATTTCTCTAGTTTGTTTGAGTAGAAAGTGAGTACAAAAAGACAAATATATACAAGATAATTTTTAATATAAAAATATAAAATACAGAAAATTTTAAAAGATAAATACAAGTTCAAAAATTCAGTCAAATACAAAATATAAAACCAAAAACAAGAATCCCGAAAATTTGGAGCTACCACCACACAACCTCCCAATTCCCCCGTATCTCTCATACCACTTCAACTACACTTGCTCTCATACCCACTCCCCTAGTCGTCTTCCAAGGAACAGAAAACACTATAAAAAGGGGACTCAACAAGCAACAGGACGGCTTTTTTAGGAATTTACCACTGTTTCAAATTTTAATTTGAAAAATATCACTCTTTTCAGATTAATTAGCAATCTATCACTGTTTTTTTTTAAGTGAGAAGTCCCCTCCCCCAAAAGAGACTTCTCACTATCGTTTTATTTTTTTTTTTCAAAATTTTCTATGGGAAGTCCCCTCCTCTAAACCCGACTTCTCACCATTGTTTTAATTATTTTTCCAAAATTACCTATGGGAAGTCCCCTCCCCCAAAAGGGAATTCTCACCATGATTTTTTTATTTTATTTTCTTTTTTTCAGTTTGATTTTAGTGGTTTTAGGTTTTTGTTAGAGTGGTTTATGGTATTAAGTGGTTTGTGGTTTTAGGGTTTAGGTGGTTTTAAGGTTTTGGGGTTATTTAAATTAATTAATTTATTTATTTAATTTATTAATTCATAATTATCATAATTAAATTGGTCTAGAACCTTAATAGTAAATAATAATACAATAAAATGATTACGATTGAAATTTCAAAAAGGGTACAACGATTCACATTTCCTACTCTGTGGAATGTCTAGGATGGTAATTAGGACATCTATTCCTAGTATGACCCTCATTTCGACATAATCCACACCTTTTACTGTGATGACTCCTTTCTACCTGATCCATCTCAGTGCGAATGCGGGTAGATTGTGGTCGACCCCGTGGTAGCCTTCGCATTTGCGGATCGTGGCACACTTGAGGTCCAGTATATTGTGGCCAATATTCTTCGTTGGGCAACACACTGAACTCTTCGCGGTAAACGTTGAAGACGTTTTCCAACTTATACACGGGAGGCACATATATCATGTAATCGTGGGAAACTGATGAACAAGCAGCGATGACGTGTGAACACGGGATGTGTATTGCCTGAAATTTACCACAGTCACATTTTCTTCCATCTAGATCTACCTTGAATGTCCCCGCAGGTCGCCCCTCTCGTGGGTTAATCATCTCTTTTACACAAAAAATACTTTGTTGTCGGTTAAAAGTATGAACGTGGTGAGAATGTGCTTTTGCCCGTTCCTTCTCAATAGCCTTGGTCAGAATTTCAGTGTAAACGTGGCCAGATGCCATCATTGCGGCCGCTTGCCTTCCATTCTTAACAAATGTTTCAGACAACCTATAATAGATTGCTTGGACAATTGCAGTGATTGGAAGGTTGCGTGTCCCCCTTAGTACTTTGTTGTTGCATTCTGCAAGGTTAGTCGTCATGTGCTCCCAACGCCGCCCTTCATTATTTTATTATATTATTATTTACTAATACATTAATTAATTACCACAAATATAATTGTTGTAATTATGAATTAATAAATAAATAAATTAATTTAAATAACCCAAAAACCCAAAAACCACCTAAACCCTAAAACCACAAACCACTTAATATCATAAACCACTCTAACAAAAACCTAAAACCACTAAAATCAAACCAAAAAAAAGAAAATAAAATAAAAATATCATGGTGAGAAGTCCCTTTTGGAGGAGAGGACTTCCCATAGGTAATTTTGGAAAAATAATTAAAACAATGGTGAGAAGTCAGGTTTAGAGGAGGGGACTTCTCATAGGAAATTTTGAAAAAAAAAATAAAACGATGGTGAGAAGTCCCTTTTGGAGGAGGGGACTTCTCACCTAAAAAAAACAATGGTAGATTGCTAATTAATCTGAAAAGAGTGACACTTTCCAAATTAAAATTTGAAACAGTGATAGATTCCTAAAAAAATCCAACAGAACGGTTGATTTTGGCAAGTAGAAAAGCAGTGTGTGAGAGTGAGAAGCGGGGAAAGTAATTAATTAAAGTATTATTAAAAGTTTTGACAAAAAAAAGTATTATTAAAAGTGAGAAGTGTTAAAGGATAATAGATTTTGATATGTTTTAGATCTGTTATAGGATAAATATGAATTGCACAGATAAAGGTTCCTCGATCTATTTGTAACAGAAAGATCATTATCTTATCTGACACACCTGTAACAATAGGTAGCATATTATTAGGCATTCTGTTATTACTGCAGTGTATTTAAATTGTACACTGATCAATGGAAAGTTGTAACCTTTCTACCACTTCTTTCAATTTTCTATCTAGAAAGTAGAGATCAGAATTAGTGTATTTAGAAGAAGGAGCAGATTGTTCTACATTCAAGGGTAAAATACTGAAGGCTACCTTTAAAATCCTCGATCCCGTCACTTTGTTGCCAAGAGGTAAGTCCCTTTGACCATTTATATATTTATTCATTCAATTTTTTTGCATCATGAATTGAACTATGCTTGCTTGAAATCTGCAGAATGCCCTTGCTTAATTAGGCCTTAGGCATATACACTCACTCTCTGTCAACTTCACTTGGTTAGTTGATTTCAAGTCTTTTTCTTCTCCTTTCTAGTTTTAGCAACGTGTTTGTTTGTATCATCGCAAAACCAACCCAAGGATGTACAAGGTAGCAAATGCATCGGAGTATCTGGTGATCACGGGTTTTGGAATCAAAGACGTAAAGGTCGCAAAGAAAGCATGGATCCTCCCAGGCCAGTCCTGCAGGGTGTTCGACCTCTCCCCTGTGAACTACACCTTCGAGGTTCAAGCCATGAGCGCCGACAAGCTCCCCTTCGTCCTCCCTACGGTGTTCACGATTGGTCCCAATGTGGACGACAAGGACAGCCTCCACAAGTACGCGAAGCTCATCACCAAACACCGCAGGCTCTCCCACCACATGAAGGAGCTGATGCAGGGCATCATCGCGGGTGAGACACGTGTCCTCCTCGCATCCATGACCATGGAGGAGCTCTTCAGGGGCATCATGAAGTTCAAGCAGCAGGTCTTCAAGAAGGTTCTATTAACTAATTGTCTAAATATTTAGTTAGATCTAACCATCAGTTAGATATAGTTTGTTAGTTAGTTTTCTAAAGTTTTTTATGACAGGTCCAGCGGAAGCTCAACCAGTTCGGACTCTGGATCTACAACGCCAGCATGAGGCTTCTAGTGGACTTGCTAGTTGTTATCGGTTGTTAACTTGAAACTGTATTTGGTTTTAATATCAGTCAGTTAGTGAGTTAGTTAGTTACAATGATTTTATTAGACTATTTGTTAGCCTGTTTCTATAGTTTGTTTGTATTGATTCGTTATACTAATTCAGGACAGGAATGGGAAACAGTTTTATTCCCTTTCTCTGAGTGCTCAGCGTGTTTTCAATCTTATCTAATACCTGCAGGTCATGAGTATTTCGCCTACCTTAGAAGGGAGGCGCGGATGCAGGCCAATGTTGACATGGTGGAGCTGGTTGGGGGCAAGCTTCGGGAGTGGAAGACACTTCCGGATGCGGCGATGATCGATGCAAAGAAGAGGCTCATAGGCATAGCGACGCACAGGGCTGGGGAGGGACAGACACTTCAGGATGCGGCGAGGATCGATGCAAAGAAGAGGCTCATAGGGACGCAGAGGGCTGGGGAGGGACAGAAGGAGGAGATAAAAGTGAGTGCGGAGGTGAAGGTGTTTGGGAATATGAGGGAGGCTAAGGGCGGACAGAAGGTGTTTGGAAATTTTGCACTCAACGTGGAACCTCTGCAACAAGTCTGAAAATGATGCGCTCGTCGTGGAATTCTCACACTGACCGTTATACGCGCAGGGCCGATTTAAACCTAACTTTGGTCATCATTTCTTTTATGCGTTTTCACTCCCCCAAACACTTCTCTCTCCCCTCCATGCAATTTCAACATTTAGTGGATCCTCCTCTTTCGTCTTTTCTACTTTATGGTTTTTCTTTCCTTTTAGCTACATGTGGCTGATTTGTTTTGGTTAATTTAAAATGAGATCTCTTGGATCTTGAAGTAAATTTGAATATTTTGTTCACCAATTTTAATTCAATTTATGTTTCTAATCCTTTGCTTGATGTTTTCTCTTGATTGGCCACTACATGCATAACATATGCAAAATATTTAATAAATGAAATAAACTTTTTTAAAACAGTTTAATTTTAAGTATTTTAATTTTTGCAGTTTGGTCTCAAAATCCTTTTTTTTTTTGTCAATTACACACACACACTTGGGGAATGGGAGTGGAGTGGGGGATTTAACCCACTCCCTACAACATATCACCCCTAACTTCTTACCACTTGAGCTATCATTGGGGGATAGTCCCAAAATCCTAAAACCCCCATTCTTCCCATTTCTGCAACCCCGGTCCAATCTCTTGGATTGGATCACAAAAGCCACGATCCAATCTCTTAGAAACAAGCTGGCCTCCCAAGCATGGGTGTTGCCACTTGACTTGAAGCAGCACTACAAGAAATTCACTCATTAGCCAAGGCCAAAAGCCGTAGGTAGAAGCAAAAAGTCGTAGGTAACAGAAAGTTACCTACGGCTGACAGACGGCCCGAATTCGGTAGGTAAATTGCTCGTTGCAACTTTTTAGCGAATACTTTCTTTAAAAAGCCATAAGTAGTTACCTACGGCTCCATAGGTAACTACGTAGTACCTACGTAGTTTTTTATTTATATTTTTAAATTATCTTTATTTTATAATTATATTAAACTAATTAGTTATTTATTTTATTAAATTATTTATTTATTTAGTTACTTATTTATTTTATAATTAGTTAATTATTATTCAATAATTGATTATTTTAATTTTACTTATTAATATAGTACTTCTATTAAAATAAGACACTAATTGAAAAGAGCAAAATTAATATTAATTAATAAACCAATGTTGTCTAAGTTAAATACAATAAAATGTCAACTGAAATACAAAATAAACTAAAAAGCTATCTAATACTGTCCATAAGAGTCAGTATCTAAAAACTACATAGTAAGTCCTTAAATATAAAAAAGTAAAATAGAGATCTTGATGGTCCCTAACTCCATGATTCATGACTAACAGGAGAAAATTGTCTTGCTTCTATCGATGATGCCAAGTTTGTAATCTGAAATTAAATTAAATAATAAAATAGTTAAAATAATCACAACAAGAATCATTAAATATAATTTAAGTATATTATTAATATTAACAAAAATACTCAAAAATAAAACAAAGAATTCAAATTTGGTGAACTGCCATGAAACGCCAAGCAAGAAAATGGTATTTAGTGATAATTTAGTGATATAGATAGTTAATCATAATTTCATGAATTGTCATGAAATGCAAATCTATATAAAAGAAAAATAGAGCACCCTATGGGAACAAAACATGGATAATTGGTATTAAATTAGATTCATTTCATAAACTTGATACTTTCAGAACACTGATTTCAGTCTCTGACGTATTATATGTATTGCACTTTAATTAGAAATTAATCTTTTTAGGTAGCAAATGCCATAAGTTTACAAAATGCAACAGTACTTGCTTCTTTGAAAATATAATGCAAAATAAGAACAAACTCATGACAGTAAGCAAGACCTTCCTACCACACAGTAAGGTCGAAATCTCAATATCATAATTAGACAACAAACTTCAGAATCATAGATTCTACTTCAAAATTAAAACAAAGTTTGTAACCAATCTAAAATTAAAAAAAAACACAGCACTACATTAATAATTCATTTTATAAAATCCATTAGGAATGACAACCAATCAATCGTAGCTAACCATCGAACAGAAACTACCACTCAAACTCAAATCTCGCATCATCTCCAGCAAGTACAATTATGACCCAAATATTTCTTCAACCACAAAATCCTACCATTTTCGGGTTCAGATGCAACCAGCATTAGAGACTTGACTATGAAATGGGGAAAAGGGGAAAGCTTTGATGATAAACACAGCGAACAAGCAGCAACAGCACTACGCAGTCACAAAAAACACCATTGAAACAGAAAAACAAGAGAACCCCACAAGCATAAATCAGATCTGTGATACAAGAGAAAGAAAAACCAAAGCAACCAAGCCAAGCAAGGAGAAACATAAGCAAATGAATGGGAACAGAGAACACCCACGTAATATATATGTTTGGATTTCAGTTTTAATCCCCCCTCCCAACACACACAGAGGGAAAAAAACCAAATATACTTAAAAAAAAACCAAATACTTCGAATCAGACAGAGAAATGGAGGGAAGGAAAGGAGGCAGTGTCTCACCTAGGGCTGGTGGACGCGCGGCGGCAGAGCTTCTCCGGTGACAGATCTGGATCTGTAAACAGAGAAACACACAGTGAGAGAGAGAGAGAGACAGACAGACAGATAGCGAGAGAGAAATAGAGAAAGGGGCTTCTATGCATACATGTAGAGGAGGTTGCTGGTGGTGGCGTGGTGGTGGTCGTTTTTGGCGAAACGAAGGAGGGAGGAGGGGTTTGGGAGCTCGATCTAGAGGCGGTTTGGGGCAAAGGAAGGAGGCTACGGTGGTGGCTGGAGCTTCAAAGTGGTGGTGGCCGAAGGTTGAGAGTGGTGGTGATCGGAGTTGAGGAGGAGAGGATTGAGAGAGAAGAGGGTTTGAGAGAGAAGAAGAGAAATGAGGGAAAGGGGGTCTGAGCTCGAAGAGAGTGAGTATATTGCACATAGCAACGGCCACGTGGTCGTAGGTAACTTTTTCCCGCTTTTAATTACCTACGGCCTCTAGCCCTCTATAAAAAGCTAGAGTTTACCTACGGTCTTGGCTCTCTCTAAATGAAATGAATTTTTCTTTTTTCTTTTTAAAAAAAATGTAATTACCTACAGCTGTAGCCGTGAGTATTTTTGAAATTCAAATTTCTCTCTACTGCCTCCTTACCTACGACTTTGGCCGTAGAAAAGTAAAAAATTACCTGCGGCCACATGGCCCTGGGTAATTTTGCATAGGTAAATGGCAAATTTCTTGTGCGGGTGCCAAAATATTCAAGGTCCAGGAAGTTACACTGATCAACCATGCGGGCAAACCTCTTGGCCCTTGTTCTAGAGCAACTTATTAATAATGAAATATTAATTATTATTATTATTATTTAAATGAGTTTAATTATTCTAGTAAAAAAAATGAGTTTAATTACTATATGCACCAACAATATAAAATGATTTTACACAGATATCCAATTACATTTCATCATTTCATAACATTACTTTATAAAATATCGACATAAATATTTATATGGTGAGATATGATTAGATGTCAATATAATTTTTTTACACTATCGGTGCGTGCTAATTAAATCCTATTTAAATTGTATTTTTGGTGTATAATTGTAAGCATATATGAAGTTTAAACATATAACTTCATGCAAACTACTAAATTCTCTTACTATTAACTACAATCCTAATAACTTTCTAGCACAGTCTTGTTGATGTACACATAGACATGTCATTAAATACAAATCAACAAATACACTCGTTAATTGCAGCTTCTTTTCCCTTTTAATTGGTTGTTCCCACTTAAAATCCATATCTTGCACTCGTTTTCTCGCCGCTGGCTGTACTTGTTCATCCGTGTCCCTTCTATGCCATCTTTTGTGACATACCATTCACAATGAAATTTGCACCTATTATTATAATCCCTCTTTCCTTTATAGATATCATATGTTCCTGCACCGCCTGTCCATGAAAAATGACAAAAGAATAATGTTGTACCGGGATAATTAAGAGTGAAGCTCCATCCATAGCTTTCATTAGCATGAATGACATGAATCTTTAAATCATCATCTTTGGACTTGCAATGAACGGTGACACTTTGGTTTCCATCTAGATGATTGTAAATGCGCACATGTATTCTGCCAGAAAATATGTTTTCTAGCTAGTCCACGTATTTGTGGGATAGCATATGCGAAAGCATATTGTGATATGTGCTATATTTTATTGCAGCAATGGCAACGATCTATACGTCGAGTGATATCTATACGTCAACCGATATAAGCATGCCTATATTGTCAAAGGAATATGACAGCATTGGTATATTGATTTTATTTTTTTTTACTCTAATGAACATATATACACACATACATGCATGACTCAAACTTTACTCACTCTTCAATTTAAATGATTTTTTTTTAAAAAAAACGACATGAATTTTGTGTCATTACTAATACTAAATATTTTACCCTTGATTATTCAATTTAATCCAACTCACCCTCAAAGTTACTAAACATTTTTCATACAATGAAATTGTATTAGTACTGGTGATATATCTAATTGCTTTTATTTATACAGACAAGGGAGGAAGAACTGCCCTACATCTAGCGGATTAAACATGTAGAGGCAGCGAGGTGGCTTATAAAGAGAGGAGCAGACTCTGATATCGAAGATAAAAATGGAAACTCTGCAAGGTTATGCGCTCGACAATTAGGCGGCGAAATTATGAAAGCATTCTATTTTGTTTGAACAGTAAAAATGTATTCTATTTTGGCTGATTAGAAACAGTTGAGCTGTTTTATAGTTATTCTGCTTCCCGGTGTTTTCTGCACAACACGTTTGATGTATTTTTCTACAATGACCCAAATAGAAAAGGGTATAATAGGAATCATACCCTGAAGTAGAATATTAAATTAATATGGAATAGCATAACTTTAAGGCTTAAAACAATTAGTTTGTACCGACAAAGAAGAGACTACAGAGTATAGACTTTTGGTTTTATGTCTGAAAGAGACCTGAGTTTGTCAATTACATACATATAGACGGCCGAGAATCCATAAGAAAAAGCTAAATATAGTAGCTGCGTGATATTTTACAATTGCTTCAATGGAACTTCTTTACATATTATTTAATTTATTGGTTAATTAATGCCTTAATCTGCAAGGCCTGAATTACAAAACCTTCCAGGTTATTGTACAAGGTCACTTCACGTGTTTATAGGACTTTAAGTATTGAGGAGCAACGGAGGATCATAAAGTAGGAGGGGCACACATAGATGGACCTTGATTCACTGCAGTCACTGCTTTCTGCAATCACTGCATTGTGAGCCATTGGATTTGTTGGATGTATTAATTTGTCCAAAAAGAAAAAAGAAAAAAAAATGCAAGTGGAGAGATAAAGAGAGGAGTGACAGCAGATTTTAGAAATAAGCTTATACAGAAAATGGTTTGATCCGCTGCATGGTCCTTCTCAGCTTTATCAGGAGGAGGCAAGTTGCTACCATACAGTCATTAATCAAAAGTATGTTACATCATGTTACAACATTTGACTGCCAGAAGCATCAAAAGCATGCATATAGGACCCTTAAAAGAAAAGATTCTCCCAGTAACAGCCATTTACCACGTTTCTTGTGGCTTTTTTTTCCACCATAACAGGAGGAAATAGATAAAAGGATTTGAAGGGGTGTGTGAGACATACATAAATGCATTTCTTCAGGTAATCAAATTGGAGACACTAACACAGCAGTGTTTCCAACTACAGGCTGGAGACTGGCTGCATGCTCTAGTTGTGTCCAGGCTTCCTTCCGCTTCTCGGTTGCCGAGGTTAGCATCGCATCTTCCTCCTTGAACTGAGAATGGCAAGACAGGAACAGCTTCTCATCCATCTCCATGAACATTTTTCTGACATTATGAGTTAAATTTAGCACTGCTGGGTTCCAGTGGCTCTGAGAATTCCTTTCCAAAGCCGGAAATATGATGGGCAGGATCACCTGGCGGTTGTGAGCAATCAAATTGACAATGTGGTCGTTGTTCCATAAGAAAAGGGCTCTTTCAGATACCTGAAACAATCCATGTTGAATCAACAAAGGGGTATGTTTCAGCAATTAATAACAAACAAGTCCATGGAAACCATTGATCCTCAAAAGATACACAAAGAATAAAGATAGAGAAATATTGCAGCAGCTAAATCGATTATCTTGAAAAGCGCAGAAAGACAGCTGCCATTCCAAAGAGGACGTTCAAGGAACTTGGAAACATACTTCAAGAAAATAAAGAAACAAGAAAGAATATGTACTAGTACTTTCACATCCTATCAGTGACCTCTGACCCAAAATTAACCCAATCAAACCAAGCACCTTCACAGAAGAATCTAAAAAGTCCCAACAAAAGTTGGGACGCGTTTTGATTTTGAAACAGAAGCAAAGGCATTATTGATTTCCATGATGTAAAGCAATCCATTTGCAAAGGCTCTCCTCTACATCTTATTGAGAGACTATAAGAGGGTTTTGGCTAGTTTACTTCATCATAACATAATGCCAGAATATGACCAGCAAGCAATATGCAAGCTATAGTTATAGAACATGGATTCCATTCTTATAAGAAAAAATAACATAGTAAAAGGACATATCGAAATAGTGAGGATTTACCAAATGGATTAACTGTAAGGGTACCTGAAAGTGTAAACTGCTAATGCAGCATCCGATCCGCCAAAACAACGGGACCATGATCCTTTGGAACTCTATCATGCTAATTGCTTCCAAAATTTCTTCCAGCTCACCCAGGAACATTACCTCTTTCTGACTATGTATTATTGGCCAATATTTCAACATTCCTCTTATCACAATGCTCGCTAACTTGGGCTCCTTCTCTATGAACTGCGTAACACAGTAGGACAATTGTTGGAAGTAAACCCCCATAGATTTCGGTTTGTGCAAAGGGATCAAAACTCTCCACAAGAAGATCTTGTGCTCCTCTTTCAGGGGCAAAGCAAACCCGCTGATTATGCTCCCGAGAATCTCCAACAACTCAGCAACCCCATTGTGTTTCTCAGTCTCAAACACAAACCTATAAAACACATTGTTAACAGATTTCCTGATATAGGGTCTATGCACCATGAACTTCCCATAAACCCTATGGAGAATTGTCTTCAAGCAGTCCCTTTCCCTAGGATCCTCCGAATCAAACAACTCCAACAACCTTGAAATAAACGAATGGTCAATGTACTTCTTTGCCACCTTAGCATCAAGGCACGAAGATGTGATAAATTTAAGCAGCAATTCATACACAAGCTGCAAATGAGGCCAAGCAGGATCAAATGCTGGCTCATCATCATCATTCTCACCACCACCACGATAATTAGCTCGATAATTTGGCGGGAAAACACGAAAGAGATTAATAGCACACATTCTACACATTGCAAGGATAGCAGGTTCACTAAACCTTGAGGACCCAAAGGAAGACACGAATTCAACGAGTTCAACCAAAGTTCGCCTTTTTACGTCTTTTTCCACCGTGTTCTTACCAGGGTCGGTGAAATCGAACGTGACGCAGCAAAGGCTCAACTTGCTCACGAAAAGGTTCATCTTCTCCGAGCTTGGAACATCCTTGAACGGCACCAAAGGTTCGATCACCGACACGGTGCTCGCCGGAAAAACCGCCGATGAGGAAGTCCGTTTCGCGGCGGAGGAGCCTCCGCCGCCGTGTGACCTGTGGTTTTTTCCGGCGGCGCACGGCGAGGCATCGCTCGAGCGAGACGAGTCGACTCGGCCCGACTCGTCCGACTCGGGTTTCGATGTCTTGCGGGGAAGTTTGCTCAGGAATTGCTTGAGCATTGCGACCCAGTAGCTGGAAGCGATAAATTTCGAGGCTTTAGAGGGAACCCATGAAGGAAGAGAATCAATGTGACTCGAAAACGTTGGTTTCTTCTACAAGAGCCGTGGAAGGGGACAATGTGGGAGGAAAGGGGGTGAGAAACCCTAGATCTCGGTCATGAAAGCGAACCAAAATCCCAAACAATGTGAGAGAAGCTGCGTGAGATTGAGGTGGAAATTTTAAATGGGTCGAGGGAAATTTGCGATTTTGCAGCATGCATTGGTGGAAAATCAAAATCTTGATGGTTGTGGGTTACAGAGAAAAGGGAAAGGGAAAGGAAAAGAGAAAATGCAAATGAATTACCAAAAAAGGGTGGAGAATAATTATCATTTGAAATTCGCCATTTCTGTTTCTTTTCTCGGGAATATTATAATAATAATAATAATAATAATAATAATAATAATAATAATAATTATAATTATAAGAAAAGACAAACGAAACTTGTGATTGAGTATTGTATTAGAAAAAAGGAGGAGGAGGGGTTTGTATGAATCTATCTAATCTAGGGCGCAAATCAGAAGAGGGAATGTGATGCAGATCACGAAGTTTTTCCGCTGTGATTTTGGGCAATGATGAAACCCTCTTGAGCTGTTTCTTTCTGTTGTTAATGAATAATAATGTGATAGATCCACCTCCACTAAAATCTGGAATAAACAAAAGAGAAAGAAAAAAAAGGTACAATGATGGGCTGGTTTTAACTCCTTTTTCCTTGTTTGTGGAAAAATCAAATTATCAAAAATATCAAATGATGGCCCTTCCTTCATTGCATTTGCATATGTTTAAATTTAATTGGCATAATGGTCTTGCATGATTTTAAAGTTTTTTTTCCCTAAATGAGATGCATTCTCGGAAGGATTGGAATTCATAGAGATGAATAATTAATATAATTAAATTAAATAATTAATAATAATTGAGAGAGGGATGAGTGGATTTTGGACACAAACACGTGTAACTGAGGGTGTGTAAGAAGGGAAAAGGTCCAATAGAGTAAACCTGTAAAACTAACAAGGATGTTAATTGTTAAATAACACCCCCCATTTCATTCCCTATCTACTGTCTGTGATCCTCAAGGTACGACCATCGTCGTTTTTTAACTTTTTTAATACATCTCAATTAAAAAACTTAAAAAAAATTATTGAATTAAAAATCTAGAAAAAACACATGAATTTACGAGAATAAAAATGAATTTGCAAAGGTTAAATAATAAAATATAACATAAATGAAAATAAATTCACTTACTTCACGAGTAACTTTGCGCTGCTTAATAACTCTTTATAGACATTAAATTTTATCAATCCAACTATTAAATATTGTCATATTATTTTAACAATTATACACACTAAATTTTAGATATTTTAGTCACTCGTACCTGTATAATCTTATTGTTGATATTTTACTTATATTTTAAAATAAATATTATACGGTGAATTGTTTTTTTTTAATTTTGAATCGAAGTTATTTGATGAAGTATAAACCCTTTTTTAAAATTTTATAAAAATTTACAAACTTAATATACTCAATAAAATTTTTAATTTGGCGATTGAATTGATAAAATTTAATATTTATAAGAAATTATTAAGCATAATAATTCTTGTCAATAATTACTCATGGAGCAATTAAAGTTGCATTAATGATTATTTCAAGGAACATTATAAATGTTTTGCTTAATACTTTCTCTGATCCAAAATATAAGTAATATAATACAAAAATGTATAGACCAAAAAATGTTTTAAAATTGAATAATCTTAATCAATACTCATTAATTCTAATTTTTTTTCCAAAATTATCCATTTTGTTGTCACTTATAAATATAAATATTGTATTAAGTAATATATTAAATTAAAAAATTAACATTTAATTTTTATAAAAATTGATAAATATTACTTGTATTTTGAAAAAAAATACGTTTATTATTTATATTTTAAATCGAAAAGAGTATTTGTTACCTGGTGTAATTTGATACATCGTCTTATAAAAAATTATTATTTTAGGGATACCTTCAAAGAGGACCAAAAAAAGGATGATTTTAGGGCAATTTTCTTAATTCAAAAAGGAAAAACAACGGAGTGCTACGATGCGTTTAAGGGATAAAGTTCATAGAAGAATCAAGAACGCGAGAAGCGGCTGATATTGGGTGAGTTGTTATTTTTCTCGCGCTATCGTTATCGTTTTCTTCTTCCACCATCGATCGAACGAACCTGCTCTTATTAGGGTTTGTACTGTTCCACTCTGCTCTCAGCGCCGACCCATTCACTGCATCACAATATTGCGGTTCCAAGGTAACCTCCTAACAATTGATCCGTCTTCATTCGTTATTAGAATTAAGAACACTTGTTTTGTTGATGCCATTGGTTCCTGGGAAATTTGCCCGTGTTATTCATTTTTGCTTTTATTCAATGAATAAATGGTTGGTGCAATTTGATTCCATCGGTGCTTTTGGCTCCGCACTATGATTGTTAAACACTCTGCGATACGATTTTTTCTATTATTATTGTTATTATTATTTCGAATGAACACTGTTAAAGTGGTTTGGGACATGGTTACTTATCTGTTATGTGATTTGAGAATCTGTTGATGATAGGGCTTGTAACGTGTCAAGAACAACTGTTTCAGGTGCGTTTTGTTTGTATTGTTTATGGTTGTTGATTGATGCTAATGGTCTGGAATGTCCAACAATTTGGTTTCGGAGCCAATACCGAGCATGCAGATGGCTCAGCTGGAGCCTATTCTGAACAAGGTTGATTCATCGGGGACGCAGATGGAAGTGGGATTCTCGGGTCCTGTATCTAGTGATCCCATGTCACAGCATCAGGGAACATCAAATGATCACGTTGGATTATTAAGAGCCATGCATGGTGAACCCACGTCTCAGGGCTTACCCCTTCCAAACACACAGAGAGGGCGGGTAGAAGCGCGAGAAGGTAATATGGGAATGCATCAGCTTCTTTTACAGAACAGACAATCCATGCAAATGGGGACAGTGCCAAATAACATGGGGCAACATCAACTGTCGGCAACTCCCAAGCGGAAGGCACCCGTGGAACTTTCATCCGGTAGCTCCATGGCATCTAACAAGAGGGTTGCACAAATGGGACATAGACCTTGGTTGCAGCAGGCATCTAATGCATCAAACAGAGGTTCTCCACAGATGCAATCCCCATCAAATGCTTCCAGGCCACAACATTCGGCAGCATCCAGCAAGAGAAGAACACAAATGGATTCCACTTCTAGTAAACCCGGGACACCTCGGTCCTCAAATTCTAAAAGCCAGAGTACACAGATGAATTCTAAGGTTCAAACTGAATCATCTGAAAGTGTTAGGTCCAAGATGAGAGAGTCATTAGCTGCTGCTCTGGCGTTGGCTGCTCAGCAAGATAAGCCTCTGGTCTCAAATAATAATGCACCGAAAGATGCTACCAATGGTCAGGGTAAATTAGAGAACAGTTCTCAGTGCACAGGGTCAGCATCTGCATCCGTTGACACTGCTCTGGAGCAAAGCCAGGAAATCTCTCAATTTGTGAATTCATCTTTTGCTGTGGCTGATTCAGTTGACCATGTGATGGGAGAGCACAGAAAGAATACAACATCTAGTGAAGTTTTTTCTGAAAAACCCATGGATCATGAAGCAGGATCCACAAATGTGTCGAACAATGAAAATATACCGAGTTCTTTGCAAGTCCTGGACTGTGAGAAGCAGGATTTCCAGTCGAGTTACACTCTGACTACTGATGATGTTCCTTTCAGTGACGGTTTCTTTATGAAAGATGAACTTTTGCAGGGAAATGGTCTTTCCTGGGTATTATCTGATATGGTGGACTTGGAAAATCAAAGGGAAAGTCAAACTAATATAGAGAAGAAAACAGAGTTTGAGGAAACAGGTGGAATTTGTAGGGAGGCGGCCCCTTTACCCGAACTTTTAGCATCAAGGATAGAAGCAGAGCTCTTCAAACTGTTCGGAGGTGTGAATAAGAAGTACAAAGAGAAGGGGAGGTCTCTTTTGTTCAATTTGAAAGATCGTAATAATCCTGAACTAAGAGAAAGGGTTATGTTTGGTCAAATTCCTCCAGAACAATTATGTTCCATGACTGCTGAGGAACTTGCTTCAAAGGAGCTTTCTCAATGGCGGATAGCCAAGGCCGAAGAGCTTGCTCAAATGGTGGTTTTACCTGATTCAGATGTTGATATTAGACGTTTGGTCAAGAAAACACATAAAGGTGAATTTCGAGTGGAAGTTGAACACGAAGACAACGTTCCAGTGGAAGAGGTTTCAGGTGGCACAACCTCACTTGCTCGAAGCCAAGCCATTAAAAAGGATGTGGAAGCTGCTGCTTCTTCCAAACCTGATGCAATAAAAAGCGATATAGACACTGATGGTGAGAAGAGCAATTTACAGACAGATAATCAATTTTCCATTACCATTTCTTCCAGTGACGGGACTGATCCAATGCAAGGACTTATGACAGATGATGCATTAAAGGACCCTGACTTTCTTCCACCAATTGTCTCTCTTGATGACTTCATGGAATCCCTTCATTCTGAGCCACCATTTGAAAATTTACCAGTAGAGTCTGGAAAAGTGTCTATCTCAGACAAGGACGATTCTGGAGTTGGATCTAAATCAAAATCTTCTGATTTAACTCCAAGTGAGCAAGATGGCGTCGCTGCTGATAAGTCTGAGAAGCTTCAAAGCACAATTGTAAGTTCGGATGCTGACGAAGGAAAAAGGGTTAATGCAGAATCTGGGTCCATTTCATCTGATACAAGACACGGTGAGAATCAATCTGAGATGAAACTGGCTGATGGTCATGCCAAGGAAAGGTCAACTGATGGCACAAAATCAACTTCCAATGATGCTGAGTTGAGAGCCAGTCTGTTTCATGCAGGAGAGAGATATGCCAATAATAATGCGTGTTCGAAAACTACAGTCCCCATTAAGGGTGAATGCCTTTGGGAGGGAATGCTTCAACTGAATATCTCCACCACTCAATCAGTCATAAACATCTTCAAAAGGTAGTCTACTGTTTGAGTACATCTTTATGATAAGTTGTTACTTTGCTGTGAATTTTTGTGCATGAAATGATATGGTTTTGATTGTTCCATTGCTCCATTTTTTCATCTAGCATATGTTTTATCATGATCTGAATATGTGAGTATTGACAAAGTTTTTCCATCTAGCATCTGAAACAAAAATTCTTACTGTGTAGAAAAAGTGGTGAAAGGCCAATTATATCATGGAATGTTACTAATCCATCCATATGTGCGGGCAGTAATGGAGAGAGCCGAGAGCTAGGTTATTTTGAAAGTGCTGACTTTGAATGTGATTAGTTGACCGTGCAACTTCCTTTGTCACGTAGATCCTGCTTCCCAATTTATATTGGAATTTGGAACTATCTATACCTTCCTCATTCATTTATGCTTTTGAATTTTTTCAGTTTTTTTGGCACTGACTTATGATTTTGTTTAAGCCTGCATGCAATCCTGCATTAAATATGTGGCATCCTATTATGTAATGTGGTCCCATTGTGTTCACTGGATCAAAATTTCATGTTCTAGTTGAACTCAAGACCAATTGCGCAGAACCATTTTTTAGTCTGGAATCTCGGCTTTAATTGGTCCTTTTCTGTAAGCCACATTTTTTTTCCTTCATGTACTTCTATTTGCTATCTTATAAACATGTTGTATGTTGTTTTGGTTTGTTGGGGAATTTTTGCAAGTGTAACTGCAAATGAGCATTGCTGTTTGTGGATATGATTTTGGTCAGATTGTTTAGCTAACTAGGCATGTTAATATTGTTTCCTGGCTGTCTTGAAAAAGATGAAGAATATTGTCATGGATTTTTTTTTTGTGTTGTTCTTCTTGGGAGGTCTCTTGGTTGCGGAGTTGATGTGCTGCACCAAGCACCACTTGTCATTATTTTTTTCTTATTTGGTTGAAAAAGTGATAGTATTGATATGTACTGTTTGAAGAGAATTAATACTTCTAAAAATAATATTTCTTTTCAGTATTTTTTTTCCTGATCTTACATTATATTCTGTGTAGTGGTGAGAAAACTTCTACAAAAGACTGGCCTGGGTTTCTTGATATCAAGGGAAGAGTTCGACTCGATGCATTTGAGAAATTTCTGCTAGAGCTTCCACAGTCAAGAAGCCGTGCTATCATGGTATCTCAAGTTTCCTTTTGTTGTGCTAGGCTCGTATCCTGTTTATCTCACCAGCAATACAGAAAAGAATCATTAAAAAGAAAAAAAATGTTGCAGTTTGATGCCGATTTTTTTCTTTTCACCACATGTTTGAATTGTAGCATCTTGAGTTATGCACAGTATGTTTGCCTCTTTTCCTTTGTTGATGAGGTGGAGGAGTGAATAGAGTCGTTGGTGGTTGTATATATGAGAAATGACATAATTTTTAAGGCTGGCGGGGGATGAATGGGATTGTATAGCTTGTAAAAATATCCATCATCGTTAAACTGGATTACAAAATTGAATTGTTTTTTGGTAAATACATTAGGATGTCTGGCGACTTGAATAAAACAGTTTCTCATGTTCTGGGCGTTTGACTCTATGCTGCAAAGGTTTCAAGTAAAATCATCACACAATGCATACGCACATGTATGAAATGTGCTGACATAGATAAAATAAAAAATGGCGATGAAAAATTTAATAATGAGTTTTATATGAAGTTGTATGAATATAGATAGGAGAGAATTTTATATAACCACAACTGACTTTTTAGGTTGGTTCCCATGAGATGCTTGGGGTCATTAAGATGTTGCAACGTAGAATATAGATTGTGTGGTTAACTGGTTTGAATATGTTGCCTGACAGAAGCCACTTGCTGTTTGATGTTAGTATTACCTTCAATGAAGATGTGTGTGTCTGATGAAAACTTGTTGCGCTCGTAACTTTCTTTTTGGGTATGTATAGTTACAGAGTTTCTTTGTATGGTAGGTTTCACATTTTGTTTCCAAAGGGTCGTCCCCCGAGGAGCAATCAACTCTCCGTGAGGTAATGGTAATCATTATTAGATTGGGTAATCATATCTACTTTTTAGCTGCGGATTGTTTTTGATGTATTAGATATTTTTGCTTGCAGGTGGCTGACTCGTACATTTCGGACGAGAGAGTGGGACTTGCAGAACCCGTGCAAGGAGTTGAACTTTACTTTTGCCCACCTCATAAGAAAACAGTTGAAATGCTCAGCAAGATACTTCCAAAGGAACAAATTGAGGCAGTTAATTCTATTGATAACGGTCTAATTGGTATTATTGTATGGAGAAAAACTACTAATTTAACGTCGTCTATATCGCCCACCACTCAATCACAGCACAAACATAGCTCTAAAAGGCAATATTTGAGTAGAAGACAGCAAGATACAAATGTCACCCAAAAAGCAGTGCCCCCTATGGGCTTTAAGACCGCCGAGAATGGAACCCCAGGTGGAGGTGGTGGTGACGATGACGATGATATTCCTCCTGGATTTGGGCCAGCAGTGGCCCGAGCCGAGGACGACCTCCCGGAGTTCAATTTTTCCGGTGGTTCAAATCCATCACATTTGGTCCAAAAACCCATGGGACCAGGCATGGTCCCATTTCACTCGGTTGGCCAAGCTGCCCCACCACCACGTCCTGTAGAACAAATGAGGGAACTTGTACACAAATATGGGCAAAGCAAAACAACTGTATCTTCAGTAAACTGGCATGATAAATTTGGGGGTACAATTCAACCCTGGAATGATGATGATGATGATATACCTGAATGGCAGCCTCAAACCTCTCAGATTCAGTTACCTTCCCAACAGACAATGCATAACTTTCCTCTTAGACCTCACATTGTGAATCAATCATTTGCGGATTTACCCCAGCAATCAATTATGACAACACAACATCTTCAACCCCCTATGAATGCGACACATCTCCAACGAAATTTTGGCCCTATGGGGGTTCATTCTACCCAGGGTAACAATATACAAACAACTGGTGTACCGCCCTATGGAGCGCCTGCACAAGGAACTTCCTGGTCTCAACATGTTTCTAGAAGTAGGGGACTTTAGTTTCTTTCAGTATGAAGTTTTTAGTTCCTCTTTTTTTTTTTTGTCATTTTTTTATGTATTTTTACATCTGTAGCCATGTAAGCTTATGATAAAGTTTCAGGCTGTTTCCGTCCTTTTGTATCACCAGTACCTTTCTATCTTTCTGTAGCACCAGTACCTTGTAGATTGCAGTAGAGCAAAAACGAATTACTTTTATTCTCATATCTCGTTTTAGCTTTCCAACAGTACGTAGGTGTTGCGATGAATAAATGTGATGGACGATACAATTTTACTTGCTTTAATAGTTTTAAATTCCATCGTCCTATCGTTACGTTGGCTGTTTCGGACATACTGATACTACCGTGTTTAACATGTAATTCTCCTTCATGTATGGTTTCATCTGAATATTATAAGTGACCTTGATGCGATTCTGCAGACGGCCTAATCTCATATTTCCAATTACTGAACAAAAAATTCAATACAGTTGTCCTATTAGAACCCAAAAAATCATGCCATCAGAATATGTATTGAAAACATTCTATTCTGACTGATACGTGCACTTTAGAACCTATTGTATATTAGTGCATTACTGTTCATGATTTACTGTTTTAGCAAAGAATACGACAATTAGATGGCCCATATTACCCCTGCCCCCCCCCCCCCCCCCCCCCCCAAAAATATGTACAGAAAATTGTAAGTCGTTGAGAAAAACAGACAAATGATACAAAAAGAAGAAAACTTAGAACCCTTTTTTTAGTGAACATTTTCTAGTTCTATTCTCTGTTTAACTACTTTTAATTACAAAACTACAACCTTGCTTTCAATTTGTTTTCTATTTACAAATATTAGAAAATAGAAAACAAATTAAAAATAAGGTAACAATTTTGTACTTAAAAGTGAAAACAGGCGAAAACTAAACTGGCCCTTGATATTTCCTTGGTGAATAAGGATGGAGATAGGGAACAGCATATCAGCAGCATCATTCAGACAGAAAACTGAAAGCTATGGACATGAAAAGAATATGATATGATATTGTGATCCTCAACTTCCCAATGCTCGCTTTAATCCTGCACGTTGCTCTGGGGTCAATCTTGTAGGGAACTTAACCTCAAATATGATCCTGAGATCACCCTTATGACCAGGCTCCTTTGTTATTGGCATGCCTTCATTTGCAACAACCAGCTCGTAACCAGGGCTCACGATGTCGGTCACCGGGACACATAGGTTCCGTTTGTCAAGTGTCCTGAGGCTCACTGAAGTTCCTCCAATGGCCTCTGCCAGTGATACCCTTTGGTTCACAATGAGGTCATTGCCATCTCTCTTGAAGAAATCATGAGGCTTCTCATCAATCACAAACACAAGGTCTGCTGGCAGTTGATTTGGTTGCTGATTCCCTTTGTCTGGGAAAGTAATCTTTGTCCCTTTCTTCCAACCGGGCTTCACATCAATGGTTAATATCTCTGTCTCTGGCATTGGCCTTCTGCAATTTTGGATATCATAAAGAAAGAAATAAAAGGCCACCTTAGAGTTAGAAGAATTGACAATGTTTTGCTTGACTGATACTCCTCCAATGAAGCATCTTGTGATGATTAAATGATACACATAGGGCAGTGACTTGTGTGCTTATAGCTCTATACTAAAAGTTTGTAACATGCATTAATCTTTTTGAGGAGGGGTTCTTTTTACCATATAATCTATGATCTATGAATTGAATCAAAGGCTGTTCTTTCATCTTTTAATGCAGATTAAAAATGTTGACTATAGGTTGGCATGCCTAGGGAAGGCAGACCAAATAAATAAAACACAAAGAAGCTAACTATACTTAATTACTTACCCGTTGGCATCCATTACAGTCCTTGAGATCTTCATTTTCCTTGTGGATCCAGAATACAACTCCTCCAAACTGCAAGGCAATTTGCTCTCCACAGGCGGTGGCTTCTTCGGCATGTTCCCACTATACGTTTGGAAAGCGGTGTCACCTCCATCAGACTGGAATCTCTTGGACCTCCCTGGTCCAGATGACCCAAATCCAAAAGGGCTACTCCCAAAGAATTCAGCAAAGATATCCTCTGCATTTCTGGGATTAAACCCACCTGATGGTTCATTCCCAGGTGGTGGCCTATCTTTTAACCCTTCCTCTCCCTCCTGATCATATACCATCCTTTTTTGAGGATCACTCAATACCTGAAAATTCAACAAAAACTTTCCCAAAAATTCTCCAAAACCAACCCCATTAAATCTCAAACTAACCAGTTATTAATTAATACACTATTAAAATTGTAGACAAATATAATTAGAGGAAAATCTTGCATCAAAACAAGAGAATAATAGGATAGCTTGTTTCTTTTCAGCTGATTACTGATTATTGAGTGCCATAAAGTTTTCCCATTTCTTTTGGGGAAAAAAAATCACATATAAAAATAGAGTTGTATTGCACAATAAAACATCTACAGAAGGTTCTTTTTTATGATCCCAATTTATCACCATACTTTGATGAAGAATCCACTCAGAACAACCCTCAATGACCCTCAATCCATGTATAATACAATCATATGAACAATTCCTAACCTTTAAACAATGAAATTACGTGTAATAAGAAACAAAGAGCTGAAAAGTTGATTGTTCTTTCTTTCTTTCTTTTTCTTTTTTCTTTCACAGACCAAATCATTTAAGGTGTTGTTATAATTCAATTGCTAGAAAGATAGACGTGCCTATAAAGAAAACGCATGCAAGACAAAGGAAAGTCTCAAAAAAGAAAGAGAAAAAGAAAGAATTGTTACCTCATAGGCTTCAGAGATCTGCTTGAATTTGGCTTCAGCTTCTTTTTTGTTGTTAGGGTTCTTGTCAGGGTGCCATTTCATGGCCAACTTTCTATATGCTTTCTTCAGATCATCTTCCGTAGCATTTCTGTCCACCTTCAATATATTGTAATAATCCACCCCCATTTTTTTTTTCTTCAAAAAGGAAAACACCTGAATCAATCTTGCAAATGTTACAATCAGTATGGAATTTCTTGAATACCAAATCTTCAGATTTAGAGTCTTTTCATGGACACCCAGATTATGAAATCAACCACTCTTGTTGCAGAGTTGATAACTTCCTTCTCCTCGTAGGGTCCATTGAAGATTAAGTGCCAATATCAACAAGGCAAACAAAAATTGCTCAAATCAAATTATACGACAGAAATTCAGAAATCTGGAAAATTGATTAATCTGATTATGGTAACGTCTAACTGAGAGAGATTTGTCTTTTTGTTGGCTTTGCATTGAAAAAGATTTGAACCTACAGCGCCACGCTTTAATTTTGAAGTGCAATTCGTTATCTTGTTAACAGACCAAGAACTCTTTGAAATTTAGCGGAAAATTTTGGATCGTAGAAAATTATCTAAAATAGCCGAGAGTGACGGGAAATATATATATATGAGTCGAAAACTCGGAAATATTAATTCTTCAAAATTTTATGTATTGGTTATAGTACTAATTAATTTTACCAACTACAGAATTAAATCTCCACCAAAAAAAAACTACAGAATTAAATCAATTAATTATTTTTACCACCTTTTTTTATCCAAACATAATACCTTTATACCTTTAGTTACTAACTGAAATCCATACAAAGGCCGTATTTTCACTAATTATTATATGAAATATTAAATAGAATATTAACGAACCATTTGGAATAATCGAGGGACTCAATCGAAAACCAAAGAATCCAAATTGTACTATTGTGATTGCTGCGAGACGATGCTAGAAGATAATAAAACACAAAGGTTTGGAAAGTGAGGGAGATATCAAGGAAGAAGGCAGTGGTGTGGTGTGGTGTGGTGGTAGTGGATGACACAAGCGAAGTGAAATCAGCTAACAATGGTTTTGGTTTCA
Source organism: Glycyrrhiza uralensis (assembly GCA_030159175.1). Lineage (NCBI taxonomy): Eukaryota > Viridiplantae > Streptophyta > Magnoliopsida > Fabales > Fabaceae > Glycyrrhiza > Glycyrrhiza uralensis. The sequence goes on from BRZY01000005.1 coordinate 51,815,288, forward strand.
CACTCACACTGTCCCTCACTCTCTTTCTCCTCCCCAAATTCTCCTTTGCTTCCTAAAAAGTATAACCTTATCTTCAGGTACCACCCCTTTAATTTGAACTCAACAACATGCTTTTTTTTTTGTCTTCTTCTCTCTTATCATATTCTATCACTTCTTCTTTCTAAAACTATTTACCCATGTTTGTTCGTTCGTTTGTTCTTTCACCAGAAACAATAACAACAATACCAGGGTCGATATCCTTAACCAAAACAAGTGCCCATTATCGTTATCCGATGAAAGACCACATTTTTCATGCTGTTCTCTGAAACCCACTTCGCAAAGCAGAATTTCCAGAAGGGACTTGGTGCTTCTAGGCCTCACTTCCGTGTCTCTAACATGCCCATTTTCTCCGGGTAATGTAATTTTGGTGCTTTTTTGTTCATATGATATTGGGTTTCTGACATGCGGTTGGTAGGATTGAGAGACAACTTGTTTTATCATTTTATTCTCTCTCATGTTGATGTATCTCTTAGCTCTTACTCTCTCTGCTTTGCAGTGACTCTTGCTGGAGAAGAGCCCAAAATGGCTTCATTTTCAGATGAAATAAATGCCTATTCTTATCTGTACCCCGTTGAATTGCCGTCTAAAAAATTTGTCTTCAAATGGTATGCCAAGTACATGCATTTTATTAGTACTTTCTTTCTTTATTTATACTTGTTATATGGCCAAAATACTTATTATAATGACTTGGGAATGTTTCTGACCCATTCAACAATATCAGTAATATGTCCAATGAATGAACTTCTTGTCTCAATTGGGGACTAACATTCAGTGACAACAGAACTGTAATTGGTTTACAACTCCACTTGTTGCCTGGAGTTTTTCTTTGATTATTGTAGGAAGCTAACTCTTTTGATATATTTAAAGGGTAGAATCCCGAAAGCCTGAACGATATTCATCAGCTGCACCACTTTCTCGTAAGTTTTGTTGTCTTCCTTTGCAAGGCAAAAGTTTATCTTATCAAAAGAATTTCATAATTGAGATTATGTTTCATTGTGAACCTGTTAGCACTTCTATTTAAGTTTAATAGATATCAGCTCTTTCGTTGTGCATCAAATTATCTGAAAGATAGGAATTTGTCACCATCAATACTGATTTTGTGCATAATGATACTGGATGATTGCTTTGTAGTTTTCCTTTTCTGGATAAAAATTGCTCTGTAAATTCCGTACAGCTAATGCACGCCTGCGAATTGTGTCCGAGCGTGTTGATATTATTGATAATGTCATCATTTCTGTCACGGTATCTTCTCAATCTCAAACTTGTTGCATCAAGTTCTATTTATCCATTCAATGCTTTATCAGATTTTTGCATTAAATTCAGATAGGTCCTCCAAATTCAAGCCTTATACAATTGAAGGATAAGAGCAAATGGACTGCAAAAGATGTTGCTGATTCAGTTTTAGCTGATAAATCTTCACTGGTAACTTGTCACCCTTTACTACTTATGGATTTTTCATGCTCATGCTATTTTTATTGGAAACAAAGTTCATACTTATTGGAATCAATTATAACTTCAAGCAATAGCTACTGTTTCTAAGTATTGATTGAAATTCAGATATTTAGCCATCAATCATCACTCACTAGAGATGATCTCTAATTAGAAACACAGGAGAACCAGATAAGCCATATTTAAATGTTTCATGTTGTTGAGATCAATTTGAATTCCCATGGTTTATTTTAGCACTTATATATGCAAGGTAACATAGCCTTTTGGATTTTATTATCTATATACGAGTAACACCCAACTGTGTACATCACAAAGGTGCTTTTGTCTGTGATTTTACCGAAAGTCCTTCAAATTTATTTCTGATATTTACAACGTTTTGCAGCGAGTTACCTCAAGTCAGCGCTCAGCTGAGAGTTCAGTTCTTGATACACATTCTGGCGAAGTAAGCTTCATGAATAATCTGTATTTCTTGGTTATGATAATGAACAACAAATATTCCAGAGATTGAAAATTGTGACACATTTACATACTTTAAGTTTATGCATAGTTGAGCTTATATTTCTCCTTGCAGATTGATGGTGAGCCTTACTGGTATTATGAATACCTTATTCGCAAATCGCCTATAACAATTGTAAGTATTTCCTTTTGGCACATTTTTTTTCATATAGAAAGTTGTGGTGGTATATGTGATGATGATTACTTTGGATTTGTAAACCATGGTTATACAGTCCGAAGAATCGAGCGTCTATCGGCACTATGTTGCTTCAACAGCTGAAAGAGATGGTATGCCCTCTCATTTTATTACTACTTCTGTATTCCAGATGTGCATATATAGATTATCTCTACCTTATGCCTTCTAATATGAAAATTTCCTCTGCATATTCATACAAATTGCTTCAAAGCTCCTGTTGGAAAATTTTCTCTTTCTTCCATTCAATGTGAGCCATGCTTGTTTAAGACATAAAAGGAAAGACCCCAAGAAAAAGAAATTATATTTGTATTGTTATCTCTTTTTAGAATTTCACATCAGCTATCTTATACTAAGTGCTTGATTGCAGGTTATTTGTACTCCATCAGTGCTTCAACACTCAGCCCAAAGTGGAAAGAAGTATCTACTCTCTCTCTCTCATTCATCAACTGTGTTTAGCTCATTAAGTTGACTTGACAATAATTTGGTCAATCCATATAAATAAAAGAAGAAAATTATTCATCTATCAAGGGGATTGTATAACCTGAAAATTAATAGCAAAAAGGTGTTTTTTTTTCTTTTTACTTTTTCTAAAATCCAGTATGATCTGTTTGACTGTTTCAGTTTTAATGAAGTATCACTATCAAAAGTAAATGGTTTAATTTTTTGACGAAGTTCATTATTGATATAAAGACTTGTGTTATACCATATTAAATTTCACGATTTTCAAGGCTTGCAGTCATTTTCTAGTAGTAATTGAGCATAGTACTAGATTGCAATTCTAAATAGAATTTTTTTCTTTTACTTTAATCGTTTTAATTACACTTTAAATCCCTTTATTATGACCAACCTGAAATTTTAGTTCTTCAATATTTATATTTTGCTTTTGCTCAAAAGAAATTATTTTGCTTAAATTTAATTTCTCAAGTTTTTTATTTATTACAATTAAGTTTGTCCTCAACTAAAATTTTCAACATTTCATTTTCTACTAAAGCTGTACAATTTAATTGTACAATTTTGTACTTATTAGATTATTTTAAATCATCTTCCGTTCAAAATCTATCATTAAAAAACATTATATTACTTAAAATTAAAAATCACAAAGAAAGGTATTAAGGTAAAATCACGTTATTCACAGGAGACGGATTGAAGGTTTAATTATTATTATTATTTTAATTTTTGGTCTGGCTCTAACTAAATGTTATATTTGATGCAGATGGGGCATGTGCTTGAACAAACGGTGTCCTCGTTCCGTCTTGTCAGCCCAACCGAAAATTATGTTCCTCCATACAAAGATCCCTGGAGATTTTGGTGAAAACTCATATTTTGTTTTCATTGTATTCATGTAATAACTTTTGTGGGGCAAAATTCATGTAAACATATAATGGCATCTCATATTCAGAGTTATCTCAGTAATTTTGAGGTTCTTACACAAATGATTTTATATACTAGTGTCTCTTCAAGTAATAATAACCCTTTGAATTTGAAGGATGACCAGTGCCCAAGTCTATTTTATAGAACAGTGATGTCAAGATACATAGTCATAAATTATAATGGTTCAAATATCATGTCATCCACCAAATCTTAAACTACCTAAAAGCTTAAACTTTTAAATAAAGGCAAGGCATATGAAGAATTTAATACTTGCATTACATGTGATTTGTGAGGCTGAAAGACACACCTCTCTTTAACACAGCTAAGCTTCATCTGTCATCCTATCAAATCGTGCTATACTTCCTTTCATCTATATACAAAACTAAGGCTGAATTATCTATGAATTCAGCATTCTACCCTATTAACAAGCTCAATCTGAGCAAAAGAATAATATGCATCTGTACTACTTTTTACACACACAGACAAGTACCCCGGGAAGGCAAATGTGCAAGTCTTATATACCACAACAACCTAAGGTAAGAGCAACTAATCTTTTAGTATGTAGCATAATATTCAAAGAAAATGCATGGGGATGGAGCAGACTGTAGGCGCAGATGCAAGCCACTTGTAAGTTGATAGCTCAAGGTCCACTGAGTTGCCATCTCTGACTCCTTCATTTGCCTAATAACTCTGGCCTGCAACAAAAACACCCCCTTTACCAGTGAGTAACAGTAGAACATGCTGTTTCAACATCCAAAGATGCATGACCAAAAAAAATAAATCCAAAGATGCATCTGCCTATCATGTAACTACAACTAGATGATATGTTGTTAACTACTTCCTAATATTATTTAACTATCATGATCAAAGTAGAGTTTTTTGTCACCTGTTACTTTGTTTATGAAGAAAAATTAGAACTATTATTGACCCTCTATTGATAGAACAAGAGAAGTCAGTTGTTGAAAACTTGAAATTAACAGGATTAGTAACCCAGTCTTTGGAGGAAGCAAAAGCTTTAAAAGATAAACTAGTTTTCTTATGGTTACCTGAAGACGTTTCCCAAGCTGGACTTCAACATCTGTGCCAAATGATAGATTGTTGGCAAGTAACCCGAAAGGATCTACCCTGGAACCAACAGAAACTGAACTGGGAATCTGAGGTGAGTACACTATCTTCCACCTAGCCTGGCCAAACTCTCCTTTCCCTTCTATTCGCGGCATTAACTTTTCGAGAGTAGCAGTTGCAAGCTTTTCAAAGGCAAGCTGACCATTGCCTTTCAAAATGGATTCTGCTAACTGACTCTCAAATTTTCTGGCAGCCTGCATAGGCAGAAAACAATTAATATAAGACCATGCAGCAATGAAGATCAAATCACAAGGAGCGCATTGACCTTTCACAGATGAAACTATGGACTGACTTCACAAACTAAAATTAGACCAACTTTTTGATCCAGCAAAACATGGAAATTTTGTGACCACAGCACAGTGAATCTGTTAATATCCACACATAATGATTTTTTATCCCTATTTAAATTCTATTCATTTTTAGTCCTTAAAAAAAATACAAAAATCATGTGCTTTTAGTCCTTGGTGAGGACTAAATAACACTATTTTTGTTGAGTGTAATTCTTCGAAAAGATCAGCATATACACAAACCTTATTTGTGTTGCGTCTGACAGTGGCAACACATTATACCTGGACACAGGACAAAGTTTTGAGCAACAAATTGATCAAGTAAGAGTAACAGATATTAGTATCTTTTACCTCAATAGGTGAAAGTGTATCCTGTTCCACACTGGCCTGCCAATTGCTAGCCCGGCCTTGAATCCTATATTGGCACTCAGATCCAACCAAGGCTAAATCTAGCATTGGATCAAGTCCATACTCAGGTTCAAACTTTGCAATATTCAGATGCTCCCGTTTTAACCTCACCTGCTTTTGAGATGGATTTTATCAACATAAACAATGGACTAAAAAAGTTACAAGACACTCCAGCTTATTATTTATAGGAATTGTAAAATAAAACATTACACAAACCTGTGTTGCAACTAGCTCAACTTCACCGTTCTCAAATACCAGTATGCCCCTAGGTCTTATACATTTGGGATGGGCAAGACCATTCAACTCAAGCTCACCACTAACAGAAAATATAAGAATCAAAGGATAAACTATCTTCAATTCTGGTCCAAGCACAAGCTTCAAATCACTAAGGCGGGTTTCTATACATGGCTTAATATGCACTTGCTCCATGTCCTTATTAACATGAGTTGACTCACTGCCTGTCATGTGGTTTTAATTTTCAGAAGAGATATCATGATATACTCAAAAAGTAGTCATTCTGAAAAATATAACATAATAGACTCCACTAATTAATCAACAACAAAAGCAAATTTATAAAATCGACCAATCAAATGATTGATCCTGGCAAAAAATTGTACAGAATGGTACAGCAAAAAATTGTGAATGATATTCTTTTTTTTTCAATTGCATCAGTACAGAATGCAAAGGCAGATCTAATAATGTTATGGAAAGGGATGAGAGTTAAATTTACAATAATATCATAGTCAATTTTGATTGTAGAGCGTTATTATAAGTAAAAGGGAGAATATCACATGCTAAACTGATTAGCATGTAAAGCATTACCAGAGCTAAAGGATTGAGAAATTTTGGTCATCAAAGAAGCAGGTCCTGAGCCAAAATACCGTGAAATACATCTTGAAGCAAATGCTTGACTAACACCACCAGCAGGAAGCACGGACTGATTTGATGGAAATCTATTAGGAGCAGCAGCACCACCCCTATCATGTGGCAAATGTACTTCTCCATGACTAAGTTTAATATTCCCAGAAATAGTTGGTTGCAATATGGAACCTGTTATTTGCAACTGGGAGTCAACCTGGCCACTGACAAAAGAGGGATCCTTGTTTTAATAAGGATAATGTATAAACAAAAAAATAAAAATAAAAATGTAACATTGCCAAACGTCAATAATATTTGAGATTTAATGGTCATATCAGCTGCATACACCCGTGAATAAGACAACTCAGATCCCTTGTGCCCCAGAAGTTAAGAAAGCAACCTTAAAATATTGTTTGCCTGCACTTCTAGAACTTCACACTTCACCTCGATCTTGTCATCAAGGGCTGCTTCACTAGTTTTGAGTGGAAGGTTCCCTTTTACAAGAACTTTTCCTTTTCTGCTTAGCCTACTCTCCAATGAGGTGATGGATAACCTGTTTGATTTCATGTGAATAGATCCACCTAAGTTGGTCAGTGGTTTTCGGAACACTGGTGAAGATATTGATGCCCTGTGGAATGATGCATATCCATTAAGCAATGGTTGATCAACTGTACCTCTGACCTATTGACTCAATCCACACAACAAGATTTAGAGAAGTGAGTAAAAATAAAATAATCATGTGACAAAATTGTATTGACCTCACCCACCTCAAGCATGACATCAGCATTGCCATGAAGCCAATCGGCATAAGATAAAGCTGTTACCAGCATCATTCCCCCATCTTTTATATCAGCATCCACCCTGACTTCTCCAACATCTAAAAGTTGCCAATTTAAATCTTTAAGGCTTTCTGCTAACTGAGTATTCCAACTTTCTTCATTTCTGTCTCTAGAAACTTTCTTGTTGCTGGCATCATTATCGGTCCCTCTATTCTTCTCCCTCACCCAATCAGGAACCCAAGTAGCACAACTCTTATCTATTTCTACATCTTGCTGTGACATGTTATTTTGAACAAATGTAACAGGAATACTTCCTTGAATTAGTACGTGACCATTTTGGATTACAGGTTCAAATTTTGCGTTGAATAGAAAACGATTGGTTGATGTTAGAGAAGCAACAACTTCTGCACGCTCAAGATCAATTCCACCAATGGCACCATCCAGGAGCCTTATTTGCACATCACATTCTGGTTTTGTTAAGCTTCCTCTTAGATCTCCTTCCATATGCAAGATACCCTTAATAGGTGCTAACAATTGCCGCAGAGAATGAACAACATTTGTTGCTGTAGATTCAATGATCTGAACTACAGTTGGGACCAGACTAACAGGAAAGTTTAAGACAGCAAAATGAAGGTTGGTTTTAGGCCCTAACAAAGTTCCATCAGCATGAACGGTGGCATTATCCTTCTGGATAAAAAATTTCTCCAGGTGCAGACCATCATCATTACTGTAAGCACCAACTGCCAAGACACACTGAGTTTTGTAGTCTCCCCACTCCCAATCCTCCCCATGAAAGTCAAATTTTGCCTGAAATGACATCAAAGAAGAAAGCCAATCTTCATAAAGTAGATGATTTATGCTAACTCCAACTCCAAGTAATGCAAACAATAATAAGTTTTTACCAGGGTGTCTCCATTCCCTCCACCACTTGCATCAAGAGAGCCATGCCAGCGACCTATGAGATCAAATAAACCAGGCAGACTTAAATCTTCAAGAGTAACATCATGTGATGAAGCTTGATACCCCCTTATTAACTGCAATACAGACAAAGAAACTTCGATGTTTGCAGTGAATAAATATCTTTAGGATCATTAATATTATGAATAAAAAATAAACATTACATGCACACTTTATGTTATGGGGACAAATCAGATATATCAAGTATTGTGGCTGTTGAAAGGAAAATAAAGTTATAATAATCCTTTGATAATACCTCAAGCAGTTGTTGAAGGCTTGTTGAATATAATCCCACTGATTGCAGACTTTGAATAAAAAAATCCTATAGAAAGGTGAGATGGCAACATGCATAATCAGCGTTCACAGTGAAATAAGTCTAATTCCATCTTTCTAGAACACAATATTCTTGTTATCTTACAAAGAAGTTATTCAATTGGTTTAAAAACTTCAATTTGACAAGTCAGAAAGAATATGATCTGTTATATATGTTAATTTTTTAATTTTAATCAATAGTTCTATTGTGAATATTCAAGCAAAAATTAAAATCAAAGGAAAAAATGTAATTCTAGGCTTCAAATTTAAAACCACCCAAGACATATAAAACATAATACAACCTTTGATCTCGAGAGAACAACAGGATCTGGACTTCGAGAAAGAAGCCTCGCAAGAGGAAGCAACTCAGCAATCTCGGCTCTACGAACTTCAAGTTTCACTCTCCACCTGCCCATTGAGGATATAACAGTACCAAGATGCCCAGACATTAGCCTTTTTAAACATCCATCCCCTTTTCCATCAATTGGGTTGGGATCGCGGGCTCCAGGCAACACATATTCACCTTGAAGTTCATAATGACTGTCGCTTTGTTCAAAAATAATTTTTTCAATAGTGATCTGAGCAATAGTACATAATAGATAATCAGTATCAAACAACCTCAAGCACAGTTCCAAAACAGTTACAAGTACAGTATACAAAAAGACCGTGTCACTATTATGGCAAAACGCTGGTTTCATAAAATGGAAGTCAATGAACTGTTGTTATTATTGCAACAAGCATATGGTTCATCATGGTGGAGGTCAATGAACCATGGAGATAATCAACCGAGTACCTATATATTTTCAAGATTAAAGGGTCATTGCAATGATTCTATTATTAAAAAATGAGATTCGTGGAATTATTACAACATGGAAACTGATGTAAATGGTTAACAACTAGACAGTTGCTAATATCATATTCAAGTTCAGTACTGGTCATGCTAAACAGACTTCTTTGTTGATTCCCAAGATAGCAGTACGTCATAACTCAAATTCAGGTGCAAAAGTAAGAGAATAGTCTCAGGTACTCACAACATCTCCACTCCACCTAGCCGCCACATCTAGGGCTTCACCGAGAACACCACTGAATTTTGGCTGAAGTACAGATAGGATTCCATGTCCTCTTCTTTTTTGAAGATTAACCTGGATTTCTGCCTGGAAAAAAAAACACCAGCCAAAAAGCACCATATATTCTTTTCATTAAACGACCATTAAATAATGCCTTGAGCAACTAGCAAGTCATAATTCAGGTAAGACAACAGAAAAATGGAGTAGTGAAGAGATAAAAAGCAACAAAGCCGATATAAATGTCAAAATTTGCATATCAGGATTATTCTATTCTATTCTATCTCTAAAATTTGTGCTACCAGTCCATCTCTCCTATATATGCATCTTGCCATGTAATATATCTAGGCAACTACAGAAAGGGATTCCCCCATTTGCTATCTACTTTCTTTTTCCAAAAAAGAACCCAGAGTTTGATTTATTGTAATTGAAAACATAGGACAAAATCATCATTTTAAAGGATGGTTTATATGTCAGTTTACAAAAATAAAATGAGAAAAAACTGTTAACTCGTTATATAATTAAATAAAAATGGATTCCTTTTACACCATCAGGGGCACCTCTTCTTGTATTAATAAAATATTCTAGTCCTCCTACCAACTTGAGCTTTTGAGATGTTGTCCCTTAACATAGATTAAAGCCTATTGTTTTGTGTCAATCCCTTGAGCCCAAAGGGCTTTTACACAGGGGAGCATGTTGGAGACATTAACCAATGATAGCTATTGCTTGTCCGTCTCCTAGCAGGTTAAGATTTTGAGATAGTTATTAACTACTAATCATCATTGCTTGTCCACAAAGCCCAGCTCTTGCATTCACTCCCCATAAACAATCCAGGGAGATGAGTTTTTCATGCAGAACAGATAGTGAAAACCTTGTCTAATTTCCTTGACAAAATTGGGTCAACTTCAATATGATCCAAATGTGCATAGGAGGACAAGGATGATAGAAACACGATGATGCCAAAATTGGTAAATATGTTGGCTTACCCTCTGTATAGTTCCCCTGAGAGAAGCAAGCTCCAACTCATCAAGCGGAAAATGCCGTATCTACAAGTACATTCCACATAAGCAAGAAATAGGAAAAGAGTGTTTTTCGATTTTAATTTTTGGTCTAGTATAAAAGTAACCCAAAAATATGCCAGCAGAGAACCAGATAGATCTAATCTCAAACACTGGACCCAAAATTTCAATATAAGCTACCTCCAAGCCAGCTGAACGACATTGTTGAAAACTGACATTAGCTCTCAATTGCCCCTTCTGAAGTGAAATGGACAACAATTGTCCACTTTTAAGACCATCTTCATCACTGGGCTGGAGTGGCCCAACAAATTCCACTGCAAGACTTTCATCGGGCCTACCAGAGGCATCCAACTGTATTCCAATACACAATGGAAGTTACAAAAACTATATGTGTGTGTGTGTGTGTTACATCATATTGAAGGGGAAATTACAAAAAGGAATTCTTGCTATAAATTTTTCTAGTATAGAAACAATTAACCATCCAACTGGTTAATTAAGTCAATAAGTGGTTACTTATTAACCACACTTTGAATTAGAAATAACTTTACCAAGAATTTATTTTTCCCAGTTATTAAATTCAAAATTCTTTAGTAGAATCATAGTTTCAAAAACAGAACCGAACCAATCGGTTAAACTTCAACCGTGAACCAGTCAAGAGTCCAATCTGTTTAACCCAAAAAACCAGTTGAGTCAATCTTAAGAATCTGAAATTCACCTTCTAATGAAAACCGGTCAAAAACAGTGGTAAGAACTAAGAACCAGCATGAACTGGTCAATTTTTTCAAATTTCAAAATGGAGCATTTCTCACAAAGAGAAAGTTTTATTCGTCACCTTGATATGCTCGGGAGAAACTCTCAACAACCCAGACAGCTGAGGTGCAAGCATCAATTGATTCAGTTTGAGACCAGAGATTGAAACCTCACCAACGAGACTATCTGCACTTCCTTTCTCCAACATGTGCACATGTTGCCCATTTTTGTCAAAATTTTGTTCCGTCAAAGTGCAACCAGGTGCTAAAACCTTCCCCTGAAACTTGATTCTTCCAGTTGCTTTCAGAAGCAAAGGTCTTGGAAAATCCAATGTATAAGTAGTAACCAAGCTGAAGAATTCAAACCCATTCATTTGCAAATCGAACTCAACTCCATCAACAGTAAATGGCATGGCTTTTGGTGTATAAAACTCTTCTCTTGAAATAGAAAAATCATGAGAATAAGATCTTCGAACTTTCATATACAAATCAAATGCCGCTGAAGCAGAATTAACAGTAATAAAGTCGTGTGAGATTATGATATCTCCTCTAGCATCACTAAAAGACCCTTCTGCAGTAGGTGCAGTCCATTTTATATCAAACCTTCTGCATTGGAAAATAAAAGGAGAAAACAATTTTGATGAAACAAATCATATTAGAGACGGGAAAGAGATAATAACAAAAACTTGAAGAGATAGCCATAATCAGGAAAGGGAGAAATGCAAAAGCAGATAATATAATTATACAATAATCTTAATCAATTAAAACTAATTATCAAAACTTAAAAAAAGACAATCTTACGGTCTTGAAAGAGATCCCGAAAGTTTTATCTCTCCATGTAAAACCCCTAATTGGAATGGCATCAGATTATGATAACTGGGAATGTAATGAAGCATGGTTTTTTCAAAGGCTAAACTTCCAGAGAAGTTCGCATCTATTGCTGTCTCATCCTCCGCACCCTGAGAACAAAATAGTATATATTAGCAGGGGTGGAGGGACATACTCTAGAGAGAAATGTTAATAAATTGGAAAACATGTTCATATTCTAAAGTTCTTTTTAGCCAAATCAAGGAGACCTACTATTTTCCTGATTTCTGAATGTGGTAGAATCACTACCATTTGGTGTGTGATTATCACTTATTGTGTCATATTGATTATGGAAGACATTAAAGTTCATAAGAATAAAATAGCAACCTTAGTAATCGGGTGACAAAAAATGCAAATGTTTATTGATAAAATCCCCCTGCCCCAAAAAATGCTCATAAAGAAAGAGTGAATATGGTGTTCCGAAATTACATGATTATGCTAATACTTCCAAGTAGTTTCTCCCCTCCCACCACCCCCAGAAAAAGAAACAAATAAAGGGTCATAAAGTGAGCATAAACAATGATGATCCAACATTACACAACCATGGTAATGCTTCCATGTATTCTAGAAAACCGGGGAAAAAAAAAAGCAAGAAAAAAATTAAATCTTTGATCCATAAAAGCATGCTATCTCATAGCTAAGCATAACAAACACAACAACTAACCCTTTTCCCTCTTAGCCATGCTAAGCACTAGGAGAAAAAAAAGTGCTTTCTTGTAGTTTGCAGGCTATATACCTCTGGACATATCCATGCAGTCCCAGCCCCTCGAATTTCACCACCATCCACAAGGCTTGCCCTAATTCCATATAAATCGGCAACCTGTGATATGCAGTGTAAGGGTTAAAAGAATACAATATTGTTTTAGAGATTAAGAGACTTCGAGGATTTGAGAAATTGCTAGTATGAATTGCAACTCAGCATGCTTAGGATTATATATAGATCAAAGAATTGATTAAAATGTGATATTTATAATTATAATAATAATTCTTACAAAAATAATAATAATAATAATAATAAATAAAAAGAAAGCATTTCCTAGAATATTGGGGTTTCAATGCTACTTGAAACTAGTTACTGATCCAAGACAACGTAGATTCCAACAAACATAATACTTAATAATGAGTCACTACTCTGAACCGCCCTGTGCAAAATTATTAACACTTCAACTTACAGAGTTACCAGTGTTGAAAGTAAAATTGGCAGATACATATGAAAATGGTACACGATCAAATGCTGCCAGCGCACCAGCCTCTTTACTTTTAGCAAGTTCTTCATATGCTACAGTTGCAGGAGTGTCAACATGTAAAGAAGATAACGTCCTAGAAAATATTCCAGTGCCCAAAAATACAGGCGTATCCAGTGGGCCTTGACAGTTAAACAGAGCAGTTACTGATCCTGCTATCTGCAATCAATAAACGTTAATTATGAAAAATGAAAATGAGAGAGACAATAATTGATATTGGATAAGTATATATAATATCACTCTTTTTAGGTAAGGAAGCTGTAACAAGTATCAAGAAATGATGGTACTGAACTTCAAAACTATAAAAGAAACAAATGAAAGAATTCTTCGATTGTGTAGAAGGTAAATTTGCATAAAACTTTAATATTCCTGTTTTCAAATTTAAAAATTGCAAGGTACAGAAGGAAAACAAAATATGAAGATGGAAATGGAAATGATCAGTTTACAAAACATGAAAATATACCGGGAATAATAGAGATCTCATGTTTAAAGTTCTCATCAACGCATTCACTTCAACACCAGGAACCTGGAAATTTGATCCACACAGTATCAGAGGGCAGATGAAAAAAATTCCAACTATCTGTTGTGAAATTCAATGAGGTATGGAATATATGAAATGAACTGTAAAAAATATTGAATTTGGACTGAGAGTATACCACATTCTCTCGTTGAACAGCTATATAAGCAATATCAACTGCAGTTTTGCACATTAAATAGGAGTGGGCTATTTTTACTTTACATCACAAGGCTTGTTCAAATTCAGCTTTTGACTACATCATATACTGGGCCACAACTTTGAAAGATGCATGAGAATGACTCTATCACGAGCTTAAATCAGGTTTGCAATATGAGAATTACATACACGCACATGCCCACACAAGATTATAAGTACCTGACACATGAGATGAAATTCTCCTTCAGGATGAATGCCAAAATCTCCTGATGCTTCTATAGGAATGCTGCCAAACCAGCCACTTGCATTGTGTAAAAATATTCTTTGAACACGAAAACACAAAGTTGCTGATATGTTCTGGAACAAGAAGCATACTAAGTATAGAACGCAGAAGGGAAAAACAACAATTTTAATGTCCACTGTGCCAACAAGTAGTCATCAATTATGGTTACAATCAATATGGCTAAGCATTATATATTTGATCAAATATATAGTTGTCAGTTATATCTACACAGTTGTTAGTTTGTTACTCATTACCAAAAACAACAATAAAAAAAAAGTAGACAGCAACAATCACAGATCTCAAAAATACAATTGATGTAAACCTGAAACAGGGAAGCAATGTAGGTTGAAATCCCCCCCCCCCCTCCCCAAGCAAGCAATGTTGAACTCCATATATAGATCTTCTACTATTTCATATTTATTATTCCATTATGATAGAAAAGGACCTAATCTATATAAAGCTCATCAGTCATGTGTCACCTTTAATATAAAGTATATTTTGGTGAGCAATAAAAAATGCAATGCATATGTAATGGTTCAGTTGACTTGCAAAAGAATCACAAATGAAACATATCAAAAAGGGATTGCACAAAGCACACTAATACAGATTAAAGGAAGACATACAGAGAAACATGATGGGGCACCTAAGAGTTGGAAGGTCAACCCCGTCACATCAAGCTGTCCATGAAGATTTGGAAAACTTTCATCCTTTGACATGCACAAGTGAACCTAAACGTAAGGAAAGAATGTATCAAACGGGTGAAGTTATATCAATTCTCAAGAATAACTAGCAAGAAGCAGCATGCCATTGCCATGACACATGAAATCTATAAAGTTCCATAGACTAAGCCAAAAGATATAGCACTTCCATGCTATGAAACATTTGGGGAACAAGCTTCTATTGACATATCCAAACAAAAACTACAGAGGACCTCCACATATGGGCATATGTCTAGTCAAAGAAGGCTGGAAATGTACATAACACATGAAAGTATTAAACATCAAACATACTTGAAAGGCATTATAACAAATTTATTTTAAATAACCCAATAATCAGATCGGTCTCATTGATGCCAAATCATAATTCCAATCTAATGCCAAGGAACATATCTTCTTGGACCTAATTAAACCAAAATATGCCATTGAAAGGTTAAAGAAGCACCTCACCACTGGCCCTCCCTTCAGACCATGTAATTGGAATTTCTAGGATCCTTTCAAATAGCTGCATAAAACACAACCCAGGCATAAACCACATAAGCATCCATACAAAACAAATGGCAAAATAGGAAAGATGACAAAATTTTGGAACTTCAAATTACTATATACCTTACCGGAACAAAAAGATTGTCAACTTTCAAATTAGCATGCCATTTCTGCTCAGTAGTGTCAACAAAAACATTGGCAGACAACCAGCCACCATCTTTGCATATAACATCTGTCCTCCAAGTCTTACAATTTCCACTCAGTTGTACATTTATACGGCTGTAGTCATTATGAAACTTCAGATGGCCATTGACATTCTCTATCTCCCTGAAAATTAGACATAGAGAACACCTAAATTCATGCAGATCTTCATTTTTCAAAATAAGACTTCATTTTCCAGTATAGAAGCATCTCTTTAGTATTTACAAGTTACAACCACTATTACTTTATCTCCCAGCCTCAAGCTTATATAGTTAAAGATCAATTAAATTAATTATATAGTTAAAGAACAGAGAAATTAGCATTAGCAAGTTGACTGTTATACATTTTTAGAAGATCTCTAAGCACCTACATAATATTAAAATCATAAGTTGGTTGACAGGTGTGCTCATCTTCAGAGTGATCAGGTAATAAACGATAATAGCTCTCACCTAACTTCCCTGTCGCCATATGCAAGTAGCATCACAGTTGCACCTCTGAAATGAACAGAATCCAATGTAACAGGAAGAATCTTGGTGATGCCTTCAGACTGCAGAACATCTACCCTATCTACATGTTCTGCAACAATATCTTCAACTTTTAGACCTATGTCAGACTTCAGCTTTTCAGTGATACCCGAAAGGAATCCAGAGGTAAACTCCTCAATATTTTTAAAATACGAGGTTAAACCCAATTTCATAATTAAGGGCTCAAACAGAGCATGAACATATGCAGCTAACTGGGGACTAGGCTTCAGAGAAACCAAATCTTCAGGTACCAGACCTTTTTGTCCTCTGGTCGCATTAACGTCAATTGGATTGTGTGCAACATGAAATCCCAACTCCTCTTTTATCTCTGCACCATTATTAGCACGAGCATGTTCAGCCACTCCCTCATTGAATTGCAAATTCTCATGTTTACTCTCTCTTGTCTGTGAAGTCGGATCACTGACAAATTTTAAATCATCTGAACGACCATCAACATTTTCATTTGCAGAAGGAGACCAGATTCCCGGATCTGTGGAGTGTGTTCCACTTTGGCTATCATCACCACCGCCACATGATTGGTCGTGGAAGTATGTATGTGCTGCTAATGCACTGCGTTCAAGAATTCTTCTTTTGATAGCAATATCAGATGCAGAGACATCACTCCTTTTAGCCTTCCTCTTAAATTTGTGTTCCCAACGCCCATTTATGACTCTGGACCAAAACTCAAGACCTGAACCAGGAAACTTCCCTCCCAATGATTTTTCCAAATCGGCATGTTTCATATCATAATCAACACCTGTGTCCATGCAGTGATGATCATGCTTCCCCTCATTCATGCAGAAAAAGGAATTGGAGTCTGTTTCTCCTATTGAATGACTTGCAATGTCCTTTAGATCACCCCCTTGGGAGGGCTCAGAAACAAAGTAACCCATCTCTGCAGCTTCCCTAGCTGCATCAACCCTTTCTCTAGCCCACCGAGCAGCGGCTTCCTCTCGCGCAATCCTCCTTGTTCTAGTTCGATGATCGATTCCTTCTTCAGTAGACGAGTGCCTCTTTATGTCATTGCCATCTTCAGTGGACGGCGGTATCCCTAACCAACTATAGTCCTTCTTCTGCACAACCAAGACATAGGGATTTGGCAAAATTGCATCAACCACCAACTTCCCCATCCTCAGACTTGCAAGAGGATGAAGGCGAAGCTTAACAGTAGCAGCCTCACCACAAGAAAATTCCTCCTTGTGAGGCCCAAATGAGCATGATTCCAATGTCACACTCAACAGCGAGATTCTTCTAACCTTTCCAAAGTGAAGATCACGCTGAAGGTACTCACTGATCACTGAACAAACAGAAGGCAAGAGGTTGGCCTCAACAAAACGCTTGGCTCTATTCATGCCAAACCAAACCAAAAGGCACAGACCAGAGATAACAACAGCGTAAACAGAGGCCCTTATAAAAAGAAGCCCCTCTTTCCACAATGGTGGTGGTTCTTCTTCCCTGATGCATTTCAACCTCGACCCGCTTATGGAAACAAGGTGTCTCCTCAACAAGTTCACTTTTTGGCCACAAAAACTAGAAGCTTGCCTTACTGGGTATCCGTGTTTGGCAGATATTACGGTGCTGCACCTTGTGCTTTTGTACAACTGCCTTCTCTCCAACTCCAAGTGGTGATTGCTATTGATAAGGACAGTGTTGAGAGAAGAATGGAGCTTGATCCCGAAAAATGAGGTGCCCATTGTCTTCTTCTCAGTCCCATAATAACAATTCAAAAGTGCGCGCGCATTCAGAACCTCTGGGGATTGGGAAGTGAAGTAGACGTTTTGTATCGTGCAATATCGACATCATCAGTGTACTGATACACACAAAAACACAATAAAACTGTGAAATTGACAATGTATTTTAACGTCACTTGTTTGAAAGGTCGAGAGAGGAATGTGAACTGATTGAGTTTCAACTTGCACTGTTCGTTTTTCTTTTCAGGGGGGAACAACCGAACAAGAAAAGAACAAGACAAGAGGAATATTTTGTTGCTTGTTTTGATGGAAATGGAATCACGAGCAGCTTCTAAACGTTGTCGTTTACTAATATTAAAACGTAGGTACTTCGTTCATTTTAAAAGGAACCCAGTTTGTGGTGGATTTGCAAAACGGGAAATTTCTCGAACCCGAACATTCCATTGTGTATGAACTATGAAGATTTGCCCAACACCAACAGGCCTCCACGCAACAGAATCTTCCCCCTCCTTTTTGCTCTTGTCCTTTTTCTGAAACTTGTATTTCTTGCTTACAGCTTTTGCCTTTGGCTTGTGATTAGCCAAAAAGGCTCCTTCTTGTTGATCCTCCATTCTCAAGAGTCTTGATTGATTCTTTTTATTCCACTCCTTTCTGTAATGGGCGAAGAAAATGAAAACCCTAACCCTAATTTTTTATATACGCATGCAACGATTGGGATTACCAAATTGGAACAAGTTTTGTTTTACTTTTATTTTTTGCCCCCCTTTTTCTCGTGGAGATTTGGGGTGAGAATGGGAAGTTGAGATTGTGATTAATGAAATGGGTGTGAAGTGCAGAAGGGAAATAAAGATCAAGAAGAGGGTGATATGAAGTTGATGTTACAGCGATACTTAATTGCTTCGCGTTACGGCGTCGTTCAGGTCGGTGTGGGACGATATCCTCCTCCATGCTTTCAGATTTGGCAGACAGAGTTTGGACTTCGCCGGCGAGTGAGAGAGTCACTGAAGGGACGAAGATGCAATTGTGTTTCAACTTTCAACACATCGTAACCGGTTTCTTGGAATGAATCCCTTTTTGGTAACATTCTTGGAGTGAATCTTGACCGTTGATTTTTTATATTCATTTATCCTACGATGTCTACACTTATATAGCTGGTTCACGGTAGAATATGCGGTGTTGAGAATCGGTTAAAATGAAACTTATTAGTATATTTATATTTTTAATGATTTTAAAATATAAAATTAATCAATCAAATTATTTAAATATATTATATTATAATTTAAATTTAGATATTTATATTTATAGGTATGTATTTAATTTATTTAAAATATCATATAATATGTTTAAATGAAGTGTGTAACAATGAAATAAGAAATAATTTTTGAACTCTGCAAAACTTTGTAGACTCTTAACTCGCTTTTTTTATGATCAAAAGGGGTTAGGCCAAAAATAAGACCTAAAAACCTCTTAGAAACCAGATACAAGAGGTATTTGCCAATATGGCATTAGAAATAAAAGGACAAAACTCAAAAATCCTAAGATTAATATATAAAGCTATTTTAACTTTTAAAACAAGTATTTTCATTAATTAAACAATTTTAATAGTTAAATTTATCAATCTCACATTCCACATAAAACTATTAAAAAATGCAAATATGTTAATTTTAACATTAGGCTTCAGCAACTTTCACGTGCATACATGTATAATTATTCCTATTTTTAAAATACAAGGAGAGAAATATATTAATATATTTAGTATTAATGTATATTTCGATTCAAAAAGTGTTTTGATTTTTCAAAATGCAAATTTATATAAATTAATTTTTAAGAGTGATAATATCAGATGTAATCCTTTTTTTATTAAATGAGATCGAATCTCAGATGTACTTGACCATGTTATTTTTTGTTTTATTTTTCTAAAAATAAATTTGATAAACTTGTTATAAAACTTGTTTTTGAATTTAAAATATGAAGAAAAAAACCTAGTTATTTCCTCCTGAGAAACATAATTTTAAAACAGGAAGCATAAAAAACTCGCTTTGAATGATCTTAACTTTACCCTGTAAAATTCTCAAGTTATGTAAAAGAACATGCACATAGAGAAAACTTACTACTCTTGAACAAGAGGGTGAATAAAAAATTCTGAGAATTAATGCATAGTCCAAACGTGCTCTAGAAAGCCTCGTGAAAGAGACTCCCAAACTGAAAAACAATCATGTCACTCCACCCGAGCTCAATGTAGATGAATAACGCTATCTAGTATCTACATACCCATCACCTCATCTCTACATAATTTTCACCATCTATCAAAAACCAATCCCATATCGTTTTCTGCGACGTCAGGCACCAAGCGCATCATTCGTTTAGATTGATGGTCACCACAGAAAACAGCTCTCTAGTATGCATTATAAACACACAAGAAAGGTAACAAAGATATATTGCAGTCTACTATTATTGCGTTTGAACCCAAAACAACGACTGTTAAACAAATTGGATCATTTTCACAAGGTTTACATTACCCCTTAGAACTAACACAACTTTCACGAATAAACTTCTTCAACTTCTCGCAGTCGGAACTAATTGATCAGCCACAAAGGATATATAACAACTCCGGTACACTACTATGTAGTTCAGGTAATTTATAAAGCTAAAATTTTCTGTGCCAAAATGTTTTAATAAGTCCGGAACAATTAAACAACACTAACCCAAAAAAGCTGAAGATAATTTCTCAGGTCCACTGGAGTACGACTTAACAGTCTCACCCCCACCAACCAGAGCCTAAAGCCCACTGTTTATTCGGCATCATCATATGAACAAGAAATACAAATTCCTGTATTGATGTTAAAGAGTACGGTTCTTTTACCGAATGGGTTGTTGGTTATAATGGTTCTTCTCTTTTTTCTTCGCTGCAGCAAGCCTTGCGCTCCTTGCAGCAGCCTCTTGAGCAGCAGCTCTTGCAGCAGCATCCATTTCTTTACTGGATTTCTTCTTCTTTGTAGAAGCAACTTTCTTAAGACGCTCTTTCACGTCAACAGCAGATTTATCCTCCTCCACATTTTCAGTGCCCGTGGCCAAATCAGGCCCATTGTTCATTTCTGAGCTGTTGGGTTGATCGTGAGATTCTTTCACCTCCTTGGAGGCTTTATCCTTCTTTTTCTTCTTCTTGGCATTCTTGGACTCCGCAGGGATAATTTCTTTCTTTTCTCCATCACCATCAGCTTCAACACCTTTCTTATCCTGAGACAAGCCTGCAAATGCAATTTCACAATATCTTGTTTGAGCAAATCAACAACAAAAAGCTGCCTTGAGTGATTGCATCTAGATAAGCACAGAAATTTCACTTCTCTCTGATAAAAAATGAAAATAAAGCTTGAATACAACAGCTTCTAGTTTAAAAAAAAAAAAACTATTAGTGCAAAAAGAACAAGAAAATGGGGGTATATCTTTCAGCAAAAGCTGAAAAATTTCCAAACCAGGAAATGCTAATAATGTAAGTCTAATCAATAACCCGAATTCATGAAAAACATGATAAACTATAATCCTGAAAAAACAATTTGGCATCCAGCTCTGCATGGTTACCTACCTTGCGACTCATCTTGACCTTGACCATCATTACTTTCTTTCTGTGCAACTCCAAAATCAGCTAGAAGAGCCTCAAGCTCTTCAAGTTCCTTCTTCTTCCTTTCTTTCTTGGAGAGCTGCCGTTCTGTCTCCTTCGGTGCCACAGGAACATCAGCAGGCTTCTTAACCTCAGGTTCAGGTTTCACAGTATACTCTGGTTCATGATCGTGCTCTTCCTCAACATCATCATCCCCTTCATCTAAAATATCTTCCTCACTCTCAGTATCCTGTTAAAACTTGTAAAGCATCAAATCCAGAACAATAAAATATATTTCTAACCATTCAAGCAATAATCACACCAAGCAAACATAAAGGTAAATCACTATACATTTACATTGCAGCACATTTAGCTCATAAAAAAATCATGCCATGCCATTACATTACAAAATAAATAACACTAGAACAAACCAAATGGCACACTCGAACAAAACCATCTATTCTTTCAAAATTCAAAGACAAAGCACAACCATATCAAAACAATTACTTGAAGGAACACAAGTATCACCAAGATCCAGGTTTCCTAATAAGAACAGGCACAACACCAAGTACCCCAACATGAACTTTCACTACCTTACATCACAAAAAAAAATAGACATTGACAGTACTAACAAGGACAACACCGAGTAGTTAAAAAATGGATTCATGTGGAATCAAATAAATTAAATCACTAAAAAACAACAATGTTCAAACTTCATTTTAGCCATTCCAGATTCCACCACGTTATCCTGTAATACAAGGCAATTGAATTGAAAGAGAAATCGACATTTTATCCTTACACAAGCAAGTAAAGTGAGCAACAAATTGGATATAAATATTATATATATATATATATATATAATTAATTAAATAATTAAATAGATAGATAGGAATAGAAATGAATATAATGCACCCAACCCAACCCACCTCAAAATTCCCTGGTTTGTCCTTACTGTGTTGAGGGTCGGAAACGCTCCACACAGATTGAGGCGGTGCAGTGGTCGCATAATAGTCATCATCGTCGTCGTCCACATCGGCCCAAGACTTCGCATTCAATGGGGCCGGGGCCCAAAACACCTGCGACGGTTCCGATTTCGCCGACGACGATTTGGAATTGGAGGAACCCTTGCTCTTTCGCTCCTTATCCGATTTCTTCTTCTTCTTCAGAGTATCAAGCGCCGCAAACACGTTCGTGTTGTTAATCATCAACGAACCTTCGTCCCTTCTGCTTCCACCACCTACCATTGTCCCTAACGATTCACCAAACAACACCGCTTTTTTTTTGTTCTGTAACTATACTTTACGACGCTCGAAATTTCTCAGGTTCTAAACGCTTCTTCACCTCGCGGCTTGTCGGTTCAAATCAAAATAGTAACTTAATCGACACACACACTCTTTCTCAATCTCAAATGCGAAAATCGGGCGAAGAAACGCGAAACGGTTCTTTCGGTATTAAAATTTTTACCCGGTTTTATTATTTAATCAATGAACAAAAAAAACGACACTGTTCGAGATCTGGTATTCGGGGAACACCGCGAAATTTAAAATCGCCGAGAAAGAAAAATCCGGATTAGGGTTTGGAGGAAAACAGAGCACAAGTTCAGGGCTGAATGTAAAAGAGAGAGAAAGAATGAGTGAGAGGCAAAGAATGAGAGAGAGGTGCGAGTTATTTCGAGCTAGGGTTATAACAAAACGGAGAAGATAACGAAACGAAAGGAACACGCCCGGAACAGAGCTTTTATAGGGAATTTCATTTCATTTTATTTTACTTTGTAATAATTCTAATTTCTAATTTCTAATTCTAACTGTGATTTCTCTTTTATTTTCTTTTTTTGAAAATTACCATTTTATTCTTATAAGTTATGAGATAGACCTGATAAATACGGAATTTTTCTCTTTTTCATTTTGCCGCAAAATGAATCTGATATAATTGTCACAGTTCCTTAAATTGTTGTTGTGTACATGTGTAAGAATTTAGTTCATTTTTGCTGACATTGTTGCATAAAATTCAATTGTTCATAAGCTAATAATTCATATGGCTCTTTTCGTCTTTTACTTGATATTTCAATTTCAATATAGCACCAGTAATTAATATGTGAAGAGGAAAAACACACATTTCATTCAGCTTATCCCTCGTAGGGTAGTAAACCAATATAAGGACTAGTTTCCGATTTGCTTATGAAATGAAATCGTTTTTTTTAGTATGTAGTGTTCTCTTATATCAGCTCAGCAATAGCCACAGATAATATAATATTTGACCACATGATTGCGGTTTTTGCTCAGACTATTGGAAAAAACATTGTATATTCCACCCAGTCAAAAGAGAAATTGTACGTTCGGATATTTAAAAAGTTCTATATCTTTTTGACCAAAAGTAAAAGTTTTACGTTTGTGCCTAAGCTATCTCCGACTCATAGCATGTAAAAGATATTTCAAGATATATTGTTATTTTCAATTCTAATTCTAATTTCTAAATATAGTAAATCGAGTTCATGCAATACAACACAATCTGATTTTACTTTAATGGTTTTTCCTTCGACTTGCGAACATAATTATCCATCCAGTCATTGCTTTTATTTGCTTCCAACATCGATAGGCAGAACAAATGTTACAGAAAACCTCCAACGTATAACAATCATCACAAATCAATTATATCAAAAAAATCATCACAAATCAACGAAAGATTCGACAATGCGTAAATGCACATGGTTCTTAACCTCGTTATATGTATCAATACGTACAAGTATAAAATTTGACAAAGTTGGTCCTAAGCTAAACTCTGCCAGAATGAATATATATTGGGAGAAAGAAATATTAATATTAATGAAATACAAAAGGCTTATCACCAGTGAGAAGGCCGTCGTTTGTGTCGTCATTGTCATTTCTCTGTCTCTGGAATGACTATGCCACAAAAAATAAGAAAACCATAAGGAAAAATATTAATACAAAGAAAATCTTGATCATCAGCCACCTATTAGAAGATATGCTGTTCAGATACTTCAACAAAGCCCCTTGCGCCCCCTCTACGTTTGCCACTGTATCATCCATGTTTTCATCAATCCTGCAAATTAAGTACCCCAAACCAAAAATGAGTAATTACCTACCAAGGAAGCAATTAAAGCAATAAGCAGAAGGCCAAGGCATGGATTTCATGCATGTGATTTAACTCCTTTAAGTGTAGTATGCATAATAGAGAACAAAGAGCACGTGAACAGCCACTCATTAGAAGACATTGATGGTTCATAACCTTTTCAAGTACAAGCGACAAAGTACTTATATCCATAAAGTTACCATGACTCAATCCGTTAACTTTTTAATCAATGGTTATCCACTTGCTCTTTAGATTATAAAGTTCATCTTGTACTTTAGAGGATGCTAAACTTTTATGCAAGTCATTTCTCCTCTCAGAAAGCAGCAAAACGAGTAATTTAACAGAATGGCACCACAACTTTATAGTTAATATGTAGTATATGACCCAATCTTCTCTCACAGGCGAGCAACCTTACACACACTTGTTACTCTCTAAAGCTTGCCCAGTATTTATATAAGCTATATTCTTATGCAAGTCATTTCTCTGCTCAATCAGCAGCAAAACAAGCGATTCAAACAACTGGGCATACACAAGGACCACAACCTTATGTTCAAAGTACAGTGAACAACCCAATCGTCTCCCACAGATAACCAAAAACCAAAGCAATGGTTCGCTATCCATAATACAATATTACTAGCTAATTATAGTCAAAGCCCAAACTTATCTCACTGTCAATATAACAGACATAGGATCATCTGGTAACAGAATGACTGATAAACCAAGTAAGTTTGTATCTAATAGGTCATACAGCATATATTGCGTTCTAATAAAGGACAATCACAATACACAAGTGAGACATAAAAACCTGATGGCAATCTCTCCTTGTTGGGACACAAGTGTTGCTAGTTGATTAAAGATGTTGCTGAGTTCATGAATAGTGGACTCAACATTCTGAAGAGCTTCAGCTCTGCTTTGCATGTAACTGTCTTGCAATGGAACTACCTGCTGCTGCTGCTGCTGCTGCTGTTGCTGTTGTTGCAGCAATGGCTGACTCTCCCCATCCACCTGCTTCCTGTGGATGTAAAGGCCGTGAAAAAATAAAATAAAAAGATATGAAACCATGGCTTCAGCTATAATTCTACCCAACCTGAAACTACCTTGAAATGCCAGCCCAACTAAGAAAAATGGATAAAATGGAGCATCCTTCTTTTTATATATATTTTGGACCGGTCTGTGTAAACAACCAATTTCTCCAAGCCAGGTGAAGTTTCATTAGTGGCAAACTTTTGTTGGGCCAGGCCAACAAAACAAAGTCTGAACCAGCTAGCATGTTTGAGAGGTCTACTTGTAACCATGCAAGCAATTGAATTCCATAAATTAAATTAAGCTAATTAATTAACTCAGTAAAGATTGTGAACTCAAGTTTGTGCATGGTGATCTCAAAATACTATCACAACAGAGGGATATAAACAAAGCTCATGGGGTGAAATCAATATCAGTAAAACGGCTGTAACACAATTCCTGAAAATTGAGTTATACTGCAATAACAATTCAAGAAGAACAAATAAAAGAAGGGTATGTGACCACACTCTTACTATATTCTACTTAATAAACCAGGCTTACTTAGAATCACTTGTTTCCCGGGACACAACCTTATCAGGGATTCAGGCATAATACAACATTTTAATTTGATGAAAAGGCATAGTCATTACCAATTCAAGTTATGTCACAACTTACTTAGGAAAAGCCTGGGATGAAGACGGAGAGCCACTAGCCCATGGGGGCGCGGAGGCATTAGAAGTACTACTACTAGCAGCAGCCGATCTTGTAGCTAATGGACGTTGACGGACGAAAGGGTTTGCAGGTTCCTTAGAGGCAGAGGACGAAAACAACTGTCTTCTATTCTCATGCACTTTCAAATTCTTCACATAAATAGAAAAAAAAAAATGTCACAAAAGAGTACCAATACAGGCACACACCATAATATTACCAATACAAATTACAAAAGAGTATGTACCTCAGTTCTCATGGTGAGAACATCTTTAAACTCTTTGGTGGTGCTCATCAATCGGGTCTTTAGGTCATCTACAACCGTGGTGGAATGGCTAGTTGTGTCGGTAGAAGCATTTCCAGTCTCATTTCTGGAGCTGGAGAGCAATTGAAGATCCACAACCGCAGAGTTGAGTGCGGTAATATCCTGCTTGATGACACCCGTGAGCTCTTGGATTTCCATGGTGGGGTCATCGAAAACCGAAGTCCTTTTTGCCACTGCGTGGTGAAACAAAAACGAATAAATAAATCAGCAATACATAAATCAGCATGGAGAATACATGATGAATAGTAGTAATAGTGTTGTGCATGAATTCAATTCAAGTAACTGAATGGAATTGCTTACACTTGGCAAGCTTGGAGAGCTTCTGAGAGGTTTGGTGAATCCCATAGCCAATCTTGGAAGCCCTCTTATTGAACTCCGATTGAATTGCGACAGCGGATCGCTGTTCCTCACTACTGGTGCTGGGTCCATTTGGCGCTGGCCCTGATCGTGATACTGACTTCTTCAACCTCTCCGCAATGCTGTGGAATTCATGTGTCCGATCCCGAAATGGTGATTGAGTCGATTTGAAGTGCATCTTTAGGGGGTGGTGGATGGATTACAAGGAAAGGGAAACCCTAGATCTAATTGGGATTGGATTGCGTTTGGGGTGGATGTGTATGGATCAATTCAATGGATGGGTGGTATAATGAAATCTTGCTTACGAAGGAGGAGGTGTGTATGTATGTCCTAACGGATTTTGGAAATGAAAATGGCGCATTACATTAGCTTGTTACTCCGGTCAGGTCAGGTCAGGTCCCAGTATAGGATCAACATCCTGATCCTGCTTTCATGTTCCTTGGTAACATTAATGATATGCCACTGGTCACCATATGTTTTGTTATGACTTATGATTTATGACAGCTGATTTACATATAAAAATAGCCATTAGTGAATCCTATTATGATTATTTTATATATTTTTTTAACAATGTTGGAATTGTGTGTTTGAATTATTTTTGTGTATTTGTGTATCGACGTTAGATTTTTGTTATTGACTTATTTCGATGATTGAAAAAAAAATGAGCTTTATTTGAAATGTCCAGTAAAACAGAATGTTAATCATTGAATTTTTTCTTTTTTTTTATTGACATATCAAACAAAACAGTTTTGATTATCCCCTCACTGCTTATAATATTTTCCAGTAGAACATGAGTCTCTTTTTTATTGTGAAAGTAAGAAAATAAAAAATTGACCCATCGACAATGGGCAAGGTCTAGGTAGATTATTATAATAACTGTCCTCATACATCATACATGTATTTTAAAAGAATGCCCTTGCAAGATGTTTATATACTCATATCATAATTTATCACCCATATTTTAGTTAATTTGAACATGATATTTTCTAATTATTTTTTTTTACAAACTAGTGAAATATTGGTGTTACTATAATACTAACATCAATGATGAATAAAATATAACATTAATTAAAAGAATAACACATAACTTAATTGAAAAAACATTTAAAAAATAATTATAAAACATTATAAACTAAACCAAGTACCTAACTTAAAATACAATGCATAATAGATCATGTCAAAAAGTCACAAATGCAGAAAATATATAACCAATAAAATTGCAAAGCAATACAATCAGATTTTACTATTTTTCTTGTGATCAGCTCATAAACACATTATCTATCGGTCTAGCCATTGTTTTGCTTTGCTCCCAATATCGATAATTTGATATACATAATAAATATTACATAAAGCCTCCACTGTATAAGAATCACACATATTACAGAAAGCCTCCACTGTATAAGAATCACACATATTACAGAAAGCCTCCACTGTATAAATCAGGTAAGGATAAATGGACAATATGCAATGCACAGTAGTTTTTAACCTCGTTATATGTATCAATACATACAGGTATGAATTTGGACAATGTTGGTCCCTAAGCTACCCTCAGCCGATGAAAATATATTTGGAGAAATAAATATTAATGAAATACAAAGGGCTTAACAACCAGTAAGAAAGTCGTCACTCGTGTCTTCGTTGTCATTTCTCTGTCATTGGAATGACTATGCCACAAAAAATAAGAAAACCATAAGGAAAAATATTAGTGCAAAGAAAATCTTGATCATTAGCCACCTATTGGATGATACGTTGTTCATATACTTCAACAAAGCCCCTTGTGCCCCCTCTACGTTTCCCAGTGTACCATCCATGTTTTCATCAATCCTGCAAATTAAGTACCACTATCAACCCCACCGATGTCTCAATTGGTCGATATGAAAACAAAAATCAAAAGTCGATCCACCTTAACAGCAATCAAAAGTATACTTATGCAATTGTTCACGCTAAATTACAACAGTTTTAACTGATATTGCAGCAATACAAGGAAGACCAGCATCGGTTTCATGCATGCCACTTGAGTGTAGAATGTACTTCAGTTTAGAGAGAGAAAAAAGTGCATGTGAAAACAACTCATCGGAAGACATCAAAGGTTCAGAACCTTTTCAAGTACAAGCAAACTCGTCTCACAGTCCATGTAACTGGCATAGGTCCATTCGATTACAGAATTACTGACAAACTGAGTAAGCTTATATCTATAAGTAACATATATCTTATATAATATTACAATACTATAATAAAGGACAATAAGGATGTATCAATGTAGCACATGAGTAAGACATCAAACCTGATGGCGATCTCTCCTTGTTGGGAAACAAGTGTTGCTAGTTGATTGAAGATGTTGCTGAGCTCATGAATAGTCGACTCAACTTTCTGAAGAGCCTCTGCTCTGCTTTGCATGTAACTGTCTTGCAATGGAACTACCTGCTACTGTTGCTGCTGCTGTTGTAACAATGGTTGACTCTCCCCATCTCCTTGCTTTCTGTAGAATTGAAAGCCAAAAAAAAAATACGAAGCAAGAGTTCCAGATGGAAATTGACGCAACCTGAAACAACCTTAAAATATTGAGTATAACAAAAGTTTTCACAAATCATGCCTTGTAACTAGAGCTCTTGATTTTGGTCCTAGATGCAAAAAATTTGCAAGATAGACATGACATTTCAATTATTATCCCTAGCCAGGCCAAGCCAGCCCAACAAAGGAAAATGGTTTGAGACATTGAATGGGTCAGCCTGCTTTTCTACATGTATTATGGGCGGGCCTGTTTGACCAGCCAATTTCTCCTGGCTAGGCGCCAAGTTTCATAAGGCCTACAATTTTGTCGGGCCAGGCTAGGCCAAAAAACAATGTTTGAACAAGCCAGTCTGTTTGACAGATTTAGTTGTCAAAAACAAGCAAATGAAATGCATGAATTAAATTAAGCAAATGAATTAATTAATACAGTAAAACAAAGGTTGTGAACTTATGCTTGTTTAATGCGATCACAACAGAGGGATAAAGACAAAGTTTGTGATCTGAGATTTAATAACAGTACAATGGTCATGCTAAAATGCAGCAAAGTTGAGTTGTACTTCACATGACAGTTCAAAGAAAATAGATAAAATAAGGGTATATCATGCACTTTTATTCTATATTTCTATATTAATAAACCAGTTTTACTAGAATTACCAGTTCCTTCGAATAAAAATCATACACTTGATAATCTAATCAAGCATACTACTACAAATTAATGTGATGAAAAAACAGTGCTCAAATAACCTCACAAATTAGTTTAACTGCGTTACAGATAAAAATAGGAAGAAAACAACAGGCACATACTTAACTACACAACGGAAAAAAATAATAGCATGACTTACTTAGGAAAGGCCTGGGATGAAGATGGAGAGCCATTAGCCCATGGGGGTGCAGGGGCATTAGAAGTAGTACCAGCAGCTGACCTTGTAGCTAATGGACGTCGACGGACGAAAGGGTTTGCAGGTTCCTTAGAGGCAGAGGACGAAAACAACTGTCTTCTATTCTCATATATATTAAGAAAAACAAATAAACAATGGTATAACATCAGTGTCGCCAATGAGTCACTGTAGAAAACATGCACAAGCCGCACCACAATATTACCAATGCAAATTACAAAAGAGTACCTACCTCAGTTCTCATGGTGAGAACATCTTTAAACTCTTTCGTGGCATCAACCTGGTCTTTAGGTCATCCACAACCGTGGTGGAATGGCTAGTTGTGTCGGCAGAAGCATTGCCACTCTCATTTCTGGAGTTGGAGAGCAATTGAAGATCCACAACCGCAAAGTTCAGTGCGGTAATATCCTGCTTAATAACACTCGTAAGCTCTTGGATTTCCATGGTGGGGTCATCAAAAATCGAAGTCCTTTTTGCCACTACGTGAAACAAAAATGAATAGAAAGGTATTGTCATTTGTATAGTTCTAAAAATTACAATTACATAAATCAACATTGACAAAACCTAAACCTAATGAATAAATAGTAATAGTGTTGTGTATGAATTAAACTAAATGGAATTGCTTACACATGGCGAGCTTGGCGAGCTTCTGAGAGGTTTGGTGAATTCCATAGCCAATCTTGGAAGCCCTCTTATTGAACTCTGATTGAATTGCAACAGCAGATCGATGTTCTTTCGATCTGGATGAAGAACTAGTACTGCTGCTAGGTCCATTTGATCCCGATCCAGGTACTGATTTCTTCACTCTCCGCGATACTATTGAATTCCTGTGTCCAATCCCGAAATGATGATTGCGTCGATTTGACATGCATTTTTTTACCGGTTGATCACGGAAACTATATCAATTTGCCTCCAAAAATTAAAAAAGAGCGAGATCGATGAAACCCTAGATCCAATTCGAATTGTACTGTGTGATGGGTCAGTGGATTAATAAATTGGAATCGATTATAAGGAGTTGAAGGAAGTCGAAGCGAATTTTTGGAAGCGATGGGGGAATTGTAGCAGCGTCTTGCTGTAATGGCAATCACTACTCACTACATTTTACAATAAGGCCCCTGAATGTGCTTCTTCGGTTCTTCCGCAACTTGAAAGTTCTAACAAGTAACAACAATACAGTTAAAAAGAAAGCAAGTAACAACAGTATTAATTTCTGAAATCCTCCAGTTATTACTGTTAAGTTAATTGCGATAATAAAGACCAGTAATTTGTGCATGTAGGATTCATCAGTTTTATATTTTCATCGTGTGTTTTTTATGATCATTGTATATATTTCCCTAAAAAATGATAATTGTATATAGGGATAAATATGTTTTTGGTCCTTCATATTTGGGAAAAGTTTGGTTTTGGTCATTTTTCTTTAAAATTGATTTTTTTTAGTCTCTCATTTTTTGAAATGTACCATTTATAGTTCTTGAGGCCATTTTATAAATTCAAAAAATATTTTTTAATATTTTATTTCTGCATCTCCTAATTTCTAATTTCCACTAAGCCCCCACTCACCATTTTGCGCAGAGAAAGACCGCCGCACGCGACTCACTGCCGTCTCCACTGTCTCGGTTGCCTCCATCACGACGCCTCACCGTCCAAGTATGTCTCTCTCTCTTTCCCTTTCTCTCACTCTCTGTCTTTGTCTCTCTCACTTTGTATCCGAAGGGGGTTACGGTGAGGGAGAACGGATCGATCGAGGGGGCTAGGCAAATGAGGCTTCACGGTTGGGAGCTAGGGTATGGTGGGGTGTCGTGGTGGAGGCAACCGAGGCGGTGGAGACAGCGGTGAGTCACGTGCGGCGGTCTTTCTCTGCGCAAAATAGTGGGTGGGGGCTTAGTGGAAATTAGAAATTAGGAGGGGTAGAAATAAAATATTAAAAAATATTTTTTGAATTTATAAAATAGCCCCAAGTACTATAAATGGTACATTTCCAAAAACGAGGGATTAAAAAGATCAATTTTAAAGAAAAATGATCAAAACATAGTTTTTTTCAAATATGAAGGACCAAAAACATATTTAACCCTTGTATATATTACAGATTACATATCTAATCTAATATATATACACACACTTAAAAGACCATCATATATCAAATACTAATACTATTGCAAAAAAAAAAAATCAAACACTAATACTAAGTGATGTTAAAAACTGGCGGGTGACCATGATATCCCTATGTCACCCCTTCATTCGCTTATGTCTATATATATATATATAGATATAGATGTAGATATTGTTATCAAATCTCCAATATTATATTCAAGAGACTCAGGTATATGTTTGTTATTGTGTTTATTAGTTTTAAAAGTAAAGATACATGAATATTTATTAATTTTCAACACTCATCTAATATATCTTTCACTTTCTATCTCTCTTGTTATTACATCACTCTTTTACCATAACTATTACTTATTCCTCTTATTTTTTATTTCTCTCTATATATTTATTGGCATTTTTTTTTGATCAGAAGGAAATAAAAGCAACAGAACACAAACAAAAAGAAAACAACAGAACTAGTTCCTCAAGTGCACAACCCCCATTGCATCCGCCAGGACAATGGAAGCTAACTGAGTCGGGCAAGAGTGCCAAGTGAGCAAGGTAGCGTCAGATGAAGCGCCCTTCTTTGCTAGCCAATCCGCGCAGGAGTTGGCTTCCCTAAGAGTGTGAACAAAACTGACATGCCAATCCCTTGAGATAAACGATCTAATGGTGTCTAAGATGGCAGCGTGAGGGTGGAACATGGAAACACCTTCATTGATCAAAGACAAGGCTAGTTGCGAATCAGACTCACACACGAGCTTATTGTAGCCAGCTGACCAGGCAACCTTCAAGCCACAAACAATTGCAAATAATTCAGCCGTCAAGTTCGTTGTATGACCACAACTACCAGAGAACCCAAGCATCCATTCACCAAGAGAATTCCTTAGCACCCCACCAAAGCCGGAGCGACCAGGATTCCCAAAAGAACTACCGTCGACATTCAACTTAACAGTATCAACCTCTGGTGGCCGCCACTGTACCATACGAATTGGGCGAGATATGCTGGAGTGACAATACACAGTTGCAATGGTGTCATGGTGAGCACGAACTTTATTAAGGATATCCCACACAGACCAGTTAGTATCCCCAAACACAGCTTCATTCCTTGCGCGCCAGATGGTCCAACAAGTGACCACGAAAACAGTGCCTCGCACATGCATGGCAAAGGTTTCCAACCACTCTCTAAATTCCATGTTAAGGAAGTCAGGCAATTGTGTGAAGCCTAGTGTTTCCCACGTAGACCTGATTGTAGGACAATCACGTAAAGTGTGAAGTAAATTTTCTTGAGGAGCACCACACTTTTGGCATGAAGCATCATGGGATAGATGACGTTGTACCCGGAAGAAGTTACAAGGGAGACTGATATGAGCTGTTTGCCAAAGAAAGTGCTGAAGATTTTTCGGTAACTTAAGCTTCCATATCCAAGACCAAGAGTAGTTAGAGTCATGGATAGATGAGTCCAATTTTACAAGCCATTGGTAACCACTCTTGGAGGTATATTGACCCGACGTTGAAGCACCCCAAATGAAAACATCATCAGTATCATCCGAGATCACCATACTGCGCATAATCATTTGAATATCTAAAGGAATCTGAGTGAACATCCTCTCAAATAACCACTGCCCCTCATGGAAGACGTCCCTCACCCGCATGGAAGTATCATGGATGTCCACATAAGGTAGTAGGTCGCATAGATGACCCCTCTCTAGCCATTTGTCATACCAAAAAGAGAGCTCACCACGCCCAATCCTCCATAAGAAACCATCCTTTAAGACTGTTGCAGCACGAAGAATAGATCTCCATGAGTATGAAGCATTAGGTGGGGATTGACAAATAAAGACAGATTGCCCCTGCAAATATCTAGAAGTGAGAAGTTGGACCCAAAGCTTATTTGTGTCATGAAGCACCTCCCAAACATGTTTGCCCAAAAGAGCCACATTACATTCCCTTGCTCTTCGAAGACCAAGGCCACCATTTTGCTTAGATTTAGTGGTTGTACTCCAACGCACCCAGTGGTTGTGGTCTCCCCCCCCAAATAAAGCGCCTCATGCAAGAGTCTATTTGGTCACAAACCCCAGTAGGAAGCCACAAATTTTGCATACTATAAATTGGCATGGAGGAAATAACTGATTTTG
The DNA here is from genome assembly GCA_030159175.1 of Glycyrrhiza uralensis. Taxonomy (NCBI): domain Eukaryota; kingdom Viridiplantae; phylum Streptophyta; class Magnoliopsida; order Fabales; family Fabaceae; genus Glycyrrhiza; species Glycyrrhiza uralensis. Next base: position 51,849,791 of record BRZY01000005.1, read on the forward strand.
CCAAAGTCACACGCCCAGCTCTGCTCAGAAGCTTACTCTTCCACCCTGCCAACCTCATATTGATTTTATCCAAGAGGAAAGAGAAATCATTTTTGGTCACCCTCCCCGCCAAAAGAGGGAATCCAAGATATCTGCCAATATTATATGTGTGTTTGAACTCCAGCATACCTTCAAACTTTGTGACCTTTGACCTTGGGATATTTTTGGAAGGCAAAAATCGAGATTTTTGGATATTTACCTTCATACCCGAGGCCAAGCAAAACGCATTAAGCACATCCTGAACCAAACGAACTTGAGAAGCCTTGGCCTTAGTGAAGAAGATGCAGTCATCGGCAAAAAATAAGTGTGAAATAGGAGGCCCATTTTTTGCATTTTTGTAGTTTTAAACTCTAAAAACTAAACTAAATTTGCGGCAAAAATAAAAACAATCAATTTAATTAAAAATAATAAATTATTAATTAAAATAAATAATATATGTACTTGACATTAAAACTTTGATAAAATTTAGTCAATAATTTTATGAAACATAACACATTATATTTAATAAATTATAAATATTAATAATTGATTAGTAATTATACACATAACCAATTGACATAAATAAGTATTTGAATTTGATACTATATTATGTAATATCTAATAGTAGTGTTTAATTCAATTTTTTATTCAACAAGTAGCCAGTATTTAAAACTTAATGAAGTGTAATATATATTTTTATAATGTTTAATATATTATATTTTATAATTTAAACATATCTAATAGTTGTGGTGATTAAATATCTTGAATAATTAGAATAAGACATTTTTATGTTGTTTAGTATATTATACTTTCTTAATATGATTTCTAATAGTATTATTTAAGTCAAACTTGTATTTATAAATATCACAATTAATCATATTTCCATATAATTTAACACACACAATAATAGACAGATATTTGAAATTTCACGAAAAATATAATTAATATTTTAAATATATTATATTCAATAGATATTTATAAGTGTGGTAGTTATTCATAATCAGTGGACGACAACAAACTTTAAAATCTATTAAAGTGTAGTAAATTATTTTTATAACTTTTAATGTCAGATATTTTATAACTATATACGTTGAATGAATTTAATACTTGTAATAATGATATATGTTGAATGACTTTTAATAACATTTAATATATTTAATATATTATACTTAATTAGTGTAACATTTGAATGTAACTTTTAAATCAATTTTATATTTAATAAAGTTAGTATGTAATACCCTTTCTCAAATGAATTTTCATACACACAACACACACAAGTTAACCGCTTTGGTTTTGTTTGAGATTCAAGCCAAGGTGTAATGAAAACTTCATTGAAAATGGTATTGAAATTGGTGATGTTACTTGTTGCTATTGTGTGTAGTCTGATGGGGAGATACACAAGGGATTGATAGCGCACAAGGGACCAATAATATACTGGGACTTCCATATCCAAATCCCAAATCTATTCAAAATTTCTGCTGCCCGAGGATCGAAAAATGTTGTTATGATCATCTTCTTAATGCTACAAAGTCCTAAAATTTTGTAGCTCTTCTTTAGTTTTACAATAATCATGTTGGGTTTGAAGAAGCCTAACTTATAAAAGTAATAAAAGGATTTACATTATTGGATGAGAATTTGTTTGTCTATGTTGTTGTTTACAACTTGTTATTTTTGCATTCTACATTTTTTTATAAATTTTTAATCACCTTATTTAGCTTAAGAATGCAAACAACATTTTTAATATTATGCACATTTATATTCCTCATCATGTTTGGGAGGAAAACATATAATGTTTTTCATGGGTTATTTTGGATTGGTGGAATAGGGTAAAATGAAGAGAAAAGAAATGAAATGTGTTTCTATTTCATTGTTTGTATTATAAACAAACAGACAGAATGCAATGGAATCTAGTGATATATATTTTATCTCATTAATCACTTACTCTCATTTTCTTCCCCTCGATTTGGAGGAAATGAGATGGAATAAATTATGATTTTATTTTTATAATTATAACAATATTATTTCATCCTTATCTTAATATGTTCTTTTCACATTTCCTATCCTTCACTCAATCTGGGGATGGCAAAATTATTCGTACCCATAGATATATGCAGATGAAATCCATTAGGGTAAAAATTGGACAACCTAATGAATGCACAAGTAAAATAAACAGATTTTTTCTTTACTCGTGAGGTGGTTATTAATCAACAAGACAACAACATCGACAAATTAAAGCCCAATTCTTGACGGGCCATGTAGATGGGCCGGTGTTAGCATGGGACAGTGACTCTCACGCGCCGCGAGTCTTGTTCTTGTTTGTTAAGCCGAAAGTGGGACAACCCACCCGTTCCACCGAGGCGTATGCAACCAAGGTAAGCTTGCCCATCAAGATTTTTCTACTGTCAATGTTACATGAGTTCACAAGTTTCAGTCTTTAAGAAATGGGTATAATAAAAATGTGAGGTAGGATAGGAATAAGAATGGTAGGTACTAACTAGTAATTACTAGGTCTTGTTTGAAAAAGGCACAATAGAATTGTAGCACAAGTTGATGAAAATACGTGTGTGAAAAAATTTGGTTTTGGAAATTGTAGATGCCGAGAATGGAGGACATTCTAAACCTTCCAGTGCAAGACCCTCCTTGTCCTGAGTTTTCTGTTGCTGATATAAATTGGGTAAAATTGGAAGGTGGTCGCCAAGGCGGTGATGATATCGCTCTGATCCCTTTTGCCAGAGTTGATGATTTTGTGAAAGGGGAATCTTCCAATCCGGAATTCCCTGCTAGCTTCCGCGTAGAATCAAGACGGAAGAGGCCTGTGGGGAGTGTCTCCAAACCAAGGGTTGATGGCTATCTTGAATACACACTGTAAGTTATGTTTTAATAACTAACTAGTTTGTGGACTCAACCGGTATAAAGTATGAGTTTTTTCTAACAAAAACTGTAAAAAAAATCCAATACACAAAACAATTTTACTTTTGAAATAAAAAGAGCTGAGGATGTGACACGTGGAAACCCGAGGCCTGATTTTTTTCTTATATAGTAATTAATTGACTGATAATTGTTTGATAGTTGGTGGTTTGCTAAATTATGTAACAAATTATACTTGGTCTCTGTATTGTACTCCATTGTTTTGAGTGTTTCAATCTTTAATTAAGTGGGCTATTTTTCTTGTTAGAATAACTGCCTTGAAATATGAAAAGATTCATCTAATTGACTATATGAAATTATACATTGATGTTTAGATACTGGTGTTCTTATGGTCCTGAAGACTACCGAGAGAGTGACTCAGGTGTAGTGGATGCCACAAGCAACAAACCTGCTTCGGGGAAGGAGAGCAGGCCGGGGAGGCGTCACATGATGAGAGGATGCCTTTGCCATTTCACTGTTAAAAGACTATACACTCGGCCCCTCCTTGCCCTAATCATATATAACCAAAGAAGGCACGTGGACAAATCGGGGGCACCGTGTCATAGAGTACTTGACAGGGATGCAGTGGGGACAAGAGCCATGTATGTTCCGCGAATCTCGAATGAGTTACGCCAGAAAGTGATGTCTATGCTTTATGTTGGAATGTCTCTAGACAATATAATGCAGCACCATGCAGAGGTGATGCAGAAGCAAGGTGGGCCCCAAAACCGCGATGATTTCCTCACTCGAAATGATGTGCGCAACATGGAAAGGATTATTCGTAATTCTTCACTCGAGCTACGTACAGGGAAGTGTTGAATGCAGTGCAAATATATGGGTTCAGCGTAATCAGAAGCATGTTTTCTTTTTCCAAGATAACTCAGGTTCAGAATCTTTTGTGTTGGGTATACAGACAGATTGGCAGCTGCAACAAATGCTTCGTTATGGAAGTAATAGTTTTGTTTCTTTTCATTCAACATTTGGCTTGAAGAAGCTTAAGGTATTGCATGTTTGCCATTTCAAACTAGAAACTATTTGTTTACCTTTTATTATTTAGTTACACCTGAAGTCTAGACTTGCCAAAGACCAAAGGACATAACTTTTAGCTTATTTGGGATGAATTTTGATGGGAAAGACATGTTTTGAATTTAGAAGTATGTCTTGTACATTTAGAAGCCATCTAGACCATTAGCATTTAATCAGATTTATCAACACAATCGTGAATAATATATAAGCCTCTTTTTGTTTACAATAAAAGATGAATTATTTCAGTAGTTGTTGCAGGATTTTAGAATGTCTTATATATTTTTTTCTTTCTTGCCCCTGACAGTATTTCGTATGTTCTTTACTTATTTTCGATTCATCTTAAAATGCAATTCCAATTGCTTGGATCATCACCTCATCTTTTGTTGGTAAATATATTCATAAATGGATTGTATTGCTATCTGAAAGATTACGAACTAAGGATTCCAGATGGAGGCCTAATGCTATGTTGTTGGATGATCCATCTTTTGACTATTCTATCATAAGGTAAAGAGATTAGTGCGTTTTCTTTTTAGTTTCATTAGACTTCTTTGTGTATTTTAGAAGAACCCACCTTGTTAGGAAATGGAGTGAGATCTTGCTTATTGCAGAGAGGCCTTCCAGTGTCGCATCCTATTATGTGCTTGGCATGTTCGCCGTACTTGGATAAAAAAGCTTTTCAAGAAATGCTGCAACTTTGAGGTGCAACGGGAAATGTTTAGGCACTTGGGATGGATTATGTACTCTACAAGATGTGGACCAAATGCTGTGGATGCAGTTGAAGAGCTTATGCAAATTTTTGTTGACCAATGTGCCTTCATGGACTACTTTAAGAGTCGTTGGCTAGATATTATAGGTATTTTTCAAGTGATGGTTAGTTTTGTATTCATTGAAGAAACATATACTCTAGCTTTGGTAGCCTTACATTATAATCAATTTTTTATCTCAACACTCTGTGATTCAGATTTTATTTCCATTTCATTTCATTCTAAGTTCCACCTCAGATGAGTGCCTTTAGTTTTGCTGGGCAATTGTCAGACTTGCATTTATACAATTGGATAATTGTTTTCATTATAATTACTGAAGTATCCAATCATTTGATCATCCTAACCAATTAGTATTACTGTGCTTCCTCATGCAGATATGTGGATTAATGGCATAAAATCACTCCCTGTGACAACTCCCGAGCCACATGCTGCAATAGAATCCTATCACCTAAAACTAAAATCAACACTTTTGAAGGAGAATTATGCTAATTTATGGTCAAGAGTTGATTGGTTAATCCACACTTTAACTACTGAATTTCACTCGTTATACTGGCTAGACCAATACAGTTTAGACACCGGTTATTTTGAGAATCTACGTGACAATTCTTTTTCCACCAATGCTTGGTATCATGCTCTTCATATTCCAGATGTTGATGTAATGCTGGATGAGCAAAATCTCCATCTTGCCAAAATTTTATCTCAAACTGACAGAAGCTTGGTGTATACAGTTTGGAATCCTGGTTCAGAATTTTCACTTTGTGATTGTTCCTGGTCCAGGCTGGGGAATCTCTGTAAACATGTCATCAAGGTGGCAACTTTCTGTAAAAGTCAGCAGGTTGCAAGACCGTTGTTGTTTGCTCACTCTTCTCCATAATCCTCCAGAAGATCCTTTAGTTCTTGACCATGCCATTCTACACGTGGCCCGTTTTCAACAAGACATTAAATCCCTGGAGGACTTGTCCAATAGTGGATTATTACAGCCTATAGCTCCTGATTTAAGTTCTCAAATGGATAAAAATCCTCTGCTTTTTCAGCGCCTCCAGTGAGTTTCCAAATGAGAATGACTATGTTCAGGTTAAAGCTCACTTTTATGCTTACCCAGCTGAAGCTATTTACCTTGAGCAATTGATCTGCAAGAATTGAAAAGGATGCAATTTTGCTTTTAAGAAGGCTCCAGAGTTACTCAGTTCATAAGACCACAACCTTGCTCACAGAAGTAATTTTCTTGAAATGCAATGTACTATCATTTATATATCATTGTTTTTTTTCTTTTTTTGGGGAAGGGGGTTGTTGTTTGGGAGGGGGAGGGGCTTGTGTTGTTATTGAAATTCAATTAAGAACCTGTGTTTTATATACATACACACATGCATATTCCTTATGCATTGGTTCTTTTCAAGCAAACTAAATGGCTATTGACCTTCCAAATACAGTGTAGGTGGATGGGGTTTGACATATGGTTATATTTGAGCTATTTGAGGTGGCTTCCCCATAGCATATTTGAGGCTGTTGTCATGTTAAGGTACATAATATGCATCAAGACTTTAAGGTGTTTTGTAGATCTACCACCATGTACTTAGTTTAAGCAAATATTTCTCAAATGATCAAATCTAATATATCAAACCCATCTCAATGCTTTGCTTTATATTCTCTATACCTAAAGTCATTTAACAAGTATTTCCTTGCAACTAATCTGAATGATCATGATCTTCTGGTTGCAGTGATTGGGAGTTTGATCCATTGTTTTTGCATCAGCATGCCTTGCAGCAATTACAAGAATTGGAGGTATTATTTATATCTGATAATGGGGCTTTGTAGATATTATTGTATTATTGTATGACTAGATGCATTCATTTCCCTCTGAGCTTGAAGTTGCTTTAAAATCTATCTAGTTGTCTTCTTATCTATATCATTCAGGAAATCTTTGGCTTTTGTGCTAAAAATGCCAATTATGTGGTGGTTACATGGAGCACTTGTGCACTACATCGATGCAAAGTAACAGTTGAATTGGCATTTTCATATTTGATTCCCACCATTAAGTGTTTGTGGATTTGTTATATGTCCATATTGATTCGATGATTTTTAGGTGATGATATTCATGTGGTTCCCATGTGGCGTCTCTTGATGGAGGATACTCTGGTGATAAAATGTTATTGTCGGATGCTATATATAATGAAAGTTTCAAATAAAGGTTAATAAAGATGTGTGTGTGCGTATGCAATGAGCCAATCCACCCTCCTCAAGTTCTGCAAGAGCATCATTAGAAGAGCTATTACTAGATAAGAACCACTTGTATGGCTGAGATGGACTGAAAGTTTCAGTCAAGGACACTGTTTCGTTCATTTGGGTTGGGCGTGTTACTTGATCCTATATCATATGACTCGAAACTTTTCTTGGTTCTTTCATGTTATCCAAGTTTTTTTTTTTGGTGAAGGTTCATGTTATCCAAGTTATTATATCTTGAGATAAAAAAATAATGCTTACACATTAATTATTCTAGCACAAACCAGATCATAGACGTTCCTTGTGTCGCCAACATGTAATCAAATTTGTCCTTCACTGATGAATGAAGAAATCAACAGACTTTGGTTTGGTATTAATTTATTTGTGTAAGCTTTTCTTAATGATACTTTGTATAGGTAGCTCCTGTAACGCGACAAAATCACTTGTTGATCCAATTGGCAGAAGGTAAAATTAATCATGTAAGAATGCGTGCGTGTATATAAAACTATAATAATTTGACGTGTGTTTATAGATGTTCTTTTCTTTTGGAAATCACTAGCATATACGATGGATGTTGCAATGTTTGCCACTTATTTTATTCAATTTATAAAAGGCCATCTTTGTCAGAGAATGCATTATTAAGAACAAACTTTCCACTTGGCATATATACAGGCACTTCCGTTTCCCTCCTCATCAAGCTAGACCTTAGGGGTTGACGAAGCAAAGCAACAATGATGATTGTTATCAATGGTTTAAATGCAAATGGCTTCGGTTTCCATTAAACTACTAATACTAGAAGTCAAATAAAAAGATGTAAATAATTATGCAACAGCCTAAGTGCGTAGGTTTCGTTGCCACGTATATATTCTCACATGGTAAAATCTTATAGCTTTTCATTTTGTTTATTATTAATTATTAATATTAATTATTAATTGTTTCTTAATTAAAAATAAAATTAAAAATAAAATAATGGATAATGGATAAGCTCTGAACTTAACCGATTAGAAAGCAAAGAGGAGAAAAAGAAAGAAAATGCAGATTAATATGTGAAGCAGTGAGGGGCAGGCCATATGTTTTTTTCTTTTTTTTGAAGTGAAAATATTTGGCTGGTTTTGTGTGGCGCGAAAGACAAACCGACCATGTCAGAGGTGAGGAAGGATGCATGGACGGTGCACTGCACCCACACACAAAATAATATATAATATAATAATAATAATATATATATAGGTAGTATATTAAGTGAGAGAGCTTTTATTATAAGATGATGAAAGGAGTGAATCATAGCCATAAGATTAAATCATAAATAGTCAAGATTAAAACATAAAGTCACATGATTTTTTTAAGTAGTCACGTGACTACTAATTAACTTTTAATTTCAACCATCCATGTATAATTATATGGTCCAGATTTAATCATCTCACCCTCTCATATTAAAACTCTTCTCACTTGATACATCTTTTATATATATATAATATAATAATATAATAATTTCTTATATATCACCGAAAGAATATATGTGGAAGTGACACGTAACCATTGTACCTGCGACGTGCCTATTCTGAAACAGCCTGCAGATATTATGAGAGCGAGTGGCAGTTTTGGAATTACATAGAAGCTGTCACCAACAATTACAAAATGACTAAAGAGAGTGACAGGTTTTTTTGGAAGTGTCTAGAAAGGCTATAAATTGTACTCCCATTCGCATTCCCTGATCCTCTGTGATCCTTCTCCTCCGTGTCTCTGTGTGTCTGCCGGGTCGGGTGGAGTTTCGAATCGGAGCTCCGAATATAAGACCCGCCGCAGTGGTTCTCTTAACTTTATTTTTTTTTTGGAATTCGATCGCCCAGCCAGCAGCATTCTCTCCTCTCCAACTTCAAAGTTCGTTGTTCTGTGATAATCTCTTTCTCATTTTTGCGTCTTTTTCTGTTTTTGTTTGGATGATTATATTGTCTTCTCTTTGGATTTAATTTGCTTGTTGCATGTGCTGCTCTGAGTCTTGTTTGGTTCATGTAGCATCATCATTTTGAGTCTCACATTTACTAGTTTCCGAAACAAAGTAGTTTGATGATCAGTGTTATCTTGACTGTGAAATGTGTGCAATTGCGTTTCTTTGGTGACAAGCTATACTACGACGTAATTGTAAAGCTGAGCTGTTTCTTTGTGAAATGGTTGCAATTATTAACTCTTTTGGTTGCCGTGATACTGTGATGGTGTAGATTTAAGTAACAACCATGTTTGTTAATGGTTTTAGAAGCATAAGCATTGAATTTCTGTTAATGGTTTTGATTATTAAATGAAAGATAATCAAAACTGCCATCAACAGTTCAACACCGGGGTTCTTGACTTATAGTTTCTGGGCAATAAATGTTTTGTCTTTATTAGTGAACTACGTTCTACTCCCTCCATTCCTTGAATCCTTTTTTATATGTCCTTCTGTGAAATATTGTTCCTAATTTCCTACTTATAACTTGTTTTATTTAGAAATTTAAGACTAAGATAACATTAATTATTATTTTTTAATTATACAATTCTCAACCAGTTCAAAAGTATAATAGGAAGTTCAAAAATAATTTTAAGAAAAATAACAACATTATCACATTTCTAAATCTATGTGCTATTAATCTTAATGGACATATGAAAAAAAAAGGAATGGAGGGAGTAATTCTGTAAGTGGTTCGAATATCTCAGAGTGTTTTATAGTCTCTCTGAAATATATTATGAAATTAGAATCATCTTGTTAATGGGGTGACTAAATATGGCTTAGAAATGAAAGATTGTTTCTAAACATGTTCATACATGCAGGTCACTAGGCTTATTGTCTACTTCTTGATAGCTTGTAATCTTATCTGAAGATAGCTAAGCATCATGGGAGAGGTGGCAGTAATGCACTCTGAGCCTCTGCAGTTTGAGTGCAATGAGATGAAGCTTATGACAGAGAAAGATGTGTATGATATACCATCAAATGAAGAGCAAATGCTTGGAGAAAAACCAAGTCATTCATCAGACCACAAAAAGGTCAATGACTTGCGAGAGAGAGGATATATGGAGTATGGGTATAGTTCATGTTCCTATGCTAATTGCTATTCAAGTTTTGGCATTCCCTTTTCTTCTGTTTAAATTATAGGCTTTTCCTGCAGATGTCAACATTACCGGAGAAGGTGTCGTATTAGGGCCCCCTGTTGCAATGAGATATTTGATTGCCGCCATTGTCACAATGAGGCAAAAGTGAGTTGATTTCCCAGTTCAGTAGTATTTCATGATGGTTGTTTTTTAATTCAAATACTTTATCCCTTTTGTTTTTGGTGGAGCTTACTTTTTTTTATCTTGTTCTTCTGCAGAATGATATCAACATTGATCAGAAGCATAGACACGACATTCCCCGCCATCAAGTCAAACAGGTAACAACACTACTTATTTGAATATCTACAATTTTGTGCTCCCTTTCCCTTTTGCGATTTCCCTGGTGAAGCAATGCTAATGAGTAGCTCTGATTTATTCAGGTGATATGTTCACTTTGTGGGACTGAACAAGAGGTTAGTTTAGATTTTTTTTAACTTTGTGTAAGAAGTCCTAAGTATGTGTTGTTAAAAGGAATTCTAAAGTTTATTACTTATGAAGGCAAAGGAATTCTAAAGTTTATTACTTTATGAAGGCTCATTTAATCTTTAGATTTTTTTTTTTGTTTTCGCAAAACTGCAAACAGTTACTAATTTTGTGACATTTCTTCTAAGATATATTGACTAGTGCATTGTTTGTCATGTCATCCACTGCATTGCATCATTTAGAATCCACCTTGAACTTAGGTTTTTTCTCGTGTTGATTTCTGCTGCTTACAGGTTCAGCAGAACTGTATCAATTGTGGTGTTTGCATGGGCAAGTACTTCTGTGAGACGTGTAAGCTCTTTGATGATGATGTAAGTAATTAATCCTGGAACTGAGGTATTTTGTTTTGTCTGTGAGATGGGCACAAGCCGCCAATAATGCTGATGGTCCCTTCACAAAATTGGTTCATAGATTGTGCTAGATAATAATACTATCTTATTTTTTATATCTGCTAACAGGTATCTAAGCAGCAGTATCATTGCAGTGGGTGTGGAATTTGCAGGTATGAACTGTTAATAAGTTAACTAATATGGTTTAAGTTATCTGAAATATCAATTCCTGTAATATATTGCTCCTATCCCAAGGTTCTTTTCTCTGTTTTTGACTTCGGTTCCAATATCGAATTCTTATAAAGTATAGTTTGACACTTTAGTGTACTTTTCTTTGTTGGATTGTATTTCATATAAAAATTCAGTCTGATTAATTCTGATATGTTATAAAACAGAACTGGAGGATGCAAAAATTTCTTTCACTGCTACAAATGTGGTAAGTAATATTTTTCACTCCTAAGCTTCATAGTAAGAGTAATAGAGACACTGCAGTTTAAAATGCTTTACCTGCTTGATAACTGCTTTCATGATTTCTTTGGACAGGTTGTTGCTACTCAACCCAGCTGAAAAAGGGTCACCTTTGCGTGGAAGGAGCAATGCATCACAATTGCCCAGTTTGTTTTGAGGTAACAATGTCAAGTTTTTTTTTATTTTATTTTATGTTTTTTTGGCATTGTGATTCCTACCAATTTGTTGAATTGCTGGAGGTTGACTCAAGTACACCAAAATTGGTGATTGTAGTACTTGTTTGAATCCGTGAACGATGTCACTGTTTTGCTATGTGGACACACAATCCACAAAAGCTGCCTCAACGAAATGAGGGAACATTTCCAGTAAGTATCACAGAGCTCTTGTTGTTACTTTTCTTGTCCATTTCTATTCTGCTCAATTTGTTCTAACATTCGTCTTTGATACTGTAACAGGTATGCATGCCCTCTGTGCTCAAAGTCAGTTTGTGATATGTCAAAGGTTTGGGAGAAAATTGACTTGGAGATTGCTGCTACACCAATGCCTGCACAATATCTTAATAAAATGGTCAGTATTATTCCTTTTAGCCTCTTTAATGATGATGAGTATTTTATTGCGAGTCAATTATCAATTATTATATAAGAAAAAATATATTTTGATTGGAACAAGTATCACCTTCTAGGTCTTTTTATTTTTTCTTACTAAAATTGTTTTGTTTGTTGGATTTTTTTACCATTTATGTTAGGAGAAGATTTGTATTTTACACGGGTCCATCGACTTTTTAAAATGCAAAAAGAAGCTGATTCTGAGGAACTAACATTATGGTCTCCGACAGGTTTGGATCCTTTGCAATGATTGTGGCAAAACTTCTCAGGTCCAGTTCCATCTCGTTGCACAAAAGTGCTTGAACTGCAAATCCTACAACACACGACAAACAAGGGGCTGAACAAGTGGCCATGGTTATTTATTGGATTTCATTAAACGGTTTTCACTTCATTCCTGTGAGGATAGTGGCGCCAACAACCCCGAGTGTGTCCTTCATTGAGGATGAGGCAAAATGCATGAGTGGGAATTTCAACTGCAGTTGTAACTTCATCGTGGCGTTGCCTGTTTCTGGTCGGGGGTAACCGATTGCATTTACCATTATGTAATGTAATGTTTGTTTGGGATAATGTTAACTTTTAAGTTAGCTTTGTTACTTTGATGAACACATCATCCCCTTGTAGTGTTTGAAAGTTGGGCTATGCCCTTGTAGTGTTTGAAAGTTGGGCTATAATAAACTTTATCCTTTACGGATCACTATTCTCTGGGGAGGATTATTTTTCCCATTTTTAGTTTTTTTTTTAAAAATAAAACATTACTTTTCAAAACTAATAACCAAACGGGGTCTTTAGTTTTGCAAGTAATGAAATTGCATGACTTGTTAGGAAGATGAGATGATTGGAGAGAAATTACACAACATTTTCTAACATGTATTTTTTTTTTGTGACAATTTTTCTAACATGTATTTGAAAAATGCATTTCTTTATATTTTACAGTAGATTTTTACCGAAAATAAAAATCACAAGTTTCGTCTAATTAATGAAGCATATTAATTCCATCTATGTTAAACAGAATTGTGAAAAGGAGCTAACACATGCTAAATGTTTTGATGACGGTTTCCGGAGGAAAAGAGAATGAATGGGAAAAAAAATTATTTTTGAATTAAGAGATTTTAACTATAAAAGTTTATAGAATAAGCAAGGGATCCGAGTTCGATCCCCGTGACGGAATAATACGTGGCTAGTTTTTACTTACCGCTCGGCCGAATACAGATTAGTTCAAAGACTCCTCTCTTGGGATACTGTAAGTATAAAAAAAAAAAGCTACCAAATGTAGCCAACAGGGGTTGGCACAGATAATAGTCAAACCTACCGCTTGCACTAACTGTGACTTAGGTTTAAATTCGGGATTCTCCATTGGTAGACTATATGTAAATTTTACTATAAATCCTCATTGAAGTTGGTGGTTCTCCCTAGCCTTGCATGATGTTTGTCTCTCCTAATCTAAATCTAAATTTTTATACATAATTTTTTTTTACCTAATGTATCAGTATTCAAATTCAAATTAATTTTTACAGAAAAACATGATTTAATTTACACATTACCAAAAGAGGCTATTAAGATGTTTGGAGAGCTCAAACAGCTGCTGAGTTCATATAGTAACTTTTTGGGCTATATTTGCATCAAAATTAGGAAATTTGGAAGAGAAGGAGAATAAATTAAATTTATAAAATATGTTAGTTAAGTAATTTTTGAAAATATACGTTAAGTAATGTTTTACTGAATACAGATTACTATACAATGACCGAGCCTTATCTCTTGTATATTTTCAAATTCAACTTCTGTATTATTAGATAAAGACTAGATAATAGATAGGCTCCATATTGTTAGGCTAGGCTCCATCTCCTAATATTAGGATAGTCTTTTCTTTTGCCTTAGGAATTCTAAGTACATCCACGGAGCATCCAGTCCTAAACTTCAATGAATTAAAAGATTTAAATGCTTGTTAGCGGATGCAGGATATAAAACTGGCGAAATTTTCAGAACATACAGAAATGTATGACCCAATTCAGTTCCACAGAGCAAAAACAATATTGTTGTTGGACACACTTTGACCATCTATCTAGTAATGTATGATCATATCATTAATATTGACCGTATATGATATATTTTTTGTCTTCTTCTCTCTTTTCTCTCATTGTCATTTTCTGGTTTCACATTTGTTGCTACATTTTGCTTATTTGTTGGTTCACTTTATAATTTTAAACACTAAACACAGGGGTGTACAAAACCCGGTCCAGCCCGCCAACCCGTCTTGACCCGATGACTTCGGATTGGGTCTAACCCAAACCCATCAAACGGAAAGGGACAATAGGACAGTCCGAATTAATAACCTGGCTTCGGGTCGGGCCCAGCTCGGGTTGACTCTCGGGGTCACCCCCGGCCCGTCCCTATTAATTTCTTTGTATCAACATTGACCACATCAGGGGTGTGAAAATTTCTAAGGGTGTAGTCGCTTCTGGGGTTCCAGCTCTGGAGGTTTCATAAGAGGGCCTGCAAGTCTCACACCTGGGGTGGAAAGTTTTACCCAGTTGTGGTTAGCTCTGGTTTGGCATGAAACAGATTGTTTCACATCATGGGTGTGGTCGTTTTCACAGGTGTGATTCACTCAAATTTAGAGAGATTTCTTCTTCTTTGCTACCATCAGACCAAATGATAAACTATAACATTCTATTTATTATTTTTTAAACAAGCTAAGTTATCACTTTTCCTATTGAATTACATGACTAACTAATCTATTTATTTATATATTATTTTGTCATTGTTTATTTAACTTAAATATTGCTTCTTGGTCCTTGACATTATTTTAAAATCTTAGTCTAAAGATGTTATGTGATGTCCCTCGGGTCAACCCGGTATTGTCCTATTTTGACCCGGTCTTCATCGAACCCGCATATCATCGGGTTATATCGGTTAAGGACAGAGTTCAAGTCTCAAGAATTGACCTGGTTAAACTTTAGAGCCGAATAAAGATTAGACGTAACCCGTCCCAACCCATCTCACGAACACCCCTAACTAAACACATAGACATGGCAATAATGGTAGCAAGAGAATACAAGCAAACAGATTAAAGCTTTCACGAGTTTATTACAGACATGAAGATTAGAATTAAGTGTGAGTGAGGACTGAGGAGTTTGCAGGCAAATGATGAAGTCAACCGACGTGTGTTTCATCTTTTTATTATTATTATTATTATTATTATTATTTTTTGACAGCTTCTTTTTATTTTTCTTGTATTTTTGTTTTTGTCTTTTTTTTTGTCCAACGATAACGATGTATTAGAAAAAGGGCCAAGCCCAAGGATAACTAATACAAACAGGCAATTTCTGCATATACATAATTTTTTATTTACACATATATGTCCACAGAATTAATAGTTCGATGAGTTTATTTTTTTTAACACACACATGTCTGTGTAATTATTAGTTTCTCGGGTTGTAATTCTCCGCGGAACTATTAGTTCTGCAGGCATGTATGTGTTGAATTACAACCCATGGAATAATTCTGCGAAGAATTACAACCCGCGAAACTAATAGTTCCACGGACATGTGTGTTAAAAAAAAATAAACTCGCGAAATTAATAGTTTCACAGATATATATGTACAGATAAAAAACTATGTATGTGCGGATAGAAATTCCCTGCGAACAAAGGCATATGCAACATTGGAACGGGGAAATACATATTTGACCAAAAAGAATCGAAATACATAAACATGAAGGTATTAAATGCGCTACTGACTCACTCAACAAGAATTACACGGAAATAACTCCATAGAGTAAAAACAAAGAACAAGACTCAACAACCCATATAGACTAGCAACTCCCAAGACAAAGAGAGACCAAAGGAGGGACCGAAGAAGCAAAGCAGTAGCAGTAGCACCACCCCTCACAACCGAGAGATGAGTCCATAACACAGCTTCATCTATCCACTCACCACCAAAATCTCAGCTCCCAAAAAAACTTGCTAGTCTATGTGAGAAAGAGCATTTGTTGAACTCTCTGCATGCCCCGAAGACGAGAGCCTCCCTGGATCAAAGGGGAATTCAGATCTAATAGCCAAGGTTTTTTCATCACCAATAACAGCAGCCAACAATGGGGGTGGGTTCCATACCCAATTTGTGGGTAGAAGAAACTTGCTAGCCAGATTACCAATTAAAAGCGCAGCTTTGTTTCCATCTCCAGCAATCCAGGTAAAGGCAGATCGATTTTTCAAAAAAATGATATCCTTCACAATGTTGAAAATCTCCCCTCTTACAAATTCTTCTCTGCAGGCTCTAATCAACTCCAGACAGTCACTTTCCACAATGATGTTCTCCATACCCATATTTTCAGCAAAGACCAGAGCCTCGGCCACCAAGGGAGAAACTGCAGGAAACGTTTTGGTAAGCCCAGCCATCACAAATCCTTTCCCATCTCTAGCAATAATGCCTGCCTGCGAAGTTTTTTCAAATGTCACTGATGGAATGGAATTAAAGAAGGGCCTAGCCCAGAAAATACAATAGGCACCACCGCCTAGGACAGCATAAGCAAGCCAGCCACGTAACAAGCATAAGAAACAAGTGACGCTGCTGTCAAACAACACATAAAAAGCAACACAGCAAAAACGAGACACCAAGATGAGTCACCAACTTCCCACCTACACTATTAAAATACAAGAAACTAAGGGGGCAAAAAACAAGCTGCACTATCCAACACTCACAAAAGCCAAAGAGTCGCCAGAAGATAATGTTTTAGTCTTCCTCCGAAAAAACCATCGATCTTCAAGCAACCAGGAAACAGAACCCCATGGCAAAGAGGAACGCGCCAAGGATTCGGCTTTTCCGAAGGAGAAAAAACCAGAAACAAAGAGAGTCCCAACCTTTATCTTTCTACCAACTCTGTGATTTGTGGGTTCCTCAACAAACCAAAAAAGCCTCTCCCTTAGCACAAAAAACAGGTGAATATCACGGTGCATCCTTCATGCAAAGGCTAATTACACATCTTCTCTTGTTGTACTGGATGTTATGTTGCCTCCTGGGTCAAAGTGCTTTGGATTCGTGACATATGAGCTTTATTAGTTATAACAGAAGGTTCTGGGTGCCTCAAATGGGCTAAACCTAACCCACTCAAGGATATCTCAAGGATATCCTTAAATGTCTGTATCCTTTTTGGTGTGCTAGGTGTAGGTTTTTCTTTGTTTTAGTTGTTTTGTTTTTTAGCTTTGCTGTTTTCCTTGTCTGTAGTTTGTTACAGCTTGGTATAGGTTCAGCAGCGTGTCTTGGTTAGGATTGTTATATTTCTTGTGACTCTGCATATGCTGTTTTCCTTGCTGTAGATGCCGTATGGTTGTGGTTTTTTCCTGTTGTGAATTTGTTCATGTTGACCAAAAAAAAATTTCACAAAACAAGCAAACACATTATAGTAGTGTTTTTTTTTGGGAATTAATAGTAGTGTTGTTATGTATGAATCAAAACTTAATTTCCTCACAATTGTGTGAAACAAGTTTTTGCTGCAAATCACATTCAGGAATTCCTTCTTTCTATATATATAGCACAATTGTGTGAAACAAGTTTTTGCTGCAAATCACATTCAGGAATTCCTTCTTTCTATATATATAGAGATATGAAATTCATCTAAAATATCATTGGCTTTTGTCATTCTCATACAATGGGGGTTTTTTTTTATAACTCATACAATGGTATTTTTATGTGTGCGAGTCTAAATCTAAATCTAAATAGTATACATGTGTTGGCCTTGTTACTTAATTAGCTAGTGAAAGAAGGGTTTTATCTCTTTATGCAGGTGAAATCATATGATGAAGCGAAGTCGGAGCGCATGAAGCTGGAATTCCATTAGAAATAAGTGTTTTTATTTCTAGGAGCTAGTAATTTATGTAGTGCTTCTCAAAATAACGTTACATGAGATGAGACTATGAAATCGTGGGATTATGTTGCAATTTATTATATATATTATATATTTTCGGATCTTTCAACAACAAAAAAACACAAAAAGGAAAAATTATTTCCCGGGAAAGTCATTAATATGCATGATTCTATTTTTCTTTGCCATATAAAATTAAGGTCTTGTTTGGATAAATAGTTTATTTAAGATACTTATGACATAAACATTTATCATATAAGCGTTTATGTATAAATTATTTTTATAATTCAAGAAAAATTGTGGTAAAATTGATTTTATATAAGTTGTAAGCTGTTTTGATAAATTATTTTGAAGAGCTTTTGAAAATAAGTCCAAAACAATTTATGAACTAGTCATAAACTATTTTTATAAACTCTATCAAACACGCTGACAATTGTTTATTTTCATAGATAAACCTAAATAAGCTCTACATAAATCAGTTCAAACAGGTCTAAAAATGTTTTGGAGGAAGGACGTTGAACCTTTTCTTTTGCATAGCTGAGAGAGCATGAGAAGCAACTACTAATATCATGATCTGCGTAGTTACTCGATAGATACTATGTGTCATCAAACTTTCATGAGAAACAATTAATGATACAATGAAACGCATAGGTGAAAGTGTTAATAGAAAAATTAACTAGTAAATAAAAGTAGGCTTAAATATGTGTTTAATCCCCCAAGTTTAGAAAATTGTTGCTTTTAGTTCTCTATTTTTAAAACGTAACTTTTTAGTCCTTTAAAGGACCAACATAGTGGGTTGGGTTTCTCCAACATCACCACATTCACAAGGTACTGAGGGTATAACACAAGCCCTTCCCCCCCACTACTACTCCACTCTCCACATCACTTTTCCTTTTCCGTGACGTCATCTTTCCAAACACAGCCTTAATTCAACACACAACACACTATACTCTGCGTTATACTTTGGTACGTTTAATCACTGGCTGAGTTCGATCGTCACATAAGACTCTCCCTCCCGGGTATATATATTAATTAACGGAGGGGCTTGGGCTTGGGATTGGTTGCAACTGAATAATTTTACGTCGAATATATATATATATATATATATATATTTGTTTAATTTTTAATAACAATTATTTTGCTAGATTTCATACCAAATTTCTTATAATATAGGAGTGTAAGTCAATTTTACCATTACTATAGAGATTTGTTTATTTTTTATTTAAAAAAATAATATTTGATTTGTTAGATTTTATATCAACATTTCTATAAACATATATGATGACAAAGAAATCCTATGATGCTCAATCTTGGACCATTACTATAAAATCGCGAGATCATGAGTCATGTAAGTGAAAAGGGGATATCTAATTATCGAGAGTAAATTAGGGTTTTTGCTAGGGTTATCCTACTGTTATATATATTAAGATTGCTAAGATAAGATATATTATTACTGCAGATTTGCTTAATTTTTTTTATTACAAGATTTGATTAATTTTTAATTGCATTTGTCATATTTTATGTCAAATTTGCTATAATACACGGGTACGTCCAGGTAACATTACTAATATAATTAATTTAATATCTAATTGATCAAATACTACAGATTTGTTTAATTTTTAATAATATTTGATATATCAGATTTTATGCCAAATTTTTTATAATGCATCAAACAATTCTCATTTTTAGTTTTCTAAACAAACAAAAAGATTGTTTTCAAATTTAGTAATAACCAAATCAGGTCCTTAATTTTGCAAGTAACGAACTTCCGCTTTCGTACGTTAGGTCGAGCATGAGAAGCTTGGAGTGAGATTACACAACATTTCGTAACATGCATTAGAAAATTGCATTTCTTTGGACATTACAGTATATTTTTATTTTACCAAAATAGGAATCACGGGATTCGTCTAAAATAATTTATAAATGAAGCGTATTCCATCAAGTTGACTATTGGTGAAACGGAATTGTAAAAACAAACCAACACTCGTTAAGTGTCCCCATTTTCAGTCCTAAAATAAGGCAATATATCGTTTTGATGTCAAAAACTTTGTTTGGGTTGTATTTATATATCAGGAGAAGATCTATATCTTGTATGAGTCCATAATTAAGAAGCTCTGTACTTTGTATGGGTCCATAAGAAGCTGATTTTGATGAACTAAGGTTGTGGATCCTTTGCAATGATTGTGGCAAAACTTCTTGCGTCCAGTTCCATCTTGTTTCTGGTTGGGGTAACCAATTGCAATTAGCCAAGTACCATTTGTGTTCCAGAGTTGACACATGTAATGTTTGTTTGGGATAATGTCAACTTTTAATTTAGCTTTGTTACTTTGATGAACCATTGTCCCTTTGTAATATTTGAAAGTTGAGCTATAATAAAACTTTATCCCGTCTGAACACACATACTTCAACTTGGTTTGTTTAAAATTAAAGTTAGAAGCATTTTGATGTTCCAAGTAAAACACTGAAATAGTATCCGAGTATGGTTTTTCAGTTTTTGTTTGTTTGGTTTGATCACTTCATCGGTTAAACTAAATTTGATAGTCAACTTTGAACAAAATAATAATAATGTAATAAACATTGATTGATTGTCATGTGCATGTAGATAGAAACAACCAAGTTTTGGGCTTTTGGCAAATGGACTGCTAAGCTCAGAGAACCACGTAGAGGACAAAATAAAATTAACCAGGGTGTTGGTAAATACATCCCCAAAATTGGCCATTTACCCCATTTTAAACTTGAAATTCTAAAATTATTTCTTTTTAATATCACGTTTTGTTTCTTGGAATCGCAAAATCGCATATTTTCTGGAAACTCGAGTTTCCGGAATGTAATTTTTTTTTATTCCGGAAACTCGATATTCCGAAAACTCGAGTTTTCGAAATATATAAAAAGTCAATTTTTCACATACTCCTGGAAACTCGAGTTTCCGGAATACAAAATTTGTATTCCGGAAACTTGAGTTTCTGAAAAATATGCGATTTTGCGATTCCAAGAAACAAAACGTGATATTAAGAAAGGGTAATTTTGAAATTTCAAGTTTAAAGTGAGGTGGATGGCCAATTTTGGGGGTGTATTTACCAACACCCTCAAATCAAATGCAAAAACAAGGAGAGGTGGGTAAAAAGGAAAGCAAAAAGAATTTATAAAAATAAATTAAACAAATAAAATTAAAATTTTATTTTAAAAATAAGAATAGAGAACATATTTTTAAAATAATCAGATAACATACAAACATCAAATAAATTTTTGTCATATCAGTTTTTTTTTAAAACTAAACAATATTTTCAAAATTAATAATCGAATGGGATCAATCTTTAATTTTGCAAGTAATGAAGTCGCATGACTTGTTAAGGAAAATGAGATGATTGGACTTTGGAGAGAAACTACACAACATTTTCTAACATGTATTCGAAAAAAAAATTACATCTTTAATTGTTTAGGTATACATTGACAATACAAAAAAAAACTTAAAAGGACAGGGAAGCCAGGAAATTAAATAGGCTTCAATTAATAGTTTAGTTTCATTCGCTCGCTCAATACACAAGAAGCTAGGACACACACACACACTGCTCTGTCACTGTCACGATCATGGCCGGTTCTCATCACAAGGCTTCCAAGAAGAAGAAGCAGAAGAAGAAGAACCTCTCCTCCTTTTCTCAATCTTCACAACTCCCTCATGCAACAACTGTAATTAAGACCCTAATTTCACGCTCTCTCTTTTTCTTGTTCTTGTGCCTGCCATGCATATATAGCATTAATTCTGCACATGTATAGTATATCTATCTGTCTTGAAATTAACATTCTTTCAGCTAGCGTCACACTGTTTCAATATTCCTATCATTGGCATTAATTACCTTTTTTTATGATTGATGAAAATAATTAATGATGACACACACCCTTTTTTCATTTTCCAGGAATATTATTCTCTTCTTGATCCTGTCGAGACTCCTACATTGACAGCACCGTTTGATGAGAACCTTGCAGCTGAAATTAATAATCCTGATGGGTCCAAGAAAGTAGTGGTGAGTGAAGAGACAAATTTTCCCTTATTGCAAGAAGATGAACATGCTGATGAGATGGTTGTTCATGATCAAGAAATGCCACCACCACCACTACCACAAAAAGAAAAAGAAGAAGAACAAGTAGTTGAATACCCTTTTCAAGAAGAATGTTTCGATCTCGATGCGTTTGGTGATGATCTTTTCAAGATACAAGGAGGAGCAGCAGGTGCATCATATTCAAGTTGTGAAGACAATATTATGGAAGAAGAAGGGTGTCTCATTGACAACCCTTTTGCTTTAACCAGACTTCTTGAGGATCATTTGCTTTTGCCTCTCGATGAATATAAGACCCGTACTCATCCTCCTTATCTACATACACCACCACCACCACCACATCAAGCTGATGCTGATGCAGATCATGATACTCAACATCATGTTGAAATTGAACAGCAGGATTCTCACCATGAACCTGTTGAAGGGCCTTCCCTGCAAAATGTTGAAGAAGAACCACAACCTACGAGCACTACTGCTGGGAATCTTGAGGAACCCAACCGAATTATGGCCCACCAGTGGAACATGTCTGTTTGTTTTTGTTCTGTTTTGTTCTGTTCTTTCTTAATTAACTTTTGTTATTGTTTATACAAAAAAGGAGGATTTTTATTTTTGGGTGTCATTAAACAAAGAGAGATAGATAAGTGACGTGATAAAAAGAAAGAGATCATAGAAAGAGAAAGAGGTGGTAATTAAATGAATATATATTGAAAATAAATGGGTGTTTCAAATCAATATTATGTATAGTGTGTGTTTAGTTGTGCACTTTACCTCCAAATTCTAAAATATTGCTCTTAATTTGCTCTTCTCTTCAGGGGAACAACAATACCGGCCTGCAGGGTCAAGGATCATTGCCAGTGTAGGAAGGGTACTTGTACGACCCACCGGTATGTATGTAAAGTATATTTTGTAAATGTATGTTAATTACTTCATATATTGGAATGACACACACGCACACACGTATACACCCCTAGAATGAATGAATTAATGCAGTTTTGTTTGACATGAATTAATTGGTTTATTTTTAATTTGCAGGTGTAGTTGTTATAAAGAAAACTTGAGATGTACTCGGCGTTGTAAATGCACATGCTGCTTAAATAGATTAAAGCCTCCTCCTCCTGAAGAAGAAGATGATAAAGATAAAATGGATCCCAAAAATGGGCCAAAAGAAGGAAATCTCCTCCTGCACCTTAGGCGCTTTTATATGAAACAAAAACCATAGCCTGCATAATGCCACTGATATATGAAAAACCAAATAATACGGTATTAATTATTCTAAGATCATATATATATATATATATATATATATATATATATATATCCTTTTGACATTTATATTTATATTTTTTATTATCGATTGATTCTGGAGAAAATAGAAAAAGAAAAAAACAAACGGTTCATTTAAGTAACGCGTTTAATTCTCTGCATGCAGGAGAGGATCATGTCAATATCATTGGGCGTGGCGCACACAATCGAATTAGTTGCGTTTGTAATTGTAGATAGAAGATCTTATATGGTCACAGTGTCTGGTTAATAGGAACAATATTATTGTTGTACTAATTGCTCTATGAGTCTATGGTTGTGATCGAGCTTGTTTGATATATGATCATACATTTCTAGATAGTCAATTAATGACTCAGTGTGTTTGGAACTATAATATTGTTTTTTGCTATGTGGAATTGAATTGGGTCATACATTTCTATATGCTCTGGAATTTTTACCCCTGCATTTTTTTCCCCTTCCGGTAATCCCTGCTGGTAATATCAGCCACCAACAATGAGGGAGGTAGTGCGGTAGTTCAAAGTGAAAATAAGAGCATATTTTGTGGTGAATATCTTTGGAGATTCTTAATTTCTTTTGTGAATTCTACCATAACACATCAATTTTAAGAAATAAGATTATAAAATGTTATTAATTTTACTTTAAAAAATAAATTATAGAGAACAACTTTTCGAAATAATCAGATAATAAATAAAAGATATTTGTATAGGAAATGGTGGAAAAAATATTTTCATTGTTTCGTGTTCAAATATTTAAAAATAAAAAATAGATTAATAATAATGTTGGTAGAAATTTTTGTTTTAAGATATTAAATACATGTATCTTTCGTTTAATAATTTGATTTCAAATTCCTCAGATCAATGTTAAAGGCAAGAATAGTTAATATTTTATATATAACAAATAAACCTGATTTTATTCTTCCGTTTTATTTTTATACCTAGTATATTAAAGAATATATAGTTTCTGTTTGTACTTTCCGTTGAATATAAAAAAACTAGTATATTAACTACAATATAGTTTTTCTTAGGCTCGTACAATATAGTTTTGTCAAAAAATACTACACTATAGTTAATTTATGGAAAAAAAAACTACCGGAAATCCAAAAACGGTAAAAGAAAAAATGTCTTACCATTAATTAATATTTAAAAAAGAATTTGAACAAATCGATCTTATTTGAATAATAAAATATAATCGTTTGAAACTGTGTAGATGTATATTTTTTTGAAAAAATTTATTAATCTCACCTTACAATTTATTTCATTTAATAAAAAAATGTTAAAAGTCTTTTCTTTCATAAAATTAAATACAAGCAAAAAAATTATTTTCATAAAATTAATTTTAAACTTTAAAAAGTATCAGTATATATACAAATTAATTTTTGCAGAAAAAACATGATTTTACACATTACCCCAAAAGAGGCTATTAAGATGTTAATTTGGAGAGCTCAAATAGCTGTTGAGTTCGTATAACTTTTTAGACTATATTTGCATCAAGATTAGGAAATTTGGAAGAGAAGAAGAATAAATTAGGTTTATAAAATATGTTAGTTAAGTAATTTTTGAAATGCGTCAAGTAATGTTTTACTTATTACAGATTAATATACAATGACCGAGCCATATCTTGTATATTTTCAAATTCAAGTTCTGTATTATTAGATAAAGATTAGATAATAGATCCTCCATATCGTTAGGCTAGGCTCCATCTGCTAATATTAGGATAATTCGTTTTTATCTTCTTTTAATCTGTAACAGTAACCTCTATAAATTGAATGCAATTGTTCAGATATCCCCTCTCCATTATGCCTAACTCAAATTCCAGCTCTCGTCCCTCACCCCCTACCTCTCTTTTTCTCTCTTCAAATCAGACCAAATGGCATGAAGTTGAGCGCAAGTGGTTAATGTGCTATGTTTATGGGACAGACTCGGCTAATATCTGAGTTCGATCAATTCATGGCCAGACTTTACTTAGCCGGGGCCATTTTCCGATTCTGTTTTAGTAAAAAAAAAATGAGAGTTTTTTATGTAAAGCAGAACTGATCTCCTTCCTTCCCTTCCATTATTTTCAAACCATGGGATATCAGCGTTTCTATTATCAGATGGTTCCAACACATTGAACAACGTAGTTTACTTCTAAGGGTAAGACTGGAACATTATGTTTAATATTTCCTTATTTTTATGTAACTAAGGCCTGGACTCATTAACATCATCTCATGCAAGCCTATTTATATAAGACATAAATTCAATCCAATTTTGTGGAGCCCTAAAAGTTTAATGATACAGATATCCTCTTGATATGAATTGTTTTAATCTTTTCGTTTGCCATAGGAATTCTAAATGTCATTGACATTGTGTAGGATATAAAACTGGCTAAATTTTTAGAGCATATAATAGAAATGTATGACCCAATTCAATTCCAAAGTGCAAAAACAATATTATTGTTGGACACACTTTGACCATCTATCTAGAAGTGTATGATCATATATCAAGTTTGACATTCACACCCAGAGCAGCAAGCAAGTACAACATTAACATTAATATTGTTCCAAAACAGATACTTTGACATTACAAATGCAACTAATTCGATTGTACCACGCTGATGATGGTGTCATCCGATTGACATCCTCTCCCTGTAAAGAAATTTAAATGTGTTAATTAAATTAACCGTTTTTTTCTTTTTCTAGAATCAATCGATAAGTAATAAATAAATGTATAAATAAAAGCGTGAAGGATATATGATCTTATAATATTCAATTATTATTTGATTTCATATATCAGTGGCAATATTCGGTGCAAGCTATGGGTGAAAAGACTATAAGATGTCTAAGGTGCACGACTATGTCTCTTTTTGGTTGATTTTTGAGATTTATTTTATTTTTATCTTCTTCAGGAGATTCTAGTCTATTTAAGTAGAGTTTGCAAGTTCTAAACCCTAAACCCTAAACAAGTTCTACTTAACTACTTAAATAGACTAGAATCTCCTGAAGAAGATAAAAATAAAATAAATCTCAAAAATCAACCAAAAAGAGACATAGTCGTGCACCTTAGGCATCTTAAGCCTTTTCACCCATAGCTTGCACCGAATATTGCCACTGATATATGAAATCAAATAATAATACAATATTATAAGGTCATATATCCTTCACAATTTTATTTATATATTTATTTATAATTTATCGATTGATTCCGAAAAAGAAAGAAGAAAAAACAACGGTTAATTTAATTAATGCATTTAATTCTCTACAGGAGAGGGAAAGAATGTCAATCAGATCACACCATCATCATTCATCAGCATGGTACAATCAAATTAGTTGCATTTGTAATTTTAGATCATATATGGTCAAAGTGTTTGGTCAGGAACAATATTAAAGTTGTACTTGCTCTCTGGTTGTGATTGAACTTGAATGATATGATCATACATTACTAGATAGATGATTAAAGTGTGTCCAACAATATTATTGTTTTTGCTCTTTGGAGTTGAATTGGGTCATACATTTCTATATGTTCTAAAATTTTTGCCAGTTTTATATCTTGCATCTGCTAACAGCATTTAAATCCTTTAACTCGCCAAAAAAGCATTTAAATCCTTTAATTCATTGTAGTTTAGGAATGGATGCTCCGTCGAGTAGATGTGGATGACAGGGATGTTAGAATTCCTATGGCAAAAGAAAAGATAAAAATTCATACCAAGAATTGGATTGAATTTAGGGTTCCACAAAATTAGATTAAATTCATGTCTGATATAAGCTAGATGGTGACAACTCAGATCTTAGTTGGAAAGGATATGACAACGCACGGGTGATTTTATCAGTCTTGGTAGCTGTTCTTTGTTTTTAAGGTCAGAACTGTTCACAGTTTAGATGTGGAATTTTCAACAGATGTAAATCGGGTTGTTGTTCTTTAGTTTGGAACTTTGCATTTAAGGAGTGTAAATCGGTTCACAGCTGTGCTTTTCCAGGTTTCCAATTCGTTTGTCAGTCTGGGTTACAGAAAGGACCACACCAGCGATGTGAATTTTGTCACGGCTGTGATAAAGCTGATTCTCTGCTTCTTCAAGCCATGTTCTACTATACATTTTGGATTCTGTGGGGACTATTAATTTACAGTTTTAATTGCTTTTTTTTTCGGTCAGGGGGGAGGGGGGGAGGGGGGTTTTTGGGGGGGTGGTTGGGTGGGGAACCGAACCCCCACCTTCATTGATATCACCCCGGTGCTCTACCACTGAGCTGTCTAGTGGGGATACAGTTTTACTTGCTTTTAATGTACATATATCATTCACTAATATGTGAACCCGTGCTTCATCTTTTTTTTTTCCTTGTATTTTTGTTTTTTGTTTTCTTTTTGTCTTTTGCTTTTGTTTGTGGTTTTTTTTAGTTCCACTGTTGTTTGTTTTTGAGAGGTTGTTTTTGGGTCTCAGGCCCACACGATTTTTGTATGTATTATTTGTCTTCTTTTTTTTTGCTACTTCTTTTAATTGGGCTCAACTAGCCCACTTTGCTTTTGGATTTAGCCCCGCATTTCCCCCATCCGGTGATCCCAGTTGGTACCAACAGCAACAATGAGGGAGATAGTCCAAAGTGAAAATAAGAGCATCTCTTGTGGTTGTGATGAATTTAATTTAATTGGAGGTTCTTAATTTTTTTTTATGATTTCTACCATTATATACCACATCAGTTTTTTAAGAAATAATGAAATAAAAGTCAATTTTAAAAATAAATTATTGAGAATGGAAGAGCATGGAATAGTAATTGACTCTGTAGGTGGGAAGAAGGAATTTGAATCCTGGCTAGCTTCTTCCAATAAAATGACTATCATAAATTATAATATATTTATAAAAGTAAAATGACCCTGTATGTGAGAAGTCTCACAATTATATATCCTCTTTGTCCATCACAAATAAAATTTAGTGTTACATGAGAGAATAAATAGAAGGTCTTTCAATAGCATTTAAAATCTCATTCGCTTAATACACACACAACAGGGACACACACTCCTCTGTGATCAAGATCAATATGGATTCTCCAAAGGATTCCAAGAATGAGAATGAGAAGAAGAGGAAGAACCCATCTTCCCCCTCTGCGTCTTCTTCACAACTCCCTCATCATGCAAATGTAATTAACACCCTAATTCACTCTCATTCTCTTTTTTTTTTAGTTCTTGATCCATGCTTATACAATACACATCGCATTCTGCGGCTAGCATCACACATTGTTTCATTCATTCGTATATATCATTGGCATTACCTTTTTGATGATTAATTGATGAAACAATTAATTAATGATGAATGAATGTCTCACGATTCACTCATCCATTTTCATTCATTCATTTCAGGAACCTGATCTCCCAGATTTAAACTTACCTCCTGTCGATAATACTGATCCTGCAATTGCTGAAAATAATAATAATCCTCATGATGGTAATTCCAAGAAAATGAAGAGTACTGATAAGAAACCTGCAGCAGAGAAGCAGGTTCATGATCAAGAAAGTAGTACTCATGTTGGACAACAACCACAAGAAGAAGAAGATGAATTTGAATTTGAATGGACTAATTTGCAAGAATCCAGATTCCCAATAAACTTAAAGTTAAATATCGATGAGGTTCTTTTGGAGATGCAACAGCTACAACGTGATCAACAAGGAGAAGGTGCATCATCATCCAGTACTACTCATCAACCACCACCACCACATGCTGATGCTGCTGATAATGATAATGCGCCTCAACATCATGCTGAAAATATTCAGCAGCAGCAGCAACCTTCGTCTCCTCATGAACCTGTTGAAGTGCAACGGCCTTCCCAAGATAAATGTTGAACCAGCTGATAAAAATACGGTATATATTAATTATAAGATCATCAGATAGATCCTTAATTCACGTTTTAATTTTTTATTATTTTATTTATCATTATCGATTGATTCATTCCTAACAAAATAGAAAATGAAAGAACGAGACGGTTAATTTTTTTTAGATGGACAAATATTAGTAATTAGTATATCATGTTAGTTGCGTTTACGATAGGCAAACGACGGTTAATTTAATTAATGCGTTTCTGATCTACTGCAGAAGAAGATGTCAATTGGATGACACACCATCATTGGCGCCCGTGGCACACAAAATCGAATTAAGTTGCATTTGTAATTGTAGAGATATAAGATCATATATTGGCAAAGTGTCTGGTCATGAAACAATGTTAATGTTGTACTTCCTGCTCTGGAATTTTGATCCAACTTGTTTGATATATGATCGATCATATACATTTCTAGCTAGATAGATGGTCAAAGTGTTGAGAACAATAATATTGTTTTTGCTATGTGGAATTGAATTGGGTCATATATACATTTCTATATCTTCAGAAATTTTCGCCAATTTTATATATACCAAATCCGCTAACAAGCATTTTAATCTTTTAATTCAGTAGAAGTTTAGGGCTGGATGCTCCGGTAGATGTAGATGACAGGGATGTTAGAAATCCTATGGCAAGGGAAAATTAAGGTAAAAATTGATATTGAGAATATCAGTTTAGGCTCCACAATTGGGTTCAATTTATGTCTCATATAAGTAGACTTGCATGAGATGATGCCTATATTAAGATGAATTTGGGCTTTAATTATCCAAAATTAAGGAAATGTAAAATGTAAGATTTCAATCTTACCCTTATAATAAATGTAAGCCTTGTTTTTGTTTATGTTTTGGGGCTTTGCCTACGGCTGGTGGTGCGTACGGGCCTTCTGTTTGTATAGGCCTTGGGCCTGGGGCTTTCCATTTTAACGCAATATTTCTTCGACCAAAAAAAATAATATAACCCTTACAGGCTTCTTCTAGAGTGCACAAGTGCTTGTGGTTTGTGCACCATGCACAAGCTGACTAATAACCATTAGATCGTATAGAAAAAATTGAATGGTGAGATGAGAATAAGGGTGTACATTTCCAAAAAAAAAAATATAGAGTGCACGTAATTGGCCCTCACTGGATCCCTCCCCCCACTCTTCTGCTTCCACTACCTATCCCTCCCCGAACCACCACAACCAGCACCACCATCAAGGCCAAGGACGGCGGAGGGCCAGATGAAGACGGAACCCTAACTCTGAACTCATGCAAAGCCATCGGAACAAAGCGCGCGGAGGAGGCCAAACGTCCGATTAGGCGACATCGGTGGCGACCCACTGCACGATTCCCACGACCGCTGCAACAGCAAGGGTTGGAAGCGACATCGGTGGCGATCCACCGTACGATTCCCACGACCGCTGTAACAGCAAGGGTTGGAAGCTCGCCTTCGATCACCACCCCCGCAAGGCCAAGGACTCCAACAACGCCTCAGGTAAACCCTCAAAGACTCGACCTTTAACCAATTTGAGATTCGTTGCCGAGTTCAACGAAACCCTAGACGGCGACGAGAGAGAAGATCAAGGGGGGAACATCGACAATGTCGCCTTTGAAGCTATTAGCTTTACCCATAACTCCTGGCTCCAACATCAACATACACATACCTATTCTTAAAGCTTATGTCAACCAACCTCTTCGTCGGCGCCGCCACGGCCAAATTTTCCAGCGATGGCACCTCCGGTAACGAGTCTAGTGAGGGGGTGGGGGTGGTGGTTCGGGGAGGGATTGGTGGTGGAAGCAGGAGTGGGGGAGGGATCCAGTGAGTGACAATTATGTGCACTCTTGTATTATTTTTTTTGGAATGTACCCCCTTGTTCTCATCCTATCGTTCAATTTTTTTAATAAGATCTAATGGTTATTAATAAGCTTGTGCATGGTGCACAAACCACAAGCCCTTGTGCACCCTAGAAGCCGCCAACCCTTACAATGCTTTAATTAAACTGTTGACCAAAAAAAATGTTTTAATTAAACTAGTTGTTCAATAAGTTGGAATCATCCTATAATTGAAACATTGATCCCATGATTTAAAAGAATGGAAGGGAGAGGAGGCGAGTTCTGTTTTGCTTAAAAATTTCTCATCTATAGTACCTCATAAACCGTTTGGTCTGATTTGAAGAGAGTGAAGGGAGTTAGGATCCTCTCCAATTAATTTTCTCTCAATTTTCTTTATTATTATTACTATATTTTTGGAAAATAAATGACACTCAGTATCATATTTATATCATTTATTTTTCCCAAAAACATAGCAATAGAGAAAATAGAGAGGATCTCAACTCGAGTAAAGGAGAAGAGAGAAAAAATTACTTAACACAGCTCAAATTTTGACATAGAAAGTTGCCTTTTTATATATACACACACAAACACAAACATATACATAAATATAATTTAAAATTTCTTATTTAGTAGATAAAGGCTCTCTTCGACTAAAATAACTTATAAGCTAGTTGATAGTTGATGAGGCATTGAGGCAAGCAGGTGATTAGGAAAATATGCTACCTTATAGTTTATGGTTGAAAATCTAGTTTATTGAATTTAAAGTATTTGATAAAATTAATTGTTAAACTAGCTAATAAATGTAAAATGACAAAATGATATGTTTATAAATAGTTATCGCTAATTCATTTTAAAATCTTAAAATTACGGATAACTTAATTCATTAATTTATGCATTAAATCCTCTTTTTTTGGTCAATCCATTAAATCCTCTTATGCATCAAAATCACGGATAACTTAATTTTAAGCCTTGGGTTGTAAGATTAACCTTGATTGAGTTATGCTGATGAGAAAACTTTCCAATTACTACTCTACAAACATTTATTTGTTTTAAGTAATATTTAATTTTAATTCTTTTATTATAAACTAATTTTTAATGAAATAAATGAATTATTTAAAATCAACAATTTTAAACTAACTATGTAAATAAACAAAGTTTGTCAAAAAAATGTAAATAAATAAAGAAAAAATCAGTCCAATAAGTTTTTTTTTGCTCCAATCAGTGCAATAAGTTTTTTTTTTTTGTGGTCAAAATCAATCCAATAAGTTTAAGGGAGTTGATATTTGCACATACAGACTTTGTTAAACACACATACACTTAACAGTTAAAATATCAAAATACCCCTTTAATTTAAAATACCCCAAACCTTTCCTCTCCCTCTACCTCTACCTCCCACGCACTTTCGCAGCCATTGTCGAAGTTCCGCACCTTTTCTCTCCTCACACTTCCGCAGCCACAGTTCTGCACACGCGTGCACACACATTCATCCTCGCCCCTTCATCGCTGGGTTGTGTCACCTGAGGCACATGCTGGGACGCAGGGAGAAAGAGGAACCAAAATACCCCTTTGTGATCATGTTGCGCGAGAATAACATCAAGGATACCCCTTCTGGGGAAACACTGGTAGGTTTTAACTTAATGACCGAGTGAAACAGACCAAGTCATTTCTTTCTCTTATTTGGTGATATGCAGGGATAAAGATGGAGTAGTTCGGCTAAAAGTAGTGGCGGGATTCAAAATTCATAAACGGCACTTCTTAATCTAGAAAAGTAGAAGAGAGTAATTTTTAGACATAAAAAAAAATCAATTAACGTTTACAAAAATTTATAGTGGAAATGTGAAGCTGTCAGTGTTAGGGCCTAATTTATCCCCATAAAATCGATTTGTAGGGTGAGAACTGCCCACATTATATAAGCACTACACTAGCCATATCACTAGTCGATATGGGACCTCTCAACACATCCCTCACACATCGACTCTCGACAACACCCCACACGGGTGATGGCCCACTACCCCACACGGGTGGCCAGGATCGAACCTTGGCTGTGATACCACTATTAGGGCTTAACTCATCTCCAAAAAATTGGCTTGGAGTGGTATCACATCCCCACTAGTTGTGTGTCTTTGAGAGGGTTTGCAATTTTTCCATGCAAAAATTGTGCAAGAGGGTTTGCAATTTTTTTCGTGCAAAAATTGTGTGAGAGTGTTTGCAATTTTCTCCTTATAAAAATTACAAGTTGAGGAATAAAAATTTTGTTGTGAGTTCGTGGATGTAAATATTGAGTACCGGACCACGTTAAATTTGTGAGTTGTCTTTTATTTATGCTTCTTGTGTGGGTGTGCTTTCGCTTGTATGGAGATTTTTTGGCTCGTTGATTTCCCAACAGTTGGTGACTTGCGTTATTCGTTACTTTTGTACCGATTAAAATGGGAAAAATAAATAGGCGCTCACAACGTTGTCACCGGAGAGTCAGAGAAGGGAAGGGAAGAAAGAAGGGAAGGGAAGAAAGAAAAAATAGAGAAAAAAGGGAAAGAAGGGAAGAAAAAAACACACTGGAAGAGAAAGAAAGAGTGTGGCGTGGGGATGAGGAAGAAAGAGAGAGAGTGTGATGCGGAAGTGTGTATTCTGAAATAATTGTGCGGAACTAATAGTTCCACACGTGTTATTTGTAGCACACACATACAAATAACAAGTGCGAAACTAATAGTTCTGTATCAGTGCGGAATTAATAGTTCCGCACGTGTTATTCGTAGCACACACATACAAATAACACGTGCGAAATTAATAATTTCGCATGATACGTAAAACAATAAAGGCATTTTAGGCTTTATACTATTACTAGTGTAGTAACCCGTGCAATGCACAGGAAATAAATTTGCTGATAAAGCAAGTCCTCCACTTTGTTTATAAGAAAATTGTCATACAGAGTAACTCTTGACATTCTTAAATTGACTACAACAAATGTAAAGACTGGTCTGAAACAGTATTTGGAACATGTCAATTGGATTTTAAATCGAAAACACATGTTGGTGAGCATTATATGCAATTAAAATCAGTAAGATAAGTAATTTCTATAACACAACAAACCGTAAATAAGCCACAAATCCGATTCAATTACTCGAATGAAATATTGTTTTGTAGGATGTCTAAACATTGTCAAATACCTCACGATACACTACATTTTTGGCTAATTTACAAACTCGTTGTTCATCATCTAGGATCAAAAATTTCAGACCCTTTCTTGACTTGACCCGAGACACTGCTACGTACAATTGTCCATGAGTGAAAACAGGCATTGGAAGATAGATTCCAACATGAGAAAGCGACTGTCCTTGACTTTTATTTATTGTCATTGCAAAACACAAGGACAAAGGAAATTGTCTCCTCTGGAATTTGAAGGGTAATCCTGGATCAGTCGGCACCATATTCATCCTGGGTACCATAATTTTGTCTCCTACATTCTTCCCAGTTAACACAGTTGCACCTATAATGTTTTTGCCTAACTCGTTTACCATTAGTCTGGTACCATTACATAAACCGGCAGCTTGATCAATGTTCCTCATAAGCATTACAGGGACTCCAACCTTTAGTCTCAGTTTATGATTTGGTATTCCAGAACATTTAATTTCATTTAAAAACTCTGTAGTGAACCAGTCACCTTGAACCTCATAGTCCTCATCCGATTGGCAAATTGAGTCAGAGCTAAGATACTCCACTTCTTCACCAGGTACCAAAGAGATTAGGAAATCATTAACTTGTTCAACAGATTCAAGAGTTGGTGCAAGAATTCCTCTTTCCTCAAAATAATTTGATCTATTCATGTTTAGCAACAAATCAGGATAGGCAAACTCAACCAACGAATGTAATGGGGCTTCACACTCCTGAATTAAAAGGTCATTGGGAATTTCTACTTCACTTTCACCATTCTCATTTGCATTTCGATCACTATCTCCAATAGAAAGAATCCATTCTGTAAACTGTCGTATATCCTCCCAGTCTGCATCACTTGCTGAAGCACTTAGTCTCATGTTTTTTGTAAGTCTGAGGACCTTGCAATCTCTCCAAATCTTGGATGAATTTATAGTAGCTCCAACAATGTCTTGCCTTGAGCCCTTTCTAATGACAGGCAAGATTTGCCTAAAGTCACCACCTAACACAACAACTTTTCCACCAAATGGTTTTTCACTATTTTCTTTATCTTGAGATGTCATTACATCGCGCAATGTGCGGTCGAAAGCCTCAAAGCAAAACCTATGCATCATGGGTGCTTCATCCCATATTATTAGCTTGGTATGAAGAAGTTTTGCTCTAACACTACCTTGGTTTATATTGCATGTTGACTCCTCATTGATAACCAAAGGAATGGAAAATGTTGAATGTGCAGTTCGACCTCCAGGCAATAGCAGAGAGGCTATGCCACTGGAAGCTGTATTTAACACAATGAATCCTTGTGATCGAAGGCCTGCAGATAAAGTTTTCCACAAAAATGTTTTTCCAGTACCACCATATCCATATAGGAAAAAGAAGCCACCTGATCCAGACATTGTCGATGTCATGATTTCATCGTAGACACCTTTTTGCTCAGCTGTCAGGATCTCTATCAAAGAAGTGTGTGTTTTTGTCAGCTCACTTCTATCATAGCTAAGTTCATCCACAATCAGCCTATTTTGGAAGTCAGACATATCAGACCAAATGGGAAATGGCATGGTTGAGTTTAACTCGATCACATATGAGCCAAACAACGTACACTGAAAGCATTCACTATCACAAAAGAAAACACCATAAATTATAATAAATTATAATAGGTAATTCATTTAAAAAGTTCATTCACTAAAAATAGTTTGTTAAACATCAATAACACAAACCCATCTGAATTTAGTTCAATCACAATCATCTTTTCATATTTTCCCTTCACCAGCAACTCCTTCTCTTTTCCAACAGCCGTTAATATTCCCAGCACATCTAAATGAAATCAAGGTTCAAGCAATGAATATAACAACAGGTTTAAAAAAAATATAGCAATCAATTGAGTACAAACAAAAGTAAAATAAATCAAAGACACACTCACCAATCAAATAATCACAATCATATTCTCTTTTCAAAAAATCAGTTGGCTCAGTAAAAGAAAAATCATTCCCTCGAATGACAGCAGTAGTCACCAATTTTATTGTGGAATCGATGGAAAAACGTAGTTTATACAAATGACGTGTTGTTCGATAGTGCCCATCGTTCACATCCACTTTAAAAATGGACATAGCATAGACAGAATTTTCCTTCAAACCCTTGCCAAGCTTATATATCAATTCCCGCTTCATAGTCACATGAATCTTGTCACCCTTTTGAAAGAAACAAAAAAAGTATTATTTAGGTTACTACACTCAAACAAATTAAAAGAGGGTTAAAAATACCTTGTCGTCCATAAGGATCATCTCTTGGGAGTAGGGCAATTTGACTTTTCCAAAACTTGGTACGCTCCATAGCCGGACAATCCTAACCAACAACGTCCAGGAGTCGGTGTTAGGAGTAATATCAGAAATAGAATTATATCTTGCAGCCATTGGTAACAGAAGAGTCAACAATTTAGTAAGCAATGAACAGAATAATGAGTCGTATTAATTTGAAATAGAACCACGACCTTATAAGAATCCATCTTGCCCCGTGATTTATAGGTGCTGCCATAGGGTGCGAGTTATTTTTTGACAGATTCCAAATTTCAATTGATTGAGGATTATCGCTGAATAAAAGAGGAAAGGAAGAATTAGGTTTTTTTGTAGAAGTAAAAATGGATATAATCACAATGGTTTGATTGAAAGAGGAAGAATCGCAAAGGGGTAAAATAAAGAGATGATCATTTAAATAAAAGAGGATCATATTACAAATAAGTTAATTTGAATTGATTATAAATTATTTGAAATTGTATTTTAAATAGGTTGATTTCATATTTCAAATTATATGAATCGATGCAATAAAAGAAGAAAAGAACAATCAAGATTCTATTAATTTATTAATTATTGAAATGCTGTAAAAATGGGTATAATCCCTTTTCTATGGTGATATTGAACTCTCATTTTAATTTGATTTGAATCAATAATAAATTATTTAAGGTTAATAATATTATTTAAATGATGATATATTCAAATTAAATCGTACTTCAAATTATTTGAATCGATGCAATAAAAGAGAAAAAGAAGAATCAGGATTTTATTAATTTATTAATTATTGAAATGAGTGTAAAAATGAATATAATCCTTTTTCTATGGTGATTTTATGGTGATATTGAAATATCATTTTATTTATTATTAATTATTATTAGTGTTATTTTAAGTCGTATTTCGAATAATTTGATTTAAATCAATAATAAATTATTTAAAATTCTATTCAAATCATTTTAACAATACAAAAAATTAGATTTTAATTTTGATCATCAGAAATGAGAAAAAACATAGTAAATTATTTGCAAAAAATAGATTAACAAAACATAGTAACTACTTAATATTTTTTATTTTTTGCAAATATCATTTTAACAACAAATTTATTCTAAATCGTATTTCAAAACATTTGATTTGAATCGGTAATAAATTAATTGACATCATATTCAAATCATTTTAACAATAAATGTGCAAAAAATCAAATTTTAATAGATAAATCTGAATACAATATTAAATTATATTAGAGTTGAAATTCATTATTCAATACAATAAATACTATATCAAATACAATTAATACAAATCAATCAATAAATCTATCCAAATTCAATTAGTCAAATTGAACCCTGAAACGCTCTCAAAGCGACACGTGGCAAAAATGGTCTTGAGAGGGTTCGTCTTTATATATATTATAGATATATGTGTAAATAACAATTTGTGTATGTGTCAATATAAATTGCCTTAAGTTTAAATAGCTTGCAAACCACATCTGACCGGACTTGCTGCAAGTCCTACAATGAGTCAACAACTATTTCAACTATGAGTCAGTCTACATCTAGCAAAGTTTGTACGGGATTTTCTTTTCGCACCCTCCAAATTTCTATTCCCATCCCTTCTCAAAACAATTTGTAAAATATGAGAAAATTACCCCCCATTGTTTTTTATCTCCACTCTCTTTTATGAATATTCACACCTTATGGAAACTAAGTTTTTTAAGGTTAAATACTTTACAGAAATTTAGTTTCTATAAAATTATGAAATTTGTTGACACTATAGAAATTGTTGACCCAAATGTCTTACGAAGACATATAAGGTATTAAAAAATTCCAATACCTTTCGAAATAAATGTATTGAAAATAAAACGACCCTGTATGTGAGAAGTCACAATTATTAATTATATGCCCTCCTTTGACTATCAAAATTAAAATTTAGTGTTACTTGAGAGAGAGAAATTACGAACTCTTAAGTCTTCATTAACCATTATAAAGAAAGTCTAATTGTAATTGTAAAATAAATAGAAGGTCTTTCATTCACATTTAAAGTTTCATTCGCCACAAGAAGGACACATACACACACTGCTCTGTCACGATCATGGATTCTCCAAAGGATTCCAAGAATGAGAAGAAGAAGAGGAAGAACCCGTCATCCTCCTCTCAATCTTCACAACTCCCTCATGCAAATGTAACACTCTAATTCATTCCTATCATTGGCATTAGTACTTTTTTTTTTATGATTGATGAATAACGATGAATATATGTCTCATGAGTCTGATACTGATACCCATTTTCATTTTCCAGGAACCTCTCCCAGATTTAAACAGTTTACCACCGTTTGAGAACCCTGCTGAAAATAATCCTGATGGTAGTGGTTCCAAGAAAGTGAAGAAAGAGGAACCTGAAGATCAAGAAAATAATCCACATGGTGGTGATTTCAGGAAAGTGAAGAAAGAGGAACCTGAAGATCAAGAAATGGAAACACAAGAAGAAGAAGAAGAAGATGAAGGGCTTTTTCAAGAATTCAGAATATGCGTAGCATTAGATATCGATGCGGTTGCTGATTCTCTAAAGAAGATGGTAAAACGACGTCGTGAGCAGGGAGGAGGTGCATCATCATCATCATCATCATCGAGTACTTCTTCTTTTGCACGTGACTACTTCATGGAAGGCTGTCTCCTTGAAAGTCCTTTTGCTGAAGTTCGTTTGCTTTTTCCTGAGGATCATCAACATAATAAGAGTTCTACGAGTACTCATCAACAACAAACACCGCCACATGCTGCTACGAGTATGAGACTGGAACATGTTGGTACGAGTATCAAACTGGAACATGTTGAAATTGAACGGCACCACCCGCAGCATTCTCATGAACATGTTGAAGGGCCTTCCCAGAGAAACATGTCTGTTTGTTCTTTCTTGTAGTTAATTAATTAATAGAGAAATGAGTGATAAATGTGATAGACAAGAGATATGATAAAAAGATGGAGATAGTTGAAAATGAAAGAGTGTTCATATATCATTGTTATTATTTGTATAGTGTGTTTCGTTAAGCACGGTCAAATTCTAAAATATTGCTCTTCTCTTTAGGGGAACAGCGACAATACCGGCCAAGGCCAGGGCCAAAACCACCCGTCAATGCAGCTGCAAGAAGGGTAATTGTACGACCCCACGGTACGTACGTAAAGTAAATTTATTTTGTAAATGTTTTGGTATTTTAATTTAATTTAATCACTTCATATATATGATACACACACGCACGCACATAGGATTATAATGCAATTTTTTTTTTATATGGTTTGGTTTTCTTTAATTTGCAGGTGTGGTTGTTATGCAGACAACTTGAAGTGTACTCCGTGTTGTTACTGCCAATGCTGCTTAAACAGACCACAACCTCCTCCTGGAGATGATAAAAATAAAATGGATCCCAAAAAAAGAACACACTTCATGGAGTATAGGGGCCTTAGGCTTGCTCTCCCATAGCTCGCATAGAATATTATAGGCACTGATATATGAAACCAAATAATATGGTATTAGTCGCGTTTGTAATTGTAGATAGATCATATCATATATGGTCAAGGTTAATGTTGTACTTGCTGCCATGGTTGCGATCGAACTTATTTGATATATGATCATACATTTCTAGATGGATGGTCAAAGTTTTTCCAACAATAATATTGTTTTTTTCTCAGTGGAATTGGATCATACATTTCTTCTCTTCCAAATATCATTGCAGAGTCTTAAATTTTTTTTTTTTATGAATTCTATCATACCAGATCAGTTTTAATTTAATTTTGCCTTTACAAAAAATTATAGAGAACAACTTTTCAAAATAATCAGATCAGATAATAAACAAGCATTAAACAAATTTTCTCATTGTTAGTTTTTTTAAAAAAAACACAGATTTATTTTCAAAATTAGTAATCAAATCAGGTCCTTAATTTTGCAAGTAACGAACCTCCGCCATTAATACTTTAGGGGTGAATTTTAGAATGGGACAACATAAAATGTCCCATGAATGGGAAAGTTTTTTTTTACCTATAGTTGTGGGTTTGTGGGTTATTGACCTATTATATTTTTGCCCCACTATTTGATATTAAATATAAAGTAGCCCAATACCCTTTTTTGTCATTAAACATTTTTTGTCCTATTATATGTAACTAAAACGATAATTAAATGCCATCTATTGTCTATCCCAAAGTCCCACAAAGCACTTTTTTCATTTGATGCATTTACAAATTTGAAATTTCTAAATTGTTGCTGGACTGCGTTAGTCCCCACTGAAACTGAAATGAACACGCAAAACACAAACAAATTAAAAAATCGTCCATTTGTTTATTTGTATATAATAAATTAATAAATAATTATATAATAGACATAAATAAAAATTTATTATTAAATACATATAAAATATTAAATAAAAAATTAATAATATACTTTGACAATATATTATTAAATAAAAAATTACAATAATTTTTTTATTTCTCAAAAAAAATTTAACTACTTATTTATTTTATTTAGTATTTTTCATATATTTATTATTTTATTTTGCAATTACACTTTCATTGTCAACGTAATATCCAGTAATGTTTTGAAACTTCTTAACTAGCCAGAAGAGGTTGTTGATCGATTAATATATAATACTACATAATCTTTAAAAAAATAATTAGTTTATTTTTATCATTAATTACTTCAAAAATTTTAAACTACAAGATTTTTCTTTTCACTTCAGCAACATATCATGCGAATCATTTTATAAAAAAATCACATTCTAATCTATAGAATTACCTAACTACCCTGCTTATACTGCACTAAAAGACAAAATATTATTGTGGTTCAATATCTAATTTTTTAATTGTCCAAGGACTATCTCTGCAAATATTTATAATACATTAAAATACCTGACTAACAGGTTGTAGGTAATTCATCATAGCCATTGAATAAAATATTAGGTTCCCTGGAATATATCTACCATTCATACTTCCTTTCCCATTCATGGGAAGTTTTTGGCCTTCCCATCGTAAATGGCACCTACTTTAGGAACATGAGAATTGAGAAGACTGGAGAGAGATTACACAAAGTTTTCTAACATATATAAGAAAAACGCATTTCTTTGGACATTACAGTATATCTTTTTACCAAAATAGGAATAGGAATCACAAGATTCGTCTAATTTCTAAATGAAGCATAGGTGAAACGGAATCGTAAAAAACTAAAAAAGAACCAACACTCGTTAAGTGTCACGGTTGAAGTCAAAAACTGTTTGGTTTGGGTTGTATACATCGACATAATATTAATATAGAGATAATGCATGGAAATTTCAAAAGGGGGAGCCAGAAAAATAGGCCTCGACCCTTTAATTTCTTTAGGCTATCAATAGTTTGATAACATAACATATATAACTCTATATAATTATATAGAGAGAGACAAAACTAGCTTAATGAGAGCCATAATCCACCAAAGACCATGAAAGCTGAAACATCAATTCCAGGGGAAAACGCAATGATGTACAAAACGATCATCCATGGCTGCTAAGAGATGCACATAAAACAGCTCAATGTGAAACAGATGATCAGGTGCGTCTACCCTTCTCATGGACCTGGTGCATAAGGCAGAGATAAGCCTTCTATGTATCTGTAGGAATGCCTGTTTCAAAAAGTTGCTCACCAATTTTTGGCTTTGGAGAGTTCTCACAAGGAGGCTTGGATGATTCCTCAAGTTCCTCATCAATCACAATCTCCATTGCACGGCAAGTTAAACTGCAAAATGCTTTTTCACCTCTGCAAGATATCAAAGGAATTGAAGCCAGTCTTAGAACCAATCAAATCAAAATAATGATCAAGTGCATGATTGATTTTCAGTTAGAAGATTGCAAAAGTACATTTGAACCCAAAGTAACTATAGAGTTCCTTTCAGTCAAATGTACTTTTACACCAAAATTACGCGTTTGCAATTGAAAACCAAACATGTTCTAATCTATCAAACTAGAAGAGATGATGCAGTAGTGTTAACCCACCCATAGATATAAATATCCTTCCCCTCTTCAAGTTTCTTGTTGCAATGGTGGCAGAAACTCAGGAAGTCACTTGAGGGGTATTGGTTTGGAGCCTGTAACCTGTTGTTACCTACCACCAGGGTCACTCCCTTCTCCTTCTCCTCTTCTTCATTCTTAAAAATATGGTTTTTAAATGCATCAGCAGAATGAGTCCCCAAGATGTAATCACCAAAAAAGCGAGTTGTTTTTGGA
Organism: Glycyrrhiza uralensis; assembly: GCA_030159175.1. NCBI lineage: Eukaryota > Viridiplantae > Streptophyta > Magnoliopsida > Fabales > Fabaceae > Glycyrrhiza > Glycyrrhiza uralensis. The sequence goes on from BRZY01000005.1 coordinate 51,892,233, forward strand.
TTGGGGCCATGGGAAATCACACATGTATAGTCCTCAGAGAGCTCAATCTCACTAGCTGATAGAGAGTTCATAATAAATTCATTGGAGGAGCACATGGAAACAGTGTTTGGTTTTGACTCAGTAGGTGGGAAGGTATTTGAGTTCTGGCTCCCTCCAATAAAACGAGGAGGAGAGCTTACTTGAGTGTTCATACTCATATCTTTCAGAGCAAAATTTTCAGTGTTCGAATCAGATTTGGAAGTAGTTAATAATAATCCAGATGGGGCTTTCAGTGGACTAATGCAGGAGTCCAATGAAATAGACCGGGTTCTCCCAAATGGTTCATGCTCTAGGCCAGTTTCCCCAATCTCAAAAAGGACAGTGGATTCACCCTCACCCTTGGGGATAACAGATCCATTCTGGGTATTTTGGGTATAAGGAACCTTACAAAAATCTTTGGGTAAAGACTTAGATGCCTCCAAAGAATCCATCATACAGGTTTGACATAAAGGGGTTTTGATCATCATTTGGGGACTGAGACCGAGACCAATGTGAATGTCCTTGCTCTCTGGTGATGGGAGAATTTTCCCACAAAACCTAGAACAACAGTCTTCCAGAGATTCCACAATTCCTAGACCTACTTTGCAGCAATCCCAGCTCCTTTGGTGGTGCCCCTCATGAGGTGATGATCTTGTTGGGTTCCTATTAACAGGGTTGCCTAAATTTGAAAGTACCCTTCTAGCATCTAGTGGAGAAGTGGGGCTTCTAACTGAATCAGAATCCAACAAGCCTTTAGGACTCAGACCCACAAATAGACAAGGGGCATTGAAAACTGAGTGGGCTTTGGTGTTTCCCCCCACAGCATGAGATTGAGAATGGTTATCCAAATTAGCATCAGAGATTGTTGTCAGATGACCCATGTGGTGTTGTTGATCCTTCTGGTTCTGGAGTGACCTGCTCCTCTTCCTCAGCATTATCTCAAAAAAAACACCTGCTCACTACAATACAACACAACCCAGATTTGCTTACATAAATAGTAATCACATAAATAGTAAAAAAGATTAGAACTTTGAATTCATATCACACTGTTGAAAAGCAAATGTTACTGGGATTTTTGCAATTTTCCATAGAGACCCAGGAAACAAAATATATAAATAGATGCCATTCATTTCACCCAGTAAACCCCAAATGCATAAAGTGAATGAGGGTGGGGGAGAGAAACATAAAAAAGGAAGCTTTTTGATCCAATCAGACCACTGAAAGATTATTGTGAGAGAAATGTTCCCAACCACAAGGGAAAAGCCCAGAGAAGTCCCACACAAACAAAAACCAAAATGAAAATAGACACAAGGAAGGCATAATCTGTGATGAGGCATGAAAAAAACCAGAGAGTGGAAGAAAGGCATAGAAAAAGAATGATTAGTTAGCTGAGGAAAAACCAAAAACTGAAAAACCCACCTGGGTTTCTTCTCTGTGCTATGGAAAATTCACAGAGATGGTGTTGTAGAGGAGAGCCCCAAATGCAGTAAAAAAATGACTAGATGTGTGAAACTTGTGCAGTACGACTACTCCCCTCTCTCTCTCTCTCGCATGCCTCAAAATCAGCGAAGCAGTGAGCTTCTGAAATACTCCCTCTCTCTCTCTCTCTCTCTAGAAACTAGAAATGTAGTACTATGCAATCCTGTATCTGCCCACAGAATTGTTTTGTGTTTGTACATTACCCATTTTTGCTCAATCACATTGCAAAACGGTGCTTCCTTTTTTGTTAACACTATTAGGACTGAATTAGTAATAATGTAATCCATGGATGAGATGAAGGGTTATGATATCTTAATTAAATTAAGTATAATAGTTAAGACAACTGTTTGCACACTGTGTGGACAACCAAACTTTCTTTGCGGAATTTATTCTGTGCTCGAATCACCCATACATACATTACTATACAGATATGTCCATACAGATAATTAATGCAGTCGATTTGTTATGTTGGCAATTCAATTTTAGGGAGTTATTACAATACTTATTATAATTAATTTTGTTTCCTAAATCATTCATTGAAGGAGTATTAAAAAAAGGGGAATCCATGTACTGTCCTTAATAAAAAAAATAGAGTCGTTAAATCATGTATGAGTTTGAACAAAAAACTATAATAGATAAAGTCTAAATTATACAAAATATTGGCCATACACACAGAAGGTTTGCACGAGTGTTCATGAAAAAATAAATTTTAAATATTTATTTCCATTGACTTAAAAATACTAGGAATGGTGTTAATAATTAAAATATGGTAAATATTAATGTAAGTTCCGTTAACATACTGATCTTAAATTAATTTGAGATTAGACTCGTTGCTCTATTTTTTATTAAATGAAAAGCTGAATAATCCCAACTACGAAAAGTGATTATGATTAAAGATGGGAAAAATGATGACAATGATTAAGATTAAGAATATAACCCGTTATAAGTTTCCCAATAAATCCCTTCAAAAAAAAAAGTTTCCCCATAAATACATTTTTCGTGACTTGCTTTTTTCCTAATAAAAAGTAAATAAATAATAAATATATAAATAAAAATAGATAAATAAATAAATCAACATATGCATGTGTGAGATTTGTCGTTGTTATTTAGGTGGCAAAAAGGAGATCGTGAGACATTTGGCAGCATCGAAGGGAAGGTAGTAACGGGGGGAGAGAGAGAGAGAGAGAGAGAGAGAGGGGAAACAGTCTGAAAGGCTTTACAGAGTGAGTGATCACAAAACGACAAAACAGAGCTGTGATGATTGAATTAGAACTGACAATGGGTCACGGTTCTGGTCAGTTGAACTCGATCACACAATAGAGAGATGCTCCAAAATAGAAATATACACTCTCTATTGGTGGCTTCTATGTTGGTCTTGTATCCTAACTTTTCCATTAAGGTGAAGTGGGCCATTTTAATGTGGATATCATTGATATATAAGTATTACATTTAATGGTTGAGATCATTCACGAGCAACCTTGATAGCAGGTTTAGATGTATATTTAACAATATTGCAGTGGGGGTCAGCCAATATTTTGAAATGATAGTAATATCCAAAAAGTTGTTGTATTATTAAAGTTGGCCCATTTCTTTAAAAAACTTGTGATATAGTCCAATTTTGTCCTTTTGTGATATTATATGTGTTTGGATGAGGTAATTTAAGGGATAATGTATTTTTAGAGGGTAATCAAAATACATCAATTAAATTACTTTTTTTGGATATTATGTGTGTAGGAATTTAAAATGAAGCAATTTTTATGAGGTATATTTTTATAACCAAATTTGAGGAATTTGAAATAACACTCAAAAGTAGGTAATTCTAAATTATATTTTCACTCTTACTCTGACGCAGCTCTGATCAAAATTCGAAAAACCTCTTGCTCTTTCTCTCTCCCTTTCTCTTGTTCTCTCTCGCTTGCTCTCATTTCTCCCACTCGCTAGAGATTACAAAACGGACTGGCCCACCCCGTTTAAGGGATGAGCTGGAACATTTTTTGCAGGTCCCGCCCCAAACTTGCCTAAAAAATTTAAAAAAAATCATTTAAAATTATTTTTTAAAATTAGGAAAAAAAATTATTCAACCCAACGCCCCAGCCCACTTGGCGGGCCGCGGGTTGGAAACCTCAACCCGACTCGCCATAAAAGGCAGGTTAGGCAGGTCGAACCGTTTTGCCACCCCTACCTCTCGCTCTCGATAACCCGCACTCTCTCTCCCCCTTTTTCTCTCGCTCTCTACCCCCTCTCTCGATCTCTCTTTCCTTTTATCTCTCCCCCTCTCTCGATCTCTCCCTCCCTCTTGCTCCCTCGCTCTCTCTCTCCCCCCTCGCTCTCCCCTCTCTTGTTCTCCCCCTCTCTCTCTCGCTGTCTCTCCCTATCTTTCGCTCTCTCTTGTTCTCCCTCTCTCTCTCTGACACTTTCTCTCTACCCCTCCTCTCTCTTGTTCTCCCCCTCGCCCTCTCTCTCTCCCTCTAGCTCCCCTCGCTCCCTATCTCCCTCTCTCTTGTTGTTGCTCTCTCTCACTCTCTGTCTAGTGTGATTTTACCAAAATAACCTTAGGGTTTGTATGAAAAAGGAAAAAAATAAAGGCTAAAAATGTCATTTAATAAATCAAAATTTGAAATAATTGATTTAAATTGGTGAGAACCAATGAGAATGCTAGAAAATGCCATGATAGCTCTAAATAATTTTGTGGCATCATTTTTTAAGTTTATTGATAGTGCAAACTCTTCGATTTTCACCGTTTCGCAGGTATAACCCCGAAAAATGCAGAAAATAGGATTTTCGAAACTTATACAGAAATAATTTCTAAAATCATAAAATATATAATTAAAAATAAAATATAAATTACTTGTGGACATTTGTCACGAAAATAACACTGAAATGAGATTTTTACGCTATATGCTTCCGTTTAGCGTATTTTCCTGCAAATTTTTGAAAGTTTTCCAAAAATCTCAGAAAAATTCCAGAAAATAAAAAATATTAAAAGAACCAACTTTTGTGAAGGAAGTTTATTTATTGGATTTGTTTCACACACTCAAGCTATTTAAAACTCCTTCTGTCAGTTAGACGTAAATCATTTTCTATAAAAAAAACTCGATATCGACTGAAAAACTACCGTTTCAGAAGTATTTCAGAATATGTGTATTTTATTCATGATTTTAAGCTAAAAATAAATCACAACACATTTATGCTACAAGAATTCAAATAAGACAGAATAAAAACAGTGAGACAAATAAACAGACGTGGTAACTAGACCTGACAAAAGCTGAAAATCACCGTTTTCAGAAGTATTCTTAAACATGTATATTTAAATCCTATTTTTAAACTAAAAATAAATCTGAAAATATTTATATCACACAAATTCATATAAGACAGAATTAAACAGTTAATCACAAAAACAGATGTTACAATACATCCGGTTACCATTGTTTCTGAAGCTTAATACTTTATTTAAGTATGTTAAATATTTTATTTTATTTATTTATTTTATTCATATATTACAATTTATTAAAATAAAAAAATAATTCACGAAGAGAGATGAAACAAAAAGAGAGTGAGCGGGAAACAATAGTTGTTGTATTTTAAATTTTTGGTCATTTTACGATTTTCATTTTATTTTTGGCAAAATTTTATATTTCATGAACTTTAGGGAGTATTAATATAATGTCAGTACTTCTGAGGAGGAATATGTAATTATACGAAAGACTTGATGACTTATGATCATATGTCATGGACCCACTTCACCTTAGTGGTAAAATTAGGATACTGGACCAAGATAGAAACCTCCCTCTCTATTGCATTGTTGCACCATTTTTAAGCCTTTGCCGTACGTAATGGAGACCATGAAATTGAATTTCTTTTTTGAATGTGTTGCTCTGTAATAAGAGAACGAGTCAAAGAATTTTACACTTACGGCGATTGATTTTGTTCTTATTTTTTGTTTTCATAGTTGTTTTATAAAATATTTTTTTAAAATACTTTTAAAAAAGCAAAAAAAAATAGTGATATTGATTTGAAAACAGTTTTAGAGGTGATAAAATAAAAATAAATTATCTGATTTGAAAAATGTTGAATTAGAGTGATAAAGAATGTCAAGTAGCATTGATGAAGAATGCCTGGTGATTGGTGAAGGCGACGATGATCTATAGTGGGAGGTTTCGTCAACATCACTAAAAGTTTTGAATGTCAAATGGCGATAAACAAAAATCAAAATTGATAAAATAAAAAATAAAAACAAGTAAAAGAAATAGGTTTTTCAAAGGAGTCACACAAAGATTACATGATTTTGTTTAAAAAAATGAAAAATTAAAATTTAAATATTGGAATAAAAATCTATTATTTTTTATAAAAAGTTTATGTGTCGTCTAAAATATCTTCGATTCTGCATTTCGCACTTAATACTATACTAGAAACGTGTTTATAAAAAAAAACTATACTATAAATGTGTAATGATTTTTTTCAATTAATTTTATTAAATATAATTTTTATGATAACTGAGATGAAATATTCAATAATTAAACAAGAAATATAAAAAATATTATAAAATAATAAATATAAAAAGGATTAATTTAATTGAAGAAAGCTAGTTTGTTGATAATAAAATTAAGTTAAAGCATAAAACAATATATGCTTTGGAATGTTTAACTTTATAAAAATTTAAATTGATTTAGTAGATAAAAATTATTTTTTTATAACAATCGATAAAAAAATATTTTAATGGTACATATGAATATTTTATTATGTAGGGTTTTGTTGTTGGTAACTATCGATGGCTAAGTCATGGTTAATTAAGAGTAAATGGTTTAAACAATATTTCTATTATTACGATAAAAAACAATACTCCTATTATTATTAACTAAAATTTTAACAAAAATTTATTACTTCCTCTATTCTATAATAATCTTTTAAGGTTTTTTAATAAAAAATAAAAAATACAATAAATTAATAAGTGAGAATAATAGTTTTACTAAATAAACCTCACTATTTATATTATTCAAAAATAAATATAAAAAAACAAAAAGTATTATTTAAGATAAAATTTAAAAATAATATCTTATTAAAAAGATAAAATAATAATTATTTTAGAACATTTTTACTTTAATAAAAAGATTACATAATGAGTAGTACTCCCCTGGTCATTTTTATAAGAAATATAGTACAAATTTATCGAGACCAAAGAAGTACATTGGAATGAGTTAATTATCATTAATAATACTATAATTTTTCAAAAGTACTATTTTTGAGATTGGTGACTTTTTATATTCTTTTTGTGAGTCTCATAATAAATAAGAGTAAAATAAAAAATTAATATTGTTAAAAGTAAGACATTACTCTCTCTAATTTCAAAATTATAGTAGTTTTAGTTTTTTTTTTGTTTCAAAACTATTGCAATTTTACAATTTCAGAATGTCATTAATTACCTTTTTCCCACCTATACTCTTATTTATTAACTAGTAGTGGGAGTAGTTGACATTAATAGTATAGAGATTTATTGATAACTTATCTTAAATACTGTTCCATTAAATGAAGATATTTTAGTCTATGTACAACAATATTTTACTTCTATTAAAATATTTTTTAATCCTTGTACATTAACCTTAAACTACTCTAATTTTAAAAAGAAAGAAGCACTCACTCCGTTCTTTTTTATATGTCGTTTAATGTTGTTTCACCACAACCAATGAATCAATTAATTGATAAATTATTTTCATATTATACCCTTATTTTTTTATTTTATTTTATCTCTCTACATTAATGTATCATATTATTTTAATTATTTTTATTCCATTATTCAATTATTCAATTCATCTGTGACAGACTCTTAAACAATTAATAGAATTAATGACATAATTGTCAAAATATAATCTTAAAATAATAAAATATCAAATAAAAAAACAAATTTTTTCCTTAAAATTGACAGATAAAAAAAATAAAAAAAGTAATTCTTATTAAAAAAATCATAAAAAGAACTCTTTTCATTTCTTATAAAAAAGACGGAATTAAGTAACCGGATTGGTTGATTCACGGACAAGACCAGGGACGCAGTAGCAGCAGCTCGACATGGTGAGAGAAAGTTCACCTGTCTGTAATTAGTAATTACCGTGTTTAAAGTGCTTTACCATGGAGTGAGCACTGAGCTGGAGTTATTGTTTTTTTTTTACCGGCCTTTGTAACTTTAAGATGCTCAGTCCTTATTGTCGTTTTCTGTGACTACTTTTCATGATTTTTAGTAACTCAGAAAAGATACAGAGTGAATAGAGGCTCGACACGTGTGTGCTTCATCGCCCCATCTCCATGCGATCCAACGCTCCTCATTTGAAGATTCTTTTAGAATGATAGTAGCATTTTCCTTTTTTTTTTATTTGTGCTGAATTTTCATCTTTTATTATTATGCTGCTTTTTTTATTTTTATGGAAGTCCGCACCCAGTGCCCGGCGCACGTGTGATATTATAAGTGGCGTGTTAGTTGAGTCTTGTGATTTCATTTGCCTATTCCCTTTTTTACTTTTCGGGTCTCAATTGGCTTAAATATGTTTTAGATCTTTATAAATTTGGCTATTTTGATTTTAGTTTCTATAAATTTTGATTAAAGTTTTCTAGTCCAATAAACATTTTTTTGTTTGATTTTAGTTCTTTTAGTGATTTAGGACTGAGGTGGCATGGACACATCACCTTATTAATCTGACGTGTCATATTCAAGTGTCACGTAAGCACGCCACATACGTAGGGCAAATTTGCAGGGACTAAAATCAAAACAGACCAAATTTAGAGGGACCTGTGGCCCTAATTTTTTTTTCTTCCCTCCATCTCCACCACCCCCACCCACTCTCTCTCGGCTTTCTCTCTCTCTCGGCTTTCTCTCTCTCTCGCCACCACCACCACCCAACAACACCCAAACACCATTTTTTCGCCAACAACAACAATGATTTTTTCTCCTTTTTTCGCCAACAATAACAACATCAGCACACAAACAACAACAACAACAATGACAACATTTTTTTTTCACAAAACGTAAATCACAAAAGACATATTTGTAGGGACTGGATCCAAAACATTCATATATTTGTAGAGACTAGATCTAATATATAACTTATTTGTAGGGACTGGATCCAAAACATTCATATATTTATAGGGACTGGATCCAACCATGTTTTATCTTATTCAATTTTCTTCTTTTTCTGGGTTTGTTTTTTTTCTTTCTATTTGAGTCCCTAGGTCTAGCACCGACGTGGTTTGGGAGTGGAAGCAGATCACGATTCACTAGCATTTGTTAGATTGGTGGTGGTGGGGTGAGAGAGAGAGAGAGAGAGAGAGAGAGAGAGAGAGAGAGAGAAAACGAGAGAGAGAGAGAGTGTGGTGGTGGTGTGACGCCCCAAATTTTCACTCTAAGGGATAGAGTGTTAATAACGGATGATTATTGTTAATATTAGGATTTTAATGAGATTAACAATGGTTTAAAACTGACGTAGAAAGTCAAACGAAAACTCTGTAGACGTTTTGATTGTCAGAATAGAAACATAATGATATAAAAACCCTAATTTGGAGTCAGAAAAGATGTTGGAGGATACCAATAGTGATTTTATATTGTTTGAGGATTTTAGAAATTTATTTGGGAATTTTCTGAGAAACGGAGAAAAAATAGTATCGTTTTGGTCCTTGTATTAGGACTATGATGAAACTGCGAGTGAGTTTGGAGACCAAAACACATTAGAAAATTATTTCGACGAGCCAAAAAGTGTTTTTATATTATTTAGGATTTATGGGAATTTTTAAAAAAATATGAAAATTACCAAAATGCCACTGTAATTAGCAAATGACCAAAATACCCCTAGCTGGAGCAGTTGTCACTATTCATAAAAACCAAAAATGGTAATTTTTATTTTTATTTATTTATTTGGGAATTTTAGAAAATATTTCTAGATAAACTTAGTAAAATTACCATATACCCTTGGTACAGGGAAAACCGAAAAATGGGTAAAAGACCGGGTACCAGAAATTGGATTGTAGGGAAAGTGGGACCCATGTAGCCTAGTATAGTTGACTTTTATTATGTTGACATGAGAAATTATCAAAGTAGCCTTGATCTCATTCTTTAATTACCAAAACCATGGAAAATACCTTTTTACCCTTTGTCCTTTTTTAGTAATTTCCCATCCAAATGAATGTGATCTTATCTTTTCCCTTTGGGTCAGCCCTTAAGATGTGCCCATGTGTCTAATGGAGGTTCTTTGATCATTGCTTGGTGGTTAAGTTAAGCTTAGGATATTTTAAACCATGACATGATTAATTAACTAAGCCAATTTACCATGGTTCTTAACTTAACCTAGCTTTGGTTAAGTTAATCTTGTCCCTTCTTATCCAAGCCTCAAAACCGCCCCACTTTAGGCTTGAATGGGGTCTAGGTTCATTTTGTGTCTTAAGAGGGAGATATTTATTTCTACAAAGCTTTAATTGATAATGGTTTGAAATCCATCCATAGGATTTGAACAAGTGTAGGGTGGTGATTTGTCATTCATCCTCTTAGGTGACAAGCAATTTTTGGCCAAGTATTGAGGGAGAGAGGGCGTGAGATTAAGGGAGAGGAGAAGGAGAGTTCACTCATTTTTTCATGATACTTTATCTCTCTAAAAGTGTTTTCTCTGACTTCTCTCTAACTTCATCTTCCACCTTCAAGCTTTTTATTCTATTTCCATGGAAGCTTTCCATCTTCTTCCTCCATATTTTTGATCCTTTACATAAGCATCAAGTGTAAAGAATCCATTTTTAAACACTTTAAACACTAGTCTTCATCAAAGCTTTGGAATCATTAAGTGTTCTTATTTTTCAAGAACACCAAGCTAAGGATTTTTGGTCTTTAGGTAAGCCATCAATTTTGGTATCTTGTTTGCAATCCAAAGTTGTGAGCAAGTTACTCTATTTTATTCCTTTTTGGGGTTAGGTGATTTTAGTAAAGGGTAAAAACCTTTTTGATTGATATCTTGTGTTCTTGTATGTGTATTTTTGAAGGAGTTATTTTTGAACTTGGTGGATTTTCGATTTGTGAAGAGGAAAAGAGAAGGAGAAAGATTTAAGGTAAGAGGAAAGTTCTCTAGTTATCATAGTTGCATAAGCATGTGTGTTCTATGTGATTTTTATATGTTCTTGGTGATTGATTTCTTAAGTGATGGTGAATGATTTCTCTTGTGTTGGTGATGGATTTCATATGTGATGATGGATGATTTCTTATGTGGTTGTGATTGAGTGATTTCTTATGTGCCTTGTGATGTATATTTGGTTGAAGCTTGGATTTATTCCATGGTTTGTGATGAATAAAGTTGATGTGTGGCTTTACTATTAATTATCATGTGTGGGGAAGTGAATTCTTATGTTGTGATGAGTGATTTCTTATATGGAGATTTCTCATGTTATTGTGATTGGTGCTTGGTTGTTGGAGAAGTGGAGAGATTAAAGGAATTTAAATCATGATGATTGAACAAGTGATTCCAAACTTGCATAAGTATATCAAGTGTTAGTTTTATGAAAAATGATTTCAAAGAACTATGAAAAGAACTTTTGAAAATCTAAGTTAATGAATCAAATTTCATAAAGGTAAAATCTGATTTTTGGCTTTAAAAAGGATGGAAATGGATTAAATAATCAAACTCTAAAAGAAAAATAAATTTTCGGATTTTTTGATCATTTTTCCAGAACTGTTCACACCTCGGGTGTGAGATTTTCACAGCCTGTGATTTCTGCTGCCTGTGAAAAATGCGATTTTTAAAGTACAAAGGCAAAAAAATGTAATTTTTGAAAGATTTGGGACAAAAGTGTAATTTTTGACAATTCAGGGGCAGAAAGTGAAATTTTAAAATAAATGGACTAAAATGATAATTTGCATATTTAGAGGATCAAGAATGTAATTTTTGAAGTTTAGGGACTAGAAATGCAAATCTGAATATTTCGAGGAGCAAAATGTAAATTTTGAAGAAAATTGACATTTTGACAATTAATTAAAATAAAGGGATATTTATTTAAAGTAAAGAACATGGTGGTTTTAAACCTAACGAGATTTATAAGGTCAAGTGGGGGAGAGTATTATCAAAGAGTTATAGGTTTTAATAATTAAAGAGAAAGCGAAGGGATTTTTATTAAAGAGTTTTCTCAAAAAGGGCTAAAGCCTAATGAGTTTAAGGTTTTCCCAAAATGAGGGTCAAAACGGGTTCCCAAACGATTTCTTAAAGGTGAAAATGTAGGAGTGTAAGTCTAGTAGCCTAGAGAGAGGCCTAGCATTCAAATACGATGAATTTTGAAGTGTCTATGGACGGAGTGCCATTGGACTGTGAGAGTCTATGACTGGATGTCATTGGACTGGGTGTCTATGGATTTAGTACCATTGGACTGTGAGAGTCTATGACTGGATGTCATTGGACTGGGTGTCTATGGATTTAGTACCATTGGACTGTGAGTGTCTATGATTGGATGTCATTGGACTAAATGTCTATGGACAGAGAGCCATTGGACTGTGAGTGTCTATGACTAGATGTCATTGGACTGGGTGTCTATGGACAGAGTGTCATTGGACTGTGAGTGCTTCTGACTGGATGTCATTGGGCTGGGTGTCTATGGATTAAGTGTTATTGGACTGAATGACAGTGGATTGGAAGTCCTGCTGTGAGGAATAGATGTGATGAATATGAATTCTTTTGAGAATGAGTATAACACTATGTGGGCATATACTGTTGTGTGCATTATAACTGTTGTGTGTTTTGTGTAACTATGACGATATAACTGTAAATGAGATTTTCACCCTTGCAATGTATTGTTTTCCTGTATGCAAATATGTTTTCTTAAGACGTTCTGCCGGAGATTTGACTGAAGTCTATAACAAGAGGATCAAGGGTGATGCTTCAACAAGGAAGATGGATGCACGTGTCTTAGTTTAAGGGTTGGGTTTTCTCATCTAATCTCAGTCGAATTTTCAATGCTTGACCAGCATAGGGAGTCAGTATTCTTTTAGGGGAGAAAAGTTTCTTGTATGATATAGTATTCTCAAACATTGAATTGTAAAGAGATATATGAATTTAGTTACATGGCCTGTTTTTTTGAACTTGTGTGTTGGGTATTATTTTAATCATGTCTTCACTTAGTATCTTTCTAAAAAAAAAAATTGGCAAAGAAAATTCATTTGTGAAAATTAAATAACTTTGACATTATTTCCCTAATAAAGAAATAAAGTAATTAAATAAAGTTAATTTCATGTTTTGGATTGGTTACAAAAGGTAATGCCCTTTTTGGAAGAGGGTGTTACAGGTGGGGGAGGGGGCTAGTGTGTGTGGTGATAGTGGCGGGGGGTGAGCGAGAGAGAAAACGAGAGAGAGTGTGTGTGTTTGGGTGGTGGTGGTGGTGGTGAGAGAGAGAAAAAATCGAGAGAGAGAGAGAGAGAGAGAGTGGGTGTGGGTGGTGGGGGTGGAGATGGAGGGAAGAAAAAAAATTAGGGCCACAGGTCCCTCTAAATTTGGTCTGTTTTGATTTTAGTCCCTGCAAATTTGCCCTATGTACGTGGCGTGCTTACATGACACTTGAATATGACACATCAGATTAATGAGGTGACGTGTCCATGCCACCTTAGTCCTATATCACTAAAAGGACTAAAATCAAACAAATTTTTTTATTGGACTAAAAAACTTTGACCAAAATTTGCAGAGACTAAAATCAAAACGGCCAAATTTGAAAGGACCTGAAACATATTGAAGTCGTCTCAATTTGTCGATTACTTCTTCTGTTCCCAGGCTTTATAGTACCCTTATAGTATACCACTATTTCACTTTTCCCCCCTCGTTGTCAAATACAAACAAGTAATACCACCGGGGACTTGGGTGAGATAACACAGGTCTCTCCCAGTTTAACCAGAGGTCCTGTGTTCGAACTCAGGCCATGAGAATACAGCAGCCTTAAAACTTGTGTGGTAGAGCTTTACCGCCTATAGAGTCCTACCCAACTCAAAGGAATTAGTCATCACACGCGCACGGGGGATACCCTTGATCTAGACAAAAAAAATACAAACAAGTAATGTTAACGCACTCCTTAAACAATTAAAAAATATTCTAATTTTTTTTATTTTAAATATTTTATTTTCTATTCTTTATCTAATGTTTTCCTGACTCGTTAATATGTTTCTTAAATTATTATTTTCTTATCTCATGTAATTAAATATCGTCAATTTTTGCTCTCACAATATATTTTATCTGAGATTAACGATAACATGACCATTGAACCTCATGAGTTATTAATGAGCGCATTAAAGATGGTAGTTAACAAAAATAATAAAAAAAGCTACTATCTACGTAAATGGTTTTTTTGGGGGGGGGGGGGGGGGGGTGGGGGGGCTGGGGTGGGGACTTGGGCCCCCTTAGATCATTTTTTTAAAAAAAAAATGGTCATTGGTAATTGTTATGTGAGAACTAATCACAGTTGGAGCAATAAAACATTATAATCGAAGAAAATAATTAATAAATGAGTCTTGTTAAGGAACATTTTCATAGCACTAATCTGAAAAATTTAAAAATAAAAAACGTTGTCTTGTCAAAAAATAAAAACTTTTTGTTAAAACTTTAAGGTTTAAATATCTTTTTCGTCCATGTAAAATGATCGAGTTTTATTTTTTGTCCCTGTAAAAATTTTTATTTGTTTGTGATATCTGTAAATCAAAAAGTTTTATTTTTAGTCCCTGCAAAATTTTTTTAGTCCCTGTAAAATTTAGATCATGTTGAATTAGTCCCTGTAATATTTAGATAATTGTCAAAGTAGTCCTTGTAAAATAAATTTAATAGGGACTAAAAACAAAATTGTTCACATATTACAGGGACTAATTCAACATGATCTAAATTTTACAAGGATTAAAACAATTTTGCAGGGACTAAAAATAAAACTTCTTGTTTTACAGGGATCACAAACAAACAAAATTTTTTACAGGGACGAAAAATGAAACTCAGTCATTTTGCAGGGACAAAAAAAGTATTTAAACCAAACTTTAATTATTTTATACATTACTGTAATGAGTTATAAAAAAAATTCACTTTTTTAAAAAATTACACTTTTTAATAAATATATTTTAGTTTTAGTTTCTTACTTAACACGTTAACACACTCACATCGTTTACCTTATAAATTCTTACTTACTGCTGCAGTTTCTATATTAATTGACCAGCGTAATATACATTGTCGATCTTTAGATTTGGGAGTAAAAGAAAAAAAAAACATCGTGTTGGGCATTTACCAGACACATACGGTAAATGGCACAAAATAAATTCTAATCTATTAGCGATCACTTATTTGAAAAGGGGGAAAAATTCATTTTCTGGCGTCATCATCTTCTTCTTTACTATTACTAATCTTTAATTTATTAAACTTTGGATGCTATCATTTTTTCCAACGTCTATTTGATGCTTCCTATGTTCCCAGATACCAAAAAATTCTTGCAGGGGGATTATGAAAGGCAGTATTATTTTAAGTGCGCACTGCCGTCGGTTTGGTGATTAATACACGTGAGCGTTAAAGTATTTGCCACTCAAGTAATCTCAGTACTTAACAGTAATTTAATAGATTTTGTTCCAAAGTTCAGATTTGTGTGGCAGAAGTGTTAATTTGTTTTTGATATTCAAATCATATTAAATATTTGGAGGAAAGCAGAAGGGTAAATTTATAACTTAACAAGCAAGTGAGTTATGGCCAAATGGCTCGTGCGTATTAGTAGGATGAAGCAACTCATTCATTAAGCAAAAAGTTGTATCAAAACGAGCGCTTAGATGCATATACTTTCTCTTATTGGTGTTTTACTAGTAGTTATTATTTTTTATTTTTTAATTTAAAAATCTAATTCCATAATACTAGGAGTTTTCATTTTGTAGTTTTGTTTCTAAGTATAAGTCCTTTTAAAATCTAAGATGTAATTAGAATATTTTTTCCATTCATACCCATAGATGTGATTAAAATGATTAATTTCTATAATATAGTGGGTTCTAGTTTTGTTTCAAATATAAGTCCTTTTAGAAAATCAAGGTGTAGTTAGGGTATTTCTGAGAATTGTACCCTTAGATACGATTAAGAGGATTATTTAATAATATTTAATTTTCATAAGATTATTTTGTTGGTCAAAATAAGATTATTTTTAGTGAAGTGTTTATAGTGATATTTGCATTCTAATAGCGAATGGAGCATCCATTGCATTGTATAAAATTTAGAAGGCCTTTGTGCAATTGTCATCATAATAACAAGTAATGGGCCGAAAGAATTTACAAGAAGCAAAACTAAACAAGCTGGGCCTGAACAAAACATAACCATGACAAAAAAACCAAACAAAACGAAATCAAAATAAAATTGGACCAAAAAACTTGAAACCAAAAAAATAAAATAAGAACCCCCATTAAGTACTCTTATTTATTTCATAAATTCAAAAAAGGCAAAGCGCGCATATCGGTTGTTATTTCCCTCCGAAACAAGGTTGAGATCGATGGCGGCTTCGGAGTTGGCACCAGCAGAAGCAGAAACTGAAAACCACCTTTCTTCTCTCATCTACGGTGCGTCGTAATAAGCATTCCTTCCATCCTTATCCACCCTGTTGATTTCATCATCATCCGCATTCGTCAACTTGAGTTTGTAACAATCGCTGCCATTAATAAACCTAGTTGTTTATTCGGATCATACGCGATGCGATCTTCCACTTGATACGGACTAAATTAACTGCAATTGTGTAATATAAATTATGCAATCCAGTTCTAAACAATGCATAGTTTGATCGATTAATTATTGAATCTCCTTTTTGTCTGCTTGCTTTGAATTCTGATTATTCTGTCAAACCGTGCAGAAATATCAAATGAAGCTCAAGCTATCATGGAGAACATGCTTAAGATGATCGCGTCAGTTTCCTAATCATCATTCTTTTTTCACTTTCAATATATTTTTCATTTTTTAAGACAATTATTACTATTTATTTGTTATAAGATTTAAGATGAAATGAAAACTCGTGATTATTTTGCGCTGTTCCTGATCCAACGGCTATAATTTGCACTCAATTTTTGCAGTGAAGTTAATCAAAATTCTGCAGTGGTAGAGGAAGAGATAGAGAAATGTAAAGGTTCTGCTCTCGAGAGGAAAAGAGCCTTAGATGAAGAGAAGGATCATTTTCAAAAAGCTGCTTACGCTGTTCTCGACATGCTCAACTGAGATTAAAACGCTCTAGGGTATTATTCTCCACATATTTCATTTCATTATAATTATAGAAGAAATTTATTTATTTCCAGTACGTATTTCAGAATTCGACGCCTGTTTTCTGATTTTTTTATACATTGCAACCCTATATCCTGTTTGGTTGAGAAGATTGTCACCTGAAACGGTAACGTTTCGAAAAGACCAGCGTCTGGTTAATCTCTGTTTGGTGTGATGATTATTAGAGGATGTATAATTCGTCATCCTCTCTTAAGGCGCTTAGTTCTTCTACTTCTGAGCCGTCAACCATAAGAATTTTGCTTCCTCTTTTTCCAAACCTTTCCTCTGCGTACACAAAACCTCAAATCAACCCAGTCATCTTGTTAATGTGAATTGTTGTTTCCTCAATACGTTCAATTCTATGAATACAAGAGTAAAAATCATAATGTTAAGTGCTATTGATTTTTATTACAGAGCATGCAGGGTTTAAATAATGAGTCCTGTGCGTGGAATGAAATCAAAGAAGGGGGTTGTGTTTTTTTTTATCCTTCCTATTTTTAGATTATACTTTAATTTTCCTTTTTTCCCCCCTAATATCATTCAATCGTGAAACCACTCAGAATCTTTTGGAGGAATGCATGCATTTAGAATGTAGTCATGCTCATACCTGCGACTCTGAAAAGATCTTCGACTGAATTCGGGAGAATAATGAGCTTCGGTGTGGTTCTGTTTTCCATTTTGTTTTCATTGGGATGATGTCCGTGGATTTTGACTCTAATGGGGACTAAGCTTGGCAGTGGATTGGAATTTTCTGTTCTTCCTGCAATTAATAGCACGAGCCTATGAGCTAATTTAGCTAAGCAGGTAAATAATGTAACTATCTCAGAAAATCTCAGTGATAAAAATTGACGAATTTCATTGCCTTATCAATTTTAAACGCTGTGATTAAGCATATAGTCTGTCTTCTAATGACGCTCCAATATTTACTCAAAATATTTTTTCACTTGCGCACACCAACAAAATCACGCCCGTCAATGTTTCTGGGGTGCTGTGTTTTACATCAACCTTGAATGTCAATTGGTTCTTGTTTTCATGCTTCTACACAGTGTCTACCCACTACAGATTAAAGACTGTTAACATGTCTTACCGTTTTTACTAGACATTGGATTAAGGTTACCTTCTTCGTATAGATCATCTTCCTGATAATTTGAAACTTCACTGTTCGTGCCCTCATTTTGTGTTAGTTGCTGCAAGAAGCACGCAATGTTCATCATATATGATATATGATATGATTCATACACACACACACACACACACACACGTGGCCAAAATTATAATAGATCTATCTGTCTCTGTCATAAAGTCTTTATTTTCTGCGGGGATATTATACAACTGTATACTGTCTCTAGTTTTCTTCTTGTTGTATACTTGTATAACCTTTTTCTTTGTGGTTCATATGATCTATCATGCAAAAATGTAAACTAAATAATTAGTAATTGTTTATTTAGTCTTCTGCTGATCTATGTATTCATGCACAAAGTTAGTGGTGTAAAACTATTCATATGCACTCACTTTACAATTTAAGTTCTTAGGAGAATTGGTTCATTTCATCCTTGAGATGTTAATATATGTATCGTCATAGTTCATTCGTCCAAGGAATGTGATAATCCATGCATCGTTGGGTGACCTTGATGTCCTGTCTGGGAAAAGGGGCAAAGGGAGGGCATTGAAGGGGAAGTTTTCTGTTTCTTATAAGCTTTCCTTCTTTTGTCCTTCATTTATCCCTTTTCCCTTTCTCCAAAACATTGTTCAAAGCAGAAGGATATCCGAGATCTTTTGGAAGTTTCAAGAAGAATTCTGTACTTGTGACCGCTATTCCCCCATACACTAATTGTATATAAGCTTGTCTGAGGTTTTAGCTATGCACTAAGGTTTTAGCCATACACTAATTGTCTAAGGTTTTAGATATTTTAATATCCATGGAGTTTTGTGCATCCTTTTCTTCTTGAATTTATTTTATATCTGAGCATTAATAAAAAGTCTGTGCTTCTAGATCAGTCTGCTAGATAAAATGAAAATATCATATAATATCTTAGATTTTCTTGTAGGATAAGTTTCCTGTCTTAGAAAATCTTAGATTATCTCTTAGGACCAGTTTCTGTATTTCTTAGTTATTATCATTATTTGTTTCCTTATTTCATTTGGAGTCTTGTATAAGTATAAATAAGAGTTGGTGTTTAGTCTTTTTGTGTTAGATATCAATAAATAACCATCAATTATATCAAATCATAATCATAATTCAAAATCATTTTTCTTTCTCTTTCCTCTTTATCTAAAACCCTATAACTTCAACACAGTCAAAAGTTTTAGAGGTTGAAATTCAAAGTTAAAAGATATACCTCATCATGCAGGTCACCCAGCAATTCTGTTACATGTGGTATTTCTTTCAGCTCCTCGCCTTGTAGGCCTTTCAAAAACTGAGTAGAAGAATCAGCATTAACATAAAGATATACATATGGACTCGTAGACATGTAAATTGAGATACAGATATGAAGTTAGTATGGAGGGAATTCGGATAGACTTTTGCAGTCTTTGTGGCTTGCAATTATATTTAGAAATTTCAGGAAAATTTGTGGGGGATTTGGGTTATCAATTGCTCTCAAATTGGAAGAATGTAAATTAGTAATCAACTTTCAAATGGCACTATTTGTGTGTCCGTGGCTTTTTGTCTGTCTATCTTTTATGTATGGATGAATCCTCAAACCTGAATAAAGTTGCTGATGATTGCCTTCCCATCGTCACTAAATGGCTGCACCATCTGCTTGAAATGGTGATGATTGATTCGTATAACCTGGGAGAGCCTTCTACTTCTCACTGTATAAGGTTGTGGAATATTAAACATCACGCCTATTTCTCCTACCATGCCTCCAGGTTCTAGTTTGAACAAAAGCTGAAAAAAAGCTTTTATGAGCTCAGTCTAACAATGTGGGAATTTTTCATTAGCTAAAAACACAAATACTTCGCTTAAATCATTGTTTTATTTCTCTTCTTTAGCCCTCTAAATGTCTTGTTGCTATGTGCACTTGTTTCTTACTTCCTAGGTCGACCACCTGTTCCATTTACATGTCTGATGAAGACGTTCTCTGGACACAGTTCAAAGAGTTTAACTTAGTTTGATATGTTTGTTTGCTTCAGCTGGTTGCCCGGAAGTGCTTGAAGATAAAGAATTCTTCATTCTGTAAAGTAAGTATGATCTTCCCAAATGACTACTACCTCAGGTTGATGCAATATGTTATGTTGTCATACAGGTCTATGAGATACTTTCGTTCTACATAGTTCAGAAGTTCTACAAGGTTTCCCTAATATCAAATCAAAATGATATCAAATCAAAATGAATTACTTTAGTTATATTTCTTTCCAAGTAACTAGGTGTCTAGCAGTTATTGCTTACTTTAAACATGTTATTTACACTCTGAAATCAATTGTCTGGGGGATTCCATCTTACCTGTTCGGACCCATTCTTGTTTATCAACACATCCTGCGGTTAGAGATAGTTAGTTTGAAGTTAACTAGTTAAGCCTGGTATAACAGTAGGATTTGAATAAGATATGGATGTTTTACCACTGATCCAGATACCAAAATGTAGAAATATGCTGGCATCTCATTTTGCAAGATAATGTCAACCTTTGACGGGTAGTATTCTGCTTTCATATCTGATACCTGTGTAGTATCTGATGTCATTTTTAGTTGCTGTGAATATGTTTAGAATCTATTTTATTGCTATCTAAAAGAGAGAGAGGAAAAAAAAAAAATTTACCAGCTGGGTGATAAAATCATCGGAGACTCCTTTAAATAAATATGTTTTTTCAACTACGTTGTGGAAAAGATGCTGAGCAATACTGGCTCTAATTGCTTTCGGCAGGTCCTGCAGCACTTCTTCTTGCTGTAGCTCTGCGGTCTTAAACTTCAGTTGTATGTGTGCCAACATTTGCTCCTTCAAACCTTCTGGGAGTCTATTTTTGCTTGCATATTGTAATATTTTGTGGACGGCATCCCTCTGTAAGCCAGGCGGTGAAACGTATAAGTTTTTGGCATTGCTAGTCAAATAAGTTCAGAAGTAAGAAATTTAATGAAAATTTGCTAATATTCAAAAGATTTTGTATGACATGAGATTAGGATTTAAAGGGAGAAAATTTTCGGGATTTCTTTTGATTTTGAGTGAAATTTGATTATCTCAAGTTTTGTTTCGAGTGGAAAAAAGATTTAACCAATTTAATATGTAAAGATTTTGAGTAGAAAATGAGAATTAGAAAGTTTGAAGTAAAATAAAAGTGAAGGGATTTAACTAGAACTAAAAAATTGAAGAATTAAATTTACTCAAAAAATTTATTAAGAATCAATATTACATACTATAATAAAATGATTAAAAGTGTTATTAATCCTTAACATTTCTAGGACCATGGGTGTTTTTTTGGGTTTTGCAAGGTATCCTTTAAGGGCAGTTTTTTTTTAGGACCCGAGTGTCTCTCACTCATGTCACACCATCTTGTGGATCACTTGTGTTTTGATAGGGATGTTTGCCCAAATCTAGGCATTTTTATAATAAGTTCCTGTCTAAACTTGACTGGCTTATTGACCAAAAAAAACCTTGACTGGCTTAGAGAGCAAGCTGTTTACACAGTATTCGTAAATCCCATTTGATAAACTTAATTACTGTAAAAATCCCATTTAATAAACTTAATCACATCCCCGACCCCCTTTAATTTTTCCACCTTCCCAATATCACTATAACCAAGCACGCCTTAAGTTTTTAGCATAATTGTTGTAAAGTAAAAGTTTTTTTGGTTTTCTGAATTTTAATTCTTTCTTTTGCCGTGCCAGCTAGACTAAATTAGTAGATTATTTGCCAGTTTAGTATTTTTTTTTTCTGTGCATTGCATTTTAGATGTTTTCTTATGCGAGGCAAGTTTTTTTCAGAGAGAATGTCAGCACAACAAACAAAAATATTATAGCAGATTTGTTTTATCTTCTGCTAGATTGATATGCTAGTGTTATAAAATGTAATGCTAAATTAAGGGTTAAACTGAAATCCTCATAAAATTTACCATGGCAAAGGTTCGGACAGAGCTATGAACCACCAGATTTGTCATGTTTCCGATTATATATGCAGTGAGGCCGATGTTAAACAGCATATAAAAAATATTGACAACCTTCTCTGTTGTATTTTCTGCATGTAAATCTCCATAGCCAACCGTGGTAAGGGTTACAATAGACCAGTACATGGAATAAGTGTAACCCAACCCAACGCTCCTATGTTTAAAATCATGTATCTGCTTCCCGATCCATGTGTTTTCGGGGTTTTTGTGATGAACAGCCAACCAAAAATACATGCAGCCTGCGAAGTGCACCGCAAATAGCGTAACCTATCATAAAGCCAACGAAAAGTGAAGCACGAACGAACTCAGATCAGCCAATTTGATCTTATTTGGATCTATTCTCAAAAAGTAAATTTAATGATTTACTTACGCATAAAAGTTTACAAAATCTTGTTACCGAGTAGCTGATTCGTATGTCTTTCTCTAGCCTGGAAAATGGTTTGACAGTTTTAGTGACAAAAAAAGCAGAGCATATAGTAAAATTCTGTGCATAAAAGGCCAGCGTAACCTATAACAGCAAGTATTCACAAATGTTTGGTACAAGAAAATAGACATAAGTGATTTTTTTCCACACTACATTTTTTTATATCCAGTTCACACTTCTCTTTGTTTCTCTCTCCTCATTTCATATTTATTGATATTTTTATTTATATTTATTACAATTAAATCTTTTGATCATTTATTACCATTTTTGTAATTTTTGTTGGTTATGAACATCTATTTCAATTAATCAACAATAAAATCACCATTAACCCTTTGAAATAAAATCACCACTGCTAATTAACTGAAATATTAAATGAAATTATCTTGCTGTCAAAAAAATATACTACTGTAAATGATTCTAATTAGCAACAAACGCTGAAATGATAATAAACGGTCAAAAGATTTAATTATAATAAACAACAATAAATACTGATTAACTTTTTTCCTAACACTTTACTTCTCATCACTCATTATTACATGGGTCTAACACACATTATTCCCTATGATTAATTATTATTTAATTCTTTATTTTTTTAGATTCTGACACAACGACATGGAGAGAAATGGGCATTCACTTAAGTAAATTTTTTACTTTTCCTAGTGTTTATGAATAATTGTTTATTGTTTATAATTAATTTATTGGAGTATGAGATATACGAATGAAGATCATATATTTTCCACTTATCAAACATGAATGACAACTTTGAATTTTACCTATTTCATTTTTCATATAGTTTATAAATAGTTTTTCAAAATTTTGAGAATTAAATGCACAATAAGAATGAATTAATGTTCATTTGTTTCTTTTGTTTTCGTTCTGATTTCACTTTTATGAATGTACCTTGCGAAGAGTTCGCTAACACGCCTCAATCGCCAGAGTCTAAGCATGTTTAGCAAACCAAAGAACTCTGTTCTTTCATGTGGTTTACGTGCTAGAATTTGGTATATCTGCTGAAATGGCAGAGTGGAAGCTAGATCCATGGGAAAGTGTAACTTTTTGACGTACCTATTGTGAAAAAGAAAAGAAATCATGATAAAAGAGAGAAACAGAATGAAGTATATATTTCTTAGTTTTCTTGTGCCCCTGATTGGGTCAGCCATGACTAGTGGATCAATCTCTATATAAGAAAAATCTCCCTGGTTGAGAAGGTTTTTTCCTACCAACATTATTTCGTCTTAGAATTTTTTTTTACGGTTTATTTCCTACTTATTGACATAAATACTTGTAAGTATGTTTGGCAGAACTTAAAACAGCTTATAGAAATCAGTTTCACTACATTATCTAAAAATAACTTATACATAAGCTCTTATATGATAAACAAGCATTTAAATAAGCTATTTATCCTAACATGCCCTAAGAGTACATGTGATGTGAGAGTCCAAAATCAAGACAGAGTGAAGGGATCAAATTTTCCCTTGTGCATGTAGGAAGTATGGCATACGCACCTGATAGCAATCTTCCTATGGTCATCAACGAGGAAATAAGTTGATGTATCCAAGTAAGCCACAAAGAAAGTTAGGATTATATCAACTGCAAAGAAGGCGTCAACAATAAGATCAACGATCATCAGCTTCCCAATTGATAATTCTCTGAAAGCTAGCTCAAACGGAGATGCCCATGCAGAGTACACTACCAATGCCACCAAGAACGTTTGCCACAACCTAAGTCACAATTTTGCAGTTCCACATCACAGTATATGATATGCATAAATGAATTCAAATAATAATGAGAGTCATAAAGTGGTTTAGTGGTTAGGGAGGAACATAAGAGTTGGAGTGGTAAGGAGGTCATGCGTTCAAATCCTTCACTAACATAACATACTAATTACTATAATTTGCCTATCCAAAAAAAATTCAAATACTAATAACTAATTGTGTGAAGTTAAATATATTATGTACCGATATCTGCGGTCATAGGGAGCGATGGCATTTTTTCTTAGGTTGGAGTAACCTTCAACAGGGGTAGTGCCAAATGCTGGTAAGAGGCTGCTGGAAATTGAGGCCAAGTTCCTTATTTCTCCACTTGAACGTCTTCTTGTAGCTAGAGATGGCAACGACATTCTTAGAGCAACCGTGGTTCCTCAGAGAGAGAGAGAGAGAGAGAGAGAGAGAGAGATCTTCAGCACTTATTGTTATCAACGTTCTTGTATACAAATGCAATGCATAAATGCACAAGGCACGGCTTTGTCTACTTATTTAAATACAAAAAAGTCAACTTCTTGCGTGAATCTTGATTCTTTAATCTCCTTTAACATTATAATAATATGGGGGAGGTGACAGGGAACTTTCAAAGACTCATAAAGTATATATAGTAACGCATAATTATGCATAAAGATAACTTTATATATGGGGGATAGAGATGTGGGTGATCCGGGGATTTGTCAACATAGAGGATAAAACTCAAAGCTCATATGTCAGGGATTAATTTGGTTAATGATTTTTAATTTTTAGTAACAAATTTAGTGATAAAATTTCAAAAAATTAATAAAATGATAAACGAAACTTTCTTTCAAAGTTCGACTTAAAATTTTACTCAATGTTATTCAAATTTGAAATGCTCAAGTTATCTTCTCTTTATTATCCATTGCGATTGCATGCCAAATTCAGTTATCTGAAAAATCACATGTTGGACTATCATATATTGAAAAAAATGGTGCAATAATGGCATATCATGTGACGTTGCGCGCACATTGTATTTGTCCATTTGATGATATGTGACTCTTTCCTAGACTTCGAGTAAAGGCTGTTTCTATCTGTTTATAAAAGTAATTTATTTATTACATATAATAAATAATTTATAGCGTATAAAAAATTTGTATAATTAATTTATGACGCTCTATAAGAAAATATGTTAGATGTAAAGAGAATGGACGCCTACCGATAATTTCTCTATGCTTTAATACGTAAACATATATAAATCTATTTTTTTTTTGAATTGTTAAATGATTCACAATATGATTTGGTGATTCAGCTCTTCCAAGTAATTACACCCACACAACAAAGGGATAAGTATAATTGAATCTGCAGATCAAGCAAAATACGATCCACCCTTGATTTAGTATAGCTGACCTATACCCTATAATTCTCAAAATCAAATTAATGACATCTTTACAACAACTTACTCTGATACATTGAGAAATGCTCAGAATTCATGTACAAATATTCTACTCTAAAACATCCATATTTTATTTTATGCTTTACAATTGTAGATTTCTCCTTTCCAATGTAATACTAGACAGTAGCAAATTTCGTTGGCTGAAATAACTTCTCGCAACATCGTCGTTGGCATTTAGGTGGTCCCAAATTCAGTATCAGAATGAGATTCAGGGGATAGCATTGCATCAATTTTTGCTTAAGCCACAAGATGGTTTATCTCCACTGATCTTTCATACCTGGCAACGGTAGCAGTACCACACATATGTTGGACCAACTTGGATGTTTTGTATACCTCAGATCACAGAAACCTGCTTCAACAAATCCAGAAGCTGCGAAATCATTGAAACAAAAAAAGATCTCTTGATTTTTACAATTAGTACTTGATTCTCATTGCTTTGGTTCTATCCACTTCTCTTGCGAAATGGCAATGATCTAAGTCTTGCTTTCTTGACATCCAGTCCAAAAGATACACATTGGATAATCCAAAGATTCTTGCCAACAATAGATTACATGTATTGAGCCAACCATTGCTTACACATATCAAGCACGGGAAGTGCATTTGCATGCAGTGCCTGCAACAATATCGATAGCAATGTAAGAGAAATTGAACACTTTAGTAGCAAAAAAATCATGTGAGGTGATTGATAACTCAAGGGCATGTAAAACCCATCAAAATTGTCAGTGTAGTAGGATTCTGCACTAGTGTTTTATGTATTTGTATTTCTGTGTGTAACTGTGTTACTGTATTTGTATTTCTTCTTAGGTATTTTAGATTGCAAACCTGTCACTTTACAAGTGACAGCACCTATATATGTTAACTCTGTAACAGAATAACTGTCAATGAAACAGAATTGCAATCAGCTTCTCACGATGCTCACTAATTTGCTCTGTCTTGATTTCAAAGAAAAACTAAGAAGAAATGGATTTTCCAAGGGGTTTTCACGGAGAAGTAGAAACAAAGGGTTTTCCTCTGGTTACTACTCACTAGTACTACTGATTAGGTATTAGAGACTTAACAAACTAAAACTAGAAGAATGACCTTAAATTGTTAATTTCTTTAAAAAGTGAAATTCGAACCTCTAGCAAAGGTCGAGGGGGAGGGGATACTGTAATTTGTGTAATGGAATCCACTAGCTTCATGGTTTTAGGCTTTCTATATATGAAGTCAAACTAATAATCATGTGTAGCACAAGACTGCAAGAGCAGTACAACACGGACTTCTCTAATTTTCCAGCCCATAACATTTAACATTTTTTTTCCTCCTCTTTCTGAAGCAAAATATGGACTTTTTTCTTTCAGGTAAAAGGTATTTTTCATTTTGCACTTAGCCCAGTCAATCAAGAATATCATGTGCAGAATTTAAGGAATGAAAAATATTATCAGGGCAAAATGGTATATTACAATGTGACTAAGTTAGCTATGAATAACAATGCCCATTCAAGATTGACGATCCATGTCATACATAGGAGTCACAGATGGAAACAAGACTAAAGGTTAGATAATCCACGTGAACTATCAGAGTGCATCAAGCTGTGCCCCTGCCTGGAGGTGACAGATTAAGTTAACCACAATCTCCTGGACAATTGAATTTCCTAGCAGATACACCCAAACCTGGAGACCAGATTTTGTTACCAATATAAAGCTATAACTATAAGATCACCCTAGTATGAAGAAGTGGGTTCAGATAGGACTTTCAAGTTTCAATCTTATGCTGCTATGCATTTGTAGGTTAGGATTCAGGGTAAACTGGCAGTTTCATTGAATAAAGTTGGTTAGTTAATTCCATTTAAAGGGTTATGAATCAAAAAGTGGAGGCCAGAATAGATAAAAAGTTCACCTGATGAGCAACATATTGAACATCAGCTACACTTCCACTCCGCGAAGCAATTTGAAATGCGCTTTTTAAACGACCACAAACTACACAAGCAAGAACTTTCCTGCAAGCCCAATTCAAATTCAAATATGTCACCGTGGTTACTGAAATAATACAAAGAAAAAGCTATGGGGAAGGCACACGGCATTTGAGTTACGGTTGGCTTGGTTTGACCTTTTTTTAAAAAAAATTATCATTTATAAAATAAATTAAAATACAATCTATATTTTTTTGCTTTTATTTTCTGCTTTTTTCGTATGTTTTGAATTTTTTTCTTAGTATTTTGTTTTTTTAAATTTAGGTGAGCCAATTCACTTAACCCACCATCCCGTGATGGGTTGAGCCAGGCTATGTTTTTCAGACTCACTGGAAAAGTGAGCTGGGTTGATAATTATAATCACAATCACAATCAACACCCATGAAGTGGAGTCGGCTACATGGGTCAATTGATACCTATGTCCTAATGATTTATAAAAAATTTAAAAAAATTCTATAAAAAACTCCCGAATAACAACATGATTGAAAATGCATGAAGACAAATAGATAAATGAAGACATTAAAAAAGCCTCACCTGTGGCTGCTAGTTAACATGTCTATTAGACGGTCCGGGCGTTCTTTATGCTTATTGGCATATACATTTATGGCAGCGCCCAAGACCTACACCATTCGAAACATTGAAGCTGCTAAAATTTTCTTATAAATAAGTTCACTCGTTATAACAGACATATTTTTTTTCTGTAACAGGATCAAGGATCACAAGTATTAAACCATAAATTAGGTGGTTAGAAAGGCACATCTTAATTTCCTAACCTGTTTTGACAATATAAAGCTCATGTCTATACATGCAGCAACCTCACTTTGAAGCTAGTTTATAAAGTCAAGTTTTGCCATTAACAAATAAATAAATGCAATATAAAACTGACGGTGAGAGCAACTTCTATCCTTCCAAACTCCCAAGTGCATCCTCAATTTCGTTCAACAGTCTCCAGCATTAAGCTCTTGGCGGTTAACGTACTTCCCAAGCACATGGATTGTAGTTTGCAACCAATACAGTCTTCCCAGCTATTTAATAAAGCTTATCCCAACCAAATACATTCTAAAAGAATTCTAATTATTTAATTTCCAGCTATATTAAATCATTCAACTGAAAGAAAACCTTCCTCTTTTTCAAGTAGAAGAGAAAAAGAAAATGTAATTAGATTACCTGGTCCCAGTCATCATCATCTATTGTGCCCTTAATGTTCCTAAAGAATTCTGTCAATTGGCTGCCTCTTTTTCTCTCAGCAAGAGATGCAGCAACACCAGCATATATATCGACAGCTGCTTAATACAATTAAATGAGCTGGCTAAGTATGCTGACAACACTTTGAGCAGTTAAAAAACCATGAGGGTTAAACCAGATTGTAAAGAGGAAATTATCACTGTTACCAGGAAGATTGAATTCATAGATCACTTGGAATGCCAAATCAAAATTCTTCTCAACAAGAACCTCTGCAACTTTACACCTTCGTCTAAAATTTAAAAAAACATAATGAGCATTTCTAATACACACAACAGAAAAACATTTGAATGTATGCAATAAGGAAAGTGGAGAAATCTGAATGAAGCTTTAGCAGTCATTAAGAGAACTAAAATAATATTATCCCCAAAATTATCAAATGACTTAAAAATTGTATATGAAAGTACATCATCAAAAAACACTTAAGATGACAGATATCAGTTGTTCTAAAAGCTTCCATGCAAATGCTTTCACCAAACAGCTTAAGCTAGAGATAATTGTTTCACGATATAGTGTTAGAGCCTCAATGACCACGTGTTCATGAGTTTATCCTTGCTGCTCCAAATCTTGTAAATAAAAAATCTCGGCACAGGGTAAGGTGGGCTTGTACATTGTCGATGTCTTAGAATTAGGCTTAGAGCCTAACTCAACCCCACAAAACTGACTTGTAAGGTGAGGAGTGAGGACTACCCATATTTTATAAGACCTAACCCTCAGAATTTTCAAATCCCTAACCCTAACTTTCCGATACAGCAATCGAATCCCAATTTCTCTCAATCTCAGCCTAATTCGACCTATGTTCAACAACAAAATCCACAGATTCAGCAAAATGTTGATGATTACAGTGGCTCTCGTTCAAATGGTGATGATTCTAGTGGCGGTCGTGGTCAGCAAGGTGGCCGCGGTGGTCGCGAGGGCGGTGGTCGCGACGGCGGAGGCGGCCGCTCCGGTGGCCGGAACAAGGTTCAATGCCAGATCTGCCAGAAGTATGGGCACGATGCTTCCATCTGCTACCATAGGAATGCGAACATGGGCCAGAGCAACTGGAATGGGCCGCAGTCTCAGTGGGCTGGGCCGTCTCAGACAAATGGGCCAGCTAATCCTCCGAGTCAGTGGTTTGGGCCTGCTAACCCTCAGAGTCAGTGGTTTGGTCCACCACAACCTATGGCTCCTAACTGGTTTGGGCCAAATTGGACTGGGCCTAATCATTGGGCTGGTCAGCCGTGGGTCAACCCTCCTCCACCTAATAACTGGGCCTCCCCTGCTCATGGGTCTGTAAACACATGGTATCCTGCTAATTGGAGTGGTCCTCATAGCTCATGGGATGCCTCTAGCCAATCTTCTGGATCCATGGCCCAAATGTATGCTTTGCCAAGTCCTTCGCCCAGTGCATCAAGTAATGTTTCCTATGCTAACCGAGGTTCTGAAATCTCAAGAGCTTCACCCCAAGCTTATCTCACAGGAACATCTAACCAGTCCAACAACAGTAACAGTCAGACATGGTTCCCAGATTCAGGGGCCACTCATCACGCGACTAACGGTGCTTCCAACCTTCTAGATAGCATCTCATTGTCTGGCTCAGATCAGGTCCTCATGGGAAATGGCCAAGGTTTGCCCATTGTCTCTGTTGGATCTTCACAACTCACCTCACCTTTCCATCCACACACCTCACTTACACTCAAGAACTTACTTTTGGTTCCTGGGATCACTAAGAATCTGATCAGTGTGTCTCAGTTTGCCAAGGATAATCACGTCTACTTTGAATTTCACCCCACATTTTGTGTTGTCAAATCGCAGGACACCTCTGAAGTGTTACTAAGAGGAGTTCTTGGTCAAGATGGGTTATACAGCTTTGGTAACATCTCTGATTCTCCAACTAATATGTCTGCTACTGATTCTGCAACTGATTCACCTAGTGTTCTTTCTACTGTTTGTAATTCTCCCATTACATCCAATAATACACACACCACTACTACTTTAGGACCTACATCATACACACTATGGCATTATAGAACAGGGCATCCTCATCATGAGTCCCTCAAGGCCATTTTATCACTATGTAGAGTGCCATTGCCTAATAAAACGAGTATTGATTTCTGTACTGCGTGTTGCATGGGAAAGGTTCATCGATTGCCCTCTCACTCTTCAGTCACAGTCTACAAATCACCTTTTGATATTATTTTCTGCGATCTGTGGGGACCAGCCCCAATGATCTCCTCTTGTGACTACAAATACCTACTAACATGTGTGGATGGGTGTACAAGGTACACATGGACTTTTCCTTTGAAGCTAAAGTCCGACACTGCTGCTGTGTTCAAGCAGTTTAAAACGTTGGCTGAAGTGCAATTCGGCACTAAAATAAAGTCAGTACAAACTGATGGTGGAGGAGAATTCAAGGTTCTCACTCCTTATTTTGCTGAATGTGGAATTAACCACAGGCTGGCCTGCCCTCATACCCATCACCAGAATGGGTCGGTTGAACGCAAGCACAGACATGTAGTGGAAACGGGGTTAACGCTGCTTGCTCAGGCTGGTCTTCCCTGGGATCATGCATTCCTTACAGCCACATACTTAATCAATCGCATGCCTACTGCAGTACTTAAAATGCAGTCTCCCTTCTCTGTTTTATACAATCAGCAACCTGACTACAGGTTTCTCAAAGTTTTTGGCTGTGCATGTTATCCCCATCTTCACCCTTATAACACTCACAAGTTGGATTTTCATACCAAGGAATGCGTGTTTCTTGGGTATTCAAGTTCTCATAAAGGCTATAAGTGCCTTGCTCCTGATGGTCGTATCTTCATTTCAAAGGATGTAATATTCAATGAAAATAAATTCCCTTATCTGCATTCATTCTCCAAGGATGGTGCCACTCAAAAGTCTGCTCAAGAGGATTACTCCACATACGTTCCAGCTCCTTTTCCTATGGAGCTCACACCAAGCGTTCATCAACCCTTATCACCAAACTCCAATTCTGCTCCAACACATTCTGCAGTAGAGTCTGTCTCTACAAATAATTCAGGTGCTGCAGATGCTACAGCCGTTTACTCTGGTTCAAGTGTTCCTACTGCAGCTTCACCCGGAGCACCTTCCTCTAGTTCTTCATCTACACATGACTCAGCAAACTCTCCTAACACTGACACAGCAAACTCTCCTAACACTCAGTCCCGTCACTCAGGTTCTAGTTCTGCAGAAGCTGAACTCTCTCCTCCACTCATTTACATTCACCCCAAAAACATCCATCCCATGAGAACCCGAGCTAAAGATGGAATTGTTATGCCCAGACTGCAACCCACAGTTCTCTTAACAGAAACTGAACCTATAAATTATAAACATGCCCCGGCTGATCCCAAGTGGCATCAAGCCATGACTGATGAATATGAGGCCCTTCTTAGGAACAATACTTGGTCTTTGGTCTCACTCCCACATCATAGGAAAGCAATTGGTTGCAAGTGGGTCTTCCGGATCAAGCAAAATCCGGATGGCTCTATCCAAAAATACAAGGCAAGGCTTGTTGCCAAGGGTTTTCACCAAGTTCATGGTTTTGATTTTCAAGAAACTTTCTCTCCGGTTGTCAAACCAGTGACTGTACGAACAGTCTTGTCTTTAGCTATTTCAAGAGGGTGGTTTATCAAGCAACTTGATGTTAATAACGCTTTCCTCAATGGCATTTTGGAGGAGGAGGTTTATATGCAGCAGCCACCCGGGTTTGAATCCTCAGAAAAAGGTGTGGTCTGCAAACTACACAAGGCTATCTATGGTCTGAAACAGGCTCCAAGAGCCTGGTTTGAGCGACTGGGTTCTGCCTTGCTGCAACTTGGTTTTATTTCAAGTAAATGTGATCCATCCCACTTCACACTCACAAGTGAAAACCACCATGTTATTATGCTTGTCTACGTTGATGATATCATAATAACTGGAGATCACTTATCTTTGATCCAAGAACTCACTACCAAGCTCAATGATCAGTTTGCACTAAAACAGCTTGGAGACTTGGAGTATTTTCTTGGCATTGAGGTACAGAGGTTCACAAATGGTTCCCTCCTTCTATCCCAAACAAAATACATTAGGGATCTACTTACCAAGGCAAACATGCTTGAGGCGAAGCCTATTAGTACACCTATGGTTGCTAACCTTAGACTCAGCAAACATGGTAATGACCTTCTTGAGGATCCTTCCTTCTATCGATCAATAGTGGGGGCCTTGCAGTATGCCACTATTACCAGACCTGAAATCAGTTTCTCTGTAAATAAGGCGTGTCAATTCCTATCCCAGCCTCTAGACAGTCATTGGAAGGCGGTCAAGAGGATACTTAGATACCTGAATGGCACTTTATCACATGGTTTACTACTGCAACCTGCCCCTATGCACATTCCTCTAAAACTCACTGGTTTTTCTGACGCAGATTGGGGGTCTGACCCAGACGACAGGAAATCTACTTCAGGGTCTTGTATTTACCTTGGGCCAAATCTAGTATCTTGGTGGTCGAAAAAGAAAAACTTAGTGGCTCGATCCAGCACAGAAGCTGAGTATCGGAGCCTTGCGAATACTGCAGCAGAAGTATTATGGATTCAGTCATTGTTACAGGAGCTGAAAATCCCCTTTCAAACGCCTGTTTTGTACTATGATAATCTAAGCACAGTTGCTTTGTCTCACAACCCAGTTTTACATGCTAAAACTAAACATATGGAGTTGGATATTTTCTTCCTAAGGGAAAAGGTCTTAAGCAAAGCACTTGTGGTTCAGCACTTGCCTGCCCTAGATCAAGTAGCTGACCTTCTCGCAAAACCTTTGGCTGCAAACAGATTTCTCACTCTCAAACAACAGATGAGAGTTGTAGACAGAACAGTAGCTGCAGCAGCACCAACTGCAACACACTCCCCTTAGGCTTGAGGGGGAAATATTAGAGTAATAGGATAAGCTTTATGTTAAAGCTCTTGACTTGTATCGTGGTTGAACTAACTGCTGAGTCAGCAGTAGTTACAACCAAACTCTATAAATTCAGTTTTCTGTTGTAAAAACCTTAGGTTCAGTTTTATGAAAACAAGATTCAGAATTACATTCCTTTCTCTCCCTCTCTGTTCTTCAATCTCTACTCTCTGTTCCGAAATCCCTACATAGAGTTCTCAAAATCTTTCAATAAGCACTACTTAGGCCATATCTGTAGGCAATGTGGGACTAAACACACTCCCTCACACCCAACACAGTGAAGGTGTTGGTGGCTGCAATGGAGGCAGTTCAAAGGTGTTGCAATAAAGGCCGCTAGGGGAAGACCACAATTAAGGCAACTTTCCAACACAGTGTATTAAATAAAAGAATAATTCATGGGCTTTCGTCCATCACTTTAGGCTTTTAGAATGGTTGGTTTTTGACAAGTTATTTTGGTGTTCCCCCTAAAATATGGGTTGGAAAATTAAGAATGAGTTTATTTAAAAAATTGTAAAAATTACAACCCCAAAATTTTTGCCATATACTTTGAAGAGTTACAAACTGACTCCAAGAAAGAGAAATGTGTGGCTAAAGTCACTAAGTAATTAAGCATAACAATTAAACAAACCTAAATGTTTCTGGATCATTTGGATTCCCAAAAAGTGAATGTTTCCATTGTGGTCCTTCTGAGTCATTAAAGGATTTAACAACTTCAACCTACAAAATACAATAAATCCACAGAAGTCGTGAGGAATAAACACATGATTCCATTAACAACTCTCATGAGAATATATTAAAACAGCAGAGAATTTAAAATAAGTGACTTATTCAAGGAGTCCAAAACAAATAAGTATCCATTCCCTGGGAAATCCTATAATGAGATATGCCAAGTCAAGTCAAAACTTACCAACACAAAAATGTCTACAACAAAGAAGTCAAGAATATTTGTATGTCCTTTCAAAGGTAAAATATTGCCCATATAACCAAGGGAAGTCAGTAATGGCATTAATTTTGAGTTCCAAAATAGGCTTGCCAAACTTGTGCTCAGAAATTAATTATTAAACCACTGTGACTCAGTATTGGGTTTGGGTATATCCAGTTACCTGAATTGATACCCGAGCAGAAAATTTGACAAGACCTTCTTCAGTGAGCTTTTCAGATGCACTTTTTCCTCTAAGACCTTTTGTGACAAGCTTGGTAGATTCCCCACCTTTGTGCCTTGCAGACAATCCTTCATCAAAATGCATCTAAAAAATAAGCAAAAAAACACAGAATTATAAACAAAAGTGAAACAAGCTTATAGCAATTGATCCAAAGATTCATTGTATTTTAGTTTTTTTAACAGATGTACAAGTACAAGATACAAAGATGACAGCTGAAGGCTTCTTTTTTGCAAGTCAATCAAGAAGATTGTTACAGAGACTAAACCACTCATTATATCTAGTATCTTGAAGTACAACTCTGTTTCAGATTCATAGTAAATCCATATTGGTATATGTGATGAAATACAGTATGAGAAGAAATCTGAATTATTCTCATTGACTTTGAATTGTGGTGGTACACAAGTAACACAACATGAGATAATAATGTACAAAGGGAAAGAAAAAAAAAAGGAAAGTAAATCAGTCCTAATTCTGGAATAAATCGAAAATAACTGCCTTAAATCCCTTAATTTAAGGGATTTCAATAACGATTCTCCTAATCTATGTATAGCATATTACAATATTTACATTTTGACAGTATATCAAATAACTCAACATTCATCCTATGTTTATGTTAGCTCAAATAATTATAAAAAACCAGCTGCATCAGCCAGAAAGATCCTTACCCAGGAATTAGTCTTCAATAAACCAACATTCAGCAGTGTGTCTCATAACTATTTACTGTACCCTTCTAAATGTTAAAACTTTTAACCCATATCAACTTAATCACACTACTGCCCTTCTAAATATAATCTCCTTCTTGTAACAACGTGCTTAAAACAGAAAATAGAGAGAAGAAAAAGAGACATAGAATTTAATATTCCTAAAGTTATAAGGATGCAACTTGAAAACAAAAAAAGCCAATTATAATTTTCAATAAATAATAAGCATACATGTCCTGTGCGTGCTAAAAGATTATCCTACTAGCTTTCCTTGCTAACAAATTATGGACATACCTTAGCATGTTCCAAATGTCTAATGGCTTCCTCTTGTGAAGAAGAATTCATAAACAACTGAATACAGCAGAGTCCAGCAGCAACATGATCCTTTTTTATTACCTGAATAGTAGTTCATTATCAAACCAAAATCATTTCCGACAGAAAAATTAAAAAGAAATTTATAAAACATTGTATTCAAGTGCATGAATTGTGGATATGAAAAATTGTGTTCCATGCAGGACATATAGGTTACACGATTAATATAATTTACAACAGAATTTTGATGCTATTATTGATAGGAGGACTATTTTGGGAAGCCTAATAGTAGATAATTATCTTAAACTCAGGTTCCTAGAATCAATTCCAGGTAATATTGGTTGAGATTAGTGGAAAAAGTGGCTAAATCAAACTGTTTTATTTATTTGGCAACCACCCTTTCTTTAAGATTCCCCCTCTTGGTAGAGACTTTTCAATTATGCCAACCCCATTTGGAAATTCAAAGTCCTTTGAAAAGTTGAGTGTAGTATTTGGTAAACGATACTCTAACTCCAATAGGATAAACAGTAATGACTTGATGCATATTAAAGGCCACATAAAAGCAACTCTGTATCTATTCATTTCTTTTTGCAATGCCCACAAGCTGCTAATACCTAGAATGAGACTTTTTGGAGAATATCGAGTTATATCATTGTTTTTTTGATAAATTTTTGTGGAGTGGGTCAGAGGATGAGATTAGGTGCAATGATGAGATTGATGCCTTATGGTCAAGAGGTCATGAGTTCTAGTTGACGAAAACAGACCTCTCTGCTCATTAAGGTGAGGTTTAGTATAGAGAGTAAGGAGGAGGAAAAGTTATAGTGGAGCAAGCTGTTTTGTATTAACTTTTACTCACTGTAAACTTAAAAAAACACACATCCCAAGGCAATTTTTCCAAAAGAATTTTTTTTTTTTGCCTTCCTCCAACCAAAGGGTGTTGGGAGCTATAAACAAACAGGCTATCATTAAGTGGAAAAAATTACCTGAAACCTGTATAAATAATTGAAATGCTTGTGAGTTTCACAATAGAGGCAAATACGGGCAAGGGCTGTAACAGTATACTGATCCACCACTGCATCCTGGGACTTAGTTGATGACAGTCTTGTTGAAATGACTTCCTCCAAAATAGGCATGGCACCATAACCAATGCACAATTCACAGAGATCATCGATTGCCCCATAATCAGTTGCCAAAGAATCAAGTCTTTGGGGTGATGAAGAAGACACTCCACTCATGATTGATGGCTGTGGTGGTGGTGGGACAGCATCAGGAGGGAAAAACAAGTAGCAAGCATCATGGTAGTGACCGTGTCTAAACATAAAACGAAGCAAATGCTGACGAGCATACTGCAAAATTTTAAACAAATATAAGGAAATTAAAGTTACAAGCAAATTGCAAAAGGAAACCTTCTAATATACTTCAAATATACATAATAAAAAACCTAACTACACAAAATATATATAACAAAAACCTAAAACAGAGTTAAAACTTTTCATTTTTAGTTAAGAAATAATGCATAGCAGGAAAATATACTTAGACTCGCTATAAAAGCCCAAAAATGTACCATATAAATTCTTCAAACCAATGCATGGCTATTAAATTTGACAAAAGATTAAGCAAACTGCATCATGACTCATGAGAGCATTTGTGAGCCGAATATTGCAGATAAAGGAGTGTTATGCTTACATCTTGCAAGTAATTAACACATTCAGTGTATCTAACATTATCCAGGTTACTCCGAGGACCATCTTCAAAGTCTCGATTAGGTATAGAATTATTATTATTCGCAGATACTTGAGATCGTCTTGACCTTTCTGAACGGGGGAACGTTGATGGCATGTATAAGATGTTGAGATATGAATCAGCAGAAAGAGAATCATCCAAGATTGTGGGTGCACTTTTAGCCAGATGTTCATACCTGAAGCAGAAATATAATTAGATGTTGTTTCTGTGCAATGACCAACACTAAAGGTGTCTTCATCCCAATTTTTTGCCCCTTGGTTTATTTCCGTTGCTCATTATTCCAGAAAAAATTCACACACACACACACACATGCATGCATGCATGCATGCATACAGATAGATATAGATATATAGACACACACACACACACAGGAAGAAAAATGCAACTATTCAATACAAATATTAGAGACATTCTTTACTCTTGAACACAATCAGTCCAGCTTATAGCCTTATAAGCTATAACAATATAGCATCATAAATGCATAACATCTTACA
This sequence comes from Glycyrrhiza uralensis, assembly GCA_030159175.1. Taxonomy (NCBI): domain Eukaryota; kingdom Viridiplantae; phylum Streptophyta; class Magnoliopsida; order Fabales; family Fabaceae; genus Glycyrrhiza; species Glycyrrhiza uralensis. Next base: position 51,930,201 of record BRZY01000005.1, read on the forward strand.
TAGAACGAACAGCTGAAACATCAACTGGTGGACCACTTTCAATTGTATTAATAATCTCTAAAACCACAGGTCCGGGATCACCCTTGTACAACTGAAGAGCTTGCCTGAAATGAACGATATACAATATTTAACTGATCTCATGTCCGTGCTCATGCCTGTCACTAAAAGATATAAAAATGACTGAGCTACAGCATTATCACCAAAAAACAGAAGTTAACATACTTAAACTTCACACGAGCATGTCCATAACGCTCCATCCGAATCAATGCATGACCCCATGCATTCCAGACTGGGAAGACATCAATCTAAAGAAAGGACAATATTATTTTTGAAACCCACAATAACTGAAATATAGCAGTTCCAATAAATAAAAAACTGACAGGTAATCTGTATACCTTGCACTTTTTGCCTGTATACACAGCCATGCTATACCGTTCTTCCACAACCAACCTGTCACGAAGACGAGCTGATGACTCTCCATCAGCGATATCATCAAGAGAAGCAGCAATCCCTGATCCCAAAAGGCTTTGGAGAAGCTCTGCACGTCCCAACCAAACATCTGCCTGTGACAAGATTTCAGATAGCTCATCTGTGGATTGACTACCCACACTAGAGCTACCGGCATCAGATGACATATCATCAGTATCTCTATTTCTTTCCCAATTACTTGGCAATTCACTGCCACCTGTGAGCTTTCTTAGCAGGGACTTGGCGTAAAGTAGACCCTGCAAATGCAACATTAGAACAAATGTATTTTTAATTACAAGCAAAAAGTTAGCAATGGAAATAGACAGTGATGCTGTTGTCTTACCTGTGCAGGCAAAGTAAATAAACATGTTGCTTAAGACCCATCATTGTTAACCACTAACAAAAACTGTAATCAATAAAGTACTCGGTTCCCATTATATATTACCTGGACAAATGTTTCTGTGGCATGATATGCTCGCCCAATTGTTTCCATAGATGCATTCTCAGGCATCTGCTGAGAGCTCAAGACATTCTTCATTTGATTAATGCACAATTCAAGGGCAATCTTGGCAGAGATTGATTCATCAGAACAAAGAGCAAGCAATGCCTACAAAGGGCGAACCGAAGCATTCAGCAGAGACAAAGTGAGATTAATAAAAAAGTACAGAATACAGATATATTATTTGAAGCCACTAAGTAACTCCAATGACTTCAGTTATCAGCATCCAGTATGATGGCTACAATTATATTAGAGCTTCAAAGCTAGAAATGCAGAAAAATTCTATGAAGTGACAAAGCAACAGCACTAATTCTGAATGATGTCCTACCAAAACCATATGCTTCCAACATAATCTTAAATATGACTATCAACTCCTTACTATACCTTGAGCAGTGTAATGTCAGGGGCACTTTCATATCTGTGAGATGAACGGATGCTTTCATCTTTTAGTGGGTCACCCGTAAGCATCCATTCCTCAGCAATTGAAACGGAAGGAAGCCGTTCTTGCCCATCTGCTGAAAAAGATGAAATACGGTCCTCTTGAATTCCAGTCATTGTTTCCCAAGCAACTCTATCAGAGGGAGAAAGTCCAGAACTTTTTCTTTTCCTATAAACATCTTTCGGAGCATTTTTTTCCACAGTATTTTTTGGAGCCCATGAAAAAGCTCTCCGGGCCTCTTTCTGTAAGTTACTTAGACTGCTCGTAAAAGACATCTTTGGCGTGGCACCTGATCTTGCCTTCGGCTTTGGTCTGGATCCTGAAACAGATATGCGATGTTCCCTAGGAGGCGAGCTGATGCTGACAGCAATAGCCTTAGCTGCATATGTAGTAATTACATGGTTGTCTCTTAAAGAAGGAAATTCCTTTAATATCTACAGAAATACAGGCAAACATCACATTGAATGACAGAAAATTAATCAAGAAAAATTAAAGAAAATGTGTAAAAGTGATGGACAAAAACTGGCCATATATGAGACAAGGGCATCCCTCATGTTTCACTAACGACACTTCCAAATAAATTAGTAAATGGAAAATAATGCATGCTAATGAAAGTATCTAACTGAAGTTAAAATAACATTACCAGTGTAGCAGATTGCAATTGTTTCCTCATCAGTAGCACTTCCAGAATCAGATGAGGATGCTCATGCAGGGAAGAGCACCTTTGCTGCCATGGCACTGGCAAGACAGCCAGCACACGAAGCCCTAAAGCCCATGAATTAAGCCGGGAAATCTCAGCATCAGATAGATTCCCTTCTCTCCGTTTTAAAAAGAAGTGAACCTTCAAATAATGCATAGAGAAATGGTCATCGAGATGAGGATGCAATTTCAAAAATCCACAAAGTACAGTTTAAAGAAATCTATATCATTAAATAAGGAGGAAATAGCCAGATAAATGCTTGATTACAAGAAGTTGCTTTGACCGCAGATTGGGGAGAAGCTGCATTGCACCCATAGCAACTGGCAAAGCATCATCTGTGTCCCGTAATGAAGAAAGAAAGCGTGAGGCTTCAGCTGGTCCTCCACCATTAAGAGGGTCAGCCGTTAGAAGCTTCACAAGCTGCCTCCCTTGCAACTCTCTACGTAAATCAATTGATAATCCAGCACTTTCTGCCACTTTTAGTGCAGCAGAAACAGCTCCTTTTCCAGCTAATCTAAGTGCCAGGCCCTCTGGATCTTCCTTGCAATCTGCTTCAACCTGAAATACAATGATTTTTTATGGGAGACATGAATTGCCATATGAAAAACGAAAATAAAAAAGAGACATATTCTAGAACCTAATATATTACTGATATATCATTTACAGGCAATTTTTATTTAAGCACATATACAGAGACAATATAAATTTCTGAAGAAAAAAGATGAAACTGGCATAGCTTTTGTGCATTAGACATGTAACAGTTCAAAGAAGAGATCACAACCTCTTGCCAGCTCGTATAATGATCATCTGCACTTAATATGTGGCTGTACCTCTGCAAAGCTTGTTTCATTTGCAAAACCTAAGCATTACAATGAATAAGGTCATTTTAGACTAAAACTAAGCATTGCATGAAAATGGGTACAAGTACCTATACCATTATATGTACTGATGTACAGGTACAAGGTACTGAAAAAACTTAAAACAAGGGTACGGATGAGAGAGTAAATTATGCACAAATATAAAAAGAAAAAAGAAAAACAATAAAGTAATAAAATCAAAAGATAAATATAATTTTTATAACGTTCTAACCCCAAGTTTTCACAAAACTCCATAAATATATGTAGTAAGCAAAAGTACCAAAAAAGGAACAAGATTTGAAGGGATGGAGTATTAGTTTGTCTCATTTAGAGCAAAACTTGGTCTTTTGCATGGCTTCTTTGTACTTGAGCAATATCGAACTCATAGCAATGCATGAACAAGTCAACAATATGTATCCAAAGGTATTTAATATAGATTTTTTTTTTTTAAAAAAAAGGCATGTACGACACTACAACCCATGTGTATCCAACAAGTATCTACACTGGATGGATACTATGTACAGATACAGCAACCATTTAAGAGTATCCATACATCATACATGACAATATTGATATAACAATACAGTATTAAAATAAAAATGACTGTAATTTTAGCACCTCTTCCCTAATAGAATCATTCTGAGAAAGATGGCAGCTGCACATTGTGAGAACATCCAAAGCAGCATCTAATTCCCATGTGTGCACATATCTATTACAAAATTAAGAAATTTAAAAGTGACATCACAGGTTGATAAAAATACTGGATAATGCAATTTAATAATGATCATAATTATAAACACACTACAAAACAAAGAGAACAGTGTTTAGAACCAGCTCTCCTAAAATCTTAAGTTGTGAGGTGTATGCCCAGAAATAGTTTTATATCTCTAACACGCACAGGAATTAATCATCTTGTGTTAAAATTTCACATGACCTTATCATGTTAACATTTTGTGTCAATCTCTCTTTTCATAAATATTCACAACTTTTGAAAGAGTCTCACCTATTTAATATATATGAAGCAAGAGACATGCAAATTTTAACATGACAATAATGTGAAATTTCAATATGAAAGTATCCATTCCTAGCGTGCCCCTTCATACAAAAGCCCTTGGGATTGAAGCACAGATAACACACTGACCCACTTTCCCTTGAGTAGAAACGTAATTTAATTATGAAATTTGAGGAAGCAAGGATTGAATTTCTGACCATTTGGTCATAGAGGCTTTGATACCATGCAAAGAATCAACTCCCCTAAAAGCTTAAGCTATTAGGTGAATGCTTAAGAATTTTCACATCTCTAACGGAAGGAATTGAAAGCCACAAGAATTAAACCCTTTACCAGATATATACACTTGCAAACTGCATCTCCAAAAATCATGAACATGAAATGATTATACCTTAGGGCAAGTCTAGCAGCTTGACAGTCACAAGAATAAACCCTTTACCACATATATATAAATACACACACACTTGCTTCCCCCCAAATCATGAAAATCAAATGAGTTACACACCTTAGGGCAAGTCTAGCAGCCAGCTGTTTGTCCTTCAACCTTAGGCAATACTGCCAACTATTGCTCCAAATATTACGTCCTCCAAATCCTTGACGCTGTGCAGAATTTGAATGGATTTCTTCTGCACGTTCAATGATTAACTGAAGAAGCTGATTGGAGGCCCCATTACGTAGAAAGCGATCCGAAAGTGCAAGAGCATCCATTAGCTTTCCTTCGCCAATTAGCCTATAACAGAAGAAAAACAATGTCACATGTGCATTGCTAAAGAGAGATAAGTTGTGATTATTCAAGGCCCTAAAGACACTGAACAAAGAAAATACAAGAATATTCAGAAGCTTGGTAGAGACAAAGATCATGATTCAAAAGGTGTGGGTGTTTTCTACTAATCCCCATTGTCTATATCCCAAACAACACTATATAACAAAGAGGTTTAATAATGACAATCTGGTATAAAGTCAACCCAACTAAATTAGAAATAAGGCAATATTTAAACAATGCAAAGTTCAGATTACCATGAACGAAGCTAAATTACAAATACAAATAATCATTAATCACTAATATTAAGTAAAATTGATGAAATATTGTATGTGTACGTCTTGTTTGCTTTTACTACACCAAGTTGGCAACATTCTAATGCAAGTGCAATGAAACTTAACAAGGGAAAAACTACAGTTAGAACAACTATGAACTACAACACCTTTCCACTGCCTTCTGATATGGTTCTTCATTATCCCAATCAAAAGAAAGGAAAACTGTAGTGTCAAGTTGAGCAGCTTCAGATTTTGAGGAATCATGCCAGAAGTTTGTGGTTTCAGCCCCTTGGCTATTTATGTCAATCAGAGCTACAGGGATTGTACTGCTATTAACAATGTCATCAGCATCCGACTCCGCCTCAGTGGCATGTTCACGAACTCTCTTAACAGAAGTTCTTGCTTCAAGGTTGCCATCATCCACTGTTTGATTAGCAGTTACAGCAAATTCTGAAACTCGATGGAGGTTCGTTTGCATCTGTATCCATCTGTTCAAAGTGGGGAACCTGTACATCAGGGGAAAAGGTTGATATAATTATTTAATAATACTGACTGGAAGTATGTAACCCATTGTGGCTTGTAAAAGAATTTATAAAGGAATAGATGAGAAGCAGAGATAAATGGGAGAAAAAATTGACCTAGTGTTAGATCCTGTTCCAATCCAAATAAAACACACCCCTGACCCCTCCCACTCCCCAAACAAAAGAAAAGGCAAAAGACCGTTCATAAGCACCAGAACCCTACGAAGAGGTCAGGTTAGAATTAGGGTGGTAGAGTCATGTCTTAGATGGCTTGGGCACGTGGGAAGAAGACCAGAAGAAGCACATATCAGGAGGGTTGAGGAGATAGAGGAGAGTCAAATAGATGTAGAGAGATACCAAAGAAAACATTAAGCCAAACAATTAAACGAGATTTGGAGATAAATAGTTTATCTATAAACTTAATACATGACAAAGGATTATAGCGTCGTATGATCCATGTGCCCGAGCCCACCTAGTGGGAAAAGGCTTGATTGTTGTTGTTGTCTCGATTTTGGACAGGGTCAAAAAACATATCTATGTATTTGTAAAACAAGGTATATATAAGAACATACATGATGAAAAATCTACAGATGAAACAAATATGTTAATAATACCAAGATGAATAAAGTTTACATTAATGATAAAGTATCTGAGATAATGCAAACTAAATATTGTTTGTTTTTAAATAGTTACAACAGATGTGTATATATGAAACTGCCAACCAATACACACAAATAGGGTATGCTACCTTTCAGATTGATCAAGAGCAAACTCATAAAACAAACGATCAGCATCCAGAGCCTGCTGTAATCCATCACTCAAGGAGCTTGAAATTGAAGAGCTACTGCTGTTGTACAGTATACTACTCCCAAATACACAGGCCAAGACAGACCTCACTGGGGATATTTTTGCCAAATGTTTCACCACATCCAACTGGAGAGGGTATAATGCAACTCCAGGTGTTGCTGAAGAACGGCAATAGCAGTTAGGCTTTGCATCTTTACATGAGGGAGAAAGTACTTTATTTTCAGAGCTGCTCTTTGGGAACGTAGGAACAACTGGAATGCATGCCCATCCATGTCCAGATCGCGGAGGATAAACTGGAGGCACACATGAAGAAATCACCTCATGTACAAAATCTGCACACATAATTTCAGCTACCTTCCCTGCTGCATCAGTACTGCCTCTTTCAAAAACAAGACGGGTCAAAAGCTGCAAGATAAAACAGTAAAACATGGTTAAAGGAAAGCAAGATATGCTCATAGCATAAAATATTAAATTTCCATGAAGATTTCTAAATGACTACAAAATGAGACCCAGTGCATGACTCTCCATCATTGCTGGGTTTGGGAAGAGTCAAATGTATGCAGCCTTAACCCAATATGAATGGAAAGGTTATTTCAGCAAATATAGCCAATGACCCGCAAGGAAGCAACCTTACCATTAAACCAAGTTTCACCCTCATTTCCAAAACCCTAACTAGGTTTTATTACAAAAAAAAATAAACATGTAGCCTTTTATCTAAAAGATGGCAGACTTTGTTCAATGTGTCAGTTGCGATGGTTGCATAATGGTAAATACAAATATCGTCACTACTGAACATATATAATGATAAGAAACATATGTTTTAGCTTTATTGAAAATGATAACATAGATACTTTTCCCTAAACTTTGAAAAATTCTTATGTGTTTCCATGATTGCAGTACAAAGGGGTAAAAGAGATAGCTGAATAACTTCTGATTATGAAAATAAATCCACTGTTGGTCAACAGCACGAGGCTTCATAACATGGTAATTGTTGTGTCTAAAATCAAACATGGTCAAATAATTCAAATATTTTAAGAACCTTACATCCTTAGGCCACTCATAAACGACAGAGAAAAAGTTAAAATCATGAGTAGTATCAGTCCCATCAACTATGTCACCAATGGCAGCAACATGAAGAATGAATTGTGATAGATATGTCATAGGTTTGGCACTCAAGGAAGCAAATATTCTCTTCTCAGAATCTTTAATGTCAAAACCAGCAGACTGCAGACTAGTTTCTCCTCCAGCTGAACTTAAAGGAACTTGTTTAACAACTCTTAAACCGTGCCCAAGTACAATGTCCTTGTCACCCCGATCAGCATACAATCCTTCACCTCTAGTAGTACTTGGTTCAGTTTCTTCATCAGTGACAGCTCTTGCAAGGTTATGAAGCTTACCTGATTTAAGTATAAAAACATGTTATAATCATTGAAGTAGTACTTGATGGATATAGAAACTAACCATCACTAGTATTTTTTTGAAAACAGAGGAACTAAATGCCAATAGATATAACGTATAAATGTTTTTGCAAATAGCAACACCATTAACACGCCTAAAGAAAAAAGGAAGAAGTACCACTGAGAAACTGCCGCTTGCCCATATGAGCATCTTCAAGCATCTGATGAAGCAGAGCAAAAGCACGCTCCCTCTGCTCCTGCCGGTGCGACTCTTTCAATGATGTGATTACAATTTCCCCAGATAGGATTGCCTGAAGTGCTGGAGGGTTATCCTGGAGAGTAAATCATATAAGCATCATTACCAAGATCACAGCCTTCTTCACAGCATTTGTATTTCGTGGTATGGCATTTGCATGTACTCTAATAAGAACATGAAAGTAAAGGTGAAACATTGGTATCTCCATAAAAACATAAACGGGTGAAAACTGGAAGATAAAAAAAAAAAAAATTCGCTTTGGTATAGCCTGGCTTACCAAAGTAAAAAATGGGGAAGGACAACATTACGTACAAAGTATTATTTCTGCTCGAAGCTTAAGATCAGGTTCACCTCACGATTTGGAACATCTTTTGATTAAGTTCAGAGGCTTTGCAGTAGTAAGAAAGGGAAAGCATTTTTTTGGCCCAAAAATATTTTAATCCCGAGCAGATCCTATTATGTAAAAGCCCATTGGGTTTGGTAGGTAGATGCATAAGTTACAACACTAACTTGTGCTTTGCCCAGTGAGCAAGAGGATATTGAACTCTAAATCAGTTGCTCGGCAAAGCTACGATAACATGTCAAATAATGACATAACTTGAAATCTTGAACTGTTAACCAAAGACAAAGAAAGTATTTTGTATCTGCATATACAATCACCTCGATGGGAATAACAAACACTGACAAAGTAATATAGTCGGCTTATGCCAATGCTCAAAATCAAAAAAGGAAATTATATCTTGCATGGAGCATACTGGTTTTCTGGAAAATGATTCTTACACTAATAATTAAGTTTCAAGCCCTCACCTGCTCCAAGAACTCATGCAAGCGCTTCAGAAGACGCCGTGACACAGATATGACTCCCACTTCAAGGATCTGATCCCAATAAGTGGAGCCAACTTTGGGAGATCCTCCTGGATATATCTCAGATAACATAGTTTGGGCCTACACAATGAATAATGAAAAACACATCTAGTCATCATGTGTGGCTCTAGCTCCAAAATGGCTGCCCATTTGTTTTTACACAACTAAGCTGTCCATCCAACATAGGTTTTTGGAGTTTTTAATGAAACTTGGGCATTCCCTTGAAATTTGAACAGTTTTCGACTTTTTTGTTGATTAGTTTTAAAAGTTAAAACCTTTGAAAAGATAAAGAAGGACAGAACTTCATGGCAATACTGCTATTTGGTGTATTTGGCAGAACTGCAGAAGTAGAGTGCCCGTACATTTAAGATTACAGTTTTGAGGCCCATAGTTTTAAATCCTCATTAACATTGTTTTTTCTTGCCTTTCTATGGTGGTCAGCCCTGTCTCTTTAAGGGCATCTTAGTTGCACTGTATTAGAGAGAAAACTAAAAGACTAACTTTCCTAAAAGGTTAAAACTGTTAAGTACAGGGACAAGAATGGTTTTTTTTTTTTCACATGTCTCTCAAACATTTGAACCCAAACTTCTATTGTTTTTTACGAGTTTTTCTTTTCCAGATATGCTTTGTTTTAAATTAATGCCTCTGAAAAGGAAAATATTATCCTACTTTCTTTTTGGCTTTTTCCCCTCCTTCTTCATATTCTAATTTCTTTTGTCAAGGGAGAGAGAAAAATCAACAGGGTGGAATCTATTGAAAAAAGGATAGCAGCACCTGATTCAGTAGTTGTTGAGACATCCTTGCAGACTTTGCAGAAGTTGCAGCGACATCAATGCAAAGAAGAATCTGGCAAGAAATGCACATTCTCAGAACCAATTATGCACAAAGTGTTTTCCCCTCCAGTTGAAATGACAAAGTCTAAATTGTTTTCTTAACATTTTAGGCACTTACTGTAGCCAAGGGTCCCAACTGGGAGCGTAAAGAGGAAAAATCTAGATCCTGTACACGGGACACCACATCATCTACCTGCATATATGCAAAAAAAAAAAATCATTCATGACAAGAAATTAGAAACCATTAAGACCGTGCTGAAAAGGAATTCATAAAAAAGTTGGAACCTTGACAACTTAACAGGTTATACTGATAAAAAAAGGCATGTTTGTCACATAAAACATAAGGATCAGGTAATTTAAAAATGATAACAGCATCTACAAACCCTAGGATATAGTGCAAAACCCATAAGAATTACTCTCATTGAATTGCTCCATACATCATGAAAAGGAAGGAAAAGGATGGAGATGGGGAGACAAATAGCTCAGGCCAATGATCCGAGAGGGGTCTGATCTCAGAGGAATTTTCCTGACAATCAACCTCAAAACTTACGACCATTTTAAGATTTTAACAACCTAAGTAATAAAATCCAGCCTCACACTTCTCTTTCACCTAAAGTGTATTATGTGCAATCTAGTTTTGAAAATACTACTTAAGGCATTGCAGCCACCTTTTTTTGGAACAATCTCTGTGGTTTTCACAAGCACAGCATATATCCTTCTACCTTGCAGCAACTTTTGTTGGTTCATTATCAAGGTTTTGGTAGTGCAGGTTAACAGTTTTATTAACCTGTTTTACAATTAACAGTTGTACTATTTTTGGTGCATTTGGCCAGGGCACAACATGCGTAAGGGTGTCTCCTTGCCCTTGAAATCTGGTTTTGGACAATAGGAGACCTCATACACCTTATCTCCTACTATGTTAGTGCAGGTTCAGTTTGGGAGCAATTGTGCATGTATAGTTTCATTTTCAGGCTGCGACTTTCTATTGGAATAATCTGTTTGTCTTGCAAATACTGGGTGAGTCCTATGATCATTAATATGCTTCCAAGGTTTTGGCAAGAATGAGAAGGCCAAAACTCTATCGCACCATGCAATTCATGCACTTCTCCAGATTATTTGGTTGGAAGAATGCCCACATTTGCAAGGGTGTCTCTTTGCATTTACGAATGTTAATGGGTAGGAGTGTGCTAGGATATATAGTTGCTATTCTTCTCCCAGGGTTTTTATTTTAAGGAAGCTTCCCTGTCTTCCATGCAGAGATAATGAAAAGCTTTATTTAAGCCCTTATTGGTTCTTGATTATTTTTTTATCTGCTTTTGAGAATAACTTGTACTCCTTTCCAATTGTATTTTCCTTTTTTTTCTAAGAACTTCTGCTCTTACCACAAAAAAAATGGCAACTGAAACTAAATCACTTCAGAAACGAAGAAAGCATCTAGTAAAGTAACATAAAAGGTAAGTACTTGCAATCAATAACTTGGATCTGCACACATATGCCAATAACACATTGATATGACAGGAAAAACCTGTCAAAGCCATGAGTTCAACAGATAAAGAAAATTCCAACAAAATGAAGTACATACAGATGCTTTTTTGCAGGCACTATCTACCCATTCAGCTAACTCAAGGGTTGCTTTGTCTTCAGCAGATAATGAAAATCGATGCACTGCTTCTTCTCCTATATCAAACTTTGCTTTCTGCATGCAGCTGCAGAAGGAAAAAAAATATCAGATATTTTGGAATGAAAAAAACATTTAAGACAAATAAGAACATAGAAGGAGGACAATAAATTTTCCTGGAACAGCTAAAACAACAAAATAAAGAAAACCTGTAATAGAACATTAGCCCAAAGAGCTATCTAATTTGTTTTCTTATTTAAATTAGTATAAATAAAAATCAGCTTTGTCTTCTAAAATAACATCCAACATAACATTCACATCAATATTAATATAATTTTATTGTTCTAAATATTTCTTTTCCTCCCTCTTTATCTGAAGAACTAAACCCTATAACTTCAATATTATGCATTAGACGAAGGAAAAAACTCACAGGTTGAGTAGCTTGGAGGGAGCTGCACGTAACACTGTCAATGCCTCCTTCCATTTCCATTGGCGTTCAGATAATGGTAGAAGATGCTGCAAAATTGACAAACGCCATTCCCACTCTTCAATGAAACGCTTTGAGATTGACATTCTCCACTCAAGGGCCTGTTTACTGGTTGAGCTTACACCACCATCTAGTGTGTTTTCTAATTCGACCACAGATGATGGAATATTTTGACACAATATATCAAGTAACAAACTAGTGAAAGATATAACCATTTTATTTCCCCCTTCACTTCTAGTTGAACAACTATCCTCTGAAGAGCATGTATTGGATAACTTAGAATCACTCCCTCGTGATCCACAATGCATAAAGTTAGCAGAGATATTATCCATATGCAATAGTGAAATTATGACATTCACCATAAAAATCTGCATTATTGAAAAAATGGTGTTAGATAAGCATGGTAAAATAACTGGAAAGGGAATTATTATAGTATTCAAACAATTGATGCCACCACTTAAAATATCACAATTTAAAGAAATACAAAAGATCATAGAAAATGCAAAACAATCCCTACATGGATGGTACGCAATAATTTTTACAACATTTAATCACTGATACAAGACATAATTAATCCTACATAAACTTTTCCCTTTCATTTATTTGGTGAAAATCAATTGCCAGAAGTGTCCAAATACAACATATATATTTTTTATTTCAAATAAATTAAAGTAATATTGGAGAGAGAGAGAGAAAAGCAATTAGCAAAATATCCAAATACAAACGTAGCACTTGTCACTGGTTGAATGTTTCATCTAAATCAAGTGCAAAAAAAATGATAAAAAAATTGTTTAGAGAGAAAGAGAGAAATTACAACACGTGTGGACAGAGGAGGATAAGATTATGAGAAAAAACTTGCTATACACAACTACATCATGGAAAAATTGGTGTTAGATGAGTGTGGTACATTAACAACTGGAAAAGGAAATTAGTAGTCTTCGAACAATCGATGCCAATACTTAAAATGTTACAATACAAAAGATCACAGTAATACAAAACATTTAAAATAATGCCACATGGACCCTTTTTGATAATGTATGCCATACCACATAGATGCTACTTGATACTTTTTACAACATCAAGTCACTGATACATGACATATTACATCCTACATAAACTTTTCCCTTACATTTATTTTGTGAGAATCAATCAACAGTAGGATCCAAATACAACATAAATTTTCTCAATTTTTAATTTTTAATTTTTAATAAATGAAAGTAATTAGTAAAATATTGAAATACAACGTGTAGCAATTTTCACTGGTCACGCGTTTCATGTAGGTCAGGTGAAAAAATGATCAAAAAAATTGTTCAGAGAGAAAAGAGTGAAATTACAACATGTCTGGACTGAGGAGTACAAGATTATGAGAAAATCTTGCTATTCACAACTAGATGAAAAAAAAAACCGCTTACAATGATTAGCATACTTAGAACTTGTTGATTGTAATCCAATCTTATATTCAGTTATATTCTGTTTCCTTATTAAGCATAGATAGGGATAGTTGATTTGAATTTCAAAATTATAGGATCATGATAAGATTCTTCATGATAGGATTTGTTTTCCTTTCTAGATTAGGATTTCTCTAGTATAAATATGTGTATATTCTTGTGATTTAATTAGTGAAATATTCAGATTCAAAATGGTACCTAGAGCTCTATAGGTTCGATCATATTTGTCGTTCTTTTTTCAGGTTTCAGCCGCCGGAGTGAGCGCTGGGCCTATCCCTTCTTTTATTTCCATCTAATTACCAATCACACTGGCAACCGTCCCAGACGTCGCCGACCTAGTCTCCGCCAGATCTTCGCCGCTTGCGGCCGCCGAAAAAAAAATTTCCGACGAGTTTTTCAGGCGAAACCACCACCATTCGAATCGTCGTCAGTCGATCTACAGTTCTGTCAAATCGCCTTCGCCGGAAGGCGCCTCACGTGCCACCTTCTGCCGCTGCACTTTCCGGCGCGTGACGTACAAGCACCGCCTTACAGCCCTCCGTTTGCCGCACCGCCAGTGCCACCCGACTCGCCGGCGTCTTCTAGTTCTTTTGGAACCCCTCCCAGCTTGTGGGTCCCACTATTGAGAGGCGTTTCAAGCCGTTCTTTGGTGCTATTTTTTGATTCTGTTCTGCGTGCTTTTGGGGTCTATTTCCCAAACTGTTCTGGTTCTGTTCTGCCCTCTTTCCTTTTTATGATGGCGAAGAAGAAGAGTTTGATCTCGTTCGCATTCTCCGAGTCCCCCATCATCACATCTGAAAAACTGAATGGCAAGAACTATTTGGATTGGCGTAACGCTGTCGAGATATGGTTTTTGGGTCAAGGATTGTCTGATCATCTGAACAAGAAGCCTGATGATATTCCTGAAGCTGAGAAGGAAGAGTGGACAGGGGCTGATTACCAGCTCATAGCATTGTTGTGGCAAGCTATCGAACCACGTTTGATGATACACTTTCGTCCCTATAAAACATGTTATGACATTTGGAAGAAGGCCCAGACCATTTATGCTAATAATATACAACGATTATACGAGGCAATCCATGGCTTGGCCACGCTTCGGATGACTGATCTTGATTTGCCTTCTTATCTGAATAAGGCGCAATCTGTGTGTGAGGAGGTTAAGTTAATGCTGACCAACAGTGATGCGGTTAAGATGTCCGCGAAGTTGGATAACATGCTTATGGTGTTTGTTTTTCATGGACTCCATAAAAATCTTGAATCTGTTCGGAATCAGACCCTGACAAATCCGAATATTCCTACATTGGAGGAGCTTGTTGATCGTTTGCTCAGAGTTCCTTCACCAGAGGTGTCATGTGGAGATAATTCTCAAACAACATCTGAGTCTTCCTCTTTTGTCTCCAATTCAACTGATCGTGGAGGAAGTCACGGTCATGGTCATGGTAAAGGTGGTGATCGTGACAAGGGTAAACCTTTTTATTGTACTAACTGCAAAAAAGAAGGACACACTAAGGATCGGTGCTACTTCTTAATTGGATTTCCGGCCAAATCTGTCAATGTAGCTCAGTCCTCGGGATCAGTTGTTCAGAAGAATATCCAGCCTGAGGAAAATCATCAGCTATCTGCTAGTGAATACCAGGAGTACCTTCAGTTTAAGGCAACTCAACCAACTGCTTCTTCCACAGCCACTATTGCTCACACGGGTAATTCTACAATTTGCCTCTCCCACTCTCCATCTATTGGACCCTGGATTTTGGATTCTGGTGCTTCTGACCACCTGGCTGGTAACCCGTCTCTTTTCTCTAAACTGTCACCTCCTAAGACACCTCATTCTATAACTCTTGCTGATGGATCCAAGACACATGTCACTAGTATTGGTCAGGCGTCACCTCTTCCATCCTTACCTATAAATACAGTCTTATTTGTACCTGGCTGCCCCTTTAATTTAATTTCGATCAGTCAACTCACTCGCACTCTCAATTGTTCCATAACATTTTCATCTGATTCCTTTGTTATACAGGACCGAAGCACGGGGCAGACGATTGGAGTTGCATCTGAATCACGGGGTCTTTACTACCTTCAACCTTCCTCATCCACCATATGTGCTGCTTCAGGGTCTCCTGAGCTTCTTCATCGTCGTCTGGGTCATCCAAGTCTGGATAAGTTAAAACAGATGGTCCCTCGTCTTTCCCAGTTGAAGACCTTAGAGTGTGAGTCATGTCAACTCGGCAAGCATGTTAGAGTTTCCTTCCCCAGTAGTGTTAACAGTCAATCTGTGTCTTCTTTTGATGTTATTCATTCTGACGTTTGGGGTCCTAGTCGTATTCCTTCTATTTTAGGTCATAAGTACTATGTTACCTTTATTGATGATTATTCAAGAAGTACTTGGTTATTTTTAATGAAAGATCGTTCCGAGTTATTTGATGTTTTTCAAGCTTTCTATTCAGAAATACAAAATCAATTTGGAAAAACAATTCGAGTTTTGCGCAATGATAATGCAAAAGAATACTTTTCTGCGCCCTTCAGCTCGTTTTTGAGCTCTCACGGCATCATTCATCAGTCTAGTTGCCCTCACACACCCCAACAAAATGGTGTGGCAGAACGTAAACATCGTCATATTGTTGATACAGCTCGAACTTTGTTGATAAATGCTCATACACCTTTGAAGTTTTGGGGGGATGCTGTTCTCACCGCTTGCTACTTGATCAACCGAATGCCATCCTCGGTTCTTGATAATAAAATTCCTCACTCTATTTTGTTTCCTAACAAACCTCTTTATGCAGTTGCCCCTCGTGTGTTTGGCTCCACTTGTTTTGTTCATGATCTCTCTCCTGGTCGTGATAAATTGTCTGCTCAGGCTGTCAAGTGTGTCTTTCTTGGGTATTCTCGAGTCCAAAAGGGTTATCGTTGTTATTGTCCTACTACACATAGTTTTTATGTGTCCGCAGATGTTACATTCTTTGAGGATACACCTTTCTTCGGGTCATCGGCTGCCCCAGACTCTATGAAGTCTCAAGTACTACCCGTTCCTTTTTTGGAGTCACCTGTTTCTGATCCTCCAATTCTTCCAGTGCCCCAATTACCGGATGAGCGTCGATTTGGTATTACTTAAGAACGTCGCCCTCTTCAAGCCCCAGAGATTGCTCCAGCTCCTACTACTGATTCAGCTCCTTCTCCAATCCCTTCTCCCGTCGCGGTCCCACCTGATGCTTCCGCTGACCTACCTATTGCTCTCCGTAAAGGTAAACGCTCCACTCTAAACCCTCATCCCATTTACAATTTCGTGAGCTACCACCGGTTATCTTCATGTCACAGTGCCTTTGTTTCCGCTTTGCAATCTGTTACTATTCCTAAGAATGTTCAGGAAGCACTAGCAGATCCTAGGTGGCGACAAGCACTACTTGATGAGATGAGTGCTTTGGAGTCTAATAATACGTGGACTCTCGTTCCCTCCCCTCCTAGGAAGTCTACAGTCGGCTGTTGGTGGGTGTTTACTGTTAAAGTTGGTCCCGATGGACAGGTGGATCGATTGAAAGCCAGATTGGTGGCCAAAGGATACACTCAAATCTATGGTTTGGATTATGGGGATACTTTTTCCCCTGTTGCTAAGATGGCATTTGTTCGTTTGTTCTTATCTATGGCTGCCATGAGGCATTGGCCCTTGTACCAACTTGATATTAAAAATGCCTTTTTACATGGTGATTTGGAGGAGGAAATCTATATGGAGCAACCGCCCGGCTTTGTTGCTCAGGGGGAGTCTGGTCTTGTTTGCAAGTTGCAGAAGTCCTTGTATGGTTTAAAACAGTCACCTCGAGCTTGGTTTGGGAAGTTTAGCAGAGTCATCCAGCAGTTTGGCATGGTTCGCTATGAGACAGATCATTCTGTGTTCTTTAAATGTTCACCTTTGAATAAGCTGATCTATCTTGTGGTGTATGTGGATGATATTGTCATTACAGGTGATGATCAAGAAGGCATTAAAGACTTGAAGCAACATTTGTTTAGACATTTCAGACCAAAGATCTTAGTCGATTGCTATACTTCCTTGGAATTGAAGTAGCTCAGTCAAGGATAGGTATTGCTATTTCTCAGAGGAAATATGCTCTTGATATTTTGGAAGAAACAGGGATGCTTGATTGTAAGCCCGTTGATACTCCTATGGACCCGAATGCGAAGCTTTTACCAAATCAGGGGGCATCCTATCCTGACCCAGGAAGATATAGGAGATTAGTCGGGAAGTTGAATTATCTCACAATGACTAGACCCGACATTGCTTACCCTGTCAGTGTTGTTAGTTAGTTCCTAAATTCACCATGTGATAGTCATTGGAATGCAGTTGTTCGAATCCTGAGATACATCAAAGGATCGCCTAGTAAGGGACTTGTTTATATGGATAGGAGTCATACAAATATCATTGGATATACAGATGCAGATTGGGCAGGCGATGCAGGAGACAGAAGATCCACAACAGGCTACTGCGTACTCATTGGTGGTAACCTGATTTCATGGAAAAGCAAGAAGCAGACAGTGGTTGCAAGGTCAAGTACCGAAGCAGAATATCGTGCTATGGCTAATACGACTTGTGAACTCTTATGGCTAAGGCATTTACTTCAAGAGTTAAAGTTTTGTGAGATAGGTCCTATGGAACTTGCTTGTGATAACCAATCAGCTCTATACCTCTCTTCAAATCCAATGTTTCATGAGAGGACTAAACATATAGAGGTTGATTGTCACTTCATTAGAGAGAAGATCACCTCCGGCATCATCAAGACTACCTTTGTGGGTTCTAATGAGCAGCTTGCAGACATGTTGACTAAGTCCTTACAGGGTCCTAGAATAGCTTATATATGTGACAAGCTGGATGCATCTGACATATATGCTCCAGCTTGAGGGGGAGTGTTGATTGTAATCCAATCTTATATTCAGTTATATTATGTTTCCTTATTAAGCATAGATAGGGATAGCTGATTTGAATTTCAAAATTATAGGATCATGATAAGATTCTTCATGATAGGATTTGTTTTCCTTTCTAGATTAGGATTTCTCTAGTATAAATATGTGTATATTCTCGTGATTTAATTAGTGAAATATTCAGATTCAAAAGAACTGAAGGAAGCAATTGGACCAAAAATTGATGGTATCATTGAAAAGGAAATTACCTTGCGTGGAAGATTACTAATAGCATCCAAATGGCTCTGCAAGTCCTTCAAATGAACTAGTGGCACATCTTGATTGGTTTCTGCTTCATCAGACATACTCCTTTCCATCGCTCCTAAAGCAAGAACACTTGATTCTAGAGCATAACGCATATGCATGAGTTCTACATCTTGCTTCCTATGCCAAAAGAAGGAAAATCAGCAAAGAAAATAAGGCTCAAAGAAGAAAATACACATCACAGAGAAATCATAAGAGATTAAGCATTTGAACATTTCATGTCAAGAAAGCCCAGCCACACACACAACCGTTGGCTTAGAGTCTTAGACCCAGTCAAGGGCCATCAGATTACATGTTCAGATGTGCAAAAACGTGTTGATGCAACTGAGGCAAATCAAATGATGTAGAAAAGAAAAGAGGTCTGTTGTGTGGCTAGCATTATCCTTAAATATCATATATGAGCATAACCTAATGCAAGTTTTTTATTCAGATTGCCCATCCACTCTATAGTTGACAAAATTATCATCCATAAAACACTAATCCCATCTCAAACAATTAAATATCACTTTATAAAATAAGTAAATAAATATCATATTTCAGCTCATATTATGCCAAGAAAATCACATTTTAGTTGCTGACAGGAATAACTGATAATTACACCAATGAAAGGATGGGAATAGATTAGAAAAGTGAAAGAGTTGATAAAGGAAACAAATACTTTTAAATTCTTCTCTCTGTGTGTATGTGTTTTATGAATGTATGTATGTATGTATGTGTAACACACATACATGCATACATATTTTATATGTGTGTGTATGCAAAGATACTGGCAACCATGCTACATTCATGATTCATTCATTTTCTATATTTTACTGTTTTGGACCTTGATGGATATATTATCCTCATTCATAGTACTCTTTTCCTAAGCTCTTGAACAAAACTTCTTTCCTATAAAAAATAAATAAAGAAATAAATAAATGGAACATCTAGGAAGCACAATGGATGTTTATAAAGTGCAAGCACACAGACAAACATCTAAATAAAAAAATTGACTGATTACCGAAAAAACGAATTCTCAGTACCGGGTACCGGTTGAGTGAATGATTGTTCCAAAAACGGAAACATTTTTACCAATAATTCCTTGTAATTTTCTTGGGAAAATAGACCTTATAAATTATAATTAAGTGTGTCTTCTTATGTACTAAATAATTAACAAACAAACTCAGTACAACCAGCCATTTAGGAGTAATATCTGTCTTCACGCCAAGATAACTCTACAGACCATCACTGAGAGAAAGGAAAATCATAAGCACACCTCTTCCAAGCTTCCAGAGTAGAAGCAATTGGTTGCATGGTGATCAATTCAATGGCTTCCTGGAATTTCATTCCTGGAACAACGTCAAATAGTACCTACAGAAGATTCTCCAGTCATGACAAGACAACAGACGATGGTGCTATCATATTTAACATTCAAATTTCAAAGTCAAATAAATTCTGACAGATTTCATTAAAATTTAAAAAATCATACAAAATCAACTTGCGATATATTTTCTTTAAAAAATAGTACAATATCAATTTTATAGTGACTGTATTATTTAAGGCCCTTCATGATTTTACACAAAAAAAAAATATTCTTTTGTAACCAAATCTGTTTTGATCATTAAAAATATATACCCACTCTGTGTCGAACTCGAATGGCATCAATGAACTTACACAGTTAGTGTTAAAGACTGTTACCAAAATAAAGGAGGAATCTTACTGTTTAAGATCATAAGATTACTAAATCACTGTCTACAAATTATATTACTTCTCTCTTCTAAATAAAAATAAAAGCAGCCCGAACAACTGCTGTTGAACATATTATCATGTATCACAACAAACATAAAGTTCAAAACTTCAAATACTCAGATTCTTCCTATAAGGGAGGACTGTCTTAAGTGAGAAGATGAAAAAAATTACATATATTTTAAGTCAATCAAAGCAATAACTATTGATATGAAATTATAACCCTTCCACAGATAGGAATTAATTCCAAGCATACTGACTACAATGCCATAAATTTGACATAGAGTATTACCCGAAGAGGAGTTTGGACAGAAAGACGTTCCAACACAAAGTTCTCAACAAAAGGATCAGAATAAGCATCTTCATCCACTTGTTCTCTTCCAGAAAGCACTAATGAGAATTTTGAATTCCAAGACTGGCCAGAATTCACACAAGCAACAAAAGAGGCAAGATCAAGATGATAACATAAAGTATCACATAGATGCTCCATGCAGGACATCTGTCAGAAAATCAAATGAAGTTTTTCAGCAAAGTTCACCAATTCATTCTTGTAGTACGCATAAAGCACATTTGGAATCATGAAAGATGAAAAATACCTCATCCGATTTATTACCATAAAGAGAAGATTCTTCAAGCCGAATTACTTGTGACTTACTTGTCCAGAGAAGTTGCATTATTTTTCTCCTTGCTGCTATTTTACCGGCCAATAAATCCCAACCCATGGCAGCTACCAAAGGCTGAAGTTGTGGAAACAATTGGAGGACCTGCCACAAACAAGAAGCAAATAAGTTTATATTTGAAAGTACAGCTCTGTAGGGAGTAGGGAGAGTTAAATTAGCAGTTCATATAAAAATTGATACAACACCAATTTTTATACATACACATATTGACATAAAACAAAAATTGGCACATACATTGCTAGCTTCTTCCAGCTGCTCCCTCTTCACAGCAGACAGGGCAGTATCCATAATACACTCAAGAACATGTAGTCCAGAAACACGAGCATAATGATACATCTCTGTCTTGCATGATCTGATAACCTCATTCAGGGACAATGCCATATCATCTAAGTTCTTACCAGGCTTCAGTTCTGCCAGATATTTTTTAAGACGTACAAGAGGACGTGGAATGAAGTTGTCAGTTTGAACTCTATCCATTTCGATCTCTTCAGACAATATCTCATCATGAATGCTCTAAAGAAAAGCATTGAATTAACGTTTAAGATAATATATTTGAGAAAGAATAATACAACTGAATGAAACCCTTTAGAGAAGAAGAGGGAGTGTATACCTGCATCATTTGAACAATATCTCTGCAATTTGATGAAAGAGCTTCGCTATAAATCTGTAGCAATTGATTCCGCATGGTAAGCCACGGTTCCCCAAACTTCTCACTTCTTGATAAAACGACCTTCAGGAGATCTTTCAAAACTATGCTACAAAAGAATTAGGAACATGCAGGTATGAACGTTCATCCAAGACCAGAAAAATGTTGCATAGAAACAAAAAAAAAATACACAAATTAATTAAGAAATAAAAAAAAAAAGTTCTTTCACTGCTCCTAATATAACAAATAAAAGAATGATACATGATTTATCATTCATTCGAACTTGGAGGCAGCACAGATACCAACAGTATCATGAAAAAAATGAGGGAAAGCACAAAAAACACAGGAACATTGTGAGCATAGGAAATGGAATAGCAATTAAATCTTTCCATGTATCCTCTAATTTGGAGAATAGGGTGGGTTTGGATTATTGATTCTTTGAGGGCGCTACTCAAGACTGTTTGGCATGAATTTAAAATAGAAATATTCAAGGAGATTGGTAGACTAGCAGTTTTCTTGACCCATGTTGCCTCACTGTTTTCTTTTCCTTTTTTTTAGGTAAGATATCTTATCCTCCCCACTCCTCCCAAATGTACATTCACTTTTTCCATTCTATTATCATACAACAACATCAACAACCTAGGTTTTTCGGTCCCACTAGATGGAGAAAGTTACACGGATTAATCGACGCCACTATACCCTGTCATCTACCAAAATCTCTTAATGGTTTGGCCTATAGATTTCCTTGGTCTCTCTCTGTCTCTAACTATTAGACTATCCTCCATTTGGTTAACCCTCCTTCCGTGTGCTACTACAAGTCTTCTTCACGCATGCCCAAACCATTTAAGATGAGACTCTAACATCTTTTATGCAACGGGGGCT
This sequence comes from Glycyrrhiza uralensis, assembly GCA_030159175.1. Taxonomy (NCBI): domain Eukaryota; kingdom Viridiplantae; phylum Streptophyta; class Magnoliopsida; order Fabales; family Fabaceae; genus Glycyrrhiza; species Glycyrrhiza uralensis. The sequence goes on from BRZY01000005.1 coordinate 51,952,580, forward strand.
ACTCCAACTTTCTCTCTAGTAATGTATTCCTAATATAATATTGTCTTGTGTAAAAACTCATCCACTATAATATTCTCATCTCTGCAACACCGAGCTTAATTTCAGTCTATTATCAATTTTTTTAATGTAAATAATGATAGTTTTGAGAAAAGGACCACCATAGCACTGAACATACACCTAAATAAGAGTGAAATAACAAATTGTTATTTGCTTGCCGTTAAAGATTCCATAGTTCAGATAAAATCTAGGAACAAAACATTTATAGGTTTCCAATTCCATAATAGGTTTATGGCTTCGCGAAGGTCGTGATAAATCATTGTTAAGTCCCTACATGTGAACCAGTCATCCAAAGCTCCATTCATTTAATACTGAGTGCTGAAAGGGAGACTTAATTTCTATGTTCAAGAATCAAGATAGTCAGAATTCCCTTGGCAGGACCTGTGATTCTAAGGGAAATTCATTTCATCGAATTCTAAAAGCAACCCTCACAAGTTCCTTCTGTTTGCAAAAAGGGAATTAGGGCATACCGGCATTCGGATTGGTCGAGTCCATAATCAAAATGGAGAAAACGTATATGAGAAACAGCCGCTTGTGCATCACCCACTTTGAGACACTCCCTAATAGCATCCAAATGAGCAACCTGAGCCATCCTCTGTAATCCACAAAGCACCCTAACATCATCATCATCCTCCTCCGCCTCCAAACCGGGATCCTCACACTCCCACTGTGTAATTTGCCTCTGTATGTTCCCACTCAGTGCATCAAAAACATCGGCACGTTCCAAAACCAACTTCCTCAACCCCACCAACTCTCCTTCATCAACACCAGCAGTAACCGAAGACTCGCTCCTTTCAATTTCACCACCACCATCCTCACCATCATCATCATCCACTCTCAGCCTCTTCACACCCAACTCCAAAACACCATCCAACACTCTCCTACACAATTCCCACTCACCACCACCATCCTCATACTCAGATTTCACCAGGTCGATCAAATCCTGAACCAGGAGAAGGAACTCGGCGCGTAAACGCAGCGTTTCGGGATCGAAACTCCACGCAGAGGAAGCGGCGTCGAGTTGCAACAATTCGAGGGTAGATAGGTAGGTGAGGAGAGAAGGAGAGGGACAAGAGTGGGACCAAGCGATGTTTGGGAATCGACCGGATCGAGCGACGATGGATTGGAGAATGTGGCGAGCTAGGTCACGGTTTCGGGTTCGGAGTGCGAGGAGAACGCCGCGTAAGGGTTCGAATTGAGCCAGGTGGAGATGGTTCGCCGCGAGGCGACACAAAATTTCCGTTTCTTTGCCCATCGCTGGCACCGCTGCATACGCTGTTTCACTGATTCGCTTTCATTCCAACACGATTCGATCTTCTTGTGATTGATTCTCTTCTCTGTTTGGTTCGCTAGAATATACTATTCATTGGAATATAGCAGAGACACCGTCCAAGAGAGAGGAGAAAGGGAGCTACACTAACAAGTTACTATACTTCAATGAAACCTGGAAATTTATAAACGAGTAAACCATCACTTTTGTCATTCACTTTGTAACTCGCTAGCAATTTAGTCTTTATTTTTACGAAATGGGCAAATTAGTCCCTCATATTTATCACTGTCGATCACTTTCGTCTCTCCCTCACATTGGCACGTCAGTTAAAGCTCACTGACGGAGGGACGAAAGTGATCGACGGTGATAAATGTGAATGACTAATTTGCCCATTTCGTAAAAATAAAAACTAAATTGCTAGCGAGTTACAAAGTGAAGGACGAAAGTGATGGTTTCCTCTTTATAAATTGGATAACTCTTTTTATTTTTTATCTTTCCTTGTCTTGTCGTGTCGTCCCAGACCAGGTTACGGTTATCTTTATCTCCGCCTTTCGTTTATTGAAATCATAAATCCACGACTTACATTACTCGTACACGAACACGAATATTCTTTTTTTTTTTGGTCCAACAAACACGAAGATTTTTATTTTTATTTTTGCTCAAGAAACACGAAGATCATTCCCCGTAGGTGTTACCTGGGCTTGCTTAGCGACAGTAATTGTGCATTTTTTTTTTCAAATCGGTAGTCAATTCCATTTTATTGAAAGTTTTTTTTCGACGGAAAAAACACACCATTTTCTTGATTTTTTTTTTGACGCAGCACACCATCTTCTTGGTAGTTATTTGATCGTTTTGTGGTAATATTTGGAATAATAATTTTTTGTGCTAAAAAAATATTTGAAATAATATTTTGATGATAACTACTTTTTTTTATACATAACATAACTACTATTTTTATACACATAACTGCTTTTTTTAAATTTTATCTCACTATAGGGCCACTTGATAATATTTACTCATAAAATATCTATGCAAATATTTATATTGTAAAATATGATTGAATATTTGTGTAAAAAAAATTACACTACTACTGCATGGTAATTAAATTCAAAAGGCAATGGGGGTGCAAAAAAGATGTGGGATATGATTATAGTTATGAGATTTTAAGTGGAAGGAAAAACTTTCGGTGTTACAAGTGATTAGTTAATATGCATTACAAGGTGAAAAGGAAAAGCAAAAAATATGAGGTAAAAAAATATTTTTTTAAAATGCAACATAAGAGGTTGTGTGTGTGTCCACAAATAATACGGCGTAAATGTGGATGGTAAAATAATCTTATATCTTGTCGTTACTCTCGATTTTACTATAACAAACATTTTGTTGTAGAAAAATATGAAGATCTTATAAAATATAATAACAGAGTGACACACTTGCAATCTGATTTAATTTTGATAAGTACCCAAGTAAGGAAAATGTTACATTAAATACAAAAATCTAGTAGAAGAAAGTATAACTATTCAACATAAATTCATCAAAAAGAAATATTCAACATAAGTTTTTGGTTATAAATATGTGAGTTAGGAGAAAAATAAATAAGAATATCCAGGTTAACAATCTTCAAATACAATGATGACATTTTTAAAGAGTGAAAACAAAAACTATTTTATTTTAAAGATTTTGGATGGTGATTCTTTGGGGATGAAATTAAGTGTAAATAATGTTTGAAATGAAATGAATGAATGAAGCAAAAAAAAATTGAAAAAAATGAGGGGTATTAGGTCATAGTAGGGACAAATCTATGTATAAGAGTGTGAGGCATTTGCCCCACCAATTTTCGGTCCCCTTTTTTTTGTCCCCACTAAATAATTTCCATCCATATTTAACATAATTATTTTCAAAGTCACTCAATTTTTATTATTTTATTATTTCATTTTCATCCCACTAAACCTAAAGTAACTTAACATCCCTAGATCCCCCAAGGGCTAGCTAGGCCTCCTCCTCTCTCTCCCTCATTCTCATTTTGATATTCTCTTATTTTTTGTCATTGTTCTTGTATTTGTCTAGAGAAATCCAAGAACTAAAACGAACAAAGTGATCCCCTCAACCTCACAAATAAAAACCACTAGTCCATTTCGTCAACTATCGCTATCTGTCATCGCAGTTGCCGTCTAGTGGCAGTTCTCTGTTGCGGCAATTGTCGTGCACTCTCACTCCGGCCATCATTGTGCCAAATAGATCGAGGTCATCAACTCACCATCCTCGAAATTGTCGCCCACCAACATTGGGTAAGATTTTATCCCTTGTTTTAAATTTATTGACGACATACTATGTATTTTTAGTGAAAAAATCATTGGTTATGTGTTCGTTAATTGTGATCATATTGATTTTAGTTATTTCGATGGAAAATTTTTTGAAATGAAAAACATCCTCAGAGCAATCATCTTCTCTTTCAAGCACAGTGAATGCAGAAGTAATTAACATTGAGTCCATAAAAAACCATTGAAAATGAAAAAACATTCAATATTTTTTTACTAAACCATTTAATGTTTTCAAAACATGAAAAACCATAAAAAACAACTATGATATATTGCCCATACAGTTTTAATGCTTTAGATCCATCATTAGATCATTGGATAGATATTATATGCCCACCACAAGAAAAGATATACAATAAAAGTTCATTGTTAAAAATGAGTGTTATAAAACACAATTATTGTATAAAGATGAGAAAATAAACATAAGACCACGTATTCAATAAAAGTCAAACCTTTTCCACTCATTCCAGCAGAACACATCTCTAGCTAGTAGCTAGTAGTCCGTATATTACTAAGTGCTATTAGCTTGTTTGGATTAATATTAAGATGACTCAAACAGCCACCCACGTCTGATAAAAAAAAAACAGCCACCCACGATAACTATTTTTTTTTTGTTTGCTTTAAATATATTTGAAATCCGCACCTAACACTAAAACAAACATAAGATAAGATGTCGATCAATGCATTAAAAAAATTTACGTAAATATGAATTAAATTATTAAATTATGATATATTTGATATTTTGAATAAAGTTGGAATTTAATCAATTTATCGAAGACATGATAGCCGTGTCTGGTAATATTAGAGCAACATTATCTTCCGATAAAAACTAAAAGAGGGTTCACATATCTTTACTATTGCATCTCGAATAAAAAAATAATACACACACACTGTACCATATAATGTTACTCCATCGTGGTAGTGTAAATATATATTCGCATGCTAATTCTTAGGATATATACGCGTGTTTATGTTCATCCAAAAAAAAATAATACGCGTGTTTATCAAAATATAACAACTATAAAAATACAATTCCAACAAAATAAAATTGTATACAAATTATAATTTTAAAATTAGAAATAACTTTTGATGTTGCATGCGTCTTTTTAAGTTAGCCTGTTTGGACGTTAAAATATCATGATTAAATATTTTCAAGATAATTTTAAAAAGATGTTTCTTTTAAAAATTTAACAAACATAAATATGAATCAAAATTGTAATATAATATTGTAAGCATAAACATTTTGACGAAATAAAAATACTGTAAATAAATGATTAATTGCGAAAATAACTTTTCTATTTTAGTAATTTGGAGAAGGCACATGATCCTTTTGAAGATCCAAAATGACCGCATTTTACTGCGGGAACTAGCACTGGGAAATTGTTGATTAGACGGTGCGTTTCACGTTGCGAGGGAGGGAATGAAATGAAAAAGTGGAAAAAGGCGCGATCCTGAAATTAATTAACCCTAGAAAACTAGAACTAGAAACTAGAAAGAAAAAAAAATCTAACCTAGAGTCCTACACAGACACAAGGAACAGTGCGATTCCCAAGACTCATCTTAACTTCGTTAAAAGTTATATAAAAACGAATTGAGCGGGAAAATATTCACACACACAATACATAACTCTTCTCCTTCTCTGTGTGTGTTTTGTGTTTTTTATTTGCTTCGAATCAATCTCTTGCTTGTTCATTCATTCACCGTGAAAGAATACAGTTAGTTACTGTTGCGTGAGGAACAATGCAAGCCACCGTAGGAGAAGGTGGTGGCAGCGGTGAGCAAAACGCATGCGTTGAGGAAACTCATTTGGAGTTGGAGATTTCGAAGCTTCGTGGACGCTGGGAACTCGCTTCTGTTCTCAATTTCTTGGACGTAAGATATTTGAAACTTATGCTGTGATTCCTTCCTTGCTAATTTATATTTATATATTTATCGGTATTTTCCAAGTGGTTTGGATTTTGTAATTGTTTTTTTCTCTAGGTTACGAAATCGTGCAGGAATTGTATTTTATTTTAATTTTCGAGAGGGGAGAATTTCAGCGAGAGTAGAGTAGTTTACTCGTTGCGTAACGTTTTTTGGTGATTCAGGTGTTTAGTCCAATACTTGGTAAAGATTTGAAGCTATCGGCTGAAGAAATAGAGATCGGGCTTGTTAAGCCTAATGCTTCACTTGCTAAGCTTCATATTCAGCTTCTGAAGGTACTTTTATTCGTCGTGGTTATTCAAATGTGTATTTGCGTGCGTGTGTTTTGTTTTGTTTAGGCTATTATTACTCTGGGTTGCAATTGATTGATCGATATTTGAATACTTGCCGTTTATGGATTGTGTTTTAAAACTGCATAAATGTAATATATGTACATTCCTAAAAAGATACTTCGGTTGTCTAGAGAGCATTTTGTTTGCTGGAACAATTAGAGAAGTTGTTGAGTGACATTTGGAAATTGGACGAATGTGATGTTATTTGAGACTATTGGAAGTGATGCCTTGTGCAAATGTAAATTTTTTTCCGTTTTGGACCGTTCCATGTGTTTCTGGTTTGAATTCTGCTATATAAAAGGTGGATGGAAAGTTGGTCATGTGTTTTTCCATTGCCCTGCATGTAATAATTGGTCTGGGAAGAAACACTGGAGGGTGAAAATTACTCAGTTGATTTAAGTGTTTTGTGGGTAATTTTGTTTTTCAATTTATAAGCTTTTACTAGTAGTACCACTCTTCTCATGAGTTATGACTTCATTTTCGTAGCTTATTTAGAAGAAACACAGATCAGCTATGAGTTAAACTTGTCATGAACTGTATTCTTTGGTTCTTAGTATTTATTCCCAAAAGTGCATTGTCTCACTGTCCAAAGTACATGAAGTTCAATGGTGATATAGTGGACTAAGTATTTTGCTTTTGCATATAATAATTACAAGGAAAGCCCAAAATGTTAAGGCAAATGCATTCTAGCTAGGAGGTTGAGTATACTGATTCTGTAAATTGGCTAACCTTTTCAAATTAAACAAAGCATTCTCCTCATTCATATGGTTTGTATTTTTCTTTGATGGCTTCCTAACCATTATTATTTATACATTGGTCCATCCTTAGTTTCTTTGTAGATTTAAATTGCATTTGTATTCCTGCCAGGGAACACCACCTGTGAATAAAACACTGGATGACCCTGATAAATGGGTGACTGTACTCTGTAAGAAACTGGCTATGTGGTGGCCTTGGGTGAGTTACCAATTGATTGCTTAAGTTTTTTTTTTCATTTTTTTTACTTTTTTTCTCATTGCTGATTGGATTTATCATTTATCACTTTCATGTGTTGATTGGCTCTTTGCTATAGGTTGCTGAGGGGAAGATTCCACTTATACCATCTAAAGGGTACTGAGATGAATGGATCACGTTCTATCAATACTTCTTATGGCATTTAAGAAACTGATGTCATTAATGCTTATGCAGGGAGGAGATATCCAAATACAAGGAACTTGATCCATCTGATCGTTTACTACTGCTAAAGGCGCTTTGTGAAGTTAGAGCTGATGTATGATCACCTCCTGTTTAGTTTCTTTAATTTTTTCTCTCTTTAATATATGGGATGCTTTTTGCATTCTCCTGACTGGATAATTTCTCCCAGAGCATTGTTGGTGTTCCCACCTTTTTTTATTAATCCCTTTTGATGTTTCAATTTTGAATAATTTAGATTATTTAGATTATTTTGTTGCGATGTTTGTTTATGTTCAGCAACATGATGCGGTATCATATATCAATGATGCTTTAAAAGAAGGAACCCAAATTTCTTCTTTTCGTAAAGAGGCCTTAGGAAGAGATGGAACTGGTGCAACCTATTGGTAATTTTTTGAACATGTTCCAATCTTTTTATGATTGTCATAACATTAGAATCCTCATTACTGATTTGTCTATGCCTATTGTAGGTATGATGCAAATGCAAAAGGACACAGTCACAGATTGTACAGGGAAACAATCACATTAGACTCAAATCGGAGTCCTAAGGTCAAAGGACGTTCATCACTTCCCACCATCAGCTTTCAGTGGGAAACACTTGCCTCTAAACTTGAAGAATTTTCAAAAGTAGCTGTAAGATGAAGTTAGCTGCCGCCTGTCTTACTTTAGTTACCTGGATATGAAACCTTAAATAACAGTCTTCGAATGTTAATTGCAGGAAAAATTCTCATCCAGCAAGTCTTTTGCAGAAGTTGCTATTGGCGAGAGGCTTGAAAGTGATGCTATTCCTGTTCTTGAGAAGCTTCAAAAGGTGTGAACATCCTTTTGTTTAGTGTTTGATAGATGTCTATTCTAGGGAACACCCTTATCTTTGTGATATTGATATTAAGTAATATTACTTTTAAATCCCGCAGAAGAAAGAAAGAGCAATAAAACAAAAGGAGAGGCAAGATAAGCTCTTAAAAGACTTTCAGAACTCTTATTGTCCTGGAAATACACGCTCTTGTCGCACTCGAAGGCCTATTAGTTACACTTTTGGTAAGACGTGTTATATGTTTAATTTTGTGGCATATGCCTATCGTATTGCAGCACCTACAAATTCCAATGGATAGGACAATTGTTGTCTTGCATATTACGGATTTGACATTGTCGTGCTTTGTACTCGTTTATGTTTATTGTTTACGCATTAGTGCATTACTTGCATTGTTAGTGAGCGTGGGTCTTGTCAAATGAGCAGGTGAGGATATTTGTGCATGCGTGAGATGTCTTTCATATTGTATGATGCACAGGGTTTGAACCGTTATCAGATTTCACTCTTTGAAATTTCTCGGTATTGCTTTGTCTAAGTTATCTGATCAAAATAAATTCAACCTCACATTTGTTAATGCCTTTTTTTTTTGTATCAATTTATGGTCTTAGGGAGTAATGCGCTGTGTTTACGTGAAACGTCTAAGTACCAACTGGTTATTTTAATCCAGAATGTCAATTATTTAAAAATCTATCCTCATCGATGCCATTCCAATGTTAGGAATTGCATTTCTAGTTTCTACTCCTACCCCTGTTTTTTCAGTAGCTGTTGAATCAGTATGTGTATGCGAATTAGGTTGAATGAAGTATCAATGGCTAAACACATGTAACATGATAACTGATAAGTAATTGCATAATATTGGTTGATGCTTATCATAAACTATCAATTTAATATAAACTTTCAATTTCTTTCTTCTTTCTGCCTATATGATATCAATTAGATTTTTATGCATTAATCAAGTTCTGTTTGGGAAATTTTGCAGAAGCTTATGATCGAACAATGAAGGAGGCAATCCAGTTAACAAAGTATGTTTTATGTGTTATATTCTTATTGATCCATGTTCTAGTTGCTTTGCCATGTTGCAATGTTGATGATAATTTTTATTGTTACATGTGTTAAGATTCTGAATCCGACTCTACTTTTATGATATTTACTTTCCTCTTTTGGACTGATGCGTAGTAAAAGGAAAAAGTCTGTGGATACTGATGAAGATAGAAACAGAGGATCAGAAGATAAATCCAACGGAAAAGATGTTTCAACGGACAGTGATTCTAAAAGGGATGTGCTCCCTATGTCTGATAGTGACGACACTGGTTACGAAGTTGAGAATCACGGTAACAGTGAGGATGATGATGATATTGATAGTGAGACAGGTAATTCAGAAGCACACTCAGGCAATGCAATTGCAAATGCAGTTTCTCATCCCAAGGGGGTTCGCTGTAGTAAGCGGTTAGCTGGAGTCCCTGGCCATACTCTTCTAGAAAGCAGAGGGTTGACTACAAAGCAAAGAGTGAGGCAAAGACCCACCCGCAATTCTGCCATAGAATCTATTGTACCACATTCAGAGGATGAAGCACATGAAGGGAAGACAGATCTGTCTGAGTCTACTTAGGCCTGGTATTAGCCTACATTTTGGCTTAGTATCTAGCAGAGCTGTAGAATGTTTATCATCAAAATTTGGGGGGATTTGTATTTCATGTCTTATACATCTTTTTTTTGCTTTTCCATTTTGTGTCTCGGAATCCATGAACCCATATTTCTCTCAGGTGGTTAGATCCGAGAATTTTTTGAAATACTTGAGTATATATAATATAGATATATAGATGGCTACTGAATGTATGCTGTTAGCTTGTTGTATCGGCTCCGTTCAAGCATGCATGAATCCAAAAAGAAGGGCTATGTGCATGTTTGGTTTTCTGGAAGACCCCAAAAATACGTTTGAATCTAAAGTAATTCTTTTTTAGACAAATGTATTTTTAGATTTAAACGTATGTTTATAATGAAAATCAAACATGTTGTAGTGTTGACAGGGTATAATAGAGTAGCATTCTCCCCTTCCCCCAACATTGGTGTGAAATTAAAGTGTGAAAAATGGAATTAACCGAGCCTTGCTTCTCTCTCTCTCTCCCTTTGACAGTTGGAGGAGGAAACAGATCGAGTTTTAGGTGAAGGCATAGCACACAACACATTAGCAGCCTTAAATGACTGTTCGGATTGTTATTCCTGTTCAGCAACATGATGCAGTGTCATACATTAACGATGCTTTAAAAGGAGGAACCCAATTTGCTAACTTACACCCACTTTCCTCAAGGTAAATGTATTCCGACAGAAAGGAGCAATGTGCTAATTCACATAATAAAAAAAATTAGACTACTCTTACTTTATCCTCATGTATGGTTAGTGACTCTTGACATATTGTACAGGGAAATGATCACATCAGACTCAAAAAAGGTCAAGGTCAAAATAATATTTATTTATCACTTACCACCATCAACTTTCAATGGGGAAACATTTGCCTCCAATCATTGAAGAATCTTCAAGTTAACAACAGCCTCTAATCCTCCTTTATTTTTTACCTCTATAACTAAGAGACCACAATTAACTTGTTTGGTCTTTGAACGTTTAATTGCTAGGCTTCATGAATCTAACAAGTATCACAACTTGGAAGGTACACGATTGTTGAGAACACAAAAACGCACAAGAAGGAAAAAAAAAAAACCAGAAACAACACCACGTTGATGTTGAAATGCAGAGTCTGTTTAGCCAGTAATCATGGTTCCAGCACCTTCATCAGTTAAAATCTCAAGTAGCAAAGAGTGTGGGACCCTCCCATCAATGATACTGGCGGTTGTGACACCTTGTGCAAGGGACCGCACGCAACAATTCACCTTAGGGATCATTCCACCACCAACCTTCCCCTCTTCCACCATCTTCTTCACCCCTTTTATATCAATCTTCTTCACAAGGCTCTTAGGGTCGTTCCGATCCTCCAATATCCCCGCCACGTCGGTGAGGAGTATCAGCTTCTCCGCCCCCAGCGCCGCCGCCAACTCTCCGGCCACCGTGTCGGCGTTTATGTTGTACGGCTGTCCGGACTCGTCCGCCGCCACCGACGTCACCACCGGGATCTGGCTGCTGTCGATAAGCGACCGGAGAACGGCGGGATCAACCCTAGCGACCTCGCCGACGAACCCTAGGTCGGCGGCTCGTGGGCTGGGGCGTGCGGTGAGGAGGCGGCCGTCCATGCCAGAGAGACCGACGGCGATGGCGCCGGCCTTATTGATGAGTGAGACTAGGGTTTTGTTGACCTTTCCGACGAGGACCATTGAAACGATCTCCATCGTCTCGGCGTCGGTGACGCGGAGGCCGTCGCGGAAAACCGCCTCGATGTTGAGGCGGTTGAGCCAGTGGTTGATCTCTGGACCGCCGCCGTGGACCATGACGGGACGGAGGCCGACACACGAGAGGAGGACGAGGTCGTTGATGACGGAGGCCTGGAGCTCCGGGGACTTCATGGCGGCGCCGCCGTACTTGACGACGATGGTCTTGCCGCGGAACTTCTGGATGAAGGGGAGAGATTCAGAGAGGATGTCGACTCGGAACTGACCCGGAGTCGCTGACTCGGTGGCGCTGGGCGGTGGAACCTGCACCGCTGTGGCTGAAGTGCTGCTGCAACGACAGGCACTCGATGAAAACGACAGGTTAGTAGTTGTTGTTGGCCTTTTGGTTTTGGAATCGGTTCTTGGGATGAACGGCAAGGGCGAGCACCAATTTGTGATGCTTTTCGCTGCCGCTGCCCCTCCCAACATTGCGTTACACTCACTCACACTGAAGTTGAGGGGAGTGAAGGTATCAAGGTCAAGGGTTTCTTTCAGACTTTAAACAATTAAACTCAATTTCCCACGTGCGACGCGTACATTTATTTATTTATTTATTTTAAAAACGTAAATATTGAACATCGATTCTATCAGGTAGGGTAGGAAGGAGTATTATCAGCATCATTCCTTTTGGATTTGAGGCGATCTTTTGGATTTGTGCTCAATTTTTCTTCTTCTTGTATTTATGATTTTTGGTCTTCCGTCTTCCCCTCTTAATTACTGACAATAAGTTCTGTTTTTGAAATAAACATGGAAATTAAAATTTACAAAAAATTCAAAGTAGGATTGTAAGTAAAAAAATAAAAATTTGTCCTTCTTTTTGGTCAACGGGAAAAAAATGTCTTTTTTTTTTTGGGGCTTAAAACGGCAAATTTTCGCAATGTTTAACGAACGGTTTCTACGAAATACGTGGGGCAGTAACACCGTGATCGGATACAAACAGTGACCAGGGTATTGAGGTTTTTCTCCGTTGTATGAATCCCGTATATCGTTCTTTCACTTCTTGGAAGAGTCAGCACTTTATCAGAGGAAAAAGCATTTAATTTAATATAGATAACTAATAACTTAGACCGAGTACTCTCCTTAAATGGGTCAATGGAAACAGGTACACCGGTGATGAATTCGAACATATTTCGGCTTCGTATCCAGTGACTGGGAATGACTTCTGGGAGTGGTCTACCATAACTTAGTATGCATGCCGTTCATATATCATAAATTTGCAGCTGAAGACTTATTTGACATGTGTGCGGCGTGATTGAACCAAGAAATTATCACGACTCGAGTGATTGAATTGCCAAACTATCGTGATTCTTGACCCTTGGAATTACCCCTCTCGACTTATATACCACAATGATAAGTTCGCAGAAGACATAAATGTGAAAGACTACAGCAAAATTTCGAGCCTTGAGAAACAGACCTTTCGCCCAAAAATGAATATATTGAAGAAAGAAACAATAATTACAGCCTCTCAGATTAACAATTAATGACCAAAGCCATTATCCTCAAAATCATCTTCGTCACTATTTACATATTCTAGTACTTGACTATCATCCTCATCATCCCCATCACCTTCTGTCACAATCTCCAATAGCCCAGTTCCTCCATCAAAGTCTACATCGTCCAAAGTGAAATCTCCATCTTCATCGTCATCATCATCATCAGGCTCACTTCCACTTTCATCGTCATCGTCATCATTGCTCATGTCATCAGCATCACTCTCACTTTCCCCACCAAGACCAGGGCCTAAAAGAGGATCCACATCAATATCATCGTCGTCGTCGTCATCCTCGTCTTCCTCCTCGCTTTCAGCATCATCAGGATCAGAATCATCATCAGTTGGCCTGCGACGACCAATTTCATATACTCTGGCTGATGAATACATCTCACCTTGATCATCCATAGTAATCAGACCAACAAATGAATCTGTTGGCTCAGTTGCAAAATCAAGAACACGGCGATCCACCAGGACAGTAGCAATGTCAGAATAATTTATTGCATCCACTGTGCGGAAAGCTGCATAAAGCGGATGCTTGACGCGACGTGTGTGCACTGCTGACATTACATCCTCAAGATTTCTCCTTAAGATTGCATACATTACATCACCACGTGCATTGAATGTTATTGCTGTTTGATCTAATGAAGGTACACTACGCAGAAGTCTGAACTTGCGCAGATCCCAGACTTCAGAGTTTATAATAACCTGGTTAAAAAAACAATTTTTTTACAAACGAAAACAAAGGTCAGACAATATACCACCTTGTAGACATAAAGTATATGAAACTTTCATGATTAAAAAATATATATATATGCACACTATAATAATGTCCTGGTGTCAAACTCAACAATCCTAGAATTTTGGGCATAAATCACAAAACCCTACTTCTACAGTCTCCAAGTCAGCCACTTTATGGATGCACAGGAAATCCTCTCAAAAAATGAGGTTGATATTTGAACCCTTCAAACAACTCCTGCTCCACATCCATAAGACTTGTAGGCAGTAAACAGTATACCTATTACCTATATTATATACAGTCTCTCACTTTTCGCTAACAGTCAATTTTAAGTAATGCAGGACTCCACATACCTCATTGCCAGCAGGATGAAAGCCTCCACCTCCATAGTCAGTGAATTGATCAAAGCGATGAACAGGCTTAGGAACCCGCCGGTCCCATAAGACACCATTCCAAAGCAGCATTGAATCAGAAGGGCTGAAGTGGATTGAAGAGTAAACATGACCCCGCCCAGTAGAAGTTGCAATAGTATCTGACATCTTCAACTCTAACTGACATGTTTGGATATCATACAAAAGGATTTCCCGTCGTGCAGATTCTGATGACAAGGCCGCAAAAACATTCCCAGAATTGCTAAATCTGGCAGCCTTGCAGCCTTCAAATGAATGGGTAGGACCACCTAAAATTGATGTTACATCCCACAGCCTGACATCCTGAGAGCTTGAAGAAAGCAACAGCTGGGTCTCGCCGGAAACAAAAGACTGAACAAGGGTCAAAGGAGACTGGTGACCTGTGAAGCTCTCCACCACATTGTTGTTGTTGGAATCAAAAAATCTGAGTTCTCCAGTATGGCTACCAGCAGCAATATGAGAAGAGTCCCCAACAAATGTAATGCACGTTAACAAGGAACCAGCATCATCCCGGTAAGTGCGCCATGGCCTAAACCGGCTGAAAACAAATTGACGATCCCTGCGATTCCCATGCACTCCCCCATACATATACTTAAATTCACGGGTACCAAGTCGAGCTGTCACATTAGAAGGGGCATCGAGGCTTCGCTTAGGTTCAGGACAAACATGTTGGTGTAGAAGAGATAGCGGAGGAAGAGTGGTAATAGGAGCTGGGCATTGGCGATGCTGATGCTTCAAATACTGTACCACTAGAGAATCTAGTGTTACACGCTCAGGGTTGTTGGGCTGAAGGTCATTTAATACTTGGGGGGATGGTGTCATCTGACCTGGGTTTGAGATACTATACTGATTCTCATCAACATAGTCAGCCGTACAACGGCCTTGCTGACTTCTCAGATTACAAGTTGGTGTGAAGAGCCCAACAGCATCAGTCTGCAGGCTGCTTTTACGAACTGCACTTGAATAAATAGGAGAGTGAAGTCCTTGATCCCCAACATTTAGTCGCTTTCCAGATGATGAAAACATTGATATATCCTTTAGATCAGATAACTTTCGTTTAGATGGCAAGGTGATTGGAGTCTTATACTGAGATCCAGCGTCAATGTTATGTTTCACTGAAGATTCAGATGGAGTCTCTGCCATACTTGTTTCTGAAGAGTCTTTCCCAGTGCTTAACCATTTTCTGACTGATGACTGCTGAGAGTCAACAAGTTGGTGTCTTGAATGTGAACCAAAAGATGACGAGAAAGTCAGTGACTTTTTCTTTGCAGAGACAGCATCACTTCTCAAGCAGGCATCCTCATTCTTTGTAATAAACTTTAATTTGTTAGTGAGAAATCCAGAAGGAGCACGACCAGAGGGCCACTGAATTTGTGTTGAAGTTTCCTGTGGGGTGGGCTGTTGTGCAAGAGAAGATGGAGCAACCAATGATGGCAAAGGAGTCAACTGAGCCTCTTTAAGCAATGCAGAAGCAGTTTGTGACAATCCAGATGCCTGTAGGTGTTCATGAATTAGGAGCAAGAGTTCCCTGAATAAGAAAAACAGAACAGAGCCATCAGCCATCAAAAGGGGCACCCCACGGAAGTGTGGGAGGGGGGCTGCACATGTATAGGAAAAATACTGGATGGTTTTTTAATTAAAATAGACTGGATACCTTGAATGGTAAGTAATAGGAGTGGCAGCAGCTATAGCTGCTCTTTCTATGCGCCTTAATGTAGGAGTAGCTGCATCAGTAGCAGCTAGTGTGCTTGCACGCCCTAAATTAGTCACAATCTACAAATATAATTTCAACAAAAGCATCAATAGCAGCCTTCATAGAGCACATATTTTCTGTGTGTATTTAAGTTTAAGCAAGATTACCGAATATTGAACAACATAATTGACACCTGATTTTCATGGTTTTCAGCATGCAACTCAAATAGGGTCTATGCGGTTTGAGAAAACGTCTCATGTTTTCATTTGTTTTTCACTTTCAATAACAAATTTGTTTCCTGTTTTTCAAAGGTTTATATAGGAAACAGAACAGTGAAAACAATTTAATCCTAAAAAGTGGTTTTAGTTTTTTGTTTTTCTTGAAACTTAAAATTAATAGCTTGTGAAGAAAAGCTCTAATCACCTTTTTTAAGCTCAAACAGATGGGCTTTAAAACATACATAAACTAGTATTCAATACATAATGAGAACGTATCCACAAAACTTCTAAGTTATAGCACCAGGAAAATTTAAAATGAAAAAGAAAATATAAAAAGCACCTCATGATATGATATTCTTCTAGCTAGCATATAACCATCTACAGAATGATATGTGCATGGAACCCAAAAAAATAATTCCTGTTCCAACGGGTTTCATTCCATAATACTTTCTAGCAAAGAACCTTAAGCCTTAATTTTATGGCATTTTTTTAACATGGGTAGTGGAGACTTCGACACTATAAGAATTCTACTCTGTAGCAGATTAATGGCACAAGTTTAAAATTATCAAAACTGAGATTCTAGTAAGTAGCATGGTTCAAATTTTTCAGACCAATCAACAAGAAACTGGTCTTCACAGATCTACAATTTCCTGGCCAGCAGTGAACCAAAGTGCAAAAGAAAATATAAATCTAAGCAATCGCAGCATAAAGAAGCAGCATAAAGAAAAGAGAAAAATATAGAAAACCGAGCCAATTAAATATATGTACATAAAAAACAGTTAGGCATACATAGCTCCATAACAACTTCACTCAAACCAACACAGGATACCCTGAAACACAAACTTCATTTTCACCAAAGAGCGGAGATGCTTACCCCAATTAGCTCAATTGCAGCTTGGGAAAGTTCAGCTTGCCACCTACCCTGATCTGTTCCAAGTGTCTGGCTGCCTGAATCCCGAATTAGTTCTGACAGCTTTTTCCCAACCTAGTACACAGGCAAAATCAGGATATTAGATTTCAACAACATTTGACAATATGTCTTTGTTTCTAAACGCATCATCAGAACAAAATTCAAACCGATATACAACCAAAAAGTTGGAGCAGAGTTATGTCGAGATATCAGCTGGTTCAATCCCATCTAACCAGGATGTAATGGATTGTTAGGTAACCCCCCTTAGTATTTCATATCTGTTAGAAACTGTTAGGGAGTTAATTAGTTAGTTGAAGGCTGGGATAATTAGAAAAATAAGGCATGTTGCCTAAAAAATAGAAAGAGGGGTTGAGAGGGAGAGGTATGTTGTCATTTTGTGAGAGAATCGGAGGCCTTTGGCTAGGAAGGTGCAGATCCTTGAAGTTCGGCAACATTTCTGTAATTGGGGAGTTTATCCCTACGTCTTGGAATAAGATACAGGGTTCCTATCATGGACAGGGTCCAGTTTGAGTATAACTCAGTTCAATGAAATCAGTTATAGTAGTTCACCTGAAGCTTTGTCAATATATGTGCAATAGTATCATCTCTGGCTAATCCAAGCAGGACTCGACATGCTAGAGCACGAATACAGTCCAGAGCAGAAGGAGGTGAATATATGCGTGGTTGGAGGAGATGCAGAAGAACCTTTATACCATTGTTAGAGCGGACCGCCTCTCTTGCTTGACGATATCCTTGTTCCAGTTGTGCAGCAAGGCCAGCACAACCTGATCCTGCACCCAGAGATATTCTTCGGTCGCCAACCAAACCTGAAGTTGCAGTGGGAACAGGAGTTTGCGGAGTACTATTAACAGACTGTGTGCTAAGTACTGCAGCACTGCCTCGATCTACAGCACTGGACTCCCCATTCCTCTCCCTAGGATCAATCTGACTGGAGACTTGAACAGCTCGATCTGTGTTACTACGTTCAGCATTTCTATCTCTAGCCTCTGAAGGAGGACCAATAGAGGTTTGGGAAGACGCAAACTGCTGACCTTGTGAAACAACAGGTGGTTTGTTGCTGATTGAAGGAGGTGGGCAAACAAGGTTGACTAAAACATTCAATGCTGGTTGAATTATCTGAAATGCAGAATATTTGCTAACAGGAGTAAGATACCACATATTGTGATAATTAGTATGTCAAAAATCTAAAAAACTTTCCTTTACCACCAGTAGAAATTAGGGCAATTCACACTACAATTGCTACCACAAGACATTTACCTCAGGGTCCACATGACTACTAGCAATATTTGCTGCATCCAATATAACTGCTATTCCAACACGATCATTGCTTAATGTTGTATTTACAATCATCTTACGGCTGCTAGGTACCAACGTAACAATGTGCAGAACCCCCAATGCATACTGAAGCAAATCATGCAGATATCGCTCTACAGGTGGGGCCTACAAATAACCAAAAGAACGAAATAAATAAATAAATTGCAAGATACAGGGAATACACAAACTAAATATGTCATACCTGGCACAATTCCAACATAGTAATATGCCCATTAGATGCCAAGAACTTCTCGACTGCTGGCCAACGTGTTCTCACAAATGCTGGACCTAGCTTCCGATCTTTTTGTAACTGAAGGAAAACTGCATCCATGGCCTCATTACTAATATCAAGTGGCTTGTACGCAGCCCTTATACTTGGGATGTTTCTGGCAGCACTACGATTGCTTTTGTTTGGACGAATAGAATCCATTAACAAAAGGAGATGTGCTCTGAAATACTGTCGCAAAGCAACACAAGTGTGATAGGCTACCTGCTTCTCAGATGATGTCAGCACTTCTGCAGATGATCTATCATTTCGAAGTGATCCTAAGTTAGATAAACCCAAGGCTCCAGAAGTTGCTCCAGATCTTACTAGAGCGGCATCATTTAGAAGGCCCAGTAACTTCTGTAATCCATCCTGAGAATCAAAAGCATCAAGAACAGCTCTGAAGACAAATGCAGCGGCAAAAAACAATGCTGCATTCTTCCGAGCTTGGTCTTGGTTGCACCCAAGGAGTTGGAGAGCCAACTCAACCACATGATAAACGACATCGGATGGAAGTGCACAAACCCGTTCCATTATCCCCTGAAATAATCATCTAGGGTCAGAACTCAGAATAATGTAATAGCATTTTAGAAAGATTAATAACAAGGAAGATAAACACACCGAGGTTTGAAGTAAAAATCACTATTATGCATTTTGCATCACAATTATGACTATTAAACACAATGAATACCTGAAGAGAACCAATAGCAAATAGACAAGAAGAAAGGCCAAAGAAAGTTTGAGGCGTTCTAGGCACAGCAAGCAGCTTTTGCATTCCCCCACGGTCCACAAATAGTGCAGCAAATTTCCTATGGGCAGCCAAAGCACAAATTAGCTTCATGACATCAGGCAACAGTAAAGCAACCTTGGACGCCTCCTGATGTTTAGAATTCTGCTGCAGAAGTGCAAGACACACATCAACCCCCTTCTCATGCAATACAGGTCCAAGAACCTCTACATATTCTCCAAGTGACTCAAGACACTGAATGCAATATTTTTCCCTCAATTTTGCAAGTGATTGAGTATCTGGGATGAAGTAATCTTCAACATCCTCACTAGATTCTGTTTCTCTTCCGCTCACATTCTCTATCTCATTGTTGATGCAGCCGGAGCTCCTGCCACCAACCCAAGAAGAACATTATAACCAGGGCTAAAAGAACTACTATGGCAATTGTTCATGCAAGCACTCAAGTCTCAGATGATGCTCGTAATTATATTCTGACTGACATACCTTGAAACTTCAACAGCAGATGCAGCATCGATAACGGTCGATGCAGCTCTTGATGCGGCCAAAACAGCTGCTTCTTCATCATTGGTGGAATTATATTCCTGAATATACACATGGAATAAACTATTTTATCATTTCAGTTTTGATTATAAATTATAAAGTACTGACACACACATATACATGCACAACGTATAACTTTTGGCCTTGGAAAAAAAAAATGAATGAGCTCCAGCATACCTCTGAAGCTGCAGTTTTAACAAGGTCAGCAGCAGCATCACCAGCTGCTTTGACAGCTTCTTCAGGTGCATTGGCTGATCTAGCTTCTGCTTCCGCAGCTTGGACTGCTTTCCGAACAAGATCAGAAATATCTTTACTTCCAATACGGCACTCTTGGAAACAATCATCATTATCCTCTCTTTCGAAAACCAAAGCCTCGCAAGTGGTCTTGGCAAGAGACTTCTTAGAATCAGGCACCCTCCTAATGTCAGCATTCCTTAATGTGCTCCTATCTCTAACACTCCGCCCCTGTCCTAATCGACTACCAGAACCAGCAGATGACAAAATGTGTTCACTTTCTACAGTCCCTTCATTGACCTTTCCTTTTCCTCTGGATCTTCCCCATCCACGGTTTGCACGCCGCCTTGAAGAGTCGTCTCTAGCATTGTCTTCATGCTCACCATATTTTATCCTTCCATCACGAATATCTCTACAGCGCCATCTATCCTCCCCGTCAGAATCTACCTCGCAGGTATCAGCATCTTCACCAAGCCCATCAGGTGGTTCACCATCTATCCAGGAATCTTCTTGGCCAGTTTGTCCACTAATGCTTCCATCCTGACCCCTTTCGAGAGTTAGGTCATCTAAAGATCTCTCTTCAATCATCCTTGTATCATCTAAATGACTCGACTCCAGGAGCTGGCGAAACCTACCACGACCATCATCTCTACCTCTCACTGAAGTACTCCCAGATGAATGCTTGCTGTCTGTTAAATGACTAACATCTTTCTGGCTGGCACTTGTCTCACCCAGCACACGCAAGCGAAGATAACGCATGAGCTTAGCAGACAAGCCAGATGTCAATACATCTTCCACTACTTGACCTCCGCTGATATGATTCCAAATAATAAGGAAATAAGAAAATAAATAAAAAGTGGAACCAAACAAATAGGGATAAAAGAAAGACCACTGGCATCAAATAGAAGCTAAATTTAAGACACAAAATCAAGCCAAACTTCTGCACAAGAAATTAAAAAAAAATAGCTTATCAATTGAGCAGCATAGCATACCCGCCCAAACACACAGCAAGGAGTCCAGTAGAATAGGTTTTCAACATTTCAGAATCTAAGGCCTCCCTTCTCCCTGGATCATCCTTCAGATTTTGCTCTTCAGCAGGCAATCTAGTATTATCATCCATCACCCAATTTTTTATGTTTTCCAACACCGGTTCTTCAAAAACATGAGGATACTGCCCATTTATACACTTCATCAGATTGACAGGACACCCATTGAATGACGGCAAAAAAAATAGAGGAACAAAGGTAAACTGGAATAAGTGGAAAGGAAAACTTACAATCCAAGTCAGGGAACAGCATAGGACAAGTCTGGCTGCTGCAGCTCGAACCGAAGTCGAGTATCTTGTTTCCGACAGAAACTTGGAAGATATCAACTCAAAGAACTCATCGTTTTCCTGTGGAGGATAGAAGAAGAGCCAAATTACTCTCTCAATAATTTAATAATAATGGGGGAAAATTAGCTCAAGGAAAAGCTCTACACCCAAAAATAATAATGATGATAAGGATAATAATGTAAAAATACCCGGATTACACTCCCCAGGCGACCAATGTTATGTGCAGCACGGGCATTAGCGGAAGAAGAGTGACCACTCTCTTCCATGTATCTACATTTCAAAAATAAACAAATTATACACTACAGTACGGAATTGAATATACGGAAACATGCACATGAAGAGAAGATACGAACCGGGACTCTTGGGTTTCGAGAATGGAGGCAAGGGCATGGAGGACGGTGGGATTAGGGTTATCATGATCAGGGGCGGAAGTGGTCTTTTCCATCAGCTTGTTAACCTTCGCAATCAACTTCTCTTCTTCCTTCTTAGACTCCTCCTCCTCGCCACGTGGCGGTGTGCCACCGTGGTGCCCTTGCACTTGGCTCTGATTCGCGGCGGCTTGATCCTCCATGTCGTATCGGCGACACAACACAGACACAACCGTATATATATAATTAATAATATATGATTTGTGATTTGATTTGATTTCTTGTTAGTGTGTGTTTGATTTAGATGATGATTATTTATCTCTCTATCTATATATTACAAGACTACTACGGGTACGATCATGAGCGTGTGCGGGTTTTCAGTTGAAGAGATGCAAAATGGAGAAGGAAAGCGAAAAAAGGATAGTGAGAAAGGGCACGACAGCAGCACCATATCATTATCACTACCAACGCGAGAGAGAAAATGGATCGGAAGCTTCCGGAGATATTCGACCCGGTTGCCTAACCCTAACACTAATACTTCCAAGGCCTCAACAATACCAGAACTCTCACGAGTCACGACACAAAAAAAAAAAAAAAAACTAGACCGAACAATAGACGTTCACCTTTTTTTCTGGTGCCAAACAATTAATTA
Organism: Glycyrrhiza uralensis; assembly: GCA_030159175.1. Taxonomy (NCBI): domain Eukaryota; kingdom Viridiplantae; phylum Streptophyta; class Magnoliopsida; order Fabales; family Fabaceae; genus Glycyrrhiza; species Glycyrrhiza uralensis. The sequence goes on from BRZY01000005.1 coordinate 51,974,787, forward strand.
TTTTTTCTTTCTTTAATGCTCTTACTTTGTAATATACTAGCCAGCATGGGTCAAATTAATTTTTACATATGATATGAAATTATTTATATTTAAATAAATATAATATAATTATTTGATATATGAGATACTCTAAATTTATAACAATGTTAACGGTGTTGATTATGTGACAATGTGACTCTTAGTTAAATTTGTAAACTCTATTTTATAAGTAATCAATAATTGCTTCTATATATGGATAAAAATAAAGGTCAAATAAGATAAACAAAATAATAAAGAAAACAATAAAAACAATTATCCAAATCCATAGTAATTTGTTATATATAATAGAAAAAAAAATGAGTGATACCCCATAAACAAACACTATTTTGTTTATAAAAAAATTACAACTACAAATTTACAGGAATAAAAAATAAATGATATCGGTAAGCATTTACTATTTTATTTATTGAAAAAAAACTAAAAATAAATAATTTTGGAACATGAAAATTTATGAAAAACAAAAAATCATGACTCATACATGTAAATAAATACTATTTTATTTAATAAAAATAAAAGTAAAAGAATAATAATTTTACAATTTGAAAATTTACATAAATAAAAAAATATGAATGAATATATAAGCAAATACTATTTAATTTATCAAAAATAAAATTAATAAAAAACTAATTTTACAACATAAAATTTAGCACAAATAAAAAAATGAATGAAACTTATAAGCAAACACTATTTTATTTATCAAAAATAATTTTATAACCTAAAATTTTACACGAATAAAAAATATGAATAAAATTTGTAAGCAATCCTTATTTTATTTATCAAAAATAAAATTAAAAAATAAATAATTTTGCAACAGAAAAACTTGCAAAACTACATAAATAAAACTGATAAGTAAATACTATTTTATTTATCAAAAATAATATTATAAAAAAAATAATTTTGCAAGCTAAAAATTTATAGGAATAAAAAATAAATAAAACATATAAATAAATACTATTATATTTTATCAAAAATAAATTATAAAAATTCATTGAGATAGAACAACGTTAGAGAAGTTATCAAATTTTGCATGTTAAAAGTAGTGTAAAAGATAGAGCCAAAATAATAATAATATAATATTTCTAATCAATTAAATATTAATTGAAGTTTCTAGATGCTCCACGTAAGGTTTGGTGTGGGAGTAGGACGATGCTCTTTAATTTCTGATTTTCAAGTTTTTTTTTATTAATTCCAATTTTTTCCCAATTTTCATGTTAATGTAAAATAGATTAAAAAATTAAAGAATCAACATTGATCAAGTGGCGGGAATACTGTGTTAACATTAACCAAAAATTTTATATTTATAGATGATATGATATGATATTTCTAAAATTTTTAAAAAAATAATAAAATACGTTTTTTGTTACTACTTACAATATAAAAAACGTTTAAAGACAAAATTATAGAATAAAGTACATGAATTAAAATATAGTAATATTTAATTAATTAATTAATATAGTACATTAAATTTTATTTTTATAAATTTTAAATGATAATTATGAAAAAATTATCATAAATGACCACAAATTTATGTTTTACTAATTTAAATCATTATACTTTGATAAATAAAAAATATGATATATTTACTGTAAAAAAGTCGCATAACACAATAAAAAATGGGGAGACATGAGAAATGAGAAATCTTTACATTCGAAACAAAAACTCTGATTTTATAATAAATAATAAATTTAATTTTATAATAAATAATAAATTTAATAATTTTTATCATTAGAAGTAAGATGGAAAATTAAAATTTGAAAGAAAGTAAGTTATAAAAAAATCACATTCTTTAATTGGGATTGGAACCGATTACAGCAGCTCCTTCCACCAGCTGTGTGTTCTATCATAGCCAGCATGCGGGCTCCCACGAATGGCCCCGACGACGCTCCCATATGGACTCATTCGACAGATGGCATGTTTAGCATTAAAACGGCCTATGAGGTGCTGGATCAGGCTAGGAAAGAGGATTCTGATTTCCCTTTTACTATTATTTGGAAGTTGCGTACTCCCCCACGCATCAACACTTTTTCTCTGGAAGGTGGCCCATCATCGTCTCATCACAAATTACGAACGCCTCAATAGAGGGCTAACTGATTCTGCTCTCTACCCGAGATGTAACCTCCATCCAGAATCTATTTTACATGTGTTTACGTGACTGTGAGGCTGTTTTAGAGATATGGCAAAATCTGGTTGATCCCAACCTGTGGCACCTGTTTGCTTGTCTCAGCTTGGGCAGATGGCTGGAGTTCAATTTAAAGCTAAGTTCTATGGAGGGTCTGAATCGGAATTGGTCCATCCTCTTCTCTTCCATGCTGCACATGTTATGGGTGGATAGAAACCATCTAGTTTTTTCAGGGAGAACCGCAGTCCCTTATCTCTTTCTTCCTAAAGTTTTCGGTCAAGTGGAGGCTATTCATTCCCTGTTACTTAACCGGTTCCATCCTACATTGAAGCTAGCTACGAGGTTCCGGTAAAATGGATTCCTGCCCCCGCAGGTGTTTTCAAACTCAACTCGGATGGATCCTTCCGCAATGGCCTGGCCGCCTGTGGTGGATTGATTCGAAATTCTCATGGACAGTTAGTTTGTAAAGGGATTTTATTGTAACCTTGGTTCTGCCTCGGCGGTGCATGCTGAGTTGTGGGGACTAACTCTTGGGTTGCGGCTGGCTAAGAGTCTTGGCATATCCTCCCTGTTAGTGGACCTTGATTCCAAGGTTGTTGTCAATACGATGCGTATGCGACGGACTCACTGTTCTCATCTCAAATCCCTCCTTGCTGAGGCCCTGAGCTTGGTGGAGGCAAGTGAGTGAACCTGTGCTGTCAAACCATGTTTTCCGCGAAGCAAATTTCTGCGCTGATAAGTTAGCTGAGTTGGGACATCAAGACACCTTCACTTGGACCTTACTGGATCTCATGCCCGCCTCCCTTGGCCTTCTGCTTGAGGCTGATATAAGGGGTTTTACCTCTATTAGGCTTGTCCATTAATCGCTTTTGTTCTGTTTAGCTTCCTTTTGTAGCAAAAAAAAAAAAAATCACATTCTTTATTGTTTTGCGAAATTCATGTATGCTATACCCAATAAAAAAGTGAATTTCACCAAATACAAAATAAAATCTACGCAACACAATAGATTTCAACTAAATTTCTCCTAATAAGTATTAGGCGGTATTCGGGGTATTTGACTGCTGCCAAGTGCCAAGGGTCAAGCTTCTTCGATCTGCAAAGCTTGTTTTGTTTAACACTGGCTACACCCGACATTACTGAATTTGATTGAAATACAAAGATTACACATCATTCAAAAATAAATTAGTAGAACGCAAGCAAGCAAATCATTATCATCAAAATGAAAGATTACACAAGATTAAAAAGACAAAAACAACGAACACAGTTCTTGGAGACCCAATTACAATCCCATTTAGCCCCACAGCAGAATCAGTCTGGATCATGATTCTGAACCTGCAACTCCCAACAGAAGGATCTTTATCAGTAACCATGGAAAGCCCCGGGAACTTGCAGGCAGTGTCCATCTGGTCATTTATCTGGTAGTAGCTATTAAACGCATAAGATATATTCCCATGCACATCCAAATTACCACACGAAGTCCCATACCCAAGACTAGTACAATCCGCATTCTGACAAGCATAGCCCACACTCGGTGCCACCTCGTCACCATTAAGATTCGCTGATGGTTTCAAAACACACCACTTCTTCGCCAAATGATCAACCCCACTAGCTGCCACCAACCCATTATGCCCTGATAATACAAGGATTAAAACATATCAATAATAAGGTTATCAGATGGGATCCGGACCAGGTGCAGTCACCATTCCGGTACAGTAGTCAGATGATCGGGACTGTCGGATCGAGATTGGCTCACAATCTTAGTTCATATTTTAAATTTGATTTATCCTTAAAATTCTTATCCATCCGACCTCAATCAATGGTCCCAATCACTGACCGCACGACTATCTGATATGCATATGATGGGACTCATGCCAAATAAGACTATCTCAATGACAACATTACCCTATAGCAACTCGATCCATAAGTAATAGACTCTAGCATCAAGAATTCAAATTTAAATACATCATATATTTTATACTTTTGTTACCTGACCCAAGATTGAGCTGGTATTTGGGTTGCCCATCAAAGTAAAACAAACCCCAATGTCGTTCAAAGTTCCCTGGCTGAATACTCTTGTTATCCTCATCCACAAGACTAAACAAATAAGCATCAATAGGACCATTCCTCATTGGTGTCCCCTTCCCAGAAACATAACGTGACATAAAACCTTGGTTAAACCGTTGTGCATATTGCATATTTGCATTCCTGTCCCCATCAGTGGGCCACCCAATTTCCCCAACAATTATAGGAAGGTTCCCAAACCCATGCTTCTGAAGTGCCCACACTAAAGTATCATGGTTTGCATCAAACACATTGTCGTAGTTCCTTCCATTGTCGTTTAAAGCTGGCTGGTACCCATTGAAAAATGCATAGTCAGTAGGGAAATTGGAGTCTGAGTAGAGACTGATAAAGGGGTAGATGTTGACTGTGAATGGAGCTCCATTGTCGTTTAGGAACTTCACGATCTGTAGCATGAGGTCGTTTATGTCTGGCCTGAAATCTCCGTCTGATGGATTTCCTGATGAGCTTTGATAAACGTCGGCGTTTGAAGGGACTGTGACTTTGACACGGTTGCTTAGACCCGATTTTGTGAGTGCTGCTTGGATGTTTTGAAGAGCTGGAAGTGTTGTGGATTCAAAGGTTCCATTGTATGTTGATAGGAATGGCTCGTTCCCCACTGCAACGTACCTTGCAAAAATCACAGACAAAGAACGTGTAGGAAGAATTAAATATAGACAACGGTAAAAGATAGAATATAGTGTTTGATTTTTTTTACAGCCCTTGGAAGTGTCATCCATATATACTAGTAGAACAAAAGAGAGAAAAAGAAAAGGAGTAACATTGGAAGGGGATACAGCATTATTCATAATGCATGACTTACACTTAAATCCTATGATTTCTTAAGTTACAGAAATCAAATGTTGTAACCTGCTTCCTATGAGTTCTAACAGCATACAGCTTCCAATTAAATTTGGGAAGACATTTAAGCCTTTGTTAGGTATTAGTCTGACCACTCTGTCAATTAAGCATGCACTATTTTCTGATCTTTCAATTAGGAATCATTTACATATGTGAAATTAAGGAAATTGGGATATTGAAAAAGCTTCAAACAAGGGACATAAATTCATAAATTGGGTTTCCTATATATTTGGTAGTGGAAGACAACACATTCAACAATCTTCCTCAAAGAATGAGTAAAAGGAAGAGAGAGTCATTGGACCATGACAAAGCACGTGTAGTACCCGGAGACAAATGCATTACATTGCATAATCCACAATAAACAAATCTAGGAAAGACACATAATTTCCATTCATTGGAAGTCTCATAGCAATGTTGGAAGTCTCATAATTTCCATTCAACAATCTGCTAGCAATGTTTGTTTTCTTCTGACACTGTATAGTACCACTACTCTTCAAAACATGGTCAGATAACACAACCCTTTAATACCCAAAGAGAGATATCAAAACCAGAAGAACTATGCAACAAACAACTGACATCTGCCAAACACATTGTAGCAATGAGAAATCGGGTATTTTCACAGCATCATAAACAAGTAGCAATAGTGTTAAATATGTAAAAACTTGTGGTAAAGTATAGAACATGTTGAATTTCAAATCCTACAACTCAACATTTGTTCTCCTCATTTGCCAATAATCACGCTAATATTAAATAGATAAAGAGGCTAATATTAAATAGATAAAGAGCCAAAGATCATAAGTGGAGTTAGTCAACTTTTATAAGACTTAGAAAAGTGTATACTATCTTTCAAGATGATAGGTGAATATTGAGTTTGTCAAGGTACAAAAACTTAATCAGGGATACCAAGAATTAACCAAAGAACAAGATAGAGAACTGATGTTTAGATAAGTGAATCATGCAAGAGCAGAGGTGGCAACTCGATGCAAGCAGAGCTAAATATCACAGGGATTTTGATTTCATGATATTCTGGAAGTAATCATTTCGTAAACGATTAGAAATTTGGGTTTTCTTTAAATTCTAAGCTCATCCATTACAAAAATTAAAGCAAGTACCATCTAACCAAATATTACACAGTGTTCTCAACAACACCTAATTCCAAGTTGGTAAAGTTGGCTGCTATGATGTTTAAAAACAATGTCAGTGATACTGGTAATTAGATCGAGCATCAATCCAAACCCTATCTTAATAGAGAAAAAAAAAAGGTGTCTATATATATACCTGATGTCTACTCCTCCAGAAGAGACATGAGCAGAAACATTCTTGGAAACCCATTTCTCTGCTGCTTGCACACTGTTAGCCAGCGTATAAAGCATGTCATTTGGAATGCCCACCATGACCTGGATCCCAGACTTCTTGAGAGCACTTAAGATACTGGGGTCAGCATCAAACAGCTTAACCTTCTGAATGCCATTGTCTTTCAGCATTTTCACAACCTTGGACGGTGACAAAGGGTGTGTGGACTGTACACCCCAGTTAACACCAATTCCACTCACCAAACCCACCAACAGCAACAACACATTAAGGAACAATACAACAACACACCTACTAAACTTTTGATCCCCTCCCATCAAAACGATAAACCAAAATACTCAGAGAGCCACAAATAAGTTTTTTGATCTATCTGTAACTTACCCTTAAAACCAGAACAAAAAAGCTAGCTTGGCATGCCTAAAAAGCAAAGCCTAGAGTGAAATAAATGAAGACTACAACACACTGACATACACACTGGACCAGGCAGCGGTACAATATCGCAGAGAAGAAGTTCTTGAAAAGCAGCAGGGTTGGGCGTTTAAAAAGCTAACAACAACAGAATCTAATCTACAGAAAGATATTGTAATTTGTAAGCTGTTAAACACAAATAACCAATAGATCCCTTTGCATAGCTGAACTTGAATCTTCTGCATTAACTAGAGCGAAATGGAGACACAACTTATTAGAGGAATGACAAAGAAGGAGTTGTGTAGTGGAGAATCTTTCTTCCTTTTTCTTTTAGTGGGTAAACTGAAGTAAGCCAGCAAGCCTACACAGCAGAGTTTTTTTTTTTTTATGGTACATACACAGCAGGGTGGTGCTAGACATTTTACACAAAAACTAGCTGGACCCCGTACGATTCTTTTTCTATAAACACTTGAAATTTTTTAAATAATCAATAAATAAAATAATGATGTAAATGGCCACTTTTTGTCTCTAAAAGTGTCCCGTGTATCACTTTGGTATGACAAATATAAAATTAAAAAAAAAAATTAACTGGGACAAAAAAAAAGGCTAAATCCACCAAAGAAAAAAAGATGGAGGGAGTAATTGAAATCTTGAAAATCATGTGGTTAAACTTGCATTATTACATGTCGTTTTTGGTAATCTGGAGTGGTGGTATAACAGTAACTGTGAATAAGTGTGAGATACAGAGATAGTACACTTTACGGTTCGTGTAATAATGAGTTTATTGTTTTTTTATTATCATAAAACAAAAAAGTCGCGTTGCCGAGAAAGTTATATAATCAGAGCACATGTTGTCGTGTGTCGTCGGTCCTGGAGATGTACCTTCCTTCATTCCGTGGTTTGCCAGATGAGATAACATTACAATATTGCCCCGAACCACCAGCGAATATTTTTGTGTTCAAACTTTAAGCCCCTGTTTGCTTAGGGTCTTTTTGGGAGTTTGGAGAGGAGGAGAGCAGAGAGTTTTGATATTTTAAGGGAAAATGAAGAAAAAAAAAGGGAAGATATCTTCTATTTTGTATGGATGATTAGTTTTTAATGAAAAAAATGAAAACTTTCAATTTGGGAGAATTTTAAAAATGTACTAGAAAAAGGGTTTTAGAGGTTTTTGGAAGGTTTTAAAATGTTCTCCACACCCCTCCTCTCTTTTTATTAAATTAAAATATTGTTATAAACCCTTAATTGTCTTCCCCTCCAAAAACCCCCTCCCAAACAAAGCCTTAGAGAAAAATGGAGGGGAAGGGAGAGAAGGAGAGAAATTATTTTAAAATTTTTATATTTGGTTCAAATTTTTGGAGAGGAGGGGAAAGAAAAGGAGGGGAGCAAAATTCCTCCTCATTTGATTTTGACTCCCCTCCAATAATGAGAGGATTTGGAGAGATTTTAAAATATTGCCTTAAATAACCCTATTTAAAAACTAACAAAAATATTTATAAGGACATAAAATATAAATTAGACATTTTCTTCCATTAAAATCTCTCTCCTCCTCTCAACCAAACATGATATCTAATTAAATTTTTCCCCTCCCTCTCCTTCCCCTCCCCTCTCCTCTATTAAAATCTCTTCCCTCTCCTCCCTTTTTTTGAACCAAACACGCCCTAAGGTTCCATGCTTTAAACCTTTTTCTTATCCCCTTCTTGTGTTTTCGTTGTTTTAAATATGTTTTTAATCTATGTGAATATATGCCTTCTTCTAATTTTGGTATGAGTGCAAATAATTTGTTTCGGTCTCTAAAATAGCATATCATGTTTCAATTCATTATTTAGTGACCTAATATTTTTTTTTGGTAACACTTTAGTGACCTAATATGATAGGATAAGTTAATCTTATCACTTTATTTTATCTTTTTATTCAGTTAAAATTTTATAAGTTGGGTTAGAAACTAAAGTTTTTATTCTTATTCTTTTTTAAATTTTTTTCTCTTTTATTCTTATTCTTTTTTAAAAAAATCAATAGAAAATTAGAATTATAGAAAATTATAATAAAATATATAAAATTTAAAATTTTATAAATAAAAATTAATTAAAATAAAAAATATTACAATTTTTTTAAAAAAGTATATATATAATTTTTTCATTTTATATAATTTATATTCTATCATATTATTATTTGATTTATCTCAAACATAATAATGAGATAATATAATATGTTTATTATCCGATCCGATATGCCTCAAAGATAAGATAATTTTTTTTGATTTATATCTATGGCCCTGTTTGGATAACAAGCTTATCTACAGCTTATGGCATAAGCTGTATAAACTACTTTTATAATCGAAAAAAAATTATAGTGAAACTTATTTTATATAAGCCATAAGCTGTTTTGATAAGCTATCCTGGGTAGCTTATGAAAAATAAGCCCAAAATAGCTTATGAATCAGTCATAAGCTGTGTTCATAAGCTCTGCATAAGCCAATCCAAACAGACCCTATATCTAGTCATATTTTTATCCAATGTTCAACTCATACTCATAATTATCCTTTCATGTCCACCAAAGATTTGTTTCTTCTAACGGTTGGGATGCATTAAACGCACCCCACTTATGCAAATTAAAGTGCCAGACACCTTGAAAAATATTTGTTTTTAAACTCATTTTATCCGATAATATATTATTTTTTTCCCTTCTTAAACATTTGATATTGGATAGATTCCGCCGCCACTAACGGTGATTCCACTCCAGAAAGACTCTTGAGATTAGACGAATTATTCGGTGTGAGCCATACATAGATAACGTATTCGTGTTTTTCGCTCGGTTCGTCAACGATCACCCACCCCGAGTCCCCTTCCTCTTCTTGAATCGAATCGAATCGAATCGAATCGAATCCAATTCTCCTCCTCCTACTAGGTCACCACTCACCACACCACACCATCCACGTGGTTTTAATTTTCCATCTCCAATTGTTGTGTGCTAAATTGTTTCCGCTCCTCTCTTTCCTCTCGCAGGGCGCTATGGCTGTCACCGTCAAACAAATGTCTCTCATTGTTTCGTTTTTCGGCATCTTGTCTTTCATAATCGGTGTTATCGCCGAAAACAAGAAGGTAATATCTATTCACCCAAACAACCTACAACCCATTAGTATTCTGCAACTGCAATAGTTCATTCATGGGACCTCTTTTGAAGTGGATCGTTACTTTTTGATCACATATGTATGGACCCTACCCACACTATAATATATGAATTTTTTATCCCTTTACTGAAGTGTGATGTATTTGGGCACCATAAAGTCTAAACCTTTTTTCTATTATAGTCATCTTTTTTTACTTTTGACTCTCTCAGTATCTGATCTGTGTGCTTATCTGGGTGATTTTCACATTAGGGCTCTGATTGGATAACAAGCTTATCTACTGTTTATGACATAAGCTGTATAAACTATTTTTATAATTGAAGAAAAATTATAGTGAAACTTATTTTATATAAGTCATAAGCTGTTTTGATAAGCTATCCTGGGTAGCTTAAGAAAAATAAATCCAAAACAGCTTATGAATAAGTCATAAGTTGTGTTCATAAGCTCTGCATAAGCCAATCCAAACAGACCCTAGATTAGATGGACTGAAAATACATCTGCCGTGTTTGGAAAACCTTTAACACAAATTCCAAATCACAAAAAATTGGCTTTTGACCAAAGGACCAAGACACATATTTTGGTGCTTTGGAATTTGTGTAAACGATTTTACAAATACACTGCAACAATGGGTCATAGAATAGATCTAAAATTATACTTTTTTAATTATTCATTTTAGAATAATTTTGTTACTATTTATATATCTTTTTGGTAGTTGAAGGTTACATTTTATTGATTATACCCTTATCACTATTAATGAATTGTTTTAGACATTTCTCTTCTCATATACTTTAATGAAGTAAATGGTCATAGTGGTATAGTGAAAATGTGGGGTATAACAGGAAATTTTGTTGTCAACGAAGCAATTCTTTGATTAATTTGAAACAATCTTAAAAAGATAGATATTACGGAAATGAGGGAGTAAACATTTGTGTTTTAAATTACAGCCTGCTTCTGGAACGCCAATAACTGGCAAGGATGGCGTCAAGTGCAAGTACCCAACTGATCCAACGGTTGCACTGGGGTATCTCTCCGTTGCATTTCTCGTTGCATCCACCGTGGTTGGATATCTTTCCCTGTTTTACCCTTACAAAGGAAAGTCTGTTCCACAAGGGGTTCTGTTTAAAAACACTAGCTTCCTGGTATTCTTCAATATTGCATTGTAAGTAGTGATTCCTTATCATTTGTTTACCCCTTCTTATTATTGATTAATTTATTTTTCAAGTATCTATTTTTCCCATTTACTTTTCCTTGTTCATAGAATTAATGATTGACCTTGAATGATTATCTCAGGAGTGAGTTCTTGTGTAGTATCATTTGAGATTAAAATTCTGGATCCTATTTTCCTCCACGGAAGGCTGTAGCTGTTGCATTTATATATGATTATGAGCACTTTTTGTAGTAATGTAAAACGTTTCTTCTATGATACCATGTATAGTGGATCTCTTGTTATTCTTCCCACTCTGGTTGATTCATTGAATGTGGCATCCAATTCACCTGTGTTTTAAAATAATGGGTCTGTTTTGGTCAATTCTCTTGCTTGCTGCTACAATGCTTGTAGAAATGTAGAATGCATCTACATTGTTGACACAACAAAATGGTACTTACATCATGACCCGCAATCAAGAACCTGTCATCCTTATAAAAGATTTTGAGTTAGTTTGTATAAATCTCCCTATAAGTACTTGTGAGTTTTCTAACTAAGTATAAAGTGAGATCAGCTATTCTACACTTAATTTTTTTTTCTTCAAAAGATTTCTCATTAAACTTCTTTGTAAGTGACTGGGTAACAACATTTTCTCTTCACCATAACCTCACCCTAAGAGACATATATGAAAAAAAGTAAGAATGCAAAATAAAACTAATTTCTCGATAAATTAAAAGTTAAGCTCCTAAACCCAAACATGACCTATGTTAATTCTCCCCTCCTAACACACATATATAGCCTACAAATTACAATTTATTGTCCATTGTTAATTTTTCTGCCAGCTTCACTTCCTTATCTCTATCTTCTCGTTTCTGCTAGTGCTGTATGATTTTTTGGTGTCTTTGCTTTAGATTTTCAGCTGGACTAGCTGCAACAATGCTGTTATGGCCAACAATCACTGAACAGATTCACCTTTCACGCAACGTGCATCTTGATGTCAACTATGCTTGCCCTACCGCTAAAACTGGTCTCCTTGGAGGTGGTGCCTTTTTATCCCTCGATTCATGCCTCTTTTGGTTGGTTGCCCTTATGTTAGCTGACAATGCCCGGGAGGATTTCTTTGATGAAGAAAAGGATGGCATGGGTGATGATAAAGTTTCCTCTAATGCTTATGGTGCAGATATAGCCATATAGGATTGAAAGGAAGTAGAAACATCATACTGAATAGTTTATTTTGTCATTGTTTTCAATTGTATTGATGGAAAGTGTGGATTTAAATACTTTACGTGGTTGTTCTCTTTTACGAATTCACATTGCGTTCAAGCAGGAACATATGGCTGTTTATGAACTATTTCTGTTTTTTTTCCCCTTGAATAAAAACAAATTTATTTAAAGGACAAGGCATCACGATGTCACAAATACAGAAGACCAATTGTGAGGCAGTTTTTTTTTAAATATTTTTTCTGAACCAGTTTTTGAACTCAGAACAAGTGTTATGCTAAAGTTAATTTTTTTTCCAGAAAGACACCATTTTCTTAATTTTTGTTTTGTGAATATACTGTCATGCTTACAAATTTTGAATGGAACTGAAGATTTTAAATTTGGTCCGTGATTGTAATTGCTATTTGCAGTCATAATATCAAAATTCTTGCGATATCTGCAATTGCATCAACCACACATCTGTTTTGTAACAAAAACTGTGACATAATTGTAACGGTGATCACAACAACAATTTAAAACCATTGGGTGGGAAATATCACGTAGTTAGATTGATAAATGGTGGCAAGGGAGAACAATTCAGTTTGGACGCTATTAGATTGCAGCAGTTAAAGTTATTATTTCAATTCTAAAAGTACATTCAGATTAGATATAAGAGCTTATGAAAAATAATTTTGCACCAATCTTAATATGTGTCGTTTGATAATTTCTTAAAGAAATAAATATTTGCTATCAAGTTGTCAACTAGTAAAGGGGAAAATAAGTGTCCCGTGAGGTGGACCAGTTGGCTAGAGCCTTTTGTCATACCAGCTAGGATAAAGGTTCGAATCTATTTTCCTACGTGGGGTCGGTCCTTGTCTTAATCTAAACTTTTCAATTACCAAAAAATGGGGGAAAATAAGCAAAAAGGCCACTCTGACGTCTCCGGTTTTGGGCTTAGAAAGCCCACCCGTTTGGAAAGCCGAAAACCCTACCCTAGTGAGTGAGTAGTAGTGGCGTTATGAGCTTCTTCTACAAAACCCCACCAAAACCCTCTGCTGGAGCTCGCTACTAATCATAGTGTTAGCTTAGCTTCGACGACGCGCTCGAGCTTAAGAAGAGTTGGAAGCAAAAGATGCCTCTAGGAGAAAGAGGAGGGGATAAGAGCGAATCCCGGTACTGTGGTGTAGAGACTGAGTTCAGCGATGACATGCCTCAACTCCTCGCTCTCAATCTCTCCTCTGCAGGCTTCGATTTCGTCGTTGCTCCTCTGGTTTGTGTCTCCCCCTCACGTTTGTTTCCATATCATATCAGAAATTTTGCAAAATCATAACAATAAACATTAATACATTTAGAAGCTCTAAACCAAACTGGACCTATGTGCATTTTAGTGTCGATGTTGTGTGTTGTATATCACTTAACTTGATAAATGAAGTTTATACTGCACCGAGTAGTTTATGGTGGCTAATTAGCCACTCACACTGCAACTCTATAGTTGCCCCCTTTGTTGTGTGTGTGGTCAGTAAGCTCACCTAGAATGAAACTGTTCGATGGGCATTTTTCAGTGAAGCTGCTCCACTGCGAGCCCTTGAGGATTCATTGGATCGCCCTCTTGAACTACATTTCACAACACATACAGTTATACCATTCGCATTTTTCGTGCATTCATAATATTATGTCTGGTGTCATATTCATTGAGTCTTGCACTTTTGTACACAAGTACGGATTGTGCATTGTGTTAGATGCATTTCCTTTGCACGTACGGTAGCCAATTAGCCAGTCATGTAGCAGTTTGCTGCTGCCATTTTATATGTGACTGGTCAGTATGCTTACCCAAAGAAACAATGTCTAGTGCTTTACTTGTGAAGCTGTTTCAATGTGGTTTCACTCTAAGAGCTTCTCAGACAACATTTCAAGGACTCGCAAATTCGCAATGAAGCACGCTGGTGAAATCCCTGTGCCTTCCAAGGGGGCTTAATCATGATATATCATCTTCTAAATGGATAGTTGATATCAGGGTCTTGAGTGTTTATTTATCTTGCTACTGGTGAATTATTGTAGTGTATGAATAACATAAATTATTGGAATATAACTTACTCTGCTTTTAGAAATTATTATTTTACTTATGCAATTTTTTACTGCCTATTTAGCTTATATGATTTTATGGTAAAATTTAGATGGATCCTTCCTACCGGCCAAGTTTAGTGCAAAAGGATGGTTTATATGGTGCTCTGCCATTTGCTGGGTCAGACTTGGTCTTGAGCCCATCCCAGTGGAGTAGTCATGTAGTGGGTATGAGTTGCCTATTATTCTTACTATTAGTATAGTGTTTTTTAATTTATATTATCATTTTTTCCATATTTCATTATAAAATCTCCTTTTCATTTTTTTACCTTCATCCATTTTTCTTGTGCTTGGATTGAAAGCATATTGATTTATTTATGAATTTGGTCAGGTTCTTTAGTTTGAAATTGCTTCCTGCTCCAAGACGAAATTTTATTATTTTTTTGGGTCCATTATTGTGCATTACAGAGCTGGATGTACCCCTCACCCTACTGTAAACCCCTTTCTCCCTGGAGAAGGCAGGATAATTGTGCACTCGTAATAACGAAACGACATGTTACAATGTTCATAGTACATGTTTATGGTTACTGCTTTGCTAAAATTCTAAAATTGTATGTTTGATTTTTGTCTTCAAAAAGTTCCATTTATGAATGCATATAATTATTTTTTCAATATGTTTCATAGATGTTGATTTTATCGCGCATTTGATGAGCCTACTTTTCTGTTCTTTCATTTTTTAAATCTTTTGGTAGTGAATTTTCTATTCTGTAATTGATATTTTTGTTGGATTCACTACTGTGCGAAACTTCTCATGTAATTTATTGCATTTTATTCAGGAAAAATTAGCTCATGGATAGATTTGGATTCGGAAGATGAAACCCTAAGGATAGATTCTGAAACCACTCTTAAGCAAGAAATAGCTTGGGCTTCTCATCTCTCATTACAGGTGTGCTTTGGTATAACCTAGTTGAAGGAAATTTCAAATTTATGTTGTGCTGCGTGATCTTGATTCTTATGTGTAATTAGTGGTTTTACTTCTATTGATTGATTTGAAACATCTTATTTTGCAATGTTTTAAAAAAGTGGACCTGTTATTTTTGTATAGCATCACTCTATGTTATACTTGGATGTGTTGTAGTTGCTAACAAAAACCCGTTATTGGCTGAGTTGCATTTGGCTTTCCTAATTCTTTTTGATATGCTGTAGGCTTGCCTGCTTCCTGCCCCTAAAGGAACTTTTTGTGCTAATTATGCTCGCTGTGTGAATCAAATCTTACAGGGCCTGAGTAATATGCAGGTGCCATTCCATTTTAAGTTTTAATATTGATTATTGATTTTTTTCTTTATAAGTGTCATCTTTTCCACTTATATTTTTGTCTTTTACTTTGTAATAAAGTTGTGGCTTAGGATTTCGTTGGTCAAGCCTGATGACGACTCTATGGATGCAGACTCTGTTACTTCGGTGAGTAACTAAATATGCTAGAATCATGCCGTGAAGGTCTTGTCTTCAAGTTTCTGTATCTTGGCTGGAGTCATGCATTTTGTTTCTCTACACATGCATGCAAGTTAAATCAAGTTTTTCTGAGATTTGTAATCCTGATTTTTAGGTTGACTCCTGGGAAACATGGAATTCTTTTCGTCTGCTATGTGAGCATCATAGTCAACTGTCAGTTGCACTTGATATTCTGTGAGTATTTTACACTTCAGATCTTTGAATTTGTTGCCTGATTTTTGTTCCTAAACTCATTTTATTGCACCAATTCAATATTGATTTCCTGAATCAAGATGATTGTTCTTGTAATCTTATTCATAGGAGTACTCTCCCTTCAGCAAATTCACTAGGGCGATGGTTTGGGGAGTCTGTTAGAGCAGCTATAGTAAATACTGATGTAAGGACATTTTGTGGTTATAATATAAACTTATAATCAGTTTTTCAAATATCAGGTTTGGTAGTACTGATTTTTGTGTAAAGTTATAAAGGTTTTGGTTGGATTTTTGCCAGTCCTTTTTAACTAATGCTCGTGGATATCCTTGCCTCTCCAAGCGCCACCAGAGGTTAATTGCTGGTTTTTTCGACCATTCTATACAGGTAAAACCATTCAAATTCTTTGAATCTGGCTTTCTGGTTAATATTGGGTCAATATTGTATGCAGATGGGAAATAAGTTGAGCAGTTATTTCTGCTGTAGACAACCTTGCTGTCTTACATTTTGTATACCATTTGTCTTTTTTTATTTTTTATGTTCACTGCAATTCATGCTTGGTTGATCATACAAAATGGAATTTAAGTTCAAGAGGCATTTGTTCCTTTGAAAGGTACTGAGTTAGTTTGAACTATCTCTGTAGATCATTATATCTGGAAATTCTATTCATCCAAAAGCAAGTGTAGAGACAAATGATTCTCATAATCACTCTGTTGTAGGTAAGGTCCTGTTATTGGTTCATGGGTTTGTTATCTTGATTTTGATGATCATTTTTCAAGAAGTTAAAATATCTTCTTCCTTTTAAATTAGTTTTAAATTTTTTCTAATTACAGGCCATTTTTATTTGGCCTGCATTTAAGCAAGCAGAACTATTTCTATTGCTTATAATATATATTTAAGTATCTGTTCTCTTCCTTTCTTTGTATGTTTAAATGTTTGTTCCTTTGTGTGTGAATGTGTAAGTTGTGATTTGTTCAAATATTTTGTCCTTGGATTGGCCCTTGCCAAAGCCTTCTGTTTATAATGATGTTTTTGGCACCTTAGATTCCCAAAGACATCCACTGCGTCCATATCTGGACTATGTTGGATATCTCTACCAAAAAATGGATCCTCTCCCTGAGCAAGAACGTTTTGAGGTATCTTCCTTGACATATGTTTCTAATATAGACATATAATTACCTGCTATTATTTTCTCTTGACCCTCAGCTTTTTATACCAGATTGGATACAGGGATTTTTTACAGTCACCTTTGCAAGTAAGCATTCTTTGTCCTGCTTCTACTCAGTTATTGGCTTGTATGTTACTGCCTGATTCCTCTGCACATTCAGATAGATAATTTTGAATTTTTTACATATTTTTATATTTTTATGCAGCCTCTGATGGATAATTTAGAGGCTCAAACGTACGAGACTTTTGAAAAAGATGCAATGAAATACATTCAGGTATGGCAATGCATGCACTATATTCTCAACTTGAGTCATCTAATTTATGTTTTTCTTTCTTGTTTCTACCCCTCTTGGCTGGGTTACCTTAAATAAGATTTTTGAAACAGTTGTAATTGATAGTTCTGAATTAGTATGTCCACAGTGCTGGATTATAGTGCAATTGAATTGCTTGGACTGGAGTACTCATTAAAGATTGAAGTCCAGTAGCTATAGCATTTCTACAAACATTATGAGCTTTATGATTTAACCACCTCCCCACCCCTATTCTTCAGCTGATGTCTGATGTTCGTTTTTTATTTTTAACATGTTGGGTAAGTCTAAATGAGATTTTATATGTTCGGCTCCTGAATGTGATCATATACCGACGTTCTTGGAAACACAAGTATACATAATACATAATAGAATGCATTTGAATTTGGCATGCTTTGATGTGTAATATTGTTGTATTTGGTATGCATAGAATTAGAAACATGTTGGTGCTTTGTCAATGCTTGCTTGGTTAAAAAATCGTTGAGAAATTCTTGCTCTTGCCTATTTGTTTGTTCCCTAGAGCACAAGGTTGTGACTTGTGGCTACTGATGACTTGGGCTTCTTTGGTATCTACTTGTAATGTAATCATATGCTTTTCTTTTGACTTGTAATGTAATCATTTGCTTTTCTTTTGACTTGTAATGTAATCATTTGCTTTTCTTTTGACAGTACCAAAGAGCAGTTAGTAAAGCATTGCTGGACAGGATTCCTGATGAAGAGGCATCTGCTAGAACCCTTGTAAGATTTTTTTCTCATGTTTTCTTTTCAATGCTTCTTTATTTTTAATTGCTATTTTTTTCTGTGATAAACACCACCACTTTGGATGCTGTGTAAAGCAGTACAGACATAATGCTTATTTATTTTTACTCTTGTTGCTAGGTATTGATGGTTGTCGGAGCAGGACGTGGGCCTCTTGTGCGGGCATCATTACAGGTGTGATATTGTACTTTATTGTTTGACATAAATCAGATTGCATCAAAAGCAGATTTGGGTATATATCATTCTTTAGAGTTATTTTTGTCATATTCATGTGTAGGCTGCGGAAGAAACTGGGCGGAAGCTAAAAGTGTACGCTGTTGAAAAGAATCCTAATGCAGTTGTTACTCTTCATGTTAGTTGTAAATCTTTTATTAACATTTATGGTGATTCCATGAATTTATGTGCCAATATAATGTTATTTGTTTATTTACAGAAGTAGCAGAATTCAAATGGATTGCCTAAACTTCATTTAGTATTATTTTTTAGTGAAGTATGTTTTACTTGCTTGAACCTTGAATGTGTGCCAATACTCTTTTTATACTTATGCTCTTTGTTTTGCTGTGTTAAATTTAATTTTATGTTTTTAACATCTGTTTCTGTTTGTATATATGGATGCCAATAAGTTGGGAAATGGAAAACTGGCAAGTAATATGAGTGTTTGATTTAGTGCCTTTACTCAGTAAGAATCTTTTATCTCTGTGGTAATGTTTGGTCAGTGTAGCATTGTTTTTATCTCTTGTTCAGGACAATGGGGGTTGAATTTCTCGATTTTTTTATGGGTGTCCTCTAGTTGTATTTTAGGTTGTGATTTTAGTATATACTTTTTCTTCCCATTGTTTTAGAGATACTTCTTTATATTAATCTTGCATGATTTTTCAGACCAGTGCTTCTATCTTCTGAATATCAATATTTTCCTCCCATTATTTTAGACATGACAGTTAATTGTTGGAACAGGCATTAATTAAATTAGAGGGATGGGAGGATACTGTTACTATAGTTTCAAGCGACATGCGTAATTGGAATGCCCCTGAAAAGGCAGACATATTGGTAAATCTCTGCTCATTTTGTATTTTTTTTTACTTTTGATGTTTATGCTCTAGTGTCTGATTGTTGTTGGCTTGAATTTAGGTTAGTGAATTGCTTGGTTCTTTTGGTGACAATGAACTATCTCCTGAGTGCCTTGATGGAGCTCAGAGGTTTCTAAAGCCAAATGGAATTTCAATACCATCTTCGTATGTATATTCCTTTCATTCCATATGCTATTATGGTTTATCTTTTGTTGGGGTCTTTTTTGTTTATTTTTGTTTAGGGTTATTTAATTTGAATAAAAGCCATATCTTGTTTTGTTTGTTTAGTTGTTCTATTAATCACTGTTCACCTTTTTTTTTCAGGTACACAAGTTTCCTCCAACCAGTGACAGCATCAAAGTTATATAATGATGTATGTCTCATGTACTTCCCATTTCAAATTTACATTTATAAATTTATTACTTAATATTACTCTCTTGTGGTTGTATTTCAGGTTAAGGCACATAAAGATCTTGTACACTTCGAAACTGCTTATGTTGTGAAAATACATAATGCAGCTCGACTTGCACCATGTCAACCTGTGCGTTTCTTCTCATTCAGTTTAATTTCTTTCTTTGACTTGAATCTATCCATCAATCTGATTACTATGTTGTTTGAAGTCCATGCCTTGTTTCAGATTTTGGTGTGCATGTTAATTATGTCTTCTGTCGTGTTATCCTAGATCATTTAATTTCTGCTCCTTTTGTGGATAGGTTTTTACATTTACGCATCCAAAAGCCTCTGATACAGAAAGCAATCAGCGCTATAAAAAGTTGCATTTTGTGATTCCTAAGGACACTGGGTCAGCAATGATACATGGTATGTGGTGTATATCTATTCTTATAGAGTAAATAAGTTTTATTGGAAATGATTTATCTATAATATATTTGATTTTTTACTGTGGATATATGTTGCAGATTTTCAGAATCTAACTTCGATTGTCTTTGTAGCTTTGTAGTGATCTATTTTGTCATCAATAAAATAAAGTCATGGGAATATATGTCACGGAATAGTTAAATTACATGCACATGGTTGAAATCTTTGAAAAAGCATTAGAAATTGTTTTACACCAAATAGACGTTACTTGAATGCCTAGTCTTAAATCAAATATTGTGCTAAAGAAATCTTGAAAGTCATGTTTAATATTTTTTTGAGACTGACCTTGTGTACTCCTTGATCATAGGATTTGCTGGCTACTTCGATGCAACTCTTTACAAGGATGTGCATCTTGGGATTGAGCCTTCAACAGCTACACCGAACATGTTCAGTTGGTATTGAGATTTGTTTCCTGTTCATTTTATTTTATTTTATTTGGAGACGAGAAGTAATTTGAATGGAGAAGCTAAAGAGAAAATACATTATCAAAGGATGTTATATCCTTCTAAAGAAACCACATGAAAATACCAAATTGAACAGATTAAACACATCAAATAAGCAAAGGTTGCCAATAAGCTGTGTGTATATGATGCAAATAGCCCCATTTAGGCAGCCGGTTGTGGATGTCTAAGACTAAAAGCACGAGGAAACCATTTCACTCATAAAAATGGGAATGTCATAATTTATCCTTGTAATCTTCTTGTCGTCTCCAAACAATACTCACCAAATCATGTTGCTAAATGGAAGACACTCTTTGAAGAACTTTATAATTGGTGTTTGAATATTTTTGTACTTTTTGTGAAAGATGATTTTTGTATGTTGGTAATTTGTTGGTTTGAAATAATGAATATCGTTTTTCTGAAGAAATCAGAAAATGCCAAAAATTTTAGTGGCAAATCCGTACCTCTACATTCATGTAAGATTAGAATGCATATTCCGTAGATTGCAAGATGATTATTAAAAGACTCTATGGATGGATATTAGATATTTCTTGTGTTCCATGATATTTCATGGTTTGTTTATTCAATTTTACTACTGCGATGATGTCCAACACTGTTTTGTGCTGCTTTTTTTTTGGTCAAAATGTTTTGTGCTGCTTTGAACTTGCATTTTTTTTCCCAAAATGAAAACAGTATTTTCTCCGATCCATTAGTCAATTTCTCTAACCCTCCATTTTGTTCGCCTTTTATCTGAAGGTTTGCAATATTTTTCCCACTGAGGACACCTATTTGTGTGAAACCGGGTTCTACGCTTGAAGTACAATTCTGGCGCTGTTGTGGTTCTACAAAGGTTGATTGATTTTATATCACTTGCTACTTTTGTAATTCATCACTTCTAGTCTTCATCCGGTCGATTATGTCTTCATTTAGTATTAGTATTATTGACTTCTATTCTATTTCTTTATGGAATCTGAAACAGGTTTGGTATGAGTGGTGTGTTACGTCTCCCTCTACGTCTCCAATTCACAACTGTAATGGACGTTCGTATTGGGTTGGGCTTTAGTGTTTGGTATGAGTTTTTCTGTGGTATATTTCAAGTCAAGGAAAAATATGTTGTACAATAAGATTTTTGCGATTATTCTTCTTAATGCATCCATCTAATGTAATATAACATTTTTGTATATCTGGAAAGTTTTAGTGAGATAACTGTTCCTTGTTTTGGTGTGGGTTGGTTTAAATTTTGGTTAAAATACAAAAAGTTCATTTAGTTAATATGGTATTCGTCTTTAGTAAAAATGTTATGTTTTACAATGAATTTTATAAAGCAAAATGGGTTTATTATATATAAAAGGTTTGTTGACACTAGGTGTTAAATTATTATAATTATACTTTCTATGATTTTCCGTAGAATGTGATTTAACCAATTTAACTTGAAAACATGAAGTTCTTAAAAAGAAATTAGAATTATAAAAGTTTATTCTTAACAAGTTATCGAAAAAAAAGGAGGGATGTCATCAAAACTACGGAAACGATCTCTTTCATTCGTGAATTACTTGAAAAAGGAAAGATGACTATACTTTTTTTTCTTGGTCGAAAAAGATAACTATACTTCAATCGAAGGAAAAAATAATAACTAATTCATGTTGAAACTGTCGTCGTATCTGCCCAGCAAAGTAAATATCAATCACACAAATTTCGGATTAGTTAACTTAAAAAAAAAACTTGACGATTTAAAGATTTAATTAAATTGTTAACCATGATTCATTTACGTCCGAACCCTTTATGGAAAAACTATCCAATAAATTCCTGTACATAAAACAAAATTATTCTCAAATCAGCTCCTGTCCTCATGTATTAGACTAAACTCTACATCCTCAATTTCGATCCCTGTAAGCACCAGTCAAAACTGAATTGAAAACAATTTCTAGTGTCGAGACCAGTTTGAAAACATTTTCTGTACAAGAAACATAAAAATTGAACATGACGTCAGGACCAAAAGTTTAATACTGAGAAATGATCATAACAACCAACTAAACTAGAGCAAAATAATAGTACCGACTTTTTTATACTCGCAATGTTCCCTTCATACTTCACAGTACATACAAAAATATCCACTTTTTCTCTATTTGTTTTCCTGCCCTTTATCCTCCTCATTCTTGAGTTTAACTTATCTTTTGATGACCACATATATGCGCGCACGTAAACGCGTGCTCCACAAGTAACTAAGTAGAGAAATACATTCCAAAATTTGCCTTTATCTTGGCTTAGGACTTGGGAGAACAAGTGGTGCTCAACGGTAGTAAAGCACTAGGCATATGGATTTACAAGGTTGTATCTGATTTTTCTCTCGGATATATATACACCAACAAAAAAGATGTTACAGAGATAATATCAGCTACTGAAAGTGCATTTCTCAAACAACCTGGGAGGAAACGTTTGCTGTAAGAAGTGTTCCACGAAATCCTTCCTCGGTATGCTGCAGATCCATTTTATCACTGCAGAGCTCATCTGCAAAAGATGAATACAATCTGCTTGACTTTCTGTATCTTAAATATCCACTTGGGGAGGATAAAAAGCGATTGTTATTTACCATTATGACACTATCAAATAGCTTACCAGCAATATCTCGATTTTCATGGATCTCAGAGTCCCTCACTATAATCTGATCTCCGGCAAATATGTTTGCATCCGCAAGGGTAGCACCTTCATCGTCAATATCAATTATCCTGTCACCTTTATGTAGTATCTGGTTTTCCTTGACAACCTGGGAGGACAATTATCATCGATAAGATTCGTGAAGAGAAATATAGACATTATGATGCTTTGCACTCAATTACACAAAACCATGTTATATACAATTGAACTAAAATAAAACAACACGATTTCATTTATCCACTATTGTAAAGTTCCCAGAGCAGAAGATTATTTTTTTATAAAAACCACTTTCAACATTCAAACTAGACCAGTTTAGCATGCCATTATTCCTGATGTACATCAAATCCATTTTTGACGTGTGCTTGTTCGAACAACATTTAAACAGAACAAAGCATATGAATACAGCATAGTACAAACAGTTCACTTACCCCAAAGGATTCCCATATCATCATTTTCAGCTGGTATAGAGATGTTGAAGCAGACACTTTTAGATTAATTGAACTCCCACTTTTAGACTTCCGGGAGCGCTTCGAAACCCGCCGATCTGTTTCGATGAATCCCTTTGAAGCCTCTAAGATTGATCTCGGTACCTCCTTACCACGAACAAGAATTACACATATGTCCTCATTGCAATAGTTAAGTTTCTGCATTAACACACAGCTTTCTCTTTCTCCAATGCAACTTTCACAAAGCTGGATATTGAGAGGAAAAGAAATAGTTGAACTGAGAGTTGAAATATATATAATCAAATAAAAGAAAGATAAGTTTCCAGCAAATTCAGCACAAGAATATAAGAATGGAGTATGAACTAAACACAAAACTGTAATGACACAGGTTTAGGGGACTATAATATCTAGTCACCTGAATAAAAAAACAGATGACTTTCAAACATCAGTTACACTATTCACTCGAGAACAATAATTTGCCAGTCAAGTTAGATTCAACACGTGGTGCATTCATTCAACAAAATTAACTACAGAACCAAAATTTTCTCAGACAAGTGTTACTGTACTATGTATGTGCTGAAAAAAGCAAGAGGAAAAATAGGAAAACCAAAGCATGGCTTTCAAAACTAAAGTGCAATACTGTTTAGAACCCGAGGAATTGAAATGAGAAAGATAGAAAGAATCCAAAATTATAGAATTGTATTATTGAAAACTGAGTGGAGAATGGAATTGTCCCCCCAAGGGTTTCTCTCCTTCAAAAAGGATTCCTCCTTTACTAATAAACTATCAAATGTACAGAATTCCTTCCCCAATCCTTATTTCTCCTATTTATACACGATATCCCCTCTAACCAACCAACTACCCTAAATAGTCCGAACTACTCTAAAGTCTAACCCTCCTTTATTCATTATCCTAACAAATATGCATGTAACACTGTAATGTAAGATTTAATTTCTAAAAGACTAAAGTGCGAGAAAAGGAGGATGGGACCAGCAACATGGCATAGCCAATAGAATAAGATATTTAGAGAGTTTTGGAATACCTCAGGACAAGTCTTAATCAAAATTTGTCCAGTCCCATTTTCACTATTCATTTTATCCCCTGCATGCAACTGATCCTCGCATATCAGCATTTCATCACTAGATCCAGTCAAGACATTCCCTGAATCAATATGATCAATTGTTGCAGATATTCCTTTGGTCTCAGTGCCACCCCATTCTTCACAGAAGCATTTCCAATCATTCTCTGATATGATGGTTAAGCCACCTGCCTAAAATCCACAAATAAATGGAAGATTGAGAGACAAGAAATTATACATAAGTGAAGCTAAAACTACACCCGTCGACGTGTGAAAAGGAATGGACAAGAAACAAAGGGAAAGAGCAAATGCATATCAAGAACTCATAATTTACTTGTTTTTTAAGGGGATTCTACGCACACTAAAATAGGCAAATTAGTTTGCAGTAAATAAATTGACATACATTTGACACAAGTACAGAACAAATTCTTTTTCTGTTCTTTTTCTAACTAACTTACAGGAGATTCTCTCTGGACTATAGCACCACGTCTGAAAACCAGTTGAGGAGGTCTTTCAACAAGTAGTGAGTGCTGTTACAAAACAAAGACAAAATTCATTATGAAAATATGCTAGGGATTAAATTCACTCTAATTTAACCAAAAGACGGTCAAAATCATATTAGTTAAGTAGTAACAAAAGCAAATTAAATGCATAGTGTGGAATAAGATGCAAAATATGACAGAATAGCAAGGTAAAATAACAACTTACCTTTTCACAAAACAGTGAATCAATTACCCCATCTAAAGTTTCAGGTTTATCTGAATTCTTGAGTGTTGGACTAATGTAATTTCTCCATTTTGAAATCCATGAAGAAGGCACCAAGAAATATTTGCAATGCACAGAGAGTGGCATACTTTTAGCCTGGAATAATTTCTCATGATTCTGGCGTTGCCTTTGTTTAACTAATCTGCAGCATAAATGCAGAAGTCACTTTAAAAACCTGTCTATATCATCTCTATATGAATGGCAATGTACAAATGAAATAACCTCAAGGAGTCCTCCAAGCATGCTGCTTCAGATAATTCAATACTGCATTGGGAACACTCTTCGGAATCTGAAGGCAGAGTTGGGCCACCTAAAGGATCATCAGGTTTTACAGAAACAGCATCTTCATGTAAGAAGAGCCAAAAGCTCTCAGGAATTAGCACCCGCTTAGCTCCAGGAGCTTGCTCAGGCATCAATTGACCATGTGGACAACTAATTGCTGCTGTTAGTCCAGCATCAGCTTCAGATGGAGCATCGAGTACTTTTCTTTTCCACCACTGCTGCAACCTACAAAAGTATACTAATCAGCATAACAGGTTCTATAATCAATTTTTAAACCATTTTAATAGTATAGTGAAGAAAAAACAAAGAAATTGGAGCTAATCAAAACAGGTGATGAATTTTTCTATAACAGAACCAATCAAGATATTTACTGTTTCTCAGATACAGGAAATAGAACCCTTGTCCCATTCCCAATCCATGGAAGCATTAAGGCCATGAGAGATGAGAGATGTGTTGTCATACCATGGTTTGGATATGTAATACTTTCCATCTGGACAGTTTCCATCCAGAATATCCCGTGCAAGTGACTTCATTGATTCTCTTCTATCCCGATAGGTGTCAGCTGACACCACAGTCTGAGCCCCATGAATCAGACAATCCCAGCAATGGTCATCATGAGATAGTGCTGGCATCCCACCATACTGAATTCCACAAACCAATAAAGGGAACATGTCATGAATATAACATCAGCAAAATGACCAAGCTGAAGTAGCAATAGAGGAACAAGAATTGGAGGAAATATACAAATAAGGCATAAAAAAATATCAGCGCCCAAGTCTCTCTTAGCAAAGCATGCACTTCCTGTAATTTTGTCAGACATTGATTCATTCAGACGAGTGCACTGCATTCTCCTCCTCACATAAACAAAATGCCTTAAACCAGTAACTTCACAGAGACAAGTCCTCTTCTATTAGGCCCCCATACGACTCCAATTTCTTTACTGACAATCACCAGGAAGAAACATGGTAGTACTTCATCATCATAACAAACCACTCCCACAACTTCTAAGGTAACTTCACCTATAGAACACTAGATTTGTCACAGCTCCATCTGGTAAGTTTTCTTTTCATCTTTCCTACCAGTATTGTCCAACACAATCTGTAAAAATAGACCGAAGGAAGAAAGTCCCTTGTTGAACGTAGCCTTTACCAAGACATATTATCATTCACAAGTAATTCTAGTCAACATTATCATCATTATTTATGTTAATAAAATGCATTACAATGATACATCGCAAAAACTCTAGTTAACGCCATTATGCATAAGTACATTGCAATAAAGAGAAGAACTCCACAATCATTGAACAGCATCATATCACAGGTAGAAAATTAATAATCCAAACATATAACAGCAGACAAACAAAAGTTACCTTGGAGGACAACTTATACCATGCTTTGGCAGACAGTCTCTTCATTGAGGTAACCTTTGAAACTGGGACTTTCCCGTGTGAACATTGGATGAATGTGTTGTCGATAGAACTGCATATACATTGCAAAGTAAAAACTCTATAAAATATATCAATTAACCCTACCTAAATAATTGACAGTAAGGAATTCTCAAGTGATGAAAAGGAAAGAATCTAGTCACACTACTTAAAATAGATACCGAAGTGTTTATGACCAATATATCACCATAAAAAATATGCACTAACGTTGGAATAATGTTGTCAGCCCACTGACGAAGCCAATCACTAGAAATCCAATAAAATGGTTGCTCCAATGGTGGAACAGGAGCTTCAGCTAAAACAGATCGAACTTCCTGTCTCCTCTCATTAATACGATTCAATTCTAACTCTTTCCTGTGATTGTATTGTTGACAAGCATCAAGATATGAGGCATTGAAATTTTGAATCTCATCATAAAGATGAGAAGGAAGAGGAGCACCATCTTGTGCAGCAGCTGCAACATCTTCTCTGTCTTTGTGGTTAGCACCATAAATTATACTCCCATTTTCACCTACATTTTTTGTATGTTTAAGACGGTACATCAACATGTATGCATCACAAGATGAAAATGTCTCAATAGGCGAAGATTGTGAATGAGTGGCATTTGAACCATTTCCATTACTGTGGTCTATCCTTGCTTCAGAGCAATCAGAGTGAATTGCATCAGTCTTAGTGGATTTCGTAGTAGAACTTGAAGATCCTTCACCAAATGGATGGTAACCCAAATTAGTGACATGCTCATCGTCAAATTCCCACCACTGCCCCGTGTTCTCATCCTTGATGTGAGCAATGTAATGGCCACTATTAACACCAGTTCCCTTGTGAATCAGTACAGCTGACAAGTCATATACTAAATTAAACTGAGACAACTCAGATAGTCTATGCCGCATATCAAGTTCAGCGGGAAATGAAAATGCCGAAGTAATTTTCTTCTTTGTTGTAGTCTGCCAACACAAATAGATAAATACACTTATACACTTATTAGAATACAACTGAGTGCAATACTCAATACTAAAAAAGATAGAATTAATTATAAAGTCAAATGCAATACCTTTGGAAGAAAGACACAGCGTTTAAGTTGAAAATTAAGTACATCAGGTAATGTACACAGCTTGATGCTGCGATTAGCATCAACTCTTGTGTTACATGACTCACAAAAATATTGATTGTCTCCATGAAGCTCTTCAACAGTTAGGTAATCATCTAGGCTCTCATCTAAACTTTTCAATCCCTTGACATTCAACTCCAACTCATAGAAATCTTCCATTTTGGAAGAAGCTTCAGAGTCTCTTCCACATTGCAAGCACCTGCATAGCAAGTCATAAAATTAGAAGAAATGTGTCATAGTCGTACACATAGCTACTACTGGTCACACATACATCTAATATGGAAGTAGATTATATAATGAAAAGATATCTGAGATCATTTGAACATAAATTACCAGAGTTACTTTAGAGCTCTGAGCAGTTTTGAAAAGAATCTAGCTCCATGAATTATATTACAAAAACAAACAGTATTCAATAGTGTGTACCAACATCCTTGTTAATACAAAAAGATAATCAAAATCACTATTTGGCAATATGAAAAATACTCCTTCAAAGAAAACAAATTCAGATGCACATTTTGTGGGAAGATTGGAGATTGGACAACAACACCAACCAAACAACCACATTACATGTTAGCAAACTTGCATCATTTATGATTGTTCTTTAGGCCTTTTTTTCTCAAATATTTTGTGGGTAGTAGTAGTAGTAAGAGGGGTCAAAATTAAAAGAGAAAACTATAGGATATTTGAAAAATCTATAACATGCTACACAAAGGAGGAAAAGGAATATTATATGGAAAAAATGGTTGATTATTAGTAAATAAGTTGCTCAGATTCAATGATTCATACGTTGTCACATGAGACACACTTCCCCGGAAAAGATCTTGAACTATTGTTCTTGCCTTGGGAACTTTGGAATGGCTCAGACAACGCTCAAGCAATGACAGAAGCAATGTCAGGAATTCATGGCTATCCTGCTGAACTCCATTATCTAACTCCAGTATTTTCACAAAGGGAGAAGAATCTATGAAAGCCATTTTACTAACATGCAACTGCACAAAAAGTCGAGTCAGTTGATCTAACACTGGCTGTTGCTGTAAAACATCCGATTCTACAGAAAATATGCCTTCTCGGAAAGATTTATTCATGTACAAGCACTGAAGTATGCTGTTGGCATAACATGTCGCCCCAAGATTTGTCAGACCAGCAGGAGAATCAGCAGAAGCACGAAGATCCTTGTTTGGATCAGGACCAAAACTTTCAACAAATTCTGATATCTTCTGCCATAAACCGGACTTCCGGGCTCCATTTGGAGGTGGAACCAATGCACAGAAGCAATTTGGGTTATCTTTGGTATTGACACGACAACCTGAACAAACTGGCTTCCAAATCATATATAGTTGATTCATATCATCCTCAGTAACCACACCTGTTTTGTTAATTCTCCTATATGAAGGACACATAAAACAATTAACATTGGTGAAAAACGAGGAATAATAAATTTCATTTCACAAACTAAAAACAACTGAAAGTACCTCCATATTTCATTAGTGCCGGAACCATCATCCCCCTGCCTCTGTCTTTTATTTTTACTTCGTGTTGTCGGTTTACTCATTCTATATTACAAGCACACACAACCTAGTCCTGACAATAACAGGACAATTAACAACTTAGTTTTCTGGGGGCAAAACTGAAAAAATATCAATTCAACATATTCATTTCTATTATAAAATTTTCGAAGCAAAAAAAAGCATGAGAATATCAAATTAGAGACTAAAGCAAAATATTATGGTCGCAGAAAATGCATTAAAAATGAACAAAGCAAAATCTTTCACGGAAAAATTTCTATGAAGTAGTGGCTAGCTTCCCTTCCGTCTATGCAGACACATTACCGTAAGTCACGTTTTTTAGCGATCATTGCACAGCAGAAAAAACCAGGAATCGAATTAGATAAATCAAAGGCCGAGGTGAAGAGAACCCTAGAATTTTCTACCGGGCGAAATTCCGGGAAAAAAAATGATCAACAAGAAACCAAAACCACACAGAAATGAGAAACACGCGAATGTTTCAACAAAATCGGAAAACATTACCCGAAGATTATTAGAGGAATGATACCGAAGCAGAGAAATTGTTGTTGTCCTGTTCGGGGGAAAATGAAGCTGCTTTCAACTGCAGGATGAAAAATCACTTGGAATTCTGGAAAAAAGGGAAGCAAAAAGAACAATATATTATCATTTTATTATTATTTTATTTTCATTTTTATTATTATACTTTAATTCAGTAAATAATTATAATTATATTTTTTATTATTACCATCATATTAGTATATTATTATTTTAACTTTCATCATATCATCTAGATTTTACTAAATGCAGTGAATTTAATTATACAGAAGAATTACCTTTAGGGAAGGGGGGAAGGGGAAAAAAGGTTGAGAGTGAGAGACAGAGATAGATAAGTGAATGGAGGGAAGGGGAAGAAAGGGGAGTGGTGTTGAAAGAGGCGAGGGAGGGGAGGGGACAATAGGCGAAGGTAATGATGGAGAATGTCATGTCAGAACTGAAAAGGTGTGTGTGAATGGAATGGATGGGTCAAGTTTGAGTCAGAGGACTCAGCCCCTTGTGCCACACCAGAGCCTAGCCTAGCTATACCCATTACCCACACATTCATTAATCCTTTTTCTTTCTTTTTTTTACATTACTTTCCTATGGATAAGGCCGAGAAGCGGTAAATTTATTTTGGTCACATCACGAAGCGGTAAATGGTTCCTATTTCGGAGGGTTTTTTTTTTGTAAAAAATGGAATTAGAGCAAGAAAGTGGTTGTATACTATTCACAAATGACTTTTGTATATTTAATTATTATTATTATTATTATTATTATTATTATTATTTATCTAATCTAATTAGGCAGAGAAGTGAGAGTCCGAATCTTATTTTTTGATTTACAGCGTCCGAATCTTATTAACTACAGGAAAAATAGATTAAAATTATTAATCTTATTAACAATTAAGTACGAACATTATAAATAAATCGTGTTTACACATCAAAATGATACATAATTTAATTAGGGTTTTTCTCTTTTATAATAAGACATATTATTATAAAAATTAATATAGTTAATAAAAAATAACCTTTATGAAAGAAATACCAAAAAATTAATACATACTTTAATTATTTTTATTTTAAAATTAATATACTACATTTTTAAAGTTAAATATGTTATTTCTTATATCATAAAACTTGTTACAAATAGGAGGAATATTTTCACAAAAAAAAGGAGGAATATCAAACTTTTCATTATCATTTTCGAAACTTATAAGTAATAACTATCCTTCTAAATGATATAAAAATGTCTGGACTGAGGAGTTTTGGTCAGGTAAATCATCATCTTTTTTGTTTTGTCAAATAGGTTAATCATCATCTGTTAATCCTGAAGTAATAGGTCATGGGCTCAAGGCTGGGATTGCTGAATGCACAACATTTAAATCCATTAAATAAAATGTGGATGTAAATTCAGTTTTCAAAATTACTTTCAGGTGAGATACACTCCAAGTTTTAAACCACAACTAGAACACTGCCATGTCACAATATAATACCAAAAATGAAAAGAAAAAAAAAATCAAAATGCCAAAATTGCCTTATCTCACAAGCATTCCATCTAATCTATGTATGTATATAACAAATCACAATATGTATGAAAGTATTTCAGCACTCTTCGTGTTGTAAAGCCAACAAAGGAAACCAACTGCATAGTTCCTCCCCTCATAGTTAAGTCAGTTCGTGCCCTTGTACAAGAGGCAAGACATCATGGCATCCCAACAGCCAAATCACCAAAAGAAGGATTCCATTTCAATCCACTTTCTCCTCAGAACTTGCCCTTTCTGTTACTTCCTCAATCTCAGGGCTAGTAGGCGTAGCAATTACGGGACTATTGCTTGTGATTATGCTTTCAGCTGCAGAAAGGCTAGCATTTTTAACCGCCTCACCATCGTCTGTTTTTGGAGACTCCACGATAGGGGAAGTAAGACTGGAGATTCGCTCATCCAATTGCTTCGGTTTGTTCAGCGCATGGCAATGTGGACAGTAGTAAGTGATAAATGGGAAATCCTCTCTCCGAGCTAGACCTGAACATAAGTAAATAAAAATACACTTTTCCTTGTTACCGCGTTCATCTATTAACATTGATGAATACCAAAAAAAACTAACACTAGTACAATCATCTTACCATTATGCATATGGCAGTTACCACATATGAGAGCATAAGACTGCGTTGGATCCTCACCCACAAGCATTGCTGCAATTCGTGCAATCCATCCTCCATCTTGTGGGGTTGAACTTTGAGGTTGGTGATGTTCCACAACAACAAGCTGATTATGCTCAGAGGTCTGAGTTTGATCGATTCCCCCAGAACCTACTAATTGTTGATCAGCAAAATTTGGTCTGGTTGTCCCTGGACTAGTGGATCTGGTGTTAACTTGTTTCCGATTTCGAAGTCCAGTGGACTGCACAAGTTCAACATCATTGCTCTTCCCCGTTGGAGTGGATTCATCTCCTAAGTACACTTTCAAACCAGAATCTGCACCCAACTTAGACGCCAAAACACTTGCAGCAGCTGCCTTTGCGGCTGGATCTGGGTCATATCTCTAAGTAGATCACAAGCACAAGACTCAATAATATTAAAGCAGTTGTAAACATATACCATCAAAAGCCGTTCTTCAGGAATGCAGTTTAAAGCACAGACATGGGCTTAGCTCATAATCAAATAAAGGAACTCATTTCACTCATATGCTCACATTATTGATTCTTCCAAAAAATAAAGCACTCGATTATTCATTTCATTTCATTTCATGCATATGAAATTGTAATTGAGAATTAGGAGGAATAAAATGCATTGTATCTACTATAAGATTTTGACATTACTGAACATTAACAGACGACAACACCAAATTTATTGTCGGCTCCAAACGGCATGAAAAAAAGGTGATATTGAAAACCAAGTAAAGCCTTGTCTCAATTCCTCAAACAATCACCTGAATGAGTTGTTGTGTAGTGTAATAATTTGTCTTTTCTTTGAGCTCGTTAATTTTTTCTTGCCTTTCAGCTCGAAGCCTTTCAAGAATTTTCTGGTCCCTGCGATCACCTACAAAATCACACATTTTATGTTAAAACTTCAAGAAATTAGGAAATTTTATTTTCACTTGGCATATCAAATTCTAAACATTAGTTGCCTGTCCAAAAACTGCACCATTATATTGGAATCCAATGTTAAATCACTAGAATTGTGAAGCATAACCTTTATAACTTATTATTGATGGTAACAAATTTCTTTAACAAACTGTTAATCAAAATATCAAATAAGTTTCACTTGAGCTGTTTGTACAAGATTGAATTGAATGACAACTGCTGATGACAACTGCTGATGAAGTAACACTTACATAAACTTAATCATAACATCTGAACCCTTGATTGTTAAAAAAAATGTAAACTATCTTCTGCAAGATATGCATGTGTAAAGCCTATGACACTTACACATTCTTGTGAAGCTGATAAATGCTGAATAAGCAGCAGCTGATAGTGCAGGCAAAAGAAACATTGGTAAAACCCGGATTGCCCTCATTTTCCAATTCATATCCATTGATCTTGTTGTCATAATAGCATAACCTACAGCAATGACCTGAAAGTTGAAACTATTTTAAGCAAAATTCTTTTTTTTTCTTTTCTTTTCATTAGCAGAGTTGACAACAAATGTTCAGTGGAAGTATAATAAACCATTAACCACTATATTGGAAAACATATAGCACACCTCAAATATAACAGAAAAGATAATAAGATGCCGGGACATCCTCCTCCATGACCGTGATCTCCTGGTCATCCTAGCAATAACTGCAGCTTCCTCTTTAGATATATATTGGAGTCTCTTCTCAAAATCATCACCGTGTAACCTAAATATCCCATTCCAAATCCGGGAAAAGAACCCCCTGCGCTTCTTCTTTTCATTCCCAGCAGCAGTAGGACTTGTCTCCTTCTTTTCACCTTCCACAACTGCTGCTTTGTCATCAGCCATCCCCTTCCTCTTGTTTCCTGAAAAAAAAAAAACAAAAAAACAACAGTCAAATTCATGGCATGCATAACAGATCAACAATACAAAAAGCCCCATTCTGGCACAATACACAATTATTAGGGCATTCACTATTAACACAAGGTGAACCAAGTTTCAACAAGAATCCAAATCACCAGAAGTCAAAGCCACAATTTCGCTACAAGCCTACAACAATGAATTCAGTGACCAATTAATCCACTCAACTAACAGGCAACACGAGAAATAGTATTCAGTGAATTCATTCGTTGAGGAATTTTCTTCCGCTAATTGAATAATAATCAGAAGAAAACAAAAGATCAAGAAGATGGTGAATAAAAAATCAAAGTGCGAGATCAAGGAAAGAAGAGCGTGAATTCGAGAGATTTACCTCCTCCTGTGGATGATTGTTAGGTGGTTTGTTTGGATCTCAGGAGGATGACGTGTACAGTGGTTGGATTGGATTGGATTGGATTGGATTGGAGGAGAAGGAAGGCACGACGAGGGGGTTGAATTCAAGATTGGGGAGTTTCCAAACACGACGCAAACGCGGAGCACGAGGGTTGGAATCGAGGACAAAGATACTTGAATGCCACTCAATGAAGGGACCAAATTTTCACCCTCCAAGGCATATCGGGTTGGAAAACCATATGCTGGGTGAGGTTTATTTACAGCAACGAAAAGGAGAAAAAGAAGACCCGCGTTACGTTAATCATTGAGTAGCATGAATGTAAGGGAAGATGGAAGATGTAATTTTGCAATCACGTTGTGACAATTTCACGTTTTTACATGTGTTCTTTTTTTTTTCTTCTCCTTGCAAGTTTAAACCGCGCCCCGAAAAAAATGTGTAAGAGAAATTATGATAATTAAATAGTTTTTTAAGACAGAGAACTCTTAAATAAATAATTGTAATTTTTTACAAGAATTAAACAATATTTTTTCTGAAGATGTAAGATTGCAATGTTTCTAAATATTTTAATCTATATTTTTTTGTTAATTTTTCACTGTTAATTTAAATACTACAATAACAATATTCATATTCCAATCTATAAAAATGATATTTAAATTAACTAAAATATATGCTGTCAAAAAAGTTAACTAAAATATAGAAGTAAAAAGTTTTTTTTTGATCAATAAATATAAGTAAAAAGTTTTGATATGTATAAATATAAATAAATAAATAAATATAAATATAAATAGATACTTAACAAGTAAGGAATTGAAGTTACTTATAGAGATAGGCATTACAGTAACATATCCAAACCATTTCCAGTGGCGTATGAAATAGGAAAGAATCTAGTTTTGTCCAAAAAAAAAGGAAAGAATCTAGTTCAAGGTGACTTTTAAGGTGGTGAATCACATTGACTTCACCACGTGGTGAAGTGGGCCCGTAACCTGTAGTAGTAGGTAGAGTCTGTTTTAGCGATAATTATATATTTCTCCCCAAAACTGTAAACAATACAAAATATGACCTAAATAAAAATTTAATGCAAAAAATGTCCTTACACTTAGGAAATTGGTTTAAATATATTTTTAGTCTCTGTAATTAGAAAAATTGTTGCTTTTAGTCCCTCGAAAAATTTTCATCTCATTTTAGTCCCCCATTTATGAAAATGTATCATACATAGTCCTTGTGGTCAGATTTTAAAATTAACAAGTTTTTCAAAAAATTTAATTCTCCCCTCCCAATTTTCCAAATCTGTAAATCCTACCCTGACCCTCTTTCCCTCACCCCTTCCCCGACAACCCCCATAGCCAAATGTACCACTGATACTACTTTTTTTTTCTCCAGCTAAACCATCAACGATCAAGTTCAATCAAAGATATATGGATTTGGACTATTGAATATTGAAGGATGTCATTAAGATTAATCTCAAGAAGAAGGATGTCATGGTACAGGAAAAGGAACAAAACTATCCACAAATTTCCCGGAAGAAAAAAAGAGATTCCTGCCTATCATTCACCAAAACTATCCACGAATTACAGATAAAAAAATGCGAAAATTGAAAGATTCTGTTTGGGTGTTGGTTATTTGTGAGGGTCCAGAACCTCTTCTCGTCGTTCACATCTTCCACCTCCGTAAAGGGAGGATTTGAAAACTTGTTGATTATTCCTGTTGAAACAGTTTCAAAAACCAGAGGGAAACTATGGGCACTCTGAGAACCCTATGCAGGCCTCACACGGTGTTCTCCTTCAATATTTGCAGCAAACACCAATTTCGATCTAGGGCTTCGTTTGGGATCCCTAATTGCAAGTCCGGCTTCGTTTTGGATAGGAAGGGGGAGATGATGCCATGGAGGGAGAGGTTGTTGATCGAAAGGTTGTAGATGCAGCCATTGTTGCATATGGCGCCAGGTTGGAGGTGGAATCATTAATATATCAAAACTCAGGCGGTGGTCATTGGAGGCTGGTACATTTGGTGGTGGGTAGAGGGGAAGGGGAAAGAGGGTTCGGGTAGGATTCATAAATTTGAAAAATTGGGAGGGGAAAATTAAATTTTTAAAAAAACTTTTTAATTTCAAAATTTGACCACAAGGACTATATATAACACATTTTCATAAATGGGGGACTAAAAAGAGGCAAAAAATTTTTAAAGGACTAAAAGCAACAATTTCTCTAATTACAGGGACTAGAAACATATTTAAATTTCGTATTTCAGTAAAACACTATACCCACTTTAGCAATTAAACCAAAGTTCTTGGGTAACCTGTTGTCCAGTTAGCCCACTTTACATCCCATCCATTAGACTATTTTACTATTATATCTAAGCCTTATATTATTCCTGGGCCCACTTCACTATTATGGTGAAGTCAATATGGTTCACCACCTTAAATGCCACCCTAGTTCAAACCTAGAGTGGGTAAATCCCCTGGTCTAGAGCCCGAAAAGTATAATCGGTTGCTAATATTTTTCTCCCTAAAAATTGAATGGAAGTTGCTAATTATCTAATAAGGACCATTAAGGAGTATCAGGAGAATTTTTTTATATATAAAAATGAATTAGGCTAAATTTCAACAAGGCCAATTTTTTGATACACCCGTGGGAGGCAAAGCCTATGCTATCTATCATTCATAAGGGGCCATGTCTCTTCTTCCCTCCTCCAAATTTATCTCCTGTTCCATCTTCGTTCATTTCCTCTATCATTCGCTCTTCTTGCACCAGTTGACTTGTCCTCCTTATTGTGTCTACTAGCTGTTCCAAACTTGAGAGGAACAATCTGACGAATGTATAAATTACCAGGAAAGTTCCTTTTATCTTTTGGTATTGTTCGTAACTGTGGCAACCAGTATGCAACATATTCACCTTCTGGGTCATATGTCTGTGCCTGAAAAAGAAGTATAAATAGTGCCGTATCAGAACCAAATTTTAAATTTATTGATTATTGCTGTTTCAAATCCATTCATAAACCATTGACAAACTTTTATATGAGTTAATTTATTTATGACATTAGATCCTCTATGACCAAGTGATC
Organism: Glycyrrhiza uralensis; assembly: GCA_030159175.1. Lineage (NCBI taxonomy): Eukaryota > Viridiplantae > Streptophyta > Magnoliopsida > Fabales > Fabaceae > Glycyrrhiza > Glycyrrhiza uralensis. The sequence goes on from BRZY01000005.1 coordinate 52,012,694, forward strand.
AAAATTTTGATTCTAAAAAAAAGTTGAATTTTAGGTGTGCTTGTGCATTCTCTAGGCAGCTAAGCTTAAAACCCAAAGTGCTCTAATGTGAGATGAGTACACGTGTAAGTTTAGAATAATATTAGAATAAGCATGAGTTTTGATGTTTCTTTCATTATTATTTTTATTATTTTAATATATCTTAACAAAGCTAATAGACACAAAGCTCATGCAACAATAACTCCTTGCCTCCTTGGGGAGATATAACGATCCTTCACTTAACAACTCAACTCAAGCTTTTAGGAAATTTGGTTTACACATTAGATTATAATAACACTTGAACTCCTTAAGACATCTAAAGCACCCGCATCAGATGCCCCCAGGAATCAAAAACACACTATACATTGCTTTTATAGTTAGAGCATTTGTTAGTGGTGGTAGTAGCATCACTCTGATTAAATCATGTGTTGCGAAACATTGAAATTCTTTATCGCCACTTACTTGTTTTGGAATGCTGAAATAACGGTCTTCTCTGGGATCATTCCCAACTCCTGAGCAGGAAGAACAAAGAGAGAGTACGGATTAAAATTTTCATTGTTTAAAAAATTTATGGACAGGATATTTTCTTTTTTGAAAAAGCAAAATTTTATAATATTAATATTGGCATGACATATTACAAAATTCATAGGAGTTTATAATAAAAGAAACAAATGTGGAAATAATGAACTCTAATTGAATTACGAGAAGGCATTACATATATAGTCCGTGTCATTAAGCTGCAACAGTAAAAGAATACTGGCTGAAAACTGACTCAGCAACTCTCTTATTTCTAACTGCCTAACCATCCAACTGATAACTTGGTGTATTAATAATGGTAATAGTTTTCTTTCAGAATTCATCAGGTAGTGTGTGATCAAAGAAGACAAAATTTCTCCTTCCTTTACTTTCTATTTGGCAAGCCTAACTCCTTAATATATAGAAATATAGAAATACAAAGAAAGAAATCTCCAACTAGCAAAAGAATCTGTGTTTCAAATATTACTATTCAGTATTCAACAACATGGCCATGCTAACAAATGATGCATGGTCCAATTAGTAATTCACTTCGCAGTAACACTACAGCCTGGAAGTTTAGGGTACACACTAGCTTACAGGTAAAGGGCTGAAGGATAATGATTAATGATAGATACCAAAATATATTTTTTAATTGAAAAATGAAGATAAATGATTTGGTACAAGCAGGATTACTTTGCCATGCACTCTGGCAAAGTCATGCATTAAGCTGAACAGCATGGTTATCCAAATATTTACCTGATCCATAAGTCCAGTTTCCATAATTAGAACATGGATCATAATCCAAGAGACATGTCTCAAACCATTCTGCTCCCATGCGCCAATCTATTCCCATATCACGAACTAGAAAGGAACACACAATCTGTCATAAAGGTAATCAAGTTTCATGTTTCAGTTATAATCTATAAAGGTCTGTGCAAATTCCCATTAAAATATAATATTATCTACTTGGGTTCACGAATCATGTATCAATTTCTAGCAATTACTATACTGTAGAAACAAATTATTGAACTTTGGTTCACCTGTCGTCCTCGGTTTGACATAAAACCTGTAGCTGATAGTTCTTTCATGTTGGCATCTATCAGAGGATACCTGGAGGTTTATGCCACTCACTTTACAAACACATCAAACTTGAGAGGGAAAATTCTAGGTTGGAGTTATGGGAAACAGACATAATATTAAGTAATAGTAATTGCATTAAAACAAACAAGAAAATTCTGTAAAACACTGATAGAAACTGTACCCTGTACTACCATCTCTCCAGGATTCAAATAATTTCTTGTCTTGGCTCCAATTGTGCTGAACTTTCCTAGGGCCACCTAAAAAGAAAAACAGACTATACGTATGTAATATGAACAAATTGATTCTAACAAGAAGCTTCTACAGAGATGCATTATCTCGATCGCACTTCACAACAGCAATCCATGGATCACACCCCGACATCAAACCAGCAGAATTTTAAAACCATGAACCAATCCATACCTAAATGGAAAATTGAATTTCCATATTTAACTGATAAAAACCTAAAGTAATCCCTCCATATCAACTCGAACAAAACCCTGCAAAAATAAAGATGGGCTCAGAAGAAGATAACATTACAACATGGAGAAAGATGTCAAACCTGTAATTATTTAACTCTGTCTAATATTACTGAAATTTCATGAAGAATTGGAGATTGAAAAGTTGTTGTACACTTGGCTTTTCTCCTCCTATTTTTTCCTTCCTTAAGCATTACCCTTTCCTTGTCACTAAATTCGTTTTACCACAAACACACAGAGAATTGATTATTTAAGTATGTGTCTACACACACACACACACACAAAAGCACATGCAAAATAGTCATTTCGGGGTGCAGTAAAAGCAACTTTGCAAAATGCAACTAGCAGACAAGTGAATTCTTCAGGAATAATTAAAAAACTGGAAATAAGAGGATGTCATCGGGAAATATGATGTAGATATACATTAATAAGAAAATGCAGTGTTACCAGTAGGTAGAACTATTTGCTTGTCTTTCATTCTCATATCTCTTAACCTATAATGAACAGACCGAGCTTTGTCAAAGCAGTCTCATTTTTTAATATCAAGTAATGCACAAATCAGAGATTGTAGTCAACTTTAACCTCTTCATGTATGAAACGAGGAGACAAGCTTCCCGAGGCAAGCCATGGTGAGAATTTAGTAGAATAATCAGGCCCTAACATCCCATTTCGGGTCTCTTTATATACCTTTAGTAAATCCTACATATATGCAATCTCAAGAATTAGTTAGATAACCAAACAAATGCTGGCATTAATGTTCTGAACACACTGTATTTTAAGGTCTTGAATATCTTAATAGAGTCCTGAAGGTAATGAATATATTTTTAGTTTGACCCTTTTTTCCTATTTTGTGCCACACAAAATTAAACAGCTCCCCTGTATTGTGTATGCAAAGTTATTGCAGACCCGTGACATCAAGTTGACCACTATATATGGTGACACAGTCATCTCACGATACAAGTGATTGAATCCATACACGCAGTTCATGAATAGAAGGTTATTCACCATCAATAATAACTCCTGAACCTTTAGTTCACTCAAAAAGATAAAAGAAGATCACTCCTAAAATAACTCATATTTTACAGAATAGCCAAATGCAGTAACAGTGATACCGCATAAATTGAGTCTACGTTGTCAATTAGAGATAACCCCTAACCTTCTTCCAAAAGTACTCATATACTCTGCTCAATGCCGCAGTTTCACCCCCCACAAATTTCATACCCTTGATAACCTACAACAAAAGAAAGAAAAAGAAAAGGAAAGAACAAAAATCATTATCTTTTCATTGTTGAGTTCAAAAGAATTTCTACAAATAGTTATGGCAAAACCTACATTGTGTGAGCAAAGTCCCAGCAGCTCTAATGAAGGAAGACATCCCCAATCCTCAACTAGGGGAGGTGGTCCAAGTGATGCTGGAAGTTTGATGCATGTTCGTATAGTACATTTGGCTTCAACAGTCTGCAAGTTTGGTAGCAACCATGAGTAGCAGGCAGCAAAAGCCACATTTCTAATCAGTTATATCTATCTATCTATCTACATACAAATGTCAATTGAAATACCATGCCTTACGAAATTGAGTATAAACATCTGGCAAAGAAGTGGTATCAAAAGGGAGATCATCAAGGTGGTACATGGTGGTGCCCCAAATAAATTGTAACTTGGGGTGGTTGTTCGAAGTAGTAGATTCCTCAGATGGAATCACTACTTGTTGAAGACTTCTGATGACAGACCTTTCAACACTCAGCTCCTCACTGCAAGTTTCTTTCTGTGCATAGACCTGACACCACACCACACCACAGTTTCATATTCATAATTAATGAACCCTATAGCTTCAATTACAAGAAAATCTGGAAATTCCATCAGCAGCTCATTAAACAGTTTTTTAAATTAAAAAAAATACTTACTGTGTGAGCTCCAAAAGCTTTAGCGAGAGAAGGAAGAATATCTTCAGGTTTCCCATGTTGAATAAGCAAATTAAGTCCCCTTTTCATCAGATTCTTCCTCAAGTCAGCCAAGCATTCAAGTAGAAATTGCGCTCTCAATGCTGCACAAAGTTGCTCAAGTAGGTCATTCATGTTGTTGCCATGAATAAAGAGTATATTTGGATTAGTTTATACATAATTTATTTAGACTTTATCTACTAATATAAGCACTTGTGAAGTGTTTGGAATGACAATAGCTAATGACTAGAACATAAATTGTTTTGCGTTTACTTTCATAGCTTAAATGAAATCTGTTTAATTGCATTCTCTCTTAGATTATAAGATAAGTGCTTATAAACACTTAAATAAACTATTTATCCAAACTGACCCAAAATCCATAACACCAATAGTGAAGTAAGAAGAGTAACAAGGAACAATACCTCCGGTTTTTGGAAATCCAAAGTAGTGAGTGGTGGCAAATAGTCTAGGATCAACACAGTAGACAGGTAACAGAGTTTGGGAGGAAAGCCAGGCCTTAAAGAGAGTCTCATTATCCAACACTCTGAGATCGTTCCTGAACCACACAATGGCAGTCCCTTTCCCATTCCTCTTGGTGTTGTTCGACGTGTACCTTCGAAATGTCTGGTCGGCAACACGGTCCATGTCGTTGGTAGCGTCTTGCTCTGGCACCTGCTGCATTGGCGAAGAAGATGCCGAGGCTCGCACGTGTTCGGATTTGGCGCTCAAGTTCATCATCGCTGGGAACCGGTTACGTGTTGTTTGATGATTTTTTAAAATTGAAGTTAGGGTGGACTTGGATGAAATTTTGATGGTGGTCGTCGGGGAAAGAAATGGGAGTGGAAGTGTCTTACAGAGGAGAATGGCCATGTACTGCGAGCGACAGCGTCGATTTGGCTTTGCAGAGGCGGAACAAGAAATTAGACACGTCAAGCAGTTAAGTGTGTGACACGTGGCAGAATCTGTTAGTTATGACGTGGCCGATTGATATCCTATGGATATATCCACCTACTTTCCGGTCTGAGTTACTCCAGTACTGGTTATGGGGGCTCCCAGGTTGGTGGAATTTTTTATTTTTTGCTTAGCTTCTTTAAGAAACCCATTTTTTGGGTAAGAAATCCAGCCAAAAAAAGAACAACACCCATAAGAAAAGATTGAGACTTTGCTTCTTTTTTGAAATGTTTATCAATTTTGAAATGGGAAAGACAAGATGGGGTGGGTGGTGTTGGAATGTGATATATGTATGTATTTGCTTGGTTGTGCTTTGTAGGTGATTTGATTTGATTGAAGGAAACGAGGTATTTTTTTAGCAATAGAAAGGGTGGTGGTGTTATGTGGAAACATCACCACCAGCAAGAGACCTGCTGGCTTCGCCGGAGAAGGGGTGGTGGGGAGGGAAGTGGAAGGAGTTGGGAGGGATGGCCGCGTCGAAGTGATAGAGGGAGTGATTGTGTGGCGTGAGGAGCATATGTTCTCACATTATCAAAGATTAATCTTGATCTTCCATATTGTCATTGTAATGATCTGATGGTTACTTGATGTTGCTCACGGTGAGCGACTTTTTAAACCGTAGAAGCCGCCACAAAACAAAATCTAAAGCTAGAAAAAGTAGATGCTATACTAAAGTGGGAACCCTAATAGAATAGAAGAACCTGGCTCTTTCTTCTTCATTCATCTGGGAAAAAACCAGTATTCCACGAGGCACCATCTAAAATTGCCACCATTCCATACCACCGCTTCACTTCTTCCATAAATATCCTCCCATAGCAAACCGAAGCACAGCCAGGAAGAATTTGCTTGCTAATTGAGCCACCAAATGAGCCGCTTGATTCGCTTCCCTAGCTACCCTACCCTACCCAGGTAAATCCACAATGTTGAAAAATCTTCCTTTATGCTCCATCTGTCCTTGATGATGTGCTGATGAATCTGACCAATTTTTTGTTCTCTTCTACATGCCTGGCTGAATGAGTCGCTTTCGAAAACAAACTCTATCGAAGCTCATGTTGGCTGCAAAAGGATCTAGCAGACACAAAGGATTGCGATGGCGGTGGAACAAGGATCTAGCAGACACGGTGCTGCGCAGGCCCCTCCCTCATGTAACTATTCTCGGTTGCTGGGCTTAGTTCCCATATTTATTAATTATTATTTACTAATTAACTAATTATTTAATTAATTACCGAAAAACAAATACTGGACTGCCACGTGGCAAGCAGTACCAAATTTAGTTATTCGTTTCGGCGCGGGAAGTGCCGATGATCGAATAAATAAATCGGCTGTGACCCCTCTTCCTCAAACCAACCATCACTCACTCTCTTGCTCCCTCTTCTTTCTGCATTCATCTCATAATGGATAACGATTTCGAGAAATCTCTGTAAGTTTTTCTCTCTCGCTTTCATGAACACTCGGGTGTTTTGTTTTTTTTCTTTGTTATTTTTGTCGTGATGCTTTCTCGTTGGTTTCTACTCACATTGCAATGCATGTTTACATCCCTTAAACTTCGATGGTGTTCCTTCTTGGAAAATTCTGAAATCTTGTCTTGATCAGTTCAGCATAGTAATACTATTTTGCAGCGAGGCTTATTAACATTATTATGTGTTTCCATTATTTGCTATTATTCATTACATTGCAACTTTTGAAGAAGAAAAAAATCTCAATTCCCTTTTTTATTGAATTCAGCATGAAGATGAAGCTCACAGACCAGCCAAGTTGCTACCGTGTGTCTGTGTAAGTTCTCTTCTCGCACTTTGTTCTTTTCTTTCTTTCTCTTCCTGGGACAAAAAATGTGATGGATGGTTTGCTTTTAATGGTGCCCTGTTAATTTCTTGATCCTTTTTCAGAGTTTCATTTCTGTTGTCTAAATATTCAATTAATCTTGGCCATGAATCAGTGTTGGAATATCTGAAATCTTGTTTTGATCCTGTTCAGCATAATATGATATTATCATTGTACAAGGAGGCTTATTATTATGAATTTTCATTGACTCAATCGAGCCATTTTATTATTATTATTATTATTATTATTATTATTCATTACCTTGCAATTTTGGAAGAAAAGAATCTCAATTCCTTTCTATTTTCATATTATTGAGTTCAGCAGGAAGAGGAAGCTTACTGATGATTGCACTTCTAGTTGTAGTTCCTCTGGATCTCTTCTGTAAGTTATTCTCCTCTTGCACTCTGTTCTTTTTTCTTTCTTTCTCTTTTGGGACCATTAATAAAAAAATCACCACCTTCGTATGTATATGAATATATATATATATATATGGTATCTTTCATTTGTTTCTCTATTATTTCAACGTGTGTAATTGAAAAAAAAATGTAAATGGATGGATGATTTGCTTTTTATGGTGCCCGTTAATTTCTTGATCCTTTGAGAGTTTCATTTCTGTTGTCTAATGACTCAATTAATCTTGGCCATGAATGATTGTTGGGTTTTTCTTTGTTATTTTTCCATGATGCTTTCTCGTCGGTGTCTAGTCACATTGCAACGCTTACTTACATCCCTCAAACTCTGATGGTGATGCTGCTGCTTGGCACATCCCAAAAGAAAATATTATTGATAAGTCAAAACTGAGGCATAACCTGAAATACTATTTTAGGCATTTATCATTAAGTTTGTCATAATAATAACCAGTGAGCCATAATTGGTCTTGCGAAGGTAGTCTGAGTTTCGTGGTTTGGTTCTACTATATTAATATGGCTGCAGATACAGTTTTGTTTACTTGTTATCTGTTTGACTTTGATTATTGAGAGTATGTACGGCAAGAACAGTTCTCCGGAGTCCTGATATTGTGGCTTGTGTTTATGAGCTGTTGGAGTAGGATTGGTTCATTTTAAGAGGCTCTGTTTCACAAGTATATGACTTTGCCTATCCTAGGAATTTCTGATTACTGAAGGCTTCCACACCTCATCTGAACAGGATAGAGGTGTGGCAGCGCCCTTTCTGTAATTTCATTCGTGCTAAAAACATTTTAGTCATTGCTTGTAACCCAAAGATAGGTCAAAACATTTTGGTTCTTTGTCATTTTTAGTTGAAGAATTGAATTTCTAGAGCATTTCCATTAGAGCATTGCCCGCATGTTCTACAATTGTGGTGTCGCAGCATGAAACAATTGACAAATCTGAAATCTTGTTTTGATCAGTTCAGCATAATAATATGACATTATCATTGTACAATGAGGCTTATTATTATGATTTTTCATTGACTTAAGCGAGGCATTTTATTTGCTATTATTCATTACATTGCAATTTTGGAAGAAAAAAACCTCAATTCCTTTTTATTTTCTTATTATTGAATTCAGCAGGAAGAGGAAATTATTGCGCCGTCTCCCTAATGTATGCAGTAGGATACTACAACTTCCCGTACCATCCGACACTAATGTGTCGGTGGAGGAAGCCGCACATGGCTTCCGATTCGCGGCCGAGGCCCATGCCCTCGACCCTGTGGATGTCTGTATTGTCCAGATATATCCTGGTGTCACCAATGTTGTCGTTGGGAGAAATGGGAAGGATGAGCTCGACCCTAACTTTTGGAGATTCCGCCTCCCAGAATCCGCTTGCCCCGAGCTCACCACTGCCATTTTCAGAGATGGGGAACTCGTCGTGATAGTTCCCAAAGGAGGATGAGTTGTCTTTTTCCTTACTATGGTCCTTTTTGTTGCTGGCACTTGGTCCATATTGTAATTGCTTACTTTCTTTACTTTAGTATGCAAAACGATTCATTCATGACAAGAGCCATGGGGGTGAAAGAAAGTTTTGACTCTTTGAGGATAAAATTCCCAACATCACCCTTAAATTGAACCCTGAAAAGATATGCTCTGTTTTATTATGCCATTGTATTTGTGGGCATCATGGGATATACTTTAATTTAGAGAATGCCGAGTATTATTTGATAATATTTATATCCACGTGATGTGAGAAATCAAATGTAACATGGGGGACCTCACACTAGTAATATTTGTAGGCTAGTGTATTTTGCATTTTGTGTGTGATTAGAATAGGCATTTAGGATTATTTTTTTTCCTCCTTTTTTATTCAAGATTTTGATTTAAGATAACTTGCGAATGTGAATATACACTTATATGTCCGATTTAAAACTTTTGAACAATGCAATGTCTTTTAAGTTGTATATGATCTCTTAGTTGATTAATTTAATTGTTGCAGTAGTACAGATTGAATGATCCAACTTTAACACCCTTTTTTTTCCTTCTATGAACAGCCAAGAAGGGGACTCTGGAATAAGGAGAGAGGGAGGCGTTCATCAGTTTGGTAAATTTTAATATTCTATCCTATAATTATCTAACTTGAATAATTGAGAGTCATTGTGTTAAATTATTAATCACCGAAGTTATAGAAACAACAATTCAATCTGAAATGATACAACAGAATTATATGCACTCTGACACTTCCTGTGGGAGTAACTATATGTATATATTCCATATTAGGAGGAGTTTCTTATAAATTATAATAATCAATCTCCCATTTTCATTGGATTCTGTTTGTTTCTTGTGAATCTTTGTGTGGCAAAGGAGTATTATTATTGTTAATAAAGTGAATACATCATAAATTGGAACTTCTACAAGGTGCCACTTAGGGTACACTATACTAAATTTGAATGGCTAGGATAGAAGAAGGGTTACCTGAATTAAAGTTTTTGGGTAAATGAAAGTTAATTGCAGGAAGGGTGCCATACAATGTTTATATTATTGAAAAACTTAGAATAATTATGAAAGTAGCAAGTAAAAGTTGTAAAATACATGTACCCTACATTATTTAAAATGACGAAATCTCCCCTTATGTTCACCAAAATCAAATTTTCAACAATGCCGTTCTTCATTTTTTTCACCGTAAAAAGTGATGTTTGCGATTGAATTTGTTTAATTATGTTACATCTTTTTGTTTTTGGTGAAGTAATTATGTTACATCTATACCTATATATAAAGGGAATACAAAGCAATTTGTTATAAAAAAAAAAAAGAGGAATGCAAAGCAATAATTGCCATTTTGGTGTCCCAAATTTGCCCTTATATAACTTACTATTTCAATTAAAATTCAAGGGATAAATATGAGATAAATTTGCAAACATTTATTCAATCCTTTTACAAAAAATGCAAACTGTCCATGTTCTCTTGTTTACAAATTGCAAACTGCCGAAAGAATAGTGGGAGGTTTTAGATCAGGGCAAGTGTTAAAAACTACTTTTGGTATAGTGCACGGTAGTGGAAAAAGCTTTATATTTTAGATTATTTTTATTCAAATTTATATATGAGATAAATTATGTATAACATAGATATCAAAAAATTATGTATAACATAATAATATTAATTAATCAAATTTACACATCAATATATAATTTTTATAATAAAAAATAGAAAAAGCAGACATACAGGCACTATCGTGTCCGTCTGTCCGCTAGTAAAGAAACTAGCATAACTATAACAATACTATTTTGTATTTGTTTCAACTTAACATTAACAAAATAGGATGATTTTATCCATAAAAAAGGGAGTTAGGACTCTTATCTAAAATATAGGAATCACTAGTGCAAAATAGGAAATATAATTTACTTTTAGATCGGTTATATGCGGACCCGATCTAAAAATTAGACGCGATGACAATTTTGTAAATAACAAAAGATTTATTAAATCGGTAGTGTGTAAATCCAATGTAAAAAGTGGTTTTTATTTTTGTCAACACCTTTTTACAACGGTGGTATGTTACCTGATTTAAAAATTTTACTTTTTAAATCGGTTATCCATACAACTGATTTAAAAAGTGTACCCAAATTTTCAAAATCCCGCCTCCCTCACTTTGTCTTACTTGTTAAATCGGTTATTTATATAACTGATTTAAAAAGTAACATTTTTAAATCGGTTATTTGTATAACCGATTTAAAAAGTGCACCCAAATTTTCAAAATCCCGCCTCCCTCACTTTGTCACTCTGCTTTGTTTTCTCTCTCAATAGCAAAACCTCACGAGCACCTCCCCCCGTGGTGAGCTCCGCTTCTGCCATTGTTGTCATCTCTTTTGAAGCCAAACTGTAGCCATGGCCGCGATCTTGAGGGAGTTGTAGATCTCACGAGAAGGCGGCGATTACTCGGCGGCGGACAACGAGAACGTTGAGCTCTCACACGCGATGGCAGGTTCTCGGAGCCGTTTTGGCCGTGTACGAGACTTCGACTTCGACTTCGACTTTATTCTCTCCATCTCGTCTACACGATTGGTACTCTATCCTTTCTCGTTTCATTTATCTTACCTTGTGAACTGCAGATTCGCGACCTTGTATGAACCCTAAATCGAGAATTTGAGACATCTACTTCTCCACGAACCATTGATCCCAAATCCCCCATTCGAACCCTAACCCACTTCAATTCGTTCCTCTGAACAATTAATAGAGTAATTTGGTTATTGTCTAACTGTTTGTGTAGGTGCAGAGGTGTGAATTTGGTCTAGAACGTGAAATAGAGGCGTGTTATTCTGGTTTGATAGATCCTATATGTATTGGTTATTTTCATGCTTCGTTTATTTTGAACTGAAATGTTTTATTAATATTATTTGTTGCCCTTCTTCCTCGTGCGTTGTCTCTGTACGGTGTTGTTTTCTGTGAGCTTCCAATATTGGAGTTTTCCCTCATTCTGGCTTTTCTGTTCTGCATTGCTCTCTTTTTTCTAACTTCATAGCCTCTTTTTTTTTCTTTCGTCTTTGTGCTTCTTGTGTTCTACATATGTTGCATCCAGTTGTGTGCTGATATTAATCTATCCATCCATTCACATAAGTGCAGTGTTTGCGTCTTTGAACCTTGTGAAGAGAATTTTCCTTATTAACTGTGACACCACAGTGCTTATTGATGTTGGTTTATCCTCTTTTGTGTGCCAATTGAGTTTTCTTATATTTATTTTGCTGTTGTGAGTTGTGAGAGAATGTAAATGAATTATTATTTTTTACCTTATGAAATCTACCTCTTGAATGTTTTATTTCTGTTAAAAATGTTTCCATTGAAGTTGAAGTTACCTCGGTTGAGCTTGTTTAAACGATATTAAAAGTATATCATGATCTCATTTTTCTGGTAATGAAGTGATTATGAGCGTACTGTTGTTAGTTTTTAATTGTATGGGTTGATTGACTTGCTGATCAATTGCTATGGGTTATTGTGAGCTTCCAATATTGGGGTTCTAGCCAGTAGCATTTTTAATGGTTTCTAGTAGCATTTTCTATGGGTTCTAGTAGCTTTTTAATATTTCTGATGCTCTCTGGTCTTTATATCTATCACAGGAAAATCTTCAGTATTGGCTCACTGATACAAGCAGCTAGTAGAGCTGTTTTTGAGATATGTTCCTGAGAATATATCTAATAAACTAAGACCTGAAGACAAGGCACTAGTTGATGGAGACAAACAGAGCTTCTTGTTTAGACCTAATGTTGTTGGTCCTGCTGGTTTAACACCACTCCATATAGCAGCGGGGAAAGATGGTTCTGAGGATGTACTAGAGGCTTTAATTAATGATCCTTGCATGGTAAAATTCCTGCCATCTTAAATTATATCACTATCAGAATTGATTTCTTCTAATATGTTAGAGATTTTCTTGTGGGTTTTATTTGGATCTTCACTGCATTTAATTCTTGTACATTTTATGGGTCATCATATCCGAATCCTACTTTTAACTGTTAAAAATATTTGAATTCTTGTCACACTTGTGTACAGCCTAGCCCGTTAGTCGAATTGTTTTTAAATTTCATTAGGTGTAATCAATCTGTACTTATCTGGAGACAAACAACTGATATAGTTGGTTGACCTACTCTTGTCACTGATAGTGTTTGACCTCACTTGTTTAATGTAGTATGGTGTATTGTGTGAATGAACTGATGACCCCCCTCCCCAATTCTATGTCTGATGGAAATTTGTACTTTTTAAATCGGTTGTTAGCAAAAAACCGATTTAAAAAGACTTTTTAAATCGGTTTTTTGCTAACAATCGATTTAAAAAGTACCATTTTTAAATCGGTTGTTTAAAAAGGCCATTTTTTAGCGTAAAAAAACACGTTTTACGACGGTAAAAAACTGTGGTTAAAAAGATAATTTAAATCGGTTTTTACAACCGATTTTAAAAATACCCCACTTTTTAAATCGGTTGTATCTAAATCAGTTCATAACCGATTTAAAAAGTATTTTTTACCCGATTTAAAAAGCCTTTTTTACACTAGTGAATAGACACATCTTAAGAAGAGACAATGACAGAAGAAGGGATCTATCTTTTCAAATAAAATAAGGTGATCATATCTTATTTTATTTGTCTCTCTATTTTTTTAAACAACTTTTATCTTATTTTCCTCTCTTTATCTATATATATTCGTTCATGCACTCGGATGAGTGTGTGAAAATAGAGAGAATGTGTGTGGTAAGCAAAAGAGAGAAACAAAAATTAGAGAAGAAAGAAAAGTTAAAGAGTGAAAACAAATACATATATTTCTTCAGCAATACATTTGATATAAAAAATATGAATTACTTATTGTATCACCTAGTATTAATTTTTCATCTTCCGATGCCACTGATTTTTAGAACACATTGGTCCCATTTAAACCAAAGATGGATCTTGTTTGTGATATCTAGTATGATCTCATTAATGTTTAGATCCATCCATGGTTTAAGTGGTTCCATTGTGTTCTGAAATTAAAAATATGTGTGCATTTTTTATTAATGGTGTGATTGTCAACTACCGAAAAAACCAGGTTTTCTATAAGGTATGTTTCATAACCTAATTATAGTTTTTGCGTGTGATACATGACGAATGTGTGATAACATCTTTTCCCTTCGATCAATGAATTTGGTTATTGAAAATTTCTTGTTGTCTCAGGATGGAGTGATTCAGACAACTAAAGATCCAGAAATATGATACTCAAAGGGAAAAGAAACATCGAAACACAGTCAATATTTGATTTAATGTCTAATATTTATGAATAATACTGATTTAAGGTTTATGTTTAAGCCTTATTCTTTTGTTTTACTTGAGTATATCTATTCAGGACTTCTTCGATCACGTAAGTTTGGCAATTTTGATTACATTTACATATGTGCTTTTGTGGTTGAGTTCAGAATTGAGAGATTTTGATATTTATGGATGTTCTATATTACGTGGCAAATTATCATAGCCTTAGTAGTTGCCACTTAGGAAACCTCAATACCTGGTTCCTCAAATTACTGTAAGGGTTAACTGTTAGTGAAATTCCTTAATCATTTAGCTTCCAATTTGGTTGTCTATAAAGAGCTAAATGATTGCAATTGTGGACTACTACTTAGTATTCAATGACCTAGTGTAGACCCACCTTAAATATTTCCCTTGCTGTTCTCTATTTCAATTTCTCCAATTCTTTTGCTCATATTGCATGCCAATTATATATGCGGACGTCTTTTTGACAACTGTACTCTAGAGGTGAAGTTTGAAAATCATCCAGTAGCGTGGCAGTTGATTCTTCTAACTATTATATAAACTATCTAAATTAGGCATGCATGAGATTCTTGCCAAGCTTGTTTTAGGTTTTACATGGGAATCTTCTGGCATATTTGTGTATACAAAACATATGAATGCAATGTATTCATCATGGTAATTAATGAAACAATTGAATAATAGCTTGTCTTGAGGAAAAATTTATCCGATTATAGAGAGAAGCTCCTCTGGATCTCGCCTTGCTCTCTTTTTACAATTTCTTTTGTTATAATTGTATTTTCTTCCCTTTGAAGTTTGGAGATGATTGGTGGAAAAATGTTGTCAACAGGTCACTATATGAAGATAGCATAAATGAGGCTGACAATGACAAGTATGGGGACAAAGAAAAAGGTGCCTCATGTGATGATCATCTAACTCCAGCTGAGAGGTGATTTCTCCAACAGCCAGAAAAACTTGAACTTCAAAGGCTAGCAAAGAAGGCGAGCATCTTAGTTACGAAAGATTGAGATAAATCTTCTTGTATCAAGAGAGTTGTTGTAATCATACTTTTAATAGTGGAGATATTTTCACTGGATTAAGTCCCGTGGTTTTTCTCTTTCACATTGAGGGAATTTTCTATGTTAAAAAATCTTGGTGTCATTTTTCTTCTCTTCTCTTTATTTTTCTAATTGCCCATCTTAATTACATAGAGAGAGAAATTTGCTCTAGTGTTTCCCAACAATAATAATGGTACTTTAATTTGATTCGAAAAAGAATAATGTTGAAATTTGAAGACTCTAATACTAAGATATATAAATCAAATAGGATTGTATTTGGTATTTGAATTTGAAGATTATGATATAATTATAACAACAATATTTTGAATTTGAATCATGATAAAAAAGATCTAAATCTAAAGTCCTCAAACAACAAATTATATAAAACCTAATCGGATTTAGCGTAATGCCCTTTAGTACCAAGGATTTTGAACAAAAGAATGTGCGAATAGACTCGTACATTGTGTTTTTTGTCAAATAAATATTTTCTATTTTCCCAATTTTTAATTATTATTTATTTGGAAAAGACCAATCTAATTTTCAATTATTATTTATTTGAAAAAGACCAAACGCCACGTAGAATATCATGCACGCGATTTTTGTAATATACCACAATGCTCTTAAAGAAAATAGCATAACTATAACAATACTATTTGTATTTGTCTCAAATTAACATTAACATAATAGGTTTTTTTATAACCATGATATTGACACAAGTATTTAGTTTCATTTGACCCAACGTAATGTTGGTTAACATAATAGGATCTAATGCTTATAAACAAGATAGAATTTGAATTGGAAAACAATATCATGACTATAGCAAAATATTTTGAATTTAAAGAGATTTACAAAATCCTGGAAAGCCATAAAAGAAAGGGAGTGAGAAATCCTATCTAATCTAAAATATAGGAATATATAAATAATAAGAAGGTATAGTGATAGAAAAAGGGAACTATCTTTCAAATAAAATAATGTGATCATATCTTACTTTATTTATCTCTCAGTTTTTTCAAACAATTTTTATCTTATCTTCCTCTCTTTGCCTATATATATCCGTTCGTGCAATGGGATGGAAGTGTGAAAATAGAGGAATGTGTGTGGTAAGGAAGAAAGAGAAACAAAAATTAGAGAACAGAGAAAACAAATACAAATATTTCTTTGGCAATACATTTGATATAAAAAGTATGAATTGCTTCTTGTATCACTTGGTATTAATTTTTCATCTTTTGATGCCACTGATTTTAGAACACAATGGTTCCGCTTAAACCATGAATGGATCTTGTTAGTGATATCTAATATGATTTAATTAATGTTTAGATCCATCTATGGTTTAAGCAGATCCAATGGGTTCTGAAATTAAAAATATGTGTGCAATATTCTTTATCAACTACAAAAAAAAATCAGGTTTTCTATGAGGTATGTTTCATAACCTAAATTATAGTTTTTGTGTGTGATACATGGCAAGCGTGTGATAACATCTTTTTGCATTAAATATATGTATATTTTTCATTTTATTGAAGTGCATATCAACTTTTATATGTGTGTGGATGAATAGATATAGATAGATAGAAAACTAGTAATGTGGAAAAACTGTATGATTTTGCTTTCCTGAAATATATTTATGTATCAAATCAATATGAGGACTACTACCAAGGACATCTTGATTGCAATCCATGAAGATCCGGCGGTGGGATAGTTTATAGTGGAAAAATATAACACAACCATTAAAACAATTACCAACTTCATTCTACATTTTGTCCTGAGCTTGAAAAACAAGTATGCAACTTAGTTTGATGTTTTCATACACTAACATTAATTAATGTTGAAATAAATTAATGATTTTCTTAATTATACTATTGTTTGCTTTTGTTGTTTTGAGTATTTTGAGTTGTTGAATGAAATCATTTCGTTGTCCATTCCATTAATTAATATAACTATCTTCAAAAGATGACTGCGGTACTCAGTATGTACCCTAAGAATTGCTCTTGTATGAAGCAAATTTATGCAACTTTAATTACAATTATAACATGTTAATGAATAATATTAAGTTTAAGTAAATTTGTAGTCTATGTAGAAGAAACTTGTATTTTACTTTTTTCTCTCTATAATATATATATGAACAATATTAAGCTTTTGGATCCACTTTTTTTTTTCAACCAATCGACGTTGTGAAACCTCGACATGTTATTTATAGACAAATTAAGAAGAAGAAAAATGAATGAGTGACAAATAGAACATGGGGTGTAACAATAGGAAACAGAAGCAACATAAAAAAGGGGTTTTTATATCCACACATACATACTTTGCTATCTGCACATACATGTTCGCGAAACTATTAGTTTTGTGGGTTTATTTTTTTCCAACACACACATGCTGTGGAACTATTAATTTCGCGGGTTGTAATTCTCCGCGGAACTATTAGTAGAGGTGTCAAAATTGGCTCCGCCCATGTTTTAGGCCGGACTGGGCTCGATAATAATAGGCCCGAAAACACCGGGTCGTTTTGGCCTGGCTCGATTGGCCCGCCGGGTCGGACCCCATTTTTTGGCCCTTTTATGGTACTTTGATCATTTTTTTTATAAAATAATCAGGCTAAACGGGGCCCGGCCCGGTGTTTTTTAGGTCAGGTTAGGGTAGGAAATGTGTGGCCTATAAGAAAAATGGGGTTGGCCTGGCCCAACCCGGTTTTGCAATTTGGCCCGCGCGGGCCGAGCCGGGGTCGGGCGACCCGAATTGACAGCACTAATTATTAGTTCTGTGGGTTTTTTTCCAACACACACATGTCGTGAAACTATTAGTTCTGCGGGTTGTAATTCTCTGCGGAACTATTAGTTCCGCAGGTTGTAATTCAACACATAAACCCACGAAACTAATAGTTCTGCGAATAATTACAACCCGCAGAACTAATAATTCTACGGCATGTGTGTGTTGGAAAAAAAATAAACCCGTGAAACTAATAATTTCGCAGACATATATGTGCAGATAGCAAAATATACATGTGTAGATATAAATTCCCTAAAAAAAGGGATAAAAAAAACGAGTGTATCGATCATGGCAAACTTTCAGTTTTAACTCTATCCGTTGTATCATGCCAAGAACCTATCATCATCATGACCCTAAACTCCTCGAAATCAATCATGTCGTCGCCGTTGCTATAGACGCCGTTGATCATTCTCTAGCACTCGGCGAGGGAGCACTCTTCGCCAAGGCTCCTCGTGACGGTATTGAGCTCCTCGGCGGTCGATCGATGGAGCCGCTGCTGTCGATGTCAAAGACGGAGAATGCGTCCTTGAGATTCTCCAATACCTTGTCGGAATCGACGCTTTTGGTGTTGGAGCTCGATGAACTCCTCGAGGCTATGCAACTGTTGCCGTCACCGTCAACCTTGCAGATCAGATCATGTTGTCAAGTTCTTGCTCTGTGGCAGGTTCACCTAGGCTTCCCATGATGGATCCAAGCTCCGACGCCGAGATCTTGCCATCGCTGTTGATGTCGAATTTCTTGTAGACTTGTTCCAGCCCCTCCACGAGACGAACACGTGAATAGAAAATAATAGAGAATGTATTTTATTCCACAACATTAAATTTACATAAAAAAAAACATATTAACATGTTATTTTATTTATGTTATCTCTTTTTGTTTAATAAAAACATTTAAAAATGAAAATATATTTTAAAAGTTATCATTTTAATTTGTGAGATAATAAATAATTTAGAACAAATTACTGTATTAAGAGTGAGAGATAACATGTAGAAAATAGAAAAAGCTATAAAAAATAGAAAAAGCTTATATACATGTTCATTTATTTCACTTTATTTTATTTCTTTTATGAATTATGTCATTTTATATTTAACAGCTTCCAATCAATTAGTTTATCCATTATATGCTATCAACCATAAGCCCATATGCCACCACCTAATTTTTACCAAACAATGCTAAAACATAACCTTAAGTATCAGGTTAAGAAGGGGTTTTACTTAATTTCTGGGTTATTCAATTTGTTTTATTTATATATGCATATTTAATTTTTAGGTTATTCATTATTCTTCTTCATCTATAGGGGCAGGCATTCGTGCCTGCACCCACCATACAATTTTGTTTTACATTTTTTTTTATTTTATAGTTAATTTATTTTTTCAAAATGTTGGAAAAAAATATTGACACCAAAAAAAGAATATCTTTTTTATTATAGTTATAGATTATTAGCGAACAGACACAAATTTGTCGGCCTCTCCCCCACCCCCTTTTTTTTGAGATAGTTACGCAACAGTTACTTACTATTATTTCACAATTATGTTTAAGTTTAAATTTAAATGTAAGTTTCAAGTAGATAATAACAATATTGAAAAGTAAATTAGGACACTAAAATGACATTTAGGGTCTGTTTAGATTGACTTATGCAGAGCTTATGAATACAGTTTATGACTCAGTCATAAGTTATTTTGAGCTTATTTTTCATAAGCTACCCAGGATAGCTTATCAAAACAGCTTATGGCTTATATAAAATAAGTTTCACTATAATTTTTCTTCGATTATAAAAGTAATTTATACAACTTATGCCATAAATAATAGATAAGTTTATTATCCAAACATGAACTTATTCTTTTGTATTACTTTTCTAGACAAGTATAGATGGCTAACTTTTATTATAATAATAATAATAAGAAGAAGAAGAAGGAAAGAAAGAAAGGAAGGAAAAAAAGAAAGAAAAAGAATATTAAGAAGAGAATATTAATTAACTTCTCCCCTGTTAAAAAAAAGAGAATATTAATTAAGGAGTGGATTAACTAATCTGTAACGTCCCGAATTCCATGGCTTAATCACGCCTAAAACGCCTCTCTAAATATAGCAAAATCACATTTAGCAAACACGATATACGAAATTGATTAACGATTCTTCCCAACCCCGCCGGAACCCCCCAATCTCTGGTTCAATCCCTCCCTCCCTCCCAAGCAAATTAGACAATGGGTTTGAAATCCCTCTTCAACAACCGCAACAAGGATGCGTTCGCATCGGCGTCATCGACGCCGTCACGATCGACGTCACTGTCGGTGCGTTCACGCGCCCGTCTGACGGAGGAGCTAGAACAAGTCTTCAAGAAATTCGACGTCAACGGCGACGGCAAGATCTCGGCGTCTGAGCTTGGATCCATCATGGGAAGCCTAGGTGAACCCGCCACAGAGCAAGAACTCGACAACATGATTCGCGAGGTCGACGGCGACGGCGACGGTTGCATCAGCCTCGAGGAGTTCATTGAGCTCAACACCAAAGGCGTCGATTCCGACGAGGTATTAGAGAATCTCAAGGACGCATTCTCCGTCTTCGACATCGACGGTAACGGCTCCATCACCGCCGAGGAGCTCAATACCGTCATGAGGAGCCTCGGCGAAGAGTGCTCCCTCGCCGAGTGCCGGAGAATGATCGGCGGCGTCGACAGTGACGGCGACGGCATGATTGATTTCGAGGAGTTTAGGGTCATGATGATGATGGGTTCTCGGCATGATACAACGGATAGAGTTAGAACTGAAACTTTGCCATGATCGATACACTAGTTTTTCTATCCCTTTTTTTTATGTTGCTTCTGTTTCCTATTGTCACATTCCATGTTCTGTTTGTCACTCTCCCATTTTTTTCTTAAATTTGTCTATAAAAAAACATGACAAGGTTTCACGATCATTGGTTGAAAATTAAGAGGAATTTGGATCCAAAACCAAAAGCTTAAAATGAATACTCTTCATGTATTACGGAGACTAAAACTAAAATATAAATTTCTTTTACAGAGAATAAAAAATTACTTAAACCTATATATTATTGACATTAGCAGCTTATCAATTTGCTTCGTACCAATATGGCATATGCATATAAGAGCAATTCTTTAGGTACGTACCGAGTGTTGCGGTCTTTTTCTGAAGATGTTTATGTCAATTAATGGAATGGATAAAGGAATGATTTAATTCTACAACTCAAAATACTCAAAACAACAAAAGCAAACAACAGTATAATTGAGAAAATTATTTATTCCAACATTAATGTTAATGTAGGAAAACATAAATATAAATGTGACAGAGTTGTCCACCGCCATGGATTTGCAGCAACCAAGGCGCCGCGCTGCAAGGCTGTGATTCCACCGCCATTATGATGCCCTTCTTCTCATTCCTTGCCATGCTGCTTTGGTAACTCTCTCTGCTCTCCCACCATCCATGGAATTCTTCTGTCTCTCTTCTCATGCAAATAGAATTGATCGGCATGTTTTTATGTACAATAATTAAATTATTACTGATGAACATTTTCAATTAAATACAATATGATGTTAGCAACCAAATTGTGGAATAATTTCAATAAATTTTCTTTTAGGTCCTTGAATAGTTAAGTATGCTAGGAAATAATGATATATGGGTTACTTTGATGTTCTGGTATGATTTCTTTGCAGAGATAGATAGCCTGAATTGACTTCAGAGAATAAATGTAATTCATAACCACCTTAGCACTTGAAATTCATTCACGAGGTGTTGAATATCAGTGCATCTCATGTACTTCTTGACAATGTAGTCTACACTCTGTTATGGCAATAATCCTCTTCTCATCTCCTGGATGATTTTAATATTTTTACTCTGTTTTGGCATTCAATGTGAACAATCATTTTTTGGTGCAGGATTACAAACCAGGAGGCATATATTAAGTTACTGACTTTGAAAAGACAATTACATGAGAAAGTTTTATTTGTTTCCTTTCGGTTTCATTATGCTTTTTCTTTGGGTGAATTTTTTTTATGGAAGTATATGTCAATTGGTTATTTAACTCTTTTAATTTAGGGTGATAGATTCAGAGCAGGCTATGGCGCTATGCTACTGGCTGAAGTAGAATGAGAAGAGCACAGAAACCTACTGAAATCCATGCTTTTCATTATGACAGACATATTACTATACCAGTTGCTTTCTTTTTATCAAAATATAAAAGAATGATATTGTATTGTTTTTAGTGTGTATCTTTTTTTTTTTTGAATTCTGGTAATTTGCCTTTTGTAGAGTAATATATCTATGACTATTTTTATTCAGCAAATAAAAGTGAGCACCATGTTTTGTCAAAAATGATGCCTTTTTTGCATGATTCGGTTAGATCTTTATTTTATTTATTTTAAGAAGAGTCAAATATAAGTTTGCATCATTTTGGAACAAGAATCATGCATTGAGAAATATACAACGAACGTGTAGCAAAGAACTTCCATGAAATGTTGGAAACTGATAAGAAGGTTACATCTCTTTGCATACTCAATTTGGTCCTCTCTGTGTATTACAAAATTACAATCTATTTTTGAGGCATCTTATTATAGAATCTTCAAGAGATTTACAACTAATCACAGTGCGTTTGCATTATGAAGCTGAGAAATCGTATGCTCACATGAACTAATTTTGTCCAATTGTTCTGCCCCACCACGTGAACATAAATGATTCCGTTTTACTGGGAAAATCTTTTTGGACTAAACTATTGTGTTTATATCTATGCATATATTGAATATTCTTTTGCTAATCATTTTGGCTTAAGCAATCTAAAATGTGTGATAAGTGTCCGTGTACCTCATGAAAACAATTTATTTATACCATTGAATATATGAAAATTATTTATTTTTTTCATATTTCATGCTTCAATTTAATGATAATATTAGGTTTTTACTCCTTTTATTTTTCATTAATTTTAAATTTTAAATGTAGAAGAAAATTATTTTGTAGATATTATTTTTCACGAGGAAGGATCAAATTACACCGATGTAATACTTTGGTCAATGTTACACCGTTAATAACTCTTCAGCGGATAATTATATTCTAAAACACACCGTTAGATTAAAAGTTATTATCATATAGATCATTCCTGTAAAATTTCGCATCAATCTAAAATCATTTGATGTGTCAAAATTCATACACTTTAAAAGACATTAATCTTGATGTATCTCAATGACACATCAAATGATTTTAGATTGATGTGAAATTTTATAGGAATGATCTACATGATAATATCTTTTAATCCAACGGTGAGTTTTAGAATATAATTATTCGGTGAATAGTTATTAGCGGTGTAACATCGCCCAAGAGTTACACCGGTGTAATTTGATCCCTCCTCATTTTTCATATATAAAATTATTGACTGAATAAAAGAAAGGGCTTCCAAAATTAACGCTGTTTTAGATATATTTTTTTTGTCATTTATTTTTTTTAGATCCTTTTTTTTGGTCAATTTATTTTTTTAGAACTCCATTGCCCAGTACTTAAAGCGAGTACCTAATAAGAACCATGACTTTACCGCTGCAGCTCTGACAAAGCACGACACTTAACTAGCACAAGTGCTTGTGCAAGCACCTGTACCTACACTGTTTGTGTGGGTTCGGTTGCATTTTATAAATAAAAATGAGTAATATGTGGTTATTGGTGGGGTCCATTTAAGAATTTTTTTTTAGAAGTGCTGGGTTGGAGGGGTTGAATACCTATTAGGTACTTCGATTAAAAAAATAAAAATGAGTGATGTAGAAAAGTGGGACCTATTTAAATACCCAAAAATGGATTTCTCCAATGGAGATGCTCTAACGCTATGTTTGTTTTGAATGAAATAGGAAAGAGAGAAGTAGGGAAGAGATAGGAATGTCACCTTGTTTGGTTTAGGTGAGAAATAGAGAAGAGAGAATAAAAACATGTGGGACCCACCAACTTTTTATTTCTTCACTGAAGAGCGAAGAAAGACGAAGAGAGAAGAGTTTTCGTCTTAGTCTTCCATCTTTGCCCTTTTTCCATTTTGTCCTATCTATTGCATTTTTTTTTGACAAACTATCTACTGCATCTTTGGAATTGAAACCACAAGAATCCACCTCGTGCAGCAGTATCATGGCACCCCTGTGAGTGTGAAGCACATCAAAAGAGAGCACCAGAAAATTAGTAAAGAGTGGCATGCGTGCAGGAGAAGGAGTTGGGCTCTTTGGTATAATAATATAATAATATTTGATATATTAATTTAATGTATACAAATAAAAAATTAGAATATAATAATATTTCTTTTTGTGAAAAATATTAGATATAATATTATTTATTTATTAAAGAATAAAAAATTAATATTTAAGACTAAAAATAATAGGGACATTTTTGTCTTTTTATAAAATAACACCATTTATCTCTTCTCACTTTCTATCAAACCAAACGAAGGGAGAGAAACTAACACACTTCTTTCTCTTTTATTTCTTCTCTTTTTCTTTTATACCAAACAATACCCTAAATCTACTCTATTTCTCTCATCTTTCTCTCTTCTCATACTCTCTCTCACCTCTTTCTCTCTTCTCCATTTCTTCTCCTAACCAAACATAGGGTAAGTGCCCGCAATAAGCGAAGGAAGGGCTTCCAAAATGAATTGAAATGTTGCGAACAAATCCGTGAATTATAAATGGGCTTCTAACGGGCTCTGGAGGCCCATATAAAACCCTAACGGCTGACTGAATCCCTTTATTAAGAACACAAGCGCAGTCATGACCAAAAAAAAGAACACAAGCGCAGTCTTTCTGAAAGAGCGGTGCTTGCGTGCTTCTGGGAATCAGGGGTGAGGTGCTTATGTTTGTGTTTTTTCTTTTTGGTTTCTGAAAAACGCAAGATCAGCTTCTTGATTGGACCTTCATATGAATCCACGGTCCAGTCAATCATATTCATAATCTTGCGAAATCGAATTATGCATCGTCACTCGTCTGGATTTGATTTTTCTGTGATCATTCAGGCCCTTTATCGCTGCCACATCTGTGATTTTTCTTTGATTTCCAATCTCATGTTTTAATAGCTCCTTTTATTATTACTTTGATTTTGTGAAAGCGGTGCCATTTTTTTTTTAAGCAAACGCACTCTGTCCCTAAACACATGAATGTTTTGAGGCAATTTCTTCGTTTGCGACAGTAATGGAGTTTCCGTTCCAGCAAACTCGCCCACACGGTCTTTTTGTGACCGCGTTGGGCACATTGTTGGGCTACATCTATAATATTGTGTCATTCCTGAATATTGAAGTAACTTTCTTAAACCCTATGTTTGAGTTCTTTTTGGTTTCTGAAACTTCAACACTGATTGATTATAATAAAACGCAAGTTCAGCTTCTTGATTGGACCATCACGATTCCACGGTCCAGTCAATTATATTCATAAACTTGCGATATCAAATTTTGCAGTGTCACTCGTCTGGATTTGATTTTTATGTGATCTTTCAGGCCCTTTATCACTGCCACATCTCTTTAAGGCCCTTTGTCACTCCATTTTCGATCTCATTTTAACTCAATTCAAGGTTGATTTTGAATATTTTGGGCGGAGGTTAATATTCGGTAGTAGAGTATGTGTCTTCCTTGATAACACAAAATTAACTTCAAGCTTTGTTCCCTTTGTGATACGTGTATTTGAGGAATCAATCTCGATGACCCGTAAATGAAGCGCGTGTGAGCTTGAGCCATATGACCTGAAGTGCAATTGCCCACTACGAATTCTTTATTTGATGACCTGTGCAGCATGAATTCTTTATCAAAACCTTTTAAAATGAATAAAGAACTCCTACCTTAGCTGTATCTGTGGTTAGTCTGAAATTCAGATTCACATTAATAGACCAGCAAGGCAATTTGATTTACAATTAACTCTTGAGTAGGAGGCTGTCATGTGATGTGAAAAGTCCTTTGGGTCATAATTATGTTATGATAAGCTAATTTCACAAATTTGACAATCAAGTTAAAAGATATAGTGCATAACTATGACGAGTAACAGAGAATCTCTCTCATGAGTGCTTGTATCACTTGTTTTCGTATATGGAAAATGATATTTTGACACCCAAACACCCGATTGACCACTAGAAATAGATAGGAATAGAAGAGAGATAAGTGATTGATGTGATAGATAAATGATGTGATAAGAAGAAAGAGATAGAAAGAAAGAGAGGTGTTGGATGAGTGTTAAAAATTAAGAGGTGTTAGTGTATCATAACCCTTTCGTATATCTGGAGAATTTTATGTGGCCTCACCTGAGAGGGTGTCAAATGTCAATGACATTCCATGCAGTTTACTCACAGGAAGTGTGTACATAATTTTCCATGTTCATTTAATATTTTGAATGTACTACATTTACAAATACTAAAATGTTTTTCAACAGTTAAGACTTTTTTTAGTAATGTAATATATATCATGACCGATACAATGAGAGTTTGTCATCCAACTATAATGTAGGCTTAAAAAGAATTTTGATCCCTGCAAATATATCTATTTTAGGTTTTTGTCCCTGTAAAAAAAATTTACTTTTTCATCCTTGCAAATTTTGCTGTCTCCGTTTTTGGTATTTGACGTCAAGTTCCGTTGCAAAAAAGCTGACGGAGGCTGAGTTAGCACTGTCACGATGGCTGACAGAAGCCACATGTCAGTAGATGACGTGGCTCACTTGCTGACTCAGAATCATTAACATTTTTAACAAAAACGAAAAGCAAAAAATGGTATATTTGCAGGGACAAAAAACAAAAAACTGTATAATTGAAGGGATAAAAAATGTTAATGATGTTTTTCTTCTCTTCCACGATCTTAGAACTGCACCACCACCATTTTCTTCTTATTCTTCTCTCCCACCACCCTAAGCTGAGCTCAGAACCGCACCTCCACCCCCCATTCTTCTTCTTCTCATCTCCCAACCGCTCCACCGTTTTGCCCCTCACTCGCCCTTCGTTGGACCACCTCCACAATAGCCATTGTTCTGCGCACCAGCACCGTAACTACCCACTAGTCCACTGAAATCCATTTTCTTTCCTGTAGCAAATCGCGATTGGACCTTTTCTTTAGCAAATCACCACTGTTGTTGTTGTTGTTGTTGTTGGGGTTGATGGTTGTGGGTGGGGGTTGGGGGAAGGAGAAGAGGTGGTTGTTATGGGGGGGGGGGGTTGAGGTTGGGGCTAGGGAAGGAGAAAAGGTGGGGGGTTGGGGGAAGGGAAGGAGAAGAGGTGGTTGTTGTGGGTGGGGGGTTGGGGTGAGGGCTAGGGAAGGGAAGGAGAAGAGGTGGGGGTGGGGGTGGGTGTGGCTGCTAAGGAAGGGAAGGAGAAGAGGTGGCAGGGGTGGGGCTGGCAGCTAAGGGAAGGAGCAGAGGTGGTTGTTGTGGGTGGGGGGTTGGGGTGAGGGCTAGGGAAGGGAAGGAGAAGAGGTGGGGGTGGGGGTGGGGGTGGGGGTGGCTGCTAAGTAAGGGAAGGAGAAGAGGTGGTAGGGGTGGGGCTGGCAGCTAAGGGAAGGAGAAGAGGTGGTGGTTGTTGGTGTTGTTTGTTCTGAGTTTGTTTTTGGTCCCTGCAATTATACAGTTTTTTGTTTTTCGTCTCTATAAAAATGTTAATGATGTTGAGTCAGTAAGTGAGCCACATCATCTACTGGTGTGATAGTGCCAGCTCCGTTAGACACGTCAGCTTTTTTGTAACGGAACTTGATGTCGATGACAAAAAACAGAGATGGCAAAATTTGCAAGGATGAAAAAGTAAAAAAAAAAAATTGCAGGGACAAAAACCGAAAATGAGTATGTTTGTAGGGACTAAATTTTTTTTTAAGCCTATTTTTTTTTATTCAAGAAGCAAATTCATTTTATTGTATCTCTTTTATATGAGTACAATGCATGTCCTCTATGTAATTTTACCTTGAGCTAATATATTAATCCATTCGCGCGCGGGTCCATATTTAGTTTGCACATATTTCCTGGATCGGTGTATGAAAGATGAGCTTTTCCACACCATAGTTCTGGTTTGTCATTATTCTTACTCGCATGTATATCATTCTAAACCATTATGTATTTCAAATTCGTTACAACCACCGTTTGTAAGTAAATAATTTAATTACACTTGGTTCAATTTTGGCTTGTACACTCTTAAAATGTAGTGTGGGTCTTTTGGATACATATGAAGTTAAAGATAAAATTTAATCCATCAATAATAAACAGAAGCCATGCTGAGTTAACTTGTCTAATAATCATGTATGTATTATAAAAAGAAAAGTAGACAGCTCTATCAATCAATCCAATTAAAAGAAGTAAAAAAAACGGAAGGGCGTTGAAATTCAGACACAAAAGTCATCATGGTGTAGTAACTACAGTGTTCTCGCTCAACTCCAGTATTGGAGAGATACTACATACAGAAACAAGAACCCCAATACCAGTCTCAACTTCACTCTATCACTATAGCAACAAATTTACAAGATTATATTCAAGTGGGTGGGGGGAAAAAGCAGGGCACACGAATTGGGATTTTCATACAAATGAGTGAATGACCAATTTATGAAAGAGAAAGCTAAGCAATGAACAGTGTTATCTTCTGATGTAAACACTTTCCATGCGATGGCTTTTTTGTATGAAACATGCCGCCCCATCGTGGACATGCAGATACCAGCCGGCAGATAAGCAAATCCCTGATGGATGCAAGAATTAATAGG
Organism: Glycyrrhiza uralensis; assembly: GCA_030159175.1. Taxonomy (NCBI): domain Eukaryota; kingdom Viridiplantae; phylum Streptophyta; class Magnoliopsida; order Fabales; family Fabaceae; genus Glycyrrhiza; species Glycyrrhiza uralensis. Next base: position 52,041,138 of record BRZY01000005.1, read on the forward strand.
CACAAAAAGTTTAGCCAAGGAAAACTAAGCAAAAAATTGTTATCACAGTACGAATAATGTAAGCATTTTATGACCTGTTTGTGTTTTCCAGAAAAAGTTTTTTTCAATTAAAAGACAAGTCCATAAATTCTTTTTTTTTATTTAAAAAACTGCTTTTAGAATCGCTTTTTTTAAGCTTAAATATAATCACCTGTTGCATTAACTTGGCAAAGTTTGCACACAATGCCTTGCGTCCAGACTCATCAAATATTTTATCCAATGTGATGTTGTCTTGCAAAGCCACTAGAGTTGTTTCCAACATGTTAAGGCCAGCTTGATTTGCAAAGATGAACACCGGCAGAGACTGCATTTATACCAAAATAGAAAAATCACATTAATTAATCTCGTGTGGCTAATTAATTAATCTCGTGTGGCTAATTAATTAAAGGGGCTGTCAAATCAAAAATACACTTTCCAACTTCCTTTCTTAACAAAAGGATCAAAGAAATGAGACCACAGCCATATATATATATATATATATATATATATAATATACCTTCAATGAGCAGCATAGAATAGCATCCCGATGATGCCACAGATGTTTAAACATCATGTCCCCAACAAGAGAATCCGATCTCAGTAAGTCTGTCCCCAAATAGTAACTGATCATGGAAAGATACATACAGGGAATTGAACACATTAGACATTTTTGGAAAAAGAACTATATCAACTATGCCTAACTACATAGTAATGAATGCGAATCATTTAACACAAAAATGAACAGCATGATATAGAAGAAAATCAAATTGTGAATATAATAATTCTCAATCCACTCATGACAGCAAGTTTGTATCAACTTTTAGACAGAAATAATTAACTAACGAGAGAGAGATTAGTGGACTTGCCTATAACTGTGGCAGATCCAGTGAGCTAGTGTAACTGCTTCTGGAGAACCAGGGGTTAGTTTTGCTCCGACAGATGGTGTCGGATCCAGGGTCCGATTTGAAGTCATTGCATCATTGAAGCCTCTGCAAATATGTAATGCATCAATTTTCAGCCGAAAAGGAAACAAATCATTTCAATTTGCTACATACCTGCTCAATCTTTGGTTGGAAGCTTGCAAAACAGCAAGCTGCCCACCCAATACGGTGCTGTCACCATCACCCTCATTGGGGAGGGTGACGATGAGTTGGTCGGTGGTAAATACAGCGGTTGCGAGCTCGGGTTGCGTGTATTCTGGTAGTCGAAACCTCAATGTGTCAAGGTCGAGGTCTGAGGAGAATTGGAGAGATCCAGTTACCGTGACCACGACCTTGGTAATGCCGGGACAGATATGGAGTATATGGGCTTCAACAGGGCCAAGGGTTTGGGCCTCCGCCACGAATCGGAAGCATTTTGGTGTTTCCTCCACAAACACGTCGGCGTCAGAGGGTAATGGGAGTTCGAGCACGCAGTTGAATGCGTGAGGCAGGTGCCTCGATCAGCTCCCTCTTCTTCTTGTTGTCGGAGGAAAAGACGACTGCCTCGACCTGAGAGATCATGCTAGAATCCATTGAGGAGTGAGAGAGAATGGAAAAATGATTCTGTGTTTTCTTGATTGTGAATTCTCAACTGATATGTGAGGCCGGTACACATTATATTATGTAGATACACACGATAGAGTGCAACAATATAACTGACTCATAACAGAAATATAACCAATCGAACTAACTCGGCTCCTCTGTTATCAGAGTAAGCTAATAGAATTGTATTCATTTGATTGATTGCTAGTTGGAGCCGAGAGAGAAACCCAGAACAGAATGTAAAAACTAAGTAGCATTGAGTTGAAATTAATTAATATATATTATATGATGAAATTTCCATCAAATGATCTCACTGATAGTGTTATTAACAAGTACATATGAATTTTGTCGAAAAAAAAAGCAAGTACTTGCGAATTTTCGCTACTTCATCCCCTCCCATAATATAATTAATAATATTAACAACAATAATTTCGCTACTTATGCAATGCGAATTGAGAAATGCTATTTGGAAATCCAAAAGCTTACATTACATATACACTGAAAAATAAAAGCAAAGAGTGTGATTATAATTAACGTGTATATTTTGTATTTTTTTTATCTATAAAAAATGAGAATGGTGGTGTTATAAAACTCAATGCATTACCATTACCCGGATCCTTTCAGAAACTACAGCTCAAAATATGTATACATATAGTTTTAAATTGCATACAACATCAGCCACATCACACTGCATTGTGCTGTTTTTTAAAATCACGAGAAAATCCACAATGCAACGCCGCAGTGGCCACAACACAACGAGTGCAACTACCGCATCAAGCCGCAATATTGGGCTTTAAAATCTCCATAAAAATTATTTTTCATTTTTTCCTCGTTCTTTATTTAGTAGATTTATAATGAATTTTGAAAGGTTTGAGATACAGTTACATATGTTTCTGGTCCTTATAAATATGCAGTTTTTTGCTTTTAGTCCTTACAAAATTTTGTTCCTATGTTAGGTCCTTCATTTTTTTCCTCATTTACAGAAATGGTCCCTAATGTTAAACTGGTCTGTTAACCGCTGATGTGGCAAACAGAAGTCCACATTAGCACATGCCAACTGGACATTTCAGACCACATGGCCTACATGTGGGCATGCTGTCTCAGATTTTTTTTTTCTAATTAAATAAATAATAAGATTGTGAAATAAAAATCCCCAAAAACTAAACCCGTCTTTCCAATCTCTACTCTTCTTCCTTTCTCCCCCTTATTCCACTCCCCCGATTTGCATGAGGCAAAACAGGAGACTTGAGATTGTTGCCATTGCTCAAAAGAGGAGATCTTGGAGGAAACGTGGTTTGCTATGCTAGAGAAGATCGTATAAGAGGCTCTTCAACTTGTACTTGCGATTTTGATCCGTATGGTGTGTGTGGAAAGAAGAATTCAAAAACCAAAGGCCAAAACCCCAAAAGAAAGTAATAACATTATGTCACTTAAAGAAGCATAAAACCCCCATTCAAGATAGCTTTTGATGTTCGACCAATTTTTTTTTTGCTTTTGATGGAAAAATAAAGCCCCAAAGCAGTAATATCATATTTGTCTCACCAAGTTTGTTTGTTTCATAGCTTTTTTTTCTTGTCTGTTTGAAACTCAGTACGCATAGATTTCCCTGGAGAGGTTTTGGCCTTGGGCATATGGTTATAACGTTTGGGGGAGGAGAAGAAGAGGGATCGGCCAGTCTGATTTCAGGGGATTTTTATTTCATACTTGTTATTTATTTAATTAAAAAAATAAATGAGTCAGCATGCCCACATGGAGGCCATGTGGTCCAAAATGTCCAGTTGGCATGTGCTGATGTGGATTTCTGTTTGCCACATCAGCGGTTAACAAACTCAGTTTAACGGTAGGGACCATTTCTATAAATGAAGAAAAAATGAGGGACCAAACTTAGGAACAAAATTTTGTAGGGACTAAAAGCAAAAAAGTGCATAATTATAAGGTCTAGAAACATATTTAACTCTTTGAGATATTTTAAGATGATAATGAGCTAGCTAGTAATGAGAGAGAATTAGAATTTGAGAGGAGAATTTTAAAGATGAGTCATGATGAATTATATTTGATGCAAACATAAAATATATTTACGCCATAACGGTGCAAGTACACATCACAAGAATCACAATACCCACAATCATAGTGATCACATCCACGACGTATCAACCTCATGTATCAATTGAGAATTCACAATCAAGAAAATAGAGAATCACTTTTCAATTCTCTCTCTCTCTATGGATTCCAGCATGAGAGATCTCTCAGGCAAGACTATCAGCTATCTCCATTACCTCCAACAACAAGAAGGGAGTTGAGGCGCCTGCCTCACGTATTCAACTGCGTGCTCGAGCTCCCATTACCCTTTGACATCGTGTTTGTGGAGGAAGCACCAAGATGTTTCCGATTCGTGGTGAAGGCCCTACCAAGGTCCATACACTCCATATTTGTCCCGACATCACTAAGGTCGTGGTCTCCAGTTCTCCTCTGACCTCGACCTTGACATATTGAGGTTTCGACTACCAGAATACACGCGACCCAAGCTCGCCACCGCCGTATCTACCAACGGCCAACTCATCGTCACCCTCCTCCCAAAGAGGGTGACAATGACAGCACAATTGGGGGTGAAGTGGTATATGGATTGGGTAGGCAGCCTGTTGTTTCACAAGCTTCCAGCCAAAGATTGAGTAGGTATGGAGCCACCTGAAATAATTTGTTTCCTTATCATCTCCTTTTTGGGTGAAAATTGATGCATTACATTTGTAGAGGCTTCAATGATGCTGATGGGTTGTCTATACTGCATTGTGATGGAAGTATTGCTATAAATTGAACCAAGAATTTGAGTGGCACTTCTAATCCAGAAAGTTCCCTTACATTCCGTGGAGGAATTCTATCTGCAAAAGCTTCTATGTAGCTCCAAGTGAGTCTTGAAAACTCAACGCCATGATATTTTTTTCAACAGTGTTATTTTAGAATGAGGCTTACAAGATTCACTGACGACAGTCAAATAATCATGCCTCTTAGCCATACAATTGAACATGAAGAGGTGTGTTTGCAATCCCTTGCCAATCCACCTGCCAGATTGAATAAGGTTTGGGTTGTTTAAAAAGAGAGGAGGATAAAATAAGATCACGTTACGCATATTTTGTTTGAAAGTTAAATCCCTTCTTCTATTATATATCATATCTTGTTATTCTCTATCTATTCATATATTTTAAATAAGAGTTCTCAGTTCTCACTCACTTTAAGATTTTGTAAGTCTTTTCAAATTCAAAATATTTGTTATAATTGTGCTATTTTCTTTAAACTCAAATCAATTCCTATTTTGATAATATTTTACAATATTAAGGTTTGAATATGCAATTGATATTCATATATGTTAAATAAGAGTTCTCGCTCACTTTAAGATTTTGCAAGTCTTTTCAAATTCAAATATATTAATAGATAGAGAATAAGAATATTTTAAATTTGAAAAGACTTCCAAGCTTGATTTGAGTTTAATTTATAGAGTTATGCCTATCAAAAGACTCAACAAACGCGATCAAAAGGTGAATTCCAAAATCTTGCTGAAGTTGTTGCTAAGCGTTATCAAGATAATGAGTTGAATGTGGATTGATAAATGGATCATATTTTGTAACAAATTTCTCGATAAAATAGCAACGAATTGCAATATCTGAAATTCAAATTTTGAAATAGGGCAACCAACTCAAAAAAACAGAATTGGAACAAATGGACCAACAAGTTAACCTTTTTTTTTTTGATAATAAACAAGTTACAGTATTATCTTTAAACTAAATAAAAAAATACTATTACTATTACTAAACCCAATATTTCAAATTGCAATGAAAACATTTTCACATAAATCCGATCATATTTCATCATGTCATTTCCTAATACTTCTTTTAATTAAAGTCAAATTAGTGGGTCTATGCATTGATTCAACGATTAATATTGTCCGTTGCATCCAACACACACTTGAAGACTAAAATCAAGCAAAACTCCTAATCTGAGAGAAAAGTAGACCCATCCATGGCATACCACCAATCACGATGATCTCCCAAAAATATACATCATTTACTACTATTGTCTTCTCTCTATTACACAAACCATGCTTAACCATCCAAAAATCCTCCATGATCAAATTAGTAGAGATACAGAGTGGTTCTCTCCCAGGCCACCACCTGACCAGACATCCCAAATTCGGTCATCAACACAACTTGACTTAGCAAACTATATATATATATATATATATATATGCACGTACGAACACAAAAACAAATAAACCCGACAAATCCATTCACTAAATTTTCCATCTTTGTTTCGGATATAGCAAAAACAAGAAGAAGAGAAAACAGGGTAAAGGGAACAAGCACGGAAAAGATGGGTTTGAGAAGCTCCTCTGTTCTGTGCTTGGCACTTTTTCTGGCTTTCTCTTCATCGATTAACGGTTTAGACATCACGAAACTGTTGGGGCAATACCCAGAATTCTCGTCCTTCAACAAATACCTAACCGAGACCAAACTGGCGGAGCAAATCAACGGCGACCGTAACGGCGTGACGATCCTGGCACTGGACAACGCGGCGCTGTCGTCTCTGTCCGGCAAGTCCCCTGACGCCGTCAAGGCAATCATTGGGACCCACGTGCTCTCGGAGTTCTACGACGAGAAGAAGCTCATGGAAGCACAAGGGAGTCACACCCCATTGGCCACTCTGTCCCCTGCCACGGGTCTCGCAAACTCAATCTACGTGTCGCTCGTCGACGATGGTGAGGTTGTGTTTGGTTCCGCCGTTAAGGGATCCGCTTTGGACACCAAGCTCGTGAAGACCGTTACAACTGAACCTGGCACCGTTGCCGTTCTTCAGGTCACTCAACCAATCCTTGTTCCTGGTGCTCAAGCGTCGACGCCAGCGGGTGGGTCCGTGGCCGAGTCCCCCAAGAGCCATGGTGCGGCTGCACCCGCTCCGGCTAGCAGCTCTTCTCGCACCCACATGGGATTCCTTGGCGCAGTTATGGCCTTCGTTTCCCTTTTTGCCTCTCTGTAATTAGCTAGCGCAATGCAATGTGTTCCTGAGTTGGAAGGGATAATCACCAAGGTGCATTATTTGTGTCGTGTTGATGATATTACACAGTTGATTTGTGTTGTGTTTATGGGATTCTTTTATTCAGATTATTGATTATTGAAGATACCTCCCAATCTCTTCTCTTGCATTTTTGTTGTTGTGGATTTACTACGCACCAAATCTCAACACTCTCGATCCATCCGTTCTCTACTTTTCTGTTTTCTTTGTTGGAAAAAATTTGTACAGTATGAAAATATTTTTATAAAGAAAAAAAAACATTTTTACAAAGTAAACAGACAATTCTTTTTACATATGTTACACACACACCCAACACATATTCCCATTAACTATTTCACTCATTAATATTAGATGGTGTATGGGTGTGTGGTGGTCCATGTATCAAAGTCTTTCTTTTTATGGGATGCAAGATGATTTATTAAAAATGGTTTTGAATTTTGAGTGAGTTTTAGTTTCAATATTTTTATTTTAAAAAGTAGTTTTCATGTGATCATTTACTGGAATTATTTTATTAAATGGTGGTATATATATGTCAAAGTATTACTGGAAGAAATACATGATAATCTTTATTTTAAGAAAATAACACACATCACAAAGCAAAATTGAGCCCATCACATGCATGGCTATTTGAGATCACAAGACACAGTTGCTGTACGTTATGCTCCTCAATTCCATGCGTTTGTGTACATGACATGGAGCTTAACGGCTTTTACAGCAATTGATGCAATCCACATAACAGTCTAAGATAACATACAAGTTTTGCCGTGGGTGTCATTGTGCTTTGAGTGAAGAATTATTCTTAACGGACAAAACTGTAATGGATTTTGATCTCAAAACCTTGTTTTAGGGAAAACAAACTTCCCACCACTTGAACAGTACATGTGGACAAGATTTGACTTCTCTAAAGTGAATAAAGTATAAAATATATAATTTTAATTATTAATGAGAAAATTAAGAGTGATTTGCTATACATGTACTTATAATATCAACCCTTGATTTTCTCACCATATGGACATATCAATTGTGATTTATTCATTAATTATTGAAATTATTCACTTTAACATCTAAAGTGAATCGTTCACTTTAGAAGTGTCATATCTATCTATATATTATAATACAATTCTATACAATACATATTTTTAAAAGAGGAGGGATCAAATTACACTAGTGTAACTCTAAAAAGAGTTACACTTAATCCCAGCCATTTATCCCGTTTTAATCCGATGGATATGACTTGTTCACTTAAGTCACTCACGTGCTTTAAAATCCTTTCACAGAGGTTTGCCCTCAAATTGAAACACTCTCTGCTTTTTGCGCGCTGTTCTATGTACCCTGTGCGCGCCGTTCTACTGCTACGTTCGTGGAGATACAAATTAAACAAGCAATATAGTGAAGCCCTCCTATGATGCAAATTTAATTCATCGGCAATATATAATGCAAAGTAAAAGTCTGCACCATTGTTGTCTTCAAAATAGCTTTACCATCAAATTAAAAGCAACCGTGCTTGCACTACATATCTGCCTAACTAATTATTGCCATGAATGAACTCTCAGGCATTTTATCAAACAGTTTGCAGTCCATATATAAAAATGAAAAACCATATATTCAATCAACTCATAAACAAATACACAGAAGCTAATAAAAAAAACTATAATGGATGAAGAACAAATTAAACAAGCAATATAGTGATGGGGGTGGTGGAGTGAGAGGGTCTGTTTAGTTTTTTGTTGGGTGTTGAGTGGAGAGAAAGTTGTGCTATGTTCCCAATCAGACGTGGATGAGACCGAGAACCTTATCCATGCATCTCCGGCGACCGTTCTACCGGCGAGACCACAAGTTCCCCTCGCGCTTCCATTCTCGTCTCCCCTTCTCCCTTCTCGTGCTTTGTGGTTGTGGGTCGCCCACGAATCAAGATCTCCATGAACATAGAAGGGCACACACAAAGCTGATAGTGTTTCAATATGAGGGAAAGTGCGTGTGAAAGGATTTCAAAGTTGGAATATCCCGTTCACGTGACTGACTTAAGTGAACAAGTCATGTCCATCGGATTAAAACAGGATGAATGGATGGGATTGAGTAAAAGAGTTACACTGGTGTAATTTGATCCCTTCTCTTCTTAAAATTTGAAAGCTTTTACCGTAATGAAATAATTTTGTGTAGAGATTTCTCATTTCAATTTTCATTTTTCATAGCATTGGTCACCGTTTCAACGAATTTCAAATTTTATTGTGAGCCTATTCTAGACATGATTCTTTAAATGATCAACAAATTCGAATTATGATCAAGAAGCATATATACAACCTCATCAAAACCATGTGTCAATAGGCCAATACCAATTCCATCAACGGTTCATGTCAAGTTATCCAGATCGATCCTCCTCAAAATGAATAAAAATGTCAAGCTTGCTTGAAATGATAGTCATCGATGGTGGAGTATACCAAACCGTCATCTCCAAGAACCTTTAGGGATAACCTGGCATCATAAACAACCTTTGAGTTACATGCCCCGCCAAAAAAAATACATTCATACCTATAACAAAGCAAACAGATAGGCAGAGATTACATGATCTTATCCAATGGTAGATTAAGTTGTCGAGATAGTTCGTCAACATGTATTCCCCTTTCATCTGACCTGCAACTCAACCAATTTCAAAATCTTTGAACATCATGACGCGCATATGACGTGCGATTAGAAATTTATCAAACCATAATTCACTGAAACCATTTAATTAAAGTGGGGAAATACAAGAAATGTAAAATTTCCAAATTTATAACTTACATGTCTGAGTGTTGTTGCAGATAGTTAAGAACCAATTTATCACAATCCTTCAGTTGTGCATATGACTGAGATAAGCAAAATTATATCATTAATCCAATCAAGCAAAACGAAAATAAATCGATAGCAACTTTGACGGATCATATTCAATACCGGATTTGATGGTGCCTGATATCCATTTGATGCATTTCTGGCCGGAGTGTTCAAAGATGAGTCTAATGATGGAGGATTTGTAGGAGTGATTCCTTCAACCTAAACCCAAAAGCAAAATGCAAATGCAAGAAAGAACAGGCATTATAGTTATATTACAAATATGCCCCTTGAGTTAAGCATGATGTCTTTGTTTTTAGTGACCCTAGAATATCAAATTCTAGAAAGATTTAGCAGTATCCATTGACATCTGAAATACTCATTTTGTAAAGAATGTGAGGTTCGTAGAATACCTTTACTTTGGAATGGAGATGGTTGTGTATGCAGTCAATAAAGTGAAAAGGTATCTCATCAAAATTCCTAACAGGCCTGTGAAACATGCCACAAAATATGAAAAAAGCATATTAACATCCAGCCAATTTTCCAAATATAAAGCATTATGTCAAAGAGAAGTGCTGCTTTATGGTTCATCTGTAAATCCATCAACCAGACCAACCATCGATCCCCATGCCAAATAATCACACTACTATTGGGGTAAAAAATTGAAGATCTACATGCTACTTCAACAAAAGTAACAAGGAGAACACCCATAATACGGATAGATCCAAGATTAATTTTTGACAAGATACATAATTTTGGACAAGTATCTAAGATTTGGTCAATAAATTTCTACCAGATGTTTTATTTGATTTTATGACGTGTTTTTTTTGTCATACTATCCATTGAGTAATGAGATTAAGGTCCTGTTTGGATTGGTTTATGCAGAACTTATGAACACAGCTTATGACTGATTTATAAGCTGTTTTGGGCTTATTTTTCATAAGCTACCTAGGATAGCTTATCAAAACAACTTATGGCTTATATAAAATAAGTTTCACTATAATTTTTCTTCGATTATAAAAGTAGCTTATATAGCTTATGTCATAAGCAGTAGATAAACTTGTTATCCAAACAGAGCCTAATTTCATGGGCAGCAACATCCCTACATATCTTTTATATCATCATTACGGTTCGTTCTAGGGTGGACCACCCTTGTGGGTGGTTCACGATGAACCACGAATTTAAAAACTTTCATAAAACTTTAGTTGCCGTTAGATTTATTGTTAAAAAAATCGATGACCTAGATCAATTGAAAATAAAAAGAGAACAACTCAATTGTTACTCACACAATCTCTATCCCACCCACTCCCCCCCCCCCCTCTCTCTTCTCCACGGTCCACCACCACACTACCATCCAGATCATCAGCTAATACGGAAAGGGATGAGGCCGAGGGGCCTCCCAAGGCGGGTTGGCCGCATTCGCGGCCGATGAGGGAGGGTCTCCGGTGGCCATTGGAGGTTGCTCAAGGTGGTGCGAAAAGGTGCCGCGGTCGGCAGTGGCAGGAAGAACAACCACGTTTCGCCGTGGCGCCGCAGTATAGAAGGGGAGGCGTTTTGCTGACCACAACAACTGAGATGAGGCCAATTGCAGATTCGAGTAAAAGGAGCAACCACGACGAAGGGGGACTGTGCACAGTGGTGACTGGCAACTGATGCAGAAACGGCAACGGCAGGGGGATTTTACTTGAAGGAAGAGAGTGTGCCTACATGGTGGAGCATTGGCAGCACTAGAGGGCGGTGAAGGCAGCAGTAGAGGGCGATGAAGATTGTTGAGGACAACGACATTTGATTTATGCAAAAAGCACAAAGTCTCTATTATTCATGTGTAAAGTGAAATCTTCTGTGTTGTACTAAGATGGAGGAGGAAATTTTGCAAAACCTTTTGTTTGAAGATTTTGCCTTTTTTTTTTTGGTGTTTGCTGGTGTTTTTTTTGAAGATTTTGCTGTTTCGCCATGGATGACGATTGACGAGGAAGGAGAAGTGGGGGATTACGTGAGAGTAGGTGTAGATGTTCTTTTTTGTTTTAAATTCATCTGGACCTTTAATTTTATTTTAATAAATCGAACCGCCAAAAATAACTTAACAATTAACTTCCTCACGGTGAACCACCTAATCCTAGACAGAGCCCATCATTACACTAGGCAAATTAGGCAATAGGGAGTAGAGGCAATCTTCACTATATTTATAACAAGTCAATAATTTTTCTTCAAATTGTGCACTCTTCCCCCACAACAAAAAAAAAACCATCCATGCCTTCCGCCTTTCCACTCTAGGCAGAATACGATAATTAATATGCAAAATGAAGCTGAGAATTAGATCATAGTTACCAGACAAACCAGTTATATAAACCAATATGCTGGTCTCTAACCAGTAACTATCAAGACAAAATAGTGACAATATAATCCCAAAAAGACAAAGAATCCTTTTGCTTGTGGTTGTCCATGTCAGAAATTAGTGACAATATGATAAAACTTAGAACTATAAACATGAAGTTATGAACAAAAAACATGTAGATTTAACTAATAGTGTGTTTGGATAGGTAATTTAAGGGGATAATGTATTTTTAGATGGCAATTAAAATACATCAATCTAAATTACTTTGTTTGGATATTAAGTGTGTAGGAATTTAAAATGAAACAATTTTAAGGGGTATTTTTTTATAACTAAATTTGAGGAATTTCAGATAACACCTAAAAATAGAATTTTAAATCCCTTTTTCACTTTCACTATCACCCTTGCACTGAGATCTATTCAAAATCTGAAGAATCTCTCCCCCTCTCTCGGTCTCTCCCTCTCTCTCTCGCTTGCTCACTCTCCCTCTCTCTATCCCTATCTCGGTCTCTCTCTCCCTCTATCTCACCCCCTCTCACTCTCGCTCCCTCTCTCGATCTCTCTCTCTATCGCTCTCTCCCCTCCCTCCCTCTCTCGTTTTCCTTCCCCATCTCTCGCTCTCTCTACCTCTATCTCATTCTCTATCCCCTCTCTCGCTCTTTCCCCCTTTCTCGCTCTCTCCCTCCCTTTCTCTCTCACTCTCTCGCCCTCCCTCCCTCTCTCTCGTCCTCCCTCCCCATCTCTTTCTCCTTTTCCTCGTCTCTCTTGCTCCCTCTCCCTAGCTCCATCTCTCGTTCTCTTTCCCCCTCTCTCTCGCTCTCTCATTCTTCCCCCTCTCTCTTGGTCTCTCTCTCCTTCACTCTCTCACTCTTTCCCCCTCTCCCACACTCTCTCACTCTCCCCTCTGTTTCTCCCATTCTCTCTCTCTCTCCCTTTCTTCCTCTATCTCGCTCCCTCCCTTTCTCTCTCGCTCTTTCCCCTCCTCTCTCTCGATCTCTCTTTCTCTTCCCCCTCTCTCTCACTCACTCTCTCCCTCTATCTCGAGAGAGGGAGAGATAGTGAGTGAGATAGAGAGTGAAAGAGAGAAGGAGGGAGAGAGCAAGAGAGGGGGAAAGAGAACAAGAGAGCGAGAGAAAGGGGGAGAGAGAGAGCGAGAGACTGAGGGGGAGAGGGAGGGAGGGGGAGAAAGCGAGAGGGGGAGAGAGAGAGTGAGAGCGAGAAAGGGAGAGAGAGAGAAAGTGAGAGTGTGAGAGAAAGAGGAGAGAGAGGAGAGAGAGAGAGAGGGAGGGAGAGAAAGGGGGAGAGGGCAAGAGAGATGGAGACATGGAGAGGGAGATGGAAGGGGGAGAGAACGAGAGAGATAGCAAAAGTGGGGGAGGGAGAGAGCGAGGGAGATAGCGAGAGAGGGGGAAGAGAGAGCGAGAGAGAAAGTGAGAGAGAGGGGGGAGAGAGTGTGAGAGAAAGGGGACTGAGAGCAAAAGAGAGAGTGAATGTGAGAGGGGGAGGGAGCGAGAGCAAGAGCAAGAGAGAAAGGGAGAGAGAGGGGGGAGAGAGCAGGAGAGAAAGGGGGAGAGAGAGAGTGAGAGAGATGGAGACAGAGAGGGAGAGGAAGGGAGAGAACGAGAGAGATAGCGAGAGGGGGAGGAAGAGAGCGAGTGAGATAGCGAGAGGGGGAGAGTGTGAGAGAAAGGGGAGAGAGAGCGAGAGAGAGTGGGAGAGAGAGAGCAGGAAAGTAAGGGAGAGAGAGCGTGAGAAATGGAGACATACAGAGGGAGAGGGAAAGGGAGGGAGAGAACGAGAGAGATAGCGAGAGAGAAAGGGAGAGAGAGGTGGGAGAGAGAAAGAGAGAAGGGGAAAGAGAGCGAGAAAGGGACAAAGAGAGCGAGAGAGGGAAGATAGAGAGGGTGAGGGAGAGGGGAGGAAAGAGCGGGAGGGGGAGGTTTTTCAGAGAAAGCGCAAGACAGAAGGAGATCTCACGCAAATTAGGAAGAATTTTGATTATTATATCCAAACAAATAATTTTACAAATGAAAAAATTTAAATACTCTATCCAAACAAAAAAATTTCAAAATGAAAGAAATTCAATTGAAGCAATTAAATTTGTTCAACTCAGAAATTGAACTATAAGTTTCTTCATAATACCAAAAGCTATAAATGATGATCAATAATCAATCAAACATAAAGCATTCAATCCGACCCAGTATGCTGAAGTGTTAGGAACACGGAAATAGACTCCGAGTTTTCAGAGAGATAAGAAAAATGGAGAAGGCCGGGAAAGACAAAGAATACTTCTGTAGCATTTAATTTAATTACAAAAAGAGACCCAAGGGGAGAATTCTCCTTCCAAGAGTTTCCCCTTTCCACAATAGATCCAAATGCTAACAAATCCGAATGCCTCTTCTTTCCCTAACTCTAACAACTTTAACCATCAAAACATAAATTATTCTAACAACTCTCTGTCCCTATCATAAACAATACAAAATCATCGAGAATGCTAAAATAAAAACCACATATTCTGTAGGCTTAACATGCATGACACAGCCCCCCTTATTTATTACTATTGACTAGGAATGAAGATCGGAGGGAAAAAATCTGAAAAACTTGTTTAAAGAATTAGACAACTTAAACAATGACCAGAAAACAGAAATTTTGATAGCCAAGAGACAGACAGCAGGCACCAACTTTCAGTCATGCAGAAGTTTTTCTTTAATCTTTTTAGCTTTGATCCAAGAATAATTTTATTTTATGGTTGAATAAAGGAGAGTAGAAATTTATAATCCTAATAATTAAACACAACGAAAAGAAACTAGACATACTGTGTATGACACCCTTTAACAAACTAGAATTGTGCCTCCACAGAGGCAGCCCAAAATAAATAAACAAACATTGCCAAGCTGATAAGATATAATAAAATGGGTTTAGCACACATACCTCACAGAGAAGGTGACAAGTTGCCTTACACCTTGAAAGCTCTTCAAATGCCCATAAAGGCGAACATACATACCATCCCTATCATTAAAAAATTTGACAAGGTGAGAACTAATAAGTGCTATACTGTTGTTACATTAGCAAATCCATGGTTGAAAACTTACTTTATTTCCTCCATTTCCTTTGTGTCAAAAGTCTCGTTCACCCTGATTAATCAGTTAAAAAGAGATCCAGGTTACTTTTACAACATTTGTTGGGAAAACTTTCCCAAGATAGGTCATAAATAACTGGGATACGAGCAAACACCATAAATATATATATTGGTATTTAGTTAATGATAGGATTTAGCATGTTTAAACTACCATCTCCGACACTTGATTCGTCCCGTTCCATCATCTAAAACAAAATTAACATCAGTGGTTCTGTCAGCTTTCTCAAACACCATTCCAACCAAGGTCACCTGTTCCATAAACACATAAAATAAATGTTACAACGGATATATCATAACAGAACAGATTTCCTAAATTTCATACCAAATTCACACGAGAAAATAATAGAATCACTCCACGATCATGGAGATTACCAAGAAACATATCAAGAAACAGAAAACCCAATTCTACCAATCATACAGTGAAACTGGTATTTGCAACGAATTAGACAGACAAAGATCACAGAATAAAATATGAACTAATAAACAATGAATCGTACATTGGTTAGACTGACACCGCTGATTACGAAGTTCGAATTCTCATCGCCAGAAGCCTCGCTTATCTGCTTCACTGTCACTGCAACCAAACCCTGAGTTTCGCGGCTCTATAGCGAAGAAACGCCGAAAAAAGGAAAAACAGAAAACGAAGTTAGTCAAGAAATTAAAAAAAAAAAGAAACTACTGCCAGGTTAATAATTCTCAGTGATCAATTATTCGTCGGTTCCAATAATTTGAAATTTCCGTAATTGGGTTTGGGATCATACTTTTGGGGGCGCTGGGGACTGGGTAGCCTGGGTAGTGGTGGTCATGAATCCGCCGCCGGAGAAGGCGGAGGTTGCGTCGAAGGGGGTGGTGGAGGAAAACATCTGTGAAACCCTACTGAAAGAGGAACCAACGAGATCGAAACACGACGCAAGGGTGGTGAGTTGGTGTATATCCTATATCGTTTCCCGCCAATTATGCGTATGCGATACGATTTCATCTTTTTTGTTTTTTTTGAGGCAAGATTTCGTCTTTCTCTTTTCCTAATCTAAATATTTTATTTCTTCAATTTCGTCTTTCTCTTTTCCTAATCTAAATATTTTATTTCTTCAAAATAAATCTAAATCTTTTATTCGAATCTAAATTAAATTATTATAAATATTACAATTATGTAAACTTGTTTAATAAAAAAATTATATATATACTTAAAATTATAAAAATGATATACATAATTAATTTAAAATTTAAAATTAAACAACAAAAAATTTACATATTAAGGAAATGATTTATTTAGAAATACCCTAAATTTTTTGTTGGATTTAAAAATACGCTATTTAGGCATATGGCAATAAATGTGAGAGATATAAAAACTTACTATAAAGAGATAAATTTAAAACAATTAATTTAGTAATATTAACCGCTAAAATATTAAAAAAACTTAACATGGAAATTATAAAAATAATTAATTTTTTAAAAACTGATCTAAAGGTATGTTTCAAATGTAAAGGTATTTCAAGGATAAACATAATAAAAAAGGAGAAAAATATATACAAGATAAATTCAAGTAAATTCTTTCAAACGCAATTATTGAGGTGGTGCTAAAAGATAGAATGATTTCATTTTGAAGGAATTTAAGACAATGACTCATGGATGACTTGGAAAAATATGTTACTGGAGAGGGGAGAAAATGTGACAAAAGGAGAAAAGAGACAAAAAAAAATGGATGACTTGGAAAACTATGTTACATGAGCAATTATTTTCATGCACAAGTGGTCTACCTTAAACAATGTCATTCATTGAGTGAAGAATGTCATTAAACAAATGTCACTAAAATGATGATTAAATTAAAATAGAATGAATAAAAATGTGTTTTCATCTTAGAAAACACCCTATATGATTATAATAAGAGTCAATAATTACTTCTTCCATATCTGTATAAAAATAATCATCTTACTTAATACATCAAAATAACAAAAAGGATACCAACATCTATTAGTTTAAGTAGTAAGAAGTTTTGTTTTCTTTAAATTAGGTTTTTATTATCGGATTTGAATATTGTGAATAAAGAAAATAACAGTTAGTTCACTTGATTTAACTTGGATTAAACTAGAACTAGAATCTATACCAAAAAGATAGTAAAGAGGATAAAAATAGAATATACTTGGCAATAAATTATTGTGCATTACTAGGAGAGAGTATTGTATAATTATACGTTTTAGTGTATAATAACTAATTGATTGATTAAAAATAAAATAGAGTATCATTTAATTAAAATCAAACAATTACTCCCTTCATCTCATAATATTTGTGGTCTTTAGAACATTGAGCTGTTTTAAATAATTTATTACGTTACAATATTTTTTTATCAGTAAAAAAAAACTATACCGTAATATGTTTAATAAGAGTGTTTTAGTAAAAAAAACTATTTTATCTCAACAATTAATATAATTAATTAATCTTCTTAAAATATATACATTATCTTTTTTTTTTTGAAACAAAATATATATACATTACCTTAAATATTAAAGAATTTCAGACGGAGTAAAAAAGTAATGAAAACATTGAAAAGTGAAAACACCTGTCAAAAAAACAAGTAATGAAAACATTGTAAAGAATAATAACGAAGAGATTTCAGTCAAAAAAAAAAAACGAAGAGATTTTCCGGGCACACAGACAGGCAGACCTTTTTTGTTTTTCGTCAAAACAGATAAAAAAAACGCAATAAACCGAAGATAACCGCTACAACAATCGAACTCTGCGTCTGTTTCTGGGAAGTGAGGTTTTGAAGGAGTTCAGAGACAGAAGAGTCGGAGTAAGTAGAATTGAGAAAAGTGGTGGAAGCAAAAAGCAGCCGCGAAACTCGAGCGCGTGTCGTGCTCTGCTCCCACAACACCGACATGGCTTCCATCTTCGGATCTCAATCGGGCGGCAAAATGGTCCGAACCCGCCGAACCGCCTCCGCCAGAACCCGAACCCCATACGACCGACCAGCTCCTCCGCCTCAGCCTCAGAGCCCTAATTGGCTCTCTCGTTTCGTTATCTCCCCCACTCGTTTCATTGCTTCTGGTGCCGGAAAGATCTTCTCCTCTGTTTTGGATCTCGAATCTTCCCCAGCTTCCTCCTCCTCCTCCGCTACTTCTTCCTCCTCCTCTTCTTCCACCGATTCAAGTGCTGGTAATGCCTATAATTCAACATATACGCATTTCCGCTACCACGATACTGTTGTACTTGCAATACTAGGGTTTCTGTCCTTTTTTCTTAATCCTCTATTCAAACGATTAATTCAGGAATTATTATTATTTATTTATTTTGACTATGTGGACTGGAGTGCACAAAACTTCTGTATTTTACTTTAGCTGTAGTTGTTCGTAGTTTTGGTAGATCTAATCTAATAGTCGAGGTTCACTTACCTTGCTGTTATGCCAGTTTTGAAGTGCTTAGTTGGATTTTAAAAAAAAGAAAGAAAGAAGACAAATTACACGAATGTATTATGTTGTTTAAGTGTATATAACTACATGCCATGGTCATGCTTTGTTCAATTTTTTAGAAGAGAATATGTGTATGTATGTCTTTTGGTCTCAGGCTCGGGCCATGCTATCCCTTCCTAAACAACTTGCTTGGTGTCCAATTTTGCAGAGGAAGTTGATACTCTTGACGATGAAAATGATGATTCTTTTGAAGGTGGTGGTGCATTGAACGAGGTAATTGACTTCTGTTATGTTATGGTGTGCTTTAGATGTAATGCTTGTCTTGTTTACTGTTAGAAAGTGGAAACTAGTCCTTTTCAATAGTTTTTCTTTGGTAATTTAGCTTTGCCCGGTTTTTGGTTGGGGATATTGAACTGTTTTTCATTATTATACATGTGTGTTAACAACTTGACATATGAACTCACATGTACATGGCAGAAACATGACATAATTCTTCATTTTTCCTCTTAAAGAGACCTTGTTGTTCTACTTGCTTATGGGCCTTTGGTAATTTTAGAAGACTTCACTCCTTCGACCCATTCCCTCCAAAAAAGGTTGATGAATCTGAATAATTAAATTATCATTTTTAGAAATGTTTTGGCTTGTGACAGTACTGTAGATTATGTTTCCATTCAGTTAGAGGCAGTTTTGGTTCATGGTTTCTTGTCTTTATCAATCCCTTGGTTCCGTCTATTTTGGACATTTGATATTGGCATCTGTGTTGAAAGGGTGGTACATCAGAAGCGATCAATTTCTCTGTGGAAGAGTTCCAGCAATTAATTGGGAATAGCAAAAGCAAGCATGTAATTGAGCGACTACTTATGCAGGAGTCGTTCTCAAGGTATTGAAAGATTTATATTGACTCTAAATTTAACACGTGAATTTTTCCTGTGTTGTTTCTTACTTTTTTCACCAGAGTGTTTGCATATTTTTGTTGAAAGTTTGCTTGATCTGCCTCGATAAGAAGACAGCATCCTGGTTTTTGGGCTGTCTATTATTCTTCAGAGTTGAATTTAAAATTAGCAATACTCTTAACCTCTAATATAATTCTATTACATATTTATCTACTGGCATACCATCCAGAATCCTAGATGCTAGTGATCAGTCATAGAAGACATTTTTGCCATTGGCTAATTTTTAAATTTGTAGCAAGACTTGACAGCATCTGTTTACTTCAAAATTTTCCCCAACCATGTAAAGCTTTGCTGATTTTAACTTGCCAAACACTGGGAGCTTTCAAAACATTTGCATTAACCCTGGCCAGGCAAGGAATGCGATCATGTATATTGTATTATGCAGCATATCATGATCTATACTAAATTTGCAGACCTTGAGCAATACGTTTGGTGTGAACTATAAAGAGTAGAACTGCGTTTATTGTTCTATGCAGCATATCATGATCTATACTAAATTTGCAGACCTTGAGCAATACGTTTGGTGTGAAGTATAGGGAGAAGAACTGCATTCATTTTGTGGTTGACAATATGTGGAATTCTAGGAATGCATAAACTCTTTCCTCTAGTTGTTTGAAATAAGATTCTCAAAGAGCTCAATATTTGACAGGGAAGAAGGTGATAGGTTGATTAAAATAATAAGATCAAGAGTTGTGGATTCTCCTGTATGTGATGATGATGGGGACAAGAGACCAAGGGATATACCCAACAGGACTCTTGCAAGCGGTATTCTCTACATTCAAAATGTAATTTTAACTGCTTACTTTTACTTGACCATGGATTTTTAATTATTTCTTGGATACAGGGTCACCTGAGCTCTGTAGTGCCGCTGTTATGGAAGCAAAGAAATGGCTGCAGAAAAAGAAGTCCGGATTAGACTCAAATTCAGATTTAGGTTATGGAAGTCATAATTTGAGTTTGGTTACATTACCACAAGTTAGTGACTGTTTCTTTCTTTCTATGAGTTTATGGAGAAACACATAATGATATTTGAACATGCTATCTCCTTCCCCTTTCCTCCTTCTTCATATAATATGTATGCATCACAACAATATGATTTCACATCAATTGTTTGTTTTTACTTGTATACATGGCTGGTATGCAGGCTCCCAAAGATGAAGGATCACCTGTCGATGTGGCTAAGTCATATATGCGTGCACGCCCTCCATGGGCATCTCCCTCCATAGACCATACAAAGTCTCCAACACTGGCCGGAATTCAACTCTTTAAAGAAGAAACACCACATCTATTTGGTGGCAATTCTATGCCGTCCTCCAAGGTGCCATTTGATGAGTTATTTTTGAAATCATGTTTTTATCGTTTTAATACATCTTTTATTATGAGCTTATTTTGCCTTCAAACTGGGGTTTTATTATGGTTTTCTATTTCATATTTCTTTATATTTCATTATCTGTTTTCTTATTTAATAAGGAGTAGAAGTCTTGCATTATTGTAAATAAGGATAAGGATTGGTACTTAGTCTCCTTTACCAAACCATAATCATAATAAAAAGTATTTATTCTCTCTTCACTACTAAAACCTTATAACTTCAACAATTCCTATTGCCAAAAATAAGAAAGATTGCTGGCAAGCTACTAAATGAGCTCCTAAACGTGCATGTAGAAATTTTGAAAAGTATTATTTTGAAATTCACATGCGTCAACTTTAGAAAACAACCTGAGTAAGAATATTTGTTATTGAAAATCTATGACGGTTACCCGATAAAAGCCAGAGGCTCTAAGTTTTCCTCTTCAGCAGTTAGCTGCTTTAATTATTTTATTATAGTTCTACAAGGTAAATTATGTGATGTCTCTTCGTAGAATTTCTCATGCTTTGGAATAATATCATTTCGTCAAGGAAGTTACATGAATTGCTCCTGTCAATCATTGACGGGTTGTCATTTGGGTTGATTGAGTTACACACAGTATTCAACTTTTTAAGAATTGTTTCATTTGTGCTGATATTGGAACGCAGTTGAAAAGGGATTCTACTGCCACTGGGTCATGGAGTATTCAGGATGAAATACGAAGAGTAAGATCCAGGGCAACAGAGGAGATGCTTAGGACACTTCCCTCCTCAAAAATTGATTGGTCTGCATTTGCTGTGGAGCATAAAAATAATGTCAACTCATCAGCAATTGAAAATATTGGAGCTAGTTTGGGAGAGAAAGTGCATAATTTTACAAATTTAGTAGATGCATCTGCAAACTTGGCCAGTGTATTAGGTTCTCAGGCCTCTCCAAGTATGATTCTACTGCTGTAGGAAGCCTTTTGGTTTATTCTGATAATCAGTCGTTTTAACGTTAGAACCTATTTATTCTTAAAACATATGTAACCTCTTGGATGTTTAACACACTTGACTTTTTTTATGCCTTTCAGATTTGCAGAGTAAATTAGATTTGCACCATCCTGAATCTGTGCTGTCTGATCCAGCTAATATTATTTCTGAACAGAATCAGGTATTCATATGGTCTGGAGTTTATATAACAAGCATATCTGTGATGTCCCCTCCCCTTCTCCTTGTAATACATTCAGGATCATTTAAGATTAACCTATTTTGTGTCTAACATGGTTCTTTTATCCCTTTTTACTTAGGGCTTTGTAGCTGTTCAGCAAACGAAAGGTAAACACTACTGCTAGTTGACACTTTATTAATCTGTTGCAACTGCACTGAAACCCCCTCCTAAAAAAACTTTTGGGCCTTTTATTGTCTTCAAGTATGAGAGTTATCTGATTTGTTTGTCAAATTTATTTTAGAATCAAAACCATTGGTTAATTATCAATGCTAGCTTATGTGATACCTGGAACAATTATAATTGGCCAATTTGATACTGACATTGTTCATTATCATTTTAGAGCTAAGAAGTATGATTTAACTACCTACATGTATAAATCCATTGCTCTTTCTATTGGCACGATCTGAATAGCAGAGGAAATGCTTGTTCAGTCACATGAGATTTATTCCCTCGTCTCCCAGTAGAAATTTTACTTTGCTTATGAAAACCATTGCATATAGGTACACAAGATGACTGCAAAGAAATAACTACTTCAGGACTAAGAGATAGGTCCTCAGATGATATGCACAGGTTAGAGTATTTCTATCATTTTGATATTTCTTTTCAATATAGTTTCACTGGTAGATTTTCATCAGGTTAAGTGTTTTACAATTTAGTTTGTGATATTACTTTCTCCCTTCCCACCCCAACTTTACATTTTCTCATTTTCTGTATTTATTTTTTCTTGTTTGATTGGCAGAGTAAATATACTATGCATTTGGGATCCCTTATACTCTATAGTTTAACCCATTAATCACTGGGACCTTTTTGACATTTTCTTTTGGCAGACAAGAATAAATTTTAATTTCCCTACACTGCAAACATTTCATTTCGTGCTACTCTGTTTGAAACTGACCACTATCCTGATAAATGCCCTCCAAAGCTCCCAGTATTTTATTATTGGCATGGCCCTTTCTTTGGCTAACAGAATGAATTTGCAACTCTCGACACCATGATGTGCAAGATTAATACAAAAACAGTTAAAAATTATGTTTTCAGTTCAATCCTATGTCGGTGTTTATGATTACCAAGACTAGAGTCCCATATACAGAGGTCCAGTCAGGCTTTTGTGGGAAAATCTGGCCCTGTTTGGTTATATTATTTGTCTTCTAATTTGAGCATTTTTCTGAATATAATAGGGATGTTGGTCTGGTTAAAGTCAATGGCATCAATGACGCAAATGAGTCTAATCATCAACTAGACTCAGTTGAAGAAACTAGAGAAGGTAGGAATTTTTGGTCCCTTTGGCTGCCTTATGATTAGAAAATGCGCTCAGTTGATGTTATGTGCTATTGGCAATTTAGGTAGTCATAGTTTTTAATAATACTATTGTGAGAAGCTATAGTTTTAGTGGTGCAATTTGGACCACTGCACTATCCTAAGTATTTAGTTTCGTGACCTTGGAATCAGTGGTATCTTCTCATAGTAATAGCATTTTGCCAGTGAAACTGAGGCTAAATTAAAATCGCACTGTCTATGTGGCTTTTGTGTCAGTTCTAGCTGAATATCAAGTGAAAAGGACCCCTAAACTTCCATAAACATTGGCACTGTATGACTATTGGATGTCAAAGGATGTCTTTGACATCGCCCACTTTTTTTAGATTTGCCGGAGGGTCATCGTCCTGCATTCATGTGAAAGTAACTTCACTCAATGATTTGTTGTAATGTGCAATGCATGCAAGGGAGCTTCAGCTTTTTTATTTCTATATTTTGAGAAAACGTGATTTATGTATGGTCAAAACAGAAAAGCCTCCAAATTGTGTCAGCTGCCTTGATTGGGAGGTCCCACTGGCCTTTCCTAAAGAGTACTTTTGCCCTGATCATGCCACTTAGGGTTTAGTGGGGACTAGAGTTATTAGATATAATTTTTTTTTGTGTTTTTATGCTGATAGTATACTTTGTTTCTATATGTTATATGTTATTGTTATTATAAACTTAAGGAGTATACTCCGTATTATTTGTTTAGACTCCACATTTAATTAAACTTTTATTCACATATTTCAATTCGGTTTAGGCAGGGGATTCGCTTTAGCTAGTGTATGATCCTCACATTTTATAAGGAATATGATTGCATCCAATTTAAATTTTTTGTTGTTGAATATGTTAAAGTTATGCATTTTCTTAAGGACATTTGGTGTTTCCCCCTTATTGGGTTATGATAAATTGCTCCCTCTGTGCCTCCTGAGTTTAAATATTTTATTCAGTATTTTCAAATATTTGTTTTCATCTTAGATGCTGATCCTTCCTCTGAATGCAGCTTTAAATTCTAGATTACAAGATGGAAACTCCTTAGTATTTGAAGAGAAGGTCGGAGCAGAAGATGCATTGGCAAATGGGTTCCCCAATTCAGGGCCCAGGTAAAATTTTGGTTCACTGGCTTTTCCTTTTTTTCTTTTTGTTTGAACGTTCTCTATGCAAAACCCTTTTTTTAAATGAATATTAGTAATGGACTCTTTACTACTAGGTGAAATTCATGTGGATTCTATTAAATAAGAAAGGGCTCCCACCGTATAGGTTGTGGGAACCACATAATTTGATAGGATCCACATGAATTTCACTTAAATAATAAAAAATGTGTTGTTATTTTTTTTATAACCTGGCTTTTATTAATGGAATGTAAAATTGTGATTTAAATTTTATTGTTACCTTCATCATAGTACTTGGTCATTACTTATTACCTGCAAAGCATGATTCTCTCGGTAGCCTTACTTCCCCACTTACCAAATTTGGAATGAATAATTTTTATTGACTTGAAATATCATAATGGGAAAATCAACTGATTTTTCCCACCGGTCTGGGGAAAAATTATTGGCCTTCTTGTCTTATCCCATTTATCAAAAGAGTAAATTAGTTCTGCCATTTTCTTGTTTGCTAGTTTCTGTGCAGGGCAGGTTAATGAACAGAACTCAGAAACATTGAATAACAAACCGAGTACAGTCGATTCAAGTCAGGAGAGGACAGCTCAGGGTGTTTTTGAGCAAGAGTGTAAGCAGTCGCATGAATCTACTGAGGTGCCTGATGTGATTGTAAATGAAACTGTTGCTTCCAAAGAAGATGACGGTGTTGCCACTGGGTCGCAGAACAGTTCCAGTGTACAGTATGAGGTTCAACAGAATAGTTCTCAGGCAGCTTCAGAATCAGGCTTGACAGCCACACCAACTAGTATTGCTAAGCAAAAGGGTAAAAGAATTACCAGGTACAACAGAAGGGACAGGAGCAGGGGTGTCAAATGATGCCGGTTGTATTTTGTGTGTTAAATTGTAAGTTACTGTTAGCTTAGAAATAGGGTTTCTGCAGGGCATTTGTTGAGATTAATAATTTTCACGAATGAGTCTACGTCAACTTAGGCAGTTTTTTCCTTCTTTTTTTTCCCCCCTCCTTTTCATTTGGTTTCTGTTCTTTTGTTTGGTGATTACGTTCACGGAAATCAGGCTCGGGAAATTGAATGTATTATTATCTGTAAAAATGGTTAACTTAGCGACGTTGAACTTTTTCTTGTTTAATTAACTACCTGACATGGATTTACACGTACAAATTCGTGCAAGCCAACATAGGTGTGAGTGTGGACAGTTAGAACATGCACCTTCACCGCCTAACAAAAGGTAAAGTAATTATCAAGATGATAATAATTTGGAAGGATGGTTGTAGATTGCAGATTCCTTTAGATATTTTGTGGTGAAAGGTCATTTGATTTAATTATATTGGTTTTTCTTATTTTATCATTCCGACGCTTTAGTTGAAAGGTAGCCAAAGATTAAGATTTTGGCTAAAGAGACATTGGGAGAATAAAGAGGATTTGGGTCAAAGGATAAATATTCTTAGTGGTGGTGGACCGTGGAATCATAGCATTAGCATGCAACAAAAGATCGATATTAAAAGGAATCAAAGAATACAACAAAATATTGAAATTAAAAGGGATTGTTATAAAACATGGTCTGTGTTAAAACCAAAAAAATTGAAATAAATATAAAGTAGCTAAGTAAAACACTAATAAGACAATAAGTGAAGTAAGTGTACAAACGAATACAAATGGTTAGACACCTAAACATGGGAATTAAATATCAATAACTCGCTAAAAATTAGGGAAATAAAAATAATAGATTTAAATTGAGATACGAAGCAACTCTTACCACTGAAGAGTCCAAGAATTTGAGGTAAAGAAAAAGTATTGAAGAGGTCTGCTAATGATAAAATAGTTGAATCAAATAATATACTTAAGTTATGAAATGAGTTAATAGAGAGATATAAAATGACTCACGATTGTTCAAGATTACGTTACTTATTAATTGATTTTAAGAATGAATATGATATTTGATTTGATAAAAAATTAGGGTGTAATACCAAATTTATGTTGTTTTAAGTACCGAGCCAAAGTTCGTTCAATCTTTTGTACTTGTACTTCATTTCTAATTTCCTATTACCAAGATTTATATTTTATTAGAAAATAATATTGTTGTTTTAAAAAGATTAAAAAAAATTAAAATAAAGCATCACGAGGGTAATAAATTTCTTATGTAATTTATTATAAAGTTTAAATATTTATTTGCCATAAAGGTATAGAATGAATCTTGCTAAATATTACTTTTTAGAACACAGGTTAAAAAATTAATAAATAGAATTTTTTCTTAAAAAATTACAATTACAAGTACTTATTAATTAATATATCAATAAATTTGAAATTTTTTTTTTGTAATTTTAAGTTTTAACTCTGTCATTAGTTCAACTTTATTCATTCATAGAAAACATCTCTGGACAATGTGAATAATAATGTGTTAGAAAAATGATTCATAGACACTCAATACCCATTTAACACTCAGAGAGAGAAAGAAATAAAAGAGAGATAAGTGATAGATGTGATAGATAAATGATGTGATAGGAAGAGAGAGATAGAAACAAAAATAGGTGTTGGATGGGTGTTAAAAAAAAGTGGGTATACATGTATCATTGTTGAATATGTTAATGTTAATTTAGCTTCACTCTCGTCTCTCGGTGTCCACTCACTCCGGTGCTGCCGTTCCGAGTTCCCAGTCGTTTGGAGAGAAAGGGAGCAAAGGAAGTAGCAAAGAAGAAGAACAAGGAGAAATGGAAGGGTTGGGTTCTTCTTCGTCATCGGCGATAGCACAGCAAACATGGGAGCTGGAGAACAACATAATCCCAATGGACACCCCCGCAGACGATTCGATCTTCTACTACGACGAGGTCGGTCAGAACGAGTTCCAGCGCGAGAAGCCATGGGCTAACGACCCTCACTACTTCAAGCGCGTGAAGATCTCCGCACTCGCCCTCCTCAAGATGGTTGTCCACGCGCGCTCCGGCGGCACCATCGAGGTCATGGGCCTCATGCAGGGCAAGACCGACTCCGATTCCATCATCGTCATGGATGCCTTCGCTCTCCCCGTCGAAGGCACCGAAACCCGCGTCAATGCCCAAGCCGATGCCTACGAATACATGGTCGATTATTCCCAGACCAACAAACAGGTGGTTCCTTAAACCCTAATCGCAACCTTAATTGATTAATTAATTGATTATTGCGTGACTTTTTTTTTTTTTGTTAATTTAGGCTGGAAGGTTGGAAAACGTTGTGGGGTGGTACCATTCTCATCCCGGTTACGGTTGTTGGCTTTCGGGGATTGATGTCTCAACGCAGATGTTGAACCAGCAATTTCAGGAACCCTTTCTTGCCGTTGTTATTGATCCAACCAGGACTGTTTCTGCTGGGAAAGTTGAGATTGGGGCTTTCAGGACTTACCCTGAAGGTTATAAGCCTCCCGATGAGCCCATTTCTGAGTATCAAACTATTCCTCTCAATAAGATTGAAGACTTTGGCGTCCATTGTAAACAGGTCTCTCTCCTTTCTTCTCCACTCGAATCCAACCCCTTACCCTGTTTCATTATTCTATTCTATCTCTCTGTATTTGTTTTGTTTCAACTACATTTGTGTGCTTTTGCAGTATTATTCCTTGGATATAACTTACTTTAAGTCCTCTCTTGATTCACACCTCTTGGATCTGCTGTGGAACAAATATTGGGTGAATACCCTATCATCTTCTCCTCTATTGGGTAATGGAGACTACGTAGCTGGACAAATCTCTGATTTAGGTACTCTTCAGTGGCATTCTCTTGACTGCAATACTACATTTTCGGTTTTGAACATGACACTAGATCAGAATGGTCCTCTATTTCTCTTATGAAATCTACCGTCATTGTTATGTTTTATGATTACGAATATCTCAATAGGAAAACTTTTTTTGCAGCTGAAAAGCTAGAACAGGCAGAGAATCAGTTGGCGCACTCACGTTTTGGGCCACTAATAGCACCCGCACCTAGAAAGAAAGAAGTGAGTAACTGTTTCTCTGCAAATCTATTGCATGGCCCTTCTTTTATTTATTGGAATTTCTGTGTAGGAGTGTTTCCTTTAGATTATTGAAGTTTTTCATCTTGTTCCTTTGAAATCAAGGGTGGCAATAACTTTTTGATGATCACAACCTTTCTGGGTGTTTAGCTACCATCTAATTCATGCTGTAGGGAAATTTAGATATACATGTACTCATTGAAATTTTGAGTATACAAAGTCAGCCGTCAGTATCCATGATCACAACCTCATAATTATGTATGCCGGCACTTAATGAAGTGATTGATTGAGAGGATTCCCCTTCAGATTGATATACATTACTTGCATGTTTTCTGATATGTTTTAGAGTAAAATGACATTTGTCTAGGATATTTCTTAAAACAATTATTTTGAAATATGCATAAATTTTTGTGAAACAGAGGTTTGTGTGCCTTAAAAACCAGACACCAATATGATAGGTGTAAACCTGATGAAGAGCCTGCAGTCAGAAGAAGAGAGTTGTTAAGTTCTGTTTTACATCCGCTTCATTCGAGTATTAAAGTATTGCATGCTCGAAATAGATTTGCTCACCTTGTGGATTCAACGCTTACTCGCTATATGTCAACGTCAAGATATATTTGCATACAAGAGTTTTCCCCCATATTTCCTTTTTTTACTTATTTATTTTGGTCATATTGGCTTTGCATTAGATGATTGAATGTATTTGCCAGATACCTTTGGTATGTTTCAAGATTTCTATAAAGTGTCTAAAATGAAATTTAAGGATCATTCAGTAAGTACTAAGAACTAAGCAGTTCTTAGGTTTTCATTTAAAAGGGAGCGTAACTTTATAGGTTCATCTATACCTGCCTGTCGTAACACTTGCTTTACTAACTCATACCAATAATGCAGAACATCCACCTTGTATCAAAATAAGAGTGAACTCATTTGACTTTTCTTTTGGGAGAATTGGTTTAAAAGTGATATACATGTGATGTAACTAGTTGCTATAGTCATGAGTGCTCCAACTGGATGTTGGATGTTGACCAACTCAGCTGGTAAAGCTGTTTGCTGCTGTCTTTTGTCTTTCATCAATCAAATCTATGCCAACAAAAGATTAGGACATGGATGTTAGACACACGTGGATGGTTGAGCTTGTAGGACTAACTGCTGCTTCTGACCTAAGGATTTTTTTTTTCACCGTCTTTTTGTTTGAAAGAGGATGTTCACTCTGTTTTGTTGTCAATGATCCATCGCATGCTTCATAATTAAAAAGGACATAATTACAATTTGTCTCGGTTCTAATTTTCACCTTTACCTTCACATATGTTGTTTTTCACAAAAAATACAAATAGTAAATCCTTGGAAATATTGGATAGATTGTTCTTTCCTTTTTGAATGAGATTATATCTTCTGTGACCCTGTTTCTGTTTGGCTGAGTCATGAATATGTCTAATACTGGAGTACTTAATTGTGCTTGGTGCCTGATTAGATTTACTTAGTCAATTTACTGTTAGATTAGGGCAACCATCTAGTAGTATGCTCTGCATACTGATGCATTCATCCCACAATGTGCTTGAAGTTTCAGTGGATCTTGTCCTTTTATGATGATGGGTACTATGCCCTTGGCATAAAACCAATCTAGAACCATGCAAATGCACAATAGATCTGTTACCCATTTGATGCTATTCTGTCATTATCAACTTTGGGAGCCATCACCCGTGAATACCACTCGATGTGAACATTCTCTTCCTATAGGACGTATACCCTCTCAAATTTTCCTCTTTGCACGCCTGACGCTGACATCTCAATGATTTACAGGAAGAATCTCAACTTGCCAAGATCACTCGTGATAGTGCAAAAATAACAGTGGAACAAGTGCATGGTCTAATGTCACAGGTGACTGCCAACCACCCCCCCCCCCCCCCAAAAAAAACCCTTTTAATAAAAAAAAATAATGTTGCAAGACGGCTGAAATATTTATGATCAATTTCTTTCTTGGATGCAGGTAATCAAGGACATTTTGTTCAATTCTGTTAATCAAGCAAACAGGTCTCGTGGAGAGACATCTGGCCCTGAACCAATGATTGAAAGCTGATTCTGGCATCCTCTACTAGACTAGACGTGCATCAATACATTACTTCTCTTTTACATTCAACAGATGGACAGAGTAAATCTAGTTTTGCATTTTGTGTTGTGCTCTGTATATCCTTGTTTTATCTCTCACAGGAACGCGTGTACCGTCAACCAGGCGATTCACATGGGATTTGGGTTCTCTGAGAGTTAATTAGAAAACTGCTCACATTAAATGCAGATATAAGTCTCACCATTCATTTTTACAATTTTTATTTTTATTTTATTACGTGTTTCCACATTTTCAACGGATGAGATTTTGTGTGGTTTTTGAAACACTGTAGATGATCTCAATCCATGGACGTCTGAGACTCAATTCTGGCCTGATTGAATAAGTGCGCGTTTGGATGCATAATTAGCATACCCATTACCCAAAGTTGATTTTTGTTTCTGTTAAACATGACCTAGTTTTATGTTAAACTTGTTTTTAGAATAAAAATATTTAAATATAAGTTATTTTACTTCAAATGTAATTTTATCAAATTAAATTCACATCTTTATTTTGGTCCAAATTGTTTTTCTAGAGCCTGTTCATCGAATGGAAAATAAACCGCTGGCCAAGTCAAAGGCTAACACATAATATTGACAATTGTCTATTGGTTTTCGCTTGAATGTTTTTATTAATGTGTTTGATTTTGATATAATTGATTATAAGAGATATTAGTCTTAAAAGAAGTACTTTTGAAGGTATTGATGTTAAAAAAATTAAGTTTGTTTTCAAAAATTGATATTTTAAAAAATGTTTAAAAAATTAATCTTGTTTAGATGGTCAAATGAGATTATTTTTGTTGGTCTTATGTTCAGAATTATTTTTTTAAAATTGTTTTCGAAAAATAAAAATAACAACCGAATTATTTCAATTATTCCTGCGCGATTTACCATTGGAAAAGGGAGTTCACTTCATAGCCAGAGCGAAACAGGTTCTGAATTAATTTTCTCGTAGTTTTTGTACGGGCAGTACGGACCGCGAATTACACAGAGTTGCATGGTCCCATTTTTTTGGGTCCAAGCCTGATTTGATTGATTGAAATGTGTCCCCACAAATTGACACCTGGCTCTGGCTGGGTAGTCTCAAATCCCAATGATGTTATGATCTCTTGGTTATAATTTGGGGAAAGTAGTTGACTCTACAACAGAATTAGTACTCCATTTAGTATAAAACTTGGGTAATTTAAGGTTTTAACATATAGATTAAAAAATAATTAATTGGATAAGTTTTAGACTAAAATATTTTTATTTATTATTTATTATTCTTAATTATTCTAATTATTTCTCCACTTAAAATTATTAATTATATAAAGAGTATAATTGAAAAAATATAGTACATTATCTCTTGAAATCTTAAAACAATCAAAGTTTTTGGATAAAAATAAAAAGTTAAATCCACCAAAGATTTGAACCGGAGGGAGTATGTGATTAGATTTTTAATAAAAAATTTAAGAAATTATAAAAGATTGTTATTATATCATAGAATTCTTCAAGCACACAAACTAATAACAACATGAGAAATTAACAAGTCACAAGACATACAAGGGAAGGGAGGAAGAAGACAAGGAAGAAAAAAACAAATTAAAGAAACCGTAACGGTCATGATTTGATCTAGCTAGTGCATGTGGGGATCATTGAAACTTTAGACTATGAAACACCGCAGTGGTGAAATTGGATACGTACACCATCATCATGCTATGTAACAATGGGTGGTTGATACAAAAACAAGGTGAAGAAAATTGGATTGCTCTCAAGTAAGGTAGGTCCTTAGACTAGTTCATTCCTCGTGTCTGTACATGAATATATATATGCAAGAAAACTATAGTTTTGCAAGTCATTTTCTGGTGATACGGTAATTCAGAACTATAATCAATTAGATGCGCAACAGTAGAGGCCACTACCAAGACGTACTTTTCATCTTTCAACCCATCATTCGCCGACCATTAAGAAATAAAGTCCAACTCAAACAGGACTCCCATATTGTCTCTGCTTTATAATTTTAGTGGGAGAGCTTTCGTGTATTTTGCAATAGAAAAGAAAAGAAATTATGCTTCTCATGGCGCGAGCTCTCTCAAAATGAATTTTTTTTTTTAACGTCTGTATTAGAAACATTTAATTAATTAATAGCTATAGTATGTATTAAATTATTTAGTCATATTATAATTGTATTTTTTTTTCTGTTAACTATGTATTTGGAAAGATATCAATGATTGATTCGAATATTATTATTTTTTTAACAAATGATGTACAGTGTATATATACTTTGTGCATTGGCTAAGAATTTCTCCCCACTCATTCTCTCTCACCGTGAAACCAACATGCGTTGGATAAGATTCTGATTCTGATTCTGATTCTGATGGGATAACATAACAAAAAAGCGACGTCTTCATTCACAAGCAAAATGGTCCTTCCAGACCTCTTTATGGTGCTAATTGGAGCAGTTTTTGTAATGTATACAACCTCACATGGGTGGACTTAAATTTAACCACACCCACGAGCACGAGACTCTTCTCAATCTCATTTCTTTTTCTAGAATCTGAAGGGGCATGCATTGCATCATAACATGGCAAGGGGCAACTTTCAGAATCCAACAACTAGGCTCTGCATGCCAAAACAGATCATCAAATATTGTTGCTCACTTTGCCAAATTTTACATTTGTCTCGAGCTAATTAATCCCTCTTGTGACCACTACTCCCTCACGAACTTCATCATCATCTAAATTGTCTTTTTGGGTTTTTCCAGAGACTAGTCCTTCCTTCCTTCTACCCCTTTTCTCGTGATAAATTTAACTTTCAGTGTCCAAGGTCATATCATAATCCTATGGTCAAGACTTATTGAAGAAAAAAAATAAAAAGAATAAATCAAATGTTGGGTTTATTACTTTATTCTAGTTTGAGTGGTGAATATGATAACACAAATAGATAGCACAGTATAGCAGTGGCAAAAGGGGTGAGGGTAAAAAGGAAAAGAGAAGTTTAGACTTTAAAGATGGTTGGTTCAGAGAGGTTTCCTCAATCCCATCAGAATTGATGGATAAGGAGAAGTAATTCGAAGTCATCACAAAGTGAAAATGCCATGGCCACTTGAGGTTTGGATTGTCTACTCCATTGTATTATGTTTTATGTGCGCTTCTCAATCCCACCAACAAACTATGAGGTTGTTTTAGATGTAACAATGTGTGTGCTGTTTTTCAAATGACTAAAACAACCGATGTGGCAATAAGTTTGGTTTCTCTTAGTCTTGGGTTCGAGTTTGTGAATAAAAAAAAATAAGCACCGAAGAGCTGTCTCTTTTTTTTGGTCAAAAGGGTGTTGTCCCCTTAAATAAGCCTATCTGACTCGACTCGGATTAAACTAAAAATTTATAAAAAAAAAATGCTTAAAAAGGAAACACCGGTATAAATCCTTCCTTGCCCTTGAGAGTGAAAGGTGGGACATTTGCACTATTCCCTCGGATACATATTCATCCTAACCCGGACACAGTAGGGACTTTTGCACAACCAATCCATATCATATCATAATCATATGCCCTTGTGTAAGGCCATGATCAGAAGAATCTTTGCTCCACTTGGCACTCATCACTTGACAATAGAAACATTAATTTTTGGTTAGTGTGCCTATAAGATGGGGGAATTACTATAAGCCCAATATTCAACTTTTTTGGCAGCAATAATAATTATTCTAATGGCATCTCTTATCTCTGCCTTTCCTTCCCATCTTTTTATTTTTTCCTTCTATAATCAACTTTATACTCAAGGCGTGTCCATTGCCTATTTGATTTCGTAGGTCAAAAAAAGAGAGCCTAAGGAACTTTGTGGGGCGTAATGTTGGGATGCAATAATCAATTAAGGACCACTTTGCAGAATGTAAACAATATTAGGGGACAACTTCAACATTGTTATTCTATTAAAAATTATTGATATATGCCATTTTCATTCAATGTCAACCACTGCTTATTTGAGAACTCTATTCTATCTTCACAAGAGACCACAACTTTTTTTCGAAGCATAAATGCTTGTTAGATAGAAACAGTGAATTGAGTCCACGGGAAATGAAAGCTTCCTATTGACTACTTGGAACCGTAAAACTACTTTAATTTGGGTTAACACATAAATTATGGTAAATATCTTGTTACTCTTTTAATTTCAAGCTCTTTATTTCCATTGAAACGTATTAATAGCAGGATCAGCCTCTGTGCTTCAAACATAATTAGTCTCACACAGTGTTGTGATACTTGAGCCAGGGGAAAAACTCTATTTCTAGTGTAAGTCAAACGTTTCGAAAGTTTTATTATATACAGTTTTAATACAATTTTACGTCTATTTTTCCAACTTGGATTCTCTCATGTCTTTCTGTCCTTCGCTCCACATAATTTTTTTTTGTCATTTGGGGGGTGGGGATCAAACCCCCGCCATTACAAGTATCACCCCAACACTTTATCACATGAGCTATCCATTGGGAGATTTCGCTTCACATCATTATGAGCTTTTACTTTGATCTATATTTTATTTAAGGTAAAATTATATCTTTGGTTTCTTAATTTATTTATTTTTTTCAATTTCGTCCCTTATCTTTTTTTTTGTAACAAAATAGTTCTTTATGTTTTAAAAACAAGCTTAAGTAGTTCTTTTATAACACAATCAAATATGTATATAGGTTGAAATAGATCAACAAAATGCTTGAATAGATCAAGTATATAGGTTGTGGCAAACATTTCATGTTTCCATTTTAATTTTCAATTTTTACCCATCAACTTGTTTCTCCTCTTCTACTATTTTTCCCCACAGTTTTTGTAATCTTTATATCATTTTTCTCCCCACAAATAAATATATATCCTTTGTCAAAGACAATCTTGTTAAAGGCATGATTAGGCACTAAATGTGAGCACCTCTCTCTCAGCAAGAATTCAAACCATAGTTTACCATGCTGTGTGAGACTAGTCCCTTCCACTAGACCCAACCCTATTGTTTGTAATCTTTATACCTTTAAATTATATACATATATACTCACATACATTACATAAACATATACATGTTTTCATTTTGTTGTCATATTTCTTCTGATTTAAAGGTAACGTGTGAAATGTCACCATCAAATTGCTGCCCATATTCTAGGGACAATGAAGGGAAGCAAAATGATGATAATTACGGAGAGACTATTTTACGTGATTTTGTGAGGAAATTGAATAGAAGAAGAAAAGCATAACGGAAAAGTTTGTTTGCTTCAATAGCACAAGAAGAATCAAAGTCGAGAAAAATAATTCAGTTTGGATTATATGGTGAAGCCAACGAATATTCATCATGATCATTAATTTTATATATTCATGATCATTATTATTAATTTGTGATGTTAACTTCCTCAGAGAAGAAGAACTAATCGACCGTGCGAATAATGCTCAAACGTAGCACGATCAGATGAGGAAGAATTATAATTTAGAATCACGACAAGCTGTTATATTCTACTTTTGTGCTACCAAATACTCAATAGATTGAAAGAGAATTTTTGCACTTTGCACTTTGTAGCTTCCGTCTTCTAAGGATATATGTAATCTCCAGCGCAAAAATGCCATTTGGGAAGGACCCGTAATTACTATATTTAGAGTGCTTCTCTTTCTTCTTCATTCACAAGCATAAAATATTAACATCTCAACGGAGAAGAAAAACCAACGTTTTTAATTTGTGTTCGATGTTCAAGAATTAATACTGCAGAATCAACGTCTTTTGAGTTGTCTCTATTCACCAATGCTGCAAAGTGCAAAATCGTTTTAGTTATTTCATATTAGCGATCGAGTTTGGTTCAGTTTACACGCGCGTAAAGTTTAGTTCCATTTTCACCGTCAATTAGTAATTTACTTTTGATCATAAGCAATTCGTAATATGTAGCACGATATAAGCCGTCCCTAAGACTTGATATCGATATACTTGTATACTTTATTATTTAAAATAAAATTATTCCCCATCAGTTAGTTATAAAAAGAAAAAAAGAATAATTCCCCATCTCTCTTAAAAAAACAAAATAACTTCGTATCTGCCGCTTAATTAGACGATTTATATATAAGGTATATGAATAAAAGTCTTAAAGATTCTTTAACGTTAAGAAAAACCCAAAAGAAAACAAAAACGCGGCAGTCGCCTTAAGTTATTTTCAACAAAACAAAGTTGCCATGTGAAAAACATTTTATAACTGATAGTTTTTTTAAATATATTAATTGTTGAAGTTGTGATGAAATAAAAGTATTAAAAATTTCAACAGTTAATTTTATTAAGACTTTACACTTTATCTTTAAAAGAACATCAGTTAGTTTAAATTAAAAGAGTTGAATCCTAAAAAAAAAAAGTTGTCAAACGAGTATCTTTCTACATTGTTAATAGGTCCATACGCTTAATTAACTCAGATTAGTTGAAGTTGAATTATTGAATTTTTAAGGTCTTGACCTCAAAAAAACCAATTATATAATGTACAACTAAATAAAAATAGTATTAATTGTGCACAAAATAATGAATTTGCAATTATATATTAAATTTGAATTTTCACTTTTGAGATCATAAGGATTATCTCATAATACCCTGTTTTTTTTTTTTGGATAGGCATCTCATAATCTCCTGTTAATTTATAAAAATGCCAAATACTCCCTAATACTTAGAGTAGTTGCTGTTTCGGCCAACTATCATTGAATATAGGCGATCATTTTAGTTATGCGTATAAAAAAATTATCACATTATTTAATTTTGTAATAATACCTTATTTTTAGTTAGTTTAATTGTATTATGATAAAGTTAAAAATCGTTTGGAAATTAAAACACAATAAGTTAGGTACAAAAATTTGGTACGTGAG
Organism: Glycyrrhiza uralensis; assembly: GCA_030159175.1. NCBI lineage: Eukaryota > Viridiplantae > Streptophyta > Magnoliopsida > Fabales > Fabaceae > Glycyrrhiza > Glycyrrhiza uralensis. The sequence goes on from BRZY01000005.1 coordinate 52,078,256, forward strand.
AAAGGATCGAAGAATAAAAGGGAAAAGAAAAAGGAAGTAGGTAAAATCAAAATTAATGTGAAATGGAAAAGGAACAGTAAGTGGGAAATGAAAGAGAAGAGGAAGGAGAAGAGAAAGACCTACACCGGATAACATAACATGTCCTCCATCACCATCATTAATCGCTCAGTATCTCCCTCCCAACAACGAGGCCCAGAAAAAAGTGTGTGTTAGTGTGGAACCCCACCACCAAAATTCAAAACGCATAAAACCACACACCTCATCTCACTCGCCTACAATACCAATATACTATAGTACTTTCTGGACCGGTAATTATTTCTCTCTCTTCTCTCTACTTACTTATTATTACAGTCACACACCACATGTCATGAGTCATGACATGGATACATGTATATATACCACCCCTATGACTCAAACCAACGACTGCATCACCATCACCACCACCACCACCCTCTGTGTGTGACTCCAAACACAATTCTCTCTTCTCCTATCTATGACTCTCTACCACCCTTCACTACTACTACTACTACTACTACTTCATTTTTAATTAATTTCTTCTGTTTTTAAAGCCCCTCTCTCTCGCTAGCTAGCCAGCTCCACGTTGTTCCGGCAGCAACATGGGCGGTATCAGCCTCGAAGAGATCAAAAATGAAAACGTCGATCTGGTATGTAGTAGTATCTTCAATTCCCTCATTTCATATTTCATTTCTTGCGTATGCAAATTATAGCGAATTTGCATTTCTGCTGTACCGTTGTAAATATTATTAATTAATATCGGTACGTTATGTTTGCGGGAGATTTGAACTCATGACCTCCTTGTTACTCTAATCTCATTGTAAATATTATTAATTAATATCAGTACGTTATGTTTGCAAAAAATTTAAACTTATAACCTGCTTGTTACTCTAATCTTTATGTTCATTTCTCAAATCACCTTATAACTCCTTTTTTTTTAATAATAACTATAACTATAGATACATATATTGTGGAATTTCGGCGGATTTTTGTGTAACACGATTCAATATTATTACTCCTGTTTTTAATTTAATTTTTTCTAATAACAATAAGTCTCATTGCCTAAATTGCACTACCGAATTTGAAAAGATTATATGATCAAGGCACTTGAGAATTGATGAAGGGCGCGGCGTGGCGTCTTGTCTTTTGCCGCGTGAACCGAAATTCCTTTTTGGTTACTACGCTAACAAACCTTTTTGTACTCACCAATTCTACTCATTGCTTCTTCAAGAATCAAGACACTTCATAATGTAAAACAGTTCACAATTTTCTTTGACTTAATTGATTATTAATAATACTAGTATTTTTTAACAGATAAATGTTTTTCATTATTTTTAATTTAACTAATTGTTCTTAAATTTGAAATAAATGTTGCCAAATTATTTGACATCATATGCGAGTAAAAATAAACAAAGATTATTAAAACAGTTGTTACTTTTTGGCCCCAGTGGGTAGAGTGCTATAAATCAGCACCTGCAATAGCAATAGCGTGGAAACTGGAAAGAAAGGAATCGCTGCAAATACCTGTTTATTTACCGGTCATTCTTTATACGCTCCATTTCACGCGCCTCTGAAGCGTGCGTGTCTTTAATACCATTGACGTTCTTTGTCCATTTTCTTTTTTCTTTTTTGGAGGGCATTTTCTTTTATCTGTGAAAAGAAAAATAATTATTTGTTCAACTCATTAGGGAGTTGAATTTCTTTTCCCTTGTTGGAGAACTCGTGAGGCAACCCAAACCTGTGATATATTTTTCGTATTTAATTATTTGATTTTTCACCTAATTTTATTTGTTCTTTTCGATCTGTTCTGTTTCTATGGCCTAGCTAAGATGTTATTGTGACGAGAATCTTTAACAGCAGTGGCACTGAGTGGATTTATGATTTACTGTATATATAACCTACAAAAATGAATGAGCTGAGTCAAGATTATAATAATATGTGTAATTCATAAGATAAAATTGGATGGTTCGGTGGTGTTTAACAAGTATATGGAGAGAAATAATTTATAACAAGGCAATGATTGAAACGTTTGTCCCTTTTCCCAGGAACATATTCCAGTAGAGGAAGTGTTTGAGCAGCTAAAATGTTCAAGGGCAGGTCTAACATCAGACGAAGGAGCCAGTCGGCTTCAAGTTTTCGGACCAAACAAATTGGAAGAGAAAAAGGAGAGCAAAGTGTTGAAGTTCTTGGGATTTATGTGGAACCCCTTATCTTGGGTCATGGAAGCTGCTGCCATAATGGCTATTGCTTTGGCCAATGGTGGAGGAAGGCCTCCGGATTGGCAGGATTTCGTGGGTATCATTACTCTTTTGGTCATTAACTCCACAATCAGTTTCATTGAGGAAAACAATGCTGGCAATGCTGCTGCTGCACTCATGGCTGGTTTAGCCCCCAAGACCAAGGTATAATCAAATAGTAGTACTACTTCAATTTTGCATATGCTGCTGTATATATTTTCGAGAAATTATACCAACACATTTTCTGACACACTTTTTTCAATGTTGTATCTATGATTGGTTCAAATTTATCTGGGTCTCACCAAATAGGGTATGAGGTCCACATGATACATGAATTCCACCCAATCATAGAGAGTGTGTTTGCTAGCATTTCTCATATTTTATTAATGTAATTTTTTTCACTTTTTCTTGCCACAAAATTGTAGGTTCTCAGAGATGGCCGATGGACCGAACAAGATGCTGCAATTTTGGTCCCTGGTGACATAATCAGCATTAAATTAGGAGATATCATTCCTGCTGATGCTCGTCTTCTGGAGGGTGATGATTTGAGTGTTGATCAGTCTGCTCTAACAGGAGAATCTCTTCCAGCAACAAAGCACCCCCATGATGAAGTATTTTCTGGATCAACTGTTAAGAAAGGAGAGATAGAAGCAGTTGTGATTGCTACTGGTGTGCACACCTTTTTTGGTAAAGCGGCTCACTTGGTGGATAGCACCAACCAAGTTGGGCACTTTCAGAAAGTCCTCACAGCAATTGGTAATTTCTGCATTTGCTCAATTGCGGTTGGAATAGTCATTGAGCTCATAGTCATGTACCCAATACAACACCGCAAGTATAGAGATGGGATTGACAATCTGTTGGTGCTATTGATTGGAGGCATTCCGATTGCTATGCCAACTGTTTTATCTGTTACTATGGCTATTGGTTCTCACAGGCTTTCCCAACAAGGTGCAATTACAAAACGTATGACAGCTATTGAGGAAATGGCAGGGATGGACGTCCTCTGCAGTGACAAAACCGGGACTCTGACCCTAAATAAGTTGTCTGTTGATAAAAACTTGATTGAGGTCTTTGCTAAGGGTGTCGAGAAGGACCATGTCATCCTTCTTGCAGCAAGGGCTTCTAGGACTGAGAATCAGGATGCCATAGATGCTGCAATTGTTGGGATGCTTGCCGACCCAAAAGAGGTAAATATGGCTAAAGAAAAAAATATATATGGGATGGGATAAATTTACACCAGTTTTCAAACTTTTACACTTACAGCAATCAATAATTTTTTGTTGAATGTGAAATTAACCGATCCAACCGTTGAATTAAAAGTTTTTATAAGTGTAAGAGTTTAACACTTGCTGTCAATTGATCCTATAAGTGTAAGCCTAAAAATAAAAATATATAGCGAATTTGGGAGGAAGATAATTTTTTGTTTTTTGTTTTATTTTTTACTCTAAATCGGCCAGGCACGAGCTGGTATCAGGGAGGTCCATTTTTTCCCATTCAATCCTGTAGACAAGAGGACTGCTCTAACCTACATTGATTCTGATGGAAGTTGGCATCGGTCTAGCAAAGGTGCTCCTGAGCAGGTAAGTTATAAATATGTATTTTATTGGCACCATATAATTATGTTTATGAAGATGACTACTTGATATTATCTTCATGGCTTAGATATTGAACCTCTGCAACAGCAAAGAGGATGTCAGGAAAAGAGTTCATGCAACAATTGACAAGTTCGCTGAGCGTGGACTCCGTTCTTTGGGTGTTGCTAGACAGGTCTGCAAAATTGTTATTAGCATTTATAGTTTTCGACTTATTTGAGTTCCCTTCCTTTATTGTTGTTTATTTGGTTTTCTACAACAGGAAGTACCTGAGAAAACAAAAGATGCTCCTGGTGCACCGTGGCAACTTGTTGGTCTGTTACCACTATTTGATCCTCCTAGGCACGATAGTGCGGAAACCATCACAAGGGCTCTGAACCTTGGTGTGAATGTGAAGATGATTACTGGTAATATTTGAGGTTTTACTTTCTTGTAGTTCATATTTCATATGATAAATGATATAATGTAGCTTAAACATTGTTTGTGGGGTTTCTCGTTTTGTAGGTGATCAACTTGCCATTGCCAAGGAAACTGGTCGAAGGCTTGGGATGGGAACAAACATGTACCCATCTTCTTCATTGCTTGGCCAAAGCAAGGATGCCTCTGTTTCAGCTCTTCCAGTTGATGAATTGATTGAGAAGGCTGATGGATTTGCTGGAGTATTTCCTGGTAGGTCCTTGAAAATAATGGTGATTTAGCATCATCAATTGCCTTTTGCTTTCAATTATTTCAAACATCCATTACTTCTGTTAATAATGCAATTACGTTTCAAATTGCATCATACTTCCAACATGTTAATCCCTTTTTCTCTTTTTGTGACATGGTAGAGCACAAATATGAAATCGTTAAGAGGCTACAAGACAGAAAGCATATATGTGGAATGACAGGTGATGGTGTCAACGATGCTCCTGCATTAAAGAGAGCGGATATTGGAATTGCAGTTGCCGATGCTACAGATGCTGCTAGAAGTGCTTCTGATATTGTCCTCACAGAACCTGGTCTGAGTGTCATTATTAGTGCAGTGCTCACTAGCAGGGCGATTTTCCAAAGGATGAAGAACTATACTGTTAGTTTTCTTGCATACATAATTTAATTGCTTGACTTTATTTTTAAATGACCTTAGCAATCTAAAAGCGGAAACTTTGATTGTTGATTATGGCAGATCTATGCAGTGTCAATCACCATTCGTATTGTGGTAAGTGAATAAAAAGATTAATTCATAGAAAAATATGTCAACCTTTTGCACATGCTTATATACATGGTTTGTACAATTTATGTGATCTATTCTTCATTTTTCCAGTTTGGTTTCATGTTCATTGCGTTAATCTGGAAGTTTGATTTCGCACCCTTCATGGTGTTGATTATTGCCATACTAAATGATGGTGAGAAAATGTCTAATTGACCTTCATGTTATTTACTTTGATTATTATGTGAAAATGTTTTGATTTAATTTCCTTCACCCCTATGCCTATAGGTACCATTATGACAATATCCAAGGATAGAGTGAAACCATCTCCACAACCCGACAGTTGGAAGCTGAAGGAGATATTTGCTACTGGTGTTGTGCTAGGTAGTTACATGGCACTAATGACGGTAGTATTCTTCTGGCTCATGAAGGATACCGACTTCTTCTCGGTAATAATTTATATATGTGTTTCCCTCAATACTTTATCACCTCCTGGTGGAAATTTTAAGAATTATGAGCAGTAACATCCCTCATTGCAGGACAAGTTTGGTGTGAGGTCTTTGAGAAAAAACCCTGAGGAAATGATGGCTGCCCTGTACCTACAAGTCAGTATTATAAGCCAGGCTCTAATTTTTGTCACCAGGTCTCGTAGCTGGTCATATGTTGAAAGACCCGGTCTTCTCCTACTGGGTGCTTTTATGATTGCTCAGCTGGTAATCTTCAACCTCTTATTGAAATCGAATGAAGTCAATACTTCTGTTTCCTTAGGAAGCAATAGTGATTTGGAAAAATACTTCAGTACTGTTAGTAGATTAGAATCTAGAGAGTTGCTCTATTGGTTGGTAACTCCAATGATTGCTTAATCAAAAGCTTTTGGCTTTCTTTTATTTCATGATTAACAGGTGGCAACTTTTCTTGCCGTATATGCTAATTGGAGCTTCGCAAGAATTAAAGGGATGGGATGGGGTTGGGCTGGTGTAATCTGGTTGTATAGTCTGGTAACATATATCCCTCTTGATATACTCAAATTCGCAATTCGCTATGCTCTGAGTGGAAAAGCTTGGGATAATCTTTTAGAGAACAAGGTGATTTTTTTTATTATATTATTATTAATTATTAATAGCATTATTGATCTTAATCCAGAGACTTGAGGATTCAAAACCTATTTATCCTTTCTTCTAATGACAGACTGCCTTCACTACGAAGAAAGACTATGGCAAAGAAGAGAGAGAAGCACAGTGGGCAACTGCCCAAAGAACTCTTCATGGTCTTCAGCCACCTGAAACAACCAGCATTTTCAATGACAAGAATAGCTATAGGGAGCTTTCAGAGATTGCTGAGCAAGCCAAGAGACGTGCTGAGGTTGCAAGGTAAGCCATTAACAATAATGTTTCAATGACAACCATTCATACTTATATAAGAAATTTTTGAAATTGGTTCACAGGCTCAGGGAGCTGCATACTCTAAAGGGACATGTCGAGTCAGTAGTGAAGCTGAAGGGACTTGACATCGATACAATCCAGCAACATTATACTGTTTAAGGAGCTTGGAAAACCTTGAAGAAGAACCCAATTACGTGCTTGTTCAAGAACAAAAACAACAAATACAATGGTGAAGACCTAAGTCAATCTGTCTTTAGATTAGGATGAAGGTCCTTTTGTGAAAAATTGAATGGTTACTCCTCTATTCCCTCTGTGCCAGTAGCAGGCAGAGGAGGATGCTATTCTCTTAGGTACCAAATAACATGGTTGATAGGATTTACTTACGTCTTATTTTGGGGAATGTTAATGACAATAAGGTCATAATAACGCTCTATATATTTTTTTTGGCTGAACAAGGCTCAATATGTTTTCGGTCTTGATTAATGTTGCTCAACACTGAATGCAATCTTTACGTCTCTTTTTACCTCCGTTCATGTCCTGCCTACAAAAGGCGAGAGGGTTAGAATTATTATACCCTTGTAACAATAAATATTTCATAATAAGTAAGAATATTAGATTTAAATATTTTAAAACTCCTCTCTCTTTTCTAAATACCTTCAATATTATAGTAGAGCCAAAATTGAGAAATAAGAAGAATTCATCCCCCTCCATTCTCTTCTCTCTTTAAAAATTCTGAACCTTTATAAAAATTTCTTCTCTTCCCTCTCCTTATTTTTCTCCAGATTAAACACACGTTATTGATAATTTGGGTGCATAGGTTAGTAGTACGTGTATTTTTTGGGATAAAGTTTCCCTCGATAATTAAACTTTTTTGTTGTGTTGTTTGGAACAGATTCCAAAGGAATAAAGTGATAATAATTTCACAATCTTGTCGTCGATCCACTTCAAAGATATTTGAAAACGCATCTATTCGAACTGTAAAGATGGTAATCCCCAACCAACATAGATGCATTCAGAATATGTTATATTTTTTAGGCCGTTGATAGTCATTAAAGAAGGATTTTAGTTTTTTTTTTTGGTCAAAAAGAAGGATTTTAGTTGAGTGACACAAAGCCATCGAACCCTAAATGGGCTTCACCATCTAGCATAGCACTTGATACCATTTAATTGAAAACAAAATATCCTTTATTATAGTCCCAAATTTAGACAATCATGGACGGTGTTGCATTCATCTAGATATGTTCATTGGACTGTCTCGTTCAGCTCAGCTGCTCATTTATGGAAGGAGATTGAACCAAACTGAATTTAATACTTCCAATTCATATGAAATGAATATTTATATACCCAAAAAATAGTTTAAGTGTGAATTTAGATCAACAATTTTTGTACTCAAATCTATTCATAATAAACATCTGATTGAAAAAAAATTAAAAAAAAACCTGTAACAACTAGACACCAATTTGGTTAGCCTCTTCGACTTACCATCTTTTTAAAGCCTAAGGGGGAGGACCCATAACAAGCACCATCCAACTCAAAAGTACTACGAAGCTGAATAGAATAACCCGGTGGACCAAAACTAACGATTATTTAGCCGAACACCAACCCTGATAAAAATGTTCTACCATGGGTAGGCACAAACTATACGTTACATGGACAACATTGTACTTTGGTAATACTAGATAATATTTCAAATTCTAGGCAACGATGCTAACATGAGTCACAGACTCACTGTCTCACCGAGAGATCTACTAGCCACTTTTTGCACATGTAAAGAGATAGAACTTATCATAAGAAACCAATTACATACCTATAAAATTATGAAGGAAAGATGAAGTTTGAATATTAAATCAATCTAGCCCTGTCGTACTAATGATACAAGACACCAGAGGGTATTGAAGGAATAACGAGGGGACATGATACAAATGGTGTATGACAATAGTACAGAAAAATGAACTCCTCATCCTATGACCAATTTCGCTAGGTAATAACTTTGGAGTTATTGTTCTCTAATACTTTGTAATATCTCTACCAAGAATTTTTACAGATGAATGTAGACTGCTGAAAGGCGAAGCTCTAGGTGGGGGCTCCTTAATGATATATCTGCTGAAGCGCTTGTGGAAGATTCAAAACAATCTCTGCATATGCTGGGGATAGGAAATACAATATAAAATCAGTAGGGAGTGGACAAACACATCAGAATTAAATGAACATGGAAGAAGACTTGGAGAATAACTTCGGAGAAAGTTTGGGAGAAACGGGGGTCATAGTGGGTCATGGTAAGGGTACTCGTAAAGAATCAAAAATAGAAAGTATTTATGGAAATGTACAACATTTAATTTAATGCATTTGTAATATTAAATGCTACACTTTTCAATAAAAATTTTCCATTCTAGATTCTTTAACCAATATCCTTATAGACCACTCGTTAGAGTTTGCCCCCCCCCAAAAAATGCTTGCTAATTCCAGAGTCCAATTTCATTAAAGTGTGATAGCAGTCACCTAGTTGCACACAATTAGGACATAATTTAAACCAACTGTTGATGACAAAGAGCCAAAAATAAGACATTGTGTTGTTAGAAATTAACCAAAGTTATATAGTTTTCACCTTCCGGTAGACTCATGGTTCGTATGGCATCTTCTGCATAGGATAGGCGAACTGGAGCAGGATGACTTCCTGAGATTCCATCTTCCTTCCTGTTCAAAGTTACAGTAGAATTTTTCTTGAACATTGGCCAAGCTAGCACTGTGATTCGAGTTGGAAGCACAGAAATGAGATCCGCATATCTAAGGCTGACTGTCACCTTGCTGCAAAAAGAAATAGCTTCTTGAGCACTATTACAAGGTGAGAAAACAAGAGAAAATGGAGGAATATGAAAGAAAATCAAGGGATAGAGAAAAGAGAATAATGAGTGTATTATTCATTATCTGTTTTCAGGTAGATACAAGTACTTGTACTACTGGTTACTTACACAGTAGAACATTCTCTTATAACTGCTTTATAACAGTCAATAAATGAATAACAGAATCTAACAATCAAAAACAGACTCAGTTAAGCTAACATAACTCTAACTCTGCACTGACAAGCACAGAATATCTTTTCAGCTTTAATTTTGATTTTTTTCCCTACACCTATTTATTTGATTTCCTTCAGAGGAAAGAAGGATAGGATATACGAATGTTAATAATAAATTTACAATACATAAAGAATGAAATGTTTGTCATAAATAAATGAAAAAATATAAACAAGTGAATAATCCACAATTAAGGTGCAAACAAATCAAGCATTGCATAAAGTATGAATTATTCCTGTTATGTAAGCCATTTCTACCAGCTACTTGACCAAGACTGCTATAAATTTGCTGGTTCTCTAAATTCTGCATAACTTGACAGAAGGGAAATATAAAAACTGAAAACTGCTGAGGACCCTACTTGTAGTTTGACCCTATTAGCGTCAAGGTCAGCCAAAATATATTTCTACTGGCACCACCACTGATTTCAACATACTAACATTTGGGAATTTATATCTGCACATACATACGTTGCTATCTATACATACATTACTGCGGAACTATTAGTTCCGCAATAGTTCCGCATGTTGTAATTCAATGCGGAACTATTAGTTCCGCAAGCATGTATGTGTTCAAAATGCCTGCGGAACTAATAGTTCCGCATTGAATTATCATGTATGTGTTCGGAAAAAAATATACCTGCGGAACTATTAGTTCCGCAGTCATGTATGTGTAGATAGCAAAGTATGTATGTGCAGATATAAATTGCCCTAACATTTTTGTGTTTGGGGGGGGGGGGGGGGGGTAAAAAGGTTTACAATTACAGAATTGAAGAAAAATTATGGGGAAAGAAACTAGATCACTACAATACACTAACCAATCAAAATCATCCAAGACAAATTCAACCATGTGATAAGGAAGGCTATGATACAGCTCTCCAATTTGATTTCCATAAAGTTCCTTTATAAGTCTGACCTGCATGATATTTATAAGAGGAAAAAAATTAAATGTTTGTTTAAAACAGTAATATGGACATAATAGATTTTACAAACATATGATTCTTTATCATCAAAATTATTTCTCGTGAATTTCCAAATACTCAAATGATATATTTATATCTAATAGGTAAAATAGCTATAAGACTATAACCTCATGTTTTACATAGTAATGGTGGATATGTAATCTCAATCTAATAGCAGGGTCAGATAATAAAAGCAACAAAGAAAATATATATAAATATTTTAATTAAAATAGAAAGAGGGACACACGTCATGTTTTTATGCATACCCAAACTTTCAACACAGAATAGATTCTAAGTACCAACCTTGTTCAAATACCATCCCACCCAATTTATGCCAAAAGCCAAATGACACAGACAATGTTTTCATTTACAGCTTCATGTAACAGCTTACATAATTTAAACACCATACAAGCATTTCTTGATGCCATTTTGAATAATCATTTGTACATTAAAAAAGAATGTCCCTCAAAATTACTTTTAGCTCTTCTATACACAACAAAAAGTCATTCAAGGTTTGCCAAAATAAAAAATATAGTCAACTGAATAGTACTTAGCATCAACCCCATATTCTATTTAAATATTCTTTAATGAAACATAGGAAAGGATGTAAAAAGATGACCCACCGAGATAATCATGCTACTATATAATAGTTGACATACCAAGAAAATTAACAGACCAAATTTGAAATATTTCAGAGTCAATGTTCTTAAATGTCATTGGCAGATGAACTACAACCCGGAATATACATTTTCACAATTTTCCAGAAAACAGAAAAAAAATCGGTATGAACACTATACCCCTGACTGATCAGTAGATAGTGTTCTGAGAATCTACATTCATTAACAAGGACACGGCACTGGAAATTGCAAAAAAAAAAATTACATGATACAAATATGCAAATTTATTTCACTAAAACACCCGTTTTTAGAGTAGGGGTAAACAAAATGTTAATATATTGTTTTCTGGACATATGGATATAAGCAAACTAATCTAAAAGTACTACCTTTAAAATATTCTGACATTATTTATTCTACCATAATACATGCATGTTTGTAAAAGTGTAAACTTTTGCTCCATATGTAACAGCATATTCATAAGGATTATGAAGACAAGATATTGTTATTCCAATAAATGAACATATCAAACTTTCTCTAATGATTACATACATGAGCAGTCTACCTGTTCCCGTCTATCCACATATGCCTGCAATAGATCTCCAACATGATCTATGAATTTCTGAAAGCAAACCAATATAAACAACGCTTAGGAAAAAAATTGAAACTAACACGCACAAAGCACTACATATAACTGACTGTACCATTGCATTGGATGAAAGGAGATCATTTTCTGTTTCACGTATTGGCAGGAAAAATGGAACTGTGTGCTCAAGGACAGTCATCTTTTCAAGAAATGACTTGCTCTCCAGCACACAATGGTAAAACTCACAAGGTTCACCTGGCAATAAATGAACAGACATTATCATCAACTAATGGCACAGGCAAAGACACATGGAAAATGGAAGGGGCGGGTAGAAAAAGATTCAGCCTCCATCTTGACATTCATAATGACATCTCATGAGTTAGATAAGTTACAATTGAGTTCCAAATTACCAGCAAAAGATGTCTGATATTGTATGCCAATTCTTGCCCCTTCCAAACAGCAAATTATCTGCTTCCAAATACATAACCAAATTAAAAAAACTGTTTGATTGCGAAGTTAATAGACAAAATAACAACTAATCTAAGTACAGCAGTGAACATCCCCCCATAGACACCCTCATACCCATAGACCTCCTAGGAAAAAAATTTCACTTAAAGGTATTTCTTGCACTAAACCTTCTAAATCCCCCAAAACTTGTTGTATTGCTCTTCTTCCCCTACTTGTGGTGCATATAAGTGATAACATAAGAGGTTTCTCATTTCACTGTAAACTTTAGGGCTATGATCCTATCTCCTACTCTTTTAGCATCCACAACTTTTGTCCATGTCTTACATGCAATAATGCCTACCCCATTTCTAAATCTTGTATTTCTCGTGTACCAAAGTTTGAATCCTGACATGTCTAGTTATTTAGGCGTTTCTCCTACCCACTTTGTTTCTAGTAGGCAAATAAAATTGTTTCTCTCTCATACACACATGACTTTAAATATGCATTGAAAGAGTGTAACAACCTCATCCATGATCCCAACTTATAATCTACCTTATCTCATCAGCCCATCTTTTCTTCTCAAGCTACTGCCTATAATCTTTGAAACATCTCCTGCTTAATTACAAGTATAATCTGCTATTACTGAAAATTAACTAGCCATTTACCATGAAAAGCGATTCAGGCATGCAAGATCATATAATATTTACCTTGTTTCCAATTTTATAAGTAATTTTTTCCTGAGGGCATGCTAATATGTCAGCATCCCCAGGCATTGCTTTCCTGTCTGCCTCCATATGCACCTGACAGGAACACATTTTAATGTGTCAAACATTATCATCAAAGTCAAAAGAGAAACTCAAACAAATTGATAACTATGGAGACCATCAAGGTCAAATGAGAAAAGAAAGCATGGCAGCAGCAATCACATAACCATACCCGCTCTCTTATTGTAGCTAGTTGACCATCATTCCATTGTTCCCCATCTAAACATATCTCTACAAAAAAAAGAAGGTTAAGAAGCATTTTTCTGGACATCTCTACAGAAATGAATGAACAATAGACGTTGGTCAGCATTTAAGATGCTACAAAAGTATATCTCATACAGTGACCAAGACTCACATATTAAGAATCTCCCCTTACTAAAATGCTTTAGATTATACAATGTTTTTCTCTGTTTCATTCTCTTTTGTTATTCCAGGCAAAAAATGGCCCAGATATTTATACTGCATGATGAGCTAACATCGACAACAATCATTGATCCACGTCACAACATCGACAACAATAAGATCTTCTATTTTATTTGGGCCCAGTTCAGTTCTTGCCAGTATAAAAAATATTGTGTGACATTTAGACTTTTGAACCATATTATTTCAACCAATAGATGATTACGCTCTCAAAGATCAACTTATATTTAAGTCAGGCTACGCCACACAAGGCACTGAAAAATCTTATTTGCCACCATTTACATTTGATGCTTTATTGGTTACCCTGTATTGAGCCATCCCAACCAGCACATTGTCCCCTCCTGCATGCAGGCTTTCCATATATTCAAGAGTAAACACCCATTTTAGTCCTCAAATGATACAGGTGACATCCCTTTGATCCTCCAATGAAAGTTTATATCAAACAGAATAAATTGAAATAACAAATGAAATAAAATAAATAATTTGAAAAATGTAGGTAACAGTGGATAAAAGTTAAAAATCCTATCAGCTAGACTAACAGGAAATAAATGGGAAAGTAACTAGAATCAAGGCAGAAAAAGATACCGTCCACTATTATTAAGAATCTACCAACGTCGAAGTCAAAGCTACCTTCAGTTTGAGAAGCTCGTGCAGCTTCAAATTCTTTCTGTAGACGCTCGAATATTATCTTGTCAGAATCCCTATTAACCGAGTAAATATTAAAAAAAAAATGTTAATTTGTTACTCCAGCATAACAACTAATGGACATTTTGAAACAATAATCTTCAATTTAGGCATCCATATAACACATTAATTTGCACTTCAAGTAGCACTTTTCAGTGACAAAATGAACTAAAGAGAAGCCATATGCTTCTGCGAGGACACTTTACCTAGAAAGGCGCTCTGTCAAATCTCCATGTCTTTTAAGCAAACTTCCAACTGTCATGAAAAGAATAGACTAACTACTATGTTATCCAGGAAATCGAAGAAACACTGATGAGATTATAGACTTACATCTAGCCCGCGTAATCTCCAAACGATTATCATCATCTTGCATAAAATTCTGATGAAAACAGATTAAGAGAATACAAATATGGTTTCAGCAATGACAAATTATTAAGAATACATATCAAGAGAGAAATATGAAACTTGCATAAATTTTCAAATCTTTTAACTAAAGATATTGGACATGAGAAAATGCACGCTAACATCATGCACAATTTATCATCAAAGCCATCACAAGATCATCACATGTATGTATGTGTGTGTCTGTCTGTATTCTCCATATAAAGATACGAGGAATAAAGCAATTATGGTTAGTATAACATTTCCAGAAACACACATACTATTTATGATTCAAAATGTTCATAATTTGTTTTTTTATTTTCTTCAAATAATCAAATTAAGGAAGATTACTAATGTAAAGGTGAAAAGCCCCCCCCCCCCCCCCCCAACAGTCTCATATAGGGTCAACAGTGTCCAATGCAAGCAATAAATGCTTTACATTCCATTCTATGACGTCCTTTATTTCCCATTTGCTAATGACTTCGAGAAACAAGACAGGAGAAGAAAACAACACATATATCTTTTCTTTTTAAAATAACGTCAATAGATGGCTTTATGATGTTGATATCTGATAGCACTGAGTTGTTGCCCTCATCTATTTATTCAGGGGAACTTTCCCGCCTTCTATTTTGTGTAGCAGGGGAAATGTATCAATCTGAGTTTAACATGGCTTGCACTATCAGTTTATCATTTATCCTCAAGTTCCATCATATTAGTTGTTAGTTGTAACTTATAAAGCAGATCTCAGAAAAACGTGATCTGTAACCAGTCCCCATCCCAGCCATTAGAGGCCAACCTATCACTGCAGAGAGATGAAACTTTAATCCTACCATATCACCATATCCATACAGCAATTTGAGTCTAAATTGCAAAAAGGAAGATTGAAACTGCAAAAATCATCGCAGTGCATCTATGTTCTCCCCCCACCCTCTTTTTATTCGTGCTAAAAAATCCCTTATTACAAAGGAGGGTAACTGTTGTGAGAATATTGAAAAGATATAATAAAATACTCTTTCACATGTTCATCCAAACCAGCAATTATGAAGGTGAGAGCCATTACCACTTCCCCCATAACTGCATATGACCGTCCAGCATATTGTTCCAATTGCTGCATGATTCAACAATCATCAGTTCATAGAAAGAGAAAATAATAACAATAAAAAAAACAGAAAAATAAGCAGGGCAGAAGAACCAATCAATTCATCAGCACCAAATGCATGGACACGGGTGGTTAATGAGTAATGACATATAAAATAGCAAAACAAAGTCACAATTACAATTTATAAGGAACTAATTCCATGAAAAATCCCAGGCTCAATAGTACCCTAGACGATTACTCCACCAAACCAAATCCACATCACAGAAAACCACCAAAAATCAGTGGCCTCGCCGTTGAGTTAGGTAATTATATAGCCTATACAAATAGCTTTGAAGAATTAAGATAAATAAATCAAACAAAAGTTATGTTCTAGAACGTTCTACAGTGAGGTAAAGTCATCATCCATCAGTGGAATTTGAACTGGTAGTGAATTTCACACGAATTAGGTTTTTATTGTTACAGTGATAATTGCAAATTGACGGTATGCAGAGGTAAGGCATGGAAGTTGGAACTCGGTTGCATGACTAGAAGGAAAATAAATAGAAAAGAAAAGAAAGAATAGACGCACGGTAACTGGTAAGGTGAGAGAGAGAGAGAGAGGAGAGGGACCTTGCGAGAGGCGGAATCGCCGGAGAAGGGGGTTTTGCGGGGCCTTTTTCTCAGAGATTCTTCCACATCGCTCTCCATTTCAATCATTTGAACTCAACCTGCTGTGCTGTTACGGTGTCTTCCAATGCCCCCCAAGCTTTTTGTGTGTCTAGAGAGCATGATTGTATTAGGGAAGTGGTAAATACACTCTAGATTTTTGTCATACACTCCATATTTATACAAGAAATTATTATTATACTCTTATTATTTGATTTTTTTTTATTTTATATTTTTTCTGGAAACTGTAATTTTCAGAATACAAATTGTATAGAAACTGAAGTTTTTGGAATACAAATTTGACTGGAGTTTCTGAAATATAAATTTGTATTCTCCAATTTCTATAAAAAATGCAAAAATTTGCATTTCGGAAATAGGATTTTCCTGAAGTTTCTAGAATATAAATTTGTATTCCAGAAACTGAATTTTCCTGAAGTTTCTGGAATACAAATTTGCATTCTGAAAACTCCAGTTTCTGGAAAAAAAAATGCAAAAATGTATTCTGGAAACTAAATTTCCAGTAAAGACGTGAAATTGAAAAGAAAAAAAATCAATCAGGGTATAATAATAATTTTCTTTTTAAATATGGGGTGTATGCCCAAAAATATTAGTGTATATACCAATTCTCTTGTTTTATGAGACTCACGAGTGTTCGCGCGTGCCAACCCAGCAGGCCTGGGCTTTTGTCACTGGCTCGGCCTGCTATCTAGTGGTTCATGTTACTGTTACTAAAGCCCGATTAAAATTAAATTTAGGGTATTTATATCCGCACATACATACTTTGCTATCTGTACATATATGTTTGCGAAATTATTAGTTTCGCGGGTTTATTTTTTTTTCCAACACACACATGCTGTGGAACTATTAGTTCCGTGAGTTGTAATTCTCTGCGGAACTATTAGTTCTGCAAGTATGTATGTGTTCAATTACATCGTGCGGAACTAATAGTTCTGTAGAGAATTACAACTCGCGGAACTAATAGTTCCACATCATGTGTGTGTTGAAAAAAAATAAACTCGTGGAACTAATAGTTTTACGGACATATATGTACAAATAGCAATATATGTATGTACAGATATAAATTGCATTAAATTTATTGGTCAAAATTAAATTTATTTATTTTAGTGCAGTTTTTTTGCCCAACATAGCATCGTTGTTTTATTTAATGATTAGACATTGGGTTGGATTGGTTTTTAAATTAAACTTTTGGTTATCACACACAACTCATTCCACACATGTAGATACCTATTTGAGCTCGAATAGAATTTGATGAGAATAAAATTTGTCGCGACTATGTTTGAATTTGTGTATAGATACTCACTCCGTCTTCAACTGCCTCATTAAATAAAAACTATATAAAAAAAAGTTGAGTTATTAACCATGGCATATAAAGTTGAAGTCACGTACCAGGGTTCAACAAAAAAAAAAAGTTGAAGTCACGTATTTCTGTTAGAACACCTATAAATTTCTTATTTACTTGAGATTATCAATGTTTATTTTTAATATTGTTTGTATTAAAATGCATTAGACATATTCTTTTCACACACTATATATTAAGTAATTTA
The DNA here is from genome assembly GCA_030159175.1 of Glycyrrhiza uralensis. Classification (NCBI taxonomy): domain Eukaryota; kingdom Viridiplantae; phylum Streptophyta; class Magnoliopsida; order Fabales; family Fabaceae; genus Glycyrrhiza; species Glycyrrhiza uralensis. Next base: position 52,095,902 of record BRZY01000005.1, read on the forward strand.
AAAAAAAAAAGTGAGATGGGTTTCCGATGGGGATGAAATTGGAATATCATTACGGCTGTGAACACTCGTGGAGACACAGAACAAAATCCACTCTGGTCCCGCTGTGATGGCAAGTTACAAACACACATACACCTCTACAAAAACAAATAGCAAGAGAAACCATAGTAGGACTGGACATGGGAGGAATTGAACTCCAATAACAATAATTTTTTCACAATAGATGGATATTTCCACTTAGACAATTCGTTACAAAATCACTGACTTATCAATTATATTACTTAACCAAAATGTAAATACATAATAATTCTATTTTCGTTTGTTAAAATAGTTATCGAGAAAAAAGTGGAAAAAAAAAAATGAAACAAAAGAGGAAAGGAGAAGCAAGGAGAGAGGAGTTAGACTAGTATTCGCAGCGATCGAGCTACAAAGGGCAAAGCGCAATATAAAATAAAATCACCAACAAAAAGAAAATAAAATAAAATAAATTCGACAGAAGGAAAATAAGAAGAAAAAAAAAGAGAAGAGAGAGAGAGAGAGAGGTGCAAAGGCGAAGCTTGGAAAATTGAAACCCAGTGAGTGAGGTTCGAGATTTGTATGCAATTCGTGAACTTTGCAAAGGTCAGAGTTCAATCAAATGTACAAGTCCTTTGTTTTTCCCTTACACACTTGCTACCTTTAGTCCTTCTTCTTCTTCATTGTGCTTCCTTCCATTCCAATTTGAATTTTTCCTTTTTTTTCTTTGATTTTATTGTAACTCAGTTTTGCCCAACTCACTGATCTCTTTCCCTCTACTTCAAATTTCGAAATTTGAAGTTCGAAGCATTAGAATTTGGTGAAAACAATGAGGGTTTAAATTGGTGCAGCGATGTAATGTTCGCTTCGTGCTGTTCGACACAACCATGGTGCTTCGGACCCGGGTTTGGTGATTTCAAACTTAGGGTTTTGATTTGCCATTCAATTCAATAAATTCAGTTTGATTTCGCGGAATTTCGCGCTCGGACTTTAGTTAGTTCCGGTTGCGCTGCGATCTCTAGGGTTTTGGCTTCGGGAAGATGAGATTTGGCTTTGCATTGAGTGGTCAATTGGTTGGCGAATTTGGGCTTTTTCGGGCATAAGGGTAACCATATTCTGCTTCAGAATTGCGGGTTTCTCTCTGGGTTACTGTTATTTGCACCATTTATGCATCTCTTTTGTTCAGATATGCAAGGCTTGTAGCTAGTTGATTTGTAAATCAGCTGGTATGGGGGAGGGGAAGTTTAGGGTTCTTTGGAAACGGAAGTAACTGCAATTTAGCTCAATTTGAGGTTATAGGTTGGTGGGTCATTTTCTGATTTGTTGGGTGTTGTATGAATCTGGGTGGTGAGAAATGCAACCCCAGCAGAGTTCAAGAATTGATTTGGGTGAATTAAGAGCACATATTATAAAGAAGCTTGGAGCGGATAAGTCAAAGCGGTACTTCTATTACTTGAACAGGTTTCTGAGTCAGAAGCTGACCAAGACTGAATTCGATAAGTTGTGTTTTCGGGTACTTGGGAGGGAGAATCTTCCATTGCACAACAACTTTATAAGGTCCATTTTGAAGAATGCGTGCCAGGCCAAGACCCCACCACCAATCCAGCCATCTGGTCCCCCAAAGTCTGGAGCACATGCCGCAGACATATCTCCTGGTAGAGAAGATGGGCATGAACAGAGTGTTGCCAGCTTCCAAAATCAAAATCAAAATGCGACTGTTTGGTCAAATGGCGTTTTGCCAGTATCCCCGCGAAAGGTTAGGTCTGGAACACGTGATCGGAAGCCGAGGGATAGACCAAGCCCTCTTGGACCAAATGGGAAGGTTGATTCTGTTTCACACCAATCCGTGGGTACAGAAGACAGTGGTAGTAAGGTTGAAATGGAGAATGGAATTCTTACTCCATGTGATTATCAGAGACCAATACAGCATCTTCAAGCTGTTGCTGAGCTACCTGAGAATGAGAAGGGGGATGCTGTTCAGCGACCTGCAGAGAAACCAAGAATATATGGCAAAGGGCCGGCTGAAATGCCAATTGTGGAAGACGGGGAAGAGGTGGATCAGTTAAACCGCCTGAGTTTCTCTAGAAGTCCCTTGGTAGCACCACTTGGGATTCCTTACTGCTCAGCAAGTGTAGGTGGGGCCCGCAAAGCATTGCCGGTGGCTAGCACTGGTGATTTTGATAGTTGTTGTGACAGTGGTTGGTTGTCTGATACAGATACACTGCGAAGGCGCATGGAGCAGATCACCACAGTACAGGGTCTTGGAGGTGTTTCTATGGAATGTGCCAATGTATTGAATAATATGTTGGATGTATACCTGAAACGGTTGATCAGTTCCTGTGTCGAATTAGTGGGAGCTAGGTCTACAAATGAGCCGAGGAAGCCCCCTGCCCCCAAACAGCAGATTCAGGGAAAGGTCATCAATGGCTTGCGGCCAAGTAATTATTTACACGTGCAGGGTGCTGGTGGGCTGGCAGAGCCAGTGCCTGAACATAGACCACCATGCTTAGTTTCTTTGCATGATTTTAAAGTTGCCATGGAGCTAAATCCACAGCAACTTGGAGAAGATTGGCCACTGCAGTTGGAGAAAATATCCATGCAATCGTTTGAAGAATAATACATTTATGAAGATCTGTCTTATGCAAAAGCCAAAAGGTCTTCTGGTTCTGATGCCTCGGCAATGGTTGGTGATCATCAGCACATGCAATTCTGTTCTTTGTGCCAGTATGAACCAGATGGCCCCAGTACTTCTAGCCCTTTCTGGATGAAATACTGGTTTTGAGCTTCAAATTGTCCTATCTCTGGATTCTCTGCTATTTGTAGGGCACGGATGGATCAGAAATTTATTTAACTGCAACCAAGGGTACTATCAAATCAAACCCAGGATTGGTTGCATTGTTGTATGTTTTAGCATTGATGTTGGCTGTATTTGCCATTGCTATAGATCTCAAGGCCTGTGTTTGCTTTACAGCCAGTGAGAAAGAAAACTGAGAAAGTTTTGCAGGGATACTGCTGTGTAGCTGGGATCAAGGAAATTTGACATGTATAAGAGCTGCTGGGCCACTCTGTATGTATTTTTAGAATCTGAGGATTGATTGAAATTCAATATCAATAACACATTAACATCGCTTGAAATTTCCCTAATGATTTCAGTTTTATGGTTGAATCCCCTGATGTCAAAATTCACCAATACTCAAAGTAGTGTTTTTTGTTTTCTAGTCTTTTTTGTAGATTTGTAGCTTACACTACTCTTTTGGTGCAAATTAATTTGGTGACTGTAATTGTTATTTCTAATAAAATGCAAGATTTACAAATTTTGACATATCTCATTGTCATCAATTTAATGTAGCGCCTGAGATCATGGTGTTGTCTAATCCGACCTAACTTGGTGGAATAAGGCTTGACTGTTATTGTTGTTGTAACGTACATAGTCTGAGAATAATTTTTTATGAATGCTTACAAAGATATCTTATCCATTTAACGTTTCATTAGTTTTATACTACCTCTGTTTTAGACTGCCAATGAAAAGCAGACATAATTTCTCCTTGCAATAGTCATGCATTAACCATTTTGATGTATTTGTTTAAATATGACTGATCAAAGTTGCTTGCACATTTTTATTTTTATGCATTACATTCATAGTGGCATACTGGCTTATGGGATACAACGCTCAGAAAAGTTTTGGAATTAAAAGCCGAGTAAGCCTATAGAACATGAAAATTCTACAGGAAACCTTGAAGGGAATAGTAGGTGTCTGTGTTCGATTCTCTTGAATGATTGGAATATTTTCTACTCTTATATTTGTAAATTATATTGACACCCATGTGGATATGTGATTGAAGAATGGTTGTGCTAAACAACAGTAATGCTAAGAATCTGGTGAACCCGTAAGTTACCTGTGCAATGTCCAGGCAGATTGGAGGAAGTAAATCGCAAATGGGTTGTTGGATTTTGCTAATGAATGCAATGTGGGACAGAGAAGAAAGAGACTTTTTAATCATGATCTTGTCATCCGTCTTCATTTTCTACTATTGTTACATCTAGCAACTGTTGCAATTTATGTTTACACAATATGTGTAGATAATCGCATAACTTTCTATACACATTTACAGCATAATGAAAAATATAATTTTCAACATGTTTGAGCTGCAGCATGCAAATGCCATGTTAACATGGTGTATTGTATTGATATGACTTTTCAAATGGACTCAACATTGAATCATTTAGACTTGTTTTGATCACCGAAAATTCTTGACACATTTGCTTTTGGTAGCATTTTGTGCTCCCAGGCAATATCACACTACTTTTTTTTTTTGGTGAGTGTAGAGATCACACTACTTCTAATTATGTTGAAAGTTGAAACTTATCTGATTCTTTCAGTATTGTTATTGTTTGACATTGGGTACAACCTGTTGCTAGTACATTTTTAACTGATTATTCTTGAGCACGTGATTAATGGGTGGCTAATTATTTTAGTCAGGGTCTTACTTTGTCTGTCTTTTACCATAATACTGAGCTTGATGTGTAATTTACCAGTGACAAAAATCCTTAGTAAATATCAGAAGGTAAAATGTTGTATAGCATGGTTCAAAAATATGCAGTCCATCAAGCTAAATTATGAAGATTGATTTGTTCTCAATGCTAATGACCATTGAAGTTTCCTTGTTTACTGACTGTTTGAATATTTAGAAATTTATTATCTTATTCTATCCTCGTGGTTGTCAATCTGATGCCTCATCTTAATCTTATCTTAATAATGTACAACTTAAGACCTTGATCTTGTCAATCTGAGTGACTTCTGTGTATGTCATCATTTTCTAAATCTTCTGCAGGTGTGACCAAGTTTTGGAGTTACTTGAGGCAAGTAGAATTTTTGAAGGCACCTTCGGGGTGGCATTGAGAGATGATATTACATTGCATGTATTTGCCTAAACTTATAGTTTTGAAAAGTAACTCCTGGAAGCTGGAATCTTAAAAATAAAAAGCTGCAAGTAGGCACTTCTACAACTCAGCTCATGGTTAACAAAAGTCGGAAGGAAACAGAAGTGGCCCGTCTGCTAATTTCTCAAAGTTCAGGCAATGAATTTACAGAAGGCTAAAGTTGAAGTGGGTAGTGTGCAGTTTTACTCAAAGACTAGTGTGTTGTACGGCTGTATTGGTACTTATTTTGAATATTGATTACCACAATAAGGCGACATGTTTCTGTGTAAAGGGGAACAAACACACTGTTCAGAAGCAGCTGGTTGAGTTTATCCCATATTTTGTCAAGTGAGTGCTTAGTGCTTACAATAATGGCATAGTGCAGTCAGATTCATGGAATTTAAGGATTAACATGCTGAAAAGTGACGAAGAATAATGCTTTCCATTGTTTCACTCTGATCTCATTTTTTGGCATCCGCAGCAACTTAGAGGGACATGAGTGTGTTTAAAAAACTATTATGGACAGAAAGTATGGATAATATATATTATTTTAAATGGTGTGTCAATGAACATGATTCATGATATAGGACAGTATGGTGTTGTTGATCATCCAATTGACTTGGAATGTATTTCATTCTTTCCAGTGAAAAATCAGATGTATCTGCTTGAGTTTTGCTCTAATTCAGAGTATTATTTATTTTTTACATATTATTCAATTATCGAATATTGAATAGTCCATAGCCAGTTGGGGTAAAATTTCAAGGTTCTATTAGGGTTGGTATATGTAGGTATGTCTTAATGAAACGTAAAAGCAAGATGAAGGAGAAAATGTATAGCATTAGAAGTTCTACAAATAACTAAACTAGAGTGATCTTTGAGACTAGGCAATAGCGAGGGGCCACGGACCATGCCATGGCTGCTGTGTTAAATGTTTTTTATTTTTGTTTCTCATATTATCATCTGTCATCTGTTGAAATAGAGAATGCATAGTTCAATGCTGCTGGTTTATTGTTTGGTGTTTGAGCATCTGTAAGTGTAATAGTATTACTTGAGCAAGATACAAATGCAAGTATGAATACAGCGTTTTGGAATGTACTGTTATTACCACAATGTTAGGCAGGCTATAAGTGATTTGAATACAGCGTTTTGGAATGAACTTAAGAGATGAAACTATCTACCTACCTTTACTGTGATCATCATGAAAAACCCAAGGGTCTCATGCCCTTCATCCCGGGCAATTAGTTAAACTAGTAGATGCTTATAGGCAAGACTCAGTTATTGAACGATAGTTTGGTTTTGTATTACTTTTAAGAGTGGACAAATGATTTTTTTAAAACCAGCGTTGACTCATCAAGAAAAAAAGCTGCTATCTTTCCTTCCGGCAGTGCATAATACCTTGCAGAAATAAAGAATCTTCAAATCTGTATTGAGTTTTGAGGTGTTCTTCTTGGAGAGTTTTGTCCTTGCAAATTCTTCCCTTTCAAGAATCCAAAGAAAATTGGACCCAAAAAAAAAAAGAATCCAAAGAAAAGATACTTTCCCCTCTTTCGTACCAACTCCTCTCACGTCAGGGCCCCTTTGTTCTTTCTTGAAAAGGAAAACATGCCACCACAGATTCCACAGATTCTGTAATGGAACATTTGTGGACATTTATCTTGGACATCAAATGGATGCATTCTCATGACCTTGTTAATACAAAATGAGAGTGGACCCCAGACCATAGCGTTTTCATTTATGAGCTTTGCAACATTAAACACATTAAGCTGAAAGTTTTTTCTTTTTTCTTTTCTTTTTGGTCAAGATTGAGAGGCAAAGTGAAGAAAGTCATAGCTGAGCGTATTAGGCTCTTCAATGTTAAAGTCATAGCTATGAATAATTTTGGTACATCTCAAACCCTAATTTTCATCACGAAAAGTCCCAATATTGTAGATTGATTAATCGTGGAAAATAGAAGATAATACAAATATTCAATCATTATAAGTAAAAACTGGGAATATTATTTTTCATTTTATAATTTTTTTTATTCCTAATGTAGTATAAAATGATTTTCATTTCAATATTTTCATTTTCCCACTTTAAACTTACTGAAACGAATAATTTTTTATTCTTTACTTTGGAGAGCTTATCATTGTTACTTTTTCAAACGAATTTTTCCAACTGCTGTTTCTTTTTACATATTTCTTACGTGTCTTTCCTATAGTATAATAACCAACAAAACAAGAAAAAATTACCCCATTGAACATTAATATTACTATTTAAATCCAAAAAAATAACCTGATTATCATACTTGCTTGGTATCTAGTAGATGAATTAGTAATCCATACTCAATAAGTATACCAAAATTTAGGTTAAGGATAGAAAAAGGAATAATGGATATAAAAGTCAATAGTTTTGGACTAGAATTTTTAAGAACTGGTTTCACTCAATTTAGTTTAGCTAAAAACTAGAATTTGGAAGGTGATAACTAAACCACCTAAAGCACAGCCCCATTATTCCTGACTTGCTGTATCTGGTTTTGAAAAGTTGTCGAACACCTTGCTCAATACTCATAATTGACTTGCCTACTTTTTAACTATTCCTTCAAACCCCTAGAGCTTAAGTAAGTTTTTTTTTTCTTTCAAAAAGAAAAAAGAAAACAACGCAAGAGCAACTAGCATAGAAATAAGATGGGACTATTGCATCAGTAGCTTGTATCAAGAAGTTTCAGTCTATCAAGCCCCAGTGGCTTGTATTATTAGATAATAATTGGGGATGAAGATATTGGTTATGTACAAAATGACCAATAAGAAGAGGTGAGGAGTAAAAGCAACTGTATTTTGTACAAGGTGATAAGTAAAATGAACAGAAAGAGAGGGGTAAAAAGAAATCAGTCTCCCTCGTCTGGCCTAACAACAATGTAATTAATGGGGTGAGGATGAACTTGAGGGTGCCACTGATGCTTTGCAAATAGGGCACCAGTTCTTTAGTCGAAGCCACTGCTGTATGCAAACCACATGATACTTGTGCTCGCATTGTAGACTCCCCACTTCATCTGCCACCACATATTCCTCCTACAAATCAAGTCAATTTATCTATATCAGGTCTTGTAACAATAACTTCAAAAGTGCATATCAGCCTGAGAGAGGCAATGGCTAGTCCTAGATTTCTTTTATTTGTGCAAAGGATAGAACTGTATAGTATTGACTTAAATGCTTATGAAGCCTTTACAATGCAATTTATACTAGTTTTGGTTACACTGAAGGCGGCAAACCCTTTTGATAACCGACGATTGATTTAGCTCTACTGGAATCAGATACAATTGAATCCTAGTGGACACAGGCAGATCATATGAGCAATGAACCTTTGATCGATGATGGTGTTTAATAACACCCGGATTGACATGAAAAAATTAGGATGATGCAAAAAGCTTCTTTAATATAAGAATTGAGAGAGACTAAAAACCTGGCAGATGCTACATTTGATATCATCCTTATCCTCATTGCAACTCTTAGCTGCATTGTCTGAGGGTGATGGTTGATAGAAACTTCTCTTTAGGCATTCTGATAGAGCTTCCTCTGATAGAGCTGTGCTCACAGTACCCATCCTCTCTTCCAGAGCCAGTAGTTCCTGTGTCATTTATAGAAAATTTAGGACGTGAGAATAGCTAAAAAAAAAAGTTTTTATCCCAAAATAACCGCATACAATATCAAGTATCAAGGATAATGATCCCTTCTTAAAGCCATCTCCTGCAACTAAGCTAAATTTCAAATCTCTCCCATAAATTTGAAGATGTAAAGTACCACCAATAAACAGCATTACAATTACGTTACAATCCTCAATATTGCTCTAATGACATGCATTCTTAAAAATATTTTCATCTAAATCTGTTAACCCAAAAACAATAGTACATATAATCAGAAAAAGAATTAGGAAATCGAGCACACAAATATAACAAAATGAATTGTAGCACCTTGTGACATTAACAAACCTCATATGACATGTTATCAATGTCCAATCGCATGTCTCTGTGCTGATCATAGAAGTTTAGTCCAGTGAGGAACAGGTTGGACTCCAGTAAACGAATTTGCTGTTAAGACAAAATAAATGCATCAAATAACTGATATATTAAGTCAAACAAATTTTCAATCAAGAGTTACCTCATGTGTTAGCTCCGCATCTTGTTCAATCCTCTCAAGTGCCAACAATACCTAAAAACAATTGGAAAACAGTAATTTAGTTGTAAGCTCTCACATTACAGACCATAATAAAATAAGGGTAGAATATGTATTTAGTTCCTGTAAATTGGAAAATATTTGTTTTTGGTCTGCCAATTTTAAAACGTTTCATTTTGTTCCCCTATTTTCTGAAATAAGTCACATGTAGTCCCTCAATAGGCTACATATAGTCCTCAAAATACCCTCAATAGGGGCTACATGTGGCCTATTTTAGAAATTGAAAATAAAACATTTTAAAATTGAGGGATCAAAAGTGAACATTTCCCTATTTATAGGGACTAAAAATATATTTAACCCATAATATGTAATTCTTATGTTTAAGTGAAAATTACCTCTGCAATACCATCCATGTTGTAGTGTCGTCGAAAGTTATCCCGATTTATCAGAGAATGAGGGATGCCATATTCAGCAGGAGACACAGGCATAACACCATATAACTCCTCACTGCTAGTACCTGGTCTACTGTAAGAGCTTGGACTTGAAGGAGTCTCTAGAGTAGAATGACGTGATACATCAGGAGCGTTAAGATTACCCGAATGAGGAAAAGAAGGTATCATGAAAAGGGACGGATTACATGCTACAGGATTAGCATTTCCTTGGCTAGAAAGCCTTCCCCTAGCATGACTACTAATTGATCTTCGTGTTCTAACTGACGGTAAGTTGCTGTCTGTTCTGTCCCTGTTCGGGGTATTTCTAGATATTCTTGAATCAGAGATAGATATGCCATTTCTGGGACCAGAATTCTGTCCTTCTACTGAGGACCCACTAATCTTTTTCCCTCTAGCAGTAGAACTACTTTCCCCTTCACAATTTCTCTTTTTCATCATATCCTTCCTTCTGTTAGGAGTTGAATCTGATGGTGAACCACCAGCAGGGATGACATCAGAGATAGAGTTGCATCTGAGGTTCCTTAACCCATACCTACTAGTACCAGCACGTGTCCCTGGACCCGTGCTTTGAGTTTCTTGACCACGTAATCCAGTTTTTGGATGAAAGTTCCTCCGAGATCTTGTATTAGATACTAAACTAGAGCTCCCTACTTCCGTAAGCATGACATTACCGGACTCTGTGTTTTCCACTTCAGCTTGAATCCCCCTCTGAATTTTTTCAGGTGGAGGGACGGGCTTTGAAACTTCTGGTTCATCTTGTACGCTACTAGTTTCGGATGAATCCATCTCAAACTGAGACAATAATGTCTTCTGAGGCTTTTTTTGGGATTTTCCTTTGTTACTTGTTCCAGAGAAGGTTCTAGAGGAGCTTCCAATGGCTTCCTTTCCATTTGAAGAGGATCGGATTGAAGACCTCAAAGATTTACCCTTTTCAGAAGAACCAATTTGAGCACCATTGGGAGAATTGACTCTGCTGCTGCAACCAACGCGGCTACATACTTGACCATTTCGTTCTCTAGTATTAGCAGTATCTCTAAACACGTGGCCCATCCCCTTTCTAGGGATTACCACCCCATCATTGGCTCTTTTACCAGAATATTCATCCATCAATAGCTTATTCCCTTCAAATCTGTAACACAACGGCATGATGTAGATGATCAAAATTGCATACAAGCTACATGATTTTTAGAAGCGTGATATAGATTAAGACAACAATTTTACACGTTTCTTGATAGCAATGACTTATATGCAGAACTCAAGCTGGAGCATAAAGACTAGCCAGACATTCATGGGTTTGAATACCATCAAGAAATAGGGTAATTTTCTCACTTCATATCTAGAAACTGCTACAAATTAGTCACATACCATAGCCAAACCTCTTCACAGAAGTATCTACTTTATAATCTCCAGTAATTAATTTTATGCATTGAAAGGAAATAAAGTTATGATACATTTGTATTTTTTTAGCAATTGATGCTTCAGATGAATTTGGACAAAGCTCTTGCAGCAAGCGTAGAAAATGTATGGAATTCAATTGAAAGGGGACAAAAAGAAACATATTTGGCATTATAAGAAAAACAGGGGTCATAAAACATCAATCATTGTTAACATGCTCATGCTGTGTGTCAGGAAGGCAAAGCAGCCTATCTCAGTAAGCATTTAGAAATTCCTTGGACTAGAAATTCAATCAAAGGAAAACAATGTTGCAACAATTAACCAATATAAGTCAATCCATAAGTCCCACTCCACATTCGCCATTTGAGGGATTTATTTCTCAGAATAATAGTATCCATTCGTTGAGCAAGTTGAGTTAATTACTTAGACTTTGCATGCTCGATGAAAACACGTCCTTAGAAAATTAACAGCCAACTTTGAAAAGTTCTATCGGCATAAAAAAAAAATGAGAGTTTCTTATAAGGGATAAAACATACCACTCAAGATCCCAAGTAATCAAATTCACGTGATAAATAAAATAAAATAAAAAGACTAATCTCATATGTTCTGAATTCCAAGAAAATCAGCAAACAGACAAGCATTCATTCAACAGTCAATATAAAACTGTTATTGAATCTTCTAAACAGCCAGATAAAAAATCACAAATCATGCAGAAAGTTTCGAGGGCTGCATGCATAATCCACAAAGATATGCCTTATCCAGACACTAGAATTCTCACTGCTTATTATTGTAGCTGCAACTTTGCACTTTTTTTAAAAGCCCACAAATCAGGACTACCAAATTCCATATATAAAATTACAAGTTACAAGTTACAGTAGTATATCAATATTATATTTACATAAGGATATGATGCTCCTTGAACTTATTTACATGAGATAAGACCTTAAGCACAAAGCTTTCAAACAGAACAATCTAAAAAAAAAAGTAAGTTTAACAGAAAATCATAAGCATATACATGATCAGCTGATGATGAACGCCAACCGCCAGAAACCATGGTGAGGCAAACTTTAAAGCAACAGTTTTTATGACGAAACAGAGAAACCCGTTTGCTCAAAACCAATCAAAACTATTCTGAAGAACCAAAATAACTCGGCAAAACCAATATAACATATGGTGGCTTTTTTAGAGTGAAACAACAAGACGTGAATGAGAAAGGGGGAAGAAGAAGAGTGGAAGGGGGCGTGACGAATGGCCACATAACCATGAATGATTATCAGAAAAAGTGGGAGGTCGCTTCGTTTTTAAAGGACGAAGCTTTGCATCAAATATTCTCCACACAATGACAAAGACTTCGTCTCCGTGATTTCAGCGCTGAAAATAAGCTCAACACTAACCATATCATACTCTTAACAAACCCAATCAATTCACCAAAAATAAATTACAAAATAAAAAAAAAAACAGAAACCACAATTCCTACTTCCCTTCACGGCTTCACCTATTCCTCACGTAACCAAAAACTTCCCTGGATTAATTCCAACTCCAACGAGCCCAAAATTTATATATCACAGAAAAATATCAAAATGAAAACTCAATCGGAATAGTCTTCACAACATTTTTTTATTATTATAATGATCATAATCATCATCATCATAATATATAGAGATGGGTGTAAGGTATATTATATAAAAAATTTCAGTCATCCACTTTTTCAATCAAGGTCAATAGAAGAAGAAAACTAAGGAAAAAAAAATACTGTGACGGAGTTGGAACTTGAATAGCGCGAGTTCAGCAGAAAAATTTGAATTCCGTAACTACCTATTTGGCTGCTGTAGTTCTTCTTGTTATTCTTATTCTTCTCCGTTTGAAGGTTAGAAGTCACAGAGCGGAGAAAAGAGAGAGGAGATGCATAAAAGGTTTAGAGAGAAAGAAGCAAAAGCAAAGTCTAATAAGCAAAGAAGGTGTTTTAACTTTTAATTAACAAAAATAAAACTCGTTATTTTTATTTTATTTTATTTTATTTATTTATTTATTTATGATTAGGGAAGCGGAACCAAAAAGGCAACAAAAAAAAACGAAAAGGGTCGAAGTGGCGCCGGCCTAATTGAAAAGCAAGGGAAACGATATCTGGACCGTTGATTGGAGGAGTTTGGAGGAATGGTAAAAGATCGAGGGCTAGGATTGAATGTGATGTCACGCTCAAAGAACCTTATATTATAACAAGTAACTAACGTGAGGTTCATTCTGCGGGCACACGAAAGGAATGGCAACTTACTCCCCTTCTCAATAGTTAATTTAATTATCACCATGTAATTTATGAAAAGATTTTACTATTATTTATTTGAAAATTATTAACAGATTTCAAAGTAATTAATGACACTTGATATCGTACATTTTACGTGATTAACTTTTTATATTATACTATACTAATCTAAGAACAATTTAGTATGTCTCGTCTCTTAACCAATGTCTCGGGTTTGAGTGTTGGGTATAAAAAAAATCTCAGCTAAGAGAAATGTCACTTATTAGAGATACCAAATAAACTCCTACGAGAGATTAGTATCTATCATACAGGTAATAGGATACTTTTCGACTAGAATAAAAAAAAATTCGTACAATCTCTCACGTTTATTACTAAAATCCCTCGCTAATAACTCGATATTAATAAGATCTTACTTTTCTTATATGTGTTTTTTTTTTTGACAGATGCTTTTCTTACATATAAGTCATATATATATATATAGACAAACACTAATGAATAGATTGACTTCACTTCAATATTGCAATAAATAAAACAATACCAACATATTTTATTAATACTAAACAAGACCCACGCAGAAATATCCCCAATCACACCGAAGCAAAAAAAATACATCAAGTGTAATTCGGCAGAAGACATGGCCCCTTTTACTCAATTAATCATGAAAATCTAAATGAAGCTCATAAACAAAGAATTTAGGAATAACACATAAGCTTAAGTTTGACTGGTTGCATGTAAGCCAAGTGTGGCACAACAAGGAGAGGATCGCGCGTGCATATCCCTCCACCACTACCACTTAGTAGTGATGTAACGCTTTGTTAGCTATAGTTTGTTTTCTTTTATTTCGGTTATTGTTTGCTAGCTAAATAGTTAGATAAGCTTAAGCCAATCTGGCTATATGGGCGTCATAAGCTAATCAATGACATGATGTGAGTTGCAGAAAATTAAAAAAGAAGAAGAAGAAAAAAAAAAACCTAGAAAAGGGAATGGGTGGGGTTGGCAGTGGCCAATTCGGACCACTCGAAGCTTTCAATATTCAACAATTCATATATTTGAAAGGTAAATCAATTAATAATGGACAAATTGGCTTCGTCCACTATGGTTGGCCTTAGCCACGTAGTTTTTGGTTGGAAGAACCTCGTTTGTGGATTTAAGAATATATTGAGTTTGTTTGGATAACCAATTTATTTAAGTATTTATGATATAAACACTTATTTTATAAATGTTTATGTATAAACTACTATATTTTTATAATCGAACAGAGAATGTGGTAAAATAAATTTTATATAAGTTGTAAGTCTGTTTTGATAAGCTATAATGGATAATTTATAAAAATAAGCTCAAAACAATTTATGAACCAATCATAAACTGTTTTTAAAAGTTATACCAAATAAATTGACAAGTAGTTATATCAGTAAACAAATCTAAATAAACTATGTATAAGTCAATCCAAAGAGAAATGTAATCTTTAACTCGTGGGAACACACTTGCAGCTCAAAAGCTCCATTCACCAACAAAACCATTGCTTCAAGGCCAACCGGATCAGTTGCCAACACGTTTGGTTGTGGTTGGTGATGCCATCCACACGAACCATAGGCACCCACTATTTGAAAAAGTACCGAAATATTTGTTAACACAATCATGCCTCTAACCGGCCCCATAATGGAAATTTTCCGTATTTAAATTTGAGCTAGAAATTAATTAAACAACATAATAAAAAGTGGATATCTATATATGCCATATGGCATGACATTGATACCTTATGAATCAGGAATAAAATAAAATAAAGTAATAAAATGACAGTGTGGCCTGCATAACTTTGCAATTTCAAGAAATCAACCATGACTCCATAAAATTAAAGAGGAATATATAGACTGTATTTATCATGAAAAATCAAACTACATAATTACTTATTTTGCGTGATTTAAACTGACAAACGTGTACTACTTTCTGCATACCGGTATTTAAATTTCGTGAGGCCACGCGATTTTCTACCATGTCAATATTCGAATTATCCATGATGATAAAAATAAAAAGATAGAATAAACGTACATGTCTCTCTCAAACTATATTTTTTTTGTATTTTTCTTCAATTAAATATTATTATTTTTCTACAAGAAATGAGAATGAAACAACGATGACCTTTCTCACAAATTAGAGAAACGACAAAATTAATAATAAAAAATGAAATTCCAGATCATCAACATTTATATGTTGCTTCTGGTTTTTTTTTTGGTCAATATATGTTGCTTCTGCTAAATGCCACCACGCCGATTTATCTCCAGTTGGGCTCGGCCCAAGGTGGCGTTAATAACAAAGAAAGCTAAACATTAGAATACGACCAAAAAAAAAAGCTAAACATTAGAATAATACTACATCATCAAGGGAAATGGAACTATATATATAATATTATTAGAAAAAATTGACAGAACCTAGCAATAATTAATTAAGATTTTAAAATGATTATTTGACAAGTTGTATAGTGGTCGTCGGCATCATTTATTCACACAAAAACAAAATGACTTCTTTTTGAAGAAAAATGACTTGTAAGTCTAAGATTGATGCAATACGTTCCAAATTAAAATTAGAAGAAAAATTACTTAAAAAGACTTTCCTTTCTGCGTTGAATTATATATGGGAAAAGGTCAACTATCTAACCCACTTGTTCCGGTTATTCACAGCTTTGTTTGATTAAACAAAACAATTTGTTGTTTTAATTTAATGGCCTGCAATGCAAACACCATCACCACCTTTTTGTTTGTGCGTAATTTCCGCGTCATTTATGATTTATGATATTATTAAGCATCCTAAACCCTCCTTTTTTTTCTTCTTATTTTTATCTTCCAACCAATTTTTCTTTTTGTTTTGCCTCTTTCTTCATATATTCTCCATCTTTCAAAGCAATTTCATTTGCTTTGTTCCCACAATTTCACTCTTCCATAAACTTTCTTTTATCAAGGTACGTTTTCTGAATCTGAACCTTCTCTGCTTTGGATATTGTAAATTCACCCCTCCCTTTTTTCGGTTGCTTCTTTCGATATATATATATATATAGAGAGAGAGAGTTGAATTTGCATCAAGATTCAAGTTCTTGAATATTGCTTGCTTCACCTGATATCGAAAACAAGTGTACAAATCGTTGTGTCACATGCCCATTTGTTGCTTTTCTGATCCATTTTCGCATATCAAAGGAATACGGATTTTGTTAAAAGTACCCATAAATGATTATCAATTATTAATTATTAATTTCGTTTTATACCAGCTAACAAGGAACCTCATCTTATATTTGAGGAGCTGGGACTGGGACAGGCCTCACTCTCTCTGTTTTTTTAATCGTTAAAGTTGGGATAAGTTTTTTCTTTATGATAATCTATCCTAATTTGCAAAATGAATTTTCATTCATAAAATAAGATATATTAATTATTAATAAAAAAATAAATCTTTAATATTTTAATATTTTTATGATTTATAATTCATGTACATGTGAGATTAATTGTTAATTATTTTATCAATAATTCAGTTTATATACTTTACCTATAAAATGAATTGCCAAGTACATCCGACCCATCATATCCAGAATTAATTTTTGTTTTTCGAACAAAAATGTTACTTAGACACCTATATGATATTATATCACTTAAAAGAGATAAATAACATGATAAAAAGAGAAATAGAAATAAATAAAAGTGTTGAATGTGTGTTTAAATATGATAGTTGTTTTCCAAATTAGTATAAACACACATATGGTGAGATGGTGGGAAAATTGTGTCATGTTATGTCAAAAGTATTGATCCTTTACCATAATTATGATGATATAATTAATTGTGATTTTGTGTGTACCATCCATCTGATGTGATTTAATGTAAACCCTTTCACATCTTCATAATACGGTTGCCGCCTAATTGTCTAGTGTTCATTTTTTTAATATCTCATCTAACATAGATCAATTCTTGCTATAATATGCAGGCCCCTTTCAAAAAAAATAAAATCAAATTATTAGCAGAGCAGAGGCACACCAAAACCATACATATGGCAACAAAACCAAAAGACAGTAGTAGCACTAGTAGTAGTGTTGTGGGGAAGGAAAAGAAGGCCCCATCTTCTTCTACTAGTTCTTCCATGACAA
Organism: Glycyrrhiza uralensis; assembly: GCA_030159175.1. Taxonomy (NCBI): domain Eukaryota; kingdom Viridiplantae; phylum Streptophyta; class Magnoliopsida; order Fabales; family Fabaceae; genus Glycyrrhiza; species Glycyrrhiza uralensis. Next base: position 52,113,215 of record BRZY01000005.1, read on the forward strand.
GCACCAAAAGGACCACCACAAAACCATCATCCACCACAGAGAAGGGTACCCCAAATAACCCATCACAAAAACAAGTCCCAAACTATCTTAAGCCCACAATTAGTTCACGCCTTGAGTCCCCTTCTTCCTTCAAGCTTCCAAGGAGTAGTGATGGTCCTAATAACAATAAGCCCAATTTAAACAGAAGAAGATCCTTTGACAAGCCACCATCACCTTCAAGGCTACCAAAACAAACGCACAACCCTTCTCTCTCAAGACAACACAAGGCCCTTGTTTCCCCTGGCCCACGTGACAGAACACTTCATCGATCCACCACTCTTCCTGTTAAAACCACTTTTCCTTCTTCCAAACCCATTATTTCAGAAAGGACCTCAAAGACCCCCAAGGAAGGAAAAACAACACAGCCTTTAGTGATTACCAAGAATGCCACAAAGAAGAGTAGCACCGGTGTTGTTAAGAATAAGGTAGCTTCTGATCATGATGATAATGCCTCAAAGAATGCTGCAACAAGGAGTAATGATAATATCAATGTTGAAAGTGAGCCAGTTGAAATTAAAGAAGCTGTGAATGAAGAGAAGAATGATGATATTGGAGAAGTAGAAAAAGTGGAGAATATTCAGGAACATGATGAGGTTGATCAAAATGTATCTGATGAGATCCCACCTTCACCTCCTCAACATCATGTTGACTCTGAACCTGAACACAGTCATGGGCATGATCAAAATCTTGATGAGTCTGAACAGCCACAACACATTCAAGGTGATAATGAGATTGAGAAGGTCATTAATACTACAGTGTCAGAAAAAGAAGAAGAAGAAGCAAAACAAGAGCAAATAAAAGATGGGGATGAAGAGGATGAGAATAAAAGCCAAGAGGAATGCAACAACATTAATAATGGGGATGGGAATAGTGATCACCAAGAAATAAATCATTCAACAACTGATGAAGGAGAAGTATTTGAGGTCAAAGAAAAGGACGAAGAAAAATTAGAAGAACAAGAAGAAGATGGGATTACAATAGAAGAAGATCACCAAAGTGAGACAAACAATGAGGAAGAGATAAAGGAAGGAGTTGAAGGAGGAACAAGTGAAGGACAAGAAGAGGAAGAGGAACATGAAGTACAGGTGGAGAGTAGTGAAGTAGTTAAAGAAGAAGAAGAAGAAGAAGAAAGCATTAAGGGAGAGTCATCATCAACAAAGGGAAAGCAACAAGAAGGTGGTGGCGGTGCAGGGCATGGGAGGAAGGAGTCTCTATCCAATGATGTGATCGAAGAGACTGCGAGCAAGCTATTGGAGGCGAGGAAGAACAAGGTTAGAGCCTTGGCTGGTGCATTTCAGACTGTCATTGACCATCAAACCAAATGAATTAACAAACAAATTAAGCCACTTTGTTCTTGATTGATGTGAGGCAATGAGAAGAAAAGGATACAGAAAAGTGAAAAAAAAAATGACATGCACAAATCTTTCTGATATCTCTCCAAACCTGAAATGTGGTCCTGATATTGTTGCCTTCAAATTAACATTTGTTTATTCTCTCGGTTAGATGATTTTCATGAACACGTGTAATTAATATCAATGTAACTATACATTATTTAGTATTAAGTTTGGTCAAATTAGTACCTGATCCTTCGCAAAATACAGGTATCATTGTAAGCTCTTGTTATATATGTGCAACAACATTTTCTTTTCCTGTTATACTAATACTAGTATTTTGGGCATGTTTTATCTGTTATTCCAAGATCGACAGTTTATAGCCATACCTGAGCCCATAACATCTAATGATGGGAATATTTAGCCCTAGTAGATTCTCTCATAATCTCATTATTATGGCTATTTCTTTAATTCATATCTCACTTTTACCTCTCGGTTATTAGTTTCCTAATTGGGTACTAATTTAGGTGCACACCACAAATCCATAAAACAAACATATTCATCAATGTATGGCTCATCAAAGTTTATTGCTTCCACTGTTTTGCTTTAGCAAGAAGAAGAAAAAAACATGTTAGTGCTACTCCTCTATAAATATAATTTTAGTTAAAGCAAACACATATATATTACTTGAAACAAACCCCAATACACAAGTGCGGGCACATTACATACATAAGAAACTTAAAAAGTAACTATTGAATCAACCTCGTAATTAATCACTTTCAAAACAATCTCTTGCACAATACCTTGGCTCCCAAGAAACTCTTCTCTCCAAACTTAGCTGACGCCGAAAGTTAGCAATAAAAATCTCTGCCCTTATATCAATATCATCTTCCGAAGCATAATTATAACTCATTGTTCTTCTATACTGTACCGTATGAATACGATCCCTATTTATTTGTTCATCCCCTTGGAACCTAATTCGCAAGCCCATTTGATTATTGAACAAGTTGCACCATCTTTGTTTTACACTTTTGGATACATTGGATTGCACTCGCCAAGAGTGCAACAGAGACTTCAATTTCTTCACAGCCCTATGTAATTATTGTCGAATGAATGGTGAAGATTTCTGCTTATTAATGTGCATTTGTAGTTTGTAGGGAACTAAAGCTATATTGATTTTGGTTATTGATGATGGCATGATTATATGATGTGGGTCACAAGGGCTTATATAGGAGAAGCAGCTTCTTACGTAAGCCACAGTGGAAGTTCACTAAGAATTGTGGGAAAAGATGTATACCGTGTAGCTTAAAGCAGAAATGATTGAAAATTTGAAACAAGGAAAGGGAAAGGTTTCAACTACTTGCGTGGTGGGTTTCAAGAAATGTATAGAGTAGTTTTGTTCAAAAAAAAAAATACAATGTTGCCAAAGTGGGATCTAGAATATGTTGGATTCATTCTTGGAAGGCGTTGATCTCTTTTTCTGTTATATGAAATATGAAAAGATTTTGGCTCTTTTTCTTATTAGTACTTTTCGGAAGAAGGGGTGTAGAAACATAATTTGGTTAAGAAAATAAATAAAACATGTTTTAAAAATTACCTATATTCGTATAAAAAAGATTATTTTTCTTTTTGTCAGTTGGGTGCACGCTGTTACAGAATTTTCTTGGGAATTCCTATTAACACATACATGGTTTTCTATATGCACATACATCTCCGCGGAACTAATAGTTCCGCGGGTTTATTTTTTTTAGCACACACATGTCCGTGGAACTATTAGTTTCGCGAGTTATAATTCTTCGCGGAACTATTAATTCCGCGAAGAATTATAACCCGCGGAACTAATAGTTCCGCGGAGAATTACAACTCGCGGAACTAATAGTTCCACGGACATGTGTGTGTTAGAAAAAAAATAAACCCGCGGAACTACTAGTTCCGCGGAGAATTACAACTCGCGGAACTAATAGTTCCACGGACATGTGTGTGTTGAAAAAAAATAAACTCGCGGAACTAATAGTTCCGCGGATATGTATGTGTATATAGAAAACGATGTATGTGTGATTAGAAATTCCCATTTTCTTTCATGGTTCCCATACGCGTTACTTTGATGTGTTGGGACATGAATATAGGGCCATTGGCCCATGTCTTCGTAAGCAAGTTTGAATTTTGGACATCCTTACAACTAACAAGCCTTTACTAACTTGTTGAACAAAAAACAAAAGTCTTCACTAACTTTGACAAAAAAATCATTCACTAACAAAGAAAAATATTTCAAGTTGTAAAGGGAAACTTGTGTTCTTCAGCAAGTCTAATTAAACGGGCCTTGGATTCCTTCAAGTTTGCTTGCCTTTCAGTCTTTTTACATTTGGGCTTTCTCTTTTTTGTCAAGCATTTGGGCTTTCTTGAATCCAATATATTGTGACCAAAAATGGTTTGGCCTTTTCTAACGGCACACATACATACTTCTATCCACACACACATTAAACAATTTTATCACTTTAAAAGACTAAAACATCCTTAATATTAAAAATTCTTCCACACATACGGTTGGCTAGACATAACTTGCCACTAGAGTATATAAATTCGTAGGTAAAAGTCTATGTGTGTAAAATTCTTTTAGATTTTATATTACGGAATCCATAAGTCACTTTTGAATTTAAAAAAATGACTTAAATAATGTCAATTTTCTGTTATGGAATTAATAGTTAAAAAAATTGACTTTTGGTGACAAACATAATTTGTCACTAAAATATACAAATCCGTATGTAAAAGTCTACATGTATTAAAATAAAAAAAGTTAGTTGTGCATTTGTATAATAATTTAAAATAATTAATTCCACAAAATTTTATTTGGAAATACAATTTTAAAAAATAATTTTAAACAAAAAAATATTTTTCCAACAAAATAAAAACGCTTTTTTAAAAATAGAAATAAAGAAAAGAATTCAAAATTTCTGAAAGTCTTACCATCAGAATCAATTATACTAAATAAAAGATTTTAAATTCTTTTAATTTTTTCAATATTAATTCAACCCACGTAAATTAGATTTTAAGAAAATAAACAAACCCTTTCAATTATTTTTACCTGAATTTTACTGTTAAAACGCAATTACAGAGTACAGCCAAAACAAATACACACGAGTCGTTACTATGACGGCCGCAGCCCCATAAACACTTTTTTTTTAAATACACATTGCTTTAGAAAGTCTTTGAATATTATCATGCATGGTCATTTGCTTGCTGACTTCACCACACGAGTTTGTACTCAATAGTCATCCCAAAATTTTCCACCCAAATAGAGCAACAAAGGTCAAAAGTTTCATCAAAAAAAGGTCAAAAGATTCGGTGTAGTTACGTTTCTGCTATGTTTAGTTGTGAGAAGAAATAGAAAAAAGAGAAAAAGGTGAGAAATAGAGTAAATTTGGTGTATTGTTTGATATAAGAGAAAGAGAGAAGAAATAGAAGAGAAAGAAGTGTGTTTATCTCTCTCCCTTCGTTTGATTTGATAGAAAGTGAGAAGAAAGAAATGAATTTTTTGTTGAATGGACAAAAATATCCTTTAACAAAATAAAACGAATTTAATTTTTATTTGACTAACCAATTTAATTAATTAGTTAAATTATTTTATTTTAATTAAATCATTTAAACTACAAAGATAATTTTTCAATAAAACAAAATTTTAGAAAAATAGATTAAAAAATTATACATTTTTCTATTAAAAGAGAAAGTAAAAAAATGCTACATAGACATGACAATACCACAAAATCCAATAATAAAAATATCATAAAAAGGCCACGCGCGGGTCCAAATTTGTGGGTTGTAAAAAAAAATTTGTGGCAGATTAACCAACTAATGCACAAATAATAATCTATACCTATAATAAAGAAAACTCCAAAAAAAAACTGCCCCTTTGGTGTCCTAATTTGTATTCCCAATTTACCCTTTGTTAGCAAAACTTTTAAAGTTAAGATGTTGTGTTTTTTGTCTTTCAATAATCAATAATAATAATCTATAACTGCTACTACCGTCAACTGGGAGAAATCTTAAACCACCCGTGGACCAAAATTGAGTCACATGTAGGCAACAAAAATTCAAAAAACAGAACCGACAAAGTGGTTATAGTGAACCAAATTCAATTCCAAAAGAAACATGCTTGATGTCCCCCTTTGCATTCATCCTCTTTCTCTGCAACCATGCTTCTCAATCTCACTCTTTTTAGTTTTTCAAGGCTTTTGTAATTATCATGGAAGTAGTTTGGTCTTAAAACATGTCAAAGAGAAGGTAGAAATTTCGATAACTTTCTAATTGAGTTCTTCATTTTTCTTTTATTTGTAACCAGTGGCGGGTTATATATAATATACCTTTCTTTTCCCTTTCATATGTTTGATCCACTGTACTAGCCATTGTAAAATTAATGTGCAGATACTTTCAAGTAAAAGAGATATTGTAAAATTTCTGATAGACATGGTTATCTGTTTTATATGTTTGTTGTTTTCTAAGTTTTAAATTATTAGATACCACCGTGCCAGTGGCACTATTGACATGATCATATTGCGAATAAAATAATATTTGTATACTGCAAATTTCTTACTATTGATATCCTGTATATCTGCTTACATTACAAATGAAGATCAACTTCCTTTTTGGTTGTTGAAATGTTCTTTCTACCCTTGGTTTATGCATTGAATATATACAGTGGCACATGGTGTGGAGGGCACCAGGATGACCATCATGAGAAGAAGTCCGTTCTGAAGAAAGTAAGGATGACGAAGATGAAGATATGGTTGAAGACCCAGAAATCCATCGGACACCAAGTATCTTCTTTTTTCATTTTCTAACAAAAAAGAAGTCATTAATTATTGGTGTATCTATCCTTCAATTTGATATATCAGGTAGTTAATTTGATATATATATATCAATAATCTATTTATACTTGAATGCAATATAACAGTAAGCTAATTACTTTTTTATCTATTTAATATTTGATATTATTTCTTAGTTACCTACATGGAAATGATCATTTGCTATTTTAAATTATAGACATCTACATGATCTAATTTACTGATTTTTATTGACTAATTATATTTTAATATTTTATTATTCAAGTTCATGTCTATTTGGTATGTTTTTTTTGGAAAGTCTTAACAAATATATCCAAGTAGAATAGTCTTTACTCAATTCTTTATTTCATGAGCAGGTATTATTGATTTTTTATGGGTGATAGGGTTTTGATATACGGAGTATGAAAAGGATGTGGTTTTGTTATAAAGTTAGATTCTCATGGGTAATTGAACCAAATTTTAAATTTAAGTAAATATGATTAATGTTTTACAATTTCAGTTATCTTTTTCTTTTTCTTTTGGTTCATTAGTCTAAAGATTGAATGTTCCTCTGTTTAAGCCAATGAAGCTTGCCAAGTATAAGGATGGCAGGTTTAACAAACATGGAAGTGATAAGGATGGAAATTTTGGCAAGCCTTGGAAGCATGGCAGGTTTTGGGTTTGCCAAGTTTAAGCATGGGAAAATATGAAAGTTATACATAGTGGCCAATACATGAAATATGTAACTCTAAGCATGGCCATCAAGATTGAAATATGGGATCAATAATGTATGCTATTAGCAAAATACTTACAAGTTTGCAGGGTATCCAGTTTGGCCATTGGTCACTACTATCTTCTGTGTAAATGTGTGGTCTCTGTATGTATGGGAAATGTTTGATTGATGAGTTAAATTTACTTTGTTATATAATGCTGGGAAGTGAAAAATGCTCATGAAATACAATTATTATTTAATCTACCAATCAAGTAAAAATTGAGGAGGACAAAGTGAGAGTATTTGTAAATGTATAAATTCTAAATAAATAATAAATAAATAATTTTCTATTTTGGTTTTATTTGTAGTTAATTCTAAGTATTATGTATCTTAACATTCATGTGTAACATAATATTATTAACAAATTGTATGAAGGCGTATATGGTAACCAAACTTATATGTCACTTTAATTTTATGTTTTACTAAAAAAAAATAGAAAAAACGGACGGACGTGGGAAGATTGCAAAAGCCGTGGGAAGATTCTCAAGTGGGGCTGCAAAGCTCACGTCAGTTGCTATCCCTTTTGACTTGATCGTGAGATTTTGGTAAGGACAAAATGTAAATTGCAAAAACAACTAAGCCATTTCTCCTCTCTTTCTTTGCACCTGAGCGAAGACTACAAAAAGTGAAAAATTGATCTCTGCTCTTTCTATCGTCTCTACTTCTCTCCTCTACCAATAAGGGAAAATCCACTCTCTCTTTCCTATTTCTCTTTTCTCCACTTCTCTCTTCCCTATCTCACCTCTACCAAACACAGGATTCGTGTCACCATTTTGATCGTGTCAATTAGATTTTAGAATAAATAAATAAATCACTCTAACTTACCTTTTATTTTGTATAAATTATATTTTTATTTTTAAATTTTGTGTAAAACTCCTTATAAATTACAATACATATCATACGTTTAAATTAATGTTTTACAGTATATTTTATAATTTTTTAATAGATAAGTATCTTTTTTTAGGGGAAGATAAATAACTGTTATATTTTACATTAATCGATTGATAATGATATTCTTCTAAACTATATAATTTTGCTCAATGCACAAAACAACTTTCATTTCTTAAATTCTACACAAACCCGTTCACATTTAACAAATACAATAGTATTGATAAAGAGACTCACTCTATTCTGTCATTAATCTATAAAATGCAGGGCAGGTTACCCACCCAAAAAAAAAAAAGACAACCCCTCTTGTTCTAAGATGAATTGGCATGGAAATCTGTCTTAGAAAAAAAATGATTTTTTGACCTCGAAGTGCCATCTTAATTACGATTCTTACCAATGAAAGTTAAAAATTGAACAAAAAGAATAAAAATGAAAATAAATATTGTTCTCGGCTGGCTCAACCTTGGGTGATAGATACTTGCGTCTCTTAAGCATGATGCTGAGGATTCAATCCTCGGTTATGTATATGGAGAAGCATTATGATGGAAGTTCAATATCCGAATTAAACAAAAAGAGAGACTCGTTCTATTCCGTTACCAATCTATAAAATGCAAGATAGGTTACCCACACCCCATCCCCCCCAAAAAAAAAAGACAACCCATCTTGTTCTAAGATAATTGACATGACAATCTATCTTAGAAAAATGATTTTTGACCACCAAGTGCCAATCTTACCAATGAAAGTTAAAAATTAAACAAAAATAATGAAAATGAAAAGGAATATTGTTCTCGGGTGGCTTAACCTTGGGCCTAACCCAGCACGCAATCTAGGATCTAAACAACACTTACTCACAAGTCACAACTTGTACAATTGCTTATGAAGTGACATATCCCTTGACCTCCATACACCTAATGAGTCTATACAGGTCGTCGAGGAAGAGAATTGTTCTGTTCTATCATCGTCATTCATTCAGAACTTGCTTACTGCACTTCTTTTGCAAACAGGTCTCCTTGAGGAATGAATATGGAAATTTGGCAGAGACTATGCAGAAATAGAGCTGATGTGATAGATCCTATATACAAGCATCGCCATTGGTTTGAACGCGAACATTTACAAATGTTGCAGATAATAGACAAAAGAAAATTTTGAAGTTATCCGAAAATTTTGAGTCTACTTATGTGTACAAGATTTTTTAATTACTATACCTGGTTTCTCTCCTTGCAAGACTTAAAATTTTATATGGTTGCTATTTAAGAAAAACTAAACTCATTATGTATACCACTTAATAGATATTAATCTTATTATTTTACTATCAACAATTTTTTGACATAAGTATTGATTTACTGTGTCCTAGGAATAATTGACTCCATTATGTAAATGGTTACAGGGTAAAAGAATGAATAGTGTGTGAGCAGGAAAAGGAGAAAAGGAAACTTGTGGGAAGGGGGTTAGTATGTTCATACTAAGCTGTCGGGTGTGTGTGACCATCCTTGGTTGGGTTAGGCCGTTCACATCAGTCGCTGTACTTGGAAGGGTTTCACCATCATCTTTATTTATTGTGATTAGAACAAACAACCCACGCCGCAGACCATACTACCCACACATTGAATTCATGCTGAGAAGCAAACACACACATCTTCTCCACCCCCGTCAATTTCAGATGTATGTATGGATCCAAATAAAAATTTATGGACCAGATACACATAGATATCTATGCGGCCACAAACTATTCACACTTCCAAATGTAGACCCCCCCCCCCCCAACTTGGGTTCAACCAATTTTAATCAAGTTAGCATCTTCCAAAAAGAAGAATATATAGAATAAATAAATTAACCGTGAGATCCAAAAAAAAAAAAAAAGTCCATCTGGGTGGTTCATCTCGGGACAATGATTAATCATTTTTGTGTTGGCGATCCGATCAGCACCACTCCAGCGCCCACCCTGTAATTGTGTTGTGTTCTGTTTTGTCCACGCACGCACCCTCCTTTCATTGATAATGATCCCATTCATCCATTTTTTTTACTCCTAAAATTTATAAAAAGGAAAAAAATAATCAGTGAACCCTACCTCTCTTCTCTCAAAACAACCCCAAATTCAAGACCAGCCGGAAAAGAAGACGAAGTTTGCACCGCCTCTGCTATCGGCGGTACCTGCTCTGTCGCTTTGCTTCAATTACGTCACTCCCCACTGTACCATATTCTCCCCTTTTAATTCCAAGAGTCTTTGTCCAAACGGATTTGCCGGAAATATTTATACCCCCATCCATGCCCATATATCCCTCCTCTACTCTCTAGCTACCCTCTTCTCCCTACTCTTTCACTATTATTACTTCACTAAAATCCAACCACACCCAAATATTATTATATTCAACTAAACTAATCACTGCAACTTTTTGCCACCTTCTAAAGCCCCCCCTGCCTTTCACTTTTTCATTCCATTCCTGCAATTCCGTGTCGTTGCATACAAAGGTCCCTTTCTCTTCTCTCTCTCTTACTTTACACACCTAAAATAAGGAAAAGGAATAGCGTATATCATAGTAATCATACACACGCCCATTCCATACCCCATTCATTCAATTGTGGAAAAAGAAAATGATGACTATGGAAGATGAGAAACAGAGCAAGAAGGAGGAGCACCACGAGGCACTGATTCCGGGACTACCTGATGAAATTGCAGAGATATGCCTTCTTCATGTTCCTTATCCGTATCAGTCTCTGGTTCGCTCTGTTTCTTCATCGTGGAACAGAGCCACAACACACCCATCTTTTCTTGTCTCAAAGAAAAGTCTCTCCCGTCCATATCTCTTCGTGCTTGCCTTCCACAAACACACCGCAAGAATCCAATGGCAGACACTGGACCCTTCCTCGGGACGCTGGTTCGTTCTCCCCAAAATGCCCCTCTCAAAAAACGACGCCGTTTTAACCACTTCGTTCTCCTGCGCCTCGTTGCCGCGTCAGGGGAAGCTCTTCGTCATGGGCGGCGGCACCACAACCCTCGTCTACAGCACCGCCACCAACCGGTGGTCATCGGCGTCAGAGATGCCCGCCGGGGAATCATTATTCGCGGCGGAGGGGGTGAACGGGAGAATCGTGACGGTTGGGGGGAGCGGGACGAGAATCTACGACCCGGAGAGTGACACGTGGAGGAGGGGTGCGGGATTTGCGGGGGAGTTGGCGAGGTACGAGGCGGTAGTTGTGGGAGGGAAGGTTTACGTGACGGAAGGGTGGTGGTGGCCGTTCACGGTTCGGCCGAGGGGTTGGGTGTACGAATCGGAGAGTGACACGTGGCGGGAGATGGGGGTGGGGATGAGGGACGGGTGGACGGGGATGAGCGTAGCTGCCGGTGGGAGGCTGTTCGTGATTGCGGAGTACGGGGACTCGCCGGTGAAGGTGTACGATGAGGAAACCGACACGTGGCGATGCGTGGAAGGGGACAGGTTCCCTAGGGAAGCATTGCGTAGACCATTTGGCGCAAGGGGGTTGGATGATCGAATCTACGTGGTGTCGTCCCTGGGTTTGAACGTGGCGATTGGGACGGTGGTGGTTGTTACGACGCAACATCAGAGTGGTGTGAAGGTGACGTGGCAACTACTGGAGGCACCGCAGGCTTTTTGCGAATTCTCACCTTCTAGTTGCCAGGTGCTGCATGCTTGAACCACAACAACGGTACCTGTTTTGCAGTGACGGCCAGGGTGGACATGTTTTTCTTCTTTTAACTATTGACAATTTGACATGTCTTCTTCGCATTTTCCCAATTCTTCCGCTGTGTTTTGTGCCGGGGTCACCTTTTTATTTTTAGTAACGGGTCTGGAATTGGGTGAGTGGAATTGTGTTGTGTGTGTAGGCGTAGCAGGACAAAAGGTACATGTGTTTTATTCGGAGGCCACAATACATCTCCTTACTGGATTGCAAATTATAGCCTGAAACATTGATCGTGGAATGCATGTTATCCAACAGTCCTGCTACAATTATTTAAATCAAATATTCCAAAAATACATCTACAACGAAAATAGATTTGTTTTGTCAAGTGCTCAATATTTATTTTTTAGGTGACTAATCATCTCTCTATATACGGATCCGTATATTATTCGTGCATATACACAAGCGCATACGCATCCATGGCATAATTAAATTGCAAGTGTTGATTTTCATCGTGTATATATTCTTTATTCTTTATTTATATCCGCAACAAATATAAAACAAAAAACGTAAAGAGAACAATTTTCTTGGCACTCTGTTTAATAGAGAGAACGTTAGGATTTATAAGGATTTGGGGGGGGGGGGGGGGGGGGGGGGGGAGGGGTGCATGCTACATTTCTCATTGTGACTTCCTTACACTTTATTTGAATATTTGGATGGGGGCAAAAAATAAGCGAAAAAGGGGGAAATAAAAGGAAAGATTTTCTCTTCTACTTTTTAAAGTAAGAAAAGAAAGAAACTAATAAACACTTCTTTCTCTTGTTTTGAAAAAAAAAAAAGAGAAGTAAAAGTAACATAAATGCATTTATGTTAAATAATTTTTTATAATAAGTGAGTTTATAATTTTATATAGATTTTATTTCTATCTTGGCTGAAGAAAGGCCCAGATTTGATGAATCTTTTTTTTCTTTTGATGAATCTATCCGATATTATTTTGTCCCGTTTACCGGACCTTATAGAGTGGCCCTCCACCTGTTGGTAGAAGGCCCACGTCCACGTCCTGAACCATTTATCACTCCCTTCTGGGCCATGATATAAGCAATTTCTAAAGGCAGATGCCTACTTTTTTAACTATACATACATAACATGTCAAATGTCTAAAATATTTTTATCGTGTTTGTTATATTTTTTTGTTTCGTTATCATGCGAAATTATTAGTTCCATATATGTTATTTGTAGCACATGCACACACAAATAACACATGCAAAACTATTAGTTCCGCACTACAAATAAGTGAATAACACATGCAGAACTATTAGTTTCACATATATTATTTGTAGCAAATACACATACAAATAACACATACGAAACTAATGTGTTATTTGTAGTGCGGAACTATTAACTAATAGTTTCGCACAATAACGAAACAACGAAAAAAAATAACAAACGCGATGAGGGTATTTTAAGCATTTTAAGTTTGAGTGGATGTGTGATTAGAAAAAGGTGGTATGTGCCCTTAGAAAAAACAAATTATAAGTGTTGGAAAATGGTCAATATATACCATGAAGAAGTTGTTACAGAAAATCTACAAAATGCATTCCAACTATGCTATAAATGTTATGTTTTATTTATTTTTTTAAATTATTGACATTTAAAAAAGTAAAACCAAACATGTCATCAGATCTGTTCAGGCTTTTTGTGTTTTCTTTTGCGCCACATAGCATCGTTGGCAAATGTTGTTCATCGTGTTTTCTTTACATAAGCAGTGAGTGAAAAATAAATAAAGAAAGAAATTTCTTGGCACCCTGTCCCATTAGATTTTCATCATCATATACTAAAATCAAAAGTAAGATCGTGAGAGTATATCGAATCAGAAAATGGATGCAAACTTGTTTTTCATATTGAAATGGTGAGGCCCTGCATTTTACTTTGTTGTTCTCTTATGCGTCGTTTGAATGGAGAAAAATATGAGGAAAAACAAAAAGAACAATTTTAAAAAGTGAAGGGAAAGGATTTTTTTTTATAATTTTATAGTATGGGGTGAAGAGAAAATATATTTTATACCATTTTAATATAATAGTGAGTAGTTAGAAAAATAAGTAGATTTGTTATTTCTTATAAATTTCTTCTGAATTTCTCATAAGAGGAAAAAGATTTTAAATGAGACTTGCAAAAAAAAAATTCGCTTTTTTATTTTATTCTCTCGTTTCAAGGAGAATAATATCTTAAGATTTCTTTATTTTCTTTTCATTTTTCCTCTTCTATTTCCTTTCGGACAAACACAGTATAAAGATTAAAGCCCTGGAAAGAACAGGAGAGAAAAAAGATCACGGTAGACGGAATCGATACCCTTCACGTGACTGGCTACCAAACACGGAATTTCTCGGTGACCAAAAAAAAAAGAATGGACAACAATATTTATGGATATTTTTATTATATTTTTTATAAAACATAGGAAATATATGTATTTAAAAAAAAATTCTAAGTGAGGCGATGCAAAAGAAAAGTGTTAAAAAATAACGTGCTATATAGTATATTGTTTTGAAGAAGGCGATATAATTTTAAATTCTCTCTTCAAATATATATTTTAAAATTATTTATACATATCTCATTTATAATTCAAAATAATCTTTGTCGAGTATTTTTCCTCTTGAAATGTATATTGTCAAATTTTAATCTAGAATTTAAAATATCCGCGTTATTCTGGATAATCAGTCCAATATAATATGGGAAATGGTCACGCGGGGCAAGTACGAGGATGATGCGGTGAAGGAAATGGATGACAAGAAAAGTAGAGTGGAATTTTCCGAGTACGCGGTTCCTTTGTTTATGGGCTATTCTCTTCTCTTCTAGAACCTTGAACTTTATATTTATTTCTTCTCCTCTTTTGTTCCCATCTTTCATTCTTCTCCCCGTTTCCCTCAAAAGCTCTTCTTCAACAATCCTCTTGTCTCTGAGTTCTAGTCATAGAACTATCTAATACAGTTGCTTCTTAACCTCAGATCAAGACCCCCCCCCCCCCCCCCTTTCACGATACAGCAAAGCAAAGCAAAGCAAAGCAAGCAAGACATAACCAGCTATTATTAATTAATAGACAGAGAGACAAAAGGGAGAAAAAGGGTAAAAGTGGAAGATGTGTTTGGTGTTTGTGTGTGGAGAGGATGAAAGAGAGGTGTCAAGGCAGGCAGCACCGGGGACGTGTCCTTACTGCGGAGGGATGATCCAGGCTGTGGACGTAGAGAGCCGTTGGAACTTCTGCTTCATACCCTTGTACTTTAAGACCAAGCGTAGGTACTATTGCACCATGTGCACCAGAAAACTCGTGGTTAAATAGATTTAGACCTCTAGTGATCACCCATCATCACCCCCACCTCACCATGGAGGCTCCCATCTGCACAAGGACTACGACTAAGGAAAAAGATGATCCACACACTTTTTGTCCTGTTTTCATTTACTATTTTCCATGTACAAAAGGACTTGTAAGTAGATCTGATAGGGATTATGTTATATGGATTAGAGTCTAGTACTGAAGAACTAGGTGGATATGATATGAGCTAAGCAACTTGGGTTAGACTAGTAGTTCATGAATTCAAACTTCAATTATTATACAAGAAAAGAAGCCTCCAGCTTATTAGATCTCAGCTCTCTAACTCTTTTTTATTTTCAACTAAAATTGTTTTATTTGTTATGATTTTTTTACTTTTTTTTTATTAAGAAAAAAAAATCAACAATACATACGGACTGCTGAAGCCAAACATAAACAAGGCAAGACATCAGTTCACATAGTTATGTTAATTTGGAAAATACGGAGTATTCTAAAACTCAGATGCAAATTGGACCACTTTTTCAATTAAGAAATCAAATGACTTAATGCAACCAAGAAAAAACATCAATTGACCTGCCCAAAAACAGTAATCCAAGGCTTGAATCACAAGACAGAATAGATGTTCAGATTTCCTCAACTGCTATTGCGGAAAGACAATCTCACAAGCCTCAAAAGGAATTGAGTAATCCGCAATTTCCTGTAAATTTTCCTATAACTCAATGGGAAGACCACCTTCCCAAATGGAAGAGGACTAAATATAGTCAAAATAAATCAGGTTTAGATTGTTAATGCCCTTACCAATCACTTGCTCGGTTTGAAAGATTTTGTGCATTTCAGGAGAAAAGGCAAAGAATAAGAAATCCAGAATAGCCAGTCATAGTTAAGGAAAAGAGAAAAAAAGCTAATATCAAATCCGACATCACTTGCAGAGTTTCAACTTCTTAAAATACGAAGATACAATTGACTTGGGGTAAGGTTTTGTGGCAAGGCAAGTAGGTATGTTTTCCGGTTGTTCAATCCACAGTTTGTGAATGATCCCACCAGATGTAAGCTTCTCAGACAGGTTCTTGATCTGGGGTTCTCCCTTCACTTCAAGTGTGACCTAAAAGTTTAAGTTCAGTAGGCAGTTAACTCATAAACCAGATGCTATGCTACAACAAACAAGAATTAGATCTATATAACCAAGAACTAGGAACAACATGTGTAGTTGTGCAAAGACAGATACTACAACATAGAATTATGTATAACTGGATAAATTTAAACTACAGTGCTGAATCTCTTATGTCAGATGGCACAATCCATAGCAACAACAGATAAGTCACAATGTTGCCTTTCTATTTGTGCTTTCAAGTTCAACTTTAATATATCTCACATCTCTTCATGAATTATGTATCCATGCATGACATGTTCAGAATATCCTAATTCTCAAAACGGATTAGAAAAATGGATATTGTACACTATCCAGTATAAGAAAAACAAATTCAGAGGTTGATGTTTTAGGCAGAGCCCCAACAACAACGACACACACACACACAATTCGCGGTTAACTCATACGGTTCCTGGGCAGAGCCCCAACATTGCCAACAACTCTCTCTCATACACACACGAATTTGCAGTTAACTCATATGGTTCCTTCTAATGTTATCAACTTAACAATGACAACACACACACACACACACGAATTTGCAGTTAACTCATATGGTTCCTTCTAGTGTTATCAACCTAACTATGGTTAGTTCGAAAGAGGAATTGAAGATATCACAACTCACTAATCTCCAGTAAGAAAGAAGACACAATAAAAAAAAACAAATGTTTTGGGCAGCCCTGGCAAAAGCACGAAAACAGGAAGCAAGAAACATCATTTCATATTCATATCCTTCTCTGCACCCCCTTTCAGATTCTAATGTGATACTGGTGTTTCTAGAAAACCAGAGAGTATCACAAATTAACCATTTCTAACAATCTAACCTAATGCCTATGCACGGGTTCCCATAAACAAGTTTAAGAGAGGTTCCTTCCAATGTCTGAAATTCCATCAATGTCAATATTTTGTTGATACCATCATTGACCATCTAGCTTAATCAAACTCAACTGTAAAAACCTAAAACTAAACAGAGTTTTCTGTGACCATGATTTTGAATTTCACTCGTCAGAAGAAAGAAAGAGAAAGAGAAAGGGGAAAACCTTACTTTGTGCATAGAGTCTATTTTATCAGGGCTGCAATAATCGACGGTGAGAGGATCGCCTTTGTTGGACCAAATGGCCGAAACAGAAGCGTGGCAACCTTGAGTAACCACGCTACCTAGTGGCCAAGTGTCGATCAGGTCTCGCCGGAGCACCACGTACTGGACCACGACATCGGCGTTTTCCGGCGGTGACGGCTCAACGTTCGGAGTCGAGAGAGTGTTGGGATCGGAAGCGGCGGGTTGACTCATTGAGTTGGGGCTGAGTCCACTCGCCCGGTTCGAGAATGAGGCCGCGTGTAAATGAGTAACACTAACCTTGGTGCTTGAGAAAGCCAGGTACGAACCGGAGGGATTGAAGAGACGAAGCGATGGAATAGTGCAAGCCATTGATAAGCTCACACGTAGATGCAGTAGCATCTATGTGCTACTAGATTTTAACCAAGAATAATTTTTTATTTACTTTGTTATTTATGTGTGCTTCGTGGCATGGTACATGTGTTTTCATCAATCTTACATAATTTTATTTGTACGAAATTTAAATTTAAATTGTTCATAACAAACATTATTTAATTTGTCATTGATATAGATAAGATTAACATCATATACTTGTAAAAAAAAGTAACATCATATAATTTTTTGAAATGTGCAAATTTTTTTTTTTGCATTAATACGGGGCTAAAGCCCAAAATATGCAATTACTTCTACACAAAAATCCTACGGGGTTAAAATTTTGTTTTGATAAACAGAGGATGCCCTTCCATAGAAGAACAAAGGATATGCATAGTATGACTGGGCACGGGTCGATTCGATTTGGGTTAAGGGCATTTTTGGGACCAAACCGATGAACTGAGCTCGGGTTGGATTGGTTTGATTTTTCTACATTTTTTTGGTGTAAACCCGAACCGAACCAACCCGTGTTAATTCAGGTTGATTCAGGTCGGGTCTCCGGTTTAATGATAAAATAATGTGAAGACGAAAAAAATGTGAGGGGATAAAAAAAATAAAAAACTATGAAGAAATGGGAAAAAATAGAAGCAAAAAATCTGCAAAAAGCATCATACAAAAAATCCAAACCACATTTCATAAATTCACACGCATCATCAATGAATAAGGGACAATATATCAAACCAAAAAATGAATCATCAACAATCAATCTATTAAAAGAAAAACAATGAAGAGGCAAAGTAAGAGAAGGGCCATCAAAGGAGAATTTGAAGCATCATCCAAGGCTTGGGAGAGTGCAGATCAGAGAGGGTGAGAAGGGTCGTCAGATCAGAGAGAGGGGCGGAGATCGGAGAAGAGAAAAGGGTTGTCAGATCGCACCATCAAGTTGCACAAAGGCCAAATCCGTCGCACCGTCGTAGATCTAGAGGGGAAGGTCGCACCATCACACCGTCGCAGAGCCAGAGGGGAAGGCCGGAGAGATCACAGTCGAAGAAGGCACTCCAGGGCAGAACAATAGAAAACAGAAGTTGAACAAAGTACACACCGTGAGAGAGGGTGGAGATTGGAGTACACACCATTTCAGGATGGAGAATGAACGACACACCATCGCACTGGAGAGAATGAAGTACACACCGTTGTCGGAAGGCACACGCCGGAGGAGAGGGTGAGAGACCGCCGTTGCCAAAGGGTGAAGGGGAAACGAGAAAGAAAAACCCTAAAGAAATTGAAATGAAAGAGGAAAGGGGGCGCATTTCTGTCTCACTCACTTGATACATCATTTTTCAATTTTTTATTAGCCATCAGGTCGGGTTCCATCGGGTTACAAAAGAGTAAACCCAATACCCAACCTGGAGTCATCGGGTTTGATCAATTTTTACTCGAACCATCAGTCCAACCAAATCGGATTTCAGTCACTGGAACGAGTCGGGTTAATCGAGTTCACTGATCTACCCGTACCCAAGTCCACTCCTAGTGCGTAGTGTTGATTTGAAAATAAAGTAATATTTTGCAGGTTAGCACGTGGATATATAAATCCTTTAACTCTTTTTTTTTGTCAAAACTAAATCCTTTAACTCTTTTTTTTTGTCAAAACTAAATCCTTTAACTCTTTTTTTTTGGTCAATATGAATAAGTTCATAAAAGGGGAAACCCCCGCCATACGGCATCTACAGCAAGGAAAACAATATATGCAAGAGTCGCAAGAAATACATCAATACAAACCAAGACACGTTGCTGTAACTAAACCAAGCTGTAACAAACAACAGACAAGGAAACAACAAAAGACATAAACGAAAAAACAAACGCCCAACACACCACAAAAGGATACAGACATGAAAGATATTCTTGAGTGGGTTGGGTTTAGCCCATATGGGGCACCCAAAACCTTCTATTAACTAATGTAGCTCACATGTCGTGGATCCAGAACCCAGCATCAATCAACCAGGGCCAGGCCCAACCAGAACTGGTAGCAGCGACGTAGGAAAGATGCAGCAAAGGGTGGAGGTAATCCCTCAAGGTGCACGGCGGCGAAGACACAAACACCAACATAAACAGGACAAACAACAAGAAACAGCAAACAAAAATAGAACACCCAACCCACCAAAACACTGCAGACCACGGCCAAACCACCACCAAACAAACTCTAACCCCCACAGAGAGGCACCTCCCAGCAGAGGTAGGAGGCAACAGCAGCATGGCGGGGGGTTAACACTTGTTGCATAGTTTTTCTTATGTTTTTGCTAACACTTTTTTTTTTGGGTCCAATTTTGGTTAACACTTTTGTTGGCTGGCTCATGGCTGTTGCATAGATGTGGACTGATATTTTGTAGATCCATCCAAATTGAGAACCATCTCAGCGTGATCTGTTTATGAATGATCCATGATCCATCACAGTTGGAATCCATATGAATATATTAGTTGGCCCATACATTTATTTATCTGTGGACAATTGGACATAAGTGAGCACCCTTATATTGTGGGCTTGTCTGGGTTAAAATACTGGGAGCACCCTTCTCTAAGTGAGCACCCTTATAAAATTTTCTTAAATTTCGCTTTTATTTTTTTCTCCAAACGAAATAAATACTAGATTATGAGGAAAATTTATTCGAAATAGTACACGTCCATTATAAATACAGGAAAATAAAACATTACACATATAAACAATTCGTTGGTTGGGAGTGGTAGATTAGATGCAGATCACATTCCAAGCTAGCAGGCAGCGGCCACTAGGCCTGGCTGACAAACAGGACGCAACCCCTCCACCCCACCAAAATCATGTCAAAAGTCTTATCCGTTCTAATCACGAACATATGGGAATCTGGAAACAGAAACGAGGTTCCACTGTTTTCATTTTTGTCTTTTCCCACTTGCACTTTAATGCCATAAAAAACTACGCATTAAGGTTTTTTATCAATATAGCATCATTTTTTTAATTATTTTTTAATTTAACACTCTTTTTTTATTTTTTAAATTAGTACTCTTTTTATTAATTATTAATTAATTAAATATTAATTTAAAATTATAATTAAATTATTAAATATTTATTAATTCAATTTGTTAAGTAATTAATATTATAATTATAAAAAATAGCTCACATTGATTTAAAATTTAAAAATATAAATACAAAAGTGATAAAAACAGAAATGATACAAAAGTGAACCGAATGCAAATTATAGAAATTTTTTACTGCTGTGTATCAGCTCCAGAACGGTAATGACAGTTTTTCTTGTTATGCCTTTTATTTCGACATAGTCCACATCTCTTGGGATGACGACTCTTTTCTGTTTGATCCATTTCAATACGAATCCTTGTGGATTGTGGAGGGGGGGTGCTCCGATCAGTGTGCGGAGACAGAGACATTTATGTCTTTGTCTTTTGTGACATAAAAGAAGCGGAGGAGGGTGCTCCGATCAGTGTGTAGAGACAGAGACATTGATGTGTGTCTTTTGTGAAAGAAAAGGAGTGAATGAGAGTGCTCCAATCAGTGTGCAGAGACAGAGACATTGATATCTTGACTTTTAAACTAACAATTAATATTGTATTTGTATTTTTAAATTTTAAATCAATGTGAGTTATTTTCTATAATTATAGTATTAATTAGTTAACAAATCGGATTAATAAATATTTAATTAATTAACAATTAACAATTTAATTACAATTTTAAACTAATATTTAATATTTAATTAATTGATAATTAATAAAAATAAATATTTTAATAAAAAAGATGCTAGTTTGAAAAATTAAAAAAAATACTAAATTAAAAAATAATTAAAAAAATACTATAGTGATCAAAAAGCCACGCATTAATTACTACTGTAGAAGAATTGCTTTTACTATATCAATCAATAAATCTAAGAAATGAGCCTCATATTTCGTGACTTACGTGTTCCCCTAAAAATAAGTTCAGGCAATTGGGACATGACTTCTGAATCTATTGTTGGCTAAACGTGCTTTTTGACAAATATAAAAAAAAATGGGATCTAGAAATTGGAATGTTCTACTTATTTTAGATTTAACCGCAGTCTCCAAAATTATTTGTACGTCAATAAGCTAACTTTTTTTAGATTAACATTCAATAAGTTAATTTATAATTTTATTTGTTTAATTTATAAGTTTGTTTGAGCAAAACATAAAAATTTATTTAATCGACCAAAAAAATAAACAAATTTATTTTATTGAATTATAGTTTTTTTTTATCGAAAACTATAGTTTTAATTTTGTTTTTTCTTTTGTCCTATCTTCTCAAGTAAATAATAATCTTTTCTAAAAATATTAGTCTGAATTATAAAAAAAAAACTATATAAATAATTTTTTGCATAAATATATTTATCAGCTTGAATATAAATACTTTAATAAATTCAATCTACCCACATTTTAACAATCTGGTCAGCTAGAATATTACTCTTTACCAGAAAAAACACATTTGGAATCCGGTGTTCATTTTGAGTATTACCCGGGAGAGAATAGAAGAGGTTCACACTCCACAGCCATATCTAACACCAGGAATTCCAATGGTTCTTATAAGAATAAGAGATTTCTTACACGATACTTGAAAAATCAGCCTGACCCATGTTATCCGCTTAGCCAAGCCAATAGGGCCACAAAGTCAAGTTAGCTAATACTACCAACAACTACAAAGCAGCCCAAATAGCAAATGCCTACCTAGGTTGATTAATTCTATACACTTCAAATTTTATTCTTCTGTTATTTTGTTTTTTTTTTTTTGCTGTAGATGCTATATAATTGGAGTTTTTCCTTAATGAACTTGTTCTTATTGACTAAAAAAAAATTCTATTCTTATTCATCAACTTCAATTTTGAGTGCAGACAACGGGGGTCACAACTTGCAAGTCATAATAACAATTTAATAAAGACATAAATAAAGTCTTCCTGCTTTTCAAAAAAATAAATAAAGTCTTCCTTTTCCAGCATATGCATCAATAGTCTAAAGGATAGGATAAGAATTGTTCACGATTTTATTATGATCTAAATACTTAACCAAGTGACCATTACTCCATTAGTTCCATGGCCTTCTGCCACCTATCTCATCACGGCCATTCGCCATGACCCAACAACAAAAGAAGAAAAATCAAATACTTTTTTTTTGGTAAAAAAAAAATCAAATACTTTAACGTACAATATTGTTCACCCATTTTTTGTTGCTCATCTTTAAACCCCGGTATGAATGTAAATTCCAATATCCATATCCACTTTTGAGGGAAAACAGACAAACAAACATACATCATCAAAAGAAGAAGAGGATAAAAAAAGAAGAGCTCACTCGGAGCTCCTGTCATTATATTATATTATATATATGAAATGAAACTATATGAAGCTTTCATTACTTTCGTAGTAGGCCCACAAGGCATGCAAGGGTATATCCTTTAACAAAATTCAATTTTCTTGACCAAAAAAAACAAAATTCAATTTTAATTTTTAAGTCATGCCCGAAAAATAAAAAGGAGAAAGATACAAGGTTTTTTTTTTAATATAGTAACTTAGTAGTAGTCAATAGTGCATATTATAAATTTTATTTAACAACAAAAGAAAAAAAAGAAAAAAAGAAAAACTCTATGTTAATGTTAATTAATTAATTAATTAATCATCATCTTCCTCATCATCGTGTTCTTGCAGATCTGCAAGAGAAAAGCTCCTTGACTTGAAACTCCTTAGTCTAAGCCTCATTTCAGCAGCATAGGATTCAGGTATTATTCTGTGCACTTGTTCCTCTTCTTGTTTCTTTTCCTCTGCTAAGGAAGAGGAAGAAGAGGATGAGGCACTAGAGGAAGGAACTTTTCTAGCCTTTTCTTCTTCTTCGAAGTCATCGAAATCATCATGATCGCGATCCTCATGAAGGGGCAAAAGGGGCATGGATTTTGGGTTGGACCAGGAATAGAAAGA
Source organism: Glycyrrhiza uralensis (assembly GCA_030159175.1). Classification (NCBI taxonomy): domain Eukaryota; kingdom Viridiplantae; phylum Streptophyta; class Magnoliopsida; order Fabales; family Fabaceae; genus Glycyrrhiza; species Glycyrrhiza uralensis. The sequence continues at coordinate 52,136,556 of BRZY01000005.1, forward strand.
AGATCTTCTGGACCACTTGGATGCAATCAGAACCCTTCTTCTCTTGTTGAAAGGACTCTCTTGCTTCTGCAATTCCTTCAAGGTACTCACTTGTGACAGATCTGTGAACGACTTTGATTTCCCATCGAAATGGCTCGATAATCCCCTCCTGCATCGCTTACCAATGAGTCCAAAACATCCCAATCTATATCAGAATTCCAAAATCAAAAACCAAAAGTTAAGAAAAAAAAACAGAGAGAGACAGAGACCCAATTAATTACAACGGAAAATAAATGAAAAATTTGTCTTTACCAAAACACACAGATTTTAATTTTGACCACCCAAAATAAAAAGGATCTATGTGAGGAAATTAAGTATTCGATGTTTACAAGAATTGAAAAAAGAGTGTGAACAAAAGGAACTAACTTGATGGGAAGAGAGTCATCCAAAGCGTCCAACGAACCCAACCCAGTTCTTCCCTTCAACTCGCTCTGCACCTCCTCCTCCTCGTCACTGTCGTCGGCGGTTCCGATCGACGACGAACTCTCCGGCTCCAACGAACCGCCGGCGAAAAACTTGGCTTCTCCCGAGATCCGAAAGGCCGCCGGCACTCCCTCTTCCTCCGGACACTCACTCACACCGTTCAGGAAGAGCCTCTCTTCGGCGGTCTGGCCCTGCGGCGGCGGAGACGACGGAACGTCGATGGTGAAAGTGGAACCCACCAAAACCTCCATTTTTATTTATTTATTAAAAAAAGATCTAATTTTTTCCTGCAGAAAAATGAAAGAACGAAGCCCTCAGAAATCAAACAGTGATTTGATGATTACCCTTGCCCTCTTCGTCTTCTCCTCCTCGTGGGTAACAAACTAATGGGGCTGCTTGTCATCAATCTTCAGACTCAAACTGTAACCGAATCAGATTGAAAATCACTCACTGTGCCGTGTAACCATTACACTCATGGTGCTGTGTTGTTGTTGTGCATATATAATCATAGCCCAAGCAAGCAAGAAAGGGCACAACACAGAGAGAGAGAGAGAGGATGCAGATAAAACACCGAAATAAATGAAGTGTGTTGGTGAAAGCAGAAGGATCATATATTTATATAAAAATAAAAATATATATAATAATATAATATTTAATATAGTGGATACAGATAAATAGCGAAAATGAAAAAGATAATAATAAAATAAAAAAGGAGCGCAGAGGCAGATGGGGGAGAGAAAGGTTTGACACGTTGGGGATCACGTGGCAAAGACAGAGCCCAGAAAAATCCGTTTACCTTGAATGCGATTTTAATGTTGTTCATTTCATCATGGCATGGGTGTCTGATCCTTATCCCCATGCTTCCTTTTATTAGTCCAGACCGAGTGCGTGGCTGCTCCCTTATTTAGGAATTTTGTATTTTCGGATATACTATTTGATTGATTTTTTTTCCCTTTCCTTAATTAATTCTAGTTTCTAGATAGAATGATGATGATAATATGGATTGAGCGAATGACACCGGAGGAAAATTGTTCGTGTTTTTCATTCGTCAATTTGTTTTTTTTTTTCTACCTATGGTATTTTAGAAAAAATAAACCTTAAATTAATCTGTATTTAATTGAGAGGTAAATAAAATCTAATTACATTATTAAATAGTTAATATTAACCACTTATAACTAGTCTCATGGTTATTTGTCAATTTATTTGACAAGAGAATTAGTTGTTGTTGTTGTTGTTTCCCTTTATTGTTTGGCTCTGTCTAGGGTGAACCACCAAATAGGTGGTGGTGGTTCGCCATGGTGAAGTTTAAGTGAAAATAATTACATTAATTATAACCATTAGATTGATCGGTTTCATCAGATCTTGTAGTGCATTATTCACACCAAATCATATACCCCAGCTACCCAGCTACATCGAGTTTCAGCCACTCCATCATCCCAACAACCCCTTTGTCTGCCTACACAGAATCTCTAACCCATCCCCTCTCCACCGCCATCCCTGCGCCGCTTCAATGAACTTCTCGACTGTCGCGCCGCTTGCCGTGCACGTCCTTCGAATCCAACCTCTGCTTCTCGGAACGGTAACAAGCTGCTTCCCTGCGTCCTTCTAATTCATTCGCACCCTCCTCAACAAGCTGGTAACAAAGTCACACCTTTTGTTCCCCATTTGGATTCTTCATTAAATTTTGGTCAATGGGTCTGGGTTGATTCAGTGTTTTGGGTGGTTTTTTATTTTGGAACCGATGAGGGGGTGTTTGTTGTTGCAGGAACGTGATTTGGAGGAACTTGAACGCATCGTGGAACCATCGTGGGCAAAGTTGGTGGAACCGTTGGAGAAGATCGTGGTTGAAAGGAGAGTGGTTGCCGACGTCATGGACCACCCCTCGACAAGCTCCTCCCGGACCACCTCGGTCGCGTCGTGAAATCCCTCGATGTTTGCAATGTCGCCCTTGGCCTCAATGCCGTCAAGAACCGCCAAAGGCTCGTCGAGATCGCTGTCCCCACACTCGAGCCGAGTCGCGCGTGTTGTTGATGTTGTTGTTCACATAAGGCGGTGGCATGCTCAACTTGGTGTCCAGCAAACGGCGATGCATGTTTCAATGTGAATAAAAACTGTGTCTTTTTTATTTTTCGGAACTGAAAAGTTTGAAGTTTTATGCTAAAATTCTTGTTGGGGTTGTGGGTGTTATTGTGGACATGGGGAGTGGGAGGGGAGGCTGCCACTGGTGGATGTCGGAACGGCGTCGCACAGGTTTGGTGACAGCAGATTCAGGCTGTGTTGGGTTTGTTTGGTGGTGAGCTACAGGGGGCACCGAGACAACATGATTGGGGGTGCTAGGGGAGGGTGGGGGTAGAAATTGTGTGGGAAAAGGGACTGTGTTCTCAACTCATCTAGGCCATTGATTATTAAATTGATATATCTAATAGCTACTAAAATTTTGTAAACGTTTTACAATTAATGATCCACCATGCACCACCTATAAATTTTACAATTAGTGTTCCACTTTAGAATCCACCTGTTTGTTTAATATGATTTTTAATAGTTTCTTCTCTTTTTTGGCTCTCAAGAATCAAGATGCTTCTTATTTGTTTTTAAATTATTATTATTATATGTAAAGTCCTCGATCGACTTTTAAAATTCATTTTTAAATTGATAAGATATTAATAAAAATGACATAATTAATAATTTTGATCGGTGAAACGGAAACTGCATTTCCTTTGAATGTTTTAACAATTGCCACTAAATTTGATTTCGTCGAAATAAAAAATTAACAATTTCACAAAATTTACATCTCATTCTAACAAGTAAAATCTCCCTTTTGTTTTATAACCTTAATATAGGGACGAAATATTTAATAATTACTTTTTTCGTCTACAAAACTTAAAACTGAACCTTATTTAAAGAATACAAATCAATTCCACTCGAATTAATTGGGATTTGGTACATTGAAATTATGATGTATAGTTTTATATAAATGATATCACAAATGTTTTTTCTTTAGGGTCTCTCTCTCTCTGTCAACTTGATCCAAATCATAATTGAACCCCGATAAAAAATAAAAAAAAAAGCGGCAGCCCACAGATTGTACATCACACCAATAATAAGTAGGAAAGGGTTAGTTAGCTTCGGATATGATTGGTTCCGATAACTAATCCATATATGAAGCTTTGCATATTATAATAGTCATCTTATCTCTTATTTATGTTTTATAACTAAAATTTTGCTGTCAAAAAATGTTTCATAATTAAAATTTAGATAATTTTATTTTTTAATTGAAATAAATTTTATATGTAAAATAATATTTTTAATTTTATTTTTTAATAATTAATTTTTTTGATATACTTTTTAATAATTAATTTAAATATCGAAATATAGTTTTCGTTTTATTATTTAAAAGATACATTAAAATGAGCATATAACATTTAATTAAAACGTAACCAAGAAATGCAAATATATCGATGCAGTAATAATTAAATATTAAAATTGGTATCCACCTAGATATATATCAACTATCAAGATACCTTTCTTTAAAAAAAATTGCGGAGATGAATAAATATATTTTTTATACTCTTCTGTGAGCCAATGCGCTTTGATTTTCTGATAACAGTGTACGGTAACGTGTATTTAGTGTGACTTTTGCAGCTGTTAATGTCTCTACAAGTTGATAAGTAACCCACTATTAAATAAACTCTCTTTTCGATTCATAGACATGTGTAGGGTGAGTACGGGATAAATAGAAAAAAAAAAAATTAGGCACATTAGGTGTTTTGATTTAATTAAACAACAACGAGGAGCTAGAAAGATAATACTCCTAGTACAGGCCCCGAAAAATATCGCTGTTTGATTTAGGTGGACTTTGCCTTATTGGCAGACAGATATTCCAAACTAAGGGGAGTTTTTATAATGAAAAAAATGGTCACAAATGAAATAATATATGGTGGGAGGAAATTAATTGGGTCAATGTGAGGAGAGCGACGACCAGTGGTTGTTCTTGTTGCACTAAGCCATTTGCGAATTGCTATTGAAGACCAACCTTATCTCTTTGGATAAAGTAATTTAATCAAATAATGCACCAGATTTGGTGCCTGGGTCATCCCATCCAATAAAGCCACTGCTTGTTCATTAAGACAACTGGTAATTGTAAAGCATGATGATGATGATTCAGTCTAAAAAAAAATTGTAAAGCATGACGAAAGGAATGAGGTAGATGAAAACATTTTTTATGCCTACATGCCTAGAAGAGTCAAATAAAAAATAAATCACCGGAGATAAATTATATCAACTGGGCGTTTGTTCCTATCTACTCTATGCTTCACAAAAAGTTCGATTATATATGTCCTATAATTAATTCAAGATTACAAACACTGGGCCATTTATTTTAGAATTTTTATAAAAATGAATTTTGAAAGAATTGAGGTCAAAGATTCGTGTTTGGGAATGATAGTTTAAACATAAATTTAGAATAATTAATTTGGTTTATATAATAAAATATAATCATTTTGAGCTGTAAATATAAAAAATTTGATTTTGTGGTTCTGAAGCTTAGAATACTTAACAAAAAAACTATTTTTTTTTCCTCTTAAAATCAATTTTACCCTTCTTTTTTTGGTCAACCGTTCAAAAGATTCAATTTTTTTGGTCCAAATCAAAAGATTCATATTAAAAAGCCCTAAAAACCCAACAGCCAGAGGCCGAGACTGCAATCATTGGCATAAAGCCCAAAACATGGTCGTAGGCGGATAGGCCCATTTGACTCGGGACCAAAAAAGCTTAGAGAGAGAGATAGGATGATTTTATGACCAAAAAGATAGGATGATTAATTGGGCCATTCTGCAAATCTTAAAAGGGTTTGCGACGATCTTGGATTTTGGAATTAATGAACAACGTTTGACAAAAAAAAAAAGAGAATTAATGAACAATGCAATAAACCAAAACCATATTTCCTTGAAAAAAAAATTAGTTTTAAGCTTTTTTTTTATATTGTGACCCAATATACAGTATGTTATCATCAATCTAAAATTTCTAGTAGATTAGTTTGTTCATGCACGTGGTTAACCAAAGAGAAAATAATCCTACTAATAGATTGGAATTAGAATACAATGTTATTGCACATGTAATCTGTATGTTCACAAACATAAGGGAACTTGAATAATCGGGCTTCAATTGTATTTGTATCAAGTTTCGTTTTGTTAGTGTCGTAACTATAAAGAACTAATATTTATAACTAGGTAAGTACTGGTAATACAGGCTTCTCATGTCAGACCCATTCACAGCTGTGAAAAACTTAACAACCCAGGTGTAAAAGCGTCATACCCATTCCTAGAAAAATCAGACTTCTCAAAACAGATGCGATCATGCCTGTGACAAAGTCCATACCCATATTGTGCAAAAGTCAGAACCAATCAACGAAAACAGAGTTCTCATCTCCCAAGCCATTCACACCTCTGTAAAATTTCACAACCCCTCTATAGAAATAAGTCATGGAAATGGATATGCAAAAACATCAAAATAGAAAAAGAAATCCCAACTATAAATTGATATGCCATATATCAAGATCTTATATCTTGACTTTATATTCAGTCTTTATTAGCATGATCATTTTTATATTTACAAACTAAATACAGAGTAGTATGAAATATTTTAAAAGTTTTACTATTATTTTTTTATTTATTCACACATTTCTCTATTAAACCCGTGCAACGCACGGGCTCCGTACTAGTTTGTTAACAAAATGCATATATGGATGAGTGCTATAAGCCTATAATACTCTCTCCATCGCAATCCCCACCCAAGTATTTCACAGCTAAGTCTTATTTTTATTATTTTTTTTTTTGGGAATACGGTTTCACTATTTAGAAACGTCGCTGAAAACAAGTCCTGGGTAGGATGTTTAACCTTTATGCAAGGCCCACAACAATCCTCAGGATCCACATCAGAAGTTTAGGGCCTGGCCCCATTTGGAATATTTGAACATGTCAATACACTGTACATTTGGATTTTTGTTTATACTGTATACTTAACAAATGACATTGAAGAAATATAAACTAATGTGTTATTGACTTTAAACAAATCTTATGACCACAAAAAAAAAATTTAAACAGATCATCTTCATAGAATCCAACATTAAGCAAACCACGTGGCTACGATATTACATTGTATCCCAAAAATCCAGCTAATGAAACGCAAATGAGAAGATATCCGGTCCACTAAAGCGTTTTCGGAATTACAAATCAAAAGCCTAATTTGACAAAAAAAAAATAATCAAAAGCCTAATCACAAGGAAGTGGCTTATGACCAAATAAAAAAGGAAGTGGCTAATATTTTCTATGGAAACAAATGCTAGAGTACAGAACAATTTTATGTGATTGCAGAACATGGCAAAACAGGTTAGAAATATCTATCCAATTAACGTAACTAGCAAACCTAATTAATTTGTTCGATTTTGGTCTCTCGAGTATTAAGATTGTGCAATTTTGATTCCCTTAATATTCCAGTAGTTACAATCAGATCTCTTTGTTAGTGTGTCATTTTTAACACTAAAAACATATGTGGCACACATAAAACTGATTTGACACTGAGTTAGGTGATTACGTGTGAGTCGCATAAGTTCTTAGTGTTAAAAATGACACGTGACTAAGGATCCAATTGTAACAATTGAGATACTTGAGAGACCAAAATCATACGACTGAAACATATATAATTAATTATAGATATGTAAGTTCGTATATTAAATATAAGTACCTAATAGTAACATGGTAGTTATAACAAAGTCAATAAATTTTTTAATGGTAATATAATTAACAATTGACTTGGCAAGTTTTCCAAGTCACGAATAAATAAATAAATAAATAAATAAATAAATATGTTTACAAATAAGAAATGTATACGGTGCAGGGACAATAATTAAGTAATTGTCAAGATTATCGTAAATCTACCGCGAAAGAATAAAGTTTCAATAACCATGTATTGGGGTACTAGCTAATAAATATAATACTATATAGTTGTGATGGTTTATTCGTGAATATGCTGGAAACAGAATGGACATAGATTTGACCAAACTCCATTTTGAAATTGCGATGACACGCTTGTAGATCAAGAATATCACGTCGAATTATTTACGTTTGACGCACGTTCAGGTCATCGATTTTTATTTAGTAGTGCTCGTGGAATATCATGAGGTGGGACGTGCGAATAAGCCTTGTCAACCACTTCTGAAAATATTGGAGTAATATCTGGCTCTTTTTTTTTTTTTTTGCTGTGCCTCTTTATTAAATCGCAAAGTGAACCTATATTTTGTTAGTCCGATTGGTACTAGACTCATATCCTTTAAGTAAGGTTTTGGATTCGAACATTGTGAATGAAAAAAACGTGGTTAGGAGAAAAGTAACCACTAAAGATGGTCTGCCAGATTTCCCGGCGGAGATTAGTTATCGGCAAAGCTGGTGAATGCTTCGCACCAATAACACCGTTTAAAAAAAAGTCGCAAAGAGAAGATATGCATGTGGTAATTATTTATGCATGTGGTTAATAAATCATATATGCTCGTGATAGGAAATTAGGAAAATAAGGATAAATAATAGAAGTCAGCAGTCCACGGGATAATTAAATTTGAGCTACATCGATACGGCAGATTAAATTGCACAAAACAGGGGAGTAAAAAAAATGTTTAATTTGTGTGTAGGAACGCCAATATATCAATTTTTCTATAAGTATTTTACTCATAAAGGTATAGTTAGAAAGATCCTTTTTATATGTTCATCAAAATTCAACACATAAAAAATGAGCGTCAACAAATTATCTCTTCTACTCAAATATAATTTTACGTATTGTTCACTTTTTACAAAATTAAAAAGAAAACCAAGACAAATAAATTGTAATTTCAACCAGAAATTCAAACGTCAAAATTAACACGTGAATCTAGCCATCTAGGGACCATATTCATATGTTTTAGCCATAACATTCAAATTGCATATACTCTACTCATATACCGTGTTTGACCGGAGGAAATGAGAAGAGAGGGAAATGGAGGAGATCAAAATTTATCCTCACTCAATTTTAGTTCTCTTCCTATATTAAGGGGATTTGAAGAGGGAGAAAGAAAATTTAAAATACTTTTTTATACAAAAGTTTAAAACATTTTAAATACACTGACTTAAATATTTTACATAAAATATAACATTAAAAACTATAATATAAAAGTAAATCAGCCACTGCCCTTGTGAACTAGACAAAAAGATGATTATTTCTACTTCTCTCCATTCCTTTCAACCAAGCATAATACCTTGTTAATTCTCTATCACCTTTCCTCTTTTACCCCCTGTTTGGTTGGAGTGGAGGGGAGGGAAGGGGAGGAATTATTTTTAATTTTTTATGTTTGGTTTAATTTTTTGAATGGAAGGGGAGGGGAGGGGAGGGGAGCAAAATCCCTCCTCACATAATTTTGGCTCCCCTCCAATAATGAGAAAATTTGGAGGAATTTTAAAATATTGACTTAAATAACCCTATTAAAAAACTAAAAAAAGATTTATAAAGACATAAAGTATAAATTAGACATTTTCCTCCATTAAAATCCTTCTCCTCCTTTCCTATCAACCAAACATGAAATATCTAATTAAATCTATCCCTTCCTCCCCTCCCCTCCCCTTTTTTGAACCAAACACACCCTTAAATTAAACATAGTGTGAAATAAAACTTTGAATTATTCATTAATCCATTGAATGGATAAAAAATGCTTAAATCATACGTGTTAAAGATTCCACTTCCTTCTAATTAGAAGGAAAACCCCATTAAAGATTATGATAAAAAATCATACTGAAGTCTGAAACCACCTCCAAGCTTTTCTTATACTAAGTACAAATTAATCAATGAATCTCAAATCAACGGAGGAAGACTTTAAAAGATTCCCTATAATATATTATAATACCAATAATAACCATCATCATCATTTTTTCAATTAGAACAAATTTACATCCCAATCACCACCTTGATTCCCATTCAAGTTTTTTCTTTCCTACAACCAATAAAAAAAAAAAGCCTCAACAGCTCCCCTGTTTTTAAATTCCCACCTCACGTTGACTCGAATACCAAACCCATTGTCCCGGAAATGTTCTCCTGCATCGCGGCCTGGATCGCGTGACGGTGTTCCCCCTCGTACGTTACGATCAGCATCGCAGGATCGTCCGGGGCGCGCTCCACGTGTTTCCTCGCCGGACACCCTCTCACCGTACTGCACTTGTAATACCCCCTGACAGAAACAAAAAAAAAATCGTCAGTAAACACGCCTTTGACCAAAGTCAACACCAAACCAACGGTCACCAATCACACATCATTCATCACTCACCGTGGGTACGGCGAACCCTTTATCGGCTTCTGACCGTACTTCCTCCACGAGTACTCGTCCGGCGGAATATCAGCGATCTTCGCACTAATCGCCGGCACTCTTATCGTTTTCTTCACCCGATTTTTCCTGAAAAAAAGAAATTCAAAAGCCAAGTCAAAAATAAATATCTTGATGCGCCGCTGTTGCTAACGTGTGCCATGTGCTGTGGTCAGTGGTTACTGGTCAACAGTCAAAAGCAAGAATAATAATGACAAAAGGACGAAAAAAAGGTGGGAAACGGGTAATAACGACAGAGGGGGGGGCGGGGGTTCTGTTTGGGAAGTTTGGTTTTCCTTTCCTTGTCTTTTTTCTGAGACAGTATTTCTAAAAGTTCGTCTATTGACAAACGCGGTACAGGACAGAACCCTACCCTATGCCGTGATTGCTGTCACTGTCACGCGTGCCGTAACCATTTATTAGTGACTTTAACTGCACTACTACCGAAATCGTTGACTCTCAACGCAGACTCGTTGCTTCAACGAGTCACTCAGTGAATCGTTAATTAATTAATTAATTGTCTTCAGCCGTGACGATTAACGGAAAACGTTTTGGATTGGGGAATTATTATACGGTGTGACGCAGGGTGTACCTTTTCTTGGTGCAGTGGCACTTGCTGGAGCCGGAGACGTTGTCGGAGTGGTCGTGGCACCTCTTCTTAAACGGCGCCGACGAAAGAGGCGGCTTCCCGGCGGATACAGGCGGCGGGACGAAGATGGAGGAACCTTGCTTGCCGTTGGAGACGCTGCCGTCGCCGGTGATGGCGGAGGAGATGAATGAGGAGTTTGAGGAAACGCTGAACGTTTCCTTGGAGAACTCGAGGTCCAATGACTTTGCGTTGGAGGTAGTCAAGGCGTTAGGTTTTGTGAAATCGAGAGTCAAGCTCTGCGGTTGAGGAGGGTGGTGAAGGAGTGAGGGATTTGCCGGCGGCTGCAGCGGAGGAGAGGGAAGGGGAGCGCGGCGGAAGCGGGCGTGGCCGGTGCGGTTGAGTAAGGAGATGAGTTTTTTGAACTTGGAAACGGTTACGTCGGTGAGATCAGTTTGAAGGTGAGAGGGTTGGTGAGAGAGGAGACGGATGAGGTGTTCCATGCCCTTTAAGCCCTCGGAGGCAGCTTCTTGTATTGCTTTCTGTTCGTCCATTTTTGGGAATCCCATGAGTTCCACCGCCATTTTTCTTTCACCGACACGGAATATTGGGGTTGATGGAGAGAGATTGAGGATCAGAGTCAAAATGTCATGGCAAGACAAGAAGAAGAAGAGGAAGAGGAAGAGGAAGAGGAAGAGGAAGAGGGGTTTGTTTTTTCGTGTTGTATTGGAGAGGGAAAAAGAGTGAGGGAGATGGAGGGGATGGGGAATATATATGGAGGTGAGGGTGACTGGGTCACCGGTTACAAATACAGAGTGTGTTTGGTTGTTTGGGTCAAAATGACTTTTCTTTTTCTTTTTTGCTTGATCGGAGGGGTGAGATGAGTTTGGAAATTTGGGAACGGTAACTGACAGGTGAGGAATTGGGAGTGTGTGTTTTCAACGTTGAAACTGGGTCCTCCTCACTCCTAACTTCTAAAGCGTGGAATACATTGAAACAACATCTAGAAAATGAAAAATTTATTCCAAATGAATTTGAATTTCATTACGCGTGAATATGCTTATTTTATTTAAGGGTCGATTTAGAATGGACCAATGAATAAATTGGTCCACCAAACCCCAGTAAGTTTTTACTTGATATAGGAGGTCAATCCAATTTTTCAGTATTTACAAAAATGCCCAGAATAATTATATAATTATAAATTGAGATTTATGAAATAGACCACAAAAAAATATAAAATTACAAAAATTTATCAATTTTTGAAATAATAAAAAAGATGGCAATCACAAGTTTATTATATTATTATTATTATTATTATTAAATTCATTTATTTGTTGCTCTCTCCCCTCTCTCTTGCTCTCTCCCTTTCTCTCTCTCTCTCTCTCTCCCTCTCCCTCTCTCTCGGTCTCTCCTCCCTATCTCTCTCGCTCACTCACGCCCCCTCTCTCTCTCTCTCGCTCTCTCTCCCTTTCTCTCTCGCTCACTCACTCTCCCTCTCCCCCTCTATCTCCCTCTCATTCTCTCCCTCCCCCTCTCTCCCTTTCTCTCTCGCTCACTCACTCTCTCACCCGCTCTCTCCCTATCTCTCGGTCTCTCTCTCTCCCTTTCTCACTCACTCACTCTCCTTCTCTCTCCCTTTCTCTCTCTCTCTCTCTCCCTCTCCCTCTCTCTCGGTCTCTCCTCCCTATCTCTCTCACTCACTCACGCCCCCTCTCTCTCTCGCTCACTCACTCCCCCCCCTCTCGTGCGCTTTCTCTCTCCCTTTCTCTCTCGCTCACTCACTCTCCCTCTCCCCCTCTATCTCCTTCTCATTCTCCCCCTCCCCCTCTCTCCCTTTCTCTCTCGCTCACTCACTCTCTCACCCGCTCTCTCCCTTTCTCTCTCTCCCCACTCTCGGTCTCTCTCTCCCTTTCTCACTCTCCCTCTCTCCCCCCCTCTCCCCCTCTATCTTCTCTCTCGTTCTCTCCCTTCCCCTCTCTCCCTCGTTCTCTCCCCCTTTCTTTGTCACTCCCTCCCCTCTCTAGCAAGAGAGAGAAAGCAAGGAGAGAGAGGGAAAGGGAGACAGAAAGGGGGAGAGAGAGAGCAAGGGAGAGAGAGGGGGAGAGAATGAGGTAGAGAGGGGGAGGGAGAGAACGAGAGAGGGAAATAGAGGGGGAGAGCGAGAGATAGGACAAGAGTGAGCGAGAGATAGGGAAAGAGAGGAGAGAGGGAGTGAGAGAGCGTGAGAGAAAGGGAGAGAGGGGGAGAAAGGGAGAGGGAGAGGGAGAGGTTTTGCAAAGAGAGAGGAAGATAGTTATCATCAATTATCATTTTTTAATTATGAAAATTATTAGGGTAAAAGTTTAAATTCATGTAATTATGTGGTTCATTTCTCAATTATCGGAGTTTATTTATATATTCTAGAGACCCCTATCTGCAATTACATAAAATATTTACGATTACCAACTCACCCGGTAACCCCCTTAAATCCTGACCATACACTTAAAATATTATTATATCAATGGCTGAAAAGTCATTGGGGTTTGGTGGACCAATTTATTATTGGTCCATTCTAAATCGACCCTTTATTTAAAGATTTCTATTCTGATTTTTAAGAGCGTATTTTGAGTAAACGAATAATTTGGTTCTGAGAGTGTAAAATAGTATCACTTTAGTCTTGATCGATGTGAACTAAGTGTAGTTTGGATAAATTTTTTTATAAATATTTTTAGTATGTATTTTTTAACTAATAATTTTTCACATAAGTTAAAATTAATTTTTATTTTTTATATTTTTTAAAATCTATCATTTTTAACTTCTCTAAAACTTCTATCTATTTATAAATGACTATTTAATAACTTTCATTCTTATGCATATATGGAAAAAAAAAAGATACAAAATAAAACTAACTTCTCTGAATGTCAAAAGCTAGAGTTTTTGTATCCAAACAGACTTTTAGTCACTTTGATCCCTGTCGTTAGAAAAGTAATCATTTTTAGGGATCAAAATGACAGATAAGTAATCACTTTTAAGAACTCAAATAACAGAAAGTTTTTTTGAGAAACCCAAAATAACAGTAAGTAATCACTTTCAGATATCAAAGTGACTAACGGCTTAACAGTTGATAACTTTTTTTTTAATTTCGTATCGGTCAATGACCAAAATGACATCGTCGATCTGACATTCTCATATACCAAAGTGATTATTTACTGGGCTAATTTTTTAGGAAAATATTGCATAGACACCCAGGGGGTGTACACACCTAGAGAGATAAGAGATAAGTGATAAATGTGATAAGTAATATGATATGACAAGAAGAGAAATATTAAAAAAAATAAAAAGTATTGAATAAGTGTAGAAAATTATTAAATGTCCAAATATCGTGACCCAGTTTTTTTATGGAAAACGATTGTGTTTTTAATTAAGCTTTTTCTCTTTTTTTTTTTTCCAAAACACACACACACACAGAGGACACAACACACAACTTTGCAAGAGTTACAACGGTTGACAAATGAGAAAAAAGTCTGGCAGAATGAAATACTCGTGGACAAATTGATTTTCTTAAACGGAAATTGAAGGGTGAGTTTGGTATCAGGGATTCAGGGTCAGTTGTTTATTAATTTCGGTGATTGAATATTTGATTATGTTTTACCAGCTTCCGCCGGATTGCAAAGGGCGTTTGGTCACTTGGACTTGGTAAAATAATATTTTTTATTGATAAATGGTAAATTAGTAATATTTGTTTATTACTCCAGTTTATATGTCAGACCATATTGAATTGAGCTAGTATTAGCACTTTGAATGGAAAAATCAACATCCCTTTTTCTGTTTCTATATTTTGTTTCAATTCTACTTCTCTATGTAATTGGTTTGCAGACTTTTAAAATCATTCACATGTCATATCTATCCGCCTTTTAAATTTTCGATTTTTTCTGTGGGAAAAAAAATCTCTGATTTGTTGTTATGTCATTGTTTAAGAGTTAACCTCTGATTGTGGGTTAAATGTGAAATTGCCAATGAAATTGTGATTTTTTTTTTCGATACATAATGAATTTGTGATTTTGATATCTCTCAATTGTATGGAGTTAATGATCGGTTTAGAGTTGACTTTTTTTCTCTCCAAAGAATCTAACAGTAATGACAACGGGTAGATTGCTTAAATGTACAGATTTTAAAATATTGAATAAAAACTGAAAATTCTAGGGGGTTCAGATAAATCCAAGGAACATGGTGATCCAAACCAAACCAATTAAATTGATTCGGATTAGTTGGAGTAATCAGTTCACTTAACTTCAAACCTGAACCAAACCAATTACAATCGGTTCGGTTTTCAGATTTTTTATTTTTAATCCAAACCAATCCGGTCACCTGACCAATTATTATTTTTTATTTTAAAATTTATAATCTATTATTTTAAACATTAATAATTAAAACTTTTCTATTCTTTTTGTTCATTTTTATATTCTCATATAGTACATATTATTGTTCACTTTAATTATCATATTTTACATGATAAAATTAATGAAATATGTAAAGTTATGCTTCTAAAAAATGCTAAACATTAATGAAAAATAATATTAATGTTTGAAATTAATTTAATTATCTCTTATAACTATTGAAAAATAAACATTCTTTACTTGATGTGATATAAAATTTTATATGAAAAGAAAATAAGATGCAAGCAATTTTTTTAAAAAAATAATAATAATTTTTTTGTTCAATTCGATGACCCGAGCCAAACCAATCCGATCTTAATTGGTTTGGTTTGGTTCGGATTTGATAAATTTTTTTCAGAAAAATCAAACCGAACCAAACCAATTTAATATAATCGGTTCGGATATCCAAACCAAACTAACCTATTTTTACCCCTAGAAAATTCTTAAAGCATTTTATTGATGGTCAAATTCAATTATCAAAACCTTCTCGATGATCAAAGTCTTTTGTTATTTTTTTCTCATGGTTTTTATTTATTTTTGCTTGGTCGGTAAGTCCCTTGTTGTCATAAAAAAAATCAATTATCAAAACCTTCTCAATATCATTTGCCATCTAGAAGGAAGTGTTGTATTTTTTTTAAATTTAATTGCACTTGTTATATTTCAAATGTTGTAATTGTGTGATTTTGATTTTCACTTGTTAATTTGTCAATTGGGTGTCCAAAACATTTTACACTGACTGAAGCACGTGAGCCATGATTTCTTTCTTTCTTTCTTTACAGTGAGTCATGGGTTGTTTCTTTTTTATTACAAGTCATGGGTTGTTTCTAGAAGAGCAATACTTTATTTTTTGCATACTCTTGAGTTTGCATAAACAATATCGAGGTTATAAGAATTAGAAATTAAGAATCACCGCTAACAAGAATTCACATATATGGTTAGAATCTCCGTTCATATTAAGTATAACTTGAGTTCAAATCTTGAATTTTTCTTTAATATCTATGTTTCCCATAGTCTAAATTTTTAAATATAAAAAAATAATAATTAAGAATTAAAATACTTGATAGTTAGAAATATTTCAACTCCATGCCCTTAGGGGTCTAGAGTGGGATCAGAGAACCAAACACATAAAGTAATGTGTTAATGTATTATATAAGCACTATATATACGATTTGACTATAATCGTGTGAACTGTGAAGGTAGGAGACGAAATCTTGCAAATCTTTCCAATAAGCCTTTATGATCTGTATATCATAGAGTGCATTGTATTTTACTCATCCCACTTATTTCAAATCTAAATTTATTAGTCGACATGATCTATCTATGCTGAACTCTGCTTTTAATTAATTAATTAATTTATTTATATGGACTACGGAAATACCACACGCGTTAGTACCAGACGAATAGCGAATAAAATAAACTACCCTTGATCGCAAGGTTTATGCTCTGTATACGTGTATTTTATTAAGTATAATTAATTTTGATTAGATGCGTATACATCAGCATGATTAATCAAGTGGTAATAAACAACAGGGGTCAACATGTACCGCGTCTACTCGTGATTATTAGTGAATATATGCGGTTCTTGTGAGTAATCGACTATTGTTTTCCTGTATCTACTCTTGAAACATATGAGTATTGTTTTGGTACAGAGAAATATTCATTTTTTTTTATTAGTAAGAAAGTAAAAACAACCGAAAAAAAAACAAGGAAAAAACTAAAGTCTGAGCCGAGCAATTCCCATTGCATCTGCAAGTAGGATATTGTTCAGTTGTACAGGGCAAGACATCCAGTTTGTATACTGATCATTTGAAATTGCTCCTTGTTTTGCTAGCCAATCAGCAATAGCATTTCCCTCTCTATAGACATGTTGCAGTTGAATGTCCCATGGCAGCCTCATCAGGTGTTTAATCTTGTTAATTATTGCTTCATGAGGATGAAAGTGATTCATCTCATTAAGAAGAAGTTGTATAGCAGTAGATGAGTCACTCTCACACAAAACTTTAGTATAACCTGATTGCCAAGCCAAATTAATTCCATGGTATAAAGCTGTAAGCTCAGCATTCAGATTCGTTGAAATACCACAGAAACCCGAAAAACCGATGAGCCATTGTCCATGCTGATCACGAATAACACCTCCAAAACCCGATCGTCCTGGATTACCAAAAGAGCTTCCATCTACATTGAGCTTGACATAGTTGTGTGCTGGCGCAGACCAAATAACCTCTTTTGGCATATGAGTGTTGATTGGGACCCCAAAAGCCCTTTGAATTGAGAATTTCAGCGTCTGAATTTGGTTAAGGATGTACCAAACTTCCCAAACTTTGTCGTTGAAAATTTCTTCATTTCGTGACTTCCAGATTATCCAACACGCTGCTGCAAACAACGTGCCACGATCCCCAGTTACATTGCAATGGATCCATTCCTTGTAGCCAGCTGTGTAAAAATCCTGATGATTATCTAGCCGCAAAAGCACCCAAATTCTCCTGGATTTGAAGCAGTCACGCAACGTATGGATAAGTGTCTCCTCATTTGTACCACACCTGTTACAAGACAAATCAAAAGTAATATGATGATAAAATCTAAAGCTGTTAGTTGGGAGACTTCCATGAAGGATTTGCCAGAGAAAATGTATAATATTTTCTGTAATTTAAGATGCCAGACCCAAGTCCAGTTTTCTTCGCGGGTTATTTGGGAGCCGGACTCAAGAAGAAGCCACTTGTAGGCAGAACTAGCAGAATAAAAACCAGAATTAGAGCTTCCCCATATCACAACATCATCTGTGTTGTCATGAAGAATATTACTTTGGATTTTCAACTTGAGTTCATCAGGAATGTACGTGGCAAGATGGTTCCAATGCCATTGGTCATCATAGAAGATGTCTTTAACCATAAGATTTATATCCTGAATATCAACAAAGGGTACAAGGTTACACAGTCGATCCTCTTCAAGCCATCGTTCATACCAAAAAGAGACTTCACCTTTCCCAAGTCTTGTCCTAATATGATGATTATTATGACTAAATTGAAACCTTTAAAAGATTTTCATTTTTCAGTGACAAACATAAAAAATACTGAAATTCATTCCTGTAAAAAAAAAGTAGTAACATTAATTAAATAAAAAAATTTCAGTAAAAAACAATATTTGATATATATTAGTAGCATTAAATACTATATTATCAAATAAAAATCGTTATTTTGTATATTTTAACCCGTTACTAATTGGCATTTACCTAAATAAATAATGTCTACAAGATTTGTTGGCTTATAACTTATTCGGTTAATTCACGACACCAAGCAACTCTAAAGGATATGGGATGAGGATTTGATTCCTAGTTACATATAATATTGCCAATAAAACAATTATACACTCTCGCTAGTGTTTGAGAGGACCCAGCTTGTATTCTAATGCCATTTTAGTTATCCGTTGACGTTTTTGATATTCTTAAAAATCTCAACACAATCTCAAGCACAAAGTCTAACGTAGTTGCTTTATTTTTATTTAATTAATCAACAGGACACATCTTATTGTGTAAAAGTCGTTTGTCCACCGTCAACATAAAAAGGTATATCTTATAATGATATTTGAGATTATTCCAAAACCCTGTCCTAAGCTATGCTTTTTTTTTATATACAAACTATTCTTATTTAATTAGCAAGCATATTGTGTAATGCACAAATAATTCAATACTGTACTATATAAAAATAAATCTATTTTAAATGATTACTTTAACTTATATAAAATTACTTTAATAATGATAAAAATAAATAAAATATTAAATATTGGTATTAAATATATTTAATATTTCAATGATTATTTACAAATATCACATTATATACTTTATAGGATACTTGATTAAAAAAGTAAGGAAAATAAAAATTAAAAAGGGAAAAAGATTTAATTGAGTATAGTATTAGTTGGTTAAAAAAATTAATTTAATTAAATTTCACTTGAGTTAAAATGAAAGTTTTAAATAAGTGTTATAACATTCAGTCAAAAAGCAAATGACAAATTAAATGACTTCATGAAAATGAAAAAAATAAGTGATTTCACGTAAATAGAAAAAATCAAATGGCTTCGTAGTATTAAAAAGTACAAACTTAAATTTAGTATATAAAAATAAATATCCATAAATCACTGTGTGCGCACACTATAAGAAAATAATTATTATACCTTCTTCCGTTTGCAAGTTGCAACTCCATGATAAAGATTCTCACAGGCCATAAAGATCAAATTGGCGAACTATTGTGTGAATACAGCTTTTTGGTTAAACAAATGGAAGTATTGCTTAATCGTAGTTAATTATTTGTTTATGATTGCCAATGACTAATTGAATCGCCACTCGAGGGGCCAGTACCAGTTAGCTGTCAATTTGGCCAACAAAATTAATAAATTATTTTATTTATCCATGCTTTGGCTTTTATAACAATAAAAATTATTAGTGCCTAGTTAGTTGGCTTGGCTGTAGTGTATATATATATATATATATAGGCCATTTGCCTTGGGTGTTCCTTTGTTTCAAGTTTGGGGCGATGATTCTCTTTTTTGCGGTGTGAATGTTTGGCTGGTGGGAATCAACTATATTGGCGATGACATTTTTTATCATTATTGTTTGTACAAAAATTGGTATGAAGATAATTTTCGGGTCATATATTAGATTTTGTCCATATGGATAAAATGGTGAAGAAGTCGTGCAAGAGAGATCTTGACAGAAAATATAGGCAAGGCGATTATTAAACTTGGTGATATTTTCTTTTAATGAGATTGATATATATACATTTTTTATAGTGCGTTGGAACCAAAGCCTAATAAGGTATTGAAATTCACCTTGAATGATAAACGTATATAATGTTCAAATATCATGGTCATGGACACTGTTGTTGCTACCAAATGAATTTTAAGACTATTGGCATTTCATCGTTTATACCTATTGAATAGGAATATAGCATGATGATCGAGGGGGTTGAAAGAGAAATAAACACAATCAACCTAATCAGGTTTACCAGTGGGACTAGTGTGTGTTTGTTTTTCCGTTGGGAGCCATCAAAATTTAGTTTAGAGTTAAAACAATAATTTTTTCTTTCTCGTAAACGTAGCTTTAAAAAGAATGTTAACGAAATTTAAACAACTATTCAAACACACACTTAAAATAGGAAAAGCGTGACATAGACACGCTACTGAAGTTCTGATTTGGTTTCTTGGTTTTTTTCCTCTTTTTGTTTATATTTTTTTGTAGCCTTTTTTATGCGGATGGTGCAATCGAATATAATAATTTTTTTTTAAGTTCCATCTTCTCATTAAATTCAAAGTGAATTCCTTTTTCAACCCTGTATCTCATTCTGTTTTATTTATAAAACACAACACACCAAACAAAAAACAAAATGTTTTTTTATTGTATTCCGTTCTAACAGGACTATAAAATACTACATTCGGTCTAAAATATAAGTAACATAGTACAAAAATACACAAACCAAAAAATATAAAAAAAAAAGTGTTTTTATTATTTATATTTTGGACCGAAAAGAATACTGTTTAAAGATTCTGTTTGAACTAGCGGAACCGTGGAAGGAGTTGAAATGCAGTGGAATGACCGAATAAGGTTTTAGTATTTAAATTGTTTAATTGTTTAAAATATAATGAAATGAACCGAGAGCTTTTGTGGACTGTGGACAATTATATACGACTCTTTTTTGGGTTTTTTATTCACACATACACTATTTGTTAAATACACATACACTAAAAATGAAAAAGACTAAACTATTACTCAATTAAAAAAACCCTCAAAATCCATATTGTACCCCTCACTCACTTCCACATAGATTTCCTCATTCCTTACTTCCGCAGAGCTTATTGTCCCTCACAGTTCTGCGCGTCTCTCTCACTTCCGTTCTGCATAGTTGCTCTTCTCTCTCACACGCCAAGCCACCCGAGCCATTGGAGGTTGCAGAGTCGTGGAGATTGAGTCCTCCTTCCAGCAGATCGGGTCGTTGCAGCAGATCGTCGTCGTCGCCTCCAGTTGCATGTCGTTAAAGCTTGCAGGCCGTTGTCTCTCGCGGAACTATTAGTTCCGCGTCTGAAAAATACTCAGTGGAACTATTAGTTCCACGTAAAATGCACACGTGGAACTAATAATTCCACGTAAAAAATGCACACGCGGAACTAATAGTTCTGATAGTGCATTTTTTTACGCGGATCTAATAGTTTCACACTCAATATTTTTTACATTCATTACGTATGTGTCGTTTTTTTATATACACGGAACTAATAGTTCCGCGTGTAGTGCGGAACTATTCGGAGTCCTTAAATCGCGAAATAAGTAGGGAAAGTTTTGGTATTTTAAATGTGTATATGTGTTATTAGTAAAATAGGTATGTGTGAATATAAATAGCCCTCTTTCTTTCTTTGTTTTTTTGTCAAAGGTGAATATTGGGCCGTGTAATAAATATAATTCGACCCTATACGAAAAAAAAAACTGCATTTTGTTAATTTTTAGAGTCCGTTCAAATATTGGGCTGACTGAAGTATTACATTGGGATGATGGGTTAACAGAAGAGATGCATTCTTCCTCCTTTAGGGAAATGGTAAATACACCCCACACTTTTTAGACATACACCCCACTTAATGCTGAAATTTCAAAAATATCTTCAAAATTCGCGTGCATTCCGGAAACTGGAGTTTTCGGAATGCAATTTTACATTCCGGAAACTAGATCCAAAATTGCATTCCAGAAACTGGAGTTTCCGGAATAGAAATTTGACTGGAGTTTTCACAATTCAAAAAATTTGCATTCCGGAGTTTCTGGAATACAAAATTGCATTTCGGAAACTCCAGTTTCCGGAATATACGTAAAAATGGAGGGTATTTTAGAAATTTTCATAGTTAAGTGGGATATATGGCTAATTTTTTGTGGTGTATATACCAATTCCCCTCCTTTATCCCTCTTGTAGGTGTTTTGATAAAAAAAAAAATTCCCTCTTGTAAGTGCCGTGATAAAAAAAAAAACCCTCTTGTCGTGGTACTTAAGAACATACTTAAGATTTGACCAAAAAATGTTATCGAAAAAAAGATTTGACCAAAAAAAAGAACATAGCAAATTTGACCCAAAAAAAACAAAGCAAATTGACCAAAACAAAAGGACATACTTAAGAACATGAAGTTGGTTGACCAAAAAAAAAAAGAACATGAAGTTGAATTTGACCAAAAAAAAAACATGAAGTTGAACAAAAAAAAGGAAAAAGAACATACTTTTTTTTTGACAAAGAAAAAGAACATACTTAAGAACATGAAGTTTCGGGTGGTCTGGCCTTCTCTCGTTGAAGCAGTCTCGGTAGGAACCAGGGGATCAGTCTGTTCCCTTTCCCCTCCTTGGTTTTCCTCTTGATGGATTTTTTTGTTCTGTAGTCTCTGGTTGCTTTGCTGGGTATCCTTGTTGGTACCTCTTGGAGGTGTAGCCGAAGAGAGTGTTTTTTATTTGTCTCTTCGGTTCCTAGGAGCCTTTATGATGAGACCAGCAGTCTTCTTGGGGATGTAATGCCATTTAATTTTGTTTGCAGCTATTGTGGTTTCTGTTGAGACTGGTTTTAATTACGGGTAGGTAGTGGTTGTTTGTACATAGCTATCCTTATTGTTATCAGAGCTATTGTGTTTGCTGACTGTTTGCTCCATTGTGGGCTGTTGTAATTCCCTGGGCTTGGCCCAGGTGTCTTGTTATATATACAAGTTGCATCTTTGATCAAAAAATGAGAGAATTGGTAAATATACCAATATTTTTGGACATACACCCCACATTTAAAAAGAAAAATACCATTATACCCTCGTTGATTTGTTTATTTTTTTTTCAATTTCGCGTTGTTACCGGAAACTAAGTTTCCGGAATGTATTTTTGCATTCCGGAAACTCCAGGAAAAATTTACATTCCGGAAACTCCAGTTTCCGGAATGTAAATTTGTATTCCGGAAACTCCAGAAAAATTTACATTCCGGAAACTCCAGGAAAATCCAGTTTCCGGAATGTATTTTTGCATTCCGGAAACTCCAGGAAAAATTTACATTCCGGAAACTCCAGTTTCCGGAATGTAAATCTGTATTCCGGAAACTGGGGGTGTATGGCCAGTTTCCGGAAAAGAAGCAAAATTAGAAGAAAAAAAAATCCAAACAATGAGGGTATAATAGTAATTTCCTGAATAAATGTGGGGTGTATGGCAAAAAACTAGAGTGTATTTACCAATTCCCAAAAATGAAAGAACATGAAGTTTCGACCAAAAAAAAAAGAACATGAAGTTGACCAAAAAAAAGAAGTTGATAATTATTTTTTAACGACCAAAAAAAGGAACCTGATAAATTTTTTTTTTGAAAGCAAGAACATGAAAATTTTTAAGAATACAATATTCGACGTTTTTATAATATACTACAATTTATGACTTGTCTTTTGAAATTCCACAATTTCAAAAACTGAGTTGCTCATAATCTTTTTTTCTCCAACTTATATATATTTTTTCTCTTAACCCATAATACCCAAGCAAAGGGTTCATTTAGCATGAGAATATTGGTTTTTGACCCAAGATGGGAAAAGGGTCACTGACCTAGTATCCCCTGTTACCAACCTGTTTTTTTGAATTTCAAAAATCTCCCTAAAAAGAAAGTATAATTAAAAAACAGCCTACAAAGACTTGAAAATTATAAACTGAGGAAAGAATTAAAGAATCAATTCGAAGTAGGTGGGTGGTGTCAGAAACCATTTAACATTTTAAGTGAAAGAAAATCTTTAATTAATCAAAGAGAAGTAAATGAACTTCAGAGCTAGGTTGTTCCTCCTTTAATGTGTAGATGAAATTCAATGTCGTTTACTGCTCCACCGTATTATCACTGGTCTCACCCATTTTTGCAGCGTGAAACCCTGTCCAAATCGCGTCCGATCTGATTTCGTTTGTGTGCTTTTCACTTCGAAATCGCAAGCTTTCGGGAGTGGTGGTGAGGATAGGTTGGTTGAAAAGGGTTGTGAGTACGTTGGTGAATCTCTGTGTTAGATTCGTCAGAGGAAATCGTTCGTTGGGTGTCCGAAGCTCATCATCGTCGAAGGCAGTGTTCTTCATTTTTAATGTTTAATTCTCTGTCGAGGAGTATTTGTTTGTGCTTTTGTTGTTTGATTTTTCTTGTTATAGGATGATATTATATGTTGATTTGTTGTACGATAGCTTGATATTTTTTTGATGAAGACGATAGCTTGATATGTGGTATATATAATTGATATTTTTAGGATCTAAGAGTTAAGCTTAAAGACTGTAAGTAACAATGGATTGTGGTGATTCAGAACGTGCAGCGATTGAGGAGGTATGATTTATGTATATTACAAAGAACTGAGTTATCTGTTGTTTTGCAACCCCTCTTCAAGTCCATAAAACGTAAAAAATGTTTAATCAAAACCCAAGTCCATTACAGACAAAAATAAGGGTCCAATTAAACTAAACCCAGGTCCACGGTTATTATTTACACATTACCAGTTATTTTTAAACATAAATTATTTTGTAATTTTTAATAATATGTGTCCACTAATGTCATTAACCAACTATACGAGGACCATACCGCAATATATTAAAAATATTTTTCAATGAGAGAGAAAATAAGTTGCCCTTCTCAAATTTCATCCGTTGAAATATTTTAATATTAAAATTAACGGTCCAGAATGTCTGACCTTTTGTGGAAAAATTTTCAATCTTCCCATACTAAATGGACCCCCCAGGCAAAAATGGGTCCTTCGACTAATTTGCTTTAGTAAATTATACCCCACCAAATTACTCTATACGTACGGGTAAAAAAAACCGACAAAAGGATTCACGGGTTGTTTATTTATTTTGTTTTAAAAGGAATAAAAAAAAGATTTGAGATGCGATACCTATTTCATCCATATCCTCATTTTTCAACATAGAAATTAATTTTTGACCAAAAAAAAAGAAACATAGAAATTAATTGATTGATTGATGAAAAAACAACAACGGTAAAACGCCGCAATTTTTGTAAACCGGTTAGATACCCCCTGAAAAACAAGATTCCATTCCACGTCTATATATTATATTATTCTGTTAGAAGTAGAACAAATGCCAAACACACTGGTGAAAACGCAGAGTGAGTGATCCATGGAGGATTCCCAATTCGACGTGATAATAATTGGGGCTGGCGTCATGGGCAGCTCCACCGCCTACCACGCCGCAAAAAGGGGACTGAGAACGCTGTTGCTGGAACAGTTCGACTTCCTCCACCACCGCGGCTCCTCCCACGGCGAGTCCCGCACCATCCGCGCCACCTATCCTCAACCCTATTATTACCCCCTCGTCATCGAGTCCTACAGGCTCTGGCAACAGGCCCAGGCCCAAGTGGGCTACAAGGTCTACTTCAAGGCCCATCACCTCGACATGGGCCCCCAACGCGACCCCACCATCCTCGCCGTCATCCACAACTGCCGCAACCACGGCGTCCCCCACCAGCTCCTCCGACGAGACCAGGTCGCCGAGAAATTCGCCGGCCGCATCGACATACCGGAAAATTGGGTGGGCCTGTCCACCGAGCACGGCGGCGTGATCAAGGCCACGAAAGCAGTTGCCATGTATCAGACACTGGCCTACAATCACGGCGCGGTGTTAAAAGACAACAAAGAAGTCACGGACGTCAAGAAAGAAAACGGAGGGGGCGTCGTCGTTATCACGGCGAGCGGTGAAATGTTCCGCGGTAAAAAGTGCGTGGTTACCGTGGGAGCGTGGGTGAACAAGTTGGTTAAGAGGATCAGTGAGGTTGAACTTCCGATACAACCCGTGGAGACTCACGTCTGTTACTGGAGAATAAAGGAAGGGCAAGAGGGGAAATTCGCAATTGGCGGCGATTTTCCAACGTTTGCGAGCATTGGGGGGAGGGTTCAGGTGTTCGGAACACCGGCATTAGAGTACCCGGGTTTGATCAAGGTTGCGGCTCACGGGGGTAACCCGTGTAACCCAGATAAGAGACCGTGGGGACCCGGTGTGATGATGGATGAATTGAAGGAGTGGGTGGAAGGGAGGTTCTCGGGGATGGTGGATTCCAGTGGGCCCGTGATGAAGCAGTCGTGCATGTACTCCATGACACCTGATGAGGATTTCGTGATTGATTTCTTGGGTGGGGAGTTTGGGAAAGATGTGGTTTTGGGTGGCGGGTTTTCGGGTCATGGGTTCAAGATGGCTCCGGTTATTGGGAGGATATTGACCGACCTTGTGGTGGATGGGGAAACCAAAGTGGTTGACTTGAAACACTTCAGGATTGCAAGATTCAACAACATAACCTCTAGTAGGCTCTAAGTTTTAGGTATCTTCCTCCTTATCTGTAGACAAAATCGCCCCCTAATTTTTTGCATCAAAATAAATTGCATGTTTGTATGTTACAGTTGATTTATAGAATCATCATATGATAATTCAACTTTATATGTTCCAATCAACGTTTTCTGGGTGTTTTCCTTTGCAATTCGTTTTTACGTTCCTAACCAGGAACATAAGAATGCAATGTCTAAAATGAATAGAGAAACCAAAAGATAATAAATTAGCTGAACAGTGACATTTAGCTATTAAATGATATAATTATAAATTGAAAAATAAATGGGATCCGAAATCAATCTTCAATTCATGGTCTATATAACCATTTTCTAGACTATAGGGGAGGAGATGCTCTTTGGGAGAGAACAAGACATTTCTAGTTGAAGAATTTTTAGGTACTGCGTACTGGATGGATATCACTAAATGTATCATATGTCAGCTACTATTATCTTCCACTCTGTCTTAGAGATCATTGGAAATATATTACTTCAAGTAATTATAGGATGTTATTCACATGTAATTCCCCGAGAAGGTATATATTCATTGGGTTTAGGACTTATGTTTTTAGAGCCAATCTATTGTCTATGTAAAATTGTGTCTGATAATTGTTGGTGTTATTTAAGTCTAGGAGTATGTATAGTTCTTGAATGATCGATATGTGTATTCGGTTTAAAGGACAAGTGGATGATTATAATTTTGTGATTGTCCATCCATTATCAACCAATTCAGTAGGCTCAATCAAATATTAATCATGCCTTCAAACCACTGCAAGATCATGATCCTTCTACCTTTTGTCACCCATTCCATACTGCTCTTAATATGCCAATTTCTGCTAAATCAAATTCAAAGAGGCACCTTTATATGCTGCCTCACATATCATGAATGAGAGTATCTGATGGTTCTTATATATAGTTATTGAATGAGCAGATGCATTCTGTTCTTTCCCTGCTATTCATTACATAACTTCCCTTGCATACATATTATATCTGATGGTTCTTGGCTATAGTCATGGCTGAGCTTAGGGATTGGCTACTGTAGATTGGGATATTCAGAAAGAACAATGGTAAAATAATTTGAGACTTGAACACTCTTGTGAGTTTTGAGTCCCAGGATTGCTAGCCTGTTTGAAATCCTCATTCATCATAAAATTTGTCACTGTTGTCATTTGGTTTCTCAAATGAGACTTAATTTCTTTTGGGCAAGAGAAGAGGGTAATCACATCAAATTTACAAAGGACATGTCCTTCAAGACCCATATTATACCATTCTATCTATCACATAGTTCTTCTCAACTAGACCATTTTGCTCATGTAACCGAAGTTTACTGCTTTGTTTGATTGTCTGATAAGTGAAAACTGATGGTGATAAGTGATAACATGATTGCATTGCATAAATCAATTGTTTAATGCCATTCTGTTATTTTATTTTTGGCTATAATATATTGGCATTCGGATTTAAATTATTGTAATCAAGCACAAAGAGCACGGGGATGGCTATTCAAAGAATTACCGTGGATGCATTCATTGGCAGTGCTACTGACAGGGAGAAAGTTTGCATAGGAAATCCTGTTGGTTTACCAGCCATAGTAGTGCCAGCAGGATTTATGCCCCCCCTAACCGTGATCACACTGTATGCTAGTGTGCAATCTGTGTTCAATATTTTCTAGGGTTTTCCCTTTCTTTTTCCAAAAAACAGGATGTACTTTATTGTTGTTAATTTACATTAGGTTCTTTGTACCACTTTTCTTATCAATATAGGGAGTTGGTCTCTTATCCACCCTGCAAAGTTGATCATCTTCATAATAATAAGTTTTAATCGAGTTTATTTTGCACTTTAGGTTCAGATGAGACTGCAAATTCATACTGTACTCATTTTAAATTCAAATTTTGCTATTTTATTTCACTCTATAAACTCATACATGCAATGCACACGCTTAGTTAGCTAGCGGGAATAGAATGGTTCTTTCCCGTTGAAAATGGTTTTATCAGCAAATGGACCTCTTTGTTGTTTATGTTTGGAATGTTCGGTTGTTCCATTGCAATGGGTGGTGTCTCCCTTGGGGAGGGACAGCACAACTTCGGACCAATATTTAACCAAATTGAAAGACCAAATTTTGACAATATAATTCAGCAAGGTGACGCATCGGAGGAGCTCCTGCAGTGCTGATAAGAAAGTCACTCGGTCACAAGTAGTCATTTTTCAAGATATGCCAAAAACTTCAACAGGGGTAGATGCAGATGCATATTATGAGGGAGAAAGTCAAGCCCTTGGGCAGCATTTCTGGACCTCCAAAGTGTTTCTATCTGTAGTCGATTGCTCAAGTAAATGATGATAATAATATGTAAGAAAGGTGTAGCACATGAAATTCCATTTTTATTATAACAAATATAGCCTAGTGATGCATGGTCTTTTGACATGAATCCCAGTTTATGCTAACAAAATGAAGCTATGCAGAAATTAAAAATTTGCTTTTACATCACAATATTATGAGAAGTTCTTTCTTCTTCAAGTTGTGGGGAGAGAAGGATGCTCCTTAAAACAATGCACAAAAAGACCCTTTACAAGCAGGGAGAATTCTTGTGTATAGGCTGGTTTGTTTTTTGATGCTGGTTTAAGTTTGGAGATGTTTTGCTTTTTCTGTATTGGCGTGTTGGCTGGTTGGTTTTCTTCTTGTGGCCTGCGATGGGGTGCTTTTTCCCAGCCAATAGTTAAATGCTTTTGCTGGTTTTCTGTGTAAACTGGTAAAGGCCTTTAAGTCTTGTGTTGGTAGTTGGTGGTTTATGACCAGAGCTTAGCTGTTATGCAGTTATTGTTAGCTATAGCCTATCTGGGTCATGTTGTGTTGAATGTGTTTTTAGGCATTTGATGTTGTGCGCTGCAGTGCCATCTTGTAGTTCTGGGCCTGGCCCGTTTATTAATGATATCAGTGACTTTTAGACCAAAAAAAAAAAGCAGGGAGAAGTTGGATTGGGTTCATAGAAGTGCAAGGGATAAGGATACTGAAGTTGAGCTTGAAAGTGGACTGCCACTAATTGGAGATGACTCAGAAAGTCTCCACTCCAAGCGTTGCAAAGCAAGGGAAGGCATTATGCTAAGCTTTCTGGTGGGCATGCCTAGGGAACTCAAGGCCGGAAATTGTCAGTTGTCATATTAACTTTAGTAGCTTGTAGCACTGTTTTATGTTACAGAATTTGGCAATAGGCAGAAAAATCAGGTTAATGATTGCATTGCATAAATCAAGAGTTTAATACTTTAATGTCATTCTATTATGTTATTTTTGACTATAATATGTAGGAATTCGAATTTAAAATACTGTAAGCAAGCACAAAGAGCTCAAGAAAATAATAGGTTTTAATCGAGTTTATTTTACATTATAGGTTCAGATACTGAGGCTACAAAATCATACTGTACTCATTTTATATGCCAATATTTAATAATCAACCGCGAGAAATATCATACTGAGTCATATAAGCGAACTTCTCAACTTTAAAAATTGCATACTTCTCAACAATAAAAATAAACTGCAGGAAATAAAAATCAGTGATACCAAATTCTTAGTCTAACTACCACTCAAAAGTTTAATTCTTAAGATTTAAAATTAAACTGATTCCTTCCTTGTCTTCATCACAATAAAAGAATTATGATGTTGGATTTGTTAGAGAAATAGGAGCATGAGTAAGAGCGCTTTAAATTTTGCTATTTTATTATCACACTCTCTAAACACATACATGCACATGCTTAGTTAGCTAGTGGGAATAGAATAGTTCTTTCCCGTTGAAAATGGTTTTATCAGCAAATGAACCTCTTTGTTGTTTATGTTTGGAATGTTCCATTGTTCCATTGCAATGGGTGGTGTCTCCCTTGGGTAGTGGCACTGGCAGCACAATTTGGGATCAATATTTTGTCCAAGCAAAAGCTCTTCAAAGAAAACAATATATATATTTCAGCAAGGTGACACATCGGAGGAGCTCCTACAGTGCTGAACATGATTGTGAATTCTGCATTGACTGATAGAAAGCCATTCAGTCACAATGTTGTAGTCATTTTTCAAGACATGCATGCCAAAAACTTCAACAGGGTAGATGCAGATGCATATTATGAGGGAGAAAGTCAAGCCCTTGGGCAGCATTTCTGGACCTCCAAAGTGTTTCTATCTGTAGTCGATTGCTCAAGTAAATGATGATAATAATATGTAAGAAAGGTGTAGCACATGAAATTCCATTTTTATCATAACAAATATAGCCCAGTGATGCATGGTCTTTTGACATGAATCCCAGTTTATGCTAACAAAATGAAGCTATGCAGAAATTAAAAATTCGCTTTTACATCACAATATTATGAGAAGTTCTTTCTTCTTCAAATTGTGGGGAGAAAAGGATGCTCCTTAAAACAATTCACAAAAAGACCCTTTACAAGTGATCTATAACCACGCTTTGTCATACGATTTTTGTCTATAAACCAAACAAATCTACTTGATCTTGATTTACTTGGGAACAACCAAATCCAGACTCATACGACACTAGAGATTAAGTTTTATTTTTTTTGGGTCAACACACTAGAGATTAAGTTGAAACAAATACAATGTGACAAAAGCGAGAGGAGCAAGGGATATATATAAGGTGGAAGATATCTTTAGAGCCTACTAGAGGTTATGTTGAATCTTGCAATCCTGAAGTGTTTCAAGTCAACCACTTTGGTTTCCCCATCCACCACAAGGTCAGTCAATATCCTCCCAATGATCGGAGCCATCTTGAACCCATGACCCGAAAACCCGCCACCCAAAACCACATCTTTCCCAAACTCCCCACCCAAGAAATCAATCACGAAATCTTCATCCGGTGTCATGGAGTACATGCATGACTGTTTCACCACGGGCCCACTCGAATCAACCATCCCCGAGAACCTCCCTTTAACCCAATCCTTCAATTCATCCATCATCACACCGGGTCCCCACGGTCTGTTATCTGGGTCACACGGGTTACCCCCATGAACCGCCACCTTAATCAAACCCGGGTACTCCAACACCGGCGTTCCGTACACATAAACCTTCCCATAGCTCGCAAACGTCGGAAAATCGCCGCCAATTGCGAATTTCCCTTCGTGCCCCTCCTTAATCCTCCAGTAACAGACGTGAGTCTCCACGGGTTGTATCGGAAGTTCAACCCCACCGATCCTCTTAACCAACTTGTTCACCCACGCCCCCACGGTAACCACGCACTTTTTACCGCGGAATTTTTCACCACTCGCCGTGATAACGACGACGCCCCCTCCGTTTTCTTTCTTGACGTCCGTTACCTCCGCGTTGTCTTTTAACTCCGCGCCGTGATTGTAGGCCAGTGTCTGGAACATGGCCACTGCTTTTGTGGGCTTGATCACGCCGCCGTGCTCGGTGGACAGGCCCACCCAATTTTCCGGTATGTCGATGCGGCCGGCGAATTTCTCGGCCACCTGGTCGCGGCGGAGGAGTTGGTGGGGGACGCCGTGGTTTCGGCAGTTGTCGATGACGGCGCGGAGATTGGGCTCGTGTTGGGGGCCCATGTCGAGGTGATGGGCCTGGAAGTAGACCTTGTAGCCAACTTGGGCCTGGATCTGTTGCCAGAGCCTGTAGGACTCGATGACGAGAGGGTAGTAGTGGGGTTGGGAATAGGTAGCGCGAATGGTGCGGGACTCGCCGTGGGAGGAGCCACGGTGGTGGAGGAAGTCGAACTGTTCCAACAACAGCGTTCTCAGTCCCCTTTTTGCGGCGTGGTAGGCGGTGGAGCTTCCCATGACGCCAGCACCCACGATTATCACGTCGAGCTGGGAATCCTCCATGGATCAGTACTCTCACTCTCTCTCTGAAAAACGTGATGGTGGGTGTGTTGGCATTCGCTCGTTTAATGATTGATATACAGATGTGGAAGTGGAATCTTTTTTGCGCAGTTTTTTCTGTGATACGTCACACATGCGCTGGTTTTGCTTTTGTCCTGTTCTAGTACTTACGAGCGAGCGCCGTTATATCTGTGTTTTGCACGGTTACAAAAAACTGTTGACTGTGTGAAGTGAATCTGCAACCTGGAACAGTTATTTTGAATTTTGTTTAAAGAATGAAAATAGGAGGTAATGCATTTATCAAAAAAAAAAAAGTGTTAGCATCAATTTTTTCAGAAGCAACAAAGTTATTTTAATTGCCGAAACAAACATGTGTGCAATCAGCACCAGACAAAACAAAGCAAACAGCTTCAGTAATTAATAGGAGGGGCCAGCCAGCTCTGATCGAGTTGAGGGAAACATTTGTGGTTGTTATCTTTAAAGGACTTTTTTTAATTACATGTACTTTGTTCTTGCATTAATTTATAAATAGCATCATATTTGTTCACCTCATAACCACGAAGTTAGACTCAAATAGTTAATACATTTCATCGTAAAGGATAAGTGCGATTGGTATCTGGGTTTTATTATATCCTAATAACAGACTTTTCTTACCTACCTCCCAAGTGAAGACAAAAAATCGCCCTTGGAGAATCAATTTAGTCCCCTTTAACGTGATTTCCTAATTAAGAGGTGTGTGATCATGGGAATACAGGTGTCCTTGCTTGTCTCTTTCACTTCATGAGTCATGACCACGCATATCATTCCAAAACATAAGTTGAGGGGAGGGGACCTAAGCTTGTTTCGAAGGTGGAAGTACACTGAGAGTGACTTATCAACTGCAATGTCTTGGAATTCACGTTGCTGCGCTTCCCCACACCCGCCCCCCCCCCCCCCCCCCTTTTTTTGGCCAACACGTTGCTGCGTTTCTTTTTTTTTTTTTGGTCAAAACGTTGCTGCGTTTGTGAACATGCACGAACTGTCGAACTGGGCCTAAAGGCCACAGCCATTTCGTCGGGTAGGCGACAATCTTAGCAAACCCGGCCAGGAGATCATGAGCATCCTATTGTTTAATTTGATGTTTTTTAATAGTTATAATTTATCAAAGGTGACATTTATAGTGGGAAAGTTGTTAGATGGTACTACGGTGGTACATACCAAAAGTACCCCTGTCAAGTACCCAAAATACCCTTCAGTGTTAAAATCTGACCGTTGAAGAACTTGAAAAAAATGGATGGTTGAGATATGTGGTGGGTGACTCGCTAAGGGGGTATGCTTTAGTCATCTAATTTTTTTGCAATAAGGGGTCTGCAAATAAGATGATTTACATAATAGACAATCAATTACATATAAATAATTTGACTTCCTGAATTCAAATAAGAAGATAAAATAACATATAAGTGCCTGACGTGGCAAGTTGGGTGAAGCTAATATGGGCTGAATTTCATATTGGGTCTTTGGGATTGGAATTTTTTTTGGTTTGGGTTATTTTATTTGAGTGTAACACTTACATCGTGTAATATTTATTTTGGACAAAAATTTGAATTTTGATATCAGAGGATAAACAAATTTTGATTGGATCTAAACTATAGTTGGGTTGTGGGGTGTAAGTCTTTGGTAAGATTTTTTATGTTTAAAAATAAAAAATCGATATCATATACGAGATAAAAAATATTTAACTTGGTTTTAAATTATAGTGGGGTTGTTTTGTTTGGTCATGACCCTTTTGTAATAATTTTATGTTGGAGAAAAAAAATTAAAATTCGATATCATATGAGAGGGTAAAATAAATTTTTGTTTGTGTACAAATAAGTTGTTATTAAAATGTTAATATTTTAAAATCATCAAAATAATTGGGTATCTGGTTTTTACCGCCTAATCCATTTATAATTTGTAATGGAAACCATGATAACGTGTCTTGTGATCGTTCTTGTGAAAACAAAACTGGAAAATCGAGGAAAAGAGAAGCTTTGATAATTGAAAAAAAGGGGGAAAAGGAAAGAAGAAAAAATGAAAGAACACACAGTATATTAACTGAAACACACTTCATTAATTCAAACACAATACTTGAAATTAAACACAGTACATTAATTCAAACATAAGGGAATAACTCTATGGAAACGACAATTGCCCTAATGGAAATACTCTATTGGAGAGATACGAACACACTTAAGTTTTTTTTAAAGGAAGAACACATTTAGTTGGAAGATTTTGATAAGCTTCATTAAATTAAACGCTTATAAAGCTCATCCAAATACCTATGTTACCAATAACACAAAAAATAGGGGTGCTAATATTCACATTTTTTAATCCTACCTTGCTTCCATGACAACTAATATTTTAATGAGGTAAATGTGTTTGCTACCACTACTGGGTTGGTTTATCTATCTATTTCAAGTCACTGTTACCAATCACACGAAATGAGGGTCATCGTTTTAGACATCCTCTTTGGAGTTGAAACAGAGATCCATACATAAAACAAAAACTACATTATTCACTACTATCCTATTTATGCTACAAGTCACATAACTAAACTCACACTGCTTTAACCTCAAAGAACTAACTATATAACCTCTTATTTCTGCAGATCTGATAAGCTTCGAGGTTATTAATGGCAGAGATCAAAATCAGCAATGAAAGCTTGGCACAATAGTGTCCTCCGGTCCGGTCAGCGTAACTAGGAATCTTGCATAAGATTCCACATCAAATTGGCGATGAATGTTGTCGTTCTTTGCTTGGGTGGATCTGTGGTGAATGTTGTCGTTATTTGGTTGGGTGGATATGAATGTTAACATAAAAGAAGGGGTCTCACTGTATTAATTAAAAAGGGGAGGGGGTTGGTGCGACATTTATTATAAGTTGGGGGAGGAATGTCTCAGGTCACCCAAAAACCTGTTTGCAGGGATACTTTCGGTATTACAACAATTAATAAGGGTATTATGGGTATGCACTACGGTAGTACCGTCTAACAACTTTCCCACCATAAATGTCACCTGTATCAAATTTCTACTATACTTTTGTTAAATCTTTTTTTTTTGAAAGAATACTTTATTAAATCTTAAGTGTTAAATAATTCTTATATATAAAATTGACTTAATTATTTTTTTTGACAGAACTTAAATATTTTTTTTATTAGTAAAGGAAAGTAAACAACACAACTGATTTCACTACAAACACCAACGTAGAATTACATGCATTGCTAAAGGACTGGACCTTGCTTGGACTCGTGGCTTCAGCAATGTGACATGCGAATCTGATTCTCATCTTGTCTTGCAGATAATTGATGATGGGGTTGATCCTATCCACCTCTATGCCCCCCTAGTTGATCACATTCGAAGCTTCTCCTCGCGGGATTGGACCCTCTCCTTTCATCACACACTGCGCGAAGGAAATGCTTGCGCGGACTGGTTGGCAAAATATGGCGCTAATATGGAGAACGACATTCAGTTATGGCCGCAATGTCCCCCTGCCTTATCTACCACCCTTTTGGCTGATGCCATGGGAATAGTGCGGATTAGGGAATAGTTCGTTTCTTTGTTGCTTTTTTCTGTTTTCTTTTAGTTTTCCCATTTATCAAAAAAAACAACACAACTACACGGGGTAGACTACACCCTGCACTATCCCCAAACAAGATATGACCCAATGAAGGGGGAACAGAGTCAATAATACACTGACTTAAATAATCCAACTGCATATTTTATATATATAGTATAGTTTAAAATTAATTCTGTAAAATAATATAAATTTAAAAGCATTTATTTTATCCTTAAAAACACAAATAAGTAACTTTTATGAAAATGCATAAATTTTGAGATAGTTTTTATGTGCTTTTGTCATTAATATATGTAAATTACAAAAATATTTAAAATAAATTACGATGATTAATTTTAGAAAATTAAAATTCAAAATTTAGAGAAAAAAAGTTAAGAATAACACGTTCTCCTTTAAAAAAATTAAGAGATTAAATTATATTTAAAGGAAAATATTATATTTAATATACGAGGATAAAAATGTTTTATAATATCACGTTGACATGTTCACCAAAGAAAAATACATAAATAAATCACGATAAATTTCTCTACAGTACAAATAATAATAACTAGGTCTTATTAACAAAGGGAGTGCCTGTTACTATTTTTTTTTTTGATACAAAGTGCCTGTTACTATGGGGTATATATAAAATGAGGACCTTTATAAAGTCCAAGGCGACGCGGGTTCAAGTTTGTGTACGTTACTAGAAACAGTGAACAGAACAAGGAGGGTGTTAGGGTTTTGCGTTCAGTTTTGAACCTTCACCGCATCTCTTCAGGTTCAAAATTCTCTTCTATCCCAATTCAGCATTCATAGTCATTTAAATTATGAATTATTCTTATAATTTTTATTTGGGGTAGCGTTTTCGCTGTTCATTCATTCCCAGATGTGGTTTTCTTCACCTGGATTTTTTCCTCATTGAAATTCAAAGCTGCGTCATTTTTTTTTTCTCGAAAATCTTTATTCATTCCTTCAAGATTTTCACGGATGGACAAATCAATGTTTTTTTGTTGTTTTCATTCCCGAATTTGTGTTGTTTTGTGACTAGCAGGTTCTTGACGTGTTGTTTTCGGCTGAAAACGATGACTCGCGTGTATGTCGGTAACCTGGATTCGCGAGTCACTGAGAGGGATCTTGAAGACGAATTCCATGTTTTTGGAGTTATACGAAGGTAGCCAAAACTTCACTCGATATTTTTGCATTATTTTATTTTATTTTATTTTACTTAAATAACTTATTATTCCATTTTATGTACACCTTCTCGGGTTATTCTGGTCGGATTTAGTCTGAAATATTGGAAAAATATTCTTGTTTTGGTGGTGTATATTATGGGGATGAAAAAGATAATTAGGCCAATTTTTTATTTACTAATTTAAGGAAAGAAGAATATTTCTAGACCTGAAGTTAGCATGTCTGCATTACAGTGAATTAGGTCATCAAGCAGTCATATAAGTATTTCTCAATTGGGTCTTATTAGACTTGGTTGTATTTTCAAATTTCCTTGGTAGTTGAAAACTTGGTGGAAGTTTTGAATTTATATTTGTGGTTTCTTCCTGCTACGCTATCATTTATACTCCATACCTCTTTAGATTAGATGACATTTTAACTCCATAAACGTTATTTATGTAGTGTGTGGGTTGCGAGGAGGCCTCCTGGCTATGCTTTTATTGACTTTGATGACCGCAGAGATGCACTAGATGCCATTCGTGAATTAGATGGTATGTTTAGAAGCATTTTTGACATGTTTTACAATTCAATTATTTATTTATGATATTTTCTTCAGTAATCGATTCTTCTTTCATTTCATGGTGAACCACTTGGGTTGCTTAATTCCCCCCTTCTATTTACTGTGCTTTTTCATTTTTCTTTCATGGAGCAGGTAAGAATGGTTGGAGGGTAGAGCTTTCTCACAACTCTAGAGGTGGAGGTGGAGGTGGAGGTGGTGGTCGTGGTAGGTCTGGTGGAGGTGGTTCTGATTTGAAATGTTATGAGTGTGGTGAACCTGGTCATTTTGCTCGAGAGTGTCGCATGCGTGGTGGTGGTGGTGGTGGTTCTGGAAGACGCCGGAGCCGCAGCCCACCTCGATTTCGAAGGAGCCCAAGTTACGGGCGAAGGTGAGATTGCTTTCTCTTGAACCTATTTGCAATTGTGTAAATGGTTATACCGTGATGAAGATAAAAATACATGAAATTGCATTTATTATATTTTTTTATGATTGGGCTTAACTTGTTAGTTGAGTAACCTGCTATTTTCATGATTTGGCTGTAATATTTGTTCAATACATGTTTAAGTGTTACCTTTTCACACCTTTATTTGATATGTACTAGGAGTTACAGTCCTCGTGGGCGGTCCCCTAGGAGGCGCAGCTTGTCACCTCGTCGACGCAGCTACAGCAGGTCACCTCCTTATCGTGGGCGTGACGATTTAACATATGCTAATGGGTGAGGTTCCTTCTCTCTACCTGAACTTATCTTGGTATCACTTAATGGTTGCCTGTTTTATGCATGTGTTTTCTTTTGAATATTGATGGATGTCTGGAATTTTTTTTAATGTTATTTGTAATGAATAAATGGGCCTGATTTTGTTATAGTTACTTTAATTTTTTGTGTTTCCTAGAGGTCTTCATAAGATTGTTTGCTAGAGCTTTACATCAAACTGTTACACTTCTCGAGTCTAATTTGTGGTGAAGTTACAAAGGGAGTATCATGCTCTGGCATTTTTTCCCCACCCTCCATTTGTTCATTTTTACAAGTTCTTGAGGTTGCTCTAATTTTATGGCCTGTTTGTCTTTAGAAGTCTGTTAGCTGTACAGAGGAACATCAAATCAAATAACAAATAAATCTGATGACTATAGTAGGAATTGTTTGTTTGTTTGATTTTTAGTACGAAACCCCATTGCCAAATTGTGTGCATTGAGTTTCTGAGTTTTAATTCTGCAATAAGTGTTAGTATGCATTTGTACTGACATATGATGATGTCGATAATGTGCAGAAATGGCTTAAGGGATCCACGACGAAGCAGGAGTTGATTTTTAAGAGTTGCCAACTGCGGTTGTTCAGAAGATAATGTGAATTTGTCAATCTAGTGTTTTCAACTGCAGTACACGTCTGTTTTATTGGGCAATGCCCTGAGCTTCTACTCAATCGGTTTAGTTACTTTTGATTTAATGGCTCGTGTTCTTTTATCTACGCAGAATTCTTGTAGTTTGGCTACAGGTAAAAAAAAATGGTATTTTCAAGGTAGTTGCCACTAATTTGTTAAAAAGTTTTCTGGATCTTGCTAAAATATATGCTTTTCTTCTGTGTTGAGGTGTCTTCTGGTACTGCGTCCTTGGTTTTGTGCTTCTGCTGGGATATCTTCCCTGGCTGCCCTTCTGTGGGATTTTGAAGGGTTGTTATTCCCAGCTGGCTACAAGCTTTCTGTTTCATTGAGTCTCGCCACGTGTGCGCGCCTCAAACTCTAACGGCATTTGTTTTTTAATTAGCTTATAAAGGATTGACGGGCTACATCAAATACTTCTGGCAGGTAAATTATATCTGTTCTACAGAAGTTGGGCTTGTGGGTTTTTCCTCTACATGTGATATGAAAATATAAATCATTGATAGAGCACCAGAGATAACATGAATAATTGTATTATTGAACACTGAAAGAAATCACACAGAATACAATACACTCGTGTCCTATAGACCAAAGTTTCCCCCGGAGAGCATTCTCTATCCACAATACAGAATAACATCATCACATACTGAGGACATCACATATTCATAATGAATAATTTTCAGTAGTTATTTTCTAATCATATCTGTCGTTAAGCAGTTCTACCACTGATTATTTACTTATGTAACTGTCATACTCCAGCTTTTTCCATGCTGCCCTGTGTGCGCCTTCCAAGTGGGTGGCTTGGCTGGTTTATAGACCAATGACTCCTCCTCTTGGATCCCATGAAAGGGAAAAACAAAGTTTCATGTTTCAACGCGATCTCCTCCCCTCTCATGTCTATTCTACTTGTATTTCCAGAAAAATAGTAGCAAGGTCGATCAAGCTTCTGAGTTTAACATAAATTCCCGGGGTCTGAGTTCAAATCTTAGTGTAACCCGGACCCTTGTGGATTGTTTTGCTCTGCTATAGTCACACGAGATTTTAAGCATGTTCAGCATCTGGTTTGGGTTCCCTCAGCTGGATGATTTGACCCACCAAAATTTGATATTCAACTTTGTTGTGATTCAATTTTTAAAACGTGTAGGTACCGTTTAATTTATTGATGAAAAAAAAAGTAACTTAAAAAATCATCAAACAGCTTTTGGAAAGGGGAGGGGGGGGGGGGGGGCGGGGAATACGTTTACCTATTTTAATAAAGCTTATAAACATTGCAGTAGTTTGCTAGGGGTGTTTGTGGGACGGGTTGTGTCCGACCCTCACTCGGTTCTAAAGTTTAATCAAGCCAATTCTTTAGACCCGAATCCTGTCCTTAATCCGATATAACCCGATGGAATGCGGGTTCAATGTAGACCGGGTCCAAGAAGGACAAGACCGGGTTGACCCGAAGTCATGCAATTCTATAGAAAAAGTGCTAACTTAACTTGTTTAAAAAATAATAATAAAATGTTATATTGCTAGATTGTTATCATTTGGTCTTTTGCCAAGTACTTAAAAATAATATTATTGAATCAAAGCTTAAAAGAGACAACAAATATTGAATCATTAGATTAAATATGGATTAATTTATTCTATATATAATATATATGTGTATATACATATGAAATTACATATGAAAATAATTGTGAAGTGTATTCATGAGTGAAAAAGCTTGTAAAAAGTGTACTAGCAAATAACATATTATAATAATTTTACTTGATTCCAATGTCAATAAGTGTTTGTAAATGTAGTATAATAAGTAAAATTATCACATAAATATAGTTGGGGACGGGCCGGGTGACCCGAGAGTCAACCCCAACCCGGCCCGAAGCCGGGTTATTATTTTGGACTGTCCTATTGTTCTCTTTCTTTTGACAGGTCCGGGCTAGACCCGGCCCGAAGTGATCGGGCTGAGACGGGTTGGTGGGACGGGACGGGTCTTGAACACCCCTATAGTTTGCTATGACATGAATGCTTTTTTGTTCAACCGAAAAGCTTAACGAAATAGGAACATTATAAAGATAAAGATATTTTACATCGGAAATTTTTTTTTTGGTAGAATTGGAAATATATCTAATTTAACTCTAAATATGAAAGTCTTTTGGAAGTTAATTTATTTTTAATTTATTAAAAATATATCATAGTTTCAATTTATTGGAGTTAAATTTTTTATATTTTAAAAAACGATTTACTTTACATAACACGCATTAATAAGTGATTCAAAGGAAATAATGTTTTCTCTTTTTTCTCTCTTCATCTTTTGTCTTGGTAATAAATGGGGAAACCGGAAACATATCCTTTTCTCTCTTTCAATTGAATAATGACGAGCAAATTAGAGATCTAAAATAAATCTGAAAGAAAGAAAAAAGGACGGCACTTGTTCGATAGAAAGAGGAAATTGATTATTTTTTTAATAAAAGAAAATAATCACTGCATTATTATGATGAGAGATTTAAACAATATGAATCCCTGATAAAAGAAAGTTGAAAGTTCAGTTCTGTTACTTAGTGATAGAAATTATATAAGAATGGGAATCAATAGTCTAAAAGTGTGTTTGGAAAAACTTATTTGAGCTTGTCTTATTATATAATGTTTATCCCCCTCAATTTTTTTTAACTTAAAATAGTTTATAATATGTCTATAAGCTATTTTTAGCTTATTTCATATGCATACAAGCTCTTTGGTTGTAGAATTATGTTATGTATAAGCTTTTATATGACAACATTTATTAAACACATTTTTAATTAAACTGTTTATTCAAACACCCGATAAAACTATAATCTATTTTACATACTCTTTATTGGTCCTGATTTCCGTTTGCCACTAAGACGTGATTCACGTTTTTTT
Organism: Glycyrrhiza uralensis; assembly: GCA_030159175.1. Taxonomy (NCBI): domain Eukaryota; kingdom Viridiplantae; phylum Streptophyta; class Magnoliopsida; order Fabales; family Fabaceae; genus Glycyrrhiza; species Glycyrrhiza uralensis. The sequence continues at coordinate 52,178,086 of BRZY01000005.1, forward strand.
TCCTCAATAAAATGATATTTAAGAAATTGGTGCAGTGTTATGAAAAGTAGTCTACAAGTCTGAATTGAGAGCTCATGATGATACCTACATTGCTCTCTATTAAACCACAAAGAATCAAAACAATGACTCGAGTCTTGACCCTTTACAATGGAGTCAATTCGTATGCTCCTCTTTTGTCTTCGAAAGATTTTTTCACTTTTTTCATTAACCTTCGTAGGCTATTAGTATTAGTATTGATAGTTTGATACCATAATTTATATATGTTCAATAGTTTCTTGCACGTCTAGGCGTTAAAGCTAGCACATTTGTCACATTCTTCCCGTTGATTGAGGTTCAGATATATATAGTTAGCTGTGTGGGGGAGATTCTATAACGATACCATCGAGATTCCTGACCCACTCAACCATGTATGATTATTTTATTACTTTCATCAGTTCTCCTTGTTTAAAATATGAAGTATGAACATAAATTTTTAGATAAAGAGCATTTACTACCTACAAATCTGATATGTGTGTAAAATTCTGTTGGTTAAATTAGAAATACATCAATATTTAATTAAAGAGGAGGGATCTGGTTATTCTAAGACTAACTCTGGGTAGAGTAACTCCGCTTAATAACTCCTCATAGACATTAAACTTTATCAGTCCAACTGTTGAATATTAAGTTCTTATCGAGTAGATCAAGTCTACAAATTTTTATAAAATTTAAACAATATTTGATACTTCATCCATTAAGTTTGATCCAACGTAATATATTCATTTTAAAATACAAGTAAACTATCAACTATAAGATTGTATAGCTACGAATGTCAAATTTATCTAAAATTTGGTATGCATGATCATTAAGATAATACAACAATATTCAACGGTTGAATTGATAAAATTTAATGTCTATGAAGAGTTATTAAGCAGAATAACTCCACCCAGAGTTACTCCTAAAGTAAACGGATCACTCCTTTTAAAAAATGTAATTATATATGTTAATTGTTGTTTTTTTTTTTTTTTTTTTTGGTCCAATATGTTAATTGTTGTTTCAAATGGTTTGTGATGGTTCCCACGTTGGTGATACACACTTGTTTTTTTTTTTTTTAGAAAGAGGTGATACACACTTGTTATATCCCCAAGGCCCAATGTGTATTATAAATTATTATAAATTTATAATATAGTAGTAGCTGACTATCTGAGCTGAGTTAGTGGGAGAGGCCGTTTTGGTGGTTACTCTCTACGTTTTAGTCAAACCCATGTTGTCCAAATCCAAAGCCGCATATCTTTGAGCGTTGATTGAATGCTTCATTCTCTCTCCCCCCAAAACACTCTTAAACCCCCCACACTTTTCTCTTTTCTTCAAAAGCTTATTTTGGCTTCAGTGGAAGTTCAAGACACGTGTTATTGTTGATCTCAGAAGTTTGCTTTTCCTCATTATATTATGGTGTTGCCACTTGCAATGCACTCCTCCTCAGTAGTAGTAGTAGTAGTATTATGAAGTAATCTGTTTGAGCATTGTAATAATAACAATAGTTCTTGTTAAGAATGCAGCTAAAAAATGAGAAGCTAGTCAGGTAAAGTCTCTTCCATATATCCTCTGATTTCTCTTTTGTTTCCATTCCCTTTTCCACTTTTGCACTGATTTGATTAGTGGTTTTAAAAACTCACAGGTTCAACAATGATGGAAAGAAGATCTATGTTGAACCACTTTGGGAAAAACATCATGATATGGAGGAGAAGCCATTGGCAGTCTACAAGATTCAGACAACCCTTAATCCGGAATGCAAAATTGGTGGTACTGGTGGTGGTGATAAGAACAGAATAAACATCATCAGATTTCCCAAGCTTGGAAAGTTTAAGGTTTTCCTAGAAAACCATGTGCCATATTGGAAGAAGAGAATTATTATTGATCCTGGCAGTGATGTGTTTCTGAGGTGGAACCGGGTTTTCCTCTTTTCTTGCATACTATCACTGTTTATTGATCCATTGTTTTTCTACCTCCACAAGGTAGTGGCAATAGCGAATGATGATGGGAATTCATCATCATGTATGGCTGCTGATTTGAAATTAGTAACCGTTGTGGCGTTGTTCCGGACATTTGCTGATGCTTTCTATCTGCTGAACGTGGCCATAAAGTTCAGGACGGCCTATGTGTCGCCGAGTTCAAGGGTTTTTGGAAAAGGTGAGCTTGTTATGGATCCCGAGTTGATCGCGAGGCGGTATGTGACATCAGAGTTCTTCCTAGATTATATACTTGCAATGCCTCTTCCCCAGGTACCACAACTGCTTGAGTAGACTAATTTTGTTTGTGTTTATTGTATAGGAAATTGAGAACTAGTGGCAATGTTGAGTTTATGTTTTAAGAACATCTTCATAATGGTGTGGAAAAGTGGAAGTTTTAGAGTCCGTTTACTTTGAGAAATCATTTTCTGTTTTTACTTTGAGATGTTAAATAAATGAATGACATTGTTGGCTTTTCTTTGTTGGCAGATTGTGATTTGGTTTATCAAGCCAGCAATTAGAAGCCCCCATGCTGATCATACCAACAATGCTCTTGTACTCGTTGTTCTGCTTCAATATGTCCCCAAATTGTATTTGATTTTCCCATTAAGTTTTCAGATTATCAAAGCCACCGGTGTAGTCACAAAGACGGCTTGGGCTGGAGCTGCTTACAACCTTTTACTTTACATGTTAGCTAGTCATGTATGTTGAGTTTTTTTCAATCACAATTTGTCTTTATCTATCAGCAATCAGCATTTCAGATACTATACCATTATTACATTTCCACTTCTTGTAGGTCTTGGGGGCATCATGGTACTTCTTGTCAATTAAAAGGCATGCTACTTGCTGGAAATCTGAATGCAGAAATGAAAGCCTCCCTGTAAAATGTGTTCTCAAGTACTTGGGTTGCAGTACTTTAAAGAACGATGATCGCATGAAGTGGGTAAATACCACTTCTGTGTTTGTCAACTGCAATCCAAATAGCACCAGTTTCAACTATGGAATTTTCGGAAATGCAGTGGAAAGTAATGTTCTCTCCTCTGCATTTATAGAGAAGTACCTCTATTGTCTGTGGTGGGGCTTGCAGAACTTGAGGTTTGATCCTAGGATTTGTTATTTTCCACCAATAAATGATGGTCTTACTCTTCACTTTATCCCATATTGTTTTTTCTTTCATTAGAGGTTAAAGCTTTGGTTCTTCAGTCTGGATACTTAATCATCTTTCTTTGCAGATGAATATTTGACATGAAATTTAGCTGAACATCACATGTCTATCTTCATTGATTCTTTATTTATTCACATTTGATTAATCTCTTCCTTTCTGTATCTTCAGTTCCTATGGCCAGGGTTTGACAACAAGCACGTTTGTTTGGGAAACTGCATTTGCAATACTCATAGCTATTTTAGGTCTGGTCTTGTTTGCCCACTTAATCGGTAACATGCAGGTAATTAGGAATTTTAAATCTTCGAATATCAAATTTCAAAATAGTGTTATTTGCAATATGAAGTTGTGTTGTTTTTTGGTTTCTTTACTTGCTTTACTGCTTGAATATAATATCTGTTTTATGCTTTACTAAAACTATGACATCTGTGAATTCTTATGTCTTTTAACACTCTGAAACAGCTGCAAGCAATGATATGTTGTCTTTGTCATTCTCATCTCAGACAAGAGTTAATAATAATATCATCATCAAATAAATTCTCAGAATACAATGCTTCTCATGGACATGTCAAGCACAAGCTACCATGCAATTATATCTATTGATTAACGAGTTAATAATAATATCATCATCAAATAACCTCAGCTCTAGCACCTGATAAGCATGCTCAATTTAATGCAGACCTATTTGCAATCTATTACTGTGAGGCTTGAAGAGTGAAGGCTCAAGCGACGTGATACTGAAGAGTGGATGAAACATCGCCAGCTCCCACAATATCTCAGAGAGCGTGTCAGAAGTTTTGTTCAGTTCAAGTGGCTTGCGACTCGGGGTGTTGATGAAGAAACAATCTTAAGAGGCCTCCCTACAGACCTTCGTAGAGATATCCAACGTCACCTTTGCTTGGACCTTGTTCGACGTGTAAGTTCCTCCCAACAAATATTCGTTGTATCAAATTCTGCTTCTCTGAGCATGAAATCAACATGGAGGAAAATGTTCAATAAATTTTTCCCCCATGCATTTGATTTGAGCCAGATTAGTTTCTTGAAACACCATGCAATGGCTTTCTCCACCAATTGCAGGTTCCTTTTTTCTCACAAATGGATGATCAGCTACTTGATGCAATATGTGAGCGATTGGTATCATCCTTGAGTACTCAAGGCACATACCTTGTCAGAGAAGGGGACCCGGTTACGGAGATGCTTTTTATCAATAGAGGGAGACTTGAAAGCTCAACCACAAATGGAGGCAGAACTGGTTTCTTCAACTCCATTACCTTGAGGCCTGGTGATTTTTGTGGAGAAGAGCTACTTGCATGGGCATTGCTTCCAAAATCTACTCTCAACTTGCCTTCTTCTACAAGAACAGTTAGATCCCTTGAGGAAGTGGAGGCCTTTGCACTTAGAGCAGAAGATCTTAAATTCGTGGCGAATCAGTTTAGACGTCTCCACAGCAAGAAGTTACAGCACACCTTCTGTTTCTACTCTTACCATTGGAAGACATGGGCTGCTTGTTTCATCCAGGCTGCTTGGCGCCGGTACAAGAAGAGAGTGCTGGCAAAGAGCCTTAGCGTGAGGGAATCCCAATCCTTCAATGATGACAAAGTCAGGGGTCAAATGGAACATGAGGAAGAAGAGCACAATGCTGTGACTTCAAACACTGCACAAGTAAAACAGAACCTAGGATTCACTATACTGGCTTCAATATTTCCTGTAAACACAAGGAGAGGGGTTCAGAAGGTCAAGGATGTAGAGATGCCCAAGTTGCAAAAGCCTGAAGAACCAGACTTCGCAGTAGAGGCTGATGATGATGATGATTAAGCTCAATACTGCAATGTCAAGTAACTTACACAACTGCTATTGCCAGGGCCAATGCCTAGAGTTCCATCACAGTTAACATGGTTGATTGCCGCAGGCATCAACTTCTTGCAACAAGTTGCTTTTATTTGAGTTGTAAGCTCGGTACATCTCCTTCACAAAATAGATTTTCCTCTTGTAGATTAGAATTTCTTGACATACCACTTGTATATTACACTGCACTATTGGCTGGCATATTATGATTATTATCCTATTTGTTCCTGTCTTGATACATATTATTTTTTTGTTTGTGTTTTTTCCTTATAATTTAAATATACAATTTCCTTTGGAGGCACTTTGAAGACTACTTAGGTTTGATGGCTTAAAACATTATCCTAAACTTTTTCATGTTAATTGACAAAAAAAAAACTTTTTCATGTTATATTCAGATTTTTTTTGGGTCAAAATGTTATTTTCAGATTAAAGTTCTTACACAGTTGTGATTGCTAAACCACTTTTTTTTTTTTGTGGTCTGTCATTGGTAAACTACTTGTACAATTGTGAATGCATAAATTATGTTATCATGACCGACATATCCGTCCAAAGAAATGGGCCAAGTCCGTCCCTAAACATATTAGCGGATGGTAAGCTGTGTTGTCAATAGATTCAATAGTACCATAAAACATATTGGGTCAGTGATGAAAATCTCACTGACTAGAAATCAGTCTTAAGAACATGAATCTATTAGAGGGGCCACATCAGAACTATACGATCAAAGCCACAAGAGCTTTTCTCTACTATAACTATTTCCTGCAGACACCATTTATTTACAAAATTCATGTTCACGAAATTAAAACACAAGTTGAATTTTCTAGTAACAAAAATGAAAAGACAAAGGGGTGAAACAGAATTGGAGGAATAAAAATTATTATTTATATTAGATACCAATGAATGTACAGAAATATGCACTCCTCTCAGACATTTGGAGTGGTAAAAACTGGAAATTCGAATCAGAACTCGCAATCCTGAATACAACCAAAGAACACAATGAAGAAAAGTGAAGATTTTATACACCTACCTATAACAAATAACAAGAATTCAATATCTGTAAGAGTACAATGGCCAGTGTCCTATATGGAATACTTGAGATGAATCGTGTGAATGAAAAATGGATAAAGTTTAATAACAGAGAAACCTTGTTCAATCAATTATGTTTGCTAGGCCTGTACTAGGAATTTCATCAGAAGGAAAAGAAAGGGAAAAAAAAATAGATTTAACTTGGTTGCTCATTTTGTTGCTGGGCTGCAACTTGGATGAATATTTGAAAATGAATATTTGCATCACTTTCAGAAGGTGTTTTCGATTCGTCTTGCTGTTTTGAATGAAAACTAATTAGTCATCTGCTCTCCAATCAAATCAAGGCCCACAAGGAGGAAGGTCACCCCTTGGAAAAGCAGAAAGTAGAAGTGAACTCCTTGTGCAGATAACAGACTCCTCACAGAAGCTGTGAGAAGAAGGAATGCCAAAATCAGTTCTTTCTTATATAACTTATTAGCTTTCTTAGCAGGTGCTGCAGCTGCTGCTGAATGTTCCTTAAATTGGTGTGAGTGTGACTCAACAAGTTCACTGTCAGAAGCTCCTCTATGGATCTTTTGTTGTTCAATTGACTTAGCTTCCCTTTCTGCAGCAGCAAGTAAATCAGACTCAGATGACCTGCCAGTTTTCTTTGTGACAACCCATTCATAAGAGCTGCCCAATTGGAAGAGTCCAGATACCATTGCATTGAATTTGGTGACAGACATGGTATTTTCAAAGAGGAGGTAGGGAACAATAAAAGGAAAAGACTTGGGGGCAGGAAGAATGTTAAGGAATGACATAAAAACAGGCACATAGCAGATCACCCATAAAGGAAGTTCTGCCTCTGGGACAAACATGGTTAAAGGAAGAATTATGCAAAATAAGGTGAAGGAGTAAAAGGGAAGGATTAGTTTCCTTAGCAGGAAAAATAGCAGTATTAGGTTTGCTTTCTTCCACGCCGACACCTGCAGTGTAAGAGAGTTTAAGACCCTTTAGGCCATGCATATTATTATCAGCAATATTTGCAAGTGGTTAGCACTTGCATGTCTTCATCACTGTTCTATTTGTTACTTGAAGCTGAGTATCAGATATACCTTAGATTTCAAAATTGCTGGAAGACACAACCTAAAAAGTTGCATAGGCCCTGAATGCCATCGGTGTTGCTGTTTCCTATAAGCTTCATATGACTCGGGAACTTCACAAAGTACCTGAAAATTTAAAAAATTTAAGCAATTCAAGAGAATACTTTAGGGATCTGAGGTGAACACAAAAGTTCCAATTCATGAAGGTGACATAACTAATCATATCATGCATATATAAGAGTATTACTCTACTAGTACATTATGCACTGAAAAAGAAAGGAGATATCAGATATGGATGGGAAAAAGATGCCATTTATGATTACCTTTACATCATTTAGGAAGATAAATTTCCAACCATTGAGATGAGCTCGGACGGCAATGTCCATATCTTCTACAGTTGTCCTCTCCAACCAGCCCCCAGACTCTTCAAGGGCTTTGATTCTCCAAACACCAGCAGTTCCATTGAAACCAAAGAAATTGAGAAATATCCCATTGACCTGTTGTTCTACTTCAAAATGGAAGCATAGATTTATGTTTTGGAGACGAGTCAACAAATTCTCATCCTTGTTCACAAAAGACCATCTAGCTTGGACCAAACCAAGTTTGGGATTGTCCTGTAATAAAAAAAAGGCATGTACAGATCTTTAAACATGTTAAAACATTTTCCAATAATCTTTTCTGAGTATATGTATCATGATCTTCATTTAACCTTGAAATGTGGCATAGTTTGCTTAAGAAAATCAGGATTTGGTTGAAAGTCTGCATCAAAAATTGCAACAAAATCATGGTCTTTCACATAGTCACAGCTCATTGCAGAATTAAGATTTCCAGCTTTATATCCAGTCCTGACTAAGCGATGCCGATAGATTATGTTGATTCCCTTTTGGCTCCACTTAGAGACCTCAGCCTTAATTAACCACTGTATGCTCTCATCGTCAGAATCATCGAGTACTTGAATCAGGAAACGATCCCTTGGCCAATCAATTTGGCAGACTGCAGAAATAGACTGCTCATACACCTGCATAAAGCCAGTGTATGCCATGTGAAAAAAATATTATACATTTATCCAGTGAACTTCATACGTTGTCAATGTCTCCTAATACAACATAACATCACGACGATGCTCTACATTGTCAGTTCAGGCCTTAACACTGCACAAAAGTATTTGTGTTTCTGATTTTAGAAGGTTGCAGATAATTCCTGAGTGAGTTAAAAACTTCAAATCATAAAGTGTCATGTGTCAACCTAGATGGCACTACATGCCTGGATGCCTGTGTATAAATTTTACTTCTCTCCAAAAAAAAAAAAAACTTCTACTTCTATCTTCTCATGACATTTGCAAAAAAAAAAACTAGCTAAAATTAACACATTGAAATTTGCTGCTAGCTTAGATACTAGATAGAGAAAAAAAACACAAATGGAATGCAGAAGTTTGGTGTCATACCTCCCTCTCATTGCACATTGGAATTTGAACAAGAACCATGGGATAATTACATGTAGATCCTTCAACATCATCAATCTTGAAAGGATCCCCAACAATCTTTGGCTTAACCTTCCTGTATTTTATCCAAAAGCACCCCAAACAAAGAAGCATACGGTCCACAGATTGGATAAGAAACAAAACAACACAAAACTTGGAAAGTGCCTGTATTGGTGGAGCAATGTATTCAGCACGGAACCTTAACCAAGCAACATAAGCCATATGGAGCAACCCTTCCAAATCCAAAGTAGTACGAGGAATGTGCAAACTGGGGTTCCCAAAATGCCAACCTTGAAAATAAGCAACTACCTCAAATGCCAAAACTGCCAAACAAGTCACTAGGAACACTGCAATGATCCTAAACAGTAACTTCCCTTTCTCCAACTTGTCACTCTCACTATGAATCAACCTCTTCTTAATGGCTCCCAGCAATGCCCACAGAACAGTGGCAAGCCAAGTGACATAACCAACAGCACGATGAGCCTTGAGAAGCAAAACCCACGTGACTTGCTTAGCATTCTTGCCACGGTTTTTCTCTACTGGCCTGAATGCAGCATCTGCACCATTAATCTCCACAATAGAGAAAGTGGGGTCCTCCATTTTCACCACCACTGGTGTCCCTCTCTGTGTATCCTTGCTCCACAAACTCGAAAAATCCAATCTTGGAGCCATTTTTGGATACAGATTCACAGTTTCACACACAGAACTAAACAACAACAAAAGTATATTATAAGCAATGACTCACTCAAGACACCAACTTCATCTATCTTTTCTAGTACACATCATCATGGTAAAGAGTAAAGACTTGGATCTGAAAACTCATGTAAGCAAAAAACAAAAAAAAAAACACTGCCCCAGATTCCTACTTCCTAGTTGGTCCTATTGGAACTGAAGGAACCCTCTTGAAGGTTCAACTAAGCATTTAACAGAATGCAGCACATAAAAGCAAAGAACGTGAATTGAGTGAGGGTCTTTTTGTATGGTGAAGGAACTCTAGAAGGCAGCACTACCTAACATTGGAAAGCCACATTATGAGGGAAGGTATCTGCAGTTGTAAGACTGAGACGCTAACTTCCAAGTGGGTTTCCCATTCCCCCCAATAAATCCACATATATATCCATAATCCATTTGACTCCCATGAAAATAAGATTTACAGTATTATGCTCATAGAATCTGCTAAGGTAATCTAAGTTAATTAACAACACTTAACTAACTAGCTAGGAAATACACCTGAAGGAAACAGTGTCGAAATTGTTGACTGACTGGAATGAAAGATAAGATATCAATTTTTTTTAAATGACTAACGGCATGTTTGGATTGACTTATGCAGAGTTTATGAACACAGTTTATGATTAATTTATAAGCTATTTTGGGCTTATTTTTCATAAGCTATCAATGATAACTTATCAAAACAGCTTATGATTTATATAAAATAAATTTCACTGTAATTTTTCTTCGATTATAAAAGTAACTTATACAACTTATAGCGTTTATAGATTGATATTTAAAAATGAATAATTTTTTTTAGTTTAAAAGAATTGTTTTTTTTTTCATACTTTTTAGATATCCAGGTTAGTACATTACAAAAAGATTATCATGGGTCTACCCACTTGTTTGAAGCAATTGAAGATTCCGACAACAATGTGATTTATAAGCTTAGCTATCATCTTTATTTGAAGGCTTAATTGCATTTTTAACCCCTCAGTTTTCATATTTGCGCGAATTAAGTCTTTCAGTTTTTAATTGCGCGAATTGGGTCCCCCAGTTTCATTAAATGTTGCAATTGGGTCCCCCCAGTGAATTGACGGAGCACTGATGGAGGGACCCAATTGCAACAGTTAATGAAATTGGGGGACCTAATTCGCGCAATTAAAAACTGAGAGACCTAATTTGTACAAATGTGAAAACTGGGGGGCCAAAAATGTAATTAAGTCTTATTTGAAACATTTTAATGATATATAATAACAATTAAAATGATCATGAATTAATGATAATGCCAATAGTCAAAATATTCCTTTCCTCCTTTTACATTATCTGGTGCCAAGGGGTTTGCAATGGTAAAAAAAAAACTAGAAAAAAAAAATCTAGGAGAATGGCTCTGGTCCCGCAACAGGAAGCCCATGTTACCCAAAACCATGGATAAGCAAAGTCCCAGTTTTTTATGCTAATTTATTATTAACACGCATTGTGTTAATTTAATTTAATTGAAACTGAAATATAAAAACTAAACAGATAATTTGAGAAAGGACCCCACAGTATAGCTTTCCTGCTGGATCCAAAGTATACTATATCTGTATAAACTCCGCAGTGGATATGTCGCAATTTAGTTGCCACCATGGAGAACATTATCTGATAAGAAAAAATAACTAAGTATTTATTGCACTAGCCATTTGCACCATTCGACCAGGTAAGCCAATAGTATTATATACTATATATGTTGATAAAATTAAAAAATGAGTGAACACTCACTTTAGTCCATGAGAGTATCAGACGGTGTCACTTTGGTCTCTGCCATTAAGAAAATAATCATTTTTAAGGACCAAAATGACATTTAAGTAATCACTTTCAGGGACTAAAATGACAGTAAGTAATCACTTTTAGGGACCAAAGTGACTAACGACTGACAATTGAGGACCAAAGTGACTAATTTATATCTGTCAAAAACTAAAGTGACACCGTCTACCACTCTCAAAGACTAAAATGACTCTTTGTTCATTAAAAAATCTACTCAAAAAACCAATCAAATCAAATATTACAACACGAGTGGTTCGTTCTCGTTTCTCTGTTTTTCGTGCCATCTTTTCTTGGTGACCATCCTTTTTTCCTATCTACTACTATTGGTTGTTGTATTTAATAAATACTACTTCAGAAGGGCAATAACTTAATTGATGTATACTCTGGCCATTTTATCTGTATGTTATACTACTCAGTGTGTGCCTACTGCCTACTTAGTTCTCATAGCATTTTAGGTGGAATCTCATATCATCTTGTTTTCTAAGTATATTTAATCGAGTTTATTATTGGAAGAATTGCACATGTAGGAATCATTCTTATGTGAAAGTATTTGCAGAGCTAAGGAACAATAAAATATTAAATATTAGTATTTGCATTAATCTCTGTTTCCCCCTCGACAAGTAAATGGAATATATGACTTGGATATAATTCTTATCTTGAGTTAAGAGGAAAACTTGTATTCATTCTTGATTCAGAATTCTTCTTCTTCACTAAAAGTAAGAGGAAAAGCAAAAAGGAAAGTAGAAAAGAAAGCCATGGTACCAAAGAAAATTATAAAAGAAAATATGTTTCTATTTCACACATATATTCACAGCCTTGGAATCGAATTAGACTTATGTTCAGAACCACGTGTTATATTTATTATTATTAATTAACAATAAAAAATCGAAATGAGCTGTGGACCGATCTTTGTTTGGCTTTAAGGCCATGTTTGGCCAGGCAAAATGGTTCTGACTTCACCCTTGTTAACGGGGAATTTTTAGCAAAATGGTGGTCACAGGAAGATTCATAATCGTTATTTTCTTCGCTGGTAGGAATAATTGTGAATTTAAGGGGTTTAAATTTTAATTCTTATGGGGAAGTATAAATATCACCTTTTTTTGCGAGTCTAAAATTTATCCTAAAAGATCGTTGGGAGAGTGAAAAGATCCATTTTTATTAATTATTAAAATAATTTTTTTAAAAAGTATTAGAAACATCTCATGTATAGCCAGCTTTGGTTTTCAAGAGAACAGCAGACAGTACACGAAAAAGAGGGCATAGATGCGATGGCTGAACCTTAAATCCTTAATTGCATGTAATGTCATGTTTTCTCTTTTCTAGTAAATGTCATGTTTATTCATGGCTACATTGTGCTTGCTCCTTTGCGCACTCTGCTATGCCCAATTGGCCCATGGCCTCCTTGGCATCACAGGAGATGTCGCAGGCAGTCCCCTTCATTTCATTATTCTCAACTGTTCGTTTTCTTTCTTTTTTTCTTTTGCAAAACTATATAGGACGAAGGATGACCTACTCGCCATTGGATTGTACAGAACTGACCCAACGCCTTAATTATTATATGTATCTCACGTCATTACAATCAATTTTCAACATTAGACGTGTAGCTGAACAGAAAAAAAAATAAAAAATCATATAGTTCAGGAAGGTGGATCCTCACAGAACAGTCTCACGGCAAGGCGGGGTGATCGGTTATCACACATGTATCAGGATGCCAATGCGCACAAAGATACTTAGATAAGAGGCCAAAATAATGCCCTCCTGTTGGTAACACGTTTTACCAAAAGCTATATTCAATCAATTCCCGAGTCTTTGACCGAAAAAAATAATTCAATTCCTGAGTCGAGAACAGTGGATAAAGTAAAATAGATACCACCTATAATGCCGATAAAACTACAATTATTTTATTCAATTTTGAACATTGGGTATTACTCTCTCTGAGGCTCTAACTATGTGAGTCTGTAATTACTAATTACTGTAAAATTATGAGAGAGAGAGAGAGAGACTGAACTACAGTGTCTACAATCGTAGTAAATCAAAGTAAAGAAAACGAAACAGTTATATAACGTACTGTTGTTTTCAGCGTCACTGATCAATACCACTTATATGGTTCTATTTACGATGAGCCTCCACATCTGTAACTAGCTTCACTGTCTTACTTTTTCTCTGCTGATATTTAGCATATGAATACCACACACCACCAGCTGTATTGATGACCAATCCAGTCACATTCAAAGCATGGACTTGAACACCACCCAGTAAGACAAAACCAAGGGTCTGAAAAAACAATAAGAAACAGATTTAATGTCTGTAGTTAAAACTAGAATGAATTGAATCAATTAAAATACAAAGAAAAAAATGAATGGATGATGTATATGCATCAATATTTGGTGCCAGGACAGTTACTCTCCAAATTCAAGTTTTTGTGCCGTGGCAGAAAATTCTATGGTAAACAGAGGATCACTCATAGCTTACCGTGGAACCAACTCCTTTTAGAACGCCCACAATTGTTGTAGTCAGAGCTGAATTAACAATAGTGCACAAGAACATCGTGAAGTTGAGAACAATGCCCATCACCAACGAAAGAATAAGGATCGCCAAAAATGAAAAAGAATAACTCTGCAAAGGAAGACAAATTTTATATTAGATATTAGCTTTCACATTAATATATCACTAAATAATGTATAACATAGCCTATGCCATGTCATCAGATATACGCAAACTTTTAACCTTCCCAAAATATGTTGCAAGCCATGGCTTCAGTTGTCAACCATCACAACAAAGTTTCTGTAATCCTTGATTTATTCTCACTAGAGAATACACTTCATCAGGGCTTAATTTAGAACTAAAGAAACTGACACTGTCACTGATCTGTATTAATTTATAATTATAGAGCATCTAGCATATTATAAACAAAGTGTTTCATTAGTGGAACAGCCCCATCTTCTCATGCCAAAATCAAAAGTTGCTCCCACCAGATGTCTTTAACCTGCTTTCCACCATACATCAAGTTGTCTCACCCTCATAACTCTCTTTCTGTCACCTTGATTCCTGTTTCATGCCTAATCCCAAGTTCCTAATAAACTTGAATTCTCCCCCACCCCACCCCAGGTAGGGATTGTTTTGCGAGAAAGAAACCTACGGGATTCTGAGGTCTGAGCAATATTCTAGAGTGAACAAATAGGTAGATAATTAGCATAAAACTTCTCAAGAAGCATTATCAGACTGGGGAAGGGAAGCCTGGTACTGATGTAATTCTCTTTGAATTGTTCAACAACTACGAAATGAATGAGTACTTAAAGTTTACTGTTGGGGATAACCTCATAGTAACCAGATCAAACTATGACTGAGGCTTTTAGCAATTCCTTTTGAAATCATTATATTTATTGGGTTGTCTAGATCGAAAGACAGAAGATGCAAAAATTCAAACCAAGGTAGCTTAATCATGAATCAATTTCAATACCAAGAAACAGGATAAGATTCTAAGTTCTAACCTTTGCAAATAATATAGATAAAGAATTTGGGAATTCCCCAGTGGCTATGATAAGAAACATCAAAAATGGAAGGGATAAAAAACTGTTATAGAACATTATTTCCACTGATGAGAGTCCATCCTCAGCACCAGATTTTTCCACCAGCACAAGGTACATAGTCTGCATAGGTGAGTAGGCAACAATATGAGAAAAGCGTGCACAATTACAGTATCCATCACACCATTATAAGATTAAGGACAATGAAATATCAGAATGTCACCTGGAAAAAAACAGAAATGAAAGCCATGCTATACCCAAAAAGGTCAAAGGAAAAATCTCCAAGGGCCGCAATGAGAACTCCGGCAGCAGTCAATATCACTGAGAGAGTCACCTGATATTTGACAGAAAGGTACACCATGTTCTATTGAGTGTAAACTCTACTAAAATTGGTAGTAGAAATAAAAACTACGCTGTAAATACAATTGTATTTTACACAGAGATTCTATTATGACTGTTTCTACCAGAAATTGATTGATAAAAATAAAAGCAAACAACAACAAATCTAACATCAAAAGCCTTTTTCTCAGCTTAAGAAAGGGAAATAATAAAATGCTGCCAAACCAATCATCATAGTAGGCACCCAATCAAATGACATGTTAAACAAAAAGCAACAACTTTGGCATTAACCCCACACATTTTAGTTTAATTATGATCTCCATGCTAATGTATGATAAAATGAACATACTCCAATTATTAGATTCCATTTGGGATTTGATCTTTCTGCTATAAGATTAAAATTTTGTTTCGCATTCATAAACTAGCTTGATAAGGTAGCAGAATAAACACAAACTTGACATTAACAATAAATGAAGAACTGAATAACAAAACTGTCAAAACTGTTACCTGCGTTGTAGGTCTCCCCTTTCCTGAGAAACACCCAGCAACAAGTACAGCAAGTGGTGTAAGCCTCTTTATTGCAATATACATTGGGATGTTGACTCCTTTCAAACTCGCCAGAGCAAAAGCCACATTGGCATTGTAGAAAATGGAAACCGGGAGCAGTTGCCTGGCTGTTGCCATATCCACTCCTCTGGCTCTTGTGTATCCCATACTCCGACCAAAGTGTATAAGCAAGGTGGTAGCCAGTTGCTAAGAAAGACAAACAATAATAAATGTTACAATAGTATTAGTGAGTAGAACAAGGGTGCGTTTAGATTAGCTGGAGAGCTTATTTGGGTTTATTTATTGACATAAACACTTAGGAGAGCTTATGAAATTATCTTATGACTGACTCATAAACTGTTTTAGGCTTATTTTCATAAGCTCTCCAGACTAGCTTATCGAAGTAGCTTAGGACTTATATGAAAATAATTTAACCACATTACCTGCAAAGTGAGGAGAGTCATTGAATGTGCATACTGCATGAGAACAGCCTTATTGATAAAAACCATGGCCATTGAGGCAATTCCATATGACACGGCCGCGAACAAACTGCGTGAAAACAAAATCATGGTTACAGCAGCAACATCTATCCAGCGATTAGCTCTTCCGTTATAAATACCAATTCTGGCGAATCAAACAAGTGTTTAATAGCCACGTTCACTATAAGCACTGAAAAATTCAGCGCGAAGTGAAGATTCCGGTAGTTAAGTAACCAAAAAGGAAAGTAGCATTTTGGATTGTGGAGAACCTTGTGAAGGAGCTGGTTTCTGCATCAGCACGGATCTCCATGGGGAAATCGAGATCGAATCTAATAACCACCTTCTAGTTATTATAGGATAATAAAGCCTAAACCCAAAGCCAAACCCTGAAAATCGAATCAAACACTGTAATATAAAAAAATAACCGAATCAAGTAATCAAATCTATCTATAATATAACAAACATATGAATGAGTAAATAAAAGGGAAAAAAAGGAGTGGAAATGAAGGCGATAGATACCCGGTAAAGGCGAGTTTACATGTCTGCTGGAAAAGACAATAAAGGGGAAGTGGTGGAAGGAGGTGACAGTGAAAACTGGGAAGGAAAATGAAAGGAATGGTGGTGGGAAGAAGTTGGAGAAAATATAGTAAAATAATGATGAGAAAAAGAAAAAGGAAAAATGGGTGAGAGTGAAACAGCTGGCGTATCGGCATCGCAAGGGTTGGTGGTTCCCCAAAATCGGAACAAGATGGAGACTCTCGTGCTTTCTCACCGGGCATTGCTCCTTGCACTCCCCTTCTCTATTCTATTCTGTCATGGTTATTATTATTTTATTATTTGTTATTTGTTATTATTATTATTATTATTTATTATTTGTTATTATTATATTAAATTATTCTATTGCCGCCTTTGGGCGCGTCACAATTTGTACTTTAACTATAAAATTGACCCGTGCATAGTTTCACTTATTTTTACATATAGTATTTATTTATATAGTAATAATTTAATATATGATATATACTCTAAATTTATAACAATATATTGATTCTCTAATATATTTCATTTTGGTTATATAAAATAAATTTTTGGTTTATAATAATTTGTTATATTTAATTAAAAATATGAATAAAACTTATAAGTAAATAATATTTTATTTATCAAAAATAATAAAATTAGAAAATAAACATTTTTCTAACACAAAAATTTACACGAATAAATTTAAAAAATATAAATGAAATTAATAAATAAATATTATTTTATTTATAGCAATTTAAATTAATTAAAAGAACAATAATTTTGTAACTTGAATTTTATAGGAACAAAATGAATGAATGAAACCCGTAAGAAAATAATATTTTATTTATCAACAGTAAAAATAAAACATAAATAATTTTGTTACATGAAAATTTACACAAAAAATGAATGAAACCAATAAGTAAATATTATTTTATTTATCAAAGTTAAAACTAAAAGAACAATAATTTTATAATCTGATATATTATAGGAACAACAAAATATAAATGAAACCCGTAAGTATACACTATTTTATTTGTCAGGAACATTATTGGTTGTAGTGAGAAAGATCAAGCGAACAGAACAAAGTGCATATTTGGATTCATTTTTGTAAGAGGCAAAAATGATTTCAAAGACATGAAATTAATTCTGACATGTTTAAGTATTCTTGATTAGAATTGATTTTGCTTCTAGAATTGATTCTAACTTGAAGCTGAGATCTAAAGTTAATTTGTCTCAAAATATAATTTTTAGTCTCGAATTTATTGTTTCAACTCACTTTTATGTGAATGTATCCAATTTATGTAAATATATCCAAATACAAATCAACTTACATTAAACTCACTTTAAAAAAAAACAATTTTTAGCACTATAACCCAAACACACAAAAGAACAACACATCTTTCTAGAGAATTCTTTATTGTTTTGTTTACGTGGTAAAAAGGTAACATATATATTAAAAATTGAGAAATGAATGGCGGGAACACTGTTGGAGCATTAACCAAAAATTATTATAGTAATAGATTAATTGAAGACTTTTCTTTTTCTTTTTATTTGTTCTGTTTATTGATTGATTGATTGATTACTTATTGATTGATTAATTATGAAACAAATGATGATTCATGAGGAGATTGTTGGAGAAACACAAAAAATTCTTTCGCGGCGATACAGATCTATTTTCAAGATTTCTTTTTCATGCACATGAATCTCGAGGATTCAAATGTTGTTTTTTTTTTCTGAAGGAAATATTATTTGTTGTTCATGTATGGAGTCTTGCGTTGTAACTTGTATGAGAAAAAAATACGTGATAGGTATAATTTTGTATTTTATGTGAAGAGTATTTTTTAATTTCAAATTAAAAACACATGTTTATTCAAATGTATTGAGCTAATATTTATTGTGACAAACTCTATTATAGTTGCATTGAATCAATCATAATTTCTACTTTACATAATCACATTATATTATATAAATGTAACAACTATAACATAAATTCTCTAGAAATATTCCTTAATTGGTAATTCTAAAAAAAAGTGTTTGATTAATGTTATTAATTCCTTGAAATATTTTTTAAAAAATCTCTAGAAATAACTAAAATGTATTTGATTTTTAAAGTGTATTCTTAGGAATAGATGTCATAATTATTAAAATACACTTATCATACAGTAGATTTTTATCATATACTTAGAAATAATTTTCTAATCGCAGAGTATGTTGTTTATTGTAATTATTAGGCTTAATTGCACTTTTAATCTTTCATGTATTGCTATTGTGCGATTTGAGTCTTTTCATTTTTAATTGTACAAATTGGATCCCCTATCTCTTCATCGTGTTATAATCAAGTCCCTCAATCTAATTTTCGTCTATTTACTAACGAAAAATGCTAACGTGGCATAAAACCGAGACACGTGGCATCTGAATTAGCATCGTAGTCACTGATGTGGTAGACCTATGGCAAATGACATGTCATTTTTCGATGCCTTGGCCCCTTGGTTGAGAGATACTAACACGTGGCGTCTAAGTTGACACTTAATCACTGACGTGACAGACATGCCATTTTTTCGCTGATATGGCAAACATGAAAATGAAGGAGAAAATTAGAAGTTGCAATACTTAAGAATTGAACACATGACTTGAACAATACAATAGTTCAATATATGCCACTAGACCAATTAGTGATTTTGGTATATCTACGTAAATTATCAAAGATATTACAAAGTATTCTATATAAATAAATTTATTAATATAATTATACGTGTGTATTCATATTATTAATACATATTTGTATATCTTATTAAAATATAAATTTATTAATATATTAATAACATGATATATGAAGTATATAAATAATAATGAACTAAAATTTGAAGAAAATCTAACTATATATATTAAAAAATTATGATATATATTGTACTACATAATAGAAAACTTTTATTTTAAAATATAAAAGTAAATTCATTAATATACTTATTCATATATATTCATTTTATTAATACATATACTAAAAGTAAACTTTTAATATATATAAAATATTTTATTAAAAAAAATCTATTCAATAAATTTTAATATTGTACATTTTTAAAAAAATTATAAATTTATTATTCAATAGGTGACTTTTTATTATTCAATAGAATAATCAACTCTGTAATATATTTACTAGTTTATCCAAATTTGTCAAAATACTAGTTAGTCTAGTGACATATATTTAAGTCTTGTATTGTCCAAGTCATGGGTTCAATTCCAAGTCTTGCCATTTTTTATTTTCTCTTTCATTTCTGTCACATTAGCAAAAAAATGACATGTCTGTCATGTCGACAACTAAGTGCCAATCATATGCCACGTGTCAGTGTCTCTCTACCAAAATGTCAAGGTAGCAAAAAATGACATGTCATATGCCGTGTGTCTGCCACATCAGCGACTATGGTGCCAACTCAGATGCCACATGTCTCGGTCTATGCCACGTCAGCATTTCCCATTAGTAAATAGACGGAAATTAGATGGAGAGACTTGATTGTAACATAGCGGAAAGATTGGAGACCCAATTTACACAATTGAAAATAGAGGGACTTAAATCGCACAATAGTAATATATAAAAGACTAAAAATACAATTAAGCCTAATTATTATTACCGATAAAGCCAGAGAAGTTCTGGCTTTATGCATATTTTACTATGTAAACGAATATGCATTAATAAGACAAATTAGAAAACCCAGTTTAGCTTAGAGTCAGTTATATTAAGGCCATGAAGCTTTTGTCAGACTCGAATAAGCCATTTTGTTTTGTTGACAGAAAAAGGCCTTTTAAAATCATCATGGAAATATTAAGGCACTATTAACTTTATCTCTGAAATTAATAATATTTTTAATTAGTATCTGAAATTAAAAAATCTCAATTGTATTAGGTCTTTTGAGTCATTTAATTTAGTCTTTGGAATTCTCAGATAAAGATTAATGTGATTAAAAATTTTCAATCTCATAAACTAATTTTGAATATTAAAAACTTTAAGGACTAGATTGGTATTTCACTCTAATTTATAGTCTTGTTGTATTTTAATAAACCTTTTTAAATCAATTTTTAAAAAGCTTTAAAAAATAGCTTAAAAACTATTACAATTGTTTTTTGGAAAGTGTTTTTTTAAGTAGCTGAAATAGATAGACTATGACCCAGTTTGGATAAATTTTTTCATAAGCACTTGTAGTATGTATTTTTTAACTAACAACTTCTCACATAAGTTAAAATTAACTTTTGCTCTTCACATTTTTCAAAAGCAATATTTTTTAATTTCTCCATAGCACCTATCTATTTATAAATGACTATTTAATAACTTTTTCTCTTGTGTATATATGAGAAAAATATAATGTAAAATAAAACTAACTTCTCTATAAGTCAAAAGCTAGAGTTTTTACATGCAAACAGACTCTAATACATTTTTTGTTTATTCTGTTATTGAGAATCGAACTCAGGTCTTAACCGAGTCTATCCCTTAGACAAAATACATTAATCACTTGCACTTTGTTGTACAAATGGACTAATATGAAACATGGTATAATAGTTAGAGGTGGAAAAGTGATTAAAGAGCATAGATCAAATAATTAAGAAGAATTTGAAGTGAAATGGCCGTTCATTAGATATGTTTTAAGATAAAATATTGTGACATGCTTTTATTTTCGTGACAGATTTCACTTAATAAAAAAAAACATGTATGTGGATACAAAATTTGATTTATAGAAAAAAAATATATCTTAACTATTTTACCTGCATTTTAATAAAACAAAAAAAAAACTGTAACGAATATGGATAATAGAAATCACGATGTTAAGTGCATTAATAGCTTACCATAGTTTCCAATAAATACATGCCACGTTTAAAAACCCTAATATTGACATTTGTTAGCCTTTATCAATTATCAATAAATAGCACGATAAAATTATATTATAAAAAACAGTACAATAAAATTAACGAATTAATATCTCAATTTAATAAATAATAATTAACTGTTTTAAATTTTAACGTGGGATATCTAAGCCAGGGTATCAGGATTAGTCAATTCGAGCCGAGTAGAACCCAACCCATGACCTTTGGTTAAGACCTATTTCATCTCACCCAAAACGTCGATGGTAGATAAATATTTATTTTATAAGTGCTTATAGACAAATTATTTTTATAATTGAAGAAAAAATAAGATTAAACTGTTTCACATAAGTTATTATACGAAACTTATTGAAATACATTAAAAATAACTCATGAACATGTCATAATTATTTTTTACAAACTCTCATAAACACCTAATCAAATATTTATATCATAAAATAAAATAAGCCCAAACAAAAGATCATAAACAAATTCAGACAATTAAAGAAAACAAAGAGTTTTTTTTATTGTTTGCCAATTTTTTTTAACAAGAGGAGGGAGATTCGAACTCGGGTATCATGATTACAAATGCTAAATTTTATCAACCGAGAAACACCCTGTGACCTAATTATCGTGTTTTATATTTTTTTGTAATTATTATTATCTAATCCTAGAGATTTATATTTGTGATGATGATATTCACGTATTTTAAATTTTCAAGGGTGATTTATCGTGGGGGGGTATTTAAGGGTGAAACGGGTGGTGTGCAGGGTGGAATAATATTTGGACAAAAATATGTACATATGAAAACAAAAAAGTAAACGGGTTTATCCGGATCCGAGCATAATGTCCGAATCGCCCCGGGTCGAGTTAACACTGGAAGCGGATGGACATTGATTGAGATTGGATTAGGAATGAGGAATAGGATTGAGGTGTGAGACGAGAAGAGAGGAGAGTGCAAAATCCAAAACAAAAAGCCACGACGAATTGGGAGCAGCCACCATCTTTGTCCTGTCCTGTCTCCGAATCACGGTGAGAAAACTCCCCTTTGCCCTTGCCATGCGCTTCAGATTTCAATCACCGATTCACGATTATAACTATTATATTATTTTATTTTCAGATAAAATTTATTTCAATTTTTTTCGAAATTATCGCGATATTAATCTGCGTTCCCCACCCCCCTCCCCTGGTTTTTATCATT
Source organism: Glycyrrhiza uralensis (assembly GCA_030159175.1). Classification (NCBI taxonomy): domain Eukaryota; kingdom Viridiplantae; phylum Streptophyta; class Magnoliopsida; order Fabales; family Fabaceae; genus Glycyrrhiza; species Glycyrrhiza uralensis. The sequence goes on from BRZY01000005.1 coordinate 52,200,633, forward strand.
GTCAGACAGAAATCAATCAATCGATCAATTAATCGAACTTAGCAAGCAATCTCTTCGGAATCGCGGGATTGGGATAGGAGAGGAATATGCAACAGAGGCTCAAGTTGCAGCAACAACAAGCCCTCATGCAGCAAGCTTTGCTTCAGCAACAACAGATGTACCACCCTGGCATGCTTGCCGCTGCTATGTCTCAGGTAAATTCCCCTTTCCCCAATTTTTCATTCGCTTTTTCGATCTCTCGTTTCACGTTCTCGCCGGTAACGCGTTCAACGCTGCATTTCCTTATCCAATTTGAGCATTTAATTGCTCACCTCCATGGCTCGATTGCGTTTCGTTGTTCCATTTTCCAAAGGAGAAGAAATAAGGGCATAGGAATGAACGGAGAATATATATTTCATGTAACTAGGGTCTCCGTGTCATTGTCACTCTGTCTATGATTTTTATCTTATTTTATTTTCAGTTTCTCAGTAAATTCTTTTGAGGCCACTTCCTAGCCTTGAACAATTGATAGCTATAGATTATAGTGTGTCTTTTATTTTTCTTCTACGGGAATAATGAATGATAAGTATTGTTTGAATCAACTTTATTCATGTCCATCTACTTTTCTTCATTGAGGAAATTGCTGCCGCGGCAATCTATTGTTGTCATTTAGTCATTTCCTTTTCTTTTCTGTTATCTCCCTATTTTTTTCATGCTCCAATAATAATCCTGCAAGTTAGCAAATCTTCTAGTGGCCAATTTGACATAATTGTTGCTTATATTACTGACTACTCGTCTCGACTACTTGCTAGTATATTACTCCCTCCGGTTTTAATATAAGCAACAAGTTACTTTTTTGGTTTGTTGAGTCTAGATACATGAGTTATTCAACGAACCAAAAAAGTAACTTGTTGCTTATATTAAAACCGGAGGGAGTATATGGACCAGATACATGAGTTATTCAATGAACCAAAAAAGTAACTTGTTGCTTATATTAAAACCGGAGGGAGTATATGGACCAGATACATGAGTTATTCAATTAACCAAAAAAGTAACTTGTTGCTTATATTAAAGCCGGAGGGAGTATATGCATTTTTTTGGGGGTTTATTGGAGGGGAAAATGCGGAGTTATAACCCTTGATTGGCAAATCAAAAGTAGATTTTAACAACTTCATAGCTGAAATACACGTTTGTGTTTTATATGACAATCTCAACCGTTGATTTTACGGTTATACTTTTGTACTTTCCCCCCTCTAATATGCACTTCTCACTTTAGAAAAGCCAAATTCATTTGATTTGCAATTCTTTTTGCTCCGTATTTTTAGGTATTTAATATTTAATATACCAATAAAAAGAACGTAGCACTTGCCAAAATTTCTTTAATCCCTTAGAGTCTATTAAAAAATGTCAAGATTATTTCACCTATGGACACATAAAGCATACAAATAGTTATTCACAACAATGTTCTCAGTGGCGTATGGCAGAAGGCCAAAATTCCACCATATAAACACACCATTGCGGCCTATGGCACTGCCATGGTGGGCCGCACTTCACAAATTGCCTATGGCGGTTGGAAAAAATCCACTACGCAATATTCGCCATGGCGGTGCCATATCTGACATTTATGATTTAACAACACTGATTCACAATGGATGAACTGTTAAAGAATTAATTTTGTCAATTGTGATATGAATTATGCTTGTTTTACGCAATTAATTAGTTTACCATTTGTTTTAGTCTGATAATTTGATTTGTTAGCGGCGTATGAGAAATAGTTCAGTCTTTTTATATTAATAAATGGTAAATGATTTCAAATTCTTTTTCCCTCTGTGATTCTATTTAAGGTATCTTCCTGTAGTTGCTAGGATCTTCTTTACTTTTTCCCCTTTGTTTATCTTTAATGTTTTGAAATTTTTGCAGATGGAGCCTGTTCCAAGTGGAAATCTACCTCCTGGTTTTGATACTTCTGCATGCCGTAGTGTGTGAGTGCCAGATTTCTTTCTGTTTTTATATGTTTTTGTCCTTAGTTTAGTTTTGTGTTTGTTCTGAAGTATGGCAATTTTCCATTTAACTGATCTGAATTTCTGATAGATAAATTTGATGCTACCGATGTTCATCATGGTATTAAATAATCACTTTATCAGAAGTAGTGTAGTTTTCCACTTTGACACCTCATTAATACGAAGATATGTGCTTTCAGTTATGTAGGAAATATTCATGTAAATGTCACCGATAAACTTCTCGCAGAAGTTTTCCAGAGTGCTGGCCCTCTTGCTGGGTGCAAGCTCATAAGAAAAGAAAAGGTTCGATTCATTATTCAACTCAATGTTCTTTGTTGATGATCATAAATATTATTATTATTATTTAGCTCATAAGTTTAATAACTAAAATAATTCTGTAATTTTTCCTAAAAAATGGTTATTAGTACCAATGAGTTAGTTTTTTTTTATTAAAAAATTGTCTGCTTTGCACAAGGATTTAGAGTTACTTCACTTAGATTTTCTTTCTGAGAACTCTTCTAGCGATCTTTATCCTGCAAAGGTGATAGGTTTTCAAGGAGTTCTGAAATGATATGCATCATATTCCAATAAAAAAAATGTCAGTACAAAAGTCGTTTGGTGAAGGTGGCCTTTACTAACAGAGGGTTAGAGTTTTCGCTGTCTCCCTTTTAGACTCTTGCTTGATGAATGGGGTGGTAGTGTCCTCTTGTTGTCCTAATTATTGACCACTTGTCTATCATGATACCCACCTTGGCAGTGTAAGTCTGTGAGATGGGCTTCTCTTACTTGGAACTGTATATGTTGAAAGCTGAGAGCTTGAGAGAGAGAAAATGCAGCTGCTAAGAAGCTCATAGATTACTTTAGATCTGCTTGTGTGTCATATGTCAATTGGCATAGTCAGTCTTGCTGTGGGGTTCACAGTAAAATTCCCCCGTCAGTGGCTCTTGGTTTAGCATCTACACATACTATATTCTTTTCCTAGTCCTCATCCCTACTATATGTAAAATAAATATAGTTTTCCTTATTATCCCTACTATATGTGCTCCGTACCTTTTGGTTTCTGCTGATTTGTTTGTCTTTTTTGTGTGAAATGATTGTTACAGTCCTCTTATGGTTTTGTGGACTACCATGATCGGGCATCTGCAGCCCTTGCAATAATGACATTGCATGGACGACAACTGTAAGCATTATGTTTAATACATGTTTATTCTGGTTCTGTGGCATATTTGCATAGGATGTGAACTTTGAAGGCATTCTCCATCCGGCTTTTCTGGATATAGATGAATGATTATCATTTTTCACTTACTTGGCAATGCGAATATTATTATTGTAATGGCTCTACAGAAGTTGTTTTAATCATGCAATCTTGACAGGTTCTACAGATATTGTTTCAATTATGCAATCTCGACAAGTTCCTTGTAGTTTTCCTTGATACGTGCATTGGTTTATCTTTTGTGTTATTTCCATTTGCAGATATGGTCAAGCACTCAAGGTGAATTGGGCATATGCCAATAGCAGTAGGGAGGATACCTCAGGTTACTTTTAAGCACACCCCATTTGTTGTTGATTTTAATTATGTTGCTTCTTGGGGGCATTCTTTTTTTTTTCTTTTTTTTTTTTTCAATTGTTGTGTACTCCTTTAATTTTTAGTTTAAAATCATCAGGGCACTTCAATATATTTGTCGGTGATTTGAGTCCAGAGGTTACTGATGCAACTTTATTTGCTTGCTTCTCAGTCTATCCTAGTTGTTCGTGAGTTCCTCATTGCTTTTTTTCCCCTTTATTGCAATTTTTTTTGGTCACTAGAGCAAGGTATATTCTTTTTGATGGTGAATGTTGTAGTCCTTTTTTAGTGGTGACATGTTGAAGAAAGCTAGATGATGCGGGGGAGTTAACTTTTTCAACGAGTTACAGTCTTGCAAGATGTTTTGGTTTTTGGAACTTACTTTGCCATCTTCTCTCTTGTTATTTGCAGTGATGCAAGGGTTATGTGGGATCACAAAACTGGTCGCTCAAAAGGATATGGTTTTGTTTCTTTCCGTGACCATCAGGTATTGCTTATTCTATATGCTGGAATATACTGGAGAGATCAACCAATGAACCATCCTGAAAGGAAAAAAAATATTTTCTTTAAAAATCATTATCGTTGCTTTCAATTTCTTTTCCCTGTTGGGCTAGATGTAGAAGTGCAAGAATAAACTTATTCTTATAAAAAAAAAATCATTGAAATGTTTTTTTTCTCCAAATTAAACCATGTTAATAATGTGCTGAATTAGTAAAATGATTTGTCTTTTGCAATTAATATGCAGGATGCCCAAAGTGCCATAAATGATATGACGGGTTAGGCATTTTATTGTTTACTCCCATGCTGTTTGTTCCCTGCTTCTGTTGTCATTTGCTTTTGTTCCTACCAACTTGTGGTGTTTCTTGCATCTTATAGGTAAATGGCTGGGAAATAGGCAAATAAGATGCAATTGGGCAACTAAAGGTGCTGGTGGCAGCTCAAATGAAGAGAAGAACAATGACAGCCAAAATGCTGTTGTGCTTACAAATGGATCTTCAGGTATCATGCGCCTTTATAAATAGCTGTCTTCCTGAGCCCATATTTGTTAATCAATTAATCCATGAAAATATAGATGAAGACAACAACCAAGCCTTTTTTCACTAGGTGCGGTTGGCAACAAGAAAATATAAATGAAGGTTTTAGTTTAAATTTGTTTAATTCTCCAGATTCGGACTATTACATTGGCTGGAAATTGCTATTCATTCATTGTGCTGAATGATATCATACTAATTCAAAAAATGTATAATGGACAACACCTATTAGGATAGCATGTGTATTTTGGTAGTTCACATTTGTTAGACACAAGCCTTACCTATAGTAAATGGCACTGGATTTCAAATTGCTTGGTGTTTTAGACACCACTAACCAGTTTTGATGTGTGCGTGGTTAACATATTGGGTTTGTGGTGTTATGTACTTTTACCATACAATGTGTTCGAAGGGCACATGTAGAGCAGAATAGCTAAGATAAACACAAATAGCAAACCAAATTTAGTTTGAGTGACACTTTGGTAAACCTTGTTTGTTTACACGCTGAGTATTCTAATACTATTTAACAATGTGCATTATCCATTACTTCTTTGCGATAGTGTTTCTGTAGCTGAGTTTATAGAGTGATTTAATGATTACAGTGACTAGAATTAGTTTGAAATTGGGACCCTATTCATCTCTATGACTTCATTTGCTTCTCTATTTCCTATGCAAATCTGTAAACAGGCTGGGAATTTTAGGATTGCTGACAGATAAATTTTTTTTTTTTTGTGTTCTACAGATGGAGGTCAAGATAATAACAATGAAGATGCTCCTGAAAACAATCCTTCATACACCACAGTTTATGTTGGCAACCTTCCCCATGATGTAAGTTGTATGAATTAAAGAATGAAATATTAGGGAATTTCTAATAACACATACATAGTTTTCTATGTGCACATACATCTCCGCGGAACTATTAGTTCCGCGGGTTTATTTTTTTTAACACACACATGTCCGCGGAACTACCGCGAGTTATAATTCTTCGCGGAACTATTAGTTCTTCGCGGAACTATTAGTTCCGCAGAGAATTATAACCCGCGGAACTAATAGTTCCGCGGAGAATTATAACTCGCGGAACTAATAGTTCCACGGACATGTGTGTTGGAAATTCCGCGGAAAATTACAACTCGCAGAACTAATAGTTCCACGGACATGTGTGTGTTGAAAAAAAATAAACTCGCGGAACTATTAGTTCCGCGGATATGTATGCGCATATAGAAAACCATGTATGTGTGATTAGAAATTCCCGAAATATTATTGTTTGTGCATACTTAAGTACAAAACTTCCAGTGAGTTAAGACTGGAAATTGGGGCTAATATTATGCACAAACAATAATATTATTGCATACTAATACCAAAAAAAAAAATATTATTGCATACTTTGTGCATAAAACAACACTAAGTGAAGTATGCACAAAACTCGCTGCAACTGCAGTCTCGTGACTGCCTCATGTGATGCAGTCCTCAATTCAAAATCATGGTCGAGATTATACCCTTTTCATTTTAATACTTCTTCCTTGCATCTACTTATGGATGAATGTCTGTCAAACTATATTGGTCTGATCTGAATGTCAGTTTTGCAATATCTCACAAATTATGAATTGTTTAGTTCACAAACTTCTTGATGTGTAATTTGTCATTTCTCTACAATTGGGGTTTGATGCCACAGGTAACACAAGCTGAACTCCATTGTCAGTTTCATGCTTTGGGGGCTGGGGTAATTGAGGAGGTACGAGTTCAGAGGGATAAGGGTTTTGGATTTGTCAGATACAACACTCACGAGGAAGCAGCATTGGCCATTCAGATGGCTAATGGAAGACTAGTTCGTGGGAAGAATATGAAGGTGAGAAGTCTTTCACTTGTTGCTTACCTGGTCAACTAAATAATTGCAATTTCAGTGTTGGGGCTAATGTTTGCCCTATATAATAGTGCCTAGTTAAGTCCTTTTTACAAAGTAGGAACGTTTCCTCTGCCAATAGCTGACAATGTTATTCACGTGTTGACACAAACATGCTTGTACCTATCCATACCCCTATTTTATCCCAACCTCTAAAAGGAAGTAATGTGCACAACCTTGGGAGGGTGGGGGGATTGATTTAGATGGCAAGAAGATGGACTTTTATATGTTGGAAAGTTAAAATGCTTTTGAAACTTAAATGCTGTTACGTGGATGTGGTGCACCTCTGAGCACCATGACGCAAAATTAAGCGCTCATTCTTTCTACTATGCTTATTTTTTAAAGGCTGGCAGTATGCTTTCATGTGACTATATGCGAGTCAGTGACTAAAATTTATTTTACTTAATTTGTGCAGTGTTCATGGGGTAGCAAACCAACTCCTCCTGGAACAGCTTCAAACCCACTACCTCCTCCTGCACAGCCATATCAAATACTTCCTACTGCAGGGATGAACCAAGGCTATTCTCCTGCTGAGTTGCTGGCTTATCAGCGCCAGCTGGCGTTGAGTCAGGCTGCTGTATCCGGCCTCTCAGGTCAAGCTCTTCTGCAAATGACTGGACAGCATGGCCTTGCTCCTGCTTCAATGGGCATAAACTCCGGGGCATCTCAAGCCATGTATGATGGATATACTGGTAATTCATCAAGACAGCAGCTTATGTACTATCGTTGACACATTGGCCGGTGCAAATTCACCAGTTGCATTGTTGCCTCCTGGGGGGCATTGATGCGCATCACATTTCTCTTTGCTTCCTCACAACAGCATGTCCTTTTCAAACTGGGCTTTTTGATTGAGGTATTGTGGCTTTGGATTTTTACTTAATTTTTACTTCGTGTTGTAATTTATATTGTTTGATCTATAAGAGGGTTTAATGATTCGGAAAAAGGGATCTATGTCTTGCTAGAAAGGGCAGCGAGTTTTATGGTTATTGTATATTATAAGTAAGTATTGACTCAATTTCATGTTAATAACTTTATACTTCTTGTTTTCCTTTGTGCCGTGAAAGGCAGAGACTATTTGCTCCTTCATGGATGACGTAGTAATACTGATGCGCTAGTAGTATGTTACTGTGTTATATCAGCGAAAAAATAATTTTTTGGAAAATAAGTGCGGTGTTAATTTTGGCACGTATTTAACTTTTTTTTTTTTGGTTGATGGGCACTTTGTTGCAGTGTCAGACTCGCAGAGGCCCTTCAACTTCAATCATTTTTTTTTGTTGATAAAAAAGCTCTTCAATCATTTAGATTTAACTCGTTATTACTCGAGTTATCTTTTTTGGAAGACCTATTTCACTTCGGATATATATGGTGCGTCAAAATTATTCCTTTTTTTGGTAGTGTCAAAATTATTCTTTAGATATGTATTGTTTGGAATTGAATGATCTATAACAAAGATTTTAGATGTTTTACTAATGAATTTGCTAGTAATGCTTTTAATAAAGTAGCATTTTATATTAAAATAAAAATAATTAGTTTTTGATAAGGGCAGGAATGGAGATGGTGTGACATCATGCAATCTTGCTATCTAACCGTTCATGCAAGCTTGATGATAAGTTGCAATATCAGCTAGTTGTGCTTTCGCTGTTAGCGTGTATTTTTTCTGTTAGTTGGCACTTCTCAAGGAAATTTTTTTCTCATCAATTTGTTGTATAGTAAAATAATTGTGAGTAATATGGTAAATTTATAAATAAAATTATATTATGCATATAAGTTCGCTTTATATTGGATTAATTAATTCGGTTTTCAAATTTAAATTTGAAATATTAATCTAGTTCAATAAAAAAATTAATTTTTCATATTTTTTATTTTTAATATATTTAATTTTCAGTTTTTCAATTTGGCTTTTCTCGATTTTCAATTATATTGAATCAGTTTGAATATATCAATTAATACCTTTAGAATGTTAATTACAGCAACATAATATTGCATACGACTGAGGTTTCTTTCTTTTTTTGACAAGATATGACTGAGGTTTCTAGTAATTAAGCTAAAAAAGATTGAATGGAAAGCAGAAAAACGAAAGATTGAAGCAATGCTAATTTAATAATTGTCTGATAAACAAAATTTGAACTATTGTTTTAACTTGAACCGATCACATGAAAATGAGTAACATTGTAGGGACTTGTTAATATGATTCTTGTATATAATATTTACACTAGTGTGGACTAAAATATCAACAATGAGAAGTATTAGTAATGCATCATTTAACACTTTCTTTTCAACTCCCTCTTTTTTATTGGTTGAAATTTATCTGAGCCTCTTAATTCTTGTTTAATACATGTTTTATTTTAGTGATTTTTGAAATAATTGTACTTTAAAGATTATTGAAAAGCTGTCAAAAAGGAATATTTCTCCTTAAAATGAGATCATCAAAACATACAATTTAGTCTTAATCGAGTTGTCAATCTATATATATTAAAAAAACTGACTTGCACTCTTGTATTATAAGAATTTTGGCATAAATCTGACACGATCTATCTATTTGTCTATATCTATATCTATATTTATATATATTAGTAAAATTAACTTGTACTCCTGGATTATAAGAATGTTGGCATAAATCTGACAAAAAAAATTTTGGTAACATAAATCTGACAAATTAAATGTTAATAAAAATTAAACAAACTATATATATTAGTAAAATTGACTTGCACTACTATATTATAAGAAATATGTTATAAAATCTAACAAATCAAATATTATGAATTCCACTCACACGTAAATTATGACATTAAAATTTCTTTTTATAATTAAGGTCTAATTGTTCAGTTACAGTCAAATCCATCCATTAATTATCATATAAACAAACCCGTGTAATGGACGGGTAATATAACTAGTTTTGTTGTATCAAAATATATATATATATATATATAACTAGTTTTGTATGATTATTTCCTATAAATAGCATTCAAAGTTAGGTTAGTTATATTGGATATTAATGACTTTTACAACGGAGCACACACATGGCTTGGTTGTATGGGTATCGTAAAAATATTTTACGTATTTGAATTATCTTTTTGTTTAAGACTGTGATAACCTGTTGACCAAAAAAATGACCATGATAACCTATTCGCACTTCTTGCCGAATTACATTGAGACACTGAATTTTCATTGTGAAACTCTACCTTTAGAAAGGGTACGGTTTTGATGCAGCCTATATTGAAATAAGTGGAGGAAAAACAACTTGGAGAATCAAGCATGCTATAACATCAATCAAACTAAGTAATTTACACTTAATTCTGGAAATCAATCCATTGAACTAATTTTTTTTTTCTTTTTTCTTTGCTCAATGGGATAATGTTTTGACTTGTCAGACACCAACTGATGCGTTTCTTCTAATTTCCCCAGAATGAGGAAGTGAAGGACATGCTTCATCCTGCAAATAGGTCAACATGACATAAGCTCATCATAGGAATTAAGGCACCAATTTAGATTAGTTTTAGTTCATGTTAACTGAGATAACTACTTGATTCATACTTAACAAAAAACCTCTTATTATAGGCGTTTATTGAGAAAATAAACTGGGAGCTTTTGAAAAATTGAAGTGTAAAAACTAATTTCAACTCATGCATTCGAGAAGTTATTATTTAAAAATACTCAAGAGTGATTGCAAGATCATTCGAACTTTTCTTTCACTATAAGTGCTTGTTGAAAAGTTTGTTCAAACTTGCTCCAAGTTTTCAACATTAACATAAACAACCTAGAGACTTACCAGCAGCAATGAAACTTGTCTCTCGTGAGACATAGTGTTCCCTGATGCTGGATTTTGCATACTATTTTCAGCAAGTTCTCTCAGCCTGTTGAGTTCTGGTAGGACAACGTTGGCAAGATCAGGCCTATCTTTCCTCCTCAATTCAGCACACTTGACTGCAATGTTTGCAAGGCTCAAGGCCTCCTCTACTGGCCAATCAGGCACTGTAGGGTCCAGCATCTCAAGAAAGGTCCCCTTCTCAATGGCTCTCTCAACATTATGGGCCAAACCCATTGGTGGTCTTGCTGTCAAAATCTGAAGGAAAATGACCCCAAGAGAGTATATGTCTGATTTCACCCCTAGCATTCCTGTCTGCTGGTACTCAGGATCTATGTAACAGAATGTTCCTGCCGTGGATGTCAAGCGGTATTGTGTCACACTGTCAGCCACAGATGGTGGAACTAGCCTGGCCAAACCAACATCACTGATCTTGGCCACATAGTTTCTATCAAGCAAGATGTTGGCTGGTTTCAGGTCCCTATGCACCAGAGGTTCTGGTTTTGTCTGGTGAAGGAACAGCAAGCCAGTCCCAATCTCAGCTGCAATCTTGAACCTAAGCTGCCAAGAAAGTGAGGGAGTGTTGCCTCGACGAAACAGACGATCGTCCAAGCTTCCATTAGACATGTACTCATACGCGAGGCAGCCATATTCTGGGCAGGCTCCTAGGAGGAGAACCATGTTTGGATGTCGTATGCAGCTCAGTACCTCAACCTGTGATTAGAACAGAAGAAGCAAGTCAACTATAATGTCTTAGCACTTGGGAAATCTCAACTAAACAAAAATTTCCATGAGTTGAATGTGCAGTGTTGCATGTAGATTGTAGAGTTTTGTTTTGTCTGCTTACCTCTCTTTGAAATTGTGACCTTCCTTGTGCTGCATCAGGACGTAGAACCTTCACTGCAACAGGTGTATGGTCTAGAAGGCACTTAAAAACAGGACCATATCCCCCTTCTCCAATCTTGAGGGACTCAGAGAAAAATTCTGTTGCAGCCTCAATCTCCTCGATTGTGTACTTTCTATACCTGACATCTACATTTACCAAGGCATCAAGTACTCTCTTTTTCTCTTCTGACTCTCTGAGTGCTTTCATTTCTGCATGAAGCCTCTTCTGTGCTTCCAGTTCCGCTATCCTTTTCTGTGCTTCAGCAGCCTCAATGGCTGCTCTAGATTTGGCTTTCTCCTTTTCTGCAATCGCCAGTGCAGCTTCCTCGGCGAGCCTTGCCTCTTCCAATCTCCTCTCTTCCTCTAATTTCCAGCGCTGAAGTTCTACTGCCTGTCATGCAAAACATGTCTCAGATATATGTACTGAGCTCTTCTAGAGATAGGCAAGATATTTATTAATTCATACCTTCTGTTGTGCTGTGAGTGCTTCTTTACAGGCTGTATTATACATTTCCATTGTTTGCTTGAGCTCCAACTTCAATCTCCTCATTTCAGCCTCCATATCATCCTATAATTGTAGCACAAGATTAAATTATCCACCTGGTAATAACAATCATGAATTTAAAAAAAATTCCCTTAAAAAGGGCAACACTTTAGACTGGAACTAACTGAAATGTTTCATTATTTGATCACTGATTATATATCCTTTCCTTGCATGGTCATTAATATGTAGGGGGTGGGGGTGGTGGCTTGGCAACATTGGCTGAAAAATGTTCAATTAAAGCAAGCAAAAAGAAAAATAAGGGATATGATCATATTGCATAAAACCCTTCTTGATGGCTTTATCTTCAAGACAAAAAAGATCTTGAAAATCTTCCTTTTTTTCAACAAAAGCTACCAGCTTCTTTTGGACTCCTTATCAGTGCAATAACTATTAATACATGCTCAGGCAATGCAGAAAATATAAAAGTAGATTCCCATGTTTCCTTACCACAGCTTGTGATGTAGAAGATGAAAGCCTTTCACTATCATATGAGAGAGATGCAAATTCATGAGGAGGAGTGCCGAATTCCATAGACTGCCTTTCCTGAAAGACAGATTCAAAGCTATAGTTTGCATCTGTGTCGGAGCTACATGATACTCGTGAGCTGGACATCCCTGTGTCTGAGTTGCCATATAATGAAGGGAAGAAGCGGTCTGGACTTGGCCTTCCAGTGCTTACAAAGGATATGTCAGAATCCTTGGAACTTTCCGTATATGGTTTGCCAGTGTAACCTTTCCTAGTGAATGGTGACCTGCTTCCAGTAGCATTTTTCAGATGATAAAACAAATTCTATTTAACCATTCAACTCAAGAATAAGACATTTGCTTAGTAGTAAGCGATGTGACTAACCTAAATAATGTTTCTGTTCCATCCTGTAATTTATGCGATGGTGCATCAAAGGAATGCCATTCTTGTTCTAATAGAAACCACACATTTCTTAGTGAGCAACATACTGACAACATGCATAATAATATAGAGAAGTCTGTGAAGGTATGAACCTAACCTTTTGCACTTTGTGCCAACAACAGATTTGAGTCTAATTGGTCTGGCCTGATAGTAGTTTGATTGAACTGGAGAGGGGTAATGGCTGGAGCAGGACGAGAAGCAGATCGCATTGATTGAATCTTTCCTTTGGAAATAACATAAACTGTACAAAAATCTGGTGCCCCTTTTGATACTGTTCCTGGAATATCTGATACCTTGAATCTTCTGATGAGAAAAAAAAAATTCTTTGAGAAATGAATGGAATACATGCTGATATATCCATTATCCAAGCCAGAAATTCAGGCTTTTATTAATGATTAGTAATACAAATTCTTGCAGCTAAGCATGTACCATAAGTTGAAATAACAGGATGAAGTCTTGACTCTTGAGTTATATCATGTGGAAAATGACACCAACTATTTAGCACTCTAAAGCCTTATTTTTCTAATGATCACATCGATCAGACACCTTAAATTTACACATTGACTATTGTTTGTGGTGTCAGAATGGAAGGTAGAAGTAAAATTTGCAAAATGACATGTATACATGGAAAGATAGATGGCATACTTGAGCAAACCAGTTTTTGTTGAAGAGCCAAGAACCAGATGCTCAATTCCTGTATGAGTAACATACTCAATTAATGCTTTGGATGCATCTACATCTTCTAGTAGGACATCCTTGCATTGTATCTATGGTCCATAGTGCCAAAAGAAACACAAAAACAAAGAGATGGTAAGATTCTAAATAATGTCTGGAATTCTAAAATGAAAACCATTGCCAAAACATTTGTTGTTTCATGATCACTTTCAGTTTTTTTTCCCCTTTTTTTGCTTGAAAAGAAAAACAACTTACATCTTTCCGTGTACAGAAGACACGGTATGGGAGGAAAATGTTTTTGTTTTGGGCATCTGGTTCTTTACTTACTAAACTCTCATTACTAGTAGCAATTATCCCTGCCCCTGCAATCAACCAAGTAAGAAATCAATATACCCATTGGTGTAACAACTCAATAGGCTATGCCTATTGCTACTACTAAAAAACTGCTCTTTTTTTGTACCTCTATTTTATTTTATTTTTCCTTTTTTTGTCTGGATCGCCTAAACATTAACAAAGGCATAGGGGGAAAAAATACAAGGAATAGATGCTATTGTTAATGCCATTTTCACATGGCACAAAGAGCGTAATCATAATATTTGACAAGGTATATATACTCACTTGGGGTGAAAAGAGAAGGTGATGCAGAAAGAGAAGGTGACAGAATCTTGACATGGATGAGAATTACAGTTGCACTTCTTATGAGAAGATTGTCAATGGCCCATTTGAGTGCATTTTGGCTCCCTTTTTCTTTGTCTATTGCCACTGCTACTAATCCATTCACACCATCCTTCTTCTCAGACTGATTCTTTGGCAACCACATTCCTTACTTTGCCTTTTTTTTTTTTATGTTCCAAAAACTCCTGCTATCTGTTGTGCCCCCCTTTCAATGAACGCAAAACCAAACTAAAGAAACCAAAAAACTCTTATTTCCTCCCTCCCCCTTTTGCAAGAAACATTTAAAGGTTCATTGTTTTCTGCATTTTATATATTTCCCTTCTGTTGTAACCAAAAGCTCCTGGAGTTGTTGTTGCTTTGCAATAAAACAAAGAACTTGACCTTGCAACTCTTTGTTAAGGGAAACAACAAAGAATAAAAATGATAACTTTGTTTGTTTAGAATCTGCTCTGTCCCTCCCCCAGCAAAGGACTTGAGGTATGTGTTTGAATTTGTTGACTTTCTTAGTTTGTTGCAGGGTTCTTTTGGTGTTCAAAAACTTCGAACAACAAAAGAATAGTAAATATCCAATCTTCCTCATTCATGTAGCAGCCATTTTTGGGTTTATTTTTAACTATTTTGAGGATCTTTTTGTTGCCCGAATGTAACAACCACACAGATTGTTCTATTGAATGTGTTGTCTTAGAATAACCAAAATTTGCGGGCTATCTTTGACTTCGTCCTTCTTGGAAATGGAATCTAGTAACCAAGTGCTACTCGAGGTAAACACGGGTTGAATTTTAGAAAAACTTAAAAAATAAAATTGACATTAAAGAGATTAATGGAAAAATTACATTTAGTTGAAAAAAAAATAAGACTTTATCTGCTTATGCTATAAATGTACTTGTTTTCAAATAAAAAAGTTTAGTTACTGTGCACAACCTCTGTAGGTGGTGCATGGTGCACCACTGTTATTAGCCTTTGGATGAAACTACGTCTCACCGTCTTACCATGCACGCTCCACACACGATTTCCCCCACCATCACCCTTTCCCTCTCTGTCGCCGAACGCGGCCCCCTCGCGCCGCCGCTGCACGGCCTTCTCCTCTCAGAGAAAACCCCTCCTCCGGTGCCATATCTTCTGCTGGCGGCAAGATCGGGCCATCGGAGGCGCAGAAACCTCCATCGACGCCCTCGCCGTTCTGCTCCGACGCGAATCCCCAGGCGGTGGGAACGGTGCTCATAGGGCTTGTTGAAATATGTGTCTTTCCCTTCAAAGTGTTCTTTGACAGTTCCGATTTGTGGCGGGTGACGGTGACGGTGGCAGAGGGAGAGCACCACCACGACGATGCGGAGAGATATCGTCGTCTACACCAGTGAACGAAAGAAGAGTGTGGAAAAAATATGGTATGGAAAGCCCATCATTAGATACGATGAGACCGCACAATCCAACCGTAAATAAAATTGGTGTAACATGCACCACCTAAACATGTTGTGCAGGTTAGACGGAGCCGAATTTCAATAATAAACTTGTTTTCTTAAATATTACTTATGTGAAATTCAAAAATAAAATAAATAGATAGTTATATTGCTATTACTTCCATGAAGTGATTGGACAAACAAAATACATGGAACATATCTAAATTTTGAACAAAAAAAAAGCACAATTGTAATAGTTCAAAATATAAACAAATCATAAATGATATGATTTCACCTTATTTAATAAACTCTTTTCTACAAAATACTATTCATTTAATATAAATTTTAATTTTAATAACAGAATAAAGTCATTTCTTTGATAAGATCAATAAAATTAAATGATACTAACTTACTTTTTTAATTAGCGTGAGTTAGTTTTTTGGCTTATAATCTGGATGGAGTAAGTTATAATGTAAAACGTACAAGAAATATTACATAATATTTGTACGGAAAAATCTAAGAAATATATTTTTTGGGGGTGGGGGTGGGGGTGGGGGCATTTACCCATACACATTTTCCCTACTCTATCATTTTTTTATACCAAGAGGATATAACTATAATTGTTTTTACCATTAAATTTACTCGTGTGGGTATTATAGATTCATATCAAATCAAAATTATTATACAGGCATGCTCTAAAAAAAGTTCATACATCCTCTTTGAATGCTCTGCCTACACTTTCTTAAATAGAGTTAACTCTACTCAGACCTTTCCCTTATAAAAACTCACCCGATTTACATCAGTCTTAATTTCAAATAGCAGGTTTCATCAACAGACTGATATGGAGAAAAAAAAATAAAGATATGTAGTGTATATATATGTTTCTTACGTTTGACAACTTGAATTCCATCAGTACAGAAGTAATTCATCTATATATAACTCTGGCTGCAAACTTGTGTGATTGATTCTATTCTCTACCAACTTTGGTCTTTGTTAACCTTCTCTAGACAACTTGGGTGAAGGTCATAGTCACACACATCACAAGAGAATGCCCAGAACTTCCCTTGTTTCTTACAGGAATCACATACATATGCTTTGGCCATATCCAATTTCAGCACATGTTCATGCTTGACATCCTCAACCTGTTGAGGCAAAGCCTCTCCTTCCTTTCTCAGAGCAGCCTCTAGATCTCTTATCCTTGACTCAGTAAATGGGAAAGCTTCTGCACCATATGAGGAGACCATAAACTTCCCATTCAAACTAATGACTTTGCCATCTGGTCCAATCAGAACCAAAGCTGGAATACCCTTTATGTCAAAGATTCTACAAAGCTCATGCCTTGTCCTATCCTCATATGGGATAGCAAGCCATGGCATACTACCTATGTTGTCATTGAATTCCTTGAGGTCCCTATCTGTTGAGACTAAAACAGTCTCAAAGCAGTGGCCTTTTGTATCCTTGAGATTGTTGTACACATCTGCAAGTTGGGCAGTGAAGGCACGGCAAGGGGGAGACCAATAAGCACCAAAAAATAGGCCTACAGTTTTCCCAGCTAGTTCAGATACAGGTACCTGCAACAATGAGACATGTCATGTGTGTAAACTACTACATGGGATGCGTCTGGACAAACAACTTAATTAAGAGCTTATTCGATAAGTGTTTATCATATAAGAGTTTATGCATAAGCCGATTCTACAACATAAGAGCTTATGGGCTTAAACTCTATATGAGCTCTGTATAAACTGTTTCTATAAGCTATTATGAAGAGCAATTGAAAATAAGCTGAAAAAAGCTTATGAACTTATCATAAGCTATATGTATAAGCTTTTTCAAATACTTAGTTGCCATAAGATAAAGCCCAAATAAGTTCTTCCAAATGCACTCATGGTAAATAACAAATCCGAGCAGGGCTTTAGGCTACCTTTCTATAATCTCCAGAGATGAGAAAGTTGCGTCCTTGGTGTGCCAATAATTCTTCCAAATTTACTTCTTCACGTTTTCTTTTATCCAAGGCTTCCAATTCCTCATGCCTCTTCCTTGTGAAAGGAAATGCATCAGCACCATAATCCTCAATCCACTCAATCATGTTTTCTCCAACAGTTAAGGCATCATCTGAACACAGTGGAATGAAGGATGGGATTCGATCAACCCGATATCTGTCAATCAGTCTTCTATGCAAATTTGCATCAAATGGGACGGCTAGCCATGGCATACTCTTGATGTGTTCTTTGAATCCCTCCTCATCATGGTCAAAGGAGATGAAGATGATCTCTAGATTTGTTCCCCTTTTTCTCAGTGTTTCATAGAGATCAACCAGATGAGGAATGAAAAGTCTGCAAGGCCTACACCAGCTGGCAGAGAAAAACAGGCAGATGATTTTCCCATTACATTCTGACAAGGGTACCTAATCTCATGATTCAAACATGGCAAAGCATTAGCTACAGGAACCAAGATCACAAAACAAAGCAAATGATGGAATTTCAATTTGTTTTCTTTAAGCTGGATTTCATCTTTTTCTATTTATTTGCAGGAAAAAAGAACCTCCTGAGGATGGTTTAGAAGTTAAGCTACTGAAACTGCCTCAAGCTGAATCAATTAACCATTTAACCTTCCTATTGCCTAACAACACAGACACATATAATACAGAAGGAGGGTTTTGCAGAAACTAAGTTACCTTCCCTTCACAAGATAAAAGGAACTCAACACCTTCAGCTGCAAATATCTTCACAACATCATGGCTGTCAGTATATTCAGCCTCAAAATTCAGCCCTGCCATCGGAGCCACAGAAAACAGATGTTCTCCTCTCTTTTCTACAAGCTTTCTTAAAACCTAATTGATCAAGACAAGAAAAAGAAAAACATGAGTTTTGAAAGCATCACCCAAAATGGATTGACTATATTACCATATCAATAAAACTTCAACCTTTCACACCTGTTTATACTTTTGAAAGGAAGATAGACCTGGAGACAAAAAAAAAAAAAGAACAGTTCAGATTCTGTGATCTTTGGCCTTTTTCTCAAATTTCATAAACTGTCTGAAGCAGCCCTGCAATTAAGATTGGAAAGAAGCAAAGCGGTGAAATCTTCTACCTACAAGGGAACCAAAACTTGAAACTCAGCAACTTCAAAAATATGAAATGGGAAGTGGATGAGACTTTTAATAAAGAAAATACAAGAACTTGTTTATGAGAACTAATATGGGGGCATATTCCTCTGTAGGATGCTTCAGCCAAAGGGTTGCGTAGAACTCCTTCCGAATGGAACAGCACCGCCTTTTTCTCTAAATGTGAACCACATCACTAGAATTGTGTTATTTTTATTCTATCTTCACATCATGCAATGGTTTTGATGATCAGTGACGGTTGATCCATAGGATGAGTAACATCTTAATAAGGTGACAGAAATAGAATACATACATGATACATGTGTGTAAAAGTTTAGGTGGGACCAACTGTAATTAGATGATGAAGATAATGTGTAGAGATATAAAGTGATGTGTGTGGAAGTGTGTGCCAGTATAAAATGGACCAAAAAGACATGTCGCAGTATTAAAAATCTTCATTTTTGGAAGAAAAGAAAGAAGGAGGAGAAGATCAAAAGTACCCTTATCTATTACTCTTTGGAGAATAACTTGATTTTTTTTTTTTGCATAGTACTTCATCAAACCCAGTCACTCAAGGGTCATGGATGAATTCAATAACAACAGCATAAGACTGAAGCATCACTTAAAGAACAAAAAATTGGGGAAAAAAAGAAGAATTTGGACTGCTGCAAAAGCAATCCAAAGTAGAAACAAGTGTTAAGTGCATGTTGTGATGCAAATTATTAAGCAAGTAACTGGTTGATACAATTTCAATTTTTCAAGTTAATTTTACCTTGAAGCTGCAGCTGAAGAGGAACACCAACAGGAACAGAGAGAAAGTATGTGAAGGAAGAGGCGGTTGAGTCTCCAAGAAGAAATGAGAGATGATGTAGAATGGAATGGAATGGTGGGTCAGTGGATAGCCTTTAATGTTTGTGAAATGAGCAGAAGATATCATGCCATATGGTTGGGAGACTTTGTTAGTTATCCAGCAAAAATGTTTTTATTTTTTATTTAATTTGAAATATATAGTTTTAATCCATGAATAATTTTTTTCCATATCCTATTCATTAGCATAATCAATTAATCATTAATTACAATATAAAAAAAACTTGATCTTCCAACCTATTATGTGTCAACTCTTAAACTGTAATATATATCACTTTTTCAACTCTTTTTATTTTCAATAAAATTGTTTTATTTATTGAATTTTTTTATTAGAAAAAATCCATACTGTACAGTCCATAATCTAGAATTAATGTTAATTTTGACAAAAGAACCATCTGTCGACAAGACAAAATATACGGACATTGTGGGTATACTTCCGTTGCTTACATTCCATATCTTTTCTGTCTTTATTATTTCATTATTTGGCTGGTTCTGTTATTTGGGTTTTTCTTGAAAACCAAATAAGTAAACACTCAATAGTTTGGGCATATGCTCTGGCTAGGGAAACGGATATGCTGACAGTGTTGGAGGCTATCATCTGCAGCTGCAGATGCGTGTATCTAAATTTTTATTGTATAGAGTCTCGTTTAAATGAATATCTAATTCTATCATATGAAAATAATGTGTAAATATACGTTATAACTCTACCATTAAGGATTTTTCTTTTCTTGCCACGTTCATTTGTTTAAAATGTGGCTTACCAAAAAATTGAGTTATTTTGACACGTTTATTGAGTCACTTTGGACACCAAATAGATGGGTTAAGCAAGGTCCCTTGCGACTTATGATATAATTTAAATAAACAACTAATTATATCATGTGAATTTTTCACACGATATAATTCAACAGGTAGATGGGTTAAGCAAGTTACTTATACTTTGATTTTTTTTTTTTTGTATTTTGTCTATTGAATTGTAAAACTGTAAACTTTTATTAATACAATTTGTTCCTTGCAAGTTAGGATAGGATTAATTCAAAGTCAAGTAATGTTAATAACATATTTTTTAACATACTTTTTTCAACACACTCTTTATTATCAGATGAAATTCATGAGTCCTCATAAATGATGTGAGTCCTATTCTCTGTTAAGTGAAACCCATGCTCAAAGTGGTAGAACTTATATAAATATCAGCCAATAATAATAGAAATATATTGAAAAGTTGTTCTAAAGAGTATTATTAATAAGTTTAATGATAATTTTATGATCTTTAGTTTTTTGTTTATTTAATGATTCAACATTGCTTAATCCATAAAAGCTAAGATGAGTCAACTTGACCCGCTGCCTTCAACCTGGGATGGATCGGCATGTTTTTTAATACCCCTGTTTGCAAGTTGCCCTGAATTTCCCAAGGAATGCGCACTCTCACCCTTAAAAAAACGAAAAGAATGATAATACAGGGCACAGAAATGATAATAGAGATACTTTCTCTACTTTTTAAAAATGTTTTTAAAAATATTCCTATTTATTTATTATTTAAAAAATCTAAAATAATATTAATTATTATTTTGTTATTTATATCTTCATTTTTTAACTTTTTTTTTTGTAAAATGGTAGTAATGAAATTTAAACATATGACCTCATGCTAACTAATTAATAAGATATAAAAACATGAAAAAGTAACATTAAAGAAATAAAAATATAATAAAAATTTGATATAAATAAAATAAAAAACATTAGTTATTTTTCGGAAAGGAACAGAGTAGTAGCATTCTTGAAATAGGCCACATGAGATGAGAGGGCTCAAAAAGTTATGAATATTAAATTAGACAATATAATATATGCTGCACGGGAAATGAAATTGATGATAAATATATAATAAAATCTCGAAATAAATAAATAGCATAAAATGGAAGGTAGAATACAATCCCGGTCCAGGATATGACTCAGTGCTTATCCACTACTGGCGGGTCTAGAAAACGATACAATGTGACAATGACCCTTTTTCTATTCTTCACCAATGGGAATGGAATAACTTAGTTTTTCTTTCGGGAGGCCCTCGAAAACATGTCTTTGATGTTATGTGATTCTGTCTCCAATTTTAACTTCTTTGCTTGCCTACCCTTCTTTACAGTTGGTGCCTTCTTATCATCACCCTTTTCCTGATAACATTAGTGGTGAGCAAACAATTACTACAATCCCAAAAAAGCAAAATCCAGACTCATTCTTCTCGTGTCCTTTGTTAAATACCTGTAATTCATTGCATAAACCTGAGTTACTTTCCACAGCATTTACTTGTGCTTTTCCCGTAATCTCAAGTATATTTAACCTGCAAAGGCAAAATCTCCTTAAAGAATCCCATTCCAACTCAACTTTGGTTTCTCTTATAACTCTACAAGAAATATACAAGTAAAATAATCATCATAGGACATTCTAAAACCCATACTTGAGATGATTACACAGGAGCTGCAACCAAGGCTCTTCCTTTAAATACTCTCCTAGTATAGAAACTGCATCAATCACTGCATCAGCAACGCCAGTACGTTAATAAAGGGCAAAACTGTGACAGAAAGACCAGAGATGCAGTTCAAGTTTGAAGACAAGCATCACATCAATATTTACACTGAATGGATTGGGGAATATTATAAAGAAAGATATAGGTGCTTCAAGTATTTTAGCTATCAACAAAAGAGATAAATTCAGCTATCCTATTTCCATTTTTCAATTTTAACAACCAATATAACATATAATTATTATTTGTTTCGATGCAATATACTGTGTAATAATATATTTGTCTCTGTCCAAAAATATTCTTGCCTGCATTTACACAAAATGCAAACATCAGTTTTCACAAGTTGCCAATATACCCAGTCCTCATCATCATTGTGCATGATACAGACTACAGAGTGCAATAAAAGGCATAAATCTGAGAGCAGAAGCACAAACACGCATTTCAAGGACTCCTTTATCAGTCTTTTCCTTTTCCATATACAAAATATTTATCTTTTCTCAATTTAACCTCAACAGAACAAAATTATCCAAAAGCTAGCAAAACAGAATGATAATAGACAATTTACATGCGTCTTTCTCTGATTGAGCAGCGTAGTTTTTGTCCAATTTGGGTAGTGCCTGTTTTAGCTGACAAACCTAAAAAAGAGAAATCAAAATAAAAATTTTAATACCAATGACAAGTTTTTTAGCAACTAATTAAAAATAGGCCAAACACATGCCGAAAGACACAGAAAAGTAAGTTAGAATACAAACCCTCTATAAAGCAACCAAAGTATTTCTTGGTTTGCTTTATGAATATGGATATACCTATATCAACAACCAACTCTGACGATAGGCTATGACACTAATGATGTGCATATCGTAGAACCTTATAGCACAAAGGAAATATAGACAAACCTTATAGCACAGCCAACGTAGAACCTTTGAGTCATCAAGTCTAAAGAATTTTAAGGATCCAACTTCTGCATGTGCACAAGGATAGAAGAGGACAGATTTAAAATCACCATAATAACATTTATTTAATTTCCATACCAAAAAAATATGATCTTAGTACAGTTTAAGTGAAATCTCTCTTATGCGCATCCCATCAGACAGCCATACCTCACAGACAGTGTTATTGCAACAGTATTAGGGAATCTGTATTATCACCTAACATTGAACTACTGATACACAGAACCAGGATAATTAAAAACGAGAATGAAAAAGATTAACAATGAGGCCACCAAACTTGGCTCTCATAACCAGTACAAAAGACTTAGAGCCAACGACAAACTTCTCGTTTTCTTTCGCCAATATCTGCCCATTAAATTACTTAAATCGTAACATAACTTGGCCAACTTTCAAACTGAAGATGTAAATAGAAGGTGTACAAGAATACCACCTTTGACTTCACAAACTACTTGCATACAGTTCTCTGCAACGGACATTAACTGCTGATATCCTGGATACCCATCAATAAACAACATGTCATCCACTTGCCTGAACTTCCCAGGATCATCACCTTTCTGCATGCATTTTAAAGAACCAGTGATATGCAAGGTACATTTGAGAGGGGGGCACAATGTAGACCTAATTGATCCATTCACAAACCTCAAAAGTTGAAGTTTAGTAGACCTCATGGACAAGGCATATATTTGATTTTGTGTGTGTATTCCACTATGGTCAAACTTATAGTTAATAGTGTGGGTGGGCTTTACACATGAAGTGTCAAATGTGCAACTAAAACTTTATTCTGCTTCATCAGCAACAAATGACTAAGGATTTACTCAAAAGGAAAAGAACTTGGAAAAGAAATGTCTATTGTCTTTCAATTTCCATGGTTGAAAAGAAACATGAAAATTACCTTCATCCTAGCTTCATCAAATATGGGCAACATGATGAAAACAGGATCAATTGGTGTGGATAAATACAGTCTACCATCTGTTGGAGAACAAAATAAACACAGAGTGACGAACGATAAAATGGAAAGAATTTCTGCCATAACTATTGTTTCACTATAGTTTCTACCGAGCGAAAGACCTAGAGACTACTAACATAACAAAAGGAATCATGATGCTTTCATACAGACAAAGAAAATAAAACAGTTTTTTTAAGTGTTGGTTAGAAGTACAAGAACATGAGATAAACATAGCAGGAACAAAAAACATTATTTTGAAGAAAAGTAGAAGCAAATGATTTCATCAGACAAGAGGATGACGAGAGAAAATGATGTACCTCGTGCAAAATACAACGCAAAATGCATGCTTTGCATCTTAGATAATCGAACACCTACCTTCATTTATATAATCTCCCAAAAACCAAGATCCATATAAGTTCTTGAACCATTGAAATTCTTGAAGCACCCCATTTACAAAGAGATACTGTGTTGCATTTCCTGTCAAACAAGTGAAAGACATATGAAAGATTCTAAAGAAAAGAAAGAGAGAAGAGTCAAAAGCCTCAATAAGGTCCAATTCCACAAGAATGATTTATAGCAAAGTAGCACAACATTATTAACAGAAACATGTTAAGAAATCAAGATAGACAAATTCGGATAAATCAAGTGTTTGTGTGTGCAGTGCGTGACAAAAGCGTTATAACAAGAACATATAAATAATGGATATTTCTTCAGTTACCAGATTTGGGATGACGGAGCAAAATCATACGTCCCAAACCATTTTCATTTGAACCAGGATCTGCACTTGCAAGAAAAATAAAATTAAAATGCATTGACATAAAAACATTACTGAAAAGTTTGCAAAAGTTAATTTAAAAAAGAAAAGAAAAATAACATAAATTTTTGGAAGAAACAAAAAAGAATGTTTAAAAAGAATGAGAGGGGATGTGAAATTACCGGGGGCAACGACAACCCGGGATTCCTGAAGACCTTCCCACCAACTCATAGGTTTACCGGTCACCGTTGTAACTGTAACTGTCACTGTAACGAAGAAAACTAACCGAAACGGCACGTCGAGACTGTTGTTCGTTCACGAGTGAGTTACTCACAAAATGGTGCGCGCGCAGAACTGTCAGTAGCTCACCCGGATCCTTTGCGTTTGTGGAGGGAAAGGGAAATTCCTTAGAGAGGATCCAAATCCAATTCCACTTTCACTCTATCCCGACCGGACCAAGCCCAAGGGTTTTGGGTCAGTTCAATTCTTTTTTATAGAATTTTTTTTATCAATTATAGAAGTTATGTTACAACATTTCATTGAAAAAATCAGTAAAATTATTTTTTTAATTGTTGTTTTTCCTTTTAATTACAAAAAATATTACTTTATTTTCACTTTAGTTTTTTATGTTCAAAGTTTTATATAAAAAATAATACATTTTTTATAGTTTTTATTAGTCTTTGAGAAAAAAAAATCTTCTTCTAAAAAATTAGTATTTGAGAAAGAAAAAATTAATTATATTTTTATAATTGAAAATAAAAAGAAAAATAACAAATTCATAGTATACCGAAGTGTACTTTGATCTACATCGTGATCGGTCTATGGCATTCATGTTTATATTCATATGAAATTTTTCGTACTTGATAATTATATTCATTTTTTGGATGAAAAAATGGCTAATTAAGGGGGGCAATTGGATTAGGACCGTAAATGATTTTAATTTTATGTAGATTTTTTAGTTATAATAAATTCTTGTAGTATTAAATAAAGAATTTTTAATAACATAAAAAAATCTAAAAGTATTTAATTAAGACTATAATGATTTTTTAAAGAGGACAACGAAATCCAGTGGTATTCAATTGAGATTTTTTACAACTTAATAAAAGTTTCTTGGTATTAAAAAAAATAAATTTCGATGGATTATTCTGTATGGTCGATTTTGTACGACTTTTAAGTGAAAAATATAAAGATTAGACTCATTCAACAATCTCATCCAAACCCTTGAAACTTTTTAGAATTTTTTTTTGTTGCTGTTGCAGCATTGTCAAACTCACTAGGTATTTCTTCTTTTTTGTTATTCTTTTTTCCTTGTACTGATCGATTTTTTTTAAACATTATGTACACGTTGAATATGCTTGGCTTGTATGGCAATGTTGTAGATAAGTGTGTAAATTCTTTTTGTACTTTACCTCCTCAAACGCTATAGTAATCAAATGCGATTTTTTTATCTTTTTATTTCATAATTTTTCACTACAGTTTTTGGTCAAATGTGATTTTTCTATTTTTTTACCCTCTTTGTATTTACTTATTTAAAATTAATATAATAAATTTATCGTTTTTCAAATTTCAATTATTTTTCCATTCGTGATCCTTTTTTTATTTTTATAAATATAATAGTTTTCTTAGCAGATTTCATTCATATTTTTAGTTCATATAAATTTTTAGGCTTCATTTGTAATTTTTTATTGATTTGATTTGATAATTGTAATAGTATTTCTTAACATGTTTATTTATAATTTTTTGTTTCTCTAATTTTTAGGATATAATTTTTTTGATTTTATTTTTGATAAATAAAAAGTTTTTTATTGGTTTTTCATTTATTTATTTTAATTCTGTTTTAACTATAGACCGGAAAACTATTTTATTTATTTATTTTATATATATCTTATGTGGTGTACTTAACAGAAGCAAAGCTTCTATTAGCATGTGCAGCACTGCATAATTTTCTGAACAAAGAATGTGGTTCTGATGAATTTTCAATTGAACCAGCATGCTAATCTTCATATTCAGTATTACCGGTTAACGAAAAGACTATAATTTTGAGCTTTTTGACGAATCTTGACATTCAATATTATCAGTTAATGAACACTATAATTTTTACTTTTGTTGTCTATCTTAAGAAATAAATGAAAAAAGTCAAATTTGTTGAAGTTATTTTTTGCACATCAAATATATTGGTGCTTCCAATAATGTTAAAAGTAACAGGTGCTAATAAAATGTATTAATGGGAAAGTCATCGACACCTTTTTTTTTGTCAATGCTCATCCCCGCGTAAACACAACGAAAACATAACTTATAGCTGAAAAAGTTTTTGGAAACTATTCCACTGTATACCACATATAAACTATTCCACGCTAGACTTCACCGTTGAGTTTGTGCAAATAAAAAATTTAACTAAACATCTATAGTATTTTTCTTTACTAGCATTTTAAATGTTAATATTCCGTTCAAACATGTGTTTTGAAAATTCTTTTCATGATCAGAGTTGGTTTATTGTTGAGGAGATTAATTTCCCCTTAAACAAGATATTGAATTTAAGTATTAAAGATAAAAAATTGCACTACTATGTTTGGTTTGGATAAGTAAGATTCAATATATAACTTTTAAATGGCGAGAATTTAAAGAAAAAAAATATTTTCGTACTACCAAGAGCCAAACATTTTATATAGAACAATGATTCTTGAATAATCTTTCATTTGCAACACCCATTTTTTATCTCTTTTTTCTTACCATATCATTTATCTATCATGAGTTTGTTTGGATAAATAATTTGTTTAAGCACTTATAGCATCATATAAGTGCTTATGTATAAGCTACTTTTATAATCGAAGAGATAATGTAATGAAACTGATTTCATATAAGTTGTAAGCTGTTTTGATAAGCTGTCCTGGTAAGTTTATGAACCAGTTATAAGATGTTTTCATAAGCTCTGCCAAATACGCTAACAAGTACTTATGTCAGTAGATAAATTTAAATAAACTCTGCATAAGTCAATCAAAAAAAAAAAAATGAGTAGCAGTAGCTCCAATTCAAGAGGTTCATCCTCATCACCAATCATCATCATCATAACAATATGGTTATATAACAATTTGATTGATTACATGATATAAAACAAGATGTGCAAGATAGCGGAAAGAAAAAGGGCATTTCATTCCACTCCCACCAAAATCTCGTGGGGTCCTGTGAGACAAGTCATCATTGATGATCCTAAGCCATCATCATACAAATGAACCCTGTTCACCCTTCAACTCCTCGATCTTGGCCACTGCCTCCCTCCAACCCCACCTACTCTCCACACCCCACTCACAGCAACCCATCCCAACCCTCAACAGCTTCAGCATCTCACCCTCCTCGTTCCCACTCCCAGAAGAAATGCTTTTATCCAACACCTCCCCGCTCCACCCTTCCCTCACTATCGACTCCACCCACGCCACCAAATCCTCACTCGCCCCCTTCCCATGTCTCAGATAATTCGCAGGGAACTTCCCCGTCAGCACCTCCAGTATCAGTATCCCCAAACACCACACGTCACTCTTCTCACTGGGCCCATCTTCATACTTGCCCACCTCAGGGGACTTGAAGCCCGCCATGAACTGCTGAGCGTGCTTCTTCTCCATCACCGCCACCAGCCCGTACTCCGTCAAACGAGGCTCCAATGAACGGTCCAACACAACATTGGACGACTTGAGATGCCCATGCGGTAGCTTCTCATCGGGAAACTCCCTGTATAGGTAAGCTAAACCCCTCGCCACGCCTTTTATGATCTTCAAACGAGTTGGCCAATCCAACTCATAACCACCCCTACCTGCAATATTGCATATCAATGTAATAATAATAAACGTAACATGACCCCCAAAACACTTCAATTCCTATAGCTTAGAATCAAAAATACATTCCATATTTCATATAGATTTTAGTGTATTTAGAAGAGCTTATTTACACATATCTTAACTTATGAGTACTAGGTCCTATTTGCACTAAAAAACATAGCTTCTAACTTATGAATAAGTTAACTTTATTTAGCATTTTTATTTTTATCATATATGTTTTTTGGGGTAATGTTATGGAAAAATGGAAAAACTTAGATATGTGTTTATAGACAAGTTAAATGAGAGAGTTTTTGAAAAAATTAAAGTCTAAAAGTTAATTTTAACTTACATGAGAAGCTATTAGTTAGAAAACTCTTATTATAAGTGGCTTTAACTCAAAAATAGTTCTGACATGTTTATAGTCAATTTTTAGCCTATTTTTATAAGTTGTAAAAAATAGCTTATAGAAATTTATGGCCATTTTAGCTTAGAATAAAAAAAAAAGTAATGGGGCCATATGGCATTGATACCATGAAGATGACTGGCCAAGCTGCCATTTTCAACAAAGTCATGTACCAAAAGCTTCTCTTCTTTTCCATAGTAGAATGCAACAAGAGGGAGCAGGTTGGGATGTGTCAACCTTCCGAGCCTTCTCATGTGCTCAAAGAAGTCCTTCTTCCCAACACTATTCATGTGCTTGAACCTCTTCACCACCACAACTGGTCCATTCAATACCATGGCCTTGTAGGTGGATCCAAAACTGCCACTACCCAGAACCTCAGCTGAGGCCCTGAGCAACCCTTCCAAATCAAAACCCGCCCTTTCATTCCTAACGAAGCTCAAATCTCCATCCTCATTCTTCTTGGATGATTCACCTACAACTGCTGCCACTGCCATATGATCAATGGATTTGGCCTCACTGGAAACTGCACCAGTAGTAGTAGGAGTGTTACTCTTCTCGGCCCTCAGGGGTTGTGGTTTTGCAGCTTGCCTTCGACTGTGACGGATGAACACGAGTGCTAGTATTGAAGCCAAGATAACCACAACCACAATAATAGTAACAAGCATGCGGTGTTTCTTGTGTTCATTTTCTTGATGTGGAAGAGATAAGGGTGGGTTGCTGCTACTGTTGCAGGGGAGGCTTAGAAGTTTTCCACATAGACCATGGTTTCCTGTTGCACTAGAAAAATTAGATAAAATATGTATCTAATCTAGGAACAAGAACAGAGAAAAAAGGAACTGTGTCCACCTTGACGAGTTTCTGAGCATAAATTCATTATGTTTGACTGTTTGATTTTTTGCAGTCAAATGCTGAATTAAGGAGGAATTAATAATTGAAGAGTCTAAATCCCATGGTGTATACAGTTGAATATCTTTTGATTTTAAGACTAGGCAAATTAAACATTTACAATCATATCAAAATATGTCATTGGATTTTCTAATAACTTGAAAAATTAAAATCAATGGGAAAAGGTTTGGCTTTGGCAAAGTAGTCAGAAACAATTCAAATTCAACAATCAATTTGGATATTTGTTCTGAATTTCTTGTAATAAGTAAGATCAAATAAAAACTAAGCCTGTCTATAGGTAAAAAGAAAAAACCTGCAAATGAACTTGGGTCCTGGTTGCTTAAGCTTTCTTGTACTGGACCCTCCAATTGGTTGTAAGATAAATTAAACACCCTGAAATCTCTCTGTTGAAATTCAGGTATGTTGCCACCAAAACCATTTCCACGTAAGTCAACATCCAAAAGTCTAGGCAATTGAGCAAGGGATGTGGGAATGTGACCTGTGAACCCATTTTCTGCCAAGAACACTCTCTTCAGCCTTCTCAACCCTTCAAAAGCATCACCCCCAATTTCACCAGAGAACTTGTTCTTGCTAAGAAACAATGCCCTTAATCCCACAAGCTTCTTGAACTCAGGCATTGGACCCTCAAAGCTATTGTTAATGACACTGAAACTCTTCAAAGTGGGCAATTCAAGCAAAATGTCCACGTTGATGGTGCCACCTAGTCCCATATTCTCTAGTCTCAAACCATGAAGTGTTTGATTGACACATATTAAACCAGTCCAGCTGCACACACTGATATTCGAATCAGAATCGTTCACCCAGTTGTTTAAAGCACCTGCATTGGACAAGAAGCTCTTGAAGTTCATCAGAACTCGAGCTTCTGTGTCAGCAGCCAGGGATGGCAAGAAACAAGTGGCCAACGTGAAGAGCAATAAAAGATAAAAGTATTCTCTTTCACGATGCATGATTATTGGAAGATGATGAAAACTGAAATGGGTTGGTTCTGAAGGATGAGAAAATGAGGAGTGTTTGAGCAACGATAGGGAGTGTGCATAAGAAATTGTGACTAAGAGTGGTTGTAATGTTTTGTGGGGTGACATTGACAAGGTTGTTCCTGCAAAGCATGAGCTGGTTAAGCCGGCCATTTACTAGTGTTTGGACCTCATTTACTAAGATGCTTTTTGTTCAATGCTTATTATATATCTATCTTGATCGCGGCCTCGTTAGAAGCTGTTTTTTTTTTTCTTGTTAATGGTGAGGATGAATATGCTGGTGTTCCATTGGTCATCTCTAAAATAAGTTGATAGCGTTTTTATGTAACATTTTTTTGTCTAGTGTGCTTATTAATTAGGTTATTATGATCTGAATTTGCTAGACAAGACAAGATACGGATATGGCAGTAATTGACTTGTATGCTAATTAGAATACGAAAGAATATACGGACCTTAATACGAAATCTCAAATTATCGTATCCTAATCTTATTATATACCCAAAAGAATATATATATGGATGACATACAAATGAAAAGTACAACCAAAACCAAGCAACTCCCTTCTCAACATTCCTGGCCAGAACACAAAATACTATATTAGTTCTCAAATGCCCTTTATTCCTGGCTTTGCTGAAACCTAGAGAACTCTCATAGGTGACAGGACGAAGCAAGGTTTATACCTTTTCTTACGTTTCTTCTCTTCACTGTTTTAGTACTTTGATTATAATGATATCTGCAGATTAAAAAACTTATATTATTTTTATATTACTTTTTATATACTAACTTATTTTTGTTTCAAAAAAATAAAAATTGTGTATTAATATAGGCATGCAAATAACATATACTTAAGTCACTCTGTTTCTCTCTGTCTTTTCTGTTGAATTCAATTTGATTGAGCACCCTCCATTCCCTCCCAAAAGAGACCCAAGAATGAAAACCTCCATAGAAGCAGCCAGCGCCACCACCATCGACGTTAATCTCCCCGGAAGAAGCCAATCGTTCTCTGAAAGAAACCCAAAAGAAGAAAAACACCAAGTCAATGTTCCCCTGCTCCTGCAAGTGCAACCATCCCATGCAGCAGCGAGAGGAAAATCCACCACCACCTTTGACGAACTGCGAAGCCTTCGCACGTGCCTCAAATGGTGTGCCCTCGACCACTCTTCCTCCATTGGAAAACTCATTTCTTACTTTACCTTCGTATTCCTCACCATCACCGTCCCTCTCCTCATTTCTTTCTCTGTTCGTGTCCCTGCCTCAGCTTCTCAAGACGACCCCTTCTCCTTCAACAAGCTTGTCCAACTACCCGAATCAGCCCTCGCCATCATCGCCTTCTTCACCCTCTCCCGTTTCTTTCGAAGGTAGAAAAGAAAAACAAGTGAATAACCAAAATCATTCTTAAAGTGTTGATGTATTGTTTTTAAAATCGAAAATCTTCGATTATATTAATTCTGTCGAATAATTATATTATATTTATTTATATTGACTAAATTTATCGATCCAAAATAAATAATACGATAAAAAAATTCAATTTTAAGAATTAATTTAAAATATTAATAATTTTAGGAATTAAACTGATAATATCTTATAATTTCAAGAACAATTTTAGTGATTCACTTGAAATATCACGTGATTTTTTTTCTCTTAACTTTACAGTATCCAAATTCATTTGAAACATGCTTAGCCTTTTGCAGGTATGGGCTTAGGCAGCTTCTGTTCTTGGACGTGTTAGAGGATGACTCAACGTTTGTTCGTCGTGGGTACACGCGCGAGCTTCAGAAGGCGTTCAGATACTTAGCATGCATAATATTACCTTCCTTGTTTGTGGAGCTCGCGCACAAAACCCTCCTCTTTTGGAGGGTGAGAATCTCAGTCCCACATGTCACCCCTGGGCTCCTTCTAAACTCGGTTGTGTTTTTTCTGATGTTGGTTTCATGGGTTTACAGAACTGGGGTGTTCTTGTTGGTGTGTGTTCTTTTTAGGCTCACCTGCGAGCTTCAGATACTGAGGTTTGAAGGGCTGAGTAAGCTCTTTGAAGGGTGTGGTTCTGATGCAAGTGTTATATTTAGAGAGCATGTGAGGATTAGGAGGCAATTATGGGTCACAAGCCATAGATACAGGTTCTTTATAATCATCTGTCTGGTGACGATCACGGTTAGCCAGTTGAGTTCTCTGTTGTTGGTTTTGGAGTCAAAATCTGACAAGACATTCTTCAATTCCGGTGACCTTGTGGTAATTAAACACTCTAATCTTTATTATTATACGAGAAATGTCATCAACACATTCCTTCTAACACAAATTTTTTTACGATAAAGTGAAATTCACGTGAATTTAACTACTTTAGAAATGAGTTCCACCCAATAGAGTATGAGATTAAATGGAACACACATGAATTCCACGCTAATCATTGTTAGAAAAAAGTGTGTTACCACTACTCCCTATATATAGTCAACCACTGTTATGGTCAATGGCAATGGGTGTAATTTTGGAGTGGGATTTTGTTTTGCAGATTTGTTCAGCTATGCAGTTAAGTGGATTCTTCTTGTGCCTCATGGGTGCTGCGAAAATCACCCACAGGGCTCAGGGGATAGTGTCAATTGCCACGAGATGGCACATGCTGGTCACCAATGCCTCTGCTGAATTGGTGGGATGGAAAGCCCACATGTCAGAGAGGCTATCCAGTGACACTGATTCTGATGATTCCTCCGACATTTATGTATCAGTAACCCCACAACGACCTTCTTCTTTCCAAACCAGGCAAGCTTTGGGTGAGTACTATGTATCTCCATTATGATATTTTAGTGTGAACATAATGTTATTCAAAAACGTTGAAATTCTTTGGATTTTTTTTCATGTTTTGGTGAAGTTTTGTCTTCGATTATTTTGCAGTGACGTATTTGCAGCACAACTATGGGGGAATAACATTATTTGGGTTTCTGCTTGATCGAGGGTTGCTTCATACTTTGTTTGCCTTCGAGTTCTCTCTAGTGCTTTGGATTCTGAGTATGGTGGCTGTCTAATTTTTAACCAAATACGGAGTGCAGAAAAAGCCTTTTGCGTGAACCAATGAATATTGTGTTGTGTATATATAGGCACAACACTTTGTTTTTACTTTTTTTTTTAATGATTATAATATTTATGTTTATATATAAAGTTATAGAGCTTATTTTGTTCATATATGTTAACTTTTTGTACTATTATGTCTTATAAAGTATTTTTTGATTCTTTCGAATTATTTATGCATATTTTCCCCCTAATTTATCAAGTCCATGAGGAGTTCACAAGTAAGAAGAAAACCACGTCATTTTTAGTGTAACATTTATTTGGAAGGTGACTGCCCCCTCCCTCCATTATCCTTGTGCTCAATTGGTGGCTAATTAAGATCAAGCACCTTGTTGGTCAAGTTGGTCAAGTGTGCTGGAAATATGTCTCTAGGGAAGTGAATCAAGTTGCTAATGTCTTGGCTAAACGACGTGGCTCTAGTTCTTGGGTTTATAGATTATATATATATATATTAGGCTTAAATATGAATTAGGTCCCTGTAAATATTCGAGTTTTGAATTTAGTCCCTACATTTAAAGTCAACTTTTTTTAGTCCCTCTAAATTTTGAGTTTTGAATTTAGTCCCTCATTTGCGTTGACCTGTGCCATGTCATCCGAAAAATGCCTACGTGGCACACTGCTGGCCACGTCATTTGACACGTCATTTATTTACAGGGACTAAAATCAAAATATATAATTTTTACAGGGACCTCCACCACCACCCCTTTTTCTCCCCCCTCCTCCTCCACCACCACCCCCTCTCTCTCCACCACCACCCCCTCTTTCCCCCCCTCCTCCTCCTCCTCCTCCACCACCACCACCACGCCACCACCCCCCTTTCTCTCAGAGCTTCTCGCTCCTCCACCACCACCCCACCCCTTTCTCTCTCTCTCACTGCTTCTCTCTCCTCCACCACCACCACCCCTCCACCAACGTTAACAACAACAACACCAACGTTAACGACAATGAAAACAACAATAACAACCGAGACGCCGACGACATGACCCCTAGCGGTGGACAGCGGCCACATGGTCGGCCGCCGGGATCGAAGAACAAGCCGAAGTCGCCGGTGGTGATAACGAAGGAGAGGGGGTGGTAGTGGAGGAGAGAGGAGGAGGGGGAGAAAGAGGGATGGTAGTGGTAGTGGAGGAGAACGGTGGAGATGGGAGCAGAGAGAGGGTGGTGGTGGAGGAGAGAGAGGGGGTGGTGGTGGTGGTGGTGGAGGAGGAGGAGGAGGAGGGGGAGAAAAAGGGGTGGTGGTGGAGGTCCCTGTAAAAATTATATGTTTTGATTTTAGTCCCTGTAAATAAATGACGTGGCCAGCAGTGTGCCACGTAGGCGTTTTTGGGGTGACATGGCACAGGTCAACGCAAATGAGAGACTAAATTCAAAACTCGAAATTTAGAGGGACTAAAAAAAGTTGACTTTAAATGTAGGGACTAAATTCAAAACTCAAATATTTACAGGGACCTAATTCATATTTAAGCCTATATATTATATATATTAGTACTATCTGGAGTCAAGATATACCAACGAGAAAGACCATGTGCATGGACTCGGATTCTCGGAATCGGAGGCCTTAAACAAACAATCAACAAGTCAATAAAGAAATCGTTGCCTACCCATTTCCAAGAGGGTATTGCTAAAGGGATTAGTTAAAAAATTACTACATAAATTTTTTATTAAGAATCACAATAATTTAGTAGTAATTTTCAGGATCACATTAGACCCCTTATTCTCCGCGTCTCGTGCTTTGCCGATTAATGTCAGCCATTTTTCTCATAAAACTAATCATAGTCAAAATTTTCAGGCAAGCCTAAATTTCTCGGCGCTTTCACTTTTTCCAAATCGAAGGCCGAAGGCAGCAGGCTTATTGCGTGTTTGGTGTTTATCTCATAAAGTTCAACTACAAGTTTGACTTTTGACCCAAAAAAAAAAACTACAAGTTTGACTCATAATTTTTTTTGTTTAACAGTGTAGTATTTGGGAATATGTTAATTAGAGAGACATGTGTTTGACCTGATCCAATCCAATATTAATAACTCAAAAGTATTTTAAACTTTTTAAGTTCTTTCCAACAAATTGTCATGCACTTACTAAATCGTGATTTCGTGATTTTAGAATTTTGAACGGAAGCACACAGCATAGTGATCAGATGCAAAGATCAGGGTCGCAACTTGCAAGAATGATTGACCAAGGGAACAGAGATAACCTCATTTTCCTCTGTTTTACTATTTATTGGTCATGAGTCCAACGACCATATTATTATTAAACTCTTTACTACTCATTTGTCTACCCTTTTATATATTTTTCACTACCTACTGATTTGAATAAAGTTATTGAGAGCAAGTAATTCAATTCAATTCAATTCAATTCAATTCAATTCCAAATGTGCTGGAGAGGGGGTGACGCCGAGCTGGAATCTAATTACTACCTTACCTAACAGCCCCAGGCTAATAACACCCCAAAACAGAACAACCATTAAATTCGCGGATGATACTTAACACCACTTGTCCAGGTTCATTGAACCCAGTTCCCTTTCCTACGGTTTTCTTTTCCTAACTTCAATCACACGCTTGAGAGTTGAGCCAAGTGGCTTAAATTAAGAAACCGTTTCCATATTGTCCAGGTTCAATGTATATATCTCTTTGCAGTGTTTTTTTCCCCCCAAAAAAAACAAAAAAAAAATACTGTTACCTAATCTTGTGTGATTTTTAAGAAAGATTCATCAAAATCAAGCAGCGTTAGAATCAGTCTCTTAAAGTTAAAAGCATTAATTAAGAAATTTAAAATAAAATCTTTTACTATTATCTGTAAGAAACTACTGGTAGATGATGGTATGGTGGGATTATTATAACCGGCAGGAGTATGACAGCATAGCAAGCACAGGGATGTGTGAGAGGCACGTGATAGACATGTTGTAGTTGGGGGAGGCCGTTGAATTCGTGTACCTCCCTCACGCCATAAATACCAAGCTTTCCTGAACGGAATGCCGCACGCCTTCCCCCGAGAGAAAGAGGAAGAAAGTTAGAATACAGAGAGAGAAAGAGAAAGAGAAAGAGGGGAACATTCGCCAACCCTAATTTGCTAGTTAAACCCTTAACCCATTTACCGTTCCTCTCATTTCCCTCCCCCTTCTCTCTCGTGCCATCTCTGCCCTAAATTCTTTCTCATTTTCTCGGGAAAGTTCCCAGATCCAAATGTAAGCATCCCTTTTCATTTTTTGCTCATTTTCGTTCTCTACTTGCTAATTCACTCCTCAATTCGTAGTTAACAAAAAACACAATGTCGGTGATTGGTAGTTGTCCCTTGGAGTTTTTTTTAACTAAAAAAAATAAAATTATAATGTTCTTATTCCGCAACAAGACGCTTGAATCTTAAATATTCATCTGCATAGCTCACCAATATGGTTGTAATAAACGGATTTAGCTAATGTTTTTGTGCAGTATTTTAGTTTTTTTTCCTTCCCATTTCCTACGTCTCAATGCTTCCTCGTCTTAGAGCGTGGATTTTTTTTTAATTTAATTTTGTTTTGTTCCAAGTTTTTTTTCCATCATTGATTTGCTGCTGCAATTGCTTTTCTTCTTGGTGGTTGAGGAACAGAAAAGGATCGTGTTAAAAGGGTGAAGAACTAATAAATGTGGTTTTGATTTGAAGTTTAGAAATTTATTTTAATTCACTTTAGTTTTCTTATGATGACTTCATACATTCAATTCATGGAAATTCACTGATACTACTGGATCCTTTTTTTTTTCTTCAGAAATCGTACAACCATGGTTTTCTGGGTTTTTGGCTATGGTTCACTGGTGTGGAACCCAGGATTTGAATACGATGAGAAAGTTATTGGTTTCATAAAGGACTATAGGCGTGTGTTTGATTTAGGTAAGGCTCTTCTCCACATGTTGGTAGTTTTTGTGTTTACCATCTTGAATTTGCACAGCTGTCACAGTTGCTTAGAGTTAGACATGCCATTTCAATTTTATTTTTTGCAGCATGCATTGATCACCGAGGAACACCTGAAAACCCTGCAAGAACTTGCACATTGGAGGAAAAAGAAGGGGCAATTTGCGTGAGTGCATGTTTTACTTCTGTTGATCTTGATAGATATAGGTTTGCCACCCAACAATGTAATATTAGTCGCTGAAAATTGGTCTTTCCCATTGTTGGTGTGGTAGGGTTTTTATTGCTGATGCTTGGCCCTTGGTAGTGCATGATCATGTCTTAAAATGCTTATTTTTATATGTTGATTTCTCTCTTATAATTTCTTTATTCTTTTTCCAGTGGGGAGCTGCTTATTGTGTCCAAGGAGGCCCTGAAAAGGAAAAACTGGTTATGCAGGTGAGGTTATTTTTGCTTGAAACAATTCCAAACTAGCTCTATAACCTATAGTTATATCTTCCTGGGCATATGAGGATTCTTTCACCATTTGTGGTGTTAAATTTATCCTCTAAAGTCTTGTCTGTCTCTATCCAAGAGTTCAGGAACACAATTCTGTTTTTGAACGAGTTTCCTAGCAAATGGGATTCTAGGTTATGGCATTTCATTACTGATTTTGGTTATGTACTTTTTGGCTTCATTATTTTTACTATTTTGTTGTGTAGTATTTGGAGCGGCGGGAATGTGAATATGATCATAAGACTCTTGTAAACTTCTACAAGGTGAGTAAATGAGATACATGCAACCATAAAGTTTTTGTTTTTTTTTTGTCTACTTGCAAGTTGTTGTTTCTTCTAATTTTTAATATTTGTTTCTTCTAATTAATTTGCTGTATTTTCTTTAGGAAGGAGATTCACTGCACCCTGCTCTTACTGGAGTCATAGTGTAAGTTATTAGACATTGTATTCAATTTCCTTTAGCTTGATGATCCAAATTTTAAGTTACATAAATGGTTTGTTCATAATAGGACAATTTTGCTGACAGAACTCGTTTATGTATATTACAGATTCACATCTACTCCAGACAAAGAAAACAACAAATACTACCTGGGACCTGCTCCGCTGGATGACATGGCTAGGTATGTTATTTTACACTTTCCTCCCCGTTTTATTTATGTGGTAGTGATGGCCTATCCTTCAGTTTCGCTTATCTTTGCTTATCCATTCAGGCAAATAGCAACTGCTCATGGCCCTTGTGGAAACAACAGGGACTATCTTTTTCTTCTGGAAAAGGCCATGCATAATATTGGTAAGTTATCTCTATTCGTGTGGCTTGTACATGATCTAGTTTAACATCTAGATTTGCAAGTACTTTCTTGTTATTTATACGCATTCTGATGAGTTGAGAGGTTTTTTGTACAGGGCATGAGGACGACTTAGTGATAGAACTTGCCGATGAAGTGAGGAAAGTCCTTGGAGTGGGAAATGTACTACCAAACGACAAAAAATTGGTTGGGCCAGCACAACTTCAACACCCACCTCATGTACCCATTTCAACTCTTCAATTGCTTCCACTGCCAGAACCTATTGCTCTTGATAGTTGAGGGGCTGGAGCTGACTAAGAACTGATGCCGAGTTTGGCAACCAAACTGATTCACTGCGGACCCTGCTAACCCCATTCGTTTCCTAAATAATCATGTAGCTGTTCCACGTCTCCTAGTTTTAGCGGCTTTTTCAGCCATTCCCTCGAGACATTGCTTAGATCCAATGTGACACATTTATGTTTTGAATTGGAATTGGAATTGGAATGTTCCCAGATGTTTTACACCTACAGTAATTAAAAGGGTTAATTTTCTATGTAGTTAGCGGCGATCTACATCAATGAAATGAGTTTCTCTGTTTTGCGCAAGTATTTGTCCATTTGTTTTTTTGTCTATTGGTTGGTGCACGTTTCGTTTACTTGACCGTTTGCTACGATGAAATCAACTTGCAATTGCTGTTATGCCACCATGGAAAACCCAGACTGGTGATCTTACTGTTGAAGAATTCGGATGTAGCCTGCCTGAGAGATTATTTTTGTAATATTTGCAATGTATCAATTCTGTTGTTCGAATAACACCGCAAAAGAAAAAGAAAATATATGATTTGGAAAATTAGTTTAATTAACCATGTTTAGAGCTTATGAATAAGTTGCTCATAACCTATCTTGAAGTGCTTGTTAAAATAAGCTGAAAATATATAAATATAAATATATAAATACCTACACAAGCTGAAAATATATAAATACCTACACAAGTAGATATTTCATAAGATGAATCCAAATGAGTTATAAATAAGTTCTTTTAAATGGATTGTAACATTTTTGTGTGAACAAATGCATTCTAATTTATGACACGTTAATAAGTTATTTTTAGCTTATTTTAATAAATTTCAGAAAATAACTTGTGAATAAGTGCTTGATTAAGTTGTTGTAAATAATTTTTTGAGTAAATACTTAACTAAGCTGATTAACTAAATACTACACATATTTAGTATTAGACATATAACAAGATTGCATAAAAGGAGATAAATACATATTAGTACAAGATTGTATAAAATGAAGAGAAAAAAGTGACGGAGAAACTAAAATAACCACTTACAACTAGATATATTTTTGATAAAGCTGTGAATTTTTTTATTTATTTCAAACACATTATTCTGGTAAACTCCTATTATAGATTATTTCATCATCGGGGTCGGATTCGACTATTTGAGTATCCATTGAGTCCATTTACTAATGTATTCAAATTTTTCAAGTAATATATTAATATTAGGTTGATAATATAATTAAATTGACAATATTAAAAAAATATTTTTTTAGTAACCATATTATTAGTGTAAAGTATCAACTCTTTAGTGGGGTATTTTCTCCCAACTATATTTTTCATTTACAATCGAATTCGAAACCTTATCTAAAGGATCTGAGTCTAATGTCACTCGGATCAATGCAATATTAGTATATTAAAAATATGAGTCTTATTATTATTATTATTATTATTATTTGGTACCAAATATATTTAGTACATGACAAAGTTAGAAACTATACTAATCAGTAAGAAAAGAGAAAAAAAATGAATTTACGAGAAGGAAAAAAATGTAAACGTTTGTTTAGACTGAAAAAACATTTTTTGTATTATTAATTATAAAAATATCATCTTTTTTTATTTGAAAAGTTTTATACAATAAAAATTGTTTTTGCAAGGCCAACAGACCCAAAAAAATTATTTATAATTAAATATTTTTATAAAAAGTTATGAATTTCTTTTCTCGAATCAGAATTATCCAAAAAAAAATGAAAACACACATAATATTATAATTGATTAAAACAACATTTTATTTTCAGAAAAGAAAAACTTATGCGGCAAGTCTGTGTGGCACTTTCAATACTCGAATTTACTTTCCCTTTTCCGTTGTTTTGTGTGGCACTTTCAACCCTGCGCTAGGGCATTGAACCATTTACCCTCTTTCTTCTTCTTCTTCTTCTTCTTCTCGTCGTTGTTTCGCTGTGCAGTTAACCGGAATCATGGATCACAAAGTCGATCTCAGCGCTCCCCACTCCATGGGAACCACTATCATCGGCGTTACTTACAACGGCGGCGTCGTTCTCGGAGCCGACTCTCGAACCAGCACCGGTACACTCATTCACCGCCACTTTTCTCTTTTACACAATCTCTGCTCTCACAAACCCTACCAAAAATCAATCCACGTTTCCCTTTTTTACTCGACAGCTTCAGTCCTTGGTTAAACGTTAGAAATTTTTTGTTTCGAGATTTGATTCTTTCCTTGTTGTTGTTCACTTTCAGGAGTATATGTTGCCAACCGTGCATCTGACAAAATCACACAGCTCACTGATAATGTCTATGTCTGTCGCTCTGGATCGGTAATTTTCTGTCTATCATGTGACTCTTGCGCGAAGCTCAATTTGTTATGCGGTTATGGTTCTTTTGCTCCTATGATTACTATTAGCTTGAATTCGATTTTCCCTTTTTTGTTATTTTGGATAGTGCAATTTTTTTCCTCCAAAGGTGACTGTTGTTAACTGAAAGTATTGCAGAGAATTGAGCTTTTGGTTATTTATTCTGTTGTTATCATTCTCTTTTGGTTGTTCTAGCCATGACACTGAGCGTATTATAATGCTGAAGCAGATGATTATGGAATCTCTCACGCGCAGCTACTGTTTTATGTACTGGAAATGCTGATCTGCTTTTTTTTTTTTACAGGCTGCAGATTCTCAGGTTGTCTCTGACTATGTGCGATACTACCTCCATCAACACACGTGAGTGACTTCACTCCTCTTGTCACTCCTCTTGTATATACTAATAGAATATTTTCTTTTGTAATACTAAGTTTTAGACTATGAATATCATTAGTGTGTTTTTACAATGATGTTCATATCACTGTTACTGTTCTATTTGTCTAGGATACAGCTTGGACAACCTGCAACTGTCAAAGTTGCTGCCAACCTTGTCCGGCTTCTCTCGTATAACAACAAGGTTTGACTTTTAGGCCTTTTCTTGTTAATTAGAGTGGCATAGCTTAGTTTTCATCAATAATGCTAATAGCAATAGTAAACTCTACTTTTTTTAAGATTATACTGTCTTCTTCCAAAATCAAGAACATTACTTTTTCCGAACTCTACTTTTGAAAAACATTACTCAGTCTACTCCATTGACAATATTTGTGTTAAGTTTTACTCTTTGTTACCGTTCTTGTAAAGCAAAGGGAAAAATACTCTATACTGTATCTTTTCCTTTTGAGTAACGTGTATTAATATGATGTTCTTCTGTCGGCCTTACAATTGAGTTAAGGATTTGCATCTATTGTATGCCTCGGAACAATAGTGATAGAAATTGAATAGTAGGTTCTTCTTTCATGCCACTCTTGCGAGATTTGAATCGTGCCGAATTCATGTAAGCTGATGGTTTGTATTTTAAAAATTAGTCCATTTAAAGTTAACTGTTGTTTTTAATTTTTTTATATTGTATTGGCTTGAGTGCCATTTACGAAAGCAATGAGCATTTGGCACAACTGGAGAAGTATGATATAAAAAATTAACAGGCTTAATGACATTATGATGGATACTCCTGTTACTTAATGTTTTTATTTATGCATATTCATCTTATAAATAAATAAGTAATATTTGGCTTTGCTGTAAATCTACTCCCATTGGCAGAATTTCCTGGAGACCGGGTTAATTGTTGGTGGTTGGGACAAATATGAAGGTGGTCAGATTTTTGGAGTTCCTCTAGGTGGAACAATTGTACAGCAACCTTTTGCTATTGGAGGTATTTGTCTATTAAAATGTTTATGAACGCAATCTTTGTTGTGATCTCTGTATTCACGTTCAGCTATAAATGTGAGTCTTATTTACATATATTATTTGTATCACTTGCTAAGATTATGATTTTGAAAATGTTAAGGCTTTGATGTTTTCGTTTATCACTTTGCTAGTCTTGTTTGTCAATAGCTTAGACCATTGCTTTGTGCAAATTTTAATATGAATTTTCTCTTGTTATACATCTTATTCTTTTTAAGCTCTAATTGCTAGCCTGTGAACTTTTTCCTTGGGATGCACTGTGCCTTTGTTTATGAAGCTATGGTTTACGTGAGCTGTCTATTGCAGGATCTGGCTCCAGTTACTTGTATGGATTTTTTGACCAAGCCTGGAAAGAGGGAATGACCAAGGATGAAGCTGAGGTACGAGTCTTGATTCTTGCAAAGTTTGAGGTGTTTGTAAGTGACTGTTGGTGAGAGTTAGTCAGTTATGTTGGCTGAGATAGTTTAGAAAATAAGGAATGTTGCCTATAAATAAGAGGAGGATTTGAGATGGAGAGGAGGTATCTCCGTATCTATAGTCATTTAAGAGAGGGTTGGGAGGGCCTTTGGCAGGGATGTTGCAAACCATGAAAGTTCTTCAAGTTTGTATATGCAATTGAGGGTGTCATGAACCAACTAACCCAAAATGCTTAAGCCTTGAGGTAAACACATATAAATGGTTTTTATACCATCTTTCTAGCATGCTTCCTCACACAAGAGCCTTACCTTGTGCTTAAATTCAACTTATTATAAGAAGAATATTGGTAGCAAGGATCAAAACTCTACCGCTTGGACATAGAGGCTGCAATACTATGTCTGGAACCAACTATCCCAAAAACCATTTGGTGAAGACACATGAATGGTTCTTATATTATATTTCCAACAGAAGGATTTATTCCTCTTTATTGTAATAAGATAACAGTTTAAAAATAATGGTACATCGTGGATGTCAGTTTTTTGGGGAGTTAATCTGGTTTTTCTTGTTATGGCAACATTTTTCTTCAGATATGGATAATTGCTAAAAATTTAGAAGCTATTAGAAAATTTGAGAATGGTTTTTTTGGGATGAGATTCTGTCTCAATCCTTATTGCTGACAGTATATTTGATGTTGTACGGCAGGATTTAGTAAAAAAGGCAGTTTCACTGGCCATTGCTCGTGATGGTGCTAGTGGTGGAGTTGTCCGAACAGTCATAGTAAGACATCTTGTTCAGTGAATTGTGTTTTTAGAACAAGGTTCATATGATAAAATGCACAATAAAGTGAAACCTTCTGATTTTGAATTCCTCGTAGATAAACTCGGAGGGAGTGACCAGGAATTTCTACCCTGGCGATCAACTTCCGCTATGGCACGAGGAACTGGAGCCTCACAACTCATTGCTAGACATTCTTGGTGCCCCAGAGCCAATGAACATATGAAGGAGTTGCTTTGATCAAAGAATCTTGCTCGGC
This sequence comes from Glycyrrhiza uralensis, assembly GCA_030159175.1. Classification (NCBI taxonomy): domain Eukaryota; kingdom Viridiplantae; phylum Streptophyta; class Magnoliopsida; order Fabales; family Fabaceae; genus Glycyrrhiza; species Glycyrrhiza uralensis. The sequence continues at coordinate 52,244,932 of BRZY01000005.1, forward strand.
TAGATTATATCCCGTTGAAATTCTCTTTTCTGAACTAGTTCATCGAATATGTGTAATCGATTACATTGCTTTTGGTTAGATATTGTTCTTGATTGCGTTATATCCATGCCATGTTATGTACCGCGTTACCTTTATTTTTCATCATATGGGCTCCGAATAAACTACTGTCCCATTTTTTCTAATTTAGTTCAAAATACAAACTGAGATTTCAAGTTTTAACTGCCAAGCGTTATTAAAGTGACAAAGTCGATGAATTAGGCTGGAGAAAACCAGCATTGAGATTGGATTTATTTGGGTATTTGTATGAAACTGGCTAGTTGGGCAAGTGTTTATTTAGGGTTTTTCTGTTATATTGTGTAACATCAGATTATTTTTAATCTATAACAACAAATAATAAAGGGAATACTCTCCTTAGTGTACATATCTATTTAGACTCTTTTACCCTTCAACTTCTAATGTTGTTTAACCCGAAACTCTTTTTTTTTGTTTCTTGTACAAATTTTTTAAAATAGGAAAAAAAAATTAAAGTAGTAGTTTTATAATTAAAAGTAAAAATAATATATGGAAATAAGAAATAAAAATGGGCTCTTAAAATGTATCCTAAGTTCTCCAAAATCGGATACTCTCTAAAATCTAATACTATATATAATGACAATATTAATTTTTAGTAGAGTTTTTTTTGTTCTAATTTTGTTCTTTTAGTTTAATTATCATTTTGATATCCTATATTTCTTTCTACTACTGCCCTTGAAAGTTTAAATTTAAATTTAAAAATAATCATCCATAATGTAGTAATAAGTAATAACTATTTTATAATCACAACAACTCTATCATTTAATTATATAATAAAATTAAAAAAAATACGCCAAACACGAAGTGCTTTTGTGCTCGGCTCCCGCTAGTATATATGAGACAAATACTCTCTAAAATAAAATATATATTAAATATACATCAAAACTCCATTAGAATTTAAAAGGTATTTGTAATTTAAAAATCACAAAATCTTATGCAAACTAAACATTTTAATAAATTTTAATTAAATATATCATCGTAATAGTTTTCAAATTTTCTTGAATTAAATATCCAATCGAAGATAAAATTTCTAAAATTAGAAAGAAATTAATATCCTAAATAACATAATTAATATCAAATCTGTAGATAAATTAATAACAATGATCTTATATCTTTTCCGCATCACATATTCTTATAGTAGTAATTCTTAAATAATATAATTATTTTTATTTATAAGAGCGGTAGATAAATAGTGCTTCCTTGTAAACAAGAGATAGGATTATGGAACCGTTATTGGTAAAATGGTAACTATTAATATCTGCCATCACCATATAAGCTTGTTTAGTTAAGATATCTGCAGCAATAATTTTAATGACGTGTCCTGAATCAAAGGGGAAAAACTTTCCCTTCGTCAAACTCCCGATTGCATAAGTAGGAAGTTTGCTACTAATGCTAATAATTAATAACTAATAATCATAATCAATAAATAAAAGAGGGAATTTGGGAGAAGGAGAGGAGAGGAGAAGAAGATGAGCGTGGTGGCGAATGGTGGAGTAGTAGGAGGAGTGGGAGAGAGTCACAGTACTCACAACGTGTTCGTGTATGGCAGCCTCCTGGCGGATGAGGTGGTCCGTGTCCTCTTGAATCGCGTCCCTTCATCAGCACCCGCTACTCTCCCCGACTAGTTCACTCTCTCTCTCTCTCTCTCTCTCTCTTCCACTTCGTGATTTTTCTTTCTACCCTGAATTAATTATGACTTATTATTATGCAGTCATAGGTTTAAGATCAAAGGTCGCGTTTATCCCGCTATTCTCCCCGTCCAGAATAAGAAAGTCACTGGCAGGGTCTCTCCCTTCCTCTCTCTCTAAAACCTCTTCTCCTTCAATACTGAGATATGCATGCACGTGTCAAACAAATCTAGAAGCGCTGATCACAATCCAACACTGTTTTTATGTTTGGTCAGGTCCTTCAAGGTATCTCTGGATTGGAACTCCATGTTTTAGATGAGTTCGAGGATGTTGAATACACTAGAACTGAGGTTGACGTTCTCTTCATGGTATAATTCTTACTTTCCCCTCAATTTGTTTCTGATATTATTTCACTCTCTATTCATCCATGAAGCAATCCTAATAATTAATTAACTGTGCAGGACAATTCTGAAAAGTTGCGAGTTCACGCTTATGTTTGGAGCAATCCAAATGATCCGGACTTGTATGCAGAGTGGGATTTTGAGGTGGGGCATGCTCTTTCTCAGTTTCATCTGCTAAACAAATTTATATAATTCTCCTTCCATTTTAGGGACAAAAAAACATGTAATATATTCGTTCTTCTGTTTTCTCCTACATGTGTTGGGAAATTGGAAAATTACTTCATTAGTTGGTGGTAGAGAGATTTAATAGATCACGTGTATAATTAAACATGTTGAATAAACAGCAAGACATGATTGATTCTAGTTCCTTTGATGAACAACTAATTATGGGAACTTTTTTTTCCCTGAACACAAACTAAAAGGTGGATGGATGGCATTATATTTAGTTATATACTCTGGTGCCTCCTCCATTGTTGACCACCTCCATTTACAACTTCCCTTTACTTTCCTGTGTTTTATTCTGGTGAAGATTTTCAAACCAGTAAATTAAAAAGTTTTTACTGTGCAAATGCTTGAAACTTGCTTGAGGCTTTATTCAAGGTTAATTTTATGATTAGTTTTGGTGAGATCCATCAAATAAAAAGAGTCTGTCCTGTTTTTCAAGTCTCTTGGCTCATTAGTTGTCATGCAGCATAAGTTTGACCTCGTGACTAAGGAGGGAATTAACTTATCGGAGGCCATTTCATTATATTAGTGTTAAAACATAATTTTTTTTAAGGGTAAAATCTTAAAGGCCTCTCTGCTGATATGATTATCGTCTTTGCATTGCATATATATTGAATACACGCTCATTTTGACATACCTGCATAGTTTGTGTCAGTCCTTAATTTTCACACGCTCCTTTAATTTCTTCATTTCATGTTCTGGATTCAAATTTAAATCTCTTTCCATGCATCCTTCCCTATTTAAGAAGTAGGTTCTAATTTTCTTTCTGATATTTTGACCTGAAAGGAATGGAAACAAGTTCACAAGAATGATTTCGTCAAGATGACTGATGGCTTCATGCAACAGTTGGAACTGCCAGAATCAAAGCCAAGAGTTCAGACTTATGAAACCTTCTATAAGCAAGAAAACGATAAGCCAGTTGAGCCTTGATGCTTACAGCTTGTAAAAATTATGCATTGTGTGCACTTTACAGTGTTGTATGATTCTTAATTGAATCATACTGTTACAGTTAATAATTATTAGTTTCTCTTCGAATAATTCATTTGTATGATTTAATAAGCATCTTAATGACATCTTTTTTACAATGACAAGGTTTCAGTAGTATATTTAACATTTATGAGTAAATTCAGATTATTTCCTGGAGCCTCCTTTATGAACCCCCTTCTCATTAAGCTTCTGTTGTAAAATTGTTTTGCTCTTGAGAGTGGAAACTTTCAACCAATTGCATGAACTGTTGCACCAGAACCTCCATCAGTAATATTGGCTCCGCTTGATGTCACAGCTCCAGGTTTAGATGCTGCAACAACAACTGTATTAAGTGTGCAACCCTATCTGTTTCATTAGAGCCAAGTCCACAAGCACTGCAGCTAGTAGCTATAGTGGCGCTGCAAATGATAGTTGTAAGTTAAGACCCTTTTCTCCTTATATAAATTGGTTTCTTTAAATTTCAATACCTAAGTGCATATTGAAGAAGTAATGAGTCGGAAGAATTTGAACACAATGTACACTATGATGAGTCGAAAGCTATATCCAATCAAAAGTTAAAACACTTTAAGGACCTTGGAGGGAGTTTGGAGAACTCATCCCAAAGAGTAAAATTACTGGTGGTCACCGACACAGTGCTAGGTGTGGGTGTTACTGCTAACATACAGAAAATTTAAATACTCCTGGTTTTCAAGGTTGCTTTTTCCCAAATCTTGTTATTATTAATCCCATATGGGAAAGGGATTCCAACTTCCCGTTCAAAATTACAGTGCGACACACACAAGTGCAAATATAGGATACTACAGAAGGGGAATACAACGTGTCATCCTCAGGGGATTATGTAGGCATGTCGTCTTCATTCAGTAGATTTTATTTACACCCTTTATCCCCTATCTCCATCATTAACCAGCCATTCATTCTTCTGTTTTATTAAGTAATCCTTTATGCGCAGGAAAAAGAGTGAGTGGGCACGAAATGCATTTAACATGTGGCTGCTTATAATGTTAAGAAGTCAGTTAAGAAGTCACAGAAGTAAACAATAGATATCTGCAATAAATTTCATAGAAATGACCAAATGCTGACAACCAAAGTCAGTTTATTCTATAGGTCTACATGAATGAACTCGTGCGGTAGTATGATTTGTAAAAACTACAGATTTATGCTTTAGAATCCAAAATGAACTCAAACTCGGGCACATGATGCAAACATTTTTAACTAACAAAGATTAAGAGAGAGAAGGAAAGAAAAAAAATAAAAAATAAAAGAGAGAAAGATTGAACACTCCAATTAGTAATTACTTGTAAATAAACACCGACAAAAGCATTCACAATTGAATGTCACAGATGATGGTCCTGCGACAGAAAATATGACTGATTTCAGTCAAGGGTCACGGGCGAGTATGCAATCAAGGTGGCACCTGCAATCAAAGGCTGGAAACGCTTCTAAAGGCTCAGGATTGAGGATCAGGACAGCACAAATTACTAACATTTATGGTACCAATTCATATGTCATTCACAAAATGACGACGACAAAGTAGCATCTGATTTAAGATAGACAATCAGCTAAAGTTTTGCTGCTAGTTCATGTTGCATTTGAAGGTTGAATTTTGTCAAGTCACCGTGGCTACTAATTTTGCAAGTTTTCTAATTCCTGTACCATCATGTAAGATTTGTTGTCTACATGCAAGAAAAGTTCAGGATTTGTTGTCTCGATCTCTTGCTGCTTGTGATGATGTTCACACCTTTATTTATGCTGTTATTTTATAAATCTGTGTAACATAAGTTAATTTTCTTGTCCTCCCAACCCACGATAAACTGAAGCATGGGTTATCATTTCTCTTCTGCAGACATATCTGCTACACTCTCTTCCCCAATACAAAATAGCAATAAAATAAGGGACCAAAAACGAAAACATATAACAGCATCATTAAGCGAGGAAACAATCCATCACATTTCTTAACAAGAGGAAATACTCTAGCTAGTAGCTACAAAGAGATTTATTAACATAATGATTACACAAATAAGGTGAAAGATTCAGCTCCAAAAAACGAACGGGAATACCAAAAAAGAAAAAGAAAAACAGAACTACAGCACAACACAGCAAATTAACGAGATACAAACAGCAGCAGTGTGACAAGGCCTGAACATGAAAATGGAGAAAGAAAGGAGGCATCAGAGCAGTGCCACTGACACTTGAGAGCTTCTACACATGCTGAGAGTGAAAGCATGCTCCATTCCATTCCATATATCCACACGATTGATTAATAAGTAGACCCTGCTTGTGTGGCATCTTGTGCTCTAACCTGAGCAGCATAACTACCATAATCCTTGGCCCTTTCCTTCACATCCCTGGCCCTATCAGTAATCATCCCTTTAGCATAGTCAAGGACATCAGAACCAGCAGGGTGGTTCCCAGAGACATAGTTATATATCCATGACAATGCGGCAATGGCAGCCACACCACAGCCACCAGAGAACAAGAAGCCACCAGCAACCATGAAGAGGGCTAGAGCAGCAGGGACCAGGATGGGGCTGAAGATAACAAGAAGAGGGGTTGCAATGATTAAGCCTATGACAGTCCCAGTGAGGATTAGCCCAGACAGTAGCAACAGTGTGACCCCAATTGTGGCTGCAGTCAAGAACTTGACGGTTTGGCGTGAGGGTGCCTGGTTGGTCGTAGTGATGTTGGGGTCATAGGATGTTCCATAGCCATAGGGATAGGTGGTTCCTGTGGTTCTTGCTGTATCAGCAGACATGATGGTAAGCCAAATTCAGGAGAGGAACAATAAAAAAAAAATGCTTTTTTTATTTTTTATGATGGGGTTGAGTGTTGAAGGTTGAGGGTTGAGGAGGAGAGTGAGTGAGAGAGAGAGAAGACTGAAGAGTGGTATATAGCATTAAAGGGGGGAGGTGGTGGCAGATTACGCGGCAGGAGCTGAGGGTGCATCGTGTGTCGTGGCGGCTTTGCATGAAATTGAGTAGCAAATGAGGCAACACCTGTCCCTCTTAACAAGGCATCACCAAGTTATGATGACAGACAGACAGACAACACCAAGGGGAAAATGTTGGAGTTTGGACGATTCTACAGTATCTTTAACGGTTGGTTAATCCTACTCTCAACTAATCTATTAATCAAAGAATTTAAAATATAGATACAGGTTCTATTCTCCTTGAAACCATTCAAAATCCTATATTAGAGAAGGAATACAGGTTCTTTAAATATAGATATCGGTAGGAATACGAGCTTTTTTTTTTTTTTTACTTCTCAAATGTGAATATCAGTACGAATATTAGTACGTAGTGAAAAAACTACTTTGGTCCTCCCTAATTTTGCCGTCTCAGTGCACATTCAATTAATGACATTAAAATCTTCACGGAAGCTTCATTTAATTATTATTATTGTTATTATTTATTATTTACACGAGTAGTTTCTTTTTAGAAAAGTAAAAATTGACTAGATAATATACTCCGTAGAGCCATAATAACTGCCTGTCACATATCACATGTATTTTTACATTGACAAACACTTGACAAAGAAATATCTTTAGAAAAAAAAATTGTTTCTTTTTCAAATGTTGCAGGAAACGTGTTAAATTTCTATAATCATATTTGGATATTTCAAATAAAGAAATGTAATTTAGTGGATGAAATAAATCAAGCTAATGAATTCTCACGCATCCATAATTATTATTTATAAATACTTATATTTTATAAATTTTAAACTGCTAATCAAGAGGTTAAAAGTACATTCTTTCCAATATTTTTTACTTTTCATTTTAAAATTATTTCGTTAAAAACTGTGCTTTCTAATTCTTATATTGCTCAAGCTTCTTTATGCCTAGGCATAAAATGGGTCGATCTCCCTTCGCTTCCCTGTGTTTCATTTGTTAAATTTGTTTAAATTTGAGACAGTAGGATAAAGCTTTTACAAAACCACCCAATATCATCTTGACACATCATCAGGAAAAAAAACTTTTAAGCAGTAATCATAATTTTCCAAATTTAATGATTTTTTTAGTAAACATACAATTTTTTGTTATGAGTTCAAATTTAATGATTTGATAATACATAATGAAATAAAATACAAAAATTTATCTCTATAATGCTTCAAAATTTAAATCAAACTTTTATTCTATTTTATTAAAATGCGCTTTGGAATAAAAAAGTGTTTTCATTTTGTTTTTGGTCAACAAAAAGTGTTTTCATGAGAATTGAAAAATTGTCTCCTAATAGATGTTTGTTCGGGTTTACCAATCTTGACCCAAGCTCTGGGAGCCACTGAGAACAGGCGTTGAAAGTAGTCCTGCATGTAAAGATCGGCATGCAAAGAAATAGTACAACGAAGTTTCATTGTGGAAGAGGATACCCCAGTAGTAATCAGTATATACTCCCTTTTTTTTTCTAAAAAATAATAATAAAGGGCACCAAGTTAGAAAATGATTGGCAATATATGCACTCACATATGGCGTCCTCCTGCAACAAATATAAACCTGTCCTACTGTTAAACTTGAGCAGTTAGTTCGATGGTTCTCCTAAACATGTTCTCATTGTGTACACAAATGTCATTTGGACAAGTTGGTGACCAGAAGTTGCGTAAAACTACCAGAAACACTTACACAAACCGGGGTTTTGGAGTGTTAATACCAATGGATTGGAGTGGTAGTTTTCTGCAACAGATTGGGCATCAGACAGTGTTGTTGTTGCCATGGTGATGATGCTCCAGCTGCCTCCACCTTCTCAACAATCTCCATAGCCTTCTCATTGTTGTTACTGACATGGGGTTCATCCATCTCCATCATTTCACCTTCTTCTGCCTCTAAAGGTTGACCTGTTTCTGGTACAATTTCTTCACACGCCATAGGAGAGTGGAATGCAACCCATGGGATAACAGCCAAACAGTCTTTTGACACTTCAGAACTCTCTTCCCTCCTCACTCCCTCTTCCCCAAGTTCGTCTAGCTTTGTAGTACCCCGTGACAACAGATAATCTGCAAAAGATGGCGAGAATTGTTCATAAGATATCTAGGCAGATCAAGAACCTTGTCAAAGTTGCGTAATGCTATGGCCCAGATCAAGAACCTTGTCAATCTTTAATGATTCTTGATTCTCATCAATCAAGAATCATCAATCTTGTAACAAACCAATTCATCCAAGAAATCAAATATTATATTGGTGAGAGTTAGAAGTTAGAACCTAGAACCAATTCACGTGTACAAAATTTTGTTTGTAGAAACATTATTCTTATTGGTAGCAGAGCAGATTCCTAGAAAATTTCAAGTACACGCACAGGCGCGCACACACACATCTATGCTGACTCAAATATGTATATTCCAACAGTTCCCTACAACATTTCCCATGTATTTATCTTCTTATCTGTAAATGATCATTGTCCTTCATTCTGGTATCCACAGCAATATATTATAAAACTCGAATAATTTGGATATCCTCCCAATGGAAATTCAGAAAACACTCCAAAGCTCTCAGTTATACTGATGAATTTCAGGACGGGATAATAAGTAAGGATTTGATGGTTATTAAAAGTTATAAATGACCTGATAGAATGAAGCCCCATATTCACAACTATCAAGGTAAAAAAATTCTAATCTATTCGAAAATTGAGCAGTATTCCATCCCATACTAACCTATCAAATATAATTCTACTTTTCGGCCCAGGTTGAGTTGACAGTGAGAGCATTATCATCATGGTCATGTGAAATTATAACTGAATTATTAGTTCTAAGAAAATTATATAGAAAGTGTTTTTTCCAGATAATATATAGAAAGTCTTTGATAGGTCTAAATTAGCAAGTTATACACAAGGCATAATTGTGATTGTTCCCCTCCCAAATATCCATGCCTTCATATTCCTTTTCTGAAATACTGCAAAAGATGTTAAAGTTTACTTGGCATCCAATATGCAAATACAGGGAGAAAACACGGGTTATTTAGTCCATCCAACAATAAAGAAAACGTTAAAAGTAAAGTGTAAAAAAGAGTGTATTGCTAGCACAACATTCCTCAAAATATTATGCAATCAGAGACAGGCCTTCTCAGCTCAAGATAATGATTAATGAAGTCTCGGAGGTTATGTTTTTGTTTACTTTCTTTAAACCATTTAACACCCATAACAAGTGCATTTTCATTAGAGCAAAAGCACAAACACATGACCATCCACGACATCACGGGTGAGCAACAGAAACAACCTGAATTACTGAATTAAGCCACAAGCATGCTTCAATTTTCAATGGATCAAGGGAAAGACAGTATCAAGCTAGTAAAAATAGAATAGAAAAAAAAAAACAGAATGGTTATTACCCTTTAAAGCGGGAATGAAGTGAGGGTTGACAAGGATAGAGAAGTGAGGCGAGGAGGGTGGGGCCTTGATGAGAGGGGTATTATTGGATGGGTCATATAGCACAATTGCTCTTTCTTCCTCCAATTGCTGCGGCATTAGGTTTAGGTTTGGGTCTTCTTCCTCCTCCATTGTCGTGCTATGTAACTCGGAGTCCTTAAAGAAATTTCATGTGAAGAAGTGAATACTTACAGATGGAACCTAAAATACTTTGAAAAAAGGGGAAAGAGAGAAAGGGAGGGTACTTACCACTACCAGTACTCTCCTGGATTTAGTTGGAGGGAAGTCAAGGTCAAAATCCTTGCGCTTCTTCATTTGTTTGGTGTGTGTGGGAATTGAACTCAAATCTTCTGCTGCGACTTTATCCGACTGATAGCTTCAGAGGTTGCGACCAAGCTCATCGTTCACTCTCTTCTCCTTTGGGACGAGATTCCAAGCGTTGGGGTTTCGGGGTTTTTCTTCTCATGCTTTCTATTTCTGCGGAGGAAAAACAAAACAGAAAGGAAGGAGAAGAAGAAGAAGAAGAAGAAAGATGGAAAGAAACGTTTACTGGCGGGGCCACACGTTTCCCGCGTAAGGCCCAACAGCCTTTGCTCTGCATACGGCCCAATAATATAAAAAAACTAAAAAAATAGGCAATTTCTATCTACACATACATGATTTTCTATCAACACATACATGCTGCGGAACTATTAGTTCCGCAGGTGTATTTTTTTTTTGACACACACATACTGCGGAACTATTAGTTCCGCGGGTTGTAATTCACCGCGGAACTAATAGTTCCGCAAGCATTTTTTATTCGTTATGTGTGTGTCCGAATTGAATTAAAACGCTTCGTTATGTGTGTGTCCGAATTGAATTACAACGCGCGGAACTATTAGTTCCGCGGTGAATTACAACCCGCGGAACTAATAGTTTCGCGGTATGTGTGTGTCCGAAAAAAAATACACCTGCGGAACTAATAGTTCCGTAGCATGTATGTGTTGATAGAAAAACATGTATGTATAGATAGAAATTACCAAAAAATAAGGCCTTGGGCCTTTGGGCTTTGCCCTTCTTTAATGAAGTATCTCCTTGACAAAAAAAAAACCTAGAAAAGAGAATACTACTTTGACCAAAAAAAAAAAGAGAATACTACAAATAAAATGAACTGACATGGAATAATTAGGATTGATATCATTGATTGATAGGTCCGGGTAGGTTGTTACAATATTTGTAACCGAATTCATGTTTCAAGAAGACAAAAAAAAAGACTTGACTATTCAAAAAAATAAGACTGGGTCTTTCGAGAGAAAAAAAAAAGACTTGTTTTTTAATTTTTTTTTACTCTTAATTTGCTTCGAGTCAAACCTGATTCATATTTCAAGAAGACTTGTTCTTTAATTTTTTTTATATTTTTTTATAAAAACCTTCAATTTAATCCAAGTTGAGTTGAGTGAGTAAGACGAAATTCTTCCATATTTATTTATTTTAAGACGAAAACGGAATGGATTCTTGAAAAGGCATTTTAATTTTAAAAATAATGAGAATGGCACGCGTGTTATTTTGGGGAAAAGCAAGGTTAAAACATTTCGTAAAGGATAAGGAGATGAGTGATGAGGAAGAACATTGTCCCGTTCCATTCCAATCCTCCACGGTGACGGTACACTCTCATGGGCATGGCCGTTGCATTTGCACCGTTTCTGACACTCCCTTCAATTTCCCGTCCCTGGCGATGTCGTAGCCTTGTTGTTCCTAATAGTTATACTCACACGCATCGCATGAACATGATCATGTGTGTCAAGGTAGTTGATGCAGATGCAGATGCAAGTGCAGGAACCATCATGTGTGAAGCTTGCAATGGGAAAGGATGGTTACTCTGTGATTTCTGTAATGGCCAAAAGACCAATGTCAAAGCTGAAAACAAACGCATCTACCGTCGATGTCCCTCCTGCAGAGCCGTAATTATTAATTATTAATTACTAATCACTTCACGCATTCATTATCATTATTATCAATATATCAATCAAATGTTAATTTGAGTTTGTTTTGTCTTGCTTTTGTTGCAGGTTGGGTATGTACTGTGTTCCAAGTGCAAGGTCTTCAAATGTGTCACTTTTCCCAATTTCGACGATTCTAACAATTGATCAACTTCCATTTTTCACATCTTATCCAATCCCAATGCCTAAATGGTTGTTCACCAACAAAGATTCATTCAACCGAGGTGCTTCTTTTTTATATATGTCTCCCTCCCACGTGTACAATTTCATTTACCATTGAGAGGTATTGATTCCATTTACCTGTCACAGGGTTTAAGAAAGGGATATGGTTGACTGGTGTATGTAATGTGGCTCTTGTGATTTTAAAAATTGTAAATTTCCATGCGTTATTAATTCTTGATATATATTCTACTCTTCACTTATAACTTCAGTTTTTGTTAATTTTTAGATCACAGGCGGAGGTTGGGAGTAATATATAGTGCCATAGACTAGTCCTCTTTTCTGTTTCGTTTTTAAGCATACTAGTTGTTAATTTAAAAAAGTAATCAAATCAGGACGAGATTCTGCACTGTTAGAGCTAAATCGGTACAGTTCAGAGCTTGTAGATTTGGTTTGTGCAAGTCTTGCTTAGATTTTTGTTCCCTCATAATTAAGTTGCAATTACACAGGTATATATTCTAATGATTATTATGACTGTTTTAATATGGAGGCAGCACGTGATCTCGTTGGTAATCTGATCTGACTACTGAAGCTTCCAAGTAGAACAACGACTTTGAATTTTCCCCAGCTGATTACACATGGACCCAAGTACAGATATCTGATACTTGAATTGGGATCCAAGGTTATATAGCTATTTGACTTCTCTATTATTGAAACTACCTGTTTGAATGGAATCTATTGCATGCATTTTAAATGCCAACATGTTTGATTAAATTGATGAACGCATAATGCATATTAACTATGCAACTGATTATTCAACCATGTGCTATATACATTATGGTTAACAGAAGTCTTCTTGAACTTATATAGAAGATTCCATTCCATGTGTTTGCAGTAGCTTCTAGTTTAAGTCTTTAATTACTTGTGATATATATACCACGGATAACGAGGGCTGATTGAATATTTCTCAAGTTTCACTGTTTACAATTACATGTGTTTCTAGTTCTGGCTGCAGAAATGAATGCTCGCATGTGAGCTGTCAGCTGCGTAATTGAGAATAAAATTTAATCTGTATGCTCTCGTAAGTATAAAATTTTCTAATAAATTGTGTGTTGTTAAATTCATCAAATAATTTGACAATCCAAGGGAAACAATGGCATGTGGCTTCTAAGATGGGACAATTCCTAAGATTATTTATCAGTATGCTAATATCAAGTTATTATTACTTGGAGATCTCATTTGTGGACATTCTGAGATATCAAAGATTTAAATTCACACTCGGACGATTACTTCTATTCTCATATATTAATATCGTTTGACCGTGAAAGCTAATAAAAATTCACCTTTAAGAAAGAATCTCCTATAAAGAAGCTAAGCAACCCAGTATACACTTTTGAGATTTGCCTTTTTAACAATTATAACAAATCCTAAGTTGCTTGAGGCAGGCCTTCTCCGTTTTGTCAAGTTACTTATCATGAATATCAGGCAAAGTTTGTCCCTAGAACTACACGGGGAGTGTTTTCAAAATGAACAGTACAGTGAGTACTCTTCACAACTTATATTACAGCATTTATTATTTATTACTTTAGAACCAAGGGAAAAAATGTTTTAACAAATTCTGTTTTGAAATTAACTACACTCTTCTTTTGGCATTTAATTGAGCTTCAGCCCATTGATTTCCTTTGATGTTTTCCAGTTAAAATATGCCTTTTATTGACTCAATAATTGTGTCCTTCATGAACTGATAGTTAACTAAGTCATTTTGAAAAGAAGGGTTTTTAAAGAACTACTGTATAATTCTTCACGTGCATGATCACTGGTTGCTTCCTACCGGATGTTAAAATATGAGATCTTGTTTGGTGATGTGTGTTTAATTTTCTTGACAGTATTGATTTGAACTGTAAAATACCAAAACTTCCAGTTGTAGAATAATAGATTCACATAGTAGCTAGTACATAGATTTGTCATATAGGGGAAGGTTTTATTCACCAAATTATCACCCTTCATCCAAAATAAAAAGAATAGTAGCAGTGTTGCCAAACAATATTTAAGCCCTAAAATGCAAGATTTGGACAATAAAAGTTGTATTCTTTGCTTCATATATAATTCCCAAACAGGTTATCTAAGATATAGTTATTGAACTCGCTTTCACCCCCATACATCATACATGGATATTGGCTTCCATAAAGAGCAAAAGAGGAGGAAAAAAAGTAAAAAAAAATATGGTTAATTAAAATTGTTAAATATCACAGACTATCTGCACATTGGACTTTGAGGATGATGAGAATAAGCAAGCTGGTTTGAGGAGCAGTATCCCATCATCTTTTCAATACTCAATCTACATTTCTGAGTAGAGAACCTGTGATCCTTTCCCTCCACTATCTTCAAGATACTCTCAAACACAGGCACTTCACAAGGAATCCTCAGAACACCAGTTTGTTCAAACCCAAATTCTTCTTCAGCTTCTCTGAGTAACATGTGAAAGGCCTGATGACCCAGATACTCTGTTGGTATCACAAACCTGTTAAGGTCTACTCCAACACAAACAGCTAGGTAGCCTTTAGGAACCTGCACGTTGCTTGATGATCCTCCCTCACGTTCAGATATAGAAAGGGCTCTTTTCAGAAAGTTGATGCTTTTACTACTGCTGTTGTTGTTACTACTTCTGCTGGTTTTTGAAGAGTTATTGGCTACCCTTCTCCATTTCTTAAGGATCTGTTGAAGCCTAACAATTTGTCTGATCTTGTTGGGTTTCTTTGGTGGATCCATGGATGCAGGGTCTCTCTAATTTATGGGGTTAATTTGGGTTGGTTGCTAAAGTTAGCTACTATCTGCTTTATTTTTCTGTGGGGGTATAACGTAGCTAGCTGGAGGATTAATGGGATTATTTGAACTTGGTTCCCTCTTCATTTTTTGGGGTTAAAAGTTAAAACTTTGAATGCCTGGCTATATGGGTTGGTGCATGCCACCAATTTATAGAAGAGTGATACCTTGAGGGAACCTCAATATTAAAAGATTCAATTCTCTTAACGAGGGATAATAATATAATCAGCATTTGGTTTTTCTATATGTGTCACATGCATATGGGATCAGAAAAAAGAAACAAAAAATGTTGTCCAGGTTAGGATGAGTTAAAGGTCAAGTTGCATCATCCCAGGCTTCACATGTGAGTGATTAGTACAAGGTCAGAGCTTTCTCTCTCCCTCATCATTCTTTGTTTTGAAAGTTAAAACCATATGGGTTTTGATTAATTTAATCAAGGGTGACTAGGTCTGAGATTGATTACGATTAAATAATCAATTATTTAAACAGTTATTTGATAGCTAACAGTACCGGCTGATTTTGATTTTTGCCTCTCGTACAGCGTAATTGTACAATGTTTGTACCATTCAAGATCAAACACATGCACTACTAGTTTAATTTGAACGGCCTTGATGGTATCAAATAAAGACTTTAAAGATTTGAAAATAAAGGTCGTTCGAGGGGAGCTACTCCATATACTCCAAGGGTGCGTTCATGCATGATGAGATACATCACAGTCGCAACAATTCAGAATTTGAAATATTGCAAGAGTACAATTTTTGTTCTGTTTGCTCCACAACATAAAAAAAAATGAGGGAGAAATGGCAAATAAAGGATACAGAGGGAGAGTTGAGGGGAAAAAAAGTTATTAAGAAAAGAAAGAGATTAAAGCTCCAAATTTGTTCCTGACAATAACACAGCAAGAAACATTAGTCATTGTTGGAATAATTATAATAGCACTCAAGTAATAAGTCTCACACTGCTAAGACTAAGGGTCTATTTGGATTGACTTATGCAGAGTTTATGAACACAACTTATGACTGATTCATAAGCTGTTTTGGGCTTATTTTTCATAAGCTACCCAGAATAGCTTATCAAAATAGCTTATGACTAATATAAGATAAGTTTCACTATAATTTTTCTACGATTATAAAAGTAGTTTATACAACTTATACCATAAGCAGTAGATAAGTTTGTTATCCAAACAGGGACTAAGTCCCACATTGAGTGATATTGGGCTTGTTGCTTACTAATATTAACATTCCCTAACAACAACAACAACAACAACAACAAAAAACCTCCTTAAACTAAATGGATGTGTTTAGTTTGAATAACACCCCAAATTTACCCCCAAATTATAGTTATCAAAATGGCAAACTGTTGGCTCTAAGGAATCCCTAAATCTCTAATCTTTATCTCCCATCTTTTTTTCTTGTTTTGCAAATTTCTTTTCAATTTCTTCTACTGACAAAATTTGTCAATGGTGAATAGAGGTGGAGAACAAGTGCAATTTCAAATGAATGAGGCACAGAAATATACTTTATGTCTTTTAAGGAGAAAGTCTTGATTTTGCCTTGGCCAAACTTCATCAAATTTTATATTTTACATCTTGTCATAGATTAGCCTGCCATTGCTGAATTCTAATTCCTTTTGAAACCACTAGCTTAGGAATGCATGGCGGTTAAGGCAGGGGGCTAATAAACAACACATAAATGCCTGTTTAGAAAACATGGTGTATGTAGGGGTGAGCAGCGGTTCGGATAACCCGCGAACCCAACCCAGCCCAACCCAATCCAACCCGATTTTTTGAGAAAATTGGAGATTAGCGGGTCTGACCCGAACCAAACCGATGTAATCCGGCCTGGTTTGGTTCGGTTCACGGATTTTATAAACTGAACCCGTGAACCCGTGAACCCAACCCGCTGACGTGGCATTGTATAATAAAAAAATATTTTTTTTCCAAAATACTAACCCTAGGCGTCCAGATGACCAGATCTGAGACCTTCACCAAAATAGCAACTTCTTCTTCCTAGTTCCCTTCGCACAGCAGTTTCCTCCGCCTACCTTCATCTTCCTCCAGTCCACAAACCGCCGCCCACAGCTCCTCCGCCGCTGCGTACAGATCCTCCGACGCCGCGCACATCTTCCTCCCCGCAGATCCGAAGCACAGCTCCTCCGCTCAGCTTTGCCTCCATCGCACAGCTCTGCCAGTTCGCTGCGCAGCTCCGCTGCTCCCTCACTGTCGCTGCAGCAGCTTGACCTCTTTCCGCCATCGATGTAGTTTGCTGGTTTTCCTTTTTAGTTTTCAGGTTTTTTTTGTTTTAGCTTTTTGTATAATCACTGGTTTACTACTGATAAATCCCTGTTCGGAATGGAAGAGTTGTGGATGGCGAACTCATTTGATGAAGTTTTGCTCTAATTTTCTGGACTATAAGATTATGTTTGGTTTTTATTTACATTTACTGTGTGTTTGGTTTTGTTGGAAATGGAGTGCACCGACCGCGTGTCTACCATGAATGCAATGATTTGTATATTCCCTTTTCAATTCATAGCTTTGTTGCAATGAATTAATTTTTTTGATTAAACAATGAATGGATTAATTTTTTAATTTTTATTTAATTTTTAGAATTTTTTAAAGAGCAACCCGATGACCCAATCCAATCCAATCCGTTCAAGTTCGGATTGGTTCGGTTCGGATTTGGAGAGTAAAAAAGGTAAAATCCGAACCAAACCAATCCGTGCTCATTTGATCGGTTCGGATAACGGATTTAAAGAAATCCGATCCAAACCGGCCCGTACTCACCCCTAGGTGTATGTAAAGCTGTATGATTATGGAATATGATATTTATGTTTAATCCCGCAACTAGTTATTAGTTGAAAGTGTAGTGTTGCTAACTTGAATGTTGAACTAAAATATGATTTTATTTAGATCCAACGGGATTCAGAAGATAAATGACAGCAGTTTTAGACTTCTATTGAAGTTTGGGAATCCCATTTTGTCTTGATGTGTGATTGTCTAGGTGTACACCAAGGTTCAACTAAGTATTTCATTTTATTCAAAAACCAGCCAATATTCTATTACTAGTAATTTGCAACTTAGTCTTAGTACGTATGTCTTAGTGCATGTAGTATATCGATACCCCCAATTGATATATAAATTACTATGAGATATTAGGTCTTAATTATGTTTCCTGACCTTTACGAAACAGATTGTAGATGAGTTGAATTTTTACAGGTTCAATGCACTATGGAATAGGGAATGAAAGAAGAAAGAAAATGAAAGATAACTAATCTTCGTTTTTTTCATAGAATAAAGAGTAAATTAATCACACATCAATCCAGCTAGAACTAAAAAATAAGGCTGAAAAATCTAGGCTTTTAGCTGAATTTACGAAGGCTTTTCTATTGTTTCCTTTCCTCGTGACTAACCCTGAAATTACCATTTAAATATGAAGTTCTAGAAGTACGTAAATTTAATGGTGATCAAATGAACTTCGAAAAGGTATAGGGGGGAAGAATTTGGCCACATTATGCCGCTACCCATTAAAGAATTTGAATTAGTTTCTTTATAACAAATTAATTCATCATAAATTAGCTAGTATGGGTTGGGAGCAAAAAACTATTATGGTGGTTCATGATCAACCGCCTGAGATTAATCTTAGACAGTTAGTGATGATATTATGGGAGTTGCTACTCTTTGGTTGGTTTTTTAGTGTAATTTCTCTTTGGGCTTTGGCCCTCCCTTGTATCAAAATTAAAAAACATTGTTCACGTAATTAAAGTACTCTATTATTTGGGATTAAACTAAGTATTAGATTAAATCAAGAATAAACATTGTTCACGTAATCAACGGTGCTTGCATGCATACATTATACATCTATATCGATATCGATATATAGAATAATAGAAATATAGAAGGTGAACAGTTTTTTTTTCTTTCCTAAACACAATTAACATAAGGATGTTGCTAGAAATAGAATAAACTAAAAGCCATATGACTTTTTGCTCTATAAATTAATCAGACAATAAGAGGCAGTAGCACTCCGACTCCGACCATGATCCGCACTCCATTGCACCAGTTGGGATAACTTGATAATGCATGAATGTCGAATGATCATTGATGCTTGAACCACAGCCAATTCATTGGAATGAGATCAGATTACCCTTGTTTTCTGTAGGTAATTCAATAGTACTTTTTTTTACTCCAAAAATTCAATAGTAGTTAGGATAAAAAAAAAACATAGTATAAAAAATAATAAATACTGAGATATTTGATAATGTCGAAAATGCAGTGTGCTAAAAAATTCTTATGGTTTTCTTTGACGGAAAAATTATCATGGTTAAACATAAAATTTAAATTTAATATATAAATTGATTGTAAAAATTAGGATCTAGTATAATTTTCGAAGGGCTGCTTTCCCGCGCGTGACAGGTAATACTTTTATATTTGACATATCACATAGGAAATTGTAATTCTTATTCTAATTCTTTTTTTTATTGTCAAATTATTCTTATTCTTTTTTTTGGTCGTGAATTATTCTTATTCTTATTCGACAAAAAAAATTTGGTCAAATATTTGACAATTTTTATTTATTTACTAGACCCAAAGAGCAGGCCCGAATAAAATTTGAAGGTGAGGCTTCTTATTTCATTGGGCCTCATCCAAATCTTCAATGGCTTTTAGCCTACTTCGGTGAACAATAAAGCCCAGTAGAGGAATCCACTGCAACAGATATTTTGTACAAAGTTGACCAAAAAACGAAATTTTGGGCCACAGCAAGAATGACACCAAATTCAAATTTTGACCCAAAAAAAAAGGAATCTTAGTATATCTTGACCAAAAAAATAGTACATCACAATCTAGTCAAGTTATAAAAAAAAACTTCTCAATTTAACCTGAACTATAAGCTTTTCTGGGTCAAAATCGACCCGAAATTGACCCTATTAGAGTTAACTTTCTAGTTATCCGACATGACTCACATATGTATGTAATATATAAAGTTTGAGTTTAAATTCCTCTATCTCCAAAAGAACTAAAATCCACGAGGGACTACTTAATTTTCTCAATAACATTCTTGTGTTTTTGGTTCAGTTTAATTCAATTTTTTTTTTCAATTTTTTTTCTCAATAACACTATAACATTTTTGAGCTACGACATTGCCTTTCTCTGCAACAACTTGAAAATAATTGGATCATAGCACAATTGACAATGATTATTCATCTTAGTAGAAAAAGTATTATATTTTTTATATACAATGGTTAAGAACTATTCTAAAAAATGAAAAATATATAGTATATATACACGTTAGGCGGCAAGTTTATATATATATATATATTATATTGTCGAAATGTATTCACATAAAACATGTTTTTCTTTTAACTGACACATAAAAACATGTTGATGAGTCACAATTAAAAATTCTGAATAAAATTCCCTAACTTCGTAAGCTGGGTTCAACTAATGCAACTATTATTAAAATGGGGGGGGGGGTATGGCAACGAAACTGGAACCAGTAACATGAAGATTCTGTGCTGCCTTAATTTGCTTTGTCTCTTGGTTTTGGAGCACTAGGCACAAGGTGGAAGGACAATTAAAGTGGACATCATATATCCACTTATTGCAAAGGTTTGTTGCCCACCCACTTCCATGGCACACCCCCCATTACCTATATCCTGTGCTTGATTGGACACAACTGTACAGCCCCTTTTATTTTTCATTGATTGTTTCATCAACTTTACTTGTTTTTCTTCCCTTCTTCAATGAAGATAGTTATTTGGAGGTTTTGCAAGTGCCAAATTGGTGAGGCAAAGATAAGGAGGCTTTTTCCTCAGCTGTGAATTTCATATATAATTCCATCGACAATGTCGACCTCAACAATCACGCACATACTATCCTCTTGCCCTAACATTGACAGAAAAGGACGCCAGCTCAAATTACATTACTCATCAATGACAAAACTTTGAATGTTTTAGGAATGTTAATTTGCAAGTCTTTAAAGTTAAGAATTCAATTTGATTCAAAAATCAGAAAGATTTAAAAGTAAAAAAAAAAAAAAGGATTTGTTCACCAAGAAAGAAACTTTTTCTTTGGAAAAATTTAAAATAAGGATTAATTGTTGCATTTTGTAGCATTATCAATATATCAACTCGATTTAATTTAAATTAAATCATATCAATTTCAATGATTGATCAAGCCTTCGTGAAAAATGAATGCAGCGCAAGATTATCACGTAAAGCTAAATCGGTACTCTCCCTTTATCCATATCCTTGCGCCTTTGCTCTTTCACTCGCTTTTGATTCTCTTTTGACCAGCTTTTTCAAAGTTGGAAATGATTTCGAAGCTAAGAAAAATCTATGAATCATTGAGTCTATAAAGCTAGATGAAAGATATATAAACAGTGATAATGTATAATATAAAAAAAATGCTATTATTTCGTCCGTTTGGCTATTTATCTATGTATGTAATTGATGTGGGTGATATAGAATTTCATTGTAAAATGTTAAATTTATGATTTATCTGACAAAAAAAACTGGAATTAAAAGTTGAAAAGTAATTGTTCCAAAAAATAAAGTTGAAAAGTAATTTTTTAAGTCTTTAATTATAACTTTGAACAATTATAATCTTTGTTTAAATATGAAATATTTTACTAATACATAAAATGAATAGTATAATATTGAAAAATATAACCCATAGACCATAGTTAAGGGGAATCTTATTAAAATATTGAGCATAAAATGATAAAAAAAGACTATAAGTTATAGTCCTAAATGCACCTCCAAGTAGAATTTGAAGAAATGCTATCGAAAAAAATAAGAATATGAAGGAAAAAAATACCATTAGTTAATAATTAATGAGCCTTCTGTCACGTTTACGTTGATTTTGAAGTGTTAATCTTGAAGTGTCAAAATTAAAATGTTTGATGGATCAATGAGGCAAAAATGGCGTTATTAGGAGAAAGTTCGCTTTCTAACTCATGCAGCGACATGACATTCTGCGTGCTGACATGAATATAAAATTGACTTCAGATGTTTTATCTGAAGATATTGCTTCTTTTTTTTTTAGGTCAAGATATTGCTTGTCGCAGCATAAGCAAGAAGAGGCCCATTCTTTGGGCTTTTGACCCAAACTTGAGTGTTGCATGTCTGGTTATATGTTTGACTCCAAAAAGAGAGAGAAATATTTTGAGACAAGGTAATTGATAAATAATCGGTTGAAATTAATCGACTAAAACGATGAAAAATAGTGGTATAAGGTAAATTTATTTTTAAAAAAAAGTTTACTTTCTTATTTATTCAAAAATATTTTTTGAGACAAATAAAAACCCTTCCATATATAAGGTTTATATATCAACGACTATATATTTAGCCTTTCATTATACATTTTTATCTTTTTTTTTGTTGTTAGGTTGAAATTTTTATCTTACACCAGAATTTTGGAGCCAAGTCCAAAATGCCCATAATTTAATTAATAAAGAAAATTAAGCTTCCACGTGTATAACATGGGCAAAAAATTTGATATATAAGAGATACTGAATAATTTTTTACAAGCTAGTAAATACAAGAGAGATACTGACTAGTAAGTGTAGCTAACATATAAGCACCAACTGACTAATAGCAAAAATAGTAGCACTCTCTCTGAAAAGTAGAAGAAAAATAGCAAAGACCGTGGTGAACAATAACAACCTATCTCTAATTCCAAACCAAAGAAACAACACCAAATTAAAATAAGCAACCAAAATACTTTTTTTTTTTTTTGGTCAAAACCAAAATACTATTATAGATTGGGAAATACTGTTTTTTTACGAAAATAATTTGCACGACACCCTATGCGAAGAATAAAAGCCATTGGATTTGTGGTCTTCCTTCCAACATGGCCCACCTGATTTATGTCAAAGGCCCAATTTCATTTCGTTCAAGATTCGTGGCTTTTTCTCTTGTTAAATTGTGTTAGGATTTTTTTCTATTTATTTTTTTTATTATTATATTTTTAGGAGAAATAAATGACATAAATGTGATACATGGGAATTATGTATTTTATTTATTCTCCCAAAAATATAATAATAAAAAAATGGAAAGAACCTCAACTCACTAGCATTGCTGTTATAGATTTCATAAACCTCAACATTTATGGTTGTGACTAAAAATCGATGAATAATCTTTTGCAGTAAAAAAAATGAATAATCAATAATCAATAAATATTTAACCTTTCATAGAAATGATAAAAAAAACTAAGGAGTATATATACGGTATACCATATCAATACCATAGAAAATTAGACACAAGTTGTTAATATACTCCTTCTAAGGGAACGTCCTCGGTTAGGATTTGTGTTCGATAATCCGTGGCTAAGTTTTATTTACCTCCCGGCCAAATACAGATTAGTCCAAGGGCGGTTTGATGTTACTTGTTTTCAATTATGTTCAACGGAAAATTGATTCTAATTTTTCATCTAAACATAGCATTAACGTTGATCCAAACAAGTTCAGACTGAAATATATGGATAACGGCAGGCAAATAATTAAGCACGAAAGTTGTGAACAAAACGCCTCTCCTAACCGCAAAGGATATGAACTAATGAAAGTGTGGGTGAAGAGAGAACGCACTCGCCATTCCCGTGCTCATGAATCATGACATGTCATGTTGGGCAATGGGTCCCCCCTCTCCCTTATCTCCTCTCCTCTTCCCTCAGGTCAGGTAGAATTTCTTTCTTACAATGCGCCTTGTCAGAATCTCACTGTCCACTTCCACCCCTTATCACTACAACCCTCCACTTCTTTTATTTTAACCCAAATGCCATTCTTAATTTCTTTACTTTTATATTGCTTGATATATTAATTTTTTTTTAAAAAAAAACTCTTTTTTCTCATTTTTAAATATTTAACGACTATATATATATACTTGAATTTCAGTTTGAAGTCCCTGATACTCAATTTGGTGAACCGAACATGTTAGTTTCTTCTACATACCCTTAGACTCTTAGGAACAACATTAATTTACATTTTACAAATTTTATGATCAGAGTGCATGCACATATCAAACAAAGTTGAAAGAATTTTTATTTTTTATTTTTCCCATAATATAATTAGCCAACACTCTTAACACGTCACTTACTTTAAAACAACCTTTTTATATAATCTTAAAATATTCGATGTGGAGAAGTAGCAATCTGTCTCTAACTGAATGGTAGAAAAAAAAATAAAACAGGTGAGGAAATGTGGACAAAAGTAGCCCCACATGTAATATTAAGCTATAAGGTTTGTAATTTAGTGAAAAAAGTAATGGTTTTTCTTTTATTGACTTGGATACAGAGTGAATGGAGATACGAACCTTGTCCACATTCATTCTTTCTTAATGTGTATATAAACCATGGCTGGTATTACCAAATAGGAATATCAAATTTCAACTGAGATTGCTTACTTTTAAGGCACACACAAGTGGGAGTGCAAGCTTAATAGTATATATATACCTTAAGATAAGGATAGCTATAGCTATCAGGATCAGAAGTCTGACATAGAGATGGAATGGAAGAAGTGTTATTTGGATGTGATATTGGTGCCCTTAGGATTTCTAATGAGCATTGGTTACCATGTCTGGCTGTGGTACACTGTTCGAACTCATCCATACACAACTATCATTGGCATCAATGCCAGTGGCCGACGGAATTGGGTTGCTGCCATGATGAAGGTACCTACCTATCTTACTCAATTTAGTTCTACTCTGAAGTTTAATACTAAACACACTGTTCTTATACATTCCATTTGAATTCTAATTATTAAAATATCAGTTATATATCTTAAAAGTTTAAACTCAACAGTAACATAAAACAGTTTATATATAGCACCTGAGGAACTTTATCTTTCTATGTCAAATAGTTGGCTTATCAGCAACATCTGGTGCTGGAATTTTACCATAAGTGGGGGAATTTTTCTCAACAGCATTTTGCAACATTATATATTCCCTCTCCACTCAAGTTTTCTTAATATATTGTTTTTACCCGATGAATTGTTATTTTAATTACTAGTCACAAACAAAGGTATAGATGTAATGCTCTTTCTCTCTGTTTTTTTTTTTGACAGTTAGATGTAATGCTCTTTCTTATGGTATAATTAGGTGAATATAATATGTAATCCAAATGAGTTCCTGCTAGACCTATAGATAATGTATGTGCTAATCCACATATTAAGGATAATATATTAAAACAAAAAACATAAGAATTGTGCCGCATGTGTTTATAAACAGTATTCTTTACATTTGTCCAATTAAATCGTAGGAATGGTTATTTCATTTTATCTTAGGAAGGAATATGCTATGTCAGTATATATATATTCTTCATATAATTAAAGAAAATAGTAGCTGGGAATATTGCTATGTATCTGGATATTGTTCATAAAAAACACGTATCAAACAAGGTATCAGTGTCTAGCCAAGGAAGAAAAAAAATTACTTTTGGATTACATTAATTGTGGCACTCTTTAACTTTTTACAAAGCTATCATATATATATATATATCCGATGCACCAAACAAAAGCATAATCTATCAGATCAGGAATTTTCGAACTGTACTCCGATCAATCACATTCACATCTCTGCAAATAGGCCATGTCCTTGTGGGCGACCCGACCAAGCTTATACTGCATGAACAAGTGTCTAGCATGTCTGCCAGTGCACTCTTAATGATTTTGTACTATTTTTCACCTAAAATTTGACCAGTCACAAAATGCGATCTTGGTGTGTTTGGATTGATTTATGCAGATATAATTTGAGCTTATCATCTATTTTTTTTGGAAAAGTGAGCTTATCATCTATTAACATAAACATTTGTGAAAGTGTTTGGAAAAACTTATAATGAAAACAAGTTATGATTGATTCATAAGTTGTTTTGGATTTATTTTCGTGAGTTCTCCATGGTAGTTTATCAAATTTTGTGATACATGGATAAAAAAAAACGAAAGTGCATATGAATATGATAATGTAATGATGCAAGAGGGAATATTTTTTGGCAGGACAATGAGAAGAAAAACATCCTGGCTGTTCAATCACTGAGGAACACAATCATGGGTTCGACCCTAATGGCCACGACCTCAATTCTCCTCTGCTCAGGCCTAGCAGCAATCATAAGCAGCACCTACAGTGTGAAGAAGCCACTCAACGACACAGTCTATGGTGCTCATGGGGAGTTCATGGAAGCACTCAAATACGTCACTGTCCTCACAATCTTCTTATTCTCGTTCTTCTGCCACTCTCTCTCCATAAGGTTCATAAACCAAGTGAACATCCTCATCAACACCCCGCAGGAACCCATGTCCTTGGTCACCCCGCAATATGTTAATGAGATATTGGAGAAAGGCTTCATTTTGAACACCGTTGGAAACAGACTCTTCTATTCGGCACTTCCCATGTTGCTCTGGATCTTTGGGCCCGTTATGGTGTTCCTCTGCTCTCTCACTATGGTTCCTGTGCTTTACAACCTTGACTTTGTGGTCACTGGTAGTGCAAAGGGGAAGAATATCGACGTGATTAATGGGAATAGCGATTTTGTCTGATATATATATATAATAAATAGTTAATTATGTGTCTTAACTTTTAATTAAGTAAGAATTGAAGTTGGTCTTTTTTTATTTAAATTGATTAGAAACATGTATGTGCTGCACTTCTGCCTGCTGTAACAAGATTATAGAAGAGATTTTAACTGTGTTCAATAACGAGGGTTGTCAATTAATACAAATCAGTGAATCATATATGATATATATAGCACCAGGCCTAGTGCATGATTTTGATTTGCTTTGCGCCTTTGCGGGATATAGAAAAGTTGCTTTTTATTTTTGTTTTTTAACTTTATTTGGTTCAGCATTCAGTCAAAAAAGCTTTATTATATGGTTCAGCTATTCCATTCTTCTTTAATTATTAAATCTATCATCCCAACTAACACCATTTTAGTACGAAAATGCATGCATCAAAGAAATGATCTTATTGCATTTCGGAAGCAAGAAACAAAAGAAATGCTAATAATTGCATGCTTTTATATGTAGCAGTGGATCGTATTCAATTATTTATAATGGGGGACATATGTGATACTGAGGTGACTTCACATAGAGACAGGATGGATTAGAGAATTAAAGTTTTATGCAGAAGAAACTTAAGTGTGATCTTGCGAAATTATTATATTCAAGTTTAAACTGAATATATGTGGACCAAAAAATAGTTTAAACTGAATATTGAAATTATTATTATAATCTCAGAAGAACTTGTTAAAATAATTAAAATGATTTATTGAAACAATTCTTATTATCAAAATAATTGAGATCTTTTTAAACTAATTAAAACAATTTATAAAAAATTTTCTAAATTTATTTTAAGTTTATCTTTTAAATTTGTTAGATGCAAGATTAGTAATTAAATTATTGTAATTATGTTTAATTTTTATTTGAATTGAGGTGCCACTTAATTTGGGAAAGTGAAAAAATGTCCCACCAATGGGAACGTCGATAGTTACCTGCAATAGGCTATTACTGAGTTTTAGTGCTATTGTAATTTCCTCCCCAATATTTTTGAAAATATTAAAACTGACCAGCTGTATTACTTAAATTTTTAATTAATTAACTTCATATGTCACTTTAATCTGATATGATTTAATTAGGCTTTAATATTAATTTAGTCCCCTGTAACATAGGAAATTTTTTAATTAGGTCCCTATAAAAAAAAGTCAAAATTTTTTTGTCCTCTTTTTATTTTATTTTTTTGAATTTAGTCCCTCACTAACGTTGACCACTGATGTGGCACAGTGGCACTGTGAGGTCCTTGCAAAATTTCTACGTGGCACCTCATTAAACCTACGTGGCTTACACTTCACTTGACATATACCTTAAATTTTTAATTTAGTCCTTCTAAAAAAATATATTTTGAATTTAGTCTTTCTCTTTTTTTCCCCTTCTCCACCACCCCCACCTCCTTCTCCCTCTTCTCCACCACCGCCCCTCTTCCACCACCACCACCCTCTCACCCTCACCCCACCTCCACCACCACCACCCCTCTTCCTTCTCCCCCCCTTCTCTTCTCCACCACCCCCACCTTCCCCGAGAAGCAACAAAGTCCTGTCAAACTCACTACCCACCACCCCCAACTTCCATCCTCAACTCTTGTCGCAGCTCTATCCAGATTCATCCCAATCTCGGTTTCCCCAAAACCCTCCTTCACCTTTTTTTCTCACCAAAACCCACCATTCGTGAGCTCCAATCCCAAATTCCACACCCAAAAATATTTCCCTCTTTCCCCAAACCAAACCAAACCCCACTCCCCACAAAACTCACCCTGTTTCTGATAAATAAAGGCCACAATCCCACGAACAACCCCACAATCCCCACAATAACAACAACCCCACAATCCCACAAAACACACAATAGTTTATGTTTTCAGATTCACGAGGTAAAGTTTTAAGGTAAATCAGGATAATACTAATGTAGTCCCATCTTTGCAAATAGTCAAAATTTTCAATGTTATGTATCAAACAAGTAGTAGGTAATAGATCTCAACCATTCAATATTTTATATAATATATCTATGGTGAAAAAGAAGTTTCCCATTGGTGGGATATTTTTTCACTTTTCCAAATTAAGTGGCACCTTGAATTGATAAAATAAAGTCAATTCATTAACATTTTTTGAGATATAATTGATTTTAGGTAAGAAAAGTAATAACTTAGAATTTGATAATAAAATAAATTTTAATTAAATAAAAGGCAGTTCAAAATTTTAATGATAATAATTAATAATCTAGTTTAAAATCGGAAAATCTAATTTTAAGCTAACAATTGATAGTAAAGCTAGAAACTAATAAGATGACTAATTGACTCAAAAGTGTTTAATAAAATTAATTGTTAAATTTGATGATAAATATAAATGACATTAAAAAATATATATTAATATTTGTATATATTCTATTTTTTATATATTATTTATTGAAATAATTATCACTTTTTAACACTTCAATTTATTACAAATTATTTATCATTTTAAAAAGTAGGATATTAATTTTAGAAAATTTATTGTCATTTTTAATTATTTGTTAAAGAAGTGAGATAATATAAATGAATCAAGAGAATAATTTAATTAAATACACTTATGTCTCTTTAAAATTTACGGGATAAATTAACCTTAAACACCAAGTCAAAAAAAAAAAGAAAAAAAACTTAAGGGTTAAATATGTTTTGGGTCCCTGTAATATATGAAGTTTTTGAGTTAGACCCCTATAAAATAAGTCAAATTGTTTTCGTTCTTCTTTTCTTTTTTTTTTTTTATTTTAGTCCCTGACAGCGTTGACTGCTGACGTGGTGACTGCTGACGTGGCACTGTGAGGTCCCTATAAAATTCCTACGTGGCACCTCATTAAACCTATGTGACTTACACGTCACCTGACACATATATATAAAAATATTAGTTTTTTAACTTAGTCCCTCTAAAAAAACGTATTTTGAATTTAGTCTATCTTCTTCTCCACCACCCCCACCTCCACCTCCACCTCCACCCCTCCTCCTTCCCTCTCCTTCTCCACCACCCCCACCTCGACCACCACCCCTCCTCCACCTCCCTCTCCCTCCTCCGCCATGACCACGCTGCTCTCTCTCTCTCTCCCCCAACTTCCTTCCTCCACCCCCACCACCTCCCGCACCACTCTAATCTAACAGTTGGAAAATCCCCAAATCAAATTCAATGGGAGCCTGTGAATCGAATACCCAATATTCATGGTGAATCAAATACCCAATATTCATGGTGAATCAAATAAAAAATGATTGAACCGTCTACTGCACCCCGTTTCTAATTTTGCGATGGGGTTGTTGGGGTGATGCCCATGTACTGCACCCCATTTCTATTTTTGCGATGGGGTTGTTGGGGTTGACACAAACACATTCAGGACTAACTTTTTTTCAATTTTCATGAGAGGAAAGGGGTGGTGGTGGAGGTGGGGGTGGTGGAGAAGGGGGGAGAAGGAGGTGGGGGTGGTGGTAGAGAAGAAGAGAGACTAAATTCAAAATACGTTTTTCTAGAGGGACTAAGTTAAAAAGCTAATATTTTTATATGCATGTGTCAGGTGACGTGTAAGCTACGTAGGTTTCATGAGATGTCACGTAGAAATTTTATAAGGACCTCACAATGCCACGTCAGCAGTCAACGCTGTCAGGGACTAAAATAAAAAATAAAAATAAAAGAGGGATAAAAACAGTTTGACTTATTTTATAGGGACCTAACTCAAAAACTTTCTATATTACAAGGACACAAAACATATTTAACATTTTAACCCAAAACTTAAACACACGCAAACGCAACGGTGCGTTTTGGCTTCAGAGGCAACTGACATAATATAAATATTGCTTCCTGGATCGTCGTTTAGTTCCTTTCAGTCCTTTGAGTTAGGGTTTGCTCGGTTGCAGATTTCCCAAACGACACCACTCAACATCGAAATTCTCCATCGTTTCGCTTCAGCAACGAAAGAATTCTACAGTATCTCGCGATAAAGGTAACGGTATTTTGTTCCTAGCTGCTCTTTTATTTTGTCCCCCAGATTTGCTTTTAATTATGTCTCCGATAGATGTTTGGAGAGAGATGTAATGGAGCTTGTAGGACTTCTCATGCTAATATGAGTTGAAATTCTACTTCTTTTCTTGATTGCGGGGTAACATTAAAGGAGGAAAAATAGTGTCAAGAAAAAAAGAACTTAATCTGAAAACCTACCCGATTGATGTGTTGTATTCTGTTGCTGTAGAAAATTCCTTCAACCGAATAAAAAATGTTGTGTGTGTTATCTCAAAATTGGTTCCCGGCTACGAGATATTTGGTTGCTTTCCTTGATCTTGCTGATACTTATGTTTTGAACATGATATGGTGTTATAGAATACATACTTAGCTGCTTTTTTGTATATGAACATGGTTCTCTACTCATCCATGTGACTGCCTCAAACAAATAAACACTGTTCAATTATCTGCTCATTAAGTAGCTCTGGTTTCTGCAATCCATTGTCGAAGTCTTGAAGATAATTTCCCTGTACATCATGGACTGGTCACTCATGGTCTGTGCTAGGCCACTGCTAATCTTTGCTTTTCTTTCCTGTCTACTCTAAATCCAATAGATGGGATTCGGGTCCTCTCATCTGATTTTTTCACTAGACAGGGTCTTGATAGAGAGATACAAAAATCTATGCAGGATGAAACTTATGGGGCATGTTGCAAGGATCTCTCTCTCTCTCTCTGGATTTTGTCTCTATTTTTGTATTCACATGAGGAAAAATCAAAATGACTGGATCTGAATTGGAATTGTTCTCCCAATGTTTGTCTTTGAAGATTTTCTGCAGCCATTTGATACAGCATTGCCTTTATCATTCTAGATCAGTAACTTGTTTGCACCAGTTAATGTTGCAGAGTATTGAAACAATGATGGAGAAGACGCCCCCTTCCTTGCAAGTTTTACTTCAAACTTATACCAAACCATCCTTAGATAGTTCTCCTTTTTCATTTAAAACTGAAGCAAAAGTGCCGATTTATCTTTCTAATGTCTTGTCATTTTGATTAACTGTATTGGATAATGGTTGATCATGACCTTCTTTTATAAGTTATAACTATTTTATTCTTACTTCTTTGGTGTTTCTTCTGGTTTGAGTGAGGCTAGGTGGTTGGAGACTTAGATAAGACATGAAATATTGAGAATCAATCTTGTCAGTTTTAAAGTGAGGGGAGATGAGCGTTTGTGACTGGATAGGTTATATTCTTCTCTCTCACACACACACAAATAATATTCTTTGGTGTATGCCATGCTGCAGAGTGCTATTTAAGTTGTCTATGTCCGGTGCCATGGCAAAATGGCTTATCAGCTTCAGTTTGGCAACACTAAGGTTTCCATTTATTATGGTGCCTGGGTGTCTGCTAGAAGGAAAATGTCATATTTTTGCATATTTTAATTTTAATGTTAAACATCTTTATCACAGTTGGCCAATGAACTTGCGATTGTAGGCGGC
Organism: Glycyrrhiza uralensis; assembly: GCA_030159175.1. Taxonomy (NCBI): domain Eukaryota; kingdom Viridiplantae; phylum Streptophyta; class Magnoliopsida; order Fabales; family Fabaceae; genus Glycyrrhiza; species Glycyrrhiza uralensis. The sequence goes on from BRZY01000005.1 coordinate 52,276,533, forward strand.
ACATGGGTCATTCGGCCTTATTTTAGTGAAAATAACAAGAGTAACACTTCAGAAGAAAAAAAAAACACTGGAGAATGAACTCTGGAAACTCCAACTACACTATAATTTGGGGGCTAAACAGAGGCATCTTTTTAATCAGATTTTTTTCCTTAAAATCAAGACAAAACTATTCCAAAATATTATCTGAGGTTCTTTTTCATCAAACATCAGTCTTGTATTCATTTCCCATAATTCCTTCTTAAGGTGCTGACAAACCCCTCTTGTCTTTTCTTGACTTCTTTTATAGGTTTTTAATTTGAGATGAAATATATTTTTGTTGAGGCGATTTTTCATGATATGTGAATATCGCTTGGCTTTTCTACTGTGCCTTTGATAAAATCTACATTGTTTGTTGTTGTATTTCAAAAGGGGCCATGCTGCGTCACATTGATGACTGCCATGTCACTTGTGGTGCAATGATGGCTCTTTTAGGGCATGTCTTCAGTGGTTACCAATGTTACACCAATGACTAAAAATATCTGTTAAATTACTGTGATAAATTTGAATAACAGTAGCTATGGCAGATTTTACCAGCAAAAATACAAGGCTTGGTGCTAGAGGCTTAAACATTCAGTCTGTCTAACCCATATGAGTATAAAACAATGTCAAAAAATATTAAAACCGATTCAGTCAGCCACCTCTTGCTCTTTCATTTAAGCATGCAACAAATTTTCTCCCTTTTTTCAGAAAAGCAGTCTCCCTTTGTGTGATTAGTTTACAAGCATCCAATTTTTAAGGGGGAAAAGCAGCTACGGTACAAGATAATAATTTCCACTCATCAATTTATTGATAGTAGTGTAGAAGCTTCTAGTTTTAAATTTTCTCCCCATTTACAAATGTTTTCTTGCAGGAGTTTCTGCTAGCAGAAGCCATGTCTTCATCTTATCTTCCTGCCACAACAGAGTCAATTGCTCTGGCATTGGAGGCCAAAGACCCTTCTGATGCGATCTCCATTCTTTATCGCGTACTTGATGATCCTTCCTCTTCACCAGAAGCTCTGCGCATGAAAGAGCAGGCCATCACAAACCTCACTGACCTTCTCAGGCAAGAAGGTAGGGGAGAGGATCTGCGCAGCCTTCTCACTCAATTGAGGCCCTTCTTCTCCTTGATTCCTAAGGCAAAAACTGCAAAGATTGTTAGGGGAATAATTGACTCGGTTGCTAAAATACCAGGATCATCTGATCTACAGATTGTTCTCTGTAAAGAAATGGTGCAATGGACCCGTTCTGAAAAGCGTACCTTTCTGAGGCAGCGAGTTGAGGCAAGGCTTGCAGCACTCCTGATGGAAAGTAAGGAGTATTCAGAAGCTTTGACTCTTCTTTCTGGGTTGGTCAAAGAGGTTAGGAGATTAGATGACAAGCTTCTTCTCGTAGACATAGATTTGCTGGAAAGCAAGCTACACTTCTCATTGAGAAACCTTCCAAAGGCAAAAGCTGCCCTCACGGCTGCAAGAACAGCTGCAAATGCTATTTATGTGCCTCCAGCCCAACAAGGCGCCATAGATCTGCAGAGTGGAATACTTCATGCTGAGGAGAAGGATTATAAAACCGCATATAGCTACTTCTTTGAAGCCTTCGAGTCTTTCAATGCACTTGAAGACCCTAAGGCTGTTTTTAGCCTGAAGTATATGCTGTTGTGTAAGATCATGGTGAGTCAAGCTGATGATGTGGGTGGGATTATTTCTTCTAAAGCAGGGCTGCAATATGTTGGGCCTGACTTGGATGCTATGAAAGCTGTTGCTGATGCGCATTCTAAGCGATCCCTGAAGCTATTTGAAATGGCCTTGCGGGACTACAAGGCACAGTTGGAGGAAGACCCAATTGTCCACAGGCACCTGTCATCCCTGTATGATACCCTTATGGAGCAGAATCTTTGTAGATTGATTGAGCCATTCTCAAGGGTTGAGATTGCTCATATCGCTGAGCTTATTGAGCTTCCCATCGATCACGTGGAGCGGAAGCTGTCTCAGATGATTTTGGACAAGAAGTTTGCTGGGACATTGGATCAAGGTGCTGGATGCCTCGTCATATTTGACGATCCCAAGACTGATGCAATATATCCTGCAACTTTGGAGACCATTTCCAATGTTGGCAAAGTCGTTGACAGTCTTTATGTTAGGTCTGCCAAGATAATGGCATGAGCTCTCTTGTTATTTTACAGTCTCCATTATCACATTGCTTTGTTGCTGTTTTCTTCTCAATGATGACTAGCATATCATTTGTTTAGTTCCTTTTGTTAGACTTAAAAATTGTGAAAACCTCTTCCGGTGGCGTTGAATGTTTAAAAAGGCTTTGGTGGTGAGTTCCACTTGCCTAACCTTGATAGCATAAAAAAATATATATACATTCCCTTAATTCGCGTTTTTGAAATTTTTATTTATTTTGAATTATTTGTCTTTTTATAAAATCAATAACCTGGCAATTCAAAAATGCAAATTAAAAACATAATTGATTATATTACTTTTATTTACAGAACTTAATGTTGTTCATCTACGCCGGTAATTACCGGATGAGTCTGATAAATTAGACAGTTTATGCCCTTTGCCTTTGCCCTTATACACTTGGATTTGCCGGAAACTCCTGTAAATTCGATTTTGATTTACAGAAGAATGGCACCTCTTTATCTTCCTCACGTGCAATTAATTATGGTGCAAAGAAAGGGAAAAATAAACACTATTGTCAATTGTACTGCAAAAATATTTTACAGAATATCCAAATGCAGTTGTTTCTGCATCATCGAATAGATTCACACCAAGAGTCAAATGCAAGCAAGCAAGGATGCCCACATCATAATGGGCCCACAAACAAAAATCACAATTTGTGGGCTAAATCTCCTCTCCGTGAATCAGACCACACATCAATCGATTCGTAGGCAAAATCAAATATGCTACAAACATCAATATGTAACAGGACAAAAAGCATCATGGATAAACAAAGCAACAATTAAACAAGTGCCTATTTCATACCAGATGAGGAAATTTTCAACTTAAGAGATTGAGAAATATTAAACTAGAGAAATTAAGTAAACCTCATACAAAGAACAAATGAATAAATAAAACCCAAATCCATAAATATCATGGTAACAGGTGCTAGGAAATCAGACTCACAAATTTAGATCCACAAAGGATAATTAAAAAGAAAAAAATGAATCAAGAAGCAATACTCTTTGATATCACAAATGGATACAATAATGAGTGGAAAACCCATGGAATAAAGGCTATAGCAATTTCTTTTAGATTTATCGATCTGATAAGGATATAATATGCTTTGATATTCTTTGATTTAAGAAATACTTTTGGTCCAAATGAAAACCCAAATAGCCAAGTACATACTACGAAATTAAGCTCTGCCTCTACTCTTTTTTTTTCTTGTATTTTTTTCTTTATACCTTTACCCTTTTTCCTGCATAATGTTCTCTAATATCTTTTTCTTGGTTTGAGAATACCTAATGACTCGTGTGTAATCTTAGGGTGACAATTATTTTAAAATAGAATGACTGTGTTATGTTTGACTGTATGTATGATATTTAACAATTTTAACTGGGAGGCCATTGTTGTCAGAATCTAAAGGCATTTATGCGATGTTGCGATTCGGGCATGCAACAAATTGCAAATACTGCTTGAGAAAATATATCTTGAGAGAAATTTTGGTTAATAGTTTGCAAGAACAACCTAACAAGTGACAAGTTACTAGAAAGGGGATCTCCAATATCCATTGTTTTTTTTTTGGTCAAAGGATTGTATTATAACAGGCCAGGGCCCCGAAATACAAAGAAACGGGCTATAAGCCCAAAGCACAGCCAAAAGCAGACATCCAAAAAATACAACAATAAACAAGGGATGTGCAGCTGCTCAACTACTGTCTTGAAACCAGAAAAGACATTTAAGACAATAAAAACAAGCACCTACAGAACCCAATATCTCAACAATAATCCATTGTTAATGAACAAAATTGGAAGCTCGATTATATTATAGCCTTCAACTTCCTGGGTTTATGTCATGCGGAGTTTGGAAAACATGCTAATGATCACAGAACAAGAACCCAAGAACTAACATGATAGGAAAAGGCAAACTCGGTTCATAAAATATGTGGAGATAGCTGAGAGCATATATGGGCCTTTCTTGCTTAATATTGGGTGTGACCCACTCCATTTCTTTTTTTGACGCAAAACCCACTCCATCTTTTTTTTGGACCAAAAAAAAAGCCCTTGACCAAAACAAAAACTTTCTCAGCCTTGACAACAACCAGACATGAAAAGAAAAAAAAATTGAAAACCTTGGCACCGAGATGCTCTATTCTGTACAGTATACAATGTCATAACCAAAAATTGAATCCATAACCTGTTGTGAGCAAGGAGGAAAAAAAAAAGAACAAACAAGGAATAATTGTTTATGGATGATAAAGATGTATAAAACTTTGGACAAAAAAAAAAGATGTATAAAATGTGTAAGGAATAATTATTTATCTGCAAATAGATTATATATTTTTGGGTTGAGTAGAAAGTAAGAAGAGAAAAATAGTGTTATTTTTCAAAAGACAAATTGCTATTGAAATAGAGAGAAGAGGGAGAAGTGTTGTTTTTCCTAGGAATATGAATGAAAATACACAAATATGGGGCTCCCTCTTTCTCTCCTCTTCATTTTGAAGAGAAAGGGAGTCCCATCACTTTTTCTCATAGTTTCAAAAATCAAATTGGATTGATTGGTTCAAACCGTTAAACTGGAAACTAGCCAAATATCCTATCTGTTTAATTAGTGGATCTCAAAATCTGTGAGAACCAGTTGAATTGAACCAAAATCAGTAAAAATTGGTCAAAAACATGGAACCAATTTGAATATGTTTCAAAGGGTTAAGTGAGATGTGGTTAATCAATGAGGTGTGGTATAAGTGGTAGATACTCGATTCTCTTTAAGCATGATATTAGAGGTTTGATCTCCTATGTATAAAAGAGCATCTATTGAGAGAAATTATTTCGAGGGATTAATCTCCACAACTGTACATAGAGATACTCGGGTTCACTGAAAAGTGAGATGTGGTTGATATGCCTTTAAAACATATTTTTTGATTAAACAAACTATTTTTGAACAAAAACAGCTTTTAGCCTTTTGCTGTCAATCTTTTTCCATTCTTTCGAGTCAAGTTTCTTTCTGCTAATATATGTAGTGTTGGCTAAGAAACCTGAGAGTAGAACCATTAAGTCTATATATGCAACTTGGATCAAGTATGAAGTACGTGTCAACACAGGGCATGGTGCTAAAATTAATCATCAATCTTGCACATACGAGGCCTAGAAGATTCCTGGGTTTGTCGTGTCCTCAATCAACATATCTAATCTAATCTAATTAACACACACACAAGTGTGCATGGTGGTGCCGTGTGTCATTGCCGATTAAATGATAAACGAACAAGTGCAAAACGCAATACTACTCTACTAGTCTCTCATCGCCCCCTGATTTGTCCCCATCACATTGGTGTCACAAGACACACACACACACACACACTGTCACCTCTGCATAAATTATATATCTCAAGGTGGTTTTAACGCGCCTGGAAGGCCACTGGGTGAGTGATATCTATTTTTAGAAAAAGTTAGGCATTGCGTGATGATAACAGGAAAAAGGTGAAGTTATATAGAAAAATAAACAAAACAATTGCAAAGCTAAGCTAAGCTAGCTAAGTTATTACTACCTTTAAACTTTGAGAGGAGAAAGCGAGGGTTAACCTGCTTTCTTTAACACGACCCATAAAGCATGTACATATGTTACCAAGCTTTAATTGCTTTGGGTCGGTGTTTGTCCCAATCAAACCCCATTTACTTTAACCACAAACTTCCACCTTAAGAAACCCACCTTTAATTGCTCAAAACACCCCCCCTTCCCTTTCCCCTGTTCTTTAATCTTTTCTTTTCTATTTGTCTTCCGTGTGCATATTGCTGCATATACATTGGGTGAGTCACGTCAAGGCACAGAAATGGCCTTCATGCTTTTCCAAAAGAAAAAGTTCCCACGGCCTAGTTTGGCTTGGAATTTGGACCGCATCTCATTGGGTGATTGTCACTTGCCATATATATTTTAATTAGTGGCACAACACAAATTAAACACCTACCTATATTATTAATCTCTTGTTCACCACTCTCTGATTTAATTTGTAGTGGGAGAAGGTGAAGTTTTGCATGATTGAGATTGTGACTGCCAACTATGGTAAACATATGGTTTCATTTGTCTTAATTAATTGTCCTTAGCTCCTTTGCAAATGGCACCAAATGCGTCATTAGTTATTAATGTTTTATGAATCAACGTCATGCTTTATGTCCGTAGAAAAAACAAAAAAAAAAACGAAAGATTATATGATGTGCTTACTTTTGTGAGAGTTGTAATTCAACAGTATTATTGACCTCTGGGTAACCCGAATTTTTAATATATAGTATTCAAATTGAACTATTATTATTCACGCTTTGTAGACATGCAATCTTAAATATAAAACTATATATGTAAAATAAAAGTAACAAAAGAATTTAATTGATTTATTAAACTACTATGTAAGTCTAATGTATATTATGTAGTACAAACCACGAGTGGTGATGATGGATGTAAACTCATATTGTCATCTAGAAGCTCCTGTACAGGGTATATGATTCTAATTGAATTGATTAAGATTTCTCACTTTCTAGCCAATGTGAAAGAGGGTAACATATAAGACTTTTCTCCATTTACTTTTCTACTCTGTGTTCTGGAATAGATCAGTAGGTGCAAGTTGCAACCGGGGTTGAACTTGAACAGGAGATTTGTCCTTTGGAATTTACAATTTAAGACACACTTTTGCCAATTTCTTAATTTTATGAACTAATTTGACAACAACTTACAATTTCAGGGATCAAATTGAGAATATATTCTTTTGCTTTATTTGTGCCTAAAACTTATGACTCATGCATACTTACATACATATTGCCCTTCACTTTTCGCTATTTGATAATTTTGGAAAAGCTTGAAGGACCACAAATGGTTCCCTTTTGCATTGTGCTTTATTTGTTTGGTTCTAAAATTTTATCTCTGATCCTTATTCATCTCTATCCATTCATTTTTATCCCTACTTCAACTCATTTCATTGATTCATCTTTTGACTTTTTGGATCCAAATTAATGAAGAACCAATCAATATGACTTTAGACTTTAGAGAGAGAGAGAGAGAGCAATTTTCACGATTATAAAAAACATTGGTGGATAGGGGTGCACTTAGTATGGACCACCCTTCTTGTTCACCATGGTGGTGAAGTGCCATTTTTACCTGTTATTGCCTGTTTTATCAGTTTTTGAGTTATTATAATTTCATCCCCAAAATTTGTGGGAATAAGTATTGTGTACAATCTTCCCTCCACCCCCTACCACCAGTCCCCACCTCCTTCCCCCTCCCTTTGCTTCTTTCTCTCTCTCTGTGTCCGTCACCAAAGCCAAACCCTCCAAAGAAATCGACACCTCCTTCTTCGACACCACCAACCCGGAAGAAGAGCTTCCCTTCAACCCTCCCAAATTCCCCAAGGGCTTAGTGGCCCACCTTCCATTGACGAAGGCCCCCTCGAGACAGAGGACGAGATCGCCGCCGTATATGAGACTAGTGGGGTGGGACGGGGTAATCTATAAGGAGAAAGAACCTCTTTTGGAGGTTAGCCATTTGAACTTTTTCTCTTCGTGGAGTATCGGTCATATAACATATGCATTTTTGTGCTTAATGATATTTGTAAAGTTTTGATTTTTACTATAAAGCTCTTCGTGGAGGTTAGCCATTTTTGTGCTTAATCACATTTTGACTGTAAAGTTTCGACTTTAATAAAGATAACAACAACAACAGGGATGATGATGATGAGTTGTTTATGACTAAATTAAACTAATTACTAAAACTAATTGATGATTTGGGAAACAATAGGGTACTTAGCGAGGAACTTGTTCTCCCAGTTGTTGGTTGTGGGGAGGAGAGAGAAGCAAGTGGATGAGGAGGCACACAGAGAGAGAAGCAAAGGGAGGGGGAAGGAGGTGGGGGCTGGTGAAGGGAGAGGTTGGGGGAGGAGGAGGAGAGAGAGAGGCGATGACCCTTTTTGCAATAATGTTAAAATCTATGCAAAACCTATATGTCAGGTATCCAGTAACAGATCTCATCCATTCATTTTTTATATTATTATATCAATGGATATAAAAGGCACTTCACCACCATGGTGAACATAGATGGTGGTCCATGCTAAGTGCACCCAGTGGATAGGGTGGAGGAGACCACATCTTTCCTTTCTCGCATACTGCGGCGCCCTAAAGCTCCATTGCAGACTCCTTCTTCAATTGTGCCTCTCATAACACCAACCAGACAGAGAAGAGTATACTAATTGGGATGGGTTGGACTCTAAGTTAATTGTCGCTGCAACATCGTTGCATGACCCGAACACATGTTGTGCCAATGCTAAAAAAAATATAAAAGAAAGCTCTAATGAAATTAACGAAGGACAAAAGAGAAGGGTATATTCAAGACTTTATAACATGAAGTCAATCTTTCTATTTTGTTTACGAACACTAAGCATTAAATATTTATGCACAATGTAGAGCCCACTAGCATTTTTCTTTCTGAATTTGGATTGCATGTCGTCGGATGAGCACGCAATCAGTGAAATCATTAAATCAAAACCATGGATAGAGATCAGTTATTAACTCATGTCTCTACTTCACACCGGGGGTGGAATTTCTCCACAGTTGTGAACTATTCTGGATTGAACCCTGCATTTTCGCACTGACGACTTCACACTGGGGTGGAAATTTATCCACAATTGTGAACTACTCTGAATTGTACTATGCACTTTCGCATTTAGGTCTGACACCTTCACACCGGGGGTGGGAATTTTTCCATAGTTGTGAATGGTTCTGATTTTGTTTTTTGTGTTTTGGGTAGATTGGGAGAATTTATTAGCTTGTCTTTTTTGTTATTTTTTTGGCCTACTACAAATGATAGATAGGGTCTGGGTATCAACTAGTTGTGATGCTTTTGCACGTTACTTCTATTTAAATAACAGTAGGAGCTCGATTGATTTTTGTATAATACATAATTTTTGTTATTTTTCAAGTAGCTAAATTTGGACATAAATTATGCTTTAGTTTAGTTACTTTCTTTGTAATATTTTTGTTTATAAAAATAACTCATGTCTCTACTTCACTAAAATGGATTTAAAACACATAATTGAAACATGGGCCATCCAATCCCCATCTAATAATTCCTATTCAAATGTAAGCATCCAAATTCCTTCTTTCCTCCCCTTTAATTTTCTTTTGCGCATTATGTTTTCACCTCAAAAACCTTCTCCGCAAAATAACTTGAATAAAGCAAAATGTTTAACATTCAGAGGAGGAAAATGTGGATTGGGAATGGGAGAAGAAGGGGAATCAAATGTTGGGGGAGAAAGGATTTGGGGTTAGGGTTTTTTTAGTTATTTTATTAAAAAATAATTACCATTTAATTAATAGTAATTTAAGATTTTAAAAATAAAAAATGGGTCATTTTTCACGTGAATGCCACGTCGTCCAAGTGCTGAGGTGGAGTTCCGTCTGCCACGTCATCAGATAACTGACAACAGGGATCAATTGTGAAAACACAAAATAAACCAAAGACAAAAAATAGAAAAAATAAATTAAACAAAGACTAAAATAAAAAAAGGGATATTTTATAAGGACTCAACGTAATTAACCCTATATTAATACTTTTAGAAGTTTGCGTTACTAACCTTAATACTTCAGCCTTCAGGCATACGGCATCAAAATCTAAAAGAGAGTAAGTAAAGCAGGATTCGAAAAATTCACTATAATACGATGTGAGTTCATCAGTGGTTCCCAATTTGGAGATAGACGGTCCAGGTTCAGCGCGTAATTACACGTGACGGATTAGGTCACTTTTCTGGTATGTTTTAACGTCAAGTGCCGCCCACTACACTCTTCTTTTATTCCCTTTTAAAAAAAAATAAAAAAAAATACACGCACGTACTATGTACATTCGCTGATTCTATTTATAGCCCTCAAGCTGCTAACCCCATTCCCTTTTCCCTCTCTCTCTCTCTCTATCTATCTATCTATCTATTGCTTTCTCTTTCTTACTGTGAAGGTTTTTCTCTCCGGCGGCGTCTCAATCTCCAGTTTCAGAGGGATGGCAACAACAGAACCAGATCTGGACGAGTTTCTGAATCTCGATTACGAGCTTCGGTATCAGAATCTTCCCGACACCGATGCATTCGACAGTGGCGTTTGCTCCGCCGCTTTCCAAAATCTTCTCCGGCCGGTAACTAACTCTTCCCTCTTTCTTAATGCTCTCTCTTAATAATTACTCTAATGAAATCTGAAACCGAAAAAAAAGTTAAACAAGGACATTTGGGACATATTTTGCCACGTCATTAAGCCAGCTGGATGACGTGTCGATCGTTCCACGCAGCTTGTGTGTGCCCAACCCCAACGCTTCCTTAACCAACCGCAACAACAACAATAATAAATAATAAATTAATAATGAAAGGAATTGCCTAGAAAAGCTCGTGGACCTGCGCTCAGTTATATATTAATCTTGTTTTCGAGTTAATTTTTTTTTATTTGAGAGGAAAATATAACACCTGAATTTTTTTTTGAGAAATATAGTATATGTTGTAGTAGGTGGAGGCGTGGAGCCGAGGAGAAAAGCAAGTATTGGAAATTTTTGTATCCTTTGGGATTGAGAATTTTCCATTCGTTACGAGGATCGTAACCATTAATTTGCTGATATGGACTGCTTCATTTGTGTTAGGGAACTGGTGTGAACGCAGGACTTTGGCGGTGGACGTGGGCCTCTTTTTATTTTTGTTTTTGTTGTCTTGTTTACTTTGGACTGGGCCCATGATTTCTTTCCTATGCCTTGCCGCACCCAGATTTTGACAGGGCCGGTTAATCGTGTCACTAATTATTTGAGGAGAAATGAATATGTTTTTTTAACAAAAAAGTTGTGTAGAAAAGTTATGTTTTTTTTTTTTTATAAATACTAAGTAATTAAAGTGTTATTAACTTTTATAAATATTTATAAAATAAATAGACAAAAAAATTTACATAACAGCCTCGCATGAAATTTTAACATAATAATAATTTAGTAAATTAACAGCCTTATACGTGCTCTATAAAGCAGCTCTAGTCATACAAAGATTTTAGCTATTCAAGGGTATGTGAATATTGAATAGTAAAAGCGATAAATTTAATAATATATTTCTCATGGTTTTTTTTTTTAAAAAAAAGGAAGGAGTGACAAGCAGAAAGGATCGTAAAAGTTGTAACCAGCACTCCATCAGATTTTTGTATGCGTACAATATTACACTAAAAGCATCTTGCATAAATTTACATGCCAATTTTTTTATATTTATTATTTATTATATCTTTTTGTCTTCCATGATATATTAATATAGCACTATCTAGGATTGATTAGTGGTTGGATTTAGTCGAATTTAGGCTCAACATAGTCCCTTTCTGTCTGTTTGTTTTTGGTCAAGCCTATTTCTGTCTGTTTGAGCCAGAGGGTTGGTCCAGTGATGGATTGGGCCGAAAGACGGGTGGATTGGTGCATGCATTGGATTGGGCTTGTTTCTTTGGTCAAAAGTTGGGTTAATGATCACGTTTTTGCATTAATTTATTTGGCAATTTCTATCTACACATACATGTTTTTCTATCAACACATACATGCTGCGGAACTATTAATTCCGCAGGTGTATTTTTTTTCGGACACACACATACCGCGGAACTATTAGTTCCGCGGGTTGTAATTCACCGCGGAACTAATAGTTCCGCACGTTGTAATTCAATTCGGACACACACATAACGAATAAAAAATGCTTGCGGAACTATTAGTTCCGCAGTGAATTACAACCCGCGGAACTAATAGTTCCGCGGTATGTGTGTGTCAGAAAAAAAATACACCTGCGGAACTAATAGTTCCGCAGCATGTATGTGTTGATAGAAAATCATGTATGTGTAGATAGAAATTGCCATTTATTTTTGACCAATTTTTTCAGCTAAATACACTAAGTTGGGTCTTGATTTATGTTGGGCCATTGAAAAATTTAATTGTAACAAAGCAAACAACAAGATGAATTACTAAATTTTTGACCAAAAAAAAAAGATGAATTACTAAATTTAATTTAAATATTTAACAAAAAAATATATTTAATAGCTTATCCTTTACCTTTTTTACGTAAAAGAGATAGGCCTACACATATGAAAGAATTTAAAAAAATTGAACTCGTTGAATGAGCAATACAAAATTAGATAATAATAAAAGATTTGACTAGAAAACTTAAACTCGTTAAATGCAAAGGGGCTTGGGTTGACCCCATGACCTGGTAAACTTGATCCAACTCAACTTAAAACTTTTAGGTTGGGTCTGATAATTGAATTGTTGAGTAAAAATTAGGTTCGTCCAATAGGCATCAGTTAGGGTAGCAAGTTATTAGAAAAGTTAACCTGAAGATCGGATTTGACTAGAAAAATTATCCCATTGATGAATAGTGAATACTATGCTTTAATTTCATTGAGATTTGATATTTTGGTTTTTAAGGTTAATATTTTGAAAAAAAATTGATGCATGCTGATTTTTTTGTTAAGAGTAAAAATAACACATAACCCAATTATCCGATGTGAACCGGTCTAATATGTGTAGAGCTATATTTTTTCCCCCAAAGCCAACCCAACTCAACTGAACAAATGAAATTGACTTGGACTTCAATTTTTTCCAAAACTCAACTATTTGTTTACGATCCTAAAAATCAAACTCAATAATAAATTCCCAATCAGTTAAATGAAATACATGGAATCTACCATCCTTCCCTTTTCAAAAATAATTATAAAGGGCTGTGAGAAATATTACTCTATATAAAGTCCTAATACTATTGCCACTGTCTGAGTGGACCGTTTCCAAGCTTTAAGACGATTTTGCTTTAGAATATAACTAAAATGTTGTACGAAATTCCAGCTTATGCAGCCGTTCATGATTGCAGGATGTGGTGGCTTCATTTTCAACTTGTGATGCACTAACAGATACCCTTTGTTCCCAAAACCCCACCCCCACCATCACTGCTACTATTGATTCTCAGTCATCGATTTATGGCACTGGTAATGATATGGGCAAATATGTATTTTGCAGTTATTTATTATTATTTCTTGCATGTCAAGTGTGCCATTCATCTTACATATTTGTATTAATCCTCTATATATGTTTGTATTGGAGCACAGAAATATACTATACCACTCATAGAAACATAGTTTATGTAGTTTGACATTTTGGATTGAATTGCAAACTGGCCAGTTGGCAGCCCAGTGTCAGCCAATAAACCAAACAGCAGAGAGAATCATACCAAAGGAACTTCAAGCGGTTCTTCTGATCCCTCTGATGAGGATGATGAAGCAGGTGCTTGTGAACAGAGCACAAATCCAGTTGATGTGAAGCGCCTTAGAAGGTATGTCAAATTAAAGCACTCAGAAATAGGGCATAATAACTCACTTCTTATAGATGGTTTTTCATCCTCCCTTAGATTAATTTTAAATGATATATCATGGTTTCAGGAAGGAATCTAATCGTGACTCAGCCAGGAGGTCAAGAAGAAGAAAACAAGCGGAATTGGCTGAACTTGAGACACAGGTAGGTAACTAATGTTTTGACATGTCTTTGTTGGAAAAGCCAAAATCTTAATTCTTGCAGTGGACTGTTGAGGCATAGAATAGCAGGGGAATAATTTAACAACAGTAATATTAGAATCACCAGAGCTAAGATATGTGAATTTGTTGAGTTCGATTGCGATTGTGATAACAGTTGTAGATATGTCTCGAGCTGATACAGCCACAATTATGGTTGCAGTCACAGAGACCCACAAAACCTTGATGTTGCAATCACAAGACTACAATTTAAAACCAATTTAGTGTATGTTTGGATAATTTTTTCTATAAACACTCGAAATATGTGTTTTTTTTTAACTAATAGCTTCTACAATACAAATATTTCAAAAACTCTCTCGTTTAACTTCTTCATAAGCATGTACATCTATTTATGAGTGACTCTTTAACAACTTTTTCTCTTTTCTATAACCTTACACTCATAAACATATATGAGAGCAATATGAATGCATAAGTTAGAAGTTGAGCTTTTGAACCCGGACAAGACCTTAGGATGATGGAACGTTACTAGTTATTGGAATCAATTTGTTTTTGAAATTGAAGCATCAATCTTTGGTAAGATGCACAAGAAGCAATCATTTTCTTTTCGTCTGAATTCTGCCTTCTCAGGTTGAAAAGCTGAAAGTGGATAATGCAACCCTACACCAACATTACACGGAAGCTAGTCAACAATTTCGTGAGGCTGATACGAATAACCGAGTGCTAAAATCAGACGTAGAAGCTTTGAGAGCTAAGGTATGAGGTTCTTCTGGCATGTATCATCTCTAGCTAACACATTATAATCATGTTGTTTTATTTAAAGCCTATTTTAATTAAGGTTGATGAAAATTATTTCAGAACAGAAACAATACTTTTTGTGATAAAGAATTAAGCTTATTGGTTCAGGTTGAATTGAACATAAGTATTTAAATATTAATTAATGACTCAAGAAATTTACATATTGTACTTTTAGGTGAAGTTAGCTGAGGATATGGTCACTCGGAGCTCTTTCACCACACTAAACAATCAGCTTCTTCAGACTCCGTGTCAATTGGGCACACCACCACAACTCAACACCACTAGTCTGCGCCGCATGGCACACGTCTCGCCAACCATCACTGTCCATGGAAATGATGCCCCATATAGTGGTGTTAGTACCGTTGGTGAACAGAATTTGAATCTTGGGTTTGGAAACTTGGACATGACTTACACCAATGTCAACAATAATGGAGTCATAAGCAATGCTATGAGCTGTGTGACTATTTGGCCATAAAGGGTTTCACTTGACTACCCTTAGCAGTGAGATCAAACTAGCTAGGTCCAACTTTATATGTCACTTCTTGTCTATTTCATTAGTAGATTATGTTCCTATAGTATTGCCTTAGGTAGGTTCCTCTTTAATTATGTTAATTAAAATAGTGTGTTCTTATGCAGTATTTCGTTTTGTATAAAAGGACTTTGTTGCTTTGCCCATTTCTGAATTCTGATCGTAATTGTAAGAAAAATTAAACCATAACAGAATTTGATAGTGATACTACATATGTAATTAAAGCCTCAAATTTAATCAATGCTACGGGTCCGCAGTGTCAAATTATAGCTGTGGAGTGTCCAAATACAAAAACTCAGAAAAACTGTGTGGCTAACACCAATAGCATGCTGACAGCTACTCGGTAATATTCTGTGCTTCATCTTTATTTATTCATCATTATGATTGTTTTAGGTCCAATTACACCAATTCATGTGCCAAACACCTAGCAGGAATCTTCAGATTAAGTGCAGGCAAAAATAGAACTATTTGTTAAAAAATAATAAGAAAAATCAATATAATTTTATCTTAATTATATTCTGACGATATATTAGGGATTCACATGTGAATTATTTGTATAGATAGCCTTTGGTTGCGATATGAGCTTATAGATAACATGCTTAAATTTTCTGTACATTTATATACTTCCAGGCCAATGAATTATCTGTTACTGCTTAAATTTTTTACCTCCTTTGATAACCAGGAAATACTGGATCAACTATTCATGAGCTGAAAACTTCAATTATGTATGTATATTGTATAGTAGAATAGAGCAAACTAAAATGCTTGAACTCTAGGAAGGTTGAAATTATGCTTATGCAAATGGGACTTGCCTGCAAAATTGCAATAAAGAATGATGGAAACAAATGAAAACAATCTTCATATTTCATTTTCATCATAGAAGGCGCTGGAATCAATCAAATTAATATACAATTGACAGCTCAATAATTATTCCTAAAATGAATGAATGAACCAGCACTGCTATCCCATCATCATCAATTCAAACTCACCAAAATCAACCTTTCCATCAAAGTTCAAATCCACAACCTTCACCATCTTCTCAATTGTATTCATATCCCAACCTTTATCCAAACCCAAACAATCAAGCACCCTCTTCAACTCCATTGCATCTATGTATCCATCCCCATCCTCATCAAATATCTTGAATGCTTCATGTAACAGCTCACTGCGCTTTGACATGTCCTCCTCCAATTCACCAAGCACCTCTTCCACAGGCACTTCATCAGTACCCTGCAGCAAGCCATCATGCTCACCTTGTAGCTCAAACCCTGTTAAGGGCTTGTTGTTCTCCTCCTCAGAAGTACCACACATCAAACCAAGCTTCTCCACCACCTGCCTTGCATTTTCCTTCTTGATTCTCCCGTTGGTTTCCATGCCAAAGACAGTGACAAGTGCACGAACCATCTTGTCATCAAGTTTGACCATGTTCTGGGTCTTGCAGCTAGGCTCATGATTGTGATGATCAAGGTGAGGCGTTGAGCTTGGTGGTGATGAGTGTTTGAATGCTTGTAAAAAGTCCACTATGAATCGGAAGCACGCCTCTGTTATACCCATTTGATTTGAGCCAATAGAACAAAATTAACAGCTAGTGATATGGCTTTTGAATACTACTTGCTTATATCTCTCTGGATTTGACAGAAATAAAAAGGATTGATTTGAAAGGCAACAAGTGCAAGATTTTGGTTCAATGCTTAACCCTCTTGTGTGGCACCTCTTTTATAGTTAGATCAATGGTATTATACCCTTGTTTTCAATTGTAAATCACTCAAGTGCCACTATATGGTGCAATTATCAATTAAATAATATTTAATAATTGTATGCAACTATGTATTGGCATTATAGATTATATAGAGTTTCATGAAGGCAGCTGGCATGTGAATTCGAACGTTAGGGGGGGGGGGGGGTGATATATATGCATGCATTATGGATATATTAGATGTATTATAAATTTTGGTTTACTGTATCCAAGGGCATGGCATGCTTGACAGGACTGTGTCATTGTCCTCCAACACTCCACAGTGAGTGGAGTTCATTGATCAAGACCCGATAACAAGTTGTAGTATTTTAATTATGTTGTGTTCACTTATCTGATACTACATTAACTATATATGGTATTGAAAAATTAATTAAGCGGTGATCCTATGAACCATACCAATATATGACTTTCCGGGTATTTCATTGCTTGAGATTTAGTATTAATCTTACTGACAATCATGTCTCCCACCCAGCGGACACTTTTCCATCACCACCTTCATAAATTGTGTATATGCATTCCCTTTAGTAGATTTAGGCTTGATAATATAAATCAGGCCAAATACAAGTATAATAATTTTACATGATCTTAATTAGTTGATGGCATATATAGTTCTTTGAAGGAGATTAGATTTATATATGATGAAATTCTTCAAATTCACAATAGAAAACCTCCCAAGTAGATGATTAATTCTCTAGTGAAATGGGGAAAAAAGTTGCTCTCCACTTGCTTGGTTAAGTAAGCAGTACCTTCCTCGAACGCACTGGCTCTAATCTATTGCAATGCTCCAAAATATCAGTCACAAATAATTTATAACATTGGGCTCTGGATCGAATCAGATTTGAGATAATGGAAGATACTTTGCTACAATTAACAATTTTTTAAAAAACATTTATGGGCAGAAACCGCGTTTTGTTGCTGTACCAACAAATATTTAAATTTATTTTTCAGTGATTTGTTGGCCTTCTTCCTGCATGGTTGTTGTTCATATCACGTGAACTATTTTTAATTCATATCGACAGATATAATAATTTGAGTATTTGTGAATATTTTGATGGAGTTGGAAATCGAATTCATTCCGGGTGAATGGTGCGAGATTCAATCCCCACAGGCATAACAATTTGTATTGTACCATACATACAGTAGAGAGCGAGTGTGTAATAAGTGATTTGCTCAGCTGTTACTCTTTCCAAAGAAACCATGTGTAAAAGGTTTATTTATTTATTTGTTTATTTATTTTTCGGGGGCCTAGAGACTTCGGCCAGTAAATTATGTTAATTTGGGCCGGCCCAATTTGGATTGACGATATGGGCCCATACGATTAAACATTTTGATCCGTTAGATAAAACTTACTATTGGTCAAAAAATAAGGCCTTGAAATAAGGACAAATCATAATATTTTAATTGGGCCTTATATAAAACTGGCCCAATAGCACGGAATCATCATCACGATGGACCAAAAAAAGAAATTGTTTTCTTTGAAAGAGACTCGGGGTCTGTTTGGAAAAATAACTTATTTAAACACTTATGGTATCGCCACCCCCTTCCCCTTCCCCTGTTGTAAACCTCTTTTCCCCCTTCGTTTTTGTTTACCTGTTTCCTTATCCACCATGTCCTTTTCCTCCACCCCCTCTGATCCATCTTCACCTTTTTGTTCCCCCCTGTGGTCTTTTTCTTCGCGGTTTTTTTTTCCTGAGGTGTTGGCGCTGTTTGTTGTTGTTCTTGCTGTTTTTTTGTTGTTTTTGGTTTCCTTTGCGTTTCTTTTTTCTGTTGTCTTTGTGTTAGTTTTTGTTTGGTTTGTGCTGGTTGTTGTTCTTCGCCGCCGTGCTTCTTCAGGCTACCGCCACCCTTTCCTGCATCGCCCCTGCCAGTTCTGGATGAGCCCTGGTTGTTTGATGTGTGCTGGTTTTAGGACTCGTGACATGTGAGCTTATTTTGGAATGATAGAAGGTTTTGGGTGCCCCAAATGGGCCAAACCCAACCCACTCAAGGATATCCCAAGGATATCCTTCGTGTCTGTATCCTTTTTTTGGTATCCTTTTGATGCACTGGGTGTAGTTTAACTGCTTTGTTTTTTCTGTTTTTTGCTGTTTTCCTTGTCTGTAGTATGTTACAGCTTGGTGTAGGTTACGGCAGCGTGTCTTGATTAGAATTGTTGTATTTGTTATGACTCTGCTTATGCTGTTTTCCTTGCTGTAGATACTGTTTTCCAGTAATGAATTTGTTCATGACCAAAAAAAAAAACACTTATGGTATAAGCATTTATCATAAGTTACTTTTATAATCGAAGAAAAAATGTGGTGAAACTGATTTTATATAAGCTCTAAGCTGTTTTGATAAACTATCCTGAGTAGCTTATGAACTAGTCATAAGTTATTTTCTTAAGTTCTGCAAAATACACTGACAAAAACTTATGTCAATAGATAAACCAAAATAAGTTTTACATAAACTAATTCAAATAGGCCCCTAAGCCATAAACAACCGGAGGAATCCAAGCCTCGTCCATGAGAAAAATAAATTAAATAAAATTCAAAATTTTGAACAAAAAAAATTCAAAATAAAAGCTCAGAATATGAACTATTCCATCTTCATTCAGCAATTTCAATATGCTGATTGTGACAAAATGCGTGAGATACAGAGAACAAATATTCCAAATTCCTCTATAAAATTTGGAATTTATTGACTACTACTGTTGATGCACCCTTAATGTAAAGAAAATATATCCGTCACTAAAAGAAGGTTAAATCCCATCCTCTGTGATGTAAGACATCTTCTGCTTAATAAATATATAGAAATAAAAAACGTTAATTGACCTCCATAATATCTTAATAAGTTAAAATGAATATTTGCCATCCTCGCCAATGTTTTTCAAGGCTTTATTCTTCCTCATTCCGTTTTCCGTCCCTCTTTTCCCTCTCACAGCCTCGCACATATCATATCATACTTCATAATTTCAAACCATCTTCATTTTACTCAACTACTTTTGTTGGTCCCGTCGATTCATTTCAAACCTTCCTCGGCGGCACTGATGGGTAATAGTAGTACTAATATTACACCTACACCTACCCCCACACAGCTACTCAACCACATCTTTCATTTACTCCCTCTCTCTCAACACACACATACATAATATTAAAATTAAATACCCCCTCAAGTTATTTTTTATTTTTACAAGAAACATAAGATAAAATCAGCAAAATTAATAAAGTGCATTAAAATAGATTAATCTATACATATGATAAAAGGGATATTCCCTTTTGATGTACATATTTTTTTTTTCTATTTTATCCCTAGAACTCTTAATAACTACCCACTCATTTTATTCTCTCCTCTTTAATTGTTTTTCTTTTTTGAAATAATCCCCCCACTGTGCATGTGTGTATTTGCCATGGGGCATTAAAATTTTTTCCCATACATTTTAATTTGAATATCTTCTATTGTAATAAAAAATAAAAAATTAGATATAAAAATAGAAAAAAGCGGATAGTGTCCGTCTATCCGCTAGTTATAATTAATAATGTTATAATTTTTTAAAATTACTCTTTGTGGGATTGATGTTTTTTTATATTCTTTTTATAGGTATCATAATAAATAAAAATAAAATTAGAAATAAATAATTAATATTATTAAAAATAAAATATTATTTCTTATAAAAAGATAAGAGTATTTCTTTAAGATCAAATCACAACATAAAAAAACATTTGAAAAAGATTATAAAGTATTTAATCATTAAAATATTAATAATTTAATTATTATGTATTGACTGTAAAAAAAATATACATAAATATTTAATCATATTTTATTATATAATAATATTTGCATATAAATATATTAAAAAGACATCACAATGAAATATAATTAAATATTTTTATAAAATACTTTTACCATGTCAATCCTAGTAGTTAAACTCAAATAAAAAATACTATTAAAGAAATACCTTTTGGTCAGTAAAAGTTGTTGAACGTTGAATGGTTTTTTTTTATGCAAGTTGAATGTTCGTGGTGAATGAAACTATCTTCTATCAATAATCAATCATTAATCAATATCAATATCAATCAATATTTATCAATAAATAAATAAATTAATAGATTTTGCTTGCCCTCGCTTGCCACATGTTTAGATCGCACTCTATGTTTAGATCATGATTACGAATAAATTCTCTCTCGCGCAGCCACGACACTGCCTTTACCAATTAGAATCAACCACCACTTGTGTGTTTCTTATTAATTTATTTATTTGTTCAGAAAGTGAAAACTGAAAAATTCAAAAAGAATCAGAAGGTCAAAAAAAAAAAAGGAAAAAAAGAAAATCTGGCTTTGTATTTGTACTCTTGCGACTAGGCTTGGTAATGGGACTTGAATCTGTGGGTATTTATTTGAACCCGTCTTGATTTTGACGGGAAAAATCTATTTTGACTGGAGTTGGAGACGGGTTTGAGTTTTTTCCGCATTTAAAAGTCGGGGTTGGGGTTGGAGAAACTAATATCCACCTGAACCCGCCTCGAAACCTGCCCCGTACATTTATTATACTTATAATATAATATTTAATGCATTAATATTATAAAAAATTACATTTTTAATTCTTTATTTCTTCATTATTATTTGTCTAACAAAATATATTAAAAAAATGTCTTAAAAAATAGAGTATTAAATTTCTTTGATTCTATCAAAATTAAAATTCTAAAATACTAGGTGCGAGTGCGGGGGCGGAGCGGGGAAACCCGACACCCACCAAAGGCAGAGATGAGTGTTAATTTTTTAATTCTGACCAAAATTAAGGGCAGAATGGAGAAACCCAAGCACTATCGGGGGCAGGGACGGGATTTGCCGGCCCCGGCCCGGGCCCGTTGCCATGCCTACTTAAGACGATGATTGTGTTATAAATATCAGAATACCAAGTGGCGTGTGTTTTTCTTCCCCCGAAGCTTTGTTGGCGGCAAAGCAAACGTTCATTGCGATGGCGCCTCCGAAGCTGTTCGTCTTCGCTCTTTCCGTTGCCCTAATTTTCTTCCTCGTTGGTGCCGAAGCCGATGTTTCCATCGAACAACCTGATTCCTCTGCTATCAAGATCCAATTAGATCAACTCAACTCCAAGATCCAGTTTCTTGGTATGTTTTCTCATTTTACTCAAAAGCAAAACAAAAACCTAATTGTGCTTGTTTATTTCCTTTCAATTCCTTTATTCCGTAGGTTTTAATTTTAGTAGTTATGTATATGTATATGTATATGTATATGCATATGTATACTGTTCGGTCGGAAAAACCGAGGTTTACGATTTTTTTTTTGTTGTTGTCATTTTTCGGGAATAAGAACCGTGAGGTGATTATGAATCGCTGTGTCCGTGTTGCTTTACATTTCAATTAGTTGCAATTATTGAGGAAACTGTTGTGTTTGAATAACAACTCCTGGAGTTTATTGTGTTCTTGGCGAAAGAGTTTTATTGGTTGATCTCCATATAAGTTACCGTTTTGCATTGTGGCTAATAGTTTACAATTGGAGGGACCTCTGTATTCATGGTTTCCTTTCCTATCCTTGTGGTGTTTTTTTTATGATTCCTTTTTATGGCGAATACATGTCATGTCATTGTGCCAAATTTTATTTTGAAGAGTCTCAAATCGGTGAAAAGTCCCAAGAGTTGAAGAAGAAGGACGAAGTAATAGCAGAAAAAGAAAAATTCATTCAGGATAAGTCGAGTACCATTCAGTCCCTGCAGAATGAGGTTGCTTCTCTCCAGGTGAGTTGGGTTGTGACTAGATCTGGCTAACATTCCTCTTCATGTTACCGGTTATCGCACACATATTGGTTGTTGTATATAGTACTTAGAGTTGGTTTGGATAAACTTGCACTTACAGGAGAAGAAAATAAAATGAATCAAACTTTTCTCATAAGTTAAAATCAGTTTCTTCACCTCAACTTTTTCAAAACACTCTCATCTAAATACTCCATAGCACTTATAAACTGTAGGGTTTTTTCATATGTTAGTAATCAAGTGCTTATTTCAATTAAAAAGCTCTCATTAGCTAGAAGCTAATCCAAACTGGGCTTAATGTGATTCAAGCAAGGATAGTAAATGTTAATTTTCATATTTCTATTGTTCTTGGAGCATTCTGAATCACTAAAGAGTTGGGATCATATACTCACAACTCGGCGTCATTTGTTATTTCTTTTAACTTGTATCTTTAAAACCCTTCAAAATTCATTTTTCCTCTCAGAAAAAAGGATCATTGTATGCTGAGGAGCAGGTTGGAAAGGCTCATGCACGTGCTGGTGAACTACAGAATCAGGTCATGTATGAATGAACTAGTGGATTTATTTTGTAAACGATCATAGTTCTTTTGTGCATACTCTAAAATTTTGTATGCAGGTGGACAAGCTTAAAACGGAACTAAAAACACAAAACAAGGAGAAAGTGAACTGGGAAACTCGGGTAGCTGAGTTAGATAAAAAGATTCATGATTTGAACTCAAAATTAGAGGATGTAAGTTCTACATTCGGCTAGATTGTTCAAATCCCGCTTTGAAATAAATCCCAAGTTTATTGTCTTTGTAACTAGTTCTTATTCTTATTTATAAAACATGCACTATTTCAAAATAAATATTTGTGTAATTGTTCTTGTTGAAGTCATGTAACTTAATTTACTCTTTTGAAAAATACTTATGTTGGGTTATATTTCCCTTTTCATTTCTCTTCTTTTTGTAAAATGACATGCCTATTAATAAAATTGATTTGTTCCATGAATATCCTGTGAACCATGACATGTTCACTTTTCATAATGGGAAGGGTATCTTCCTCTTTGCTTTTTTATTATCTTTGTTTTACACATCATATTCTCTTTTCCCTGCTTTCTTGGTGGTATGTTATCTGCTGAAAGTTTTTACTGTGATGATAACTGCATCTTCTAGTTGCGATCAACATGCTCAAAAGACACCTCTGCTAACTTTTTTGTATGAATATTCCTGTCCACCTTTACTACTACACTAGTACACTCCCACTGCCACTTCCATTTCCAGATCTATCCATTGTGTACGATAGTGGCATTATAGCGTCATCGCGTCATGGCAGGTGGCTGCTCATTCCTGTTTCCTTTTTGGGTCATTACTGCTGTACTCAAAATATTGGTCACTATAACAAAAAGATGCAGCTGTTGCGACGTCTATAGGCCCCATCACTAACAAAAATAAAATAAAATAAAGATGATATTATTGTTTATATTTCAAAAGTAGTTACCTGTAGTCCTGTACTAATGTCGATTTCTAATTATCAAAACATAATCTCTTTGAGGATGATGTGACTTGAGTGGTGCATTCTCCACAGATTCAAAAGATAAATGAAGAACAGAAGACAAAAATTCGTAAAACGGAACGTGCTCTTAAAGTTGCCGAGGTATGAGTGCATAGATCTTCTTGTCTATGTTGTGCAGGATGCTTGTTGATGATTTTGATGTAAGTTTCTTGTTTTTCACCTAATATTCTTGTTTAGGAAGAAATGATGAAGGCAAAGCTAGAGGCAACTTACAAAGCAAAAGAGCTGAGTGAGGTAATAATTCAGTTGACTACCTAAACCATGTTATCTTTGCTACTTGTGTATAAATTTTGATAGCCACCTGTATAAATTTTACCATATTTATAATTTATGGAAGATCTATTAAGTTTTTAGTCTTCAAATCATAAAATTGTAGAATTTAAGGTTTTGAAATGAGATTTTAACAACCGTGGCAATGGCACTGATGACTACTTACTGCTTGAACCATTCTCACGTGTAGCAAATTTTTTTGGATTTATTCATGTGAAATTTAACTTGCAACATTTTTAATATTAGGAATATGTGATTAGAAAGTGATGAAATGTTTAGTTATTCATTTGTTATTTAAGAGCTTGAAGAGCTTAGATGATTTTTGAAGTGGTTATATTATAGAAGGAAGTATAATATCAACTTGAGAATTTAAGGATTGGTTTACTGAAGTAAGGAAATTATGGAAACAGTGTTTGGGCTCTTGACCAAGTGGTTTTTTTGTGGGGAATTATCAGTAAAACTATTTCTAACCAATCAAGTGGTTACTTATACTCACAATTGAAAATCCTTTACCAAAATTTTTGTTTTGAAGTTTTCCTTGTATTTTATGACATTGGTTTTATTCCTGATTTTAAATTTTTCAATAGAAATAAAGTACGAAACAGGGTATTTGGTGGATTAATGAGGTTACATTTTGATTTTGTTAGAAACAGTTGCCCTGTTGCTTCTATACTAATAAGAGATTTGAAAAATATTTCATTCTCTTTTGAAATTTTGATTATATGAATGGTTATAATGTAATGATGTGTATCTAATTGATGTATACTGATGTTAATGATCAGGCTCATGGTGCTTGGCTTCCACCTTGGCTTGCTGTGCACTATATTCATAGCAAGGTGAGTTTATGTTGCATCCCCTATGATGTTTGTTAGAACAGCCTTCTTCACAAGTTCTGAGACTTTTTTTTTTGTTAGTCCTTGGTTGAGTCTCATTGGAATAAACATGGGAAACCTGTGTTGGAAGTGATAACTCAGAAGGTACTATATGGTATTCATTTCGGCTATCAGTCTTTCCTATTTGTTATTTCTTCTGTCACTTTATTCAATTATAGATCCAGTTTTAATTTTTTCTTCATCACTACAAGCAAGTCCTATTGAATTCTGTAATTTAATGTTTGCTTTTCTATTTATTCTAGGCCCTAGAGAAAAAGGCACAAGCTGGAAAGTGGGCTGAACCTCATGTAGAAACAATTAAAACTGTAAGCTCTTCATTTATATCTTTCAGATTCTTGATCCGTAATGTCTGGATATGCTTCTTTTTACGTGGGAATGATGGCTCAAAGGCCTGCAGTTTTGATCAGTGGATTTACTGCAATTACTGTGCTAATGGTTAGATGATGGATTTCACGATCTGTTTGTTTTACCTTTAATCCTGATAATTTTTTATCCATTCAGGACTTTCCTTATTTGTAAGAAGCAATACATGGGTGAATTAAATTATATGCTCTCACTTTTTCTTATTTTCAATTGAAGAAATGGATCCCAGCTGTAAAAGAACAGTGGTCTGTGGTGAAAACAAATGTTGAACCTCATGTGGAAGTATTGAATACGAAGACACTTGAAGTTTACAAGGCATCAAAGGATGCCCTTGCTCCCCACTTAAGCAAGGCAATAGAAATCGTTGATCCTTATTATCAGGTATAAGTTAGTATAACGGTATAACCTAATTGTTTTTTTTTACCTTGCTTAGGTGTTTCTTAAGATATTCTCTACTGGTTGACAGGAAGCTAGAAAGTTTAGCAAGCCATACATTGATCAGGTTGCTGTTGCAGCTAAACCTCATGTTGATAAAGTACAGGAAGTTCTGAAGCCCCACACAAAGAAGGTTGTTCATGCTTATGGGAAATTCTTGCAATCGGCGACTACATATCATCGCCAGGTTTCATGCTTCATTTTTAAACTATTGAAAAATTTCTGCAAATCCTTTTTTACGTGTTTTATATATTTTTGCTGATATAAACACTGGTATTGTTTTCTTCATGCATTTCCCATTCATACTGTATCTGCACTGCAGATAATTGAAAATATAAGGTCCATTACTTCAAGAAATTAATTTTTGTTTTCACTGTTTTCTATACAAATCCTTGAAAATAGGAAACATTGAAAACAAGGTGGTAGTTTTTTAATTTAAAGTGAAAATAGGAAATAAAAGAAAACAGAAAACGTCTTCTCAGGGCCTTAAACTTTGGTTGAAAGTCTTTCTTTTGAAAGTTCTAATTCCCACAATTATTCTTAGTTGCTGTTAATAAAAGAAGAAAAATAGTGAAAGCCAACTTGATATTGTGGCATTGCCATATTTTTGTTCTTCATCTTAGGGAGCAGTATGGGCTTCTGTTCATGATATGCTCTTTTATTGTCTGCCATATTGTAAAACTTTTTACTTTGGAGTTTGGAGGTCACAAGAAGATATGGACATAAACATAGCCGTAATGTTGGTGGAGGCAGACTTGCCATGTTTGGATGCAAAAGCTATAGCTTTTGACTTATGGAGAAGTTAATCTTATTTTACATCTTAATTTTCTCATATATATAAAAGAGAAAAAACTGTTAAATGGTAATTAATAAATAAATAGGTGCTTCTAGAGAAGTTAAAATGGATAGTTTTTGAAAAATATAAAGAGCAAAAGTTAAATTTAATTTATGTGAGAAGTTGTTAGTTAAAAAATACATGCTAAAAGTGTTTATAGAGAAATTTATCCAAACTGGACCATGGTCAAAAATGTTTCTTAATGCTGTGTTTGGATGGGGGAATTTAAGAGAGTAATATATTTTAAGTGGGGAATAAAAATATCTCAATCTAAATTTATGTGTTTGGATAATAAATGTGTAAGAATTTAAAATGATGTAATTTTTTGGGGTATTTTTTTAAAACTAAATTGGGGAGAATTTGAAATAACAGAGAATTCTAAATTCCTTCGTTTTTGTCTCTCTCTCTCTCTCACACACACACACACACAAGTTCGTTTCTGCCTCTCTCTCAATTGTTCGTCTCTCTCTCTCTTGTTTGCGTCTGCTCTCTTGAGCGTGAGCTTGATCGTTTGTCTCTCTCCCCTCTCGCTCCTCTCTCTCCCCTTCTTTCTCTTGTTCTCTCTTCCTCTTTCAATCTTGCTCTCTCTCGCTCTCTCTCCCCATCTCTCTTGCTCTCTCTTCCCCTTTCTCTCGCTCTCTCTCCTCCCCCTCTCTTGATCATTCGCGACTTGCTGTCTCTATCGTTTGCGTCTTGCTCTCTCGAGCTTGAGGACGATCATTTCTGTCTCTTCCCTCTTGCTCTCTCTTCGAAAAACCTCTCCCTCTATCTCCCCCTCCCCCTCTCGCTCTCTCTCCCCCTCCCTTGCACTCCATCTCTCTCCCTCGCTCTCTCGCTACCTTCTCTCCATCTCTCTTGCTATAGCTCTCTCCCTCTCGCTCTTTCTCTATCTCCAACTCTCTCCCCCTTTCTCTCTCACTCTCCATCCCTCTCGCCCTCTTTCTACTTTCTCTGTCGCTCTCTCTCCCTGTCTCTCTCCCTCGCTCTTTCTACCTTACCTTCTCTCCCTCTCTCTCGCTATCGCTCTATCTCTGTCTCCCTCTCCCTCGCTTTTCTCTCTACTCTTCTCCCCCTCTCTCTCAAAAATCTTTCCCTCTCACTCTCCTCTCTATCTCTTGCTCTTCCTCCCTCTCATCCGCTCTCTCTCCCCCTCTCTCTCCCCCTCTCTCCCTATCTCTCTCCCTCTCGCTCCCTATCTCTCTTCCTCTCATTCGCTCTCTCTCCTCCTCACTCTCTCTCTACCTTCTCCCCCTCTCTCTTGCTATCGCTCTATCTTTTGCTCTCTCTCACCCTAGGTAGAGGGATGAGAGAGGGAGGGAGAGAGAGAGCGAGATAGAAAGGGGGAGAGAGAGAGGGGGAGAGGGAATGGGTGGGAGAGCGAGAAATAGAGGGAAGTGAGAGAGAGAGAGATAGAGGGGAGAGAGCGAGAGGGGGAAGGTTTTTGAGAGAGTGAGGGAGCAAGGAGAGGGGGAGAAAGGGGGTGAGAGTGGGGGAGAGGGGTGAGAGTGCGAGAGGGAGGTTTTTGAGAGAGCGAGAGAGGGGTGATAGAGAGACAAAGCGAGATTGAAAGGGAGAAAGGGGGGAGAGGGGGAGAGAGGCGGGGAGCGGGATGAGAGAGAGCGGGAGATAGAGTGCGAGAGGGAGAGGTTTTTGAGAGTGAGAGAGCGAGAGGGGTGATTGAGCGAGATCGAAAGGGAGAAAGACGGAGAGAGGGGGAGAAAGAGGGGGGAGAGGGAGAGAGAGGGGCAAAGGGGTGAGAGAGAGTGGGAGAGGGAGAGGTTTTTTGAGAGAGCGCAAGAGTGGGGTGATAGAGAGACAAAACGAGGTTGAAAGGGAGAAAGATCCGGAGGGGGAGAGAGAGGGGACAGAGAGCGAGAGGGGGGATTGGTTTTTCAGAGATAGAGAGGGAGCGAGAGAAAGATGGGGATAGAGCGCGGGCGAGAGGGAGAGGTTTTTGAGAGAGAGAGGGGGGGGGGCACAAGGGAGAGAGAGTTAACAAAAAAATATCTAATGCAAATTTTGAACAATTTTAATTATTATATCCGAACAAAGAATTTTAGGAATGAAAAAATTTAATTACTCTATCTAAACAAATTTTTTTTAAAATGATGGGAATTCAATTGAAGCAATTACATTTCCAAGGATTTTAAATTCTCTAGTATATCCAATTTCCCCATCTAAACACAACCTAAGCTTCTTTCTACTTAATATTGTGATGTGAAATTAGGATTTATCTTCTTGACTGCTTATTCTCTGAAATTCATATTGGTTCCAGGATCTGGAATTAACTATTGGAGAGTTTTGTTAACTTTTTAATTGTTTTTTAATAAAGCCATGCTGAAGATTAGGCATGCTATTGATATAACAGGGATAAATCATATAGCCTTTTTTGAGTGTTGAATTTTCTGTTGTCATTAAGGTCCAAGCTACTGTCCAGGAGACACTGAAAAAGCACGAGCTCACTAGGCCTCTTGCTACTAAAGAGTTGGAATGGTTCGCGGTATGCATCAGAGGACTTTTTTGTCCTGACTTGTATTAGTAAAATTGACATATGGTTAGGTGATTTGACAAACATTATCCTTGGACTTTTGCAGGCCTCTGCCCTTTTGGCCTTACCTATTATTTTACTAGCTAGAGTTTTTTCTGCCCTTTGCTGGTTAGTCTTAAACGCCTTCCTTTTTCTAATCCATAAGCTGATTTGCTTTTTGTTGATATGCATGTCCTTTTGATATTTAGATTTGTATTTTTATTAAAACATGGAACTTTCCAGTTACAAAAATTTTATTATCTGCTGCAGCAAAAAGGTGAATAAACCTGCTCGAAGTGGACATACCCACCATGCACGTCGTAAAGCTAAGCGAGGTCATCCAGACAAGTAGATAACATGGAGTCCGTTCCTGCTTCAATTTTTTCGGAGAGAAACTCAGGTACGCTGTTCCGTTATTGACTCAGGATGCCTTTATTATTGCTGAAACCTGGTTTCATCATATAGTACTTTATGTGGCATACATATGCAAGCATGCTTTGATATTTTTGCCATCAGCTCCGTGTTACTTGTCATGCTTATCTGGTATGATTTGCTTTGTAAATAATATAATAAACTCATTAGTCACCTTGGATTTTCAATTTAGTAAGATAAATTCGATTTACACCATTATACACCGTGTAGATAGATAGAGAGAGCAAAGGGGGAAAACGATTTTGGGTGTTGAAATGAACATCCCGAAATGCCTTGTTTGATCTTTTAGATGCGCAAACCCCATTGTCATGAAACATGTTTGTCCAAAGGAAAACAAAGATTGGAGCTCCAATTCACTAAATTGAGATGGAAAGAAGCTTCTTTTACCTGAAAACCTTATGCCCCTTTCAATCTTAACAGTATTTGAGGATATCCTGTTGCAGCCTTATGGTCGACAAGAGTTAAAATTCCTTTTGTGGCACTTATAGTGTTTACATCAAGACCATGGGTATCACATTTTTCTACCCAATTTCTGTTCTGTTGTCATGTCGGCTCAAGAAGTCACTGGCATATAGAACGTGTAATTCAATGCAGTTAATGTGCGTAGGTTATGTCAATTTTTGTGTGTTTGAAACTATGTAAATATTGTCGTGGTTCATTGTGTTGAAATAATCAAATCATGTAATTTAGTATATTAATCAATTATATTAATTAGAATCCTATGAGTATTATGTTTTCTACCTAGAATATAACACAGTTTCCCGTAAATGCCTCTCTTTTCTATCTCTTTCAACAATCTGATTTCAATTGGAAGAGTAAAACCAATTTCTATATGACTATTATAATGTTTTGGGATATATCATTATATTAGAGATGACTGCCTACCTTAGGAAATTAGTATCTCTGAAAATAACTGTTTTTTATTTATTTTTTTTGGCGGGCTTACGAAGGAGATCCAAGACCTACTGTGGGGAGAGGGAGGGTAGGCTAGCGTGGAGGAAAACTAGGGATTTGATCCAAGGATCAAATAGTCTCCAGTGGGACTAGGTGGTACCTGAGTCATTTCTCTTTTGCAAATTTTTTTAATATCTTAAGCAAAGCAACTAAAGAGCATGCCTTAGACTTCAAAGGATATACACTATGCTAAAGGTTATTTGACATGAAGAGTGGAACTAGGGCCAAAAAAATAGAAAAGTGGAATACAATTGGTGACATTGTTTTGAGTATCTTATCGGTAGAGAGGGAGAGGGAGGGTAAGGTAGGCTCTAAAGTGGAGGAAAAGCAGGATTCGATTGTAGGATCTCTTAACAGTCTCCATGGGACTTAGGTGCCTGAGTTAAAATTCTTTTACAATTTTTTTTTTCATTATCTTCTCAATTTAAGCAAAGCAAGTGAAGAGCATATAGATTCGGACTTCAGAGGACACACCCCATACTCAGCCAAAAAATAGAAAAGCGGAACGCAGTTGGTGACATTGTCTGAGCTTCTGATTGTTAGATAATTGCTCTTAGGGTCTCTTTACTTTGAGAAAATATTTTTTGTTTTTTCTTATTTTTTACTTTTTATTTTCAAAATTACAAATACTATTAATTTTTACTTTGTTTTCTATTTTCGAAGATGAAATGAAAACTGAATATTTTCTAAAACCAAACAGGCTTAGTTGATTGACCTTGAAAAGAGTCCTATTGCTTTGAGAAGTCCACATATTTTCTTAAATTCCTCGTGTAGTGTGAGACTAGGAGGATTGAAGTTTTGGCTTTGAGCTTTTTACGTCTTTTTATTTTTTCGCTAATCATATTTCAATATAGTGCTGAAAAACATTTTTTGTTTCTTGCAGATGGTTGGCACATATGGCATATGGGGGCTTACATCTTTCTTTTCTTATGGGGTTTGGATATTTTACTCCTCTTTTTTGGGTGAGGTAAATTTAGGATGTTTCATTGTAGAGCTGGGCACACAACATGCTTAGGTGTTCATGTATTATGGCTGTTATATTTGTTATTAGACCCGGCACCCTTTTTTTTTGTCGGTTTCTTTTTTATTTTTAATTTCTCGACATAGTAAAAAATGTTTCCACTTCATGTATGCTTATTAAAATCAGAGCTAGTTCTACTTATTGCGGTTGTCTGTGGAACTATAAGTTTATTACTAAGAAACTAATTCATGGGTTATTCTTCGTTGAACTGGATGCTTTCCGTTTCTGTTATTCAAGAACAGAACTATTGTAGATACCAAAAAAAAAAAACAAAAGAACAGAACTATTGTTAAGAGTTGAATTTCAGAAAATTGATTTTTCATGTTCCATGAAATTAATCTTATTTTTTACATAATTGATTTCGAAAGGAAAAAAACCGAAGGACTGTAGTTATTGTATGAAGTTATAGACCAGTTTATTTCGGCCCGAAACTTGAATTTTACGCCAAAAACAGACATACACTAAATAGTTTATATTGCAGAAATGTTAAATGATACGAATTAGTTATGAACAAAATGAATAGCCTTTTTTAGTTTATCAAAAAAAGATGAATTGCCTTCTACCCTTCTTGTGAATGATTCCCAATTTTTACTAATACTTTCCTCTCTCTCTTTTGGTCGTGCTGATACTTTCCTGTTTGTTTCCGAGTTTGGTTTTGGGCCTAGGCCCCGTTTAAAAACTCAGTATTAAACCGCTTCATATATTTGGACCAAAAAAAACCGCTTCATATATGTTGCCAAAAAAAACCTCTTCATATATTGATACCCTTTCCCCTGTTGAATAGATTCTGTATATGCCTCTCTTTTCTTCAACTCCACCTGTGATATCAGTTGCTCAGCACCCAGCAAGCGCGTTGAAATTAAACAGACTGATGCAAACCAGCATTCGAAGAACGTCACCTCATGAAATCTGGTTTTTGATGTTCAGGACTCAGTTTACAAAGATACTTCAAGGTCATTACTAATTCATCAGTCATGACATGTACATGAACTTTTACTAATAATTTAAAGTAGCTTTTGTACACGAGATTTGCATTTAGCTATTGTAATGTAGATATGATCTGCATATGTAAAATTGTATTGACAGAATATGACCACTTTGTGGACCATGTGTACCTCTGATTCTATTCATTATCCAACTTTATGGCTGCTTGTTCCTGTGATGTTGGCAAGCCATAAAAAATTAAATTTATAATTTACATCAAGGACCCCATACCCTTTAAAAAAATTTACATCAGAGAAAATCTTGTCCATAAAAAATGTTCTGGAACCATCTAGTGTCTGAACTGGAATGTTAAAAAAAAAGTTTAAAAAATAAAATAAAACTTTTCCCATGAGTATGATAATTCTATTTTAAATCTTTTATATACTGATTTTGCTGTGCCTAATCAGTATTGTGCTTATACGTGCAAGAATTACTCTTTCTTAGAAGATATTGTTAGTTAACATAATACACACACACACACACAAATGTATAGCTGTAACCGAAAAATCATAACAACGGAAATGCTAACAAAAAAACTTTAAAAAAATTCAGTCAAAAAGAAACTTAAAAAATTAATACATTAGAATTTAGAATGCTATTTTGCACATTAATTTAACGCACATCCTTCATAATCTCATCCTTAAGCTATACTATTGAATGCGTAAATCATTCATTCTTAGGCCAACCCTGGGTTCCAAGCGCGAATAGAACCTGTGTTTTTCGACGAGATTCAAGCTGGGTAATGCATGGTTGAATTTGCACCATCGACTTTCAGATCCGCATGCAAGGGAAGGGATAGCTAGCTAGCATTTACTGCTAATCTGCCAAGCAATCAAATTCCTACACTACACGGTGGAATTGGTGCCTGCAAATGCTTTCTAAGTGGGAAACGATACCCCTACATTGATTTTTTTTTTTACCAACCTTTACATTAATTATATATTTTGCATTTCTATCGCTTTTATGGATTAAGATTTTTTACAGGGATTTAAGTTGTTCCAGGTATGGATAGGCATTCAAGCAGTTCCTTAGATCATAAAGACAAGTAATACAAAGATGGAGTGCCTGTGCCTACAAACATTCTTTCTAAATTCTAATCAATATTAGCAGGTCCCAATTAGCATTTTTTTTTAACAAATTAAGAAAAATGAAAGAAACATGAATGAAATGCAATATATAACTGGAAAATAAATCAAGGGCAAGGTAAATGAAATCATGTCGACCTTGATATGCATATACGTGTAGTGCTTCAATTAATAAATTAAGAAAAGCCAGAAATCGATAAACATTAACATTAATTAAAAAGTTACTTGGTGCAAATTAAAGGGCACAAGAGATATCACTAGGACACTGCTCGTTTATTTTACCCGCATATATAAAACTTAGAAACACAAGAAAATCCAGCAGACCTTTTATGGTAGCAGATTCAATTCCAAAGTTACAGTACTAGCTAGCTTAAATCACATGTCTAATGTCTAATAATAAACTAATTAAAACAAAGGTCTCTCTCCTAATTAAATAATTAATTAATTCAGTAGGAAGGCCAGTAAGTGTCTAGATCCATGCAATGGTCCATACCCATATACCTATTATTGCCATGTACTGGAATATTACTTGTGTTTGTGTTGCTCATTTCTGTACCATAACCACCTACATTATTCTCTGCAGCAGTACCACCAAGAGAAATAGTGGCTGCAGGTGGCATCATGTTGGAACTGATCACATGATGATCATGAGGTTGAGCCATTGAGGCTCCTCCTCCTCCTCCCAGATTCAAATTAAGCCCTGAAATGGTGAATCCTCCTGCGGTTGCTGATGCTGACACTGCAGGGTAGTTCAATAACTGGCCAGATTGTTGCAAAACTGGTAGGTAATTGACACTAGTAGTAGTAGTAGTAGTACTGGTTGCTCCTGATCCTCTCAAAACCTTTGCAATTTCAGCTAGCTCTGCACTACTAGTACTAGTGTTCATGTAATTCCGTCCATAAAGGAAATGATGAGCTGCAGCAGCAGCAGCAGGATCTCCCATTCCCAGGTGCATCATTGGTACATTAATGTTAGGACCTATTTGATCCATGCTATAATAAGGATGATTCATTGCTCTTGTATGGTTGGAATTAGAAGGGTACTTTTTCACACCACCACTCTTCTTGAATACCCTGCAAACCACCCAATCATTCTGCTGCATGTGTATACATACATGACATGATAGTGGGTGTCATTAATGTCACAATATTATTAGTTAGTTCTTTTTCTTTCTTCTTCTAATTAAATGTTGTAACAATTAATCTATCCATTAGCTAGATTAATGATTACCCAATGTATATTCTTATGACGGTTTTTGAATTTTGGTGGATATATATGTTCTATCTTGTAAGAAAGGGAAATTAATTAATTGACATCATATTAAATGTATATATATTTTTTTGGTTGACACTATTTTCCTCTAAACTAATCTGTGTTCGGCCAGAATGTAAGTAAAATCTGATCACAAATTGTTCCGTCACCAAGAATCGAACTCGGGTACTGGCCGAACCTGTCCCTTTAGATTGAAGGCATTAACCACTTGCGCCTAATTTCTCTTGGTTATACTAAATGTAGTATCTATATATATAGATATATTATACCTTGTTTATTCTGAAGGTGGATTTGGAGGGAATGCGGTATTCATGCATGACCCAGTTGCTTTTCTCTCCCCTGGGAGCTCTGCCCTTGTAAAAAACTAAAGTCTTCTTCATACCAACCAGCTCCGATGTAACACTGTTGAAGATTTCTTTGTCTTTTCCTGTGGTCTTCCAGTACCCGGTGTTGGTTGCTCGATTGGTTCTCACACCCGTGGGGTATTTACGGTCTCTCATATTGAAGAAGTACCATTCCTTTTCTCCCATCTTCGCCTTCCCTATTTCATTTCATGGATATACTAACTAATTATTGGAAGAAAAAAAACAAACATAAATTAATGGGTCATAAATTAATTGGCCAATGTTGTGTGTTTTTTGTGGTGCTAAGGTTTTTGCATGGTGGTGGGTGCTCCCTGTTTATGCGCTTCTTTATTTGTTTTGGGTCACTACATTGCCTCTCTTATCTGAATTGGGAGGCTCTTTTCTTACTAATCAGGGTGCTTTGCTTACTGCAGGATCATTAGGTTTTCATGATAGATAGTGGTGGTGGTGGTGGTACTAGCAAAATTTGTATTGCTTATCTATTTTGGTATTATTACCCTTTAATGTTTGCAGGTTTGAAAAGTGGGAAGAGAGCATGTTGTGGTTCGGTTAGGCAAGAGATTAAAGGGGGGGGGGGGGGGGTGTTTGATACTGGTGTACGTTGTGTGGGAGGTGGAATTTATTATTTTTTTGGAAGACTAACTCTATGGTTTGATTGTTTGGGTTTTTGTAATCTAGAGGATTTTAAAGTTATTGTTGCAGGTGGTGATGGAGGTGATGTACAGCGGCAGAAGAAGAGTCTCTTTGGCCTTTGAGATTGATGGGTTACAGGGGATTATCTTGACATTTGACTAGAACTCTTTGAGACCATATAGGTTTCCGGGGGTGTACTTTGAAAATTTAGCTCTCCTTAGTTTTCAGTCATGTAAGAGTGTTGATGTGTCTTGTGAGGAGAGGTCTCTTTTTTGTGATGGATGGTCTTTTGACTAAATTTCTATTTGTATTCTTTGGATTAGGCATTACTTGTGCTGTCAATCCCATCTTAATATATATATTTTGGCTGATAAAAAAAATAGGATAAGAATCTCTTGTTGTATTTGTATTTGGTTAGAGAAAATGGAGGAATACTATATCAAATTATATATAGCACGTAAATCTTATCCATATCACAAGAAAGACAAACGTACCTTAATGGAATAATTAGATTAGCGTGCTATATATAATATGTAATTAATGGAACTGTCCGGAATATAATTGGAGACATATGGAAGAAAAGATTAAAAATGAAATCAAAAAACAATAATTGAAGAACAAAACAAATAGTGTATATAATTCCATGAATCCATTAATTATTTCTTGTTGAATGAGTATGTGTGTGTGTGTGTATATATATATATAATGAATTAGTGAGGAAAAGAGGAAAATCAAATGAACAATGTTTGCAACTATGGAGTTAGAGTATGCATGCATAAAAAACGATTCTTAATTAAAAAAAGAAAGAAAGAATCTTAAACGGAAGATAACTAAGGTCATATATAGATAACATTAACTATATATGTGCGTACCTGGAAGCTCCCATGGTTCAAATTTGTTGAGATCTATATCAGTGACTGCTCTGCCTGTAAAACTAGAATCGGATATCTTATTTATGAGATAGCAAGTGATGAGTTCTTCATCTGTAGGATGAAATCGAAATCCCGGTGGTAGGGTTTCCTCCTTTCCACCACACGTAGTTGTAGTTCCTTCCATTTCTATATCCCTCCCCTCCTTGCAATTGATGATTGCTTCCTTTTCCTTCTGTAGTAGCACACCAAAAGTAACATGATATAGGTTTAATTTCTTACAAGATAAAACTACAAAAAGAAGGTTGAAGAAAATTTAATTATATATTAAAGCTCTCCATTTTCTATGAATTGAACTCACTATTCAAAAAGAGCTATAGCTAGCACACCCAATTGGGAGAAAACTAATTCGACAAAGATCGATTTTCTTCCTCAAATAGAGAAATAGAAACCCTTGGGAGAACTAATTGGGATATATGTGATATCATGAATGAATGAATGAATGAAGAAGTTGCTTACTTGCATGGAGAGAGAAACTCTTCTTCAATTTAGGTTTTGGTGCTTTATACTGGGAAACGAATTACACTGACTTGAGGGATACTACAAAATACGAACGGATCGGATATAATTAAATTAAAAGAGGAGGGAGCTTTCTATTTACTACTAATCAACACGCACGGGAAGTTAATTAGGGAATTTATGTATGAAGGCAACGAAGAAACAAGTGAAGGAGTGTGATTTTGAAGCTTCCACCAAATGTGGGTCTTCACCTTCAAGTTAATTGCATAGCCCAACTAGCGAGCTGTAAATACCAAGAAGAAAAATATATAGCTAGTGACTTGAATTAGCTATAGAATGACGATATATATCTTGACCTGGCCGTACTATATGTATGTTATCTCATTCTCAGCGGTATTACCATTTTATGTCTGGTTAACTATATTTTCTTTACTCATAATTAATTAATGAGTAATACCTAAAAGAAATAAAGAAAATATATATGTTGCATTTTATTATTTCCTTAGTAGGCACGTACCTATTAGCATGTTTAGATTGACTTATGCAGAATTTATCTATTGAAATAAATATTTATAACTGTGTTTGAGATAATTTTATGAAAATAGTTCATGATCGACTCATAAACTGTTTTGGATTTATTTTCATAAACTCTCTAAAATAGCTTGTAAAAACAGCTTACAACTTTTATGAAGTCAATTTTATCACATTTTTTTTCGATTATAAAAATAACTTTCACATCAACGCTTATGTAATAAATATTTATGTCATAAGTGCTTAAATAAACTATTTATTCACGTAGTCCAACTGCTATAACCCATATGGATGTCAGAGCCAAATCTACACAGAGTGAATCGCATGCACACGTGCTGTAGTAGGCCCTGCAGCTTGCTTTGTATTACTACCATGATTTATTTATGCAATAACCAATGAGAATAAGCCATATTGTTGTGGATATAATGGACCCCCCTTGTGTGAACGTGAGGACAACCAAAAAGTCACAATGCACGAGGAATAGGAATAGGAATAGGAATAGGAATAGGAATGTACTCCACGACGAAGAACACGCGAAGATGGGGTTCCCTAGGAAGCCAACCACCGTATTATAAAAATGGATTATTTAAATTTCAAGGAAGACCGCTTCTCTTCGCCCTGACCAATTTCCAGAAATCACTGTCCTTGAATTCTTCCTTCTAATTTTTTCTCCAACTTCTAATTGACTCCAATCAATTACACATCTAAGATCATTAACAATATTTCAGTTATCAAACAGTACTTAGATCAACACACAAGCACGATTATATGTAATTGACGAAAACCCAACTCAATTAATCAATGATCTGAAAATATATATACTAACAACATAAAGTTACCATACACCGTTAAGGTGTAAGAAGCTAATAATTAAATTAAGAACATAATTAGGATATTTAAATTTACTTGATGAAAGTAGTGTGTATATATAATGTATGAGATTAATTTGCTTGTGGTAAAAGAAAGAGAGAAAGCGGAAGCGAAAAGCATGGCAACCGATCGATAGGCTACATAGTCGCCAGCATCCTGGGGAAATTTTTGACGTTTGTATACCATATATATATATATATGTATGCATCTAGTTCCTGTTTCTAGTACCCTATATATGTGTGTGTGTGTAAAACACACTTCTGCTATAATTTACATATAATATTTTCAATTTCTTAACTTTATGTATCTATTGGCAAACGCTAAGCTAGGCTTATATATTTATATATATTACTCGCATATCTTGTCCCGTTGTAGGAGTTCCCTCTCCTGCATAATATATATATGCAGAATGCATAATGCCGAGACAAACGCGCTACTTTATATCTTTTAAAATATATAAATCTAGCTCTTTATATATTGAATAAATTTGTCGTTACGTTCTAAATTGTTTCCAATTCTCTACATATGTGTAGAATTTCATGATCAAACAAGGATTGACGAAATATGTACGATACAAATTAACTAACTATGCGCACTACATGCATGCCCTTAATTATCAAACCGTGAAACTTACTTGATCAATGGTAGTGATCTTCAAGGGCACATTTTTTTTGTCAATTAGTCTATGGACCCGACTAGTACAAAGTATATACGAGTTTTTTTTTCTAATAAAAAAATAGTAAAAAAATATCTCATAAACAAAACAATGTTATTTGAAAATAAAAAATATAGAAATGACACGTGTTATAACCTGGGAGGTGACACATGTTATAACATGGGAGATCAGGATTAATTTTCTTATATAGATATAGAAAAATATAGAAATAGAAGAAAAAAAAAAGCCCTTGAAGATCACTACCATTGACAAAAAAAAAGGGCTTTGAGGACTTACTGAAAGAGGGCTTGGAATAAAAAAAAAAGGGCTTGGAATTAATGAAAGAGCGTATCGACGTATCGTATATGAACTTACTAAATGCTATCTGTAATAGCAAAGATCCGTGTTTTGACCGTTTACCGTTGGTGATAATTAATGGTTTTTTTTTTCATTTCACCCGGTTTCTTTGAGGACCTTAATTTCGCTCCTTAATTTGGGTACATGATTAAATTGTTTGACAAATTTGTGGAAGTTGCAACCGCAATTGGAAACCCTGTGGTAGAGTTGGGGTAGACTTGTGGGTAATAATACATGTCATTCAATATAATGACCCTATGGGTCTTAATTGGTAGGTATGTTACAGTGGAATACTGAAGAGGGCTCGTGTGAATGAGTTTTGCATTTTTCACACTTGCTGTACCGGCCTGTGTGATATCTAGCTAGAAGTGAAATTAGTAGCATAGAAGCAAAATTGGTGATAATGATATTGTTCGAAATCTTAAGCAAATTCAAATTATCCCTTTTTGGGTTTTTGGTGCTCATGAAATCTCATCTCACCTTAACTATACAAACCCAATTTAGAATAATTTCTTACTTTGGAAAGTTTTTAATAGAAGTAAGTTTGTATGGTTCTTCAGTACTCAATCTTCTAAGTTTATAGGCATTAAATTATGAATAAATTAGATGAGAGAATTTCTAAAAATTTGAGATGCAAAAGCTAGCTAATTTCAATTTATCAAAAAAAAAACTATTGTTTAAAAAGTTCATGATGTTGTAAAAATTTAAATTAAATAGTTTTCGTATATAAGTAATTATTGAGAAGTGTATATAAATTCGCTTGTTATATATGTTAGGTTGCACTTGAAAGTTCAAATGGCAATTTTTCTCCCACGGCTAAATCAGAATGATGGAGATCTTCGTATTAATTATTTGCACTAAAACTGGCGGATTCCATTAATTAATTAGGATCAGATAGGTAGATTGCTGATGCTCATTAATTAGAGGGTCGATTTAGTTAATTAATTAGGATCTAATTGTAAATTTTTCATTTGTTACAGTCAGCCAGATACACTTTGGTACAGGGTCTTGTACTCTTGTACGTATATACGCGTGATACAAAGGCAAATTAAAATTGATGATAAATTTCATTAAACAATAGTAAATTATGCTAATGTTTTGTGAATTTATAACTAATCTTGTCTTCGAATGTAAAAGCTGCATTACGTGTTTCATACGGAGTTTGAATTGTCGGGAGGATATAGTGA
This sequence comes from Glycyrrhiza uralensis, assembly GCA_030159175.1. Classification (NCBI taxonomy): domain Eukaryota; kingdom Viridiplantae; phylum Streptophyta; class Magnoliopsida; order Fabales; family Fabaceae; genus Glycyrrhiza; species Glycyrrhiza uralensis. The sequence continues at coordinate 52,317,682 of BRZY01000005.1, forward strand.
ATTATTCGCAGTACGTGTTTTAATTGTTGATACTTTTTCAAAGGTAGGTAGTTATGATATTGGAAAGATTCACGGATTTATCATTGAATATATCAGGCTGTGTTTCAGAGTTTACACACAAATATGTTCCAATTAATATATATATCCGGATATCTATATCACAATCGCTGCTTACTTATCTTTCACTTCAAATAATCTAATTTAACTGTCTCCATCCTCTTTACCTGCAGTTCTGAAATCACCAAACCAATCTTGTCATTGAAGCTGTAGATTCAGAACATAATTGAAATTCGTCGGTGACAGGCATATATACAAAGTTTAAAATTTAACTTACTAATGAGTTTAATTTTGATTCATGCGTTGCCACATAAAACTTTTAGTTATATAATTAATACTATCTTATAATTTAATGATGGTGTAAAAAAAAACAGAGATCAGTGCTTGTCAGTCCAGTGATCTGTTGAACCTGCAGAACAAAGTGCAGTTCTTCAAACTAAAACAAAATTTTAAGTTTTCTGATATCGGTTTAATTGATTGTAGTATATGCAGTGTTCCATTATTATTCTTTCGATTTAATACCCCTAATCTTGCAGCCAGCTTGAAAGAAGCAGTAGTACCAAGATTTAATTGACTATGACCGACGAGAACATCCTGGCTTAATTAGACAGATGGTAGCTTAATTACTTGTTCCTCACTTAAATTAAGATTGTGCAAAACTATACTCGTTTATCAAAACCAACCATATAATAAAAATTTAGTCGTTGTACCCACAAAAATACCTTGCACTGAAATTTTGATTGTTAAGTACCCAACACACTTCAAGTATACTTATAATTATATATATAACATTAGTATATAACCTTTTATGCACGCACGCTTGTAGCATGTTTTGCAAATCCATCACGTCTTGGAATTGCACGAGTCACCTTTAACAGAAATACATGTTTAATTATAAGAAGAAAACTAGTGGCATATATTAATGATTTGTCAGTATACTGATTTACAGTATAATTTTGCAGCCTTTTAATTTGATCATTTTTGTCAACGGTAGGTTAGTACTTATGATGCGAAGTCATATTATTCATAAGTTTAGCATTGAAATATGTACAGCTCATGATCATAAAAATGCAAATGATAACATATACTGACAAATCCGTTGTAAATCATATATCGATCACAATGCATGATTGCATTCTCTATTATAAACTTCTTTTTTTTTTTGGTCATTTATTATACATAATACACTTCTCAAGTCTTCAACGAATCAAAATATTTTTGGCCAACTAATCAAATTTGAATTGTCAAAAAAATAACTAATCAAACTTTTTTTGGTCAACACACTAATCAAATTCCTGGTTCATCTTATCTTTTATTCTCTACCTGTTCTGAATATGGGCCAGCCCAAATATAAGAGGCCATTACATTGGGCCGAGTTGGAGTGCAAATCCAATATTAGTTGAGCCCAATCACGTTGTTCCCTTCCCTCCCTCCCTCGCCTCTTCTTCAATTCAGTTCAGCGCCTTTCTTCCTTTTTCCGCGAAAACTGCTGTGCTGCACCCTGAAGCTCACCAAAGTAACTCCATTTAATATCAGCTTTCAATAATTCGAAATCTTTTGTGTTAGGTAACCTACTTCATCCCAAACGCTTTTTCATTTTATTGCTGTTTTTTTGGGTGATTTTGATGTTTTGTGTGATTGCGATCGATTATTCTCTGTAGCCAATTGGTTACGGTTTTTGTACCTCTTCCTTTGACTTCGATATAGGGTGAATTTGAGGTTTTTTTTGTTTGCTAATCAAGTATGTGATGATGTCCTTGTGGTGTTCTGTGTGAAACATCATGCATATTAGCATGCACATAAGATGTTCGCCATAATTCCTACTCCACAAAATATTGCCCTTTCTTCAAATACATAGCCTTATATCCTGGCACTTTTTTCTATTTGATAGAAGCATAAAATGTTTTTTCGTGTCCTTTTCATCACTTTCACATATCTTCTAAACGTGCTCTTCACATGATTGTCTATTTGTCTGTGCTAACTCTACAGATAGGAAATACCAAAGTACATTTCAATTCTTCAAAGTTTATTGCAATAGTCGCCCATTTTATTTTCCATCAATAATCATAACAGAATAGGAAAAGCATTGTAACCAAGCTGGTTTCTTTGAAACTTGTGTCGTAAAATTCATTATGGTTGATTGTCTACAACTATTCATAATGAAATTTGTTTCTCAACTATACAATTCAATTATCTTTAATTGTTCCTGCACTCTTTTTGGAAGATAATATTGTGTTTGTGTCTTAGCAGGACTTAACTCTTTCTTATTTTGTTATTTTACCTTTTTTAAGGGCCCAGTCTGCAGACTATGCTAGTCAGATCATTAGACCTATACTTACAATTAGAAACTAATGAATCTGTTGACGGGTGTATTCTTTAAATTAAATTATGCATATGCACATTTGACTCGGAATAATGGGGACATTCCTTGGCTGACTTGATTTCGGTTTATGATATCTGCTAATGAAATTTCAGTAGTTCAGAAGTTGCAGCACAAAAGGGATCCACGTTCTTTGTTTCATCTTAACTTGATGATCATTCATTCATTTAGAAATATATATTTTTTCTTTTTTCTAATCTGCTTTCTTGGTTGCTAATAAGACATGCTTCAATCTTCTATGGTGGAACCCTACATTTCTTATGTAATTAGCTCTTGTATATTGAGTCCTTGTACAAGTTTCTTAGTTCAGTACGTTTGATCAGATGGAACTCAGTTCTTAATTTCAATCTTCAGTATACTTGATATTAATTTCTGATCTTTGACCGCATATTCATCTTTTGACCTGTTGATCTGCAAAGTGTAAAATAAGATGCTTGATTGAAGATTGATGACATGAAAAGTGATGGAACCTAGTTATTTACTCACAAGTTTTTTGCCCTATATTAGTAGCTACCTATTTTGTAGTAGGAAATACGTTCCTTTATCTATCATCAGTATATCCTTTGTTCTGAAGATTCGGGCTTTAACTATGCTGCAGTTTGGATAAATAGACATGCCTGAGACTGAGGTAAAACCAACTATCAGCAAGTCAACTGGATTGCCTCGAAAGCGATTCTATCGAGCACGAGCACACAGCAACCCACTAAGTGACTCTCACTTCCCTGTGCCAATATCCCCCAGTCATGTTGACTATTCCCTCCATTACCCTCAGTTCTTTTCCTCGTCTGCTCAACCCGATAGTTCCAGAAAGATCAAGTTTGCTGATATTGGCTGTGGTTTTGGAGGACTGCTCATCAGTCTTTCCACTATGTTCCCAGAAACACTGATGATTGGAATGGAACTTAGAGATAAAGTGACCGAGTATGTCAAGGAACGAATTTCATCTTTAAGGGTAGCAAATCCGGGTCAATACCAAAATGTTTCTGTGGAGCGGACTAACTCCATGAAGTATATTCCCAATTACTTTGAGAAAGGACAACTCTCAAAGATGTTTTTCCTGTTTCCTGATCCTCATTTTAAAGAGAAGAATCATCGCCGCCGGGTTATCAGTCCATTCTTACTAGATGAGTATGCTTATGCTCTTGAGATTGGTGGAATTATATACACAATAACAGATGTAGAAGAACTTGGGGACTGGATGAAGTCTTGTCTAGAGAATCACCCTATGTTTGAACCGCTGACTGAGAAAGAACTTGAAGCAGATCCAGTTGTGAAGCTTTTAAGTTCTGCTACTGAAGAAGGCCAAAAGGTTGCTAGAAATGGAGGACAAACTTTCCAGGCTGTATTCAGACGCATTGTGCCATCTGATCAAACGTCCTAGACTTTGGTTGCTTAATCTAAGGTGCTGGGAATCAGAAGAATGGTTGCTACTTGCTAGATGCTAGGCATTGGGTTGATCTGGCTACTTTATGGTGGACAGTTGGCGTCAGCAGAATCATATGGTCTTTGCATTTTTTTATTTGCTATATAAGTGCTAATTTTAATGTTGACAGAACCTATTCGATATCGAAAACAGAAACTATCATGGAGAGTGTAGTTCACGATTCAATCAGTTCCATTTGTCACCAGTGAGTTTTGGTTCGTTTATATTTTTCATCAGTATGCTTATGTTTCTAGCTTATAGCGTTTTTAGTAGCGTGTAATATTTTTTTCATGCACCGTTTGAAGTAACATTTGAGCTTATAGATTATAACTTGTTATTTCGCGCAGAACGCCCTGCCCAGAAGAATGTGGAAAAAAACCTTACAAGTAAATAACTTTACTGTAAACTCTTATCTGTATCTTCTTCAACAAATTCCATCAAGTCATTGGCTCTAGTATGGTGTAAAGCCAGACCATCTAGGATCCAAAAGACCTCTTGTGAAAAGGGCTTTGAATAATCAGCTGACACAAATTCTTCAACCACATTGTTAACCTCAATCGAACTACACCCCGGAACTTTCTTTATCCTCTTGTTTCTTATGAGTTTCCTAATATCCGACACCCCTTCCCACTTGCCAAGTTCTGCATACATGTTAGCGAGCAAAACATAGTTCCCAGATTCCTCTGGCTCAAGCTCCAGAAGGTGTTGCATTGCAATAACAGCAATCTCAAGATTGTGATGAATCCTGCAAGAACTCAACAAAGAGTTCCATATCCTTGAATCTGGCTTTATTGGCATCTTCAATATTGTGTCCAAAGCCTGACCAAGTCGCCCCGAGCGTCCAAGAAGATCAACTAGGCAACCATAGTGCTCAATTTCTGGCTCTATCTGATAATCCACCCTCATCACATCAAAATACTTCAACCCCTCATCCCATAAGCCTGCATGAGCACAAGCTGACAAAACACCAAGAAAGGTTATCTCATTAGGAGTGACCCGTGCTTTCTGCATTTCTTGGAATAATTGAATTGCCCCACAAACTTTCCCATGATTAGCTAGCCCTCCAATCATGGTACTCCAAGAAATCACATCCTTCTCAACCAACTGATCAAACAATCGCCAAGCCTCATCAATGCAACCACACTTGGCATACATCTCAACCAGTGCATTGCATACACCAGTCTTCATCAAAAACCCATTTTTGTCAGCATACATGTGAATCCATTTCCCAACCTCAAGAGCTCCCAGGTGTGCACACGCAGGAAGAACAGCTATAACACTAATCTCATCAGGCTCAATACCCACCATTTGCATCACTCGGAAAATGTCCAATGCATCAGCATAGCAGCCAGTTCTAGCATACCCAGTTATCATAGTCGTCCAAGACACGATTGTCCTACAAGGCATTTCATCAAATAGTGCCCTTGCACTCTCCATCTGCCCCAACCTCACGTGCCCAAAGATTAAACTATTCCAAGAAACCGCATCTCGCTCTGTCATTTCATCGAACACGTGGCACGCACTGGTCAAGTCGCCACATTTCGTGTACATATCAATGAGCGCGTTCTCCGTGATGGAATGCGCGTGGGACCCAAACTTGCAAACCAGCGCGTGAACCTGCATTCCGAGACGGTGGCAAAGAAGCGCCGCGCAGGACTTTATCACGAAAGGGAACGTGAATTTGTCTGGCAAAGAAGGTGATGAATTCGATGGGTTTGTGAGCATTTGGTTGAACAGAACGATTGCTAGTGAATAGTGGCGGTTGTGTGTGTAGGTTCTGATGATTGCGTTGTAGGAGAACACGTTTGGGTCAACCAGGTTTTGGAAGAGCGAGGTAGCGTAACCCACGTGTCCCATGTGGTCGCACAAATCCACCATTTTCGTGACCAGAAAGTTGCTCTGTGAAAGCGACAGCTTCACAATGTGGGCGTGAACCTTCTTCAGTTCCGTTATTCTCGCGCAGTTTCTCAAGGCGGCGACGAAACGGTTTTCTAATTCCCTCGTTCTCGTTCCCATTAATCGATGAGTGTGCGGTTTCTATTTGCCGAGTTGCTGTACAAGTGTTCGAAGCATCGTTTACTTGATCAGGGAAAGCAAATACATGGGGTTGTGGAGAAACTTGGGTTTGGTCATGATTTGGTTTTGAACAATGATCTCATTGATGTGTATGCTAAGTGTGGCAACGTTGACTTGGCTTTTATGGTGTTTGATAGAATGCCCCAGAGAAATGTGGTTTCTTGGACGGCTCTCATGTGTGGTTATCTACAACAAAATGGTGATGCCAAAACCTCGTTACACTTGTTCTCTAAAATGGGTCGTTCAGCTATTAGACCGAATGAGTTCACGCTCTCCACGTGTCTAAAAGCATCAGGGGTTTTGGGTATCCCTGAGAATGGGATGCAGATTCATGGGGTTTGTGCAAAATTTGATTTTGAGCGAGTACCCGTTGTGGGCAATTCCTTAATTGACATGTACTCCAAGTGTGGTAGGGTAAGTGAGGCAGCACGTGTGTTCAACACCGTGCCGGTTAGAAATATTATAACTTGGAATGCAATGATTGCTGGATACACCTACGAGAGAAATGGCAAGGAGGGTTTAAATCTGTTTCGAAAAATGCGAGAGGAGGGGCAAGTTCCTGATGAGTATACATATTCAAGCACGTTGAAGGCATGTAGTTGTATTGGTGCAGTAGGAGAAGGGAAGCAGGTACATGCTTCCTTAATCAGAAAAGGGTTTCCTTACTTGGTTCAATCAGCTGTTGCTGCTGCTCTGGTTGATCTATATGTCAAATGCAGGCGCATAGCCGAGGCTACGAAGGTGTTCAATCAAATTGAACACAAGAATGTGAGTTCCTGGAGCACACTAATTCTTGGTTATGCACAAGAAGACAATTTGCCAGAGGCCATGAACTTGTTTGGGAAGTTGAGAGAGAGCAGACATGAAGTGGATGGGTTTGTACTCTCGAGTCTCATAGGTGTATTTGCTGATTTTGCCCTTGTAGACCAGGGGAAGCAAATGCATGCTTATACCATCAAGGTCCCGTATGGTTTGGAAACATCAGTGGCAAATTCAGTCTTGGATATGTACATGAAATGCGGATTCACAGATCAGGCAGAAGCACTCTTCAGGGAGATGCCGGCGAAAAATGTGGTTTCCTGGACAGTTATGATCACTGGTTATGGAAAACACGGTGTTGGGAATAAGGCAGTTGAACTTTTCAATGAAATGCAAGTGGATGATGGAATCCAACCTGACAGTGTAACTTGCCTAGCTGTTCTCTCAGCTTGTAGTCATTCTGGACTCATTAAAGAAGGTCAACAATACTTCTCTAGTTTCTGTAGTAACCAGCAGATCAAACTGCAAATAGAGCATTACGCTTGCATGATCGATCTCCTCGGACGAGCAGGACGCTTAGAGGAAGCAAAGGATCTCATTGAGAAAATGCCCATGAAGCCAAATGTGGGCATATGGCAGACATTGCTTAGTGTGTGTAGAATGCATGGAGAGGTGGAGATGGGGAAGCTAGTGGGAGAGATGCTTTTGATATTGGATGGTAACAATCCAGCCAACTATGTCATGATGTCAAATATGTATGCTGATGCTGGATATTGGAAAGAGAGTGAGAGAATAAGAGATACCGCGAAGAGGAAAGGATTGAAGAAAGATGCAGGTCGTAGTTGGGTAGAGATTGACAAGGAAATCCACATTTTTTACAATGGGGATAGCACGCATCCACTAATAGAGAAAATTCACCAGGTGTTGAGGGAAGTGGAGAAGAGGATGAAAGAAAAAATAGGCTATGTTCATAACGTAAGTTTTGCATTGCATGATGTTGAAGAAGAGTCAAAGGTGGAGAGTTTGAGGGTTCACAGCGAGAAATTGGCTATTGGGTTGGCTTTGGTTCGCCATGGGCTAAAAGGAGAAAGGACGATTCGGGTTTTCAAGAACTTGAGGGTTTGTGTTGATTGCCATGCATTCATTAAGGGTTTGTCAAAGGTTTTGAATATTGTTTTTGTGGTGAGAGATGCAAACAGATTTCACAGATTCGAGAGCGGTATATGTTCATGTGGAGATTACTGGTGAAGCCTAATACTTGTAATGGATATAAATTTATAGCTAATAGATATGACAAAAAAACTAACCGATTGAATTCGAAATTTTTGACAAAATTAATTATCGAACTAACTAATAAATACTACCTCCGGTCTTATATATAAGAGACAAATACCTAATTCACAAAGACCAATAAAAGGTAGTTAAATGAGTTAGTTGTAATTAATATAAATTTTATTCCAAGATTACCCCTCATAGTAAATGATTAAAATGATGGCTTATACATTTAATGACATTAAATCACTCCTAATTCTCAAACATATCATTCTCTCTCCAATGGGTATAAAAGAAATTTTATACAATTGGTGCATTTAAAATAGGTCTATGTTTCTTATAATTTAGACCAAAAAAATAATCCTAAATTCTCTTATATATGGGACCAAAGGTAGTATAAAATGACATAAAAGACATTTATATAATCTTTTATATAAATTTTATTTTGTATATATAGTTTATTATTCATTTCAAATTGTTTATCGTCTTAAAAATTAAAATCTTATTTTAAAATTTTATAATATTTATGGTTTTAATATTAATTTAGTCCTTGTAATATTTCTAATTTTGAATTTAGTTCCTATAATAAAAGTTAAACTTTTTTGTCCTTTACGTTTTGGATCTAGTCTCTACAAATATATGAATATTTTGTGATTTACGTTTTGTGAAAAAGAAATGGTGTTGTTTGTGTGCTGCTGCTGTTGTTGGCGAAAAAATGGTGGAAAAATAGTGTTTGGGTGTTGTGGTGGAGGAGGAAAAAGCCATGAAAGGGGATAATGGTGGAGGGGGTGGTGGTGGAGAAAGGGGAAGCCATGGAGGGGGGAGAAGGAGGGCCGGCGATGGGGGTGGAGGTGGAGAAGGAGGTGGGGGTGATGGAGGGGTTGGTGGTGGAGAAGGGAGAGAAGGGAGAGAAGGAGGTGGGGGTGGTGGAGAAGGGGGGAGAAGAGGGACTAAATTCAAAATACGTATTTTGTATAGAGACTAAGTTAAAAACTTAAAATTTTTATAGGTATGTGTTAGGTGACGTGTAAGCCACATGAGATTAATGAAAGTGCCACGTAGCAATTTTATAGAGACCTCACAGTGTCACATCAGCGGTCAACTCTGATCAGAGACTAAAATCAAAAAATAAATAAATAAAAAACAAAAAAAAATTAACTTTTTTTATATAGACCTAATTCAAAAAATCCCTATATTACAGGGATCAAATTAATATTAAAGGCAATATTTATTAAATAAATAGAAGTGAGAATAATTTTGAAATTAATTGTTAAATAACGATGTCCCTGGAGCGCCTTGCATATTATATTACCGTCTGAGTGGTCGAAATATTCCATGAATTACCTGGATACATTCTAAATTATTTGCGATCTGTTCTTGGTGATTTTTTTTTTCTCACTTTTCACTATCCCGAGCCCACAATAATTCTACTATATATATCCAGTTCAGTTTAATGGAGTTCTCATACCGCCCATCCAAATGCAAACACGGTTTGGTTAGAATAAAACAAAGAATGAGCAGAACGAAGACAATGAATGATATAAAAAAAAAAAAAAAAATTCAACGCGATTGAACCCCCCAACAAATAATGAAAATAAATAAATAATAGATACATTTAAAGCTAAGCTGTAGCCTGTGCAATTGATAATCTTTAAAATGGGAATCATTCCACAACAAAAGGCATTTGGCTTTTCTTAAGTTGGAATCCTAAAGAAGGGATGATCAAGGGATTGACGAGCAGTAAGGCGTTCATTCGGATCATATGTTAATAAGCCATGTAACAAATCAGTTAATGAGGACCTTGAGGACTCTACATGACGTGATACAATATCCTACATAAAGAATAACAATTGGTCATTACAAATTAAAATACACACACACACAGAGACAGACATATATATTAATTGATTGGTTTAAGTTCAAGCACAGCAACTACTGACTGGGAAGAAGAAACAAAACAAACCTTAAGATGACCAAGCTTCTTCACTGCATTTATGCTCTCCCTTGAAACAGCTCCTTCAGGCCATCTTAATCGTGATCCCCGCTTGAAATACTTTTCCGCACCCCTGCTACATATTATCAAGCAAATAGATTTAAAAGATGTTGCTACATAAATTTAGTATACTCAATTCTAATTAATCGTTTAGCAAATTATTCATAACTTAGAAGACTCGCACTGGATGTATCTCAAACCAATAAGTACATTGGAAATAGAAAATTAGAGAAGATGCCAAAAATTCATTACTTACTTGGCCCTTCGAACCATGTGCTCTGGTAGAGGTCCCAAGACTCTCTCCATCATTGCCAGGTGCTCCAAGTTTTCGTGAGTCTGAAACAATGCTTCTCCCTGACAAAAGTTCCACAGTTAGAAGACTAAGGCCAGGTGTTCCGGATTCAAACCATGCCTAATATATCTTGATATATGGAAGACCAACCGAGCATAGTTCGACGAGAATACATCCAACACTCCACAAATCGCACGGGGATGACCACCCTAGACCTGCAATATCATTTCAGATACAGGTAAGAATACATTAACATGAATAAGTCTAAGTTATTTGTTAAACCTAATAGCTTTAATAATTTCATTCAGTAAAAAAAGGGCTAATAAAGCAAACAACCCACACATTGTTAGTCTCCTAAATGGCACCACATCAACATGACACAGATTTGGCATTTCTATTTTTTTTTCATAACATCAACAAGAGAGAATAAAGATAAAGGGTACAAGAAAAAGAAAATAAATAACTAGGTATGCATCATGAGAATAAAAAATACAATCTAAATTAGAAAAATGGCAGTCATTACAGTCCAAAGGGCTCAGAACAATCAATATAGTGAACAGCAAAAATCCAGGATAACAAAAAATTCAAAAAAAGGGAAACGGTGCTGGAAAAATTAACCAGAGATGTGATGTCAGCTAATGACATCATTTTTAATGGGTCAAAATACTTCTCATCCTCATCATCCATAATTTTTGTTTTCTAGCACCACGTGTGTTCTATATTACACAATTACACTGGACAGAGCAATAGACAAACAAGTAAAGCAACGCATTCTCACCAACCAAAGCCATATTTAGTTACCTAAAATAATCTCGGGGGCTCTGTAATGCCTTGTAGAAACAATGGAGCTATGAATCTGATTATCGAATGCAGTACTACCAAAATCAATCAGCTTAATAGCACTAGACTTGGGCAAGCACCTGAATTGTGTTTCATCTGAGGAAACCCTCTGTACCAATCGAATAATTTTCCTTAAAAATATTATATTATAATGAGTCTACAAAACGTTAATTTTAATTTTGCATCCGAAAATGCTAAATACCTTACAGCTAGGTAGCTTTACATATTCAGAAGAAACAAGAAGTATATTTTCTGGCTTCAGGTCAGTGTGGATTAGGTGTAGTTCATGCATATCTGAATATGATAAAGCACAGGAAACATGTTAAAGTAAGCAGACAGAACAAAGATACACTGCATCCCTGGGCAAACAAAGCAAACCAAGGAAAAAGATGTGGTTGATTTGTAAGCAAGAGATATGAGAATAAAACATGAGGAATAAACTGAAGGTCAAGAATAATCCACAGACATGCTACAGATTCCAAAAGCTGTCGTCCAAATTCTCGAACAAGATCCACAGGGAATGGGCAGTATTTATTTCTCTTTAGAAAATCAAATAAGCTTGGTCCAAGCTTCTCAAAGACCTGATAACACCATTAAAATGCGTTGAAAGGAAGGTTTCTGCTTAGTTCCCAGATCTATGAATAAATCCCACATGGACATATATATAATCTATTATAGCTGAACTTAGCAAGTCAATACACTTGCAACATAAATGGGGACTAATCACCTATCCTTCCTGAACAAAATGATGCAGAACAAGAGAATATAAAGACATGCACATACCAATAGGGAAAAATTAACCAATTTTTTTCTCTCAAAATTCCATTCATCCCATCCATTTTCACAATAATGCAGAATTAACCCCTGCCCCCTCCTTCCCCCAAGTATTAAAGGGGTCTCCAACTCAGTATCGAATTTTATCAAAACAAACTTATTAAATATGGCAAATCAAGTAAAATATTTTGATGAAAGGAGAATCATAAGATTACTTACAATGCATATGTGATTCCGGTAATCAAACCAATTTCGGATCTGCACACAACTGCAAATGATAATTGCAATGGAGTAAATATTAGTTACTACCCCCTTATTAATATAAAAACCAATAACCAAATTCTAGCAGGCATTTTATTACTCCATAAGATCTGTACCGTGAGGTTCCCACATCATTCTTGGCTAGACGTTGAAGCACATCAACCTCGAGCATTGCGGCGTCGCGATATTTCCGAATGCTTCTAATTACCTTGACGGCAACATACTCCCTCTTTTGGCGGTCCCAACATTCCAAAACTCGACCAAAGGTGCCTACAGCACTAGCAAGATGCTGAATGACACGACACAAGCACAGTGACAAAAACAAATTAAACTTGTATTTTCAGAGGGCACTTGACCGCTAACCTTCACCCATTTTGCTGAGGATTTTATCTGTTAAACAAAAATGACAAAAATATTAAAACCACTGCCTAGAAATAAAAAATTAAAAAACAACACTTAGATGAGCAATAATATCAGAATAGAATATATTAAGCATCAAGGGTTTATTTATATGAAGAAATTGAAAATGCAAAGGAGTTAGTTACATCTAGGAGTGAGATTTTCGCCGAGATTATAGACATAGTGGCCATCACGATCGTCGTCTCTCCTTGGAGGCGAGGCGTGCTTTTTTTCGATTCCTTCGTCAGTCGCCACCGCCACAACCCTTTGTGCCTGCGATAAATAAAATAACCATGTCAGATTCTTATTTTTTTTAAAACGAAAAAAAATAAAAAGAGTAAGGGAAGAAACCCTAAGAAGAAGAACAATTAGTGACCTGTGGGAGTGGGGGAGGGGCTGCGTCCCAGGCGAGACGAGGGCGTTTGCGGGTTCGTTCCCTTTCCATGTGATTTGTTCCGACAGATACCATAAGAGAATGTTCGCAACCTCTTTTCAACTCAGAAATCGCTGGCTATGGCGAAAGTGAAGAACGTGATTGCAGACAGACCAACGCGAAACCAGAAGAAGGCGTTAGGGTTCGGTGTATACTTTTTTTTTTGTCTCTCTTTAAAAAAAAATTATGTATTTTGCACAATTGTGGATGTGATGACATGGATAGCTAAACGACGGCGTTTGATGCTGTCCTTTTATTGAGGTACAATATTTGTTTTATTTTATTTTTGATGGAGGTGCTTTTTTTAATGAATAAAAAATAATTTAATTGTACTTTTGGTCTCTCAAGTATTATGATTGTGTAATCTCTGTAAAATCAATTAGGACTCGTTTGGAGCACAGAATAAGAAGGACAGGATAGGATAAACTATCATATCCTGTCTTAATTCGTTATTTTATGAGTCGACAAGATAAGATAAGTCAATCCTATCACCTTATCCTATCCTATCTTCCTAGTTAAAATTATATCCTAGAGGGGAGGCTGAGTTAAAACCAACATGATAGGATTAAATTTTTTCTTACGTCAACGCTTATCTATTAAATTAAAAAAATATAAAAATTAAAAAATAGTAAAATAAAGAGTATTCAAAATTAAAAAAACAAAAAATTTAAATACAAAAATTGATTTAAATTAATAAAAATTCAAAAAAAAAATTAATAAAAATATAATAATATTTTAAAAATTTAAAATAAAATTTAAAAATTAATAATAGAAATTTAAAAATATGAAATAATTTAAATTAAAATTACTTTTAAAAAATATATACTTTTGTCATTTTATATTATTTGTATTATATTATATTATACTATACAATACTATTATTTAGTCTATCTCAAATATAATATTGAGATCATATATTACAATTAGGTTTGTTATCCGTTTTGTACCAAATATATGATGGAATAAATACTTATGTTTCTATCCTATCCTACTCTTATCCTATCACACTATCATATCCATCTTTATCCTATCTTGTGTTTGAAACGGGCCCTTAAGGTTTTCAATCTTTTAAAATTTCTCGAGAATATTTTGCTAAAATAAATCATGGCCTCGGATTCAATCAAACACTTCCTATCTTACGGCTAATTATCATAGAATATTATACTATCATTTCCTATTTCATCACATATATTCATGTTATTTGTAATTTATGAATTTATGAATTTGGCGAAACTTATATATGTTGTTCATTATAGTAACATCGGTGATGATACTGATATATTAAACCAATTTATAAATTATAAATTAAGGAATTAAATATATTTCTTTTTTCTCGAGAATGTAATTTTTTCTATTTTTGAGCCTACCTATTAATACACCATGCGTGGTACAAACCTACATATTATAAAGTTTACTTTGAATATTTTACATGAAATAACATTACTATTTGCTTACTATGAATGAATATTTTAATAGAAATTACACATTATTATAATTTTTCAATATAACATACAATCATTTACATGAAATTGTGTTAAGATTTAGAAGTAAATACTTAACTCACACATAAATGAAAAGCTTACACCAAATATTAATATCTATGTCATAAAAGTAATTATAAATAAAAATGATAAAACATTCTTTTTATCTCAAAAATATAATAAAACTATTTTTTGTTAAGAAAAGGGGAATACAGAGACAATCTAAGAAACAATATGCGGGGCAAGCAAGCAGCACCCTCTACAATCTTTAGACAATATCAATCCTAATTCTTCGGGGAATGTATCAAGACAATGAAAAAGGTCTTAAATAACTCATATTTGCGAGATAATCCGCACCTTTATCAATCAACATGATAAAACTTTAGTTCTTAGCGAAATTTTCCATAGAATATATTGAAAAATATTTTTTTAATTAAATTTTATTATTACAATTAAAATGTAGTATTTTGACATTTACAAAGTACAAACAATGATCTTAAATGGAAGTTTGATTTAAATTTATTACATAATTTTCATGTTTTTTTATTGTAGATAATGATTGTTAACTTTCTAAATATTTTATTTTTATTATATTTAGTTTTATTAGTCATCATTCTATTCTCATATGCTCCCCCCTCCCCCCGTTTGTCCAATGTTTGGCACGGGTCAACACACTAATGGATAGCTAAACGACGGCGTTTGATGCTGTCCTTTTACCGAGGTACAATATTTGTTTTATTTTAATGGAGGTGCTTTTTTTAATGAATAAAAAATAGCTTAACTGCACTTTTGGTCTCTCAAGTATTATGATTGTGCAATTTTGGTCCGACAAGTTTCAATTGTGCAATTTTAGTCCCTGGTGTATTACAATTGTGTAGTTTTGGTTGTTCAGTGTCCAATTGTTCAATTTTGGTTCCTCAGGTATCACAATTGTGCGATTGTGATCCCAATGTATCCTAATTGTTGCAATCAGTTCTTTTGTCACTATATCATTTTTAACATGAAGAAAGTATGCAGCGCGTGTGAGACTGATTTGACAATAAGGGTGACACTTGTGAGTTGCATAGGTTCTTGTGAATCAAAGCTAGAATTGCGATGTGGAAAAGAAGAAAGAAACATTGTCTTCATGCCATTTCTCTTTCCCAATTCTCTCCCAGACCAAAAAGAGAAAATTCTCCATCTCTCCCCTTTGACCCTATTTAGATTGGCTTATATAGAGTTTATTTGAGTTCATCTACTGACATGAACACTTATTAACGTGTTTGACAGAGCTTATGAAAATAGTTTACGACAGATTCATAAGCTCTCCATGATAGCTTATCAAAACAGCTTACAATTTATATGAAATCAGTTTTATTGCATTGTTTCTTCGATTATAAAAATAACTTATACATAAACGTTTATCATATAGATGCTTATATAAGCGATTTATCCAAATAGGTTTATCTCTTTCCTATTTTAGTATTTCTACTATACAAAACATAGTGCTAGAGAGAGATATAAATAGAAAAAGGAAAGAGGAAAGTGTATATAAATATGATGATATGATATGATATTGAGAAAAAAGAGATAGAAAGGGAAAATAGTACTCCTACTAAGTACTAGTAATTAAGAATGAATAGGTGTTCTCATTGTTGGACAATTCGAGACAAACTATGTCCATAATAACATGGAGTAGTAGAGAGAAACAGAGTTGCGTACGGTAAAGTCCACTGTTGAGAGGACGCGCGCTGTTTGGTGGAAGCATTAATGTGTATCAGAGCATGCCATTAAGAAAAGTGACGGAAGCTAGCTTACTAAACCCCAATGCACAAACCAATACTATGAGAAGAATTAATACTGATGGGTTATAGTGTGTACGCTCTAATTCTATTGGAAAAGGAAAGATATAAGTGTGAAATAACTGAGAGAGTTTACATACAAGTAAATATGATTAGGAAGAAAAAAAAAGAGATAAAAAAGAACAAAATGCAAATCCAATATTTAATATTTAATAAAATAAAAAATGTAAAGGGAGAGAGTGGCATGCAGTGCGATAATATGGTTATTATTATTATTATTGGTTAGAAAATAGAATCCAGTGGGGAGGGAGGGAGCGGTCAAAACCCTGTGATCGGAAATCTGACTTGATGATTCGAATGGATCGAGAGCTAGCTAGCGTGTTGAAGAAGAGGACAGTTGGGGGATGCAATTAAATCACACACCCAACGACAGATGAGCCTCATTTACTCCTTCAAAGTTGGCAGTTGAGTGAACCTTCCCTTATTCCCACTACTGTGTTAGCGAATAGCTAAGCTAGTTACGTTGCTCTTATAATTCAGCATAGTATAGTATAGTGTATAGTATATATATCATGTAACCCTCACTACTCCTTCCCTGCTCCAATACAATACAGATAGTGATCAGTGATACCCATTCATTCAGATTCAGTTAATTAGTACTTACAATGACAGTTGTTAATTCCAAAAATGGCTTTGTGGCTGTGTTCGCCTTGTGCTTTCTACTTGGCACTGCCAGCTTGTTGATAGTTGCGGATCACGTTAGCAAAGTCAAGGATGATAAGCATTTCATTCATCCACCCTTCAAGAAAGGGTTCAGACATGGAAGGTTAATTGGAGGGGGTGGGATTGGCGGTGGCGGCGGCGGCGGCTTCGGTGGTGGCGCCGGGGGAGGCTTGGGAGGAGGAGGAGGCTTTGGTGGTGGTGCCGGGGGAGGCGGAGGCCTAGGTGGTGGTGGTGGAGGAGGACTGGGCGGTGGCGGCGGTTTTGGTGGAGGTGCAGGCGGTGGACTTGGTGGTGGGATTGGTCATGGTGGAGGTGGTGGCATTGGTGGAGGTGCAGGGGGTGGTGGTGGTCTTGGAGGTGGAGGTGGACTTGGTGGTGGAGGGGGATTGGGTCATGGTCTTGGTGGTGGCATTGGTCATGGTGTTGGTGGTGGTGCAGGAGGTGGTGGTGGTCTTGGAGGTGGAGGGGGATTGGGTCATGGTCTTGGTGGTGGCATTGGTCCTGGTGTCGGTGGAGGCATTGGCGGTGGTGCAGGAGGTGGTGGTGGTCTAGGGGGTGGAGGTGGACTTGGTGGTGGAGGAGGATTGGGTCATGGTCTTGGTGGTGGCATTGGTCATGGTGTCGGTGGTGGCATTGGCGGTGGTGCAGGAGGTGGTGCTGGTCTAGGGGGTGGAGGTGGACTTGGTGGTGGAGGAGGATTAGGCCATGGTGTTGGTGGTGGCATTGGTGGAGGGGCTGGCGGTGGAGGTGGTCTAGGTGGTGGAGGTGGACTTGGTGGTGGTGGTGGTGCTGGCGGTGGAGGCGGCATTGGTGGTGGAGGTGGATTAGGCCATGGTGTTGGTGGCGGCATTGGTGGAGGGGCAGGAGGTGGCGGTGGTCTCGGAGGTGGAGCTGGTGGTGGTGCTGGGGGTGGCATTGGCGGAGGCGCAGGGGGTGGAGCAGGTGGTGGCATTGGTGGAGGGGCTGGCGGTGGTGCAGGAGCAGGTGGTGGGATTGGGGGTGGTGCAGGCGGAGGAGGTGGTTTTGGCGGTGGGGCAGGAGGTGGTGCAGGCGCTGGAGGAGGTTTCGGAGCTGGTGGTGGGTTTGGGAAAGGAGGAGGCGCTGGGGGAGGAGTAGGAGGTGGTGGAGGGGGTGGATTTGGTGGTGGCGGCGGCTTTGGAGTTGGTGTTGGCGGTGGTGCTGGATTTGGTGGTGGAGCTGGAGCTGGTGGCGGCCATTAGGCAGCAGTACGTCTATGAGTGTTGATATGTAACAAATTAATTATGTCTCATTATTTTTTTTCAGTCATTCAAATTGTTTTACTTTCTGCTTCAAAAACTGTCAATGGAGTATAGTCTAAAGCTAAGCTACGTAATGGTTGCTGTACTGGATCTTCTATCAAATTGATGTTATGCATGCTTTATGCTTTGTGTTCTGGTTAGTATTATGCTCAACATACAAAGCTAATTAGTATCTCTAATTGGACTTGCTCTTCTGTTTTTCCTTCAGACAGTTTATTTCCGATCCAAGTATGAGATCACACTTTCTTCAGTGGGTAAACATAATACTATAATTGATCCAGTTCAACCAGAACTTTTAATTTGTTCAATCTAACCTCTAACTCAAGCCTCGATCAATATGGCTCTTGAGCAACACCATGTGAGGGTTGTATATTATGCTCTGATCATTTATTGCATGCGACTGCTCGTTTGTCCCTTGCATTAATATGTATGCTGCAACATCAAACATAAATGAAAAGGACAAGAGAAAGTGAAAAAAAAAAAACCTTTTTCCCTCAGTTTTGATCATGATTCTCTGTTTTCTCACGTCAATCTTTAATGTGGAAGACAAAGGACTATATGCTACATGATGCACAATTTAGTGCTAAAATAATTTATCTGATTGCCCAGTTTATATTAGGTAAAAGTAAATTTCAAGGCCTTGCTATAGCTATCTTATCATTAGTTCACCCTTCCATGTTTCATTAATCCTCCTGCCCCATGCCACCATCTTAATTAGTATCCCCATATGGGGCCTTCCTATCCAGATCATACAAAAATGTAGCTAGCCAACCATATATATATATATATACCTGCAGCCATGGAACCCAACAATCTTAATTAGTCCCAATCACAATCACAATCACAATCACAATCATATATGTTTAGTTGATATGATGCCCGAGTTTGATTGTTACGTACCAACTAGCAATTTCTAGCTTCAACAAGATCAGCAAAGGGCATGGAAAATTAAGCTTGTCAATTTTATGGCCTCCACTTTTCCACAATGCTTTGTGACCAGATTGTCATATTCAATATCCTGGATGGATCAGCCAATCCCTTCCCCGTGAACTATTATCACCCCAGTTGCATTACTGTTGAATAATATGCACCATCCATCAATCCATCATCCCAACGGTATCCCATCATACACCTGCAATAAAAATTGCGTTGATTCATATGGAGTTGACATCTTTTGAGACAAGTTGGATAGAGAAGGTTTAATTAAGATGAGTTGGATAGCTAAGGGAGGGCCTCAGAGAAATTTATGGCAGCAAATTAAATATTGGGTGTATGTAACGGGACTGTGTAGAAGAGGCTACATTGGAATCCACCATTGAGCCAGAGGATCTAAAAATATTAAATAGCTAACATATACTAGTAGTTTATAAACCAGAGGATCTAAAATCACAAATTTGATTTTAGAATAACCCAGGTGACAATGTAGTAAATTAATTTCCGTAACTAAAACAAAAACAAAACCTATATAGTAAGGACTACGCAAATTTGTAAATTTATTTATATTTATATATTGGGGAAAAAACACAAGAACAGATACTAGGACAAATATGTCAATGTAAATGACCAGTCGATAGTATTGGAGAATTCAACCCGTCCTTGTTTTTTTTTTGGGTCAGCTTCTTTAGGTGTGTGTGTATACATATATTACTATTTTTCTCTATTTTAAATAACATTATTTTTTGTTTAGTTTATTTGAGTTGTTATCTTTAAATTAAAACCGGAAAAAGAAAAAGAAAATGCAGAGTACACAGGTAATTTGATTCCAACAACGACGTTGTATTTGTTAGCTCAGGAAAATATGAAAGCAGCGCCCACCGATTGTTTTTGTTAAATATTCCCACTACTCAAGGGGTAAGAGAAAAAGAATATTGTAATAAACAAATAAATAAATAAATAATGTTATGGAGCATGTCGTGATCTCTACATAGGTCCACATATACTCTCTCCTTTCCACCAAGAGTCCAAGACCGTGCCATCCACGCAAAAAAGGGGAGAGAAAGAGATGCAGAGTCTGCAACAGAAGGCCTCTGAATGGAGCGGTGTTCAGATAGCCGATGCTTTTGCTATCGATGACACCAATTTGTTCCAAAAGCTAGGCCTTCAAACTTTCGTTAACCTCTCCACCAATTTCTACAACAGGTCCTGTTCAATTCAATTTATTTGATCGTCAACGTGATATATATATATATATATATATTTTAACTTTCATTGTACTCCTGATCAGTCTAAGATTCTAATTGTACTAATCTTTTCTTGATTCGTGATAATTTGAGTTTGAGTATTTTTGGCTTCTGTGGTTGTTCTATAGAGTGTATGGTGACGAGGAGGAGTGGTTTCGTTCGGTATTTGCTAATTCTGATAAAGAAAACGCAATTCAAAACCAGTATGAATTCCTGGTGCAGAGAATGGGAGGTCCTCCTCTCTATTCCCACAGAAGAGGTGAGATATAGCTTCTTTGCTTGCTTCAACGATTACATGGCTCTCACTTAATAAATCAAAATAGTACAAGGGTATTTAATTTTCATTTTATCGTGTTATTTCAAAATCATTGATGATGAGGCAACTCAACTTCCTAGACTTTGTACTAAATTAGGAATAGGAATGAAGCTATTAATTAGGAAGGACTCAACACCTTGTAAACTGATATATATAGTGATCAAAATGTTTATATCATTATGAACCGGTTTTCTTATTTGTTCATTTTACAATTCCACCCAGTGATCCTGTTTGTTCTGTCCTTTCTATTAATGGCAAAATTGGCATTCTTGAATCTAGTATTTCCAGTTAAAATTATATTGATGAAAATTAAAATTAAATCTCATACAAAAAGGACATAAACCAAACAACTTGTGAAGTTTTAAACCTTTGATGCTGTTCATACATAACAGGGCATCCTGCTCTAATCTTTCGACATCGACCATTTCCTGTGACACATGAGGCTGCAGAGAGGTGGTTACATCACATGCAACAAGCATTGGACAGTACTTCAGATATAGATGATGATTCAAGGATCAAAATGATGAACTTTTTCAGGTTTATTATCTCATTCTCCCCCGAAGCATCACCTTAATCACTTCACGGAAAACAACTAATTAATGAAGATAATTAAATGTTCATAACGACCACCTTCTTTTTTCAGGCACACCGCATATTTTCTTGTGGCTGGGGTTGAGCAAAAGAATCAAAACCTTCAGATGCCATGCAAGGATGCAGCTGGAAGGCACCCATGTAAAAACTTTTAGCATTAATTTTCTCTGTGCAACAGTGAGAATAATGAAATACTATCAAATAGTATTCTACAATTTATATACTTTGTGAAATCTATATCAAGCATACACCTTTTTATTTTTGAGGAAATATCAGGGAGAATTTTTTTTTTGGTCAAGGGATGGTAACTCGAGCTTCGACAACGATACCTGCCCTTCCAAAATGGTCCAAAAAACCCATATGGATTATGGGCTGCTTTTTTTTTTTGGGTCAAGTATGGGCTGTTCATTTTTTGTGTTTTTGTTGGACATTATTATGGGCTATTGAACATAATATTCGCTGGATGGTTTGCTGTCATCTCAATTGTATATTTTGACATGTTCCCCCTTGATAGCCTAGTGGTAAAAGGCTAAAAGCTTACGGAGACAAGTAAGGGGCTGTGGGATCGATCCCACATTGCCCCACTCCCCAACCCCGTGTGTGTGTGTTTGGAATGTAAGACCAAAAAAAAAATTGTATATTTTGACAAAAAAAATTGTATATTATTATTGAAATTAAATTTTAAATAATCAAACTAATATTTATTTAAAACAAACTCACGCAAATGTGCAACCCTTTTGTGCTTGTGCATCCTAGATGAAGCCTTGGGATGTCCTGTTTATGACTTTATTATTCTATTTAGGATTTGGACAATGATATATGAATACCCCACCACTCCTCTTACACATCATCCCAATGATGTAAGAGATATGTTATAGATATAGGAGAGGAGGTCCATTGATCATTATGCTTAGGATTTTATTACTCTCGTTGCCAAGGAGTTGACACTATCTTACTGTTAAGCTTTTCGGTCACGCTGTGAAATCCTAGTTAAAGTAAAATGTACTTTCAACTTTCGGTGTTCAAAAGCCACAAAAAGCTATGCAGATTGCAGAACGGCAGAAATGCTTTTAGCTCGCTAAAAATTATAATAATTATTATTTTGAATAGTATAAATATGATGATCTAGTTCAACCACATAAAGTTTCAGGCTTAGCAGTCACATTTCAATTTCTTCTACAAATAATTAATAAGTATACATTATATGGATATTTAAATTTAGATAAAATTTAAAAAAATCAATAAAAACATACATTATTAATTTACATGAACTTAAGATATATACTAAGTAAATAAAAAAAACCTCTAAATTATAAAAAAAGCACATAGTTAATGGAAATAATTTGAATTTAAACTTAAAAAAGAAAAATTAATATCATGTGTCATTCTTTCCGAAAAATAAGCTAAAACATTAAGTCACTCTTAAAATAGAGTACTCTAATATATTTTTTTTATAAAAGAAAATAGAGTACACTAATCTAATATGATACCGGAATTACCAATTGAAGTTGGCGTGAGTGGTTAAGGCCTCTTGTCCCTTAACCAAGGTCTCAGGTTCGAGCCTTGGGTATGGAAAAAATCTCAGCTGAGAGAGATGCCACCCATTAGAGATGCCGAACAAATTTTTATGAAAAATTAGTCTCCGTCGTATAGACGATAAAATACTCCTCAAAATAGAAAAAAAAAATGATACCGGAATTCGATTTGGCAGAAGCCAGAGGCAATATGACACTGGCAGCGCAAGATTCTTTTGTTTTTATCCATGTCTTCAAGTTCCTCTAGCGAATATATTGAAGCACGAGCCCTAGGAGTTCCGGCATTATCTTCATTTTTACTTAATCCTAAAGTAAGGCACAAAAGTTTGAAACATTCACACTAGCTTGGTACACTTTTCTTTTTGTTCATAAAAAAAAAAAGCTTGGTACACTTTTTTTGTTTTTTATTTATTATGCTGCAATTTGCCAATTTTCCTTTCGTTATAATGAGGTCAACTCTCAACAACAAAACACCATTGAATAGCTAGAACTAGAATAGAACAAACACAAAAACCAGAAGTGGAGATCAAAACTCAGACTGAACATATAATGCCATCAATTGTAAGAAAGAAATATATATAAAAAAAAGACTTAATTATGTTTTTAGTCCTTTAAAAATTGTCAGATTTGAGTTAAGTCATTTAAAAAAAGTCAATTTTTTTTAGTCCTTTAAAAAAAATTTGTTTCATTTAGGTCCTTTAAGTGAGTTGACTTGCTAGGTGACACATTTTGACCCAGTCATCATGCCTACGTGGCACGAAACGCTGATGTGGCAATATTAACTTTTGAATTTAGTCCCTCTAAAAATTGAGTTTTGA
Source organism: Glycyrrhiza uralensis (assembly GCA_030159175.1). Lineage (NCBI taxonomy): Eukaryota > Viridiplantae > Streptophyta > Magnoliopsida > Fabales > Fabaceae > Glycyrrhiza > Glycyrrhiza uralensis. Next base: position 52,341,346 of record BRZY01000005.1, read on the forward strand.
TTTTAGTCCCTTTAAAAATTAATGAGTTTTGATTTTAGTTCCTCTAATTTTTTTTTTCTCTCTCTCTCTCACCCCCACCACCGCCACTCTCTCTCTCTCTCTCACCCCCACCACCACCACCACCACACTCTCTCTCATCCCCACCACCACCACCACCTCTCTCTCTCTCTCATGATTTGTTACATAACAAATCGTGAACCTTGATAAATCAATAACAAATCAATGGTGGTGGTGGGGGTGAGAGAGAGAGAAAACAAGAGAGAGAGAGAGAGTGGGGTGAGAGAGAGAGAAAACAAGAGAGTGGTGGGGGTGGGGGTGAGAGAGAGTGAGAAAACGAGAGAGAGAGAGAGAGAGAGAGGTGGTGGTGGGGGGTGAGAGAGAGAGAAAATGAGAGAGAGAGTGGCAGTGGTGGGGTGAGAGAGAAAAAAAACCAGAGGGACTAAAATCAAAACTCATCAATTTTTAGAGGGACTAAATTCAAAAGTCAATATTGCCACGTCAGCATTTCGTGCCACGTAGGCATGATGACTGGGTCAAAATGTACCACCTAGCAAGTCAACTCACTTAAAAGACCTAAATCAAACAAAAAAAATTAAATAACTAAAAAAGTTTAACTTTTTTTTAAATGACCTAACTAAAATCTAGCAATTTTTAAAAGACTAAAAACATCGTTAACCCTGAAAAAAACAGAGAATCCAATCAATCCATAATTCAATTCTATTTTCGACGTATATATACCATTGTTTCTCAAATAGATATCATAAGTTTTACACACCCTGAGTTGATTCAAAGTTTTATCCAAAACAGAACACATAACAAAAACACTAATTCGATCAACACCTCAAGACTCAAGAGAAGAATGTGGGAAAAGGAAGAGGAGGGGAAAAAAAAAGACATGTTTTTTTTACATTGCTGAGTGACCATCAATCTCAATCCAACAAATGTTTAGGTGGCAAGATCCTAGATGGATCAGCAAAGCGAGCTGAGAAGGAACGAGGGAGGTTATCTGGCTCCATCCAACCGGTTCCTTGATCAAAGTTCATAGAGTATGTTTCTGGGTCATATACACCCTCCACCACCGTGGAAGGAGAACTGAACACTCTCTTCTTCTTATTATCTCTTCTCAGTTTTCTCCAAAGCATCTGCCACACTGTACTTTTTGTGCCACCATAGCTCTCATAGTGTGGTCTTGTGTAGCTCCGACCAAACCGGATGTTCTGTGTCGCTTCATGGTTTCTTGAACTGAACCAGTACCTCTTCATATCCATTTGCCAACCCAAGAGTGCCCAAAGTTTTCCTTCAAACCAAACCTGAAGCTTTAAAGGCAAAGGTGGATTCTTTTTTAGATGGGCATCAACTTCAAGCATGGAATTCCTGTAGACAAGGATAAATTATTGGGGCCAGGAGCAGGTATGTACAATACCCCTTCTGGCCCTCCCTTTTCTTTATAGGCCTTCCAAATTTCCAACGCCTAACTAACTAGTTTTTGAAGGCGAGTCTCGTTGTTTTAATTAATTCACAAACTTATATTAGAAAAACTTTGAATTCTAGAGACGACTCATGTTCATGTAACACAGCCATTGGATTAAAGAAAAAACTAAGTGTCAAATTAATACTGCTGAATGAGTCATTGTTTTGCTAGCCGCCGCCAACCTCTCTTTCCCGCTGTTATTTCTCACTTGGATTGGATCCTTTGAAATGTAAGCTTGAGAATATTTATTTTATTAAGAGTAAAATGTAAATGTATTATTATTATATAGTAATTTAATCATATACGCACCTTTTCACCACCTCATGATGTAATTCCCGAATAAGCGTATAAAATATTCTCCTTTCATTAATTTCACATGGATTATATGCTGAATGAACATCATTTGTGATTTGAAATTATTCTACCACTTGTACATACTGCAATAACCGTATACGGCCGCTGAAGTTGAGATTCCGTTTCCATCATCATTTTTTACAAGTCAAGGGTAATAAACAGACTTCACTGACTATTATGCGTTTTGTGATTCAGATATACGTCAGTTGCATATTGATGAGTCATAGCATATGACTAAGTGCAAGTTGATAAGCTTCTGAATTTTGAACTAAATGAGTTGAATAAGGGCATGTTTGGTTTTTAACTCATGTTTTTACACAACCAAACTATTTTTTTTTGGTCTGAATAGATAAATAGCTCTTGTTTGGTTCTCAGGTGAGAAGATTCGCAAACCCAATTTTTACCTTCAAACTCAGTTTGAAATGAAAGCAAGTGGAGGGTTGCTTTGGCAAACTCAATTTGCCTGTAAAAAACTATTTCCGGGCGCAACTATCTTAAGGCACATAATAGACACTTGAGCAATATGCTTCCATCATCAAGGATGGTTACTTAGAACTTCACAACTACTATGGCAAAATTTTCACACAAGATTTTGACAGATAAATCAGGGTGTCAAGCTAGGACATGTATGCTTTCTTGTGTGAGGAGGCAACAGACCTTACTAACTTAGGTTTGAAAAATACATAATCTCTCTCAAAAGAGAACAAAAAAGCTTGTCATGCCACACCACCACCTCTGGACTGTGTGATTGACTTGAGTCTCTCATAAGCATCAGCACAGGCATGAGCATAGTCTGACAATGCACGGAATAGCTCCGGCAAGCGAGTTTTGAGACTCTGGAGTGATTTCTCTCGTACCTGAACACACAGTTTTTGGTGAGACTCAGTTTCCTCTTCCAATCTCTTCTTCAAGCTCTCAACAACAAACTGCTTCTCCGAGACGGGGTTGTTTGTATTTACTTCCTCTCCTCTTTCCGCTTCTTCAGGCCCTCTTCGTAGTAAATGCTTCTGGTACCATTCCTCAAAGGCTTGGTTTTTCCTCAAGTATTCCTTCCTGGTTTCCTCACATCTCTCCTTTAACTTCATCTCTTCCTCCTGCTGAATTATGATCGTCTTTATCACGGCAGCAAAGGAGGAAATGGCAGTTTTCGCAAGCTCATCGGGGAGCTTGTCGAGATAATCATGCCATGCATGGAGAAGGGATTGGATCGGTGGATTCTGCACTTTTGGCGGGGATGAGATTTTCTCTTTTAGGTTGCTTTCAATTGGAATGAGGTTTAACTTGAGCCAGCTGTTGAGAGCTTGGATGTACTGTTTCTGTTGAGTCACAAGCTTCTCGATTTGTGAATGCCATTCTTGGACGACATTCCAAAGTTGCACGGTGCGGTCATAATGATGCTTGGTTGTTTCCTTGGGAGATTGAGAAATATCAAGAGATTTGAATTCGAGGTCTGTAACTATTTTCAGCTGGCTGTCATGATGTATGCACATATTTTCCCACATATTGGCCATCCTGAAAAGAAATCAAGTACATTCATGGTTAAGTTTCCATTCATGAATCATGATGCAAATAGCTCCTTTACACACCCCCTTCTATTAGAATAGAAACCTAGGAACATGGTGGGCGTGGTAGCAAGACAAAACAATCTCACACAGCATATGTTCCAAAATCTTGGATCAACTACATACATGTAAAGTGACATGATTCTTATAATATTTATTGATATTGATTTTTTTGTAATGTAAAAATGCACTTCAGACAGCAGTGTCCAAGCTCAGAATTTAAATGACACTTACAGATTGAAAATCTAAGTACTCAACTGCAGCATAAAAATGCATTTTTAGGTCGAGATGTCCTGTTTTTATAGTGAAATATTTTGAAACATGAATTACTAGGATGCTGGATTATTTCACTTTTAAAACTAATTTGGGCCAACAAGTTTAGGATGTTGTCAGCCGTGAAAGGAACTTCACACTGATACAAGCACTCTTCATGGAAGCATAGCTATTTACGCACTCTTCATTGGCACAATACTTACTCAACAGCAAGAGCAACAAGTTTTGGATACAACTGGGCATCACGAATATGGTTCACTTCCGAAACCGTCGAATCCATTGACTGCATGTCAACAATATATCTCGTATGCAAATGACTTACGGCCGCTTTAGTTTTCTCCAACGATTCGGCACTGGCACCACGCTTCTTCTGCTTGTTCAGAATTGCGACTTTTCTCTGGTACTCAAACTTCATAAGCTCACCTTGCTGTTGACAAGGAGTGAATTTTAAAAGGGTAGGTAGGCCTTCATTAAGAGCTACATGTTATGAATAGAATTATTCACAATTCATAAAGAAAGAAAGAAAGAAAGAAAGAAAGAAAGAAAGAAAGAAAAAGAACTCTGCAATAATAACATGAATGCAAGTATAAATGTCAAGAAAGGAAGATGACACACCGACCTTAACCTCTTCATAAAGTTTCTTTTCCCATGCCAACAACTTGTCCAAAACAGTGGCATGAGTTTCGTACTCCTCTGAATCAAAATCATCTTTTGCACCCTCTCCATTGGATACACCCCGGAAGGACCTATTCCACGTTATCACGCGCATGACCCGTGCAGAATGATCAATGTGACCTGCACAAATTAGCCCCAGCCAATTCATCTCCATTCCAAATAGCAACTAAACCAACTAAAAAGGTTCAACTTTAAAGGGAAAAAACACTAGTCAATGGATTATGGATCCGACCCATTTAAAGCATGAGTCTAAGCAAATAAAAGACTCTTAATTGGAAATATGGGGGGAATGATGTGTGTTACAGTATGGGAGGTTATACATGCCTAATTTTCTTATATAGTAATTGAATTCTTATATAGAAAGGAAAAGAAAAATACCGCGATTATCAGCGAAATTGGAATGATAATGCAACCTAGTGGCCTCAAGCATCTTGCTAACTTCCTGAGCACTCTCGGAGGCTTTAAGAAAATGGTCATCAAGGGAATTGAGAATCTGCATCAGAGTAACAGTGGGGGCCACCTTTAGTGCTCTCCTAAACTCTGCTGGAGCAGTCTTAGAATGTTCAATGTGCTTCGCCTCTGTGGTAATCTCCTCATGCTCATGCTCATGCTCCTGCACGTGAACCTTCACTTGCTCCGGTGTCTTAGGCTCCACCTCATCCTCCACGTGTTCTCCATCATCACCGTCTATAACCTCATCATTCTCGTCCTCATCATCTTCCCCATTCAAAGAAGGTCCAGGCATGTTCTCCACCATGAAAAAATAGTCCCAAGCCATGTTCTTCGATTCCGGCATAGGCGGCGGCACCGCCTTCACCTCCGGCGGAGATCCGGCGGCACCGCCCTTCTTCAGCGCCTTCCCTTCTTCTTTGTCTTCCTCTTCTTCCTCTTCGGCAATGGTGATGGCGGCGGGGACGCCGGGGTTGCGGAGCGGCATGGCCACGGCAGGGGGCATGGTGACGGAGCGCTTGAGAGACGCCGGGGAGAAGTTCGGCGGAAGAGGCGGCGGCGGAGGGAGGTTGTCTTCCATTGGCGGCGGTGGTGGTGGCGGCGGAGGAGGGTTGGGGTTGGTGCCGGCGTCGAGGGATGGTGGAGGGTGGAGTTCGAGGTCGATGTGGGTCTCGCCGTGGCCGTAGTCGCTTAGGGCGGCGCCGGTGTTCTTGAGGGCCATGGCGTAGCCGGAATGGCCGGCGGCGAAGGCGTTCCGGGCAACCACCGCGTCCTTCATCAAGTTCTTCCGCTCCTTGCAGCGAGCCACCGATTCCTCGTTGTCTATTCTCGATTGCGCGCAACCCATTTTCGTTTCCGGGTCAAAGATATGAGCTTGCGGTTAGTTCAAAGGCAAAAATGGAATGAGTGAGAGAGTACTATACTAGTGTCAGACTCAGATGGGTGAGTTTGGAAGCAAAACGGCGTCGTATTGAAATGGAAGGGTTTTGAGTGAAGTAGAGAGAAGAGGATTAAGTGTGGGTGAGGTTCTTGGGAAGGAGAATGTGAGTAGTGTGAATGGGTTCACACTTCACACACACACAGAGGGACAGAGTCAGGAACAAAGGTGAATGAACAGCACTACAGCAGAGAGGGGTGTGTTTCTGTGTGAGTGCAGTGTCACAGAGGAAACAGCATAGATTCGTTTATTCGCTGAGAGTGAGAAATTCAATCGTACTCGCTGCGGTTTGCTGAGGGGTGTCCTACTTTCCTATATCAGTCCAATTTTAAAATAACGGTCATATTTTTAAAAGAGATGAAAATGAAAATAAAAATGAAAAATTCTTTTCATATTAATTAATTAGTCTTTCAGATGCTAAAATATATGTTCTTAATTTTAATATTAAATTCAGATAATATTTCTTAATATCTTAAATCCTTTCACTCTATCTTTTGAAGTATTTTTGAAAGGGTATTTGTTTTTAGAAAATGAGATTAATGTTACGGTTTTTTGTGCTACACTTATGTTACGTTTTTTAATACGATCGGATTTATTTTTTACGTAAAAGGAAATTCAGATTTATCATAATTCTACATAATTTTAAAATGAAATGAACGAAAATTTAAAGACCTCATAATTAATTTTCTAAAGTAAATAAAACAAGAGGTTTACTTATATTACGTTGTTTTTTTACGTTATTCTTTTTTTAAAAAAGCTTGTTATACATCGTTTGAATTTCAATTTTTTTGCATTAAAATAGATGGTAGGATCGAATTTTACACATTCAATTAGGTTAACCATAACCATAGAGTAAAATTCATAAAAATATTTTTTCTCATTACAAAATTCATATAAATATAAAATAATGTGTATGTCAGTTATGGGTATTGGGTAACATTATTTTTCCTCTTTCCTTAGTAAAAGAATAGTGCGTGCTTGTATAATTAGAATCTGATGGGCTGTACTGCATGTTTAATTTGGATCTGGATTCAACAAAGAACTCATCGCATTGAGAAAAAAGCCATAAGAGTAAGAATAGATAAGTTAAAGTTTACTTTATTTTTAGTATAGCGATCTTTAGGGACGAGGATAATCGATTAAAATAAATGCCCTCCACCTATATTTGTATGGAATTCGTCATTAGTTTTTTCATAAGAAATATCATTGCTCAAAGTAAAAACTAAAAGATGGAAAGAGTTTAACTTTTGTCATTTACGGACTGTTTTGGTAAGTTGTTGCTGTATATTTAATAAAACTTAAAAAACTCTTTCTCAGTATGCGCCTATGCCCCTTTTCCGGCCTTCTCTTAGCTTCAAAAATTATTTACACATCTATCATCTATCAAGCTACTCAGAAGTGAAACCTCCTAGCTAGCCTCAAAGTTCAATACATTGAAAATTATATATAGAATTGCAGAAAGTAGTGGGGATATTTTAATTATGGATTGGGGGATCCCCTTTTGCAGGAGTGTAGTCCAATATTGTCGCCAAGTCATGATCAATGAATGTTAGATAAGTGAACCCAATCAATTATATATTGCAAAACAATTTATCTAACATGATAAACATGAACTTCACTGGTAATTACTTCTCTTGTTTTAAGGTATATATCAAGAACCTAAAATATATGAAACATTTCACAAAAACAAACACATGGATTTATCAATATAGCAACATTGTCAAGCGAGCAAGTTCAGATTATTCTTATCTAATACCAAGGAATTTAGGTAAAAACAAACAATATTGTCATGTATATATCATGTAATATCATGTAGTGGTGGGTTAAAGCCAATGCGTGGGGTTCAGTGTCGGATCCAGAAATTTTATGTTGTGGGGGCAATATTCATACTCATTAATACAAATTTATAGCATTAAAAATATAACATATCAATTTTTAAATTATAAAATACTACCTCCGATCCTATATATAAGAAACAAGTTATTTTTTTGGTTCATTGAATCAAAAAAGTAATATTCTCTTAATATAACATAATTGTTCTTTGCGAGTTTTCATATTCTGAAAATATTGAATAACTTTTTCATTCACTACGCCAAAAATGATTTCAAAAAACGGTCCTCCGATAGCGCTTAAAGGTGGAAGTGCTATCCAAAGAGACACGGATCTTTCAGATAGCACTTTATATAATAAGTGTTATCTGAGTGAATCACTCCGATAGTGCTTTCTTGCAAAGCGTTATAGGACTTACAAACTCAGATAACGCTTTTGAATAAAAGTGTTTTCTGAATGATCACATTTTTTTGTATTATTTTTTTTAGACTCTCTGATAGCACTTTATATGAAAACGCTATCTTCAGCTAAACACTCAGAAAGCGCTTTTACTCGAAGTGCTATTGGAATCTCAACACTCCGAAAGCACTTTTATTTGAAATGCTATTGGAATCTCAACATTCAGAAAACGTTTTATCTAAAAGTACTATCTGATGATTTTTTTTTTATTTCTAATTGTTTATATATTCCGATAGCACTTTAAAATCAAAACGCCATTGGAAGTTTAACATTCAGAAAACACTTTTATTTAGAAGTGCTATCGAAAGTTTTCATTTTAACTTTGAAAATCAAGTGTTCTAGCACCGTAAACACATATCGCGCGCGCCTGAGCCCTATTCCTCCCTCCCAGCAAGCTCCACCATTCTTCACCACCGTACCTTCTCCATTCCCAGCAAGCCCAGCACCGTTCCCAGATATCTGTACAGCTCCTTCATCCTCCGTAACTACAGCACTGTCTTTGTTCCCTTCGCTCACTGTTTCTCTTTCGTTCGTTCGTTCGCCTCCTTCATCTGCAGAACTGTTCTTCCTTCGTTCATTCGTTCGTTCGCCTCCTTCGTTCGTTCGTTCGTTCAGCGGATAAGGAAGCAGAAAGAGTAATAGTTGGTGAACAGAACATGACAGTTATCTGAATGGATCTAGTTGTGCAGCACCCGATATCACTTCGCTGCTTCTCTCAGAGTGAGATATTTTCTTCTTATTTTCGTAAATAGATTGCAACGATATAGCTAGTGTCCTGTCAATATAACTGGATGCAGCGCTACCAGGGAGAAGAGTTGGAGGCTACAGCTGTGCCAGTTTCATCTCGTTACTCTTTTGCTGGTCCTTCATATTCATTTTGTTGAATCAAACATGCAGACTGAATCATCCCCCTTGTCATGTGTTACTTTAGATTATCTTCTATTCTATTATAGTGGGCCCTGCTGGCATTAAAATAACGGTAAAAATCCTGCATACTTTTTCTTTGGTACTTCTTGGCTGGGACCTTTTTGTCTGAGATCTGATGCGCCAGATGCCATTGATGATGACAATTTACCGTGTTTTGGAACTTTCCAAATTTGTGGTTTATAGCTAATTGTCATATGCTGGTTCCCTGGTTTAATGGATAGGAAGATAGACAAGCAATTCAATTGCTTTAAGCAACTCAGGTTGTCATGTTTTGCAGGCTGATAATATCCTTAAGATCTTTTTGGAAATGTTTTATGATTTAGGTCCTGTTTACTTTGAGAAAACATTTTTTGTTTTTCCCTTAAAAAAACATTTTGTTGTTTTTATTTTATGTTTTCACTTTTAATGACAAAACTTACCTCTGGTTTTTCACCGATTTTCACTGGTTTTAGACATGTTTGATTGGTTCTCTACTAGTTTTCACTAGTTCTGAAATAGTTGGTATTTTGATTGAACAGACTACTCTTGAAAGGTTTTCAATCCAACCGGTTGAACTAGTTGGTCCAATCTATTTTTAAAACTATGGTCTTGCCAATGTTTTTCAAAATTGAAATGGTTAATCGATGGTGAAAGAGGTTTATGATTTAAAGTTTTTAGTCTGATCTTCTAATGATTGTGGTAGCACTTTGGTTGAACTTCTTGGGCAGTACTTAACCTTTTATGCAGACTTAATCATCATGAGCACCACCAAATGGTGTCAAAATGTTTCATACGAAAATACAATGAGAAGAGCAAAATTAGGATATGTAATTGGACTTGGAAAATAGGGGAATCAGATATGGAAGAAGGATTTGTAATTAGGTTGATTAGTGTAAAAGTTTTGTATTACAGAGCATTTTTAAAGCATCACTCGAGTAATTTTTTACAAATGTCTTTCAGAATTCTTATTTTCTTCTTATGTGGTTTCTTTATGGTAAAGTTTATCTCAATTGTTCTGTAATTCATTGTTAGTCAATTAGAGTTGCTGGTGCAAGTTAAAACCCAGAAATGTAGAGACGTCTTATTTAGTATTGGTCTAATTGAATTGATTTGAAGCTTGTCAGATGTCAAGTAAAATTCCACAAGATTGATGGATATTCTATATCTTGTTTATCTTGCTAGATTATTGTTCACTTTTTTTTCTTCATATTCTAAATAGAGATTCAGTTTTAGGTACGAAGTACTAACTATAATATTGGAGAAATCTGTTGTTTCCATCTCAAATGCAGTTTATGTTACTTGGCCTTTTCTATTATTGTTCCTTCAGAATGTGCAAGTTGAGATGTGAATCGAGGACCCTCTATGAGAATTATGATTTCTAGTCAGTCATGGTATAGAATGTTTAAAAACCGGATCACTGTTTCATCATATATTATAACAAGAGAATACCAGCTAGCTTCAGTAATATTTGAATAGTGGCTTCGACTCAAAGTTCGCAAGCTCAATCCCATCAACACCATTTCCTATGTACAGGTATTTCCCTCTCCCTCTCTCTCATGCAATTTTGTATTTAATTTGTTTTATACAAAGCAATCAATTTCTATTCACAAAATTGTTCTCTTCTTATGTGAACCGTAGATTTTGGACACTGGAATGGACACTCAGGATACATCACCTGCGGTCCTGCTTTTCTTTGACAAGCAAAGATTCATATTTAATGCTGGGGAGGTGAGTACTGTCTGGGAAGCTTTTGTCTAACTCTTTTTTATCTGTGTGTTCATTAAGAATTCAATTCATAAATTTTAAGATTTATTAACCTTGTATCATATTCAATTTAGGGACTACAAAGGTTTTGCACGGAGCATAAGATTAAGTTATCAAAGGTATCATGTATCTGGAACTTGGGCCCTTTTTTCCACCAGTTTGATTATTTTTCTCTTAAGCTTTACTTATTATCAACTCCTGAAAAGATAGTTTGTTGCAACTTTTAGTTTCATGGTCTTACTATTTTCTCATCTCTCTTTTCCTCTAATATTTTAATTTTGAGTTTAGCATTCAACTCAATTACTCACACCAGGCTTCCAAAGAAGTGGAGCTACTGTACAAAGTGCTCTTCTGCTCGATCCTGTTCAACCTGTGGTGACAGTGGGAAGTTAAGCTCCTAGTTTAGCTCTACTTGTAGTCTAGCTCATGGACATTAGTGCTTGCCTTTAAAGTTGGAGGATAGATATCTAGCTAGTTGTATGTTTTAGTTTTTGATGCATAGGTGTTTTGACCTTTTGATCTTTCCATGCCTTATTTTTGTTTTGAGCTAGCTCATGGACCTTAGATAGATGATAGATCTTGTTGGTTGTTGTAAGCCTATCTTGTTGGTTGTCTTACTTTGCAGCACTATTTGTAATTTGAATTGTGTATTGTTTTGCTTTGAATAGCAAATCGATTGGTGTTGCTAGCTTCTGAATTGTGTACTGCTTTGAATTGCCTATCGATTGGTGTTGCTGGCTTCTGCTTGTATGTATGGGATAAGAGAAAAATAGAAAAAAGATATTTTAAAAAAAACACTCAGATAGCGCTTTAATTAGAAAGTGTTATCTGAACTTAAATATTCAGAGAGCGCTTTCACTAAAAGTGTTGTCTGATATGACAATTCTGATAGCGCTTTACTAGGAAGTGCTATCTCTTATAAAAATTCCAAAAGCACTTTTCCTGGAAGTGCTATCTCTTGTAAAAAATTCCGAGAGCGCTTTTCATTGAAGTGCTGTCTCTTATCAAAAATTCCGAGAGCGCTTTTCAATGAAGCGCTGTCGGAATCTACATTCAGATAGCGCTTTTTAAGTGTTATCGGAATTCAGATTACGCCTAATCAGAAGACGCTTAAAAGCGCTGTCTGAATGTAAAAAAAAACGCTATCTGAATGAATTTTTGGCATAGTGATTTTTAATATTATCAATAAATTTCTCTTTATAGAAGTAACTAACAATCAATCAATCAATCAATCAATCAATAATCTCCGATGCGATTTTGTATCTAATTTTTGATAATATTCATAGTAGAGAAAGTTCTTTCAAATATTATAGTTGCCAATGGTAGCATCAAAACTAATTTTAAAGACAATGACACCAACAGATATATAAGAGTTTGAAGAGAGTCAAATATATCCGTATGGAATATTCAATATCTTTTTAATTATTTTTAAAATGTGAGTTAGATAAAAAAAATGAGTGGGATTAAAAGGAAAATTTATTAAATATAAAGAGTAATTATTTAGTGGATTAAAAGGTGAATATTGGGGAGTATATAAAAAAAAAGGTGAGTGGGGAGATATATATGATATGATATAATATAGGTGTATTATATTATAATATATATATACAAATAATTATATCAAAAACTCAATCTTAGTGGGGGCAAATGCCCCCAATGTGTAACACATAGATCCGCCCTTGGTGGGGTTAAAAACAATTTTCAAGAACTAGAAGTGCTTGCATCTTCTCTTCCTTGGAAGGATCGGTCTCCACACAGGATCTTCTCCATCTTTTTCAACAACAATCTTATTCATACCGGTCTCCACAAAACCTTTTCCATCTTTATCAGCAACATTCTTGTTCTAATCAGCCTCGGCAGAACCTTGTCCATGTTTCTCAGCTTCTCCATCTTTCTCAGCAATCGGCAAAACTTTCGTCTCTTTGATCAGTAGACCTTCTCTAATATCTTTCTCGACAAATGTATACTTTTTCCCATATTCCTTCTGACCATACCAAAATGTTCCTTTTATCCATTCATCTCCAGTCCGCAGAACCTTCTCCTTCTTTCGCTTGATTTTCACCGATTTCTTGTACGAATTATTTAAAAACACAAAATCAAGTGAAAACAATGTTGCATTTTATTACCAGAGAGGCCTTAATTTTCGCAAACGAAAAATTCTCTCCTACTTTACTTCTTACATTTCCTGTTACATATGATATGGTAACTATCTAATCCACTAACTGTACTACCTGGCTTCTGCATCAGTTAAAATTAATTGCACATAACCAACAACATAGCAGCTCCTGTTTATAACACAATAAAAGCAACTGTTTTCTTTTATTTTTTACTCTTAATTGCACTTTGGTACTTTTTACTATGTAAACTGCCCATTTTAAACCCTCTTCTGTTCAAAAACCATTTATCAAAACATCAAATTTTGCACAAAATCAGAAAATTCAAACCCTTCGCCATCTTCAAAACATTAATCTCATTTCCAAAATTCGAACTACTTAAATCATTCCATATATATATCCCAATTCTATTGTAAACCTCCAATTACTTAATTGAATAGAAAATGAGAACTTGTGGATTTTAGGTACAAGGAAATTGATGGAAGGAGAATATCATAGCAATTAATAAATTAAGGGGACTAAATTTGAGCAAAAAAAGTATTAGGGGAACAAAAATAGCAGAAAAAATTCACAATGGATTAAAATAGCAATTTGCTTTAGTAAAGGGGGCATATATCTAGCAGTACATATAACATGACACAATGTATAATATCTAAACTATAGTGTATAGTTTGACCCCAAAAAAAAACTATAGTGTATAGAAGTTAGTATGTCACATTGTAATCATCATGTCTTGGGATGATGTGCAACGGAAAAGTTTTTGCACTTTGAGTGAACATCTAGGGTCTGTTTAGATTGGTTTATGCACAGCTTATGAATCAGCTTATGACTGATTCATCAGCTTATGACTGATTCATAAGCTATTTGGGGCTTATTTTTCATAAGCTACTCATGATAGCTTATCAAAACAGCTTATAACTTATATAAAATAAGTTTCACTATAATTTTTCTTCAATTATAAAAGTAACTTATACAACTTATGTCATAAGCAATAGAGAAGCTTGTTATCCAAACAGGGCCCTAGTATAGACGGTATATTATTGTTAGAATCTATAACCTCTTATTGGTGTTTTTAAATGATATATGACATTTCCTCTTGAGCAAAAAATGATACGTAGTATATGACACCACAACTTCACTCTTCGTTATTGTAAAAAAGCAGCCTATATTGTATATAGAATATACCGATTTCGAGGAGTTGTAGAAATACACGGTGCACGTATTGGAAACTTTCCTCTCACTTATATCAAAACAACATTTAGACCTGATACCTCTGTACAGCTGTGGGTGGATTCAGTGATTCACACTCCAAAAGAACAAGAAATTAAAGACAAATAAAAAGCAAAGTTAAAAGTTTAAACACACTATATTTCCTCCTTTATTTGCGTAAAATAAGAGAAATCCAGTCATATAGTATCATACTTTATATGTATCATGTCAATTTCATATACTCTGAAACAAAATGGCATTGTCATTCATCAAACGTATAAAACAATCAAAAAACACCTCATGCGCCCACAATTGATCACAGCTGTTCACCTTGTTCAGGTGGTTCGTTGGAATATATTAATCTGGTTCTCAGGCTCAACAGCTTTGTCTTCTCCCAAGTCCTTCTCAGCAGTGTTAGTTCCCAATCCCTCACCAGCCAGTAAATTCAACATCTCTCCATTCCTTCGAACATTTAGGTATGGTCAGACTCAGAAGGAATATGGGAAAAAGTATACATTTGTTGAGAAAGATATTAGAGAAGGTCTGTTGATCAAAGAGACGAAAGTTTTGTCGATTGCTGAGAAAGATGGAGAAGCTGAGAAACAGTCTCCACGGGACCTTCTCTATCTCTCTCAGCAGCAACAATCTTGTTCTCACCCTGATTACTTGGGGATCAAGAGCCTTGATGTGAAGGAAGGGTTGTGGCATAGGTTGAAGGGTTTGGACAACGGATTGCCGAGGAGTCATATCGGAGCAACGATAGCTCACCCATGACAATGTTTTTACAAGAGTGGAAAATATCAAAACAATTAGGAGCACAAATACATTTACAAGCAACAACTACTAGTGATATAGTGCATAAATTTTTACTGACAATTTTTTTTGACAAATTCTTGAGGGCAATAGTGATATACATTTGCAATCATGAAAAAATTATATGATCTGACACGAAGGATGGGTACCTACACAATTAAATTAGGTTATTGTGAGCTAACCGTCTATGGTGCACAAATGTGCAATACTTGGATGTGGATGAATTTGCGCTTGAGGTTGATAGTGGGAGGAAAATTTGAAGATAGAAGTTGGTGTTGCTAATGAAACCTTAATTACAATACTCATACTTTATTCAAGTTTTTCATAAAAAAATGTTTAGTTTGTAAAGGTTTTTTTTTGTAACATTCTACATCTTTCATTATATATTAATAATTATAATATAAAAATATTATGATGCATTTAATGTAATAAAGAATAACAGAATACTTCACCAAAAAAGAATAATAGAATGAAATAAAAATTTGTGTCATATCATTAAAAGAAAACTTTCATAAGAAATTTGTGAGGTATTTCATAAAATATATATGACGGGATAATGAGAAAATTGTGAGGGCATGTACAAGTACATTTGATAAAAAATATTGTCAGTTAAACATTACTTATATATCTAATGGTTAAAAACTTTCTACTGAAAAATATACTTTTATCGATATGATGATGGTGGTGGTAATAATAATAATATCATGATTGTTATTTTTTACTTATATTTTTAATACTTAAATTAAATATAATATATTGATTTCTAAAAAAAGTTTAAATACCCCTACAATATATTATGTATTATTTATATATATAATATTAAACAACCAACTTTATGATCTCTTTTTTTTTTTACTTTTACTCCAATCAAATTAATATTATGTAATAGTAATAGTAAATATAATACAATAACATAATAATATAATAATAGATTGTAATAGAAAATAGAAAATAATAAATATATCAAATACAATAAGAATAAGAAATAAGAAATAAATTGAATGAATTATACATAATAAATTATCACAATGTAAATGAAATGTGCGATACAAACCCAATTTCATGACAGCCCATTCAATACCAAGTACCCAACTATGTGAATACCTCTTTCTTATCTTTCGCATCACACCATTGCATTTTCATTGGGATTCAAACTGGAAATGGAGTTATAGTCTTATAGGGAAAGACGAGACTGAGACAACAAAATACTCAAATCAAATTCACAATGGGAGGGGCGTGGGATTAGATTTTTCCGAAAATGAATTTAGAACACGAGAGAATCTATAAGTGGCAATATTTAAAACACAATAAAGAAAATAGATGGGATGTGAAAAGTTAAATAGGGTGTTACAAGTAATATGCTCAATATTTTTTACCCAATTGTTAATAGACGAGCATCCATATGCATTAGAGTAAACTTTTTATTGGATTAATAACTGAGTACCCACTTCCCTAGATTAAATATTTTTTTCCATGAGTCACGAATTACTCAAGACTTCCGAAAATTGACCTATAAAAATTCTACTTTATATACTTATATATAATAATAATAATAATAATAATAATAATAATAATAATAATAGTAATAATAATTAATAGTAGTACTAGTAGTAATCACATCCACTCCAACTTAAACAGCTGGGCAACAATAACGTTTTAATTTGATCCTCATATATTAAGCCAGCAATCTCCATATATCAACCCAATAAAAGTTTAAAATAATAAATTAAAAACGAATTTTTAATTTCAAATTCTGTACTTCGAAATATCTTCATGCCAAACATATCATGATATAATAAGATGACAGGAACAAAGTTAAAAACTATAACTGAATTACATAAACAATTTTCTATTAGGACCAAATAAAAACTAGGTGTGAAGTACAGGAAACGAAAACATATTTCATTTATCCCCAAAAGAACGCGACATATGGAGAGACGAGAAAGCAAGGCAAATTTCTTTAGACATTTCCCATTAAAGATCAGATATATTGTATAATAACAACAGCGAAATTGGACTGGACAATAAAATATAATACAGCTTTCCAGGGAGTCGCAGTATACTAACTCAGAACTCCCAAGAATACAATATCTACAACTGCTGAACCAAAAAAAATTGCCAGAACGCCACTGCTTCAGTTAACAAAGTTAGTCCTAGTTTCTGCAAAGAAAAGGCCGGAAATCAAATTAAAATTTCAAAACCGCGCAGGCCTCTGATCAAAACACTAATTCTGAAAATTCAAAAATTGATAAAAGATTAAATATAAATGTCATGCTCTCAAAACTTTGATCCAGAGAGATAAACCCTAACTTTGAAAAATACAAAGTTTTAATGATGTAAATTGTTATCAACAATCAAACGGACCCAATTCAATTAAAATAGCAAACTATCTATGCCATAATGTTTTGACATGAATTATATCTCACAATGGTTTAGCATATAGTTTTCTTTGGTTTCCTTTTATATCTAACTGTTGAACTATTCTCCCCCTCGTCTATCCTCTGTACTATTGCTTCTATTGATCTTCTCCACCCATGCCTAAAAAAACCCAAGACTCTACTACCACCTCCAAAAGATTGAAATCATCTACCGCCTTTTAATATTGATAAAGATTTATGCAGCTGTACAACAATCCAACTATTCTAAGAAAAGATCAAATAAGATAGTGCTAGCAACACACTCTTTACAAAACAATCTTTATGAGTGAGTGAAATTGACATGGGTCCCACTAAATTATGTGTGGGGATCTTATTTGGTGGGTCTCATTCCCAAAATGGTGGGACTCATTAATTTCACCCAATTATAGTGTGTTAGGAAGAGTATGTCAGAGAGTGTGTGGCTAACATTTCTCAAACCTCAGAATTTTACTGAAATGATGGGAAATAAACAAAAAACATATCAGACTGAAAATATAACGCTGACGTCAGTAGAAACTCAGACTTACTAACCTTCGGTTTCATTAAAGATAGCAACCAAAAGTCAAAAGCATAAACCAAAAATTTTGGTTGCTGCATAAGTGATCTCATCCTTTGAAACCGCACTGCATAAACAGAGCAGAGAAGCTAAATTGAATAAAGCCAATTAAAAATCTTCAACTGCTGTAAAACTACATAATCAGAAGATGCAAAAATGGGAAACTTCCATTGAGAAAGAACTTACCAACAAAAAAAGAATGCATATAGGGTCAGTGGAGATCGTTTAGATTTTAGACTTCAGCTTAACTTTGAGTTTGCTCAACTCTTCACCTTGTCGCTTAACGAATAAAAAATAAAAACATTATAACCAAATATTAGTGTCAAATAAAATAAAGCAGACTTGAAAATCACAACTAACACATTATTCAAAAATTCTATACCTGATACAATCTTGTCCACGATTTTTCTGCTCTTTCTTGTAGCAAGCACCACTCTACGGCCATATCATATTCAATGTTGTTGGGCTGAGAACAATGTGAAGTAGACACAGCATCTTTCTGTGCAAACAATATCAGATTGACAAATAAAAGAAAATGAACCAAGTATTTAACCAATATTTTGAAAATTAGGCAATGAATACAACAAAAAAAGATTGATACTGTACCATCTCACGTTGCGTCTGCAATCGAAACTGATCAACAACATGATGACCGTAAAATATTGGCTTCTTTTCTGGAAAGCAAGGAAGTCCAAAGCTTCCAACAAGTGGGCTACCAAGTAATAAAATCAAATCCTCTAAGTAAACAATACACAGGAGATAACATTAACAAGCAAACTTACAAATATTTAAGTGGAAAAAAGTAATTTTCCATGACATTGCGGTTATCATGGAAATGTAGCCGAGTACATACCGCCCATTTGACATTAAGAAACAACCCTCCTCTAGTTTCTTAACAACAAAATCTGCTGTTTCCTTTCTTTTAAATATAACAAAAGCTTGACCTATATCAGAAATAAAATATTAAAACACTGTTAGTCGTATACAAGGCATTTTGAAAAGAATTTATCCAGGAAACACATCTAAAGCATCCCAGGAGGGAGGGGAAGTGCATGTATTCTTAACTAGCTAATAGAAAAAGATGATCAAAGACTTTAGTTCTAACCAGAATGAGGACTAGAATATAAGGTTTTCTGGATCCGCTTTGCGGTGCAACTTTCTTTAAAGCCAAGCCAAATAATATCCTGTGATTTAGAACAGTATGCAAACATATTAGAGATAGATATCTTATTGAAATAATAACAAACAGAATGGAAACATTAATTGATACAGCATATTGTAAAAGTAACAGCCTACATAGACAAATCATTCTATAGTCTATACAAATTTATTTAGCTCAAGCAGCAGCTTGAAACTGAATAATGTGTCTCCAATATACACACAGACTTATAGTGAATCGCCCTAGAAAAATATCTCCAACAAAATAAGTGAGAAAACTCAAAAAAAAAAACTACCATAAAGCCTCAAAAATCTAAAACTAAATGGTACAAATACAAATAAATCATCTTTTTTCCGGATCAAATAAAATCTAGAAAGAATTACAAAGAACTAAACCATGCTTCTTAGCTTACAAATTAACCATTCTATACAGGATTCAACACACTAATAGTAATGCAGTCCTTTTACAGAATGTAGGTTCTGTATTCTAATTTTCCCCATAACCTATAAGAATCCAGAAATTTGAAATGATTATTACCTGTACTTCTGATGAAGTTAAAGATGGATCCAAATTTTCAAGTAGCACAAGTTTTCCTTGTTCATAAGCAGTTTTCATTCTTTCCTCCCAAGGCTGACAATGATATAAGATCATATATTAATCAGCCATGTTTCACTTAATCTCAGTCAATGGCTCATCAGACAAAAAAGGTAACTTCAAGGATAGATATTTAGTTCATTACATTCTAAAAGCAAATTCAATTGAATAAAGATGATGCTTATCAAAAAAAAAAATTGAATAAAGTGTTAAAAGAGAACAGAGTGAAAAAAACTTACAATTCCCTTAAACCACTTGCTCCTGTCCTGTTAGCAAGTGAAAAAACATGCATAAGGAATCTAAACAGCTTGAATTGAAGTTAAGAAGAAGTAATATGCTTCAAATTAGACTAAATAATTAAAAATTGACAAAAAAATAAGTGTCATGATTTACTAAATAAAACTTGTAAAACCATAATTTATAAAATCTATTCATTCCTTTAAATTATTTACAAGAGGATTTTGGGTCTAACTCAACCCCACAAAACCAGCTTGTAAGGTAAAGATTGCCCAACCTTTATAAGGACTACTTTGGCCACATCTCTAGTCAATGTGGGATCTCAACAGTATCCTACAGTAATTTAGAACTATTTATTATTTAATAAGAATAATTAGAATTAGGTGTTCATATTTATCTATTTTTTATGATTTGTTTACTTCCTTAATTATAATTTGGGGTCTAGATTTAGTATAAATAAAATAAATACGGGTTAGTGATAAGTCTTTTACAAAAAACCAAAATCACAAATCAATATCTATATTTTTCTCTTCCTTCCTTCCTTATCTGAAAAACCCCCAAAACTTAAACAGTTGTAACTACCTCTGTTTCATCAAATCTCCCAAGTTTGTCTTAATCTTTCCCGCGTATTCAGTCCCAAGATCACATCATCTCCACCTATAGAGTAACCCCTTAGGCCTTAACAAACTTCTAATTTTGTGCCCATTCATCACTACCACCAAGTGTTAGAGAATCTTTATTACCAACAACTTAAACTCCTTGGCCACACTGCAGCAATAACAGATTCCTTTTTACCGGTAAGCGGGGTTGGCTACATGGGTCAAATGACGTCATAAGATCTTGTCATAAATCAGGTTTAATAATACACGATATAAATCCAAAACTCTTAATGGCTTGACCTATAACTTTTTTCTTGGTCTCCCTCTATCTCTAATACTATCTTCCATCTGGTCTACCCTTCTTACTGGTGCTTCTATGGGTCGTCTCCAAATATTCCTAGTCTTATTGTGTATTGTGACCACTCATCCTGCATAACATTCTCATCTCTTGAACACAAAGCATGCTTTCATATTGGCATTTTATTTATCTCCCAACATTCAAACTCATACAACATCACAAGTCTTATCACTGTGCAGTAAAATTTTCCTTTGAACTTGAGAGATACATTTCTACCACATTACTATGTATGATATCCTTCCAGATCATCCAGCTTGATTGGATCTTAAGGTTGACATCTCCCTCTATTTCCACATTACTATGTATGATAGACCCAAGATACTTAAATAGACTTGGAGTATGGTATGTTCTCCAAATTAAACCTCTTTTAGTTAGAATTTGTTTGCCTAAAGCAAATTTACATTCCACATACTTTGTTTCAAATTTAAAAGTCATGTGCTTCCAAAATGTGTCCCTATATCTCTAACTTTCCATATTTTATTCTCAACTCTACAACAAAGATTATATCATATTGAAGCATCATGCAACCTTCTCTTAGGTATGTTAATGGCCATTCAACTAGCTATGAAGTTGTTGGAGGCCCCAGTGCAATAAGTACCGCCACTTTCTAACTAGCAATTTCCCCACATAACTTCAAAGTTGGTTTTGAAGTCATACTCATAAAATTGGGGATGTACAACTACAAGGCTTGTTCTTCTAACTCTCGTTTTCCCACCAACTTTTCTTCCCCTTGTGTCCCTCGACTCCCTCCCATGTCATTTTCAGCTTCCACCACCATCAAAAGAAGTTCTTTGAATT
This sequence comes from Glycyrrhiza uralensis, assembly GCA_030159175.1. Classification (NCBI taxonomy): domain Eukaryota; kingdom Viridiplantae; phylum Streptophyta; class Magnoliopsida; order Fabales; family Fabaceae; genus Glycyrrhiza; species Glycyrrhiza uralensis. The sequence continues at coordinate 52,362,881 of BRZY01000005.1, forward strand.
TTATTATCCCACCATAACATAATGGAAACCAGGGTGGTCAAAATGGCAATCTTACTCGTAAGATCATACGAATTTAGGATTTCTAACGACCTAGGTGATCTAGATCACAAGCAAAATCGCTACCTGGTGGGATCGTAGATCTTACTCGTAAGATCGATGGGATTGTAGATCTTACTCATAAAATCAGTGGGATCATAGATCCTACTCATGAGACCATTGGGATCGTTTGAGAAAAGCAACCAGGTTTGTTGTTCAAGTCTTGCGATCTTGGTAACAAAAAAAAACTTTTTGGGTAAAAATGGAAACCTTAACCTGATTTTGAGCTTCAATCACCTACATTTGTGTTCTCCAGACCAATTCTAGGTTTTGAGTTCTTGTGTATCTCCAACAAAAGCTTCTCTCGTGTGCTAGGTTGAGTTTTGGTTGCGCTAGGTTATGAGTTTGGGTTGCTACTTCTCGATTCTAGATTCTGGGTTTTCTCTACCACTTCTCCTCTCTGTTCTATTTTCACCCAATTTGTGATCTTTGCTACACTAAACATGACTTCAAACCCAAGCTCACATGTTGCTGCTTCTAGCTCTAGTGTTGAAAATAATGCCCAAGGATGCTCCCGAAAATCGGAGTTATGTGGGGCATTTCATGTGATTGAGATGCTAAAAGAATTCATTTCATGTTTATGTCTTGGCACTTGTTAATTTGTGAAATGTGAATAGTGTATGAACAACCTCTCCGCTTGCAGGAGTAAGGCTGCATACATCTACCCTCCGTTGACCCCACACAGTGGGAACCTCGTGCACTGGGCCACCCATGAATAGTGTATGACTTTCTTTAATTAAGTGTTAGTAGTTATTTAAAAGCTTTTTGTTATTTAAGCTAATTTATATGCGTGCGCACACACAAATACACATTTCATGCAATTTTGCATGTAACAGATCTAGATATTTCCCCTTCATTTTTAACAATGGTAAAATGAACTTGTGGGTGTAATATATGACGCCGCCCATTCAATGAGGTGAAAAACATTTAAAACTCCAATATTAAGGCAATTTCTAGTTTATTGGTAGATTAAAGACGACAGTGGTTCACATAGCAACTAATTTTTTTTCTAGGGAAACCTCAATTAAGACCTAAAGGGGTAAAGGGATACAATTTGCGAGGAACAAACTACCCAATTCCTTGGCCTTACCAGTTACGCTAGCTCAACAACTAGCTCGGATCAAATTTAAACTCAACAATTAGGTCAAGCCCAATTAATGGAAAGCATTAGCATGACAAGAACATTGTTTAAGCCAAGCTAAGATACAATTGGGCTAAAGGCTAGACTTATAGGTTGACCCCATTTTGATAGCTCCTTCTTCATTTGATCATAAGTTAAAGTATCGTAAGGTATAAGGTGTGTCAAGAGAACAAAAACTAGCAAGACAAAGTGAGAGTGCTTGCATTGCAACTTACAACATCAGGTTTCTGAGTTACTTCGGTCACACGGCAATCTAGCTTGTGTTCCAAGTTCGGAGAAATTGTAGAAGATTCTTTACGCAACTTGTCACTAGAGAGTTTTGTTGGCTTCGTGTCGATCTTTAACTTTTTGGAAGGGACTTCCTCCATATCACAAATATCCATTTTTCGTTGAAGCTTGTACGTATCCTTTAATGAAGATGGAGCTACACCCTTCACATCATCATCATGATTCCTTTGATTTTGGACTTTATTCTTTATCTTTGTACTAGAAACTTTACTAGAACCACCATATTTTTCCTTTTCAAAAGCCTTGTCCTTCACCAATCCCTTGTTCATTTGTCCATCAAGGATACCAACCACCTCACATCCACCCTTTAATGAATCAACCTTAGACCTCAAAATGGTCTTCTCGGTAGCCATGTTTCCCTCAGTTTTAGCATTTTCCCTCATTTGCGAACCATCTCTGGAACCATGTGATAGTTTAGTAGATGATTTTTGTTTAATTGTAGAAACCTTATCAACTACATTTTCTTTAAATTTAGCTCGAGGCAAGGTCCTGCCACCGGAAATAGAGTGCAAAGCATCATTAGATTTACTCACGCCCTTTAAACCAAGGCTCGAGGTAGGTTTTTCTCCCAATGATGGCTTAGAACGGGCATTTTCTCGAACGGAGGTGCCAGAACTCCTGCCATCTGGTTTTTCAATCAAAGGCTGATTGTTTTCTTTACTCAAAGGAGACCCCACTTCAATACTTGCTGTGACATTCCCACTAACTCCGTTCTCGTCTAAACCAAGTTTCACAAGACCAACAAGCTTTTGATTATCTAAATTGTTAAAAAAGTTTTTAACTGCAACAATTGGAGAAACAACTTTATAAGATATTTGAAAATTCAAAACTGGGCAGAATTACACTTATTCCATATGACTTAGGGTCATAACATCTCTGATGAAATTTTTGGTATACCAACAACATAAACATTCTCATTAAACAATAGAAACATTCAAAATAGCTTGAAGATTCAATTAAAAAACAGTATACAGATATAATAAAAAAATCACATTAAATAAGAAGAGCATTCAAGGTGAATTTGAAAGAAGTTTATTTTCAAGTTTAACAAGTTTTGCAGATTAATCCAAATTTCTATATTATTTTCTCTCTGTTTAATTACATTCGGTAATTGAATATAATAACTTGCAGTTTCAATAACAAAAGAGGCAAAGGCTGTCCCATGGCAATCTTTTCTTTTTAAAAATAAACTAAAATTTATCTGATTTCTCAAACATGAGATAAGTGAATTCAAAACAAATTTCATATGGTGCAAGTGTAATTCCATATTAAAACTATGCAGAAGTTCAGTGAATAATTTTCAAACAAATAAGACATACCTTCAATTCCAGCAATCTTATCATCATCTATCTTGTCCAATATTCTACGCTGCCCAACATCAAAGAAACGATAGAATACAAATTCAGCCATTTTAAGCTCTTCATCTGATAAATGTGGGTTCCTGCTGTCCTTAGAAATGCAAACAACATTGCATTTGCCAGCAATAGCTTCCTGATGTGGTGTACAAAATGAACAAAAACATGGCCAGTTCAACTAAAGTTAGATGTTGCTAGTGGGCTTCAAACCATGAAAATTTGCACGGTTGTACTTTAACCATTAAAGGGAATTACTACTACAACAGAAACAACAATCAAAGCCATTTTCCACAAGATGAAGACGGCTACATGGATCATGTGCCCGACATCAAAGAAACGATAGAAATTCAACCATTTTAAGCTCTTCATCTGATGGATGTGGGTTCCTGCTGTTCTTAGAAATGCAAACAACACTGCATTTACCAGCAATAGCTTCCTGATGTGGTGTACAAAATGAACAAAAACATGGCCAGTTAACCTAAAGTTAGATGTTGCTAGTAGGCTTCAAACCATGAAAACTTGCATGGCTGTACTTTAAACATTAAAGGGAAACACTACTGCAACAGAAACAACAATCAAAGCCATTTTCCACTAGATGAAGTCGGCTACATGGATCATGTGACGCCATAAAGTCCAGCCATGAATCATATCTTAAGATAAACCATTAGACTATATTTCTTAATGGTTTGACTTATATTTTTTTAGTCTTCCCCTAACTAATAAGCTATCCTCTTCTAATATAGCCTCCTTACCAGGTCTTCTCTACACTCAAAACCACCTAAGATGAAAAATTCCACCATATTTTTCAACAACAGGAGCTACCCGCCTACCCTTACTTTTTCTCTGATGAATCACATCTTATTCTATCATATCTTGTGTAGTCATTCATCTAGCGTAGCATTCCCGCATTTAGGTAACACTAGCTCCAATATAATTATAACAATAAAGATTTAGGTAACACATACATTTTACCCCTGAATAGAAAACAAACAAGCGTACACATGATAAAAGGATAAAGATGTAGTAGGTTCATCCGTTTGACCCACCCCCAAAAAATATCAAAATACAGTAATGTATACCTTATTGATGAGAATCACGAGATCCCACATTAACTAGAGATATGACCAGCGTAGTTCTTATCCGAATTGGGAAATCCTCACCCTTTGGGCTAGCTTTTGGGGTTGAGTTAGGTCTAGTCCAAATTCTAAAACGGTATTAACGTCTATCCTAGATAGGTTGTTAGGCCACTGCATTTGTTCAGACTCCGAATGGGCGTAACGTAACAATACCCTTTGAGCTAGCTTCTAACCACGATTCCAAATACTTTGGTATGAATATGACACTTACATAATTTAGGTTCAAGCTACAAACTAACACCACAACTGCATTGCAGCAGCAACATGTTTAAAACAATGAACCAGAATGATATCATTCAGGCGCAAACTAGTGTCAAAATTCCATTATCATGTCACCCCCTACACTCCAACCAAACAAATAGTGGAGAGGAAGCAGACTCTAGTAGTTGACTGAGCAATTTTCCAATATCAGAAGAGCATAGTATAACCCAGGTTCTATAAAACCTTACACGCAACAGTTTGATCATACGCAAATGAGCGATTGTTAAATTTAAAATATTTAAAGAGAATCCAATTACCAATGGATTGATATTTGAAAGCCCTAAGCCTTCACCAGATGCCAAAAACAACTCATTGTCAAGTGTCTCGCAACCTTCCAAGAAGTTTAGAATCTCGCAGGGACGGAAATACCACAGAATCTTAACTTTCTTGCTCTTATCAGGAGCTTCCCACATCTTGACGAGTCTACCGATATAAGGCTCAGGTTCACCTTCCTTGTAAAGATACACAGAATCGTAAAGGGTGTACTCCACACCGTCGAAGGTAAACGATTCGTAGAACCGCACTTCCTTCTTTTTACCACCAACCCCTTTCTTTCTGCCCCACGCGAATTCCAGATCCTCCTCTTTTCCCTCTTCTGCCATTTTTCGATATATCAAGATTCCTCGCCGGTGAGAACTGAGAAGGAGCAAGAACCGGTAAAAAGTTCAAACGGCGAGTTCAATTTCGAAATAGAGCGTCGACAACACCATGTGACGGATGAAGAAAATAAGGTACCGTTAAAGAACCGCACGGCAATTTCGATAATTTCCTATGCTAAGACTTTGGAAGATTTTTTGCAATGCTGTTAGGTCGTTCTATATGGCATTGGCTCGTGTGTGTAGCCGGTGGACGGTGAGCGCCAAGAAACGGAACCGTCTTCTTGCAACTCCGCAAAACCCTAACACGGTGCACGGAGGATAAAACACAACGGGCAATCCAGCACCTACCTCCTGCTCAGTTTTTATAATAGAGTTTTGGCTCATATTTAAAATAAAATTTTCCTTTTTTTAAATTTGAATTCTTAAAGAAAAAATTTGATGTGTTCGGGCAGTTCTGCGTGAGAGGTGTAACCGTTAACTCTTTCTCTTCCCTTTTACGGTTTTTTTCTTTATTTTGATTTTTATCTCTCTTCTTGTCCATGTATGAAATTAAATTAAATTAAATTACTATATACCGATATATTTGTTTAAATATTTTAAAAATATTATTGTTAAATGGTACTATAGTAAAATATTATTAAATGTTTATGTACAAAATTACGTAGTAGCATTTGTCTCGTAACAAATAGCAGGATATTTTAAATTATAAATTTTCTAAGTCCTACTATTTAACGAGTATGATATATCTAGTCATTATCAATATTAAAAATTAGAAGTATGTGCTTTTGAGGACTAGATGTATGGAAAATTTAAGTTAACGGAATACTATCCCTGTGAGAACTGAGAGGTTATAAAAGTTTAAATACCCAAATAAGGCCCCCAAATAATGCTTACAAGAGATCTACATTTCCTTCACTATGGATGTTGCCTGAGTCTTATTGCTTGAGTTAGGGAATATGAGCTCTGCTAGGGTTCATTTGACGTCCGAAGAAGAACAACTACGGGCCACGAAAAAAGTAAAGTCCCGCACACAAGATGGCGAGGATAAAGAGGAAACAATGTCGGATGATCCTGGTACAAAATGTCCCCCTTCCTTCAGAGAAGCCCTCCTAAACATCCCGGGGCTAACAGGAGGGATGACATGGAATTCGTAGACTGGGAAGATGAAGCTGAAATGCCAGAAAACAGGTGGTACAAGGAGGATGTTAGCGAACATAGGGCTGATCAGGGTAAGGATGGATCTATTCCGGAAATAAAAGTGTCTGATGAAGAGATAGAAGACTGGAGCCAGTCGTGGATGAAAACGTTGGTGATCAATGTAATGGGGAAAAGAATAAACTACCGTGCCTTGGAGATTAAACTCACTAGAGATTGGGCAAAGACTGGGAAAATCAAAATCATTGACATGCCCAGAGGTTTTTACGCAGTGCAGTTTGACTCGGATGATGATTACAACAATGCTCTCTTCAAAGGACCTTGGATGATTGCTGACCATTATATTTTGGTGCAGCGCTGGAGAAGGAACTTTCTTAAAAATGCAAGGACAGAAAAGAAGGTGGTTGTGTGGGTGAGGATTCCAGAGCTCCCCCTGGAATTTTATAATAAAAAGTTCCTAACACTGATGGGAAATCAGTTGGGGAAGTTGCTAAAGATTGATGCACTCACGTCCTTCCAATCCAGAGGCCATTTTGCAAGGATTTGCATAGAAATGGATCTATCTAAACTAGTGGTTCCCCAAGTGGCAGTGAGAGGAGAAACGATAAACCTTGAATATGAGGGTTTACACACTATCTGCTTCCACTGTGGTGTTTACGGTCACTGAGAAAATGACTGCTTGGTGAAGGCAAATGTGAAGAACACCACGGCGGTGGCGGAACAGGAAACAGAGATGCATGACGACGGGAAGGGGGGAACACAGGTGGTGGTGTCTACCACCGGTAACTTGGGAAAGGAGGTGCCTAGGTGTGGAAACATGATGACTGGACATCTAGCCCTGGAGCGATGTGACAAGTTGGGTTCTAAATAGCAGGCTTTGGGAGTAGTAGCGTCTACGGCTCAACTTGGTGAGGAAGAGGAAAGTCAGCGCCCTATGTATGGGCCTTGGATTGTGGTTCACAAAACAAATAAAAAGAAAGGAAAGAAAGCTGGTCAAGGAGGGAAAGGGAGTAGGGAAGTACCCCCTAAAAATAAGGCTTTGAGTAGACATATGATATCGGAATCCCGCTTCTCCAGTTTGAATCACATGGAGGATTTGATGGGAGAAAAGGTGTTGGAAACTACCGAAGAGGGACCACCACATTCAGAGGGAATTATTCTGGATCAACCCATGGAGCAAGTTGGCGATTCTGGGCCAAATCCGCCTAGAGCCCGTTCCACTAGTGGTGGGAGGAACCCCCAACTGGGCCCACGCATTAGAGATGCAAAGAAGTTGGCTAGAGGGAATGGGCTGGCTAAATGTGGCCCAAGTGGTGTAAATGGTCCAAAAGCCATTTTATTGAAAGAAAACATCAGCCCAGCTAATTTGGTGAACACTTACAATAAAGGGGAGGGACCAGGTGCGATGGGATTGCCAGTAAAGGACAGAATTCTTCTTCTGGGTTCTTCTTCGAAAATTCTCAAGGAGAAAATAGTGCTCTCCGTTACTACACCGACTGGCCAGAATGAATCTGCAAACCCAGCTTCGGGTTTTGTGGCCAAATATGTGGGAGTTGTGGGCGTTCCAACCTTGGAATCTTCTCCTTCCGCTAAGGATGCTGTCGAGGTACAACCTTGTTCCAAGCTCTCAGAGCAAAAAACCACCCCCCTGTCCGAATGAATTGTTTAGTTTGGAACTGCAGAGGTACTGGTGCAAAGGGATTCCCCTCATTGATTAAAGACATGAAGAGGGAATATGGAACTTCTATGATATTCCTATTGGAAACTCATGCTGATGCTAATTTAACAAAGAAACAAATTAGGAAAACTGGTTTCTCTGGAAGCTATGTGGTCGAGTCTAATGGGCAATTGGGTGGAATCTGGTGCTTATGGGATCCTGGTGCTTGGAAGGTTACGGTGTTTGAGTCCTCTACCTAGTGGGTTCATCTCCAGGTTGCTTGGAAGGGTCAACAAGCGTGGGTGATAACTGTGGTATACGCTAGCCCAAACTATGCTAGGAGAACTCAACTTTGGGATGATCTTGCTCACTTGGCGGACTCTATTCACCTCCCCTGGGTTATTCTGGGTGATTTTAATGTCATCCTAACTGATGCTGAAAGGAAGGGCGGATCCAACAACCCCTCTCCTAGGGGTAGACAAGATTTCCAGAACATGATTCAAGGCTGTGAGCTAATTGATGCAGGCTTCCAAGGAAGTCCTTTCACCTGGAGGAAGGGGTATCTCCACCAAAGGCTGGATAGGGTGTTGATCAATATGCAATGGAGGCTTCGTTTCCCCCAAGCATCTGTGCTTTATCTTCCCTATTTCAAGTCTGACCACAGGGCAATTCTGGTTAAGATGAATAATCAGAGAAGTCCAAATAGACACCGCAGGCCTTTCAGGTTCACTGCTTCCTAGATCACCCATGACGATTTTCCTAGGCCTCCCGTACTTGGACCCGGGAGGGGGAATGGGAGAGTCAAGTGCCGAGATTACAAGGGGCTCTGAAGAGGTGGAACAAAGAAGTTTTTGGCAACATTTTTGAGAGGAAAAGGAAGCTCATCAAGCGGCTGGAAGAGCTGGATAACCAGCTTGCCACTCAGTCTTCCCCTCTCCTTGATGATACAAAGAAGGTCGTGTGGCATGAGTATGAGCAGGTGTTGGCCCAAGAGAAGCTCCTCTGGTACCAAAAGTCCCGCTCAAAATGGCTTTATTTTGGCGATCGCAATACCCGATTCTTCCATGGGGTGACAGCGATTAAAAGGAGGAGAAATACTTATGATATCCTCCAGGACAAGGATGGGAATTGGATTGGTGATCAACATGAGTTGGAGAACATGGTCTCTTCCTTTTACCGTAATCTCTTCAAAGATGATAGTGTGCACCAGCCTACCCCCATCTCAGGCGCCTTCCCCTCCCTCTCAGAGGAGAGTTGCAGGCTCCTTGAAAAAAATGTCTCCCGTCGTGATATCTTTAATGTGATCAACTACATGCATCCTTTCAAGGCCCCGGGAATTGATGGCTTGCAGGCTATTTTCTTCCAAAGCCAATGGCATGTGATTGGCAATTTCGTTTGTAACCTGATTCAGGACATTTTCAGACATCCAGAGCAGGTTAGTAAAATAAATGAGACTTTGATAACTCTTGTGCCTAAGGTGGACCCAGTGGTTAGCATCTGCAATTTTAGACCCATCATCCTTTGTAATGTGTCTTACAAAATCATTACAAAGATCCTGGCTCAATGGCTTAGGCAAATGATGGGTTCTCTTGTTAATCCGTGTCAAAGTAGCTTTATTCCTAACCGTCAGTGCAGGGACAACATAATTTTGGCCCAAGAAATTATCCATTCTATGAGGAATAAAAGAGGGAAGAAATGGTGGATGGCCATAAAACTTGACCTGGAGAAAGCCTATGACAGGTTAAGCTGGCCTTTCATCAAAGAGACCTTGGTGGATATCGGCTTCCCTGTGAAATTTATCAACTTGGTTTGGCACTGTATCTCTTTCCCCCGCATGAGGATGTTATGGAATGGTGAGGCCCTTGATGAGTTTACCCCTTCAAGAGGGATCCGGTAGGGAGACCCCATCTCGCCTTACCTGTTTGTTCTCTGTATAGAGAAGTTATTCCAAATGGTGAGCCTTGTTGTTGACCTCAAGCATTGGCGGCCAATTCAGCTAACTAGAGGGGGGGCCCCTCTTATCCCACCTGGCTTTTGCTGATGATGTCCTCCTCTTTGCGGAAGCCAGCGTGGAACAAATCTTACTAATGAAAAACATCTTAGATTTGTTTTGCAAGTCCTCTGGCCAAAAGGTGAGCGAGGAGAAAACGAGGATTTTTTTTCTCCCAAAATGTGGACGGCAGACTGAAGCAGGAGATTTGTGAAGCTTCGGGTTTCCAAGTCACAAATGACCTTGGGAAGTACTTGGGGGTTCCCATTTTGCATCAGAGAGTTAATCGTAGATCCTTCCAGTTTATCCTTGATAAGGTGGATATGCGGTTGAGCAATTGGAAATCCAAAACTCTATCCTTTGCTGGGCGCTTAACTTTGACGAAGTCAGTTCTTCAGAGCCTTCCAACTTATGTCATGCAAACTGCGTATATCCCCCGCTTTATTTGTGATGAGATTGACAAACGTTGCCGGAACTTCCTATGGGGTGATACTGTGGAGAGCAAGAAAATTCATTTGGTGAACTGGAAGTCTCTGTGCACTCCTAAAGAGTGGGGTGGTCTGGGTCTTCGTTCTGCATGAACTATTAACCAAACTTCCCTAATGAAGGCGGGATGGCATATTATATCGGCCAGGGAAGATTTATGGGTTAAAGTTATCAAGGCCAAATATAAATGTGGGAATCACCTTGTTCCCAGGGTGAATGGGAAAAAATCTGGATCCAATTGTTGGAGAGGTTTAAACCATGCTTGGCCCGAGGTGATTGACAACATAGTTTGGAGGATAGGTGACGGTTCTCTTATAAATGTTTGGGCGAATGACTGGATCCCTTCTGTGGGGAAGCTCCAAGAGGTGGCTCTAAGACCCCTCTCGGAGAGAGAGAAGAACCTGCGTGTGTCCAATCTGACTAATGGGAATGGTTGCTGGGACCTTACAGGTATTCGGGAAGCTATTCCCTCCCAGATTGTCCAGAAAATCCTGTCTATGGCTTGTCCAAATACGGCCAGGGGAGAGGATGGGGTGGCATGGAAGCTGTTTGCTGATGGGGTTTTTTCCAATAGTTCTGCTTATGTTTTTCTCCTTGATCAGGACTTGAGAGCTCCTTGTAACCTGTTCAAGAAAATCTGGAGGTGGCCAGGTCCGGAGAGATATAGGCTCCATTTGTGGAAAGTGGCTAAGGAGGCTTTGGTCACAAACGAGTGGAGGAAGAAGAGACAACTTACTGAGTCTGAGTGCTGCCCGGTCTGTAACTCTGAGGAGGAAAGTGTCCTGCATCTCCTTCGGGACTGCTCTCAAATGCAACAAGTGTGGCACATCCTCTTTGCTGGATCGGACCTCCCAAATTCCTTTTTCTATGAGAACCTTGAAACTTGGCTCTCCAATAATGTCAGCTCCCAGTCAAATATAAATGGCTGTAATTGGTCTATTATTTTTGGCACAGCTTTATGCATCGTGTGGCAGGCCAGAAATGAACTTGTTTTCCAACAAAAGCGAATAAGTGCTTGTCATCTTGTCCAAAGGATTCAAGGCCAAGTCCTAGCTATCCTACAGAGCTTGGAGGACAATAAAAAGATTGCTCCCCAAATCATCAATCAAGCTATTGACAGAGGAATTCATTGGAGGCCTCCTGATAGTGGTTGGTATAAGCTTAACTGTGATGGCTCTGTAACCAATTATGGTGGGAAAGCTGGTTGTGGGGGTGTTTTGAGGGGTGAGATGGGTGAATTCCTTTTTGGTTATGCTGCTGGTCTTGGCCCTTCCTCCATCACGGAAGCGGAGCTCATGACTATTCTGAGAGGGATGCAAATCGCAAGGGAGAGAGGCTTTGAGAAGATCCTGGTTGAGACAGACTCCTTGGCGGTAGTATCTCTGCTAAAAAGGGAGTGCTTACCCCTCCATCCCAGTTTTAATATCATCCAGGACATTAAAAGTCTTCTTTTGCAAAGGGGTTCTCAAGTTCACCACATCTTTAGAGAATCCAATCAGGTGGCAAATGGGTTTGCCAAGCACGGTCTTGATATGGAACAGATTTGTTGTATTTTTGAGAGTCCTCGTCCTTTTGTGTCCTTGGCCTTAAGGGCGGATAGTGCTGGGGTTGTTCTCCCCAGGTTTTAATTTCAGTTTTCGGTTTCTATTTGGGGGGGTTTTTCCCCTCGGTTTTCATCAAAAAAAAAAACTATGGATGTTGACTTGGGGACTCAAACATTTGTTTTCTTTTGTTCAGTATCGTGTCTTGCTCCATGAAAACAACCTCTTGGGATTGCAAAAGGATACTAGACATTACCTCCTAAAAATCTAAACAAGAGAGACAGAGAAGAATAGTTTAAAGTCTGAGGTAAGTTACACACATCCTATCAATAAGAAACATATTGGATTGATGGGAGGACTATTCAAACACACAATATCAGCATCACTTAAAGTTAATTACATGTGTACTTCTTCAAATAGGTCACAGTTTAGGAATGTACATTCATTGTCGCTTGGACCAACTTTTTCAATTCTTGCAACTGTTAGGACTTAGGAGAACCCTGACATTAGTGAGCTCTGTAGCCTATAAAAAATGTGTCTAGGAATTCATTCCCTTCCTGCTAAGTACATATCCCCTGGCTACCAGGTGTTTTTCTAACGGTTAACAAATCCATTTTTTTTAATTTCAAACACAGTTTCATGCAAAGTTTACTTCTTTATTTTGGGGTATAGATAATTCACATAAGCAACACCATCGTTCACATAAATGATTTTGTCAATTATATATAATTATGCGGGATTTAAATAATAGCTTATGTTCAACAGGTGCAATGTGGTATGCGGCACAAATACAATCGCGAACCCAAACATGGCCCAATTTTTCATAACAACCATTCGTCTAATTAAGAAAACGTGGAAATCACACTTTATAAATAAATATATAGGCTTAAATATGTTTTTAGTCCCTTATTTTTCACTGAGTTTCGTTTTTAGTTCCTCAAAAATAAAACACGTCTTTTTAGTCCCTCATTTTTGAAAAATTGTCTCTTTTAGTCCCTGGGGCCATATTTTAAATTCGAAAAGTATCTTTTAAATTTATATTTTGACCCCTCCCAAGTCTGATGCTTACCTTAACCCGTTTTTTCGTTTTCCTCCCCCTCCATTGATGCACCGCACCCCCCCATTCTCGCGCGGTCAAGGGAGGCTGCTCACAATGACGAGAACGGAGACAGCTACTGCGATTGCACAGGGAGGAGAACGAGAGAGAGACCGCATCTCATGACGGCTTCGAAGGAGGACATTGGAGCTACTCCTAGCGGGGATGGGGGAGCCGCGATGCATCAGTGGAGGGAGAGGAGAGCGAAAAAAACGGGTTAATGTGAGCATCAGGCTTAGGAGAGGTCAAAGTATAAATTTAAAAAATACTTTTCGAATTTAAAATATGGCCCCAGGGACTAAAAGATACCATTTTTCAAAAATGAAGAACTAAAAAGACGCATTTTATTTTTGAGGGACTAAAAACAAAACTCAATAAAAAATGAGGGACTAAAAACAGAATTAAGCCTAAATATATATTACACATAACATTAGCATTAGTATTCAGAACATACATAATGCATCATGGGAAAATACGTACATAGATGAAGCCATGTAATCATCTAGATAAACAACAAAATATCGTCCATAACTACGAAGTGCAAATATTTAAACTGGATTGAGTTCTGCAGCTAATGCTACTGACACTGATTATTCAAGGATCTTCATTCAAAATCTACTTAGGAACCCAAACAACATGATCCTCAGGAAGGAAGTGGCAAACCGGAAGGGTTCCCGGTTTAACCTTAAGCACTTGAAAGGCCAAATGCTTGGGGTTCCATTCTGACGTGTCAGTGTGGCACACTGCAACCGCTTTGACTCTGTTCCCATTAGCACCTTCTAGAGGCACAGAGTAAGCTCTGGTTGTCTCTGTTTTGTGACAATAAAAGACAGCATATGGATAATTCTGTTTGTGACACACAACAGCCTTATCCCCTGCTAACTTCCTCACCCCTGGTTTCATGGTATACTTCTGCAACTTCGTTTCTCTGTCTTCTGCTACCGTGGACACGACCTCAACGTTTTTTCCAAGCCTAGAAGTGCTAAAATCAACCATGGATTCAAGTGAAGTTGCACAATACTTTTCCTCGCCTTTGATACCCGCTTCCTCACACTCCTCAATGGTGTTTTTCATGATATGAGCTTCCTCTGACTCGGGTTTAACAGAAAACTCGTTAAATACATCTTCCAATTTCTCGGATGAAAAGGGTTTCGTATCTGCAACTTGGCGAGGCATGAATGTGGCTGCATTTGAAGTACTCCTAGTGAAGTGCAAGTTCAATTTTGTTCCGGGATGCAAGTCTTTTTCCAAGAAGAAGAGTGCCACATTGGGGTCATCGTTCAATTGGGTCTCTGTTGCAGCATATTTGTAAAGAAATGGAGACTTTGGCCCAACTGTGACAATTACGGGCTTTCCCTTGTGGCCTGCATTTACTGAAACCCCACCTTTTCCACCTACGTTCACATCGGTACCCTTTCCTTTCCCAGCATGTACGTTTACGCCTCCTTTTCCAACGTTCACTGAGGTTCCTCCGGGCTTTCCTTTCCCTGCATCAACATTCACACCACCCTTCCCTACACCCACATTGGTGCTTTTGTCTTCCACCCAATCTGCATATAGTTATAGATAGTAGATTGTTAGTTGATAATAATAAGATCAGATGTCAAGCTAGATCACGTAGCTCCTAATTATGTCCTATGTTCTGTCAAAAAAATAATTATGTCCTGTGTATATACTTTTCATCGGAGCTAATGATGCATTGAATGGTTCCGTATCTTATATTTTGAATGTTACTCCGTCCGTTTCAAAACTATAGCAATTTAAAGTTGTTGTACATGGACTAAGAAATATTTAATGAAAATAAAATATTATTGTACATAGACTAAAACACCTCAACTACTCTCATTACTAGTTATTAAATAAGGGTATAGGTGGAAAAAATAATTAATAATATTTTGAAATTGTAAAATTACAATAATTTTAAAACAAAAATAAAAGATTAAAACTGCTATAGTTTTAAGAGAGAGAGAGTAAAAAAAGAATTTAGTGGTGTATTTTGAATAAAAACAACAACTAGCCACATGTTAGGTCTATGTCTATGGCCAGAACATAATTTTATATATATCTTAAAAGTTTTAATATTAATTTAGTCATCGTAAAATTTCAAATTTTAAATTTAGTCTCTATAAAAAAAGTTAAATTTTTTTGGTTCTTGTTTTATTTTTTTTTATTTTAGTCCATGGAGGAGTTGACCGTTGATGTGGCACTGTGAGGTCCCTCTAAAATTCCTACGTGACACCTACGTGGCTTACACGTCATCTGACACATACCTATAAAAATATTAAGTTTTAAAATTAGTCCCTCTAAAAAAACGTGTTTTAAATTTAATCTCTCTCCTTCTCTCCCCTTCTCCACCACCCCACCTCCTTCTCCCCTTCTCCACCACCACCCCATCCCCACTTCCACAAACCCCACCTCCTTCTCCTCCCTCCTCCACCACCACCACCACCCTCTCCTTCAAGCTTCTCCCCCCATGAAACACACAAGAAGAATTATAGGGAAAGAAAATTAAAAATTTCCGAAATGGGATTGTATGTTTCGAAAACCATGACCACCTCCATTTTCGAAATTAAAAATTTTCAAAACCCGAAGGCCCCAACATGAGTTTTAGATCTGAAAAGAAAAAAGATGAATAATCTTAGCTTCCTATACATGTTTCAATCTGGATCTATGATTGTTGTTGTTGCTCTGTGTTTTGTTGTTGTTCTTGTTGTTGTTATTGTTGCTCTGCTTCACTGTTTTCTTTCTGTAAACATAGATTTCGAATTTATTTGCACAGAAAAATGGTGGAGAGGTATTACTTGAGGTGGGGGCGGTGGAGGAGGGGTGGTGGGGGAGAAGGAGGTGGGGGTGGGGAAGAAGATGGACTAAATTCAAAACGTGTATTTTTTACGGGGACTAAATTTAAAACACGTATTTTTTACAGGGACTAAGTTCAAAACCTAATATTTGTATAAGTATATGTCAGGTGACGTGTAAGCCACACTGGTGCCACGTAGGAATTTTATAGAGACCTCCCAGTGCCACATCAGCGGTCAACGCTAGTGAGGGACTAACTTCAAAAAAAAACGAGGACTAAATTCAAAAAAATAAATAAAACGAGGACGAAAAAAGTTTGACTTTTTTTATAAGGACCTAAATCAAAAATCCCCTATATTACAGAGACCAAATTAATATTAAAGCCTATCTTAAAAATAAAATAAAAAGGCCAGTCAAGGAGAAAAAAATTAAGACAGAGAAGATTCATTTGTATACATACAGTACTGTGTGTTTCCCTCTCATGGATTCTTCTTTTTAATAGAGCAATATTACTTCTATAATTTCATAATAATTTCATTTCACACGTCTCATTCCAACAAACTAAGGGGGCGTTTGTTTCAAGTTATCAAAATTCATTTTCGGGAATGACATTCCGGGGAATATCAATGATGGGAATGTTATTCTTGGGTATTTTTAAAAAACATATTTGGTTGAATTATAATATTCCTTGGAATAATTTATAAAAGTGGAGTGTGGAAGTTATACATACATAGGAATCTACTTTCCCACCCCCCCCCCTCCCTTGGGAATAAAAACATGGGAATGAGGAAGTTATTTTTTTCCTGGCAGTAAGTTATGCCTGGGAATAAATTTTTTTAACCTCATAACAAACATAGAAATACTCATTCCCTACCTACGTATTCCCAGGAATAGGTTAACATCACTTGAAACAAACACCCCCTAAGAATCACGCGTTTTATAAATGACCTTCACACATGAAAATTGATCTAGTCTATCCCTATTTTCATGATATACGCATAAAATAGGTGAGATATTATCAAAGTTTATTACTACTTTCTTTCGATCCAAAATATAAATAATAAATGCACTTTTTTTCCAAAATATAAACAATATTTATCAATTTCAAATAAATTCAATGCTAGTTTTTCAATTATGCTATTTATTTAATGCAATATTCATATTTACGAGAGACACTAAAGAGGATATTTTTGAAAAAAAATTGAAACTAATGAATATTAATTAAAATTATTATATTTTTAAAGCATTTCTTAATTTGTATATTTTTATACTATATTACTTATATTTTGAACCGAAAAAAATAATATTCATGAAGAAATGAAGAAAGAAATAAACGCAAAAACCAGTAAAAAACACACACACACAGTCACACACAGAAATTCATGTCAAGGGTGTCCAGAAGAGGGATCCGGATCCTCTGCCGCCAAAGTCCCTCTGCATCTCTCTACAGCATAAATATCAACCGTTAGATTAATCTAACGGTTGATAGATTTAAATGAAAAATGCAAAAAAAAAAAAAACCACTCCTTCTTCCTCCTTCACTTCTTCTTCCCCTGTAGTGAGCAAGTCCCAAAAAATCTCAGGATCCAAAGGACCCCAACCCCACTAGTTGCAAACAAGATCCGGCAGAGGAAACACCCCACTAGTGTGTTTGAACAAGAACAGGAAGACAAAGTGGTGATGAAATGGCCACCACGTATTCAATGCTGAGCTACAACAGAACGGAGGAGATTGTGGACATGCCACTGGCGGTGTAGTAGGCGGCCTCGGTGCTCGCCGGCAAACATGAGCTCCATCCCGACGTGCTCGGCTGCTCGCCGAACTTGTGCCGTGCGCTAGCCAATGCTGCCGCCGGCGTCGTAATCGCCGAACTCGTAACGGGTGAGGTGATTAGAAAACAGAAATAAAGAGATCAATTTTCGTGGCGGCGGCGGCGGCCGGTAACTGCCGAAGCCGAAGCACCGATTATCGCAGCTTGCTTTCCTCGTTTTGGCCCTCGGAGCGCCCAACTGTGATGCACAATGTTACAGAGATTCTTTTTATTTTTTTTATTTTCTCGTTTCAACTTGTCAGCCGTTAGATTAATCTAATGGCTGATATGCGTGCGGGAGAGAACTGCAGAGAACGTTGGCAGCAGAGGATCCAAACGCCCAGAAGAGGGAGTAATGCGTTGGGACTCACAAGTCACAGCATAAATTTTTGGTTGCTCATTTTCTTTCCTCTTGTCTTTTCTCATTAAATAAACGGAGCAGTAATGTGTTGGGACTCTCAGGACACATGACTTAAGTACTTACAAAATTAAGGTGCGGTATGTGTGTACTATGTGTTAACATGGGTATAAGAAATTAATTTGCAAATCGTTAATCTGTTTCATAACCTGAACAGTATACTATGTACTAACCGGTGTGAAGGATATCAGTGATGGCTTTTGGCATCGGCGTAGTAGGAAGCACCGACTTCCAGTAAAGTTCAGGTGGTAAAGCAGCATGGGTTCCCATCAGCAAAAGCTGCAAATTAAATTAAATACAGAAAATTGTTCACATAATTATTAAATGCATTTACTATATTGTTAACAGAAATATAAAATAAAATAAAATGGGATGGAATTCATATTTCATTGTTGGACTATATATGGATGAAATATGATCATGTTCATAGGTTTAATATGGTCATGAATGAATGAGCTTTTAGACATACATCATGATATTAACAACTAATAATTTTACACTTTACCAAAATATAAGTATCCACATGTTACAATTTTCCGATTAGATCCAAATATAGGAGTTAGAGGGATAAAGAGGGTCATGAGTTCAAACATCCCCCACTAATATTTGCATATAAAAAAAGATCCAAATAGAATAAAAATAAAAAAAATAGAATTTAAAAAAAATAGTTTACATAGAAAAAAAGAATATAATTTTATTTTACACAGAAAATAACATATTAGAAGTCATAAGGTGATTTGAGAAAGGGACATAGGGGTTAAAATGATAAGAAGATCATGAGTTCAAACCTCCCCCACTAATTTTACAAATATTTACCTATAAAAAGACATAGAAAAGAAGAAACCACAACTCGAAAATAATTAACATGTGCTTCAGTAAGCTCACATTGAGTATAGTGAAAACGGGTAGGAGAGGATACTTCATATTGGGAAACAAAGCTGCAATCTTGTATAGCAGTGATAATACTCGGAAGAAAATTATGGGAATTAAAGCCTGGATGTAATGAAGTTCTCAAAGTGGCCTCAAAGCATATATTTATATATAGTCAAGAGTTACTACTAGTGGGAAAGTTTCTAGAATCGGTTGCTTGAACAACAACTTACCACCAACATTATCACGCCCTTTAAAAACTTCAACTGCCCCGGGTTCACTGTCTTTATTAGTCATTGGTGTCTTTGAATGAACAAATGCGGATAGAGATAGGCAGAGACACATTAATTTCAAAATGAGAATGGGTGGGGACTACTATCATCTAAAGTTCTTTCTTTAAAGAATCATTTTAAGTATTGGATTGTTTCGTGTAAAAAACAATGAACGATTTTGTTAACATTTCCGCTTAACTCAAAAACAAATGATCGAAATGTTTAATGAGTTCAAGATTCAGAAGTATTTAATATTTTTTAAAAATATATATTTATTACATGTCTTAAAATTTATAAAATTTGTTACTCCCTTCATTCTTTTTTATTTGTCGGTTTTTAAGAAAAATTTTGTTCATTTTTATTTGTCGTTTTGATAGTTTAAGGCTATATTTTGACAATTATACATTTAACCTTATTAATTGTTTTATACATTTTTTATAATTTATTAATATAGTAGTTGAGAAATTCAAAGACTAATTACTTCTTCCAAAAATAATTTTACTTTCCAACAATATAACTTTATTACTACTATAAAGTGGGACTCTAGGAGTCCGTAAAAGATGAATTAGATAATTGAATAATGGAATAAAAATAATTAAAATGATGAAACATATTAATATAGAGAGATAAAATGAGATAGTAAAAAAATAAAAATATAATAGAAATTTTTTTATACATTAATTGATTCTTTGGTTGTGGTGAAATAACTTTAAATAGATAAAAAGGAATCAGAGGGAGTAATTGCTAATTGGTGTTGTAAGGAAATGGTTAAATAAACATAAGAAGATAGTATAAGGAACATCTTAATTTAGGACACTCGTCATCAATTTAAAGATAAAAACAAAGTATTCTAACTTTTTAATATATTAAATGATTTATTTTTATTGATTTTTTCATTTATGATTCAAATATTAACAAGTAGTAGAGTAGTATATTCAAAATATAGTGATTGAGATTGGTACTGATAATTTATCTGAAAATAGAGATGATTAGGTTAATATATAATTTTCACTCGTGCATTCCATTGCTAAATTTTTGTCTGACCCATTGAAAACAATAAATAATTTTTTTCTATAAATACTTTTTATTGTTGTGGATAAATAATTTTTTCGCCAAAAAACAAGAAAACGATAAAGAAATAGTTTTTTCCATAAAAAATATCACGTACGTGGCAATTTATAACATTAATTGTTCAATTCGAAGCCCATTTGTCATGAGGATTTATTTATTTTATAACTATGCTACCTTGAATTCCATGTAATGAATATTTATTTATTTTTGTCTAAATTAGGGTATTCTTTAATTTACTAATTTCCAAGGCCTAGATTTAAATCTAGGACAGCTAAAGTGAAAGAAACTTGTATCATCTCATTTAAGTCCTTGATATTTAATAAAAATTTATTTTAAAATCAATTTTTCAAAACTTTTTTTAACAAAATTTGTGCAATAATGTACTACTCCATCTGGTTCAAACATTGATAGTTTAAAGTTGTGACACATAGATTAAAAAATAATTAATTGGATAAATTTTAGACTAAAATATATTTACTTATTATTCATCATTATCAACTATCTTAATTATTTCACTATTCAAAACCATTAATTATACTAAGCATATAATTGGAAGAAAGGTAGTAAATTTTGAAATTTTAAAACAATCAAAGCATAAGAACAAAAATAAAAAATTAAAACTACCAAAGATTTAAACCAGGGAGTACAAATGAAATATCTTACTATGTAATATTTTCAAAATTAAAACACCCAAGGCATATATTCATTTTCTATAAAAACTATGTGAGTTAATTTATCTACCCATCATGGCAAAATATTTTTTTGGCAAAGGAAAGAGGCCGAAGCCAAGAACAAAGAAGACAACTACAAAGCTATATATACGCCTGGGGGTAAAGACCCCAATACAATCAGAAAACAAAGCCTGCTGCAAACAAACAGGTGCATGATCATACACCCGAAAATCAGCCTCTTGATCACATCGATCCCAAACCAGCAAGAATGTGTGCACACCCATTAGCTTCCCTATAAATGTGACAGAGACACGTATCGCTATATATGAACTCATGCATGATCAGCTGATCCTTGTAATAAGGCTCCGTCCCATCATACTTCCAACCTCTTTACCTTGTAATAAACTAGCAACAGTAGTAGAATCAACATGAAGCTCCACATACGAATAACCTCTAGAACGAGCAAGTTGCAACCCCTCAAGGACACCCCACAACTGTGCTATAAAGGCACTGCAGCTAGCTGCCCAGTCCTTTGGAAAAACCACACAGCCACCGTCCACCTTCATCCCTGCACTGCACAGACCACCGCATCCAGCGATAGTCATCTCATTCCTAGAAGCTCCATCCGTGTTAAGCGTGACCCATCCCAAAGCTGCAGCTTCCCACCGAACCATGATCCATTGAAAAGCACGCTGCTGCAATATGGCAAAATATTTCTTTTATAGTATTTTTATTATTTCAAGATCAATTATTTCCTAAAAGAACTTTATATTTAATTTTGAAAACTAAAACTAAAACTATAAATGATAAAATTAAATACATTCATTGCTTTTATAAATTGAAGTGAAATAAATATTTTTAAAGTTATTAAATCTTATATTGTGAATTAAATGTAATCTTATATTTTTGAAGACACGTATTTTTAAAGGACCTTTTCAATAATTTTACTAAATAAACATTGATAGTGATTCCTTTTCTTTCCATTTTATATATGCTTAATTAATAACAAGCCATATATATTAAATGATAATTTCTGTTAAAATTTACATCAAAATGAATAAATAAAAATCTAATTTCTAAATGTTTGAGAAGATATCTTTTCCGGGTGATAATGATCATAGTACACCAAAATTATTTGATCTGATGCTCTAAGCATTAAAGCGCGGTTTAAATTATGTTGACTAGTCGATCAGAAAACTAATAACTACTTAAAATTTATTACAGGCACACTGGCGGCCGTTATGTGTCCAGAATCCTGATCTCCTGGCTGCTTTTCTTTTCTCACACTACATTTTTCTCTATTTAAATATATTTCTGTCTTTGTAAAATAAGTAAATCTTGATTTTAATGATCACTATAATTTTTTTTTTATAACAACTATAATTTTTTTTCTTTGCAATAAACGGATTTTAGTTTTCATCCAGGTAGTGGTAAAATTAACATACTTTTAACCTGCCTTTATCGGGACAAGATGGGACACGTTGATCCATCAAGAAAATTGAGTTGAAAAATATAACTCATTTAATTTAAGAGTGAATTGGTTGGGTGGCCCTTACACAGTTAAACATAGTGGAGCGAGGATTTGGTTCCTTTAAAGTGAAGAGAAATTAAAATAAGTAATCTCAATTATTAATGAGAAAATTAATACTATTTTTGGTCCCATATATAAGAGGCAAATATCTAATTCACAAAAATCAATAAACAATAGTTAAATGAGTTAGTTGTAATTAATATAAACTTTATTTCAAGATTATTCCTCATAGTAAATGATTAAAATGGTGGTTTATATATTTAAGGACATTAAATCACTCCTAGTTCCCAAACATATTATTCTCTCTCCAATAGGTATAAAAGGAATTTTATATAATTGGTGCATTTAAAATGAGTCTATGTCTCTTATAATTTGGACCCAAAAAATACCCATAAATTCTCTTATATATGGGACCGGAGGTAGTAGTTGATATTCTAATACATCTATGATTAATTTGTTATGTATATATTTGTAATATCAACCATTACTATATTCATCAATAGTTAATATTATTTATTTTATACTCTAAAGTAAATTGTTCACTTTAAAGAAGTCGAATCTCGTATACAAGTGTGTTGTTCTATCAAGATTATCGACCACACCCTTTGCCGATCTCCTGATAAACTTCACCCTGAAGTTGTTTAGATTATTGGAAAGAATGGCTGCACAATTCTGGATAGTGACGCCACTCTGACACTGGGGTGCCAACTGCATGTCAGTTTCAAAGAGCATCCCCGTGTAGCCAATCTCTTCGCCATATATTTAGATTAGTAGACATTGATATTTGAATTTTTTATTAACCTTAGCTATAGAGACAAATGCATGCAGTAAAATCGACGATCGATGGCTGATAGCCATGGCTAGATAAATCAATATCTTGATCCCGATAACATTTGAAAATGGCTATTCATATCCACCTACCAATTAATTAAATAGCATATATCATACTTGAGTTCTAGTTTATGTGAACAAAAAATTTCTTCTTCTTCTTTTTGCCTTGTTCATCAATGGCACAAATATATGCGTATAGATGACCAAGACATTTTGTCATCCGTTTGATAACTTTGATCTACCTTCCATTGTCACTTGACATTGTTGGTTGAAGAAATATTATACGTGGCAAATAAAACTGTGGGCAACATTTTTCTAACACTAAAGTTGATTTGGAGTGTGTGTGTGAACAATAATAGAAAATAATTAATTATTATTTTTTGTATATGTTTTAAATGTACATGTAATTGAAGTTAGTGGTGCACTAAAAACATATAGTTGCACATGCACACAAGTGCACGTACGTGTGTGCAAGGATAATATCAATATATCATAATAAATAGTTTTTTTTTAATTTTGATACAAATTAGATCAAAATAATAAATAGTTAGACTTAAATATGTTTTTAGTCCCTCGTATTTGACTTAAGTTCGTTTTTAGTCCCTCAAATGCCAAAAATATTTTTTTAGTCCTTAATCTTTTAAAAATTAGTCACTTTTAGTCCCTCAACCTGACTCCGTTAACTTCACTGCTTACGTGGCTAACGGTGGACCAAGTCAGCGTGTGACACGTTAGCCACTTATCTCAGATGGCATCCTAACTAGAATGGAGGGTCCAGATTGCTCCATCAAGACATCTGTTACCAAAATCCAAACGGGTTGCTGCTGCAGCATAGCCACAACCCAAAACCAACCACCCCACTGCTACCATTACAGAGAAGAGAGAAGGCGAAGCAACCAGCAAACAGAGGCAGGGAGAACGGGAGAGAACGACGAACTTCCGACGACGTCCGACAGATGCACGAGAGCGGTGAACTTCACCGGTTGATCGAACAGTTACCGAGGTCGAATCAGAACGGTTGCGATTTCTGCGGTGGGTTCAGATTCGTCGTGTGTGATGAGTGTAGCGGAAGCCATAAGGTGTTCACGAAGAAGAACAAGTTCAGGAGTTGCTCCTCTTGCAACGCTAACGGCTTGATCAGGTGCCCTGCATGTTTCTTCGTGCTCTCGCGACTCTCCAAATAACTTACTCCCTCAAATACAGTAATGTCGGAGGAACCATGGAACTGTAAGTAAAACAAACCACTCTCCATTCATTTATTCATCACTATTTCAATTTCATAATGATTCTATCTATCTTCGTTGGTTGTTTTCAGGCACGCGTTGAATGTGCAGATCTTCATTAAGATGCTTTTTACGCTAGCTACTCTCCTTTCTTTTGGCTCGAATTGATATTAGAAGAAGATTAAATGATGAAATTGAATTTTCAAAGCTCTGAAATTTGGCTTTCCCATAACGCAATGGACCTTTGTTATAGGTGGCTGGTGCTTCTTCTTGTTGCAAGTTGATGCTATAGGCAATATTTTAGACCAGGGTTGATGCTACAGTGAAGGAGACGATCCAGAATTCCAGAGATCTAGAATTGGGGATTTAGGGTTTTAGAAAAAATGAGAGACCAGGGAAGGGAATAGGAGATGGAGCAATCTGGACCCTCCATTCCATTTAGGATGCCATCTGGGATAAGTGGCTGACGTGTCACACGCTGACCTGGTCCACCGTTAGCCACGTAAGCAGTGATGTTAACGGAGTCAGTTTGAGGGACTAAAAGTGACTAATTTTTAAAAGATTAGGGACTAAAAAAATATTCCTGGTATTTGAGGGACTAAAAACGAACTTAGGCCAAATATGAGGGACTAAAAACATATTTAAGTCAAATAGTTATTATTAAACTGTTAAATAAACAACAAATTAACATTTTATTTAAAATTATTAATTATTAATGATATTATATAAGAGTGCCAAAATGTGACCTACCTCAGTTTGGCTTCACCTAACAATATTTATAAAAGTGATCCGAGTATATGTTTTCTTTCTGGGAATATTTGTCGACGCATAATACTAATATTTTTAGTAAATAATTTGCAGAGAATTGATTGTTTCACACGTACTTGTAGGTTCCTTGCAAAAATTGCGACTAACCTCAAAGTAAAAATGAGTATATTAAAATTATTATTTGATTAAAATATTTAATATAACATGTGAGATACTCATTTTACGCAATACATCATACCCGCTTTTATGTTTTAAGAAACTTTATACAGTTCTTCTTCTTCAAAAAAAAAAACTTTATATAGTTTCTTCTGCTGACCAGTGCAGATTTTGTTTTATATAATTTATTTATTGTAGGTAATCCGTCGTTGTCGTCGGCTGCTAAGACCAAGCATAATATTTTGGGGGATTTCATAGAACCATAGATCTTGGTAGCTTACTAGCTTCATTAAGTATCCTCCGTTAGATCTCAGTCCCCACTTCTAACAAAAAGAATCGTTTTTTCAGTCCTGAATGAACCTTCACTAATATAGTCATTAAAAATGAATTAAATGAGATGAACCAACTCAAATACTTTAACGATATATGGGCTTACCCTGCCCAATAAAATTTGGGCCAGGATGACTTGAATACGAGCCATAGGCCCATGGCTAAGCCTAGTTCCTTTATTTGGGCCCACACTCGCTAGACGCATTTAATGGAATGGAAGTGCTTGCTACACTCTGACCAAAAAATATCTCCCAATGGTAGCTCATGTGATAAGAGCTGAGGTGATACTTGTAAAAGGGTTGGAGTTCGATCTCCACCCTCCCCAATCCCCCTCCCCCGAATGACCAAAAAAAAAATTTGACATAAAAAAAAGTGCCTGCTACACATACGAAAAACCGTATGGTTTGTCGGGAGAACTTGTTGGAGTGGAAAATCCAGAGGTGAATTGGGTTGCTTTGAGAAGATCGTTGAGAGTTTCCAGTGGTGAATGGGATTTTATTGCCATAATAATAAAAAAGGGAGGGGAGTGTAGATATTAATTTGGGGGGGTGTATTTAGATGGGCCCTTAGGAATCTCATAGCATAATGTTGTTTTGGACGGCCTTAGTCCAAACCATCCAACACTTACCAAATTCATCTGGGGCCAAGCCCAAAGTGATACTTGCAAATGCTTTCGGCTTGTGATATGAGACAAACCTATGAATGGCGAGAAAGGAGTCATATAATACATCTATAGATCAGACCCAAAAAAAAAAATACATCTATAGAGAAATTAGTTACAGCCTGTTTGTATCAGATTATGGATTAAATGAGGCAAACTTATTCATGATTTGTTTATATTTTTAACCACCATATTTAAGTTTTTTTTTGTTTATAATCAAGACCGGAGGGAGTATATAGTCATAGCCCGTT
Organism: Glycyrrhiza uralensis; assembly: GCA_030159175.1. NCBI lineage: Eukaryota > Viridiplantae > Streptophyta > Magnoliopsida > Fabales > Fabaceae > Glycyrrhiza > Glycyrrhiza uralensis. The sequence continues at coordinate 52,389,344 of BRZY01000005.1, forward strand.
TCTTAAGACAAAGACAGAGTCAAAGATGAAATTAATTTTTTAATATTAATTGTTTTTTTGGTCAAAATATTAATTGTTTCAAAATTAACTTTTATCAAAATCTAAAAGGGAATTGATAAATACACCCCACAATAATTGTCATACACTCTACATTAATGTGAAAATTTCAAAAATACCTTTTTTTTTTTCAATTTCGTGTCTTTACCGGAAACTCCAGTTTCCGGAATGTAAATTTGTATTCCAGAAACTTCAGATAAATTTGTATTTCAGAAACTCCAGTTTCCATATAATTTACATTCCGGAATGCAATTTTATATTCCGAAAACTCCAGTTTTCGAAAAAGACACAAAATTGAAAAAAAAAAAAGAGTATTTTTGAAATTTCAGCACTAATGTGGGGTGTATGGCAAATTGTTTGGGGTGTATTTACCAATTCCTAATCTAAAATCAAAGGTAGCTAAAATAAAAAAAGTTTTACATGAAAAACTATTGGGCCTGAATCAAACGAGTAACCCATTTAATGTGGAATTTGGATTCCCTACTGACAACAAAATCACGCATTCACGCAGTCAGGCGATCTAAGCCGTTCGATTGAAATTGGACGGCTAGCAATTTTTGGAAGTTGAACTTGGCTTAAAATAAAATAAAAATCTCCGACCGTCCAATCTCGATCGAATGGCTCAGATCGCCTGACTGCGTGAATGCGTGATTTTGTTGACAGCAGGAAATCCGAATTCTTTAATGTGGACCTGGAGAACATCACGTTCACATGAGGTGGCAACGAGTGTTAAGCATCGCGTGTTCATTCAAATCATTTGGCATGATAAAAAGTAAAAACCGAAAGTTGATAATTGATTATTCCCAGTGGAATGAGAAAGTTAGTACTATTGAATTTGGTCTACTTAGTTCATGTTTGCCTCAGAAGGAACCCAAAGCACGCGGTCAATCCATGAGCGAGTTAGTCAATTTTGGTCTAATTTTTATTTGTATTTTTTAAGGAACCTATTTCTTATCCTATTCCGATGCGTAATAGCTAGCGCGCAATCCTTCTTTCCACTTTCGCTGGTCACAAAAATCCACCTCTTTAATTTCACTTATACATGGTCACAAGTCATAACTAAGCAACAACGGTTTTATTATCTGGCTAAAAAGAACACTTTAGTCCACTAGTATATCTTTTTGTTAGGCTTTTGTGAAACCCTGTATTTTAATTGGTAATGATCTTTGGTGGGGGAAAGTAGTATCCACTAATTGAAGCTAATTGCTGTTCCTTCATGTTAGATTAGTCCCTGAAAGCAAGTCAATTGCTGATGTGAGAGTTATTAAGGAGGTCAATTTCTAGCCATGTTTGGTTGACATTTGGCAAACCAACAATGGTAGGGCGGTTTGCTCATTTCAATAGTTTCCCCTCTCATTACTGGAAATGGGTGTTTGAAATCCCTATCAAATATGGAGGAAGGAAATACAAAGATTAATAGTACTAAAAACTTCGATTTATATATGAAGAAACTGCAAAACAGAAGTTATATATGAAGAACTCCAGCTCTTTCAGGATCGGCCCTCATCTGTCCATATTTAATTCAAGGTTTAATTGTGTAATTTTATTTTTTTTACTATATTCGATGTAATAGCATCTCCAATGGAGTACCCAATATTTGGGTATCTAAATGGGTCACACATGTACACATCATTAATTTTTACCTTTTCAACTTCAGTATCTAATAAACATTCAATCTTTCCAATCCAGTACCTCTAAAAAATTTACTAATTGAGTCTCACAAATAACTCCATATTCAATTATAAGTTATAACCCATAAAAACATGTGAGATCTATGAGGAGAGAGAGGGTGCTTGCACAAACAGACACTCCTCCCTCTTTGGTAGCATTAAGAACTTCTACAACGGGGAGTACCTACTTGGAATCTCCCAAATATATAATCTCCCCTTAAGAACCCCATTGTGGATGCCCTAATATTATAATATTTTTAATAATTTTTTAGGCGAACAAACTTTCAGAAAACATTTCTAATTACTTCTTATAGACATTAAATTTTATCAATCCAACCGTTAAATTAAAAGTTCTTACTGACTAGATCAAGTTTGTAAATTTTCATAAAATTTAAAAAATATTTGATACTTCATTCACTAACTTCGATTTAACATATAATATTCATTTTAAAATACAAGTAAAATATCGACAATAGGATTGTATAGCTACAAATGTCAAACCTATCTAAAATTTGGCGTGCATGATCATTAAGATAATATGACAATATTTAACAGTTGGATTGATACAATTTAATGTCTGTAAAGATTTATTAAGCTGAGTAACTCTAACAATAATCACTCTTGGAGCAAAGGATCCCTCCTAAAAATGGTTAATTTAGCATAATTTTTTCTTGGTATTATCTCAAATAAATTTATGGAAGCAATTGAAAATTCTTGTTTTTTTTTTTTAAATTTCCATCACAATTAATAATATAGAGAAAATATCGGTCACTTTCTCCTGTTTTAAAATAGTGGCCACTTTTGATTCAATTAATTGCCCGTTCCCTGAATGTGTATTTGTTTAAGAATTTTCAGTGTCTAGTTGTCAACCATATCACTTTTCCAGCGGCCCCCTTCTGTTCTAGTATATTAAGGTGTCATGTATAGGCCATTTTATTATAAGCATAGTTCCTGCGTCAGTGATCACATCTTTCTTCGTGTATTAATTATCGGAATTGTCTAATACTCCAAAACTCAAGAATTAATTTTTTGTACCATAGAAGAATGGCTTTCGGCCGACCTATGATCTCATTAAAACATACATGGTTATCAAGCATCCAATTGGCCTGCATAATCGACAAATGTTAATTGGACTGCTTGATTGAATGTTGGTTTCATTAACCTGAATTTATTATTTATATATATAGTACATAGTGAGACTATGCTCTACTTCAAAAGTCAGTTTGTTTTCACCAAATTGTCAACCTTAATTCAACTCCATTTGTACAAGTGTTTTGGAAGAGATACCTTAACTTGTTTTATTTGGTTGTTGGTCTCGTAACATCTCTATATCGGGTTAATTAACTTTGTTCTAGCTAGAATCCCTCAAATCAAAACAGAGCATACATTCACAACCTAGTTAATAGCCCTGTCAATCTGTCATAACCTTTTTTTTCTATTAGCGAAAAAAAAGGACAGAAACCCACGAAGCCGTGTATTAATACTTGGAATATATAAGATGGAAGCTAAAGCACCACTAAACTTACATATTAGACCCTTTAAAAAATTTAGGAAGTAATTAATTATAATTAGCATAATGTCCGTGTGAGAGGCGATGAAAAGGCTATTGCCTGTATACATGGTATGCCTCCGTTGCATTTTTCTTTTGGAGTCTGCAGGGTTCAACTTTATTGGACGTAGTATATAATTATGTTTTTATAGTTAAGGTTAGGTTATTAGGGATATAGACTGATTAGATTCCAAGCTAACTTCTGGAAAGACGATTCTCTCTAATAATTTGGTTGCCTTACCTAGCAAGGATTTATGCATATCATGACACTAGGGTTGTGAACAAATTTAATATAATGCTACTTACAACGACGCGATAAAGTGGTTTAATGGTTTAAAGAATGAGACATAAGAATTAGAAATACTAAAGAAATTATAGGTTCAGATATCCATTAACATAATTATATAATATATTAGTTATTAACATTTGTTGATAAAAAAACAATTCGACTAAATCTAAGTCGAGTTAATTAATAGACCCATATAATAGGATATAAATCAAACTTCATGTTCGAATCACTTGAATTATGTTACTATATGACACTAATTTATTACATGAAATTCTTTATTCTCATATTGGACAAATGTGCTTTAAATCATCATGGAAAAGTTATATTTCCACGCCTGTCTAATCAATCCGTCTTGGAGCTTTATAGTATAGTAATGATTAAAGTTGCGGATATTTAAAAACATGAGAAGAAGTGGAGAATATGACCCATGCTGTGTATAAAAAAAAAAATAAAAATGACCCATGCTGATTCTGTGTCTATAATATTTGGGTAAGTTGCTCCTAATATACATGGAGCGGAGGCAATGATTTTTTCTTATAAAGTCTCACCCTTTGGCTTCCTACAATTAACCATGATTACTGCACATTGCTGTCAAGAGATTTGCTTAATTTGCCTAGGTCCTTACTTTTTGTTCTTTATAATTAATTATTTTATATTTTTTCCTTTTCACTATACAATCAAATGGGTTATTTAATATCAAAATGTCTTTATCATAAAGATATACCTCAAATGTGCACAATGATACCTGATAAGATACAAAATGTTTTGTTAAGTCAAAAATGGTGAAGGGCAGTTCGTCAATGATCAGTCAAAGAACGTCAATGGAGCAAAATAAATGAAGCAAGCAAAATAGTGTAGTAGGAGGGGAAAAATCTGTAGTAACTACTGAAAGGAAAAATAGAAATGCCTTTGATTTTGAGCATAATTTTTAATTAGCATGCACTGATATGTGAAAAAGTTTTACACACACGTCCAATCATATTTACAATATAGATCTTTGTGTAGATATTTTATGAATTACTGTAATAAAGTGACACTATAATAAAATATGATTGAATGCCAGTGTAAAGTATTTTTACATTGTCAATGTATAGTATTTTATAAGTCTATAAGAACAATAAAAATTATAATCGACTTGTGGCATATAAAGTTAAAAGTTCAATTATTTCAGATTATTTTATTAAACATATATATTTTTGATAAGCCAAAATACGTTAAAACGAGGTTGAAAGCACAAGTAGTGTCCCAATCAAATAATACAAACAAGAGTTCATAGTCAAAAGCAACACTCCCCCACTCACGAAACAACTTCACACTCGTGAACCAAATTAAAAGTATAACCCAGGAAACCTACATGGTCTCAAAGAGTTCTAGTCAAATGTCAATGCAATCTCCAGTAACTCTCAGTCTCAAAGAGGTGTTTTTATCAGCCCCAATACCCAACCAAGTGAATTGGAACTCAAAAACAATAGCATGCGAAAATATATATTTTTTTAAAATAATTACTTTCAATAATTTTCTATATGTTTTATTTGAAATAATCTGATCATGAAAATAATCTAAAATATGACTATAATACATAGGACAAACATGCTTAAATATTTAAAAAAGTAAACAAATATATATTTTAAAACGTTATAAAAAATATAATATAACAAGATAATAACAAAAAAAAATTATTTACATTTATTTATATAAATCAGTCTATTATGTCTAAAAGTTTGTCTTGGATGGCCTAAAATTGAGTTTTTTTAGCTAAATAGACCTTTAAAAAGTCTTATTCTAATCTTTAATAAATAAGTATAGCCTAATATTTATCTATATAAAATAGGCCATAGACTCTTTGGTTCTGTTTGGATGCAAAAGCTCCAGTTTTTGACTTATGAAGAAGTTAGTCTTATTTTATATCTTAATTTTCTCATATATGCAAAAGAGAAAAAGTTGTTAAGTGGTAATTACTAAATAGATAGGTGCTTCTAAAGAAATTAAAAAGATAGCTTTTGAAAAATATGAAGAACAAAAGTTAATTTCAACTTATGTAAAAAGTTATTAGTTAAAAAACACATGCTAAAAGTATTTACAAAAAAGTTTATCCAAACTATACCTTAGTCAGGTAGCCTGACCACTTTCCAACTCTAATTAGGGGTAGAAATAAACCTCTAGTTAATTAATATTTATCCAAAGAAATGAAAAAAGTAGTGGTACTCTGAATATTTGGAATCTTCTAACGTTCAATAAATCATGTGAATAGATGTCAAAAAAAATGTGAACATGATAGTATAACTTCCTAAATTATATTTGTAATTGAGTGTTCACTCCTGTGATCTTTTCGGGTACGCAAAGGGTAAAGAGAAGAGCAGCGCATAACATGAAAGTGGATACCATTCTACACTTAGATGCCAAGAAATTCATCCCATCAAAAGGATTTGAAAATAAATAAACGGGGAGAAAGTGGGGGAAATAGAAAAACATGGAAAAGAAAAGAAAAAAAAGGCTAACAAAGAAGAAGACGACATCTGATTTCTTTCTACCCCAAACCATCATATATAAAGCCACGAGTTTAAAAAGGCAACACATATTATACTTTTGTCGTGTTTCTTAACTCACTTAAATATCAAAATCAAATATTCCTTCTACTTTGGCTGAAAAAGCATATTCTAAAACCTTGTAAAAGAACTTATATTAATAAAAACAATAACGAAAATAAGAAATTAATACTAGTGCAAGAATCAAAGTGCTTTACATTCATTCAGAGCTTCAGAGTGAAGTTATCCTGGATGCTTTTCAGTTTTTACACAAAACGCCATTTGGTTCTTGAAATTGTAAAATACGGTCAATTTAGTATATGAAATTATTAATATTTTAAATTAGTTTTTGGAGTTAAAAATTTGTTATCATGTTAATCTATTTGTATCAGTCAATTTAGTCATTAAAGTTGTCCAATAGAAACTAATATTATTGACAATTTTCAATTACAAGAATTAGTTTGAAATATTAATGCTTATAAAATCAGTGATTCACTTGAAGAAAAAGTGTTATAAATAAACTCATACATAACTACTCGCTACTCCTAAAAAAATTTATATCACAATAGATTAAAATATGTCGCATCTTTGTAAGGAGAAAAATGTATTAAAATAAATAAAAGATACTGTAATTTAAACATTTATAATAAAAGTTCTAATTTACTCTGTATATTAAAGAATTCAAGTGCTTTGTTATAAAAAAAAAAGAATTCAAGTGCTTAGCTCTTTTCTGAGGTACTTCCAACAGGCACCTGCTTTAATCTTTAACCTTTTGCTCTCGTACCCACTAAATTATATGATGGTTTGATTGGACTTATTATAGTTTCCAGTACACAAAAAATGCTAAGATATTAAGCTGGTGATTGTGTAGGATAATCTCCTTATGCTTTAAGCAAAGAGAAACGCCTAAGAAAGTCAACCCAGCACGAATTTAAAATTTACTTAAGCTCTCTAAAAGTATCGGTATGCGCATGCTGCGGGTCTCAGATTTCTACATAATTATCAATACCTATATATAAGGGCAATATTAACTTTTAATAGAGCTTTTTTTTATTTCAATTTTGCCCATTTAGTTTAACTACTATTTTAGTGTTCTATTTTCTATTCCATTATTTCCCTTGAAACTTTAAATTTAAATTTAAAAATAACTATCCATATATTAATAACGATCTTATAATCACAATTACTCTATCATCTAATTATACAACAAAATAATAAAAAAAAGGAGAAAGAACAATATGCCTTCGTGCTTGGCTCCCCCTAGTTAGCATAATTGTTTCAACACTTTTTTTTTTCACGGAATTATTGTTTCAACACTTGATAAGGCGCTTAGTAATTAATGTTTTATCCTTGCTTTCCCCTGTTCTTTTCAATTATAGTTTAAAATATTACTTTTTCTGGTTTAAAACATTGGTAGTTCAAGGTTTTTGCACACAACTATCCTAATTAATTAAATAAATTAATTGAATAAATTTTTGATTAAAATATTCTTATTTATTATTTATCATTATCAACTATTCTAATTATTTATCCACTCAAAATCATCAATTATACTAAGGGTATAGTTGGAAAAATATGGTAAATTATCTCTTAAAATCCTAAAACAACTAAAATTTTGGGACAAAAATAAAAAGTTAAAACTACCAAAAATTTGAACCGGAAGGAGTAATATATATAAATATAAATTACAAAAATAACATTAAAAATCAGGAGATAAAATAATGTTAAAGATAAAATTCAGGAGATAAAATATCTCATAATTTAAATAAAAATAATTTTTTCGTCAAAAAAATAACAAAAAATTTATCATCTCTCTCTCTCTCTCTATATATATATATGTGTGTGTGTGTATAAATATATATTACAGAAAAATCAAAATTACATAAAGCAGCCTATAATTTTTGAATTTCACATATCATATGTTGAATATGTATTTTCTTAATTAAATACTAAATTAATAAACTGAAAAAATAATTTTTAAAAAACTATCATAAAAAACAAAACAAAAATTATAAATGAGCTAAACAAGTCAAACTCAAACTTTATTTTCAAACTTTCAATAGGTACATGTACATTTAAATAAATTAACCAAGTCTTAGCATTCTATAATTCTATTTTGGCTTAAATATGTTTTTAGTCCTCTAAATTTGGAAAATTATTGCTTTTAGTTCCCCATTTTTAAAACGAAACTTTTTAATCATTCATTTTTAAAAGTGTGTCACTTTTAGTCCCTATGACCATATTTTAAATTTAAAAAATATTTTCTAAATTTAAAAGAGGTCAAAATATAAATTTAGAAAATATTTAGAAGTTAAAGAAAATGGGGTAAGGTGAAAATCAAGATTTAAGAAGGGTCAAAATATAAATTTAAAAAATATTTTTTAAATTAAAAAATAACCCCAAAGACTAAAAGTGACATATTTTAAAAATGAAGGACTAAAAAGTTATATTTTAAAAATAGGAGACTAAAAACAACAATTTTCTAAACTTAAAGGATTAAAAACATAAATAAGCCTTCTATTTTTTTCTTCTCAATTTAAGCCTAAATTGATTCTACTTGTTTACGACCCTAATTGTACACATGGAAAGCCACTAAGATCGGAATGGGAAGGAATTTGGCTAGTTTACATGAAGTCACATGTTCAAGTCTTGTCAATACGATTATATACAAAAAAAAAAAACAAAATTCACCCGTTACAATTGCAATTGCTGTTGAAAAATATTATATTAATTAAAAAATACTTTTTTTGTCGCAATTAAAAAATGACTTCTTTTTTTGGTCCAACAACTAAAAAATTACTTGAACTCAGTTTTTTTTTTGGTCAAAACTTGAACTCGGTTGGAGCATACAATAGTTTGGTCACGCACGTGGTTAAGGAAGCCCAGTTATATTGGTTGGTTTGGGCTTTGGGAGCTAACTTTTTGGGGGGCCCACCTCCAAAGTGAACACCCAAGGAATTAAAAAATAATACAAGTAGAAGATTAAAAAAAAAAAGTAGAAGATTAAAAAGGAAAAATATGTTTTAGGGTATAGGCTAATAGACTAGGGTATAGCTTCTAATTTCTAAATCCAGTTCCTATTTGAAAGGGACTAACTGAGGTTACTTAGCACCTTTTCAACGTTAATCCGCTGTTGTTTATGAGGTTACTATATATTAATCCTCTTGAGCAGTCACAATCTTTGCTATAGCTTTCGGCTACTTTCATTAATTTCGTTTATTGGTTCATTAATGATCGATACTTAATTTATGTACCATTTTATTATTTTAGTCCTTAGTGTCATCTATGTTTTTTTTTTAAATTTAACAGTATAATGGTATTAATTAGTGAAAGTGAAATTTAGTTACCGTTCATGTGTGATTAATCTATCGTGTTTTCAAATTATTATTTAATTATGTGTTGCCGCATTTATATCACTAAAATAAATAAGTACTTAAGTAATAAAAAATTTTGGTGGACCACTGCAATAGGTTCTTTTAATTGAGAAATTAATAATACATTCTTCCTAACACTGTTGAACATGCTTTGTATGATTAGTTTATTGCCTAAATAGTCGTCGTGTTGTTTTTTTAATAAACAAAATAACTTATAAATTGACTTTTAAAATATAAAATAATCATAAAAAATTATTCATGAGTGTTATAAAAAAAGTGTTTTCTTGACCTTCCTCTTTTTTATTTAGATTGAAAAAGTAGCTTGTCAATATCTGTGACTATCACTACTAAAAGAAATTAAATTCGTGACAAAAATTAGTGAGAAAAAATATGAAATCTGTCTTTACTTTTGTTATTAAATTTTGTGACGGCAGAATTAGTAACAAATTTTATTTTTTTTGTTTTTAATTTTGATCGTTAATTCATTTTTATATAAAAGATTATTTCTAGCAGACCCTATTTTTTTCTTTATTATTCTGTAGAAATTTATTTCAAGTAACTTTTTTAATAATTAAAAAAGTAACTGCACTATTTTAAAACAGAAAATAAATGTGATTGTTAAGTTTCTAACTGAAAATACATGGAATTATTATCAAAAAAAGAAAATACATGGAATTAATAGAGAGAATCGAGCCCAAACTTCTACTAATTAACAAAAGAATAATTCTAAATTCTGCTACATTTTTTTCCTACAAATTATCCTAATTATTAAATAAAAAAATATTAAATATTTTATATATTTTCAAAATATTAATTGTATTTTCTTTCTTACTTTATAAAGTAGTAGAAGGATATGTAGAAGGATTTATAGGAGAATATAACATTTCTCTTAAGGAGACAGCTAATAAACCAAATTTTTTTTTTGGGTGAGTAACTAATAAACCAAATGTGCTCTATAAGTATGTTAAACGTATTTATACTGTTAGGTGGGCGAAGTAAATAGAAAAATTTTATATATCGTTGAATCGTACACTCATTTACTTGTTTGTTTTCACATGACATGTGTGAACACGTTGGGATCACTGACACTCGTTCTCATTCTCACATGTTGCTCGATCTCTAGCTTCCCCCTTATCAATCGTTCGATTTCTGTTTTCTCCGTGTTTTTTTTTTTGTATCTGTTCATCCATTATAAAGACTTCTCTCGCGATCTACAGTTCTAACACTTAATTAACCAACTCTTTTTTATAGATTGTTGCGATGAAATGCTTAAGATCAGTTGAGACCCAAAAACTATGTTGCAAAAGCTTGATAATGCATGAATTTTCCCGTACAGATACTTGTATCACACGCTATCCACAAATATATGTCTAATTAAAAAAAATATTATAACGCATGGTTTGTGCCAAAAAGCTTAAAGCTGTAACGTGGAGATATCAATTTACATCAGCTAGCTTATACATGTTTAGACTAGTATCCGTGTCCTACTGCAATTTTTCTGGTAGGTTTGGGCTTAATCATGAATCACGATATCGTGACGAAGAGAAATCAAGGACAGTACTGTGTATTGAGCCGGGGGGAAAGGCACGAGAAAAGGCATTGCCCACTCCAATATTTCGATGCACGCAATCTTCAAGATAATTAAGTTACAAAAACAATTATTATTTAAAAAGTTTAAAAATATTATAAAAGTTTTTTTTTATTAAATTTTACGAAAAGAATCTTGTATAAAGTCTATTTGAATTGACTTATAAAGAGCTTATATATTGATATAAACATTCATGACAGTGTTTGATAAAACTTATGATAGTATTTTGTGACTGACTCATTAACTATTTTGTGTTATCATTTTCATAAGCACTCCATAATCTATAACAATATATAATGGGGAAAGCCCATTTTGGTGTAGCCTTTTTAATTTCTATTCTATCGCTTTTAATTGCTACCAAATCTAGCCCAAGCCAAGGTGGTTGAAGGACCCAAGTAGAAAAAAAAATACTAAACTATTATATCACATTATGTAAAAAAAAAGAGGGAGAGCAGTACCAGGCACGAAGTGTTTGGTTTCCCCTAGTAACTAATTAAAACAATTTACAGTTCAGTTTAATCACATTCCCTTTTCAATTATACAAATAGCTTATACATAAACACTTAAATAAACTGTTTATCCAAACATACATATCATATCGAAATCATATCGTAGAGAGTCGGGTTAAACGATAAGCTTAATTTAGCGATCTGAATATATAGCTGGATGGACTATTAAATAACGTGTCAACAAAGTGATGGTAGTTTCTAAGTGTGATATGTTAATTGTTAAGCATTTGCTTTCCTACAAGGGACATACCAATCGTGTATATAACGGTTGTCAGAAAATTGAGAATAATGAAGTGGTAGTAGGGGTCTCCAACTCGCCATATCACTAATGGAGGTTAAGTGATCCTCTTGGCATTCGTGCATTCTTCCAAATAGAAACATCCGAAGTTCCTTTCAAGATAATAGCTAATTATCGTATGATGCATACACTTCACACTTGTCTATCTCACTACCTTGTATGGTTTGTTCTTTTCGTATAGTTAAATTTGGGCATATTTTATACTTTGATTTCATGCAACATTTGATTTTTTTATTTTTATTTTTTTCAAATAATAGCCCCGAGTTTGAAGATTCAAGAGGGTTCTATTTCCATCTGTATCCTTCTTTTTCTTTTTTTCTCGAGAGTATGGATTTGTGAAATGTAATCACAATTCACCATTACTGTTTGTGTAACTATCGTATGAGAAAAACAATTGCATAAATTTACGAGTAATAGCGGGATGTGGTAGTATCCTTCGCAAAGGATCTGGGTATCTCACTCGATTATGATGGCAGAATTATATGGGCTATTCAACATGGCATTGAGAATTTTTTAATTTTTTTTCTAAAAAAAAAGATCTAAGAATTTCTCAAGATTTCAATTCTTGATTGAAAGTTGAACCAATATGGAACATCTAAATTAATTGGAATGTTGAATTGAAGAATTAAGCCGTGAGAATATTTTTGCTGAGAATTGTCAACCTCAAAGGACTAAGGACAAAAAGCCCTATCTCTTTCTCACCTACTCATCATTCCCTAACAAAAATGTGGAATTAATTGTTGTACAACTACCATGTTACTATTATCATGCATTGTCACTCAATGGAAGGGCAAAAAAAACACTATATATTATAATTGTTTCAGTAATGTGATGAGATGAGCAAGGCAGTGAGCCAGTCCGAAACATACATAAATGAGTATACAACAACATAGACCATAATTTTTTGAAAGACACAAATTAAGATGTCGGTTGCAAGCAAGTCTAGATTGGCCAACGACCTTTACATTCGGCCAAATTCTCCTTTTCTCTTGGTGTGTGTTTGTTTCTGCGTACATGGTTGGTAGTCTCCGGACATGAGGGAGGGAAGATAACTACATAAAGACGCGTACATGTAGCTGTCTATCACAACTCGATCACATTCTCACAAGAATGTTCTTCCTCTTCTTCTCAAATCAGGGAGGATTTTTAGATGAGCAACATGATTAATATCTAGGCATGCATGGGGCCACTTCTATTCATTAATTTGTATAAACTCATCTTAATTGATAGATATCTTGGAGAATAGGATGCAAAGCCATTCATTACCAATCGCAACCATTTTGTTTAATCTGTACAATTTTTCACATTTTACTGATTTGATTAACTAACTTTTTTGAATAGACACGTGTTAGTAATTAGTATATTATGTTAGTGAGAGGATTCGTCATGACTCTGATCCCTATATCTCTTTACCAAACAATTTGATTAACTACTTAACTGGACTCGTTATGTAACTAGGTTTTTTAAAAAAAAAAATCAAGAGATGTTTGGATTACAATTGATGGGGCGCATGATCAACTGGATATCCAAATATGGAAACTAACTAAATGCATGGGAGTTGACTCAGCCGAAATTTCATTCCTCTTATGTAATGATGGTTTGTCTTTTATGAATGTAGTCAATAAAAGTTCCAATATACAGAATAGTGAATAGTCAACACTTTTTTTTTTCAAATTCTCTTTAACAAATTCTTTTTCTATTTTTGGTCCCTCATTTTTTAGCAATTTTTGTTTTTAGTCCCTTAAAAATAAAACACATCTTTTTAGTCCCACATTTTTTGAAAATGTGTCACTTTTAGTCTATGAGGTCATATTTTAAATTTAAAAAATATTTTTTAAATTTATAATTTAACCCCTCTCAATGTCTGATTCTCATCTTAACCTCTTTTTTCCTTTTCCTCCCCCTCCTCCGATGAATAGAGGCCATAAAGGAGAGACAGACATGGGAGGAGCTCCGCCCGACCAAGAAGAAAAACTTCACGGCCAAGGGAGGCTGCACACAACAGCAAGAAGGGAGGCGACCACTACAATCACACAGGGAGGAGAACGAGAGAGAGGCTGCATCTCGTGGCGGCTTTGAGAAAGGAAGCTGGAACTACTCCTAGCGGGGACGGGGGGCCGCGGTGGTCGGAGATGTCGACGGGAATGGGAACGGGGGTAAGGTAAGAATTAGGCATTGGGAGGGGTCAAAGTATAAATTTAAAAAATAATTTTCAAATTTAAAATATAGCCCAAGAGACTAAAAGTGACATATTTTCAAAAAATGAGAGACTAAAAAGACGCGTTTTATTTTTTAGGGACCAAAAACATATTTAAACCTTCTTATTTATTTACTAAAGAACATCAGCAAACTAACTTTATGAGTTGTTTGCTTGGATGTAGCTTGTAAACTCCTTTATAAAGTAAGGGATTGAACTATGCAATGGTGATTTTTTTTTTCTTGTTTGATTTCATAAATGATCATGAGATATAATAACATAAGAAGGAAACAGAGGACCAAGAGTTGTAGCTTTCCCCATCGCAACAATGGAAGAAGTGGGTATCAATGGTTTTGAATGATTCCTCTGTTTTGTTCCCTAAGCATTTGTTGAATTCCTTTGCCCTTTTGGTATTGCATTGTTCAAAGGATACAATTCGTCAATGACAATTATTTCTATTTTTTTCCAATATGTAGCAACAATTGAGCGAAGAGACATTCAATGTGGTGACTTGACGACCCAATAGATTTCTCGACCTAACACCAACTATGCCAAAACTGCAATTGTAACTATTTAATGGGAGTCAAATTGCAATTTCTATAGGTACAAAGACTAGTGGTAAAAGATATGAACCACTCATTTATTTTCTATCAAATCTAGTGATTTATTAGTAATGGTACATGGTGAACCACATACTCTATTTTTCACCTTAGAAGTTACCTCATTTACGTGAGCGTGCTTTAAGGTGTTGAATTACTGAGCATAATTTAACAAAATAATTAAATAAATTTAACCTATAAGTATTCTATATATATTATAAATATAAAGTTTGAACAATTTTGAATTGAAATAGAGACGTTTAAAATTTAAAATGATGCATTTATAATCATAAGAATAAATGAGAATTTGAATTTCACGTTTTTTATTAAAAGAAGTTAAGTCACTAACTATGATCTTTATCTTCAAAATATATTTTAATTTTTTTTGATATAAAATATATATTTTAATTTAGTAGATAAGAATAAATGTAAGGTCGGGCAAAACAGTTATTATGCGTACAAAATATGGGAAAAAATGTGGTATACAAATTTTGAATAAATAGCTTGGAAGTTGGTAATTCAAGTTTAACAGGTTTAAGTCTTTACGAAATGTTGGTGACCTTTCCCCACCCCATTTAAAACCAACTCTCAATAAATAAATATAGATAGACATGAAAAATAGAGAGAGTAATATTTGACTCTGTTTTTTTTTGTCAATATATTTGACTCTGTTTGAAAATGAATAACATGCTACTAATATTGATATTAATTACCACTAAGGTCTCACATCCAATCTAAGTTAACTGGGATAGGATACAATTCATAAGCCACCCCACCCGGCCCAAGTTGAGTCGCTTCACATTGCCCAATAATCTTCTAGATCATTGTTGTCTGTTAAAAAAACAACTCTTTTAACTGTAATTCGTAGGAGTATCTTCTTGAATTTCGTTAGCCAATTAAATTAAAAGTGCTTAAAAGGAATGATTATTTTCTGCAAGATACTCCGAATCAAACTCCCAATAATCTCCCCAAATATTGACGAACACAGTGACGTTTTTCCATGTGGGGTTAAATATGTAAAATCAGGAACTCTATTAAATTAGCCCACAACTATATGATTTCTGTGTGTATCTACTATCTAGCATTCAGTTCAAATATGTACATATAGTTATATTTATATATAAAATGACCCCACTAGTTTTTACCACTTAGATTTTGTCCATATAATAAATTCCTATATGATGCAATAGGAATATATATATATATACACACAGAGAGATATCACCATCCTTCTCAGTAGTCTCTCTCTCTGTGATGAATGCTGATTTAGCCCCGTAGTTGGTGCTCATCCTTCCGCTTAACCCTCCTCCTTGAACCATACAAGAAACACAAACACACTCAAATCAAACATATATAGAGAGAGAATAGAAGAGATATTCATTTTTCCCCAAGTGGATAAGACCCTCTTAATCCACTCCAATTTTTAAGGAAATTTCTTCCCAAGCCTAATCCTTTTTTAGATAAGAGAGGGAGAAAAAAAGGAATAAAATCACCACTGAAATTGATCAGCCTAATCATTCCTTCAACAAAGTGTGAGACTATTGCTCTGTCTTCAACTCAACTCAACTCAACCTGCAGTTTGAAGCACAAATTCAACGCCAAAGACCTCCCGGTCGGCCGAACACAGATTAGTCGAGAGGTCCCTAAATTCAGCGCCAAAGTCAACAAGTCACAACTTTAGGCTCTCAGAAAGGCAGAGAAGCTGCAACAAACAGAGTTAATTCCTTCTTCATTGCATTAATTCTTGATGGACTATTGCCTGCGAGAAATAGAAGGAAAGCAAGCACATGATCCTTTATTCAACAAAGATAAAATGATGAATAACAACAACAAGAAGTCATCATCATCATCATCGAGATGTGTGTGGATTCCAGGGCCAGTGATTGTAGGAGCGGGTCCTTCAGGGCTAGCAGCAGCAGCATGTCTCAAAGAGAAAGGTGTCCCTTGTGTGATACTAGAGAGATCCAATTGCATAGCTTCTTTGTGGCAACTTAAAACCTATGATCGCCTTCGCCTTCATTTGCCAAAGCAATTCTGTGAACTTCCCTTCGTGGGGTTCCCTTCTGATTTCCCAACATACCCATCAAAGCAACAGTTCATAGAGTACTTGGAGTGTTATGCTGAGAGGTTTGGAATTAGGCCAAGGTTCAATGAGACGGTGAAGCATGCAGAGTTTGATGCCAGTATTAGGTGTTGGCGATTGAAATGTAGTAGTAGTAGTTCCAACAAGGCGGCGGGGGAGACGGCGACGGAGTATGTGTGCCGGTGGTTGATTGTGGCCACCGGAGAGAATGCGGAGGCAGTGGTGCCTGATCTTGAAGGGAAAGAGGAATTCGGAGGGCCCATAAGGCATACAAGCTTGTATAAGAGTGGTGAGGAGTTTAGAGGGAAGAGGGTTTTGGTGGTGGGGTGTGGAAATTCTGGCATGGAAGTGTGCTTGGATCTTTGTAACCATGATGCTACTCCATCTCTTGTGGTCAGGGATTCAGTAAGTAAAATCTTGAATTTAATTATCTCTCTCTGTCTCTGAAAATGGTTTTACAGAATGATAAGAAAAGAAAAAAAAGACTCGTGTGAAAGTTTTTTTCTTTTCAAAAAGTTCATGTCCCTCCTGATTTGGAATTTCTGATTAAATATGAAAATAAACTAATTTAAGCATAGTAACGAGACGCCCACCTTTTTTATTTTCTACTTCCTTTTTAATTGGTTTTGTGACTTTTGAGAAATTTCAATACATCTTATACACAACTTGTTTTCTAAACCCCAGATGGGATTTTTTTTTTCTTCTTTTTTTCTTTTCATACAATAGTTTAAACGTTCATCAAAATATAATGTTTAAAGTTCTTATGTGAAAAATTCACATCACTACCTCTCCCTATATTAGAAAAATGAAATTTTGTTTTGTTCAATATTCTTGAAAGAAAGAAAAAAAAAACAGCCTGAGATACAAATTTCATACAAATTACCAAACCCTCGGTTTTCATTCTTGCATCCACGGGTTTCAAGTTCCAATGGATTGTTATTAAAAGATGATTCGGGAAGTTTTAGACAACATTCTTTTTACAGAACACAATTTCAAGACTTGATCTTGCACTTTCTTGGATTCCCAAGCATGCGCAGCATGGGCATGAAAGTGATTTCTGTACTCGGTAGTTCCTTTTTTTTTTCTTCTCTTCTTTCCAACCCCATGATTTTTTCTGGGGTGTTTTCCCCACATAGAGTATGGCCTGCAACACATTAGGTGGCCAAAGCTCGTACCCTTTTGCTCCTTTTTTGCCCCACTTTCTTTTCTCTTTTATCATTTGGGAGTCAAGTTGTTTTCTTTCTTTTACAATCAATTAATCTTAATTACTGATATTAATAATTATCTTTTTTTTTTCTTCTCTTTGGTTTGGTTAAGGTACACGTCCTACCACGAGAGATGCTGGGGAAATCAACTTTCGGGTTGTCCATGTGGTTGCTCAAGTGGTTACCCATGCGACTTGTCGATCGGTTCTTGCTGATAGTGTCATGGCTTATGCTTGGTGACACTGCTCGACTCGGATTGGACCGGCCTCGTTTGGGTCCCCTTCAACTCAAAGACCTCTCAGGAAAGACCCCTGTGCTAGATGTGGGTACCCTTGCCAAGATTAAAGGTGGTGACATTAAGGTACTTTCCCATCCCCTTGTTGCCTTTTTATCAATTCAGATTCAACTTTTTTTTTTTTTCATTTTTTTTACCATCCCAAATCTTCCATTTTAATTTTGAGGGGTCACACAACTCACAAAGATCTTAATTACACCCATATGCTTGCTTTTTCTCAAAACTAGCAAATGGTGCTACCTAATTCTTTTCTTTTGCTTTTCATCAAGTGCAACCTACATTTCCTCCTCTATCTCTTTTAATATTTAATGAAATGAAATGACCCCATTTTTTTCTTTGCAAGATTTTCCATCATTATGTGTTTTCAATCAAATAGTGGGCGAAAGCACAAGGCTTAGAATTTTTTTATTTTTTACAAAAAATGAAAAATGTTTTATAGACACCACTCCAAGGAGTATTTACACTCAGAAAAACAAAAAAATAAAAGAGAAAAAAGTAATAGATGTGATAGGTAATATGAGATGTGACAAAAATAGAGATAAAAAAATAGGGATAGACACTATAGATGCATCCATGTATCGGTGTTCAAAAAGATAATCCGAGAGCTATTTGACAAAAAAAAATTGCTAATCATTATTTTAATCATGCTTGGTGGGGTTAATTATTTTCATTAGATTTGATGTTTGAACTCAACTCACGACCATAAAATCTGAGTGTGTCAATGTCAAAATCGATGTAGGTACGTTCAAGCATAAAGCGGCTAAAGCGTCATACAGTGGAATTTGTAGATGGAAGGGCAGAGAATTTTGATGCCATCATACTGGCAACTGGTTACAAAAGCAATGTACCCTACTGGCTCAAGGTATGATGGGTGATGATACATATATATATAGCACTTAGTCACTTAATTACCAATTCTTTTTTGACTAATTAGGAAAATTAACATGGAATGATTATTTTGAAGACAATACAAAGCAAAACAAACTAATATATTTGAAATGGTTGGTGCAGGAAGAGGATATGTTCTGTAAGGAAGATGGGTTCCCTAGGAAGCCATTCCCAAATGGATGGAAAGGTGAAAATGGGCTCTATGCAGTGGGTTTTACCAAAAAAGGATTACTTGGTGCATCCATGGATGCCAAGAGAATAGCTGATGACATTGAACGGTGTTGGGAAGCCGAGGCAAAACATAGATATTAGAGACCTCCTTTTGCTCGCTCAATTTTGCCACAAGTCAAATCCAATCCACGTACAATTTATATTTGGTTTTGGCTAAGTCAGAGACACAACACAACAGAGAAGGGGTTGATATTTGGTCTTGACTAAGCCAGAGGCATTTATCGAGGAATATAAATTGATCGAAGTTGGTATACATGAATGAATGGAAACGGAGGCTTAATTAATTTTGGAGGTGCTTTGATATCAATCACACATGTGCACAATGCAATGCTAGCTAGTACCAAAGTGAAGCTCCTCCATTAATCCATGCATGGAGAAGTGGGCAATTAAAAGCAAAGAAAATGGACAACGTGGAAGATAATACTCCTATGGTTTTCATCGGTTGGTTTGGGATTGAGAATTGGAGATATGAATTGAAGTTGAAGCAAAGAAATTAAGAAGGATGGTATGGTGGGGGGGGGGGGGGGGGGGGACCTTAATTTGGCTCTCTGTACGTTTTGTACATATTGCATATTTTTTTTCTAATTAGTTTTGACTTTCAAGAGAGAAAAAGAGAGAAGATGTCCTATAGGGCGATGATCAGTGTTTGGTATGTGATTGAGAAAGCTGTGATTGCTTGCGGTTAATTTAACCTATATATATTTCCATATATATTTTTTCTTTTCTTCTCTTTCGGAATAGAGTATGACATTTTGGTGTTTTTTTGGTTGCATGTTTGGCTCTCTGAATGCTTAATACGGGGTACTTGTGGTCTTTTTTCATTATATATTGTGAACACTCTTTGGAGAAGAAAGCAAAAGTTAGATGACTAATGAGGGAAAAAAACTTTCTTAATTTGGGATGAAGTGCTAGATTGTGTACCTTCTTCATTGCCACTTCCATGCAATTTCGTTGTTGAAATGATTTCTTGCCAAGTAGGAATAATAAGGACCACTCCCGCTACTAGCTTTTCAGCACATACATATAGACTTGTGCGCTTGAAAAACAGCCAGAAGAACCCAATGAATTGCAGGGAATCGCAGTAGAATTGTTATAATTAACATTTATTACCTATTTCCCCCCTCTCACCAACTTCATTAAATTAACACCGTTCCTCAGAATTTTAAGTAACAGAGGAAATTAATGACTGGGACAAGCCATACGTGGCTTGGCATCAATAGCAACCACCCTTTCATGATTCAAAAATGATTTTTAGACACTCAAAACTCATGAATATTGCAGCAGTAGAAAAACAGAATTGCAAAAGTGAAGCATCTCACATTATTAGATTGAGATTAGACGGCTCGTGTTTTGAGTTTAAATTCTAAAGCTGATTTGCAAAGTTCAAGCGTAATCCATCATTCAATCTAAATCCAACGATTTGAGATGTTTGACTGCGGCAACTGTGTGTTTTTCCTACCGTAGAAAATCTGAGCCCAACCAGCTCAATATACACTTTAAGAGAGATAAGAATAAAAAAAAATAATAGATATAATATATAAGTAATGTGATGAGAAAATAAAGATAAAAAAAAATTACATGAGTATTGAAAATTGAAAAATATTTAAAAATCATTACTCTTTACTGTTACCACTTAATTACCACAGTACGCTTCACAGCTCTAATTTTAACTCTAAAAAGTGATTTCGATGCCTTTGCCGTACTTTGTCGGAAAGAGAGCAGTCTGCAGAGTCACAGAACATAACCCCACGTGTTTATGGTTATGGGGCAGCAAGTTGGGGAAAATATTGAAGTGATTAAACTCTAGCTAGTCACGTAGTACTGACGTACGTTGATATGATTTGATTTGATTTGAATTGAATCTTTGTAATCATAATAAGAAAAAGGGAAGGGAAATATTTATCCCAGAAAAAGAAAAAGATCAGTAACTGTGTCTGGGGTCAACCGTCAACATCAGTCATCTAGTGCCAATTAAACTGTCACTTCTGGGAGGTTAGAATCACACAATATTGGAACATGGATGATGATGATCTAGTGTTTATTCCTGGATTGACAGTGCCCCCAATTTTATGCTTCTAAAGCAGCCACTACCGTTAATTTTACAGCCCCAACATTGATTTTAGCTCCAAATTTAGTATAACACTTTGTGATTTCAATATGACCCGATCCTCGGAAAAAAGGAGTAATCATATCCTTGCTTTCCTTTTTACCCTAGAGTAATGTTATTGTTTTTTTGTGCATAATAACTTGAGAGGTTAGAGGTACATCACTCAATCAATGGGGTACTCTGTTTTATCAAGAATTCACATGAATTCGATTTGAAAGAATTAACATTAAAACAACTAATGTGTTTGATAATAATATTTTAAAGTTTTTCCCTTTTCACGTTCAATTGAAGTAAGACATTAATATGGCACCATTCAATTTATATAGTGAAGAACCCCGCTTAATTAAAAAAAAACATTAATTGTTGGTGTTGTTGGTGTTGTTGTACTTCTTGTTTGCTTTGAATTGCCAATGATTTGAGTGGGTCTTTGCCCCTGTAGTTGACTTAAGCATGGTTGCCAAAGTTTTTCACTTTTCTTGTTTTCACTCAAACATTAATGAAAAGTTCTCTCATGCACACTTCCAGAAACATGGTTGAATTTTCGAGTTGGATTGACCAAAACTTTATGGATTGACTCTTGGATTAATTTGAGTTAGAGTTTGAATCTAAAGTAAATATAATATATAGTAAATAATATACTTGTATATTAAGTTTGCTACTATGGGCCTGTTTGGATTGGCTTATGCAGAGCTTATGAACACAGCTTATGACTGATTCATAAGCTATTTTGGGCTTATTTTTCATAAGCTACCCATGATAGCTTATCAAAACAGCTTATGACTTATATAAAATAAGTTTCACTATAATTTTTCTTCGATTATAAAAGTAACTTATACAGCTTATGCCATAAGCAGTAGATAAGCTTGTTATCCAAACAGGGCCTATATATGTCATAACATCTTCGCAATTGTATTGTGAGGTTTAGTTCATGGGTAATAAAAAAAATCACTAATCCAATAATCAACAGTACTCTCTCCGTCCCTCGCTCTCATTTAGGCATGGCAATTGGGCGGGTCGGGGCGGGTTTTACATTTCCCGTCCCCGTCCCCGATAGTGCTCGGGTTTCCCCGTCCCGCCCCCGATCTTGGTCGGGGTTGAAAAATCAACACCCATCCCCGCCCCCGGCGGGTGTCGGGTTTCCCCGCACCCGCACCTAGTATTTTAGAATTTTAATTTTGATAGAATCAAAGAAATTTAATACTCTATTTTTTAAGATATTTTTTTAATATATTTTGTTAGACAAATAATAATGAAGAAATAAAGAATTAAAAATGTAATTTTTTATAACATTAATGCATTAAATATTATATTATAAGTGTAATAAATGTACGGGGCGGGTTCGGGGTGGATATTAGTTTCCCCAACCCCGACTTTTAAATGCGGAGAAACCCCGAACCCATCCCCGACCCCGGTCAAAATGGGTTCGGATAGATACCCACGGGTTCGGGTCCCATTGCCAAGCTTACTCTCATTGTGCGTAATTTTCAAAAAAAAAATACATTGATTTACTATCAATAGTACTCTCGTCCGTGTTATCTGTATATAACAAACATGCGTCTATTATTATGCTTAATTTTTGCATATATAGTACCAAGTAACGTTGTACCACCGTTAAAAATGCTTAATTTTTAGTAGCACGTGATCCTCAAACCCATTTGATTTTTTCATGGTGATTCTTGAATTAACGACCTCCAAGTCAAATGATGTTGACTTCCAGAAATCTAATTAATTCCGTTTTGCAAACAAAATATCTGTCAACCAAATCAAGAAATCAAGATTCTTCCTTTCCTTTGTGAATTTCTGTCAACCAAGTCATTTGAAAAGGGGGGGGGGGGGGGGTGGAACATATACGGGAAGCATTAAAAAAACCACTATATGGTCGTGGAAAAAATAATATTATAATAGTTTCGTGATATTTTTAATGTTCAATTAATGATAGGAATCAATATTAAAAATAATGATATAATAGACTTTATCTCATGACTAAGATCCTGAAACAAAGTTCGTAATTGGAGGTTGAAAATCCTAAGAATTGTAGCGACCGAAGAGTAAAATACCTATATATAATAGTACCAGTCAAATAATGTGTTTCTTTTTCTAAAAAATCCCTGTTCCTTGTGTGCATTCTTTATTGTATAGGTGACTCAGAGAGTGGTGAACATAATAAATGGAAGCATGAAAGTGAAGTGGGTCCATTACCTATAATAATAAGTAATCAAGTCTTTTGTCAAATTAGAAGTCTCTTCCCATAATTTGTTATAATAGGTTAATATGCCCAAAACTCTCTATCAATTACAAAAATTGATGTGACATAATACGAAAATCGTGAATGATTACTTTTTTTTAACTTTTATTTTTTGATAAGTAAAATATTATTTTAATTTTAATTTCTGAGTAATATTTTTTTGGCTTAAATATTTTTTTCTTCCCTGCAAATATATCGATTTTTGCTTTTAGTCCTTGCACTTTTTTTTATAATCCCTGCAATGTTCAA
The DNA here is from genome assembly GCA_030159175.1 of Glycyrrhiza uralensis. NCBI lineage: Eukaryota > Viridiplantae > Streptophyta > Magnoliopsida > Fabales > Fabaceae > Glycyrrhiza > Glycyrrhiza uralensis. The sequence goes on from BRZY01000005.1 coordinate 52,413,302, forward strand.
ACCTTTTGTATTTTGTCCTCACGATTAGTTTATGTTACAAAAATGATTATGTGGCTAACGAAGGCATTGCCACATGTAATTTGTTATCATAATCATGTAATGACTTGTCATAATGCTGAGTCACCATTTATTGACTCGAAATTTTTTATTTTTGTTAAATAAAAATTTAAACAACTCCATATTTATTTTATATATTCAAATTATGATTATTATTACTGGGTCAAAAATCTCTTCTCACTCCCTGTAAACATAGATATTTTTGTATTTCTTTCATTTTTAATTTTTTTTATTTGGATAGAGTAATTAAATTTATCTATTCTTAAAAGTTTTTGTTTAGATATAATAATTAAAATTTACCATAATTTGCGTGAGATATTTTTTTTGTTAACTCTCTAACTCTCTCTTTGAAAATTAAATATATCCCTCTTTCTTCACTCTCTCCCCCTCTCTTCCTCGCCCTCGCTCCCCTCTTCTCGCCCTCGCTCCCTCTCGCCCTAGCTCTCTCTCTCACTCTCCCCTCTCTCAACCCTCTCTCTGAAAAATCTCTCCCTCTAACTCGCTCTATCTCTCTCCCTCTTGCTCTCACTCTATCTCCCTCCCCCTCTCTCTTGCTCCCCCTCCCTGGGCTCTTGCTCTCTCCCCGTCACTCTCCCTCTCCCTCTCCCTCACTCCCTCCCTCCCTTCTCTAATGAGAAGGAAAAAGAGATAGAGGGAGAGAGAGTGAGAGTGAGAGAGAGGAGAGACATGGAGAGAGCGAGAGTGGGGGGAGCTAGAAGGGGTGAGAGCGAGAAAGAGGGGGAGAGAGAAAGTGTCAGAGAAATAGAGGGAGGGAGAGAATGAGATATATGGAGGGGGAGAGGGGAGAACAAGAGAGGGGGAGAGTGAGAGATAGGGAGAGACATAGAGAGTGAGGGACAAAATATAAGAGAGAGGAGGGGGAGAGAGGGAGCAAGATAGAGCGGGGGAGCTTTAGGGGAGAGAGTGAGAGCGAGAAAGAGGGGGAGAACGCAGAGAGGAGGGGGAGAGAGAAAGTGTGAGAAAATAGCGCGAGAGATAGGGAGAGAGAGCGAGAGAGAGGGGGAGAGTGATAGAGACGGAGGGAGGGGAGAGATGGGGAGAGAATAAGAGAGAGGAAGGGGAGAGAGAAAGTGAGAGAGAGGGAGGGAGAGAACGAGAGAGAGAGGGGGGAGGGAGAGTGGGCAGTAACTTGTAATTCATATAAATTGTGGCCGGTAACTCAAATTAAACAAAATCATGTGTCAATTTTCTAAATACGTAACACTTTCTGACCTCTATTGCAATTACGTTAATCGTTCATCTTTACCAGCTCTACACTTATCCTGCAATTAATCATATCCATACAAATTAAAAACTATTAAATGAAAGGCCATTATCATTTTTGGGCCCACTTCACCTTCATGGTCCCATTTATTATGTTCACCACTCTAAAAGTCACCTTATTGTATATTGACTTAAGTTTGTGTCTAGAATTAATGGTTCCTCGGTGGTAGAATTAAATTAAGAGTATAAACGTCCTTCATGATTTCCGGGAGTAGGTTGTAACGGTAACATTATACGGAGAATGTGGGACTCTCTTACGATATGGGGCTGAGATTTTAGGCGCGCGCGTGAGCCTGTTCCTGGCCAATGTTGAAATCTCACTTCATAACAAACTTTATTTGAAAAACTACACAAGATTTCATCCGTGATCATAACAAATTAACTTCGTTAGTCAAAAAAATAATCTTTATATTGTTTTCTGTACTATGAACATGAAATCTCATACATATATATTATCCAAAACCCTTACCATTTATTACAAAGTAACATAGATAAAGGCCGACCTTGAGATTTTAGGTGCCCTGGGCAAATCGAGAAAATGTTGCCCTATCACCTTTTTACAATTTTTTTTGTGAAATTATTAATAATTTGTTCATAATCAGGATTCTTTAAAAAATTATTTAAAAAAAAAATCAAAGTAAGACTATTTAATCTACCTTATAACATAGTAGTTGCAAATAAAATTATAACAATTTCAATTTAGAATTTTTTTTAGCAGATACAATAATTACAGTGATAGTTAATATTATTCTATAAGTTGTACATACATTAGATAAACAATTAAATGTCTTCAAAGAGCTCAATATCATGAAGCTTGATTTTGATTCAAGTGTTAAAATCTCTCTAATGACTTTTAATTATTCAAATAGAATTTCACCATCAAGATCATAACAATTATCATGTTTTAGATAAGTTTCAAGATGTTTGCAACATAGACCCTATTTGGATAAACTTCTCTATAAGCACTTCTAACATTTGCTTTTTAACTAATAACTTATCATAAAAGTTAAAATTAAATTTTACTCTTCACATTTCTCAAAAGCTATCTTTTTTAACTTATCTATAAACACCTATCCATCTATTAATAGCTATTTAACAGTTTTTCATCTTTAGTATAAATAAGAAGAATAAGAGTGCAAAGTAAGACTAATTTCTCCATAAGTTAAAAGTTCAAGTTTTTGCATTCAAACAGGACCATAATTTCAAGTCTTAATTAGAGAATGATTTAAGTCTTTCAATACTAAACAAAATTCCAAAAATCTCTTCATATATATGTGTTATACTACTCCCAATATATATAAGCAGTAAAAAAAATTTTGGTACCCCTCTAAAAATGGGGCCCTGGGCGGTCACCCCTCTTGCCCACCCTCAGGGCCACCCCTGACATAGATCATTCTTAACTTTTCTTGATTTATATTTTAAATAAATCATGCGTGTTTTTTATTTTCAAGTAGTTTTAACCTTTATTTTTAAATTATTCCTTAATTTATCAAGCATATATCTCTCTCATAATTTAAAGTATTTTCTTTCAATATATTTTTCAAATATTTTTAGAATTTAAAATTTTAAAACATCTAATTTTTTTATCAACTATTTTTTAATTTAAGTTTCTTACATTATAAAAAAAATACTTGTATAATACAAGAGATAATTCATAGTTATAATTTAATACATAGACATAGATTATATGCAAACAATAAAATTGTGGTTATACCATTACCACATTTTTTTGTCAGAACATTATCACATTTGTTAAGAAGATAAGATAACGTGGTTATTCACTCTTTTGTTGGGGTAGCCACATTTTGGCATAGTCTCTATATTTTTTATTCTTTATCATCTTGTATTTCGATTAGCTTATGAGATTATTTTCGTAAAAAAATACATTATCACATTTGTTAAGAGGGAAAAATTGTCACAATTTTAACCTTATACCGGAGTTAATGGTTGCCATACATGGCTACATGCATGCAAATACATGCACTGCGAAGTGGGTATTGGCCTATTGGGTATATATATGATGTGTACTAATCCTGTGGCGGAATGTTCGACAAATTGACAATGCATATACTTCTTTTATGGATATTCCATGGAAGGTTAGCTAGGATTTTTAATTTTGGAAAAGATTGCATAGATATTTTTTTTTTGATACAAAGATTGCATAGATATATTATGACATAAGCACACGTCGAAGAGTATTCGTCTCATGCAGCGTATTTAATCAAGACAGGAAAAAAGAGAGGCTACCAATTGATACGTTACCCATAAAATCATGAGTCGTCTATATTGGGCCCCTCTTTGGGCCTTAATGTCATTAACTGCTCTTCCCCATTCCTTCCTAATCCGTTCTGACATGGCATGTCTTCCAATACGCATCACTGACAATTAATAATGTCATTAAATATCAATCTGAAGATTAAGGGATGTTATATAATTAACATTTCACATATTTTTTTCACCCACACATAGGGCTTGTTTGGATAAATAGCTTATTTAATCACTTATCATATAAGCACTTATGTATAAGATATTTTTATAATTGAAGAGAGAATGCAGTGAAATTGATTTGATATAAGTTGTAAGCTGTTTTGATAAGCTACCATGATGAGCTTATGAAAATAAACCCAAAACAGCTTATGAATCAGTCATAAGTTGTTTTCATAAGCTCTGTCAAACACACTGACACGTGCTTATACCAGTAGATAAGCCAAAATAAGTTATGCATAAGCCAATCCAAATAGGGGCATAGTATCCCAAGGAAAAAGGGGTTCTAAACTAATCTATATTCGGTTAAGAGATAAGTAAAGCTTAGCCACAAATTATTCTTTACCAGAGATCGAACTCGGATATCAGCTGAACCTGTTCCTTTAAATGGAACATATTAACTACTTATATCCAACTGTCATGGTTTAACATTTCAGGGGTTCGAATCCCCTTGACGCCAGTAAAGTCCCCCTTGGTGGATATACCTCCTCAGAGGAGATCCCTCTGGCGCTATGAGCTAGGCTCTGGTGGGTCTCTGTTGGCCTGCAGTTCGGTTAATAACCTGGGTCAAACTGGGCACTACGGTTGGCCTTCGGGCCCTCCACCTAAGGGTGGCCGGTCAGTACTTTGTCTGCGGATCCCCGACATGTCATTGGCTCCCTGTTCACTGGTTTGAGGGTGCTTTCTCCCCTCTCTAGCATTTTTATTGATCAAAAAACATTTCACATATAAAATATGCATTTTTTGTTTATTTTTAGAACATGTAGAGTATTATATAAGATTTTATCAATCCCTTTAAAACTGACCGGCAAAACCCAACTAAATAATTAAGTGTAGTGCTTTAATTTTTTTATTTTATTTTATTTTTTTTGGTGGGTGCAAGGGGGAAGAAACCCCCAAGACTAGAACAGCTAAAAACTAAAAACCCCTGGGGAACAAAGTCCCAGAAACATCTGCTCTAAAAGCCTGGGAAGCAAACAAAGGAACACTCCTAAATAAAACAGAACACGAATCTAAACTAAAGCCAAACTTGGCAAAGCAATCTGCAGTATGATTTCCTTCCCTCAAAGTATGATCAACATACCAATTCATTCCCGAACCCAGAAGAGCTTGAATGTCCTTAATCAAGTTGAAAGCCGGGTGCAAGGTGGAACAACCATTCCGGATCAACTTGATAGCAGCCAATGAGTCAGACTCCAAGACCCCACTAGTGTATCCATTTAACCGAACCAGGCTCAGACCCATGAATATGGCCCATAACTCAGCTTCGGTAATGGAGCATGCGCCCAGATGCGAGGAGAACCCCAAAATCAGCTCCCCCTGGTGGTTCCTTAAGACACCCCCCGCAGCCGCAACAGCACCAAACATAGTGACAGCCCCATCACAGTTCATCTTAACCATCTGATGCTCCGGGGGAATCCACCTGATATTGCTACTGCTATCAACAAAATCAGTAGTTCTAAACCGCGGCTTCACTAAGATGCTTTGCTCTATAGAAGCAGCAACACACATGATCTTCCTGCAAAGAGCCATGTTGCTATTCCTTTTCCCATTAAAAACCAGATCGTTTCTGGCTTGCCAAAAACAAAATAAGGCAACGCCAAAAATGATAGGCCACTTGCAACCCCTCACTTGCTTATTAACATGCAAGTTAGCCAGCAACCAAGAGCTAAGATCACCCACCAAGAATTCAGCGGGTAGAGAATAATCAGCAAGCCAGCTCCAAACTTGAGAAGCGTTAGCACAATCCCTCACCAGATGAAAAATATTTTCCTCCCCAACCCTACAGATAGGACAAACTCCAGAATCCGTAAGGCCCCTTCTTAGACGAAAAGCATTTGTGACAAGAGCGTTTTGGGACATCTTCCAGAATTGAAGTCTATACCTTTCTGGGCCTGGCCAGGTCCAGATGCTTTTAAAAAGTCTCTCCTGGGTAGAACTATTGTGGAACAACAAGGATTCATAAGCAGATTTATTTGAAAATTCCCCATCAATGCAAAGTCTCCATGCGATCCTATCCTCACCTTTATCAGGACTCGGAGGCTTCATATTGAGGATGCAGTTAATAACTTCCTCAGGTAGAAGGGTTGAAAGGAGGCCCAGATTCCACACACCTTGACCACCGGAAAGATCACAAACCCTCCAACAAGATTCAACTATTGAGGGAGGCCTTAATTGGAAGTCCGCAAGTTTACCAATAGAAGGGATCCAGACATTGTCCCAGCAATTAGTAGCAATGCCATTTCCTAATCTCCAAACAATATTTTTTTCAACATTTTCCCAATTATAACAAAGACCCCGTAGTGCTTTAATTTGTTGTCCATATAAATATAAGTAGTATAAAGTATTGTTTATTGATTTGGACTATCTAATGCTTTGCTGTGGAATAATTAATTAGCATAAGCCAGAACAAGAATTGGCATAGAGAAGTTGCAGAATCTATACGTATCTTACACATCTAAAATATATGTACCCACCCCATGAATTAGCAAAGAAAACAGAAGATACTTTCAGAAATTATATATCCATCCGCTTGAGAATTTTGCATTAGATTGATATCAGGGTCGTGTCCGCGTTATGTGTTGAAAATCTACTTTCCAGATTCAATCAAAGCAAAATGCGAGATTAGGCTTTAGCCCCTGTCAACTAGAATTTAATTTTTTTTATCAGTAACTGGAATCTAATTTGAAGCAGTTACTTTAGATGGATTTTAAACGAAAATTGCTCCTCAAAGTGTTGCATGCAATTAATTATTAGGGTCTGTATAGGTAAAAGTGTTTATTGATTTATTCAGCAAACTATTATAAGGAACTCGGTTAGGCGTGCACTTAATCATGAGTTGAAAATAATTTATAATAGTTTGTTTGGTTAAGATTTCTCCCTTTTAATCATCAATTCAGCTAAAGAAATCTAGATTAGAGAAGCTTTTAGAAAAAGTGTCTCTGGATTTTTTATTTTTTTATTTTTGTGATAACTAGAATTTTAACCAATTAGACTTTAAATAGATTTGGCTTCTCTAAAATACGTATAAAGTAAGGTAGGTAATCTTAACTGTTAATGAGAAAATTCAATAGATTTGTTATGCATATGTGTATGTATGTATGTATGTTATATCAAACATTGGTTGAAATTATATACTTATTTTATAATCTAAAGTGATAGAAAACCCAAAAAATAAACATGTCATGAGCTATTTTCTTAAATATATTCAAATATTCATACAAACATGTTACTAGCCCAAATGAGAATACAGCTCAATTGGTGGTGAACGCGAGTATTAGCTCAAATGAGGAGAAACAGATTGCAGGTTCCAGGCCCAACCGTGAGAAAAGGCTTCCTAGCTGGTTTAAGGATTACGTTTAAAAAAAATAATAAATAGAATAATGTTTATATTGAGATAGGCAATTCTGTTAGAATGTTAGTCCCTTACTTACACGTGTCCTTGAGGCACTCAATTGTAACAGAATTGGTATTAAAGCAACAAATAGAATCAATGAGAATCGGAAAAGAAATTACAAGAAAACTCTCTCTCCCTATTCTTCTTCTTAGAGCAGCTCTTGCTTAAGGGGCAATTTCCCTAGAACCCTATCAACTGGTGCTTTCATCAGCTTACCCATGCCTCCCAAAAATGAGAAAAATGATGAGCTCATTGCTCAGATGCGAGAGTTAGTCCAGTCCCTGGTTACCTCTCAACTTGACACCATCAAGGATCAAATCGTAGCAGCCGCAGCTTTACAGACCATCGCACCTATTAAACTAAGGATCCCAAGCTTCCCAAGATTATCCTAGCATCCTTTGATGGCTCCCAACCCTTGGAATGGATTTCTCAAGCCCAGCAGTTTTTTGAGTTTCACAATACCCCTAATGCTCAACGTCTCCAAATGGTGGCCTTCTATATGCAGGGGGATGCATTGGGGTGGTTTAAATGGATGCACTCCAACAAATAATTGTCCACTTGGGATGCTTTCCTCCGAGACCTGGAATTGCGCTTTGGGCCCTCCTCTTTTACCAATCATGAGGCGGCATTATTTAAGTTCAAACAAACTGGATCTGTCACCGATTTCCAGCTGCAATTTGAGAAGATTTCCAACTGTGTAAGTGGCCTTTCCTCAACTTCTTAGTTGAATTGTTTCATTTCGGGCTTGAAAGATGATCTCCAAAATGAATTAGCTGTCCTCAAACCCTCTTCCCTATCTGAAGCCATTGGCCTTGCCAAGCTTCTAGAAACCAAAACACAAGCTACCAAACCGGCTTTCTACCGTAACCCACGATCCCCATCACAATCCCCCTCCCAAATAAACCACCAAACCCAACCTCTTGTGACCCAACCATCCATCTTAGGACCCCCACCCATTCCTAAAACTTCCAACCCTCCCTCTATCAAATACCTTAACTATGCAAAGCAACAAGAACGACGTGCGAAGAGACTTTGTTTCAATTGTGATGAACGGTTCTCTACTGGCCACCGTTGCAAGGCACGCCAGTTGTTACTCTTATTAAGTGATGATTCTGAATCCTCTGGATCGTTGACTGAAACCTTAGACCCAACACTGCATGACCCCGACCCGGGTGTTGATCAGGGAGTAATAGATGAGGACCCCAACCACTCCTATTTCCACATATCGCAAGCAGCAATAATGGGCCCATCATCGTCCCAGACACTTTGTACCAAGGGACTGATTCGTGAATTGGCTGTCTCGGTTTTGATTGACTCGGGGAGTTCCCATAACATCATTCAACCAAGAATTGCTGCATTCTTAGACCTTCCGGTGGTGGCTATCAAACCATTTTCAGTGTTTGTGGGAAATGGTCAATCTATTCAATGCTCAGGCAGTTGCGTGGACGTTCCGGTAACTCTTTCTGGCCATCTCTTTCACATTCCATTTTACGTGCTTCCTGTTCATGGTGCAGATATTATACTTGGGGTGCATTGGCTGAAAACACTTGGGGTTTTTTTATCGGACTACAACGTGCCTTCCATTCAGTTCACCCATAATGGAATTCCAGTTACAATTACGGGCAATACTTCTACGCCTAATGCAACCTCATATTCTCAGTTTTGCCATTTTCTTTTTACGGATTCGGTGGCGTCTCTCCATTCGGTGACCATGCAACCCATGGACCAGCATCAAAATTCTCCCATTGTCACCGAAAATATGAAGCCAGAGTTGGCAACACTGTTGCTGCAGTTTAAAGGTGTCTTCGATAAACCTCATAGCTTGCCCCCAGCGAGGTCCCTTCACCATCACATTCATCTATTGCCAGGATCTGCACTAGTAAACGTGAAACCTTATCGTTATCCTCATTCACAGAAATCAGCAATTACAGATATGATTCAGGAAATGTTGAAAGAGGGCATAATTAAACCGAGTACCTCCCCATTTTCATCACCGGTCATCTTGGTTAAGAAGAAGGATGGCTCTTGGAGGTTTTGTGTGGACTACCGCGCCTTGAACGCCATCACGGTCAAGGACCGCTTTCCCATTCCAACTGTAGATGAATTATTGGATGAGCTTCACGAGTCCACAGTCTATTCCAAATTGGACCTCCGTTCCGGTTACCACCAAGTTTTGTTGGCCCCCGAGGACACCTTCAAAACAGCGTTCCGGACCGTGGATGGACACTTTGAATTTTTGGTGATGCTGTTTGGACTTAGTAATGCGCCTGCCACCTTCCAAGCCACCATGAAGAGGCTTTCCGTGTTTTTTTACGCAAGTTTGTCTTTATCTTTTTTGACGACATTCTGATCTATAGTGTTGATTGGAGAACCCACATTGAGCATTTACAACAAGTGCTGCAAGTATTGGACCAGCATCAGTTTTATGCAAAGTTCTCAAAGTGCACTTTCGGGGTTGATAAGGTCGATTACCTAGGACATGTGATTTCCAAGGAGGGAGTGGCGGTTGATCCTTCCAAAATTGCAGCCATTATAGACTGGGCGGTTCCTACCACCCTGGCGGGCCTCCATGGGTTCCTTGGCTTAACGGGGTATTATCGCCGTTTTGTTCGCAACTATGCCTCCATTGCTGGACCCCTGACTGAGCTGTTGAAAAAGAACAATTTTCATTGGGATGACTTGATATTTGATGTCACTACTGATGCTTCTTCGTTTGCGATAGGAGCAGTACTATCTCAAAATGGCCATCCTCTTGCATTTTTTAGCAAGAAATTATGTCCATGCATGCAGCTTGCTTCAACCTATGATTGGGAAATGTTCGCCATCACTGAGGAGGGTCAAGAAATGGCGCCAATACTTAATAGGCCGACGTTTTCGTATCTACACGGATCAGTAAAGTCTAAGAAATTTACATTCTCAAGTGATCCAAACACCAGCTGAGCATAAGTGGCTTACCAAATTGTTGGGATTTGATTATGAGATTAATTACACCCCTGGCCGCACTAATAACGTGGCAAACGCTCTGTCTCGCTCTCAAGCGGATCCCGAAGCTATTTTTGCTGCAATTTCGGTGTGTCAACCAACTGTGTTGGCGCAATTACAGCAATTTTATGCTGATCACGAAGTAGGCAGGGCGTTGTTTTCCAAATTCCAGCATGCACTTGCTGACGAAATTCAAATGGGCATTCTTCACTTCAAAGGGCGCCTCTTCATTCCAAGTGAGACTAATTTGCGCAAGGTGCTTTTTGATGAATATCATGCGTCTCCGGGAGGTGGGCACTCAGGAGTTAAGGGCACCCTTACGAGGCTGGCAACAGCTTTTTCTTGGCCCCATATGGCTAAGGATATTAAGAATTGGGTCCGCGAATGCTCCATCTGTCAAATGCACAAATACTCAACTCAGAAACCTATGGGCTTACTTCAACCGTTACCTATACCTTCTAGAGTCTGGGAAGATATCTCAATGGACTTTATCACACATTTACCTCAGGTTCATGGTAAATCAGTCATTTGGGTTGTTGTGGATAGGCTTTCCAAATTTGGCCATTTTATCGCCTTACCCACATCCTTTTCTGCTGCTTCATTGACACCCGTCTTTATGGTCGAAATTCATCGCCTCCATGGAATGCCCAAAACAATTGTTAGTGACAGGGATAGGGTGTTTGTCAGCAAATTTTGGCAAGAATTATTTAAACTAAGTGGAACCAAGTTGTGTTTTAGCAGTGCTTACCATCCGCAATCCGATGGCCAAACGGAAGTGCTTAATCGAATCCTGGAAACGTATCTCCGCTGCTTTGTTAGTGACAACCCGAAACTTTGGCTGCAGTTCTTGCACTTGGCGGAGTATTGGTACAATTCCACTTATCAATCTGCCATTCGCATGTCTCCGTTTGAGGTGTTGTATGGGAGGCCACCCCTGACCTTGAAAGATTACATCACCGGGTCGACTGCAGTGGCGTCTTTGGATGAGACACTGGCACGGCGTCGCGATCTCCTTCAAACGGTTCGGCGTAACTTGGTCCAAGCTCAGATCCGGATGAGATCCCAGGCAAATAGCCATCGTCAAGATCGCATTTTTAAGGAAGGTGATTGGGTTCTCCTTAAACTCCAGCCTTATCGACAACTTTCGGTGAGGGGTGCTGCATCTCCGAAGCTTTCCAAACGTTTTTTTGGGCCCTTTAAGGTTCTGCACGCCATTGGCAAGGTTGCCTATGAGTTGGAGCTGCCTCCGGAAGCTCGGATCCATAACGTTTTTCATGTCTCTAAGCTGAAGCCTTTCCATGGGCTGCCGCCAACGCAAGCTCCAGTTTTGCCGCCGTCTGCTACGAGCACCCAATGGGAACTCAAACCGCTGAAGATTTTGGGTCACCGTGTTTTGCGCACAGACAAGGGCGACTATTCCCAGTTGCTTATTCAATGGGATGGGCTGTCGGTTGATGAAGCCACGTGGGAAGACAAGGCCACGTTTCACAATTCCTTTGCTGTTGACAACCTTGAGGACAAGGTTGGTGTGGACCAGGGGGTAATGTTACTAGCCCAAATGAGAATACAGCCCAATTGGTGGTGAACGCGGGTATTAGCTCAAATGAGGAGAAACAGATTGCAGGTTCCAGGCCCAACCGTGAGAAAAGGCTTCCTAGCTGGTTTAAGGATTATGTTTAAAAAAATAATAAATAGAATAATGTTTATATTGAGATAGGCAATTCTGTTAGAATGTTAGTCCCTTACTTACACGTGTCCTTGAGGCACTCAATTGTAACAGAATTGGTATTAAAGCAACAAACAGAATCAATGAGAATCTGAAAAGAAATTACAAGAAAACTCTCTCTCTATTCTTCTTCTTAGAGCAGCCCTTACTTAAGGGGCAATTTCCCTAAAACCCTATCAAAACACTTACAGTATAAGTTTAAATTTACTCTAAATAAGATCTTCCAAACATGTCTTTGAAAAACCAACAACTAAGGTGGTCCTGCCCGTGTATATATAGCATCTATTAAGCTTGGTACACAAGGCAATTCACAAGGTACGTACAACAGGGTGCACATGGAAGCTAATCAGTTTAATCAGGGTTCAGGACCATCGTGGTTTGATGGGTTAAAAAGGCCTTAATTGCGTGTGGTCCAAAACTCCAAATTATTGATTATTCTAACGGCTTTGATGAATACGTCTTGAGGTGGATTTCGCTCTATGGACCACTATCTGACTTCTTTATTCTTATTAACTAATTTTTCCTGGTTTTTCTATACCCAATTTATTGTTCTTTAAAATTCAATTGGTGGTTCACGTTCTCCTTTTTGGGTGGAGGTGGTTCACATTTTATTTTTATTTTATATATACACATATAGATTGCATTGAATGGTGGTTGGGAAGAGTCAGCATCAAGGGATCAGATGGTAAGAAGTAATTAGTCAACGAAAAAGTCATCTATCAACAATCCAAATCTGCGATTAGGGTTGGATCAAATGATTGGATTTCCCTTGGAATGTCTGTCAACGAAAAATCACCATTCACAAGAACGCCAGATAGACGTACCGCAAATTTTAACGAAAATTGACTTATGAAATTGACTTACGAAAATTAATTAAATTTTGCTACGAGGCAAAAAAAAAAAAACAAAACTATATGTCTCCTACAACTGGCAATATGTTAATCATTTTGAAAATAAGCGATATTTAATTTTTTTTATAAGAATTAAAAAATAATACATAACTAATTAATAAGTGAAATACATAACTAATTAATGAGTGAAATAGTATTATTACAAATTATTCTTATTTTTTTTCTCTCAATATATTGTATGTGAAAATATGGTCATAAATCACAACATCACTTCACTTCTATAAAATACCAACGTATCGTGTCTGTCTGTCTGCAATTTCTATTTTTTGGATTAAAAATAAAATTATATTAATAGATAATTTTTAGATAAGTCAATTCAAACGGACCCTAAGTATATATTTTATACTAATTTGAACATTTGATAGTAACATATATCATCTACTTAAAGATCATGCCACCAAAACCAATATCAAAGCCTTTCCTGCACGCATACAAGAGAATTAAGAATATGTGACAGTCTCGCGTTGTTAGCTGAATTAGGAAACCATGTATGAGTTATGACTCTAATTCGCCACTACTGTGTTGGACAGCAAGCAAAATTTGGGATTAGGACTGCCAACTAATTAACGAACTTTTTCAATCAAAACACATCGTAGTCCCGACACTCGTCTCGTTATATATTTAAGATTGCACTCGTCATTTGACCAAAAAAAAAAGATTGCACTCGTCACCTATATATATTTATATTCAAAGCTGTAAAATGAAGCTTGAATCTAATCTAAGCTTTCTTAGATACAGTTTCTATATATCTTAATGATATACTTTGACTATATATATACACCCATTTTCCTTTGCAATCGTCCCTCCTTTGATAATCTTTGCCCGTACACTGATCAGATATATAAAGTAAAATCTAGTGAAATGGAAACGCCAGCGAGATAGGGAACACACTTTGTTATGCTTTTTGGTTTAGGACAAACACACTCCAGTTGCTCGATATGAACTTTCTATTGCTAACTCCATTCCACCCGGCAATGAATCTAGATACAAATATCCTTCACTTTTTCCTTTTAGTACCACGATCACCTTTGACGCTGTTGCGTGTGAATCTAACAAGATCTAAAGAGACATAAAAGAAAAAGCATTCAGTATCCAACTGGCAATAACTTGCAACTTGCATACCTTTACTTTACCCATGATTGCTATCCCTCTACTCTCCTTTGACAAAAAAGAGAAAAAATGAAAAAAAATTCAAAAATGTGGTGAGCGTGGATCGAACACGCGACCTTCAGATCTTCAGTCTGACGCTCTCCCAACTGAGCTATCCCCGCAGATGTTTGAGTAATGTAACGTAGACAATTAAATTCAATGAGAAAATATTATACTGTTTCAAGAAAATGTATAAATTCATATATCATGTTTAATTAAATGGTAAATTTTTTTAGATATGTGAAATTCAAGTTACTTTTTTATTAACAAATTCATATCTTGAATCAAATACGTTAAATAAATATATTGTGTACAAGGTATTAAATTAAGTTAAATAAATATTATTATCTATCTCTAATTTTTCAAATGATTATAAGTTTTAAAACACTATACACGGTCAAATTCAGGTTATCTTTAGACGGTCGAATTAGGATCTTTGAGTTTGTTCCTGGCTTTATTTCTTTTGCTTTGTTGGCAGATAGTGCCTCACGACTTTTACTCGTGGTTTCTAGTTTTTTTCAGGCGCTTAGCTCCCTTCATATCACCAAAAAAATCAATTATAAGTGCCTTAAAATTGACAGTAGAAGTGGTTTCAAAGTGTACCATTAATAGATGCAAATATCACTATTTTTCGGGAAATAACGGCAGCTTGTAAAATCCAAACCAAACTTAATTAAAAATTTAAAACAATGGTACAGGGCTGGAAGTAGAACCTCAAGCTGGCAGGGTGTTGTACACCTAGCAAGCTCTGTTTTAAGAGGATTGATACTTACTCTTTTGGACAAGCTATTCTTGACATTTTTTATGCTTGATTATTTTTTAAATAGTCAATACACTCTGAAAAAATTATTAGTTTAGCAGACAAGTGTGTCAACATCTTTAAAAATAGAGCAACGGATAATGGTAAAAGACTGTTTGAAAAATGAAAAGTGTGTCCAAAATAATGTATCACTCGCAATATCTCTTCTAAATGATTTTCTTTACCAGCTTTCATGTCACTTGTGACTTGCTTTAGGCCCTGTAGCATGCAAGGTAAATGGGCGATACAGAAATCGCACACTATTTAACCATATTGGCTGGTAATCAGGCAAGTCTATCTGGAAACGAGTATCTGCGATGATTGCATATGAAATAAAATATGCGTTTTTGGTGGCCACAAAAATGCATTTCATTTGATTTTTTATACAACATAAAGTGAAAATCAATTTAACGCCATTTCTCTATTACTATAAACATGAGAAATTTGATGAATTTAGAATTTGAATCATCAGATGGATATATTGAGTCTCCCCTACTACCGAGAAGAAAAAGACAAAGCAACTCAAATCTATAGTCACTTAAGTATTCAACATCTACGTACCAGCTCTGACAACATGATGCCATGAACTAGTGCTTGAGCCAGTAGTTCGACAACATGATGCCATGAACTAGTGCTTGAGCCAGTAGTTCCGCAGCTGGGCCATATGGAGGAGTATCTCATCACGACCCTGATGGGTGACACTACTGGTCATGATCCATGGAGGCACTGTTTGGAAGAAGCCACGTATCAAGTCCTGAAAATCATTGACATTATCTTCTGGTCTTTTGCCTCCATTCTTTTTCTTCTTCCGTTTGTCACATTTGGTGAAGATTAATGTCATTGGGATCTGAAAGAAAAACTATATTAAACCAGCTCTGATTACCAAAAGAAGTTATTAGCTTTGCTCTGTTAAGTGTTAACTTTGGAGGCAGGAGTGCAAGTCCCATATTGGCTAGGCACTATACATGAACTTCTTTATGAAGCTCCCGTTTAAAGTAGAGTGCTAGAGGCTCTCCCCCCTAATGACCCGACCTTCAGGAGTGAGCTCTCCGTTACATGAAGTGGTATTAGAGCCTGGTTGTCCATCCTGGTGTAGATGGACTACTCTTTTCAACACAACATGGTTAGACACATCCTGGTTAGACACAGAGCTTCTATTTAAATAGAGGCTCTCTACTCCTAACAGCCTGGCATTTAGGAATGGTCCTTTCTCTATAATCTCAAAATCAAATTTTCTTCAAGGTCTGTACTAATCGCAGTTCATAACGGCATTTAAATTGTGATAACTAAATTATCCTGTAACTGTACTCCTATCTGTCCACATATCATATAGATTGGTTCCTAACACAAGTCAATAGTCATAACCGTATCTGTCTTCCATATAGATGAGTCATAATACAAGCAAAGTTGGACCTCTTATAGATGTCATCAAATTAAAATCATTCCAGTGATTTCAGTTTTTATAACTATAGTATAGTGTAATATTCTCAGTATCACATTTCTCACGTGCACATTTTCTACTGGGCATAAAAATAAATGGCAGCAACTCAGAATATGTGCCAGTCAACTGTTATCTACGAGGAAGCCAAGGATGAGTCAGGCTTCCATACAATTCATGCCAATTGTCATGACCATCAGGTAGCATATGCAGGATTAATGGGAAACATAAAGCATGTTGTTTTTGCTAATGAAGAAAATTTGATACATTACCTGATTCTGACCCAACCAACTGGCATACTCAAGATCAATTTTTTTAGCAGGAATGCTAGCATCTATTAGAAGGAAAACTGAAACTAAGGTCGACCGGTTGAGGAAATAGTCTTTGGTGAATTTTTCCCAATCCATTCTAAGTTCCTGCGGTGCAGATGCATACCTAAAGAAAAGAACAAAATGGCATATAATTGTCATCAGCTTTTAGAATAGTTAACAGGACCAAATTATTCATCATTAGTTATCCTGAAAAAGAGTACAGTCTAGCATTAAAAAAAAAAATTGGCCTAAAGACAAATAAAATGTCATAACAGAACTTGAGCATTCCAATAACCAGTGTGGATAATGTAGCAAAGAAAAATAAAAAGCTCTGTGATAATCATAAGACACCATATGACATTATTTCCGACCTTGTATGATTAATGAAATCTAGGAGAAGTAAAAATAAAATGGAATCCTACTGTTCTGAAGTCTGACACTCAAAATTCATAAACAACATTTGCACACCATTGACCATACTAGTGTGTGAGTGTGTCCATATAAAACAAATTAGTCACTAATTCCAATGTTTTAACATGCAGTAAGGCCCAACTCTTTGAGAGAGTAAAGCAAAAGAGTGTGTGTGTAGTAGTAGTAGTAAGCCATACCCATATCCAGGTAAATCAACCAGGTACCAGCTATCATTAATCAGAAAATGGTTAATGCATTGCGTCTTGCCTACAAAAAAAAAACAGTTAATACTGTTAATGAATGCATATGGCAAAATATGATCATAATAATAACCAATAAGTTAAAAATCCATTAACTTATTTAGCTGTGCATGCACTACTACAAGTTGAAGTCAAACCTAAATTTTATGTTTGTGTGTGTGTCGAGTTTAAAACTCCTATGACAAAGATTGAACATAGTAGAGTGACTTGAATATTCCAAATAGATACGAGCAGCAGTAAATTTCAGAAAACACAAGATAAAAGCGCAAAAGATCTCACTAGTTTGACCTAAAGTTGCAACAAACTAGAGTTTAAATTAGAGAGAAGGGAAAGAGAGTATAAATAGTGGCAGACCAGGTTTCTTTGACGTTAAGGCGAGTTTGTGGCGGCGCACGAGGGAATTGAGGAGCGAAGATTTGCCGACGTTGGAGCGTCCAACGAGAGCGAACTCGGGAAGGCCATCGGAGGGGCAATCTTCGGTTCTGACGCTGCTTTTGATGAAATCGGCTTTCAGGACACGAGCATCTCCGGCGTAGTCACTCAGCAATATGTTGGAACCGTTCAGGACTCTGGCGCCGTCGAGGGAGACACGTGTCTCCGGCGGAACAAAGAGCTTCTCGAGGGACAACTCTGTAGGGGATGGGGTTATGGGTGTGGGTTCTGAGGTGGTGAGGGTGGATTTTGGTGGATGATGTAAGAGTGTGGAATAGGCTCGGAGAGAGAGAGAAGGATATGAAGTTAAAGAGGAGAAAGGGAACCTTGTTGGGAGGTGAAGGAGAACCATCTCCCTCTTATTGTTATCCTGGGCAACGGAGAGGGGGAGAGCTGCACACTGTATGCAACTACAAGGCATCGCTCACAGTCACTGTGTGCAAATATCTCAAACGAGAGCAATCCAGCAAACGAGACGATGTCGTTTCTATTGCAGTCTTGTCTCAACACATGCCAATACGGTTATAATGCGGTTCGTTGTAGGGGTGAGTAGGGCCGGTTTGGATTGGATTTGACCAAATCCGTTATCTAAACCGATCAAAATAGAATGGGTTGGATTAGATTTTCAATTTTTTTCACTAAACCCGAACTGAACCAACCCGATCAAGAACGGATTGGATCGGATCGAGCTAATTGGATCAACACAAAAAACAAAAAAAATAAAAAGAAAAGGACGAGGAAGGGGTCTTGAAGACTTGAACCCTAATCTAAAAATGCACACAGACCATCAGAGAAGAGGACCACCCAGGAGAGATCTGATGTTCAACTCAAATTAAAACACAAAACAGATAAAATAATGAGATTCAACTTCAAATTAAAACAAATAACAGAGAAAATAGTCCACTGTTGCAGCAAATAAAAAAAAACACTGTTGTTTGTGCCTTTGTGGGTTTAGCAGAGAAGAAATAAAGAAAAGAAAAGAAAAGGGAAGCGACTCCATCGTCGTCATCTTCTTCGAAAGGGAGAAGAAGCTACAGCACGGTGGGACTGATGAGCACGATGGCGGGACTGGTGAGCACGATGACGGGACTGATGAGGTTTGTGCAGACTTGCGCGGCGGAGATGAGGTCTGGCGTTGGTGGTCGCGCTCCCTTCGTCTGGCACTCGGTTCGTGGTGGTGGTTGGCCGAGTGAGGGGTGCTGGGTGGTGGCTGGCCGCGTGAGGGTGGTGGCTCGCGCCGCTGCTGGCCGTGTGAGAACTTGGAGGCGCTGAAGAGCTGAAGTGAATGAGAACTGGAGAAGGGCTTCTATTTTTGGGTGGTGAAGGACTTGTGGCTGCGCAGAGCAAGTCTGTAGTAGCAAGGTAGGGTTTAGAAAAAATATTTTTTTATTACTAAGTGACACATCATCGGATTGGGTTCACGGGTCCGCAAACCGAACCAAACCAGAGCGGGTTCGTTTGGTTCGGATCGGATCCGCAGACCACCAAAATCTTCAAAAAATCGGGTCAGTTTGGATTCGCGGGTTATCTGAACCGTTGGTCACCCCTAGTTCATTGTCTGTCTACTCTTCGTATTCTCCCTCCCCGTCCAAAAATCATTTTATGTTTTTTTTTTGCCCTTTCCTTTTCGAGTTAAATTAAATATATTTTTTTGGGTAAAATTGTTTAAATTTGATTTTAGTCTATATAAACATTTTACACAATAATCCCTATATTTAATAAAAACTGTATGTTAAAATTGTATGTTTTTACCTTTTAGTCCCTCAGGACTAAAATCATACATTTTTTTATTTATATTTTTTATGTATTAAAAATGTATAAAAAAATTATAGGGAGAGAAGGGGAGAGATATTTAAGAATTACTTTTTTCTTTTTTTTTTCTTTTTATAGATAAATATTAGTAAATTAGTATATTGCGTTGTAATAAAAAAAATTAATATGTTAAATTATTGGAGCGTTTAAACCCAAACATCTTTATCACTTTAACACTTATGTTCTCCCTCAAACCACAGAAATAATTTTTTCTTGGTTTGGAAGTTTTTAAAAATAAGAGAAGCACTTTGGAGAAATTTTCAAAACCCTCATTTATCTTCCCATTAAAGAGGAAATCTATCATCCCTCTCCCTCCCATGTTCTTCCCCCTCAAAGCCCTCATTTTTCCACTTCTCCAAATCCCAAACAAAAAGACAATCCTCCCGCTTTTATTGGTTTGTTTGAGAAAATAAAAAGGGTATAAAAACAATTAGAAAGAAAATATTAAAGAGAAATGAAAAAAAAAGATGGGATAGTTATCTATCTATATACATAATAAAGCAAAATGTTTTCAAAAAGGATATTTTACACGTGTCAATACTACGTTCAATTTGAGAGAATTTTACTCAGTATTTATTCTAAAGGCTAACAAAAATGGAAAACAGATGATTCTCTTTCAATTCAAAATGGAATATGCAAATTATAATTAATCAAATAATATTGTGTTCGAATCAGTATTAAATGTAAATTTGAAAACAAAATCAAAAGATTATTCTGTTTTGCATTCTCTCACATGTCTATTTATTTGATTTTCTTTCCCATCATTTTATCCCCTTCATTTTCAAAAAATGCATCAAGTGTTTCTACCGACCCGTCATCTCACTCTGTCATCATTAGTGGATGGTTCTCTCTTTGGGTTGAAGTATCTCACCTCGATGCAGATATTTGGATTAATTTTAGTAATTTTGTTTTTAAATATGATTGTCTTATTTCACCTCTTCCTAAAATGTTCATGATCAACGATTTTATTTAACAAAATTTATATGAACATTATGCAGCATTTGATTAGTATCCATGACATGCACAATAGTCTCGAAGTCATAGCGAAACACTTCCAGCCTTTCTCACCTCCAAATTTTTATAACTATTCATTCTCTGGTATAATTTTTTTCTCTCTTTTTTGTTTTTTCTTTCATATATATTTTTTTCTTCGTTCCACTCTTTCATTGTGATGCTATCACTCAAGACTTTCGATTAAGGGTTACTTTTGTTTTCTTTTTAGTCTTTTCTCTCTCTCGATTACATGTTAGTTTTTGTATTTTTAATCTTACATCATAATAATTTCATGTATTGATATATTTTATTCATTCATTTTATTTTATTATTTGTATCGTTGTTATTCTTCTGATCATCAACATTGACTTCTCATCTCAGGTTAGTTTTTTATTTTATTATTAATCATTTTAGTTGTTATGTCTTCGATGTTTGAAATCTCCGCATTTTGATCATTTTCTCATAGTCTCCAAATTATTGATATTGTTTAATTTTTGTTTTGATTCTATCGAAGATCATCGCTACTTTTCTATTCATTATCCTAAACTTCTTTTTTCGAGTCTTTTTTTTATTAATCACTTTTAGTTATTTAGAATTAATGTTTCTATACTTTATGCTAGTAAGATTTTCGATCTTTATTTCTAATTTGTGATTATTTTTTTTAATTCTAAACAGATATATTATTTTTGCCTTATAAATAAGATGCATCATGAATGAAACAAAATTTAGTAGCTTATTTTTCTCGATATTTCTAATTTGTGATTATTTTTTGATTTCATGTAGATATATTATTTTTGCCTCTCAAACAAGAAGTATGATGAATGACACGAAATTTAGTAGCGTATCTGTTTAAATATTTTTCAAGAAATTATGTATGGAATAATAGAAAAAATTTAAAAATATTATTTTCTTTGATTTGATTGCATAATGATATTAGTAGACATGTGTTGTCTTTTATTTTCCTTTTATTTATATAAGATAAGATGTCATACTAATTTTAAAATTTCGCGGATTTGAGTTTATGTGGCAAATTTTTTTTTGATGAATTTAATTTTGATCTTTTTTAATTTTTGGAAAAATTCTTAAAATTTTAAATTTTTTATTATAACGGTTAATATTAGATGAAATAAACAAAAAGATATTTTTCATCTTTTTTTGAAAGAAATATCTCTTCAATCTTCATTTCTTCTATCTTGATTTGAATTTGATGTTTAAATTTAGGAAATAATTTTATTTGATCTTAATTTGAAATTGATTTTTCTCAAGATTACATAATAAATAAAAGTTTTTTTTATGTTAACTCAAATTTGATATCATCGGTATTAGTATGAATTTTATTTTTTTTTATATTTAGGAATGTGTAATAAAAAATATTTATTTTATATTAATCAATATAGTTATCATTATTTATTTCTCATTTAGTGTTTTTATCTAGCTAATTTATTCATTAAATCTTTTCTTTTATCCTAAAAAATTTGATTATTTTCTCCTTAATACCTATAAATAAATTGATTATTATTAAAAATATGGATAAAACACTATTAATGAGAGTAAATAATTTTTAATCAATATTTTCACAATCATATAATTTCACATATCAACGAACTCAATTAATTAATATCAGATTCTCATAACATTAATGATTAATATGCCACATTTTAAATTTTAAATTGATTATATTGCACGATATGATTTCGCTCTATTGTAGTAATAATCAATCAATATTGGTTTTCTTTTCCCAATTCATTAATTATCAAAATTGCTTTAAATTGAGTTTGTGGGTTAATATTGGTTTCTAACTATGGTAATAAAATAAATTATTTAAATTGATTACATTGTACGATTTGGTTTCTCCTATGGTGATAATAAAAAAATAATATTTATTTTCTTTTCCCAATTTGTTAATTAACACAAATTTATTAAAATTGGGTTCACGGGTTAATATTGGTTTCTCACTATGGTAATAATAACAAATTAATATCACATTCCCATTATGAAATACCTTTTTCAAGTATAGATCTTTAGTTTGATGGTAATTATATCACTGGAATTGAATAATTCACAATTGACATAACATGAGAATAAAAACAGAATAACATCCAACCTATTTCTATTATAACATGACACCAATAAGGCAATATCCATGAAAGGATAATAACCAAGTATTTAACTATTAGTCAAAGAAATCAAATATCTAATTAAATTATCTATTCAACAATAAAAAGTGAAAAAACTAAATATTTAAGAAAGACACAAACTTCAGCACTACTAAACAAACAAAATGATAGTTTATGAAAAATTGTATCTCAAAAAAGCTCATGTTAAAGTAATTTATGCAAAATTATTATTATTTTTATTATTATTATTATTATTATATTATATTGTTTTAAAAACAAGTAGTTTATTGTTACGGCTAGCAAATTGAAATTTGTTTTAAATATCAATCTATATAGGTAAAGAGACTAATAAAATATCTTTCAAAAATGGTGGCTTCTAATGTGAGGGACCTCCAAGGCCCTCACCAATGAGGGGACCATTTTACTTGATATAGCAGGTGTACACGGGGTCTAGAACGTAATATTAAATTGTATAGTGCCAAAAACGAAAAACTTGGAAAATTGCAAAGAAGTCCAGCACTTAGTCACTCAAACAGATATTGGGTGGAGGTAGGGCCGAAAAAACACAGAACAACGATGAGAAGGAAAACTACAGATCTAATCAGGAGTTTGTTAATAATAGAGTGTGTGAATAAAGAACACACCCCAAACACACGATGCTTAATTATTAATACCTGAAGCTGCTGATCTTTCCACGTCGGGTCCCAAGCTTCCCCAAATTTGTTAAGCTGTAACAGAACACTCCTTTGTGTTAGAAGTAATTAATTAAATCCTGCTAGCTTATATTTCACTCCCGCCAATAATAAGCAATTTTTTTTTTATGCAAGCCAATAATAAGCAATTGACAAATCCAACTTTGAAATGTCCAGCCAAAATGCTACAATTATTAGTCAAGGAAAGAAGAAATGAGAACTGCATATTTACTTCCACTGCTTCGACCGCCTTTTATTAGTTAACAATTAAGCATATTATAATGGTATTTTATTGCAAGAAGTTTGCCAATAAAAGGCAAATCACTGTACTGTTTTGAAATAATGAAATTGTGAGAATTGAAAGTGTGTGATATAGCTCCTCCTCTCCCTCTTTTACTTCCGCTGTGTATTGAGTTTTAGAAAATCAATGTCCCACTAATATCACTTTGATCTCAGAATCATCTCCTTCCATCCCAAACCACCCTTAATTAATTATTCTATCAAATTCTGGAAAAACACCCACACCACAATTCAATTCACCTCTTTGCACAAATGATTGCCCAAGCCATACCCATCGACCTCCAAAGCAACTGGGTCTTATCCGAATATGATGTCTTTATACACACTTCCTATGGGCCACGCATTCCAACCCACGCTAACATTCTGGTTTGTCTTCAATTTCGATTCAACATCATGTTTTGCTATATTCGCTTTTGTCGTTGCTTACAATTTTTCCCTTTTTTGTTCTGAAAAATTAATAATGAAAAGGCTTTGGTGTCGCCGATTTGGAGACATGATAGATCGACCACGGAATCATCAGGCTTCCGTGAAGAAATTTGTTCACAAAATTTTGATGGAATGTTGAACCCTGCACTCACTCAAACATCCTATTCACAGTCAAATTTTTGAGGAATGATGAAGTGTTTTGCCTGCTTAGGATTCTGTGGCAATACACTAGCATCCAATCTCCATCGAAGAATGAGATGAGGGTTGCAAGGGGAGGGGATTCCGTGACAGGATGAAGACCACCAGTGGGAGGCATGCTTGCACTTGCCGTTCATCGGCGTATATTGGGAGATTTATCTTATCTTTTTGTAATAATAGATTTTGTTTGGGATTTTTTGTGATTTACCATAAACCTTTTATAACAGGTTACTAACAAATTATTTCAATCAATCTCATCCATTCATTTAAATATTATTATATCCAACAATAGTTATTACCCCCTCACCGGTGAGGGCCTTGCAAGGCCTCTCACCTTAGAAGCCACTTTCAAAAATATATAGATTTAATTAACATCTTATTTACTATCAACAAACTTAATAAAAATATATGTAAGCAAATTAGAATTTTCTTTTAAATGTTAATATCATATGTAAAGTGATTAGTAAAAAAATATAAAAATATAATACATAGATAAAATTTAGATTTAGTTTCTATCCTATTTTTTATTTTTTCACTTAATTTATTGTGGATTTTATTTTATATAAACAAATTAGAAATTTTTAAACACTAATATCTATACGTATAGTCACTAATATCAAAATACTAAATATTTATATTAGTGATTATTATCTCATAAGGATTAAAACTACAAATATAAGAAAAAAAATTTGATACAAATATATATAAGAAAACATTTTTATATGAGTACAAATATAGAGTAACTAAGACATGCAAGTAATTATAGATAAAAATATGACAAATTAACTAAGTTAAAATATAATACACTTAGATGAATATTTTATATGAAAACTTATCTATATCTGAAACTAACCTAAGACCATAAACCAAATCCCAGAATAACCTAAGACCATAAACCAAGTCCCAGAATTCTATTATTTTTAAATTAATATTATATACTTCAGGGTGAGTTTGAGGGCAATTCAATATCCCCGCCAATGTCTGACTTTGAAAAACAGTAAAAACCCAAACTCGACCACTAAACCCATCAAAGCAAGTTGTCCCTGTCAAGTTTGGGTCAGTTCGGGTGAATTCATGTTCATTTGTGTTTTTGACATGTTTACTCACAATAGCTATTTACATTATTTTACTATTTCATGTATAATTAATATATTTTTTACATTGTAATCTACTTTAAAGTTGAGAATTAATCAAATAATTAATACAAATTATATGTCCCGTGCATAGCACGGGTGAATATACTAGTTGAATTATATACACGCTCCGAACTGAATTACAAGTAAAAAAAGTGTCAAATGTAGTGTACCAAAATATAAGCAAATTATAAATAATTTTATCTCATTTAATGGATTTTTTTTTACAAAATACTATTCATTAAATGCACATTTTAATTTCATTAGTTTTTTTATTAAGGGTATATTAGAGAATCAAATTCATTTTTTGATAAGATGAATAAAATTATATGAAATTAACTATTTTTTTAATTAGTATAAATTAGTTAGTTTTTGCTTTTATATGTTTCCAGAATAGTATATTTTTTTTATAAAAAACCAGAATAGTATATTGTTAGTTCTCTTCTTATTTAGTTGGATGAGAATTGAATAAAGAAGTATATACGAACTTTTACATCACTAATGAAAAACAAATAAATTTATCATTTCATATTAATTTTACTATTTTTTGTATTTTATCCTCAAAATTTTCCACAAATAAACACAAAAATAATACACTATTCTCAATTTTCTCACGCCCAAATTTTCTCCATTATTTTATCCTCATTTCTTCCTTCTGTCGCAAAAAAACATGCCCCGGAGGCGGAAAGAGATAAAAGGCAATTAGATCTTGCCACTTCAGCTTCCCCTACGTCGAAAGTGTATCTGCCGGTGTAATCGGTTATTTCATTTCATTTTATTTTTGGATTTTAGTTTTAATTTACAAGCTCAATCAGCACTGCAACTACAATCACCGATCTTCGTTTAGATCTTACTTTCCTCCAAAGAGGGGGCGATCTGATCGTGCGGTTGTTCCAGTCAACTTCAAGTGGCCATGGCTCCACCACCACCGCAGTCTCAGCGATCTCCGTCGCCGTCGCAACCATCCGGGTCAGTTCCCAGTCCAACTCTCTCTCTTCCTTGTGTGTGTATGCGTGTGTGTCTTGTGTTTTCTCTCTCTTTTTTTCTTCTATTTGGATGATTTACAATTTCAATTTGGACTCATCGATGGAAGCCATTGCATAGCAATTGCCGCCTTTTGGGTTTATGACAAACACGAAATTTCGTGTATTTTGGTTTTCTACCGCAACATGTCTTCAACTATTTGTATATGCACATTCCTTGACTTTCGCTAGGTTATCATTAAAGATCCAATGCCGTTGAGTTTTGTCCTATTTGGCCTACAATAATTAAATCTACTGTACTTATCTAGTTATGATTTATGACTTGAGTACTATATACTGAGCGACAGAACAGAGTATAGTGTTCCAGATTCATCAACGCTGTGTTATCTTTTCCATTTCAGGAATAAGGAAAGAGGCAATGTTAACTATAATGAATTGGTGCATTAGCTATTTCCGCCATTCTTATTTTTTCTTATCTCAAATGTGCTCTTCATTATTTTCTATTACAATTCTCTTCTGTCCATGTGGTTGATTCTATATTCTCCATGGTGTTATATCTTAACTTCAAGTCCTGACCAACCATTTAATTTAACCAGGAAGAGCGAAGTCTCTGATCTGAAATTACAGCTCCGGCAGCTTGCCGGGAGCCGAGCTCCGGGTGCTGATGATTCTAAGAGGGATCTCTTCAAGAAGGTGATCTCCAACATGACTATAGGTATCGATGTTTCATCTCTCTTTGGTGAGATGGTAATGTGCTCCGCAACATCAGACATTGTTCTGAAAAAAATGTGCTACCTATATGTTGGAAACTATGCCAAGGTCAATCCTGATCTCGCTCTTTTGACGATTAATTTTCTGCAAAGGGATTGCAAGGATGATGATCCAATGATTCGGGGACTAGCATTGAGGAGTTTATGTTCACTCCGAGTGGCAAACTTGGTGGAGTATTTGGTTGGGCCATTAGGGTCTGGGTTGAAGGACAATAATAGTTATGTCAGGACAGTGGCAGTTATTGGGGTTTTGAAACTATATCATATATCAGCTTCCACCTGTATTGATGCAGATTTTCCAGCAACACTGAAGCATTTGATGCTCAACGACCCAGATACTCAGGTGAGGATTATGTTTTTATGGTAATTTCATCGTCAACCTATGATAAATCATGGCAGTTCTGTTCAACTTTGTAAAGAGTTTCATTTAGAACCAGGCTAATCTACATAGCCCAATGATTAATGAATTGCAAGCAAATAGTCCTTAAAAAAATGTTCCTATGCTATATTTTGTTTTGGTTTTCCGTCTAGTAAAGAACACATTCATTTTCTAATTTCTAAAATAATCATTTGCCTAAATTATGCTAGTGTCTCTGGATGATGTCTTTGTATACATATATCATGTTGAAAATATGTCATCTTTCTTTTCTTTTGGCTTGTGCCTTGGGCTAGGAGTTTCCTCCATAGCTCGGAGTTTTGGCTCTTTTTTCTTCTGTAATCACACTTCAGTTTACATGATAATACAATCTCCCTCTACTGGATAGGGATTGTTCCCATCACTTTTAGTATAGAGGCATGTATGTGTACCCTATATTATAAATCAATTAATTTTTATTTTTTTCCTTAACATTCTTTATTTTGATGGGCATGTAAACTTTGTAAGCTGTTAGTGAGCATTATTATTATTAAGCCCTGCAACATGTTCTGTGAGTTATACTATTTTCTTCTTTATAGGTTCATTGGAGATGATTTAATTTCCTTAAACTTTACATGCAATATAAAAGATTGAAGTTCTCATTTTGTTGTTCATTTCTCTTTTGTCATGTGTGAGTTTAATCTGTCATCACTTGTCAAACTAAAACTTATTTACATATTTAAGCTGAACTTCTACTGTCTCTAACTATTATATTCTTTATTTTTCATATTCCTATTTTGTTCTTTCTATTGCTTTTCATTTGTTGTTCACTTATATATGCGGATGACAAAAGTTTTCCAATTTTGAAACAACAGCATTCACCAGAAGAATTGTAGTTTACATACGTATATGGTCATCTTTGTTTCATCAGGTAGTCGCAAATTGTTTGTCCGCTTTACAAGAAATTTGGACCTTAGAGTCAACCACGTCAGAGGAAGCAGCCAGGGAGAGAGAAATCCTGCATAGCAAGCCAGTTGTATATTACCTTCTGAATCGGTAATCTTTACACAAGTAGTTTCTCCAATACTTTTTTGAACTATTTTGGAAAACTGTGGTGCTTGATTTATGTTTCTCATATATTGCCACATACCAATAAACCGTAGCTTCTCAACCACCCTCTTCTGGGACTCCCTTTTAAAGATTTTTTGCATCTTTCTATTTCTTGTTTTGAAGAAGGCTATAGGTATCGTATAATTTATCTGCCAGCATATTAGCTTTTTTGTTCTTATATACATTACAAATTACAAATCAATTACATTTGGTATGATTGTGCAAGTAAATGGTTGATTGAATAGTTACCTTGCATATGTGAATAAGAATGTTTTATTACCTTAAGTGCTAAATGTGGTCATATTAGACTGTAAAATGTGTTTTTTCATTCTGGCAGACCTCAGAGATAAAAAAAAAACATCTGTACTATCTTGCAAAAATACTAATTTTAAAACAACTTATCAGTTCCCTTTTCTTTCCCTTGCAGCATTAAGGAATTTAGTGAATGGGCACAATGTCTTGTGCTGGAATTGGTGGCCAAGTACATTCCGTCAGATAACAGCGAAATATTTGATATAATGAATCTCCTTGAAGATAGACTCCAGCACGCAAATGGTGCTGTTGTCTTGGCAACTATAAAAGTATTTCTACAGTTGACTTTATCTATGGCTGATGTTCATCAGCAGGTATGCATTGATTCGTGTGTCTTTGTGTGGGTGTGCGTGTGCGTGTGTGTAAAAACATCATTTAAACTCCCTGTTTTTCATTACAACTTAATTCTTTTTATATATGAATATGATTATTTTGCCATACATTAAATTCTCTGGCCTGGATCATAATAAATTTATCTCGTAATGTCTTTAATTTTGACTACTAGCTCACTGAACCATACACGGAGGACATGTATTTGGCATTAAGGTTCTGTATGATGAAGCTTTTGGTATTCATACATGGACATATATAATTGAGTTAGTGTTTTAACCTTAAACTCAGGGATGCAAGTGAACTAAGCCATTTGTCAGTTCCTTGGGTTTGAACCTGCTTGGCTCAGTTCATAGCTTCTGTATTGTATAAGTAAGCTTGAACAGTATGCTAAAGCTCGTTTGGTTAACTCAACTACCTTTGCTGCTTGGCTCAAGCTTATGTTTATCCGTGTTTGCATAAGGCTCAGCCAAGCTCAGCTTATCATTCAAACCTTTTGGCTTGATCTCAAAGTTATTGTGACTGTATCTTGTCAGCTTTGGTTGCTTGCCTGAATCTTTGTGATTTCTGATGCAAATTCTTATTGTTTAGGTATATGAGCGTATCAAGGCCCCTCTCTTAACTCAAGTGAGCTCAGGAAGTCCGGAACAATCTTATGCAATTTTAAGCCACCTGCATCTTTTGGTCATGCGTGCACCTTATATATTTTCCTCAGATTACAAACACTTCTATTGCCAGTATAATGAGCCATCATATGTCAAAAAGTTGAAGCTTGAAATGCTGACTGCAGTTGCAAATGAAAGTAACACCTATGAGATAGGTAAGTAAATCCCCCTATGTGTTAGAGAGAGGGGGTTAGGAGATGGAAAAATTGGGATTATTGCAATTTTTTATTTGATGTTATGATCCCTGGTTTGAGTTGCTCCCTTTCTCTTTGGTATGGCTTATAAAAGAACTTTGTGTGTCCCACTTCAGTGACAGAATTGTGTGAATATGCTGCAAATGTTGACATTCCAATTGCAAGGGAATCAATTCGGGCTGTTGGGAAGATAGCATTGCAGCAGTATGATGTCAATGCTATTGTTGACCGCCTTCTACAGTTTCTTGAGATGGAAAAGGACTATGTTACTTCTGAAGCTCTGGTAAACATGACAAATACCAGCTAGATACCCTGGAATTTGTGCCTAAGAGTAGTATTACACTGCTTCCTGTCATTATGCAAACAAATATGTGAAGTATGGCATTTTGATTTGACTTAGTAATGGTAGGATAGACTGAGAAAATTTGAAACTTCATTTATGTAGGTGCTTGTGAAAGATCTACTTAGAAAATATCCACAATGGAGTCAGGATTGTATCGCTGTTGTTGGGAATATCAGTAGCAAAAATGTCCAAGAACCCAAGGCTAAGGCGGCTCTTATATGGATGTTGGGGGAATATTCTCAGGACATGAATGATGCTCCATATGTCTTGGAGAGTCTGGTTGAAAATTGGGATGAGGAGCATTCTGCTGAGGTAGTACAAGTAACTTTTTATGGTTTGCACTCTTGCAAAGGATGGAGTATCATCATGTCTTTATGGATAAATTTTTTTGTTGAACAACTGTTGTGTCATGATGCAGGTTCGCTTACATCTTCTTACTGCAGTAATGAAGTGTTTCTTTAAGAGACCCCCTGAGACTCAGAAAGCATTAGGAGCTGCACTGGCAGCTGGTCTTGCTGACTTTCACCAGGTTTGAATTGTTGTTACGACTTACTATTGAACTGTCAAAACAGTGCAATATTAAATATTTGCTTCTATTGCAGCGTTATGTTACACGAGCTTTTGTTGATTGCAGGATGTTCATGATAGGGCCTTATTTTATTATAGGCTTCTACACTACAATGTATCAGTGGCAGAGAGTGTGGTGAACCCTCCAAAGCAAGCAGTTTCAGTATTTGCCGATACTCAGAGCAGTGAAGTCAAAGATCGCATATTTGATGAATTTAACAGTTTGTCTGTTGTATACCAAAAGGTAAACTCACTGCCCCCAAGTGGTTTTGAATGAACACAAATTATTGAGTTTGAATCAATTTTAATTACTTGAGGCCATTTCTGAATTTTTTTAATGAAATGATTTTTGTCACTTCAAGCAGATATAATGAAAAAATGGGGGAAAAGATAATAAATGGGTCATCTTACCATTCAAACCATGTTTTTCTGTGCGACTTCCATGTAAAATGTGTCTGACGTCACACCTTGCACTGTGACAGGCTAAACACCTTGTCTTACATTATCGTTATTTGAAACATGTTTATATTACAGTGGTCCTTGTCTATCCCCACCCCCCCCCCCCAACTCCAAACCCTCTATTATGAGTTGCGTATTAAATGCTATCAAACTAACAATAGCAATTTCATGCAGCCTTCTTACATGTTCACTGATAAGGAACACCGAGGGACATTTGAGTTTTCAGATGAACTTGGAAATTTATCTATTAGTGCAGAGCCTGCGGATTCTGTTGTTCGAGTTCAGAGAGTGGAAGCAAATGACAAGGATCTGCTTCTAGGTACCATGGAAAAAGAGGAAGGTAGAGATCCTAGTAGCAATGGTTCTGCCTATAATGCTCCTTCCTATGATGGTTCATCTGCCCCTTCTGCAACACAACCACTTACAGATTTGGCATTTTTGAGTACCAGCGGAACTGGCCAAGCTCCGGCTTCTAGCTTGGCAATTGATGATCTGCTTGGTTTAGATTTTTCAGTTGGGACCGCAGCCACACCTTCACCTCCTCCATTGAACCTCAACCCAAAAGCTGTACTGGATCCTGGCACATTTCAGCAGAAATGGCGTCAACTGCCAATGTCCTTATCAGAGGTTTGCTTTGATATCATAATCTCAGTTTCATTAATAAATATAGTATCATTGACTTAGGCCTCTTTGTTTTAGATTTAATAAAATTGATTTAAAAGAGTTGTTGTCAAAAGGATTGTGAATAATTTTGTGGATCCAATTTTTAAAATCAATGCTATTCTACTCAATGGAAAAGTTAAAAAAAATAAAATTTACTTCCCTCAAAATCAATTTTAGTCTACGCAACATTGATTTTGAAAACTCAAAAAATTACCCAAACACCTCAAGTCACTGTAACTAAAAGTTTTATATTGTCATCCATTAAAGTGTTGCCACATCACCTTAAGCATTTTGGTTTATTTGTGGTATGTAACATTCATAATTTGATGCAGGAATATTCTATAAGTCCTCAAGGAATTGCATCGTTGACAACTCCTAATTCTCTCCTCTGGCACATGCAGAGCTATTCGATACACTGCATTGCGTCCGGTGGTCAGTCTCCTAACTTGAAGTTCTTTTTCTTTGCTCAAAAAGCGGAAGAAGCATCAATATATCTTGTAGAGTGTATAATCAACACATCCTCGGCCAAGACACAGATTAAAATAAAAGCTGATGACCAAAGTTCATCCCAGGCATTCAAAGCTTTATTCCAATCAGCCTTGTCCAAATTTGGTTTGCCCTAAAACTTGATGGTGCATCCTTTTGAGCTGTGGAGTGGACAGTACTGAAATGTTGGGATCCTAGCTTGAATAATAAAGAAATGGAGATAGATAGATACGGGCTCCACACTCATCCCCCTCCCCCACTCTGAAAAATGGGATCAGATCAGTGTATAACAGAAATTGCAGAAAGGGGGGGGGGGGGGGGGAGGGTTCCATTGGCTAAAAGATTTTGTAGTTGTTTTGTATCCGATCCATCGTGATGATCCATTAGTAGATATTCAGCTGTAGAAAACCTGAGTCTGGGTTGTAAGTTTGTAGAGGTTTTATGTTGATTTTCCGACGTCTGTTCAAGCGTTCACTTTGTTCAATGAGATTGATTGATTAGTGATTAATTTTTATGCCGGATTGGTGCTGAAATTTGAAATCGGACCCATTATCAATTTGGTTATAATAAGTGTGATAGATAAAAATGAATGTTGAAACAGTTATTTTTATGATTATAATATACAAATATAAATTAATTTCTACTTTAAAATAATCTTTAAAAAATAATTACTTTTTCATACGATATAAAAATTATTTTTTAATCTTGGACAAATGAGTCATTAGTTCATGTTTCTTTAAATAATGATATATTTTATTCTTATTTTAAAAAAAAATAAATCTTACTTTATTTAAATTAATTATATGTATCCTTTTAATCATTTATTTTTTCTCATAATTTATATTTTCCAAATTTTACCTAAATAAATTGTATATATTGCCGTAAACAAAAATTATATATTTATTTATGTTTTTTTAACTTTTTTTTCAAATTTAAAATAGGGAAATGATTTACTAACCCCAAAATCCACCCATCACACACCCACTGTCACCATTTCTTTCACCAATCTTGGGTGTGTGGTGGGTGTGTGGTGGTCAGCCTATCATCACCCTTTAAAATATCCGTGGAATTGGTTTGTCAAAAAAAACGTGGAATAAAAAATGCTCTTTCATTTCTTTGGTAAGTAAAAATTAATTTTATCGAACTGTTTTCTTTTCGGTCCATGTCACTTGGGATGGACAAAAGGTCTGAAATCCTACGTGACAATTGGCAAGTTTTTGATTGGGTGACAGACCTCAATCTACGTGGGTCGGTTTAAGTTTATCGTAACCGCGTGCTCCTGCCAGTCATCATAGAGTTATTACCACAGCTTGCCACGTTGGCAAAAAACGGGTCTTTTCTTCTCATCTCATTGGCAGAGTGACACAACACAACACAACACAACTGTTCCCTCTAAACGGTTTAACTTTCAACCCCCCCGCCTCTCTCTCTCTTTGACTCCTTCGGTAAAACTTAAAACCCTAATAACCCTTCAAATCATTTTCCCAAATCAATTCCTCTTTCTTTCTTTCTCCGATCTGCTGTGCTGGGATTGTCTTGTGGCCAACCGGTCCTGCAATTTTCCTCTTGCGATTGGAGGTCTCTTTCTTTCCCCAAGAATAATCAACGTTTTGTTTTGTTTCGGATTGATCGATCGATCGATCATGCGTTTTAATTTCTGTCATTATTGCTGTTTCTCGTTCGCAGTGGAGGCCATTCTCGCAACGTTTGACTTCAGTAGATCCACAATTTTTGACACGCGTTAGGAAGAGTCCAAGGAGAATGAAGAACACGGAGCGAATTGCGAATTTGGCTTTGGCAGGTTTGCTTCTTTTGTTTCCTTAAGCTTTATTGGCTTTATAAGTAAACATCTGCGGACCTTGAAACTTACCATGGGACTTATAATGAGGCCTTTGGGCATTCTACTACAATGCAGTTGCTGCTGTATTCTCTCATTTTACAGATTAATTATGGGTGTGGAATAGTAATTTGCCTAAACTGTATGCTCAAACAGAAAATGGAAACACTGTTTTTGAAATTTGGTTCTGAAATCTTGTATCGTTGTATGTTTTGTAGTCTCCATGGATTTAATCTGGTCTCGAGTTTTGCTGTTTGTACCTTGTTTAGTAATGTTAATGTATGAGTGAGAGGAAAAGTGGGTCTATTTCTGGTCCTTGACCACTCATTATTGATGCCGTTTTATATGTCACGGCAGGTTTAACCTTAGCACCGCTTCTTGTGAAAGTAAATCCAAATTTGAATGTCATTTTGACTGCTTGCCTCACTGTATATGTGGGCTGTTACCGATCGGTCAAACCAACCCCGCCAACTGTAAGTTGTGGTAGCTTGCTTATTTTCTCCTTTATATTGTACTTTTCATGGCTCAAGATCTGATTTCTTCTTTGTATGTGATTATGCAGGAAACAATGTCCAATGAGCATGCCATGCGTTTCCCCTTTGTTGGGAGTGCAATGCTATTATCACTTTTCTTACTCTTCAAGTTTCTGTCTAAGGACTTGGTTAACACTGTATTGACAGGCTACTTCTTTGTACTCGGGATTGTTGCACTTTCGTACGTTCTTTTCTTTGTGTCCAGTATACTTGTTATTTAGTCAATAGAATCTTTTTTGACATATTTGCTACTGTATCACACATTTTCTCTTCCACTGTCTGCAGGGCAACATTATTGCCATCTATTAAACGTTTTCTGCCAAAACATTGGAATGAGGACCTCATAGTCTGGCATTTTCCATATTTTCGCTGTACGTGACACCTTTTTTCCTCGTTATTTTTGCATACTGTTGCTGACAATAAAATCTTTTTCTGAACTGTGGTATCAGAAGTTATCTATTTCTATCTTTCAATTAATTGTCAATGATGACAATTTTTGGCGATTATTTCCACTGATACCTCCTACTGGTTTTGTGATGATGTACCAACCGAATATCAAAATGTTTGAGAGTTCTTTATTTATTGACAATGCATGTATTGTTTGAACCATTTGGAGATTTTAACTGTGCATTTAGCGATATTAATATCTAAGAGTTGGTCATGGTGTATTTGTATCTATTTTTCAATGCTCCTTGCACAACATAAATATCACGTGGGTTTTACTTGCACTCTTAAATGAATTTTGAACTATTTTCTAGAGAAGGGATAATAAATTTAACCATGTATAATAACAGATAATGCTTAATGCATTCAAACCTTTGTTAAGTGTTTTGTGCTGTTTTTGCCACTTTTAGATGTTTGCACTTGATCTAGTTGATATTAACTTGCTTCTACCTTGCAGAATGATATTTTTCCTTACACCTTTCTTACACAGCTTTGGAGATTCAGTTTACAAGGTCACAGATTGTTGCTGCAATCCCTGGGACTTTTTTTTGTGCCTGGTATGCTTTGCGGAAGCATTGGCTGGCAAATAATATATTGGGTCTTGCTTTCTGTATTCAGGTTTGATGCTTTACCTATATGTACATGTATGTAATGTAATATGTAATATATGTAATATTATTATGTATAAATATGTTTGTATGTGTAAAGTTGAACTGACAGATACATAACCAATTAGATGACAACCAATTAACAATACAAAATTGACTCTGTACTTAACAATTAATTATACCTTTTATTTATGCCAATTATATTGTAATTGACAATAGAAATTGGTACAAACCCATTATACCTTATAACCGTTAACCAACCAATTATATTTATGGAATTATGGTATCTAATTTAGAATAAAAAATTGGCAGCATTATTTAAGGTTCAACAGTGACAGTTACATGTCTATCAACCATTTCTTATATTAATTAATTCATTTTTGTCAATTGGACCTACTATACTAATTTTTGACATTCACTTTCCTTGTTTGAGGCAATAACACCAATCCATCTTTAACATTTACAGGGAATTGAAATGCTTTCTCTTGGGTCTTTCAAGACTGGAGCTATTCTCTTGGTAGGTATTTTTTTTTAGTTGTAATTAATGGTGCTCAAAGCTTCATTTAAAAAAAAACATTAAATTTCTAGTTGAAAACATCTTGTTTTCTATACTAACAATCCTTTGGCTGCAGATAAACCAGGTCATTTCTCTTCCTTTCATTTAAGAAAATTTAGACAAACATTTCCATTTTATAGTTGTAATAAAATACAATAAAAAGGCCCCGAGTTTGATTTACTTGTTCTCACTCCTCCCTTTTGGTTTCTCCATTTCCTTTTAATCTTTTTAATCAAATGTAAGCTCATAAAAATGCCTCTGGTTACAAACTATATGTTATTCCATGCAGATATACTTAGGGGTCTTAGTTTCCAAAAGATAAAGCATATGCTTTTTGTTATATCATTTTTTTTCAACATGGTCTTTGATTCTTCTACGTTCATGTATTTTACAGGCTGGTCTATTTGTATATGACATTTTCTGGGTTTTCTTCACTCCTGTGATGGTCAGCGTTGCAAAATCATTTGATGCTCCAATTAAGGTTGAATCTTTTGCTAAATGAAATGGAAATTTTTGTTTGTACATCTTCATGTGATCAATGTTGATCATCAGATACGTTCCATGATAATCATCAGATAAAAAATGTAATAAATTTCTTCCTAATTTGTTATTCAAATTGTTTTGCAGCTTTTGTTTCCCACAACAGATTCTGTAAGGCCATTTTCGATGCTTGGACTCGGTGATATTGTTATCCCTGGTAGGATGACTCTTTTGTTGATGTATTGACGTTTTCTTTTGTGAAATTGACCTGTTATAATACTGATACAGTTCAGTTCTTAGTATATATTTGGTGTTAGATTTTGTTGAACTATGCTTGGAAGATTTTGAGAGAATGGAATTGAATGAAAAAGGGGCCAAATGATTTTGACAGATGGAAAGAGTTTGCATTTTGCTTTGTCATGTTTTGAAAAGCCTGGTTTGGAAAATCCCCATGAATTTGCTAGGCCTGGTTTGGAAAAGCCTGCTCTGACTGGCCCAGTGGGGGACTACAATACTAAAGGAAAAAAAAGATCCCTTGTTCCCCCTGTTTGGATGATTAGATGAGGGAATAAAGAGGAAGGTAAACAAAAACTGAGAGTTATGAAAGGGGGGGGGATGGCTATCCCCAAATTTTCTTCAATAAACTCCCAAACAAGGAGACTTAGGCCCTGTTTGGCATAACATCTTATTCTACAGCTTATGGCATAAGCTGTGTAAGCTATTTTTATAATCGAAGAAAAAATATGGTAAAACTTATTTCATATAAGTCATAAGCTATTTTGATAAACTATCCTGGGTAGCTTATGAAAAATAAGCCCAAAACAGCTTATGAACCAATCATAAACTGTGTTCATAAGCTCTGAATAAGCCAATCCAAACAGGCCCTTACTCCCTTTTCTACTTTTTTTTTTTCAATGCTCCCAATACTCCTCTTCCAAACTACAGATTCTTAAAGCTAAATTTAAATGTTAAAACTCTTGTGGTGATACAATCCCACTCCCCCATTATCTAGAGCTTCAAATATCTCCTAGTTTTAGTCAAGAAGCATTGTTTATGAGGATCTTCTCCCGTGCTTTATGAGGATCTTTGATGATTTTGACGCGTCAGAGTGTTCTTTTAAAAATTTGAAGTTTTTATGCTTGCAATCAATTCATGTATGAAATTGATACACGCACACATGCACACGGGGGAGAGGAAACATTTCAGGTTAGAGCATGCTCTCATGAGTTGTTCCTGGCCGTACAATATCTGTGCGTGTGCAAATGTGAAAAAGTTCTCTATAATCACTTGGTTGTTACTTCTATTTATTTTGACTGCATTTTTTTTTTTTCATCAGGTATTTTTGTAGCATTGGCTTTGCGGTTTGATGTGTCTAGAGGAAAACAGCCTCAGTACTTCAAGAGTGCATTTTTAGGATACACTGTTGGGTTGGTCCTTACAATTATTGTGATGAACTGGTTTCAGGCTGCACAGGTGATTGATATGGTTTCATTTTATTCTTTTTTTTTTCCCATTTGGGGGGATGGTGTGAGGGTTGTAGTGATTAATACATGACTGGCCGAGTTTGTGGAACTATCATGGGTTTTGGAGATCAACCTTCTCTATTAACATTTTTCACCTTCTATTGTGATCCCTATTGTCAGCCTGCTCTTCTGTATATTGTACCTTCTGTAATTGGATTTTTGGCTGCTCATTGCTTGTGGAATGGTGATGTCAAACAGGTTTGTTTCATTGCTTAATGTTTCCATTTCCCTCTTCTCATATCAATGTTAAGCCATCCTTTTTTATATGTCTGGTTTATTTCAATCGTTGGTTTTACTGGAGTATAATGTTTCATGTTTTGTATTATGTACCCATGTATAAAATGTGAATAGTGTGAATTTGATTTATCATCAGTGTAGAGCTCTTTGCTCCATCAAGACATGATAAAGTGCACGTCGATATAATATTGCTGTAAAAACTTTCAGTTTCTTAATTAGGAAGCATGAAATAGTTCACTAATAGTGCATTACATTGAATCTTTGCTAATAAACCAAAATCAAATCCTATAGAATATTAATTGAGATGATCGTTGGCAGCACTAATAAGAGTATCTAACTATCTTGCAGAACAACTGCTTTTACATTTAAAGGTGCACTAAATTCTGAAGCAGCTAAGCTAATTTGCAGTTTATTTTTTATGTATCAATGTTTTGGAATTAGCTAATGAAGGATTCCGGTGGTTTAAAAATATACTTAAGGCAACAGAAGATGCATAGATGTAGAATATGGGCTTCGGTTGAATAAATTCTATAGGCCCTTGTTATGACCAGTTTCAAAAGGTTCCGTACAATATACTTTATTGCAGTGGAGTATGACTAAATATTCTGCAAGTTATTATTATAGACATGATTGTGTGATTTTAAGAAGTTGGTTACATGTTAAGACTTGAAAGATGGTAAGGATGCCATATGCTTGCTTGGTACGTTTTAGCTAAGTTCTAACAACTTTTTACTTTCTATTGATGCAGTTGTTGGAGTTCGATGAGTCAAAGATTGCCAAT
The DNA here is from genome assembly GCA_030159175.1 of Glycyrrhiza uralensis. Classification (NCBI taxonomy): domain Eukaryota; kingdom Viridiplantae; phylum Streptophyta; class Magnoliopsida; order Fabales; family Fabaceae; genus Glycyrrhiza; species Glycyrrhiza uralensis. The sequence continues at coordinate 52,452,850 of BRZY01000005.1, forward strand.
TCATCTGAAGAAGAGATTAATGCCAAATCTAGCAAAAAGGTTGAATAAGTTGAAGCATGCCCAATACCAATACGTCTGAGTCACAGGAGAAAAACTGTTATTTTCCGGGAACGCCTTGACTTAAGCTAACTTATTCACACCTCTGTAACAGAGTCAGATTGTGATTAAAAAAAATATGATAGTCTTACTTTTCAGATTGGCATTTTGCTTTTACTTGTTGACTTCCCAGTCTGGGTATCCATGGCAAACTTTCCAATCGTTTTCTCCTCTCTCTCTCTCTCTCTCTCCCCCCCCAAATACACATGCAATTTGTTTTCAGTTCATATAACTCGTTATATTTGTATAATGTTGATATGTTTGCCAAAGAGTAAGGATTCTTTTGATTTCTTTTCCTACTGGTATAGTCGGTTTTGCCTTACACTCTTTCTTCCTAAAGACTTCTGCGCAGTGCAACTGTGAGCTCAATATTTCTTTAGGAGAGACCAACCAATGTGTATGTGTTGAAGTTGCATCAAATACAATAATAATCAGCCAGAGAGAATGACAGAGACTCATTTTCAGCAGTAGTCTTTGGACAATTTTCTGCAGTACGTAGGTCTTTTATATGCAATTTTAAGTCTTTTCACGTTAATTTTTATGTAATGTAATAATTTTAAAAACAAAAATATGCTTTGTAAATAATTTTTTATTTCTTATACTGTATACACAATGTTCAATTGTACAGAGTTTTTCCCATAAGATCATGCAGGCAATGTGTCTTTCTGATCATTAATGCTGCCATAGCAACGCTGTTGTGTTGCACTGTTGCTGTGCTGATTTAATTATTGTAAAAACTTTAATTTTAAATAAGAACTATTGTTTACAATTATAATGCAATGAAACTTTGATTTATATTTTACATAATATTTTTAAAAATTAAATTATTTTTGCACAACCTTGAAATTATTTTTTAACTTAACCAAACATTTTAAATGATTAATTAATTTTAAAACAGAACTCTTTGCGATTTATTTTAAAAACGCAAGAGATATATCTATACTCACACGACATCACATAATTTTTAGTCTTCATAACAACAACGAAAATTGGATAGAACCGATGACCAATTGTACTCGTGTTAGGTTTGTAGAACAATAATAATATAATATTTTTGGACATTCATCTATTTCTAACACTTGTTTAATATTTTTTTTATCATATCATTTATCCATCATATCTATAATTTATCTTTCTTTTATTTATATATCTCTCTAGGTGTTCTAGGTGTACAATAGCAAGTAATGGTTCAAAACTCTTTTTTTTTTTTTTGAATTTAAATCGATACAGTGTATGCAGTAACTCGGTCCATTTTTTTTTTCAGCTAGCATTGAATTTCATTAACGAAAATGGATCTGATGTAGGACGGTGACCATGTGAACAATGATAACCAAGGGTATATATCAAAGCGTGGTATATAATATAAGTGCATAGAGACCCAACACTGCAACACATACACAATGGTCGCGTTATTTATATATGTCCTATCACTCCACAGTAACATCTGACAATGACAGCGCAATATGCATAGGTTAATCATTGATGTTTTATTTTTTTCATTTTTATAATTTTTTATAATTTTACCCCCAACTTTTCATCTAATCATTGATGTTTTATAAACAAAAAAGAATATTTCTGCATTATTACATCTATTTTAATATATGTGTTACTCTCGCAATACTGTTAAGATGTCATCAATACTGTATAATTTCTGGTTAAGGTCACATCAATATAATCCCGCCAGTGGTCTTTTCTTTTTTTTAATGACTTCCGCCAGTTGTCTGATGCAGCTCCAGGGAGTAGAGACATTCAAAAAAAATATTGTCATCCAACTAGCATGTGATTTTATTATGCTTGATTATTCAAAAAATAAGTAAACCCGTCAAGAAAAAACAAAAGTAACCCACTTTGTTCAAACCGAGAAACCAAGATATTGGGTGTCAAAAAGAAAGAAAGAAAAAACAAGACATTGGATCATATAGGGTCAAACTAATAAACATAACAATTATGGAAATCAGGATGAAAAACATAACAAGTATAGAGTCAAATAAACATAACAATGTAACATGTGTTTTCTGATCGGGTTTTATTTTTTTTTTGTTTTCGTAAATACTCTGGATGAAAAACTATTTATGTTTTAATTTTATTTTAAATAATGACATTCATGTTTTTCTCTTATAAATTTTCAAGTTGTAAAATTATTTATTATGTATTTATTTATTTATTTTTGATATATAAAATAATATTTGTTTATAGATTTTATTCATGTTTTTTTATTTTCATAAATTTTCAAAAAATTATTTTCCTTTAATTTTATTTTTGATAGATAAAATAGCATCTTTTTATGGGGTTTTTTTTCATACTTATTGCTTTTGTAAATTTTAACTTACAGAATTATTTATCTTTGAATTTTATTTTAGATAAATAAAATAGTATTGACTTATAGGTTTCATTCATATTTTTTGTTCCGGTAAATTTTAGGTTACAAAAATATAAAATAGTAAAAAATATTTCCTTATAGGTTTTATTCAATTTTTTTTTCTTTCTGTAAATTTTAGATTACAAATTTATTTATCTTTGGATTTTATTTTTGATAAATTCATTCATTTTTTTCTATAAATATTCAAGTTACAAAATAATTTTTCTTTTGGTTTGATTTTCAATAGATGAAATATGATTTGCTTACGATTTCATTCATGTTTTTTGTTTTTGTAATTTTTTAGGTTTAAAATTATTTTTTTTAACTTTATTTTTTAAAAATAAAATAGTGTTTACTTATAGGTTTCATTTCTATTTTTTATTAAATATAACAAATTACTGAAAATTTTATTTTATTTCTTTTTTCTCTATTTATTTTGTTTATTTAATTGGGCCCTTATTTTTATTTATATGCAGAAGCAATTGTTGATTACTCGTAACATAAAGTTTGTATATTTAACTAAGATGCAAAATATCACAGAATCAACATTATTATAAATTTAAAGTATATCATATATTAATTTTTATCAAGCAATATCAGCATATATCAATTTTTTTGAAAAAAATCATATATCAATTTATTACTATATAAATAAATCGTTTAATATTATGTGTAAAAATCAAGGCAACCCGTGCGAATGCATGAGTCAACTATTTAGTATTATAAAAAACTTATTAATTGTATGAGTTTAGTTTCGGGAAGAATGTCAGGGGAATAAATTAAAAAATAATAAAAAGTGAGAGAATTTTTTAGGAAATGTTTGAATTAGCTTATGTAGAGTTTATTTGAGTTTATCTATAAATATATACACTTGTAAAAGTATTTGGGATAGTTTATGAAAAGAATTTAAGACCGATTTATAAGCTGTTTTAGACTTATTTTTATAAGCTCTACAAAATAATTTATCAAAATAGCTTACAAATTATACGAAATCAGTTTAATGACATTCTCTCTTTGATTATAAATATAATTTATACATAAACGTCCATATTATAAGCAGTTATACCATAAACATTTAAATAAGTTGTTTATCCAAACAGATCCTTAGTTGTTGATAAAAGAAAGAATAAATGAAATGAAAATTAAAAAAATAACCATAATATTAGTGCCAATTATTTGGCGGATGACCAATCTCCGTTGCGTAATATGGTGGGTTGTGAGATCTCTTGTTCTTTTTGGTCAAGTGAGATCTCTTGTTTCAACCACTTTTTTTATCCACAATGCTCAAATTCGAGACTTTAACCAATTTGGAAAACCATCATTTCTTATCCTTTTCCTTTCCTTCTTTTCCTCTCCTACTATTTTCTGCTATACCAAACAGGGTGTTAGAGTCTTCCAAGGTATGTTTGAACGCTATTAGCCCAGTGGCCACACATAGATTCAATCAATTCTTCTTCTATTCAAAAAAATAGATCTGATTTTGACCCAAAAAAAATAGATCTGACGTACAATTTAATTTTTATTGTATCATGAGGGGGTGAAACACGGTTTACACGAGGGAAGAAAGACAATTACAAGAGACAAACATTTCCGCTTAGTTGGATTTAAATTATTTTTTTTTTGCTCAAAGAGTTGGATTTAATTTTTGTTCAATCATATGTGTAATCGACTGAATAAATGTAAATACGATGCTCTTGAGCCGACATCATGAGATCAGACCCATTCACCACTCAAATCGAATACAATAGAGATGCGTTCAAGTCCAAAAAAGTTCAGAATTTTAAAAATGTTAGGTGGAACTTTAAAAAATGTTGACTCCTATCATATAAATAAATCAGGCTCAATTTTTATAAATTCCAGTATACATATTTTTCCCTTACGTTCAATGTCCCGTGTAGTAACAGTTTTAATTTTATATAATTTATAATTTATTATACATAAAACTTATTCTCATTCATCTATTAGCCCCTTAATCTATTGCGCTCATATATCTATATTACTTCTGTTACACTTATTATCGTTGACATATTAGTCCCCTAATCTATTGCGCTCATGTATCTACTATTTCAATTACTATTTATATATAAGAAAAAACATGTTATGACATTTTAGACCGTAACATATGTTATCTTTCAAAATGTAACATATGTATGTTTCAAAAGAATAAAATAAGAAACATATGTTATCACTTTGGCTCTTTTTATTTTTAATTAAAATTATTTTGTTTATTAATTGTAAAAAAAATATTTCTATTTATTTTTTTAGACCATAATTTATACGAATCAAATCCACATATTTGTTTTATACTAAACATGTCGTAATGCAAGCTATCTTGAATTCTTGATCGGCAAATTAGTGATACATTATTTTATTAATGGTTAAAACGTTAGCGGAAGGCCCTCATTAGTTGTCGCTGAGTGCATCAGAATATTCATCAACTGATTCTATCGCATACTGATTGCATATATTAGAGAATAAAAAAAAATTGATTGTACTGAATCAGTTTCTAGCAAGCTTTTTTGAATTATTAAATTTAAAAAATTGATGTAATCCAAAACAAAACTAATATTTTAGACCAATCATCGCATGCAAGCTCTTCACCAAATTATATTAAGTCATTTTTAGTAATCAAAGTTATATGAACATTAGTAACGAATTGTTTTATAGTTGTTATAACATGTTAGGATAAGAAACTCATTTTTGTAGATACATTACTGTTTCTTTTTTACTGGGTCGATACTCGATACTGTTGAATGGACGTAGTGGTGTTGCTCAATAAATATTAAAGAAAAATAAAGTGATATAAAATAACCTTCTATATATGGTTTCATTTTCTATTTAAATCATGTTTTATTATTTTAATATTCTTTGCAAATTTGTTAGTTTTAATTTAATATGTCATTTATTTATTGTCTCATATATTTTATTATTATATAATTCTTCATCTTTTATAATAAAAATAATTTTCATTGAAAATAGCAAAGGAAGTAGAAACGATAAAGGTAAGGCATTCCTAATAAAATCGCAAATTAAAGTTATAATTACAGTTTTCTAAAAGGTTATTTAAAGTAGTTTCTCAAAATAATAAAAAATATAATGTGTTTTTTAAATGAAAGTCATTTTTAATCCCAGTTCACAGCCGCGTGAGGCTACTCTGCGCAGGTGTGAATCTGACCCCAGGGGTCACGTGAATCAGCAAGATTCTATTATTTTATCATTTATGTATATTACAGATAAGCCTGTCTTTGATCTAGGCCCTGATTGGCATAACAGTTTATTTTACAGTTTATGGTATAAGTTATATAAATTATTTTTATAATCGAAAAAAAATATAATAAAATTTATTTTATATAAATTATAAACTATTTTGATAAGTTATCCTAAATAGCTAAATAGTTTATAAAAAATAAACCTAAAATAACTTATAAATAAGACATAAATTATATTTATGAGATCAACATGAGCGAATTCAAATAGACACATGTACGACCATGCATCTGGGTACCTTGATGAATATCCCCACATTCAGATCCAACAATATTCCAATCTGAACGAAAACATGTAAAACAACAACTACCGGGGAAATTAAAGTACTGGTCACTACGAGTATCTTAATATTAAATATTAATGCATCGCTAAGTACTATAACTACTAACTCTTTCTATATATAATTGAATAGTCATTTTTATATGTGATAAAATTAATCATTGGACTTGATCTATTCGTAATGTTATTTGTAAAATGTTTCACATTATCACCAAATAATATATTTTCACACCATATTAAAAGAACTGATAATTTTTGTACCATTAAAATTATTAAATGACAGAGAAACATTATATTAATACTATAACGAAATTAAATAATATAATATATTATTAATCTAAAATTTTATGTAACTTGATGTTTACAATAATATATTAGTTTAATGTTTAATCTGACATCATATAAAAAAAACGTTAAATGGCAGTTGATGAAGTGCATCTACAAGTTCAACTTAATGCCATGTAAAAATAAGGAGAATAATGTCAGATTTTACTACTGTGGAACTAAAGATCAGTTGTGCATATATATATATATATCCAGTAAATTAAACGCAAGGAGGTGCAGGGAAATCCTTATATTTACATGCTCGTCAAAGGTAATGAAATATAGTTAGATAGTTAGCCTTTGAATCTCATGAATAAATTAGATATGATATAATAGAAAAGTTTTTTTTTTAAGGATGATCAATGAGGCTTCATGATGGAAGTGATGAAATAATAGAAAAGTTTTTTTAAGGATGATGCATGAGGCTTCATGATGGAAGTGGTGATTTTGCAGCTGCTATGGAAAAGAGAAGGCAATTAACGTGCACTACTTTTTCCTTCATTAAGGGTATGTTTTGGAGGAAGTTTTTGGAGGGAAGAGGAGGGAGTTTATTACAATATTTTAGTTGTATAGATAGGAGAGAGTGATGGTGAAAATATTTTGAAGCCCTCCAAAACCTTCTCCAAAATCTTCTATAGTCCTCTTCTTTAGTACATTTTCAAAAACCTTCTAATTTGGAGGAATTCAAAAAATATACTAGAGAGCTGACTTTAGAGGGTTTTGAAGGGTTTTTACATATTTTTTAAATACTCAAATAGGTAAAATATTGATAACAAATTCTCCCTTCTCCTCCCCTCCAAAACTCTCAAACACATCCTAAGGTGAAATTACAGATCCACTAATAGGAGGCTAATAGAGAAATCAATAACTTGATCCCATGTTTGGTTGTGAGTAGAAATAGAAAAGAGAGAAGGGGATGAGAAAGAGTATGAAAAGAGAGAAAGAGGTGAGAAATAGAGTAGATTTAGTGTATTGTTTGGTATAAAAAAATAGAGAAAAAATGAAAGAGAAAGAAGTGTGAAGTTCTCTCTCTCTTTGTTTGATTGGATAAAAAATAAGAAAAGAAAAATGACATTTTTTTACAAATAGACAAAAATATCCCTATTATTTTTCACATTTTAAAAATAATACTTTATTTTGTTCTCTCTCTCACTTTTCAATGACAAGTTGGGGCATAATAGGAAAACAAAAAAAACACAACTCTCTCTGTTCAATTTCTTCGCAGACGAGGAGAGATTGGATTTTGTGTAGGACCCACCAAGTTTTAGTCTCTCTTCTCTATTTCTCTCCTATACCAATCAAATAACTGTAACCATTTCTTCTCAACTTCTCTCTCTCCTAACTCTCTCGTTCCTATTTCTACCGTAACAAATACACCAGATGCGAGAATATACTAGTATTTGACGATGGCTATTCATCCACCTGCTAATTAATTGATTACATATGTATAAAACAGAGTTGCCTTCCTGTTGATGTGAACAAAAAAATTATTCTTTCTCTTTTAAAAAAAAAATCTTATTTTTTTCCTCTTAAATTTTTTTTTTCTTTTACCGTGTTGATCTATATGGCACATATGTATGTATGAGTAGATGAGTAGATAAGACACTTATCATCCGTTTAGTGACATTGGCAATAAAATAACACGTTGCGTCCAAGCGTGAATCACGTTGGATTGGATACTTCATAATATGGTGCCCTGCTGGGTTTGGAGGTCTGCCATTCTGTCTCTTTTCAGCCATTCGTTTTTATAAAAATAATTTTTTTTATACAATTTTATAAAAATAAATTTGAAATGAATCTATATATAATCGAATAATTACTCTGTTGATTTTCAAGTGTTTAACATGCTATAAATTATAATCAAATAATTGTATAAGTATTTATATCGTGTTTAGATTACATTTTACAAACTCAATCTGACTTCAAGTATTTATATCATGGTTAGACTAATTTTCACAAGGATATATGAATATTATTTGTTTATAAGTATAATATTGACTACTCAACTAATTATTTTACTGGTCATAAAAAAAACTAATTATTTTACTATAAAATTACAAAATATTATTTTTATATTTAGTAACAAATCATAATTTTAATATAAAACTATTTAATAGATCTAACTTCATACAAAATACGAATATTTTCTTAATAGTATAAAAAAACCAACAAATAAATTGATTTTAACGACAAATCAAAAAACAAAAGAGATGATAAGTGTAAAAGGCTGAGTAAAACCTATTTTGGTTATATAGTTGATTATTGATATTGATTAACTTGACTAAAAGTTTATGTTGTATATAATTGTCAAATAAGTGTACCACCATCTATAATCTCCATCTATAACCAGTGAACAACGAAACCTGTTAGACTACTCTTAAGGATTTATTGCTCACAAACACAAATCTTCTAGAATACAACAGGTTTGTTTTGGTAAAAAACCGAGGTAACAAAATAGCAAAAACACTACAAACAAACAGGCAATGAATAACCCAAAGCTATAGCAGCCACTTTTGATAATAAAAATTTATTTTTCTGATCTCCTATAAAAACACTGTTTACAGAAAATAATAAATAAATGAATTGATAAGTATGGTGAAATTTTGATCAAGAGAAAAATGTAAAAAATGATATGGTAAGCTGAGATCAATTTATAAAACCCGTAGAGAGTCAAAGAAAGACTAATTTTTGTTGGGTGAAGGTGGGAAAAAAAAATAGAAAACCCTCTTGGTTCAGAAAAAAACATAATAATGATCCGGTATATATATATAGAATTATGCCAAAGGCCACACCCACGATTTATATTATTTGTAACGTATGTGGCCATAAAAACAGGGATTAATTTTTCTACAAAAAGAGATGTCAAAATAGGGATTTTAGATTATAAGGTTACGGTTCCAAACCTTTCAATAATAATTTGACCAATATTCAACAGAGATAAATTAATTTTAATAATTTACTTTAAAATAAATAAATAATAATATTTTTACAACAGTTTATACAATTCTCAAATTGCCATCTGAGAACTGAAGAGTAATAGTAAAAGGGTGAGTGAGTGCATGGACTACTTTCAAGTGGTCAACCGGTCCTCTTTTCCTCCCCTCCCTCCGGTCCCCAATTAGCAGCCAGCCTGTCGACAGATACATATTGTGGGGAGATCTCTGTGTTGTTTGTTGTATGTATGGGTTGATGGTTTTTCAGAATTAGTGGAGTAGTGATGATGGGTCCCTTTCTCCTTCATCGTGACTACAGTTACTGTTGCTTCACATGGACGATATATCGAATACGATCATCACCACGTTCTTGTGGGCTCTTTTCCTAAGTTATTGCCCTCATTTATCGATCGCCTCCTAGCTAGCTACCAGCAGCGTACTTTGACTAAAATTTTAAGAGAGCCACAAATTAACTAGTAATTAAAATAATTAAAATAATGTAATTAAAATTTATATGCATCATATATATATTTTTATAAGTTAAAAGATGTATTAGATTTTTTATAAACCAAAAGATGTATTAGATAGAGTATTAGGGATACTAAATACATATAAAGAGTAACATGAACTATATCCATGCTTCAGCTATTGGATACGATGCAGTGTTTTTAGCCATCACTGAGAGTGCCCGCATCACAGCAAGATGAAACCAAAGATGGGATAAAACAAAACATCTATGTAGCAACCAACAAGAGCACTGTATACCAAACACAAATAATCAAACGTTTAGAGGGCAGCAGACCAATATATTAATACAAAAGTAATAACTTTTCCCAAAGGTTTTTACTCTCACAAGAGTCTCACACACATATCCAATTTGCTTCTCGTGCTCCTCCTTCATCCCCAAATTCTCTATCTCTCGTACACACAAACACAATTAATTTTTGCTCCTAAGGGTGATCAAAAAATAAAAAATATTCTAAAATTTTTTATTTTTGGAGAGCCGTGGCCCGACCTGCCACTGAAAAGGTCCGCCTCTGCGGTAGCTACTACCCCAGCTTATTAATTCCGATCGATGCTTCGTTGATCCTAGGCTAGCAGTGGTACCTGTGTGTCCTGGGGCAGAAGTCACAGAACACAGTGGGAAAAAGCAGGTTCACACTTCTGCTTAATTAATAATTAGACTCGCCCACGGATAGGGAAGCAGCCACAACGTGTTCATCGTGGAATTAAGGTGACATTAACGACACCAACCTCTTTGACGTCACGCCTGTGGTGCACCTCGCGACTCAAGTCAACGTCAATTACGCCATGGAGAAACCCTCACTTCACTCCGCACGACTAATTAATTTGCGCACAAATCTCAATTCAAATTCAAATGTGTTAACATTTCACCCTTGAGAACCCGAGTACCGTTTGGCATAGCTGAAAATAGTAGGAAAGGAAAAGGATAAGAAAATATGGTTTTCCAAATTGGTTATCAATAACTGGAACTGAATTTGGATTTCGTAAGCTCTCGTATTCGAACATTGTGGATAAAAAGAAATGGTTGAAACAAGAGATATATCTCATGGCCTGCCATATTATGCAATGGAGATTGATCATTTGTTGGATAATTTGCACTAATATCGTGGTTAATTTTCTTTTAATTTTCATTTCACTTATTATTTCTTTTATCAATAGATAAGGACCTGTTTGGATAAATAACTTATTTAAACGTTTATGATATAACTATTTATCATATAGACACTTATGTATATATTATTTTTATAATCAAAGAGAGAATATCATTAAACTAATTTTGTATAATCTGTAAACTATTTTGATAAATTAAATCTAAAACAACTTATGAGTCAATCTTAAATTGTTTTCATAAACTATCTCAAATACTTCCAAGTGTTTATAGTTCTGTTTGGATGCAAAAACTTTAGTTTTTGACTTTTGAAAAAATTAGTCTTATTTTTGTTCTTATTTTTCTCATACATGTAAAAAAATAAATGTTGTTAAATAGTCATTAATAGATAGATAAGTGTCTTTAGAGAAGTTAAAAAAATAATTTTTTAAAAAATATAAAAAGCAAAACTTAATTTTAACTTATGTGAAAAGTTATTAATTAAAAAATATATATTAAAAATATTTATAGAAAAATTTATCTAAATTAGACCATATATCCATAGATAATTATTCAAATAAACTCAAGCAAATTCAAACATTTCCTAAAAAATTCTCACTTTTTATTTTTTTTAATTTATTCCTCTCACCTTAAACTAAACTCTTACAATTAATAAGTTTTTTATAATATGACGTTTTAACAGTATTGCGAGAGTAACACATATATTAAAATAGATGTAATAATACAGAAATATATATTTATTGTTTGTTCAAAAAAAAAGAAATATATATTTTATTGTTTATAAAACATCAATGATTGACTGAAAAGTTGGGGGAAATCATAAAAATAAAAAATAAAACATCTATGATTAAACTATGCATATTGGCTATTGCACTGTCATTGTCAGATGTTACTGTGGAGTGATAGGACATATATAAATAACGCGACCATTGTGTATGTGTTGCAGTGTTGGGTCTCTATGCACTTATATACCACGCTTTGATATATACCCTTGGTTATCATTGTTCACATGGTCTCCGTCCTACATCGGACACATTTTCGTTCATAAGACATAATGAAATTCAATGCTGAAAAAAAAAGACTGAGTTACTACATACACTGTATTGATTTAAATTCAAAAAAATATATTTTTGAACCATTATGTGCTATTATATATCTAAAGAGATATATGAATAAAAGAAATATAAGTAATAAATGTAATAGATAAATAATAGGCTTAAATCTATTTTTAGTCTCTTATTTTTCATTGAGTTCCATTTTTAGTCTTTCAAAAATAAAATGTGTCTTTTTAGTCTTTCATTTTTGAAAAATTATCACTTTTAGTCCCTTTGGCTATATTTTAAATTTGAAAAATATTTTCTAAATTTATACTTTGACCCCTCCCAAAGCCTGATGTTCACCTTAACCCGTTTTTCCGTTCTCCTCCCCCTCCACTGATGCACCGCGGCCCCCCATCCCCGCGTGGCCAAGGGAGGAGCTCCGCACGGCCAAGGGAGGTTGCGCACAATGGCGGGAAGAGAGGCGGCCACCGCAATCGTACAAGGAGGAGAACGAGAGAGATGTCGCATCTCATGGCGGCTTCCAGGGAGGACGTTGGAACAACTCCTAGCAGGGATGGGGGGTCGCGGTGCATCAGTGGAGGGAGAAGAGAATCAAAAAACGGGTTAAGGTGAAAATCAGGCTTGAGAGGGGTCAAAGTATAAATTTAAAAAATAATTTTTAAATTTAAAATATGGTCCCAGGGACTAAAAGTGACAATTTTTAAAAAATGAGGGACTAAAAAGACACGTTTTATTTTTTAAGGACTAAAAACGAAACTCAATGAAAAATAAGGGACTAAAAATAGATTTAAGCCTAAATAATATAATAAAAAATAAAATTATTAAATGAGTGTTAAAAATAGATGAATGTCCAAAAATATTATTGTTCTACAAACCTAACACGAGTACAATTGGTCATCGGTTCTATCCAATTTTCGTTGTTGTTATAAAGACTAAAAATTATGTGATGTCGTGTGAGTATAGATATATCCCTTGCGGTTTTAAAATAAATCGCAAAGAGTTCTGTTTTAAAATTAATTAATCATTTAAAATGTTTGGTTAAGTTAAAAAATAATTTCAAGGTTGTGTAAAAATAATTTAATTTTTAAAAATATTATGTAAAATATAATCAAAGTTTCATTTCATTATAATTATAAACAATAATTATTATTTAAAATTATTTTTTACAATATAATGCAAAATAGTTTTTCAAAACAATCAGAAATGTATTTTCTTAGATTTTTTTAAATCAATACAAAATTATTAAAAAACTTAGTTGTTTTCGAATATAAATGAATTTAAAAAAAAAACGTTTTAATCATGATCCGACACCCCGCATGTTTTTTTTTTTTTGATAGAAAGACACCTCGCATGTTATTTTTTTTATATACAAAGACACTTCGCATGTTACATTACAAGTTTAAGGAAAATAATAAAATTGAAAAGCTACTATGTTATATATTATGTTGATATTTTTTTTGGTCAAATATATTATGTTGATATATGTGTATGTGTATGTGATTTTTTTTTTTTGGTCCAAATGTGTATGTGTATTAAAACAGCGATCTATGTGTGTATGTGGGTCTCAAATCTCAATGAGCTGTTGGTCGCTGACTCAATGCGGGTCGCGCATCTGAGAAGATCGGGTTCGGTGTTTGTGTTTTGTAATTTTTATTTTTTTCTCTCTCTTGTTTTTTAGCATACTGTTATATATATATTAAAAAAAATCCTTTAAATTTAATAAGCGGAAGAAAGCAGAGTTGGTCCGTTTCATGCCTCGATTTTTTATCTCGCCGGTCTTCATATGTACTATCCAGATTTTCAGATCCAACCATGATCATGCCTCTGTTTTTTAATTGAAAAATAAACACCTTCGAATGTGGATCCATTATTGAAAATTCAAAATTGTTATGATGATGAGTAAAACAAAAAGGGCCATATTTAAAGATTGTCTGCATTTAATTATCATACGGATAAAATGGCCATATATTAAAATATGAAATCGTTTGAGAAAATTAAAAAAATATTAAGGATGCATGCACGCAGTGAAGAGAATAAAGAACAAAAAAAAAACAGTTGAAGCGTCTTATCAAAAAAAAAAAAAACAGCTGAAGCGAAAGTGATCACGATGAGAATATGTTCTAACTATGAGTTAGGATTTTATTTATTTATTTTTTTTATTATTATATTTTTGGAGAAATAAATGACTTAAATGTGATATATGAGTATCATTTATTTCATTTATTATTGAGTTTTTTTTGTTATTTTTATATAATCCTTTTTTGACTGTTTTTGAGATTTATAATCTAATGATTGGGGTCTTAGTTTAATGAATACCATTTACGTGATATTATATTTTAAATAATACCATTTATATATAATAAAGATAATTATATAACAGAAACTTTGCAATTAAGGTGTTGATATACTAAACTAAATAAAATGCTCTCAGTACAATTTTCACCTTAACTGAAGAAATGCATTTTTTTATGAGTCAAATGCATTATTTTGATAGTTTTGTAATTTTTTTTATGATATATGATCTTTATAGATAAAAAGTATTTGTATCTTGTGGAGAAATACCAAAGCTATTTTTTAAAGTTTTATTATTGAAAATTTGTTTATTTCTTCCTAAACAATTTTATTTATAATTTAAAAAATACAACATTTTCTTAAAAAGAGTGGAACAAACAGCCCCTCTACCCCATATTCTGACTTTCTTTCATCTTCAATCTTCAATAATTGACTCTATTAAATCCACACTCAAGAAATAATAGAGGGCACACGAAATTGCACATTTTTTATATATATGGATTTTACAAAATTGGTCTGTAATCAACGATAAGAAGGACAACATTTCATTTTATTTTTTTGCCTCGTCACATTGAGTAGCCGTGTCCCTTGGCACTCAAAAAGAGAAATAGAAGACCAAAACATGATAAACAAGGAAAATTAAGAATCTCAATTATTCTGGCTTTTTATAAATATAAACATATATGTGGCTATCTTATTAACAAAGGGGAATTTAGATTATACCATGCGGAGATAGACAACAAAGTGCGCTCTCTGTTCCCCAATCATACTCATAACCCCATCTTAGTGCAAACTGTTGTGTTCAGTACCCATCAACCTTCATTCCCATCTCGTTGTTTTTATCATTCTCTTTCCAAACCACAACTCATTTCTCTCTCGTTTTCTTTTATATTTTTGTGTTATTATCCATTATCTATCCCTTCACGCCAAAGTGAAGTTATTGGAAGCTTGCTCATTTATTTTCCGTGGAAACTATCTTTCTTCACCCGAATTACATTCCTCCGTACAATTAACACTCCTTCCAAAGAAGGAGATAATTATACAAAAAAAAGAGGGGTGTTGAGAGAAAAAAAAATGATGGCTGAGTTTGTACTTAGATGCTGGAGGGGTATGAGAACGGGATCCATGGTATGGACGGTGTTGTTTGGTCTTGCATCGGCTTTTGTGATTGTTTCTGCGGAAAGAAGGATCACCAAAATGGAAGTGCCAAGTTTTAATGTTACACAAGATCCTGTAGGAGGACACAGTTTCCTCAACAAAGCTGCGAGTTTCTTATGGCAATCGGACGAATCGGGTTATCATCACGTGTGGCCGGTAAGCTTTACCTTCTCTGTTAGATTTTGTGGCATTCTTTATTTATCTTATAAACCCAAAAGCCCAAATAGCGGCTTAGTGCACGAGACTCTCAACATATGGAGTCTGGAAACGGTAGATGAATGCAGTTTTACTACTATAAGCATAGAGATCGTTTCGAGATTCGAAACCATGATGTTCAGGTCACATGCCAACAACCATACTGTTGCATCAAAACTCATCCTCTCAAACCCAAAGCCCAAAGCAAAAAAAAAAATCTGGGTTGTCTTTGTTTTTTTTATTCTTCCACTTTTATGTCTCTGGGTGATTTGGGGAGGGGATAAATTCATTGACTTTTTTTTCTTCTTCTGAATTTATGGATGTGTTTCCCTTTCCTCTTTTCGTTAACATGTTTTGGGAAATAAAGGGTGAATATTCAAATGGTGTGGCTTTGGCTAAAAAAGTGCTTCTCTGTTGGATCTGTTGAAAAAGTGCCTTATGATGTGGAGTTTATTATTGTTGCTATCTTGTGCAGGATATGGAATTTGGGTGGCGAATTATTCTGGGTACTTTTATTGGCTTTTGTGGAGCGGCGTTTGGAAGTGTTGGGGGTGTTGGTGGCGGCGGCATATTCGTTCCCATGCTTAGCCTCATCATCGGGTTTGATCCAAAATCATCGACAGCCATCTCAAAATGTAAGAAAGACACGTGTTAATAGCGGTTACCAATTTCCCCTTTCTCTTGTCATTTTCTCATTGTGAGAGTTCCCAGTAATTTTGAACACGATGGACACAATTGTTTGGTTTTTAAGCCTAATTGTATTATTGTGCCACATAATAATGTTGAGTTGATGAATCTAGCTCACAAGAATTTATTCTTCAAAGACTCCTGTTACTTTCAACTAATTATTATTTCAATCTCCTATAACTACCTTGGACATATATATAAATATATAAATAAATATATATAAAAGAGAACATCCCCAGTTTGTAACTACCAGGAGTCCCCACTGCAATTAAGTTATGGGGCGTTCTGTTTATTTCAGGTATGATCATGGGTGCGGCTCTGTCAACTGTCTACTACAACCTTAAGCTAAGGCATCCCACGTTGGATATGCCCATAATTGACTATGATTTGGCGCTTCTCATTCAACCCATGCTCATGCTTGGAATCAGCATTGGAGTGGTATTCAACGTTGTATTTCCTGATTGGATGGTCACTATATTGCTTATTGTTCTATTTATAGGTAATTACAGATTATTGTTTTAACTGCCTTTTGCAGTTAGGCGTTCTTCTTTTTTGTTGCACCTCTGATTCTGAACTTTAATCTCTTGCAGGCACGTCAACAAAAGCATTCATTAAGGGGGTTGAGACATGGAAAAAAGAAACCATAACGAAAAAGGTCTCATTTAATTTATCTATAACATTTTACTATAGCAAGCAAACAAAGAAATGTATTAAAATTAACGAGAAAATATTTGTTTTCCTGTTATTAACTTTGTGTGTTTGAATTTATTGACCAAAAAAAGTCAGTAATGAAGGTTTTCTGATTAATAGTGTAATGATCAGTGTTTTGGTGTTTAATCTGGAGTTAAGTTAATTATTTAGTGGCAAACACTGTAAAAAGTTAATGGCTAACTGTCTGAACTTGTCTTGATTCATTTTAGGAGGCTGCTAGGCGACAAGAATCAAATGGTGAGTTCAGAAACTATTCATTAACATTTACCAAAACATAACAAACTTGTCCTGGATCATTTTCTTTTCTGATGTCAGAGTGCATGCAACTTTCCTTTTGGTAGGTTCTGAGGCTGAAGCAGAATACAAAGCTCTTCCTAGTGGACCAAATGGTGGCACTGAAAAGAAAACCGAGGTACATGTATGATGAGGGCATTAGTCTCTAGTGAGTTCTTATGGATGGGGGTGATGTTTTCATATCTAATAATCATATGGATATTTAATTTGCAGGTGACTATTCTTGAAAATGTGTACTGGAAGGAGCTTGGGCTTCTTGTATTTGTTTGGGTTTCATTCCTTGCACTACAGATTGCCAAGGTTTGCTCTTTCACAGTTAATAATACAGATGAACATTTTATACAATGCAATTTATCTAACTTGAGTCCAATAATCTCCTATTGATGACAGCAAAACTATACAACTACTTGTTCAACAGCATATTGGGTACTGAATTTGTTACAGGTAATTAATTCTGTTCAGGATTTCCCTCCATACTTGACATAACCTTTATACAAGTATTTTTTATTATCTTGATTACTCAATTTTGTGAATTTGTATTTAGAATGTCTATTACAACAAGTATGAAGCATGTTTCACATGTTATATATGCAGATTCCAGTCTCAGTTGGGGTAACTGCGTACGAGGCAACTGCATTGTTAACAGGGCGTAGAGTAATAGCTTCCACTGGAGATCAAGGGAAAGAGTTTACTTCTCTCCGGTTAATTATCTATTGTGTCTTTGGTGTGATGGCTGGTATAGTAGGTGGCTTGTTGGGACTAGGAGGAGGATTCGTTATGGGTCCACTTTTTCTTGAGCTTGGAGTCCCTCCTCAAGTGAGTTTCAAATTGCAGTTTTATACATTCTGTTATGCTATGCTATGCTATTAAGGGTCATAAAATATGCTTAATATTTATAGTTTAACAAGGTATACACATGTCAAGAGAATGAGAGGTAACAAAGAAGGAGGAGGAGGAAGGGCATCATTGTTATTTTAGATATCCTTTTAGAAAAATTACATAAGCGTACATAAGTTTCCCCTGCCTTCAGCTTCCTGTTAGTTTGTTAATGTAATTTTTTGGTACTTATGAGTGTAGAATTACTGAGTGGATTCAATGTGTTTGCGTGCAGGTGTCAAGTGCCACAGCCACGTTTGCCATGACTTTCTCCTCATCTATGTCTGTGGTGGAATACTACCTGCTGAAACGTTTTCCAATTCCTTATGGTTCGTGCCCGAGAATTTTTAGCTTACTTTCTACTGTCTATATATACTCTATGGAATTGCTTCTGACTTGTGCGTTTTTGTGAAATGTTAATGCAGCTGTTTACCTCACTCTGGTGGCTACAATTGCAGCAGTGGTTGGACAGCACGTTGTGAGGAAGCTTATCATCTTATTTGGGAGAGCATCCCTCATCATCTTTATTCTAGCCTCCACAATATTTGTCAGTGCAATCTCACTAGGTGGGCGTTGCAATTTTCTCCTTTGGTTTGGTTATATTAATATATGCTTATCTGAAAACTCACATAGTTATATGGGGAGGCATAATAGTATCAAATATATCATGTTTATGAATTCTGAGACGTTTTTCACTCATTTTGTTAGGTGGAGTTGGTATTTCACACATGGTTCAAAAGATTCAGAACCACGAGTATATGGGATTTGAGAATATCTGCAAATACGGGTCATAGCACAATTGGGAAGAATATTTTGTCGTGTTTATTTTTTTTTTTATCGAAAGCCACAAGAGCGCTAAGGTCGTCACGATTGCTTATCCTGTTATAAGGTGTCCATTTTTTATTGTTGCCAAGTCATCATGGAGTGATTCCGTAGGAGATTCAGAAACCTTGTATCCCGAATATTCGGATATGTCCATTTCATCCAGCTTTTGTATCATCTAGAATTTTTTTTACAATTATGTGATGTAAATCTTTTGGTTATTCAATTAAAAATTGCCAACAATTCGATGAGTGAAGTGTTGTTACTTGATGATATATTCATTCTACAAAAACACTATTTATTGGTCAGTCATTAATGAAAAGTGGGGTCTTATGGGTCAGCACATTGAATGGGTATTGTTTCTAATAAATAAAATAATTATATTGAAAAGAACATTTAAAATGTGGGGTCATCTTCTGCACCACAGATGCTGCGGAACAACCGATTATCAATAACTTGGGCGATGCTTTATAATATCCTCACGGAACCACCTTCATATCATACAGAGCTTACATGATCGTTTAGTTCCCATGATCATGATGCATAAAATATTAATAGGAGGTTATTTTATTTATTTATTTATAAATATATGTTATTAATAAGTATTAGTATGCTATGTTAGTAAGAGATTTGAATTCAAAATTTTTTTTTTATTTAACCTATGACTTTTTTATCACTCCAATCTAATATTCCTAGCTCAACCCACCAAATTACCTTACCATTTCATTGCACACTTTTTTTTCCTTGTTATCTTTAAACCATCTCTGACCTCTCTGCAAAATTAATCACGGAATGTGGCAAGTTTCCAGTTAACCTTGCATGTGGATCAATTCATCTGCCAATAAAATGCAATGTAAAGTATAGTAAGGCAAAAATCATGCACAAATAGATTATTTAATCACAAGGAAATTCAGATATTTTTTTGAAGAGACGAGGAATTTCAGCTTCAAGGTCCAGAAATAATTTGTTTCATATCTAATTTCATAGGCTGCATATCATAAAACTAAACGATTTTGATGGACCCACAACATTCGTTCCCTCTACTACAACGCAAACAGGCCCAGACTTTATGGTGCTTTTCTTTTCTTCCTAAAAAATAACGTGTTTAGTGTTTCAAGTTTTTTTCAGGCAGTGGTTTTTCTTTGCGGTTTCACTTTGTCTTGGTTGTTTTTGTTGTTTTCTTGTAAAGGAATCTTGTTCTGATAAGTTGGTGGTGGCTTTTAGTGGTAGTTAATGCTTTTAGTTGGTGGATGCTTTTAGTGCTTTTAGAGGCCCTGCACTTTTCGTTTGCCCTTTGGTTTTATTTTAAGTTTTGTTTGTTGGTTTCTTGGTGCTTGGTGCACTAACTGCTGCATGCCAGTGTTTTTTCTGTGTAATCTGTTATGGCTGTGTGATAAGCTGGTTGTTTCGGGTATGGGCTTTGGGCCTTGTACTGTGCTCTTCTGGAGCTTTCCATTTATTATATGAGGAATTCATGACCAAAAAAAAAAGGTCATTACTCCTGGTTTGAGTTGGAGAAGCGGTGGTCTCGGATGAAGATCTATGGGTCGTGAAAAAAGAGAAAAATAGAAAAAGAGAACAATAGGTGACATGTGAGCTGATAGTATTGAGGTAAAAAGGTTTGGATGTCTCAAATAGGCAAAAATCAACCCCCTCAAGAATTTTTTTTGACATGTCAAGAGTGTGGTAGGCTGTTGTGGGGTTTGTGTTCTTCTTGATGTTTTTTTAGTTGCTTTTATACTTTGGTTTTTAGACTATTTTGTTTAGTTTGCTGTTCTTTGGTTTAGTTCCAGGTCTGCTTTGTCGGGTAATTGTCTTTGATTTGTAATGTGTATGCATTGAGACAATGCGTAAGCTTGACTATGACCAATTTGTTGCTGGGTTATTTGTACTGTCCTTTAAATTTCGGGTTTTACCCATTTGAAATAAATTCTGCTTTGACAAAAAAAAATAGAAAAAAGGTCATTACTACCCCAAAAAAAATCGGAGCAAGGCCTTTTGGGATTGGGCGAAGTGATACGCAGAAGTAGTGTCTTAGTGCATCTGTTTTTTATAGACAAAAAAAAAAAGCGCATCTGTTGGTGAAATTGAGTGAATTCCTAATCTTGAATTTTGAGTTTATAGGGTGTTCACAATTTAGTTTTTATAACGAAGAATTTGACAAAAAATATTTATAAAATTATAAAATTACCAGTCATTTTAATTCAAGATTTATATTTATATCTACAGGAAACATATCAAGTGAGAGGACTTTTATTATGAGAGGATGAAAGGAGTGAATCATAGCCATAAGATCAAACTATAAATGGTCAAGATTAAAACATAAAGTCACGTAACTTTTTTAAGTAGTCATGTGACTACTAACTAACTTTTAATCCCAACCATTCATATATATTTATACGGTCCAGATTTAATCCTCTCACCCTCTTATATTAAGTGCATGTTTGGATCCGCGTTAGCCGCCCTTCAACGCACGTCAGTCTTGATCAAACGTGATTTGGTTGTGTTTGGCTTTCTAAAGTGAAAGCGATTTTATTATCTAAACTCAATTCTAGCTGAAGCTAGAAATCATAGCTTCTATGGTGGCTTCAAATCGATTCTTAGATATATCTTTTCTCTATCCTGAATTGCCCTTAATAACCATCTTCTTGTTTGTGTGCGCTGTTGTTTTTTTTTTTTCACTGTTGCTGGCGAAGAGTTCGTAAGCTCCATAACCGGGTGAGGCCAATGTTTCTCTTTGTCCCTGTTTTATGGTCTTTTTCCCTGTTTTTCTTCAGATTACACCCACCTCCTTCTCCAATGGGGATAATGATGCATCAGGATTAGGGACACGTGGACGACTTTGTTGGCTTCCATCAAGTCATTGGTGCTCTTGTTTTTTTATTTGGACATGTTTTCGTGAATTTTTTTTGACCGGTGGTGCTCTATTTTTTTTTCTTTTTGTCATTCCGTGGTGCTCTTATCCTGCCCACTGCACAAGTAGTAGATGTATGTGTGGGTACATTTTGGTAATTTTATACCCAAAAGTAATTTTGATATCAACTATTCAAACAATATAAATCGATGGAAAATCAATTTTTCATAAAGATATCCAAACATAAATCATGTTATGTTCAACTCACTTTTAACCAAAATCAATTTTGTAAAATCAATTCAGTCAAAATCAATTTTCGTCATCGCAGAACCAAATACACACTAAAACCCCTCTTATTTGATATATCCCCTATATCTATAATCTATCTATAACATTTTATAATGCAGATACACCACTTTGGTGTATCACTTTTTGTTGGACTAAATTATCCCCTAACTGCAACTTAATACAATTGCTACTAGGCTACACACTTAAGGCTATGTTTGGATGGGAATTTTTGGAGGGGAAGAGAGGGGAGGGGAAAATTTATAATCTCCAATTACCTTGTTTGGGAATTTTTAAAATTGAAAAAAAGTTTTACATCTTGGTGTCTACTACTTTCTAAAATAATATTTCTTTTGTCCTATTAAAGCTAAACAAGGTAATTATGAATTATAAGCTCTTTCCTCCACTCCCCTCCCCTCCCTTTCCCTCCAAAAACCTCCATCCAAACATAGCCTAAGGGTATGTTTGGATTGATGGAATGGGGTGGAATGAGATGGAGTGGAATAGAATCGTAAGTGATTCCATTGTTTGGATTTTTAAAAAAGGAATGGAATGGAACATGATGGGATCTATTCCATCCCATTCCATCATCTCCCTCCATTTTTCTTTCCCCCAATTTGGGGGTACATGATGGAATCAGCCCTCCCTAATTATCAAATTACTAGTTTATCCCTCCACTGTGCGTTGCAAAATAGAAATTTGTTGAACGCTTCTTCTTCCCCAGGTACGTGACTCCTTCCTCTCCACTGTATCATGTCACCCACGTAAATGATCACAGAATTGATCACGTCTCCGGTTCAGAACTTCGTATATTATTTAATTGTGAATTCATTCTCATTTTTATGATATATAATTCAATTTGTTAAATGGATTTGTTAACTATATATTTTCATAAACTGATACTATTCAATATATATTTAAGAAAACCAAAATCAAAGTGTTAAATTTAAAAATGGATTATTAATTTATTGTGTTACAATCCAATATATATTTTTTAAATAAGGGTAAGAAAGAAATAGAAAATTATAATTCATTCCACTCCGTTCACTTTCCAAACGATGGAATGGAGACTTTGTTCCGTTCCATTATAAAATATACAAACAAGGGAATGGAAGATATGTTCCATTCCGCTCTGCTCCGTTCTATTCTATTCCATTTCGTTCCATTCCACTCCACTCATTTTAAAATATCCAAACATACCCTCGAGAAATTGCATCATCTCTGTATCAAAAAACTCTCATAAAAAAAATCTCTGTATCAAAAAAAAAAAAGAAATTGCATCATCTTTATTCGACCGCTACTAGGCCAGCAACTGCATCATCTTTATTTATCTGCTATTCACGTTAAAGAAACCATGAACTGAACTACCGGTGTCAGAGAGCACACAATTTGTGACGAAAGGGAAAAAGTTCCGTGATTATGTTTTATGCAGCGATTCGGGTAGCAATTTCCCCAAATTGGAACTGTGATAGGAGAGAACTGACAAGCAGGTCTCAAACTCAAGAACCCTAAAACACTCCCTTTCTCATCGCCTCGTGTGCGTGAAGGCTAAGCAAACTCAAATGGTGTTCTACTTCAAAACACGCCCAGAAGCTGGCGATTACACCATCTTCATGGGCCTCGACAAGTTCGAGAACGAGGAACTCATCAAATACGGTTTCCCCGAAGACATCTGGTAAACCCTAATCCATTCACTAACTTTTGAAATTCCTATCTCCTCATTCCTCAATTTTTGTGAATTTCTTCTTCTTCGCTTCCAGAAATTCTCTTCATTCGAAAACAAGTATACGTCCGTGCCTGGTTCCTCTATGAGTTGATTTGACAATCAGTTGTTTGTGTAGCGAAGGTTTCTATTTTGTGTGTTGCCTTCGATTTGTTCCCCCCTGGAATTGTAAACACCTTCGAATGTGGATCCATTATTGAAAATTCAAAATTGTTATGATGATAAAGGGCCATATTTAAAGATTGTCTGCATTTAATTATCATACGGATAAAATGGCCATATATTAAAATATGAAATCGTTTAAGAAGTCCGCCTTGTTCTCCCCGGAGCGGGGTATCCGTCAAGGTGATCCCATGTCTCCATACATCTTTGTTCTTTGCATGGACAAGTTGTCACATCTCATTGCTGAAGAAGTGGAGGAGAAGAGATGGTGCCCGCTTAAGGCCGGTAGAGCTGGCCCCGCAGTGGCACACCTGATGTTCGCGGATGATTTACTCCTCTTTGGCAAAGCTACGGTCTACGGATGCTCAGATGAAGTGTGTTTTGGACACTTTGGAGAAGTTTGGAGCTCTCTCGGGTCAGGTTGTTAGTATGGAGAAGACTCAGATCCTCTTCTCTCGAAATGTGGATCGTGTCACCAGGAGCAGATTGACTCAGCAATCGGGTTTCAAGGAAACCGCCCATCTTGGTCGTTATTTGGGGGTCCCACTCATTGGGCGAGCTCCCAGGCAAGCTGATTTCAGGGGTCTCATTGAGAAGGTGCGAAATAAGCTTTCTGGGTGGAAAGCTGATCACTTGTCTTTCGCAGGCCGTGTCACACTATCCAAGGCTGTGATCCAAGCAATTCCAGTTTACACTATGATGACAATGCCTATTCCTAAGAGTTGTTTGAACGAGATTCAAAGGTTGCAGCGGAGATTTGTGTGGGGGGATAATAATCAAAGTAGAAAATGGCATGCTGTTAAGTGGAGTGTGGTAACTATGCCTAGGCACTTAGGGGGTTTAGGTATCTTGAACCTTGCCAGTATGAACAAGGCTTGCCTCATGAAAATGGGTTGGGCCCTGCGAGAAGGGGACAATGCCTTGTGGAGTAGATTGTTGAGAGGAAAGTATGGGCATGGTTTAATGCAGGGTGGAAATATTGTTGCCAAGGCTATGGACTCCTTCATCTGGAAAGGGGTGGTACGGGCTTGGAATGGGCTGGCTATGCATGAAGCCTGGGCTCTAGGGGATGGGACTTCGGTTAATGTGTGGGCAGATGCTTGGCTCCCTGGAAACTCTCGCTTGAAGGATTTGGTTCTTGAGGTGCCTCACGACATGAGAGCCTGGCGGGTCTGTGACTTGTTGGACGGTTCAGGACATTGGAATCTGGAGGCTTTGGAAGGTATAGTGCCTAACCACGTCTTGGGCAAGTTTGCGGCTATTCCCACCCCTAACCAGGAGAGTGGGCCTGATAGGAGGGTTTGGCCTGGGGAAAGGTTGGGGAGATTCTCGGTGTCAAGTGCGTACAAGTTGGTGAGTGGGAACATTTGGTGGGATAGAGTTTGGCGGTTGGAAGTTCCCGAGAGAGTGAAGTATTTCGCGTGGCAGGTCATGCATGGTAGGTTGCCCACGCACGTTGCTTGCCATCGATGGGGCCAGGGGGACCCGTGGTGTCACCATTGCTATGGGGTGGAGGAGACGGTTTTGCATGCTATCAGAGACTGTTCGAGGGCAAGTTTAGTTTGGAATCATCTTCTTCCCCTTAATTTGAGGGTGTCTTTCTTCGCTGGGTCTTTAAGTGAGTGGGCGCGGGCCAACCTAGAGTGCACTGAGCCTTTGGAGCATGGTATGAGATGGCGTGATTTGTGGGCCATTGCGTGCCACTCCCTTTGGCGTTGGAGGAATAAGGAGGTGCACGACGAGCGTTTTATCAGGCCGCATCATCCGTCTAGGCATATTTGCCTTTATGCTGCCTCTTATGCCAACCTTCTTCAAGGTCTCGACGTTGAGAATGTGAGGGCCAGTTCGACTATTTGGGTGCGATGGCTTCCTCCTGTCCAGCACTGGGTTAGGTTGAACACTGATGGGGCGGCGCGTGGCCAGGGTGGTACTGCTGGGTGCGGCGGCGTGCTGAGGGATGGAGATGGTCATTGGTTGTGTGGCTTTGCCAAGCCTTTGGGCCAATCTTGCGCTTATATTGCGGAGTTGTGGGGTGCGTATGAGGGGCTTTTGCTTACTAGGGAGAGAGGATCAGAGGTTGAGCTTCGTCTGGATTCTCAAGTGGTGGTGCGTAACCTGCAGGGAAAAGACTCGGGTAGTGTTCAAGGTTGGAGTCTGGTGCATCGTATCAGGCGTTTGCTGGCTCTCCCTTGGAGGGTGAAGATTGGTCACATTTATCGGGAGGCTAACACTGTCGCGAATGGGCTAGCTAATTTGGGATGTGAGTTGGCTGACTATGTTCGCTTTGAAGAGGCGCCTACTCATGTTAGGCACCTGGTTTTTTCTGATTTGATTGGAGTTTCTACTCCTCGTTGTATTGGGGTGTAGTTGTTTCTTTTTGGGCTCTTGCCCCGTCTAATATCAAAAAAAAAAATATTAAGAAAAAAATATTAAGGATGCATGCACGCAGTGAAGAGAATAAAGAACAAAAAAACAGTTGAAGCGAAAGTGATCACGATGAGAATATGTTCTAACTATTGGGTTTTTTTTTGTTATTTTTATTTAACCCTTTTTTTACTGCTTTTTTGATATATAATCTAATTATTGTGGTCTTAGTTTAATGAATACCATTTACTACATGATATTATATTTTAAATAATACCATTTATATATAATATAGATAATTATATAACAGAAACTTTGCATTTAAAGTGTTGATATACTAAACTAAATAAAATGCTCTCAATACAATTTTCACCTTAACTGAAAAAATGCATTTTTTTATGAGTCAAATGCTTTATTTCGATAGTTTTGTATTTTTTTTATGATATATGATCTTTATAGATAAAAGTATTTTTATCTTATGGAGAAATACCAAAGCTATTTTTAAAAAATTTATTATTGAAAATTTGTTTATTTCTTTTAGTAAATCCTAAACAATTTTATTTATAATTAAAAAAATACAATATTTTCATAAAAAGAGTGGAACAAACAGCCCCTCTACCCCATATTCTGACTTTCTTTCATCTTCAATCTTCAATAATTGATTCTATTAAATCCACACTCAAGAAATAATAGAGGGCACACGAAATTGCATATTTTTTTTATATATGGATTTTACAAAATTGGTCTTAATCAACGATAAGAAGGACAACATTTCAATTTCTTTTATTTTTGCCTCGTCACATTGAGTAGCCGTGTCCCTTGGCACTCAAAATGAGAAATAGAAGAGCAAAGGGAAAAATGAGGGATGGACCCATCACACACCCCTCTCTCTCACACCTATCACCTCATTGGGATGATGAGGTGAATGGGTGTATGTGTATCATCACCCAAGACCAAAACATGATAAACAAGGAAAATTAAGATCTCAATTATTCTGGCTTTTTATAAATATAAACATATGTTGTGGCTATCTTATTAACAAAGGGGAATTTAGATTATCCCATGCGGAGATAGACAACAAAGTGCGCTCTCTGTTCCGCGATCACACTTATAAGTCATAACCCCATCTTAGTGCAAATTGTTGTGTTCAGTACCCATCAACCTTCATTCCCATCTCGTTGTTTTTTTTTTTCATTCTCTTTCCAAACCACAACTCATTTCTCTCTCGTTTTCTTTTATATTTTGTGTTATTATCCATTATCTATCCCTTCACGGCAAAGTGAAGTTATTGGAAGCTTGCTCATTTATTTTCTGTGGAAACTATCTTTACCCAAATTACATTCCTCCATACAATTAATACTCCTTCCAAAGAAGGAGATAATTATATACAAAAAAAAAAGGAGGGGTGTTGAGGAAAAAAAATGATGGCTGAGTTTGTTCTTAGATGCTGGAGGGGTATGAGAATGGGATCTATGGTATGGACGGTGTTGTTTGGTCTTGCATCGGCTTTTGTGATTGTTTCTGCGGAAAGAAGGATCACCAAAATGGAAGTGCCAAGTTTTAATGTTACCCAAGAGCCTGCAACAGGACACAGTTTCCTCACCAAAGCTGCGAGTTTCTTATGGCAATCCGACGAATCGGGTTATCATCACGTGTGGCCGGTAAGCTAGCTCTGCCTTTTCGTGTTAGATTTTGTGGCCATCTTTGTTTATCTTATAAACCCAAAGCCCAAAGGGTGGCCGAGTACACGAGATTTCCACCATGTGGAGTATGGAAAGGGTAAATGTATACAGTCTTACTCTCACAAACGGAGAGACCAGATTCGAATCCGTCACAAGACAGCTATCTTACTGTTGCGCCAAGACTCACTCTTTCAAACCCAAACCCAAAAGCAAAAATAAAATAAAAAAAACTCGGTTGTCTTTGTTTTTATTATTCTTTGGCTTTTATGTCTCGGGGTGATTTGGGGAGGGGATAAATTCATTGACTTTTTTTTTTCTTCTTCTGAATTTATAGATGTGCTTTCCTTTCCTGTTTTTGTTAACATGTTTTGGGAAATAAAGGAGGAATATTCAAATGGTGTGGCTTTGGCTGAAAAAGTGCTTCTCTGTTGGATCTGTTAGCTAGTGCCTTATGATGTGGAGTTTATTATTGTTGCTATCATGTGCAGGACATGGAATTTGGGTGGCGAATTATTCTGGGTACTTTTGTTGGCTTTTGTGGAGCGGCGTTTGGAAGTGTTGGGGGTGTTGGTGGCGGCGGCATATTCGTTCCCATGCTTAGCCTCATCATTGGGTTTGATCCAAAATCATCGACAGCCATCTCAAAATGTAAGAAAGACACATGTTAATAGTGGTTACCAATTTCCCCTTTTCTCATCATTTTCTCACTATGAGAGTTCCCAGTAATTTTGAACACGATGGACACAATTGTTTGGTTTTTGAGCCTAATTGTAATTGTGCCACATAATAATGTTGAGTTGATGAATCTAGCTCACAAGAATTTATTCTTCAAAGACTGCTGTTACTTTCAACTAATTATTATTTCAATCTCCTATAACTACCTTGGACATATATAAAAGAGAACATCCCCAATTTGTAACTACCAGGAGTCCCCACTACAATTAAGTTATGGGGCGTTCTGTTTATTTCAGGTATGATTATGGGTGCGGCTCTGTCAACTGTCTACTACAACCTTAAGCTAAGGCATCCCACGTTGGATATGCCCATAATTGACTATGATTTGGTGCTTCTTATTCAACCCATGCTCATGCTTGGAATCAGCATTGGAGTGGTATTCAACGTTGTATTTCCTGATTGGATGGTCACTATATTGCTTATTGTTCTATTTATAGGTAATTACTGATTATTGTTTTAACAGCCTTTTGCAGTTAGGCATTCTTCTTTTTTGTTGCACCTCTGATTCTGAACTTTAATCTCTTGCAGGTACGTCAACAAAAGCATTCATTAAGGGGGTTGAGACATGGAAAAAAGAAACCATAACGAAAAAGGTCTCATTTAATTTATCTATAACATTTTACCATAGCAAGCAAAAAAAGAAATGTATTAAAATTAACGAGAAAATATTTTTTTCCTGTTAATAATTTTGTGTGTTTGAATTTATTGACCATAAAAAGTCAGTAATGAAGGTTTTCTGATTAATAGTGTAATGATCAGTGTTTTGGTGTTTAATCCGGAGTTAAGTTAATTATTTAGTCGCAAACACTGTAAAAAGTTAATGGCTAACTGTCTGAACTTGTCTTGATTCATTTTAGGAGGCTGCTAGGCGACAAGAATCAAATGGTGAGTTCAGAAACTATTCATTAACATTTACCAAAACATAACAAACTTGTCCTGGATCATTTTCTTTTCTGATGTCAGAGTGCATGCAACTTTCCTTTTGGTAGGTTCTGAGGCTGAAGCAGAATACAAAGCTCTTCCTAGTGGACCAAATGGTGGCACTGAAAAGAAAACCGAGGTACATGCATGATGAGGGCATTAGTCTCTAGTGAGTTCTTATGGATGGGGGTGATGTTTTCATATCTAATAATCATATGGATATTAAATTTGCAGGTGACTATTCTTGAAAATGTGTACTGGAAGGAGCTTGGGCTTCTTGTATTTGTTTGGGTTTCATTCCTTGCACTACAGATTGCCAAGGTTTGCTCTTTAACAGTTAATAATACAGATGAACATTTTATACAATGCAATTTATCTAACTTGAGTCCAATAATCTCCTATTGATGACAGCAAAACTATACAACTACTTGTTCAACAGCATATTGGGTACTGAATTTGTTACAGGTAATTAATTCTGTTCAGGATTTCCCTCCATACTTAACATAACCTTTATACAAGTATTTTTTATTATCTTGATTACTCAATTTTTTGAATTTGTATTTAGAATGTCTGTTACAACAAGTATGAAGCATGTTTCACATGTTATATATGCAGATTCCAGTCTCAGTTGGGGTAACTGCGTACGAGGCAACTGCATTGTTAACAGGGCGTAGAGTAATAGCTTCCACTGGAGATCAAGGGAAAGAATTTACTTCTCTCCAGTTAATTATCTATTGTGTCTTTGGTGTGATGGCTGGTATAGTAGGTGGCTTGTTGGGAGTAGGAGGAGGATTCGTTATGGGTCCACTTTTTCTCGAGCTTGGAGTCCCTCCTCAAGTGAGTTTTAAATTGCAGTTTTATACATTCTGTATGCTATGCTATTAAGGGTCATAAAATATGCTTAATATTTATAGTTTAACATGATATACACATGTCAAGAGAATGAGAGGTAAAAACGGAGGAGGAGGAGGAAGGGCATTATTGCTATTTTAGATATCCTTTTAGAAAAATTACATAAGCCAATGCTATTGGTACATAAGTTTCCCCTGCCTTCAGCTTCCTGTGAGTGTAGAATTACTGAGTGGATTCAATGTGTTTGTGTGCAGGTGTCAAGTGCCACAGCCACGTTTGGCATGACTTTCTCCTCATCTATGTCTGTGGTGGAATACTACCTGCTGAAACGTTTTCCAATTCCTTATGGTTCGTGCCCCAGAATTTTTAGCTTACTTTCTACTGTCTATATATACTCTATGGAATTGCTTCTGACTTGTGCGTTTTTGTGAAATGTGAATGCAGCTGTTTACCTCACTCTGGTGGCTACAATTGCAGCAATGGCTGGACAGCATATTGTGAGGAAGCTTATCATCTTATTTGGGAGAGCATCCCTCATCATCTTTATTCTAGCCTCCACAATATTTGTCAGTGCAATCTCACTAGGTGGGCGTTGCAATTTTCTCCTTTGGTTTGGTTATATTAATATATGCTTATCTGAAAACTCACATAGTTATATGGGGAGGCATAATAGTATCAAATATATTATGCTTATGAATTCTGAGACGTTTTTCACTCATTTTGTTAGGTGGAGTTGGTATTTCACACATGGTTCAAAAGATTCAGAATCACGAGTATATGGGATTTGAGAATATCTGCAAGTACGGGTCATAGCACAACTGGGAAGAGTATTTTGTCGTGTTTATTTGCGTTATCCAAAGCCACAAGAGCTAAGGTCGTCACGATTGCTTATCCTGTTATAAGGTGTCCATTTTTTTATTGTTGCCAAGTCATCATGGAGTGATTCCGTAGGAGATTCAGAAACTTTGTATCCCGAATATTCGGATGTGTCCATTTCATCCAGCTTTTGTATCATCTAGATTTTTTTTTTATCGACAATTATGTGATGTAAATCTTTTGGTGTTATTCAATTAAGGCTTAAACCTCTTTTTGTCTCTTATTTTTTACTGAGTTTTGTTTTTAGTCTTTAAAAAATAAAATGTTTTTTTAGTTTTTTATTTTTGAAAATTTGTCACTTTTAGTTTCTGAGGTCATATTTTAAATTTGAAAAATATTTTTTAAATTTATACTTTGACCTTTCCCAAAACTTGATTCTCACCTTAATCCATTTTTTCGTTCTCCTCCTCTTCCACTGATGCACCGCGACCCCCATTACCGCTAGGAGTAGTTCCAACGTCCTACCTCGAAGTCGCCACGAGATGCGGCATCTCTCTCGTTCTCCTCTTTGTGCGATTGCGGTGGCCGCCTCCCTTCCTGCCATTGTGCACTGCCTCTCTTGGCCGCGTGGGGATGGAGGGACGCGGTGCATTAGTGGAGGGGGAGGAGAACGGAAAAATGGATTAAGGTGAGCATTAGGCTTTAGGAGAGATCAAAGTATAAATTTAAAAAATATTTTTCAAATTTAAAATATGGCCTTAGAAATTAAAAGTGACAAATTTTAAAAAATAAAAGACTAAAAAGACGTATTTTATTTTTAAAGGACTAAAAGTAAAACTCAATATAAAATAAGGGACTAAAAACAGATTTAAGCCTTCAATTAAAAATTGTCAACAATTCGATGAGTGAAGTGTTGATACTTGATAATGGGTTCATTTAATTTGGGAAAACCCCAAACTTTCCCAGCAATGGGAAAGTTACCTTTTACTTGATACCACCAGTTGTCCAGTTAAATGGTATTTGTAGTTTCCTCCCCAGTAAACTTTAAAAATTATGTTAGGTAATAGACTTAATTACTTAAATATATCCATATAATCTTCCTCTCTCTCTTCCCCTCCTCCGTCTCCTCGCTCCTCCCATGGATGATACCTGGTTTGCACCCATCACTTGGTTTTGGTCTATTATGGATTCTGGAGATGGCAATTTCCTCTTTGTTGTGCTACTAAAATGAATTTCCCCTTCCATTGCACCGATCCCGTTCACTCCCGACACCACTATCCCGTCTTCGCAACATCCGCTCCCTCAACAACCCCAACACCGCCCTCCGCTTCTTCACCTGGGCCTCCAACCACCACAGCCACAAATCACAGATCCCATCTCTGTCGTGTGATTTGTTGCAGCACTACGGGAGTGCTCGAAACTTCGTTGACGCCGTTACGGTCGAAAACCAAACACAGTTCGTGAGAACCGGCGGTGCCGTCAGCCACCAACGGCTTTGCGATGATGGGGAATCTCAGACCCAGTTCTTCCTTCGCTTCAAAATGGAAGGCTTTCTGTTCGTTCACGACGACTTGGTTGGGAACCCCGTTAGTGGCACTGCAAGGAGGAGCTGGCTCAAAACCCCTCCTGTTTGGTTGTTTTTGCTGGTCGCCATACTAACGAGGAAGCCCATTTCCTTGCGCGCAATTCCATTTTTTTTTTCTATATACAATTCCATTTGTTATGCTAAGAATTATGTTTTTCATTTGTTTCCTAGTTGTAATCCTGGCACTGTTAATTATCTAATGCCATATAAGTTCGCTTGTTTCAAATAAAACCTCGGTTTAATCTTTCAGTTTAAAGTCTATATATAAAAAATACTATATTTTAACAAAGGAAAATAAAAAAATTATATCCATCTATAAACCCCTTTTTGCAAATAATGATAAATATATATAAAATTGGCTAACCAAGTAATCGGTCTTTCATCTCAACCGTCCATTTATTAGTGGCTTATATCAACGATCAAAATATTACTTTCCCATTGCTGGGAAAGTTTTTGGCTTTCCCAAATTAAAGGGACCCCATTATAATATATTCATTCTACAAAAACACTATTTATTGGTCAGTCAATAAATGAAAAGTGGGGTCTTATGGGTCAGCACATTGAATGGGTATTGTATTTGTTTCTAATAAATAAAAGAAAAAGAATTGTATTGAAAAGAACATTTAAAATGTGGGGTCATCTTCTGCACCACAATGCTGCGGAACAACCGATTATCAATTACTTGGGCGATGCTTTATAATATCCTCACGGAACCACCTTCATATCATACAGAGCTTACATGATCGTTTAGTTCCCATGATCATGATGCATAAAATATTAATAGGAGGTTATTTTATTTATTTTTTATAAAGAAATGTTATTAATAAGTATTAATATGTTATGTAAGTGAGATTTGAACTCAAATTTTTTTTATAATTTAATCTATGACTTTCTTATCGTTCTAATTCTATATTCCTAACTCAATCCACGAAATTACCTTACCACTCCATTGTACACTGTTTTTCTCCTTGTTATCTTTAAACCATCTCTGACCTCTTTGCAAAATTAATCACGGAATGTGGTAAGTTTTCAGTTAACCTTGCGTGTGGATCACTTCATCTGCCAATAAAATGCAGTGTAAAGTATAGTAAGACAAAAATCATGCACAAATAGATTATTTAATCACAAGGAAATTCAGATTTTTTTTTGAAGAGACGACGAATTTCAGCTTCAGGGTCCAGAAATAATTTGTTTCATATCTAGGGCCTGTTTGGATTGGCTTATGCAGAGCTTATGAACACAGCTTATGACTGATTCATAAGTTGTTTTGGGCTTATTTTTCATAAGCTACCCATGATAGCTTATCAAAACAGCTTATGGCTTATATAAAATAAATTTCACTATAATTTTTCTTCAATTATAAAAGTAGCTTATACAGCTTATACCATAAGCAGTAGATAAGCTTGTTATCCAAACAGGGCCCTATTATCAAATTTCATAGGCTGCATATCATAAAACTAAACGATTTTGATGGACCCACAACATTCGTTCCCTCTACTACAACGCAAACAGGCCCAAACTTTATGGCGCTTTTCTTTTACATCAGTTACTATTTACACATACATTCAAAACAAAAAAAGACTAAAATATCCTTAATTTTAAAAAAGCCCTAATACTCTCATTGCATTTCGTTATCGTGTGGAATTATTAATTCCCCAGTGATGCGGAATTATTAATTCCGCAGTGATGCGAAACTATTGTTATTTGTATATGTGTACTACAAATAACACGTGTGGAACTATTAGTTCTCCATGTGTTATAAAAATGTGTGTGCTACAAATAACACGTGCAGAACTATTAGTTCTGCACATTTATATCAAATGTAGAAATAATAGTTCCGCTTCAATCCGGACTGAGAGAATGGGGACAAAAAGATTATGGTTAGGGGAATCGAAACTCAGTCCCTCCCTCCGCCATTTTAATTTTCTCTTCTTCTCTTCACATCACATCTCAAATCACAAAAACCCAAACTTCCTTCTTCTTCCTTGCTCTGAAATTTGGAAAACTGAAAGCAGAAATAAGGAAATGAATTCGGAATTGATTTTCAGAGGGCACGAGACCCAGCAGGTGGACAATGCGTACTCGCCGAAGCCAAACAAGCCATGGCTCTCAGCGATACGCCTGATTCGTTACATGCTTGGCGAGCAGCGACTCGTCTTCGTCAGAGTTATCACCGTCGCGGCTTCGTGGCTCCCATTAGCTCCGGTCTGACGCCGACACTGTCCTCCACAGCCGCACAAAGACCATTGTCTCTGTCGCCGCCACCGTGAACGGAGATGTCCACCGCGTTTCCCCCTCCTTGCCGTTGCTGCTCGTGGCCTCTGTTGCCGTTCGCCCCTTTTCCCTCTTCCTCTCTGTCGCGAAGTGGTCCTTTTCTTCTTTCTCCTTTGTGTGTGTGTGTTGTGGAAGCGTGCGTGTGCGTGTTGGGAGATAGTTTAGGTATTTTAAAAAAATAGGTATGCTTAGTTAGAAATGTGGGTATGTGTTATTATAAAATCCCTAAAATAATAAGGTCATTACTGGCCCAAAAAAAAATCGGAGCAAGGCCTTTTGGGGTTGGGCGAAGTCATACGTAGAAGCAGTGTCTTAGCGTATCTGTTGGTGAAATTGAGTGAATTCCTAATCTTGAATTTTGAGTTTATAGGGTGTTCACAATTTAGTTTTTATAATGAAGAATTTGACAAAATATATTTATAAAATTATCAGTCATTTTAATTCAAGATTTATATTTATATCTATAATCTATCTATAACATCTTATAATGCCGATACACCACTTTGGTGTATCACTTTTTTTGGACTAAATTACCCCCTAACTACAACTTAATACAACCACTACTAGGCTACACACTTAAAGAAATTGCATCATCTTTATTCGGCCGCTACTAGGCCAGCAACTGCATCATCTTTATTTCTCTGCTATTCACATTAAAGAAACCATGAACTGAACTACCGGTGTCAGAGAGCACACAATTTGTCCACAAATTCGGCAAGTTGGCTTACATTAAGCGTCGCGACATAGCAAGGAGGGTGTGCCTCTGCGACCAATACTTCTTCACAAAAAGGTAATTAACTTCTACATCTTTTAATTATGCTTTTTGCATCCTCCTCACCCATTTTGAGACTTGCTGCAACGTGCATCTTCAACCAAAGGACCCAAATGCGACACAATATACCAATAGGACATCCTGATTCATTTTCATTCTCTCTTATAATTACTTCTCTATACTTCTAATTTTAACCACCTGGTTACTATTTAGGCTACACCCCAAACTAACATAAGGTCACAAGTAATTCACTAACGAATTGTAGGATATCTATTGCAAGAATAGCATCTATATCTATAATCTATATATATATATAGGGAAAAATAATATATCTGATGATTTAATATCTCGATTAGAAAAATTATCATTAGCACATATAACAGAATCTACCTCAGGAACAAAAATTAATGTATTAAAAAATGAAAAAAATGTACTAAATAAAATAAATTATAATAATCCAAGACCTAAAACAAGAAATTATTATCCCAGACTCTCATTTGTTGATTTACAATTTGAAGAAAGACCTAATTTTATAGAAAATAGTTATTCTGGTGATGCTATAGTAGAATGGAATATAGATGGAGCTAGTGAACAACAAATATTAGATATTATTCAATAAATGACAATGGCTGCTACTGCCTTTAAAGCAAAAAATGGTAATACTGATAAGAAAACTGTTGTAGCAATTACTATGGGTATTACAGGACAACTTAAAGGTTGGTGGAATAATATAATTACAGACCAACAAAAGAATGAAATTTATAGTGCAGTAAAAATAGAAAATGGGATATCTCGAGACGATATTGTTACTACTTTATTATATACATAACTTCTGCATATTTTCAATACTTTGATTTTGATACGACCCTCCCAGTTTTGGTATCAGAGCCTTCTCAGAAGGTTCTGGTAGTTGAGTTATAATTACTTTATTTTGCTGTTAAGTTTTGAGAACTCTACGACTCTTAGCGTTGGTCAGCCATGGGTAGGAGCGTTGGTAAGCCCTGAAGCGTTGGTCAGCCGTGGTAGGTGGTCCCGTTGGGTGTTCCCGTTCTTAGCGGTGGTCCCGGTGAGTAAGCTGTAGTGTTTTAGAAACAAAGCATCAAAATCAAGTAAGTATGTCTCAACTTATCAGATCCCTGAGTAGTCTAGGATCCCGAAGAAGTAGGTCATCATCAACCTCATTAGATAACATAGCCTCTACATCTGAAATAAGAATGGATCAAGATAATTATCAGAATCAAGAATTACAAATAGCAGAAATAGAAAATAGATTACAAAATTGGTCATTACCTAAAATTAATTATAAGGATGTTTATAAATCTAATACTTTTAATTTTAGATCACAAAGTATTACACATACAATAGAAATGTCTAAATCATTAACAGAAAATCATGAAACTATTAAGTTATTATCTGAAGAATTATTAAATGGACATATTTAAGAAAAATTTAAATATATCCATTTAGGATTAATTCAAGTATCTGTTAAACCATTACATAAGTTAGGACTGAACACACCAGTATTATTGGTATTAAGGGATACAAGAATTAAAAGATTTCATGAATCTACTCTTGCAATACTTGAATCTAATTTAAATGACGGACCAGTATACTTTAATTGTTATCCTAATTTTTCTATGGATTTAGAAAATCCTTTTACAAAAGATGTTTTAGCTATTAATATTCATTGCTTAGATAATATATTTAAACCAGGAGTAGCAAATATAAATGTTATTTATAAAATTACTTACAAAGTCTCCACCATAAATTATGATTTTAAAGCTTTAAGAGCTTCACCTAAAAATGAAACTGTTGTTATTGAAACTAATCTTAAACGATCTAATATAACTACCCCTAAGAGATTAACTGCTTCTGAAGTAATTAATAGGTTTCCTGAAGAATGGATTTTAAAAGACGTAATAGAATTAGAAAAAGTAGAACATAGAAATGTTAGTGAAATTACCGAAGATGATGATGGAACTGTAAGAATTAGAATGAATAGAAGTCAGTCATTAAGAATTAACGAACAAATTACTCCAAGTAATTTGTCATCTAGAAATTCGACAGATTCTACCATACACTTAAATTTAGCTGGTGTTAATTTTAATCCAGAAATTCCTCGACCAATTTATACTGAAAACTCTAATAGAACTCAATCACCTCAATACTCTCCTACAAGATCACAAGTTTTAGTATTAAACCAAGAGGAATCTTTTAAAATTGATAAAATTTGGTTAAAAGAAGAATTTAATTCTGAATATAATAAATCTAAAAGAGATTGGTATTTTAGTACTTTTACTAAAGAACAGACCAAAGGATTATTTGTATAAATTTTATGATTTTTTGGAATATCAAGAATTAAATATTCATTTCTTTACCTGGTTCGAATTATACTGTCATGAAAATAATATAGAAAACCCTTTTTTAAAAGAATTATATGTTGATTTTAATATTAGATTAAATACTAAATGGAAATTATTAGATACTAAAAAACATTTTGAAAGTATTCGTCCTCATTTAGAAGCTATTATTATTCCTACTAAGGAAGGAATTGAAGTAGTTGCATCTCCGTTTAAGGCTATTAAAAATCCAATAGATAATGCTCAAAAAGAAAGAAATAATATTCAAGAACAATTAAATTTTTCAAATCAGATATTACACACTATGTCACAACAATTAGATAGAATTGAATTATCTGGATCTGCTGGTAAAAAGATAGAAAATCCAAAAGATTATCCTTTAGATCCAAATAGACCGATATTTAATTATGCACCTGATAAAGAGTTAAAAGATTTTAATTTAGGGAAGAATAATATATCTGATGATTTAATATCTCGATTAGAAAAATTATTATTAGCACATATAACAGAATCTACCTCAGGAACAAAAATTAATGTATTAAAAAATGAAAAAAAGTACTAAATAAAATAAATTATAATAATCCAAGACCTAAAACAAGAAATTATTATCCCAGACCCTCATTTGCTGATTTACAATTTGAAGAAAGACCTAATTTTATAAAAAATAGTTATTCTGGTGATGCTATAGTAGAATGGAATATAGATGGAGTTAGTGAACAACAAATATTAGATATTATTCAATAAATGACAATGGCTGCTACTGCCTTTAAAGCAAAAAGTGGTAATACTGATAAGAAAACTGTTGTAGCAATTACTATGGGTATTACAGGACAACTTAAAGGTTGGTGGAATAATACAATTACAGACCAACAAAAGAATGAAATTTATAGTGCAGTAAAAATAGAAAATGGGATATCTCGAGAAGATATTGTTACTACTTTATTATATATATAACTTCTGCATATTTTCAATACTTTGATTTTGATACGATATATATATATATAATAAAGCAAAATGTTTTTGAAAAGAAAATTTTACACGTGTCAAATACCACGTTCAATTTGAGAAAATTTTACTCAGTATTTATTCTTAAGACTAACAAAAATGGAAACCGGATGATTCTTTTTTAATTCAAAATAGAATATGCAAATCAAAATTAATCAAATATTATTGTGTCTGAATCAACATTAAATGTAAATTTGAAAACAAAATCAGAAGATTATTATGTTTTGCTTTCACTCACATGTCTATTTATTTGATTTTCTTTCCCATCATTCTACCCTTCATTTTCAAAAAATACATCTAATCGGTGTCTCTACCGACCCGTCCTCTCACTCATCCATCATTAGTGGTCGATTCTATCATTGGGTTGAAGTTGCTCATCTCAATTCAGATATTAGGATTAATTTTAGTGATTTTGTTTTTAAATGTTATTGTCCTATTTCACCTCCTCCTATAATGCTCATGATCATCGATTTTATTTAACAAAATTTATATGAATATTATGCAGCTATAATAGCCTCGAAATCATAGCGACTGACCTTTTCAGCCTTTCGTGTCTGTCCAAACTTGCACGTCTCTTCAACTATTCATTCTCTGGTATGATATTTTTTGTTTTGTTTTTTCTCTCTTTTTTGTTCTCTCTTTTCATATATATTTTCTTCTTCGTTTTACTCTTACATTGTGATGACTATCACTCAAAACTTTCGATTGAAGGTTGGTTTTTGTTTTCTTTTTAGTATTTTCTCTCTCTCAATTACGTGTTGGTTTTTGTATTTTTAATCTTAAATCTTAATAATTTCATGTATTAATATATTTTATTTGTTTATATTATTCTATTATTTGTATGATTGTTATTCTTCTAATCATTAACATTGACTTCTCATCTAAGGTAAGTTTTTTTATTTTATTAGTAATCATTTTTAGTTATTATTTCTTCCATGTTTGAGATCTCCATATTTTGATCATTTTCTCATAGTCTCCAAACTATTGATATTGTTTGATTTTTATTTTGATTATTCTATCGAATATCATCACTACTTTTCTATTCATCAACCTAAACTTCTTCTCTAAGGCAAGCTTTTTTTTAATTTTTTGATTAATAACTTTTAGTTATTTATAATTAATGTTTCTATACTTTGTGTTGGCAAGTTTTTCGTTCATTATTTCTAATTTGTTATTATTTTTTTATTCTAAACAGATACATCGTTTTTTCCTTACAAACAAGAAACATCATGAAAAAAAATTAATTGCTTATTTTTCTCAATATTTCTAATTTGTGATTTTGTATTTATTTTATGCAAATACATTATTTTTGCCTCTCAAACAAGAAGCAACATGAATGACACGAAATTTAGTAACGTATTTTTCTCAATATTTTTCAAGAAATTATGTATGGAACAATAGAAAAAAATATTAAAAAAATTATTTTCTTTGATTTGATTGCATAATGATAGTGGTAGATATGTGTTGTCATTTTATTTTTCTTTTATTTATATAATATTTTGTAATAATTTTTAAATGTTGTGGATTTGAATTTATGTGGCATTTTTTTTGATGAGTTTGAAGTTGATCTTTTTTAGGCTTTGGGAAAAATGTTAAAATTTTAAAATATTTTATTGTAATGGTTAATATTAGATGAAATAAATAAAAGGATATCTTTCATCCTTTTTTGAAAGGAAAATCTCTTCGATCTTGATCTATTATATCTTGATTTGAATTTGATGTTCAAATTTAGGAAATAATTTTATTTTATCTTAATTTGAAATTAATTTTTCTCGAGATTACATAATAAATAAAAGAGTTTATTTGTATGTTAGTTCAAATTTGATATCTTCGGTATTAGTTTGAATTTTAATTTTTTTATATTTAGGAATATTTAATAAAAATAAAAAAATATATTTTATATTAATCAATATTGTTATCATTATTTATTTCTCATTTAGTGTTTTTACCTAACTAATTTATTCAGTAAATTTTTTCTTTTGTCCTAGAAAATTTGATTATTTTCTTTTTAATACCTGTAAATAATTTGATTATTATAAAAAACATGAACAAAACACAATAAATGAGAATACATAGTTTTTAATCAATATTTTTACAACTATATAAAACTCACACATACCAACAAACTCAATCAATATCAGATTCTCAGAACATTAATGATTGGTATACCATATTTTAAATTGATTACATTGCACGATATGGTTTCCCTCTGTGGTAGTAATTATCAATTAATATTCATTTTCTTTCCCCAATTTATTAATTATCAAAATCGGTTTAAATTGAATTCGCGGGTTAATATTGGTTTCCAAATATGGTAATAATAATCAATTATTTAAATTTAAATTGATTACATTGTACGATGTGGTTTTTCGCTATGGTAATAACAATAAAAAATTAATATTGTTTATCTTTCCCACAATTTGTTAATTTACAAAAAATGATTTAAATTGGGTTCGCGGGTTCATATTAGTTTCTCACTATGGTAATAATAATAATAAATTAACATCACAAGCCCCTTATGAAATACGTTTTTTAAGTATAGATCTTTAGTTTGATGGTAACCATACACTGGAATAGAAGGATTGACAATTGACATAACAGGAGATTAAAAGCAGAATAACATTCAACCTATTTCTATCATAACATGACACCAATAAGACAATAACTATAAAAGAAAGATAACCAAGTATTTAACCATTTGACAAAAATAAATCAAGTATCTAACTAAATTATCTATTCAGCAATAAAAAGGGGAAAAGTAAATATTTAAAAAAGACACAAGTTTCAGCATCACTAAACAAACAAAATGATAGTTCATGTAAAATTGTATAAAAAAAAAGGCTTATGTAAAAGTAGTTTATGCAAAATTATTATTATATTAGATTGGTTTCAAAAACAAGTGGTTCATTATTATGGCTAGCAAATTGAAATTTGTTTTAAATGTCAATCTATATAGGTACAGAGACTAATAAAAATAACTTTTCAAAAAATATAAATTTAATTCATATCATATTTACTATCAACAAACTTACTAAAAACATGTGTAAGCAAATTAGATTTTTCTTTTGAATGTTAATATTGTATGTAAAGTGATTAGTAAAGAAATTATATAAAATATAATACATAGATAAAATTTAGATTTAGTTTCTATCTTATTTATTATGGATTTTTTTATATAAACAAATTTGATTTTTTTAAACGCTAATATCTATATGTATAGTCACTATATCAAAATACTAAATATTTATATTGGTGATGAGTATTATCTCATGGGAATTAAAACTACAAATATAAGACAAAAAATTTTGATACAGGTATAAGAAAACATTCATATATGAGTACAGATATAGATTAAAGATGAGAAAACTTTTTAATATGAAAATAAATTACTTATGTGTAAATCTTTTAATATCAAATACACATTAATGTGAATATTTTAATATATAATTTATTTTTTTTGGTTGAATGAATATTTTAATATATAATTTATATATTTTAAATTTTTAATATAGATCATGTATAACACGGGTCGATGTACTATAAAGTTTTTTTCTTCTTATTTTTATACTAATCCTTGGAAGAGTATAATATTTAGGTAACATGGAAATACATTCTAAACAAAAACCTTTATTAATATACACGGGGAGATGACAAATTTGTATGGATATGTATTATGATTAGCGTAAGAAATAAAAAATTACTAAGATATACAAGTAATTAAAGATAAAAGTATGACAAATTAAGTTAAAATATAACACACTAAAATGAATATTTTACACGAAAATTTATTTATATCTACATTAAAATAATTGTTGTACTTGCTCTTGCTTCCTGTGGGCATGTTATGTCTTATGATTGGACTTTGTTTGAGGATATTCCTCCTTTTCTTAGGTTGTATGTAGCCAAGGATGCTATGAGATGTAGTACATCCCGTTTAGTTAGGTCGTGTTCTGTTTTGTGTTTTTGTTTCCGTTTATATCAAAAAATAATACAGACTAACAAAAACAACACGGAAACCAAACACACGCTACATCATCTATAAACATCAAACTAAGGGAAGAATAAACTATTTCTAAAATTGTTCAATAAAAAATAATTTGACTCGTGAGAATCCAATTAGAAACAATTTAAAAATCAAGCTCAATAATAATTTCCTAAAAGTGCAAACTTCTATAACAAATCTAAGACCATAAATCAAGTCCCACTATTACATTGTTTTTTACATTAATATTTTAAATATCAGGGTGGGTTC
Organism: Glycyrrhiza uralensis; assembly: GCA_030159175.1. Lineage (NCBI taxonomy): Eukaryota > Viridiplantae > Streptophyta > Magnoliopsida > Fabales > Fabaceae > Glycyrrhiza > Glycyrrhiza uralensis. Next base: position 52,496,479 of record BRZY01000005.1, read on the forward strand.
GATGACAATTCAATAACCCGCCAATGTCTGTCTTTGAAAAACAGTAAAAACCCAAACTCGACCACTAAACCCGTCAAAGCAGGTTGTCCCAGTCAAAGTTTGGGTCAGTTCGGGTGAGTTCATGCTCATTTGTGTTTTTGACATGTCTACTACAACAACTGTTTAAATTATTTTTCTATTTTGACCATGATTAATATATTTTTATTGTAATCTACATTAAAGTTGAGAACTAATTAAATAATTAATACACATTATATGTCACGTGCATAGCACAAGTGAATACACTAGTAAAGGAAAATTTACAAAATTTGTTTTGTACAAGGAAATAAGTACACATGTCAAGCTACAGTTTGATTTCAAGAACCAAAATACACGTGGCGAACTCTCACTCAAAATGGTATAAATGAATAGATTTGATACAATATTAATTTTCAAAGATAGTATAAACAATTGAACCAGTCCAGCATTTTGGCAAGATTCATTCTCTTCTATGTTTATGTTTTTTGTCCTATGTGTCCATCAAAATGGCAATTCAATTACATTAAATTTTCGAAGAGTAGTTGATTTTGAGAGAATCAATTAAGTTGCATAAAAATGTGTCTTTTTTTCATGTAGCAATTAAAATTTGAAATAATTCATTGCATCTCCAAAATTTCTAAATATATGGACATTCATATCAATCAACCAAAATTGACATTCATTCTCAAATACAATTTGTGAGGATTGGTTCTCCTATTTAGTGACTGTGTTTTCCCACCACCACACTATGTTATGTCCTACTTCCCCGTGCAAATTAGAATTCTTTCTTCTATTCATTCCTCACGTTCTTGATCATGTGTGCACAAAATTGATCTAATACTTCATTATCTCCCTCCTCTCCCGGCTTCACTTGATGTTGGTTTTCTCGTGATCAGGTATTTGCTTTTCATTTGTGTTTAGTTTTTTTATCCAAATTTCTCATCATAGCTTGATATGTCCCCTAATGTTATTCTAAAAAGCTACAACCTTTTTTATTCAATCAAATCATAACAATTCAAATTCACATATGGTTTTTCTATTTTTTTTGTTACAAGTTCATCAGTAGCTCTCAAACACTCCAACTGGCCAGAGCAGAAGGCCGATGCTCTGCATGAAGCTGCGTTTGGACATTGCACCCTTTGGTGGTATCCCTTTCGTTTCCTTCTCTCAATATGTTTTATGTATAAGCTTTGTGTGTTCTCTCTATTTGGATATTTTTTTGCCAAAATAAATTGCAGTTACTAATATTTTATTCTTTTTTGGTCCAAATATGAGAAATAAACTCTAGGAAGAGAGGAAAGGTTGCAGTGGAGCTCATTTGATATCTATGTACGTTTTTTACTACTAGAGCTACCTTTTGTAGGTTTTTTCTAACATAAGCTATATGCTTATATATACTCTTATTTGCACGGTAATCTAGCATCATATACAAGAAGAATATTATCATTCCAAAAAAAAAAACATAATAAAAATGCATGAATGAAAGGTTGAATAACTTATATTTAGTCTTTTAACAGTTTACTTACAAAAATTAATCTAATATTCTAATAATAATAATAATAATAATCATCATCATCATCATGTGGTGCATTTCCACCATTTTTATTGCACTCCTTATTATATGTACTAAAAAGCAGCAAGTGATTATAGAGGTAGTTTTGGCAAGTATTTTAGGATTATTTTTAGGGTGATCTGTGCATATCTGTGATTTTGTTATATTAATTAGAATTATTATTGTCACTATGATATTAGGAGAATTGTGTGGAGTGATTGATTGGTCTCTAAGACCTGTAAATATATGTACATATTTAATTTGATCAGTGAAATACATCGGTACTTACTCATTTTCACTCATGATTTCTGCTACTTTCCCCTAATCATGGTCCAAATATTTACATTCCATTTTGATCAGACTAATTTGAATTTTAAAGAAAACCCAAAATAGGACTTTGTCTTTAATTACCAAATATATTGATAAGGATAATAAATGTTAATTCCAATTAGTATTCAATGCCTAATTCAATGACCTATAATCTTATGGAATCATATCCATCTTTTTATGAACTATGGAATCATATACTGTTGTCACACATTTTTAATATAATGCCGAATTCTCTCTCTTTTTATGGGTATTTCCGTTTCTTTCATTTTATGAACTTTTGTTTCTCTCTACTTTTTCTAAACCATGGCGATTTCTCTCTATTTTTTCTTTCATAAATTTCTTTTTGGTATATTACATAGGACTAATTGTGATTTCTATTTTTTCTTTCACAATTAGAGAATTTGTTTTTAAATTGGAAAGAAATACACATGTCAACCTTTGGTTCAATTTGGGCAACTAAATTACACGTGGCGTGTTCTCTATGAAAATGGTATAAATGGCAAGATTTGAGAATCAATTAGAGGGGGAAGAAATTTGTTGCAGACTAATTTGAATTTGAATGAAAATAAAAATGGAATAATATGGTGCAGTTGCAAAACTTCTTATATATTGGAGTAATTAATTTTTTAGGAAATGTGTTTAGCTGAGTTCAAGTGTTAAACTTTTACAAATATTAGACTTAATATATCATATCGGTACAATTTGTTTTAGACTAGACCTAAAAGGACATCTTTAAAATGTAATAGAAATTGCGGATTATCTCCGAGTTTCAGCTGCAAACGAGTTAGATTTCATATTAATAAAAAAATTGGCACCCAAAAGAATGGGATAAAATATCCATAGCTAACAACAAAACCTACTAAAGACTAAAGAGCTAAATGTGAAATACTTAATTATTTACAGATATAGAAAAACCGATAAGAAAATGAAATATAACGGAGGCATATGAGATAATTTATTTAAATAAAAATTGGGGCTCTTATATTCCGAAGATAAATAATAATCAAAATAAATACAAAATAATAATTAAAAGAAATACAAAATAATGAAAATTTGTGTATAACTTTTGGTACTTCATACCATTTTGATGTATTTTTATAAGCATGTTTTTGTCATTAGATTTCTTCAAAATGCTATATTCTTTTCAAGAAATCTAACGGCAAATAAAAAATAGAAAATAAAAAATATTTTTTAGATTGCTATGTTACACATGTAAGAGAATTTATATGTTACACAGAATTTTTTGTTAGAAATTTTTTCAATTAATCTGAAATAACCACAACGTGTTTAAATGATGACATATTTATTTATTTAGTGAATAAATCAAAGTAAATGAATGTAATGAACACAATCAAAGTATGGGCGAAGATTTTATAAAAAAACAAAAAAAAATGATATTTTGCTTACGGGGAGAAACATTTTATAAAAAATAACACAAAGAATGATATTTAGCTCACAGGGAGAATCACTTTATGAAAAAATCACAAAAAAATATATTTAGCTCACGGGGAGGGATCGTTTTATAAAAAACAAAAAAATAGATGTAGCTCATGGGGAGGAACATTTTATAAAAAAAACACAAATTAAAAATGATATTTAGTTCACGGGGAGGAACATTTTATTAAAAAACCACAAAAAATGATATTTAGTTTACGGGGAGGAACATTTTATAAGAAAAACCACAAAATTATATTTAGTTCATGGGGAGAAACACTTTATAAAAAAAACCACAAAAAGGGATATATAGCTCACGGGGAGGAACATTATATAAAAAAAAATTATATTTAGCTCACTAGGAGGAACATTTTATAAAAAAACTATATTTTTTTGATAGATTACGAAAAACCAAATTAGCATTTGAATTAACATAGAAAATTATACTTTGTTATTATTTTGTAATTTTCTTACTCATTGTTATGATAATTTTAATATAGATGTATTTTTTCTTGCTTACTGTATTTTGCTCACTATCTAACTTACTATGGGTGAAGACTTGAATATAAATTAAACATTAATATAAATTATTACATATAAAATTCTTTTTTTAAGTATACACCGTGCGTAGCAAAGACCTACATAATATAGTTTGCTTTTAAATATTTTATATAAAATAACACTACTATATAACTTTATCATATTTTTTTTTCTTCCATTGAACGAATTTTATCTGATAATAATTTGATATGATAAACAAATATTTGTCATAATAATATTTATCGTGCGTGCAGTGTACGGGTTGACATTTTTATCGTTTCATGCTTATATTCCAACTTATATTATGTCAGATAGCATTTGCCTTTGAAACAATATTTAAAATTACTTTTTTATAAGCATTTTTTCTAATAAATAACTTATAAAAAAATACTTTATTCAAATTGCATTATTTCATTTTATGAAAATTATCGCCCGTGTGACGCACGGGTTAACACACTAGTAAAATAATATGACTATTTTTGGATCATGAATCGTGGATGCATCATTATTTTTGTATATATTGAATACTTCCTATGATTTTATATGTGTTGCATTTTACATATTATGTATATTTACACTTAAGTACAACATAATACCATTAACATATTGTCTGAAGGTGTATATGACAATGATTACACATACATAAAATAGTTTTATAATTTTTATTAATGAACAAAAATAGAAAAAGTAGATGTGCCAGCACGGCAGTGCTCGTCTATTCGCTAGTTTTAAATAGTATTTTGAAATTTAGTTAATAAATATAAGAAGCGATTTGATATTAAAATTAATTTTAAAAATTTGTCAACAAAGTATAACCGCAGACTAAAATGATCAATAATTTACAATTATTTTTTTTTATCAATTTTTATACTAACACTTAGCAACACCGTGTAATATTAGGGATTAGCTTACAACTTCACTTCGGGGAAATTTGTCGTGTGTTTTATTAGAACCGAAAAGTTCCCAACCAAATATGGTATTTGTAAATTGACCCAAAGCGTGTTTCGCCTCTCGAAAAAGACGAAAGGGAAAAAGTTCCGTGATTATGTTTTATGCAGCGATTCGGGTAGCAATTTCCCCAAATTGGAACTGTGATAGGAGAGAACAGACAAGCAGGTCTCAAACTCAAGAACCCTAAAACACTCCCTTTCTCATCGCCTCGTGTGCGTGAAGGCTAAGCAAACTCAAATGGTGTTCTACTTCAAAGCACGCCCAGAAGCTGGCGATTACACCATCTTCATGGGCCTCGACAAGTTCGAGAACGAGGAACTCATCAAATACGGTTTCCCCGAAGACATCTGGTAAACCCTAATTCATTCACTAACTTTTGAAATTCCTATCTCCTCATTCCTCAATTTTTGTGAATTTCTTCTTCTTCGCTTCCAGAAATTCTCTTCATTCGAAAACAAGTATACGTCCGTGTCTGGTTCCTCTATGAGTTGATTTGACAATCAGTTGTTTGTGTAGCGAAAGTTTCTATTTTGTGTGTTGCCTTCGATTTGTTCCCCCCTTGGAAATTGTAAAATGAAAAAAATTAATTTGGCGGCAAATTTTTTTCGTTTCACACTCTGTTCCGTTGAAACTCTGTTGCTTATGGTTAGGTTTCTTTAGAATTGTGATTCAACCAATTCTGCTGCTATAGCAACCCTATCTTTATGTGCGTCACAAAGAATGAGTTATTTTTCATATTTGAAGCGATCAACTACTGCAATATAATATTATTGGTCTACTATTTGTTCTATGAATCCCCTTTCTCCCAGCGTAGTGCGGGCTTGCTCCTTCTGGATGATAGAGAGCCCCTGACACAATTTTGTGAAGCTCATTGTATAAAATTGTGACTGAGGTTTTTTAATGATAAAATCTGTCTATTGTAGGTTCCATGTTGATAAAATGTCTTCAGCCCATGTCTATGTTAGGCTGCACAAAGGTCAGACTATTGATAACATGAGTGAAGGATTACTGGAAGACTGTGCTCAGCTTGTCAAAGCAAATTCAATTCAAGGTAAAAAAAGCCTGACCGATTATTCTCCATCTGCTTTACTTTTTTAATTGATTCAAGAGCCAATTTTATGTATCCTTGCAACTTTACAAGCGTATATGTAGTGCTTCACCTTGCTCTTATTAAGGTTTCTTCAGTCACACTTACAACTGGAAGTCAGACAAACTAACAAGAAGTTTGGATAAACCTCTCCACAAGCACTAATGAAAATAGAAATATTAAAAGAATTTTTCAATGACAATGAGTTTTTTAAACAACTGCTTTTCGTATAAGTTGAAAATAACTTCTGCACCTCAATTTTATACAAAACTCTCTCATTTAACTTCTCCATAAAGCTTATAAGTACCTTTTCATAAGTGAAGAATCATAGATTTATTTTAATTGAGAAGCTCCTGTAAGCTAGAAGCTAATTCAAATTAGGTCTAATTCTCATATTAGGTTTCAATTTGCATATACGTAGTTATTACCTCACTAATGTATGCATTTCCTTCCAAATCCTAATTCTATATGCTTGGTGCTTATTCGTTTTTCTTTATTCATCGCAGGGAATAAAGTGAACAATATTGATGTTGTTTACACTCCCTGGTCTAATTTAAAGAAAACTGCTTCGATGGACGTTGGCCAAGTTGGTTTTCACAACCCGAAAATGGTAAATGTTTTTACACTCGGATCTTTTGCCTTTTCTTTCTCAGTTTTTTGTGGTGTTGATGGGTGTATGAATGATTGAGCTTCCATTTTCAGACTATCATTATCTGGTTTTCGTGCATTTTAGGTACGAACTGTGAGAGTGGAGAAGAGGATAAATGAGATTGTTAACAGGCTAAACAAGACAAAGGTGGAAAGAAAACCCGATTTGAAAGGTAACTAATAAGTTTGCTTTCCTTTCCTTTGGCGCAGTTTTCTTTTAACATTTATGTTTAAAGTTTGCCGGATGAGCAGTGTTGTCAAATTGCCGCCATGGCATGGTGGATTATGTGCCAGCCGCTATAGGCCACAATGCCTATTATATCCGCCATGTTTCCACTGTAAACTGCAACATCATATTTATATGGCGGATTTTTGGTTGGCCGTCATAATCTGCCATCCGCCATTGATAACACTGCGGATGAGGCAACTGTGCACTTTCTTTTGGTCATCATATCTAGCCATTTACTCATTATGGTGTCTCATGTACATTATGCTTGCAAATTTGGTTTGACTTAATTAATCTTGATATGTGTTATAAGATCTCATATCTTATAACAATATGTATATTACGTGTGATGCAGCTGAGCGAGAAGCAGTGAATGCAGCTGAAAGAGCTGAGAGAAAACAACAGCTGAGAGAAAAAGTGAGTATTGCTTCTTTTTTTCTTTCAAATTGACGCCCAACCAATTTATTGCTGTCAACATCCTCAGTATCTCGGCACAGTATATTATGCAGAACAGACTCAGATTCTAACAGTATACCTTTATTCTGATGCATTGTCATTGTAAATAACTTTCATGCTTGCATCAAACTATGTATTGTTGCATCATTGAATAAGTTTAACACCTCATGTAATTGCTAGCATATTTAAACTCATAAGATGATGTGTTGCCATATTAGTTGATGTAAGTTTAGATATTTTTTTTACACTCCCACGTCAAAATTGAACTCATAATAGATTGTACTAGAAACTCTGTTTCTAGAGCTTGACCAGTGGTCACACTTCTAAGCAAGTTGGTGGATGATTGAATTTATGTTTACCACTGTCTTTTTTACTGCCATGTTGCAAACCCTTCAGGAGCATTGTTCTCTAAAATATAAACTATCTTTTCCTTTGGCCTCATGCACTGCTTGAGTTCTTTGAGTCACTTTGCAGCTTGTTGTCCTTTAGGATGTTTTGTATATCACTGAACAAAGCCAGAATCTAATGCAAAACTTTTTTTTTTTCTTCAAACAATTGTTTTATTTATTTAACCACATCACATGTTTCTCTGTGCAGAAACGCCGCGAGGAATTGGAAAGACTTGAAAAGGAGAAACAAGCAGAGCTTAGGAGCTACAAGGGTTTGATGGTTGCAGAAAATATGACATCCAACAAAGAAATTGCATCAGGAAGCAAATCATTCCAAGAAGTGGAGGAGGATTTCATGTAAGCATTGATTATTGGATTATAGACAGATGACTGGTGGCAAACTTGCTACCTGGTGGATTTACATTGACTAAATAACCCAACTCCTGGAATTTGAAACTGCATTGTCTTGGTTAAGGAAACCAAGTAGTGTGTACCCAGCTGTGATTGAGGGGTAAAGGAGAAGAGAAAGAGAAAGGGAGGGGGAAACTGTGATGATTATCGGTTTTTGTACCTGGTGATGGCAATATATACCTTATATATAACCTTGGTTGAGACAATGGTTTTTACATTGATGTTCTCACAGTCGAGTCAAAAACTGATGTTTCTTGCCTTAATTATCATTAGAGTCTTGTCAGGCTTGTCCGGTTTATAATTTTGTTTCCCTTTTTAAAATTGTTCTTAACTGCGTGTGAAGTTATTGAGATTTTGGACATTATGTAGTGTTCATGGTATGGCAGGGAAGCTTTTTATTCTTGTTGATATTAAAACTAATGATTGTTGCATGTCTCATTTTTTCTTCTTCAAAATTTCAATCAACTGATATTTGCATATGTTGTTCTCTTTCGTTTTATTCTATTTATATTTTTAGCACGTGAAGTTTGTATCGCATGACATTGTAATTATGATTGATGATGAAGGTGAAACTGGGGAAAATATTTAGAAAAAGCATTTTTATTCCGCGTCTTTCTATTTATATTTTTAGCACGGGAATTTTGTATCGCATAACATTGTAATTATGATAAAGACAAAAAAAAAACATTGTAATTATGATTGATGAAACTGGGAAAATTATTAGAAAAAAACCATTTTTATTCCGCATCTTGTTAGGATGAAATGGTAGTTTTAGTTTTCAAAGAATTACATCTTGGGAAACATTTTGGTTCATACCGCGAGTCCTGTGAACGTTTTGAAAAATAAAAATACTGATTGATTTATAATTGTTATATACTAAATGCACTTCAAATTTATAAACAAAAATTGGATCAAAATATGTACAATGTAAACTTGTTTATAAAAAAATCTACAATTTGATTGCAAATTACAATTTTAAACTCTCTAATTATAAACTATAAATTATAAATTATAAATTAAATAAATTAAATTATAAATTATAAATTATAAATAAGAAACAAATAGCTATCTAAGTAAATATTAGCAAATATTTATAATTTATAATAAATAAAAATTAAAAATGAATATTTATATCCCCTTGTTGAAGTTACCCTCCGCAAAAATAGTTTTGAATTGGAGTTTCGACCGCGAATTGAAGAAGGGTTCACCAGTTTGACCAAAACCCTAGACGGACATTCACATTTCACACACACACACTCTCCCCCTCAGTGGTCCTGCGTTCATCAATGGCGACGCCGTCGTTGGACGAAGAAACAGCTAAGAAAGTGATACGACAAGTGCGAATCATATTTCAATCTTGCTTTCTAGTTCAACTCGTTTTTATTTTTTGTGATCATCGATCATCCAGTTCCTGTGTTTTATCTTAGGTGGAGTTCTACTTCAGTGATAGCAACCTTCCCAAGGACGGTTTTTTGAGGAAAACTGTCGCCGAAAGCGAAGATGGCAGTATCCTTGTTCTTCATTATTTTTCATGTTAACTGTTTTCTGTGTAATTGTTGTAGTGCTCGCTCTGCTAAAGTAATTTCAAATTTTCATTGTTGGTCTTAACCGTGACCACACAGTGGTTAGTTTGGCGTTGATTTGTTCTTTCAATCGAATGCGAACGCACCTTAATTTGGGGGATGTAAAGCCCGATGAAGTCACCCAAGATACTGTTAATGCTGTTGCGCAAGCTTTGAGAAATTCGGCTTCACTCAAGGTCTCCGAAGATGGTTGGTTTCCTCTGCTCAACTTCTCTCTGTTTTTGTGCCTTTTTTTGTCCAAAGATGTACAATGTTGGCATGAACTCATTGGACTTGCTTAGCTTAGTTGCATGAACGTGTTTCGTTATTCTGGCTTGTTTAGAGCAGGAGAAAGTGGTTTTTTCCCCATCAATCTTTCTGGGTGGTTATATTGATTACTTTTAGTGTTTATCAACGGCTGTAGAATACCAATTGGTTGCTTTTCTTTTAATTTTTTTTTTGTCAATGAGGAAGCAAATGATCATATAAATTCATTTTTGAACTTTGTGTTTCATGAATGGGGCAATGAAATGGTATTAGTTGAATGGCATATTTGTCACTGTTAAATCAATGGTTGACTTGATGAGAATATCTTGTTTTTATTTTTGGATGTTGAACGAAGAATGATAAGTTATATCTTATTTCTTCCTTCTTTTCTGTATGTATGTTTCAGGGAAAAAAGTTGGCAGGACAACTGAACTTCCAAAGCCAGAAGAGGTGATTGAGCAGGTGGATATAAGTACACTTGCTGCATCACCATTTGAATATGATCTGAAGCTTGAAGATGTGGAGGCATTCTTTGGTCAATATGCCAAGGTAAATATGGCTCTAGTGACCAGTACCATGATTTACACTCTAATATTTTAGCTAAAAAAACATTATGAGAATGTTACAATGGATTTGTGGACGCACAAGAAAAGATAAGATTAAGGAATGAAAGCATTAGAGAGAGTTGAGATAGCACCTATTGTGAAAAAGATGGTAGATTTTTGTGAGTCTCGTGTTCGAGCATGTGCAAAGAAAAATTTTAGAAGCACTAGTAAGGTGAGTAGATTGAATGGAGGACAATCCAATAGTTATTTTATGTAGGGAGAAACCAAGGAAAACTATAGACCAAATTTTTAAGAATGATTTGAATTTAAATCGTTTTTTATTAGACATAATTTATGACGAGACATTATGGTGTTGTTTGATCTGTCTATCTGACCCCATCTTGTGAGTAAACTGTAAAAGACTTTGGTGGTTGTTGTTTCTTCTAATTATCCTGAGTTTTCAGTGTATGATGTGAGCCAACTAGAGTGTAAGCTGCATAAAATAAGTTTCTTAACGCTCTTGAAATGGAATTAAGAGCATAGCCAATTCTTATAAATTGAAGACATTCTTCATCATTTAAAGTTAAACCATTGCATTATACACCACTGGTTAATCTCTGAGTGCATTAGATCATGTAATTACTTTTAATGATAAATAGAAACCGATGCTATCAGTTCTTTAAGTACAAAGTACTTTGTCAGCTCTTTTTTTGAAAAACAATTACATAACAATTTACAAAAACAATAAATTCTGTTTTTTTGGGAGTTTCAGGTCAATAGTGTTCGGCTTCCCCGTCATGTTGGAGACAAAAATTTCTTCTGTGGCACTGCCCTGATTGAATTGTCATCAGAGGAAGAAGTAGAAAAAGTTATGAAGCAAAAACTGGTCTATGCGGGGGTTGAATTAGATTTGAAACCAAAGTAAGGATGCTTTTAGCCATTCAATACCATTACTTGTGATGAATTGCACTAGAAAGAGTTCAAAATCTTTGCTTGGGTTGGGATCCTTTGTGCAAAAGAAAGTATTGCAATGGGAGTTGCATTTATTTTCCATATTAGTCAAAAAAATATTTAAAGAGATGTTTCTTTAGGGCCAAGCGGTCTTGGCATAACATGATGAAGAATTTATATTCACTTCATTTTAGCTTGTAACACTTTCATTACTAAATTTGAGAACCTTGATATACCAGACGGTCAGACATAAGTGCACGTATGCTCAGTGTTTGATAATATACATTGTTTTTTTCTATCTTTATATTTATACCAATTCAGGAAGGACTTTGATGCAGAGAGGGATAAAGAATTAGAAGATTATGAAAAATCCCATCCACCTATGGGTTCAAATCATGAAAATACCTCAGATGCAGAAGAAAAGTAAGGAGCTGCCAGTTTTTTTATCCCCCTCGAAAAATTTATAAATATATAAACTGTTTTTTTTTTCATTTTTATTATAGCTACCCAAAAGGCTTAATTATTGCCTTCAAACTAAAGAGCAATTCAGATGAAGTTCCTTCAGAACAAAACGGTGTTGATCAACAAGCCAATGACAATGTCTCCAAAACAGATGAAAACAATCTCTCCAAAATTACTGCTGGGGAAAGTGACCAAAAGGTATTAGAAAATGTTGACAATGATAGAGAAAACAATGAGATGAAAGAAGGAAACAAAATTGAAGGTGAAGAAAAGGGTCGTGAAACTGGTGAAAAAATTTCAGCTGCAGCTTACAGGGACAACATGGATGTTGTCATGCGTGAGGATTTGAAGGATGTCTTTGAGAAGTTTGGTAAAGTGAAGGTAATTGGGTTTTCCCCTTACAGCTGGTGTAACTTTATGCCTTCTGAAAGTTTGTTTGAGGTTTCTCAACTGTCTATTATAATTATAATTATAATTATTATAATTATAAACTCACATCTTTATTGTTCCCTTTTGGAGTTTGTTTTCCTGCTTTTGGAAGGATATTTCTGTCTCTTTGTTTTGTTTGATCACCTGATGGTGGGTTATTTAGATCCCTGTTACTAAAAAGTTGGTTATTATACTGTCACGCCTTCTGAGTTGATTGAATATTCTTGTTTTCCTGTTTAGTACATTGATTTCAAGATTGGTGAAGAGTCAGGATATATCCGGTTTGAAGATACTGAAGCTGCTCAGAAAGCCCGTGCTGCTGCAGTTCTTTCAGAAAAGGGCGGCTTGGTTGTAAAGAATTATGTTGCTACTTTAGATCCAGTGACTGGTTAGTTCCATTTCAATTATTTTTTTGGGAAGAATTATCTAATTTTTGTTTGGATTTCATTTGTAGTCTTCCAATGTTTCTCATTATCAGTTTCTAATGATATAAACTGTACTACTGTATTTAAATGATAAACTTGGTTTTGATGAAGAAAACTACTTACCTAAGGGGGGGAGGGGATTTAGAAGCCATAGTTGCTGAGATTTGTACCAAAATGGCATCTAGTTAGGGCTGACAATGAAATTTGTTTGGTTAAGCTGAAATGCTGTTGTTTATTATGATGATCTCAGGTGAGGCCGAGAAAGAGTACTGGAGCCTGCTTCGGGATAATCGAGACAAGCACCGAGGATACAAGAGTAACCGAGGAAGGTAAGTGGCAGGATTCAATGGTGCCTTGTTTTTTACTCCGCTAATATATTTTTTTTCCCATTCTATATGTGGAATTTCCTTTATTTCGTTGGCCTCTGAGAAAGGGGTGGAGCTAAGATTGCTTGGATCATGTGTCTTTGCAGGGGAGGAAGGCATGGTAGATGGGGCAAACATAAACGCTCTAGAGAGAATGTTTCTGCAGTAGATCGCCCAAATAAAACCCAGAAAGTTGGTGCTGCATAATGTCAGCAGTTTTGAGATCAACTAGTAAGGTATCGAGATATTTTAGGTGAACCAGATTACTGCTTGGTCTCCTGATGTATTCTCAGCTATTCAAGTTTTTGATTTTATGGTTCGTTGTAATATATTACATTATCATTATCATTCCGTTGCAACGTCTCTGTCTCTCTCGTTTGCGTGGTTCACGCTTCACTGAATAACGCAGTAGTGTATAGAATTTCATAGTATAAGGTTGGATATAAAGAGTAGGATATATGGTGTGATGATAGGAGTAGGAATAATTTTGTTAATTTAAATTTTTAAAAACTTACAATTAATAAAAGTAAATTTTTTATTAAAAAACAATTGAAAAAAATGAAATACAAATAAAATAAGTTTTATATAAAGTATATTAAGGTATATCCAATAATAAAAGTTTATTGGAGGGTACTTTTTTTATATAATATTGCAGAGTACGTTCTTAACATTGGCTTCATCTTACATTATAGAGTAAACCATCGTATTCGTCCCTGAATTTGTAATGCACTGTCAGATTAGTCCCTGAAATTAACAAAACTAAAAAAAGGTCCCTGATTTTGTGTTCCTTCCGTCATTTTAGTCCTAAACGTCATCTCTGTTAGTTAACACCATTAACGGTGCTGACGTGGTACGTTAGATGCCACGCAAGGTCCATGTGTCCCTCTAGCTGTATGCCTAGTCAGCAGTGACCAAAAATGAAAAAAAAAAATTCCCCACTCCATCTTTCCCTCTCTTCGTCTTAGACCTCTTCCCCACCACCACTGCTGCCCCCTTCCTCATCCCCCTTCCCACCGTGGGGTGCATTTGACCAAAGGCGGCTCATGCGGTGGATACGAGGTCGCACATTATGCTCCAATGGGTTTCAATCAAATCGATGGTGGTCTAAGGAGGTTGATGTAACATGGGTTCATATGGGCTTCATACGCACATAGATAAATGCTAAAATTGCTCAAAACTTAATAGTATTCCGATGCACAAACTATATTCAGATTTCAGAGTAATTCCTCAACCCAAGTCTTATTATAAGCAAGTCAAAATATTAACCCAAATTCTTCAAATCAAAATGCTTCAGGGAAATGACATAGAGAGAGTATGAAGAGGAATAGAAACATAGAGGGAAAATAAAATAAAATCAGATCAGAGTACAATACACACCTAACCTCTATTATCTACACATCAGCACAAAATCAATCAACAAAAGAGAAAAAAGGGAGAAAAAAAAACAATTCCAGGGAAACCCACAATACCCAAGTTGTTGCCAAACCTCATCTTAATCTTCCATCACAAATGAACCAACAATCTATAACACCATCTGGATCCAATCGAAAACCCCCAAATCCCATTACTGGAGATATGTGCTTGGATTCCCTTTACTCTTGCGTGAAAGGGAGAGGGGAAGATAGGGGGAAGAAGATGGGGAAGGGGGAGAAGAGAGAGAAGAGGAAAAAAGAGAAATTTTAAATTTTCTAAATTAATCCCTAATGACTAGGCATACAGCTGGAGGACACATGGCACCTTGCATGGCATCTAACGTGACATGTCAGCACTATTAACAGTGTTAACTAACATAGATGACATTAAGGACTAAAATGATGGACGGAACACAAAATCAGGGACCTTTTTTTAGTTTTATTAATTTCAGGGACTAATTTGACAACGCATTACAAATTCAGGGACCAATATGATGGTTTACTCTAAATTATATGAACCTTTGTAAAATAAAAACTGTTTGAACAGTGACTTATTTGTAAAATTGTGGGTATAGCTATTGCCACGACGATCCCATATGCCCATGTTGAATTACGGGTTGATTTATAACAAAGGATCTGTTGACAATCTTAGTTAATATGTCGAGTTATTATTTGCACTTTGACCTTTGCATTAAAGATATTAAACCTTGTGCCATTAATTGATTTAAAATCTTTCATAGTTCATCTGTCTGATTTAAATCTATTTTTTAAATATTTTTAAACTATTATATTATTTTTGGAAATTGCTCGCTTGGTAGTCATCTTTTGGTTTTTTTTTAGTAAACAATCATTTTAGTCCCTAAGAGAGTCAAACGGTGTCATTTTGGTTCCTGGGAGATAGGAAATTAAAAAATAGTCATTGAGAGAGCCAAACATTTGTTACTTTGGTCTCTACCGTCATATTTTCATTTAGACTGCATAGGTGGCACGTTAAAGGCCACATAGGATGTCCACATTGCAGTCCACGTAGGATGGAGTTACAAGCCACGTCAGGGGGACTAAAATGACCAATTAATCTATTTAAATGAAATTTTCCAATTTCCCCAACCCCAAACCCTTCTTCCCCAAACACCCCACTGCCACCTTCACCCTTACTCCACCACTGTACCTTTCCCTTCAACTCACCTTTTGTCTGCTCGAATTTTCTTGCAAGTACAGCAAACATGGAGGATATTTGTAGAAGTAGAGTGACGATTGTGGCAGAGGACAATAACACTCCACAATGCAATTATTGAATATATTGGGTGGTTAGGTGTCCACATGATATCACATATGTATGTTCCTCATAAAACTCCATCTCACTCAAAGACACATCACCCCTATATTTGCAACAACCTCATCCTTTATGTAAATTCCTGAAATTTGGTGAATTTGTAACAACCTCCAGGGAAAACGCAAAGAAGATTAGTACTGATGGTGGTCATATTTCAATTCGAGAGCTTGAGACTTCGAAATCGGATCTAGAAGTCAAAATCACATGTTTGAATAACGAACTAACTAATAAAACATCTGAGATGGCAAATCTTGAGGCTAACTTATCATGTAAAGAAAAGGAGATTGAGGTTCTGCAGAAGGTTCTGAATGAGTTAGAAGCCAAGGTTTATCATCTGGAACAAGAGAAACTTCAACTAGAGGAACACATGGAGGTGATAAAAAAAAAGAAAGAAAGCAAGAAATGGAGCTCCACATATCAGATATAGAACGAACACATGGAGGTGATGAAAAAAAGAAAGAAAGCAAGAAATGGAGCTCCACATATCAGATATAGAACAAGAAAATGAACAATTGTCAACGCGCGTTTCTGTTTTAGAAACTCAACTGATGACCTTAGGGTTTGGGGTTTGTGTTGGAACCAAATTGGTTAAAAGTATTTTTAATACAAATACTCCCTAAGTGATTTTATGGTTTTGATGATAACAAAATGTATTAAGGTTTTTACAAAGGATAATCAATATGTATTAAGCTTGTACAATGTATAACAATGCTGCCTAACTAAGCTTATTGCAGTCTGCGTCCAATCAGTTCTTCATGACATTGGCTGGCATTCAAAGTGAGCCTTGCGTCCAATGTTGGCACTGAAACATAAATACCAAAAGTTCTGCGTCCAATGTTTTAGCAGAAGGAAGAATTCTGCGTCCAATGTTTGAGCAGAAGGAAGAGTTCTGCGTCCAATGTTTCGGCACAAAGGCAAGTAATGTTGTGCGTCCAATAATTCAGTACAAGGCACAAGGACAATTTCATACGTCCAATGATTCATGAGAAGGCATTGAAGACATAAGTCCAATGTTCAAGAATAACCATACGCCCAATGATCAGAATGCTTATAAGTCCAATGATCAGAACATAAGTCATAAGTCCAATGTTCAGGATGTGTTCTTGACCAAGGTACAGAATGCTGATCGTCCAAAGATAAGTACAAGGCAAGACTGGCATAAGTCCAATGATAAGAACAAGGCAATACTGGCATAGTCAAATGTTTTTATGAGAAGCAGAATTGCAGTAAGAGTCCAATGATTTTCAAAGGAACAGATTCAGTGAGTATGCGTCCAATGCAAATGAAGGACAAAAGTCAAATGTTCAGTTTAAGGCATTGAAGTTCAACGTCCAATGAAACTGAACAAACAAAAGAACTGCTCTGCGTCCAATGAAGTCAGAGTTACTCAAGCACTGTTCTGCGTCCGATAAATGAGAAGAACAAGAACAAAGTGTTACACGATGAATGAAGCAAAGTAGGACAAGTTCTCAGTCTATTATTCATCGTCCAATAAAGCAGCATAACAAAGTGCAATTGAAAGCATCAGGTATGCGTCCAATGTTTGCATGAGTTCTGTGCAAATTGGTAAGTGCAAAGGTATGCGTCCAATAACTTGCTAAATGCTGCGTCCAATGTTTCATATATTCTGCGCCCAATACATAACACGCAGAATCCATTTGATTGTCAATTGTTGCTCTTGCATTTGATTATTAAACAATTTTATTGAGCCAACAATTTGATTTGAATAGCTGTACACAATGCTTTTCTGTACAACCTATTGTCAACGTTTGTGAATGTACTTTTGAAAAGCATAAAGTACTGTGGAAAGTGTACTAAGAGAGAGAATGTACTTTTAACTACTCTATATATCTCTGAACACATCTTTCTGCTTTACACAGTGTATTCTCTCTGTCTCAATAAGATATTACTATTAACCACTGTACAATTGAGACTTTGAGTACAGGTTGCTTCTGATTTAGGAGAAAGAAACGCAGACATACACAATGAAGTAGATCTCCTCAGAGCAACGGGAAGATAGCATTTAATGCTATTAGAGAACGGTCATATTAATGAAGACTGAAGCTGAGCTATTCGAAGAACAAGTCTGAAGCTTCATCAAAGCCTATAAATACCGTGAACAAGAAGAAGAATATAAGTGACTTGAACAAGAAAAAGAAAGAGCTGAATCGCTGTGCAATTTGTTATACTCTGTATAGAAAGTCTTGTATTTTTTCTATCTTCTTGTAAAAGAGAGTTTGCTTAACTCTCAAAGTGCTTTAGATTTCATATCCTCACTTGTGTGAGTTAGACAGCACTTGAATCAAAAAACTCTGCTGAGTTGTTTAGCCTGAAGAGGCTATATTCAAAGAATACTTGTACCTATCAGGTTGATAGTGAAAGCTCTCTAGTTTGAGGGGACTGGACGTAGCTCTTAGGAAAGGGTGAACCAGTATAAAAACTTGTGTTATTTCTTCCTTCCCTTATCTCTTATTATATCTGTGCTTATTACTAACCAAGGGGATTGAATTGATTTTGTTTAAACAAGTTTTTCATACACCTTAAATCGCACAAAGAAAACAAGTTTTTAAACTAAGAGGGAAGCCTCAGCGTCCAATCTTTTGTGCGTCCAATATTTCACTATTCTGTGCGTCCAGTGTTTTAGCACTCTGTGCGTCCAATATTTCAGAAAACACTGTGCGTCCAATATTTGAACTAAGCTGTGCGTCCAACGTTTTTAACAGCCAGCGTCCAACATTTGCGAAAAGTTTTAAAAGCTTAGAAACACAATTCAACCCCCCTTCTTGTGTTTCATCTTGTTACCTATAGTTTGGGGTTGGGGAAATTGGGAAATTTCATTTTAATAGATTGATTGGTCATTTTAGTCCCTCTGACGTGGCCTACAACTCCATCCTACGTGGACTACATCGTGACATCCTACGTGGCCTTTAACGTGCCACCTAGGCAGTCCAAACGGAGATATGATGGCAGAGACCAAAGTGATAAACGTTTGTCTCTCTCAGGGACTATTTTTTAATTTTCTATCTCTCATGGACCAAAGTGACACATCTTAACTCTCCTAGGGACTAAAGTGATTGTTTACTCGTTTTTTTTTCTAGAAACTTTTATCTGAATATAAAATTATTTTTAAAAATTATAACAATGAAATTTCACATCTTGCACGTATTTTTTTATTTTGAGTGAAAAAGCTAAATTTTTTATGCGGCCGTATTTATTATTTAACTTTTTTTTTGAAGGAATATTTATTATTAAACTGAGTAAGTATAAGATGTATGAATGAATAAAATCGAAAAAAAAAACGGCAGGAAAAAATATTCCTATGTGGTGGAAATTTGAAGTAAGAAAAAGGAGAGATCTCTTTACAAAAAATAAAAATAAAAACTTGCCCGTTGCTTTTAAAAAAGATGCACCCTACTATGAACACCTTAAATCCAACGTGTCATCATCTCTACCGTCCATTACCCAAAGATGTTCGACCTTTACTCATTATGGTTGATGTTTGTTTGGAACTCAAGAGTCCGCCTCTTTATGTTTGAATAGAGGTACCGTTTCCCTTTCTCTCTCTCTCTTTTCTCTCACTAAAACTCAGCCTCTCTCCCTTCTCCAACTCTGGATTGAGGATTCTGTTGTGGTTGTTGTTGATGTGCATTTTGCAAATCTCTCTTCGATATCAATCTCCGTTTGGATCTGCAAAAGCGCACCGTTTCGATCGCCTCATCCGTCATCTCTCATCTTCTCATTTCTGAAGCTCAGACCGGTGAGTATGCATTAACGGTCTCAATCAATTTTCACTCGCATGTTCATTCTCCAATCTCAAATTCATGTTCTCTTAACTCCGATCCTGTTCGCTAGGAATTTTAGGAATCTTCATAGGATTCTGAGTTTTTTAAACAACTTTAATTTGAACTCCTCAACGTTTTTTTCCCGTTGTTTTCATTTTAATTCAAATTGTACTTTGTGATTTTGAAACTGTCGAGTCGATTGGTCTTTTTCAACCGCGACTTATACAATTCAGCTATTGTCTGATAAAGTAGATGTTTGACTTCTGGACCCTGGTGTATCCAAGTAGTACGGATTCAGAAATAGTGACATATTGTGGTTTGTTGAAGATTTGAATTTGAATATCCTTTTACTGAATCGTTGTTTGGTCGAGGAAAAATTCTCTGATTAATTTGTTTCTTCAACTGCGAATTCAATTTCTCCTGATTCATGTGTTTGTCTGCAGAAGTTTGTTCGTGCGTTTTCTTAACGGAGGGCGAGGGATTATAATGATTTGGAGCTTGTGGTGTGATCCAAGTAGTACGGCTTCAGAAATAGTGACATATTGTGGTTCGTTGAAGATTTGAATATCCTTTTACCGAATTGTTGTTTGGTTGAGGAAAAATTCTCTGATTCATTTGTTTCTTCAACTTCGAATTCAATTTCGCCTGATTCCTGTGTTTGTCTGCAGAAGTTTGTTCGTGCGATTTCTTAAGGGAGGGCGAGGGATTATAATGATTTGGAGAACCAATTGTGGAGAGAATTGCAGTCGAGTGGGAATTGAGGTATGCTATTTAACTTATCTGCCTACAAACAATGGAAGGTGACAGGACGATCTCTACTCCGTCAGATGGAACCGTTGACGGCGTTCAGAAAATTAGAGCACTGCATGGGTAACTCTTAAAATTATCTCTGTTTTAGTACATTCTTAATATGCACTTGTTGTTTTCATCTCAGATAGCGCTTTAGCAATAAAGGTTAGCATCAAATGTCGGGTTAATATGGTGTTACTTCGTTTATCTTAGGCTTCTTAGCTACAAAGCATTCTTGTACCTTGAGCCTTTAACTATTGACATGTTTATTTCTCGAGCTGTTGTTTGCTTTCTTTCGGGAATGATTGAGAGACCTTTGTCAAATAAGCCCCATTGCTTATTGCTTAAAATAAATAATTAAATACCTGGATATTATATAATATGATTTTTAATTAATAATTGAGATTTGATAACGATTAACATTTAAGATTTATTCACAGTCAATAATTGGAACAAAATGAAAGTTTTATCTGCAAAAGCCAAAATACATAAAATTTATGATGATTTTATTAATTTCTTTTTGAAAGAGACTTTTATGGGTAATCCACATTAAGTCGTTATTTTTATACAAAGCGGTGAAGTGAGTTTTCTCTTAGGATAAAGTGTTTATTCGTAGGAGGACTACTGGCCCTACAAGGCGCTCTACAAAAGGACAATGGACTCCTGAGGAGGTGAATTTTTTGTCCTTGACTATCTCAGATATAAGATGTAGTATATGATAATGATAAAGTAATATTCATGGATTTTTTTGCAGGATGATATTTTGCGGAATGCTGTTCAGCGTTTTAAAGGAAAGAATTGGAAAAAAATAGGTAATATTTTGGGAGCATGGAGTATATGCGTTGATCGTTATAATTTGATTCACGACTTTACTTCTAATGTTAGGTCTTGAGTGCGCGTTGGCTGTGTCCAATTCTTATTTAGTTATATGAGTTTCTTCGTTTGGACCTTTATAGGCTTAACAGGGCAGATTTAAAATACGAAAAAAAATACCCCGTGTTACGTGGGGGATCCATCTATATCTTTGTAGTTACTCTATCCCACAAATTTATATAGTCTTTTAGTTTTTTACACCTAATTTGTTTTGCATGTTAACCATCATAGGCAAGCCCTAAGTTAATACTTGTGACTTCTTGTGATTGCCAAATGTGTTTGTAGCGGAGTGTTTCAAGGATAGAACTGATGTACAATGCCTGCATAGGTGGCAGAAAGTCTTAAATCCAGAACTTGTCAAAGGTCCATGGTCTAAAGAGGTAATCGCCACTTTTCATTTCTTGTCCGTGTTGATTATATTTTTCCACATTTTGGTGTTTGTTCTGATGTGATATTGGATTTTATGATTCTATCTATTTTCTGTTTAGATATCTAATATCTAATATGAACTTACATACCGAATCTGAATGCAAACAGGAAGATGAAATAATTATTGATTTGGTAAACAAATATGGGCCTAAAAAGTGGTCTACTATCGCACAGCATTTACCTGGACGTATTGGTAAGCAATGTCGAGAAAGGTATGGTTATTAGGTCTGCACTAGTTAATGCATCACTAGCGTACTTCATGTCCAAAAACATTAAATTTATAGTATAATAATGTATTCTGACTATCTTTATCCTTATTTTCCCATATATAAATCATATTTGGAGGGTCGTAGTTAATTCTCTTTCTCAATTCTCATTAATAAATTTTGAAAAATTGTTAGGTGGCATAATCATCTTAATCCTTCTATAAACAAGGAAGCATGGACGCAGGAAGAGGAGTTGGCTCTAATACGTGCTCATCAGATTTATGGGAACAGATGGGCAGAATTAACCAAGTTTTTGCCTGGAAGGTAAATACATATTAAATTCCTGTTTTTTTTTTGTCGAAGAAGGGAGAATGTTGAGAGGGGTCATGCAGCCTTGCTTTAGCTTCATTTTGGTAACACAGTTTTTGTATTTCTGTCATCAGATTATGCCTGTTTTTCCGCGTGAACTTTTGTTTCATTTTTCTCCATTAAGCATTTTTCTCTTCTGTGGCAACAGGACAGACAATGCTATAAAGAACCACTGGAATAGTTCTGTCAAAAAGAAATTGGATTCTTACTTGGCATCGGGCTTGCTTACTCAGTTACAGAATGCACCACTTGTTGGAAATCTGAATCAACCTATTGCTTCATCCTCTGCAAGGTTGCAGCGCAGTGGAGATGATAATGGTCCTAGGGGGACTGAAGGAGAGGAAGTTTCACAGTGTAGCCAGGATTCAGCTAATGCTGGTCACTTCTCGTCTGCCAGAGAGATGAGCAATCTTGTTTTACAAACTAGGGAGGAATACAGGCCAAATGAAGAATCTAATCTAGGAAAGGGATATAGTCGTAGTCAAGCATCCTGTTCAGAGCCATATTACGTGTCTCTGGATGATGTTACTGCATCCCAACCAGACATAGCTCGCCAAGAGGTTTGCTCTTCTCAATTTATTGAGCAGAAATACTCAAACGAACCCAGAAGTTCCACAAATGCGGATAGCGAGTTTAATATACATGCTTTACCCGATATTTCCTCAATGGACTTTGGGCAGGAATTATCGCAGTTCCAAAATGACTGTACTACTAGTGAAAGTCATGACATGGGAAATGTTCCATTTCAGTCTTCAGTGGGGCTAAGTGTTGCGACGTCCATAGGACCCACATCTATGGACTCTGCTAAAGGAGAGTACATGTTGATATCTGATGATGAATGTTGCAGAATCCTATTTTCAGCGGCAATGAGCGATACAGTTAACTTGTCTGGATGCACTTCATCTCTATGTCAGTCATCTTTGTCATCTGTCCCGTCAGTACTTTCTTCTAGTGATGGTAGGATATTGTATACTGCCGAAGCCAATCAGTTGGTAGGCTCTGAGGATCAGCAGTTTGTCACCAGAGCACATGATGACTTGACTTATGCCAATGATATATCCAGTTCTCCTTGTAACGATAGGATAGATAGCGCTGCAATGCAAGAGCCATCAGACGTTGCGAAGGATGATTCAAGTTTGGTGCCTGTAAATAGTTCTAGTTGTGGATCAGATACTATGCAAACTAGCTATCCAGTGGATGGAAATCCAAATGAGCATACAGAACAGGAGGACGCAGGAGCTCTATGTTATGAACCTCCCCGTTTTCCAAGCTTGGATATACCTTTCTTAAGCTGTGATCTTATACAATCCGGGGGTGATTTGCAGCAAGAATTTAGTCCCCTAGGTATCCGCCAGTTTATGATGTCTTCTATGAACTGTCTAACTCCTTTCAGATTGTGGGACTCACCTTCTCGCGATGATAGTCCAGATGCCTTGTTGAAAAGTGCTGCTAAAACTTTCACGAGTACACCGTCCATATTAAAGAAACGACACCGGGACCTTTTATCTCCGCTATCAGATAAAAGAATCGACAAGAAACTAGAGATTGACATGACATCAACATTGATTAAAAACTTTTCCCGTCTGGATGTCATGTTTGATGACAATGGGACTCAGGGAGAAGATTTTCTTTCGTCTTCAATGCAAAAAATGAACTCTGGCATCTCTATTGAAGATGATGATAAAGAAAATTGTGGAGAAGCTTTTAAAGTTGAACAAGTCGAGGAGAAAAGTAAATCTGTGATTTTGGACGACAAAAAGTCAGAAAAAGATACAGGTGACAGTAATTCTCAGGATAAGATTGAGCAGCAACCTTGTGATGCTGATTCTAAGATGAAGAATGATGTTAATGCTGCTGCTGAGATTGTAAGTATTATTATCTTGTAGTTAGAGCCTGCCAGAATTTGTAAATGTTAACTTCCTGTTATTTTATTTGTCAGGTGCAACAACCTTCTGGAGTTTTGGTTGAACGTGATATGAATGACCAGATGCTGTATTCTCCTGATCAAGTTGGTTTGAAATCAGGCAGAGTTCTAAGTTTAAGTGCTAGAAATCATAAAATTCCATGCTCAAGGCTTAATTCTCCTTCTGTTCGATTAAAGGAGAACGAAAGACTTTCAGTTGCTGTTACTTGTGTACAATCCGTCTGTTCTTCAGGCCCAGGGGAGAATACGGGTGATCACACTGGAAACGATGGTGGTTTTGAAACTTGTAGCATGTAATAATCTTTAAATTGATAATATTGCTATCGTATTTGGTATTGTTGCTGGCTGTTTCCATTTTCCATTATTTATTTATATTTTATTTTGGGGGATTCTTACTAATGATGCTGAGTAATTTGATTATCTTTGTACTGAAACCATGAAGGGAGGTGTGGGGTTTCAAACATTAAGGCCTTTATACTGTTTAATCTGCTGCCTTGGAAAGTGCTTCTCTTATTGCGTGGCACTCGAAAATTCTTTTTTCTTCTCCATTTTTTTCAATGTTATTACTCTAATGACATTTGTTACACCTGATATCTTGCTTAATTTTTCAATTTATTCTTAGGGTTAATGGGTCGCACTGTTTCTGACTTCTTGTTTGATTTCAGTTTTGGCGGAACACCTTTTAGGAAAAGCATTGAATCACCTTCAGCATGGAAATCTCCTTGGCTCTTCAACACTTTTTTGTCTAGCCCCAGAATTGAAACTGAAATTACAATTGAGGTACTGTAGGTTCTGTTGGATAATCACTGTCCTGAAGTAGATTTTCGTTTCTCCGCGCTAAAAACAGTGAGCATGTTTACAGGACTTTGGGTTTTTCATGAGCCCCGGGGATAGAAGCTATGATGCAATCGGATGGATGAAACAGATCAGTGAACAAACTGCTGCTCAATATGCCAATGCTCATGAGATTTTGGGAAATGACACTACTAAGGCGTTACCAAAAGATGCACCTGGAAGCAACAGAGATGGGGACCAGGAAAATAACGATCCTCATAATCAGCATGGGAACCATTCTGAGTCGGCTTCAAATGCTCTGGTAAAGCTGGATTTTACCTAACCCTCTGATTGACATTTCACTTTTTCTTGAAAACATATTTAGATCTTCATATTTCATGACGAAACTTTGCCAGCAAGAGAAACACAACTTTCTTGATTAAACTTCAAGTGGTTTATTACGTGTCTCTCCCGAAGAGGGATGAGTTTTCTTTATGCTGTTTGCACTGAACTGCAAAAAGGATTATTTAATCAAACATATGTATTAAGAACAAAAGCAGCAGTTCAACTCTCTTTCTTTCTCGGGGGTGAATTCTTG
Organism: Glycyrrhiza uralensis; assembly: GCA_030159175.1. Classification (NCBI taxonomy): domain Eukaryota; kingdom Viridiplantae; phylum Streptophyta; class Magnoliopsida; order Fabales; family Fabaceae; genus Glycyrrhiza; species Glycyrrhiza uralensis. Next base: position 52,522,016 of record BRZY01000005.1, read on the forward strand.
CCTTTTCGAGTTTTTGTCTATTGCCTTATTACCATAAAGAAATATATTTTGTTTGCAGGTGGAGCGACGCATGCTTGACTTTAGCGAATGTGGAAGTCCGGGCAAGGGTGATAACAGCAAATCCTCAACTATGAGCCCGTCTTCGCATTTGTTGAAGGGCTGTAGATAGATCCTTGTCAAAGCCTATGGCTGTTTTGCTCTCTTAAAGTATATTTTATATATAGTTTGTCATTTATAAGATTATTTTTCGTTATTCAGTTTATAGTTATAAGACTTAAATTTGTAATTGTAACAAAATACTTTCCATTTCAGTTCTTGATATGATTCTTGATTCTTAATCTGTTACCTCTATGGGGTAAGCAAAATCTGTTACCTCTATGGGGTAAGCAAATTACAGTGATATAATACTAGGATTTAGACTTTTCTCCTGCTTGAATTAAGCTGAATCATAACGCTGGTTCTTGATTAGGTTCCGTTGCCAAACGTCCGCAGCACCGGAGGGAAGAAAAACAGCAGCTGTGAAGGTAGAAGAGACACCTCCCCGTCCCTTTCTCGTTTGCCCCAAATTCGCCCTACTCAACTCTACTTTCAATATTTTTAATCAAAATAATATTAAAAACTATAAATTACCGAATTAATCTGTGACACGTAGACAGCTGAGTTGGAGGGAAGGAGTAGCTTTTTCCTTTTTTGGTGTACGAAGGAGTAGCTCTTTCTAAAGATTACTGTGTCTGTGCTAGCCTATCTTTCTTTTTTTTCAAAAAAAAAACAACACAACTAAAGGTATGGGATGACTCAATGCCATACATTGTTTATTTTTTTCTGAACTTTTACATTTTAGTCACGCTTGAACAGTAAACTTGCATTGAAAGGTCGCATTCGCTTGTGATCGCTATCTATTTTTTTTTTTTAAATTATGTAGCGCTTCCTCACATTAAGAAAAACATAGGTGGCATCAAGTCACACCACCAATTGAAAATCTAAATGATGTGAATGAACACCTTGCCAACTGCACTCTCTGGTGGACATATGTAGAGGAAAAAAAAACCTTGGAGGGGCTATTCCAAACGACATGAAAAATGTTTTTCTTCTCCGACCACACTTAAATGTAATAAAAAATAAGTCATTTTAATTTTTGTTTGTAAGAATGGCAGGAATTTGAAATAAGTCATTTTAATTTTTGTTTGTAATAAAAAAATAAGTCATTTGAAATTGATAAAAGATCCATTTAATTGAAAGAAAATTTATGCTAAATTGATTTTCTCATGAAATTTCATACCTTTCTAAATTGATTTTTTTTAAATTGATTTTCTCGTAACAGTTGAGATTACTTATCAATCATTTCAAACCAGTTGCCACATTTTAGAGTCAGCTCATCCAGGAATATTATGTTAATTTAAATATTTCCATTAATTATAAGAGAACATAAAAACGAGTCTCCGACATATCTGTCCCGGTCACAGCTCTGAAGCCCGGTAGACAGAAAGGTTGATTCTAAGGTCTCATTGTTGATGAGACAATTATTATGCACAAAAATAATGAAAAGTCCTCCAACAGGGGGCGAGTTGAAAACTGCATTCAGTAACATTTAGACAACTCGGGTTACAGCTGCATGTATTGCATCCGCCAGATGTGGGACTGTTTTGGAACTCAGACCAGCCATGCTAATCCTCCTGCAAAATAAACAGTGCATGTTGAGTCATCTGCAGTATCGGTATAAATAAATGAATAATTACACACATGGGTTGTCTGATTTATTATTAATCCATGTTGTAGGCAGAGATCAACAGCAATAATTACAGCAGAAGCAAATGGTTACTGAGATAGATCGCCTCATATAGTCCTTAAAAAATGTACACCATCATAGGTTAAATACAAGTTACTCAAGACTGTAAGGTGGATGCAAAAGAATGTAATTCAAATTAAAAAATAACTAAACCTATACTGGCAGATCATTGGTTGTTTTGATAATATAGCAAAAGAACCTCCATTAACCAACAGTTTGGCAAACAATACATACGGTACTTAAATATCTCTGGTACAAGACTTCGCTTACAAGAATTTATCTTGGGAGTTTAAAAACCGGCCTTCAGTAACAAAAAAAATTTGGATATAAATTCAAGTATACAACCTTTACTGAAAATACCATGAGCGTGATAGAAAAAACACAAACATATATGTATGACTGGATTCAGAAAAAAAAGAACAAAAAGGATTCTAGAAGTTAACTACCAACACAGTGCATATTGCAATTTCATATTTATTTTACAGCAAACCAAATTATAGAACTGCATGGTAAGCAACTGGAACATAAAGAACAAAAGAGCATGCGCTTCATATTCGTCTGAACTCACTCAATTAAGTCCGAAATAAAAGCATCTTACCCATCAGATGTCATGTATACATGGTACTCTTTAGTCATGAAGGAAACTTGCTCAGGATTCAATCCTGTGAAAGTAAACATTCCAATCTGCTTGATGATGTGACTCCAATCACCCGGTGTGCCTGCTCAATTAAAGGAGAATTAAGTACGACTGCAATAAATGTTTAATGGATAATACAAATCCTAGAAAGATCAGAGCATGGGAAGACAGAGTAAACTAGGAAAGAACGGGGTAAACAAGTAATAACTTCTCGCACTCTGGTGCAACAACAATGATACAGAACCATCCAAAAAAGACAAGTTGAAGGAATTGTAAATGTAGCCCTGTAGAAGCTAACCTCTGGCACTTAAAGCATCAAAAAGTTGTTGGCGCATATTGATAATGCGATCAGCCATTGCCTTCAACTCAACAGTCCACTCATTGTACAAATCCCTGAAAGAGAAGCAACAGATAAGAAATTTCATAAAAGGGGATAAAGTCACCTAGCAAAATAATATATAGCAAGAAGGATCTCCTCCTTTGTCAAAGTATTAAATATATACTGAATGAACAGTTAATATATATGATGAAGCAGAAGCAAGCACAACCAGTAAAATCATCTAAGATAAAGACAATGTCCACTAGAATCTCCTTCTAGAGGTATCAAACATTTATTGGTAGCATTGAATGGCCTACAACCCCAAAACTCATTACCACTTGACTATACATTTTCAAGACTAGCATTCATCACCAAAAAGGCACTGGGAGAAATAATATGATAGTCAACAAGAAATCCTTCTTTGCCTAGTTCTACTTAGGAAAGCAGAAGATTTTTGGCTCATTACCGGTCCTTGAGAATGGCAGCCACAATGGATGCACCATGAATGGGAGGACTCGAGTACATGGGCCTAATCACAAGTTTCAGTTGGCTCTCAACCCTGCTTGCAACATCAGCCGACTTGCAGACCTAGATGAGTTTTTATTGTAAAAAAGGAAAATCAGGGAACTCATTAAAAAACACAACTAACTTTTGGCCAACCTTTTTGTATGAAAAACATAAATGTATAAATCACACTATCTGTGCTAAAAGGATAGCAAGATTCAAAAAGCATTAAGGGGAAAATATCAGATCGAATATAGGACAAAAAATGTGCTTGATTCACTAATCACTACTAATAAAACCCTTCAAATTGTCTCCCTTTAATGCTTTGAAATTCTTACAATGCTCAAGGCGCCAACACGTTCTCCATAAAGACCCATGTTCTTTGCATAACTCTGGGCCACCAGCAATTCACCGCCATCAGCAACAAACAAACGAACAGGCTGTGCATCTGCATCTAGACTTCCACTGGCAAAACCCTGTTGAACAAAAATAGATACAGCTTTACAAAAAAATTAATAAAAGAATAGGCATTTAAGACATTGTAAAGATTAATTCTTGTGTGGACATTATCCACCATGGACTATGACAAGAAACGGGAAGCCAAGTACTTCAAAGCCCATGCAAAACTTCAGGATTTACAGATTTCAAGTGGTTGGATTTGGGATTTTAAAGTAAACAGTGGTAGATACTTATGTCCACACAAAAATTTCTCAATGGTAAAAAGCAGGAAGTACGATGTTGGTTGCATGCAAAAATGCTTGCCTGATAAGCACTGTCAAAGAATGGTAGCAAAGATTTTGATCGTATCAGCTGCCTTATCTGATCCCATTGCTCAAGGGTTGGATCAACACCAGTAGGGTTATGTGCACATGCATGTAGCAAAACAACAGATCCTGCTGGGGCAGAACCTAAATCTTCTAGAAGTCCTGTAAGGAAAAGGAGGTAAAAAATAACATTAAATGAAATCTGATCAAGTTATCACATATTGATCACGATACATATAAACAGTGATACAAATTAGAAAATAAGAAACAAACACTTCACAGCTTTATACAATGATTTCTAACCTTGAAAGTCAAGCCCTCGTGTTGCTGGAGCATAGTAGCGATATGTTTTGACAGATAACCCGGCCAAGGTGAAAACCTTTGGGTGATTGCCCCAAGTTGGTTGTGGCAAGTATATAATCCGCTGAAAAGATCAAGGCAATCAAACATGGTAAACTGAACAGTATACAATCAATAATATCAGTTATAAAGGATAGGGGGGAGTAAAGGACAGAGCACTTTACTTGGTGATAGTGTTTAGCCAAAAATTCACCCCCAACTCTTAATGAACCAGTACCAGACAAGCATTGAACAGTGGTAATCCTGTTCTCTTGAATAGCAGGGCTATATTAAAAAATGTTAGCAAATAAACAATTAGGTACTGACCAGGAAAAATATTAACAAACAAGAAAAGTTCAATAAAATTAATAACATTGTGTTTCAATTATTAACCTGTCGGCACCAAAAATAAGCTTAGCACTCAATTTGTTATAATCGGCGAGACCAACAATTGGAATATACTCCTTGTTGCGTGACCTGAGAATATAATGCAGAACACGGCTTCATAAAAAATTGAAAATAATTTCGTCAGAAATGAGAGGAAAGAAAGTATAGTCAGATACTAACATGTCATTCAAGAGTTTCTGTTCAACTCGCCTCACTACATTCAACACAAGAGGTTTCCCTTCCTGTAATAGACTACAATATTAGTAAAACTCACAACGAATACTCGAATAGGTAGAGTTAGAAACCTCATGTTGCTAAATTAACATGCACTTTCCACTGGCCTAATTATGCAAGGAGAATTATGTAGTAGTGTGAACTTAAGAACCACAAGTGCAAACAAATAGCAGTCTCACCTCAGTTCGGTAAGCACCAACACCCAAGTTGAGCTTAACAGGGCTAGGATCTTTGTTGTAAGCGACAGTCACCTATTTTCCAAACACAAACAAACACACAAGAGAGAAGAAAACAGAAAGGTAAGATAACAGACCAATTGGCAACAAAGTTTTCGTGTAAAAGCAGGTCACTATCAATTTTGCGTGTGCTTCACAACATAACAAGCAAATTCCGAAACGTCACATAGCACAAGCCATCCGCATCGGGAAACGTGCCGTTTTCGAATTAACTCATGAACAAATGCAAATCAGAGTACAAGGAAGCGATAAATTTACATGATCTTAAAATAAACAAAAATAATCGAAATGATATATGAATATGATAGGGTCGGATTGGCGCGCTCTTCCAAAGTTGTGCTTGTGCGGTTGAGAGCGCGATCTTAATCGGATCGCACAACGCAGAAAAAGAACAATAAATTCGATTATAAATGTGCGATCCGAAGAAGAAGAAGAAGAAGAAGAACGAGTAACAATAAAATTAAAAAAAATTATAAATAGAAGTGCGATCTGATAACAGAATAGTTAGTTTTTTTTTTGGTGAACGATAACAGAATAGTTAGTTAGTGATGTGAATAGAATGAGAATACCCCGAGGATAGGATCTTCGGGAGCACGAACGAGGTGAGCGAAGACGGAATCAGAAGCAGCGGTTGGAGAAGGAGAGATGTTCTGAGAATCCATTTGATTTTGATCGTTATTAACCGCAACAAGGTGCCTCGCAAGTATGTTCAGCCTGCGATCGCTGCTTGAAGAAGAAGAATAAGTAGAAAGGGAAGAGGAAGAATAAGAGGTTGTTTCGAGAATAACCGGTGGGCGCATGCTGTTATGCTATGTATGTATTTTCCTTTCCTTGGGTTTGGAACACTTTTGCTTCGGGTCCCTGAAAAGTATTACAATAAATTTCAAACTACGACGGGAGAAAAATAAGGTACTCCCTCCACTTTTTTAGTGCAATGAGAAACTCTTATAATTTATTTCATTGACATGTATGTGTATCTATATCTATATCTATATATGGATGGATGGACAATGAATTTGTTTTGTTATGGTTGTGCAGTGAATGATGATTGATGGAGGCCCTTACTCGTCGTTACGTGTCATGCGCCATGTAGTCTGTGTGTCATCTTAATATCTTATCGCATTTTTGCCTCGATCCTCCTTCTTCCCCTTCAACTTTCTTGATACAACAAAAATAAAAATAAATCATGATCAACACCTTCGGCATTTTTTTTGGTCGAAACAGCCCAATACCGCACATTGTTTTGTAATAGTAACACAGAGATAATGATACACGAGATTTTCGATAGCACAGTAAGTGAACTAGTGAAGTATTGATAACTAAGATTGAACTGGACGATCCAATATTTTAATCCTGTTAATTTTTTTATATTTAAATCTACTTTGATTATGACTTAATTAATCTTACGACTAAGTCGAGTTCAGATAAGTTATGTAAATTGAGATATTATTTGTAATTAAATCATATTTTTTAGAAAACGGAAAAACTCAAAGATGTTTTTGTAATATATTTTAAAATAAATTATGGATCCGTTTGCTTCTTTTTAATTAAGAAACATGCTAAAAAAAATTATAGTAATTAGATATTTTAAAAAAGAAAAATAAAAAAATTGTGTTAACATTTGTTCTAAAGATAGAGAAGACTGGATATTCTAAAATTATAAAAATAATATTTTTCAGAGTTTATCAAAACACATTCTTTTATTATATAAATATATTCCGACGTAGTACAAAAGAATAATTTAATTGCTCGCTTAAAAACATTAATTTAAATGAACAAAATTTTATTATTTATCATTATTAAGATATTTAAGTAACATTAATTATGCTACATTAGAATATGTTATATAACTTAAAATGTGATCCGTACTTAACCGGAAAAATATATCGTATCAAACTTTTTGGGGCAATGTCTACAGTAACAAATTATGAAATAGATCGATAAATTAATAAAAAAAAAATAAAGCGATGAGAATTCTAGAAAACAGCCAAAACTTCAGATACCTATACAATAAAATTCCAATGTGGTCCTATATTGTTCCATGGGAGAGAACGAACAGAATTTAAAGGAATTTTTTAGAACTAAATATATTTACCTCTTTTTGACATAAATATATTTAACGCTTTAACGGCCAGAATTTCCTTCTATACCCCAAAAACATTATCATTGTGTTCTGAAATGCGTCTCATTGCTTGTATACCAATAAAACACTATATTTGAATTGATTTGTCAAAGTCCCAACTTTTAACTAATTATCCCCTATAAAAAAAAGGTTTAACTAATTAAGAAAGAGGCTGATCAACTTGCTCACTCGTCAATTTATTTTTCCGCTTAAGCATTCCATACACTACAAGTCTACAACTATAACTTTGTTGCTGGGGAACAGAAAAAAAAAATTCAGCAATAAATCGTGAATAAAAAGGAGTAACGCGCCTAAAGAAATATGAACTCTTTAAACCCCTTTTCTGAAACAATAAATGGGTAGGTTATTTCTTTAAACAAGATCAAGTTAAGAATAAATAGCATTACACATATAGAAAGCTAACTACAACCTCCACCTCAAAATAAAGTAGAACAAAACTCTGCCTGGAAAGCAAATTAGAACAGGGAACCGGAAAGAGTATATTACGAAGTCCATTAACTCACTCCAGCTTTATACCATCCATCTCGTTGATCACCCCTTCAAGCTGTAAACAAGACAAGAAAATGGTCATATGAGAATTAAGAATTCTTGGCAAACCTGAAGAAAATGCATCACATCGCAGACATAAGCATACCTTGACAATCTGGCGCAAAAAGTAATCCCCATACCGCTTGGCGGGTTTAGACTCCACAACATGAACCATGTCCTGCAGTAAATGAAAAGGTAATTCAAAAAATGCAGCACCATTTGAGATAAAAACTGCCCTACAGTTCAATTCCTACAACCTAATTTATACCTTCAAACTAGGAAAATTAATATGAATTCCTGACTAAGGAAGGAGTCCATTCACCACAAACATTCTTATTCGTTTGCATTATTTATTTTGAACATACGTAAAAGCAATACGCAAGTCAAATGAAACAAAAGATAAGAGAACCAGTCCACTGCTGACTCAGTCTTTGGTGGTCTGAGCTCAAAGATACTTGATCATCAATTTAACAAAGATTTGAGAGCGTGGAAATGCTATTATTATCAAGATACAAGTTTAACTGAAAATAGTGAGCAAGCTTACATCATCAATATAGAAATCCAAATCAGCATTGGATATAATTTTTCCGTCACTATCAACAGCATGTGTCTTATGCTTGTATGTCATCAAGATAGTTCTGCCAGGCATCAAAACGGAAATACATGAATAAACTAATGCCCAAATTTATATTTTATAAATAAAAAATATTGATGGAAGGAAATGTTAAATTAATTCGGTGTCTTGCACCTTAAGGTGGGTTCATCTACTTCCATGTAACTTGCAAGTTTTGCAAGGGAGATTGTTGAATAAACTTTCAAGAAGGTCCGGACACCTGATAACAACTGTTGTTGCTTTGCTTCATAAAGGAACAGTTTCAATTGAAGTCTATAGGCATCCTGGCAAAACAAATAGCATTTAATAATAATTCATAATTCATATGGTAAAAAATGGGGTTTGGAAGGGAACAAGCAGAATATCTAAATTATCGCTGACTGAGTTGAGTGACTCTGCCAGATCATTGTAAGCCTTTAATCAAGCCATACACATAGAAGGCCCAAGGAGTCAATACTCAAGAGAGGTCTAAGAACAAATATGTGAACATGAATACCAAGAAATGTTTTGGCTTTCAACAAATAAATGAGCATTTCTGTAGAAAAGCTAACAAATATGCAAAAAACGAGTACGCTATAAAGATTCAGGCAGCAAACATGATCATTAATGAAATTCATGAGAACTTGAATTCCAAAATGTCAATTCACTTCAGCACAGTTCACAGTTCACTAACTGTTCAACTGACTATTGGTTAATAGATCATTTTCTCTCTATTTATTCAGTCTTTTGGGGGATGGGGTTAGGTATTCCTAACCAGATTTATTACACTATGGAAGGACAGAAAATTATTCACAAGTTAAACAATAAAGAGAAACAGAAAAACAAAGGCTTTGAAGTTCAAATTTGAAGTCTACTGGAGCTAACTTCAAATTTGAAGTTTTTTTGGGGGCTATGCACTCACTCCAAGTGCTTTTAATCCAGAATCCAGATGGAGTCCAAGGTATACCTGGTTGTAATTTACTAGAGGTTCCTCGAAGCTAGGTGCTGAAGGGGTAATAAACTTGGGACATGCATATGAGAAGAGCTCATCATACATAGCAAAAGCCTCGTCATCATATCGTTGCATTCTAATCATCTTTTCACCATACTTTTCTCGCAACTGAGAGTTCACAGTTTCATCAACGAGCCTGCTTTGGGGGCAGAGTGAGAGGCAAATTGCCAGCAAGGCATACATTTGCTCATTCTTTTTCAGTATCTGCTCGAATTGCGGTGATTTCTGATGATACTGCTTTGTCTTAAAGATGTACAAGAGAATTTTGTTAAATTCACGAATTGCTTCCACATATCTGTAGAAAAGGCCACAGGTTAGGCCATGTAATAATTTAAACAAGAAGAGAAAGCACCAACAAAAAAAACACCATCTTGTGTAATATAATTCTTCTAGAGATACTACACATTCAAATGACCTTTTTTTCAATGGAGCATCATTTTAAGCAAACAGCATGCGGCATTCTAAAAATGTACTTCACCCCAAAAGGCCATATGGGAGGATATATATGGTCTGTTCTTTTAATCAGAAGAAACCTTGCAAGTCCATAGCACTCCAGAATGGTAGAGTATTTGCCCATTTCTAGCTTTTTAATGAAACTTAAACCCTCAATTGTAACTCAAACTAAAAACCCCAAAAAACAAATACAGAAACTCCATTCCGCACTTGCATACTGCAAGATGATATGCTATATAAGACAACCCACATTGAACGCTACCAACCTATGCCAGTAAAGAGAAGGCCATTCAACCGGAAGATAATACATACAGGGCAAAGCTGCCTAAAATAATTAACTGGTTTAGTTACTAATTTTCTTTTAATTAGTAAAGACAACAAGAATTACTAACATTATGAAGCTACTATAAGAATTCCATGTCACCATATCATATACACAACACAATCAAGCAACACAGGTAATCAAGCAGTGGGAGTCACGACCTGCGGAGCATAAGATTGGCAAAACCATAGTGATAAATGGTTGTAATGTGGCTGCCAATAACACTGGTGTAAACACCCTGCTGACTGATATCGATGGGAAGCAGGCACTTGAGACCAGTATGATAATCCCCCAAAAGACAATGAACCCTGAGCAAGCCAACCATGCTGAAATACCCCAAAACCTTCAAGACATTGCTGCCCCCATTATAATCATAGCCATCAGTGGCAGTGAATTGCTCAAGCCCTTCCTTCTCTTGCTCGAGGATCTGAATGATAGCTGACTTCTCAACAAGCGCTTGCAAGAAGTTGAGAACACCATAAACATTCCAGGCCTGAGATAAACACAGAGCACAAGCATTGAATTGAATATTGTGTAAATAGAAATAGGGGAAAGCAGTTAGTTAAAGCAAGTTTGGATAAATTTTTACATAAGTACTTATA